>BSWB01000007.1:20431203-23027036 GCA_033239125.1 Fagopyrum homotropicum | reverse complement strand
ATTTTTGGATTGTTAGCTAATGGTTTATCCGTGTTGTAGATTGGTAGAGATAGACAGTTGTAGAGAGATCCGGCACGGATGGTCAGCCGGGTCCACGTACTCATTAGATGGGGACGGGGGAGTCTCCCATACAGCATGCATGTTATGTATATGTTTATGTTTTGTAAGGCTGTCACATGTGTACATTCATACAATAAAAATATTATGTTTCAAAATTGTTTAAGTACATTTGTGCCTTGTTGTAAGATCCAAGTAATGTTGTTGTTAAACCAAGGTCGGGACCCATTGTGAGGTCCTAACCAGTAGCTCCCCGAGTTCCGAGAACTTGGGGTGTTACAACATGGTATCAGAGCTCTGGGTTGGCAACAATGGCACTTGAAATCTTCTAAAAGACCGAATGTATAAAATCACTAGAACCCGAAAGGGGTCTAAGATTTTCAAAACGGATTTTTGTTTTTACACACGTGCATAAGCGGGTTGTTGGGTTAGTAGTATGTCGGACCACCATCGTTCTCCGTGGATCTCTACAACTTGGAATGATAGGTGTTAGTATATAGAGTTATATCGATATGTTTTAATGTATGATTATATATATGTATATGTGTAGCATGTTAGTATCCTAAAGGATATTTTAGATCCTTTAGTTGGGATATCATGACGCGATTATCGCCTTATGATAAATCCGTAGCGGACTTGAAGAATTTTCAACACGAGACAATGGATTCAGACCTAGGATTGAGTATTATACTCTGGTGGGCGTCCTGGCGACCCTATAAATCATCCGGAGAACGGGTGGGTAAGGAAGTAAAGATGTTGAGATAATTTTTACCACAAGTACAATCCGATGAGAAAGAAAATCCCGAGTCAGCTCACATAGAAGGAATAGAAAGTCATACAAGGGACTTGGTCGTATGAATCCGAGAGGTGAATTAGAATAACCACGCAAGATACGACAAGAGATCAGATTAGAGATAACAATAAGGGAACAAGTATCATATAGAATGGAGTACAACCAAGAGTTTCGGAGTGAAGGACGTTACCATCAAGGCGGACGCCACCATATGCAAGCATGGACATGAGAGTACAAAGAGAATAGGGTGTTGACCCAGTGGTGAGAGATTAAAGGGTACAAAGATAGAGAGTGAGTTTAATGACGATAAATAGAATGTGTAACCATGGAAGCAAGTGGAGTCCTCCAAGGATGCGAGCATTTTGAAAGAAACTTTGACATAAGTGTCAAAGAAATTAGAAGACTAAAACTGTGACAACCAATTTCCATAAAGGTATCATGATCAAAACAAAACCAATTAAAGGGAAGAATGCTGGAAAATGATATGGGTGGACTAAAGAGTCCACGATAACTTCTCATTCACATTAAGATTTAAGTTACCAATACTAACGGTCTTATTAGAGAACCGCAAACAGACGATGAACAAAGTAAGAGGAATCGTGAAGACACGCTTACAAGTTATTGTGGAAGACTTGATGAACTCCTTGACGACAGATAAATGCTATAAATGGACTCAGAAGAGTATAATGATCTCATAAGAAAACAAGAGAGGTGCAGACTATGGAAGGAGCTAAAGGGATATTAACAAAGAAACTGGAGGAGATAGATTTTCACCAAGGGTATCAAACTTCAAAAAGGATAGAAGAACAATAAGTCCGTGATCTTATAGAAGGTCAACTACATACTAATTGGTAATAACTGAGACATAACACGTGCGGGTCAACTAGTGGTAACTGGTTGGAAGATAAGGAGGATAACCATAGACTTATGAAAGAATTTATAGACATTTGGAGGACCCTTCAAGAGATCAATAGAGACAAACGTGAAGCTAAATCGGTATACGTGCTAGTACCCTTAATAGTAACATGGAGTAAGTTCGAGTCAATAACTCTAATTAAGAACTTAAGAAGAAAGACTAGACGGCCAAGAATGATACCCTTATGTCATTTGAGACCAAAGGAATTGTATAAGTGATTTACTAACTACGGGCTAGGAAAAAGGTACATATCACAACTAGTACAGATGGATTGTAAGAGGAGAACTAGAGGAGTAAGAAGTATACACTTTTGATAAGTTTCTATGTCAGTCAAGACAGAGTGTTTAGAGCATTTCGTACAAGGGAGAATGATGATTCTATTACGATAATTGTAGAAGAAACCCTTGGGACTAAGTGGTGCACGGAATGAAGACCTGCAATTAAGTGTAAGAGCAAAGATAGACCCCACAAGTGTAGAGAAGTTTTGACCTCGTCGGAGATATAAGAAGTTGAAAGGAATCACGAGACCAGTATCAAAAAGAGTAGGAGGCTAGTAGTCGAGTCAATGGAGTTCAACAGAACAATATTATAAACAATGCTAATGAAGGAACATGTGAGAATGACCTAGGGGACTCGAGAAAGAGAGTTGGCCTAAGGAAATGGAAGTGGGAAGGATAGAACGAACTAACGAAGGGGAAATGATTAACAGAGTAGTTGATGCTTACCAAATTTTATGCCAGTAGAGCATGAGAAGAGGGTGTTCAGGATATTGATATAAGTCAACTATAGACTGACTGACGTCAACGGAGGACGTGCAAGTGTTTCTTTTGGTATTGAGGAGTTATGTGCCATTAAGAAAAGATAATTGTGATTGTAGATTTATGAATTAGCCTTACCGACGCCTTGGAGGATTTCCTTAAGTAGGTAATGACAACCTTCTTTGATTAACTAAAGGCATGAAGAGAATTGAGTTAGAGATTTCTTACTGGCTGGTTAAGATCAAACTCCGGTTGAGTCAGAGAGTTTAGATCCATGTTAGAAGAATTCCAAAAGTAAACGGAAGAGGTCGTCTTCCAACCGTCATCTTAGTTCCTTAAGGCAAATAAGGAAGGTATTGGGTACTTCATCCGGATAGGACGTAAGGTGAAATTGAGAGGAAGAGTTTTGGGGTCAATCATTTTGGACTCACGGAAAATGTCCTTATGATTAACGGGTGACAACATAATTATCAAAGTAACACAACGGAAGCGTGATGGGTCCTAACCCACATAACAAGAAATTCGAGAGTACAGAAAATGACGTGTCGAGTGTAAGACGGTGATAATTGGTAAAATGCATTTCGTTTGGAAGGAACGTGAAATAGGCTACGTGGAGTGACAGGAAATTTTGTAGAGGAATTGTATCACCATCTAGATAGACGAGAAAGTATGTGCACATAGAAGTATAGAAAGAGAGAGGTACCCCATTATAGATACAAGTGAAGCATGCCGACCTCGTCACATGTCGGCAGACAAGTAAATTTGGAACTTAATACCTAGCAGGGTACTTTAGAATGAGTTTCTTGATGGAATGAAAAAAGGAAGTAACGATGTAATAAAGGTATTGTGTAGGGCCTGCACTAACAAGCTCAAGGGAGTAACTATCAAGTTGAATCGAAAGACAGATAAGAAAAAGAAGCTACGGGAGTGTACTTATAGACCAGTACTCGTACATATAGAAAACATAATCTCAAGAGTAGAGTATAAGAAGAATTTTATATCAGAACAGATCCGAGTTGCGTTGCATGTGAGAGAAATATTATCGGTCTGATAGACGTGATGGATATAAGAGTGGAATGTTGATGGTGTGTTAGCAGTTATCGAGCAATTATGATCAAACGATGGTGAGGTAAGATTACCTTGTGCCTAGTGTTGTCATCGCGAATACATTCTATATCACCTAAGATCTTGGACACTGCGTAAGAAATTTGAGTTGAGCTAGAGATCTATAAAATAATATGATGACGTCGATAGAACACAAATATTGACCACCGGATTTTTATTGTTAAGTTATATCAAGGTTAAGACCAAAAAGGAGCAGATGATGATTCCTTAATGGAGGAAGCATATGACTGAGTCATATTAGGGAGACAACACCAAATGAACGATCTTACAAAGAGCATTATACATTTAGTAAAATGCCGGGAGAGGTCTAAGACCTTTTTTCCAAAATCTGATGATCATAATCGTTTAGAAGGTCAAAAGTAAGTGGACACAACGAAAGGAAGAAAGTTGGATAGATTATATATCATAAGGTTATCAAAAGGATTAGGTAGTGAATTGTGTAAGGTGACCATTGAGCGTTTAAAGTGGTTTGGAAGGGATTGATGGACTAGTAGTCCTAACCCTATTGAAAAGTGTAGTTTCAGTGTCTACGGAGGCTCGGTTTATGAACTAAGATTGGGGATCTTAGTTGGAGGATACCTACTAGACGCGAGTTAGGTCAACAGATTAGAGGATCGAACAGTTGAGCCGGATGATACCGGTGAGATGTCTGGTAGCCACTCTAGAACGTGATAGCAGGCGCTTGTGATGTAAGCACATGGGAAGATTTTGAAGTTAGTGGTTTTATGAAAAGCCGGCGAGGCTACCTGAGATATTGTGGATAGTATGAGACTTAACCTTACAAAGACCTATGTAACAATAGTTGTAACCTCGGGACTGACGAGTTAGGGCTTGACCTTGTATGTGTGATATTGTTTGACTACTTTATTTCATGAGTGAGTGCTTAGTTAGTGATGTGTGCTTGTGGTAACCTTGTTGTGCGGGATACTTAGATATGGAAACGACGAGACTTTTGTGTAGTGATCAGATACACCCGTTTGGTGCCTTAAACGCCGACCACGATTGTGTTACCCTAAGTTTCGGGACGAAAGTTATTGTTAAGGGGGGATTGATGTAATACCCGGAAAAATTTTCTTCCGACTATTTCCGAAACAAATAAGAACTTGACAAATTATGACTTTTTCTGGCGCTTTATTTCTTTTGTATAGACTTCGTCCTTATGTTACCTTCTTTTAAGTTTCGGGACGAAACTTATGCTAAGGGGTAACTGATGTAATATCTAGAAATTTTATTTCTAGTTTAATTTCGAGTCCACTGGACTGCGACCGTTTCGTTCTCCTTTTAAGTTTTTCTTGTTTAATTCCGAGTCCACTGGGCCGTCATTACAGGCCAGCCGGGCCCGTCATGAACATGCCATCCGGGCCCATTAGGGTTACACTTTGGATCTGCAGTTCCCTCAATCTCTCCCTCACGTCTGTTCTCTTGCCTCCCATCTCTCTCGCACGTCTCTCCTCGTCTATCCAGAAGCGCCGGAACCCTAGCAGCCCTCTCCTCTTCCCCTTGTTGACTCCAGCCGGCGCCCTCTCCTCCTCCACGCCAAGCCGACGCAAGAACCGACGACAGCCACCTCCCCGTTGTCACCATGCCGGCAACCTCCAGCAGCAGCCATCCTTCGTCTTTATCGACAGAACGCAGCAATGGGAGTCGCCTTCCAGCCTGGAGTCGTGGACAGCATCTGAGCCGTTGTTTCTAGGGATGTTCTCATGGATCTGGAGCCCGGAGTCGTGCACATAAGCCTCCTTTTCGACTTCTTCAGCTTCATACAAGTCTATGAACGTGAGAGCCATCCTCGTCCTTCATGCCTTCGAGTTTGGAGTCGGGTAAGACCCACATATACCTCCTTACCTCCCCTCCATGTTTATGTGTCAATAGGTGCCTCTAAACCATCTATAAACACATATATTTCAGCCATAGAGGAGCAGTGAAGAGTCATGCTGTTTCCGAGTTTTCATGAAGTGACAAGCAGGCATTTTCGAGTCCAAATTTGGGTATGTTAGACACCTCCTTTCTTGCTGATTTTCGGGTATGTTGTAGTGAGTGTTGCATAGTATATCATACTAAAATTTGGGAACAATCGGAGTTACGGTGTGAGAGTTATAGTATCCCGAAGTTGGCTATTCATGCAGTTTTTTTTAGTGTGCTGAGTTTGAGGAAATTTGCTTGAGATGCAGTTTTGTGGAATAAATATGGAGGGGTTATTGACTTCTGTTAGACTTGAATTTCTGTCACGTTATAGTTGATATAGTATAGTAGATCATACTAAAATTTTAGAGGAATCCATGCTACGGTTTGAGACTTATGGTGTCTCAAAGTTGACTCCTCACACAGTTTTTATAACTGTGCTGAGTGTTGGGAAAAACAGCATGTGATGCTGTTTTGAGAGATAGTTTTGAATAAGAGTTTGATCTCTGTTTGACTTGAATTTTGGATATGATATAGTTGGCATATTGTGGTGGAACATATTAAAATTTGGGATGAATCCAGCTAGTGGTTTAGGTGTTATGAATTTTTTAAGTTGAGACCTTAAACAGTTTTCTGGATGTTGCTGAAATTGTTAAGTGCTGGAAATTTTTGGGTTGTGCAGTCATGTTTGAGCTTAAGTTTGGATACCTTAGAAACATAATCCACCGTTCCGTTTTTAATATGTTATAGAGTGTCATGCATAGTGTGGTGTATAAAAAGTTGGGGTTGATCCGACGGTTGGATTTAGATTTATGAAGGTCCAAAGTAGACTAGCTGAGCAGTTTAGAAATACTCAGTTTTTGGCTAAGTATGAATTTCTGGTTTAGGAACTGACTTTGAGAATTTGTGTAGAAGTGATTATTATGTATTTTTGGGAAATTCTGACTGCTATGGATAGAGTGCATAGCATAAAAGACTTATAGATTTTTGTTAGACTTTTTATATTTTTTATTCGGTTCTCATATCTTAATCCAAAGTCGGACATTGACGACTTTTTACGAAAGTCGAGAATGTAGTTAACTCTTCAAAATCTTTGGCAAACTTTCCTTTGAGATTTGTAGTGTGGTTTTGAGTTCCAAAGAATAGTTTGGAACTTTGTTATGGAATTTTATAAAGTTTCGGGACCAGGGGTAAAATAGTCATTTGTCCGTATAAGGGTATTTTGGTAATTTAGCTGATGATAGAGTTAAATATCTTAGAAGTCATAGACTTCTAATTAAGTGGGATATATTATTGATCCACTTGCCTTTTATAACAGGCGGTTGAGTTCCTGTGGTTACAGACCGAGTCGAGATAACGAGATTATGTTTGAATTCAGGTAAGTCCTTTGGGCTTACTTAGCTGATTTCTAGATATGAGTATGAATAATGGTAGTGGTGTGTGAATGAGATGCTTATAGTTATATTTTAGTAATATTTATATACCGACCTATACCTTGGCCTAAGAGTAACGGGCGGTGGCATTCTGCTCAGTTAGCTTGAGGGCACTGGGGGTTTCTTTAGGGACTAGTCCATACTCGGTTTGTAGTGATGCTACCGGCGGAGGTAAGCTAGACCTACACCCAGTTGGATAAGGAACGGAGGCGAGAACTCTTAAGATTCTCGTGCCACAACTGTAAAATGGAATAAGGTGAATCACTTAACTACTAGATAATAACCGGTTTGTGTGCCAGCATGATGATTGTTTATGTTACCTTATTTGTGTTTGTGCTATCCTTATTCTGCTTATTTTTGGATTGTTAGCTAACGGTTTATCCGTGTTGTAGATTGGTAGAGATAGACAGTTGTAGAGAGATCCGGCACGGATGGTCAGCCGGGTCCACGTACTCATTAGATGGGGACGGGGGAGTCTCCCATACAGCATGCATGTTATGTACATGTTTATGTTTTGTAAGGCTGTCACATGTGTACATTCATACAATAAAAATATTATGTTTCAAAATTGTTTAAGTACATTTGTGCCTTGTGTAAGATCCAAGTAATGTTGTTGTTAAACCAAGGTCGGGACCCATTGTGAGGTCCTAACCAGTAGCTCCCCGAGTTCCGAGAACTTGGGGTGTTACAAATCGCCATGTCCATAAAGGTACCGGCAGAAAGTAGCTGGAGGTTGAACTGGGTGCTTCCGTCCAGTCCCTTGAAGTATATCTCCAACAACTCTATCTTTGGAATCCCATGATGTGGGCAATCCAAAAGAATGTCCTTAAACCTCTCCCATGACTTGGACAAGCTCTCCTTGTCCTTCATAATGAATGCATTAATCTTCCTTCTCATTTCAGCGGTCTTAGAGGGGGGAAAGAATTTAGTCAAGAATTCCGTAGTCATCTCCTCCCAAGTGTTGATTTTTCCTGGAGGAAGATATTGATACCAAGTAAGAGCTCTATCTTTTAAAGAAAACTAAAAAGGTCTTAGATTGTAGTTGTTATTTTCTATTCTTGAAGGTCTCAAGGTCTTCATCACGATCTCATAGTTTTGAAGATGCTGATGCGGAGATTCATTCTCTAGCCCTCCAAACTGGCAATGGCAAATCATGGAAAGAACTTGCGGTCGAAGTTCGTAGTCATGGTCCGCCGGATCTCCTAGGTTAACTCCTGGACGCCTCAGTTGTTGATTGGGGTCCATCATTTGCCCTAGGGTTTGCGGGATTCCTGCAAAAAGAGCGCCTCGGACTGGTATCCGAGGTGGAAGTACATCGGCCGGAGCATCAGGTACTGGGACCTGCCTCGGTCGAGGGTCTGGAACTGGATCCTGCATCGGTCGAGGATCGGGAACTAGGTCTTCCTTCGGTCGAAGTAGATACTGGTCTCGTAAGGCTGCCATATCTGGTTCGATCGCTTCAGTTCTGGTGCGAGTTTCTTCTTTCTCCTGCCTCAGTTCTTCCCTGCTGAGGCGTAGCTGTTTTAATGCATCTTTCAATTCGGCCTCAAGATCCCGATTGTCTTGGTTGGCCATCTTCGCTTCTCTCAAGCGTCGTTTGTATGTCTTTTCTGGTATGGGATCGTAGGGAACGATTTCCTTCCCAGCACGGGTTCTTCGCATAAACCTAAGAAAGAACCTGCGAAAGTCACTCAGTGGTTAGTAGACACGGGGGCAAGTGCCCCAAAAGCGTACCGCAACCGGCTCGGTCTAGACCAAGTCCCCGGCAACGGCGCCAAAAACTTGTTCGCTCCAAACGGTGTGTGCAAGCTTTAAATTTATAACCCTAGATGTAAGGTTAAAACAAGGATGCGAACCCGCAGTGTACGGGTCAATCGTAGTAAAAGCAAGGAATTCCAGGGGTCGATCACAGGGACTTAGTGAAACAAAGTCGGAATAGGTAAGCTTTGTAAATATTAACCACAAAAGCAATTAAAACAATCAAGGATGATAAAAAGTCAATAAAGGAAATATGCAATTCTAGGGATTAAAGCATCTAGTTGTGGTTCCAACTCAAGATCTAAAGATAAGCGGACAAAGCTGAGATTTTGCAAAGGGAAGGTGTTACTAAAGTGGAATAGATCACCGGGTAAGTCTCACTACTCACTAATCCCAAACCGTAACTCCTATTACCGGGTAAGTCTCAAGGAATTAAGATAAAGAACTATAACCTCAAACTAACACACCACCTAAGGGAATAGAATCAACCTTTACCGGGTAAGTCTCAGGCTAACTCACAAAGATGGAATGAAAGCACACTCAAACCCCAATAAAGGATAAACCTTTATTAACTATACTTATGATCTTAGGTAAACAAACAAAGGAATTACCGGGTAAGTCTCATCCTAGGCTTGCATTGAACCAGGAAAGGTGTAATAAGAATAGGATTTGGCAAACTCTAATACTTAACTCTCAGTTTCGGATTAGATAAGTCACCTCGGTCAGCCAAATTCCACCCCGGCCGAGATGTTCATCGACTGAGCGAGATGCTTAGGGTTATGGATAAAGACTCGAACTTTCAGGGTCCTACTATGGTTAAGATTATTCTATCATTGTTTTTCCCACAACCTTCAGCCAATCACCCTAGAATCACACAAAGAGATTAGCCACTCATCATCATGAAAGTATTAATCAAATATATGGGAAGAAAGAGAATAATTGAACAAGAAAACCTTAAGAGAAAGGCTTCAATAACTGAATTAATTATCAAACCAACAAGCGTTCCTTGGATAGAAATCCAACAAGACAATCGACAACCAAGAAGGGAATTTAAGATGATCTTACAAAAACCCTTCAAAAAGCTATAAAAGCTATAGACTTTCTTCCTTCAACCTTCAACAAGGTTCTTCAAATCTCTCAACTGGAGTATGGCTGCAGCGGATGCTCTGAACACAATCGGTGGTATAGCATGATATGGATTTGTGGAAAATCCAACCCTTTTTATAGGAAAATTACCCTCTAAAGATAAGATATCTTAGAAAGATCTCTTCCCATAAAAATAGGTAAAATATATGGTGTAACTTATCTTCTTCCTTCCAGGAACCCAGCCCAAAAATATAAGATCCTCTTTCCAAAGATAATAGATCTCAGCCAAGAATAAAATATTCTCGCCGCGTCCCAGGTGTTCGCCTCGGTCGAGTCGGCTCCTCTGGATCACCTCGGTCGAGGTGACTCTGTAGTCAACCGAGGTGAATCACAACTGAATGTGAAATCTCTCAAATCTGGTCCAAAGTGAATCTTTAATCTATGGTTGTGCTTCCTGGATCTTTCCTTAAGCTCCTGAATGTAGCTCCAATGACTCCATAGCTCCTTTTGCTCCTTTTTGATGCAAAACGTGCCATTTTACCTACGATTACAACGAAACTAGGTGTAGACCTCGATTCCTGCAAAGGTAGATGAAACGACAATATAATCAAAAAATATACATACAAACATGCAGATTATTGAAGATAAAACGTCTAAACAAACCCCAATATATAGACAATAATTCATGCTATCAAGATGGACTAGAGACCCATACCCTGCACCTTACATCAACAACATTTGGTCCTGGTTAAGCTCGAATCACCCCCAAAAACACAGCCTCATCGACAACCTACGTACCGCATCGATCATCACCTTCATCTACACCACTTGGAAGATCCGTAACTCACTCATTTTCAACCGCTCTTTCACCAGGGTTGTTGATTGTGCTGCTGAGGTAATCAACACTCTTAAGATCCATTTTGCTCACCACTGGAAAGACCGGTCCCTTGACTCGAGAGCTACCGCCACCATGCTTGGAATCTCCCCCCCCCCCTTCACCCTAACACTAGCATTCTCCGCACTCTCCCCTTCTCCCCTCACCTCTCCCCTCTTTTCTCTTGATCTCGCCCCTCATCTCTCTGTAACATGCATTATGAACTCACTATAAATTCTCCAACTCTTAATACAAGTAATTTTTCAAAAAAAATATATATATATATATATATATGGTTCTATTGTTTTGATACTCGGCTGTGAGTTTTGTAGGTATTGTGGTTATGAAGTTTCAGTTTTATCGATGTTGGTTTTATATTTATTTGTGCCTTGTTGTAAGATCCGGTGAACTTGTTGTCAGGCTAGGGTCAAGACCCATTGTGAGGTCCTAACCCGTAGCATTCCGAGTCCTGTTGATTTGGTGTGTTATAGTCAAGACATATTTAGCTTCATGACAAAAAACTAAGCAAATCTTGGAAACATATTGCTCTATTTCAGGATAGAAAATTAATATCTAAAAATCTACATTCCAAACAACAAAAAACACTAGTGACAGTTGCATATCCCAATCAAAGAAATGCCTTGGCCATGAACCACACCACAACCCTTGACAAATATCTTGGATGTCCATTCATTAATGGAAGAGTGGCCAAAAATACCTTTGATGAAATTAAGCTCAAAACAAAAAAATAACTTTCGAAGTGGAAAGCTTATTCTCTATCGCAAGAAGGTAGAAATACACTTATAAAACATAATTTGGCAATTAAACCGACATTTTCTATGCAAAGCTTTATGCTTCAACTCCACAACCTAGACGAGTTAGATAAAACATAAAAAATTGGAATAAAGGGAATCAACACAGACATATCATAAGTTAAGATGAAATATACAAATAAAAAAAGAATGGTGGTCTTGGATTAAAAAAAACATTAATCACGGATAAAGCATTACAAATGAAGCTTTTGTGAAATTCTCAGCGGAACCACACAACCTTTGAGTTGAAGTTGTTAATGAAAAATCACAATATTCTATACCAACTAAAGAAAGGGGGTCAACATCTTGGAAATAGAATAATCTTATGAAACTCAAACCCGAATTTAAGAGTGGTATTATCCAATAGGTCGGAAATGGCAAAACCATCAACTTCTAGTATAATAATTGGGTAACAATTTCGCCGCTTATAAAAATGGTCCAAAATATAAATCAAATTGACACAAATACAAAAGTTAATTATTTTATAACCAACTCTAGAGAATGAGATGCTACAAAATTGACAACGAGCTACAAAACATCCTTAGCCCGAAAATTTAGAACAAAATTAAACAAAAAATAATACAAAAAATGATGTTCATGATAGATTATATTGGAGGTGTAATAAAAATGGGTTGTTCACAACAAAATCAACATCGGAGATGATTGAGAATGATAAGGTTAGCACCCCGAAAATGCATGCGACTAACCTTGAATCTTGATACACAACCTAAAACAAAAACTTTTTATAAAAATTCTCAAAAAATGGAATTCCAACAAAATGAAAGGTAGATGAAAGAAGAATTGCAGTCACAAGAAATTACGAACTGTGTAACCATCATCGTGAGCACTGGTCCAACTTGATTATTGGTTGTCCCGTTATTAAACAAATTATCACAAAAATTGATAGATCAGGAATTAAACAAAATTAGTCATGAAAACAAAAGAGGAAATGACCTGATACATGAAATGAAAAATAAGATTGGACTCAACATGTTCTCTTGCCTAGCAACAATATAGTGGAGCATATGGTTCTTTATGAATAAAATAGTTTTTTTTGTAATAAGCCTATCATTCCCATTGTAATAGCTAGGATTTCGAATTCTAATTAATGTTGATTAACTTAATCGTTGATAGTAATTAACATATAACTCGCGAAGACTTCGCAAGTGATGAGTAAGAGTCCCACCGTTATGTTCCTGGCGTAATTTTGGACGTTTGGGGAAATTTTTACTTTTTCCCCCGGGTAATTATTTTTACCCTCCGGTGTTATTTGGAGGATTTGGGAGCTCCAATTAATAAAAATGCAGTTGAGAGAAATGATCAGGATATCGGATATGTCCTAGATATGAAATAACATGGAGAGGCAAAACGGCCAAAAGAGTCTCTATTTCGTTTCTTAACGGCTAAGAAAGACGGCTTAGGAATACACGTTTTCCGAGGCAGTTGTGTAATAATTATCCCTACAATATTCCAGATTTAATGTTCCAATCTCGAGAAGTTTGGAGAAAGAGGTTCGACCCGCCTTTGGATCGGTTAAAGGATAATTATCGATTTTACTAAAGGTAATTATCGTCTTCACTATAAATAGCGGAAAATCCTTTATTAATTCATTTCCTTTCACGTTTTCTCGTAAAAGCTCTGATTTCTCTGAACCTTCAAACTCAGATCTACTCTCCGTTTCTAATCCGATTTCAATTCCGTTTAGGTTTCTGGATTCCTCTCTTCATTCTCTTCATAACGGTACCGAGTTTCTGCATTTCCGAGTATATGGAGGGCTGGTCGAGCATATATGTCACCAGGACAGTTCCGTCGCTCAGATTCCGATGAATTTGATGTTGTCCATGCGTAGCCTGCGTCGTTGTGATTCCGAATCTTCTTTCAAATCGTCAATCGGGTTAGTAACGAATAAGTTATGAATTTATTCGTTTTCCGTAATGCGATTTGGCCTAAATTGACTTTAGGCTTGTCAAATAGGACAATTAGAAATTCCATTATGGTCGTTATATTATTCTGGTGATTATGGGTTCTTGTTTGATGAAATCTGATGACATGGGGTTTAGAAATTGCCTGCGGGCAAAACGTTATTATGGCGAAATCTAATTAATTAATTAAAGGTTAATTAATTAGATTAGGATTAAAATTGAGATTGAGGAATGTTGATTAGATACTACCTTGAGATTTGAGGAATTGTGAGTTATGCTGAGATATTGAGGTTTAGTTGGTTGTGAGGCTCATAGATTGAGTATGATCCTTATGGATCCCTTTGGGTCTAGGTGTGACCCCTTTGATGAATAGAGGTTGATATATCTCTTTATGCCTTGTTTATAGGCCGTGTTGTCCCTCCAGTGTAGAGGTGATCGTGGTTGAGTTTGTACGAGGTTGAGGTAAGTCCGTAGGACTTACTTAGCTACCATCCCTATATTGGGTGTTTGCATGAGTGGTGTGTGCTTTATATGTTTGCTATGATAACATGAGTTGTCGTTTTTATCGACCTATGTTCTATTGACTGCCCCACTGTGTGGCTGTGATAACCTTTCCCTTTCATCCCGCCGTGGAGTCTGGGAGGTTCTCTAATGTCGGGCCAGACTGGTTTACAGGAAGGGCGCAATCCACTCCCATAGGGTACACGGATTGTGTGACCGATACTCGTACAACTGGACATTGTACTTAGAGGCGGGGATGGATCGGTCCTCGTGTCACTTACTTTCATCTATCTATATATATACGGTTTTTGTGTGAATGATTATTATATAAAGATAATAAATGGGTAAATGTGTGATATCATGCTGATGTGTTTATCTTTCATGATTGTGCTTGTGCTTATGCATTACCTCATATATGTATGGTTAGCTAACGGTTTCATACCGTGTTGTAGATATTTACAGGTTAGGCGCTACTGGGTGATCTGATAGGGTGACAGGCCGAGGACTCTCGTACATTAGGTGGTTGGTTTGGGTTTGTTGTGTTCCCCTCCTTCGTGAGGATGTTCTTTCGTACCTCCTGTGTGAGGTTGTCGTTTTATATACTCGGCTATGTTGTTGTTTACTTTGGGTTGTACAGATTATACTGTTTTATGTATTTGTTTTATATCTGTCAGTGCCATGTTGTAAGGTCCAGTGAACTTGTTGTCAGGCTAGGGTCAGGATCCATTGTGAGATCCTAGCCCAATGTGGCATCCCGAGTCCCGCGGATTCGGGGTGTTACAGAGTTGGTATCAGAGCCCAGGTTGACAACAATGGCACTTGCTACCTGCAATGAGGTTTGATAGGTAAAATAAACAGAGCCCACATGGGATTTGATGTTTTCAAAGGTTTTGGTTTTAAGTGTGGTTTTGGGATAGAATGTACGAGAAGTCGTCACCTCTGCCATGGATCTTTGCAGCGTAGATATGTATATATATCTGTGTGTACTATGGATTATGTGGATTTATTATATACATATCGATACCTATGGCATATATATAGCTTTATAAGATTAGGTGCGTATATCCTACAGATGACTCAGACTAGAGTAGTATCTGTAGTGGGATGAGGTAGGGGTACACCCCCCCTCTTCCTCCAGTGGTGATAAGTTAGGGACCAGTTTCCGTTGTTGTTTCGCCTATGACAGAGAACGAGTTTGAAGAGGCTGATCATGTCTCCATGAGTAGATCCGAGTTTCAAGAATATATGTAACAAGTATATGAAGCGGTGATAGCGGGTAGATCCACACCTGATTTACCAACAATTGTGAGATCAACTGAAGCTTCTGGATCCGGAAAGAAGCAATGAACTGAATCAGTTACTAGAGAAGCAAAGATGATGAATGGGGAACCAAGTCCGATATCAGGACAATCTAGTGATCCTTTGGCCATGAAGATGACTGGCAAGGAACTACAGTGTTTTAATTGCGTGGAAGTTGGGACACTAGCGAGCTGTGTGCCCAAAGGCGCCCATCATATGCTTTACGTGTGGTAAAGCAGGGTATAGAGCGAAGTTTTGTCGACAGGGCAAGGCGTTGCCTTTACAAGTTCCCTCTCGGAATAAGATCATTCAAGGTGGACGACGAAGATTGAGTTACCCTTCAGTTGCATAGGTTGCAAGAATGAGACAATTATGTTACAATTGTGGCTATCCAGATCATTTGCGTTCTGAGTGCCCTTTGGCACCGATAGCTTGTTTCATATGTGGTGAACTAGGCCACCTTTCTGTCAGCACGGTGGTGTTTCTTCCCAGCAAGACCTTCCTCTTTCCGGTGTTGAAAGAGTGGAAGTGGAGGCTATAGTGATGACCTCACTGATACCTGAGGAGCATGGATTTGACATCGAGTGATGATATGTAGTGGAGCTACGGGAGTTAGCTGTTACAGGTACCATTCTCGTTAATGGTTTACCTAGTGGAGTTTTGTTTGTTATGAGTGCTATGCACTTCTTGTCTTTCGATGCATGCGTTAATGGTTGATCTTTGATATATAGTAGAAGGTGGACTTTCCTTTACAGGATTACCAGTTAGGGGTCTGAGGTACCCGCGAGATGTTTGTTCCCTTATTCCGGGACTTGTGTATGGCTTGTAGACTTCTTTGTCATGCTGTAGGTGCATGAGGAAGTCATTATGTGTATGGATTGTATGAATAGATATCATGCAGTGATATCTTCTAAGGTTAAGACCTTTGAAGAGACGGGTTTGTCATCAGGACTGTACGAGCAGCGAGCTGATAGCACAGGGATGTGACGCCTTCTAGTGTTATACCATGAAGGAGCGAGATAGTCCAACATTGGAAGGTATTCCAGTTGTTTATGAGTTTATATACGTGTTACTGAACCGTCTAGTTGCCACCTCAGCGTAGTGTGGACATTGTTATCGAGTTGAAGTATGATACAAGATTGAATGGGAAAGCCACACTTTATGGTGCTTGTTGAGATATTGTACTAATAACTTGAAAAGTTGACTAAAACGGGCTTTTTTTTTTACCCTAGTGGGTTTCATGTTCCGTATTGACGACCTGATGAGTTAGCTTCAAGAAGCAATCGTGTTTTCAGGATTCCTTTATGCTCAAGATATCCCTAGTCATGGATGAGAGAGCAGCATGTGTATGAGATAGTATCCCATACCGTTATGGACACTACGAGTTTGTAGTGATGCCATTTGGATTGACGATTGTTGTGGTAGTTTTTATGGAGTTGATGAATGGTATCTTCATCGACTTCCTTGATTATTTGGTGGTGGACTTCATGGATGACATGTCGGTATACTCTCATAGTATAGAATAGTAGACCGATCGTCTGAGGACCGTTCTGCAGATTTTGAGAGACAGAGGGTTGTATGCTACGCTCTCTAAGTGTAAGTTGAGATGCCAGTGGTAGCCTTTTTAGGCCATGTTGTCTCCGCCAGTGGGATCATGGTTGACCAGACGAGAATTAAGTATGTTGTAACATGGGAGATACTGATGAACATTAAGGAATACGTAGTTTTCTCGGCTCAACCGATTGCTATCAATGCTTTGACGAAGGATTTTATATGATTACGTATTCATTTGCGAGTCTTTTGAGAAGACCACCATAACTACTTGATGAAAGCAGTGTGTCTATGTTTTGAAGAGTTGAGGAGGCATTTGACCTTTGCTTCCATTCTGTTGTAGTTAGAAGATTTTTGGGATCCCGTGATTTACGGTGATACATCCCATCTAAGTCTGAGATGTGTATTACTACAGAGGAGTAGGGTTATTGATATGTGTATTTACAGTTGAGAACGTGTGATGAGAACTACCCAATTCATGATTTAGAGTTAGTAGTGGTAGTTCAAGCCTTTAAGTTTTGAAGACCGTACCGGTGTGATCTTCATGTCAGATTTCTATAGATCATAGAAATCTGAAGTATATTTTATGCAACAGGGGTTGAATAACCGCTAGTATTAAGAGCTTAAGTTGATCAAGACTTTGACTTGAAGATTCCATATCATTCAGAGAAGTTGAATGTTATCGCCGATAACTTGAATGGAAAGGAGAAGATGATTGTGAGACTGATAGTTCAACCTCATCTTCAGAGAGATCTAGCTTGGCTAGAGTTGGACAATCAGTTCCTTGATGAGGATACCCAGTTATACCTCAGAGATTCTACCTGGTCTGTTGGATGAGGTCCAACAAAAGCAGGAGACATGTCCGGCCTTGATAAGGTTTAAAGAAAGGATGTCTCATACTGAGGCACCATAGTTCTCCATGGGAGTAGATGGACTGATGAAGAGTCATGACCACTTTTGTGTACCTGCTGATGCAAATGGAGACATAGAATATTATAGTATACCCACTGTACGCCTTATTCAGTACATTCAGGTACGAGTAAGATGTACCACGAGATGAGACGATTATATTGTATGAAGCCGATATAACCAGATTTATGATATAGTGTGTGACGTGTCAGTGGGTCCAGATAGAGTATTTCCGATCTAGAGATAAGCTCCACCCACTAACAGTGTAGTAGTAGAATTTGGGAGGACATCTCTATGGACTTTGTTATGAGATTGTGACCCAGTAGAAGATTGATGTTATCTGTATTGTTGGTAACATATTAATGAAACCAGCACGTTTCATTTCTATCAGAAGGACGTGGCTAGTGAATGAATTGGCTGAGGAGTACACTAGACAGATAATGAGACTCCATGGTATACCGAGAACGATCATTTCTAATCGAGATGGATGTTTTTACTTTGAGATTTTGGGCAGCAGATTCAGACTGCTATGGGGACGAGTCTGTACCTCATGACTACAATTCACCCCGTGACAGATGGTCATTTAGAGAGGATCATCTAGATCTAAAAGATCTATTATAAGTTGTAAGTTGAATGGGAAACGTGGATGGTTATATTACCTTCCATTAATGAGTTTATTATATAACAATGAAGGACGTGCATCTTTCTGGGATGGCCCTATGAGGCAATATATACAGACATTGATGTTGTATATCCTTATGCTAGAAGTGATCTAGCAGTAGTAGTGGAATAACACCTGACCAGATTCAGGATTTTATAGTTCAAGTAACGTTGATTAAAGGAAGAATGCTGGTTGTACAGAGTCTCCATATATTATATGTAGACAAGAGGCGTTAACCTCTAAAGTTCAAGCGAGAGTTCATGTCCGGCTGTAAGTATCTCAGCTGCAAGACGTTAGACGTGTTAATATAGAAAGGGAACTGAGTTTCCAATATGATGGTTATTTGAGATCGACCAGTACGGAGAAGGTAGCATGATGTTTAGCTTTGCCTATGAGATTAGAGGATATCCACCCAGTGTTTCATATGTCTCAACTGAGGAAGTATATACCAGACTCGAGACACCTTGTGAGTTACGATGATTTGATGGTTGAGTCCAACCACACTTTTGTTGAGCATTCGATTACATTCTTGGAATGAGATATGAAACGCTTGCATTTGAAAGACATTCCCATATTGAGGATATGATGGTCGAGATGAAGACCTAAAGAGGCTATGTGAGAGACTGAGGATAGTGTCCTGAGGAACTATCCAGAGTATATGTTAGGATATACCCATTTGTGGGAGCATGAGTAGATCTTAGTGCTATCTTGATGAATGTTGTGCTTATGTGCTTATATGTCTTGATGTGTTATTCCATGCTAGTTGTGATGTGATTTATGATCTTAGTAGATCTTGATGTGCTAGCGTGATGTATGTTATAGCTGGAGATGATTACTTCCTCCATGCTACCCGAGTATGATTATATTTATAGCTGGAGATGGTTCTTTCCTTCATGCTATTTGAGTGTGATTAGGATTCAGCTGGAGATGGTTCTTTCCTCCATGCTACCTTGATGGACATAGTTTTAGTGGAGATGTGATTCCTCCATACGATATACATGATTATGGTTTGCTAGAGACGTATTTCCTCTATGCTTGTGATATGTTTGGGCTAGAGATGTGCTTCCTCTATGCCTTGTGATGTGGTATGGCGAGAGACGTGATTCCTCTACGCCTTTGGGTAGCGTTATGGCCCTGTTTTCTGGAGATGATGATTCCTCCATGTTTATACTTGAGGTTATAGATTGTTATAGGTTGTGATCATTTGAACGGAGATGTGATACCTCCGATAGAAAGAGTGAGAGTTATACCTCGGCGTATGAGTCCGAGAGGATTTGGGAATTGTTCAAGTTTCGGGACGAAACTTTTTTTTAAGGGGTATGTGATGTAATAGCTAGGATTTCGAATTCTAATTAATGTTGATTAACTTAATCGTTGATAGTAATTAACATATAACTCGCGAAGACTTCGCAAGTGATGAGTAAGAGTCCCACCGTTATGTTCCTGGCGTAATTTTGGACGTTTGGAGAAATTTTTACTTTTTCCCCCGGGTAATTATTTTTACCCTCCGGTGTTATTTGGAGCATTTGGGAGCTCCAATTAATAAAAATGCTGTTGAGAGAAATGATCAGGATATCGGATATGTCCTAGATATGAAATAACATGGAGAGGCAAAACGGCCAAAAGAGTCGCTATTTCGTTTCTTAACGGCTAAGAAAGACGGCTTAGGAATACACGTTTTCCGAGGCAGTTGTGTAATAATTATCCCTACAATATTCCAGATTTAATGTTCCAATCTCGAGAAGTTTGGAGAAAGAGGTTCGACCCGCCTTTGGATCGGTTAAAGGATAATTATCGACTTTACTAAAGGATAATTATCGTCTTCACTATAAACAGCGGAAAATCCTTTATTAATTCATTTCCTTTCACGTTTTCTCGTAAAAGCTCTGATTTCTCTCGACCTTCAAACTCAGATATACTCTCCGTTTCTAATCCGATTTCAATTCCGTTTGAGTTTCTGGATTCCTCTCTTCATTCTCTTCATAACGGTACCGAGTTTCTGCATTTCCGAGTATATGGAGGGCTGGTCGAGCATATATGTCACCAGGACAGTTCCGTCGCTCAGATTCCGATGAATTTGATGTTGTCCATGCGTAGCCTGCGTCGTTGTGATTCCGAATCTTCTTTCAGATCGTCAATCGGGTTAGTAACGAATAAGTTATGAATTTATTCGTTTTCCGTACTGCGATTTGGCCTAAATTGACTTTAGGCTTGTCAAATAGGACAATTAGAAATTCCATTATGGTCGTTATATTATTCTGGTGATTATGGGTTCTTGTTTGATGAAATCTGATGACATGGGGTTTAGAAATTGCCTGCGGGCAAAACGTTATTCTGGCGAAATCTAATTAATTAATTAAAGTTTAATTAATTAGATTAGGATTAAAATTGAGATTGAGGAATGTTGATTAGATACTACCTTGAGATTTGAGGAATTGTGAGTTATGCTGAGATATTGAGGTTTAGTTGGTTGTGAGGCTCATAGATTGAGTATGATCCTTATGGATCCCTTTGGGTCTAGGTGTGACCCCTTTGATGAATAGAGGTTGATATATCTCTTTATGCCTTGTTTATAGGCCGTGTTGTCCCTCCAGTGTAGAGGTGATCGTGGTTGAGTTTGTACGAGGTTGAGGTAAGTCCGTAGGACTTACTTAGCTACAATCCCTATATTGGGTGTTTGCATGAGTGGTGTGTGCTTTATATGTTTGCTATGATAACATGAGTTGTCGTTTTTATCGACCTATGTTCTATTGACTGCCCCACTGCGTGGCTGTGATAACCTTTCCCTTTCATCCCGCCGTGGAGTCTGGGAGGTTCTCTGATGTCGGGCCAGACTGGTTTACAGGAAGGGCGCAATCCACTCCCATAGGGTACACGGATTGTGTGACCGATACTCGTACAATTGGACATTGTACTCAGAGGCGGGGATGTATCGGTCCTCGTGTCACTTACTTTCATCTATTTATATATATACGGTTTTTGTGTGAATGGTTATTATATAAAGATAATAAATGGGTAAATGTGTGATATCATGCTGATGTGTTTATCTTTCATGATTGTGCTTGTGCTTATGCATTACCTCATATATGTATGGTTAGCTAACGGTTTCATACCGTGATGTAGATGTTTACAGGTTAGGCTCTACTGGGTGATCTGACAGGGTGACAGGCCGAGGACTCTCGTACATTAGGTGGTTGGTTTGGGTTTGTTGTGTTCCCCTCCTTCGTGAGGATGTTCTTTGGTACCTCCTGTGTGAGGTTGTCGTTTTATATACTCGGCTATGTTGTTGTTTACTTTGGGTTGTACAGATTATACTGTTTTATGTATTTGTTTTATATCTGTCAGTGCCATGTTGTAAGGTCCAGTGAACTTGTTGTCAGGCTAGGGTCAGGATCCATTGTGAGATCCTAGCCCAATGTGGCATCCCGAGTCCCACGGATTCGGGGTGTTACACCCATCAATAGGTTAATTTCTTTCATTAAATATCAAATTTATAACGGGAAGAATATCATCATTGACGAGGACGATTGCGATTTAAACCGTCACAAAAGGACAACAATTCTACCAAAAGGAAAAAAACACACTTAATATGGTAAAAACCAAAATCTGGTTTTAATAAACTTAACTTTGATGGATCCAAACTTGATTTGGGAGTAACATCCATTGACTTTGTGTTTTGGAATAACAATGGTGTGGTTGTTAGTCTCGGTGCGGAAAAATAACTTTAATTCGACAAGTAAAGCTTAAGCTTTTTCCCTTAAATCCTGCTTGAAAGAAGCTATCAGATTGTAAATAAAAAAGATCGAAATCGGGGGTGATAATATGTATGTTATCAAGGTACTCCAAGATTTGTGAAGTTATCGGTGAGAAGTCGAGATGATTATATCTGACTCCAAACTTGATCTTCTCTTTTTTTGACGATGTCCAAATAAGACATGTGTTAACATTAATCAATCAAATGTGTTGTTAACCGTTTAACCCATTAGGAATCACGATACCCAACCCCAATTTTTTTAATAATCCTCAACTTCGACGGTACGGATGCTTTAAGTTGCACTATCTAAGAAGGTACTCCGACCTAACTTTTTCCATTACTTAAAAGAAAAGTAAACGAATGTGGGTCCCAATGATCAGCTGTAGACCGTACTGAACAAACTTAAAGAGTATAGGCATTATTTGCCGCTAAAACTGAATTTACTGTATTTTTGGGCCTATGCTAAATATTGGTGGGTCTCTTGTACATTTGGTCCTGCTTCTAGGCCTGGCCTGCTTCCACCGTTGGCATCTACAAGTTGAACACAGTACACCCAAAACACGTTTAATTTTTTTTTTCTTATAATATAATATACTTGTCATAAAAATTTCCTATCAAAATTTAATAGCTACAAAAACAGATAACTTGTGTGCATATAGTCTATAATCTATCCTATCAAATTTTTTAGGTACAAAAATCCGACAATCTACTTTTTAAATCCGATTTGATCAGTCTGGTTAGTCTGTCCAAAAAATATGAATATGAACAACTAATTTGACCCATTTTTTAATGTAATGGGTTAGTTAGTGTTTTGGTATGAGAGTTGGTACAATCCGTGTATATATAGAGAGAGGGGGAGAGAGAGAGAGAGAGGGGGTATAATTTGATTAAAAATTTGTGTTAGATGTATTATATTACTCATCTTTCTATAATAAACCCATAGAAAACATATCAAAACACACTAGTAGGTGCATATAAGTCAACATGATAACCCGATGTCATACATGAGTGGACATGGAGCAACGATTGAGCCCGGAACAAAGCGGTCCAGCCCGTACATTTCGGATGGAATTTTTAAATTTTGGTCGACCCGAATCTCAACTGAGCTTGCCTTTTTACAGGTATAGGAATTATTTCGTATCCAACATTGAATACATGATACATTCGTTATTGCCTAAACTATACAAGGTTATTATGTCTTGTATATAACGCCTTTCTTTTTTAAAAAAAGTTATCGTCTATAGAAAATGGTATAAATATCATAATTCTTAATTATTGAAATACTTAAATTTGGTTTAATTACCTCACATCTTGTTGAATTTCAATTTTTAATTAAATATTTATTCATGTTAAGAAATAAATGTCATTACTAGACAAAACAGTATAATCAAGATGCCACAAAGCGGCAACTACACTAATCGTCATAGTTTTTGACAAACCAAAGAAAAACAAAGACCCAAGCCAAAAGAAGCATGAATAGAAGACAAAGGAAAGAAATGTTACAAGGAACGGTGGGACGATGCAAAAGACACCCAAAACAGAGGAAAACAAAATAATCATATAAGTTGTAGAAGTGTAGATAGATGAAAGCTCCCAAACATTAAGTAGAAATCTCATATTTGGACTCTCTCACGAGCCTTAAGATATCGGTCATTTGTTCACGGCCCCTCCAAACAAAACAAGTTCAACCCATCATTAAAGACAAAACTCAATTCATCAAGACTTGCAAACACGCCATCGATCCTTGGAAGAGAACAAAAAGCTCGAGAGAGACCTAAATTTTAGAAAATATTTTTTTTGGAATTTGTATTATAGATTGTTTAATTATCAATAAATCAATAAAAAAAATAGAGGTAAGATAATTATGCTTATTATTATTATTATTATATTTTTTTATTGTTCATCATTATTATTATTTTATTATAATTATAATTATTACACAAATAATTTTTTTAGTCTTTTGAAAAGATTCACATCAAAACTTTAAGTCATTTGAAGAGAATTTAAAAATCAACATTTTTATTCAAGCCAACGAAAACCCAAGCCAAGGGTTTGGGAGATTTTTTGTTATTATTTTTCTTAGGTTCTCTGATCTACAAGTTTTAAAGGAAGTGAAGTTGCTTGTGGTGGTAAATCACATGTCTAATGAACATGTTAGTAGTGGCACCACAATCAATTTAATCACATTTTGGACGGAATTTCAAATTTTGGTCAACCCGAATTTCAGTTTTGTTTAATTTCTTCAGTCCGGAGGGCGGCAAGCAGAATAGCAGATCTGTAAATCTACACTGACCGCATCCAGAGGAAGGCGGCGGCCAAAGGAAGGCCGGTTAGGGTAAAGAAACGCAAACCAGTTTGAAGGGGAGCAAATCCGGGAAGCACGAACTAGTGAGGGCGGCGGTGAGAGGAAGGCGGACTGCAATCCGGCACTGATGGGTCAATCCTGATAGAATATGTAAATATTTGTAAATAAGGGTTTGCCTTTTGTAATAATGTATAATGTTTATCTATATATACAATCCATCTGATGATGGAATCCCTAAGAGGAATTACTCATAATCTAACATGGTATCAGACTCTTCCGATCCATAGCCCTAAAACGCTTCTGCCCTCTTCCTTCTATTATCTCCGGCGCTCAACCCTAAAGTTGCCTCGCTCTTTCCTCTCCTTCATCACATACCGACTATGTCTATGGAGAAGAAACAAATGTTTCATTCTGCTCTTGGGATTTCAAACATTAAGAACAACATTGCTCTTGTTCTTGATCACGACACGCCATATGCTTCATGAATAACTCTCTTTCGCGTCACCGTCAAAGCACATAACGTCTTGGACCACATTGACGCCAAACTTCCTCGCCCAGTTGACATTGATGACGCTCTTTGGAACCAAGTTGATGCAACGGTTCTTCAATGGATCTACAGTACGGTATCTAAAGACATTCTTCTTCAAATCCTCGATCCTGACGACACCGCTCTCAAAGCTTGGGGTCGTATTCAGGACATCTTTCAGGACAATAAGCATACCCGCGCAGTCTATCTGGAACATGAATTTTCCAACTGCAAATTGGCGTCTTTTGCTTCCATATCCGTCTACTGTCAACACATGAAGGCGCTTTCGGATCAACTCAAAGGTGTCGAGTCTCCAATTACCGACAACAAGTTAGTCTTGCAAATCCTGTCTGGTTTGCCTGCTGAGTACAATGCTACTGCTAGTTATATTTAGCAATCGGATCCGTTGCCGACGTTCCAAAAAGCACGTTCACAACTTATTTTGGAAGAGACTCGGAAGGCAAGCCAAACCATACCCGGCAAAGACTCCACCGCCTTGACTGCCACCACCGGCGGGTTGCCGTCGCATCCTCGCACCGACCACCAGCCCACCTCCAACGCCGCCCAGCCGGACAGGTCTTCGCGCAACCGGGGACGTGGCAAAAATGGACGTAGCAAATCTGGCGGCGGAACACAGCAACAGCCAGCCAAATTTGCGTTTCATCCCAATTTTGGATGGATGCCAATTGCTCTTGGGCCGCCAGTACAGCAGGCCCACTGACCCAGCAATCCCACAACAGCAGCCCGCAACTCGCCTGGCCCACACCATTCTCAGGCTGGCATTCTGGGCCAGTTTCCAGCCCAAATTGTGTTTCCTCAGGCTCATTTCCACGCTACTGCAGCTGTCCAACAGCCCACGAGTCTCGATCAATCTTTTTCTTCGATGACGTTAAATCCCGCGGATAATATTTGGTACATGGACACGTGTGCTACATCTCACATGACCAACTCCTCAGGTAATCTCTCGTCCATTTTTTATAATGGTTCTTTAAATTCGATAATTGTTGGAAATGGCATGCGGATACCATCTACAGGTCTTGGTGAAGCTCAACTTCGTACCTCCACCCATCCCCTCCAGCTATCCAACATCCTCCTTGCTCCTCAAATTGTTAAAAATCTTGTTTCCGTTCGTCGTTTCACATTAGATAACCACGACAGTGTTGAATTTGACCCTTTTGGTTTTTCTGTGAAGGATTTACAAACAGGGACAACCCGTATGAGATGCAATAGCTCCGGGGACCTTTATCTAGTTACCGCTTCTTCTGCGTCTGTTCAGGCTCTTTCAGCTCAGTCCTCGAGTCTCTAGCATGCTCGTCTGGGTCATCCTGGAACGCCAGTTCTAGAGAGTCTTAGGAAGTCATCTTTTCTTAATTTAAATAAGGAGCATTCTCAGACACTTTGTCATGCTTGTCAACTTGGGAAGCATCATAGGCTCCCGTTTGAACGGTTTGTTACGACTACAATTGCACCTTTTGATATTATACATAGTGATCTTTGGACTTCCCCGTTTCCGAGTCGGGAGGGTTACAAATATTATCTATTATTTCTTGATGATTTTTCACATTTTCTTTGAGTTTTCCCAATCAAATTCAAATCTCAAGTTTTCGATCTTTTTGTGCAATTTCATACGTTTATCAAAACTCAATTCAACATGCCTATCAAAAACTTCCAATGTGACATGGGCCGCGAGTTTAATAATCATCAATTTCACTTGTTTTTTGCCCTTCACGGAATACATTTTCGGTTCTCTTGTCCTCACACATCCCCTCAAAATGGCAAGGCGGAACGTGTCATCCGTACCATTAACAATATAATGCGGTCCATACTTTTTCACGCCTCGCTACCTATCTCTTTTTGGGCTCATGCCTTAAACATGTCTAGTTACCTTCTTAACATTCTTCCCTCCACCACAATCAAAAATCGTTCACCCACCCAAGTGTTATTTGGTTCTCAACCTTCTTACGCTCACCTCCGCGTTTTTGGGTGTCTTTGCTATCCAAACCAAAGCGCAACCATTTCTCACAAACTCCAACCCCGCCCCACACCTTGTGTGTTTCTCGGTTATCCTAAACATCATAAAGGGTATAAATGTTTAGAAATAGGTTCAAATAAAATTTTCATCTCCCGACATGTCACTTTTGATGAGTCAAAATTTCCGTTCTCAAAATCCGTCCCAATTTCTTCAGCCCCTTTGGTACTGGATTCGGAACCCGGATTTCCCCTATAACTCAGCTCACCGATTGAATCAAATTCAATCTCACCTCCAGTCGGGCCAACTCCCATCGGCCCACCCCAGTCCAACCTCTGATGCTCTCCTGCCATCTCCACATTTGGTGTTAGAATGAAATATTGTGATATTTTAGGCACGTTTTCTAAGTGTATTTGATTCATATTGATAGTCATTGATTGAGCATTGATGCATTTGTGAGCTAGTTTGTCTATAATGTCGATATAGAGATCTACACAAGCTTTATGTTGATTATAGGTAATTGAGAGCTATTTCCGAACGAAATTGAGCAAGGTTGAGTTTGATTGAGCGTGTCCATAGATTGAGGACATTTCTAGGAGCTAAGGAGTACCAACTTGAGGAATGCACGAGGCTAGGGAAGAATCACGTTCTTGCCCTAAACCACGCTCTAAAATACGGCCGTACCACTTTCCACGTTCAAGTCCACGGCCGTGGAACGTTGGCTAGGGAAGCGTGGTTCATTCCAGTAACTTCTACGGCCGTGGAGAAGATGGTTCAAACCGTGTTGATTTCCACGCTCTAAATTACGGCCGTGGAACCCTTCCACGACCGTGATCTTGGCGATCTTTTTCGCCACACTTTAAGCCACGATCTCTTACGCAATTGGGCCGGGCCGATATTTTATCTTACACTATAAAAGGACAGACAAAGAGAGATTCCGTCACCTCGCTTTAGACCTGGCTTTACGCATACGCTTGCGTTTGGAATTGCCCTAATTTCGCATTTGGCGGAGATTTGTTTGAGAGATTTTTGGCACATTGCTATTGCGATTTCCGGATTGACGGAAGATCGAAGATTCGGAAGATTGTTCCCAAGGAGATTTCGCTTCTTGTTTAGGTTTGATTTAGAAAACGGATTGACATCCCGTTCTTCTTTCTTATCTAAGAATTGTGTTTGTTCATTCTATTCCGAATCTAGTGACGATTATTGTTCTTGATTTTGACTTTGCGATTGATTTGAAGTTTATTGAAGGTTTTCGGAAGTTTTCATCTTTCGATATTTTAATTCTTGAATTTGATATCAATATGACTATTGTTGGCTAAAAACCCTTAACAATTCTATGGTGAAAGGTTGATAGTTTTGGCTTAGATGATGATAGATTGATCATAAACGGATTGGATCCTGAGAGTTAGAGAGAATCGCCGATGAACCCTAATCCACGGTTTGTTCTTGAGTTTCCACGGCCGTGGAACTCAAGAACTAGCCGTAATTTTGTGTTAAGTTACGAACTTGCTTTTACTTTAATCCAAAGTTAAAGATTTGCTTTAACTTAGTTTAGGCTTGCCTTTTCTAGGTGGTAGTGAAGCCTCAACAACCTCTACCTCGATTGTGAGTGTCACAACCTTAATCGGTTTAGTTAGTCTTGATCCTTGGATTACAAGTTTGGGTATTTGATATTAATTCTTGCCTTTAGAACCTTTCTATATTGAAGCCTCAACAACATGTATAGAGAGTTTCTTGTAGGTGAGTCATATAAGGTTTTTGGAACTTCACCGTACGATTACCTTACATTAGCATACCTTTGCATATCTTAACTTTGTCCTTATATCATTAGTATATCTTGAATCGATTGCCACAACTGGATTCCTGGATCTTTAGGATTGTTGTTTTCCCAATAATGCGAAAAGCTCTTACATTTACTCGCTTGATAATCTATAACTGGATTTAACCCCCCAAATCCCTGTGTTCGATACTCTGGAATTCTTGCTTAACTACGTCGATCCGTACACTGCGGGTTCGCTTGCTTGATTTCTAGTTTTATAAATTTAAAGCTTATTTGCACGCACGTTAAGTGGCGAACAAGTTTTTGGCGCCGTTGCCGGGGATTTGGTTTAGGCCGAATTCGGTTATCGGTTGTCAAGCTTGGGAGCTTTGCTCTTATTATTTGATATCTCTTTGAGTGCATGCGCAGGTCTAGGAACACCGGAGACCTCTTGCCTCTTGATCAAGAGCTTGAGAGGACTTTAAGGCAAAAGCGTAAGGAAAAGAAGATGGCTGAAGAAAACGAACGTGATCTTCAATCGGAGCTAGCGGAGAAAGAAGCTCAACTCTTATGGAGTGAGAGGACACGTAGAGATGAAATGGATCGTCATCAATCTCAAGTTGACGATCTAAAAGATATGATGTTCCAGATGAGGATAGAACTAAGCAACCTTAAGAATAAGGGGAGCAAGAAATCTTCAAGGAGATCCTTAAGGTCGAATAGGGGTCATTCATCCGCTGATGATAGCGATTCCTCCATGCCACCGCTAGAGGAAATTGATCCCACGATCAATGTGAATCCATTCCATCCACGGGCAGCTGCTAATCGCCGTGTTCCACCTAGGAATGCAAGGATCGAACTTGTGGATGCGGAGCCAAGAACTCTTGGCCAAAGGATGGATCCAAGGCAGCAACCACGCCGTTTAGGTGTGAACTTTGATGCTGATGATGTACAAGGGTTTAGCTTCAACCCTCAAGTTATTACTCTTGTTCGCCAAAACCAATTTGGCGGGACAAGCGCTGAATCTCCACACCAACACTTGCAAAACTTTGAGTGTATGATGGAGACAATGAGGCCGAAGAACGCAACTACCAACAACTATAAGCTCAAGCCTTTCTTCTTCTCCTTGAAGGGGAAAGCATTGTCTTGGTACCAAGCTCTTCCTAGTGGGAAGCTAGACACATGGGAAGACCTTTCCGCGGAGTTCCTTACTAAGTTCTTTCTGCCATCCAAAACGGCGGAACTTAGAGGTAAGATTAATGCATTTTCCATGAGATCTAACGAAAGTTTGTTTCAATCTTGGGAAATCAGATTTTCTCCCTCAACAATGAGATCAAAGAGTTGAAGGAGGCTATCAAGACCAACTTTCCAAAGCAACAAGGAAAGGATGTTGGCTATTTGGGCAACAACAACAATGGCGGTGAGAACACAAACCGCAACAACAACAATAACCGGAATAATAACCGGAACAATTGGAATGGCAAAAACAACAACCAGAACAACAATTGGAACAACAATAGGGGTTCAAACAACAACAATTGGCGCTCCAATCAACAAAATTCCGGTAACTCTTATCCTTCCAATTCGAATTCACTAACTCCACCTTCCTCTTCCTCCACTCCTTTGAAAAGCCAGGGGCAAACATCTAATGGAGGAAACACTTCGGGGAAGGAGAAGCCCGATCCCATGTTGGAAACGATTTTGGGAAAGCTTCAAGGTTTGGAGAACCGCATCATTAAGGTTGATGATCAAATTTCTAAGGTTGATAAAGCCCAAAAGGTTTTAGAAAACCACATGTTCAGCCATGCGGAGGAAGTTCCTAGGAATCAAGGGAAACTTCCAGTAAAGACGGAGGACAACCCTAAGGGAAGGGTGATGGCAATCACAACTAGGAGCGGAGTGACTACCACCGATCCGCAGCCTAAGTTTGTTGAAGTCCCCGTTGAGAAAGACAAAGAGAAGGGGAAGGAGAAGGAAGATGTCTACGTTCCTCCTCCGGCTTACAAACCTCCCCTACCATTCCCTCAATCTAGAGCGAGAGCGCGCCTAGATAAACAATTTGGTAAGTCTATAGAACTCATGAGCAAGCTGCATATTAATATACCCTTTATTGATGCTATTGTAGGTATGCCGGCTTATGACAAGTTCTTAAAGGAGCTCCTCTCCAACAAGAGGAAGCTAGAAGATTTTGGAGAGGTTAAGATGAGCTCGGATTCTTCGGATCTCATCAAGACCATGAAGGAGAAAATGCCCCCAAAGCTAAAGGATCCGGGGTCATTTTGTATTCCCATAGGAGTGAGAGATGTCACATACGATGCATTATGTGACTTAAGAGCAAGTGTGAGCATCATACCACTTGTATTATGTAGGAAGATCGGTTTAGGCGACCCTAAACCGGTGAAGATGACGTTGTACATGGCGGATCGATCCATCACTCGCCCCGTCGGTATTGTAGAAGACGTACCAGTCAAGCTAGGTAAATTCTTTGTTCCCATTGATTTTGTTGTGCTTGACATTCCTGCAGATAGTCCGGTCCCGATCATACTCGGAAGACCGTTTCTTGAAACTTCCGGCTGCATAGTCGATTGCAAGAATGCTAGACTCGCTTTTGACATAGGAGAAGAGAAGGTAGAGTTCGTTCTTTCCACTCTAATGAAGGAGCCAATCTTTGATGAGGATTTATTCACTATCCAAGATGTAGAGGGGTTGTCTAGAGAGGAGGTAAGTGCGATTCTCTTCAAAGATCCTTTGCAAAAGGTTATTGCTATGAGTCTAACGAATGTAGGTGAAGAAGAGGAGTGCAATGAGGCAATTGAAGCCTTAGAAGCACAAGAAGAGGTGGGTGAAGTGGAATTAGAGAAGCTCTACGACGAGGCAGAAAACGTGAGAATCCACGGCCATACACTATATTCCACGGCTGTGGATCTCACCACCCAAAGCGTGGCTCACTCCAGAGGGTTACACGGTTGTGGAGGAGGCAGAGCAACCGTAACCACTTTCCACACCCTAAACCACGGCCGTGGAGGGTGTATGGAAACCGTAATTTTGGCCGTGGAAGGGGATGATCGTGCCACTTCTTCAACTTCTTTTGATTCTTCTCCCACATCCTCTACACCCTTAGACACTTCTAAGGAGACATCGGATGCTCCTCAAGAGCCATTAGAAGCTCCGAAAGCAATGGAATTGAAACAACTTCCTACACATGTAAGGTACGCTTTTCTAGGACCTAACTCTACTTATCCGGTTATTGTTAGTTCCGATCTAACCACAGATGAACATAGTAAACTTATGGTTGTCCTTAGGAAACATAGGAAAGCTTTAGGCTATACTATAGAAGACTTAGTAGGAATCAAACCCTCCCTATGCATGCATAAAATATTAATGGAGGAAGACTTTAGGACTTCAAGACAACCTCAAAGGCGGTTGAATCCGACCATGAAGGAGGTTGTCAAGAAGGAAATTCTTAAACTCCTTGATGCAGGTATCATCTATCCTATCTCCGATAGTAAGTGGGTGAGTCCGGTTCAAGTAGTTCCGAAGAAGGGAGGAATGACGGTCATCATCAATAAGAACAACGAACTCATTCCTACCCGAACCGTAACGGGATGGAGGATGTGCATTGACTACCGCAAGCTTAACAACGCGACGAGGAAGGATCACTTCCCACTACCCTTCATCGATCAAATGCTTGAAAGGTTAGCGCAACATTCACACTTTTGCTATCTTGACGGTTATAGTGGTTTCTTTCAGATTCCGATACACCCGGACGATCAGGAGAAGACCACATTCACGTGCCCATGGGGTACGTTCGCTTATAGGAGAATGCCGTTCGGGCTTTGCAACGCCCCAGCCACCTTTCAAAGGTGCATGATGGCCATCTTCTCCGAATACATTGAGGAAATCATGGAGGTCTTCATGGATGACTTCTCCGTATACGGTTCCTCTTTTGACAATTGCCTTTCTAACCTTGCTCTTGTTTTACAAAGATGTGAAGACACTAATCTAGTTCTTAATTGGGAGAAGTGTCAATTTATGGTAAAGGAAGGAATTGTATTAGGACAATAATCTCTAGTAGAGGGATAGAGGTGGATAAGGCGAAAATAGAGACAATAGAGAAGCTTCCTCCCCCAACTTTGGTGAAAGGGATAAGAAGTTTCCTAGGACATGCTGGATTCTATAGATGTTTCATTAAAGACTTTTCTAAAATATCAAAACCGCTCACTAATCTATTGATGAAGGATGCAGTTTTTGAGTTTTCACAGGAATGTTTAGATGCGTTCAACACAATTTGGCAAGCTCTAATTTCAGCACCTATTATCCAACCTCCGGATTGGACTCTACCTTTTGAGGTTATGTGCGATGCTAGTGACATAGCTATAGGATCTGTTCTTGGACAACGAAAAGAAGGGCGAACCCATGCCATATACTACGCTAGCTAGACGCTAGATGAAGCGCAGCTCAACTACGCCACTACGGAAAAAGAATTTCTAGCCATTGTCTATGCTATTGACAAGTTTCGCTCTTATCTTGTAGGTGCAAAGATGATTGTCTACACGGATCATGCTGCGATCCGGTACCTCCTTGCAAAGAAGGATGCGAAGCCAAGGCTAATTAGATGGATTCTTCTCCTACAAGAATTCGATCTAGAGATCCGCGACAAGAAAGGTTCGGAAAATTCTGTTGCGGATCATTTGAGTCGCCTAACACATCTAGAGGACGACCACTTACCCATAGATGACTCCTTCCCGGACGAACACCTACACATTATTGAGGAGTGCATCGATGTGATCTCCAAAGGTAACGAACCATGGTTTGCTGATTTTGTTAACTATTTGGTTTGCCAGGAGATACCACCCGGACTATCCTACGCACAAAGAAAGAAGTTCTTTAAGGATGTTCGGGAATACTTTTGGAATGAACCTCTCCTCTTTAAGAGAGGTCCGGATGGCATCATTCGGCGATATGTGCCGGAAGATGAGATGCAAAGTGTCATCCGCCATTGTCATTCACTACCTTGTGGAGGACACGCTAGTTCGAACAAGACTAGCGCAAAGGTATTGCAATCTGGATTCTTTTGGCCTACTTTATTTAGAGATGTGCAATCCTTTGTTTCTTGCTGCGATGCTTGTCAAAGAACATGTAATATCTCTAGGAGGAATGAGATGCCTCTCAATAACATCCAAGAGGTGGAGATTTTCGACGTTTGGGGAGTAGACTTTATGCGACCGTTTTCATCATCTTGTGGAAACCAATACATACTCTTGGTGGTGGATTACGTTTCTAGATGGGTGGAAGCTATTGCCTCTCCCACAAATGATGCCATGGTAGTGGTTAAGTTCTTCAACAAGACCATTTTTCCATGATTTGGGACACCAAGGACTATCATTAGTGATGGAGGTTCTCACTTCATTTCCCGGCGCTTTGAAGCTCTTCTAGCTAAGTATGGGGTTACTCACAAGATCGCCACCCCTTATCATCCACAAACAAGTGGACAAGTTGAGATCTCAAATCGGGAGATCAAAGGAATCCTAGAGAAGACGGTTTCAAGGACTAGGAAGGATTGGTCTTTGAAGCTTGATGACGCATTGTGGGCATACCGGACTGCGTACAAGACTCCCATAGGAACCACACCATACAACCTTGTGTATGGGAAGTCTTGTCACTTACCGGTAGAGTTGGAGCATAAGGCGTTTTGGGCAATCAAATGGTTAAATTTCAGCATGAAGGAAGCGGGAGAGAAGCGTCTCTTAGACCTTAATGAGCTGGAAGAACTCCGCTTGAACGTTTATGAAAACGCCAAGATCTATAAGGAGAGAGCAAAGTGTTGGCATGATAAGCATATCATTCCAAAGGACTTCAAAGAAGGAGATCAAGTTCTCCTCTTCAATTCAAGACTTCGTCTCTTTCTAGGTAAGCTTAAATCTCGTTGGACCGGACCTTTTCTAATTAAGCGTATTTTCCCCATGGTGCAGTTGAAGTATGGGGTGAAGCGGGCGGAAGCTTTAAGGTGAACGGTCAACGACTCAAGAAGTATACGCCAGAACTCCAAGCTGAAGAGTTCGCGCCCACCGCACTCGAATAAGTACGAGTTTGGTCTAGCTACGGACCTTAAACAAAGCGCTTCTTGGGAGGCAACCCAAGGTATTGCATTTACGTTTTTGTTTTCGATTCACAGTTTAGCTTAGTTTAGACGTTTTTGCTTTATTTTGCCTTCGATTCCTTCCGGTATGTTCATGTTTTTGGATGTAGGAACAGTGAAAAAGGAAAGAGGAAGAGTTATTTTGAAGAAAAGTGACGAAACTTGGACTTTGGAGCATTACAGAGAGTTCCATGGCCTAAACCACGGTCGTGATAGCTACAGTGACCGTAATTTCCAAAAGCCTTTGAAAAATCACCAAAACCACGGTTCCGTACATTTCCACGGCCGTGGAACCCCCCGATAGACCGTGGTTTTCGAAAATTTTGCCGGCCACTATATAAACCACGTTCTTCACAAAAACTCACCAAAAACCCAATTCCACGACCCTCTCTCACCGATTCCACGCCCTTCACCTCAAATCTCCGTTCGTTAATCGTTTTCAACGATTCTTCGTTCCAAATTGAAGCAAATTCGACTACCAACGAGATCCAAGCAACGAATCGAGCGGCAAATCACCAAGGAACACACAATTCGGATTTTAAAATCCGCAACCTAGGTTTTTTTCACTCTTCTCTATCTTCGTCAATTTGGGTTCGTTTTTGCTAGAAATTTTAGGAGAACTGATTGAAATTGGAAGGAATTAGACTAGGGCTGCCTGATTGCTGAGTTTGAGTGTTGTTTGTGGATTTTTGAGAAAAGTCGAGACGAATCACGGTCTCTGTCAGTTCCACGGCCGTGGAAAATCAAGAACAGACCGTGGTTTTGAACAGTGATGGATTTTATTAGGAGAGTTTTAGGGAGGATTAAGGAGAAGAAGAATGAGCAGAACAAAAAGAGAAAGGGTAACCCCTCTTCCTCTTCATCCTCTAGAGCACCACCACCTTCCTCCCTTTAACCTCCATCCTCACCTTCATCACCCGCACCTCCTAGCCCTAGAGTACCGACCATTCATGAGGATCATCTCGATGCACTCGAGAGGATCCATAAGAGGGCAGTTATCGGACCTAGGTATCTATGGTTAGAGGATCTAGTTCCTCTAAACATAGTAGATGACCTTACTTGGCTCTTGGATAGGGCCGGCCTTATCGTCTTCTCAGCTATCCAAGAGGACGCTTATGAGGAGATAACGAGAGAGGTTGTGACGTCGTTTGAGCACAGCCATGTGGATAGGACCGTTTCTTTCCGTCTTATGGAAAGAAACTATGATTTTACCATCCGTGAGTTTGGAGCCTTCTTTGGGTTCCAAGAGACCTTCAATGGTCGTTTTCCTAGTGGCGTTTACGCCAAAGATTTTTGGGAGGAAGTTGCTATGATTTACGCCAGTGAGGACCGCTGGCAACCTGCTGATACCAAGGCCAAGTTGATGTATCACTTGGCCTTGAAGATTGCTCACCGAGTTCTTTTTGAGTGTCTCTTCCCTAGGACGGAGACACCTCAGAAGATCAAGACGGATGAGCTCTTCCTTCTGTATTCTATGTTGTATGGGCACCCTGCTGACTGTGCCACCCTCTTAGCTGCTACCATGAGCAAGCTTAAGAACAAGAGGGCGGGCAACATTGGATATGGTGGGATAGTTACCCACCTTGCTAGGATGTTGGGGGTTGATTTTTCTGCATGCACACGCATACCAGCTGTACCCCTAGGACTCCAGGCCTTCATGACTAGAGGCCTTATCTTCCCTACCCATAGAGGTCCGCCTTACGCAGCCATGCCTTGGGAGAGCAGGACGGGGAGGGGCATTGAGTGGATCCCGGAGTACTCCATTATGGCTGGACGCCATAATTGGAAGGCTACGTTCGCAACTATGCATGCGAACAGGATTGCAGCTCCTCCGTATGTCCCACCACCGCCCGTAGTTGAGGAGGAGGAGATGAGGGATCAGCATGAGGGAGGAGGAGGAGCAGAGCAGGAGTTTGGCACGTTTCCGGATCAGCCGGATGCGGCCCCTGATGTGCGTAGACATTCTCCACGTCCAGCCAGAGCTTCAAGTTCGTCCTCTCGCCGCGCCGGCGTGAGTGAGAGACCTACTTGGATGGAGACGCCTCCTGCATGGTACGGAGTTCCACCTCCATGGTCCGCACAGCAGCCACCAGCACCAGCACCAGCACCGTCAGATGCTCCAGGATGGTATAGCCAGGCCCCGGGATGGTATGAGCAGATGCCAGATTGGGCCACCTGTCTTTCAGAGAGAGTGGGAGCATTGGAGATTCGAGCCGATGCTAGAGATGGACACATGGACGACCTCGATCATATGATGAGAGACGTCTACCGCCAGCAGTTCGGGCGGCACTACGACCCCAGCTTCTCTCCATTCCCGCCTCCACCAGCGCCGCAGTGAAGATGATGATGACCGACAGCTTTAGCCGCTCCACCGCCACTTTGTGAGTTTCTTTTTCTTTTCTTTCTTTTTCTTTCTTTTATTTGAACATTAGGGACAATGTTTGTTCTAAGTATGGGGTGGGGTGTGACTAAAAGTTGTAATAATTCTTACTCACTTTGATTGCTTCTATTCGAGACTATCTTACATGTTCATTATATTGTTGCACGTTTCATTATTGCAATGCATGAAAAAGAGTTTGAAAAACCCATAAAAATTGAAAAATTTTGAAAAATTTCGTGCTTCTAAGGAATTCAGATGATTTCTATGATAATCACTTCTTGTGAATTGAGTTTGATGACAATTGCATGCTTAAACGAATAGTGAATTGAAAAGAAATTGAATGAGTTGATTATGCCTCTTTTGCAAGTTTCATAATGTGATGAATGTTACCTAAATCATGTTGAGAAATTGAAGTTGAAATCGCACTAAAAGTTCTTATGCTTCTTGTTGAGATGATTAAGGCAATTCGATTCTTTCTTTCTTCTTTCTTTGATCATTTAGCCCCTCATTGAAATATTGACCTCCTTTACCTATCCGGGAATTTGGAGGAGTTGATTGAAAAAGCCATGTATGATGTGGGAGGGCCATGAAAGCAATACTTTGCATTCAAAGGAATAGAAAGAAATTATAGGTTTGGGGAAGTCAATCATGATGATGAGTAACTCGGCACCATTCACATAGCCGGGTGTTTGTGTCTTGCTAAAGTCGGATTGAGCGATATTCCTAGCGGATTATGGTATGTGCGCTAAGGGTTTGAGGCCTCTCATAAAAATTGAGAAACGCCAATCTCCTAGGCTTCGGTTTTTGTGCACCTCTATCCATAACTCCAAAAGTAAAGTCGAAAAATGAAAAGAAGAGAGCGAAGCTCTAAGTTGAAGGTGTTGCGGAAACCGCAAGAGAAGAAGAAAAGAGTAGTTGTCCACTTTCCCGGATTCATGCACCACATTCCTTAAAGTTTCCTTCCCTTTCCACATTCTAGACCTTTTTCCTTTGAAAGTCCTTAAGATCAAAAGAATGTTATATGACTTGGTGATCTAAATTGAAGTTTCTTATAATTGATTTTGATAATGTTTAAGGGTTATGATGTTTGTATGGAAGTTTGATTGATTCATGAACTTTCTTTACTCTTTACTCTTTGATTAAGTGTATGAAAGTCTTATAAACGATTGAAGCAAGATTTGAGAATGATCTATTGATTAGAAGGCACACTCATCCAAAAGAAGTATTGCTTTGAGAAGGTACACATATTTAATCCTAACTCTTGTTTAATTTTAAAGCTTTTGAAAGACCTTGCTTAGGGACAAGCAAGTGGCAAGTATGGGTTTATTTGTTAGCATGAAATATTGTGATATTTTAGGCACGTTTTCTAAGTGTATTTAATTCATATTGATAGTCATTGATTGAGCATTGATGCATTTGTGAGCTAGTTTGTCTATAATGTCGATATAGAGATCTACACAAGCTTTATGTTGATTATAGGCAATTGAAAGCTATTTCCGAATGAAATTGAGCAAGGATGAGTTTGATTGAGCGTGTCCATGGATTGAGGACATTTCTAAGAGCTAAGGAGTGCCAACTTGAGGAATGCACGAGGCTAGGGAAGAATCTCGTTCTTGCCCTAAACCACGCTCTAAAATACGGCCGTACCACTTTCACCGTTCAAGTCCACGGCCGTGGAACCTTGGCTAGGGAAGCGTGGTTCATTCCAGTAACTTCTACGGTCGTGGAGAAGATGGTTCAAACCGTGTTGATTTCCACGCTCTAAATTACGGCCGTGGAACCCTTCCACGACCGTGATCTTGGCGATCTTTTTCGCCACACTTTAAGCCACGATCTCTTACGCAATTGGGCCGGGCCGATATTTTATCTTACACTATAAAAGGACGGACAAAGAGAGATTCCGTCACCTCGCTTTAGACCTGGCTTTACGCATACGCTTGCGTTTGGAATTGCCCTAATTTCGCATTTGGCGGAGATTTGTTTGAGAGATTTTTGGCACATTGCTATTGCGATTTCCGGATTGACGGAAGATCGAAGATTCGGAAGATTGATCGCAAGGAGATTTCGCTTCTTGTTTAGGTTTGATTTAGAAAACGGATTGACATCCCGTTCTTCTTTCTTATCTAAGAATTGTGTTTGTTCATTCTATTCCGAATCTAGTGACGATTATTGTTCTTGATTGTGACTTTGCGATTGATTCGAAGTTTATTGAAGGTTTTCGGAAGTTTTCATCTTTCAATCTTTTAATTCTTGAATTTGATATCAATATGACTATTGTTGGCTAAAAACCCTTAACAATTCTAAGGTGAAAGGTTGACAGTTGTGGCTTAGATGATGATAGATTGATCGTAAACGGATTGGATCCTGAGAGTTAGAGAGAATCGCCGACGAACCCTAATCCACGGTCTGTTCTTGAGTTTCCACGGCCGTGGAACTCAAGAAATAGCCGTAATTTTGTGTTAAGTTACGAACTGGCTTTTACTTTAATCCAAAGTTAAAGATTTGCTTTAACTTAGTTTAGGCTTGCCTTTTCTAGGTGGTAGTGAAGCCTCAACAACCTCTACCTCGATTGTGAGTGTCACAACCTTAATCGGTTTAGTTAGTCTTGATCCTTGGATTACAAGTTTGGGTATTTGATATTAATTCTTGCCTTTAGAACCTTTCTATATTGAAGCCTCAACAACTTGTATAGAGAGTTTCTTGTAGGTGAGTCATATAAGGTTTTTGGAACTTCACCGTACGATTACCTTACATTAGCATACCTTTGCATATCTTAACTCTGTCCTTATATCATTAGTATATCTTGAATCGATTGCCACAGCTGGATTCCTGGATCTTTAGGATTGTTGTTTTCCCAATAATTCGAAAAGCTCTTACATTTACTCGCTTGATAATCTATAACTGGATTTAACCCCCCAAATCCCTGTGTTCGATACTCTGGAATTCTTGCTTAACTACGTCGATCCGTACACTGCGGGTTCGCTTGCTTGATTTCTAGTTTTATAAATTTAAAGCTTATTTGCACGCACGTTAAGTGGCGAACATTTGGCCCAGCCCAGCCCAAGCGCCCAGCAGCCTCACCAGCCAACTCCCTCAGTTGATGCGCTACCAACTAGCTCTCCAACGTCTCCTCTGGCCCAAACCTCCCCTCCCTCTCCCTCTGGCCCATCACCGACTCACTCCCCAAGCCTAACTTCACCACGTGCAGCTCGCCACACTCCTGGCCCAACCCCACCTGTTGATCCCACATCTGCTATACCACCTTCTCACGTTCAACCAAATCCTAATATCAACCGACCTACTACCCGGTCTCTTAGCAGGATTTTTAAACCACGTGCTATTTTTGATCTCAACACCGTTACTTCACCCGCCCTATCCCCTATACCCACATCCCATAAGTCGGCTCTCCAAGATCCGAAATGGTCCGCAACCATGACCGACGACTATCAAGCCCTTATTCGAAATGGTACTTGGGTTCTTGTTCCCCGTCCTCCCCGGACTAACATTGTGAGGTGTATGTGGATTTTTCGCCATAAGCTCCGTTCGGATGGTTCCCTTGAACATTATAAAGCTCGTCTTGTTGCTAACGATTGTTCCCAGCAGGTTGGCATTGATTGTGATGAAACTTTTAGTCCAATTGTGAAACTGGCCACTATCCGGACAGTTCTGAGTCTTGTTGTCTCTCACTCTTGGCCTATTCACCAACTTGACGTCAAGAATGCTTTCCTTCATGGGCATCTCAATGAGACAATTCACATATTTCAACCTCCAGGTTTTCTTAATTCTACTCGCCCGTCTCATGTCTGCCTTTTGAAGAAATCACTTTATGGCCTCAAACAAGCACCCCAGGCTTGGTATCAACGATTAGCAGGATATTTGCTCAGTATTGGCTTTATCAGCAGTAAGAGCGATTCCTCTCTTTTTATATATCGGAATAGAAATTAGTTGGCTTATCTATTACTTTATGATGATGATATCATTCTCACTACTTCATCTGATGACCTCCACAATACTCTAATTGCCTCCCTCAGTAAAGAATTTGCTATGTCCGATATTGGTCCCCTATCATATTTTTTGGGCATTTCAGTTCAGCGCCTGCCTTCAGGACTTTTCTTGTCCCAGGAAAAATACGCTCGAGAGGTTGTTGCCCGAGCCAAGATGACTAATTGCAAGCCAGCAGCGAATCCGGCTGAACCCACCATCAAACTCAACGCTTTCTTTGGCTACTAAGGAAGAACCATACAAGGACCAAGGTGATCAAGCAAGCATAGAAAGTGGCTAGGATGAAGAAAGAGTTCCAGAGAAGAAATCTCGCCTCATATTTATGTATATTGACCAAGGTTTGGCTCTTGTCGAGGTTTATAAGATCCAGTTTTGATCTTATTAGTTATAGATATCTTTGATTATATTTAACACCTTTAAAGCTCTATACATTCTAAAGGTATTGGTTGATTTTTGATCCTATCTTTTAGGTTTATCTTTTAGTTAAAAATCTTATCTTTTGATAGGAGAATCCCCCTATAAGTAGTCTTAGAGGGTGCTGCTTCGCTTACGAAGTTTGTATTTTATTCATTCCTATTCTATCAAAAGAGAGAGTCGTTGATTGAATCATTGTGAGTCCTTGGTAAACTGTGCTTGTGTGTGTTAATCTTCTTAAAAGGTTGGTGATCCCGGTCAATTATAGTCCCTCCTTGTGTAAGGTTAAAGAAGGAAGGGTTAAGGTAAGCTCTTCGTTGAGGGGTTGTGACACATAATTGGTCAAGGTTCTTTGCGAGAATACCTTGGTTCTTGCCCGAGATTTGTTCTATGAGATTGTTCGTGTACTTTCAATCTAGATCAAGCAGCCACGACTTCAACCCCGCATCAAAGTGGTATTAGAGCTCAGTCGATTGAAGTTTGTTTCAGGTATAAGTCATTTTTTTCGTTGAGTCTTCTTTGAGTCATATAAAAATTGAGTCTTTTCTTGTTGTGGTTATCTTTGCGAGATTATTTGAGTTTATGTGTGTTGACTTGTGTCTTTTGAAGAAGAGAGAAATGCCATAGCCAAACACAAAGCCAACCATTAACCTCAAACAAAACCTCGCCAGGCCTTACCGAAATTTTGCTCGAGATTTTAAGCATAAAGTTGATATGTTTCTCTTTTCTTGTTCCCCAAGTTTCTTGAATTTTCTCTATCCCATTGACGATCAAATATTTGTTTATTTTGAGTCAAATCTAATAAATATACATATGCTTATTCAAGGAGGAAGAATATTTACAAGATATTATTGTTAAGATCTTATCTAGTAGGTAAGATCTTATCATATCCATTCAATCCCAACCGAATATCTTTTCCAACAACTATATATTCACACCTCCCTACTTGCAGCAAATCATCATATGTATTCTCATGCGGTTAATCCTATAATTCCACAAAAAAGCTTCAAACACATAACCCTAAGTTTTTAAATCGTTAATCAACTTGCCCTACAAGGTTGAAGGGAGCCTTTGAGTCAAGGAATTGTTGCGATCCAATTGAGAAGGGATTAACAAGGCAACCATGGAGGAGTATATCCTAGAGCTTATTGTTGATTGTCTTCATTCATCGTTCAATCGACAATATTGGCTAGATATTGCAAATCTCAACCGAGATTCGACCAAGATTCTCTATTGTTGCGAATTTTCGAGAGCTTTTTGAGGTATAATCTGAAGAACTCAAGTGCACCATGTTCAAGAGTATACCTAGAGAAAACCAATCCTGGCTATTTCTCTCTCCAACTACATAAGTTCAAGGTACATAATTCTCTCTTCTTAATCTCTTATGTGCCTTTTTCTAGCATCTTTCTACTCTAAACACTTCAGGGTCAATTTCGTTGGGTGTGTTAGTTAGTATCTATACTTTCTATCATACTAGTTATGTCTACTCGCAATATTCCTTCTACTTTGTGTCAACTATTTGAAGAGACTTTTAACAGGAGTCCTTTAACTATCTCCCAACACAAGAACCTTTTTTCGAACCAAGTTGACTTCTTGAGTCATCCAAGGAGTTCTAGTTGAGACTAGTCACCGACTTTAGAGGAGTACTAATCCATCCAAGACAATTACATCAAATTAGTTTGCGATATCACAACAGAGTGTGAGTGTGAGAGAAAACAATTAAAGCGCTTTTATTTTCACTAACATCACAAGTTTGTTGCTACTTTGTGTGTTTGTGTAAATGACAGGAAGTAATAGCCCACGAGGAACAAAAGAGTGACTAATTAGGACCAGAAGCCATGGACTTGCTAAAACAACTCATGATTACGGTTTCCACAATAGCTTAACGGAAGGAGAAGCTAGAATCTCATCCAAAATCTCGCCTGAGATTTGTATACAAAGTAGGTGGAAGTTCAAACCACCCACCTACACCATCAGAACCCGTTCCACCTCCAAACGCCCCCAAGGACCAGGTATGACTCGTCCATATCCTCTTTTAATGCATATAACATTCCGCACTTTGGTGTTGATTTTCAAAACTTCGGAGAAGGTGATGAAGATTGCATGTGGAGAGACTAGCCTAGACGTCATCATAATCAGAAAAGAGGTCGTGACTATTAACCTCATAGACCTCCCCCAAAGAATGACGGAATTGGGAAGGTTAAGATCAAAATTCGATGAAGGAAAATGCGATTCAGACGTATACATGGAATGGGAGACTAAAATTGAACAAATTTTGTCTTTCCATAACTTTAGTGAGCAAAGGAAGATCAAATTTGTTGTGTTGGAATTCCAAGGATATGCCTTAGTTTGGTTGGATCATCTTGTCAAAGAAAGGAGAAGAACGCTAGATCCGGACATCAACACTTTAGAGCAAATGAAGGCCTTAATAAAAGCTAGATTTGTGCCTCAACACTATGCTAGGGAAGTGAGGCATCGAGTGAAGAACCTCAAGCAAGGTTCCATGAATGTAGAGGAAGTATACACCACCATGAAAATCACGATGGTGAAGGGTAACGTTCAAGAGGATGACGAGTCCATTATGGCTCAATTTTAAAGAATTTTTCATCCTTCACTAGCCAATGAAATTGTAACACCCCAAATTCTCAAAATTCGGGATGTTACGGGTAGAGGTGTCAAACGGGCGGGTCGGCCGAGTTCGGGTCGGGTCAATTTTGTTTCGGGTCACTTTGAGCCGGGTTAAAATTGTCTATAATGTCATCTTGGGTTTATTCAGGTCGGGTCGGGTTTATTCGGGTTGCCCTTGCACAACTAATAATCGGGTTCTCTGGCAATCTTGGGTTGTTTTAATCGGTTATCGGGCTAATTCGGGTCGGGCTCATATCGGGTCGGGATCATTTGTACAATTGAAATTCGGGTTCACGGTCTATTTCGGGTCGGGTCGCTTCAATTATCGAGTTATTCCAGGTCAGTCTAGTTTATGTATTGGGTAAATCCAGGTTGAATTACTTTGGGTATAATCAGGTTCGATTGTTTTCGAGTCTACAACTTTTGGATTTGATTGTTTTTAAGTTGGACTGATTTTTTGTGACAAACCGATTCCGACAGGTTCAAACTTATTATGTTTTTTTCTTCATATTTATAGGTTGGTCTTCTTTGTTAAGCCAATTTGACGTATTCATATTTCAAATAAAAAAAAAGCACAATAGTCGGGTCGATTAACCTATAATTTTTGACCAAGAGAGTTACAAATATGCTTTGTATTTTAAAATTTCAACATTAATTATTGTTTATAAAAGTTAGCGAGAAATTAACAAAAAAGTTGTTTAGTTTAGTGGTTTGGTAATCTCTTTGGTTGCAAGAGGTCCGGAGTTTGATTCTTAGAGTGTCCTTGACCAAACTTATTTTTATATTTTTTAATTTCCAACAAAGCCGCAGTTTGATGTAATTAATAATTTTTATTTAATTTTATAATTTTAATTCTAAATTAATATTTAAAATTAATAATTAATTTAAATAATACCTCCATAATTAATTGACCGGTCTTTCACAATTCGGTATTTCGAGAAAGTCATTTTACAAAAGCGATGATATTTTACAAAATCACTTTGTTGGTTGTAACTTATAAGTAATTAGTATGCTTAAAATCCCGATCAAAAAAAATAGTATGCTTATATTTTTTTGTTAATTATAAAGATATAGTTAAGAAAATTAATTTATAAAATTAAGAAAATAATTTTAAAAGGTAATTGATAAAAATTATAAATATATTTTTAAATAAATGTTTGATGTATATATTGTGATTTATGTAATAATATGATATGTGTTCGGTAAAATCGTATATGATCACTAACTATTTTTTTCATCTTTGTACATTCCCTAGCAATTGTATTATATTATGAAATAACATAAATTCAAAGTATGAGAATTTATATTATGAACAATAACATGATAGTACTATAGTTTGTATGTACATACAAAGTCAAATATGGCTAACATCATCATAGTTATTTTGTAAGTATATAAAAACACAATTAATTCACGACTATATTATAAATTTACAATCAAAGTGTATGACTACTAATTTCTTATGTTTTTTCATGCGTAAAATTATAAAAAAATTTAACTAATATTTATTTAAAATAAATTATGCATCATACTAATATAATATTACAATACTAATTTACATTGAACTCAACAACAAATTTTTTTAAGGGAAATTTGTACTATGTCACTTGCATTAAGCTATACTCGACCTGTATGTATGATTCATTGTATTATTTTAAACAACTTTAAGTCATATAAATTTTAATATATATTTTACGCTCAATTTAACTACAATTGAAAAAAAACATAAACCATAACAAAATCGATACATAGTCTTATATATGACTCAACCACTGACTATTAATTAGTATCTATATACCTATATGCTAATGCATAATATGAAGCAAAAACTCTTAATAGTTAACAATAACACCATGTGTCAACTTTTTATTCATTTCACCACGTGTTATTTTTATACGTATTCTTATTTTTACAATTTTTAATTAAAAAAATGTGAACGAACTATCTATTTTTAAATACATTCTATATACATTTTAACAAACTATTCTATTATCTTTTATTTTCCTGATTAAATTTTCATCTAACACACTTTATATTTATAAAATATAAAATTTATTTTATACTCCCTCCGTTCACAAACAATTGTTGTTTTACCCCTACACTTTTGTTAAAGAATAATTGTCATTTTAGCTATTTTGACATTTACTTTACACATTTACCCTTTTAATCATTAGTAGTTTGTTAGTTGTAATTTTCGAAAAAATAAATAGTAAATGAATGATTAGGGATAAATTGATATATTTTTAATAAGTGTGCAAAATGGTAAAACGACAATTATTTGTGAAACGAGAGAGTAATTAGATACATATAATAGTATATAATCACTTAGTCATTCATTTTTCTATAAATTTTTATATTTGTTAGCATTATAAATAAAATTCTAAGATTATTACTATACATATTTGTACAAAATTATAATTTTCTTATCTATTTTTAAGTTAAATTTCAATTAAATTGCATATGTGCATAACCCATGTATTAGTTTGTATTAAAACAAAATATCTAAATGCCACGTCTGAACTATGTTAATTATAACTTTATCAATTTATTTTTCTATATATTCTAGTTTTATAATTTTTTATTTAATAAATAGTAACAAAAAAATTGATTGTATTTTATTTATTTATATAAATATATTTGATTCACATTATTTTGTAGTTTTAAAATTATTTTATTTCATCAAATTTCTGATTAAAAACTTTATATATTTATCAAATAAAATTAATATCCCAAAAATTAAGTAACTAAATAAATTTTTTTAAAAAGTAAATAAAAGGTGAGGATAGAGGTGCCACTAATTTAGTTTTAAAAATGAAACTATAGAAAGTTGACGCTAGGTTTCGAACACAACCCAAATGAAATACAATGTTCACATGCACATTCATCCACTGAGCTACTCGGGTTTTATGTTTATAATTTTTAAAAGTAAAAATATATTATATAATGAAAAATTGAATGGAGGTCCACTAAATTCGAGGCCTTGGTTATCATATACGTCATTCTGCTTTGAGCCAACTTACTACTAGTTCTTTGAATAATTCGGGTTAGTTATTTTGGGTCGGATCATTACGGGTTCACAGGTCATGCCATGTCAACGGCTTTCGGGTTTCGGGCATTTTGGGTCGGGTTATTTTGGGAATCGGATCATTTCGGGTCGGGTGCTTTCGGTTTCGGGCGTTGTCGGGCTGGTTCATTCGGGTATAATCGGGTTATGGTCACTTTCGGGTTTGAGCTATTTTTGGTTTCGGGTTCAATCGGTTAACACCGGGTCGGTCTCATATGCATAATTGTTTTCCTTTTAACGGGTGTCGGTCGGGTTCAGGTCGGGCGGATCGGGCGGGTTTCACGGGTCGGGTCAGATTTTGACAGCTTTGGTTACGGGTCAGGACCTCACAATGGGTCCCGGCCATAGCCTGATAACAAGTTCACCGGATCTTGCAACAAGACACAAATAAATATCAAACCAAAATAGATAAAATGTCAAATGTCATTAAACAAGAATAGAAGACATGACTCCCAACCGAGTACTACAAACCATAATGTCAAGAGAAAAGAAATAAAAAACCCAACATCCCGTCCTATAATGTACGGGAACCCCGAATAACCACTGCTACCGGATCATTCGGCATCATCCCTATCCTACAAGGCATCTACAACAACGGATAAAACCGTTAGCTAACACTCTGTAACACCCCGAATCTGCGGGACTCGGGATGTCACATTGGGCTAGGATCTCACACTGGATCTTGACCCTAGCCTGACAACAAGTTCACAGGACCTTACAACATGGCACTGACAGATATAAAACAAATACATAAAACAATATAAATTGTACGACCCAAAGTAAACAATAACATAGCCGAGTATATACAACGACATCCTCACATAGGAGGTACAAAAGATCATCCTCACGCAGGAGGGGAAACACAACAACCCCAAACCAACCACCTAATGTACGAGAGTCCTCAGCCTGTCACCCTGTCAGATCACCCAGTAGCGCCTAACCTGTAAACATCTACAACACGGTATGAAACCGTTAGCTAACCATACATATATGAGGTAATGCATAAGCACAAGCACAATCATGAAAGATAAACACATCAGCATGCTATCACACATTTACCCATTTATTATCTTTATATAATAACCATTCACTCAAAAACCGTATATATATAGATAGATGAAAGTATGTGACACGAGGACCGATACATCCCCGCCTCTAAGTACAATGTCCAGCTGTACGAGTATCGGTCACACAATCCGTGTACCCTATGGGAGTGGATTGCGCCCTTCCTGTAAACCAGTCTGGCCCGACATCAGAGAACCTCCCAGACTCCACGGCGGGATGAAAGGGAAAGGTTATCACAGCCACGTAGTGGGGTAGTCAATAGAACATAGGTCGATAAAAACGATAACTCATGCTATCATAGCAAACATATAAAGCACACACCACTCATACAAACACCCAATATAGGGATGGTAGCTAAGTAAGTCCTACGGACTTACCTCAACCTCGTACAAACTCAACCACGATCACCTCTACACTGGAGGGACAACACGACCTATAAACAAGGCATAAAGAGATATATCAACCTCTATTCATCAAAGGGGTGACACCTAGACCCAAAGGGATCCATAAGGATCATACTCAATCTATGAGCCTCACAACCAACTAAACCTCAATATCTCAGCATAACTCACAATTCCTCAAATCTCAAGGTAGTATCTAATCAACATTCCTCAATCTCAATTTTAATCCTAATTTAATTAATTAACCTTTAATTAATTAATTAGATTTTGCCAAAATAACATTTTGCCCGCAGGCAATTTCTAAACCCACCTGTCATCAGATTTCATCAAACAAACAACCCATAATCACTAGAATAATATGACGACCATAATGGAATTTCTAATTGTCCTATTTGACAAACCTAAAGTAAATTTAGGCCAAATCGCAGTACGGAAAACGAATAAATTCATAACTTATTCGTTACTAACCCGATTGACGATCTGAAAGAAGATTCGGAATCACAACGACGCAGGCTACGCATGGACAGCATCAAATTCATCGGAATCTGAGCGACGGAACCGTCTTGGTGACATATATGCTCGACCAGCCCTTCATATACTCGGAAAAGCAGAAACTCGGTACCGATATGAAGAGAATGAAGAGAGGAATCCAGAAACTCAAACGGAATTTAAATCGGATTAGAAACGGAGAGTAGATCTGAGTTTGAAGGTTGAGAGAAATCAGAGCTTTTACGAGGAAACGTGAAAAGAAATGAATTAATAAAGTATTTTCCGCTATTTATAGTGAAGACGATAATTATCCTTTAGCAAAGTCGATAATTATCCTTTAACCGATTCAAAGGCGGGTCGAACCTCCTTCTCCAAACTTCTCGAGATTGGAATATTAAATCTGGAATATTGTAGGGATAATTATTCCACAACTGCCTCGGAAAATGTGTATTCCTAAGCCGTCTTTCTTAGCCGTTAAGAAACGAAACAACGACTCTTTTGGCCGTTTTGCCTCTTTATGTTATTTCATATCTAGGACATATCCGATATCCTGATCATTTCTCTCAACTGCGTTTTTATTAATTGGAGCTCCCAAATACTCCAAATAACACCGGAGGCTAAAAATAATTACCCGGGGGAAAAAGTAAAAATTTCCCCAAACGTCCAAAATTACGCTAGGAACATAACGGTGGGACTCATACTCATCACTTGCGAAATCTTCGCGAGTTATATGTCAATTACTATAAACGATTAATTTAATCAACATTAATTAGAATTCGGAAGTCCTAGTTATTACATCACACACCCCTAAAAAAAAGTTTCGTCTCGAAACATGCAAAATCCCAAAGTCATCTCGGACCCATAAGCCGAGGCATAACTCTCACTCTCTCTATCGGAGGTATCACATCTCCGTTCAGAAGGTCATCACCTATAACAATCTATAACCTTAATGTCACCATGGAGGAATCATCAACTCCAAAAAATAGGGTCATAACGCTACCCAAAGGCGTAGAGGAATCACGTCTCTCACCATACCACATCACAAGGCATAGAGGAAGCACATCTCTAGCCCAAACATATCACAAGCATAGAGAAAATACGTCTCTAGCAAACCATAAGCATATATATCGCATGGAGGAATCACATCTCCACTAAAACTATGTCCATCAAGGTAGCATGGAGGAAAGAACCATCTCCAGCTGAATCCTAATCACACTCAAATAACATGGAGGACAGAACCATCTCCAGCTATAAATATAATCATACTCGGGTAGCGTGGAGGAAGTAATCATCTCCAGCTATAACATACATCACGCTAGCACATCAAGATCTACTAAGATCATAAATCACATCACAACTAGCATGGAATAACACATCAAGGCATATAAGCACATAAGCACAACATTCATCAAGATAGCACTAAGATCTACTCGTGCTCCCATAAATGGGTCTGTCCCAACATATACTCTGGATAGTTCTTCAGGACACTATCCTCAGTCTCTCACATAGCCTCTTCAGGTCTTCATCTCGACCATAATATCCTCAATATGTGAATGTCTTTCAAATGCAAACATTTCATATCTTATTCCAAGAATGTAATCAGATGCTCAGCAACGATGTGGTTCAACTTAACCACTAGATCATTATAACTCACAAAGTGTTTCCAACCTGGTATATACTTCCTCAGTTGAGACACATCAACATTGGGTGAACATCCACCAACTTCAGAGTGAAAGCTAAACATCATGTTGCCTTCACAAAACTGATCAAGATCTCAAGTAACCGACATATTGGAAACTCAATTCCCCTTTCCATAATACACAACAAACGTCTCACAGCTGAGATACCTCTAGCCGGACATGAACTCTCACTTGAACTTTAGAGGTTAACACCTCTTGTCTACACACACAATCTGGCGATTATGTAGAGCCAACACTCTTCCTTTAATCATTGTTACTTGAACTATAAAATCCTGAGTCTGGTCATGTGTTATTTCTACTACTACTGCTAGATCACTTCTAGCATAAGGATATACGACATCTATGTCTATATATATTGCGTCATAGGGCCATCCCAGAAAGATGCACGTCCTTCATTGTTATATAATAAACTCATTAATGGAAGGTAATATATAACCATCCACGTTTCCCATTCGACTTACAACTTATAATAGATCTTTAAGATCTAGATGATCCTCTCTAACTGACCATCTGTCAGGGGGGTGAAGTGTAGTCATGAGGTACAAAATCGTCCCCAAAGCAGTCTGAATCTGCTGCCCAAAATCTCAAAGTAAAAACATTCATCTCAATCAGAAATGATCGTTCTTGGTATACCATAGAGTCTCACTATCTGTCTAGTGTACTCCTCAGCCAATTCATTCACTAGCCACATCCTTCTAATATAAATGAAACGTGCCGGTTTCATTAATTTGATACCAACAATTCAGATAACATAAATCTTCTACTGGGTCACAATCCTATAAAAAAGTCCATAGAGATGTCCTCCCAGATTCTACTACTGCACTGGTAGTGGGTGGGGCTTATCTCTAGATCGGAAATACTCTATCTGGACCTGCTAACAGGTCACACACTGTATCACAAATCTGGTTATATCGGCTTCATACAATATAATCGTCTCATCTCGTGGTCCATCTTACTCTTACCTGAATGTACTGAATAAGGCGTACAATGGGTATACCGTAATATTCTCTGTCTCCATCTGCATCAGCAGGTACACAAAAGTTGTCATGACTCTTCATCAGTCCATCTACTCCAATGAAGAACTATGGTGCCTCAGTAGACATCCTTTCTCTAAACCTTGTCAAGGCCGGGCAGGTCTCCTACTTCTGTTGGACCTCATCCAACAGACCAGGTAGAACCTCTGAGGTATAACTGGGTATCGTCATCAAGGAACTAATTGTCCAACTCTAACCAAGCTAGATCTCTCTGAAGTTGAGGCTGGACTATCAGTCTCACAATCATCTTCTCTTGGAGCGTCTTTCCATTCAAGTTATCGGCGACAACATTCAACTTCTCTAAATGATATGGAATCTTCAAGTGAAAGTCTTGATCAATTTAAGCTCTTAACACTTGCGGTTATTCAACCCCTGTTGCATATAATATACTTTAGATTTCTATGATCTATAGAAATCAGACATGAAGATCACATCGGTACGGTCTTCAAAACTTAAAGACTTGAACTACCACAACTAACTCTAAATCGTGAGTAAGGTAGTTCTCATCATACGTTCTCAGCTGTAAACACACATATCAATAACCCTACTCCTCTGTAGTAATACACATATCAGACTTAGCTGGGATGTATCTCCGTAAATCACGGGATCCCAAAAATCTTCTAACTACAACAGAATGGAAGCAGAGGTCAAATGTCTCCTCAACTCTTCAGAACATAGACACATTGCTTTCATCACGTAGTTATGGTGGTCTTCTCAAAAGACTCGCAAATGAATACGTAATCATATAAAATCCTTCCTCAAAGCATTGGTAGCAATCGGATGAGCCGAGAAAACTACGTATTCCTTAATGTTCATCAGTATCTCCCATGGTACAACATACTAAATTATCGCCTGGTAAACCATGATCCCACTGGCGGAGACAACATGGCCTAAAAAGGCTACCACTGACATCTTAACTTACATTTAGAGAGCGTAGCATACAACCCTCTATCTCTCGAAATCTGCAGAACGGTCCTCAGACGATCGGTCTACTATTCTCTACTATGAGAGTATATCGACATGTCATCAATGAAGTCCACCACCAACTAACCAAGGAAGTCGATGAAGATACTATTCATCAACTCCATAAAAACTACTAAAACATTCGTCAACCCAAATGACATCACTACAAACTCGTAGTGTCCATAACGGGTATGGGATGTTATCTCATACACATGTTGTTCTCTCATCCATAACTAGGGATATCTTGAGCACAAAGGAATCTTGAAAACACAATTGCTTCTTGAAGCTTAACTCATCAGGTCGTCAATACGGAACATGGAACGTACTAGGGTAAAAGAAGCCCGTTTCAGTCAACTTTTCAAGTTATCAGTACAATATCTCAACAAGCACCATATAGTGTGGCTTTCCCATTCCATCTTGTACCATACTTCAACTCGATAACAATGTTCACACTCCGCTGAGGTGGAAACTAGACGGTTCAGTAACACGTCTATAAACTCATAAATAACTGGAATACCTTCCATTGTTGGACTATCTCGCTCCTTCATGGTATAACACTAGAAGGCGTCACATCCCTGTGCTATCAACTCGCTGCTCGTACAGTCCTGATGACAAACCCATCTCTTCAAAGGTCTTAACCTTAGAAGACCTCTATTTACCATCTCAATAAAGACTATAATAGCCTTACTATTAATATCTAACACCGCATGATATCTATTCATCCAATCCATACACATAATGACTTCCTCATGCACCTACCGCATGACAAAGAAGTCTACAAGCCATACATAAGTCCCGGAATAAGGGAGCAAACACATATCTTGCGGGTACCTCAGACCCCTAACTGGTTATCCTGTAAAGGAAAGTCCACCTTCTACTATATATCAAAATTCAACCATTAACGCATGCATCGAAAGACATGACGTGCATAGCACTCACAACAAGCAAAACTCCACCAGGTAAACCATTAACGAGAATGGTACCTATAACAGCTAACACTCGTAGCTCCTCTACATATCATCACTCAATGTCAGATCCATGCTCCTCAAGTATCACTGAGGTCATTACTATAGCCGCCACTTCCACTCTTTCTGCACCGGAAAGAAGAAGGTCTTGCTGGGAAGAAACACCACCGTGATGACAGAAAGGGCTAGATGACCTAACTCACCACAAGTGAAACAAGCTATCAGTGCCAAAGGGCACACAGAACGCAAATGATCTGGATAGCCACAACTGAAACATAATCATCCCATCCTTGCAACCTGTGCAACTGAAGGGTAACTCGACCTTCATCGTCCACCTGGAATGATCTCACTCTTGAAGGGAACCTGTAAAGGCAATGCCTTGCCCTGTCGACAAAACTTTGCTCTATGCCCTGCTTTACCACACGTAAAGCATATGATGGGCGTCTTTGGGCACACAGCTCGCCAGTGTCCCAACTTCCACGCAATTAAAACACTGTAGTTCCTTGCTAGTCATCTTCATGGCCAAAGGATCACTAGATTGTCCTGATATTGGACTTGGTTCCCCATTCATCATCTTTGCTTCTCCAGTAACTGATTCAGTCCATTGCTTCTTTCCGGATCCAGAAGCTTCAGTTGATCTCACAATTGTTGGTAAATCCGGTGTCGATCTACCCGCTATCACCGCTTCATATACTTGTTACATATATTCTTGAAACTCGGATCTACTCGTGGAGACACGATCAGCCTCTTCAAACTCGTTCTCTGCCATAGGCGAAACAACAGCGGAAACTGGTCCCTAACTTATCACCACTGGAGGAAGAGGGAGTGTACCCCTACCTCATCCCACTACAGATACTGCTCTAGTCTGAGCCATCTGTAGGATATACGCACCTAATCTTATAAGGCTATATATATGCCATAGGTATCGATATGTATATAATACATCCACATAATCCATAGTACACACAGATATATATACATATCTACGCTGCAGAGATCCATGGCAGAGGTGACGACTTCTCGTACATTCTATCCCAAAACCACACTTAAAACCAAAACCTTTGAAAACGTCAGATCCCATGTGGGCTCTGTTTATTTTACCTATCAAACCTCATTGCAGGTAGCAAGTGCCATTGTTGTCAACCTGGGCTCTGATACCAACTCTGTAACACCCCGAATCCGCGGGACTCGGGATGTCACATTGGGCTAGGATCTCACAATGGATCCTGACCCTAGCCTGACAACAAGTTCACAGGACCTTACAACATGGCACTGACAGATATAAAACAAATACATAAAACAATATAAACTGTACGACCCAAATTAAACAACAACATAGCCGAGTATATAAAACGACATCCTCACATAGGAGGTACAAAAGATCATCCTCACGCAGGAGGGGAAACACAACAACCCCAAACCAACCACCTAATGTACAAGAGTCCTCGGCCTGTCACCCTGGCAGATCACCCAGTAGCGCCTAACCTGTAAACATCTACAACACGGTATGAAACCGTTAGCTAACCATACATATATGAGGTAATGCATAAGCACAAGCATAATCATGAAAGATAAACACATCAGCATGCTATCACACATTTACCCATTTATTATCTTTATATAATAACCATTCACTCAAAAACCGTATATATATATATATAGATAGATGAAAGTATGTGACACGAGGACCGATACATCCCCGCCTTTGAGTACAATGTCCAGCTGTACGAGTATCGGTCACACAATCCGTGTACCCTATGGGAGTGGATTGCGCCCTTCCTGTAAACCAGTCTGGCCCGACATCAGAGAACCTCCCAGACTCCACGGCGGGATGAAAGGGATAGGTTATCACAGCCACGCAGTGGGGCAGTCAATAGAACATAGGTCGATAAAAATGACAACTCATGCTATCATAGCAAACATATAAAGCACACACCACTCATGCAAACACCCAATATAGGGATGGTAGCTAAGTAAGTCCTACGGACTTACCTCAACCTCGTACAAACTCAACCACGATCACCTCTACACTGGAGAGACAACACGGCCTATAAACAAGGCATAAAGAGATATATCAACCTCTATTCATCAAAGGGGTCACACCTAGACCCAAAGGGATCCATAAGGATCATACTCAATCTATCAGCCTCACAACCAACTAAACCTCAATATCTCAGCATAACTCACAATTCCTCAAATCTCAAGGTAGTATCTAATCAACATTCCTCAATCTCAATTTTAATCCTAATTTAATTAATTAATTAGATTTCGCCAAAATAACGTTTTGCCCGCAGGCAATTTCTAAACCCACCTGTCATCAGATTTCATCAAACAAACAACCCATAATCACTAGAATAATATGACGACCATAATGGAATTTCTAATTGTCCTATTTGACAAGCCTAAAGTAAATTTAGGCCAAATCGCAGTACGGAAAACGAATAAATTCATAACTTATTCGTTACTAACCCGATTGACGATCTTAAAGAAGATTCGGAATCACAACGACGCAGGCTACGCATGGACAGCATCAAATTCATCGGAATCTGAGCGACGGAACCGTCCTGGGGACATATATGCTCGACCAGACCTTCATATACTCGGAAATGCAGAAACTCGGTACCGATATGAAGAGAATGAAGAGAGGAATCCAGAAACTCAAACGGAATTGAAATCAGATTAGAAACGGAGAGTAGATCTAAGTTTGAAGGTTGAGAGAAATCAGAGCTTTTACGAGGAAACGTGAAAAGAAATGAATTAATAAAGGATTTTCCACTATTTATAGTGAAGACGATATTTATCCTTTAGCAAAGTCGATAATTATCCTTTAACCGATTCAAAGGTGGGTCGAACCTCCTTCTCCAAACTTCTCGAGATTGGAATATTAAATCTGGAATATTGTAGGGATAATTATTCCACAACTGCCTCGGAAAATGTGTATTCCTAAGCCGTCTTTCTTAGCCGTTAAGAAACGAAACAACGACTCTTTTGGCCGTTTTGCCTCTTTATGTTATTTCATATCTAGGACATATCCGATGTCCTGATCATTTCTCTCAACTGCGTTTTTATTAATCGGAGCTCCCAAATGCTCCAAATAACACCGGAGGCTAAAAATAATTACTCGGGGGAAAAAGTAAAAATTTCCCTAAACGTCCAAAATTACGCTAGGAACATAACGGTGGGACTCATACTCATCACTTGCGAAATCTTCGCGAGTTATATGTCAATTACTATAAACGATTAATTTAATCAACATTAATTAGAATTCAGAAATCCTAGTTATTACACACTCTACGTATTTGGATAACGGTAATAACACATACACACATAAAGTAGGAATAAACACACAGCATGCTTACACATCAATCTAGTTATTATCTTATAAACGTGATTAACTTTCTAATTCAACTTCTTTTGTGACACGAGGATCTCCCGAACTTTGCATCTATCCACCTATACAAACAGGACAGGATCCGATGCACCTCAACCTCCCAATCTCCTGTCAGAGCTAGGTAGTGATGTCACCGCCCGTTACTAATTGGGACATAAACAATAAAGGTCGTCCTATCAAGCTATTAATATTTAACACCCAAGCATACACCATTATTACAATCATTCTAACACACAAAAGAGGAGTTAAGTAAGGCCAAGGGACTTACCTGTATCAAGGTAATCCCAGTTATCAACAACACTCAGTTCCCGCAAGAATACACTATACGCTTGATCATACAAGGCACACATATAATAAACCATCCAACCGCTAGAAGTTTTCAACTTCTAATCTCAATGATTATCACAAGATCATGTATCCAACACAAACTATAATCCACACCTCCAAATGCTCATAATATACTCAAACAGTAACTCGAAGGATTATAACATAACTTATAACCAATCCGTAAGCCGAAAGATCAACCTTAGGAACCTACTAGAGTGGTTCTACGACCGCGAAGGAAAGAAGGTGCGACCGCGGTGGTTTAGGGCAGGGTGTGGCGACAAGTGACAAGGCGCGACCATGGGAGAGTTCAGTTGCGGCTGCGTGAGAAGTCTAGAAAGACTGTCGTGATCCTCCAAAGCGTGCAGAACGACCGTAACCTTCCAAGACCCTCTGAGTTGCTTGTCGTCCTTGCAAATGTTGAATATACCAATAGAGGCGAGACGTGATGAGTATAAAAATTGAAGGATGAAAGACGGAACAAGACTAGATCCTTACCCTTCAATGTTCACAAGGATGAAAGAGGAGTTCCTTGCGGTTTTGCACTATGGGAAACGTTTCCTGCTCGTGGTTGTACGAGCTACGATTCCCAAAAAGTGTCTCTACTAGAATTCGCAAAATGAAGTAGGATTGAATGTTGAGAGGAAGAAAGAGTCAAGCAAGAAGAGACGAATAGTAATAGAAGACGAAGGAAAGAGAAAGAAAGAAGGATAGAAATCCTAGGGTTAGGAAGGCTGCACAAGGTTCAGGGGAAAGCAAGATCGGATTTCCCAACAAGGAACAAAATAAATGACGGTTACCAAAAGATTGGCCATGATCTTCTATTCTACCGTGACCGCATCCAAACATGACCGCAACCCTGTCAGCGCAACTGCGGGCCGCACCCGCGGGTAGGCAAACCTACGCGACCACTAACAACCACTTTCTTTAGGAAATCCCGCGACCGTGTCTCGTCACGCCCGCAATCGCGCCACCACAGGTGCGGCTAGGATGGGCTGTGGTCGCGGCTTAGCAGAGTTGGTGGTTGAGTTTTTAGCCGTCTTCCTTTCTTTTCTTCCTTCTTAAGTATTTGTCTTCCTTCGTCGTGAGGGTTTTGTGAGCCCTTTCCTGACCTTCTTTCTTCTTCCTCCACGTTCATCTTCTTCCTCTTTTCTTCTCTTCCTCTTCTTCTTTGGTTTTCTTCCAAATTTAAGTTGTTGATGATGATGTTGATGTTGATGTTGGGTAGTTGCTGTAGATAGCTGACTTGAGTTGCAGCTTGAGATTCATTCCTATTTAGATGAGGAGAGTGGTAACCAACCTCTCTTTCCTTCTTTCTCTTCTCCTTGTTCTTGTTCTTCTTCTTCCTTAATTTGAATCCAACAAGGTTGATCTTGTTGTTTTTATAACCTCTGGACGTTTGGTGTATATGTATGGATGAACGCAATATTTCCTTTGGAGTTCTAGAAGTGAAGTGAAGATCGAGAGGAGAAGTTGGCAAAAGCGAAGAGTTGGGGTTCTGCTGTGAAACCGCCCCCATGCTTGATTCTCGTCGCACCCGCGCCTCCCTTGTTGTCTCCGCCCTTGGGCCTGCGATAGCCGAAGTCGCGACGTTCTGAAGAGTGTCACCGTGCCCACGCCTTACCTCAGAACATACCAAGTCCTTTGGTATGTGATTTATCCCTCTTGTCTTTGTAGCTTCATGCGAGGAGCATGCTAGGTTGGATACAAGCTTGATGTTGATAGTACATTGTGGTAGGACGCTTGAGAGGCTTTGATTGTATGAATGATTATGATATATATGATCCTTGAAGATCTTTTGGGACTAGGAGTCGAACCTTCTAGTTTGTGGGATAATGTTTGATTGTGTGCCTTGATTTATCAAGTGTGGAGTATATTCCTGTTGGAATCTGAGAGTTAATTGGTTGATAACTGAGAGTATCTTGTGAAAGGTAAGTCCGTGGGACTTACTTAGTTGCGTACGTATATTAGATGAGTACATGAGTAGTGATTGTTATATTCGTTATAGCATGTTATAGGTTGATTATTACCGATGTATGATTGACCCACTAGTATTGGGGGTCAGCTTGCTCAGTTGTCCCGAGGGAGTGTGGGGGGTTCTCTGGGACTTGGTCATTCCTAGTATACGATGAGGGTACCGAACCACTCCATATGGTATAAGGTGGGGTGATCCTAACCACTCCAAATGGAAAAAGAAACAGAGGCGAGAAACGTAGACTTCTCGTGTCACACCTATAAATGGATTATGAGTGTATGACCTTATAAAAGATAATAAATGGGAAATGTGTGATGACATGCTTGGTATTTAATGTACTTCTTGATGTGTGATTGTTCTTATGCGTTTATCTTATAAATGAATTGGTAGCTAACGCTTTATACCGTGTTGTAGATATTTTGCACGATAGGAAGGTTGCAGAGTGATCTGGTGGGAGTGATCAGCCGAGAGTTTTCATACATGTTAGGATGGTTATGGGTTTTGTATGTATAGATGCATGGTTGTACAATTTTGATACTCGCTTGCGGTTTTTGTATGTATTTTGTTGTATGATATTGCAGTTTTATCAATGTTGGTTTTATATTTATTTGTGTCTTGTTGCATGATCCGGTGAACATGTTGTCAGGATATGGTCAAGACCCATTGTGAGGTCTCCTGAGTCATGTGGATTTGGGGTGTTACAAACATGGTATTAGGGTCTTATGTTGACAACAATGACACTCGCAATCTTCTTGAAAGGACGAATAGATAAATAAACAGATGCCGAAACGGGTCTGAGTTTTCAAAAGGAATTTTGTTTTAAACCTTGTATGCAGTTGGTCTGAGATAGAATGTACGGGAAACCATCACTCCTTCTACGGATCTTGGCAGCCTAGTTTGTATGTTGGATTGTAGTTGTTTTTCTGGATTTGATTATTATATATAGTATTAGCTTGGACTTATACGCTAGATACACTACTAGATAAATGCTCTGATGTAACCGTTAAAATTAGTTACTTAAGGCTTCAAAACTGTTACAGTAAGGCTTTCATAATGGATTATGCTCAATTACAATAGCCTGCCTTGCAATAGGTATGTAGCAACGAAAATAAACTCTACTGTAACGGTTTGAAAAATCAAGTTTAAAACAATTACAATAGACACATAACTATTACAATAGATGCAACCATTATAAAAAATAATTATTATTACAATAGATGTTACCATTACAATATTGATAGACCCATTACAAGGGACAACCATTACAAAAAGTAGGCAATTGTCACCTTCCATAAAACCATTGCTATATGGTCTATAATAGTTACCACAATACCTGATGTGTACAACTAATTTGATAAATTATAAATTACACAAATTTCATACAAAATACTAATATTAATCCATAGATTAATATTTTAAATGTCAAAATAATGCTAAGTATTTGTCAAAGTATGGGCAACATGTCACCTACAAAGATATATATAGTCTCCCAATTACACAAGTTCTCATATTTGCCAAAACAACTCATGGTTGATCACATAATCAACCTAAAAATTACTTGCAAAAAAAAAAGCTAGCCATGAACCCTGCTTGAACTTCATCCTTCGTTATCTTCGTTCTAAAATAGTTCAAATACCATATCAAATACTATTCCAACACTATAACAACAAGAACTCAACAATAGTAAACAAACTCTATTCCAAACCTAACAAAATAACAACTCAAATTGTCAAACTGATACAAAATTAAAAACTTAACCAAGAACTTAAGCAACATATAAGTCAACAACCCTAAAAAAAACAACATCCCTATAACGTGAATAACAATAACCACAAGGATGGAGAAAAATCACAACAACAATTCGATGATTTTTTAAACCACAAGAAGAACATCTCAACAATAAAGATATCAAATATTAGCAACTGCACTAGGTTCAAGATTAGTATTAGGTACCGTGATGAAGCCCTACCGAAGTGTTAAGTAGTCTGAGCAAAACACGGAGCCCCCAAATTGTCCAAGGAAGCACTGCTGCACTTGCAACCAAGGAACATATCACTATATAAAAATATGCATCACGAAATTAAACAAGAAGTCGAGTTTTGCGCATACTGCCCACACTATGAAGTTGTTCTTTGGTAAAGGGTTTGCTGCATGAAATCTGACGAATGTAGATTGCCTTGGAATTATTGACTCCCTGTTGGCCTCTGTTGATGGGTTTTTACTGTTAGAGATAATGAATCAGCAATATTGTATTTTGTGACCCTACCTGTTAATTGATCAAGTTCTTCCACATAAGCCTTGTTCTCCCATGTCCTCCAAGTGTTGATGTGACAAAGACATATGCACAAAGTAATAAAGTTTTGAAGAAAAGCAGAAAGACATGTTTGTATGATCAATGTAAACATACATAACCTAGCAGCCCCATCTGTCAATGCAACTTTCACATTAAGAAGACTAAATTGATTTATTGCCAAGTATTGAAGTATATACATACTGATTAAATGGATAAAAAAAAAAGAACATTTTATCTTAATTCAAGCATTATCTAATTCGAACTGTATCCTTTAAATAACCCGGAAGTAAACTCAACTTCTTGGGGCATTGTATTACTAAGCTAGGAATACTTTAAATAACAATGTAAAAAATTCAACTTACTGTGGCATTGTTGAGTGTGCTATCAATCACCATAAAATAGGCTTCCACCAATGCTTTAATTAATAGAATTCACAATGCTACAAGAGGGCAACACCAAATATAATTTTCTATATAAGAACAAATGAACAAAGAAAAGATATTGTCAAATCTCTATCTCCCAGAAAATATAGCTAAACAGAAACTAGAGTAGCATATGACAAAAAAACAAGTATAGAAAATGATGACTGTCCCAATATCAAATAGCTCAAATGAAACCATAATATCAATCACAAACTTCTGACCTTAGAAACTCAAAAAGCTTGGGAAAGAAGTAGTGTATCAACTCAAATAATTTATTATTCAATTGCAGCCATAATACCCACCCATAGAGTCAAGAATATCTATGAAATATATTCTATTAAGAAATGCAAGAAATAACATCACACTAGGCAAAGCATACCAGTAAGAGCATCAACACCATGCAAAATTGTTGCAGTTACGGCACAAGGCAAGATCGCAGCAACAATGGGTGCCATGTCAAACCCACTAATTCCTTTACTGCAAGCATAAATCATTAGTGGATTGGAAACTATCATAAGAAGGTACATCACTATATGAAACTACAAGTTTAGAAAGGCCCTTAGGTCTATACGAACAATATGATTTGAAGTGTAAAATACAATATGATATAGTTGCATGTAGTATACAAAGATATCTAGAAGAAATAGAGGCTGATGCTTATAACAAGAAGCTGAAAATTCTCGACTCTTCAATTCCTTCAATGTCTCTACATAGCACAACATTCCCTAAGTTAGGCACGAGTTTATTCAATAGCTAATTAGGATTGTAGGTTAAGGAGTGGCAAGTTTAGATCCCTTGCCCACAAAGTTAATCGGCTGTTAACATAATGTTACATACATTTACACATATAACCCTAATCCAGATTCCGCTACAAAAATCCCAATTCCGAAATTAGGGTTTACACCGACAATTTCTTAACTTAATCACAACAATCACACAAATATAACAATACCTACAATAATAACCAGCAATCATCTATCTCACAAAGTCACAAACGCCTGCTCCAAATATGATCCAAACACACAAACAAATGTAGAACCTATCTACTGAATCACTCGGCTTTGCAGGAGGAAGAAGGAATCGAGGAACAAGTTTGGCGCCGGAATCAGTGGCCAATAACGGAGTCTATTCTAGCGACATTCTTCACAAGCAATTGGACCGGAGGCGGCAACGGGAGTCCAAGCGGCGGCGGCTATCTTCTCATCGGGCTGACGTGACGGCGAGACGTCGTCCTGCGTGTCGGGTTTAAGGCGGCAGCGAGGCGTCTCCCTTCTGGCCTGGCATCTCTGTAAATGTGGCAGGACAACAGGAGGGCTCACTGGCGAAGCGAAGGAGAGGGCTCAGAGAAGAAAGGTAGGAGATAAGTGGTTTCAAATGAGGAAGAAGGGGAGACTCGAGGCTGAGAAGGAGGAAGAAGGCACCGGTGGCCGGTTTCGCTGCTAGGTTAGGCGGACACGGCCGGCCGGCCGGTTTCAAATCACTAGGTGAAGGAGAGTTCTGGGAAGGGGATGGGGAACTTAGGTATGCGGAAGGCTAAATTTTTAAGGAAAGAGGGATGAATTTAGGGTTTGAAAATTAAATATAGGTTAGAGGCAGAAGGTTGGTAGGTAAAAATAAAAATAAAGATATAAGTTTTAAGAAAAATAAAATAAAAAGATGATTAAGATTTTGATAACAATTATGCAATATTCCTACACATAAAAAAAATATAAGACAACGGAAGAGGTTCAAAACGGTCGAAGTCCGCTTTGACTCGGAACCTATCGGAAATCAAAATTTTTGGATTTTACAAAGGCGAGTTCGATGCTAGAGAAAGGTTAGTTTTGCGTCCAATGGTGAGCGGTATATTTCTTTATTTTTGCGCCAAATATTTTAGAGCCTACCATTACAATTATCATTACATTAGGGGTTAGTTTTGTAACTTTTTATAACCGTTACACATGACCATTACCATAGCACACCTATAGCAACATAAGTAAACATCCATTACAAGCATGGCATTACAATAAGTCAATCTTGCAAAACCATTACATAAACCATTGTCAAATACCTATAGTAATACAATAAAAAAAATCTGTTACAAATATGTTGTTACAATAGGTCAATTATCTAGTAGTGATATGCTTATATCGCAGATGGCTCGTACTAGAGCGACATTTGTTGTAGGACGGGGTAGAGGTTTACCGCCTCTTCCTCCTATAGCCCTAGGTCGTGGACGAGCTGGTAGACATCCAGTAGCGAGAGGTCGAGTCCCCATTGTTGATCTGCTAGAGGCGGAAGTTTGAGCTAAAGAGGTCGTTGAGAGTGCAGTTCCCGAGGCTGGGAACGGGATGACAACTAGGCCAGAAGCCCATACGGTACAGTCGGATGAGACAGATCGTGTCTCGATGGGGGGACCTGATTTTTGAGAGTATATCCGTCAAATGGAGGAGGCGATTAGGGTAGATAGACGTGCCCCAAATTCACCAGCGCCTGCGGGATCCGTTGAGGTCTCGCAGAGAGCGACACAAGTGCTAATTCTAAATAAAATTCTATATTGATCAACTTATTTATTTTTTTCATATTTAAGTTTGTAGAACTCTTAGATTCGTAAAAAGTTCTGTTTAATGTAAAGCAAAGAATAACAACTCTAAAATAAATAAATTTGCATCTAAATAAACATTTAAAATAAAAGCTTGATAAATAGTAATTTGTTATATTCATTTCTATAACTACATAATAGATATTTGAGCAATAGATGACTTACATTGATCTTTAATTGTATCAAACCCTTTTAATTATTTTTTTTTTTTAAATCAAATATTACAATTCTACATTGGATATGGTTTGACATATGTTCTTATATTCAACAAAAAAAAAGGCTTAACAATACAACTTTTATCAATTATAGAACAAGTTTTAATATAGTCAAACACAGCTCATAAAGAATAAATGATGACATAAAATTTGAAGTCCCCTGCATAGCACGGATTTAACTATAGTGTAGATGTAAACAACCAAATTCATTGTAGCAGTTTAATATCTATGTACTAAGAAGCATTAAATTCCATTTTTTGATTCTTTCAAACTTTTTATAGTGAATTTATATATAGATTTACACCTGTATGAATTATCACTGTCATCATCAATTCCGTGTAAACAACAAGTCATTGTAGAAGTTAGAATTTGTGGAAAAAATCAAATTCAATGTAAATAATGTAAATAGTAGCGATTGACTATTTCCATAGTAGGACTATACGAGTAAGGATTACAAGTTTGGACCATGCAAGGAAAAAGCATTATAGGGTGGCTGTCACAATTATTATGCATAATTTTTTACTGCGTATTAGGTATGTTTAATACGCACTGAGACTGTCCATTAGAGTGATTTATTAATTTTGCTTCAAATTTACATTTTTAGTCAATGTATTATGTTATATTAATTTACTTACATACATGACGTGAAAAAGTTATACTTTGATTGAACTATACCTAACGTCTAAACGTTATATTCAATTTTAATTATAGGTAACATTAAAATGTTATATTTTAATTTAATTAAACATAACGTCAACATATTAAATTTTAGTTTAATTAAACTTAATGTCAAAACATTACATTATAATTCAGTTAAACATACAGTGAAAGAAAATTACCATATTGAGTTATACGTAATGCCAAAGTGACGGTTATTACTCTTTGACCCTCCTTTTTGGCCAAAAGCGCGAACAAAAAGCCCCCTTCCCAGCCCAGGAGAATGCGCCTTACGCGCCGTCTCCCCCAGACTTCCGGCCTCCTTTCCCATAGTGTGGCTCCCCTGCCACGCCCCCTCACTCCCTCCGACGTCACGGGAGGCCAAAAACGATCCAAGTGATACTCTGTCAAAATTTTTGAACTCAATCACGGTCCTAAATCTTCACCCAAACCACCATCTTCAAACCACCCTCCTAACCCTTTTGAGGCTATCTCCGAGGACCTTATTCGATCCAACAACCTCAGGTTATCCAAGCCCCCGGCCTCTCCTGCTCCCATCATCTCCTCGGCGGACCTCTTTCCGCCGCTCCCTTCACTACCGACAAAGGATACCCAAAGCCTATCTTCCCTACCACCTCCTGATCCTCCCACCCTCATCCTTGAACCGATACCTACCATCCTTGACCCGCCCATTGTCACTGATGTTCAAGCCTCTCTTACACACGATCCCCCCTCTCTGACCTGCAACCCTTCCAACACCATCACTTCATCTTCAGCTGCATTGAATGTCAACTCTTCCGACCCTTCATATAGCCATAAAGTTTCAAACTTTTCGGCTCCTGACAAACCAAAAGCTTCTTTTAAGGATATCTTCATCAATGTTGCCTCTTTGAATCACGTTCCATTATCCTACTCCCCAGGAGATGATGATGGAACCATTCACTTCACCGAGAAAGATGTCTCAGACACTACTTCGAAGTGGAACTTATCCTTGGTCGGCTTTCCCCTTGGCAACCCCAATACCTACCAAAGAATGATCTCTTTCACCACCCTTTCATGGAACCTTGCATCACAACCTAAGGTTCTAAGGCATGAAAATGGCATCTATGTCTTCCACTTCAAAAGCTAGGAGGACTCGATACTATCCTTTAAGGCAGCCCATGGATCATCAATGGATCCACATCCCTCCTCCTCAAACGCTATATGCACGACATGACTCTTGATTACTCCAGTCTTGCCTCTGCCCCGATCTGGGCTTCTCTTTATGACCTCAACTATAGATTCTGGTCACCACACATGCTGGGTAAGATTGGTTCCGCCATCGGTATACCACTACTCACTGACTCTTGCTCGGCAAACCATGATCGACTTGGCTATGCAAAAACCTGGTTGAAGTGTTCGCTTCCAAACCTTTGCTACGTGAAATATCACTTGTTGGCCCAGATGGCGTAATTATTGTCCAAAAAATTTCCTATGAATGGTTGCCGGAGCACTGCCCAACTTGCCTTCTCTTTGGGCATCGCTGTAGAACCACCAAGCCGCAAAAAGCACCTTCAAAAACCCTAAGACCCCATCCCCCACCGTACAAAAATCCCAAACCTCTACTCCTCACACCGCATGAATCTCTACGTATTCATGGTCCACCCTCCCTCACTCCCGGAACCTCTCCCCTACTAATGCAAGATCCCTCACCACCTCAAACTACTCACCATGAATTGTCTCCTTCAGACACAAATGAGAATCACTCTCATACCCCTCCACCAAATATAGCCCAACACAACCTCAAACCCTTCTGACTCTTCTCAACCTAACCTCTCTACCTCAACCTCATGCGCTGCATGCATCAAGGATGCATGCAATACCACCAACAGTTCCAAATGAATTTAAACCTCTGCGCCTAGAATGTTAGGGGCCTTAACCACCCTAACAAACAGACGGCAATTCGTAAATTGGTTAAGAACCATAACCTTGACGTACTCGCACTCATCGAAACCAAGCTACATGATGACAAGATGAGAAAGCTCAACTCCCTTATCCCAAATTGGATCCACACCTCTAACTACTCCACCAAGTTCAAATGTCGTATTTGGATTTGGTGGAATCCCCACACAACCTATCTCACTCCAATCCTTTCAAACAACCAAATTATCCACTCCAAAATCTCTCATGCAAACCCCTCCATAGCCAACTCTCCCTTTCTTTGAATGCTCATTCATAAATGCTCACAACAATATGAATGATCGCCTCTCCCTTTGGGACAATATCACCACTATTAATCTCATTAATACTAATGAGCCATGGGTGATACTTGGAGATTTCAACACCACCCTATCCCTTGACAAGAAGCTCTCCATGATTCAATCTACCTCTTCCCAACCCTCATCAGAGCTTTCAGACTGTTTCACTGCACTCTCCCTCTCGGACCATGTCTACTCTGGTTGCAAGCTTACTTGGAACAACAAGCGGACCGATGCTAGGATCTGGTGCAAGCTTGATCGTATAGTCACAAACCATTCATGGGCTAGCACCTTCCTAAACTCCAGTGCTCACTTTGCAAACCCTAATATTTCCGATCACTCTCTTGGCATCTTAACCCTAAACACCAAACCATCTCTCCCTAGACGCTAGTTCCGCTTTAACAATTCCTGGACTACTCATGAGGGGTATATCCAATCTGTTACCCAAGCTTGGTCGACTACCCCCCAAACCCTAAAACCACAATGCCCCCCCCCACATGCAATCCCTCGTCTTTAAGCTCAAAAAGCTCAAGCTCGCCCTGAAGAAATTTTCAAACATTACTTTGGAGATCTTGCACACTACCATTGAAAGCTTAAAGAGTGACATAGCCTCCATCCAAACCAAACTTCAAGATACACCCCTCGACTTGCACCTCTTAGACCGTGAACGAAGCACCACTTGGAAACTCAACTCCAAGTTAGATATCCTTCGCTCTACCCTTACACAACTCTCAAAAGCCGCTTGGTCCAAGTATGGTGATCAATGTAGTGCCTTCTTCTTTAAATCCATCTCCACAAGAAGAGCCTCAAATACTATCAAGTGTATCCTTGATCCCCCAAATCTCACAAACGGACCCACCCAGGATCTCGCTACGATATCCTCATTCCTATCCAAACATTTCTCCAACATTCTTAACCCTCCAAACACACCAATCCCGCTCAACCTTTTCCCTGACCATCCCTTACCTTGTATCTCTCCTGAGGATGCTCCCACTCTTTGCAAAGAAGTCTCTCGAGATGATGTCAAGTCTGCCCTCTTTGACATTGGTGATTACAAAGCTCCTGGACCCGACGGCTATAAAACCTTCTTCTTCAAATCTTCTTTGAGTGTCACTTGGGATTGTTTCATGAGCGCCATTTTTGAATTCTTTCAAAATGGCAAGATGGAACCTCAAGTCAATCACATTGCCATCTCATTGATTGCCAAAAAGCTTACCCCCACTCTACCTTCAGTTTATAGACCCATATCCTGCTGCAATACCTCCTACAAGGTCATTGGAAAGATTCTTGCTGCAAGGCTCAACTCTATCCTTCCTTCCATCATTGGGAGATATCGAGGAGCTTTTGTAAAAGGTAGATCAATAAAGCACAATATCCTTATATGTATAGAGATTTTCAAATGGTACAACCAGTGACGCATCTCTCCTAGATGTGCCATAAAGGTTGACATCTCTAAAGCTTTTGACATGATAGATCACCGATTCATCATCAACACCCTCGGTAGAATGGGATTCCCCATGGATTTCATCAAACTCATTGATGCTTGTATCTCAAGCCCTTCTTACTCAATCAACATTAATGGTACTCTTAATGGCTACTTCAAGGGATCCAGGGGGCTTCGGTAGGGTTGCCCTCTCTAACCTCCTCTTTTCATCATTGTTATGGAGGTGCTATCTTCAATGATCAACGTCAACTCCTCCACTCCTGACTTCAACATCCACCCAAAGTGCTCCTCTCCCTGCATCACACACTTTTGTTTCCCTAACGATTTAATGTTATTTTACAAGGGTGACTCCACTTCCATTAACTTCTTGATGAATATCTTGGTTCATTTTGGTACTTACAGTGGGCTCAAACTAAACCCAACCAAGTCCTCAATTTTCCTTGGAGGACTTTCTCCCCAGGCGAGCGACCAAATAACTTCCTCCATTGTAATGCAACGTGAATCTCTACCTTTCACTTACCTTGAAATCCCCATAGGAAGCAAACGTCTCCATACTGTAGATTTCCTCCCTCTCATCACAAAGATTACCAACAGGATCAACTCATGGAGCGCGAGAAATCTATGCTACGCTGGTAGAAAGAAAACCATATAATCTATTCTCATGTCTCTACACTACTACTGGGGTGCAGTGCTTTCTATCCCTCAAACTATCATCGAGAAGATCATGAGCCTCCTTCGTTCCTTCCTTTGGTCCGGTAAAGACTCTAGCACTTGATCCCTTGTTGTTGGGAAGTTGTTTGCTCCTCTAAGAATGATGGTGGGCTCGGCTTCAAAGAACTCCTTTCCTGGAACAAAGCCTGCCTTGCCAAGCTTATCTTTGACCTGGACCAAGGCACTCATCCCACCAACCTTTGGGCAGATTGGGTTCAAAAAAACATCCTCAAAGGGCTCTCTATCTAGTCCACAAGACCCAACTTCAGATTTAACTACGTTTGGAACATGGTTCTAAAAATTAGAGACGAGATCCTTACCACCGTTAACAACAACTAGTTCACCAGCCTCAGTGCCAGACCTAATGGAAACTACTCTACCACTGATGCTTACCATTTCTTGTTGAAGGCCCTAGCTACCACCACCCCATACTCTCTCGGGATCATTTGGACTGGAATCAACATTCCTAAGTGTAGCTTCATCTCCTAGATTGCTAGCCACAAGCGCCTCCGACTCTCACCAAACTTCATGCTTGGAATATAGCCTAGAATGATACTTGCTTGTTGTGTGGTAACCATCCCGAAGAGGAAGACCACCTCTTCAACCATTGCAGCTACTCAACCCTCACTCTTGACCTTATTGCTCGCTGATCTTACACTCCAACACCATACCCCTACAGTGATTGTATGTGGACTTGGCTTAGCTCTCAAAAACTTCACCGACATGATTTCATGTCCACATCTCCCCCATCGATCACTAGCTTCATCTACTCCATCTAGCATGCTAGGAATGAACTCATCTACAACAACCACTACACCCATGCCACCACTTGTTCGCACAATTCTATTAAAGCCACAAAGAACTTCACCTCTAGTCAGTGGAAAGAAAGATCACAAACATCGCTCATGTGGGCCAAGCATTTTGGCATACATCTTCTGTAATCCCTTTCTTATTGATGCTATGTACTATGCTTTTATGGTCTAGAAGACCCATGTAAATCCCGGTTCCAATGATATATACATTATTTTCAAAAAAAAAAAAAAAAAAGTGGCGGTTCTTATATGAACTGCAAGACATATGTCAACGAAAATATACAAACAACATGCAAACGTTAGGAGATACTAAAACTCAAAAAGGTCAAAGGAAATACATAACATCAAAACGTCAAAACGTTAAAAGAGATACTTGGACATTGTTATCATAAAGAGAGATTCCGAGTCCCTGAAGCATATGAGATGATTAGACTACATAGAGAGAAGGTGGACTACACAGAGTAGTTTGGGAACCGGGCAATACGCCCAAGCATTGCTTTATCGTTATTTTTATTTTTTTTTGTTAAAAAAGTTAATAGTTGAAATCCCCTTTCTACTATTTTTTTTCCATACATGTTTTATAATTTTTTTCCTCTTTTGTGTTAATTTTTTCTCCAAAAAGTCTTTAAAATTAAACAAAATCTTGTTTTTCTTTTTATTTTCATTTTTTCATGTATGCTTTTATTAAAAAAGTATTTTTTTAGTCTCTTTTTTTTCGTTTTCTCTAATAAAACATAATTTTTAAAATTGATAAAAAAACAATCTTGACATAGGGCCTCCGAAATTCATTGGACAACCCTGACCAGGTTTATATGCATTCTCATGACTTTGGCTTCTGGTAGTTGGTATGGCCAACAGGATTGCATGCCTATCTAGAATACCTTGTGTATAATTGTTTTTGGCCGTATACCCGAGATCGTTGGTATGTTCAGGAGGATTGCATGTCTATCTAAAAAAGCTTGTGTATAATTGTTTTTGGCCGTATACCCCAAGTCATAGGCTTGCACATAAATTTTACTACTTTAGTATAACTGGACGACGTCTCACGACAACACAAATAGGTAATCCCGGTCACTAAATCATGACTTGTAATCATCCATTACATGCCACGGAATGGTAGGAGGAATCAACCTTACCAGTGGACTAGATGTTGTGGGTTGTTTGTACATTTTTTGATAGCCTTATTTTCTTTTTGTCTTATTATCTTTTGTCTTCGGGTTTTTGTTTTGGTTTATATATCCGAGCTTATCTAGTGTCTCTTTAGATCATTCCTTTATTGTATGTTTATGAACAAGATCGCACTATATATATTCGTTATTCTTCTCTAAAATTAATAAACTGCATAAAAACTTTGAACTAAACGGTTATAAGCCTAAAATCGAAATAAAATTTGGTATGCTGCAACACAATATACAAAACTATTGCAAAGATCCTTTCGTCTAGAATCAGCAAGTTGTTACCTCAGATCATCAGTCCCAACCAGTGTGCCTTCGTTGCCAATAGATCAATAAAGCATAATATATGTTTTAATTTGTCAAGACCTACTACACAAGTATGGCCGGAAGCACATCTCGCCTAGAGCTGCACTGAAAATTGATATTACTAAGGCTTTCGACACCATCAGGCATGACTTCATTCTCCACTGTTTGCATAAGATGGGATTCCCGATCCACTTCATCAACTTGATCAAAGAATGCATTACAACCGCTTCCTATTCTATCAACATCAATGGTAACCTCCGTGGGTTCTTCAAGGGCAGTAGAGGCCTTCGTCAAGGGTGCCCTCTCTCCCCGCTGCTCTTCTCTATTGCTATTGAATTCTTCGCTCAACTGCTTCATCAAAGCACTAACAACCCGGACTTCAACTTCCACCCGAAATGCTCCTCACCCTCTATTACCCATCTGGCATTTGCGGACGACCTCTTGTTACTTTGTCGTGGAGACATCCCTTCTATTAGCATCCTTATGGACTCGTTGGTTTTGTTTGGGAATGCTTCTAGCCTTCACATCAACCCAGCGAAATCTACCCTTTATATTGGTGGTATGTGTACTGATGATCAGGAACTGGCGTCTTCCATTACCGGCATGCCGATTGGCACCTTCCCCTTCCTGTATCTGGGTATTCCTATTGGGGCCAAAAGGCTCGCTGTCTCCGATTACCACCCCCTTATCCACAAGATCACAACAAGAATCCAATCTTGGAGTGCTAAGACACTTTCCTATGCAGGAAGAGCCCAACTCATTACCTCTACGATCTCTGCATAGACCCAATACTGGAGCTCAATGCTCTCCCTCCCTGCTAAAGTCCTGTCCAAGGTTCAATCCCTCACCCGCTCCTTCTTCTGGTCTGGTAAGGAGAATAGCAAAAGAGCTCTTATTGCCTGGTCTAATGTATGTACTGCCAAGTTGGATGGCGGCCTTGGCTTCCCCAACTTACTGGCCAGGAACAAAGCTGCGCTGGCTCGACTCATTTACAACATAGATCGGGGAGAAGGCTCCCTCTGGATTCAATGGACCAAAAAACATATCCTTAAAGCTCGCAGCATCTGGAACTGCATCCCTAAGGCCCATCACAGTATCTTCTGGAGAAACCTCCTCAACGTTCGAGATGAACTTCTCACTACTGGCTCGCCTATCCCGAACCCAGTCACTAACCCAACTAAACCCTTCTCTCCAACGCTTGCTTACAAATTCTTTAACCCCAGGCCCCCCACTTCCCAACTTACCCCATGCAGAACCATCTGGCTTAAAACCAACATCCCCAAGTGCTGCTACATCACCTGGATAGCCCTTCACAAGAAACTGCCTACTCTTGCTCGAATCAAGCATTGGAACCCCAATGCTTCGGACATCTGCAAACTTTGCAACTACTCGATTGAAGATGAAGATCATTTATGGCATCACTGCAGCTACTCCTCGCTCGTGCTGGACATCATTTCTAGATGGACGAGGGTCCCCTATCCTGCCCCATACACTAGTGATCTTTGGTCTTGGCTTGGCTAGCAGACTAACCCCTCGCTCAGCCTCCTCGAATGCACTCGAATTGCCACTATCACAGCCTTCATTTACTTTGTTTGGAAAGCGAGGAACAACCTTGTTTTCAACAATGCCTTCACTAGTGCTATAGACTGCGCGGGTGAGGCCATCTGCGCTACCAAACAGCACCTTGAATGCCACTGGAAAGATAGATCCCCACTTAGCCTTGCTAATGCTAGAATCCTTGGAATGCATCTTCACTAAACTCTCCTTATCTAAAGTTCTTTGATCATGTTCCGTGCCTATGTAATCCCATGTAATCTCTTGTACATCCTTTCTTCCTCAATATAATTAAAATTTCAAAAAAAAAAAGAAATAAAATTTGGTATAAGAGCATTTTTTGCTTTGATTTCTATTAATAATTTGTTATTTCGTTCCTTATTAGACTGGAGAGGAATCTTAGGTGGGTTAAAATGACTAAATCTAAATGGTATATTAATGTACGTTGAGTTCTATGATTGTTGTTCATTTTACATAGACCTTTTCTGTTTTTGGTTTTAGTATGTTCACTTTAACTCTCATGGCTACGGGTTGGGACAAACGCGTTGCTTACGCGTGCGATAGATTAAATCGAGAGATGCTTGTTGTACATGAAATCAGATATTGGTTATTTAGTAGTCAGCACCGATGTATGCTTATTTTCTTTCCGAGGAACGGAAATTAAACTAAAAACCACAATTAAAACACAAAAGAATACTAAGATTGAACATAATGTTCTGTACATGTTTCTGCTGCCTGCCAAGATCATAAGCATGATCAATAGGCTCATCCGCTCTTACTTTTGGTCGGGCATCGAAAACAGTAAGAGAGCCTTGATCGCCTGGCATACCATCTGCTCCCCTAAATCTAGTGGTGCTCTTGGGTTCCCTGACTTGCATACTCGTAACAAAGTGGCCCTCTCTCGACTTATCTACGATATTGATAGAGGCGACACCAGCATTTGGACTCAATGGCTTGCAAAACATACTCTCAAAGGGAATTATAGTATATGGAATTGTAGGCCAACATCCCATCATAGCGCCTTCTGGAAAAGCTTGCTAAATATTCGAGATGACATTCTGGCCATGAGTGGGAGTGGGAATTTGCTAGGTAGCTCGAACGGTTCTTTCTCCATAAGCAAGTATATGACTTATTCAAGCCCACCCCACCCCCTGGCCTCCCAAACCCCTTCATTGCAATATGGCTCCGCTCCAACATTCCTAAGTGTAGCTATATTGCCTGGATAGCTGCCCTCAAAAGACTGCCCACGTTGACTAGGATCAAAGCCTGGAACCTGATCGACAATGACATTTGTAAGCATTGCAAGAGTGCATCTGAAAATGACGATCACCTATGGTCTCATTGTAGCTATGGATCCCTAGTCCTTGATATAGTGTCAAGATGGATTAGAACTCCCTTTCCTGCCCCCTATCTTGGTAACATCTGGAACTGGCTGAGCTCCTGTACCACTCAAAAGATGAAGTTGATCGACTGCATAAGGATTGCTTCCATAATTTCTTTCATCTACCAAGTCTGGACTGCACGTAACAACATGCTCTACAACAATGAATTCACAAAAGCCATTGATTGCGTCGTTAACATCATTAATTCCATCAAGCTTCACTTTGAAGCTTCCTGGAAGGATCGATCCCCCCATTCTCTTCACTCTGCTGGGCTGCTGAACCTCCGCCTTGACTGAGGATGTCGGTTCCTCACCATTGTATGCTGATTGATCATTTGTTCATGCTCTTTGTCCTCGAATTATGTAACCTGAACTAGAGTTCTGATCCCATCTTGTATATTCATTCTCAATACAATTAACATTTCAAAAAAAAAAAAAAAATCCCTTTCTTGTTTTGAGATAATAAAAAAGATTTGTACCGTAAATAGCGTCTAGCCGATAAGATTACTATCACTAGTCGGGTTGATCACTCTGGTAAAATTGAGTGACCAACCCGACTAGTAATAGTAATCTAATCGACTAAGAGCTTTGAGACATCTTAGTTCTTGGATTTCTAGCACAATCGAACCAAAATATTCATCATATTTTCACTTATTACCCTAATTACGTCACAACCCTACAAAAGCTCTCTTGACTTATATTGTTTTTGTAGGAAACGAGTGGGTGAGATTGAAAATGTCTTTTTAAACTGATTGTCAGAATAGATGTTGCATACTTACATATATGGATATATATGTGTTGTGTATGAGCTTTATTAAATATACCCCAAACGAGTGGTGAGATTGAGAATGTCTTTGAGGCATTTCCGGTAATCCAGAAGTATAAATATGCCCCAGATTGGAAGTATCAACATCCAAAAGGCTATAGAGCTGAGTAAAAAAAAATCATCTACTTGACCCTCAAGAACTTCTGGGTGAGATATAGAACACACACGGGACATCCTGGCTGACCCGACAGCCCGCTCGCTTTTTACATGGATTGACATGAACAGCGTTTGTGGTCCGGACAAGCCGGTCCGGTCCGGCCCGCACCTTACGAGTAGAGTTTTTAGATATGACCCGGCCTGAGCCCGCTTTTGTACAAGTCTAATGGTGATCTTTGGGGTACTTATCACATACCTTGCATTTGTGGGGAGTCTTATTGTTTAACCTTGGTCGATGATTTTTCGAAAATTTCATGGGGTTTTCTCCTTAAAAGAAAACGAGGTTCAAGTCAAAATTCAACAATTTTGTAAGATGACTAAAACTCAACTTCACAAACACATTAAAAAATTTGAACAGATAATGAGTCCGAATTTATATTTTAAAAACAATTATTTTTAACAAAAGGGATTTTATTTGAACCATCATGCTCATATGCTCAAAAAAGAAAAAGGAAAAGTCGAACATAAACAACCTCATATTCTTAATGTGGTACGCACTCTTCTATTCTAATCACATATACCATTAAGTTTCTGGGTGATGCGATTTAAAAAGGAAAAAACTTCTTATGATCATATTCGTATTCTCGGATGCTTAGCTTAAGCTGATAACTACCAAAAACCACAAATAAATTTACTTCAGAATGCCGGAAAAGTATTTTTTTCGGCTATCCTTTTTAGTAAAAAAGGTTGGCGTTTGTTTGATCTCGATGCTGGAACATATTTTGTATCTCATGATGTTATTTTTTATGAAAATTCGTTTATGTTTTTAAATCAAACAATTCCGATCAATAATGATATATCGGTTCCTCATTTGTCTATATTGATAAAATTAATTAAAATACCTCAAACTTAGAGGGGTGGTAACTTTGTACCACAAACTTTTAACGAGAATAATAATACCACAATCTTCATTATATATGGTAACACGCTGTCATAAAAGTTTACTCCAACCAAAATTCCGGCAGAGACACTAAAAATCCAACTCATATGAAACTAAGATGACTCGTCACCCTCTCTGCCGGAATTTTGGCTGAAGAAAATTTTTATAACGTGTTAACATGTATAGTTAAGATTGGTGTATTTTTATTTTTGTTAAAAGTTTGTGTTACAAAATTAACACCCTATAAATTTTAGGTATTTTAATTAATTTTACCGTCTATATTTGATCCGATTTCTTTACCTAATTCTAACCCTAACCCTATTAATGAAACCGGAGTAGCATCCCCATCCTCGTTTTCCGTGTCTCTTCCGCTTGCTTACGGATCTCGTCCCAATCAATGTTCCCATATTAATTTCCTGTCCTACATCTACTGCTTCTGATATGCTTCCTTCTAATTTACAGCTAGCCGGATCTAACCTTTCCTCGGCAATTAATCTCGCAAACCCTCCTCAGTAAGACATTGCTAATCCCATCGATCACCTGACTAATCTTTTCCTTCTGAATCTGCACCTTCTGTAACCACTCGATCTTATCCCTCCTCTTAGACGAAGTACTCGTACTACTATCCCCAATTCAAAATATACGGATTACTACTGTAATCTCTTTCATAAAGTATAAATAGAAGTTGAAGAAAAAAGATGATATTAAAACTTGAACCTTTAACCTAGTAGACCTAAAAATAAACCCTAGCATAATGATAAATAGTCTAATATTAATTTAATAAACCCTCCTTAAACCCTAGTAGAGTAGCAATTGGTTATTCAACTACTTTGCCGACACATGTAAGTACTACGTAGTATTTGTTTTAATTTGTAAAAATAAACCGATAACATGCAGAATTTAAAATTCAATAAATCCAAACAGGACACTTATTGCCTAGAAAACAACCAGTCGACAGTCTTTTAATATTAGTCTTTTTTTCCTAGTATCAATCCATCATATTCTTTTTATTACAATCAACTACCCATTGTACAGAAGATCGAATGAGCTCATCCATACTATTAATTGTGAACTCTAACATTCAACAACAAAACAACTACCGTTTCAATTCCATGAAAGGCAAAATAAGTGTTTGTGATTCATTTATATTCTACTATGAGAATTGTTGTATATGTATGCAAGACTAGAGTATCCTCCGACCTCTAATGCATTGGGCTATATTGAAGTTTACGAGGACAAGTAATCGCTTATTGACACCGATCGCAGGGAGAATAAAGATTTCAAGCCGCCTCCATGGACGTGTGCGAATCTCCAGTGCAAAGTAGTGGGTAAAAGATAGTGGTTAAAAATCCTTTATATTATTTTTTTTAACTTGATTTAGATGAATTAAAATCCTTTATCCTAAATATGAGAATTTTTCAAATCAATAACATGATCTAAGCTACTCCTAGATTGTGGTACAAAATCTTGTAGTAAGTTTCGAACTCTGGATGACGGGTCCACCCTCCAACCCTTTTACCATTTGGACTCATTGAAGTTGTGTATTCTATTGTTGTTTTTTTTGTAAATTTACACTTAAAACCGAATGTTCATACACAATTTTAATACACAATGTTAATACAGAATTTCAATTACACAATGTTAAATTTTGTAATTAATAAAATCGGTTATTTCCAAGTTATATAATCCCAAAGGTCCGTAGTTTACACAAGTTCGAGTTACACAAACACAACCTCGATCAATTACACAAGTCAAAACTCAATCGAGTTAAACAAGCTCAAAAGTCCGTCGTTTACACAATTAAATGTTGGGATATTTTGTGTACTCATAAACTTAGGTCATATCCGGTAATAATTCAACTCAGGGCATTTGATGCACTTCCAAAAGTTTGGGACATTTGATGCACTTCCTCTTTTCCTCTAACAACTACTCGTGTATGGCTCCAATCTCGGACGAACAGAGAAGATGGCTCATGTATGCGCTGTCCTTTCTCTTTGGCAACTAACACGGAAGAAGATTCAGTGGCGAGGACCTAGCGGAGGCAAGGACGGAAGTATCTCGTTTCCTATCGCTAGCAAATTCATAGTGGACAAAGAAGGTGACAACAAGGGGTTTCCGGACACCCGCAATTGCTTAATTCGTCGGGATCTGGAAACCCTAATTAGCAGCAAGGACAAACGCAAGTAACGAGCAAACCCTAATTAGTGGTTAACTAGCGATTAATGGTGATTTTATAAGTTTATATTTCCAATTTACCTTGGTACCCCTTTAATTATTAGTTTTGTAATTAAAAAATTTATCAGATAAATAGAGGGGTCTAGTTTGTATCAACAATACAAAAAAACTTATATAGACCAATCTTCTCTAAAACCGTTAAGCTAATCTACCTTATTAGATTATTCAAATTTAAAGTTATCATCAATTCCTTTAGTTAAATAAAATAAAATATGTATTATAAACATATATTTTACTAATATATAAGATTTGCATCAAGATAAAAAAAAATTTTGAAACGATATTGTATTAAAGAAAAGGGGAAGAATTTAGAGAGAGTCATCTTAGACTAACATACAGATACATGGGAGAAGAGTAGAATTAAAAGAGGTGAATGCCAAGTCGGTTGGCCCAAGCAAGCGAGTTTGAAGATCTTTTCTTCTAGTGGTGTACAAAGTGACTTCTTGTAGCTTGAATAATGTTGTGTGCACATGAGGTTTCGTCATTGACTTTGTGATTGGAGATCAGGTCATTTTTAGCCTTCCAAACGAAGTAAACAAATCCAGTGATGGAGGCAGTTCTAATATGCGCAATGAGGTCACCTTGTGGGGTTTGGAGAGGCGAAGTCAAGTCCAGATGTTGGTCTTGTAGGGATAGGGTGCAGGCGTGCAAGTCCATCTAGAAATGAGATCTAGGGTGAGGGAGGAAAACCTGCAAGCATGAAATAGATGGTCTTCATCTTCAGATTGCCTACCACAGAGCTTACAAGTATCATTTTGAGCAATGTTCTAAGAGAGGAGTTTGGAGAGGGTGGGGAGTCTTTGGTGACTTGCAATCCACGAAATGAAACTACATTTTGGAATGTTTGAATTCTTCCAGATTATCTCAAGTCCATAGGGGTGGGGTAGGGCAGCACAGGTTTCAGAATGGAGTAGGTTGCGGTGGTAGAGAATTTCCCATTAGGTTTTTTTGTGATAGAGGTGAAGTTTTGGCCATTAAGGCAGGCATGGAGGTCGTTTTTGGCTTTGAGGATGGAGTTTCAGGTGTAACCGAATTTGTAGCTCGGCTCACATGACCATATGGAATGGTTCTTGAGGTAGTTGTTATGAATCCAGCGAGTCCAAAGATCGTGGTCAGGTGGGTGGGAGTCCAATTCAAAATTTAGCTTGGAAATGCAGGCCCTATTCCAAGAAAGGAGCTATTTAAATCCAAGGCCACCTTTAGACATATTGGAGCAGACAATATCCCAAGCAATAAGAGCTCTCGGGCTCGACTCCTTACCCGACCAGAGGAAGGAGCGGAGCAAACCGTTAATTTTCAACACAACAGCCTGAGGGATGCATGGGAAGGACTGAGCACCAATAGTATTGAAGGGGGATGAGAATAGATGAGATGATTTGTTTCCTACCTGCATAGGAGAGGTTTCTGCATGCTAGGAGTTTAACTTTTGTGTGATCCTAGAGATAAGGGGGAGGTAGTCAGCACTTCTAAGTCTCTTGGTACCAATAGGAATTCCGATGTAGGTGAAAGGGAAAGAGCCAAGTGGAACCTCAGTGCAATTTGCAAAGTTGGTTTGATCCCGCACATGAATGCCACCAAGATAGAGACTGTATTTGCTGAGGTTTATGTGATGCCCCGAATAGTTACCAAAATGAGTGAGAGTTTGCTTCAGGATGTTTATTGAGCCAATGTCACCCCTGCACAAAAGAAGAATATCATCAGCGAAACACGGATGGGTGATGCGGGGGTAGGAGCATTTTGGATGTATGTTGAAGTTTGGATTGGATGTGTTTGTGTGGATCATAGAGGATAGGACTTCAAGGGCTATGGTAAAAAGGGGAGGGGATAAAGGGGAGCCCTAGCGAAGGCCCCTGGTGCTCTTAAAGTGTCCTTTAGAGTGCCATTCATATTGATTGAGAAAGAGGGCCTGACAATGCAATCATCCACAAGACGGATGAACTTAGAGGGAAAGCCCATCCTACTCAGGCAGTTTATAATGAAATTGTGATCAATCGAGTCAAAAGCCTTGGTAATGTCCAATTTGAGGGTGCAGCGAGGGGAGATACGTTTTTGGTTATATTTTTTGAGCAGCTCCTGGGCAATGAGGATGTTATGCTTGATCGAACGACCCTTTACGAAGGCGCCCTGATAGTTTCCAATGATGGAGGGGAGAACTTCATTCAACTTTGAAGCTAAGACCTTGGGTATGACCTTATAAGTAATATTGCAGCATGAGATAGGCCTATAGTCGGAGGGCAACATTGAGTTTGGTTTTTTTGGCAATTAGAGAGATGGGAGTGTTGTTGTAAGAACTAGGGAAAGAGTTGATCTCAAAGAAGTCCATGATGGCTTTAGTAAAGTCATGGCCGGTAATGCTCCAGGATTTTTTTAAAGAAGAAGGAGTTAAAACCAACAGGCCCCGGAGCTTTGTGGTCCCCAATGTCAAAGAGAGCGGTTTTAACGTCATTTGGGGTGATGCTTATCCTAAGATTAGACGCATGATCCGGGTGGATAGAGGGAAGCCAGCAATGAGGGAAGAGGTTGTGGGGATTTTGTGGGGTGGCGGGGTTGAGGATTGTGGAGATATGGTTAGCTAGGATATCGGAGATCTTGTCAGGATCTTGGGTAGGGCTACTGGCTGGATCAAGAGGGTTAAAAAATGCTTTTGATAGCGTTGGATGCTCTACGAGCAGTTATACTCTTAAAGAAATAACTATTGCATTGGTCTCCATGCTTAGTCCACGATGCTTTGGAGAGCTGGGCAGGAGTAACTCTTAGGAGATCCATGTTTGAGATAAGCAAAGTAGTATAGTGACGTTCCAGGCTAAAAAGGGAAGGGTTGAGGGGGGAGGCTTGAAGATTGTTTTGTGTTGTGATCAGGGAGGATTTCAGGTTGTCAATGGTGGTGTGCAACTCTTCAAGTTTGACACTAGGGAAGCGTTTTAGGGCAGGTTTACGGCGCCGAAGTTTGAAGAAGAGAAGGAGCATGTGGTTTTTTGAGTATTCACTCGGAACAGGAGAAGACCATGGCGCAGAGACTTTAGAATGAAAGTCCTCATGATTAGCCTAGTTGTTATTGAACCTGAATTGGCATTTTGGCGTAGGTGGCTTGTTGTTGATGGTTAGGATGGTAGGGGAGTGGTCAGATATACTAGAGTTGTCGAAGAAAGCTGAAGAGTTTGGGAAGCAGTTGATCCATGAAGGGTTAACAACAATCCGATCGAGCTTGCACCAGATTTTATAAGCATTTTGGTTGTTGTTCCAAGTAAGCTTACAGCCGGAGAAGTCATGGTCATGGAGAGAGTTAGCCGAGAAACAATCAACAAGCTCACTAGATTGTTGAGAGGTTAGGGAAGGGTGCTCCATTTCTTTTTCATCAGGGCTCAAAGTGGTGTTGAAGGCACCCAAGAGGACCCAAGGAGCATGAGAGTTAATCTTCTTGATGGTGGCGATAGCGTCCCAAAGGGGCTTAGGGTCATCAGGCCGATTATGGGCATAAATGAAGGAGCAGGCAAAAGACCTTGCATGGGGAGAGGATTGACCATGATCATTAAGGGGTGATCATGACATGAATGATTTGGTTGCTAGAAAGGATGGTGGTAAGGTGAAGGGAGGATGGGTTCCACCAAATCCAAATACGGAATTTAGATTCAGCGGAGTAATTTGATGTGTGATTCCAGTGAGGAATGAGGTTTGAGAGGGTGATAATCTTTTTATTAGTGACTCTAGTTTCAATGATGGCTATGATGTCGAGTTTGTGTTTCTTAACCACGTCACGAATGGTCTGCTGCTTGATGGGGTGATTTAGTCCCCTGATGGAGTCCATGGGTTCGGTGATTTTGGTCAACATAGGGGTATCGACTTGGCCGAGGTCAAGTGTGGAGTTTAGGGGTGCTGAATATTCCTCCAGGATGACAGCAGCGGGTTGGCTAGGGCCAGGTAGAGCCTCCAATCTGGTTTCCAAGGGGAGGTTGGGGTGTTTGCTTTGGTTTTGTGGTATGGGATAGGGAAGGGGTAGGCGTAGGGAGGCATCCGGAGTTGGGAGAAGGGGCCCCTGGTTTGAAGGGGGGATGGAGTGCGCCTGGTGAACCTTGGTGTTGCGTTGAGATGAAGGGTGGCCTAATGGTCGGCATTTGTGACCAAACAGGAGGCATTTTGGGCAGTGATCGGGTAGCCAGTCATAGGATACTTTCTGAAGGATCTTTTCCCCGTCCGGGCCCATGAAGGTGAGCTCACGAATCAAAGGTTTATTGGCATGGATCTCGACAAGGACTTTGGCAAATTCAAGTCTTCCTTAGTTAGTAGAGCATGAGTCGGTAAGGAGAGGGAACCCGAGAGCAGAGCCAATCTTTGCAAGCATTCGAGTAGACCAGAACCGATAATCAAGATCATGGAGTGAAGCCCAAACTAGGACTGAGGAGAGACTTGAATAGTCCAGGGACATCCCATGCTGCCATCTTTTGAGTAGGAGGGAAGTCGCTCCGTTTATAATCCAAGGGCTCCCAAGAAGGATAGTGTTAAGGTCATCTTCGTTAGCAAAATGAAAGACAAAGACACCATTATTATTTCGGAGGATTTTTGGTTGCTTTACGAGGTTTCGGGAAATACCAGCATAGTTGGTCATGCGTTGGAAGGCCAAAGGACCTTCAAGGGGGAACCCTACAAGGGATAGGTTCCATTTCGAGATAGAATAAGAGACATCATCATTAGAGAAGTGTATGACACCTCCTACAATGCCCGGGAAAAAAGAAAGGGCACGTGGTTCCAAGAGGTCGCATTTAATAGGATGCTTTTGAAAGTGTCTTTTGGGATATCAGGTTCAGAGGGGCAGTGAGGGGTCGGGGTAGGTGACGTGGTGGTGATGTGTTCGGAAAAAACCGGGGGAATGAGAAGTGGTGGAACGTCAACAGTTTCGTTGTTGGTGATCTGAGGGGAAGCTGAAGCAAAAGGCAGATGCGCAAGAGCATGCAGAGAGGTAATATGCACAGGAGCATGCAGAGGAGTATTGGGGGGGGGGGCGTAGACTGTTGTAGCATCACTGGGATCTTGATGTGTGGTATCTGGGCAGTTGTTCAACTTGGGCGATGCAGGAAGTGGGGGAAAGAGATCGGTAAGGATATGATGGGGGCTTGGATCAAGGGGGCTTTGTAAGCCTGGCGTTGTTTGAGCGAATGATGTCTTCTGGTACAACATCGAAAGGACTTGGGGGGTCAGATGGAGGCTTGCAATGTTTAGGGTGGGGTGCAGTTCGGAAAGCTTCATCGAGAGTTTCTTATACCGCTTGGAGCCGCCCATCGGGAAGGCACAAGGCCAAGCGAGGGTGGCAGGGGGAGGGGGCGTGGCCGGGCAGCAACGCTAGGGCGGAGAAGGGAAAAAAACGCCTAACTCCGACGAACACATGGGAAGCACGAAAAAGAGAGCGTTTTTTTAAAAGTAAACCTACATCAAGATAATTCATTATTACTAATTTTATGATCTTCTTCATTTATAATTGTCTATTAGATATGTGTCATCTTCAATACTTATAAACACCATTACTTCATATACTTATTAATTCTTTAAAAATTTACAAGTTTCATCATATAACGCCATTAATATCATGTGAAAAATTAAATCTTATCATATCAACAAGCTCAAGTACCAAATATTGATCGAATTAAAATTTAAATTCTTGAGCAAATAAGGTTGGTGCACATTTAACCTGATTAATAAAAGTAGCTCTTATGTTGATACTTTATGAATAATTGACTATCAAAACTTTTTTTCAAAAGGGTAGTCAAAGAATAATATTAAGAAATAAATATATCTTATATTTACAACTTTAAAGTATTTAGACATTTTTTAAGAAGAATTGCTTTTAAAAAAAAAAAAGTTAGTGTAATAGTGTAATCTCATCCATACTCGAATATAAAACTAAAAAGCGTAATAATAACTATTTATTAAAACTTAACCCACACCTTGTGTAGTGTAATACACTAATATATTTTAATTGGAGGTGGAACAATTATCACCAGTGGTTGTCATTCACACGATTGGATAATTATCCAATCAACTCATAAGGGTTGGGATTTTATGGATATAATATAGAAATAATGAGTGTAGGGTGTATTGTGTAAACACTACAAAAAATAAGGGTGATAACGGTATTATTCATTTTACTGACGAGGATGTTTTCTGACTCCCTTTCCAAGTGGAAACTCTCATTGGTTGGGTTCCCTCTGGGCAGCCCCATCTCCTTCCAAAGGATGTCGGCCTACGTAAATCTTACCTAGAGCATGTCGGATAGGCCAAAACTCCTCAGAAATGATAAGGGTGTGTTCATTTTCCAATTCTCCAACGAAAATGACCTTAACACCATCCTCCTTGGAAGTCCATGGATTGTCAGTAGCACCACTTCTCTTCTCATCAAATGTTGGTCCCATGGCATGACTCTTGACTACTCCAGTCTCTCTTCGGTTCCAGTCTGGGCCACCTTGCACGACCTCGACTACAGGTTTTGGTCTCCCCGTATGCTGGCAAAGATTGGATCCGCTATTGGTCTCCAACTCCTCACGGATGCATGCTCCGCTAACCACGATCGTCTGAGCTATGCAAAGGTCCTCGTTGAGATTACCGCATCCAAACCTTTACTTCGCGAGCTTACCTTCTCGGGTCCAAACGGTGAAACCATCCTGCAAAAGATCTCCTACGATTGGTTACCTGACCATTGCCCTAAGTGCCTCATTTTCGCGCACCGGTGCAAATCTCCCAACCAAACTAGAAATCCTTACCACTCTAAACACCCCAGGGCTCATCCCGGTTCCCCTTCGGACAAACCTCCTATTCTCCCTACCCCTGATGCCTCCCTCTGGATCAATTCTTCCACCATCCTCCCCCTTTGTCTACTCCTAACCCTACCTCTCTAACACAAACAGCCCCTAACTCCAACCTTCTCCCTGTTAAGACCTCTCATACGACCGTTTCTTCTGACCAAGTTGAGGCCTTCTCTAAAATATGCAATACCATCCATAACCCCACCTCTCCAACACAAACAGCCCCTAACTTCAACCATCTCCCTCTTGAGACCTCTCATATGACCTCCTCGTCTAACCCAGTAATTGAGGTCTCCCCTCCCAACCCCTCAGTTTCCCCCAGTACCCTCTCCCCATCACCACCATTGGCAAGTATCAACGATGCTTGTCCCACACCTACAGTTCAATAATGAATCTGACCATCTGCGCTTGGAACGTTAGGGGACTAAACCACCCTAACAAGCAGAAAGCGATCCGTGACCTGGTTAAGCGTCATGGCCTTGATGTTCTGGCCATCACCGAAACAAAACTGAGTAATGTCATGTTGAGTAGACTCTCACGCCTCATTCCAAACTGGAACCACACCGCCTGCCCCTCTACCACTCATAAATGTCGTATCTGGTTATGGTGGAATCCCCTCACCATCCACATTAACCCCATCTTCTCAAATGAGCAACTTATTCACTGCAACCTAACCTTCCCTACCTCACCTCATTCTTCTTTTCAAAGCACCTTCATTTATGCCCACAATCAACCGGAGAACAGAAAATCCCTTTGGGACAACATCTCCACCATAAACCTCTTAAACAGCAACGTACCCTGGATTATACTTGGTGACTTCAACACCATTTTGAGTGTTGACGAGAAGATCGCTGATGTTTCACTCGCTGTGACCCAGCCTTCCCTAGAGTTGGCTGATTGTCTATCCACAAATGCGCTCTATGATCATGCCTACTCTGGTTGTAAATTCACCTGGAACAATAAACAGATCACATCTAGAATATGGTGCAAGCTTGATCGAATCCTCATCAACCCATCCTGGTCTACCAGCTTCCCAAACTCACAAGCTCTATTTGACAACCCTTACATCTCCGACCACTCTCCTACTCTTATTTCCCTTGAACCAAAGCTCACCCCACCAAATCGATAATTCAGATTCAACAACAACTGGGTTACCCATGAATCATTCACCACAACCATATCCCAATCTTGGTCCCTCCATACCCAGGAAAATAACAACAGCAGCATGCGCACCTTGATCCAAAAACTCAAGAGACTGAAGCCATCCTTGAAAAAATTTCCAAGCATTAAACTGGAGGACCTATACTCTTCTGTAGAAACGCTCAAAATTTCCCTATCCAATACCCAATCAAACCTGCAAGCCTCTCCTCTTGACCATGATCTCCTTGCAGCCGAGCGTAATACTACCTCCTTGCTAAACAAGGGTCTGGATATGCTTAGAGTCTCCCTCACCCAACCCTATAAAAAATCTTGGGCCAAGCATGGAGACCAATGCAATGCTTTCTTCTTCAAGAGTATCACCTCCACAAGAGTCACAAATGATATAAAGGTCATCCTTGACCCCCACGATCTTGATTCTGGGCCTATCCACAACCCCATGAAAATAGGATCTATTTTGGTGAATCACTTTTCAAATATCCTCAACCCTCCTCCAAATCACAACTGCCGTACTTTTCCAGATTGCCCTCTCCCTTTGCTATCCAACGAAAACAAAGACCTCCTTACCTGTGATATCTCGCCCACCGACATAAAAAACACCCTCTTCAGCTTGGGAAATCAAAAAGCTCCAGGTCCCGACGGCTATAACGCCTATTTCTTCAAGGCTTCCTGGGCGATCACTGGTGATGATTTCACCAAAGCTATCCTGGAGTTCTTCTCAACTGGAAAATTTCCACACCAAATTAACCATACCTCAATCTCGCTAATAGCAAAAAATAAGAACCCCATGATGCCTTCAAATTTTAGACCAATCTCCTGCTGCAATACTTCGTACAAGGTTATTGCAAAGATTCTTGCATCGAATCTCAACGCAATCCTTCCATCCATCATTGGCAACTATCAAGGTGCATTTATCAAGGGCCGATCCATCAAGCAAAATGTTTTGATCAGCCAAGAGCTCTTCAAAAAATATAACCAGCACAGAATCTCTCCTAGATGTGCTATCAAAGTTGATATATCGAAAGCTTTCGATACTATTGACCATCAGTTTATTCTGAACTGCCTTAGAAGAATGAGATTCCCTGAGGCTTTCATCTACTTGATCAAGAATTGCATCATCACCCCAACATACTCTATCAACCTAAACGGGTCTCTCAAGGGGTTTTTCAAAGGTTCTCGTGGGCTGAGACAAGGCTGCCCTTTATCTCCGCCACTGTTTGTCATCGCTATGGAGGTCTTCTCATCGATGATCAATACCAACACTACCAACCCGGATTTCAACATCCATCCCAAATGTGCCACCCCACGCATCACCCATCTATGTTTTGCTGACGATATTACTTCTGTAAGCATTCTTAAGGACACTCTAGACTCTTTCGGTCAATTTTCGGGACTGCTTCTCAATCCTGCTAAATCTGCCCTCTATATTGGGGGTCTCTCCCCTCAGGACTGTGATCTCACCTCCCACTCTACCGGCCTCCCTCTTGGCTCCCTTCCTTTCACATATCTGGGCTTACCGGTGGGTAGCAAGCGACTCAGCTCTGGGGAGTACCTCCCACTCATCACCAAAATCACTAACAGGATCAACTCGTGGAGTGCCAGAAACCTCTCATATACTGGTAGGAAGCATATCATTTCCTCAATCCTAATGTCCCTTCATATCTACTGGTGCAATGTCTTGCTCATTCCCCAATCGATCATCTCTAAAATTCGTGGGCTGCTCCGCTCTTTCCTGTGGTCCGGCACCTCCTCTAGCTCGCGTGCCCTGGTGTCCTGGAAGACGATCTGTCGTACCACTGCTGATGGTGGTCTCGGATTTAAAGAGCTGCTCTCTTGGAACAAAGCTTGCATCTCTAAACTACTGTATGACCTTGACCGATGCAACCATCATGGAAATCTCTGGACTGATTGGATCAACAAAAATATTTTAAAAGATCAGTCCATCTGGAACTACCCGGCATCTAAGAAACATAGCTTTGCGTGGTGCATGTTACTTAAGGTTCGGGACGACATTCTTAACACCATGAGCGTCCCTTCTTTCGTTCGACTCGCGACTGGTCCGAATGGAAAATTCTCCAACTCTTCTGCTTACAACCTGGTTTGGAAGCCTGCTCCCCCCCTCACTCCATACATGACTAGCATCATTTGGACTACCCTGAATGTCCCAAAATGTAGCTTTATATCTTGGATTGCCAGTCACCATCGCCTCCCAACCCTATCCAAGCTTACGCAGTGGAACCTCACCCATGACAGCACCTGCAAACTTTGCTCCACCCACTCCGAGAATGAAAACCACCTTTTTAACCAATGCAGTTATTCATCCCTTACCCTTGATCTCATCTCAAGATGGTCCAAAACACCTTCCCCTTACCCCTACAGCCACAACCTTTGGCATTGGCTTAGCACCCTTAAACTTCACAAAAACGATATGATCACTCATATTCGCATATCATCCATCACCGGCGTCATCTACTTCATCTGGAAAGCAAGGAATGACATCATCTACAACAACTGCTTCACTCATGCCACTCAATGTGCTCAAAACATCATCAACTCTACCAAGAACTTTGTATCCAATAATTGGAAGGACTGCTCCCAAAACTCGCTCATGTGGGCTAACATCCTTGGCATCCATCTGGATTAGTTTCCCTTCTCTTCTCCTCCTCTCCTCTTTGTATCTGCTCTCTTGGTCAAGATGACCCTTGTATATTCCTCCTTTTTCTAATATATTAAAATTTCAAAAAAAAAATTATCTCAAAAGAAATTTATAATTTTATAATTTTTATTTATGTATCTTATCATGATTAGATTCATATTCAGTTACCTTTGCTTTTAACTACTAGTATTTTTATGCTTATGCTTAAATGTTTATAGGCTCATCATCTGTTTTTGTAGCATTTAGCCACTCTTTGTATTGTTCCACTTCCTAAAAGAAGTAATACCCAAGCTTTGCGTATTATCTCACTACATCAGGTTTGCAGCCTTTCTCTCTAATATTATAAGTTGACATCCTACTTTATTATACAAAAAGTATATTTCTTATCTTCTTGTGCAATAGAATTCATTCTAGGGCCTTTGTTATTTTACTTTTTTTGTATCAAATTACCCCCTCTTCCATCATTTTGGAAATAAAACTGAAACTTGAGGATTGAGATTTCGGGTTTGAAAAATTGGAGTTATCTTATTCTTTTCAATTTAAACTCAAACATTTTCAAAGTCACTCTTGGGGTGTGGATCTGAGTTTGTGCTACATGTTGGATAACTATGGCATTGCCATGTGAACCGTGTTAATGTAATTTAAACTTCGTATGTTGACTGGCTGGTTCCACATTGTTGAGGTCAATGATTTTGTGTTAATTACATATTATGGCCTTTTTTACCATAGCTACTTGTTGGATTGTGACTCTTCAACCTTTAAGCTAAGCTGAAGAAGAATGGAATTGAATTTGCAGATGAAGGGGATGCTTTGAAGGATATTAAGAAAACAGCCGAAAGATTCAACCTGACAAGAATCAAGAGGTGATTAACTTGTAAATATGTTATTTGTAAATATGTTATTACAAAATAAGATGAAATTGAGAAATAAAATCCTTATTTTGACTTGAATATTCAGGCTATTAACAAGAAAGACAAAGATCAAGGTAAGTTGGAGCTGTAAATGGTAACAAGCAAAATCAAAAGCATGGCTACCCTCCTTGAATAGCATATGCGAAGGTGGAAGTTGATAGTAGAAATCAAATTAGCTTCCAATTTATGTTAATGGAGTTTTATTAGTCATGAGCACCTGCACTCTTTTTACAGACTCGTGAAGAAAGTGGAAATTAGGGTTTGAGGAAAGCTGCAAAAACTATAGTACTAGAAATTTGCTTGTAAGATTTGGTGGTAGAAAATTTGTATAGGAAAACATTGTTTGAAGATTAACATGGTTTTAATCAGGAAATTGATTTTTCTTTGTTTGTTTCATACCCTAAGTTCATCAAATTAGCGTCTAATCTATTTGATAATTAAAAAGGGAGGAATTGATGTTGAATTAGGAGAAAAGAGGAAGATATGCTAGTACAAGCAGACAATCTAACAAGTAGTTGTAATATTCAAACAAGTTTTGCAAATCATGTTGATCTAGGACAACCGAATTTCACACCAAATTTAATTTTTGCGACGGCTATTGCCGTCGCCAAAATTCAAATTTTGGCGACTAATTTACATTTGGCGACACACAGGACGGTGACGGCTATTGCCGACGCCAAATAGTTGCGACGGAAGATAACCGTCGCAAATTATTTTGGCGACGGAAAAATTGCCGTCGCGAATAAATTCGCGTCGCCCGTTCTGGCGTCGCCATTGAAGATTGGCGTCGGCAAATAGCTTTTCTTCCGTCGCTAATAAGCGTGGCTAATTGAATTATTTTTTGTAGTGAAATATACCTATATGAGTAAATATACCTATATGAGTTTGTTACAACTGTCATTATAATAAGATGTATATCTATGTGCATCTGTAACAGACTAATGCAAGAATTTCAGTTTCACTTTCCTTCCTATCTTTCTACTCTTTACTCTTCAAATGGTATCAGAGCAATGAAGAGAATTTTATTGTAATTTTTCTTTTCTCAAATTTTTTGTTCGATCATGGAGGATCAAGGAGATATTGATCATCGAGATCCAAATCTTACGCCTCAAAATGCAATGAATGTTGCTGGAGGATCTATTGATGTTCATAAAGTTCCTGGTGTTGTTGAACGCATCATGTCTAGGAAAATCAAGCTCGTGCGGTTTCATCATAGGATTATGTGTAAAGAAGGATGACAATGTTGAGAGTTCTTCTTGATGGATTTGAGCTTATTACATGATCCGATATTGGATCATTCATTCTATGAAGACTGATGTTGTTGAGAAATTCTCGTACGTTGAATTGGCTAAGGAGCTTTGGGATGAAATATTGGAGACATATCAAGTATCCAACGCACCTTTGATTTACCAGATTCACAAGAATCTTTCATCTATGAAACATGAAAATGCCATTGTATCTGTCTAGTATGGAAAGCCCAAGAAGTTGTGGGATGAGCTTAAGGCACATGATGCGTCACTTCTATGTGTATGTGTTGATATTGTGCACTATAAGTGTGATATTCCTAAACACTTAGCTGAACGAGGAGCAAATACACGATTGATACAATATCTGATGGGGCTAAGTGATCAATTTGATCATATCATATCTAAAATACTCTCACTTGAAGTTTTACGTTCATTAAATCGTGCTTTTAAAATGATTTGACAAGTTGAAAAGCAAAGGGAAATTACTTCTACTATGATTGTGCCTCATGAGGCTTTAGCTGCTAATAGATATGTGGCATACAGACAAGCAAGAGGGAGTCGACAAGATTTTCGCAAAGATAAGTGGGAAAGAAAATGTGATTATTGCAAAGAGAAGGGCCATCTTAAGGAATCTTATTTCAAACTTCATGGTTTTCCAAATTGGTAAAAAGGACCGAAGGTTCCTACCTCTAAAAGGACACATTATTCCTACAAACCTCAACATTCATTTGCTGGCAATACTTCTGAAAATCTAGTGTGCAACACACCATTTGATGTGGCAAGTGGCAGGAATCTTGATCAACGCACATTATCTGCTTTATTTCAAGAAATGCTTCGTTTGATTAATAACAAGCCTGGAGTAACAACGCAAGTCAAGGAATTGTTAACTTTGCAGGTACAACACATTCTACTATGGCTCATGTATCTTCATCTACACATCTATGGATTATAGATTCTGGTGCCACAAACACTACAAAAAATAATTCAATTAGCCACGTTTATTGGCGACGGGGGAAAAGCTATATGCCGACGCCAATCATCAATGGCGACGCCAGAACGGGCGACGCGAATTTATTCGCGACGGCATTTGTCGTCGCCAATATAATTTGCGACGGCTATGCGACGGTTATCTTCCGTCGCAACTATTTGGCGTCGGCAATAGCCGTCGCCGTCTTGTGTGTCGCCAAATGTAAATTAGTCGCCAAAATTTGAATTTTGGCGACGGCAACAGCCGTCGCAAAAATTAAATTTGGTGTGAAATTCAGTTGTCCTAGATCAACATGATTTGCAAAACTTGTTTGAATATTACAGCTACTTGTTAGATTGTCTGCTTGTACTAGCATATCTTCCTCTTTTCTCCTAATTCAACATCAATTCCTCCATTTTTAATTATCAAATAGATTAGACGCTAATTTGATGAACTTAGGGTATGAAACAAACAAAGAAAAATCAATTTCCTGATTAAAACCATGTTAATCTTCAAACAATGTTTTCCTATACAAATTTTCTACCACCAAATCTTACAAGCAGATTTCTAGTACTATAGTTTTTGCAGCTTTCCTCAAACCCTAATTTTCACTTTCTTCACGAGTCTGTAAAAAGAGTGCAGGTGCTCATGACTAATAAAACTCCATTAACATAAATTGGAAGCTAATTTGATTTCTACTATCAACTTCCACCTTCGCATATGCTATTCAAGGAGGGTAGCCATGCTTTTGATTTTGCTTGTTACCATTTGCAGCTCCAACTTACCTTGATCTTTGTCTTTCTTGTTAATAGCGTGAATATTCAAGTCAAATTAAGGATTTTATTTCTCAATTTCATCTTATTTTGTAACAACATATTTACAAATAACATATTTACAAGTTAATCACCTCTTGATTCTTGTCAGGCTGAATCTTTCGGCTGTTTTCTTAATATCTTTCATAGCATCCCCTTCATTTGCAAATTCAATTCCATTCTTCTTCAGCTTAGCTTGAAGGCTGAAGAGTCACAAACTAACAAGTAGTTGTGGTAAAAAAGGCCATAATATGTAATTAACACAAAATCATTGACCTCAACAATGTGGAACCAGCCAGTCAACATACGAAGTTTAAATTACATTAACACGGTTCACATGGCAATGCCATAGTTATCCAACATGTAGCACAAACTCAGATCCACACCCCAAGAGTGACTTTGAAAAGGTTTGAGTTTAAATTGAAAAGAATAAGATAACTCCAATTTTTCAAACCCGAAATCTCAATCCTCAAGTTTCAGTTTTATTTCCAAAATGATGGAAGAGGGGGTAATTTGATACAGAAAAAGTAAAATAACAAAGGCCCTAGAATGAATTCTATTGCACAAGAAGATAAGAAATATACTTTTTGTATAATAAAGTAGGATGTCAACTTATAATATTAGAGAGAAAGGCTGCAAACCTGATGCAGTGAGATAATACGCAAAGCTTGGGTATTACTTCTTTTAGGAAGTGGAACAATACCAAGAGTGGCTAAATGCTACAAAAACAGATGATGAGCCTATAAACATTTAAGCACAAGCGCGCATAAAAATACTAGTAGTTAAAAGCAAAGGTAACTGGATATGAAGCTAATCATGATAAGATACATAAATAAAAATTATAAAATTATAAATTTCTTTTGAGATAATTTTTTTTTAAATTTTAATATATTAGAAAAAGGAGGAATATACAAGGGTCATCTTGACCAAGAGAGCAGATACAAAGAGGAGAGGAGGAGAAGAGAAGGGAAACTAATCCAGATGGATGCCAAGGATGTTAGCCCACATGAGCGAGTTTTGGGAGCGGTCCTTCCAATTATTGGATACAAAGTTCTTGGTAGAGTTGATGATGTTTTGAGCACATTGAGTGGCATGAGTGAAGCAGTTGTTGTAGATGATGTCATTCCTTGTTTTCCAGATGAAGTAGATGAAGCCGGTGATGGATGATATGCGAATATGAGTGATCATATCGTTTTTGTGAGGTTTAAGGGTGCTAAGCCAATGCCAAAGGTTGTGGCTGTAAGGGTAAGGGGAAGGTGTTCTGGACCATCTTGAGACGAGATCAAGGGTAAGGGATGAATAACTACATTGGTTAAAAAGGTGGTTTTCATCCTCGGAGTGGGTGGAGCAAAGTTTGCAGGTGTTGTCATGGGTGAGGTTCCACTGCGTAAGCTTGGATAGGGTTGGGAGGCGATGGTGACTGGCAATCCAAGATATAAAGCTACATTTTGGGACATTCAGGGTAGTCCAAATGATGCTAGTCATGTATGGAGTGAGGGGGGAGCAGGCTTCCAAACCAGGTTATAAGCAGAAGAGTTGGAGAATTTTCCATTCGGACCAGTCGCGAGTCGAACGAAAGAACGGCCGCTCATGGTGTTAAGAATGTCGTCCCGAACCTTAAGTAACATGCACCACGCAAAGCTATGTTTCTTAGATGCCGGGTAGTTCCAGATGGACTGATCTTTTAAAATATTTTTGTTGATCCAATCAGTCCAGAGATTTCCATGATGGTTGCATCGGTCAAGGTCATACAGTAGTTTAGAGATGCAAGCTTTGTTCCAAGAGAGCAGCTCTTTAAATCCGAGACCACCATCAGTAGTGGTACGACAAATCGTCTTCCAGGACACCAGGGCACGCGAGCTAGAGGAGGTGCCGGACCACAGGAAAGAGCGGAGCAGCCCACGAATTTTAGAGATGATCGATTGGGGAATGAGCAAGACATTGCACCAGTAGATATGAAGGGACATTAGGATTGAGGAAATGATCTGCTTCCTACCAGCATATGAGAGGTTTCTGGCACTCCACGAGTTGATCCTGTTAGTGATTTTGGTGATGAGTGGGAAACGAAGGGAGCCAAGAGGGAGGCCGGTAGAGTGGGAGGTGAGATCACAGTCCTGAGGGGAGAGACCCCCAATATAGAGGGAAGATTTAGCAGGATTGAGAAGGAGTCCCGAAAATTGACCGAAAGAGTCCAGAGTGTCCTTAAGAATGCTTATAAAAGTAATATCTCCCCTGCAAAACAGCAAAATATCGTCAGCAAAATATAGATGGGTGATGCGTGGGGTGGCACATTTGGGATGGATGTTGAAATCCGGGTTGGTAGTGTTGGCATTGATCATCGATGAGAGGACCTCCATAGCGATGACAAACAGTGGCGGAGATAAAGGGCAGCCTTGTCTCAGCCCACGAGAACCTTTGAAAAACCCCTTGAGAGACCCGTTTAGGTTGATAGAGTATGTTGGGGTGGTGATGCAGTTCTTGATCAAGTATATGAAAGCCTCAGGGAATCCCATTCTTCTAAGGCAATTCAGAATAAACTGATGGTCAATAGTATCGAAAGCTTTCGATATATCAACTTTGATAGCACATCTAGGAGGGATTATGTGCTGGTTATATTTTTTGAAGAGCTCTTGGCAGATCAAAACATTTTGCTTGATGGATCGGCCCTTGATAAATGCACCTTGATAGTTGCCAATGATGGATGGAAGGATTGCGTTGAGATTCGATGCAAGAATCTTTGCAATAACCTTGTACGAAGTATTGCAGCAGGAGATTGGTCTGAAATTCGAAGGCATCATGGGGTTCTTATTTTTTTGCTATTAGCGAGATTGAGGTATGGTTAATTTGGTGTGGAAATTTTCCAGTTGAGAAGAACTCCAGGATAGCTTTGGTGAAATCATCACCAGTGATCGCCCAGGAAGCCTTGAAGAAATAGGCGTTATAGCCGTCGGGACCTAGAGCTTTTTGATTTCCCAAGCTGAAGAGGGTGTTTTTTATGTCGGTGGGCGAGATATCACAGGTAAGGAGGTCTTTGTTTTCGTTGGATAGCAAAGGGAGAGGGAAATCTGGAAAAGTACGGCAGTTGTGATTTGGAGGAGGGTTGAGGATATTTGAAAAGTGATTCACCAAAATAGATCCTATTTTCATGGGGTTGTGGATAGGCCCAGAATCAGGATCGTGGGGGTCAAGGATGACCTTTATATCATTTGTGACTCTTCTGGAGGTGATACTCTTGAAGAAAAAAGCATTGCATTGGTCTCCATGCTTGGCCCAAGATTTTTTATAGAGTTGAGTGAGGGAGACTCTAAGCATATCCAGACCCTTGTTTAGCAAGGAGGTAGTATTACGCTCGGCTGCAAGGAGATCATGGTCAAGAGGAGAGGCTTGCATGTTTGATTGGGTATTGGATAGGGAAATTTCGAGCGTTTCTACAAAAGAGTATAGGTCCTCCAGTTTAATGCTTGGAAATTTTTTCAAGGATGGCTTCAGTCTCTTGAGTTTCTAGATCAAGGTGCGCATGCTGCTGTTGTTATTTTCCTGGGTATGGAGGGACCAAGATTGGGATATGGTTGTGGTGAATGATTCATGGGTAACCCAGTTGTTGTTGAATCTGAATTGTCGATTTGGTGGGGTGAGCTTTGGTTCAAGGGAAATAAGAGCAGGAGAGTGGTCGGAGATGTTAGGGTTGTCAAATAGAGCTTGTGAGTTTGGGAAGCTGGTAGACCAGGATGGGTTGATGAGGATTCGATCAAGCTTGCACCATATTCTAGATGTGATCTGTTTATTGTTCCAGGTGAATTTACAACCAGAGTAGGCATGATCATAGAGCGCATTTGTGGATAGACAATCAGCCAACTCTAGGGAAGGATGGGTCACAACAAGTGAAACATCAGCGATCTTCTCGTCAGGACTCAAAATGGTGTTGAAGTCACCAAGTATAATCCAAGGTACGTTGCTGTTTAAGAGGTTTATGGTGGAGATGTTGTCCCAAAGGGATTTTCTGTTCTCCGGTTGATTGTGGGCATAAATGAAGGTGCTTTGAAAAGAAGAATGAGGTGAGGTAGGGAAGGTTAGGTTGCAGTGAATAAGTTGCTCATTTGAGAAGATGGGGTTAATGTGGATGGTGAGGAGATTCCACCATAACCAGATACGGCATTTGTGAGTGGTAGAGGGGCAGGCGGTGTGGTTCCAGTTTGGAATGAGGCGTGAGAGTCTACTCAACATGACATTACTCAGTTTTGTTTCGGTGATGGCCAGAACATCAAGGCCATGACGCTTAACCAGGTCACGGATCGCTTTCTACTTGTTAGGGTGGTTTAGTCCCCTAACGTTCCAAGCGCAGATGGTCAGATTCATTATTGAACTGTAGGTGTGGGACAAGCATCCTTGATACTTGCCAATGATGGTGATGGGGAGAGGGTACTGGGGGAAACTGAGGGGTTGGGAGGGGAGACTTCAATTACTGGGTTAGACGAGGAGGTCATATGAGAGGTCTCAAGAGGGAGATGGTTGAAGTTAGGGGCTGTTTGTGTTGGAGAGGTGGGGTTATGGATGGTATTGCAGATTTTAGAGAAGGCCTCAACTTGGTCAGAAGAAACGGTCGTATGAGAGGTCTTAACAGGGAGAAGGTTGGAGTTAGGGGTTGTTTGTGTTGGAGAGGTAGGGTTAGGAGTAGACGAAGGGGGGAGGATGGTGGAAGAGTTGATCCGGAGGGAGGCGTCAGGGGTAGGGAGAATAGGAGGTTTGTCCGAAGGGGAACCGGGATGAGCCTTGGGGTGTTTAGAGTGGTAAGGATTTCTAGTTTGGTTGGGAGATTTGCACCGGTGCCCGAAAATGAGGCACTTAGGGCAATGGTCAGGTAACCAATCGTAGGAGATCTTTTGCAGGATGGTTTCACCGTTTGGACCCGAGAAGGTAAGCTCGCGAAGTAAAGGTTTGGATGCGGTAATCTCAACGAGGACCTTTGCATAGCTCAGACGATCGTGGTTAGCGGAGCATGCATCCGTGAGGAGTGGGAGACCAATAGCGGATCCAATCTTCGCCAGCATACGGGGAGACCAAAACCTGTAGTCGAGGTCGTGCAAGGTGGCCCAGACTGGAACCGAAGAGAGACTGGAGTAGTCAAGAGCCATGCCATGGGACCAACGTTTGATGAGAAGAGAAGTGGTGCCACTGACAATCCATGGACTTCCAAGGAGGATGGTGTTAAGGTCATTTTCGTTGTAGAATTGGAAAATGAACACACCCTTATCATTTATGAGGACTTTTGGCCTATCCGACATGCTCCAGGTAAGATTTACGTAGGCCGACATCCTTTGGAAGGAGATGGGGCTGCCCAGAGGGAACCCAACCAATGAGAGTTTTCACTTGGAAAGGGAGTCAGAAACATCCTCGTCAGTAAAAGGAATAATACCGTTATCAAGACCTGGGGAATATGAGAGGGGGGCGTGGTTCCAGGATTTGTCATTAATGAGGATATCCTTAAAAGAGATTTTTGGGGGCTGGTGGGGCTGGTTACGTGCGAGCATTGAATGGTGATTTGGTTTTCCAAAACAGATGGGGGGTGTTGAAGGGACGCTTCTGAGTTTGAAGGTGGAGGGGGATCCGAAGAGGTTTGGACATTGTTTTGGTTGGTGGAGGTATCAGAGTGAAGGGCAGGGAGAAGAGGTGAAGAAACGCGGATAGGGGAGGATCCCTCCTTGGACTGTGAGGAGGGAAGAGGGGGAAAAGAGGCTTCAGTTGTGATGACAGGCGGGAGGTTCTGGGTTGAATCCTTCTTGTTCGAAGGAGGCATAGTCTTTGATAAGCGGATGTTGTTTGATCGGATAATCTCTTCCGGGACTGAGTGTATAGGGCTAGGGGGAAGGGAGGATGGTCGAGGCTTGCTAGGGGACATAGGGGAGTGGTTTAGTTCAGAGAGCTTGATCGAATATTTCCGGTTTCTTTTGGAGCTTCCCATGGAGAGAGGGTTGAGTGCGTAGCAGTCAGCCACACAGGTGGAGAGGGGTGGGGGTGGGGATGGGGGGGAGGGTGGCTAGGACGCCACTGGGGTTGGAGGCGGCGGGAGCCTACCTCCGGGGAGGGAGTTGGAGGGTTTTGAAAAGAGAGGTTTTTTGCAGAGATAATCGATATGTTTCTTAGTTTGAGATATGTTATCTCATGTGTTTCGTGCTTAGTGCTTATAAGTTAGTTATAAATGTGTACAAGGCAACACATACGTCGTTTTTTCTTTTGAGATAATTGGAAACAAAGAGTTGTGGGTGAAGAGTAGAACCCGTTCCTATGCAAACTTACTACTATGACACAGTTCACTATGTTTCAGGTGCATCATGGAAGCTCTTGTAAAATCCCTCCTCTTAGTTTTTTGAACCTTCTTTTCTGAAAGGAGTTGGAGAAATGGCAGATGTAGTTTCTCCTAAGTGAAATTGTCAGTGCAGGCAAGAGAAGCAGCCAAGCAGCTCGGCGGCAAAATGGCTTTGAAGTTGAACTTAAAGGTACCTGAGTATCATCTTATATAGTAAGTTCTTGTTTTCTATATAAAATGTTCTAAGATGAGACAAGGCATTCATCTGAACCACCCTAATACAGAAACAACGAACAGCACAGAAAAACACTTCACAACTATTATAATTTACCTATGAATTTTAGATTGTGTATTCTAGGTTGATACGTCATATTTTTTTGATAAAATAAAAAAACAATTAGCCTGCCTGCAAGTTCCCAATATAACAGCGTTACATTTCAATCAAACCCCCAAACCAAGACATCATTCCCCGTTAGAAATTTCCTTTTTACTGATAAATCCAAATCACTTCATTTTGTCGAACATTGATCAGGAAAACTATAATCATACCTATTATTCAACCAGGAAATTGATTGATTACTCAAGGTTTAGGCCACTAGTAAAGTAGGAATTCTAATCTAGATAAAAATATTTTTAATTAGCTACACCAATGAAAACGATGACATGCTTTAGTTTATTTGTATCCCCAACCTAGTTACATCCTAAACTACATCTTTATCGTTTCTTTTCTATTAAAAGATTACAGATAAATGAATATATATATATATATATATATATATATATATATATATATATATATATATATATGACATGCAAAAAAAATAATATGGAATACAAGTTACTCACAGTTAACATGGAGATACCTTATCAATACATCCAATCAGAGCAATTCAAAGAGCCACAACCCCCTGCTAAGAGTTTTAAAGATCTCAAGCTGAAATTTAATACCATTTTGGCACACCCTTTTATTGCAAGACAACGATCATTTGCAAGAGGGTCCACACTCGTATACAAGTGGCTTAGTTTCAACATTTGCAAGAGGGTAAGTAGGACGAACTAGAGAAAGAGGTAGCAAGGAATAATAGCGAGAAACATACCCAAGACTGTACAATATGGATAGTTGGTAGGGTGATTCTTCTTTTCTGTAGAGAGTGCTTTTGCATTAACATTCAACTCTTTAGAAACCTTAGTGAACACAGCCGTATGATATTAAAATTTACCTGCAATAAAAGCTCATCCAAAAGTGAAACTCAACATCCAATTTGCAATCTTATAGGAAATGTCAAACTAGAACAACAAATTTTAGGCAATGAACAGAAGTTAAAGTTAGTGCTCCAACTGTACAGAAGAAGTTGTTCGGCTTGGAAGCTCCATTGGAGCATTGGAGAAGTGTGTGTATTCCCTAATCGACATTATTTACTAGCTATCTCTCTTTGAAACGAAAACTTTAGGGTTTTATTGTTGTGGACGTTGAACGAGCATAATCTTACGAGGCTTAAGCCATTGTCGGAGAGAATTCGGAGAAGAATGAACCTGGCTGGTGAAGTAGCAGTCGCCGCCTCGCCGGAAAAGAGGAAGTTTGGAAATCAGAGGTTGGTGAGAGTGGGAGAAGTAGCCGCCGCCTCGCCGTTTGTCGTCGTGGATCTCCTCTCTTCTTCAGAGCTTATGAGCCCTAGGTCATCTACTCTCCCATTGAACCGTCGATTAGAGAAGTGGTGTGGGAGACGGAAAAAGAGTTAGGGTTTGAGGATAAAAAAAAAGGTAAGAAAATGGAAAAGAAGCGGCAATGAATTTTCGATTTTGACCAAAAATAAAGAGGAGGGTTTTATTTTTGTTTATCGCGGAATGAATTTTCGATTGTTTTGGTTTGTTTATATTTTTAAAATTTAATTTAATGTAGTACGATTAGTTGACTTTATTATGTATCAATGCTTTGTAACCTATTTCGATATTCATAAGTGTCATTTTTATCTTCAACGTTATATAGCATCGAGAAATTTAAACACTTGTTAAAAGTGCTGAAATATCATCCGACGCAATAGGTAAGCATCGAGGTCAAAGCGTAGTTAATGACCCGCATTTCTAGTAGTGCGCGAGTTCTTTGCGACGGCTAGGGTTTTGTTTCGCCGGAGGACTAGGGCTCGTTGCTGGAAGTCGATCCGAGAGAGTGACGGGAGGAAAGATCTGTGAGAGAGAGAAGGGTTAAGAGAGGGGATGATGGCAGCTCTCCCAAAAGCCAAGGTGGAAGGTTACGGTTCTATTATTTTTGTGGGAAGAGAAATACGGTTTCAATTGTACAAGGAGAAAAACATTAGATTTTACATATTTTTAAGAAATTTTTTTATTTATATTATTTTCTTGAAAAGATTTACCACAATATTTGTGTATGATGCTAAATAATTTGGTTGTCGGTGTCGGCCATATAAGCCGTCGCCAATGATCCCTTATATTAGCCACGGTAAAGATTAGCCGACGCGAATTACATGACTATTGGCGACGGATGTGTACCACCGACGCCAATAATTGATTTTTTTGCCACGCTGATGTTGTCGTCGCTTTGCCGTCGCCAAATAAAGACCAATGACGATGGCAAGGCTTTGTTGTCGCCAACATGCGTGGCTAATTGAATTATTTTTCGTAGTGAAATCATATATGTTATTGTCAGGATCTATTTTCCACATTGACATTATTATCCAAGCCAATACAATTTGGACTCCTTAATGGATCTATCAAGATTGTGACTAATTAAACAACAATACATATATCTCCCACTCTTACATTGCAAGATGTGTTGTTCATGCCAGACTTCAAACACAATCTTCTCTTTGTTCCTCACCTGGTTATTACTTCTTCATGTATCACCACATTTAACTCCAAGAATTGCTTGTTTCAGGACCCTATCATTGAGACTATCATTGCACAAGGATTCTTGGATGGTGGACTATGTAGGCTACATGGCTCAGTGAATTCTTTTATGAAATCTCCTACACATACAGGTAATATTTTGTGTAATAATGTAATTAAACCTGCTCTAAATATTTTACATGCCCGATTAGGCCATTCTTCTGTCACTAACCTTTAACACATTGTTGGCTCTTCTTACATCCCCGATTCATCTTTTTAGTGTGGCACTTGTATCATGGCTAAGCAACATAAACTTCCTTTCCCACGAAGTTCATCTTATGTTTCTCATGTTTTTGCCTTATTGCATGTTGATCTATGAGGTCCATATCATACTAGAGCACATTGTGCTGCTAGATATTTTCTTACTACCGTGGATGATTTTACTAGGTGTACATGGACATTTCTCATGGGAGATAAAATGCAGGTTCATAGAGTGTTGATAGGTTTTATTGCTTATGTCAAAAGTTATTTCAACATTATGGTGAAGATTATTCGTACGACAATGGTACATAATTTATTCAGAAATCCTTAAAGGAGTTCTTTCATACTAATGACATTCTTCATCACAAAACTATATCCTACACACCTCAACAGAATGGTCGAGGGGAGAAGAAACATCGACATCTTATTGAAACTACAAGGGGAATACGTTTACATGGCCATTTACCTCTCCAATTCTGGGGAGAGTGCATTCTTGTTGTCACATATTTGATAGATTTGATGCCATCTTCAGCCATTGGTTGGAAGATCCCATTTGAGCTTCTTCATCAAAAGCAAGTTTCTCATGGCCATCTTCGTGTTATTGGTTGTCTCTGTTACTCCTTGATTCCTTTCAATGACAAGTTTGAGGCAATATCTCGACCTTATGTGTTTATTGGCTATCCCCCAGGTCTGAAAGGCTAGAAGATATATGACCTTCTCAGTCTTAAAGTTTCTATCTATGTCTCGACATGTTTCATTTAGAGAAGACATCTTTCTTTCTAAAATCGGTCTTCTCTACCTACATCTTCCACCACACAAATTTATTTACCCTTGCTATCACCTGATTCTGAAATATCTCAACCTAATCTATTTTCATCTCCTCTTAATCATACCACTACTTTTCCCATTTCTAATCTTGTTTCACCTTTGTTACCTACCCCACTTATAGAGGAGTCTTCAGCTCCCTCTCTCTCCAATCATACCTGTACCTTTCTCTTCCGCACCCTCACCCACTCCATCACCTGTCACTTCACGACCACATAGACACATTACAAAACCAGCCAAGCATGACTATGTGTGTTCATCTATTTCATCTTCATCTAATCCATTTCTTTCTCATCTACACACTTCTTTTTCTAATCCCACATACATTCAATCCCTAGTAACATGATTTCCCATTTTGAGCCATCCCATTATGATCAAGCCAAAGATAATCCTCTTTGGGTTGAAGCTATGAATTGTGAGATTACTACTCTTGAGAATACATTCACATGGGAGTTAACATCTTTACCTACGCGCTGATCATAAACCCATAGGTTCAAAGTGGGTTTACAAGGTCAAATACAAACAAGATGGCATTGTTGGTCGCTATAAAGCAAGATTAGTTGTTAAGGGTTATAGTCAGGTCAAAGATAAAGACTATAAACACACCTTCTCACCAGTTGCAAAGTTCACAAAAGTTCGTGCTCTCCTTGTTATGGAATATGTTAAGTCATGGCCTCTCCATCAATTAGACATTAATAATGCTTTTCTTCATGGTTTTCTAGATGAAGTAGTATACATGCCCCTCCACCAGGTTATTCTAGAGCTATTTCTGGTCAAGTGTGTCATCTCAAACGATCTCTTTGTGGTTTGAAGCAAGCTAGTCGACAGTGGAATCTAGAACTTACTAAGTTATTATTGCAGCTTGGATTCAATCAGTCCAAGCATGAATATTTTATTTTCATCAAAAAGGATAACTCTGGTATTATAGTGGATTGGCTTATGTTGATGATCTTCTCCTCACTGGTGACATTCCTTCCACCATTTTGGCCACCAAAGAAGCTCTTGACAAGGCCTTTACCATAAAAGACCTTGGTTTGGCCAAAATTTTTCTTGGCATGGAGATTTCTCAATCTTCCAATGGAATTTTTCTCAATCACATAATATATATGCTTGAAATATTATCTTCTTTGAATATGTTGCAATGCAAGGCAAACCCATTTCCTATGCAACGTAATCTGAATTTGAATCCTCATGATGGTCAATTACTTGATAAACCCGAGTCCTATAGACGTTTAGTTGGCAAGTTACTTTACCTCACCCTTACTCGTCTTGATATCACCTTCTTTGTACAACAACTTAGCTAGTTTCTTTTAGCTCATCGTCTTCCACACTGGCATGCCGCTATACATCCTCTTTGATATCTTCAAGGCACCATTCATTTGGCTCTTTTTTATCCTTTATCTTTATCATTGTCCTTGACTTCTTACAGTGATGCAGATTGGGGATCATGTGCCTTCACTTGCATATCAATAACTAGCTATTGTGTGTTATTAGGTTCCTCTCTTGTGTCTTGGAAGAGCAAGAAACAGAAAACGGTATCTAAATCAAGTGCTACAAAGTGAATATCGTGCAATGTCTGCCACAACTTCTGAGATTGTTTGGCTTGAAGGTCTTTTGACTTATCTTCATTTTCGAGTTCCTCTACCTATCACAATGCATTGTGATAATAAAGTAACTCAACATCTGGATACAAATCTTGTCTTTCATGAATGCATTGTGATAATAAAGGTCTTTTGGTAGAACCCTCAATCAACCCATCTTACCCCTATCCTCATCAATGATCAAATCATTCACACAAAAATAACTCTCGCATACCCTTCCACCACCAGCCATACCTCATCCTTAAACTGCTCCTTCATTTATGCTCACAATGACATAAATGATAGACCTCCTCTCTGGGATAGCATTACCACAATCAAACTCCTCAACACAGATGAACCATGGGCCCTTCTTGGGGATTTTAACACCTTCCTCACCCCAGACGAGAAGCTCTCCATGTCTCCGACTCCTCACACTCAACCTTCAACTGAACTCTCTAAATTCTTCTCCAATCACTCCCTGGCTGATCATACTTACTCGGGATGCAAACTCACATGGAATGATATGAGAGTTTGGTGCAAGCTCGACAGAATCGTCAGAAACCACACCTGGGCCAGTCACTTCCCAGCATCCACTGCCCACTTTGCTAACCCTAATATTTCATACCACTCTCCTGGCATTCTATCCCTCGATTCTAAACCCATCCTACCTAAACCTCAGTTTCGCTTCAACAACTCTTGCATTAATCATGAGAGGTTCACCCAATCCGTCGCCCTTGCATGGACGTCGACTCCTCAAACCCAAAACCACAACTCCACCCACATGAAATCACTTCTCCTCGAACAAAAAAATCTCAAACCGATCATGAGGAAGTTTCCAAGAGAAACCATGGAGATCCTGAACACTACCATCGAGAGCCTCAAAAGCAATCTCGCTTCCATCCAAACTAGACTTCAAACTTCACCCCTTGACTTGCACCTCCTTGAACGTGAAAAAAAACACCACCAGTGAGCTCAACTCCAAACTAGACACCCTCCACTCTACCATAGCCCAACTCTCAAAGGCCGCTTGGTCCAAACATGGCGATCAATGCAATGCATTCTTCTTTAAATCCATCTCTTCAAGGAGAGCCTCAAATGCTATCTTATCCTTGACCGATCCCCAAGATCTCGGAAAACCCACCCAGGATCCTGTCAAGATATCCTCTATCCTAATCCGGCACTTCTCCCGCATGCTAAACCCTCCAAACAAACCAAACCCACTCAACCTTTACCCAAACTACCCTCTCCCGTGCATCCCTCCTGAAGATGCCGAATCTCTCTGCAGAATGGTTACAAGCAATGATATAAAGACGACGCTCTTTGACATAGGTAACTGCAAAGCCCTTGGACCCGACGGATATAACAGCCTCTTCTTCAAATCCACTTGGAACATCATTGGGGAATCCTTCACAAGCGCCATTCTCGACTTTTTTCAAACGGGTAAGTTGGATCCACAAACAAACCACACTGTCATTTCCCTGATAGTCAAAAAATCAAATCCAACCTTACCATCTGATTACCGCCCCATATCTTGCAGCAATACATCCTATAAAGTCATTGCAAAAATTCTTATTGCAAGACTCAACACTATCTTGCCTTCTATCATTGGAAGGTATCAGGGTGCATTCGTTAGGGGAAGATCCATCAAACACAACATTCTATTATGCCAAGAGATCTTCAAGCATTACAATCAGGAGCATATCTCCACAAGATGTGGCATTAAGATCGATATCACAAAGGCTTTCGATATGATTGACCATCGTTTCATCATCAACTCGCTTGGTCGGATGGGTTTCCCTATTGAATTCATAAAGCTCATCGACACCTGCATCTCAAACCCTTCCTACTCCATCAACATAAATGGCGCCCTCATAGGATTCTTCAAGGGTTCGAGAGGGCTCAGGCAAAGCTGCCCTCTCTCCCCCTCCATCTTCATTATTGCTATGGAGACCATCTCTTCAATGATCAACATCAACACCTCCTCTCCAAACTTCAACATCAACCCAAAATGCTCCACCCCTCGCATAACACACTTGTGCTTCGCTGACGATGTTATGTTGTTTTGCAAGGCCGACTCTATCTCCATTAACATCTTGATGAAAACCTTGGCTCACTTTGGTACCTACAGCGGCCTCAAACTGAACCTTAACAAGTCATATATCCTCTTGGGTGGCCTATCTCCTCAAGTTGGCGATCTCATTACCTCCTCTTGCGGACTACAACGTCAAACCCTTCCTTTCACCTACCTTGGTGTCCCCATTAGAAGCAAAAGGCTCCTCTTAGCTGAATTCCTTCCCCTCGTCACAAAGATCACCAAAAGAATCAACTCTTGGAGCGCGCGGAATCTCTTATATGCTGGTAGAAAGCAGATTATCTCTACCATTCTCATGTATGTCCATTATCATTGGTGTGTTGTTCTCCCCGTTCCCCAAACTGTCATCGACAAGATTAGTAGCCTCCTCTGATCTTTCCTCTGGTCTGAGAAGGACTCCAGCTCTCGCTCCCTTGTTGCCTGGAAGATCATCTGCTCCTCTACAAACGCAGGGAGCTAACTCTTGTCTTGGAATAAAGCTTGCTTGGCCAAACTCATTTTTTACTTGAACCATGACTCACCCTCCACAAATCTCTGGACCGATTGAGTACACCAAAATATCCTCAAGGATACCCCCTTCTGGTCCTTCAGACACCGCTCCAGATTCAGCCACACATGGCATACTATCCTCACAGTTAGATATGAAATCCTTGCCACTACTATCGGCTATCAATTCATCAACACCACTACCAAACCTAATGGTACCTTCCCAACTACTACTGCTTACCATCTCTTGCACTCCCCCTCCACTACCACAAACCCTTACTCTCTTGGAATCATCTGGACCGGTATAAACATCCCTCGATGTAGCTTCATCTCCTGGATTGCTAGCCACAATCGTCTCCGTACCCTCACCAAACTCAAAGGCTGCAACCTCACCCAAAATGACACTTGCAAACTCTGTGAAAACCATCCAGAAGAGGAAGATCACCTATTAAACCACTGCAGCTACTCCTTCCTAGTACTTGACCTCATTGGCCGTTGGTCCTACACTACACCTCCCTACCCATACAACAATGATATTTGGATCTGGCTCAGCTCTCAAAAACCTCACCGGCATGACTTTATTGGCCACATACGTATCTTAGCTACCACACCTTCATCTATTCCATCTGGCATGCCCGAAACGACCTCATCTACAAAAACCGTTTCACTCATGCCACCACTTGCGCTCACAATGCCATTCGAGCCACAAAAAACTTTGCCTCTTATCACTGGAAGGATAGATCGCCAACAACACTCATGTGGGCCAAGAGACTTGGCATTCATCTATTCTAGCTCCATTTTGCACTCCCCTCCCCTCATGTTTTCTTGCTTGCGTTATTCTTGTTTTCTTTTCTTCCTTTCATAAGATGGTCTAGCTGACCAAATGTAAATCCCCCTTTTTCTGATATATATACATCCTTTTCAAAAAACAAACATGTTTTTCTCTCTGTCAAGCTTGGTCTCCTCATCCCTCATCCAGCTTGAGGGTATATTGATACAATATAGAAATAATGAGATTGTAGGGTATATTGTGCAAATATATCTATATAAGTTTGTTACAACTGTCATTGTACTAATATGTATATATAGATGCATTTGTAACAGACTAATGCAAGAATTTCAGTTTCACTTTCCTTCTCTATGTTTCTACTCTTTACTCTTCAAAGATTTAATTTGTCTACGAATTCACAATTGGTCAACATAAATAGCAATGACACTTGTCAAACTTGAAGCATCTCATCCAATGAGAGGTAAAGGAAAATTTGGATAAGACTCCAACATGGGATATCCCATGTTGGAGTCTAAGTAGTGTATTGATAGTTTTTGTTGTACAATTCAAATTCCCCAAATAGGTCTTAATGTATTGAGAAATTATATGTTAGGTAGTAATGCCTACAAGGTATTGACAAAATGCTTTACACAAACTTGATGTGTGTTCAACTTCTTATGTTATTCTAATTTCATTTTCTATTCTTTTTTTATAGCAATCACAAAGAGGTTAAGTGATGATATGCATATGTTATGAGGCTCAATTAGTAGCAAGTTATTGGCGTAGAAATGGATTTATTCACTTTTTCTTGGTTAAGCAAAGTACGATAATTTCCCATGGTTCCTTGAATATATTAATGAAGATAATAAGTTCTCAAATCGAAAGTCGGGGACATTCTTAGTCTAGTATATAAGTTCGGTGGGTTACTCCTCATATTATCAATTGGTTTAAGGATGAAATATTGGTGGGTTTATGTATTGGATTTTAACCTAACGTAGATGTGTACTTGTATACACACGACCCAGCTCTACTCTTCAATCCAATGAGTTTGATTAACATTCTAAATATCTTTAGAACCAAAGTTCTTCACTTTATAAAATAACCCATGTAAAAGTACACTTTTAAGTTCGGTTTCAACTCGATCATAAACGATATTTGGAGGAACACTTCATAAGTTATCGATTGTTGTAGGGATCTTTATCTTTTATTAAGGCAATCAACTTAACAAACGTCATGAACTAATTTATGAAATGTTGAACTTTACCATTCAAAGTTGATGAATGTTTCCCATAAAACAACTGTAATCATAAAGGATGAATTTAAGGTAATCAAATTGGAAAATGTTCCAAGATCATTCAGGTATTGGACTCGTTAGACAACATGTTATTTTACATGATGAGATGTAAGTTCACACATTATCTTGCTTGTTGTGAGATTGATTGACATGATCGAAATGCCCATGTTGGTTGATCTTCTTTTTTTTTTTGAACAAATTTTTATATAAGTAACAAGAATTTACAGAGGAGGGTCTACTAGACCATTTAGAGAAGAAAACAACAAGGTACTAGTCAAAATGAATGTCCAAAATGTTTGCCCACATTATAGAGTTGGAGGATCGATCTTTCCAAGAGAACGCAGCGAAGGTTTTGGTGGCACTAATGGCATTCTTTGCACATGTAAAGAGGTGAGTAGTGCTGCCATTGTAGATAAGGTCGTTTCTAGCTTTCCACACAAAGTAAATGAAACTCGTGATAGCTATAGGAGATCCTAACGTGGGTGATAAGGTCCTTCTTACAAGGCTTCAAGGAACGCAACCAATTCCAAATGTTGTGTCTGTAGGGGAGAGGGGAAGGTGTTCTCGTCCATTTGGAAATAAGGTCAAGGGCAAGAGATGAATAGCTACAGAGGTGGAAGAGGTGATTCTCGTCTTCAAAGTGGTTGTTGCAAAGTTTGCAAGTGTCGTTTTAAACTATGTTCCAATTGGCCATCCAGGTAATAAAACTTTTTGGAATGTTTAGCCCCTTACAGATGATGTTGAGGTTGTATTGGGAGGGGGGAGCAGACGGCGTTCTGAAGAAACCGTAGACAACCGAGGTCTTGAAGTGCCCATCGGTACCGGAGGACATGAGGAAGTCCTGTCTAGATGTAGCCTCGAGGATTTCGTCTCTGATCTTGATGATTGAGCTCCAAGTGCAGTTGTGCTTGTAGGAGGCAGGTAAGACCAAATGGACGTACCTTTCAGGATGTTGTTGTTAGTCCATGGGCACCAGAGATTGTCATTTGGGTTGTAGCGGTCAAGGTCAAAAATAAGTCTAGAGATGGAGGATTTATTCCATGAGAGAATATCTTTGAAGTTCAGACCACCATCATCATAGGATCTATAGATAGAATTCCAAGCAACCAACGATCTAGCACTAGAGGCCTTTCCCGACCATAAGAAGGAGCGCATCAACCCCTCGATTTTTTGGATAATCATCATAGGTATGGGAAGAACATTGTACCAGTAGAGATGGATGGACATGAGAATAGAAGCAATGACTTGCTTTCTACCCGCATAAGAAAGGCATCTAGCACTCCAGAAGTTTATCTTTGCAGTGATCTTTGTTATAAGGGGGAGAGAAGTCACGAATATTTAGATGCCTACTGCCCACAGGACCGCCCAAATAGGTGAAAGGGAGAGCACCAAGGGGCACTCCGGAACCCTCAACGAGAAGGACGCGAACATTGGAAGGGAGACCGCCAGTGAAGAGCGCCAACTTAGAAGGGTTGATGAGCAAACCCGAGTAGCGACCGAAGTAAGCCAAAGTGTCATGTAGGATGTTAAGAGAAGTGAGATCACCCCTACAAAAAAGTAGAAAATCGTCAGCAAAACAAAGGTGGGTGAGGCGAGGGGACACACATTTTGGATGGGGATTAAAATATGGGTTTGTGGTGTTTGTGGTTAGCATCGAGGAGAGGACCTCCATGGAAATGGTGAAGATGGGAGGGGAGAGTGGGCAACCCAGTCGGAGCCCACGGGAGCCCTTAAAGAACCCATGGAGAGAACCGTTAAGGTTGATAGAGTAGGTAGGAGAGGTGATACAACAGCCAATCAACTGAACAAACTTTTCAGGAAACTCCATTCTTCTCAAGCAGTTAAGGATGAACTTGTGATCAATGGTGTCAAAAGCTTTAGAAATATCCACTTTTAGAGCACATCTCGGAGAGATACGATTATGGTTGTACTTCTTGAAAAGCTCTTGACAAATCAAGATGTTATCTTTGATGGATCTCCCCTTGACGAAGGCTCCCTGGTACCGGCCGATAATTGAAGGAAGAATGGAGTTGAGTTTATTAGCCAAGAGCTTCGCAATAACCTTGTAAGATGGGTTACAATAGGAGATGGGCCTAAAGTCCGAAGCCATCGTGGGATTAGGGCACTTTGCAATCAAGGAGATAGAGGTGTGGTTCAACCGGCTGGAGAAGGAGCCCAAATGGAAGAAATCCAGAATGGCGTTCGAAAAGTCATCCCTATAGTATTCCAGGTAGATTTGAAGAAGAAGGCATTGTAGCCATCCAGGCCAGGGGCCTTCTGATCACCCATATGAAAGAGGATCTGTTTTATGTCATCTTTAGTGAATGATTTGCAAAGATCGATTTTGTCCTCCGGTGTAATGGATGGGAGGTTGCAATCAGGGAATAGGTTAAGTGGGTTATGGAACGTTGAAGGGTGTAGTATTCCAGAGAAGTGATTCAGTAGGATAGAGGCTATAATTGAGGGATTGTGTGTAGGCCCATCGGCAGGGTTGTTGGGGTCAAGGAGAGTTTTGATCTGATTTGCCGCTCTTCTAGCAGTTATATTTTTGAAGAAAAAAGAGGTGCATTGATCGCCGTATTTAGTCCAAGAATCCTTGAAGAGTTGAGCAAGGTTGGTTCTAAGCAGGTTCATTTTTAAGTTTAGATCAAGGGTAAGACGCTTCTCATTTTCAAGGAGAGTAATATCAAGGGGAGAGTTTTGCAGGTTGGTTTGGGTTGAATGCAGGGATGATTTGAGGGTGGTGATGGATGAGTAGAGGTCCTCCATTCTTTCACTAGGGAACCTCTTCAAAGAGTATTTAAGCCGCTTAAGCTTAAGGGCTAAAGTGTTCATGTTGCACCCATGGTTTTGAGGGGTAGCGATGTTCCAATTGGGAAACAATAGTCTCGAAAAGCTCATGGCAAGCCCAGTTGTTGTAGAATCTGAACAGACGCTTGGGGTGGGTATGGTTAGGGTTGAGGGAAAGGATCCCCGGGGAGTGGTCCAAAATGAAGGGGTTATCAAAGAAGGCAGAAGAGTTGGGGAATGAGTTTGGCCAAGTGTGGTTGATGAGGATCCTATCCAGTTTGCACTAGATACGGGAGGCGATTTGTTTGTAGTTCCAAGTCAGCCTACATCCGGAGAATATGTGATCAGAGAGGGAGTTGGAAGCGAGACAATCAGCAAGTTCCGAGGTAGGAGCATGAGAGTTGTGAGAGTCGTCCAAGATCTTCTTATTCTCACATAAAATTGTGTTGAAATCGCCAAGGATCGCCCAGGGGGCGTTGTTGTTGAGGAACTTAATGGCCTCAAGGTTGCTCTAGTTGGGAGCACGATCATCGGGAGAGTTATGAGCGTACACAAAGGTGCAAGAGAAAGGGAAATGAGTGTTGGGAGCACTGGGTGGGGATAGGATACAATAGATCAGTTGGTTGTTGAAGATGATAGGATTGAGGTCAGTAGAGATCGGGTTCCACCAAACCCAGATCCTACATTTGTGGGTAGGGGAGTAGTTAGAAACTTGGTTCCAGTTAGGGATGAGAAGCGAGAGTTTATTCATCTTTATATCGGAAAGACGAGTCTCAAGAATGGCTAAAACATCAAGGCTATGGCGCAAAATCATTTTGCGAATTGCTTTCTGCTTATTGGGGTGTTTTAATCCCCTTATATTTCAGGCGCCAACGTTTAGATTCACCAGATGTTGATTTCAGTGGGGCAAGCATCCTTGACGCTTACCAATAGGGGGCTGGAGGGGTTTGGTTGATTCTGTGTATGAGTCGCAGAGCTAGTAGGCTGGTTGAGTGTGTTAGGATTAGGGATAGTGGGGGAGGGGTTGGAGTGGCCGGTCTGAGTGGTTTGAGTGGTATCTGGGGGGTTTGAGGGGTAGGAGGGGTTGGAGGGGTTTGCGGGATTCTCGTTTGAGTCGACAGATATGATTGAGGAGGGGGGAAGGTTACTTGTAGAAGGGTTTAGGGTTACAAAGGGTAGATGGCAATCAGTGGCGGACGAAGGTCTTGAGAGTGGGAGTCGGTGACTGATGTCAAGGGTGGGAAGGATCGGGGGCTTTGAGGAGGAGGGGGGTGAGTCTTGGGTGTCCTTGCCTCGGTTCGGCCACCAATAGCCTTAGATTTGCAGCAGTATCCAAAGACTAGGCAGCAAGGGCAATGCTCCGGGATCCAATTGTAAGTGATCTTTTGCGAAATAGACTCCCCACTAGGCCCAAGAAAAGTGATCTCCCTAAGGAGAGGCTTGGAGGCCGATATCTCCACAAGGATTTTTGCGTAACCGAGGTGTTCATGATGGGCAGAGCAGTGGTCAGTGAGAAGGGGAATACCGATTGCAGACCCAGTCTTAGCGAGCATGTGAGGCGACCAAAAACGATAGTCGAGGTCATGAAGAGTAGCCCACACAGGAACCGAAGAGAGACTAGCATAGTCAAGAGTCATACCATGGAACCAGCGTTTCAACAAAAGAGAGGTAGATCAATTGATGATTCATGGACTACCAAGAAGGATAGAGTTAAGGTCCTCTTCACAAGCAAACTGGAAGAATAACACACCCTTGTCATTTTTAAGGATTTTTGGTTTTGTGATGTTGTTCCAAGAGGTAGCAGCAAAGTTGCAGATGTGTTGGAAAGCCAGAGGGCTTCCCATGGGGAACCCGACAAGGGAGAGGTGCCATTTGGATAGTGAGTCGGAAATGTCATCAGAAGAGAAGGGGATAATGCCATTTTCCAATCCAGGAGTGTAGGAAAGTGGCACGTGATTTAGAGTAGGGTTCTTTTTGAGAATGTCTTTGAATGATGGGTAGGGTAACTCAACAGGCTTAGAGCATTGAATGATGGGTGGGTTTTCAAGAAGAGGCATGGGATTAATGAGGGGAATGTCAGAGGGCGGCGTGTCAGAGGAAAGGGGGTTTCCCGAAACCAGAGGGGTGGGGGAGAAAGAGGTTTGAGGAGGTGCAGAAGCTGGAGGATGTGGGGTTGTAGGTGGGATGCTTTGAGGATCCAGGTTGGTTGAAGGATTTGCTTGGTACACCGCTGTACGGGCAGGGTTTGGACAGCTCGGGATAGCTACGGTGGCAGTGTCTGATGTGTGAGAATGAGATAAATTCCCCTTAGGGTTTCTATTTACTGATAGGTCATATATATAACCAACGTATTTACAGATATTACAAAGGCAGCCCTTAACTATATTCTAATTACATATGGGCGTTATCATACCCCCGTAGTCGAAACTAGAGGAGGTAATACAGTAAGACTGGATCTAAAATCAAGAAACAATTGTCTTGGAAGGCCTTTGGTAAAAATGTCTGCATACTAAAAAGCGGAGGGAACGTGAAGAACCCGAACATGACGGCGGGCAACCTTGTCTCGGACAAAATGAATATCAATGGAAATGGTCAGGAAGAAGAGGAGCTGTTAGGGATAGAAAGGGACAAAGGGAAGGTGAAGTCCATAAGCCTGATGAAGATGTTGTATCTCGATGTGTTTGGTTCGTTGATGTTGAACCGGATTGCTGGCAAGGTATGTGGCGGAGATGTTATCCGTGTAGATTACAGAGGCTTTGGTGAGGGGGCAATGAAGCTCAAGCAGTAGATTGCGTAACCATGAACATTCTGACACCACATTGGCAACTCCTCTATATTCTGCCTCGGCGCTAGATCGGGAGACAACAGATTGACGTTTGGCAGCCCAAGAGATTAAAGTGTCGTTGAAGAAGACACAATAACCGGAAGTGGAGCGGCGGGTATCAGGACATCCAGCCCAATCAGCATCTGTATATGCAATAAGATCTGACTTTGGAGAAGGAGAGATGGTGATACCTAAAGAGGAGGTGCCAGATATGTAGCGGATGATACGCTTTAGGGTAGCAAAGTGAGCTTCCCTGGGGTCATGCATGAAAAGACAAACCTGCTGTACTGCATAGCTGATGTCAGGGCGTGTGAAAGTCAAGTATTGAAGCGCTCCAGCTAAGCTTCTGTATAGGGTCGGATCACTGATTTTTGGACCAGAGGAGGCACTTAATTTGACAGATGTCTCAGCAGGTGTGGCAGACGGTTTGCAATTAGTCATTTTGGCGCGCTCAACGATTTCCCTGGCGTATTTATCTTGAGATAAGAATAAGCCAGCGGAACTTTGACGAACTGAGATGCCCAAAAAGTAGGATAGAGTCCCGAGATCCTTAAGAGCAAACTCATTTCCCAATAGCATGATCAGATGATTCCGTAAGTCATCAGAAGAAGCAGTAAGGATGATATCATCAACATAGAGTAGTAGATATGCAATATGAGATCCATGACGGTAAATGAAAAGGGAAGAGTCACTCTTACTACCGATGAATCCAATTTGAAATAAGAAGCCTGTAAATCGCTGAAACCAAGCCCGAGGTGCTTGTTTAAGACCATACAGAGATTTTTGCAGTAGACAGACATGATTAGGTCTGAAGGTATCACGGAATCCAGGAGGTTGGAACATATAGACTGTCTCATTCAAATGCCCATGTAGGAAAGCATTTTGAACGTCAAGCTGATGAATGGACCAAGACCGAGAAACTGCAATGCTGAGAACGGTTCTGATAGTAGCCGGTTTGACAACGGGGCTAAAAGTTTCATCACAATCAACGCCAACTTGTTGGGAGCAACCATTAGCAACTAGGCGAGCCTTATAGCGTTCAAGAGAGCCATCAGATCTGTATTTATGACGGAAAATCCACATACAACGCACAATATTAGCCTGTAGAGGACGAGGAACCAGAACCCAAGTCTTATTTCGCATAAGGGCTCGATATTCGTCGACCATAGCAGCGTTCCACTGCGGGTCTTGGAGGGCTACATTGTGGGTTTTTGGTATGGGAGATATGGTGGTGGTGGAGAGGTCGAAAACCGGTTTGGGTTTTGTGATACCGGACTAACTTCGGGTGTGAGGTCGAGTTTGGGGATGGATGGACCGAAGCGGTGCATTATTTGAAGAGGAGCTGGCTTGGTCACGTGGGCAATGTAAAGAATGTGGGATTGCAGGATCAGCTGTAGGGGAGCTGGGTGGGCTGACTAGGCCATGTGGCGGATTGATCGCAGGGGCTGGCGGGCTTAATTCAGTAGCTGGGCCAGGGGACAAATTGGGTGGAGGTGAGCAAGTAGCTGGGCCGGAGAGAGTTGGGCCAGGAGGGAAAGGTCGTGGTGGGCCAGGAGAGCTTGGGAGAGCTGGAAAAAGCGCTGGGCCGGCAGACAGATCACTCCTAAGGCGCAAAGGTGAAACAGGGGAGGTAAGTGATGGGCCTGAAGCAGTCGGGCTGGACTGGGAGGATCGATGGGGACGGGAACCATTAGCCTGAGACGCCATTTCGGAATGGTACGGAGATTGAGCCATGTCATCCGGATAAAACGTGGTGGGAGATTTACGGGATGATGTGGCAAAAGGAAAAACGGATTCGTCAAAAGTGACATGTCTAGAGATAATAATTTTATTTGTGGCAATATCTAAACATTTAAACCCTCGATGGTGACTCGGATATCCAAGAAAGACACATGGGGACGAGCGGTGTTGAAGTTTGTGGGATATGGTTGCGCTTTGATTTGGAAAGCAAAGACAACCGAAAACACGAAGATGATTGTAGGATGGTGTTATTGAGTATAACACTTGGGCGGGTGACCGATTTTGGATTGTGGTGGATGGTAAAATGTTGAGAAGATAGCTGGAAGTTTCTAAGGCATGGGGCCAAAGAGAAACTGGAAGAGAGGCATGGAAAAGGAGAGAACGAATCATGTTGGTGATTGTACGAATGATACGTTCTGCCTTACCGTTTTGAGGGGAAGTATAGGGGCAGGAAAAACGAAAGTTGATCCCATGAGAGATGAAAAAGTTGTGGAAATTAGAGTTGTTAAACTCTCTACCCATGTCGCATTGGAAATTTTTGATGGGACAATTGAATTGAGTCTTAACTAGTTGGTGAAAATGCACAAAAAGATCAAACACTTGAGATTTAAATTTGATGGGAAAAACCCATAAATAATGTGAGAAATCATCAAGAAATAAAAGATAATATTTGAATCCCTCCTTGCTTTCGATAGGAGAAGTCCAAAGATCGCTATGAATGATATCAAAAGGTGCATAAGTAGTAGTAAAAGACCGTTCAAAAGGAATTTTAATGTGTTTTCCTAGTTGACAAGAATGACATAGAGAGGAGAATTTCTCCCTTTTACATCGAAACAAGGAAGAAGTGCGAAGAACGTCTAGAACCGGAGCTCCAGGATGTCCTAGACGATCATGCCAAAGACGTGGCGACTCAATGGAAAGAGCGTGGACGTGGGAAGAATTGGTGACTGGATAAAGTTCCCCCGCACTATTGCATCTCAAGCGAGTGGTCCCCGTTTGAAGATCCTTCACAGAAAAGCCAAACGGATCAAATTCAACACTAGCATGGTTATCGGAAGTAAAACGTCGAACGGAAACGAGGTTTTTAACAATTTTGGGTGCAATAAGAATGTTGGATAGGCGTAATGGTTTGTGGTTTGTGGGAAAAGTGGTTTCTCCAATACTTGTAGAAGGAATACGCATGCCATTGCCAACAATTATCGAATTTGAAGGACCATTATACGAAATAGACGAGAGTATACCTGGAGTATGAGTCATGTGTGAGGTGGCACCCGTGTCCATTTACCAATTATTATCCGTGGGATTTAAGGAGATGGTTGCAAAAGAATGGTCTAATGCAGTGGGCTGATAATAATTAGCCAGATGGGCCTGTGAAGACTGATTGACTGGCCCAGCCCCAAGAAGCCCATCCTGAAGTTGCTGTTGTGGGAATGGACAAGGGGGCTTGTAGGCTGTTGGGCCGGACTGGGGCCAGAAGAAGCCAGGTGGGCCGCTGGGAAGTTGGGCCTGCGTGGGCTGCGACAGAGGGAGCCAGCCACGCGATGGATGCCACACGAAGCGGTTCTGCTGGTTGCTGCTGCTGCCGGCGTGACGTTGCTTGCCTCGCTTTCCCCGACCACGACGCTGCTGCTGCTGATCGGAGGATGCCGGAGAAGAGCCGGTGGAGGGTGGCGCCGACGAGTCTTTGGCCGGAGTGCGGGAATCTGCGGCGAGGGCGCTACTCGTGGAGCCGGCGGTAGTTTGGGACGCCATTCGAGTTTCTTCGAGTTGCAACTGAGATCTGGCCTTGTTGAATGACGGAAGCGGGTCAGTTTGTTGGATAAAACTGGCCGCCGCATTATATTCAGCAGGTAAGCCCGAAATTAGTTGAAGAACAAGTCTAGTTTCAGGAATAGGTGATCCGACTCCTTTGAGTTGATATGCTAGAGACTTAAGTTGCAAACAGTAAGCGTTAATGGAAGAAAATCCATATAACTTACAATTCGAGAACTCGTGTTCAAGATAAACAGCCCGGGTGTTTTTGTTATCCTGGAATATATCTTTGACTCGATTCCATGCCTGAAGTGCAGTATCATCGGAGTCGAGGATTTGCAATAGGATTTCCCTGGACACCGTACTGTAGATCCATTAAAGAACCGTTGCGTCGACTTGTGACCATAATGAATCGTCAATGTCCGTGGGTTTAGGAACCTTCTCATCAATGTGATCGAGAACGTTGTGAGCCTTCGCAGTAACGCGGAAAAGGGTAACCCAAGAAGCATATGGAGTATCATGATCAAGGACGAGGGTAATATTGTTCTTGATGTTGGAGATTCCCAGAGCGGAATGAAACGAGGGTTTACGTTCATTAGCCATCGAAGAACGTTGAGAAAGAAAAGAAGCGGCGAGAATACGGCCGTAGGGTTAGAAAGAGCGGAAGAGGGTTTGAGGAACGATAACCTCTGATACCATGTGAGAATGAGATAAATTCCCCTTAGGGTTTCTATTTACTGATAGGTCATATATATAACCAACGTATTTACAGATATTACAAAGGCAGCCCTTAACTATATTCTAATTACATATGGGCGTTATCATGATGGAAGAGCATCAGAGGAGGCGATGGTTTCGGAGGGCGTCACAGGGGTAGAGGACAGGGAGAGAGGGGAAAGAGTGATTCCGACGATAGCTCAGGGGGGTTTGGCGTTGTGGGTCTTGATAGTCGGACGTTGTTTGAACGAATGATCTCTTCCGGCACAAAATCTATGGGGCTTGGAGGAAGAGAGGGAGAACGGGGATTGGACGGGATGCTAGTGCTACTGTTTAGCTCCGACAGTTTCATCGAGAGTTTTTTGGATCGCTTTGATGTGCCCATGTCGGGTGAGGGGGAGGGGGTTGGCCGGGAAGAGGGAGAAGGTGGGGAGCCTACCTCCGGCAGGATACCAGGCAGGGAGGGTAGAGCGTTCGAAAGCGTTTAATTAGCTGATGAGGATGTGGTTTGGTTGATCTTCTTTCTATAGCCACCAATGGTGTATTCTGTACTATCACCGTGAACGCGATCTCTGGTTAAACTACATGTGTTCACTTGTTTAAGGGCTCATGATCTTGAATTACTCACTCATATATCCAATTGTCAAATTTTCAAATCGAATGGATATCTGGATACTTTGGATCATACTCGAATCGATCTTTTACAAATTGTCAAATCTATACATGGTCAAATCTATGCATCCAGGTCGAATATTTCCGTTTCAAACTAGGATAAATATGACCTTAACTATGTAAAAGTCGAGTCACCCATGAGATGGCACCTCATGGAGATTCCATGAGATATTTACACTATATCAAAAGCCCTTTAGAGATTATTAATCAATGAATGAAAATTATATACAAGTATGTTTATATGAGTACAACCTTAAGTAGGATAACATTCACATTAAAATAGTTTAGATTGTTGCACACATATAGTTACACATGTAGGGATCCTTCGATTTGCTAAATCCACCTTTTGGTAACTCGAGCATATACTCCATTCTTGGTTTGGAGAATAACCGAATACACCGGGACAACATTCTGGTTTGTAAGGACATGTACGTTATAGTTATGCAAGATAGTTGCGATGGCTGCTTTCATTTGTGTAAAAGCAACATCTCTTCCTAGACATATCCGAGGACCTGAGTTGAAAGTGAAGAATTTATGAGATGGTTCATGTTTGAATTCTCCATCCGGTGCAATCCATCTCTCAGGCTTGAATTCGGCACAATCATTTCCCCAAACAATTTTCATTCTCGCCATGACATAAAGGGGGATGATGATCATTGTAGAGTTAGGGTTCACTTCATGGCCACTAGGAAGTATATCGTGTTTAAGTGGAGCTCGAGTTTGAAAAGGAACCGGAGGATATAACCTTAGAGTTTCACAAACAACAGCATGTAGGTAGACAAACTTTGATATCTCCTCATGGGTGAATACATGTGCCTTCTCTTTGCTATCATTTGGGATAACTCGAGCAATTTCATCTCTAATCTTGGCCTTGATAGATGGATTTTGTGATATCATCCAAAAAAACCAAGTCATGGCGGCCGCAGTAGTGTCTTTTCCGGCTAGCAAGAGGCTGTTGAGACTGCCCTTGAGGACTTCATCACCGTTTCCAGAACGGTAATGTTCATCCTCCAATAAGTATGTTGTTAACATATCGTCGAACTTGTCGTCTCGTAAACCTCCTAAGTTGAATTCATTGTGTTTAGTGGACACAATCTTTGTTGAGAATTCATTCAAAAAAGTTTTGGCTTTGTTAAGGACCTTCTCCTGTCCAATACCCACCAACCTTTGAAGCTTCCAAAATAGCTCCGGAAAAATATGACGCATCCATATACTTTGCATCGCATTATTCATGGCCTGCCAAACATAGGAACACCATTACCATACTTAATATATACCGACGAGTTCTTATGTCTATTGAAAATGTCTTCAAATTAGTGTTTTCCACATATATTTAAGATATGATATATGAAATACAATCTATCGAAGCAAATATATAGCTATTGCTAGCTTGAACAAAACTGTTAATTTATCATATCCGCCGGATATAAGACGCGGAGGGATGCACGTTAAAGTGAACTTATACATAAATCTTTTGGCAATAGGAGGAGTATATGTTAGATTTACGTAGTATCATCCATGTGGGATATTTCTACCCATTAACAAAAGAAACTCCTTATCCAAGAAAAACCATGTATAAATTTGTATACCTTTGTGAATAGAACTTGATCCCATTGGAGGGAAAGAGTCATAGGATCATTCCCAATAATCAACCTATAAGTCAAATCATATGTATATCTCGAGAACAACTCTTGCAAGTCAACCACTCCATAATCACCCTTTCCTAGACGTCCTCCATCTGCAACATGATTAAGAACAACCTTAATCCCATTTTCAACCTTGTCGAATGCAAGTCCAGTTGAAGACTCAATGAACCTCTTGTGGTTGAAGAAAGACCTATGGATCTTTCTGTGTGCCAACCATTCCTTAGAGTCCAAGTTAAAGTACCCATCTCCAAACACATCGAAGATCTCTCTCGACTTGGGTCCTCTAGGAAAGTTGGAGAATCTCGAGCTCGACGTGTATTGGACATTGGCAGGATCAATGGTGACTAGTAGGTTAAGAGTCATGAACCATGGACCCTTGATCGGGAACGTCGATTGACCGGAATGATTGGTGATTGCAGTGGCCCAGTCTAATATGTTGTTGAAATTGGTTACTAGGGCAGGTAGCATGCCGATTATCGGCCAGTTTCGAGGGAGGCCATTCTTGTTGCTAAAGGGAGAGAAAGGGAGGGTGAAGATGAGGATTAGGGAAACAATGAAGATTATAAGGTAAAAAAGTGATAGGAGGATTGGCATTGTAATTTGTAGATGTTGGTATATTGTAGGGAAGAGTCTTTTGTGTCAGATAGGAAGTTAATGAAAGAGGAAACGTATATATAGAACTTTTTGAATCTCTTGAGGTGGGTGGGGGTTGACAAGCATATTAAATATTCACTAGTTAAAATTACAAAAAAAAAAAAAAAGATCTAGAATGATATTAACTATAGTAACTATGATATATGGATAAAAATATCATATAATTAATATAAAAACTATTCACATTAAATCAATTTTAATACGAATGAATTTATGATCAATATTTTTTAAAACCATCTATAAACTTTTAAACACAAATCACCCTATAATATATTTCCTTTCAAGAATCACATATATTATTTTTAATTGTATAATAAAGGTAAATTGATTACTATATTCTTAAATATTTTTAGTTCGCCTATTTAAAGTATAATTATAAGACCAATTGAGAAATTTTAAAAAAAAAATTTAAAATAAAATTTCGGTTAAAATATTTGGTGATGTTTTCATAAATTTTGAAATTTTAATTTATAATAAGATTAATCGTCAAAATTTTAAAACATAAAATGAAGATATTTTTCCATAATTTTTAGGTCAAACAAATTACTCTTAAATTTTCAATTACATAATTTATTGATAAGTGACATCTTCTTTTACTAAATTTCACCAACATACATGATTTTTTTTCAAACAACCAATAAAAAAAATAATGGCACTAAATATGGATCGCTTAGGTAAAATAAAATTTTGTTTTTAAAGTTTTAAAAACCTCATGATTGTTAAATGTAAACTATCTTCAATATCTAAGAATAAAGTCATGACTAACCTGATTACAAAATTTGTTAAATAAACAAAAAATAATATAGACTGATTTTGTATGATTTAAAATTTTATAGGAGATTTACAATTTTATCACATATCAAATAATTTAATGTAAAATAGTATGGATTTTACATAGTGTTATTAAAGTTTGTATTATTTTTCTTGTTCGGTATTTCTTATAAAAAAAAATTGTTATGAGGAGATAGTCCCATCCTTATTCCTTACTCATAAGTAGAAAGAGAATCCAACAAAAATTTCATTTTGCTTGTAAGCTACTCTGTGGAATTGGACAGAGGGTTGCTTTGTGGTCGAGATCACATTAATTGAAAAAATATTTTATATCATTTATCATGTATGCAAGCTTATCTCATTTATCATGTATGCAAGCTCACAGTTGGTACTTGGTTGTTGATAGTGTTAATAGAATATGATTGATTTTTAGTTGAAAAACAAGAACATAAGGGACTATTCGATCACTTTGTTGTTTACTTCGATTATTTTTTGCTGAATTTGCAATGTGGGCATTTTACAATGTAGAGTTTAGATTTAGGGTCTCTCATCATTTCATTTAAAAAATGGGCTCTTATTGTAGAAAAAATCAGGGACATAGGTTTCATTTGATTTGATGGGTGACATGTAGAAAACATCAGAAAATAGTCCAATCAATTCAGTCAGTCCATCTTTTTCCCTCCTTTGTCCCTTCTTCTTCCTTCCTTTCAAACCTAAATTTATTTCTGGGTATCCATATTCAGCTCTTTTCTTCTTCCCATTGAAACGCATAAATCTGGACTGCTTGTTGAGCTTCTTCTTCACCGGAATGTATTTGTGGGTAAGCAGTGTTTGTTCCTATTTTTGGGTAAGCAGCGTTTGTTCCTATTTCTAGGTAATCTCAAACTTCTTGGGTAATGTATTTGTGGGTAATCTGAAACTTCTCATCTCTTCTTTTTGTGAATCTAAAACGCTGAAACTTCATGTTCTATTTGTGGGTAAGCAATGTTTGTTTACATTTTCTATTTGTGGGTAAGTAGTGTTTGTTTGTATCCATGGATAATCTCCAACTTCTCATCTTTCTGGATAATGTATTTCGGGGTAAGCTGAAACTTCTCATCTTCTTGGGTAATGTAACTTACTAGGTAATGTCAAACTTCTTGGGTAATCTATTTTTGGGTAATCTCAAAATTCTTGGGTAACGTATTCCTGGGTAATCTATTTGTGGGTAAGCAGTGTTTTTTTTTTCAAAAAATTAACATCAAATCATTTCAAAAAAAAGCCTGCACCCCTCTCTTTTCAATTCAATTTCTACAGTAGCCTAGTTTATACTTTTCAGACCTATTTTATGTAGTAAATTTATTAGAGGCCCATTTCACAAAATGAAAAATTTTGGGGTCCTCTTTCTCTCATTATTTCATTATTTTTCTGTTCATGATTAATGATTTTTCAACTCTAACTTGTTATTTTTGCGGTCAAGAAATTAAAAAAAACTACGTTGTATGCATGTGTTCGAGTAAATGCAATGAATGTACCAACACAAAAAAAAAGTGATATACTAGTTCATAGCGATATAAAGATATACGAATTTATCAATGATATTTGATTGTTTTAAATCCTTTAAAATCGAATGATTATGAGAACAATTTAGTATACACAACAATGAAAAAAATTATTTTTGAAGATAAAACGATTGAATGTTTACATGGAATAATGAAACATAAGAGATTGATGAATCCACCACAATTAGATGATCCCTCTATATAGCGGAAAGTAAAGCGGAGTTACAATTGAGTTTCTCCCACAAGTTTTACGTTAAAAAATAGTTTATATGAGAAGTTTTATTTTTGTGATTATCCCACATTTCTTACTATTTTTTATTTAAAATTTTAGGTGAAAATAATGCTTTTCTAACAAGATCGTGATTGATCAAATCTTTACTTTACATCAAAGGATAAATGACAAAATTGTTTTTTAGAATCTAATTTTACTAAAACAAAATTTATTGGCTTAATTAATGATTTAATAAATAATTATTCCGAGAAAAATCATGAGACCGCCACATTAGTATAACGTCGCCTATTTTAGTAGGGTGTATAAAATTAATTTTTCCTTAAGGGTCCAATAGAAATGAAGATTTAATGTTATTATTAATTAGTTTAGCTCAATTTGGGCAACCCTAAAGATATATTTATTCAAAGATCTCTCTTCTTTCTTATTGTCCTTCCCATTCTTCGTTGCTTGTAAATTACACAACTCCACTTGGTTAGGCGTTGTGTAACACCCCCAAGTTCTGGGAACTCGAAGCGCTACGGGTTAGGATCGCACAATGGGTACCGACCCTCAGAGTAGCAACAACAAACGGATCTTACAATAAGGCGCAAACGAATGAAACCAAAACTCAATATAAAACCAAAGGTTTAAACAAAACAAAGCGGAAAAGACTTGCAGCCGATTTCAAAACAAAAGGGAAACAACAAAAGAAACATAAACCCGATTCCATCCTATAATGTACGGGAAATCCGGTTGACCACACCATCCGGATCACTCAGCAGCATCCTGAATCTGCGGAACATCTACAACGACGGTATAAACCGTTAGCTAACATTCTAGGTATAAGCAAGAGCGTAAATGCACAAACACACATAAGATAAAGTAAACATATAGCATGCTCGCACACAACCGATTATTATCTTTCATTAAGTTATCTATTATTAATTCAACTTCTTTTGTCACACGAGAATCTCTCGAAACTCACCTCCGCTTCCGTCTACCAATAGGAATAGATCAGTACTATCCGTTACCTACGGGCTTGGGTTGCAAGAGCACATTCTAGTATCTTGTAGAACTAGACAACTGGTCACCGCCCGGTTATAATACACTTGGGCAATTAAGGTTATAAGGGTGAATCATAGTCCGGTTATCCGTTATAACATGATAAACATCACAAACAAGTCAATACAATCCAACTAATACGCGGAATGAAGCTAAGTAAGTCCAAGGGACTTACCTCGATCACTCGAAGGTAAACCAAAAGCTCATCAACAACTCAGAGAACACTCAAAAAAGCCCAGTTTCCCTCAGGAAAGGAGCAAGAAAAGCCTGTACGAACAAGCAACACGGATCAGGAACCGAACGGTTGCTAGAAGTCTATAACTTCTAGTCTCAACGATCTCTAAGAGATCTCCACAAGCTAAGGGCTCGACCTTAGTCTTACAGCAGCTCCGGGAACAAGGAACAACCACAAGGAACCAAGAAATAAACGAGGAAAGGAAGGAAAGAAGCAACTCACCAAAGACGGAAGTTATAGCAGAGAAAACTGCAGGGGCGGTTAGGCAGAGGCGCAAGGGCGGCACGTGACAGAGGCGCAGGGGCAGCTCTGTGCAGGCGCAGGGGCGGATCTTCGTCAAAAGCTACGATCGGGCTTCTCTTCGACAGATCTCACAGCAGGGGCAATCAAAGCTCGCACCTTTGATTCCAACACGTCAAGACTCAACTCCAAAGAGCCTGAGAACAACAAAGGATCAACAACGGAACGCTCCACAAGAATCAAAGCCCATGCTTGATCCTTGGAGAAGAAGAAAAGACAAGAACGAAAAGAAGAAACCGAAATAGAAGAGAAACAAGGTGCAACAGCACATGAACGTGAAGAAGAACAAGGGAGAAAGAACTTACACGTTCAGCAAGGACACAAGGCAAGGCTACAACACTCTAGGGTTGAAGAAGACGATAGCAAGAGATGGTAAAAAGGAGGAAAGGAAGGAGTATATAGAGACGGACTGGAAAGATAGACGGAAAGGCGTCTAGGGTTTAGAAAGAAAATTAGGAAACAGGCCCATAGGATAGAATATCGAGTATTCTATCTATGGAAGGAAGATAAAAAGAACGTAAGAAAGATCGGGCACGATCTGTCGTCATCCGCAGGGGCGGATCACATCAGCCGCAGGGGCGGCCCTCTTCACCGCGGGGGTGGTGAAGAAAAAAACTAGGATCTTACATGTTGACCAATAGGTATGGTCGGCCAATGAATTACGAAGACCATGTAGTAATATTAAAATATTAAAATTTATTTTTAATATTTAATCAGAACCTTAACTATTATTAAATATTTTAAACTACTAAATTATTCATACAAGTGTATATTATATTTGTCAGTTCATACATGTTGTCGTCGCGTTGTCTTATCATAAATTATTAAAATTTTAAAATATCTAATTAAAAACATAAACATTTATATCATCTATATTTTACTATTTACGCATTTGATTAAAATAATAGAAGAAACATTTAATAATTATACATTTAATAAATATTATAAAAACACCTTACATGACACAAACATTTAACAAAAAAATTGATATAACTAGAAGCATAGAAATGACTTTTTTTTATAAATAATTTGATATAAATAATTATAACTACAAGCATAAAAAATGGCTTTTCTCCTATAAACCATATAGGTAGTTTCTTATGATAAAACTTCATCTTAATATATATAAATAATTTAACATTTTATAATATATCTTTAACTTTTTTTTCATTCTATTATTCTTAGTCACTTCAAGCCAAACTACACCATCTCAAAAATTAAAGTAACCAAAATAAAAAGATTTTAATAAAAAGAAAAATAAAAAGCAAAGGTGAGGATTTTTTTTTGTTTTTTTTTGGAAAGTTATGTAATATATCAGAGAAAGATTTATAGAGCCAACTAGCCCATAGAGTATCATACATCAAGGGAGAAAAAGGAAACTTCAAGAAACAAAGAAAAAATATTTAGTTGAAATGGATGCCGAGAATACTAGCCCAACTAAGAGAGGACTGTGAGCGCTCGACCCAGTGACTTGAAGCAAAGGTGAGGATATTGGTCACACTAAATTATAATTGAAGGTACGGTAAAATAAACCCAAAAGTAATACCTTATTATTAGACATGAACCATAATAATACAAACTTTAAAAATTACTAGCTGATATATAAATTATTTCACATTAAACCAATTTTTGATATCAGGTTAAATTATGATCAATTTTATAATAAAAAAATGTCCACAACTTTTTAATACCACACAAAATCACCCCTACATTACATTTTCTTTCAAAAACCACTCATATTATTTTTGTAGGTTACTATTTAGGTGCGGCTCTTAATTTCTGGTAAGGTTGTGCGGCGGGCTGAGCAGTTGACAGGTGTCCCAAAAATATAAAAAAATTTTCAGAAGCGAATGAAAATGATGGTGCAAAACTTATAAAGGGATAATGCATAACTTATAAAAGTATAGTACATGAATTATAATAGAATAGTTCATAATGCCAAACTTATAGAGGGATAATGCATAACTTATAAAAGAATAGTTCATGAATTATAATAGAATAGTTCATAACATATAAACGATTAATTTATAAATAATTTGATATAATATATTAAAAAGTAATAGTTCATGAATTATATGAGAATAGTTCAAATTTTATAAGAGAATAGTGCAGACTTATAACATGGTAGTTCATTATAGTTAAAAGTATTCAGAATATATTTTCTTAAAAAAATTAAAAAATTGGACACGTGTCAACATTTTATACGGCCACACAGCCTTACCACAATAACGAGTTGTACCTCAACAACCCCCTATTTATGTATACTTGATAAATCATCTAATAAAGGTTAGTTATCACTTTATTCTTAAATATTTTAGACAATTTATTCAAGAAAAAATTGTCTAAATAGTACTCCATCTTTTGGGCTGACTAAACTTTAGTACCTCATCGTTTAAACTATTAGAAAGGTACATCAATTATTGAGCCCGACCAAAGTTTAATACATATGTTACCGTACATCTGTTAATTTCACATATGTCTGTTAAGTCTCAGGGGCAAATTTGTCCAACTTTACATAAACCCTAAACCCCAAATTTCTACCAAAATTCTCTCTCCTCTCTCACCTTCACAGATCTGTGTAACCTCCCACTTTCATTTTCGATACTCGTTTGCTTGCTCCAACTCGTCCTTTACTCTTCTTCGCGGGGCTCCTCAGCTGACTGAGTTTGGTACAAGCACTTATTCTACTATCTTGTTCTTGTTGTTCTCGTTGATCAATAAATTAAGAATTGCAGTAACAGAATTCTCTTGAGCAATTGTATTATGAGACATCAGCAGCCTGGAAAGGTGCGGAATTGCACTACGTTTTGCCTTATTGGCTTCAAAAGCCAATAAGGTGCGGAATTGTATTATGAGACATCAGCAGCCTGGAAAGGTGCGGAATTGCACTACGTTTTGCCTTATTCTCTTGAGCAATTGCAGATAAAGTCTCCATTGATGGATCAAAACCATCAGTTGCATCAAGTGTAATACCATTAGCAACACACCTCTGCATGTCACAACCATTTCTCGAAAACTCTAAAGACTATGGAGGATAGCCCACCTCATTCCCGGTTCAAGAAGACTCGTCCATGAAGATTCTCAATCATCGGTGAACACAACATCATCGAGGACCCAAGGTAGATTCTTGGAGATTGCAGAAGTGGAGGACTGCTCAATCGAGTGTTCATGGAAGAGTTTTCGAGCGTGCTCAACAACCATGGTGGCGGACTACGTGGCGCTTTGACCTCGCCGAGAACCATCTTCACCTTCGTAACTACTACCTCATTAGCCGATACGATCTCGAATCCCTCCATTCCACCGTTGATTCAACGTATGGTTACAATGACAACCGGAACCTCAATCGCCGTGCAAAACTGATCACCGTCGTCTCCGACATCCTATTTTCCGCTTCCAAAACCCTAGGATCCTCCTATACCAACTGGTACTCAGTTCTCGGTGTTGACACCTTCTGCGGTGATATTAACGTAATCATATCTAAATTTAAATCTATGTTGGACCCCGTGAGATCGACATTTCTCCATGCCGAAGAGGCTTTCAAGTTTACTTGGAAGGCATGGGGTCTGCTACGGAATCCTATGAGGAAATCGGAATTGGATGCATTGATTAAGACGGGGTTCACTAGTGAGAGATTTGTTGCAGAGGAAAGTGAGAATTTATGGATGCCCTTCATCCCTCCACCTCTTAATTTAAGACCGGTCATATGGCTGACTTATTAATACAATCATTGGATCTATCATCAAATCCAATGATAAGGTCAGCTGAGGAGCCAAGCAAAGAAGAGTAACATTCAATCGGAGCAAGCAAATGAGTATCGAAAATGGAAGTGGGAGGTTACACAAATTTGTGAAGGTGAGAGAGGAGAGAGAATTTTGAAAGAATTTGGGGCTTAGAGTTTATGTGAAGCTAGACAATTTTGCCCCTGACATTTAACAAAATGTGTGAAATTAACGGATGAACAGTAACATGAATATTAAACATTGGTCGGGCTCAATAGTTGAGTTACCGTTTTGATAGTTTAAACGACGGGGTACTAAAGTTTAGTCAGCCCAAAAGATGGGTACTATTTAGACTATTTTTTCTTTATTTAAGATATAACTATAAGAATAAACGAGAAGTTTTAAAAAAAATTTAAAAATTAGGTTAAAGGGTCATACTTGGTGACATCTCAAAAAAAACTTTTGTTATAAAAGGAGATTGATTTTTAAATTTAAAATTTTGAAAACATGAAAAGTAAGATATTTTTTTCACAAATTTACATAAAATATATAATTTGTTAAAATTTAAATTACACAAAATTTCAAATAAGTGATATATTATTTTATTAAATTTTACCCCCAAGCATGGACTTTTTCTCCAAACTACCCATAAAACAATAATGACAGTGATCATGGTTCTATTAACCAGAAATTTGTTTTTAAAACTTAAAAAAAAAATAGATGAATAAGCTACCTTAAATAATTAATAATAAAACGATGACTAACCTTTATTACATAATTAGTTGAGCATACAAAAATAACATGAGTAATTTTTGAAAGAAAATAATATATATGAGTCATTTTGTGTGGCTTAAAAATATATGTGGACGATTTTTGTAATAGAACTTGACCATAATTTCCCTTAGTATCAAAAGTGGTTTAATGTTAAAAATAATGTGTACCAAATTGTAATTTCTAAATTTTATATTGTTTTTTGCCCATACCTCATCGTGGGTATTATTAAAACTGATTTAATGAGAAATAGGTTTTGAACCTAAAGCATGGAAGAAGTATAAATTCATGTAGGCCTGGTCTAACCACTAAGCTAATGTTTTGTGGTTTATTTTACCACCCCAAAAATATATCGTACAAAAACTAAAAACCAGCCGAGGCCTCTTAATTTTGAGGCCATGTATGCTCGGGCAGAGGCGGAGTTATGGGGTGGCTTTGACTAGGCATTGGTCCACCCCAACTCAATATTTTAATATTTTAATATATGACCTTTTTCTTCATTTAACTAGAAATCAGTAAAAAAAAAAAATTTTAAATACTGTATCCGATACTTCATTGATATCCATCTTTTTGTTTCACGGCAATGATATCGCTAACTAAATTTCAGATAGTTATTTACGGAGTAATAGTTAATATATTTATATTTTATATATCCACCTAACATGTACATTAGTTTAGTAGAGCTAAACTATACTTAATTATGTATATATGTAGTAGGTGGTAAAATTCCGCCCACCCATCGAAAATTTTTGGCTCCCCCCGTGCTCGGGTCCGGCCTTGCCGATAGTTCTTGGTCTACTTATACTACTTGTTGAATATGTGGCATATGTTATACTATTTAATTGCGAAGTTGACTAGATACCTATTTCTTAACTGCGTGAAACTCTGATTAATAGAGATAAAGGACATATTTGGTATCTATATTTGGATATTTGTATATCAGGCGTCGATATCAATATTGACATTAAGATGTAAGTATAAGACATTCCACAATGGATGTATCTAACAATTATTTATATTAAGTATCTAACCAAAGCAGCTTAAAACTCTCCCTGGAGTTTTCAAATAGGATACTAGGAGAGAGAAATTTCTATTGTGTTTGATTGGTCCATGTGTCAAGTACACATTGATCTTCATTTTTTGTTTTTAAATAGGTTTGGTTTGTAGTTAATTAATTATTATGAATAATATAAATATATTTTGATAAATTTTTTATTTTTAATATTTATAATTTATTTTTCTCTATCCATAGAGTCTAATATTGGATATGTTTAAAAAAAATTTATATTAAAAAATAAGTAATATAAAACTAATACATTAAAGTCATACATGAAAAAAAATAGTTATATTTAAAATATATAGTTATTTTAACTAAAAATAATTAGTATAAGTAATGTATTAGTTAATGATGATATTTGGTATTTATTATAAATATGATAACTTTGACACATGAAATTAGTATATTACAATATATTACACGTAAAATTAATGTATTGATGCATTTGTATTTTTATATTTTTCATCTTAATTTTTTAGTTATTATTTTAACGTATTGGTATGCTTTTAATTTGTAATAAAGTTTTATTAAAAATTTCATTTTTATTAACCGTTTATAGTTTTATTATATAACTTTTACAATGAAATTAATAGTATCAATATTTTAAAAAGTATATAAATATGTTTGTATAAATAAATATGAAGTTAAGAAATGAGAGTTAAGAGACCATGAATGTGGAGAAAAAGTAGATAGAGTTTTATATGGCGATGTGGCGGAAAGAGAGTGTTAAGGGATGAGATTTAAGAAACCACCATTGTGGATGGTCTAAGCAGTGACGGAGACAAGGTGGGGCTGGAGGGGGTCGTCGTCCCTGCTGAGATGTGATATATACGTAGTTTAAGGGTTCTGTGTATAATTTACAAACGAACTAAATTTATTGATAATTTATTTATTTTAATTAATTTAATCAACTCTATAATTTACTTTAACAACCAAAAATATAAACTTATTTTAAATGTGACAAATATTACATAAATATCGTGTTAAATAAAAGTAAATATAATTTTCTCATCAATTATTTAGCTTCTATAGTAAATTATTTTGCTTAAAAACATTAAAAATGAACTCAATCAAGTTTTTCAACATATGAAAAATTATATAATAATTTTTTTATCAACCGAACTCTTTGGTAACAATATCCGTCAATAATAAAGTATAATTTATTTTATCATTAATTTTAATTTAATATTAATAGTATTTTATTGTATATTTAGGTTCTACGTAATTTATTTTAAAGTCGTCCCTCCTGAGAAAAGCTTCTGACTACACCACTGAGTATAAAATTGTTATCCGATATCTTTGTTTTTTTAGATTCTAGTATATAAATATTATCACAAAGAAGAGATCAATTTTATCAAAATTTTACTCTAGAAAAGAGTACAGAGAATGAGGAATGACAAATATAACATATGTAATATCTCTATTTTTTTTAATTACGTCTAAAAAGAAGGAAAAATTGTACCATATTAAGGTTTAATATCAATATACTTATCTACCAAATACTAAATTTGAACTTTACACATGTTTAATATCCATATCCGAATATCAAACACACTCTACGGTTTATCCATATTTGCTACTTTTGTTTATCGGTTTAATTTGGATCTTACATATTGCTTGCACATTAATTCTAGCGGGTATATTTAACTCGTCTTTCACCGCTTATCAATTTCCACTTTTCATTTGTGCATTACATTGTACGATGATTGGATGTAATTTAATTGAATCTTTAAGTTTGCAGATTTCCGTTTAGCTTACTTTGACTAAACACAATTTGATGAGTCGTCGTCTCGTAAGTATTGATTTTATGATTTTATCGATGATCGATGCTGCGAGTTTGGTGGATGAAACTGATGTGAAAGTAATGAAATGAACTGAAAACATCTTTCGTATATTCATGAATGAGTTTACCAGCTCTATTTATACAAAGCATAAGGTTTGTTGGGTTTGTTACAACTTTTCTTTATTTACACATCTAACCTCTTTATTTATGTAATATCTATATAACTCACACTCCCCCCTCAAGCTGAATTAGGTAAGAGAAGGTCAAGCTTGTGAATGAAGAAGGAGTGATGTTGCTCGCCCAAAGCTTTGGTAAAAACATCATGTAACACCCCGAATTCTCAGAACTCGGGGTATTACTGGTTAGGACCTCACAATGGGTCCCGACCTCAGTTTGACAACAACAATACTAGGATCTTGCAACAAGACACAAATAAAGAAACCGAAATTCATAAACTCATGTTTTTATAGTAATGAATGCAACACTGTCTAGCAGCCTACGGTACTTAAACAAAAGAAAAGAACAACTGTCTTAACCAAAAGAAAGGAAAGACAAACAACCCCAACCCCACTCTAAGGAGTACGGAGACCCGGCTGACCACTACTCCCGGATCACTCAGCTGCTGATCTAACCTGCGGTAAATCTAAAACAACAACAACAAGAACCGTTAGCTAGTTATCTAAGTATTAGCAGAATAATAGCAGCACAAACACACTCAGATAAACGTAAACACTCAACATGCTTTCAAACAAGTCCGCTTTATCATCTTTCTTTTAAGTCATTCACTCTAATGATACTTATTTTGTGACACGAGGGATTCCCAAACCTCGCCTCCGCCCCCGTGTAACCATCAGGAATGGATCCGATGCATCTCACCTTGTACCTGAATGGTCTGGGTATAGAGAACCTCCCAGTCTCCTGTCAGAGCTGGGCAGTGATGTCACGGCCCGTTATACATACACTTGGACCTTACGTAAAATAATAACAGTCGTCCTAGCAAGTTATTATTATTAAATCAAGCAATAGCACACACCACTACTATCACTCAACTAACACTCAGAAACCGGCTAAGTAAGTCGCAAGGACTTACCTGAGTCAAGATACACTCTAACACGTCTCAAACAGTCCGTACTTGTGGTAACTCTAACGCCTGTCAAATAAGGTATGTGTATCAAAATCACATCTCGCTGTCCAACCTCTTGCGAAGGAATTACGGAAAACAACTCTCTTATGGTAAAAGACCATTTTACCCCTGGTACCGAAAGTTCTCAAAGTTCACTCTTGAGTCCTACTAAATTCCTTTTAGGATTTATTCTCTATGATTAGTCTCTCTCTCTGATAGTTTTTCTTATAATTTATAAGTTATAGCTCGGGCCACTTTATTCTTACCTACGTATATATATATTTACGTACATACTCTAACTTTTCCTTCAACTCGTAAAATTATGTAACTACTCGGTACTTGCATATATATCTCCAAATATTTATATTTCTCATTTCACTGTTATATATATATATATATATATATATATATATATATATATGTATACCTACATATACCACTATATATATCCTTATAAAAATATATATACCTATGTAGATATATGTCTAAAGCTCCAATCTATGGTTTATTATATGTATTCCATTAAATCTTATATGTTTTCCATCTCGAGTATATATATACGTATACACTCTCAATATATACGTAACCTAACTCATATACATGCATGTATTATAACTTGGTTTCGTTCATGTTCCAATCACAGTTTTATTCATATCTATTCACTGTTTGTATTCAGGTTCCTTCACAAGTTTATTAATGTTCATTCACAGGTTCAAACACATTCATTCACAGGTTCATTCACGTTCATTCGCACAGGAACAAGAGGAGAAGGACGGAGAGGTCGGCATACCGGGGCTGCAGTTAGACAGGGTGGTCGATTTGTTACCGCTGCGGAAGGTCGGAAGCAACCACGTAATTGGTTCCTGTCGATCGAAGAAGTGCAGCACAAACGTTACTGGTGTTCACACGAAGGAGGAGAAACAGCAAGGAGGGGAGGAGCAACCACTTACCGGATTCCGGTGCTGCGAGGCGGCTCACTGGCGTTCCGGCGGCCCCCTCCCTGGTGTCGATTGCTACTGCTGCGTAAGTCCGATCAACGGAGACGGAGGTCCTGCGGTTTCAGCACATCAACAGCACTGCGGTAGTCATGCGCCGGAACAGAAGAGGACGAAGGAGAGGCGGACGACGTACCTAGTGGTCGGCCGAATCCGGCAGGCGGCCGACTGGGTGGCGCGGCGCGGCTGCAGAGAAACGGCGGTTAAGGTCCTCGGCTCGAAACAGAAGCAGAAGAAGGGCGGGATGCGGGAGGAAGGAGAAAGGGGAAGGCGGCTCACCTGGCGGCCTTGGTGGTCGCGGCGGCGGACGGCTCGGTGGCACTCGACGGCGGCGTTGAAGGTAGCAGGGTGGCGGCGATCCTCTGTTGAAGCGGAAGAGGGGAGTTGTCGTTTGTCCAGAGGAGATGTAACGAAGAGAGGAAGCGGCTGATTAAGTTACTGATTAGATTAGTCTAATAAAATTAGGGTTAGGGTTAGTTTAGGAGTTAATTAATGGGCTGGTAGGTGGGCTTATATCCGGCCCATCTTTAGAACGGAAAATTCGGGACTTGTCACTTATATACGGAACTAATATAATACGGAATTAAATTTCGTATAAAAAAAAATTATTTTTATTTTAACAACGTAAAATTATTTCCGGTCATTTAATTTATCATTTTATGTGAATCTAGGTCACATAAAATAATAGAACGAACTCGTTTTATTTTACTTATTTATTTATTTACAATGGTCTCATCGGACTTTGTTTAATTTCACTTTACCGGGACTTAAAATTTTCGGTTATTACATCAGTGCCCCCTTAAAAGAAGTTTCGTCCCGAAACTTAAATTATTTCCCTTACTCACACATTTCTTTCGGTATATTTTAGTTTTCTCGACTTCTTTTTTTTCTACCAAGCAGCTACTCAGGCATCAAACAAACAAGTATCACAAAAGAGAAACAGAACACTCAAAACAATATGAAAACCTGAAAGGTCAAACAACACAACATCCGAGTGCTAACTCGTCAAACAGAAGTAACCTCTAACCCCGCAAAGAACTCGGGGTAGTTACGTCTAACACTCTCCTCAGTCTCCCAAGTGGCCTCATCAGCTCCTCTCCTAGACCACTGGATCCTCAGCATAGGTATCTCCTTGGATCGCAGACGTCTGGTACTGCGTTCCAAGACAGCCACTGGGTACTCTACAAATATATGGTCAGGCTCAACTGTCAGATCCTCGTGGCTGATGACGTGTCTCGGATCCGGAATGTACTCTCTCAACTGAGATACATGAAAGACCGGATGGATACTCTCTAGTCTCGGCGGTAGTGCTAGTCGGTAGGCCACCTCCCCAACTCTCTCCAGGATCTCAAAAGGTCCGACATATCGGGGACTCAGCTTTCCCTTAATGCCGAAACGCCTGACTCCTCTCGTAGGTGATACTCTCAACCACACCTGAGTACCCACTCTAAACTCCAAAGGTCGACGCCTCTTGTCGGCGTAGGACTTCTGACGACTCTGGGCTGCTAACATTCGCTCTCGGACTAGGGCAATCCGAGCGATGTCATCCTGTACCTGATCTGGAGCTACTCCATCGACTCTGCTAGGCTCATCCCAACATAAGGGTGTACGACATCTCCGTCCGTACAAAGCCTCATAAGGAGCCATCCCAATAGATGCGTGCCAGCTATTGTTATACGAGAACTCTACCAGTGGAAGATGATCTGGCCATACCTGTCCCCAATCAAGTACACACGCCCGAAGCATATCCTCTAAGGTCTGAATGGTCCTCTCAGACTGCCCGTCTGTCTGTGGATGATAGGCGGTAGTGAAGTGAAGACTCGTCCCCAAGGCAGTATGTACCTGCTGCCAAAATCTCGAGGTAAAACGTCCATCTCTGTCAGAGACGATAGTCCTCGGTACCCCATGGAGTCTCACAATGTGCCTGGTGAACTCCTCAGCCAGACGACTCACCGGCCACGTTTCCTTAATCGGAATGAAACGTGCGGTCTTCGTCAGGCGGTCTACCACTACCCAAATAGCATCAAATCCTCTGCTGAGTCTCAAACCAGTGACAAAATCCATAGATATATCCTCCCACTTCCACTGTGGTACTGGAAGTGGGTGGAGCTCTCCTCCAGACCTACGGTGCTCAATCTTGACCTGCTGGCAGGTCGCGCACTGAGCTACATATCGAGTCACATCGGGCTTCAAACCACCCCACCAGAAGGACCGTCTCACATCCTTGTACATCTTACTCGCTCCAGGATGTACTGAGTAGGGGGTAGCATGAGCCTCACCTAGTATCTTCTGTCTCAACTCACTGTCTGACGGTACACAAACGCGATCTTGACGTCTCATCACTCCATCTGCACCAATAGTAAACTGTGGGGCCTCATCTCGAGACATCCTGTCTCGGATCCTGATCAAAGTAGGGCAGGTCTCCTGCTTCTGTCGGATCTCATCCAACAGATCAGGAAGTAACTCCATAGTAGACAACTGACCATCCGTATCGGGGAACTGGACCTCTATCTCCAACCAAGCCAAGTCCCTCTGCAGCTGTGGCTGTACTGTCAACCGAGCTATCGCTCTCTCTCTAGGCGTCTTCCGGCTCAAAGCATCAGCTACCACATTCGCCTTTCCGGGGTGGTAAAGGATCTCAAGGTCGAAGTCCTTGATCAACTCTAACCACCGCCTCTGGCGGTTATTCAACTCTCTCTGAGTGAATATGTACTTCAGACTCTTGTGGTCTGTAAAGATCTGACATGTCGCCCCATAGAGATAGTGACGCCAGATCTTAAGAGCATGGACTACTGCAGCCAACTCTAGATCATGTGTGGGGTAGTTCTCCTCATACGTCTTCAGCTGTCGAGACGCATAGGCTATGACCTTACCCCTCTGCATCAAGACACACCCTAAGCCCAGCTTGGATGCATCACTGTATACCACAAAGTCATCAATACCCTCAGGCTGTGCTAAAATCGGAGCGGACGTCAATCTCCTCTTCAGCTCCTCAAAACTCTACTGACACGGCTCAGACCAGACAAACCGAGTGGTCTTCCTCAGAAGACAAGTAAGTGGTCGGGCAATCAAAGAGAACCCTTCCACAAACCGGCGGTAGTAACCTGCTAGACCTAAAAAGCTGCGAACCTCCTTAACATTCTTAGGAGGTTGCCAAGAAGATACTGACTCGATCTTCGCCGGATCGACCTTAATGCCCTCCGTAGTCACCACATGTCCTAAGAAAGCCACCTCCGACATCCAAAACTCACACTTGGATAGCTTAGCATACAGCTGGCTATCCTGTAGAATCTGCAGTACTGTCCTCAAGTGTCCGGCATGCTCCTCCTGACTCCTAGAGTAGACTAGGATGTCGTCAATGAAGACCACTACAAACTGGTCTAAGAAGTCAATGAATATCCCATTCATCAACTCCATGAACACCGCTGGTGCATTAGTGAGCCCGAATGGCATCACTACGAACTCATAATGACCATACCTAGTCCGGAATGCCGTCTTAGGTATGTCCTGATCTCTCACCCTCAACTGGTGGTAACCTGACCTCAAGTCTATCCTCGAGAACACGGACGCGCCATGCAACTGGTCCAACAGATCATCTATGCGTGGCAGTGGATACTTGTTCTTGATGGTTACTTTGTTCAGCTCTCTGTAGTCTATGCACAGCCTCATCGATCCGTCCTTCTTCTTCACAAACAACACTGGCGCACCCCAAGGAGACACACTGGGGCGTATAAAACCCTTCTCTGCCAGCTCCTCTAACTGCTTCTTCAGCTCAAGCAGCTCTATAGGTGCCATACGGTACGGGGCCTTCGAGATAGGTCTCGTGCCCGGCTCCAAGTCAATGCTGAAATCAACGCTCCTCTTTGGGGGTAGCCCTGGCAGGTCGTCACTGAATACCTCTGCAAACTCGCATGCAACAGGTATCTCCTCTATAGTCAGGCTCTTGCTTTCCTTCATGGCATAACACCAGAAGGCTTCGCAACCCTGGGCTATCAGTCTCGCTGCTCTCACTGCACTGATAACTGTACCTGACTTTCCGAGGTCCCAACCTCGGAATATTACCCTATGGCCCTCCTCCGTGGCAACGGTCACTGTCCTCTTACCAATGTCTAAGACTGCTCCGTGTTTCCTCATCCAGTCTATCCCTAAAATGACATCCTCATGAGCTAAGGGCATGACTAGAAGATTAACTAGCCAGTCTCGATCTCCCATGCGAACAGGACATCCAAAGATCTCTCTAGTCCCTCTTACCTTACTCCCGTCAGGTAAGCCTATCGTAAAAGGTATCCCCTCTACAGTAGCTAAGGACAACCTATCTACGCATGCATCAGATAAGAAGGAGTGTGTAGCACCCGTATCAAATAAAACTCGTACAGGTAAGTCATGAATCTGGATCGTACCTGTGGCAGTAGGTGCATCTGGCTGATCCGCATCTCTCAACTCAAACACTCGTGCCTGAGCTCCTCTAGTATCAGCCACACTACCACGTCCTCTACCCCGACCTGATCCCTGCATAGAACTCTGTGGTGGTGTGTGTCCTGGAGCTCTGTAAGACTGCTGCTGACTAGGAGCTCTGTACTGCTGCTGCTGACTCGGAGTCTGGTACTGTGGCGGTCTCTGTACACTCCCTGATAAGCCTGCAGGAGAAGAACCCTGCTGAGATGGAGCCTTGCCCTGACGGCAGAATGCAGCTCTATGTCCAACCTTGCCACACTGGAAGCAAGTCACTGCTGGCTTCGTGCAGTTCGATCGGATATGTCCATAACTATTACAGTTGTGGCACTGCAAGCTACCAGCTGAAGTCTGACCAGTAGCTGTATGGCTCTGTCGCCCCTGAGTCTGTCCCCGTCCAAAAGCAGCTACTCCTGAACCACCACTGGCATAACCTGTCCTCTGCCGCTTATCCGGTCTGTCAGACTGAGCAGCTCTCCTAGACCCTGGTCTGTCTCTCTCATACGCAGATGCTCTATCCTGATAGTCTGACAGAGTCTCACAGCGAAATCCTGCCAGATAAGACCGAGTGCTCTCTCTCAATCTCCGGGAAAAGAGATAGACATGCTGCTCCTCAGGAGGTGCAGCTGGTCCAAGCAGTGTCAGTTCCTTCTGGAACTTCTTGATGGCAGCAGCGATCGGAACGTCCTCAAATCCAGCCTCAATGAAGTCCTGGAATCTCTCTCTCCTCAACGAAACAGGGCAGTATCTGTCTCTAACAATGCTCCTCATCTGCTCCCAAGTGGTGACTCGACTACGCATGGTCCGCCACCAGGAATGAGCATCTCCAGTGAAGCAAGTCTGCACCAAGTCTACCTGTCGATCCTCTGGGCAGCGTATCGCCTCTAACGCAGTCTCTACCTGCCCAATCCAGTGCTCTACCTCCAATCCTATCTCTCCATTATATGAGGGGACCTTCTGAGAGTTGAAAGCCTTCAACCACTCATCTGGCCTTGGTGCTCTAGTCCCAGTAGGCGCTCTATCAGCCACAACTCTCCTCTCAGGTACAGCTGGCACCTGAGGCGCTTCCTGGGTCACCTGGACAGATCTAACCGGTACTGGTGGTACCTGGGTAAGTCTCTCTGTCCTAGCAGCCTCTTCCCTACGCTCAACGTAGGCTCGGTACTCTCTGTACTCAGTCGCTCCAATGGAAACACGCCCTGACTCTGTCGAACGTGCTCTCTGTGCTCCAGACCTAGCAACGGTCTCATTCCTGACCTCAGGACCAACACTCTCAGCTACTTCCTCCACTCCAGCCTCTGGCATGATCACTGCTGGGGGATCCTCTCGTGGAGCTCGACCTCGACCTCGGGCTAGTGGGGGTCTACCTCCACGGCCGCGTCCTCTAACTGTAGGGGCCCTATCTCCCCTACCTGGTCCAGCTGGAGGGAGAGGTGGACGACCTCTGCCTCGACCAGTAGCTAGCGTAGCTCTAGTACGTGCCATCTGTACAAGAATAAAAACTATAATTACTACTAGCTGAAAGTCCAAAAGTCCAACTACAGTAACTTAAAGTCCAACTAAGCACACTGAGATCCGCGGTAGTAGTGGTGGTCAGCCGTACTTTTCTATTCCCAACCAGACTATGCATGCATTTAAAACCAAAAGTTTTCTTTTTTTTTTAAAACTCAGATCCCTTTTCGGGTTCTGCTTAAACTTATTCGGTCTTTCTGAAGATTTCAAGTGCCATTGTTGCCAACCTAGAGCTCTGATACCATGTTGTAACACCCCGAATTCTCAGAACTCGGGGTATTACTGGTTAGGACCTCACAATGGGTCCCGACCTCAGTTTGACAACAACAATACTAGGATCTTGCAACAAGACACAAATAAAGAAACCGAAATTCATAAACTCATGTTTTTATAGTAATGAATGCAACACTGTCTAGCAGCCTACGGTACTTAAACAAAAGAAAAGAACAACTGTCTTAACCAAAAGAAAGGAAAGACAAACAACCCCAACCCCACTCTAAGGAGTACGGAGACCCGGCTGACCACTACTCCCGGATCACTCAGCTGCTGATCTAACCTGCGGTAAATCTAAAACAACAACAACAAGAACCGTTAGCTAGTTATCTAAGTATTAGCAGAATAATAGCAGCACAAACACACTCAGATAAACGTAAACACTCAACATGCTTTCAAACAAGTCCGCTTTATCATCTTTCTTTTAAGTCATTCACTCTAATGATACTTATTTTGTGACACGAGGGATTCCCAAACCTCGCCTCCGCCCCCGTGTAACCATCAGGAATGGATCCGATGCATCTCACCTTGTACCTGAATGGTCTGGGTATAGAGAACCTCCCAGTCTCCTGTCAGAGCTGGGCAGTGATGTCACGGCCCGTTATACATACACTTGGACCTTACGTAAAATAATAACAGTCGTCCTAGCAAGTTATTATTATTAAATCAAGCAATAGCACACACCACTACTATCACTCAACTAACACTCAGAAACCGGCTAAGTAAGTCGCAAGGACTTACCTGAGTCAAGATACACTCTAACACGTCTCAAACAGTCCGTACTTGTGGTAACTCTAACGCCTGTCAAATAAGGTATGTGTATCAAAATCACATCTCGCTGTCCAACCTCTTGCGAAGGAATTACGGAAAACAACTCTCTTATGGTAAAAGACCATTTTACCCCTGGTACCGAAAGTTCTCAAAGTTCACTCTTGAGTCCTACTAAATTCCTTTTAGGATTTATTCTCTATGATTAGTCTCTCTCTCTGATAGTTTTTCTTATAATTTATAAGTTATAGCTCGGGCCACTTTATTCTTACCTACGTATATATATATTTACGTACATACTCTAACTTTTCCTTCAACTCGTAAAATTATGTAACTACTCGGTACTTGCATATATATCTCCAAATATTTATATTTCTCATTTCACTGTTATATATATATATATATATATATATATATATATATATATATATATATATATATATATATATATATATATATATATATATATATGTATACCTACATATACCACTATATATATCCTTATAAAAATATATACCTATGTAGATATATGTCTAAAGCTCCAATCTATGGTTTATTATATGTATTCCATTAAATCTTATATGTTTTCCATCTCGAGTATATATATACGTATACACTCTCAATATATACGTAACCTAACTCATATACATGCATGTATTATAACTTGGTTTCGTTCATGTTCCAATCACAGTTTTATTCATATCTATTCACTGTTTGTATTCAGGTTCCTTCACAAGTTTATTAATGTTCATTCACAGGTTCAAACACATTCATTCACAGGTTCATTCACGTTCATTCGCACAGGAACAGGAGGAGAAGGACGGAGAGGTCGGCATACCGGGGCTGCAGTTAGACAGGGTGGTCGATTTGTTACCGCTGCGGAAGGTCGGAAGCAACCACGTAATTGGTTCCTGTCGATCGAAGAAGTGCAGCACAAACGTTACTGGTGTTCACACGAAGGAGGAGAAACAGCAAGGAGGGGAGGAGCAACCACTTACCGGATTCCGGTGCTGCGAGGCGGCTCACTGGCGTTCCGGCGGCCCCCTCCCTGGTGTCGATTGCTACTGCTGCGTAAGTCCGATCAACGGAGACGGAGGTCCTGCGGTTTCAGCACATCAACAGCACTGCGGTAGTCATGCGCCGGAACAGAAGAGGACGAAGGAGAGGCGGACGACGTACCTGGTGGTCGGCCGAATCCGGCAGGCGGCCGACTGGGTGGCGCGGCGCGGCTGCAGAGAAACGGCGGTTAAGGTCCTCGGCTCGAAACAGAAGCAGAAGAAGGGCGGGATGCGGGAGGAAGGAGAAAGGGGAAGGCGGCTCACCTGGCGGCCTTGGTGGTCGCGGCGGCGGACGGCTCGGTGGCACTCGACGGCGGCGTTGAAGGTAGCAGGGTGGCGGCGATCCTCTGTTGAAGCGGAAGAGGGGAGTTGTCGTTTGTCCAGAGGAGATGTAACGAAGAGAGGAAGCGGCTGATTAAGTTACTGATTAGATTAGTCTAATAAAATTAGGGTTAGGGTTAGTTTAGGAGTTAATTAATGGGCTGGTAGGTGGGCTTATATCCGGCCCATCTTTAGAACGGAAAATTCGGGACTTGTCACTTATATACGGAACTAATATAATACGGAATTAAATTTCGTATAAAAAAAAATTATTTTTATTTTAACAACGTAAAATTATTTCCGGTCATTTAATTTATCATTTTATGTGAATCTAGGTCACATAAAATAATAGAACGAACTCGTTTTATTTTACTTATTTATTTATTTACAATGGTCTCATCGGACTTTGTTTAATTTCACTTTACCGGGACTTAAAATTTTCGGTTATTACATCAGTGCCCCCTTAAAAGAAGTTTCGTCCCGAAACTTAAATTATTTCCCTTACTCACACATTTCTTTCGGTATATTTTAGTTTTCTCGACTTCTTTTTTTTCTACCAAGCAGCTACTCAGGCATCAAACAAACAAGTATCACAAAAGAGAAACAGAACACTCAAAACAATATGAAAACCTGAAAGGTCAAACAACACAACATCCGAGTGCTAACTCGTCAAACAGAAGTAACCTCTAACCCCGCAAAGAACTCGGGGTAGTTACGTCTAACACTCTCCTCAGTCTCCCAAGTGGCCTCATCAGCTCCTCTCCTAGACCACTGGATCCTCAGCATAGGTATCTCCTTGGATCGCAGACGTCTGGTACTGCGTTCCAAGACAGCCACTGGGTACTCTACAAATGTATGGTCAGGCTCAACTGTCAGATCCTCGTGGCTGATGACGTGTCTCGGATCCGGAATGTACTCTCTCAACTGAGATACATGAAAGACCGGATGGATACTCTCTAGTCTCGGCGGTAGTGCTAGTCGGTAGGCCACCTCCCCAACTCTCTCCAGGATCTCAAAAGGTCCGACATATCGGGGACTCAGCTTTCCCTTAATGCCGAAACGCCTGACTCCTCTCGTAGGTGATACTCTCAACCACACCTGAGTACCCACTCTAAACTCCAAAGGTCGACGCCTCTTGTCGGCGTAGGACTTCTGACGACTCTGGGCTGCTAACATTCGCTCTCGGACTAGGGCAATCCGAGCGATGTCATCCTGTACCTGATCTGGAGCTACTCCATCGACTCTGCTAGGCTCATCCCAACATAAGGGTGTACGACATCTCCGTCCGTACAAAGCCTCATAAGGAGCCATCCCAATAGATGCGTGCCAGCTATTGTTATACGAGAACTCTACCAGTGGAAGATGATCTGGCCATACCTGTCCCCAATCAAGTACACACGCCCGAAGCATATCCTCTAAGGTCTGAATGGTCCTCTCAGACTGCCCGTCTGTCTGTGGATGATAGGCGGTAGTGAAGTGAAGACTCGTCCCCAAGGCAGTATGTACCTGCTGCCAAAATCTCGAGGTAAAACGTCCATCTCTGTCAGAGACGATAGTCCTCGGTACCCCATGGAGTCTCACAATGTGCCTGGTGAACTCCTCAGCCAGACGACTCACCGGCCACGTTTCCTTAATCGGAATGAAACGTGCGGTCTTCGTCAGGCGGTCTACCACTACCCAAATAGCATCAAATCCTCTGCTGAGTCTCAAACCAGTGACAAAATCCATAGATATATCCTCCCACTTCCACTGTGGTACTGGAAGTGGGTGGAGCTCTCCTCCAGACCTACGGTGCTCAATCTTGACCTGCTGGCAGGTCGCGCACTGAGCTACATATCGAGTCACATCGGGCTTCAAACCACCCCACCAGAAGGACCGTCTCACCTCCTTGTACATCTTACTCGCTCCAGGATGTACTGAGTAGGGGGTAGCATGAGCCTTACCTAGTATCTTCTGTCTCAACTCACGGTCTGACGGTACACAAACGCGATCTTGACGTCTCATCACTCCATCTGCACCAATAGTAAACTGTGGGGCCTCATCTCGAGACATCCTGTCTCGGATCCTGATCAAAGTAGGGCAGGTCTCCTGCTTCTGTCGGATCTCATCCAACAGATCAGGAAGTAACTCCATAGTAGACAACTGACCATCCGTATCGGGGAACTGGACCTCTATCTCCAACCAAGCCAAGTCCCTCTGCAGCTGTGGCTGTACTGTCAACCGAGCTATCGCTCTCTCTCTAGGCGTCTTCCGGCTCAAAGCATCAACTACCACATTCGCCTTTCCGGGGTGGTAAAGGATCTCAAGGTCGAAGTCCTTGATCAACTCTAACCACCGCCTCTGGCGGTTATTCAACTCTCTCTGAGTGAATATGTACTTCAGACTCTTGTGGTCTGTAAAGATCTGACATGTCGCCCCATAGAGATAGTGACGCCAGATCTTAAGAGCATGGACTACTGCAGCCAACTCTAGATCATGTGTGGGGTAGTTCTCCTCATACGTCTTCAGCTGTCGAGACGCATAGGCTATGACCTTACCCCTCTGCATCAAGACACACCCTAAGCCCAGCTTGGATGCATCACTGTATACCACAAAGTCATCAATACCCTCAGGCTGTGCTAAAATCGGAGCGGACGTCAATCTCCTCTTCAGCTCCTCAAAACTCTACTGACACGGCTCAGACCAGACAAACCGAGTGGTCTTCCTCAGAAGACAAGTAAGTGGTCGGGCAATCAAAGAGAACCCTTCCACAAACCGGCGGTAGTAACCTGCTAGACCTAAAAAGCTGCGAACCTCCTTAACATTCTTAGGAGGTTGCCAAGAAGATACTGACTCGATCTTCGCCGGATCGACCTTAATGCCCTCCGCAGTCACCACATGTCCTAAGAAAGCCACCTCCGACATCCAAAACTCACACTTGGATAGCTTAGCATACAGCTGGCTATCCTGTAGAATCTGCAGTACTGTCCTCAAGTGTCCGGCATGCTCCTCCTGACTCCTAGAGTAGACTAGGATGTCGTCAATGAAGACCACTACAAACTGGTCTAAGAAGTCAATGAATATCCCATTCATCAACTCCATGAACACCGCTGGTGCATTAGTGAGCCCGAATGGCATCACTACGAACTCATAATGACCATACCTAGTCCGGAATGCCGTCTTAGGTATGTCCTGATCTCTCACCCTCAACTGGTGGTAACCTGACCTCAAGTCTATCCTCGAGAACACGGACGCGCCATGCAACTGGTCCAACAGATCATCTATGCGTGGCAGTGGATACTTGTTCTTGATGGTTACTTTGTTCAGCTCTCTGTAGTCTATGCACAGCCTCATCGATCCGTCCTTCTTCTTCACAAACAACACTGGCGCACCCCAAGGAGACACACTGGGGCGTATAAAACCCTTCTCTGCCAGCTCCTCTAACTGCTTCTTCAGCTCAAGCAGCTCTATAGGTGCCATACGGTACGGGGCCTTCGAGATAGGTCTCGTGCCCGGCTCCAAGTCAATGCTGAAATCAACGCTCCTCTGTGGGGGTAGCCCTGGCAGGTCGTCACTGAATACCTCTGCAAACTCGCATGCAACAGGTATCTCCTCTATAGTCAGGCTCTTGCTTTCCTTCATGGCATAACACCAGAAGGCTTCGCAACCCTGGGCTATCAGTCTCGCTGCTCTCACTGCACTGATAACTGTACCTGACTTTCCGAGGTCCCAACCTCGGAATATTACCCTATGGCCCTCCTCCGTGGCAACGGTCACTGTCCTCTTACCAATGTCTAAGACTGCTCCGTGTTTCCTCATCCAGTCTATCCCTAAAATGACATCCTCATGAGCTAAGGGCATGACTAGAAGATTAACTAGCCAGTCTCGATCTCCCATGCGAACAGGACATCCAAAGATCTCTCTAGTCCCTCTTACCTTACTCCCGTCAGGTAAGCCTATCGTAAAAGGTATCCCCTCTACAGTAGCTAAGGACAACCTATCTACGCATGCATCAGATATGAAGGAGTGTGTAGCACCCGTATCAAATAAAACTCGTACAGGTAAGTCATGAATCTGGATCGTACCTGTGGCAGTAGGTGCATCTGGCTGATCCGCATCTCTCAACTCAAACACTCGTGCCTGAGCTCCTCTAGTATCAGCCACACTACCACGTCCTCTACCCCGACCTGATCCCTGCATAGAACTCTGTGGTGGTGTGTGTCCTGGAGCTCTGTAAGACTGCTGCTGACTAGGAGCTCTGTACTGCTGCTGCTGACTCGGAGTCCGGTACTGTGGCGGTCTCTGTACACTCCCTAATAAGCCTGCAGGAGAAGAACCCTGCTGAGATGGAGCCTTGCCCTGACGGCAGAATGCAGCTCTATGTCCAACCTTGCCACACTGGAAGCAAGTCACTGCTGGCTTCGTGCAGTTCGATCGGATATGTCCATAACTATTACAGTTGTGGCACTGCAAGCTACCAGCTGAAGTCTGACCAGTAGCTGTATGGCTCTGTCGCCCCTGAGTCTGTCCCCGTCCAAAAGCAGCTACTCCTGAACCACCACTGGCATAACCTGTCCTCTGCCGCTTATCCGGTCTGTCAGACTGAGCAGCTCTCCTAGACCCTGGTCTGTCTCTCTCATACGCAGATGCTCTATCCTGATAGTCTGACAGAGTCTCACAGCGAAATCCTGCCAGATAAGACCGAGTGCTCTCTCTCAATCTCCGGGAAAAGAGATAGACATGCTGCTCCTCAGGAGGTGCAGCTGGTCCAAGCAGTGTCAGTTCCTTCTGGAACTTCTTGATGGCAGCAGCGATCGGAACGTCCTCAAATCCAGCCTCAATGAAGTCCTGGAATCTCTCTCTCCTCAACGAAACAGGGCAGTATCTGTCTCTAACAATGCTCCTCATCTGCTCCCAAGTGGTGACTCGACTACGCATGGTCCGCCACCAGGAATGAGCATCTCCAGTGAAGCAAGTCTGCACCAAGTCTACCTGTCGATCCTCTGGGCAGCGTATCGCCTCTAACGCAGTCTCTACCTGCCCAATCCAGTGCTCTACCTCCAATCCTATCTCTCCATTATATGAGGGGACCTTCTGAGAGTTGAAAGCCTTCAACCACTCATCTGGCCTTGGTGCTCTAGTCCCAGTAGGCGCTCTATCAGCCACAACTCTCCTCTCAGGTACAGCTGGCACCTGAGGCGCTTCCTGGGTCACCTGGACAGATCTAACCGGTACTGGTGGTACCTGGGTAAGTCTCTCTGTCCTAGCAGCCTCTTCCCTACGCTCAACGTAGGCTCGGTACTCTCTGTACTCAGTCGCTCCAATGGAAACACGCCCTGACTCTGTCGAACGTGCTCTCTGTGCTCCAGACCTAGCAACGGTCTCATTCCTGACCTCAGGACCAACACTCTCAGCTACTTCCTCCACTCCAGCCTCTGGCATGATCACTGCTGGGGGATCCTCTCGTGGAGCTCGACCTCGACCTCGGGCTAGTGGGGGTCTACCTCCACGGCCGCGTCCTCTAACTGTAGGGGCCCTATCTCCCCTACCTGGTCCAGCTGGAGGGAGAGGTGGACGACCTCTGCCTCGACCAGTAGCTAGCGTAGCTCTAGTACGTGCCATCTGTACAAGAATAAAAACTATAATTACTACTAGCTGAAAGTCCAAAAGTCCAACTACAGTAACTTAAAGTCCAACTAAGCACACTGAGATCCGCGGTAGTAGTGGTGGTCAGCCGTACTTTTCTATTCCCAACCAGACTATGCATGCATTTAAAACCAAAAGTTTTCTTTTTTTTTTAAAACTCAGATCCCTTTTCGGGTTCTGCTTAAACTTATTCGGTCTTTCTGAAGATTTCAAGTGCCATTGTTGCCAACCTAGAGCTCTGATACCATGTTGTAACACCCCGAATTCTCAGAACTCGGGGTATTACTGGTTAGGACCTCACAATGGGTCCCGACCTCAGTTTGACAACAACAATACTAGGATCTTGCAACAAGACACAAATAAAGAAACCGAAATTCATAAACTCATGTTTTTATAGTAATGAATGCAACACTGTCTAGCAGCCTACGGTACTTAAACAAAAGAAAAGAACAACTGTCTTAACCAAAAGAAAGGAAAGACAAACAACCCCAACCCCACTCTAAGGAGTACGGAGACCCGGCTGACCACTACTCCCGGATCACTCAGCTGCTGATCTAACCTGCGGTAAATCTAAAACAACAACAACAAGAACCGTTAGCTAGTTATCTAAGTATTAGCAGAATAATAGCAGCACAAACACACTCAGATAAACGTAAACACTCAACATGCTTTCAAACAAGTCCGCTTTATCATCTTTCTTTTAAGTCATTCACTCTAATGATACTTATTTTGTGACACGAGGGATTCCCAAACCTCGCCTCCGCCCCCGTGTAACCATCAGGAATGGATCCGATGCATCTCACCTTGTACCTGAATGGTCTGGGTATAGAGAACCTCCCAGTCTCTTGTCAGAGCTGGGCAGTGATGTCACGGCCCGTTATACATACACTTGGACCTTACGTAAAATAATAACAGTCGTCCTAGCAAGTTATTATTATTAAATCAAGCAATAGCACACACCACTACTATCACTCAACTAACACTCAGAAACCGGCTAAGTAAGTCGCAAGGACTTACCTGAGTCAAGATACACTCTAACACGTCTCAAACAGTCCGTACTTGTGGTAACTCTAACGCCTGTCAAATAAGGTATGTGTATCAAAATCACATCTCGCTGTCCAACCTCTTGCGAAGGAATTACGGAAAACAACTCTCTTATGGTAAAAGACCATTTTACCCCTGGTACCGAAAGTTCTCAAAGTTCACTCTTGAGTCCTACTAAATTCCTTTTAGGATTTATTCTCTATGATTAGTCTCTCTCTCTGATAGTTTTTCTTATAATTTATAAGTTATAGCTCGGGCCACTTTATTCTTACCTACGTATATATATATTTACGTACATACTCTAACTTTTCCTTCAACTCGTAAAATTATGTAACTACTCGGTACTTGCATATATATCTCCAAATATTTATATTTCTCATTTCACTGTTATATATATATATATATATATATATATATATATATATATATATATATATATATATATATATATATATATATATATATGTATACCTACATATACCACTATATATATCCTTATAAAAATATATACCTATGTAGATATATGTCTAAAGCTCCAATCTATGGTTTATTATATGTATTCCATTAAATCTTATATGTTTTCCATCTCGAGTATATATATACGTATACACTCTCAATATATACGTAACCTAACTCATATACATGCATGTATTATAACTTGGTTTCGTTCATGTTCCAATCACAGTTTTATTCATATCTATTCACTGTTTGTATTCAGGTTCCTTCACAAGTTTATTAATGTTCATTCACAGGTTCAAACACATTCATTCACAGGTTCATTCACGTTCATTCGCACAGGAACAGGAGGAGAAGGACGGAGAGGTCGGCATACCGGGGCTGCAGTTAGACAGGGTGGTCGATTTGTTACCGCTGCGGAAGGTCGGAAGCAACCACGTAATTGGTTCCTGTCGATCGAAGAAGTGTAGCACAAACGTTACTGGTGTTCACACGAAGGAGGAGAAACAGCAAGGAGGGGAGGAGCAACCACTTACCGGATTCCGGTGCTGCGAGGCGGCTCACTGGCGTTCCGGCGGCCCCCTCCCTGGTGTCGATTGCTACTGCTGCGTAAGTCCGATCAACGGAGACGGAGGTCCTGCAGTTTCAACACATCAACAACACTGCGGTAGTCATGCGCCGGAACAGAAGAGGACGAAGGAGAGGCGGACGACGTACCTGGTGGTCGGCCGAATCCGGCAGGCGGCCGACTGGGTGGCGCGGCGCGGCTGCAGAGAAACGGCGGTTAAGGTCCTCGGCTCGAAACAGAAGCAGAAGAAGGGCGGGATGCGGGAGGAAGGAGAAAGGGGAAGGCGGCTCACCTGGCGGCCTTGGTGGTCGCGGCGGCGGACGGCTCGGTGGCACTCGACGGCGGCGTTGAAGGTAGCAGGGTGGCGGCGATCCTCTGTTGAAGCGGAAGAGGGGAGTTGTCGTTTGTCCAGAGGAGATGTAACGAAGAGAGGAAGCGGCTGATTAAGTTACTGATTAGATTAGTCTAATAAAATTAGGGTTAGGGTTAGTTTAGGAGTTAATTAATGGGCTGGTAGGTGGGCTTATATCCGGCCCATCTTTAGAACGGAAAATTCGGGACTTGTCACTTATATACGGAACTAATATAATACGGAATTAAATTTCGTATAAAAAAAAAATTATTTTTATTTTAACAACGTAAAATTATTTCCGGTCATTTAATTTATCATTTTATGTGAATCTAGGTCACATAAAATAATAGAACAAACTCGTTTTATTTTACTTATTTATTTATTTACAATGGTCTCATCGGACTTTGTTTAATTTCACTTTACCGGGACTTAAAATTTTCGGTTATTACACATCAGCAATGTTAACTCCACCTTGATAATAAGACATTACTTATGGTTGATGAAAGCCAAAACCTTGGTTTCCAGGTTTTTGTAAGACCTTACAAGTTTTGGTAAAGACATTACAGTGTTTGGTAAGGCCTTACCATATTACAAAAAACCTTGGTTTCCAGGTTTCAGTAAGGCCTTACACGAACTAGTAAGACCTTACCAAAACTAGACAAAAACTACACTTGAGTTACGTACGTCCAAATGGCTTTTCCTTCTTGTTGAGTTATTTAAGGGATTTGATTTTAACAAATCTTTGATTTGTTTTAATTAAATCTTCTTGAGATAAATTGGAAGAATCTCAACAAATCTAGTTTGACTTCACATCCCAACAAACAAGTTTGACTTGACTTCAAATCTCAACAAACAAGATTGGATCAAATCTCAACAACCAAGATCACGCAGCCAAGATCTTCTTCAACGTTCAAAATTGCTGATCTTCTTTTACGCTCAAAATTGTTGATACGTTTGTCTATTTAAAGAGACAAGGAAGAAGACACATACACACGTTCATTACCTACGACTAGAACACAAGTGAAAAATCGACTTATCTATTTCTTCTCACAAAGTGTTGTTCTCACATTCGAAGCTTCGTCGTTTTACTTCTTTGAGAGTGTGAGACCTTATTTGAGCTGATAGTACAATTCAACTAGAATCATACAAACCGTTATTACTTCTAGGCACGTTGGATACTATTGTTGTATCTGGAGTACTTTAGTTTTCCTTTTTGAGTGTGTGAGTTGCTAGATAGAAAGTGTAAGACTTCTGAGTTTAGAAGAGGGAAGGTCTTCTGAAGATTGTATCTGGAACTCATCAAGAAGAAGGAAAATAAAGCTACTTGGAATCCTAGGGTTGAATCAATCCTAGGCGGGGACTAGGTCGTGTTGGTGACCGAACCTCGTTAACATATCACGTGTCCTTTACTGCTCTTTACATTCCTGGTTTGTCTAATCCTTTACACTTAATACCAATCTTAGAGAAACGTATAAGGTCTTATAATTACGAATAAGACTTTATCTCGTTTGATAAGGTCTTATCTCTTTCGATAAAGTCTTACCTATCCTAAGATTGCGAAAAGTTTCCATACTCTATTCATCCCCCCCCCTTCTAGAGTATTGGCTTAACTATTTTATCTGCCTATTCCGCATTTCAATTGGTATCAGAGCCTAACTCACGTTTTCCTAGATATTATTATCTGTGAGTCTAATCATGGCAGGTGAAGGACAAGGAGGTTTCGGTCATGGAAGATCAATTATACGACCGCCTCTTTTTGTAGGAAACAATTTTATGCACTGGAAATCCTTGATGCAGATGTTTATTATCGATCAAGATTTAGAGCTTTGGCATATTATCAAGAACGGACCTAACACACCCACCAAGGAAGGCCCTAACAGTACAAGAGTAAACAAGACAGAAGATGAATTTAATCAGAAAGATCTAGAGAGTGTGGCGAAGAATTACAAGGCTATTAATCTATTATATTGTGGTTTAAGTACTGACGAATTTAATCGTATATCTTCATGCAGATCTGCAAAAGAAATATGGGACAAATTAGTGGTTACCTATGAAGGAACCAGCCAGGTCAAAGAGACCAAAATAAGTATCTTTCTTAGACAATATGAATTGTTTAAAATGATCCCAGATGAATTAGTCAAAATAATGTTCACCCGTTTTACGGAGATCATTAACAATCTTGACTCACTGGGAAAGACTTTTAATAACGAAGAAAAAGTCAGAAAGATACTCAGATGTTTGCCTAAAGCAAAGTGGGGTCCTAAGGTAACTACTATAGAAGAAGCACAAAACCTTAATACACTTGCTCTTGATGATTTGCTAGGCAAATTAATCACCCATGAAATGATCCTCAATGAGGACGATGGGGAATTGCCGAAAATGGCATTCAAGGCAAAGAAAGAGGAACCACTGGAAGATTCTGACAGTGATGATGATGATGATGAAGATCCTTTCACTCTTATCACAAGAGGACTAGCACGAATATTGAAAATGAAAAAGCAATTCTCAAATAAAGAATATGTTGGATCATCTAAATACAAAGGTAAGTCTTCTAACCCCTTGAAAAAGAATCGTGTTCTAAATTGCTATTAATGTGGTGAAACAGATCATCTTGTTAAAGAATGTCCTCAAAAGAAGAGAAACAAATCCAAGAAAAAGGAATTTAGCAAGAAGGTCATGATAGAAGCATGGAGTGATTCAGACTCCTCAAGTTATTCAGATTCTGAAGATGATCATGCAAACTTGTGTCTTATGGCAAAAACCGATAAAAACCAAGATCAACATCTGGATGGAATGGTAAGAGATCTTATATCCAGTCCTACTGTTGTTTTATCAGAAGTGCTGAAAAACATGATTTCTAATGAAGAATCTTACAGCAAAGAAATCAACATTTTAAAAGAAAAGCTAAAGGATCAGGAAACTTGCATAAGAATGCTTTCGCTAAAAGTTCAAGATCTTGACAGCATACAATCAGATCTTGACACTGAGGTTAAGGCCTTACGATCGGAAAATTCCGAACTAAAGGCAAACCTCTCATCTCTTAAGACATGTAATACTGACTTAGAGATTGAAAAAGTGAAACTTTTTGAAAAATGTCAAGAACAACAAATAGCTCTTGTGCAATTTACTAAATCTAAAGCTACTCTTGACAAAATGCTTGGAGAACATCAATTCTCCTTGAACCGAAGTGGAATAGGATATAACAGGAATTTTCCTGCAAAACCTACTACCACGTTCGTTAAGGCAAAAGGAAATTGGAGATCTCCTACTTGTTTCTTTTGTTGTAAAAAGGGTCATGTAAAGGAAACATGTCTTTATAGGAGAACGGATCCGTACATTATTAGAAATACTTTTCCTGTACGTTTAAATGAACGGGTAAAACACATATGGGTTCCTAAAGGAACTTGGCTACCTAACATGGTCTATCCCCATAATGGATCCAAATCTGTCTATTGGTCAAGCCGGAAAGGTTGATTTTCTGTTTTGCAGGATATCACCAAGATAAAGGGTCAAAAATGGATAATGGACAGTGGTTGCTCAAGACATGAGTGGAAAAGAATCTCTTTTCGAAAATCTAAAGAAGCAAACCACTGGCACTATAACTCTTGGTGACAAAGGAAAATGCAACATCCTTGGTATGCTTAACAGGGAAGCACAAATGTAGGGGGAGCAATTATTGTTATACAATATTGATCTTATTCCCTACATTAAAACTTTGATATATATATTTCAAGGCCTTACCAGTTGATGATATCAGATGAAGAATGATTTTTTTTCTATTTTTAAAATTTTTTTGCTGAAAGACAAAAAGGGGGAGAATATTTCTGTCTTTGAAAACTTTGGTTTGGTTTGTTTCAAATTTGAAATACTTGGTTTGATCTTTGTTCAAATTTGATCCTACATATGTTTCTGTTATATTGTTTGTTCAAATTGTTTATTCAATTGCAGGAAAATAGATCATAAGTTTTGTCTTTCATCAAGGGGGAGATTGTTAACTCCACCTTGATAATAAGACATTACTTATGGTTGATGAAAGCCAAAACCTTGGTTTCCAGGTTTTTGTAAGACCTTACAAGTTTTGGTAAAGACATTACAGTGTTTGGTAAGGCCTTACCATATTACAGAAAACCTTGGTTTCCAGGTTTCAGTAAGGCCTTACACGAACTGGTAAGACCTTACCAAAACTGGACAAAAACTACACTTGAGTTACGTACGTCCAAATGGCTTTTCCTTCTTGTTGAGTTATTTAAGGGATTTGATTTTAACAAATCTTTGATTTGTTTTAATTAAATCTTCTTGAGATAAATTGGAAGAATCTCAACAAATCTAGTTTGACTTCACATCCCAACAAACAAGTTTGACTTGACTTCAAATCTCAACAAACAAGATTGGATCAAATCTCAACAACCAAGATCACGCAGCCAAGATCTTCTTCAACGTTCAAAATTGCTGATCTTCTTCTACGCTCAAAATTGCTGATACGTTTGTCTATTTAAAGAGACAAGGAAGAAGACACATACACACGTTCATTACCTACGACTAGAACACAAGTGAAAAATCGACTTATCTATTTCTTCTCACAAAGTGTTGTTCTCACATTCGAAGCTTCGTCGTTTTACTTCTTTGAGAGTGTGAGACCTTATTTGAGCTGATAGTACAATTCAACTAGAATCATACAAACCGTTATTACTTCTAGGCACGTTGGATACTATTGTTGTATCTGGAGTACTTTAGTTTTCCTTTTTGAGTGTGTGAGTTGCTAGATAGAAAGTGTAAGACTTCTGAGTTTAGAAGAGGGAAGGTCTTCTGAAGATTGTATCTGGAACTCATCAAGAAGAAGGAAAATAAAGCTACTTGGAATTCTAGGGTTGAATCAATCCTAGGCGGGGACTAGGTCGTGTTGGTGACCGAACCTCGTTAACATATCGCGTGTCCTTTACTGCTCTTTACATTCCTGGTTTGTCTAATCCTTTACACTTAATACCAATCTTAGAGAAACGTATAAGGTCTTATAATTACAAATAAGACTTTATCTCGTTTGATAAGGTCTTATCTCTTTCGATAAAGTCTTACCTATCCTAAGATTGCGAAAAGTTTCCATACTTTATTCATCCCCCCCTTCTAGAGTATTGGCTTAACTATTTTATCTGCCTATTCCGCATTTCAAGCAAGTTGGAGATCAGAAGGAACATGCAATGTGGATATAAAACCTCACTGAACTTCATCTCAGACGAAATGACAATCAATTCTGAGGTGTTTAGTGCGCTCATGGAAAACAGGGTTAGCTGCAAGATGTTGAGTTGCTTTGTTATCACAATGGATAGCAAAAGGTATAGGAAGTTGGACATTTAAATCAATGAAAAGACCATCAAGCCATATGATCTCACTGGTGGTCATAGACATGACCCTATATTAACTCTCTGCAGAAGACTTACTCATACTAGTTTGCTTCTTAGTCTTCCAGGAAACTAAAGATCGTCCAAGAAAGAGGCAATAACCAATAATCGATCGGCAGGTGAGAGGACAAGAGCCCCAAACAGCATCACTGTATGCAGTGAAGGAAAGAGAAGATTGCTTAGGGTAAGCAAGAGCCAGGTCAATGGATCCTTTAAGAAATCGTAAAAGACAAACTATTGCTTGCCAATGAGGGATGCAAGGAGAAGCCATAAATTGACTTAGTTGTTGGACATTGAAAGCAATGTCAGGACGAGTGAGAGAGAGGTATAATAAGTGTCCAATAAACTGTCTCTATGATTCAGGGTCAGAATAAACATCATCAACATCTGGGGAAAGATGAATATTGCACTGCATAGGAAACTTTATGGGATTGCATGAGAGCATATTAGAATCAACCAAGATGTCATGAATGTATTTGCGTTGGTTGATAAGAATACCAGTGGAGTCACAAGAGATCTTCATGCCAAGAAAGAAGCGAGTCATACCTAAATCTTTGATGGTGAATGCCTTATCCAAGGCAAGTTTAAGAAAGGTAACTTCAGAAGACGAGTCCCCAGTGATAAGGACATCATCAACATAGACTAACCCAACTGTAATCCTAGAGGAAGACTACTTGACAAAATGGGAATATTCCTGACGAGATTGGACAAATTGAAGCTGCAAAAGAAGCTTAGTAAGCTCAATATTTCATTGCCTGCTAGCCTGCTTGAGACCATACAAGGATTTCTTTAGATGACAAACATGGCCTAGAAGAGTGCCATAGCCTTGAGGAGGCAACATATAAACTTCCTCATCAAGGAATCCATGCAGATAGCATTATTTATATCGAGTTGATGAAGGGGCCAGTCATGAGCAGCTGCCAGAGCTAAAACAACTCTAATGGTAGAAAATTTTGCCACAGGAGAAAATGGATGCTTGTAGTCCTTATCCTTGACTTGATTGTAGCCTTTAGCCACAAGTCTAGCCTTGTGACGCTCAATAGTACCATCTAGTTTGTATTTGAGCTTATAAATCCACTTAAAACCTATGGGAGTCTTACCTGGAGGGAGAGAAACAACATGTGGGATGTGATTTAGCTCAAGAGCTTTGAGCTCAAGTGTCATAGCATCAACCCAGGAAGGGGAAGTTTTAGCATGATGATAAGTAGATGGTTCAAAAGTATGAACCACGTTGCAAAAGGCAAGAACAAAGTCATCTGAATGAGAAGAAAGATTAAAAGAAGAAAGAGTTGTCAAGGAATTGCATGAGTAATAATTAAGGTAAGCAGGTCGAGTAATAGCCCTGGTAGGTAGAGAAGAAAGAGGTATAATTAGAGGAGAAGGAAAAATAATTAATGGCAAATCTGTAGAAGAGGAAGGTGAAGAAAAAGGGACAGAAATAGGGATGGCAAAAGGACTGAAAGAAGATGGAAGAGGAGTAGGAGAAGGGGAACCAGTGGAAGGAATAATAAGAGTAGGAAAAGCAGTATCATGGACTGGAGAGACCAAGGGAAGAGGAGTAGATGAAGGTGATAAAATTGGGTCATTTGAAGGGAGTTTGAATGGGAAAATATGCTCTCTAAAAGTGACATGACAACTGATTATTATTTTGTGATTTTCAAGATTAAAAAGCTTGTAAGAATTTTGACCTGGAGGATATCCAAGCAATACATAAGGGGTAGAAACTGGGCTTAGTTTGTCCATGTGGGGTAATAGACTAAAGCACAGACAACCAATTACTCGAAGTTGAGAGTAAGAAGGTTTAACTTGATGCAACAGTTCAAAGGGAGACTTCCAATTAATAACAAGAGATGGCATGAGATTGATAAGGTGTGTTGTTGTAAGTAAGCATTCAACCCAAAAATTGAGAGGGATATTACCATGAATTCTTAGAGCACGAGCTGTCTCAAGCAGATGGCGATGCTTTCTTTCTACTCTTGCATTTTGTTGAGGAGTGTAGGGAGTCGATCGTTGATGAATAATCCCAAAGGTAAGGAAAAAATCTTGAAGTTGATGCTGCATAAACTATGCCCCATTGTCAGATCGAATAATCTTGACAGTTGTATGAAACTGATTCTTCACATAAGATAAGAAGGAGGCGAGAAGTTTAAACACTTACTTCTTGTTTTCCATAAGAAAAGTCCAAGTAGCTCGAGAAAAATCATCGACTACAGTTAGAAAATAGCTTGCCCCACACAAGGCTAAAGTATGATATGGACCCCATATGTCAACATGAATCAAATCAAAGATAGTTGCAACATGTGATTTGCTAGGAGAAAAATGCATTTTATGTTGCTTAGCCAAAACACAAGTATCACAATTCAGCTCATGTATTTTGGAAGTCAAAGTAGTATCAACATGGTGAATTTTGGACAATGACAAATGACCTAATCTAGCATGAAACAAAGTCATATCACAATGCTGAGAAGAAAGAGTAGATGTTGCATGTGTATATTTCTGTAAGGAAGACATTCTCATCTTGTAAAGTCCTTCTTCCATAAAACCAGTAGCATTACTGGTATGGTCCTGAAATAAAGAGGAAGCATGAGTAAAGCTAACTTGTAGAGGTAAACCACTGATCAATCGAGAGACAGAGAGTAGATTATGCTTGAAAGAAGGCAAGTAAAACACATTTTGCAATGTGAGTGATGGAGAGAAAATCACAGTCCCTTGATGATGGACTTGTTAACAGATCCATTTGGCAAACCAATGAGAACTGGCTTAGCAAGTGGATGCAAATCAGAAAAGTATTCTCTGCAAAAAGAAATGTGATTCGTAGCTCCTGAATCCACAATCCATGTACATAAGTTAACTGTATTACTCACAAGTTGAGTAATAATACCTGCAAAATTCACTGAAGTAGATGTTTGATAATTCATCATAAGTTTGAGCACTTCTTGATAGACAGCATTCACAACTGCAGGATCCATGGAAGAAGAAGAACTCTGACTATCTGAACTTGTATGAGGAGTATCACCAACTGTAGCCTCCAGATTATTTGCAGATCGAGTAGTATGTGAAGGAAAAGAAATATTTCTTTCATCCTTTGCCTTAAATTCTTTATACCAGTCAGGTATACCAGTCAACTTGAAGCAAGATTCTCTTAAATGGCCCTTCTCTTTACAATAGGTACATAACCTATCCATTTTTCCCTTTTTAAAATCCCTTCGACTACCTCCTACTTGTCTATAAGGGACAGATCTAGATGCAGCAAGAACATCATGTGCAGATGGAACATAGCAAGTGATTTCTTTCTGGTTTTTCTACTTGAAGAATCGTGTGATAAACTCGATTCATAGTAGGTAAGATATCTAGGGATAAGATGTTGGATTTAGCTTGTTCAAATTGATCATTTAATCCAACAAGAAATTGCATAATGTGTAATTTAGCTTCTCTGTCATTTATCTTCTTAAGAAAATCACAAGTGCAGTTGGCTATACCTCGACATAAACAGGAAGGAATAACATCAATGGTCATGAGTTCATCCCATAATTTGTTTGTGGGTGAGTGTTTTGCTGTAGGTTTGTGGTGGATTTGGAAGTGGCGGAATGAAAAGATTTTCAGCCACACGACCCAATGTGGAGATAAGAGCGGATTCATCATCGACAGGACTAAGGAGTATATTGACGTTTGGACCAAAAGATCTTCCTTGAACCCCCGCTTTTCTAAGGAAACTGCTTACATTGCTTGGGTTCCTCCACCAAATGGGTTCGTTAAAATCAACACGGACGGTTCAAGAAGATCAAGTGGACACGCTTCGGCTGCTGGAGTGATAAGGAACAGTGCAGGTGAGTGGATTAGTGGTTTTGGTGCAAACCTTGGGCTTTGCTCCATTCCTATGGCGGAACTTTGGGGCATTGTCTACGGTCTTCGAATTGCTTGGAATTTGGGCTTTCGATCGGTAATCGTGGAAACCGATTCCCTTTTGAGTGTCCAACTTATTAAGAAATTCATTGCACCTCACCACCCACTTGCCAGTCTGGTACGTACGTGCCAAGACTTTCTGAAAAGGAACTGGGCTATCCAATTCCGTCATACCTATCGGGAGGCTAATAGAGCTTCCGATTTTATTGCTAATTTAGCTTTGAACTTTCCGATAGGATTGAGTGTATTGTGTGACCCGCCGGAGGGTGTTTTTGATATTTTACTGGACGATGTAAGGGGTCGAGCTATCCCCCGCGTGATGACTACTTAGCTCTTTTTTATGAATAAAAGCGCGGTTAGATGCGCCGGAGACCACTGAATCTCCTTCCCACCAAAAAAAAAAAAAAAACTACTACTGTGGCATTGTCCTGTTTAAGTGATGCTAGATCTTTGTGAATTTGGTAAATGAGAGGGCCATTAGAAACCTCAAATCCCTTGCTCCTTGCCTCGCAAATCCCTTGCCAATTTTACCGATGGTTGAGATCTCCATTAATGGCGGAATTGATGGCCTCCCATGCGCGCAGTGTCCTCCACTAGGATTTAGGTACACTTGACAACTCCTTTCTCTTTCTATTTTGATTGTTGGGAATTGACTGGGCGTGTTGTTTTAGTTGGAGACTCTAATATATATACATGTGGTCTTAAATGTACACGTCATTATAGGTTTTACCTTTTTTATAAAATGACTATATAAGTATCGGTTTCAAATATAAATAAGTCGTTCTCACGTTAGAGTATTACTTTCAATTAATTCAAAATTAAAGGTCTAAAAACAACTAACTTATATACTCTAATAACAACAACTAGAAGAAGAGTTTTAGGTTTAAAGACATCGAAGGTTTCTTTCTTAACATATCCGTTAAGAGAAAAAAATTTGTAAAAACGAAGCATTTTTAAACAAACTAGTTAATAGCACCTGTCATTCGCGGATATTTATTAAAAAAAGGCTGAATTGGCATATTAGGCCTTCTACACAATAAAGTTGAAATATAGAGCCTCCTAAAATTAAGTTGAAAAAATGGGCTCCTATTTTGCAGGCTAGTTTTTTCATAGTACAAAAAAGCTAAAAAGGGGTTGATTGATGACTGCTGACTGCTGTGCAGAAATTGGGTTGATTGATGACATATTTGATTGACATTTTTGGAGGGAATTGTTGGCCCAAGTTGGTTTCCTGTAATTGTTTTTGGGTATGTACGTAGTTATTACCCAAAATGCATACAAATTCACATACCCATGTTTGATATGATTGTGTAAGTGTTTTGTAAGATATTGATATGTTTGGGTAAGTGACTTGTTTGTATGGTTGTTAGTAGTAATTTTTTGGGTATGTGCGTAATTATTACCCAAAATACATACAAATCTACATACTCAACTTTGATATGATTGGGTAAGTGTTTTGTAAGATATTGATATGTTTGGGTAAGTGGTTTGTTTGTATGGTTGTCGGTGTAATACATCGAACACGGTAAGTGCATATCCCAATATTGAAATCGAAATTTTGGATAATCAACATAAATCGTAATACAACATACAAAAAAGATGACATATAAGTACATAACATACCCAAAAAATAACAACCCAATTTTGTTAACCAAATGTGTGTTAACATTCTCACATATGTTTCTCCCCAAAAAACAACTTTATCCAGTGCAAGCTTACCCGCCTATCCGGCAAAATATCTTCCCTACATACTTAGGTAAGATGGAAAAGACGACCGAGGCGACCATGGTGCTTGGTGGCTCTCGAGGGAGAAGACGACCGAGGAGATTGGTGGTTGCTGGCTCCAATCCTGTGCTCACACATTACTCAAAAAACATTGCTCAAAAAACATATCCAGCTCATACATTACTCAAAGTGTTCATACATACCCAAAATGCTCACACGTTACTCATTTCAAAGCAATATCCAAAAAACGCAGTAAATACATTCAGCGAGTAATCAATTACTCAATCCATACCCAAGAAACATACCCAAAGTGCTCACACATTACTCAAAGTGCTCATACATACCAAAGTGCTCATACATATTACATACCCAAAGGCTCATACATACCCAAAGTGCACATACATACCCAAAGTGCTCACTCATTTGATGGTACTCAAGGGTAGTACGACTTACCAATTCATCATCAATGGCAGACTCGAACACTTTAGCCTCCTCACGAACTATAGCCTCACCGGAATCGGCGGTCATCTTACGTTCTTCTGCCTCAATGACGGCATGAGTAAACTCTAGACTGAAAGAGGGCGCCGGAATCTGAGCAGAAGGGAGACTCGTCATTCTTCAAACTTTGTATTTTTTCTGGTTAGGTTTCCAAGCATTCTTCAACCTTGTGAGTTTAGAGAAGGACAGAGAGGCAGTTTCAGGGGAGGAAGAAGAGGGTGAATGTTGTTCAGAGGGGAGGAAGAAGAGAGCGACGATTTCAGGGCAGGAAGAAGAACACGACGGCGGTTTCAGGGGAGGAAGAAGAAGGGGCCGACGGTTTCAGGAGAGGGAGAAGAAGAGGGCGATGGTGGTTCAGAGGCATGGAAGATCGCTGGTGGTTCAGAGGCAAGGAAGGAGGAGGCAAAAAAGGAGAATAGTACCGTGGTGGTTGAAATCTTCCAAATGGAATATTAAACCCTAATTCGTCTTTTTGAATAAAAGTGACCATCTAATCAGTAGAAGGCCCAGTATCCTACTTTCTAGTTTACAGGCCTATTTTATTATTAATATATAGAGGCCCAGTTTACATAATGTCAATTTCAAGGGTCCTATTTTCCCTATTTTTTCTTAAGAAAATAATTTGAAAGTTGCATATGTTAACATACGATTTAAATAAAAGGTTATTTTACGTATATAATTGGTTCGATATAAGGATAAAAAAAATTTTCTTTATTATTTGCATTAACATGGATATATTAATATATTAATCTGATATGAAAAAATATTATACTTGATCTTATCCAAAAGACCAAGAAATATATGATTTATTAAATCTATAAACATTTTATTTATACAAATTATCAAATTATGAGTCTTATTTATAATCGATATGGATAGTTTAGACTCATATACCAGTAGGTGAACAACTCACATAACATATATTAATCTGATACGAATAAGTATTAAATTAGATTTTAGTCGAAAGGCCAATAAAATTTGTAATTTGATTAATCTGCAAACTCAAAATGTGAGTCTTACTAGATACTCGATATGAGATAGTTTAGAACCACATACTAGTAAGTCAACAACCCACATAATAAATTTTATTCTGGTATGAATAAATATTATATTTGATCTTACCCAAAAAGACCAAAAAATATATAATTTGTTTAATCTACAAATTCTTTATTTATACCAGTTCTCAAAATCCGAGTCTTGATAATTGTGATAGTTTAGACCCACATATTAATAGGTCAACAACCCGCATAGCAAATATTAATCCAATATAAATAAATATCATACTTATTTTTTTCAAAACGCCAACAATATTATTTGTTTAATCTTTAAATTTTCTATTTCTGTTCATATAAGTTCTAAAAACTGCCAGTTTACTTATAAGTGATGTGGGAAACCAAAATCCTTTATAACTTGAGTTAAAAAAAAAAAAGTAATGGACCACAAATTAATTTTATTCTATAATAAAAGAATTTTTTTAAAAAAAAATAATAGTCAAATAAAATATTAACTTATTTTAATTGTATAAAACCAAAAAATTAATTTTATTGTTATATATGTTTACAGAAGAAAAATGAAATAAAGTTTGTTAGGATCTCGAATTTGAATGTGAATTGTTAAGATATTAATTAATTTAATTAAATGTTAGCGTGAGGTGGATTAACGAGTAGACGACACATGTAAAATTGAAGAGGTGGTTGCACGAAATTGCGTCAAGTATCAGTTTACAGAATACTTTAGTATATAAGATCAGAGGTGTCAAATGGGGCCAACGGGTGTGGTTCAGTCGGGTCATAACAAGCTTGGGTTGAAATGGCTCGGGTAAAAAAATGCTTGGTTAATAAATGGATTGTTTCGGGCCGGGTCGGTTTGGGCCGGGTATCAATTGTTCGGGTTATAATGGGTTATCGTGTAGCCTCAGTTCTCGGGTCATAACGGGTCGATTTAGTTCGGTTCTTGATATCGGTTTCAAACGGGGCCGACGGGTCAGTTCGGGTCGGCCACAACAGACTCGGGTTTAAACGGATCAGGTCAAAACAATCTCTCTCTTTATAGTATTTTGTTTCTGGTAGGGTCGGTTTGGATCGGGTATCAATTGTTCGGGCTCAAACGGGTTGGGTCAAAACAATCTTACTTTTTAGCAGTTTGTTTCGGGTCAGGTCGGTATAGATCGGGTATCAATTGTTCAGGTTAATACCGGTTTGGATTGTGCTTCAATTAATTTGATTATGGTCAATTACCCGTCATATCGTTAATTTTATATTAATCAACTATTACTTTCTTAAACTAGTGGGAAACACAATGTAAGTTATTTGACACTTTACTTGAAAGTAACACTTTATTCAAATGTAACTATTTATCACTTTTCACCGAATCGATAATAATCCGTGGATATTTGGTTGATTTGTTTGATCCAAATTATAAAATATGGTATGTGAAAACGATGTTAGTTGATTTGGATAATTATCCGTGAATACTTGGGCGATTTGTTTGATCGGAATCGGGCCACTCGGGCTGGGCCACTTCGGCCTATCGGATTACTTCAGGTCGGGTTATTCGGGCAATCGGGTCATTCGAGTCGGGTTACTTCGGGTTAAATCGGTTTCAAGCTAGCGAATCGGTTCCAAGTATTTTCCTTTTTCAAAATATTCAGAGTCAGGTTGGATTTGGATTCGGATTTATCGGATCGGATTACATTTCGACAGTTCTATTTAAGATAGATATAGAGTAGTTGTCTCAACGCGTGCAAGCGACGGTAGATGTAGAACATCAGTTACTTTTCCAAATTTAAGTGTTCCAACATTTGTACGTATAGTAAGTAAATACAGATCGAAGAAAGTCTGTGAGAAAAAACAAACATTTTCTTTGCTTGGTGGCTTGGCACATGAGTTGTACATTTTATCAATGTCAAAAGGAATATAAAGCATGAAAATGTTTGTTTAGTAAAATTAAACTAAATCTGTTGGAGAAGTGTAGGAAAGAAAAACCAAAGTTTCTTCAGAAGTCATGGCAACCCTACATGTCTAGGTCAGTACAAAAATGATTCAAATTTATGCTAAGATTTGCAATTTTTAGCGTGATGAAAAGTGCAGTCACCCTCTTCAAACTTATCCTTTTGATAACATTAATTTATTACCTGCTTTTCATAGCATCAACTGAGTATTTGACTTGAGCATCAAGGATCAACGTAACGTACAGGTACATATGTTGCTAATATCAAGCAAGAAAAGGTTGGTAATCTTACACAATCCTAATACAGTATGGTTCGATGTCGACAAAATGGCATTTCTCAATAGCAGGATGATACAAGCCTTCATCAAATCTCAATTTATTCGTAAACAGAAGAACAATAGGTTTGGAATAGTTTTAATATTTTTTATAATAAGTATGTTTATATGAGTACAAACCTTAAGTAGGATAACATTCACATTAAAATAGTTTAGATTGCTGCACACATATAGTTAAGGATTCTTCCATTTGCTAAATCCACCTCTTTGTAACTCTAGCATATACTCCATTCTTGGTTTGGAGAATAACCGAATACACGGGGACAACATTCTGGTTTGTAAGGACATGTACGTTATAGTTGTGCAGGATAGTTGCGATGGCTGCTTTCATTTGTGTAAAAGCAACATCTCTTCCTAGGCATATTCGAGGACCTGAGTTGAAAGTGAAGAACTTATGAGATGGTTCATGTTTGAATTCTCCATCTGACGCAATCCATCTCTCAGGATTGAATTCATCACAATCATTTCCCCAAACAATTTTCATCCTCGCCATGACATAAAGGGGGACGATGATCATTGTAGAGTTAGGGTTCACTTCATGGCCACTAGGAAGTATATCGTGTTTAAGTGGAGCTCGAGTTTGAAAAGGAACAGGAGGATATAACCTTAGGGTTTCACAAATAGCAGCATGTAGGTAGACAAACTTTGATATCTCCTCATGGGTGAATACATGTGCCTTCTCTTTGCTATCATTCGGGATAACTCGAGCAATTTCGTCTCTAATCTTGGCCTTGATGGATGGATTTTGGGATATCATCCAGAAAAACCAAGTCATGGCCGCCGCAGTGGTGTCTTTTCCGGCCAGCAAGAGGCTGGTCAGGCTTCCTTTTAGGACTTCATCACCGTTTCCTGAACGGTAATGTTCATCTTCCATTAAGTATGTTGTTAACATATCGTTGAACTTGTCGTCTCGTAAACCTCCTAAGTTGAATTCATTGTGTTTATTGGACACAATCTTTGTCGAGAATTCATTCAAGAAAGTTTTGGCTTTGTTAAGGACCTTCTCATGTCCAATACCCACCAACCTTTGAAGCTTCCAAAATGGCTCCGGGAAGAAATGACGCATCCATACACTTTGCATCGCATTATTCATGGCCTGCAAACATTGGAACACCATTACCATACTTAATATATACCGACGAGTTCTTATGTCTATTGAAAATGTCTTCAAATTAGTTTCATTTTCCACATATATTTAAGATATGATATATGAACACAATCTATCAAAGCAAATATCTAGCTATTGCTAGCTTGAACAAAACCGTTGATTTATTTTTTTATATTCGGCGGATCTAAGATGTGGAGGGATGCACGTTAAAGTGAACTTACACACAATTTTTTTTTTGGCAATAGGAGTAACTTAATACTTAGATTTGATGTTAGATTTGATGTGAGATATTTCTACACATTAACAAAAACAACCCCTTATCCAAGAAAAACCATGTATAAATTTGTATACCTTTGAGAATAGAACCTGATCCCATTGGAGGGAAAGAGTCATAGGATCATTCCCAACAATCAACCTATGAGTCAAATCATATGTATATCTCGAGAACAACTCTTGCAAGTCAACCACTCCACAATCACCCTTTCCTAGACGTCCTCCATCTGCAACATGATTAAGAACAACCTTAATCCCATTTTCAACTTTCTCAAATGCAAGTCCAGTTGAAGACTCAATGAACCTCTTGTGATTGAAGAAAGACCTATGGATCTTCCTGTGTGCCAACCATTCCTTAGAATCCAAGTTAAAGTACCCATCTCCAAACACGTCGAAGATCTCCCTCGACTTGGGTCCTCTCGGAAAGTTCGAGAATCTCGAGCTCGAAGTGTATTGGACATTGGCAGGGTCAGTGGTGACTAGTAGGTTAAGATTCATGAACCATGGACCCTTGACCGGGACTGTGGATTGACCAGACTCATTGAACACAATGGTAGCCCAATTGAAAATGTTGTTGAAATTGGCTACAAGGGCAGGTAGCATACCGACTATCGGCCAGTTTCGAGGGAGGCCATTCTTGTTGCTAAAGGGAGAGAAAGGGAGGGTGAAGATGAGGATTAGGGTAACAAGGAAGATTATAAGGTAAAAAAGTGCTAAGAAGATTGGCATTGTGGATGATGTTAGTATATTGTAGGGAAGAGTCTTTTGTGTGAGATAGGAAGCTAATGAAAGAGGAGACGGTTTATATAGAACATTTTGAATCTCTTGAGGTGGATGGAGGTTGATCAAGCATATTAAATATTCACTAGTTAAAATTATCAAAAATTGATCGAGGATAATATGAAGACATGGATGAAAAAATATCATACAACTAAAATTTTAAAAACCTGCCCATAATTATTTAAATCACACAAAATCACCCTATCATATTTTTTTTTCAAAAATCACATATATTATTGTTAAATATATAGTAAAGATAAGTTTATTACTAATGAAAATTTATTTGAACTACCATGTTATAATTTATGCACTATTATCCTATAAACTTTGAACTATTCCTATATAATCCATGAACTATTACTTTTTAATATAATCCATGAACTATTCTATTTATAATTCATGAACTATCCCATAATAAGTTTTGAACTATTACTTTCACTCCTTTATAAATTTTTGCACTTTAAACTATTCTATTATAATTCATGAACTATTCTATTATAATTCATGAACTATCCCATAATAAGTTTTGAACTATTACTTTCACTCCTTTATAAATTTTGCACTATGAACTATTCTATTATAATTCATGAACTATCCTTTTAGAAGTTATGAACTATTACTTAATAAGTTTTGAACTATTACTTTCAATCCTTTATAAATTTTACACTATGAACTATTCTATTATAATTCATGAACTATCCTTTTATAAGTTATGAACTATTCCATATTAAGTTTTGAACTATTACTTTTACTCGTTTTTTTTAAAAAAAAAAAAAAAAATTTTTTTTTTTCGGGACACGTGTCGTCCTGCGGTACGGCCGCACGGCCGTACCGCAACAATGGGCCGTACCTGAATAATACCCATGTATTTAAAGTATAAGTATAATACTGATTGAGAAGTTTTTTTAAAAAATAAAATAAAATAAAAATTTTGGTAAAATTATTTGGTGATATTTTCATAAATTTTGAAAATTTTTTTTTTATTAATAAGTGGATTGTGAAAATTTTAAAACATAAATGAAGATTGTTTTTCCATAAATTTTATGTCAAATAAAATCACTCATAAATTTGCAATTTACATAATTTCTTGATAAGTGACATCTTCTTTTACCAAATTTCACCCACAAACATGATTTTTTTTTAAAACGACCAATACAAATAATAATGAAATTAAACATGGATCTCTTAGTCAAAATTAAATTTTGTTTTTAAAATTTAAAAACCTCTTCAATGTTAGTTTAAAATAAATTGCCTTCAATATTTAAAAATAGAGTGACCAATAATCTTAATTACAAAATTTTATAAATAAACAAAATAATATGAGTGGTTTTTGAAATAAAATATAATGTATGAATGATTTTGTGTGCTTTAAAATTTATGAAACAATTATAATTTATCGTATATGAAAATTAGTTTAGCGTGAAAGATTTTATACATTAAATAATAATAGCCCTACCCTAACGTCACAAGTCGAAAGAGAATCCCACAACAAATCCATTTTGCATGTAAGCTACACTGTGGAATTGAACAGAGGGGTTGCTTTGTGGTTGAGATCACATTAATTGAAAAAATAATTTATCTCATTTATCATGTATGCAAGCTCACAATTGGTACTTGGTAGTTGAAAGTATTAAAAGAACACGATTTATTTTTATTTGAAATCCAACAAAATTCGATCACTTTGTAGTTTACTTCGATTATTTTCCTGTTCAAGATTAATGATTTTTCAACTCTAACTTGTTATTCTTGTGGTCAAGAAAAAAAACCACGTTGTATGCATGTGTTCGAGTAAATGCGATGAATGTGCCAGCACAAGAAATAGTAACTTACTAGTTCATAGCTTATCCTTACACGACTATTTGTTAATAAGCGATTTAAACTTGCGCATGCCGGAAATACAAATTGAATAATATTGTCTAAAATATAATTGGTTCGATGTAAAGATATATAAATGTATCACTGATTCGATTGTGTTGAACTCTTTACAATCGAATGATTATGAGAACACATTAAGGAAACAACAGAAGCGTGTAAGACCGCAGGTCTTAGGGACGTTATCCCCGTGACAACCATGCTTGCGCAGAAAACATCCCAAGAGGTCACCCATCTTGAAATTGCGAGCACGCTTAGTCGATAGTTATTTGTCCTCATTCTACTACTGAAAAAGAAGAATTCTTGTTGACATGTGTAGCAACTCATCCTTATAAGTAAATCACAAATCCCCATTCAAATGATGTGGGATGACAATTTTACGGGATGTTACAAAGCGATTGAATGTTATCTGAAATAAAGAAATGTGAGTGATTGATGAATCAACCACAATTAGATGATCCCTTTATATTTACGTAGCGGAATGTAAAATAGAGTTACAATAAAGCTTTTCCCGCAAATTTTACGTTAGAAAATAATTTGTATGAGAAGTTTTATTTTTGTGACTATCTCACAAGTTTTATTTTTTTAATTAAAACTTTATGTTAAAATAGTGTTTCTCCAATATTATTATTGATCAAAATTTTACTTTACGTTAAATGAACAACTGACAAAATTATTTTTTATAACCTAGTTTTACTAAAACAAGAATTATTGTCTAGATGAGTGATTTAGTTTAAAAAAATTATTCCGAGAAAAATCGTAACACCTTCACAACGGCATCAACATCGCTTACTATAGTAAAGTATATATAAAAGTTAATTTTATCATAGGGTTCAATACAAATAAAGATTTAATGTTATTATTAATTAGTTTAGCTCAATTTGGAAAAGAGTTAAAAGGGTAAGTAGGCCAATTATGTATTAATGTAGATTAACTAGTCTCTTTTGCAACAATGTAGATAAAGTAGGCCCCTATTAATTTTCCAATAAAGATTAATTCCCAAATAAATGAATACCTCTGCTGGAAATAAAAAAATGATGATGTGGCAGTTTTCTAAATAAATATGGTTATTTAATATGGTCCCCTACAAATCAGGATGTTGTTAGGAAAGGAAATATACATTCCTTGTAAACGTGATAGAAGAATCACAAAATTCCCCCATTTTTGCGTCCATAACCACCATTTCTACAAAGTTTTCGTCTACTGTCATAAACATTTTCTCTATTTTTTGTTCGATTACTGTAGATTCAATCGTTTGTTTTGTGCGATTTTTGAGACAAACAACTCGATCTGTAGATCCAATCGTTTTGAGACATTTTTGTCCAGATCTGTGAGGTATGTACGTTCAATCATTTAAGAAATAATTAGGGAAAGAGTACCCCATAATTTTCCATTTTGTGAAGTGGGCTTCTACTAAATTTGCTACAAAAAATAGGTCTGAAAATGGAATCTAGACTACTGTGGACATTGAAAAGGGGTACATTGAAAAGGGGCATGATTTGACGTTAACTTTTTGGGGAAAAAAAACAAATTAATTGTTAATATTCAACCAAAAAAAAAAGATGAAGGGAATATTACTCAAAAAGCGTTCTTTCGTCCTCTCCGCACGGCTGAATTTGCAATTCCTTCATTTGCCCTACTCTCCGAGCAGTTCATCCTCTTTCTCTAATTATCTCCGCACTCTCTGAGCAGTTCACGAAGGCGGCGAACCCCTTCTTCCTTACCCAAAGCCGGCGCACTCCTACAGAAACCGGCGAACTCCTTCTCCGGCGCACTCCTCCTTCGCAGTCTCAACCAACCAAGGCGGCGCACTCCTTCTCCGTCGCAGTCTCAGTTCACGAAGACGGCGAACTCCTTCTTCCTTACCCAAAGCCGGCGCACTCCTACAGAAACCGGCGAACTCCTTCTCCGGCGCACTCCTTCTCCTTCGCACATTTAGGTCACGAAGGCGGCGCACTCCTTCTCCGTTGCAATCTCAGTTCACGAAGGCGGCGCACTCATTCTCCGTCGCTGAAGCCGGCGCCCCTATTCTTCAACATTACCCAAAACCGGCGCCCAAACCTCTCTTTATTTCCCCTCTTCTTCCTCCCCTGAAACCGAAAGTTGCTTTAATGGCGGATCTCCCTTCCACTTCTGCTCAGATTCGGGCGCCGTCTTACAGTCTAGGGTTTACGCAGGCTGTTATTGAAGCAGAGGAACGTAGGATGGCGGATGAAGTTAGGGTTTCCGCTGATACTAGGGCCCCCGAGTCCGGCAAGGCTACAGATCGTGAGGAGCATGGAGGTATCGAGTCTCCCATTGATGAGGAATCGGTAAGTACTATGCTTTGGGTATGTATTGATTTGAACAGGGTATGTAAAATTAGTATATGTATTGCTTTGGGTATGTATTGGTTTGAATTAGTCATACTTTGGGTATTTATTCCCTTGAATTGAGGAATGTGTGAGCACTCTAGATATGTATTAGTTTGAATTGTTGGGTATGTATTGGTTTGAATTGTTTTGGGTATGTATTGCTTTGAATTGAGGAATGTGTTGATTTGAATTGAGGAATGTGTGAGCAGTCATACCCAATTTGTTTGAATTGTTGAGTAAATTGAGTATATGTATTGCTTTGTGTATGTATTGGTTTGAATTGTAGAGTAAATTGAGTATATGTATTGATTTGGGTATGTATGTATTGCTTTCAACCTCTCTTTCAATTGAGTATATGTATTGGTTTGAATTGTAGAGTAGATTGAGTATATGTATTGATTTGGGTATGTATTATTTTAAATTGGTAAGTCTTACTTTGGGTATGAAGCTATGGTTACTTAATGTTTGGATCTTATGGGTATTGCTTTCAATTGACTATATGTATTGCTTTTAGTGTACTGCGGGCTTTCCAAATCATTAGTAAGGGTTGATTGTTTAGTAAATTGGGTTTGTATATTGGGTAATCTTATATAAAAGTGGAATATTTGTTTGAATATTATCTTTTATCCTTTTAACCATTATATGAAAGTTACCCAATTTCAGTTTTACATGTTAGCCAACCTGAGTAGTTTTACGTATTACCCAATATTACCCAACTTTGTCATATAGTTGGGTAATCTTATAGCATACCCAATATTTGTTTGAATATTATATTGACTGACATTGGGTATGTCATTCAGGAACGGAATTTCAGTTTTACATATTAGCCAACCTGAGTAGTTTTACATATTACCCAACATTACCCAACTTTGTCATATAGTTGGGTAATCTTATAGCATACCCAATATTTGTTTGAATATTATATTGACTGACATTGGGTATGTCATTCAGGAACGGAATTTCAGTTTTACATATTAGCCAACTTGAGTAGTTTTACATATTACCCAACATTACCCAACTTTGTCATATAGTTGGGTAATCTTATAGCATACCCAATAATTGTTTGAATATTATATTGACTGACATTGGGTATGTCATTCAGGAATGGAATGCTGACGTTGGTACCCAACCATACTCTGAAGAACAATCCCAACAAGTCCAGGTAATTATTGTCGTTAACATTCCACTTTTAGTAGTTGTATATATGTTATTATTAAACATTTACTAATATTGGTGGAAAAAACAGTTTAATTATAGGTGGGAGGACAATCCTGCGTTTGAACCCGCACGGATTAATAACCACTCCAGGATGACCTTGATACCCATTATAAAAGATGCGTTGTCAAAGGAGGACAGACAACGCTTCAATCAGTGTGTCTTCAAAGATATAATCAGTATGGGTACGATGCTCAACCTGTCAAACCAACTTATCCATTTCTTGCTCCTTCGGGAGGTTAAGACAAAAAGAATTAGAAGTATGTGGTTTGGGATTAACAACTGCATGATTAGATTTGGTCTCCAAGAGTTTAGTGATATAACTGGTTTGAACTGTGGAGATGGTGTGGATGAAAAGGAAGAACAAGCTGAGATGGAGGAGGTTTTTGGTTTCCCCTCTTGTTCTATTGAGGAGTTTGAGGCTCGTTTTTTTGAAGAGCCGAAAGAATCAGAAAAGAAATACAAGATGGCGCTTGTGCTCTTTGTCGAGGCGGTCCTTCTTGGCAATGACAAGCGGCTGAAGGTATCAACCACAGTTTTGAGTTTGGTGGCTAATGAACTAAAGTTGAACACATATGCATGGGGCCGTATGGCATTTGAGCATACCCGACACTCCTTAAGGAATTGTAAGCCGGCGAAGGAGAGGCGTACCGGAACATATCATATCAGTGGATGGCCGTTGGCGTTGCAGGTGAATATTTGTTTGAAATTATTTTTTATCCTTTTAACCATTCTATGAAAGTTACCCAACTTCAGTTTTATATATTACCCAACATTACCCAAATTTGGCTTATACTTGGATAATATTATAGCATACCCAATAATCATATATTATGTAATTTGCGCTTTTGTAGATTCACATATGCAACTCCATTCCAAAACTTGGGCAAGCGCTGGTGAAGGTTGTTTCCGCAGATGTCCAACCATTGTGCTTGAAGTTTGTATCGCTGACCTCAGCGAGGGCAAGCTTAAGCTATCAAAAGATTAAGCACATAGTGTCGACACTGAATGACGATGACATTGTTACACTTCCTGCATCCGAGGAAGAAGGATTATTTCAAGATGATAAGGACTGGTGGCCCCGTGTGGAGCTTGATGATTTCTTTGTGGAAGTTTTGTTTTATACTGGATTTAAGAATGTAAAAATTCTAAAGTTTTCAGCTGAGGTTGCTTCCTCCAAACTACAGGATGAGGGAGACAAGGATAAAGAAGGGAAGGATAAGGGAGGGAAAATGAAAACGAATTCCAAAACTCAGGATGAAGATGAAGGTACGAAAGGGAAGAAAAGGAAAGTTGCTACTGGTGAAGAGAAGTCTGAATCTGATGACTTTATGGAGTCCAGTCGCTCATTGTTGTTAAGGTCCCGTACCGTGAAATCGTCTAAGAATGTGCAACCAAAGAAGAAATGTAGAGTGGATAAGGATATTGGGTAAGGAAAACAAATTTTATTTTATTAAACAACATTTCCAATTGGTATGATATTTTCGTATTATGTTTTGATAGCTTGGTATTGGATGATTGCAGAAGCAAGGAAAAAGGTAAAGGTCAGAGGAGACCTAGAGTTTATAAGTTTTATAGAAGCAAGAGAAGGGGGAGAGAAGCAGCTGTTGGAAAAACACCGTTGCCGGTTGCCAATCAAACATCTGGTGGTGCTGGAGAGATGTAAGTACTTTTATTGGGTATTGGGTATGAAATTTTTTTGGGTTTGTTGTTAGTTAAGTTTTTGTTGGATATTGTGTGACGATTGTGTTATTGGGTATGATGTGTTGTTTGGGTATGTCATGCTTTTCCTTTTAGGGATGATGGGAAGAATGACAAGGTAACACCGTCGGAGGGTGTTGATGATGTAAATGAAGAAAGAGAGGTTGGGCAAGAAGTAAATGTAGGAGACGATGTCAATCAAACATCTCCTGATGTAGACATGTAAGTACTTTAATTAGGTATTGGTAATGAAGTTTTTGTTGGGTATGATGTATTCTTTTGGGTTTCTTATGATTTGTACGATTATCATGCTTTCTTTTAGGGATTTTGGTAAGCATGACAATGTAACACCGTTGGAGGGTGTTCATGATGGCAACGAAACAATGTTTGAACAAGATGTAGATGCAGGTGGCGATGCAAATCAACCGCCTGCTGGTGTAGACATGTAAGTGCTCTTATATTGTGTAACTTTAATTGGGTATTGGTTATGAATTTTTTTTGGATATGATGTGTTCTTTGGGTATGTTATGCTTTGTTCGATTGTCATTCTTTCCTTTTAGGGATTTTGGTAAGAAGGACAACGTAACACCGATGGAGGGTGTTGAGGATGGCAATGAAAGAGTGGTTGAACAAGAAGATGTAGATGTAGGAGACGATGCAAATCAATCGCCTGCCGGCGAAGGCCTGTAAGTACAATCATTTTTTGTTATTATTATTGTTAACATTGTTGGGTATGATGTACCTTTTTTGTATGCACTAAATGTTGTTGGGTATGATGTACCTTTTTTGTTATTATTATTATGTGTAACTTTTTTGTATGCACTAAATGTTGTTGCAATGATTTTCTTATACAATGTAGACGATCGGAAGTTTGCCCCAGTTGGGTAACTTTTTTACTGGATAAACTTGTGGGATTAGAAAAGACAAGTCGGGATTTAGCATTACAGGTTCACAATCAGGGTAAAGAGTTGATGAACCTGTCGAGGAAAGTAGGCGTAATGCAGGATCGCATTGAAAGTCAACTTGGTAGGACAAACTCAAGATTGAACAAGGTCATTGACTGCATGAAGAGCGATCCCCTAATCCAAAAGGCGAAAGATGGAAGCCAAAAAGATGATATTGTTTACGAAGTCGTGTCGGAGGATGTTCCATCAAAAGATTATGACCAAAAGATGGAGGGAGAGGCCGCTGAGGTATCCGCAACTTTATGATTGCTTGGTTATGATTATGGTTAACATTGTTGGGTATGATGTACTTACCCAACTGTCTCTAATATGTGTAACTTTTTGCTTACTAGGAACATACGTCTGTACCACTGGAGAACAAGGATGTACTAGGGGAGGGAAATGCGGTTGAGGTAACATTATTACTTAAGGTGTTGTTGAGGTATCTGTTTTATGATTGTTGCTTTATGTTCTTATTTTATTTTAAGTTACGTGTAACTTTTTTTTACTATCAGGAAGAAACGTCAGTACCATCGGAGACCATGAACTTGGGCAAAAGTACAGCTAAAGTAGGTGCGGGAAAGGACGCCGAGGTAGTTCTGGGAAAGGACGCTGAGGTATCTGTTTTAAGTTGTGCTCACCCAAAAATAAATGCTTACCCAATTTTAAGTTACGTGTAACTTTTTTTTATTATTTTAAGTTGTGCTTACCCAACAATACGGTTACCCAATAGTATGCATATGCAGTTACCCAAAAAATGCATACCCAATTCCAATTATTTAGATTATATGGATATGTGTAATATTAGTGTTGGAGTTTATGAATACATGCTTACCCAATTGGATGCTTACCCAAATAAATGCTTATCCAATTGTATGCTCACCCAATCTGTTTTATGATTGTTGGTTTATGAGGTAACATTATTACTTAAGGTGTTCTTACCCAATTGTATGCTTACCCAAATCTATTGTTACCCAATCTGTTTTATGATTGTTGCTTTCTTACCCAATTATATGCTTACCCAATTGTATGCTTACCCAAATCTATTGTTACCCAAATAAATACTTACCCAAATAAATGCTTACCCAATTGTATGCTTACCCAAACTGTTTTAACTAACAAGTGCATAAATATGTGCACTACTGCTCTAAGAATGATGGAGTTAGACGGCCAGATGGGAAACGTCTACGCAAACCATCAAACTGGGTCAAATCCCCATATAGGCAAACACAGTCCATACCCAAGGTTCCCAAAAACAGCAACTTGGTCAAGAAAGATAGGTTGGAGATGTACGATTGGTACATGACCCAGAACAGTTGCTTTGTTATCATTGGACTGAACATAAATTGCACACGGGACCATTTCAAGGTGTTGCTGAACAGAACAGGATGGCTTACTGGAGATGTAAGTGTTTATTAATAGATTATTTATATTGTTTGTCTAATTGTCATGCCTAATATCTTCTTACCCATTATTTATATTGTTTGTCTAATTGTCATGCCTAATATCTTCTTGGTTCTTTTTCAACTAGATAATGACCGAGTTAGTTATGCATCTTCGCAAAGGGGTTAGAGATGAGCCCAGAAAACTCCGCCAAGTCACTATTTGGCCATGTGAGATCGGACGCCATTTCATGTAAAGAACGTTATTTTGTAAAGAACGTTATTTTGTCATACCCAAATTCACGATTATGACATACCCAGTTCACGATAATGACATACCCAATGTTATAAAAATGTACCAATCATATTAATAACCTACCCAATAAATGTAAAAACTAACCTTTCTCAAAGCCTCATAGCCTCTTATTGATTGCCCGAAAGCAAAGAAAACAAATCTGAACTTCGAATCCTGATCAATGTCCAAAGCAACGACGCTCCCCACATTTGCATCACGTAACTTCTGCATATAAGCCGGAACACCTTTATAGTTTTCCTCAAAACTTCCCCTCATCATTTCTTTCACAGTTTCAATCGCTTTCCAACATACCCAATATGATGCCTCAATTTGGTGTTGGTTCTTCAACACCCCTTGAACTGCTAGAGGTTCTGGCAACCTGTTCACATTGGCATACCTGCACATCCAACTCAAAACTCTTTTATTTTTACAAACACAATATGTTATGACTTATGTATATGTAGTTTCTAACCAATTATACAATATTACTTACATATCTCCCAACAAATGGGCAATGACGGTGACGGAAGCTTTTCTACGATTACACCTCCTTGTTTCAAAAGAGCATGTGTGTATGTTGATGTACTTTGTCATGGTGAAATCTCTTGACTTACCCAACATAGAGAAACGAGCTCTCCATTTGCATTCTTTATCCTCACATCTAGCAAGCACAGCCGCCTTCTTGGACTTTTCTATCTTGTATTGAGAACAGTTATAGATTGCATTTAGAGCCAATGCAACTTTCAACTCTTTTTTACTTTTGTAAGTGTGCCCAATTTTAAGTTCCCACCTCTGTTGAAGAGTCTCAACAAAATCAATCCTTGCACTTTGCTCCGGATCCTCTTCATTTGGGTAACCAATAGCACCATACCCAGGATTTAAAATTATACTACCCCTTTCCGCTCCTTCAATCAATCTAGACATTGTTGCTTGCTCATCATAAAGTATTATGCTCGAATTATCCATACCGTTTGTAGTTATCATTGTTTCTTCAATAGGGTGTTTCTCTCTCGTTGTAACACACATTGGGATGCTCCATGATATATTACCCAAGTTGTTTGTGTCTACAAACATTTCAAAATCTTCCCAAGTTTCAATGTCAAACGGGTGCAAAGATGGATTTATAGTGTTTCCATAGGTCAAGGTAATATCATGCTTATCCAAGCACAAATTAAATCTTGACCCTATTAACCTCCTCAAGTCATCCATTGTTGATCCTTTCTTCATAATCATGTGCTTGCTATGGACATTACCAACATACCTCCAGCAGTCATCAACACAAACCCAATCTCCACCCGCATAAACCGCAAATTGTAAAGTTTCCATCCCTATAAAGAAAAAGGCAATGTTAGTACGCTTACAAACAAACACAACTCTTACCGTTGCTTACCCACAAATAGAAAATGTAAACACACATTGGGGTAAGCTGAAACTTCATACAACATGAAGTTTCAGCTTACCCCGAAATATATTACCCAAGAACTTTGAGATAACCCAGAAATAGGAACAAACTTGCTTACCCAGAAAATGTAAACAAACTGATTCACACCTCTTACCCAGGAAGAAGAGAAGTTTCAGCTTACCCAGAAATATATTACCCAAGAACTTTGATATAACCCAGAAATAGGAACAAACTTGCTTACCCACAAATAGAAAATGTAAACAAACACTGTTTACCCACAAATAGAACATGAAGTTTCAGTGTTTTAGATTCGCACCTCTTACCCAGGAAGATGAGAAGTTTCAGCTTACCCCGAAATATATTACCCAGGAACTTTGAGATAACCCAGAAATAGGAACAAACACTGCTTACCCAAAAATAGAACAGGGCTATGTAAGCAGTCCAGATTCCGTTGAAGAAGAAGCTGAACAAGTACTCCAGATTCCTGCGTTTCAATGGGAAGAAGAAGCTCAACAAACACTGCTTACCCAGAAAAGAGCTGGGCTATGTAAGCAGTTCAGATTGATATGTTTTTGAGATAACCCAGAAATAGGAACAAACTGCTTACCCAGAAATAGAACAGGGCTATGTAAGCAGTCCAGATTCCGGTGAAGAAGAAGTTGAACAAGCAGTCCAGATTCTTGCGTTTCAATGGGAAGAAGAAGCTCAACCAACATTGCTTACCCAGAAAAGAGCTGGGCTATCTATGAAGAAGAAGCTCAACAAAACAGCTGCTGCGTTTCAATGGGATACGAACCAAAAGGCCTCATATGAATTCCTGCGTTTCAAATGGGAAGATGAAGGGACAGTGGAGGGAAGGAGATGGGCTAGCTGAATTGATTGGGCTTTTTTTAATATTTTTCTACATGTCACCCATCAAATCAGTCCACATACCTATGACATTTACTTTTCTGCTTTTTGCTACAATAGCAGCCCATTTTCTAAATAAAATTTGCAGAGGCCCAAAATCCAAACTCTATAGTGTAAAAAGCCTACATTGCAAATTTTGCCATCATTTAATTGGTGGCTAATTCGCACATTTGCTCTGCGTAATTTATGTATATGGTTCATACTTTGTATTTCGTATATTTATATGTCGGTGATCTTTTATGTGCTGAGTGTTGATATTGATGAAGGAGACGAACATAATTTATGTATTTGCTAATATTATGTAGTTGTTAAATTTATGTGGCGTTGATTTTTATGTGCTGAGTGTCAGTAATGATGAAGGTGACGAACATAATTTATGTATCTGCTATTAATATTATGTAGTTGTTAAATTTATGTGTCAGTAATGACGAAGGTGACGAACATAATTTATGTATCTGCTAATATTATGTAGTTGTTAAATTTATGTGGCGTTGATTTTTATGTGTTGAGTGTCAGTAATAATGAAGGTGACGAACATAATTTATGTATCTGCTAATATTATGTAGTTGTTAAATTTATGTGTCAGTAATGACGAAGGTGACGAACATAATTTATGTATCTGCTAATATTATGTAGTTGTAAAATTTATGTGGCGTTGATTTTTATGTATCTGCTTAAAATTATGTACATAATCTTTCATCACTGTTGATTCGAATACATAAATTTCACAGAAATGGATAATTTCAAAATTAAGGCCATGTAGTTAAAGATCAACAATTGCGGTTTTGAGTATGGATTTTAGGGAAAACGTTCATAAATTGTTTTCGGTTTGAACCAAAATCGAAGCCATTAAAATGGTATATTGTTGAGAATTTGGAATACTTACAAGGATTGATTATTGTTAAAATAGATCAGACAGGAAGTTGAAGACGGTCGAAGTTCACGATTTGAAGATGGAGGTTGCGAATGGAGAATCTCACGATCCAATGGAGGTTCCGAATGACGCTTAATTTTTGGGATGAAATGTTTAGGAAAGAAGACGAACCGAAGATACCGTATCATGCTGTTGCCTTTTTTATTTAATATATCTTTAACAAATTGGTGTAGAATATACCGTATCATGCTGTTACCTTTTTTTTAATTTAATATATCTTTAACTTTTAGGCAATAATTATGCTACATTACTAATTTGCCCTTAAATAACTACCTTATTACCCATGATTTATAATTTCTTTTAGCTTTATTTTTTGGAAGAAAAATAGAGGGGCCTATTTTGTATCATGGATACAAAAAGTGCCCTTCTACACCAATTTTCTCTTTGGAAAATCCTACAGATAAACACAATATACAAAATCGACTTAAGGTCGGCCAATGAATTACGGAAGACATTGTGTAAATATTAAAAATACTAAATTAAATCTTATAAGTGTATATTATATTTGCTAACTTTGATATGTTGTCCTCGCGTTGATTTCAGTTGTTGTTTAGCAACTCAATATACAAAATCGACTTAAAAAAAAGTTAAACCTTTATCAAATATTATTTCCGACTCCAAGCCGAATTTCTCCGTTTTTTTGACGAAGTTCAGATAAAACATATATTCAGAGAAAACAATTGTATTGCTGACCGACTGACCTATTTGGGAATATCAAAACTCAACCTGTTTTTCTGACGATCCCGAACTTCGTGTTCTCATACGCTAGGATGCTTTAGGGTGGACTACCTCTAGAAGATAGTTCAACCTAACCGCTTTCGGTTTTACAAAAAAAAAAAAAACTATTAAAGAAAGAATTTGGTGAAGTGACTCTTTTTTATGAGTCTTTATTTTGTAGACCCCTCTAATTTTTATACTCTAATTGACTTACCACTATTACTCTAGTAGGGGTACATTTACTAGACGTATTTATGCTACGAGCCTACTTAACAAATCAATATTTGTAAAAGCCCTAGTTAGTGAATTTGTCTATTATTAAAATCTTAAAAATATCTAATAACAAACTTAAAAATTTATATTATCTATAATTTATTATCTACGCATTTGATCGAAATAATAGAAAAAACATTCAATATTTATACTTTTAATTAAGTATCATAAAATTCCTTTCATGACATGAACATTTAAAAAAAAGATATAACTAGAAGCATAAAAATGCCTTTTATCTTAAGTTTTTTTATTCTATTATTTTTAGAGCCAAACTATACTATGTCTAAAATTAAAGTAACCAAAATAAAAGGATTTATTTAAAAAAAAAAGGAAAAGGAAAGAAAACATGGTGAGGATATTGGCCCCACAAAATTACAACTGAAGTAACAATAATAAAATATTTGTGCGGCACCTAGGTTTCGAGCACGGTGAAAGTATAAATTTCAGTAGGCCCGGTCTAACCACTAAGCTAATGTGGTTTATTTTACCCCAACAAAAATATACCATAGATTAAAACCGACTGAAGTGTTCACCTCACACATGTTCGGGACCATCCCCTGCCTATTATTCTTGGTCCCTTTATACTACTTGCTGAATATGTGGTATACATTTTATACTATTTAATTGTGTAGTTGACTAGACATCTATTTTTTAACTGTGTCAAACTCGAATAATGAAGATTAAGGGCATGTTTGGTATTTATATTAGGGTTTTAGTATTTTTGACGTCGATATCGAATACGACATTAAGATATGAGTATGTGATTGATATCTGACGTCTTTGTTTTTGAGGTTTTAGTATATAAATGATAACACAAAGAAGAGATACATTTTTGTATTATCCGATTTTTCAGATTTTTTTATAATCGATTTAATTTCAGATCAAATCGAATTTGTGAAGATATAAAGTTAAAGAAGTTTTAAATTGGAGATTTGATGGATAATGATTTGGAGACTTGATGGATAATGATACAGAGTAATTGACGTTAATTACGGAATTAGAAAATTCTCGTTAATCATCTTCCCATCTAAACCTAACTCTCCCTTTCTCTCTCTTTCTCTCTCCCAAGTCAATGTTCACCACCAAAAATCGATCCTCCAATCGAGTTGGGACCGTATTCTTCGAGCCCAAGCATTGATGGTGTTTATCATTGGTCGAACACATCCCCTCATATAAATTCTGCTCAACGAATCTCTCCAAGTATTCTACATCATACACTCGGGCATCCGTCAACAAGAGTTTTTCAAGTTCTAGCTAAACAGCTATCCTTAGGTGTCAGTACTTATCATCAACATTTGTGTAACTCATGTAATAACAATAAAGTTCATAAACTCCCATTTCACGAGTCCTTGGTAAAATCTTGTCACCCTTTGGAAGTTATATATTCGATTGTATGGAGTTTCCAATTTCTTCATATGACGGTTTTCGGTATTATGTTCTTTTTGTTGACGATTATACTCGTTATACTTGGTTATATCCACTTAAGTTGAAGTCGGACACAAAAGACATTTTCATCAAATTCAAAACTTTGGTAGAAAACTATTTTGGTCATAACATCAAAGTTTTATATTCGGATAATGGTGGAGAGTATATTGCACTTCGAAATTATTTGAGTTCTGTAGGAGTAACACATCTTACCACTCCTCCTCACACACCGGAGCACAATGGGGTCTCGGAATAGAAAGTATCGAGATGTTGTTGAAACTGCACTCTCTTTACTTACCCATTCGGGCTTTCCCCTAAATCATTGGCCTCATGCCATGCTAACGACAACATATCTCATAAACCGTCTTCCTACATCTACACTACAAAATGCCACTCCATTTTTCGAACTCACTAATGAGCATCCGAATTATCAAAAGTTGAAGAGTTTTGGGTGCTTATTTCCATGGTTGAAACCGTACAATTTTCACAAACTTCTTCCTAAGTCAGTTTCTTGTGTGTTTATCGGCTATTCCGCTACACAAAGTGCTTACCAATGCCTTGACTTGTCAACAAGAAAAGTCTATACATCCTGCCATGCGAGGTTTGTTGAAATAGAAATGCCCTATCGATCAATGACCGCTGCTGCATCCTCCAACAATTCACTATCGGATGAATGGTCCATTTTGTCCTAACCATTCTTCTAGATAGAAGGTTTAAGCCCTTACCCTTGGTCAAACCACAACTCCAAAACACAAGCCCACTTCTTCACCTCCCTCTCTCTCACCAGACCCATCAACAAATACCATTGGATCCCAACTACCGAACCCATTACGAAGCCCACAAATACAGCCCCCCACTTCCACAGTTATTCAAAACCCTCAACGCTCTGGAGTGATAACTCGTTCACGCAACAATATAATCAAACCCTCCAAGAAACTCAACCTAACTTCCACCCTTGTCAACCCTAGTCCCATTGAACCCAAGTCAATTACTCAAGCCCTAAAACCCCCGGAGTGGAGGTCTGCCATACAGAGAGAATATGATGCCCTTGTTGTAAATAATATGTGGACACTAGTACCACCAACATCAACGTCAAACATTGTAGGCAACAAATGGGTCTAAAGGGTTAACTTTCTACTAGATGGCTCGGTTGATAGACTAAAGGCTCGACTGGTAGCCAATGGGTTTCATCAGCGTCATGGATGGGATTACAAAGAAACGTTCTCTCTTATGGTTAAACATGTCACGGTGCGAGTAGTGTTGTCTATTGCCGTCATCAATGGTTCGGTCGTACGTCAATAATGAATTTTTGCATAGGACCCTAAAGGAAGGCGTGTACATGGTCCATCCGTCAGGGTTTGTTGATGTTCATAACCCAAATTATGTCTACAAGCTCAACAAAACCATCTATGGATTGAAGCAAGCTTCTCGAGCATGGTATAATGCTCACAAGGTATTCCTTCTTAATCTGGGCTTTACAAACTCTATATCTGATGCTTCGTTGTTCATTCTCCACAAATCTGTTGCAACTACTTATCTCTTGGTATATGTTGACGATATCATCGTCATTGGCGATTCCCCACATTTGTTGTCACAAATAATTGAGTGTCTGTCGACAAAGTTTTATGTCAAAGACTTAGGGACTCTAAGCTACCTCTTGGGAGTTGAGGTTTTACCTATGAAAAATGGAATCTTCATGTCGCAAACAAAATACATAGATGTTCTTCTACAAAGAACCGGCATGAGTCAGACAAAGGCACTTTCCACACCTATGTCTCCAACTGAGGATCTTCATTGCAAGAGTGCTTCAATTTTTCCGTCTCCTATTGATTACAGGACCATTGTCGGCTCACTACAATATCTCAGCCTCACTAGACCTGGTATTGGCTACTCTGTCAACAAGCTCTCGCAGTTTATGCATAAACCGACACTTGTTCACTGGACAACTATGAAGCGCTTACTAAGGTACCTGTTTGGCACTCTACATCTAGGAATCAATATATCTCAATTCAAATCAGCCTCCCTTCATGCATTCTTTGATGCTATGCTGACAGGGCTGGAGACAAGATTGATTACATATCCAGCACTGGTTACCTACTGTTCTATGGTGCAACTTATCTCTTAGAGCTCCAAAAAACAAAAGACAATAGTTAGATCCTCCACAGAGGCAGAATACAGAATGCTGACATATACAACTATAGAAATTGTGAGTCAAGATTTGATGAATGAATTACGGGTGGTTGTCTCAACCGTTCCTGTTGCTATTGTGATAATATGGGAGCCACAAGCTTAAGTTCCAATCCAACATTTCAAGATAAGTCCAGCTTCACTTGAGAGAGGATATTGGAAGAACTAGTCTTATCGATCTAGGTTGTTATGCTTAATTTAGGTTGTTAGGATTGTCTAGGTTATTAAGCTTATCTCTCTATCGTATAACTACTGTGTATAAATATCTAATTCTATCTAATTAATAAATCATTTCTTAAGCTACAACACTTGCACCCTGGAGTCAACACTTGCTTCACTCGTGCAGACCGCCAGATGCAACCACCGGAGATGAGAACCAGAGCCACCAACCTTGCCGTCTTGCCCGAGTCCGCCGCAAACGTCGCCTATACGAGACCTTCGCCTACCTAGTTTCGATGAATTCCCCTCTCCCACCTCGTCCAATCGGAATTGATTTCCTTGTCGCTAGATCGGAGATAAAGAAGGGGAGAAGGCGGTGTGCATCCGCAATCGTCTCCGCCGTTGTCTGCCACCAATTAAATCGCCGCCTCCAAAAAGCTCCACCGTTGCCGAAACGAAGCTCGCCACCACCATGATTGAAGCCGTCGGAACCAGGTGTGAATAATGCGTAAAATATATCTCTCTAGTATTCATTGTACCATGTATATGTATATATACAAGGTTCAGGTGAGTTTGTTACAACTTCTACTTATTTACATATCTTCTTCATTATTCTATGTATTTGCTATATATGCCCTATACATATACTCTACACCCCCCCTTCAAGCTGGACTGGAGTCACAAGGCCAAGCTTGCGAGATAGGAAAAGGTGTTGTTGCTCTCCAAGTGCTTTAGTGAAAATGTCTGCAAGTTGGAGTGTAGAAGGAACATGAGCAGTGACAATGAAGCCTTTCTGGACTTCATCTCGAACAAAATGGCAATCTATTCGAAGATGCTTGGTCCGTTCATGAAATACTGGGTTAGCAGCGAGATGTTGTGCTGCTTTGTTGTCACAATATAGTGTGAATGGACGAGGAAGGTGAACCTGAAGATCCGTAAGTAAACCATCAAGCCAAATGACTTCACTTGTGGTCATGGACATAGCGCGATACTCGCTTTTAGCAGAAGACTTACTAACTGTGCGTTGCTTCTTAGTCTTCCAAGACACCAAGGAGGTGCCAAGAAACAAGCAGTAGCCTGTGACTGATCTACAAGAAAAGGGACATGACCCCCAGTCGGCATCACTATAAGCTGTAAGAGATAGTGTGGACTGAGGTTTATATGATAAAGCAAAATCAATGGACCCTTTGAGATAACGTAACAAGTATGAAGCTGCTTGCCAATGTGGTATACGTGGAGATGAAAGAAATTGACTCAATTGCTGAACAGTGTAAGCAATGTCAGGCCGAGTAAGAGTAAGATATAGAAGGCGACCAATTAACCTTCTGTACATCTCAGGTTCATGATAGAGCTCACCAGAATCAGAAGAGAGGTGAGTATTGCGTTGCATTGGAAACTTGGCAGGCTTGCATTGCAACATGTGAGTATCATTCAAAATATCATGAATGTATTTACGTTGGTTCAGAAACAAACCAGCTTTGGTATGGTCAATTTCCATCCCCAGAAAGAATTTGGCAATCCCTAAGTCCTTGATAGTGAAGGCTCGATCAAGAGCTGTTTTGAGAGCAATTATTTCTGATGATGTATTACCAGTAATCAAGACATCATCGACATACACAAGGACGACAGTGATGCTGGAGGATGTCTTCTTTATAAAAAGAGAATAATCCTGATGGGACTGAATGAAATTCAACTGAAGTAATAGCTTAGTAAACTCGATATTCCACTGCCGGCTAGCCTGTTTAAGGCCATATAACGAACGCTTGAGTCGACAAACATGCCCTGGTGGAACACGATCATAACCTTGAGGTGGTGCAAGATAAACTTCATCCAGATAGCCATGAAGAAATGCATTGTTAATATCTAGCTGGTGCAAAGGCCATGAATGGGACGCAGCTAAAGCTAGAATGGTACGAATGGTTGCATACTTAGCCATTGGGCTGAACGTATGTTTGTAATCATTGTCTTTGATCTGGTTGTAGCCTTTGGCTATTAATCTGGCCTTATGTCTTTCAATAGTACCATCAGCTCGATACTTGAGCTTGTAGATCCATTTGGATCCTATAACAGTCTTGCCTGGATGTAAAGCCACAATATCCCAAGTGTTATTTGATTCCAGTGCCATGATCTCCTTGTGCATGGCCTCAACCCAAAGAGGGGATTGAGTAGCCTGAGTGTAAGTAGATGGTTCAACTGATTGGATTACATGACATAAAGCATGAATGTAATCCTGAGAATGAGGAGTGAGATCAAAATGCTCAATAGAGGTGATGGAATTGCACTTGTAATCTTTGAGGTAAGTAGGACGGGTTATGGTACGAGTAGGCCGAGTTGAAGGAATAATTACTGAAGGAGGAGATGTGGGAGGTGGAATAATTATATTGGAAGGAGGAGAGGACATAGGTAATGATGCTGGACTATGTGTATCCAGAAAAGGTACTGGGATTGGATGGGCAAAAGAAAACTCCCTGGACACAGGTAAGTCACTGGAAGGTAAAGAAAAAGTGGGTGAAGTATTTGTGGGTAATGATACTGGATTATGAACTATGGGATAGTCCATGTCAGGAGCAGGAGTGACCAATGGAAGACTGGAGGGACTCGAAGATGTAGCGGAGTATTGGGAAGATTGTTTGTATGGAAATGTGGATTCTTGGAATGTGACATGCCTACTAATAATGACTTTATTAGTAGTGAGATTAAAAAGCTTATAGGCTTTTTGACCAGGAGGATAGCCCAAAAGAATACAAGGTGTAGAGATAGGTTCAAACTTATCTCTTTTGGGAAGTAAAAACTCAGAACCATTGTCTGATCGAAATATCTTGACTGTGGTATTGAATATATTCTTCACGTAGGCCAAGAAACTGGTGACAATCTTTATGACTTGCTGCTTATTAGCCATGAGAAACGTCCATGTACATCTGGAAAAGTCATCAACTATTGTCAAAAAATAACGAGCACCACACAAAGCAACTGTATGGTATGGGCCCCAAATATCACAGTGAATTAAACTAAAAACAGTGGAAGCTCGTGATATGCTAATGTCAAATGGAATCTTATGTTGCTTAGCTGTAATACAAGCTTGACAATCCAGCTGTGAAACTTTAGCATGAGTATAGTCATCAACATGATGAATTTTAGAGACAGACATATGTCCTAAACGTGCATAAAATAAAGGCATATCACAATGTTTAGTAGAAATGTGAGATACTGCATGTATTGGAGATATAGATGAACCAATCTTGTAGAGATGACCTTCCTTATAGCGAGATGCAATCACATTCTCAATTGTAAGGTCCTGGAATGTACAGGAAGACTGAGTAAAAGTGACTTTCATAGGTAAAGTATGAATTAGTCGAGAAATGGACAACACATTATGTTTGAAGGCAGGAATATACAGCACATCATGAAGAATAATCTTTGAGGAGATAATGATGGTGCCTTTATGAGAAACTACCTTCACTGAACCATCAGGAAGGCCGATCATCAAAGGCTTATCTAACCTTGATAATTCAGAGAATAGATCCTTGCAAAATGAAATGTGATCTGTGGCGCCAGAGTCCAAGATCCAAATATGAGTATTAACTGTGGTATTCACATAGCCAGAGAGAATACCTGCGTAATTGAAAGAAGAGCTGCCTTGCTTCTCCAACATAAGTTTCATGACCTCCTGGCATACATCATTAATCATGGATTGATCCATGAGAGGTGTGGAGATATCAGATGATTCCAAAGGCGATTCAGCAACATTAGAATCCAGATTATTGACTGCTTTATAATGATGAGAAGATGAATCAACACGACTGCCTGTAGATTTATCCTCCTTGTTTTTGAATTCCTTGTACCAATCAGGTACACCAATTAGCTTAAAACAGGACTCTCGCAAGTGACCTTTCTCTTTGCAATAGGTACACAAGCGATCAAGCTTTTCTTTCTTATAATCCCTGCGACTTCCTCCTGCTTGTCTATAAGGAGGAGACCGAGACACGTCAAAAACATCATGCGTGACAGGAACATGACATGTAAGTTCCTTTTGCTTCTCAACTTGTAATATCATCTGAAAAATTCGATTCTCTGTAGGCAATATCTCAAGAGATAATATCTGGCTACGTGTATGCTCATATTGCTCATTGAGCCCCATGAGAAATTGCATAATACGAGTAGTAGATTCCCTAGTGGCTACCTTTTTAAGAACTTCACATTTACAGTGAGCAATGCCAAGACACGAACAAACAGGAATGGCATCTATGGTACTTAATTCATCCCACAACTTCTTGAATTTGGCATAATAAACAGCAACATATGTGTTATCTTGTTTAAGCATAGACAAATCCTTATGGAGTTGGTAAATAAGAGGAGCATTTGATACCTCAAATCGCTCACCAACATCCTTCCACAATTCAAAGGCTGATTCGACATATGTGAACAATTCTGCTATGTCCGACTTCATAGAGTGTAAGATCCAGCACCGGATCATGTAATCAGCACGAATCCACCTTGTAAGCTTATCGGCATCACCAAGAGAAGGTTTAGCACATGTGCCTTCAATGAAGCCAAGCTTTTGCTTCGCGCCAAGCGCCATCCGGATGCTCCGCTTCCAGGTGGTAAAATTAGCTCCATTAAAGAGAACAAAAACGAGTTGCATTCCTGGATTATCGGAATTGGACAAATGTAATGGATCGTTGACATCAATCGATTGTCGATCCAAGGTAGGGTTAGAAGTATTCGTCGAATCCGACGATTGTTCAGTAGCCATGGATATGAGATGCAAAATCGAATGGGAGAACTAAAATGAAACAATATGTGTGATGAATTGGAAGGAGCTAAAAAAAATCAGATCTGAGAAATTTGTGTTTCCCGCTCTGATACCATGTGAATAATGCGTAAAATATATCTCTCTAGTATTCATTGTACCATGTATATGTATATATACAAGGTTTAGGTGAGTTTGTTACAACTTCTACTTATTTACATATCTTCTTCATTATTCTATGTATTTGCTATATATGCCCTATACATATACTCTACACCAGGGTTGAAGCGCCGCCATCTTCACCTTGGAAACCCTTAATCGGGGAGGTGGGACTTTTGGTATAATCACACATAACCACCTAGACTTTTAATTACTGTAACAACCCAGATTTTATTAATTTCACTTTTTTCCCCTAACTAAATAATTGTAGAAAAAATAACCCAAGTTTTCTTTTTATAAAAATGCCCAAACTTTTAAAAGTTCACCAATTGCATGGTTTGGTTAATTACAGAATTTAACCAAAGCTAATTAATATGGGTAATGACCTATATGTCTATAGTTTGTAATTATGGCCCAAATTTTAGTAAATGGAGCTAAAATTTGTGTAGTTGACATGTTTAGGTCTCATACACTTTGGACACACATTTGGATATGAAGAGACTTTATTTGAGATCGATACGTGACATTTGACCTTCTCCTAACCTTCAACGGGTAAGGTCTCTTAAACCTTATTCGGAATCCGTTATCTAGAACTTGTTTGTAGATTGTTTGTAGTTGTTTTGAGGTAAGTCATACTGACTTACTTAGTTGCCGCCCTGTTTAAGATTAGATTTGTTGTTGATTGTGAGTATAACATATTTTGGAAATTATATTTATATGAGTTATGCTTTAAAGGGTTTTCACTAAATAGTGTTATTCGTTGTATCTTGATTGTTTAGAGTAAGTGGGTATCATTATGACGACATTGCATAGAAAAAGTGTTAACGATATATGGAAAGTGAATTGGAAATTGTTACAAATAGCGATGAGAGTGTGAGATGTGTTTTATATGAGTATCTATATATGTTGATATAGGTTATTATAAACAATGACACACATGAATATATGTATGAGTTGTAAGATATGATGACGGTTATGGAGGAAGATATAAGTTGATGGTTTCATGTGATGGAAGTATATATGATATGATGAGGATTATGATAAGCTATGTGATTAAATAGTTGGCTTGTTAGTGATTAGAATTGAAGGAATTAAGCATATGTATGATATGACATCAATTGTTAGAGATGATTGGTATTTGAGTTATCCTAGGTAGGTATCGATGTAGATATTCTATTAAGAAGATTCAATTAAGTAAATAGTTTGTTTTGGTATTGAGTTAGTGTTTAGTAGTTTATCCTTTGAGACCTTGTGTACATAGGTGTGTAGGGGGCATGAATGATATGGTGTTATGAGTTCGGAGATGAGTAGTTGATTAGATGATTGTGTTGTGTGATCTGAATGTGATGGTTGACTCTAAGGACAATATAAGGATGTGTTGGAATATAATATGTTTATGAATGATGTTGAGAAAAACGTGTTGTGAGTAGGGGATGTTGCATTTCAGGATATTTGGGCTAATCATTTTCAGAGATTTTATAGGCTTATACACCTATATACATATTATATAATTATGATTTGAAAGTATTTACAATTGGTAACCACCGGTACGGCCATAGGCATGTTGTCCTCGATGAGGGAGTGATGTCCCAGGTATAATCATGAGACGTGGTGGGAGCCCCTTCCATATATTAAACTTGCATACATGTTTTGCACGGTGCTATAGTAGAGATCTGGCCGGGAAAAAAGGTGGATATATATAATAAAGACATGATTACAAATCTTCGTAACCGTTAGTACGCCGGAGGGGCACATGTGGACTTGAGAGAGAACGTTGTGTTATCTTGTGTTGCCTAGACTTGAGAGATGATACATTCATTGCACTACATTGCATTGCATTATCTACATATCATCATGATCATTATCATGGTGAACATTATCATCGTTTCCGAGTATTATAATATTTATTCTGATATTTGACTACCTTTATATAGTTAACGTGTATACAAGTTCAGTGGTTTAGTGTACATACTATTTCTTATTGTTTATTATGCTTAGATTATATGTCGGTTGTTTCGGTATTTTTGTCAAAGTATGCTACTGTTAGGAAGTTATATAGTTTAACTTGATGAACCACGTCCTATACATTATTTTTTTTGGTTTAGGTTTAACTATTATTTATATGAGGTAAGTTTGACAGTATATTATTAGTATTTTTATTTTGAAGTTCCTCATAAGATGCACACAAGTTTGATCTAATTCTTGAGCTTCGGTTTTGACTTTGGGAAGCTATCTAATGATTTTATATGTTGTTAAATTTTAGGATAACTTCAAGTGTTAGGTATATTTTGGAGAAACTTCTCGGAGTTGGTGATCAGCCGGACATGCGTGTGTCTTAGGATTTGGGAAGATGGTTGTACTCTTGATCTTTAGATTAAATTTGTAAGGTTGTACCATTCTTTATCTTATTTTTGTATATGGTTTAAAAGTGCATGTGATTAAGACTATTTACAATTTAAAGGTCGGTTATGTTTTATTGTTATGTCGTGCTCTTGTTGGAAGGCTCGATAGTGAAATTGTCGTTAGGCTAAATTTAGTGAACTCATTGTGTGGTTCATATCCTAGTGACACTCCGAGTTTTCCAATTGGGGACACTACAATTTCATCACAATTTTACTCTTGAAAAGGGTTCAGAGAGAGAATGAAAGAGGAAAGACAAATATAAGATACGTGATATCTCTAATTTTTGTAGTAGAGCAGGGGACAAACTTATATTAAAAGTATATTAAGGATTGATATTCATATACTTATCTACCAAATACTAAATTTAATTTAATTTATTTATTTTGATTCACATATTTGATTTCCAGGTATGGATATCAAACAAACTCTACGGCGTATCCATATTTGCTACTTTTGTTTACCGGCTTAATTTCGATCTTGCTTGTACATTAATTCTAGGGGTTACATTTAACTTGTCTTTCACCACTTATCAATATCCAATTTTCAGTTGTGCATTGCATTGTATGATGATTGGATGTAATTTAATTGAATGTTTAAGTTTGCAGATTTCTTGTTTTATGAAAAATTATATTAATGTAACTGAAAAGAGATAATTACAAGGGCTTCTAGCCCTGGGAGATTATAGGTATCAAGGGAAAAGAGAAAGAGAGAGACATAAGGGTGTTAAAGGTGAATGCTGAGAGTATTGGCCCAGAAAAGGGAGTTCTGGGAGCGATCTTTCCAGTGGCTTGTTGTGTAGGTTTTGGTGGCGTTTATGTTGCTATGGGCGCAGGAGGTGGGGAGGGTTTTCTTTTGGTTAAAAATGAGGTCATTTCGGGCTTTCCAAATGAAGTATACATAGTTGATGATGGTAGAGATTTGCACATGGGCAAGCAAGTCATCTTTGCGCGGGTGCACATTTTTTAGCTAGGTCCAGATGCAAGGGGTGTACGGGTATTGGGGGGGGGGGATTCTAAGACATTTTGAGATAAGGTCCATAAACAGGGAAGAGTAGCTACAGTTTTGTAGGAGATACACCTCATCCTCAACACAGTGATTGCAAAGTTTGCAAGTGTTATCGGTTACAAGGTTCCAAGCCATCAATTTTGATAGCGTAGGGAGGCGATTGTGGGAGGCGATCCAAGTGATAAAGCTGGATTAGGAATGCAAGTACCACTCCAGATGATGCCCAATCTGAAAGGCGTAGAGGGACTAGGAGGCTTCCAATAGAGGTTATAAGCTGCAATGGTGGAGAATCTGTTGCAAGATTTGGTGGTGGTGTTAATGAAGTTGACATTGCTAACAGAGGAGATGATCTCATCACGAACTTTTAGAATTTGGCACCATGCAATGTTGGGCTTGTAGTTTGAGTCGATGGACCATATGGATCTCCCTTTGATGATGTTTGAGAAGACCCAAGCCGACCATAAGCTATGGTGGTTGCTTGCACCATCCAACTCGAACATAAGTTTTGATAGACAAGCCTTGTTTCAGTAAAGGATTTCCTTGAAGCCAAGACCTCCATCATCCTTGTCCTGATAGATTGTATTTCAGGCAATCAGGGCGCGAGAGCTGGAGATCTTTCCAACCCATAAGAAGGAGCGTAAAAGGCTGCGAATGCTATACATGATGGAGGGCAGGATGAAGAGGGACGAGCACAGTAGTAGCACATAGACATGAGGATTGAAGAGATCAACTGCTTCCTACCTACATAAGACAGATTACGAGCACTCCAAGAGTTAATTTTTTTTTGTTATTTTTGTGATAAGAGGTTGGTACTCAGCAAGGCTGAGTCTTTTGCTGCCCACAAGTAAACCAAGGTAGGTGAAGGGTAAGGAACCAAGGGTGAGGCTAGAGGAGAGGGTAAGGTTTTCACGTTCATGGGAAGAGAGACCCCCAATGAAGATGGAAGGCTTAGTATCATTTATAAGAAGACCAAAATATCTGCCAAAAGCCTCAAGAGTGTTTCTTAGAATCTTGATGGACATGGAATCACCACGAGAGAAGAGCAGGAGGTCATCCACAAAGCAAAGGTGAGTAATACGAGGGGAAGAGCACTTGGGGTGAATATTGAAGTTTGATTTGTGGTGTTAATCTTGAGCATCGAGGAGAGGACTTTCATGACAATGACGAAGAGAGGAGGGGATAAGGGACAGTGATAGGTGATAGAATCACTATCATTTAGGGTAGTTTTTAGAGTCTTTTTATTGCATTAGTGTCAGTTTATGCTACTAACTCCTTGGTCCAGAAGAAGAAGATCAAAAGAAGCTAAGGAAGGATAAGCACTTAGGAGTGAAGATCGATCAAGAAGCAAAGTTTCTATTGCTCCACCGCCCCGCGGGTCCTTGCAGCCACCCCTGCGGTGACTTGCCTTGACGAGACGAAGACTAGCTCCCCTGCGCCTCCCACTGCGCCCTGCCTGTGCCTCGCCTTGGGAGCTGGAAGGTGAAGATTCTGTGTCACCGCCCTTGTGTTGCCCATAAGGCGCCCCTGCGCATTGACATCAAAAACGTCAGGAAGGCGAAAGGTCAGACGTTGAAGTGCATTAAAGATCCGCCCCAGCGGAGTTGTGTAGCCGCCCCAGCGGTTCTGAAAAAGATCAACCGATTCTGCCTAAACCGCCCCTGCGGTTCCTGAAAGCCGCCCCTGCGGTGTAACGCCAGAAGCTTTACTCCGGCTGTTTACACCACCTTTATGGCATTAAAGGTGGTTGTTTTAGGCCGGCTATTTCATCCTAATTAAGTGTCTTTTGTAGTATAAATAGTCCATGGCTGATTGCTAGAATTATCCATTTAGACTTGAGTTTTTCCATTGTAATGAGTTGCTAACTCCCTTGCTACATTGGGTTGGTTTGAAGCTGCTTTGTTACTTTGGTTGTAAGTTCTTTTAATATAAGTTTTTATTCAGTAATGCTTTGTGATTCCTTGATCTCCATTATTTAATTGCATGTTAAATATTACTTGAGATTGATCACCTTAGGTTCTAAAGTGCATGTAAACAACTAGGATTAATAGGTTCCGGGTTCGGGTCTTTAATCTAGTAGCAACTTTAAGTAATAACGGGTTGTAATTACTTAAAGAAAAGGAACACAAATATAAAGATAAGTTTAACGGCTTTAATCTTCTCTTTATATCCCTCAGTCTTTGTTTGAATGCTAACTTGTTATTTGTTCTTGTAGGTTTGCGGAACTTTAATAGGTTAAGTTGTGTTGATGCCGGTTGGCTCAACACATATGTATGATCGAGACGGGAGATTACTTAAAAACTTGTAAAAGGAATGCACCAAAGTAGCAATTGTATGCTTAGAATCAACCTAGTGTAGATTCATCCATTATTGTCTTACTTGTCGCATTAATCGTTTTCATAAGTTTTTGTGCATCAATTCAACCAAACCCCCCCCCCTTTGTGTCACTTGTCATTATAATCGATAATTGCATCTGAAACACCTTAACTCTCTTGGGTTCGACCCTTACTTAATCACTATACTTATTCTTAGTGCTAAGTCGGGATTTACTTTTGATTGGGTATAGACGACCATAGAAATACCTTCGGTCAAATTTTGGCGCCGTTGCCGGGGAGTTTTTGTGTTTTATTATTATTATTGATTATTGGTTTGAACCATTTTTATGGTTCAAACCCGTGCTACTAATTTCGGCTTTGCTTCTTTTGATCCAAAAATTGAAAGGACGCATATCCGGCAACGAAGACAACAACAACTACAACAAGAGATGGTTGACCATACTCTTCGTCAACTTACGCAGCCCACTTTGGCTCAAAACCCTCTTGCGGTCGTTATACCAGCACTAGGGGAAGGAGTCAACTTTGAGCTCAGGCCTCATTCACTTGCTTCCATCCTTCCATGGGCTAAGTGGAGAAGACCCCATCAAGCACCTTGGGAAGTTCCACACCGTTTGCATGAGCATGAAGCCGGCCAACATTACCGAAGAACAGATCAAGATGAGGGCATCCGGCTTCACACTCAAGGATTTGGCGGATGATTGGTATTACCACCTTCCATCCGGGAGTATTGACACTTGAGAGAACCTTCACAAAGTGTTCTTGGAGAAATACTTTCCAGCTAAAAAGGCCAATAGCTTGAAGAAAGCTATAAGCAACATCGAGCAAGAGGCAACCGAAACTCTCTACGAGTACTTCGAAAGGTTTGCATGCCTCCGATCCAGCTGTCCTTTCCACGGATATTCAATTCAAGATCTAGTCTTGTACTTGTACAATGGCTTGCTAGACAATGAAAGGAGGATCGTCGATGCGGCTTGCGGAGGTAATATTCTTAACTCTACTCCTGAACTTGCTTTGGAAAAGATACAGGAACTAGCGGAAGGAACTCGGAACTTTGGAAGGACCCCGACTAAGAAAGGAGTTCATGCTATGAGTTCCGGGAAGAGCGAGATTTCCACCGAGCTGACGGAATTGAAGGAAATGGTGAAGAGGCTAACACTTTTGGGAACACCGCAACAACTCAAAGCTTGTGGAGTTTGTGCTGACCCGTATCATCCCAGGGACATGTGTCCACAAGTTTAAGATGACGATGCTGAAGTAAACGCAATGGGTTATGGACAACCACATCAGCAAAGACCTAGGAACGATCCCTATGCACAAAATTTCATGCTAAATTGGCGTGACCAACCGAATTTCCGTTGTAGGGATCAACAAACCAACAACAACAGCCCCGCCAAGGTAAGTATCACTCAACTGGAGATATGTTGTAGGTTTTGACTAAATACTTTGCTACTCATGTCCAAACAACAAAATCAAGCATCAAGAACCTTGAGAAGTGTTAGCATGAAATATTGTGATATTTTAGGCACGTTTTCTAAGTGTATTTGATTCATATTGATAGTCATTGATTGAGCATTGATGCATTTGTGAGCTAGTTTGTCTATAATGTCCATATAGAGATCTACACAAGCTTTATGTTGATTATAGGTAATTGAGAGCTATTTCTGAACGTAATTGAGCAAGGATGGAGTTGATTGAGCAATGTCCATGAATTGAGGGCATTCCTAGGAGATAAGGGAGTGCCAACTTGAAGGATGCACAAGGCTAAAGAAGAATCACGTTCTTGCCCTAAACCACGCTCTAAAATACGGCCGTATTGATTTCCACGTTCAAGTCCACGGCCGTGGAACCATGGCCAGGGAAGCGTGGTTCATTCCAGCAACTTCTACGGCCGTGGAGAAGCTATGTCAAACCGTGTTGATTTCCACGCTCTAAATTACGGCCGTGGAACCCTTCCACGACCGTGATCTTTGCGATCTTTTTCGCCACACTTTAAGCCACGATCTCCTACGTAATTGGGCCGGGCCGATATTTTATCTTACACTATATAAGGACGGACGAAGAGAGATTCCGTCACCTTCGCTTACGCATAGACGCATCTTACGTATGCGCTTGGAATTGCCGTAATTTCGCATTTGACGGAGATTGTGTTTGAGAGATTTGCGCTTTGTCATCGGGATTTCCGGATTGACGGAAGATCGAAGATTCGGAAGATTGTTCGCAAGAAGATTACGCTTCTTGCTTAGGTTTGATTTAGAAGACGGATTGACATCCCGTTCTTCCTTCTTATCTAAGGTTTGTGTTTGTTTGTGTTATTCCGAATCTAGTGACGATTATTGTTCTTGATTGTGACTTTGAGATTGATTTGAAAGTTATTGAAGGTTTTCGGAAGTTTTCATCTTTCAATCTCTTAACCCTTGAATTTGATATCAATATGACTGTTATTGGCTAAAAACCCTTAACAATTCTAAGGTGAAAGGTTGATAGTTGTGGCTTAGATGATGATAGATCGATCGTAAACAGATTGGACCCTGAGAGTTAGAGAGAATCGACGACGAACCTAATCCATGGTCTGTTCTTGAGCTTCCACGGCCGTGGAACTCAAGAACTACCCGTAATTTTGTGTTAAGTTACGAACTTCCTTTTACTTTAATCCAAAGTTAAAGATTTGCTTTAACTTAGTTTTGGCTTGCCTTTTCTAGGTGGTAGTGAAGCCTCAACAACCTCTACCTCGATTGTGAGTGTCACAACCTTAATCGGTTTAGTTAGTCTTGATCCTTGGATTACAAGTTTGGGTATTTGACATTAATTCTTACTTTTAGAACCTTTCTATATTGAAGCCTCAACAACCTTTATAGAGAGTGTCTTGTAGGTGAGTCATATAAGGTTTTTGGAACTTCACATTACGATTACCTTACATTAGCATACCTTTGCATATCTCAACTCTGTCCTTCTATCATTAGTATATCTTGAATCGATTGCCACAGCTGGATTCCTGGATCTTTAGGATTGTTGTTTTCCCAATAATTCGAAAAGCTCTTACATTTACTCGCTTGATAATCTATAACTGGATTTAACCCCCCAAATCCCTGTGTTCGATACTCTGGAATTCTTGCTTAACTACGTCGATCCGTACACTGCGGGTTCGCTTGCTTGATTCTAGTTTTATAAATTTAAAGCTTATTTGCACGCACGCTAAGTGACGAACAAGTTTTTGGCGCCGTTGCCGGGGATTTGGTCTAGGCCGAATTCGGTTTTCGGTTGTCAAGCTTGGGAGCTTCTCCCTTGTTATTTGATATCTCTTTGAGTGCATGCGCAGGTCTAGGAACACCGAGGATCTCTTACCTCTTGATCAAGAGCTTGAGAGAACTTTAAGGCAAAAGCGAAAGGAAAAGAAAATGGCTGAAGAGCACGAATGTGATCTTCAATCGGAGTTAGCGGAGAAAGAAGCTCAACTCCAATGGAATGAGAAGATTCGCCGAGATGAAATGGATCGTCATCAATCTCAAGTTGACGATCTAAAAGATATGATGTTCCAGATGAGGATAGAACTAAGCAACCTTAAGAATAAGGGGAGCAAGAAATCCTCAAGGAGATCCTTAAGGTCGAATAGGGGTCACTCATCTAATGATGATAGCGAGTCCTCCATGCCACCGCTAGAGGAAATTGATCCCACGATCAATGTGAATCCATTCCATCCACGGGCAGCTGCTAATCGCCGTGTTCCACCTAGGAATGCTAGGATCGAACGTGTGGATGAGGAGCCAAGAACTCTTGGCCAAAGAATGGATCCAACGCAACAACCACGCCGTCTAGGTGTGAACTTTGATGCTGATGATGTACAAGGGTTTAGCTTCAACCCTCAAGTCATTACTCTTGTTCGCCAAAACCAATTTGGCGGGACAAGCGCTGAATCTCCACACCAACACTTGCAAAACTTTGAGTGTATGATGGAGACAATGAGGACGAAGAACGCTACTACCAACAACTATAAGCTCAAGCCTTTCTTCTTCTCCTTGAAGGGGAAAGCATTGTCTTGGTATCAAGCTATCCTAGTGGGAAACTAGACACATGGGAAGACCTTTCCGCGGAGTTCCTCACTAAGTTCTTTCCGCCATCCAAAACGGCGGAACTTAGAGGTAAGATTAATGCATTTTCCATGAGATCTAACGAAAGTTTGTTTCAATCTTGGGAAAGGTTTCAGGATTTGCTCTTGGATTGTCCTCATCATGGCATATCCAAGCTTGCATTGCTAGAGATATACTATAAAGGGCTGGATGTGGAGACACAATTCAAGCTCCAATCCCTCTCATGTGGTACATTCATGGACATGAGAAGATGACGGTTGAGACTTCATTGAGAAGCAAGCAAGAGTCATAGAAAAGTATTCCCACCGGAAGGTAGAGGGAAATCGTGTGGAGTAAGGAGCAAAGCTCACACATGAAGCTCAAAATCAGATTTTCTCCCTCAACAATGAGATCAAAGAGTTGAAGGAGGCTATCAAGACCAACTTCCCAAAGCAACAAGGGAAAGATGTTGGCTACTTGGGCAACAACAACAACGGTGGTGAGAATACCAACCACAACAACAATAACCGGAACAACAACCGGAATAATTGGAATGTCAACAACAACAACCGGAACAGCAATTGGAACAACAATAGGGGTTCAAACAACAACAATTGGCGCTCCAATCAACAAAACTCCGGTAACTCTTATCCTTCCAATTCGAATTCACTAACTCCACCTTCCTCTTCCTCTACTCCTTTGAAAAGCCAGGGGCAAACATCTAATGGAGGAAACACTTCGGGGAAGGAGAAGCCCGATCCCATGTTGGAAACGATCTTGGGAAAGCTTCAAGGTTTGGAGAACCGCATCATTAAGTTGATGATCAAATTTCTAAGGTTGATAAAGCTCAAAAGGTTTTAGAAAACCAAATGTTCAGCCATGCAGAGGAAGTTCCTAGAAATCAAGGGAAACTTCCAGGAAAGACGGAGGACAATCCTAAGGGAAGGGTGATGGCAATCACAACTAGGAGTGCAGTGACTACCACCGATCCGCAACCTAAGTTTGTTGAAATCTCCGTAGAGAAAGACAAAGAGAAGGGGAAAGAGAAGGAAGATATCTACGTTCCTCCTCCGGCTTACAAACCTCCCCTACAATTCCCTCAATCTAGGGCAAGAGCGCGCCTAGATAAACAATTTGGTAAGTTTATAGAACTCATGAGCAAGCTGCATATTAATATACCTTTCATTGATGCTATTGTAGGTATGCCGGCTTATGGCAAGTTCTTAAAGGAGCTCCTCTCCAACAAGAGGAAGCTAGAAGATTTTGGAGAGGTTAAGATGAGTTCGGATTCTTCGGATCTTATCAAGACCATGAAGGAGAAAATTCCCCCAAAGCTAAAGGATCCGGGGTCATTTTGCATTCCCATAGGAGTGGGAGATGTCACATATGATGCATTATGTGACTTAGGAGCAAGTGTGAGCATCATACCACTTGCATTGTGTAGGAAGATCGGTTTAGGCGACCCTAAACCGGTGAAGATGACGTTGTACACGGCGGATCGATCCATCACTCGTCCCGTCGGTATCGTAGAAGACGTCCCAGTCAAGCTAGGTAAATTCTTTGTTCCCATTGACTTTGTTGTGCTTGACATTCCTGCAGATAGTCCGGTCCCGATCATACTCGGAAGACCGTTTCTTGCAACTTCCGGCTGCATAGTCGATTGCAAGAATGCTAGACTCGCCTTTGACATAAGAGAAGAGAAGGTAGAGTTCGTTCTTTCCACTCTAGGGAAGGAGTCAATCTTTGATGAGGATATATTCAATATCCAAGATGAAGAGGGGTTGTCTAGAGAGGAGGTAAGTGCGATTCTTTTCAAAGATCCTTTGCAAAAGGTTATTGCTATGAGTCTAACGAATGTAGGGGAGGAAGCGGAGTGCAATGAGGCAATTGAAGCCTTAGAAGCACAAGAGGAAGTATGTGAAGAGGAGTTTGAGAAACTCCACGACGAGGCAGAAAACGTGAGAATCCACGACCATACACTATATTCCACGGCCGTGGATTTCACAACCCAAAGCGTGGCTCACTCCAGAGGGTTACACGGTCGTGGAGGAGGCAGAGCAACCGTAACCACTTTCCACGCCCTAAACCACGGCCGTGGAGGGTGTATGGAAACCGTAATTTTGGCCGTGGAAGGGGATGATCGTGCCACTTCTTCAACTTCTTTTGATTCTTCTCCTACATCTTCTACTTCCTTAGACACTTCTAAGGAGACATCAGAAGCTCCTCAAGAGCCATTGGAAGCTCCGAAAGCAATGGAACTAAAGCCACTTCCTACTCATCTAAGGTACGCTTTTCTAGGACCTAACTCTACTTATCCAGTTATTGTTAGCTCCGATCTAACCATAGATGAACATAGTAAGCTTATGGTTGTCCTTGGGAAACATAGGAAAGCTTTAGGCTATACTATAGAAGACTTAGTAGGAATCAAAACTTCCCTATGCATGCATAAAATATTAATGGAAGAGGACTTTAGGACTTCAAGACAACCTCAAAGGCGGTTGAATCCGACCATGAAGGAGGTTGTCAAGAAGGAAATTCTTAAACTTCTTGATGCAGGTATCATCTATCCTATCTCCGATAGTAAGTGGGTGAGTCCGGTTCAAGTAGTTCCGAAGAAGGGAGGAATGACGGTCATCACCAACAAGAATAACAAACTCATTCCTACCTGAACCGTAACGGGATGGCGGATGTGCATAGACTACCGCAAGCTTAACAACGCGACGAGGAAGGATCACTTCCCACTACCCTTCATCGATCAAATGCTTGAAAGGTTAGCGCAACATTCCCACTTTTGCTATCTTGACGGTTATAGTGGTTTCTTTCAGATTCCGATCCACCCGGATGATCAAGAGAAGACCACATTCACGTGCCCATGGGGTACGTTCGCTTATAGGAGAATGCCGTTCGGGCTTTGCAACGCCCCAGCCACCTTTCAAAGGTGCATGATGGCCATCTTCTCCGAATACATTGAGGAAATCATGGAAGTCTTCATGGATGACTTCTCCGTATACGGTTCCTCTTTTGACAATTGCCTTTCTAACCTTGCTCTTGTTTTACAAAGGTGTGAAGACACTAACCTAGTTCTTAATTGGGAGAAGTGTCAATTTATGGTAAAGGAAGGAATTGTATTAGGACACCTAATCTCTAGTAGAGGGATAGAGGTGGATAAGGCGAAAATAGAGACTATAGAGAAGCTTCCTCCCCCAACTTCGGTGAAAGGGATAAAAAGTTTCTTAGGACATGCTGGATTCTATAGACGCTACATAAAAGACTTCTCTAAAATATCAAAACCGCTAACTAATCTATTGATGAAGGATGCAGTTTTTGAGTTTTCGCAGGAATGTTTGGATGCGTGTAACATGATCCGGGAAGCTCTAATTTCAGCACCTACTATCCAACCTCCGGATTGGACTCTTCCCTTCGAGGTTATGTGCGATGCTAGTGACGTAGCTATAGGAGCTGTTCTTGGACAACGAAAGGAAGGGCGAACTCATGCCATATACTATGCTAGCAAGACGCTAGATGAAGCGCAGCTCAACTACGCCACTACGGAAAAGGAATTTTTAGCCATTGTTTATGCTATTGACAAGTTTCGCTCTTATCTTGTAGGTGCAAAGGTGATTGTCTACACGGATCATGCTGCGATCCGGTACCTCCTTGCAAAGAAAGATGCGAAGCCAAGGCTAATTAGATGGATTCTTCTCCTACAAAAATTCGATCTAGAGATCCGCGACAAGAAGGGTTCGGAAAATTCTGTTGCGAATCATTTGAGTCGCCTAACACATCTAGAGGACGACCACTTACCTATAGATGACTCCTTCCCGGACGAACACCTACACATTATTGAGGAGTGCATCGATGTGATCTCCAAAGGTAATGAACCATGGTTTGCTAATTTTGTTAACTATTTGGTTTGTCAGGAGATACCACCCGGATTATCCTACGCACAAAGAAAGAAGTTCTTTAAGGATGTCCGAGAATACTTTTGGAATGAACCTCTCCTCTTCAAGAGAGGTCCGGATGGCATCATTCGGCGATGTGTGCCGGAAGATGAGATGCAAAGTGTCATCCGCCATTGTCATTCACTACCATGTCGAGGACACGCTAGTTCGAACAAGACTAGCGCTAAGGTATTGCAATCTGGATTTTTTTGGCCTACTTTATTTAGAGATGTGCAATCCTTTGTTTCCTGCTGCGATGCTTGTCAAAGAACAGGAAATATCTCAAGGAGGAATGAGATGCCTCACAATAACATCCAAGAGGTGGAGATATTCGATGTGTGGGGAATTGACTTCATGGGACCGTTCCCATCATCTTGTGGAAACCAATACATACTCTTGGCGGTAGATTATGTTTCTAGATGGGTGGAAGCAATTGCCTCTCCCACCAATGATGCCATGGTGGTGGTTAAGTTCTTCAACAAGACCATCTTTCCACGATTCGGGACACCAAGGAATATCATTAGTGATGGAGGTTCTCACTTCATTGCCCGGCGCTTTTAAGCTCTTCTAGCTAAGTATGGGGTTACTCACAAGATCGCCACCCCTTATCATCCACAAACTAGTGGACAAGTTGAGATCTCAAATCGGGAGATCAAAGGAATCCTAGAGAAGACGGTTTCAAGGACTAGGAAGGATTGGTCCTTGAAGCTTGATGATGCATTATGGGCGTACCGGACTGCGTACAAGACTCCCATAGGAACCACACCATACAACCTTGTGTATGGGAAGTCTTGTCACTTACCGGTGGAGTTGGAACATAAGGCGTTTTGGGCTATCAAATGGTTGAATTTCAGCATGAAGAAAGCGGGAGAGAAGCGTCTCTTGAACCTTAATGAGCTTGAAGAACTCCGCTTGAATGCCTATGAGAATGCCAAGATTTATAAGGAGAGAGCAAAGCGTTGGCATGATAAGCATATCATTCCAAAGGACTTCAAAGAAGGAGATCAAGTTCTCCTCTTCTATTCAAGGCTTCGTCTCTTTCCAGGTAAGCTTAAATCTCGTTGGACCGGACCTTTTCTAATCAAACGCATTTCCCCCATGGTGCAGTTGAAGTATGGGGTGAAGCGGGCGGAAGCTTTAAGGTGAACGGTCAACGACTCAAGAAGTATACGCCGGAACTCCAAGCTGAAGAGTTCGCACCCACCGCACTCGAATAAGTGCGAGTTTGGTCTAGCTACGGACCTTAAACAAAGCGCTTCTTGGGAGGCAACCCAAGGTATTGCATTTACGTTTTTGTTTTCGATTCATAAGTTAGCTTAGAATAGACGTTTTTGTTTTGTTTTGCCTTCGATTCTTTCCGGTATGTTCGTGTTTTTGGACGTAGGAACGGTGGAAAAGGAAAGGAGAAGAGTAATCTTGAGGAAAAGTGACGAAACTTGGACTTTGGAGCATTACAGAAAGTTCCACGGTCTAAACCACGGTCGTGACAGCTATAGTGACCGTAATTTCCAAAAGCCTTTGAAAAATCACAAAAACCACGGTTCCGTACATTTCCACGGCCGTGGAACCCCCCGACAGACCGTGATTTTCCAAAATTTTGCCGGCCACTATATAAACCACGTTCTTCACAAAAACACACCAAAAAAACCCAATTCCATGACCCTCTTCGCCGATTCCACGCCCTTCACCTCAAATCTTCATTCGTTAATCGTTTTCAACGATTCTTCGTTCCAAACTTAAGCAAATTCGACCACCAACAAGATCCAAGCGATGAATCAAGCGGCAAATCACCAAGGAATGCAGAATTTGGATTTTAAAATCCGAAACCTAGGTTTTTTTCACTTTTCTCTATCTTCGTCAATTTGGGTTCGTTTTTGCTAGAAATTATAGGAGAACTGATTGAAATTGGAAGAAATTAGACTAGGGCTGCCTGATTGCTGAGTTTGACTGTTGTTTGCTGAGATTTGCGAAAGAACGAGACGAATCACGGTCTCTGGCAATTCCACGGCCGTGGAACACCAAGAACAGACCGTGGTTTTGAACAGTGATGGCTTTTGTTAGGAGAGTTTCTGGGAGGATTAAGGAGAAGAAGAATGGGCAGGACAAGAACAAAAAGAGGAAGGGTAACCCCTCTTCCTCTTCATCCTCTAGAGCACCACCACCTTCCTCCCCTTCACCTCCATCATCACCTTCATCACCCGCACCTCCTAGCCCTAGAGTACCGACCATTCATGAGGATCACCTCGATGCACTCGAGAGGATCCATAAGAGGGCTGTGATAGGACCTAAGTACCTTTTGTTGGAGGATCTAGCTCCTCTTAACATCATAGATGACCTTACTTGGCTCTTGGATAGAGCCGGTCTTATCGTCTTCTCGGCTATCCGAGAGGACGCTTATGAGGAGATTACGAGAGAGGTTGTGACATCGTTTGAGCACAACCATGTGGATAGGACCGTTTCTTTCCGTCTTATGGAAAGAAACTATGATTTTACCATCCGAGAGTTTGGAGCCTTCTTTGGGTTCCAAGAGACCTTCAATGGTCGTTTTCCTAGTGGCGTTTACGCCAAAGATTTTTGGGAGGAGGTTGCTATGATTTACACCAGCGAGGACCGCTGGCAACCAGCTGATACCAAGGCTAAGTTGATGTATCACTTAGCCTTGAAGATTGCTCACTGTGTTCTTTCTGAGTGTCTCTTCCCTAGGACGGAGACGCCTCAGAAGATAAAGACGGATGAGCTCTTTCTATTGTACTCTATGCTGTATGGGCACCCTGCTGACTGCGTCACCCTCTTAGCTGCTACCATGAGCAAGCTTAAGAACAAGAGGGCGGGCAACATTGGATATGGTGGGATAGTTACCCACCTTGCTAGGATATTGGGGGTTGATTTTTCTGCATGCACACGCATACCAGCTGTACCCCTAGGACTCCAGGCCTTCATGACTAGATGCCTTATCTTCCCTACCCATAGAGGTCCGCCTTACGCAGCTATGCCTTGGGAGAGCAGGACGGGGAGGGGTATTGAGTGGCTCCCGGAGTACTCCATTATGGCTGGACGCCATAATTGGAAGGCTACGTTCGCAGCTATGCATGCGAACAGGATTGCAGCTCCTCCATATGTCCCACCACCGCCCGTAGTTGAGGAGGAGGAGATGAGAGATCAGTTTGAGGGTGGAAGAGGAGCAGAGCAGGAGTTTGGCACGTTTCCGGATCAGCTGGACATTGCTTCTGATGTGCCCAGACGTTATCCACGTCCAGCTAGAGCTTCAAGTTCATCTTCTCGCCGCGCCAGCGTGAGTGAGAGACCCACATGGATGGAGACACCTCCTGCATGGTACGGAGCTCCACCTCCATGGTCCGCACAGCAGCCACCGCCACCAGCACCAGCACCCTCCGATGCTCCAGGGTGGTACAGCCAGGCCCCGGGATGGTATGAGAAAATGCCAGATTGGGCCACCGGTCTTTCAGAGAGAGTGGGAGCATTGGAGATTTGAGCCGATGCTAGAGATGGACGTATGGATGACCTCGATCACATGATGAGAGACGTCTACCGCCAGCAGTTCGGGCGGCACTACGACTCCAGCTTCTCTCCATTCCCGCCTCCGCCTCCACCGCAATGATGATATGCATGACCGACAGTTTTAGCCGCTCCACCGCCATTTTGTGAGTTTCTTTTTCTTTTCCTTCTTTTTCTTTCTTTCTTTTCTTCTTTTCTTTCTTTCATTTGAACATTAGGGACAATGTTTGTTCCAAGTATGGGGTGGGGTGTGACTAAAAGTTTGTAATAACTCTTACTCACTATGATTGCTTCTACTTGAGACTATCTTGCATGTTCATTATATTGTTACACGTTTCATTATTGCATTGCATGAAAAAAGAGTTTGAAAAACCCATAAAAATTGAAAAATTTTGAAAATTTTGTGCTTCTAAGGAATTGAGATGATTTCTATGATAATCGCTACTTGTGAATTGAGTTTGATGACAATTGCATGCTTAAACGAATAGTGAATTGAAAAGAAATTGAATGAGTTGATTATACCTCTTTTGCAAGTTTCATAATGTGATGAATGTTACTTAAATCATGTTGAGGAATTGAAGTTGAAATCACGCTATAAGTTCTTATGCTTCTTGTTGAGATGATTAAGGCAATTCGATTTTTTCTTTCTTCTTTCTTTGATCATTTAGCCCCTCATTGAAATATTGACCTCCTTTACCTATCCGGGAATTTGGAGGAGTTGAATGAAAAAGGCATGTATGATGTGGGAGGGCCATGAAAGCAATACTTTGCAATCAAAAGAATAGAAAGAAATTATAGGTTTGGGGAAGTCAATCATGATGATGAGTAACTCGGCACCATTCACATAGTCGGGTGTTTGTGTCTTGCCAAAGTCGAATTGAGCGATATTCTTAGCGGATTATGGTATGTGCGCTAAGGGTTTGAGGCATCTCATAAAAATTGAGAAACGCCAATCTCCTAGGCTTCGGTTTTTGTGCACCTCTATTCATAACTCCAAAAGTAAAGTCGAAAAATGAAAAGAAGAGAGCGAAGCTCTAAGTTGAAGGTGTTGCGGAAACCGCAAGAGAAGAAGAAGAGAGTAGTTATCCACTTTCCCGGATTCATTCACCACATTCCTTAAAGTTTTCCTCCCCTTTCCACATTCTAGACCTTTTTCTTTGAAAGTCCTTAAGATCAAAAGAATGTTACATGACTTGGTGATCTAAATCGAAGTTCTTTTTGATTGATTTTGATAATGTTTGAAGGTTATGATGTTTGTATGGAAGTTTGATTGATTCATGAGCTTCCTTTACTCTTTACTCTTTGATTAAGTGTATGAAAGTCTTATAAACGATTGAAGCAAGATTAGAGAATGATCTATTGATTAGAAGGCACATTCATCAAAAAGAAGTATTGCTTTGAGAAGGTACACATATTTCATCCTAACTCTTGTTTTAAAGCTTTTGAAAGACCTTGCTTAGGGACAAGTAAGTGGCAAGTATGGGGTTATTTGTTAGCATGAAATATTGTGATATTTTAGGCACGTTTTCTAAGTGTATTTGATTCATATTGATAGTCATTGATTGAGCATTGATGCATTTGTGAGCTAGTTTGTCTATAATGTCGATATAGAGATCTACACAAGATTTATGTTGATTATAGGTAATTGAGAGCTATTTCCGAACGGAATTGAGCAAGGATGGAGTTGATTGAGCAATGTCCATGGATTGAGGGCATTCCTAGGAGCTAAGGGAGTGCCAACTTGAAGGATGCACGAGGCTAAGGAAGAATCACGTTCTTGCCCTAAACCACGCTCTAAAATACGGCCGTATTGATTTCCACGTTCAAGTCCACGGCCGTGGAACCATGGCCAGGGAAGCGTGGTTCATTCCAGCAACTTCTACGGCCGTGGAGAAGCTATGTCAAACCGTGTTGATTTCCACGCTCTAAATTACGGCCGTGGAACCCTTCCACGACCGTGATCTTGGCGATCTTTGTCGCCACACTTTAAGTCACGATCTCCTACGCAATTGGGCCGGGCCGATATTTTATCTTACACTATATAAGGACGGACGAAGAGAGATTATGTCACCTTCGCTTACGCATAGACGCATCTTACGCTTGCGCTTGGAATTGCCCTAATTTCGCATTTGGCGGAGATTGTGTTTGAGAGATTTGCGCTTTGTCATCGGGATTTCCGGATTGACGGAAGATCGAAGATTCGGAAGATTGTTCGCAAGAAGATTACGCTTCTTGCTTAATTTTGATTTAGAAGACGGATTGACATCCCGTTCTTCCTTCTTATCTAAGGTTTGTGTTTGTTTGTGTTATTCCGAATCTAGTGACGATTATTGTTCTTGATTGTGACTTTGAGATTGATTTGAAAGTTATTGAAGGTTTTCGGAAGTTTTCATCTTTCAATCTCTTAACCCTTGAATTTGATATCAATATGACTGTTATTGGCTAAAAACCCTTAACAATTCTAAGGTGAAAGGTTGATAGTTGTGGCTTAGATGATGATAGATCGATCGTAAACAGATTGGACCCTGAGAGTTAGAGAGAATCGACGACGAACCTAATCCACGGTCTGTTCTTGAGCTTCCACGGCCGTGGAACTCAAGAACTACCCGTAATTTTGTGTTAAGTTACGAACTTGCTTTTACTATAATCCAAAGTTAAAGATTTGCTTTAACTTAGTTTTGGCTTGCCTTTTCTAGGTGGTAGTGAAGCCTCAACAACCTCTACCTCGATTGTGAGTGTCACAACCTTAATCGGTTTAGTTAGTCTTGATCCTTGGATTACAAGTTTGGGTATTTGACATTAATTCTTACTTTTAGAACCTTTCTATATTGAAGCCTCAATAACCTTTATAGAGAGTGTCTTGTAGGTGAGTCATATAAGGTTTTTGGAACTTCACCGTACGATTACCTTACATTAGCATACCTTTGCATATCTCAACTCTGTCCTTATATCATTAGTATATCTTGAATCGATTGCCACAGCTGGATTCCTGGATCTTTAAGATTGTTGTTTTTCCAATAATTCGAAAAATTCTTACATTTACTCGCTTGATAATCTATAACTGGATTTAAACCCCCAAATCCCTGTGTTCGATACTTTGGAATTCTTGCTTAACTACGTCGATCCGTACACTGCGGGTTCGCTTGCTTGATTCTAGTTTTATAAATTTAAAGCTTATTTGCACGCACGCTAAGTGGCGAACAAGAAGCAGGTTGGTCAAATGGCGGAAGCCATTACAAGAATTGAAACTAGGGCCTCCGGAGGATTACCGTCGCAAACGGTTATAAACCCAAAAGGCGTGCAGGAAGATGTTCAAACATAGAGGAAGAGTCCTTACGTCGAGCCAACGACGTAAAACAAAGGCGCTAATTCGGGAGGCAACCCGAAGGAATAAGAAGAGGAGCTTCTGTCAAGAAAACCGCCCCTGCGGCTCTAAAAACCCGCCCCTGCGGCGACAACCCTGGCCGGCGCCACCCCTGGCGCTGGGCCTGCGTCTGCTCACGTAGGTCACCGCCCCCGCGGTGCCAACCCTATGCCCCTACGGCGGCCACCCTTGACACGCACCCTCAGCTCCGCCCCCGGCGCTGAAGCTGCGTGCCCCTTCTCTCTTGTCACCGCCCCCGCGGCGACACACACCGCCCATGCGGTACAGTTAAGGAAAGAAAAAAAATACACTTCCCAAAAATAATCTACATCTACCACCTTCTCCACTCCCTCTCCATTCACTCTGCGAAACCTAGCCGCCTCATCCCCCTACGCCCTTGCGCCCTCCAGCAACTCATCGTCACCACCTCGTCGCGCCCCTGCGCTACCTCCGGCAACCTAGTGGCGCCACCCCCTTACCAACACGAACAACCTCCACCACACACAACCCTTCCACTCTCGCTCAACTGCTCCACCTCCGGCGACAGTTGCAGCAACCAAAGAAAGCGCCGGAAAAGCCCCATCGCCACCACCTTTGTCGAAACGACCAAATCGTCTTCTGCTCTTTGCCCGCACCTGCGCCTGCAAGCTCCCGTCCTGCGTCGAGCCGCCCCAGCGCCTGTTGCAGCCGCCCCTGCGGATATTACGGCAGAAGGTTCGTCTTTTGATCAAATTGCTGAACTTTCTAACTCTCTTACTTGATCAATTGCAAGAGATGGAACCACAAAGGAAATACAAGTTGACGGAAGGTGAGAAGGATCGGTATAGGATTGCTCAAAGCCGGGAGGTGCATGCAACCCGGTTCCTTGATGTTTCCACCTTGAAAAATCTAGGGATGTTGGAGAGTATGCAAGAATTTCTGAACAATGCCGGGTTGGGTGATTTTCTGATAAAGACCGCTCCAACACACCCCGACCTCAGCAGACAATTTAAAGCAACATTCAAAATGGAGACGATAGACCAAATGTGTGTTGGGCTTTCATTCAAGTACAACAAGAGGAAGTACACATTGGATTACACCCAAATATCGGAGGTTTTAGGGGTGACCATAGCAGCTTCCAATGACTGGTGGGAACCCATTCCGACGCCTGATTTGCTTGAGTTTTGGCAGGCCGCCACTAGGTCGGAGTTCCATGCAGGAGGTGAGTACTCCAACAAATTCACTCACCCCTGCTTGAGGCTCATATCAAAGGTCTTCATGAGTGTCTTTTGTGGACACAAGGAGGAGAATAAGGTCGCTCTCAAGGACCTTCCATTGTTATATGCTTGCCTCTCCACGAATGATTGGGTGCCGGATTGGGCATATCTCTTCCTTACCGCTCTTAAACGGATTAGGAAGAATGAGCCTCATGACATCGTGGGAGGAGGTATCATTTCATTACTAGCTGCGCGGGTTATGGATCTTCCTCCATTGGAAGAGGGTTTGGAGGCACCCTTATACAATGAAGGGTTATTGAGGAGGTGCAGGCTCCTCAGGAGAGATGGGGAGCATCGGTTCTGGATCTCCCTTACAGATGGGAGTCACATCACATATCTTCCCCTTCTCCCACATTTATCTTTGACTCATTTCCACTTTGAGGACAAAGTGCACTTCAAGTATGGGGGAGGGATATATATCATTGCTTGTACAGTTCATTTAGTTGTTTTGTTGGATTGATTTTTGCATTGTTGAATTCAGTTTCATTTGAAAAAAAAAACAAAAAACAAAAAAAAAATACAAAAGAAAAAGAAAAAGCCAAAGAAGTGAAAAAAGACATGAAAATCCTTGGATAAACCGAAAACCCGAAAGGGCGGTTTAGGTAAAAAGAAGGTAGTCCGACCAACCTTAGGTTGGTGCAAAATTGGACTTGAGGGATGTGAGTTTAAGTGAGAAAAGAAGAAGAGTGGCAAGGTGAAAACCCGAAAGGGCGCCTTGGCAAGATGAGCAACAACGAGTGTAGATCGATCAAGAAGCAAAGTTTTTGTTGCTCCACCGCCCCCGCGGGTCCTTGCAGCCTCCCCTGCGGTGACTTGCCTTGACGAGACGAAGACCAGCTCCCCTGGGCCTCCCATTGCGCCCTGCCTGCGCCTCGCCTGCGCCTCGCCTTGGGAGCTGGAAGGTGAAGAATCAGTGTCACCGCCCCTACGTTGGCCATAAGGCGCCCCTGCGCCTTGACATCAGAAACGTCAGGAAGGCGAAATGTCAGACGTTGAAGTGCATTAAAGATGGAGGAGATCTTCTTTGATTGTATCATTTGTGATGTTGCTACTTAAGGAAAGCATATCAACGGGTGATAAGGATGGTAGAGGGCAGTCTGGGAATAAGTTGCTTTGATTTGCTTGGGTTGAGGGATTGAGAATCTTGGTGAAATGGTTTATAAGGATGGAGGAGATCTTCTCTTGATTTAGAGTAGGTCCATCTCCAAGATTTTCGGGATCCTCGATGCATTTAATGGAATTTGCAACTCTTCTCATATGGATACTCTTGAAGAAATATCCGAAGTATTTGTAAAACCCCGTATATTGGGAGCGTTGTTGATAATTTTTTTTCCGGCTTTTATCGATATTATACATAGCTTAATATATTTGGCGAGTATTTCTATGTCGTAATTTAAATTCTTGTATTATTATCAAGAATATTTTTGTGAGAACGACTTCTATATTGTAAATGATATTTTACGAGTATATTTATATATTTTACATATACACATATTCCGTATCTTATCACGGAATGATTTCTGATTTGAAAATCCCGTTGCAAATAATTTGACCGAGTCCATTCTACTAACTCTTTTTCCTTTTCTTTAATTTAATTTTTATTTGTTTATTGTTTTTTTTGTCCTTGCTATCCTTCCCAGCCGGTGAGAACCCGGACCCCTCGTATCTTGCCTGTGTGTCACCCATGCTATTGGTCTAACCCCATAGCTCCAGCTAGCCTGCGCCTACCCCTTGGCTACCCGACCTGTCAGTGACCCTCATTTGTTTTCATCCGCCCTCTCCCTGCTTCGATCACCTCACTACCCTCTCTCCCTTTGAGCTGCTCGTCTCTCTGTTTTCACTCAGCTCTAGCCTCCCCTGTTTCACCCATCTCCTCAAACCCGAAGAAACGCCTCGTCGCTGCCGGAATCGGGGAGAAACGCCACGCCTTCGACTTCTTCCTTCCCCCCTCCTCTCTTGCTGTCGGTACCACTGTGCCGTCTCCGTCACCAGGAGAGCTGCCTTCAAATTGTCCTTCCGCCCAATCGAGTCTGGAGGAGCCCCTCCTTCGCCATGTGAGAAGAGCCTTGCTTCCTGCGCAGCCCTCACCCCCACCAGGAAGTCACCACCGGAGACTTGGAGCCTCGCCTCGCCGCTACCGGAGCCGCCCACGCAACCTCAAGCAATCTGCTTCTTCCCTACAACTTGCTTCTTCAACCGTTTGTTGAGGGAGTCGATTCCTTCCCACACCGAAAAGGCCGTACCGCCTCGCAGTGCCACCAAGCGACCACCGGAGGGAGCCCATCGGAGCCTCCCTTCTCCAGCCCTACTTCGCCTTGCCAGGAGCCATGGTTGCCGGCCTGCCGCCGCCTATGCCTTCCTTTTCCCTCAGCCCTGCGCGTATAACCCAGCGAGAAGGAAAGAAAAACCCTTTTGGGTTAATTTTAATTGGGACCCCTTTATTATGGTATAATTACATTTTGGCCCGGATGATTTAAACAATTACTGATGGTACCCATAACTTTACTTTGAATTTGCAGTTTTGACCCATATTTATGGACTGTTGCATTTATGCCCTATGTTGGGTAAATTTCAGAAAATGTCCCAAGGCTTAATTAAGGATGATGACCCGTATTTTTGGAATTTTATGATTTGTCCCGAAAAACGTGTTTACGGGTTTTAAACTTGAGTTTTACTTCGGGATATATTCTTATATTTTATGCCCTTGTTGGAGTAATTTGGGTTTATGGCTCGAAGTTGTAAATTGCGGTTTTATGACCAAGTTTCTAGAATTTCATATTTTGCCCCGGAAGGGTTATTACGGATTTTAACGTGGGCTTTTGAAATCGAGTTTCCTTAGTTTTATGTATATTAAATATTCCGATCAAATTTAGCGTATTAGCTAAATTTGTGTAGCTTTGGTTTTAGGTCCGGAAGCGCCCCGATAGGCCCAACGAGTCCAAGTTCGAAATCCGTCTTTTGACGTCGTGTGAGTATTCTCTTCCTCGATTTAGTTATGTTTGGTATTAGTATCATGCTAGGTTGGATCTAACATAACTTAGAGTGAATGTCAAGTAGTGGCTTTGAGCCTTAGGTGAGTTTCGAGGATTTGATGTTGTTTGATGCATTGTTGTTGATTCTAAGCTTGAGGTGTTGGTTATCTTGTGAGGTTGTTATAAGGCTTTAAGTTATGGTTGATCTTGTGAGCGTTTTGAGGCTCGAGGTGGGGTTGTATGATCTTGTGAATTTTGGAGTTAGGTTTGGCTTATCCTAGTTGCGTTGTGAGTTATGATCTTGCAAGATCCGAGGGTTTAGAAGTCTTAGGACTTCTAACTTGTGTCGAGTGTGATGTGAGCATTATGGATTCTAGGATGCGGTCCTAGAATTGATAGTCAAATGGTCTTGCGTAGATCATTTGTATAGAAGTCTAAGACTTCTATTGTGAGTGGGTTGTTGTTGATATAGTTATCTTCTTGTGAGCAGGTTACGGGCTTCCTCCCTAAGGAAGCGTGAGTGTCGTGAGTTGAGTGTGGTGACGAGGTAAGTCTCCGGACTTACTTAGCTCGTATTCCTTGTATTAACATTGATGTGTGTTTGGTGGTGTGTGTGTTTATTTCTTATCGTTTATAACAACTAAACCGGTAATAGGACCACCGACCTTATATTATTTTGGCCTAAGTGTATGATAACGGGCAGTGACATCATCTGCCTAGCTCCTGCAAGAGTCTAGGAGGTTCTTGGCGACTAGCCCGTGCTGGTTAGACGGTCGGAGGCATCCGTACCGTTCCATGCCGGTAAGTAGGGACCGAGGCGGGACCACGGTGATCTCGTGTCACAAAACTAAGTTGAATTAGAACGGGATATGACTTAATAATAAAAAGATAATAAACCGGAATTGTGTGCCTTGAGAATATTGTGTTTATGATGATTTACTTGTGTTTGTGCCTTTCCCATTGGTTCTAATGCTTCGAATATGAGCTAACGGTTTTATACAGACTGTTGTAGTTTGCCATGCAGGTTAGGGTTGCGGCCGAGAGATCCGGAAGAGTGGGCAGCCGGGGTTCCGTACATTTTAGTATTGGGTTTTGGGTAGAGTCGAGTTTGAGTATTGTATTTATTGTATGTTGTATGGCGTTTAATCTTTGGGGTTGTATTTTCGGCTGAAGTCCTTTGTTGTATTCTGTCGGGTTTTTCTTTTCATTGCATAAAAAAATGTATTTCGGTTTTGGCCTTTATTTGTTCCTTGTTGTAAGATCCGGTGAAGTTGTTGTCAAGCTAAGGGTCGGGGCCCATTGTGAGGTTCCAACCCGTACCATCCCGAGTCCCGCGGATTCGGGGTGTTGTAGCATTGATCGCCTTGATTTGCCCATGAGGCTTTTGAAAGTTGGACAATAGTATTTCTAAGACAATCCTGAGACGCGTAAAGAGATGTGTTCAGCATACGCTCAGACTCCATGAGGTTTAGATCAAGGGGGTTTGCGATGAGGCTTTTTTTGGGTGGAGTCAAGTTTGACTTTTATGTCATCGATGGTGAGGCGAAGATTTTCCATAGTAATACTAGGGAACTTCTTGAGAGAGCTCTTTAGCCGCTTGAGATGAGAGTACAGGTTTGAGCGCTTTGAACCGCCCATATCAGCGGGGGGACGAGGCGAGGGCGGGTGGAGAGGCTAAGTTTGCAGATTTCCGTTTAGCTTACTTTGACTAACTAGGTTGTATGAATTTTATTTTACTAATTATGTATATATACTTTTTGCTAATCCCAAAACTAGAACTTGTAACTCTAAGCTCCTTCTTCCCTTCCTCTACCAAATGAGCTAGTAAAACAATATGAATTATATTCCATTTTAAGGAAGGTTTTTTCCTCCTTTTCTTTCTTACTAAGGCAAAACGACATCGCAAGTCGGGATACCGAAGCCCGTTACCCCCTTGATCTGCCGATGTCTGCGAGGTTTAGAGGATAACAAATGACAACAATATATTTTAATCTTAACAATGATGATAAATTATTATTATTATACATAAAAAAAATTTCTTTGTGAATATTTGGACATGGTGATAGTGAATATTACTTTTCTTGTTTATTTAGGCATAAGATATGTTCAATTGAAAAACTTTTATCGAAATAATCGTAATGTAAGGCAAGCGTAATAAAATATATTTGAAACTTCAACAAAATAAAAGATATTCAAAATATATCGTTTAAATAGAACTTTTAGAAACAAAAATTTAATTCTTATATAAAATTGATCAATAATATTATAGCTTATTAAATAGAATATCTTTATAATCTTCAATAATAAAAGAATATATTTTTTAAAATAATAATTGAATTAAATCAAATATTAACTGATTTTAATTGTATAATAAAAAAAGAATTATTGTCATATACGTTTAAAGAAGAAGAAAATGAAATTAAAGTTTTTTAAAATCTTGAATTTGAATGTAAATTGTTAAGATAATAATTAATTAAATTAAATGTTAACGAATAGAAATGTAACGCCCCCAATTCTCAGAACTCGGGACATTACCGGTTAGGACCTCACAATGAGTCCCGACCTAAGTTTGACAACAATATTACTAGGATCTTTCAACAAGACACAAATAAGAAAAACCGAAATTTATAATGATGTGTTTTTAAAAGGATGAATGCAACAAGGTCTAACAGCATATAGTACTTAAACAAAGGGGAAAGACTAAATGTCTTAACAAAAGGAAAGAACGACAAAGCAACAACCCAAACCCCCACTCTAAGGAGTACGGAGACCCGACTGACCACTACTTCCGGATCACTCAGCTGTTGTTCTAACCTGCGGTAAATCTAAAAATACAACAAAACAACCATTAGCTAGTTATCTAAACATTAGGAGAATAATAATAGCACACACACACATAAAATAATAAACACTCATCATGCTTTCAAACAATCCATTTATTATCTTCATTTAAGTCATTCACTCTTACTAATGATACTTATTTTGTGACACAAGGGATTTCCAAACCTCGCCTCCGCCCCCGTGTACCTATCAGGAGTGGATCCGATACATCTCACCGTGTACCCGTATGGTCTGGGTATAGAGAACCTCTCAGTCTCCTGGCAGAGCTGGGCAGTGATGTCACGGCCCGTTATACATACACTTGGGCCTTAACACATAATAACGACGGTCGTCCTAACAAGTTGTTATTATAACACACATGGTACACACACCACTATTATCACTCAACTAATATCCAGAAACCAGCTAAGTAAGTCGCAAGGACTTACCTGAATCAAATCTCAACTCTCAATTTCTCAACTCGGTCCGCAACCGTAGAAACTCAAACGCCTATCACACAAGGCACATGGATCAATAATGTATCCCACTTTCTTAGAAGTCTCCAACTTCTAAGATATATAATCGATCATAAAGAAATTACCAAAGTACCCTTATACGGGTAAATGACCATTTTACCCCTGGTCCCGAAAACTGCAAAATAATCTATGACCTAGTTCCAAATTCTCCTGTTGAACCTATTTCCATGATCTAGTTCTCACAAGATAGTTTGCAAAGGATTTATAAAAATTAACCAAAAATCAAGATTTCCAAAAGAGTCGCTAAGGTCCGACTTTAGCTTAAGATATGGGGCTCGAATAAAAATATAAAAATTCCGAAATAAAACTCTAGGTCCTCTATGATATGCATACTACTCATATGAGCAAAGGTCTCTCAAAAACACTCAACAACAACTCCTACAAAAATCTCCAAAGATGGTTCGAAAAACCAGAAATCTATACTTAGCCAATTTTTTAGTTCTTTCCCAAACAGTTAAACTAGCCTACTTTGAGTTTATATAGATCCAGATCCGACCGTTGGATCGGTCTCAACTTCTGATATGTTAAACTATGTACATCCTTTTATGTCATGCTAAAAATTGAACGGTGAAAGATTAGTTTAAGGCATTGAAATCTGACCCTAAAGATGGCTACTCAACATAGAAATCTGGAAATGAAAAACAGTGTGCAAGTGGTCTGAGCTTCGAGACTCACCTGCAACGTTTTGTTTCAATACAGGGAAGGCTACAGATTCTAGGTTCGATCCCTGTGGAAGGCAAACACAAGATTTAGATTACTCCTCCATACTCGCTCTCACTTGTATCGATAGAGGCGTAGAAGCTTACCATCTAGTCACCAATGTTCCGGGTGGTCTTGGCTCGACGTTAGCAGTCTATGCTGGCACGTGGGTCGTTCCTGTGTTCCAGGGTTAAACTCAAGTTGCTTGTGCTAGGAACAGACGAGGGAGAGGGTTGTCAAGTTACCTTGTATATGATAGTTTTTGGGTCTCTTGACAGTTGTAGTGGGGTGATGATCCAAGTCTACAGAAGTGTCTTCAGTGAGCGTCGGTGTAGCAGAAGGCTGGGGTGAGGCGTCGGTCCAGGAGGGTCTGCAGAGAAGCATCCCCTCTCATCAACAAGGTAATGCAGAAGAGAGGGAGAGGGAAACAAATAGGAGAAGGAAAGGGAAGAGCTCACCTGTGTAAAGGTTGTGTGCAGGATGTTGAGTCGCACCAGGTTGCAGGGTCCGCCTCCGTTCTCAGCCGATTTATGGACTGCAATGAAGTTGGTGCGTCACTTTCACTAAGTTACGTCATGACAGAGGAACAAGGCACGTCAGATGTTGTCGCTAGCAGGTCCGATCTAAGGCTTGGGAGTCTGCACTGGGACCGTCTAGTCAGAAGAAGGAGACATATTACAGTCTATGGTTAAGGATGTGGGTGAGGGGACGACAAAGGCTTACCCGAAGAGGACTAAGCTTACTGGGTTCCGAAGATGCGGGCCTTGGGTCTTCGTCACCTATGCAGACGAACGGGAGTACATAACCGATTCGGTAGCAGATCAGAGTGGGGATACTTAGGTTGCGTTGTCCATGTCGATGCAGAGGTTGAGTGGACTCGTCGGTGGCCAGAAGCTGGAAGGACTCGTCGATGCCTTCTACGTGCAGGGTTGGGAGGACTCGTCGATGGCGTCGGTGGCCAGAAGCTGGAAGGGCTCGTCTATGGAGGTTTTGAGAGAGATATGATAGGTTGAAAGTTGCGGTTGTGAAGAACCCGAATAAGGGAGGCTTTGCAATTGGGAGCAATTCTCGTTCCTAACAGCGAGCGAGAATCTCGTACCTGTTACGCTAAAGTGGGGCCCGTCCTGGTTGTTGGAGGAAGAAGAGATGGGGATTTGTTGGGCTGCCCTTGAGACAGTAGAGATCCGTTGGCCCAGTAAGAAAGGGAAGGTTTGGGACCGTCAGTCTCATCTCTTAATTGGGCCACTCCTGGTCTTGTAATATTGTAGCTGAAATTGCTAGGCCTTAATAAATTTTAAATCCCGTCTGGTAAATTTGAATCGGATCGGATTTCCGGAAATAAAAATCTTCCGGGTTTTACAAGAAAATCCATGTAAAATTGATGAGGTGACTGTACGAAAGCAATTATCGCCACGTGTCATTGTTATAAGTTCTTAACGCCGCATGCTATTTTTACACGCCTTCTCATCTATAATATTTATGACTAGTTACATTTTAATCTTAAAATACATACAATTTACTAAATATAATTCATCCATTTTAACCAATTGTAATATTTATATTTAACTCATCGTAATATCATATAACTATTTTTGACATATATATTTGGATAGTAGTATAGTCCTTCTTTATTTTGTTTCTAAATTATATACCTAAAATGGTAATCTATATCTATATACCTTTATATTTGAATAGTACTTTATTATTAATTATTATTTCTAACCTAAACTTAAATGGGAGAATTTGACATACTAGGCTTTTTTGAGTTTTTGGTTAAGAAAGTGCACCCCAAATTTTTTACCACTTTCATTTAATAGTAGGTAAAAATTATTAACCCTTCTATTTAGAAAGAAAGGAATAAATGATGTTTGTTATTTGTTATATAAGTATAAGTTTTAATTTTTTAATTACTGAATTTGTTTTTTTTGATTTATTATTTTTCTTGCCTTTTTTTTATTATTTTCTTTTTTATTTTCTGGACTAAATTTTTCATACCGGAATTTCTCATACCAGAATTTTTAAAACCAGAAATTATCATACGAAAATTTCATACCAGAAATTTCATACCAGAAATTTCATACGAAAAGAGCCTAATACCAGAAATTATGATACCAGAAATTATGATACTAGAAATTGTAATACCAGAAATCGTAATACCAGAAATTGTAATACAAGAAATTGTAATACTATAAATTGTAATACCAGAAATTATGATACCAGAAATAATGATACCAGAAATTGTAATACCATAAATTGTAATGCTATAAATTGTAATACAAGAAATTGTAATACTATAGATTGTAATACCAAAAACACCCAAAGATTCAAATACTCTATCAAGCACAAATCTCAGCCAAATGTACCAGTCTTCCTAACTTCCGGGAATTAATGCTAGCTACAAAACTAAACTACAGTCAGAAGTCTGCATAGACAGCACCACCTCCGCTAACAAATCCTGAAGTATCACAACGATCCATTTATACTGAATAAATAGATGTAACTGAGCTTTGTACTCAAGGGTGACCTATGGAAAACCCAACTGCATATAGCTTCTCAATCCAGAATATTGTAATGTAATCACAAGAGTGATCCTGTTACACATTGAAAAGAAGAAAGTTAAGGCACATGCACATAACTATCAGATTTATCCCTTCTTGACAGTTGAAAATATGAAGGAAATAATTAAAGCATAGTCAACCTTACTGATTGCAATGGTTAGTAATAACAGCTTAACAAGTGACCGAATCTTTCTAATTAGAGAGTATTAAGTGGCCATTGAATATATGTGTCAAACCATCAAGCCTAATGACAATAATAACTCCAGAAGTTATGGTCAAAGATGCGCTTAAAAGGGATTGCGGCAAGTAATGGAGCTATTGAGTAGGGTTCACTGCCCCAAATTTAGTAATTAAGAATTGGTAATGACAAATTGACAATACCTTTAGTAGGACCAACGCGGAACCAATCTAAGACCAATATAAGTACACGATCCTTGCTCATATCAAAATGAACATCTAATAATCAAGCCTTCATTTCAGATCGGAAATATCAATTCATGGGTTGGTCACGAGTGGTCGTTTGCCTGGTGTTGATGGCGGCGGTGTTGGCAGAGGTTGCGACTCCAACAGTACTAGCTCCAGCTCCGGGGCCATCAGGACAACGGATGAGGGTTAGGGCGAGAGAAGCGGAAGAACGAAGGAGAGGCTAGGGTTTGGACGGTAAAAAAATATGGGAGGGGTATATTTACTATTTGGAAAACTAATAAAAGTCTACTTAGTGTACAATATTAAAAAAAAAAGCCTACTTACCTAATTAGCCCGAAACATTTTGGTTTACTAGGCTATTTTGAGTTTTAGTTTTACTAAATGTACCCCACAATTTTTTACCACTTTCATTAACTGGTGGGTAAAAATAATTAACTCTTCTATTTAAAAAAAAGAATAACTGATAATTGTTATTTGTTATATAAGTGTAAGTTTTAAATTTTAATTACTGAATTTATTTTTTAGTTTCTTTTATTTATTTTTTGTCTTTTTGATTTATTTAATTTAATTTTCTTTTTTATTTTACATACCAGAAAGTGTTCATACCACAATTTATTCATACCAGAAATTTATATCTAAAGTTCATACCAGAAATTCATACTAATTTTTTTTCATACCATAATTTTTTTTTTCTGGTATAAATTTTGTACCAGAATTTTCTGGTATGAAAAATTCATACCTGAAAAATTAAATTCATACCAGAAAACTTATCTGGTATGAAAAATTCATATGTTTTTGGTATGAATTTTTAATGCTAATTTGAGCTCCATCACCAACTAATCCAAATAAAAACAAGCTCCTAATTGTCAATTACATGAAGAAGGAAAAGACTACTTACTAGTTATTTTGTAAGTGTCTAGATACAGTCAATTTCTACTTACAGATCATCAAGCAAGCAGATGTAAACAAAGGACTTCATAATTGACATTCTGCATATTTCTTCACATGCATGCATTCCAAACCCACATAAATTGGAAGTATATATTCACACAATATTCTTAACAAATTTGATATCCAAAGAGGTGGAAAAGCCCAGTCCATACTCTTCATCCTCTCTCAAATAAGATAATAAGCACAATAGATTCGAAGGAAGAGATCAAGTAAACAGGTACAATCAGACCAAATCCCTCAAAATTGAGGCAAAATACAGCGTGCAAAACCTCGTCATCAACTAAAATTTGAACAGATAAAGCCAATTTCATCTCCAAGCTAATAACCAAGACATCCAATGATCCTGAGATGATCATATGAAACTGGGCGTTGATGAAGAACTTCAAAAGGAATTTTCCAACCTATTACAGAAGATGGCATAAGATTAATCAGATAGGTTGCTGAAAGAATGCATTCACCCCAAAACTGTAAAGGTAGATGTCCTTGAAGACGTATAGCTCGAGTTGTAGCCAATAAATGACCATGTTTCCTCTCAACTCGACCATTCTGCTGAGGTGTGTAAGGACACGACTTGTGGTGCAGAATCCCTTTAGATTTGAGTAAATCTTGAAGGGAATGTTGAATGAATTCAGATCCATTGTCAGATCGAATAATTTTAACCACACCATTAAACTGAGTCTGCACATATACTAGAAATTCAGAGACCAATCGATGCACCTGGAATTTATCATTCATAAGAAAGGTCCATGTGCATCGAGTAAAATCATCCAAAACAGTGAGAAAATATCGAGCACCACATTTAGATCTAGTATGGTAAGGGCCCCAAATATCCATGTGCAAAATAGCAAAAGCATGAGCAGCATATGAATTACTACGAGGAAAGGGTAATTTGTGTTGTTTTGCCATTGTACAAATATCACATGTTAAGGATGACAAAGTTGTAGAAGGACAAGCAGTGGTATGCTGCAATTTAAGCAAAGATGAATGGCCTAAACGTGCATGAAAAGTTTGCAAAGATATCTTGTCAACATTATTACAGACAGAAAGAGCATCATTAGTAGAAGCTGTGGCAGGACTAATGAGCTTGTAAAGACCACCATCCAAGAAGCCTTGAGCTATAACAACATTAGTAATATGGTCCTGAAATAAGCAATGACCCGAATCAAAATTAGCCTTGCAAGAAGACTGAATGATAAGGCGATGTACAGAGAGAAGATTATGCTTAAACCCTGGCAGAAACAAAACATTGTCCAAAGTGAGAGATGAAGAAATTGGAACACTTCCTGAATGAGTCACCAATTTTAAAGTGCCATCAGGAAGACCAATCTGAATAGGCCTGCTCAAGGCAACAAGATTGGAGAATAATTCTCGACAATAACAGATATGATCTGTCGCTCCTGAATCAATAATCCAAACATTTGGTGAAGAAGAAGCATGAGCTAAAAAAGACTTCAGGATACCTGCGAAGTTTACAAAACTGGAAGGTCCAGAACTGACAGACTGATTATTCATGAACTTGAACATCTCTTGAAACATCATAGACATGGTATTAGTATCAACTCCTTTAGCAGGGACATCATCAAGAGGAGAATTGATGATAGAACCATCAGAATTAAATGCATTCAGAGAATGACCATTTCTGGAATGATTTGGAGATCTATCATTAGGAAGGTTCTTGGAACCTTTGTACCAATCTGGATAACCGTACAGCTTAAAACACTGCTCCTTCATATGACCTTTTTCTTTGCAATGGTCACATTTCCTGTCCCATTTATCCTTGCGAAAATCTTGCCTACTTCCTCCTGCCTGACGATAGGGAACCTGTCTATCTGTTGCTAATGCTTCATGAGGTATAGTCAGGGTAGAGGTAACTTCTCTCTGCTTTTCAACTTGTAAAACCATATGGAAAGCACGATTTAAAGATGGCAAGGTTTCAAGGGATAGGATAGTAGATCTAACATGATCAAATTGATCATTGAGCCCCATAAGAAACTGAATCAAGCGTGTTTTGACTTCTCTCTCAATTAAAAGCTTAGGAATCTCACATTTGCAATGAATAATTCCAGCACAACAACAAACAAGTAGTGCATCATGCGCTTGCAGCTCATCCCATAAACGCTTAAAACGACCATAATAAACCGAAACTGTAGCATTCTCTTGTTTCATAGAGTTTAGGTTTTTGTGAATTTGATAGATCAAAGGTGCATTAGAAATCTGATACCTCTCTAGAACTTCATCCCACAGTTCCTTAGCTGATTCCACATACGAAAATTGCTCAGCAACTTCCCGTTTCATCGAATGAATCAGCCAACACCGAATCATATAGTCGGCACGAATCCATCGAGCTGCCTTCTCTGTATCAGCAGCGTCTTTGACGCAAGAACCTGTGATAAAACCTAACTTCAATTTTGCTCCAAGTGCCATATGAATCCCTCTTTTCCATGAAAAGAAATTGGATCCATCAAATAGTGTAGACACGAGTTGCATCCCTAGATTATCTGAGGGAGCAAGGTAAAGAGGATTGGTTGAATTTCCAGGTAAAATGACTCCAGCTCCAATGGACTCTGTAACTCTACTGCTTGACGAAATAGGATTCGGATCGAGAGGATCCTTATCTCGAGCATTATTACGATCATCCATAGATGATTAATCAAAAGAAAAGAACTAGATCTAGATTGAAAGATGGAGAAGAATTTTTCTGTGCTCTGATACCATCTAAGAAGAAGATATGAAAAGTAGTATATTCAACATAAACTGAATTCTGTTACAACTGTGTGTATTTATATGCATTAGGATATATTCTAACAATATCCCTAATATATCCTTTATTTACATATTGTGCCCTATAGAACACATTATCTCCATACAGACAAAGCCAATTTCATCTCCAAGCTAATAACCAAGATCTAAAAAAAAACACAGAGAGGTTGTAGTTTCCTTGTGTCATCCGGTTGTCAGTATTGAATACTATTGTGCGAGAAAGGAAGAGACAGACACGAAAAAAGGTTGAACACCGCAAACAGCTTTCAACTACAAAATGAAGGTGGAGCTTTAGATCTAGATCTGAGAGAGAGCTTGTCCCGTTCATGGCTCGTTGGCATCCAGGTTTTTGACTATAGAAGGAAGATGAAATCGGAAAGAGGAGGGAGCTTGTCCCGTCCATCGCCGGCTCCGAACGCCCTGCTCGATCTCTCTGTTTGTGCGCAGAAGAGCTTCACATCTAGATCTGAGAGAGAGGTTTGTTTGTGCGTAGAAGAGCTTCAGATCTAAATCTGAGAGAGAAGAGAGAAATGTAGGGTTGACGGTAAAAACGAGGTAGGGGTATATTTACTTAATTGAAAATTTAAAAAGCCTAGTTACTAAATAAAAACCTCAAAAAAGCCTACTAACCAAATTAGCCCTTATTTAATTACATACGTACAAAATTATCTAATATATATACTTTATACAAATTAATTTTAATATAATTATATTATGCTAGTATAAGATAAATGTAGAGTAGTTGCCTTAGCGCTTCCAAACAATGGTAGATGTAGAACATCAGTTCATTTTCGAAATTTAAGTGTTCTAACATATGTATGTAAAAGTAAATACACAAGAAAGTCTGTGAAAGCAAACGTTTTCTTTGCTTGGTTGCTTGGCACATGAGTGTGTGAACATGTTAAAAGATTAAGTGAAAACTCAAAATGTCTAGGTTTCTACATTTCATCAATGTCAAAGGGAATATAAAGCATGAAATAGTTTGTTTGAGAAGTCGTGACCTTTTCATAACCTCAACTGAGTATTTGAGTTGAGCATCAAGGATGATTGCCAAGGAGTGAACTGTTAAAATCCGATATAGACGGACCGGTAGAGCAGGGGTCGTGTGCATCAAGTGTATATGCGCATTAGGCTCAAGCCCAGCACATAAACTCAAGGAGTAGCCCAACGAGCGTTCCAATTTTTCACGTGGGAAATTTTTATCTCCAACATGTACCAGCGGTGTATTATGCCGGTGGCCAAGACAGACCCGACGCAATGGTGCCGCGGCGTTGACAACAACAATTTACCAACAAAACTCAATGTGTGACAGACAGGATAAATGCAAAGGCTAGAGGAAAATGAATCTAGCTCACTACATAATCTGAAGTCCTCACGAGTGAGAAACCCAGGAAAGAAAGCTCAGAAAAAATAGAGGCAATTGAGGGCAAAATATAAACACAAAATCCATCACTTTTTTGCCTATCTCACTCAACATAATCGACTTTCCATGTGCATAAATTTTATTCCTTCATGCCAAAATTGCTTTGTTCAAATACAAATGTTACTTTGAAAGCGTTGAAAATAAAAAACTATCCTAAACTTTTGGTTATTTTAAAACTAACTAGCCTAGTTTTCGTGTCATACACGGATTTGATTTATATTAATATGTTAGATGATCAATCTATTGCAATAGTAAGATAAAAGAAAAAATCTTAATTATAAATACACCAAATTTAAGCTAATAAAGTGAAATGAGTAATATAATTGTACATCCTTATGTACAACAATACTCATAAGTGTTTATAACAAAATATATTAAAAATAGTTTAAATATTTTTAATAAATACTATAAGTGGTAAATATGGTATAAACATGACATCCATATGATATGATTCTTCATAATTTTCATCTTTTGTAAGAAAAAAAAATTGCCTAATGTATTTTTTAATTTTGTTTTTATAATATAGTCTTCGAAAAATATATGATATTCCAATATCTCAAATTAGTACATAGTGCATATTAATATCTTCATTAATATTAATATGCATAATCCATCTTAAAATGAAAATAGAAAAGATAATAATGAGGTGATATAACCCGACGATAAGTGAAAAAGTGTGAGGTGACTTAATGTGACGATGACACAGAATAAAATTTTAACTTAGTTTAATGTGGCGATATTCACCGTTTTAGTATTATACAGTAGATAGGTGTTATTGTATAAATGAGATCAGAGTTGCAAAGTAGTTCTTGTTAAATTATGTTTTATTATCCGGCACGGGTCTAATACGAGGAGGGATGCACGTAAGTGAACCTTCACATAAGCATTCGGGATTCCATCCTAAAATCAATTAGCAATAGGAGGAGTATCCCTAGTGCTTATATATTAGGTTCGGTTATTATCATATTGTCAATGTGGGACAATATATCCACACACACATCTTAACACTCCCCCTCAAGTGCAACTATCCTGGACTAGTTGCACTTGACACAAAGCCATAAGGCCGGCTTAGCCAAACGGGAGGTAAGCATACTCACTAACCACAACCCAATTAACACAGAATTACGAGATCCGCACGAACCGTGACTCTGATACCATTTGAAGACTAGAGATAGAACAGAAAGAATATTACTCAAAGTCACAACTGAATTCTGTTACAAAAAGGGTATACATACCCACATATACACATTTCTTATTCTACCACAAAAATGTCATTTTATTTACGTAAGATATCCTATGTATATAACATGCACATATTGTACCCATAGTTCTCCATCGTATGAATAATTAGCAATAAAGCATAGGTTAAAAGTGAACATGTACCTTAAAGATGAATTTATTCTTCTTTAGTATGTACAGAGGTATAGTACAAGGCCCGCTAACAGTCAACAATATCAATCATGAACAACTGCGACCAAAATGAAGCTAATTTTGCTCCTTTGTTTGGGCTGAAATGTGAGGTTTAGTTGAACAAAGGGTAAAAATTTGTGTGAGCATTGTTCATAAGCACTTACATCCTTCTACAACAAGTATAATAGCATGTAAAATTGAAAACTCATCTTCTTATATACAAGCGGAAACATTGACGATTAATTTTGTTTCAGAAGCACAATAAATTAATAAATTGACGTTGTTAGTGTCAAGAGTGAAGGATGTTTTGATCTCTCCCTCTCTGTCTAAGAGACCCTTGTAAATCCTCATCCTCATTCAATATACGTAAACTTTTCAAAAAAATAAAAAACCCGTAACCATTCATTCATTAGTGTTCGAGTATATATACACGATAGCTCATAGTTTGTTACAAGTTTGTTGTTATTACAAAGTGATACCCCTTTATTATAGTATATTCTATATAGTGTCTATATCCCCCCTTCAAGCTGGACAGGTGGAAGCAGTCCAAGCTTGCGAGTGAGGAAAATATGTTGTTGTTCCCCTAGAGCCTTAGTAAACAAATCTGCCAACTGGAGAGAAGAAGGGGCATGGACAGTAGTAATGAGACCCTTCTGCACCTCATCACGAACAAAGTGGCAATCAATCCGGAGATGCTTTGTACACTCATGAAATACAGGGTTAGCAGCAAGATGTTGAGCTGCCTTGTTGTCACAATGAAGAGAGAATGAACGAGGTATTGAGATACGAAGATCAAGAAGTAAACCATCTAACCAAATGATCTCACTAGTGGTCATAGACATGGCTCTATACTCACTTTCAGCTGAGGATTTACTCACTGTTTTATGCTTCTTGTTGTCACATGAATAAGCACTTGACTAGAATTATAAGGCTTATCTTCTTTATCTTTAAATTCCTTATACCAATCAGGAATCCTAGTCAAATTAAAACATGTCTTTCTCAAGTGACCTTTCTCTCTGCAGTAGGTACACATTCTGTCCATTTTTTCTTTCTTATAATCTCGTCTACTCCCACCTGCTTGTCTATAGGGAACTGATCTGGAAACAGCTAAGGCATCATGAATAGGTACATTATGACATGTAATTTCCTTCTGTTTTCAACTTGAATAACCATGTGAAATACACGATTCATAGTAGGCAACACCTCAAAGACAATGTGTTACTACGGACATGTTCAAATTGGTCATTCAATCCCATGAGAAACTGCATTACTCGAAGCTTAGACTCTCTATCTGTAATTTTCTTCAACATTTCACAATTACAGTTTATGATTCCTTTGCACAGGCAAGTAGGTATGGGATCAACACTGACTAATTCATCCCACAGTTTCTTCAACTTACCAAAATATGTAGCTACTGTGGTATTATCTTGTTTGAGAGAAGCAAGATCTTTATGAATATGATAAAAGAGAGGAGCATTCGATACCTCAAAACGTTCAATTATATCACTCCAGAGTTCCTTAGCAGATTCAACATAAGTAAACTGATAGTTTATGTAAATATGTAAATATTAGGGTGCCCTTATGTAATTATGTAAACTCCGCTTATTATTAATATGATCCGTCTAATGACGGAAACCCTAAGGGGAATTTACATGGTATCAAACTTCTCGTTCCTCAAACCCTCTTCCGCCTTCTTCTAACCTACGGCCGTTCATCATCACCGCCGCCGTCTTTCCCCTTCCCGACACTCCTCAATGGCTGCGGAACGGAAACCGTCTTTTCACTCCGCCCTCAGAATCTCCAACATAAAAAATAACATTGCTCTTGTCCTTGACCATGACACTCCGTATGCTTCATGGGTCACGCTATTCCGTGTTACGGCCAAGGCGCACAATGTTCTCGATCACATCGATGCAAAGGTACCCAAACCAACGGACATTGACGATTCGTTATGGCTTCAAGTTGATGCTGCCGTCCTTCAGTGGATTTACAGTACGGTGTCACGGGAGATCCTTCTACAAATTCTTGACTCTGATGATACTGCTCTTTAGGCATGAAATCGAGTCCAAGATATCTTTCAATATAACAAAAACACTCGTGCCGTCTACCTCGAGCACGAATTATCCAATTTTAAGTTATCCGGCTTCTCTTCAATCAATGTTTACTGTCTTCAACTCAAGTCCTTGGCAGATCAACTCAAGGGTGTTGGTTCACCGGTTCCCGAAACTCGTCTTGTTCTTCAATTGATTTCGGGGTTGCCTGCTGAATATAAAGACGCCGCAAGTTTTATCCAGCAAACAGATCCCCTTCCGAGTTTCACCAAGGCTCGATCTCAGTTTCTATTGGAAGAAACCCGTATGACAGCCCAGTCAGCCGCCGGAAATACACAGTTTGCCCTCACTGCAGATTCCTGCTCTCAGCCGCCTGATGCGTCATCAAACCACCGCCCCAGGTCGTCGGCTCAGTCTAGGTCGGACTCGTCCTCTGGCGCACCAGACCCCAGCAGTCCAAACGTGGACGCGGCCGGAAAGGGAAGCCTCGCAACAGCAGCACCGGCGGTCTTCGCGCAGCTTGGCATCCACAGTATGGTTAGGTGATGCTCCCTCAGCCCAGTTCTGCTCCAGGCCCAAATAGCTGGTTGCCGGCCCAACCTGCAGGAAGCCCAACTCGCCCACCTTGTCCATTTCCACAACAGGCTGCCCCTAGTCTTCTTGGGCCCGACCCAACTTCATAATTTCAGCAGCAGGCTCACTACGCAGCAACTCCTCAGCCCACTTCCTTGGATCAGTCCTTCGCTACCATGACGTTAAATCCGACGGACAATTTTTGGTACATGGACAAGGGCACCACATCACACATGACGAATAATTCAGGTTCTCTCTCGTCTTTTTCACATAATGGTTCATTAAATTCGATAATTGTCGGAAATGGTATGCGTGTTCCTTCTACAGGTATAGGAGATGCTACTATCCCCACCCCATCCAAACCTTTACACCTATCCAATGTCCTCATTGCTCCACAAATTGTCAAAAATTTAGTTTCTGTTAGACGTTTTACATCTGATAATAACGCCTCAATAGAATTTGACCCTTTTGGCTTTTCTGTGAAGGATCTGCACACGGGGATCACTCGTCTGAGGTGTAATAGTTCTGGGGAACTCTATCCAGTCACACGTCCCTCTTCTCGTCCTCATCATGCTCTCTCCGTCGAGTCTCCGAACATTTGGCATGCCCATCTCGGTCATCCCAGTGCTCCGGTCTTAGATTTGCTTCGTCAATCTTCTTTTATTAAGTGGAATAAGTCTCCTGTGACTTCTCTTTGTCATGCTTGTCAACTAGGAAAACATCATAGATTAGCTTTTGATCGCTCCATTTCTTGTTCTAATGCTCCCTTTGACATTATTCATAGTGATTTATGGACATCTCCTGTTACGAGCCGGGACGGTTTTATATACTATTTACTTTTTCTTGATGATTTCTCCCATTTTCTTTGATTTATCCTCTCAAGTTCAAGTCTCAAATGTTTGACCTATTCGTTCAATTTCACAAATTTGTCGAAATACAATTCCATTTGCCCATCAAAAGTTTTCAATATGATTTGGGAGGCGAGTTCAATAACAACACCTTCCACAAGTTCTTCGTTGACCATGGCACTGTTTTTCGTTTCTCATGTCCGCATACCTCTCCCCAAAATGGTAAGGCCGAACGAATTATTCGCGCAATCAACAACATGATGCGTTCGATATTCTTTCATGCCTCTATTCCCATCTCTTTTTGGCCCCATGCCGTGGAGGTTTCTTGCAACCTATTAAATGTTCTTCCATCCAAGTTCATTCACAATCGCTCCGCCACTCAAGTGTTATACCTCACTACACCTTTCCTCGCTCATCTCCGGGTTTTTGGTTGCCTTTAGAGCATCCCCAACAGCTTCTCCATTTTAGAATATTTGAAGAATTTTAAATATTTTTTGGTCCAACAGATTCTCCATTTCATTCTCCAAAATGGAGAATAATGGAAAAAAGTGGAGAGTCTTTCCTAAATTTGAAGACATTCTCCAAATAAATGGAGAATTCTCCAAGTTAGGGAATCTGTTGGATTTGATAAAAATATAAAGGGTAGATTTTTAGTTTTAATTCTCCATTTTTAAGAAGAGTTTGGAGAAACTGTTGGGGATGCTCTTATTATCCAAACCAAAGTGCAACCATTTCCCACAAACTTCAACCTCGCACCACTCCGTGCGTTTTTCTAGGATATCCTAAACACCATAGGGGATTCAAGTATTTAAACCTAGCGAATAATAAAATAATCATTTCTCGTCACGTTACGTTTGATGAAACAAATTTTCCTTTCGCTACAAATTCCCGAGCTTCCCCGGAATTAACAACACTACCCTTTGCAGATGATGATGCGCCATCCCCCTATCTCCAATTACACACCAGGCTTGTCCATTCTACAACTCCCACCGGCCCACTGCCCATTGCTGGCCCACAAGCCTTTCCTGGCCCAACCGACTGTAACAACCCCTCTCCCACTGAGATTGGGCCCGCTACCCCTCCCTCACCTTTAAGCGGCCCACTCCAGCAGTCCTTATCCCCTGACCGATTAACCAGCTCCGACCCAGCTCACCTCCGGCCCACTCTAGCTGCCCAGCTTGATATCCCATATCTCCCACATCACGTACCCAACACAGCCGGTTCTCCTATAAATGACCCCACCCCACCACCTCCGACCCGGCCCCAAACCCACAGTCAATCCGGAATTGTCAAACCCAAACCGATTTTTGACTTATCCGTTTCGACCGCCCCATTATCCCCCATTCCAAAATCCCACAATGTAGCTCTTCAAGACCCGTTTTGGACCACTGCCATGTTCGATGAATATCGAGCCCTTATGCGGAATAAGACGTGGGTCTTGATACCTCGTCCTTTGGATGCTAATATTGTGCGATGCATGTGGATTTTTAAGCATAAGTACAGGTCTGACGGTTCCTTGGAGCGCTACAAGGCTCGCTTGGTTGCTAACGGTTGCTCTCAGCAGGTTGGAATAGACTGTGATGAAACTTTCAGTCCTGTTGTTAAACCAGCGACCATCCATATGGTTCTTAGCATGTAGTATCCCGTTCTTGGCCCATTCATCAGCTGGATGCTCAAAATGCTTTTCTGCACGACCATCTAAACGAAACGGTGTATATGTTTCAACCACCAGGTTTTCGCGACCCCTCCAAACCCAATCATGTTTCTCTTTTGCAGAAGTCCCTATATGGCCTGAAGCAAGCTCCCTAGGCATGGTTTCAACGCTTTGTAGGCTTCCTACATCGCATTGGGTTTATTAGCAGTAAGAGTGATTCCTCCCTTTTTATATATAATCAAGGTTCTAACACTGCCTACCTGCTTTTATATGTCGATGACATTGTCCTTACGACTTCTTCTGACGCCCTGCACAAGCATCTGATCAAGCTTCTGAGTAAGGAATTTGCCCTAAAAGACTTAGGCCCCCTGTCCTATTTCTTGGGCATTTCTGTTCGTCGGACATCCTCTGGCTTATTCTTGTCCCAAGATAAATATGCTCGCGAAATTGTTGAAAGAGCAAAGATGTCTAACTGCAAACCCTCTGCTACCCCAACTGAAACGTCAGTCAAGTTAAGTGCTTCATCTAGCCTTGCTATTAGTGATCCGACTGTAACACCCCGATTCCGCGGGACTCGGGATGCTACGGGCGGAGACCTCACAATGGGTCCCGACCCTTAGCCTAACAACAATTTCACTGGATCTTACAACAAGACACAAATAAAGGCAAAACCGAAATTCATTTTAATGCAATGATATGAACCCCAAAAGAAAACAACGAAAGACTTCAGCCGAGATACAACGCTAAAGACAACCGTCATACACGTGACATACATAAAACCCTAAACAATACATAAAAACAACCCCCAAAACCCATCCTAAAATGTACGGACCCCGGCTGTCCACTCTTCCGGATCTCTCGGCCGCGCCCCAAACCTCCAAGGCAACTACAACAATATCCGTATAAAACCGTTAGCTAGCATTCAAGGCATTAGAATCATGGTATTGGCACACACACACATAAGGCATCATAAACACACAACATGTTCCAAAACACACAATCCGGTTTATTATCCTTTTATTATTAGGTCATATCCCGTTCTAATTCAACTTCTTTTGTGACACGAGAATCTTAAAGATCTCGCCCTTGTCCCCTTTCACCATACGGGTTTGTACTTGATGCGGATCAGCATCACCCAATGGGCTGGTCGCAAGGCACCTCCCAGTCATCCCCATTTTGGACTGGACAAGCGGTCACCGCCCGTTATCATACACTTGGGCCAAATATAAACATATAAAGTCGGTAGTCCTATTACCGGTTTAGATGTTATAACATAAGCAATAAACACACACATAAACAATAAACACACACCACCAAACACGTATTGAAACTAATACAAAGAATATGAGCTAAGTAAGTCCGAAGACTTACCTCGTCCCAAAGATAAACCCGATAACCACTACTCACAACTTCCCGTAGGAAGGCACTCAACGCCTGATCAAAACAAGGCACACGATCAACAACTAATCGATAAGGTAGAAACCCTTGGGCTTCTAGTCTCCCAAAACCTATATGAGGTCAAAACCTTAGCATGTTAGGTCCAACTCCTAATCTCGAAGATCGTCCTAAGATCGTACCGAATATAACTCGACAAAAGCTCATAAACCAATCCACGATCCTAAGGTTCAAGGCCACTACTTGGCATTCACTCTAAGTTATTCTATATCCAACCTAGCATGATACTACTAAACATAACTAGATCGAGGAAGAATGTACTCACAAGAGGTCGAAGGCGGAAGATGATCTACGAATGTGGAATGGATTCGTTTGGCCTTTATCGGGGCGCTTCTGAACCTAACACCAAAGCTAGGCAAATTTAGCTTCTACGCTAAATTTGAACGGAATATATAACGCATATAAAATCTAAGGTAAAACCCGTTTTCAAAACAAAGGTTAAAGATCGCTTAAATACTTTCCGGGACAAATTATACAATTATCTAAACATAGGTCAAAATCCGCAATTAAATCTTCGGCCATAAATCCGAAATAAATCCAACACAAGGTGCAATATATATATAGTATGCATAAAGAAGAATAACTCGAAGCAAAACCCAAGTTTAAAAACCGTAAATACATTTCCTTGGCAAATTATACAATTTCAAAAACTTGGGTTAAATTTGCAAATAAAATTCTGGGCCAACTTATGTAATTAAACCAACATAGGCAGATCTGGAATTCCTGAAAATGTGGGTCAGATAGTGTAAATAAAATGTAGGTTACTTTCTGTAATTTGACCAACAATTAGGGCCAGATTTAATATATTCAAAAGGGTTTCATTTAAACCCGATTAATGAAGGCGCTGGCTGGGGAGAGATGTCAGGCGGCGGCGGCCATGGCTCTACAAGGGTTCCAGGCGGACGGTGGTGGCTCCGGTTGTGAGGCGAGGTGAGGGAAAGCGGCAAGGCCGGGCTTCACTTCGGATTTGACGGCGAGGCCCCCCCCCAGGTCCGGTTGTGCGAGGCAGGGCTGCTCAACTCCTATGGTGATGTAGCACTGTCGGTGGTTACGGTTGCAACAGAAAGGAAGGAGGGGAGGGCCGTCTCTCGCTTCTCAGTTCGGACCGGTGGCGCAAGGGCGAGGTTGGGGGCGATGCCAACAGAGGCGTCCCTTCCAGGTGACACGGCAGACAACATAGGGGGGGTCGAGCGCAGGGCTGAGGAAAGGGATTCACGAGGCAGCGTGGCGGAGCTGCTGGTGGTCCTCGGCGATGGCGTCTCCCTTGTCTCCGGTCGGCGGCGATAGAGGTGAGTAAGAGAGCTTCTCTTTGGCTTTTGTTGAAAAAAAAATGAGGAAAGACAGCAAGGTGAGGGAGAAGCAGAGGGAGCGAAGGGGAGACGAAGGACAGATGTGCTAAATGTGTGAAGCGGCAGATACCGAGAAGGGCTGGCTCACTAGCTGGTGTGGGAAGGCAACAAACAGAGTTGTTGAAAGGTTGGATGAGTAGAGTGAGGGGTCCGGTTTGCAGACGCTACTTATCACTTGGGCGGCAAGGAGCAGGCTGAATAGGGTAGTCATTGGTCGGACACAATTTAGCAGAAGGAGAAGACCAAAAAGAATAAGAAAAGAAGAAAAGAAAGGCATAAACAAATAAGTAAAAAAAAACTATCTCGATCGAAACTAATCGAAATGGGACTTTCGGATCGGAAAATATCTTAACTTTTTCTGTAAAATAAAAAAAAATACGGAATATATAACTATGTATAAACTCATAAAATATCCCGTGCGACATAGAAGTCTATCTCGTAACTAAATAAAAGATTTTAAATAATAATAAAAATACAGTTAACATATTAATATAACATATACTCGTAAAACATACTTAAGGTAGTAAAATATATCGATAACCGTCGGAAAATAAATATCGAAATCGCACCCAATAAACGGGGCATTACATCATATCCCCCTAAAAACAAGTTTCGCCCCGAAACTTTCCATACACCGATTCTTCGGTCCCTAAGGTCGAGGTATAAACTCGCAACTAGGAAGGTTTAGACCTTCTAATCTATAAGCACAAACTGCTTCAACCACCATCGCAATATTTATAACCGTACATAAACACATTCCCGCACGGGACACAAAACCACATATAACATCACACATGTACACAACTAACTTAAGGGAAGAACTAGGTCTAACCCGTCGATTCTATCAAAGCTACTAGCTCGGCGTAAAACTCAACTAATGATATTGTCGTTCGTCTGATACACATGAAACACCGGGTGAACACTCTCTACTCTTGGCGGCAACGGCAACTTACAAGACACTTCTCCAACTCGCGCTAAGATCTCTAAAAGGTAGATATATAGGAACTCAACCTCCTTCTCGGGTACCTCTCAATGCAGCAATTCCATTATTTTCCCTTTGATTTCTCTATCAAAGATGATCGATCTTCCAATTTACATTGTTGGCTTTAGTTCTTGTCAAACCAAACTTTGATGTTATGTTTCCTCGATTCTTGAAGTAAGTCCGCAACGATGAAGGAAGTACTTTACTCCACACCGATTCACCAATGAGACACATATGCTATTACTTTTACATCGTTCCTCAATACTCAATCAAAGCCTTGTCTTGAAGAATCACTTGTACATTTCAAACTCATAACACCTCAAGGTAAATCAAAATAAGTTGCACCAATGAATCCCCTCTTAACTCTCAACAACTCTATTGTCAATTCTTCATCCCGTTCAATACTTCATTGTCATCCGGAGTAGGTTACCATAATTGGTGTTATATGATAACACGATTTATAGCATAGTTTTAGGGTAACTTTTAGATAGAATTCCCGCTCAATCATGCATGATCTAGCACTAGTCCAATACGTTTTGCACTTAAAACATGTATTTTGTCGAGATAGACGTCTACACGGACTTGTGTGCGTTTTGTAGGTATTTCGGGAAGTTTAGAGCTAAAACGATGCGTCAAGGGATCGTTCATTTAGATGACACATCCCCCGACTCATTATAACATACAAACAAAGAGCTAGGAGGACTCATGGAACCTTGCCAACTCTAGTCATGCACCAAACCACAGCTCAATGATCCAAGGCGAACTTTCTGCATAGAATCACGGGTTCCTGAAGAACCACGGCCGTGGAAATGACCGTGGATTTTGCCAGATTCTCGTGACAGCTGTGCCACGACTCTCATGGCCAGCTCATGAAGAATTTGTTATAAAAGTGGTCCAAAGATGGGTTGTTTGGAGGCAGCTGGGATTTGGGTAGTTTGAGAGCAGCTCACATATTCTCCATTTTTTCCTTGACAAAATATATTCCAAGAAGAAGGACTTTTTCTAGGAAGGAAAGTGCAAGAAGAAGAAGGAAGGATGCATTGCCATTGAAGAGGAGAGGAGGAGACACACTTAGCTCTTGTATTTTCGGATTTATTTCTAGAAGTTTTTGAACTCTTGAACCTTCCTTTGGAAGGGTTGTAAGTCGTTCTAATTTCATCTTCAGATTTAGATTGTGTTTGAAGTTCATTTGTTCATCTTCTTTCTCTCATTTTCTTGCAATGGAGGTTATGAATCTATGCTTGTTTGTTTTGATTTCTAATATGAATGTTGTAGGCTAGATTGATGTGATTCTAGGGTAAGGAAAGGATGGTTATGGCTAGATCTATGATAGGACGAACTTAGATTTACCTTTGGATGATTTTGTTTATGAACGTAGCTACTGTTAGGAATCACGGGTAGTTCTTGAAGAACCACGGTCGTGGTTTCTGTAGAACAAACCGTGGTTCTTCCTGGTTCGAAGGATCTTACCTTAGGTTCATAAAATTGTTGAAACCCTAAGTTTTTGCTGAGTTTAACCTACCCTAGGGTGTCCTAGTGTAGCGACTAAGTGTTAGGAGAGACTTACCCGGTAATCCTTGCCCTTAGAATCTAAAATAGCAAAACCTTAGGTAATGATGAGCCTAATAAGCCGCCATTGGATTAAATGTGCTAGGATAGTTGATTAGGACTTCCCTTTCCGAGACTTACCCGGTGAGGATAGGTTAGATCCCTAATTAAACAATCCGGTTTGTGTTAAATTCCTACCCTTAGGTTCTTAGAGACTTGACCGGTAATGAGACCTTAGGTGTGGGTTAGTTGGATCATGAGACTTACCCGGTAATTGATCCCATTTTAAGAACACTTAATCCCAACATATCATAATCAATCCAAAGAATGAATAGATAACTTGAGTTTTATGCCGTAACCGGAATTTCCAACCCCTAGAATCCGTCTTCCCTTTCTCTTGATCAATATCACGTTTGACTCGTTTATTTGTGCTGATTTTTGGTTTGGTTTGATTTATTGCTTTGCATGAGTTATGACCCTTGCTTGATGACCATAAAAACTAACAAAAACATTGAGTTTTCCATTTTCTTTGTTCCTCATCTTGTCTTAGCCTAGATTTACACTATTTTTGATCATTGCTTGACTCGATTTCACCTTAGTCTTTGAGTTCGACCTCGGAATACTTACCTTTCTACATAACGATCTGTACACTGCGGGTTTCGCTAGGTAGTTTAGGATTTTAGTTCGAGTTTATAAATGTAAAGCTTTTTGTGCTATTTCCTAGCGTAACAAGTTTTTGGCGCCGTTGCCGGGGACTAGGTCTAGATTGAGTCATTTCGTGATTGTTGGTAGTGTAGATCTTTCTTGTTGCTTTTGATCTCTCTTTGGTGTGTGTCTTTGCTTTTCAGGACATCTCTTACTCTTTAGGTGTATGCGAAGATCTCGTGGCAAGGATTTAGCTCCATTCGATCCCGAACCAGAGAAAACCCTTAGATCTAGATCCAAGAGCATTCGAAAAGAGAAAGAGATGGCCGGTAGGAACCTCCAAGCTGAGTTGGATGAAGCCTTAGAGCAAATTAGGCTAAGAGATGAGCTCTTGGAGGAAGAAAGGAGACTTGCCAATGAGAGGCAAGAGGCAACTAGGAGGGAGACTGAGGAGATTAGGCAAGCACTTGTGCAAAGGGAGCTTAACCGTCAACAACCTCCTCCACCTCCACCACAACCGCAGCCGGCGGTGAACGTTAGGGTTGTGCCCATTGCTATGGATGAGCCACAAACGTTGGGGCAACGTATGGATCCGGCACAAAGAGCACACCGCCCGGGTGTGAACTTAGGAGATCCCGCAGCCCATGATTACGAGCTCCGCCCTCAAGTTCTACAAATGATCCGGCATAACCAATTTGGAGGGATGGAAGGAGAGTCTCCTCACCAACATTTGATGAATTACGAGATCTTGATGGAGACTCTTAGACCGCCGAGATTGGAGAGCAATAACCATAAGCTAAGGGCTTTCTCCTTCTCTCTTAAGGACAAGGCCTTAGCTTGGTATCAATCTATTCCGCAAGGGCGAGTTGGTACTTGGGAGGAGATGACAACCGAGTTTTTGACTAAGTTCTTCCCACCTTCCAAGACTACCGAATTAAGGGGAAAGATCAATGCCTTTGTGATGAGGGATAGAGAAAGTTTGTTCAAGTCTTGGGAGAGATTCAAAGACCTTCTCCTAGATTGCCCACACCATGGTATACCGAAGATTGAGCTATTGGAGATCTACTTCAAAGGACTTGATGAAGATAGCCAATTCAAGCTTCAATCCCTTTCCGGTGGGACTTTCATGGAGAAGCATGTAGATGATGCTTGGGAGTTTGTGGAGAAGCAAGCTCTAGTGATTGAGAAGTACTCCCATAGGAAGAGTGAAGGGATAAAGGCGGGAGCATATGAGGTGAGTGAGGTCACCATGAGCAACTTCAAGCTCGACGCCATCAACAATGAGTTGAAATCCTTGAGGGAGTTGTGTGCTACAACTTTGAAGAACCAAGCAACCCCTCAAGTGCTTCCACAAGCCAACCTATCTTCCAAAGAGGAGGATGTGAACTATATGGGAAGGGGCAACTACAACAACTACCAAGGCCCAAGGAACTTCAACAACAACCGGCAATTCAACAATTACCGGCCCAACCATAACCATCCCGGGTTTTCTTACTCTAACCCGGATGGAGCCTTAAACCCTCCCGCTTCTACAAGCACAACTCCACCACCAAGAGCTTCACAAGAACCTCCACCCGGATTCACTCAACCTCCAAAGGATAGAACCGAAATGATGTTTGAGCAATTGCTAGGAAGGTTGAGCGGTCTTGAGAGCACGGTGACTTCCATTTCCAAAGCTCAAAAAGTGTTGGAAGCACAAGTGTTCCAAAAGGCGGGTGAAACCCATAGAGATCCGGGAAAGCTTCCCGGAAGGACCGAAGAAAACCCAAAGGGCCAAGTGTTGGCCATTACAACAAGAAGTGGGTTAAGCATGAAGGATCCTTTGCCTAAGGAGAATGCTAAAGGGAAGCAAGTGGTAAATGAAGAAGAAACTTTGCAAGGAGATGGAGGCAAGAGCAAAGATGTAGAGCCAACCTATGTGGCACCGCCTCCATACAAGCCACCACTACCGTTCCCTCAATCACGAGCAAGAGCTCGCTTGGACAATCACTTTGGTAAATTCCTTGAACTTATGTCTAAATTGCATATTAACATTCCGTTCATGGATGTTATTTTAGGGATGCCGGCATATGGCAAGTTCTTGAAGGAAATACTCTCCAACAAGAGGAAGTTGGAGGAGTATGGGGAGATAAGAATGATGAAGAGATCCTCGGAGTTGATCCAAACGATGAAGGAGGAAATGCCTCCCAAGCTAAGAGATCCGGGCTCTTTTTGCGTTCCAATTGGAGTAGGAGACGTGAAATACGAGGCCCTTTGTGATCTTGGAGCAAGTGTAAGCATCATACCGCTTGCACTTAGCAACAAGGTCGGGTTAAGAGAGCCAAAGCCGGTCAAGATGACCCTCTATATGGCGGACCGTTCTATCACTCATCCAGTTGGGATTCTTGAGGACATTCCGGTGCAATTGGGAGGATTCTATGTGCCTATTGACTTTGTAGTGTTGGACATTCCGGCGGATTACCCGGTTCCCATCATCCTAGAAAGACCTTTCTTAGCTACCTCCGGATGTTTAGTGGATTGCAAGAACGGGACTCTCTCCTTCAACATTGGAGAGGAGAACATCAAGTTCAAGCTATCCACAATGATGAAAGGGCCAACCCTTGATGAAGATATATTCAACATAGTCGAGCAAGAAGAATCTAGAGAAATGGTGAGCTCGATCTTGATCAAGGACCCCTTGGAAAAGGTTCTTACCTTGAGTATGATGGAGGAAGACATTGAGGAGAATTGCAATGAAGAGATCAAAGCCTTGGAGGCATTGGAAGAGGAGCCAAGAGTTGGATTTGAGAGCCACGAAGAAATTGTGAACAGCTGCAAGTTCCACGGTCGAGATTTGGGTTCCACGGCCGTCAAACTCTCTGGACAACTCCGAGAAGCAAGCTTGGCAAGAACCACGGTCGTGGAAGTTGAGCTAACCGTGATTCCAACCGTGGTTTCCCCTGAATCAGCTCTTGATGATGATCAAGCTTCTAGGAGCCAAGGGGAATCCTCATTTGCTTTGGATTCATCTCATCCAACCTTGTTTGGATCGTCTTCAACCGATAAAGGTCCTCCCTCACTTGAACTCAAACCCCTCCCCTCTCATTTAAAGTATGCATTCCTTGGTGATAATTCTACATATCCGGTGATTGTTAATGCATGCTTGAGTGATGATGAACTTGCTAAATTGCTGCATGAACTAAGATTGCATAGGAAAGCCATTGGTTATACTATTGATGATTTGGTTGGCATTAAGCCATCTTTGTGCATGCATAAGATAATGATGGAAGATAACCACAAACCCTCTATTGAACATCAAAGGAGATTGAATCCTATAATGAAAGAGGTGGTCAAGAAGGAAATCATTAAGTTGCTAGATGCGGGAATTATCTACCCTATCTCGGATAGTAAGTGGGTTAGCCCCGTTCATGTAGTACCTAAGAAGGGTGGAATGACGGTAGTAACTAATGAGAACAATGAACTAATACCAACTAGGACGGTCACGGGATGGAGAATGTGTATAGATTATAGGAAATTGAACATGGCCTCTAGGAAAGATCACTTTCCCCTCCCCTTCATTGACCAAATGCTAGAAAGATTAGCTCAACACTCTCACTTTTGCTATCTAGATGGGTATAGTGGATTCTTCCAAATCCCTATCCACCCCGATGACCAAGAGAAAACAACTTTTACATGTCCATGGGGTACATTTGCATATAGGAGAATGCCATTTGGGTTGTGTAATACACCCGCCACCTTTCAAAGGTGTATGATGGCTATCTTTTCGGAATACATAGAAAATATCATGGAAGTGTTCATGGATGATTTCTCTGTTTACGGTTCTTCTTTCGATGATTGCTTAGCTAATTTGTCATTGGTGTTGCAAAGATGTGAGGAAACAAATCTTGTCTTAAATTGGGAAAAATGCCACTTCATGGTAAGTGAAGGGATTGTGTTAGGACACTTGGTGTCTAACCGTGGCATTGAGGTTGATAGGGCTAAGATTGAAACAATAGAGAAGTTGCCACCACCTACCTCGGTGAAGGGGGTAAGGAGTTTCTTAGGGCATGCCGGTTTTTACCGGAGGTTCATCCAAGATTTCTCTAAAATTTCTAAGCCGCTGACTAACCTACTAATGAAAGATGTTGATTTTGTGTTTTCCAAAGATTGTCTTGAAGCGTTTTGTAGGTTGAAGAACGCCTTGATCTCCGCACCTATCATGCAACCTCCGGATTGGAGTCTACCATTTGAGATCATGTGCGATGCAAGTGATGTGGCCGTTGGGGCCGTTTTGGGACAAAGGAAAGAAGGGCGTACTCATGCTATTTACTATGCTAGCAAGACGCTAGATGATGCCCAACTCAATTATGCTACTACCGAGAAGGAGTTGTTAGCGGTGGTGTATGCATTTGAGAAATTCCGCTCATACCTTGTTGGAGCGAAGGTCATAGTTTATACTGATCATGCGGCGATCCGTTATCTACTTACAAAGAAAGATGCCAAACCAAGGTTGATTCGGTGGATCCTTCTTCTTCAAGAGTTTGATTTGGAGATACGAGATAAGAAGGGATCCGAGAACTCCGTGGCGGATCACCTTAGTAGACTCCCACCATTGGAGCTTGGGAAAGACAACATCCCGATAGATGATTCATTCCGGGACGAACAATTGCAAATGATGGAAGAATGCTTGTCCCACGTGGCTAGAGGAAGTGAGCCATGGTATGCCGACATTGTGAACTACTTGGTGTGTGAGGAAGTGCCTCCCGGATTAACATATGCACAAAGGAAAAAGTTCTTCAACGATGTAAGGCATTACTATTGGAGTGAGCCTCTTCTATTCAAGAGAGGCCCGGATGGGGTGCTTAGGAGATGCATACCAGAAGATGAAGTGGAAAGTGTGATCCGGCATTGTCACTCCTTACCATGTGGAGGCCATGCTAGCTCACACAAAACGTGTGCCAAGGTATTGCAATCCGGTTTTTATTGGCCTAACTTGTTTAGAGATGTGCAAGGTTTTGTAGCGGCATGTGATGCTTGCCAAAGGACGGGAAATATTTCAAGAAGGAATGAAATGCCCTTGAATAACATCCAAGAAGTCGAGATTTTTGATGTGTGGGGTGTAGACTTCATGGGACCATTCCCTTCTTCATGTGGAAATCTCTACATCCTATTGGCGGTGGACTATGTGTCAAGATGGGTAGAGGCCATCGCCTCTCCTACAAATGATGCCAAGGTGGTGGTGCGGTTCTTCAACCGAGTGATCTTCCCTAGGTTTGGAACACCAAGAGTGATCATTAGTGATGGAGGGAAGCACTTCACAAATAGGAATTTTGGAGCACTTTTGACTAAGTATGGGGTGACTCATAAGGTGGCAACACCTTACCACCCCCAAACTAGTGGTCAAGTGGAGATCTCCAACCGAGAGATAAAGGCCATCCTAGAGAAGACGGTGTCTAGAACAAGGAAAGATTGGGCTATGAAGCTCGATGACGCACTATGGGCATATAGAACCGCCTTCAAGACACCTATCAGCACCACTCCCTACAAGTTGGTCTATGGCAAGTCTTGCCATCTTCCGGTGGAAATGGAGCATAGAGCTTATTGGGCCATTAAGTGGCTGAATTTTGATCTCAAGGAGGCGGGAGAGAAGAGATTGCTTGATATCAATGCCCTTGAGGAGCTCCGGTTGGAAGCCTATGAGAATGCCCGGATCTACAAGGAGAGAACCAAGAGATGGCATGACAAGAGGATTGTCCCAAAGGAGTTGAGTGAAGGAGATCTTGTCCTTCTCTTCAAATCGAGGCTAAGGCTCTTTCCCGGAAAACTCAAGTCAAGATGGACCGGGCCATATGTGGTGAAGAAGATCTTTCCCCATGGAGCTATTGAAATAGGAGGGGAGCATTGTGGAAATTTCAAGGTGAATGGGCATCGCTTGAAGAAGTATATTCCGGGAGCTCCGGTAGACATGATTGCCCCGCTTCACCTCGAATAGACGCTCCCGAGTTTGGTCAAGCTAATGACCTTAAAGAAGCGCTTGGTGGGAGGCAACCCATTGGTAACATTTTTCCCTTTTCATTTTTACTTAGATTTTTCTGTTTTTTGCGTGCTTTGTGTGTGTTTTGTCTACTTTCGTGTGTGCTAGAAGCATTAGTGGCATTGGAAGCCTTTCTTGACATGTGAATGATGGTGATGAACCCCTCACCGATTATGGGTGGAGCGGACACGGGATTTAGACGGCTAGCGGTGCCTAGCGCGGATCCCGAGGCTTTAAAGGATGTTTGAGAGCTCTCTACCATGGTTGATAGGATCATCCAACATCAAGTCACTTGAGAATTCCCAAATACCATAGCAAACGCTTTTACATTGTGAGAACCTTCTTTCACTCTCTTTACTTGAATACCACATTGGGGACAATGTGTTTCTAAGTATGGGGTGGGGTTTGCATGATCCTTGGCATGATGAGCATCTAGGATAGGTTAATACTTTGCACATGTCTTGCATTGTACAAATTTAAAACGAAAATCCCATAAAACGAAAATCCCATAAAATCAGAAAATTTAAAAATTTTTTGTGCTTGCTAGGCTTGGATATGATCCTAATGATGAAACTTGTCTTGTGATTGGCTATGAATGGCCTTATGTGTTGGATTAATAATGCATATGTGGACTTGAACTACTTCTCTTGAATTCCATGAATGACTTGAGATCATGATGATTGCCTAGAATGGATGGAGTATTGAAAGTCGAAATTACACGATAGTTCTTGCATACCATCTAGGAATGAATAAGGCATTTCATCTTTCTCTACTTCTCATCTTGATCATGATTGCTTGAGCACCTCAATTGATATAAATTCAACCTTCTTTAAACCCATCTGGGAATAGGAGCATGCTAGTGTGTTTGAATGTGTAAAAGCAAGTACGGGGTGAAGATGTAATGAAAAGAATGTCGTGAAATGAATGCTGAAATTATTGTGAAAGTTGTAGCCAAAATAGGTTTGGGGGCGTTGGTTTAAATGATAAGTAACTCGGTACACTTCACATAATCGGGTGTTGGTGCCTTGCCAAAGTCAAATAAACTAATAGCCCTAACGAGCTTTGGTATGTGTGCCCGGTGTGGATGCACCTCGAAAACGAGAAAAAGCCCGAGGATGGCTAATCACCGAGGTTTCGGCTATTGTACACCAATGCCATTGTCTCAAAAATGATTCAAAGAATAAAAAAAAAGAAAGCAAGATAGGGAAAAATATACACTTGGGGGAAGTTGATCGAGGACAAGGAAGTGAAGTTAGTTCCATTCCCGGATTAGCATCACATACCTAGAACAGGCTGCCCAAATAGCTGGTTGCCGGCCCAACCTGCAGGAAGCCCAACTCGCCCACCTTGTCCATTTCCACAACAGGCTGCCCCTAGTCTTCTTGGGCCCGACCCAACTTCATAATTTCAGCAGCAGGCTCACTACGCAGCAACTCCTCAGCCCACTTCCTTGGATCAGTCCTTCGCTACCATGACGTTAAATCCGACGGACAATTTTTGGTACATGGACAAGGGCACCACATCACACATGACGAATAATTCAGGTTCTCTCTCGTCTTTTTCACATAATGGTTCATTAAATTCGATAATTGTCGGAAATGGTATGCGTGTTCCTTCTACAGGTATAGGAGATGCTACTATCCCCACCCCATCCAAACCTTTACACCTATCCAATGTCCTCATTGCTCCACAAATTGTCAAAAATTTAGTTTCTGTTAGACGTTTTACATCTGATAATAACGCCTCAATAGAATTTGACCCTTTTGGCTTTTCTGTGAAGGATCTGCACACGGGGATCACTCGTCTGAGGTGTAATAGTTCTGGGGAACTCTATCCAGTCACACGTCCCTCTTCTCGTCCTCATCATGCTCTCTCCGTCGAGTCTCCGAACATTTGGCATGCCCATCTCGGTCATCCCAGTGCTCCGGTCTTAGATTTGCTTCGTCAATCTTCTTTTATTAAGTGGAATAAGTCTCCTGTGACTTCTCTTTGTCATGCTTGTCAACTAGGAAAACATCATAGATTAGCTTTTGATCGCTCCATTTCTTGTTCTAATGCTCCCTTTGACATTATTCATAGTGATTTATGGACATCTCCTGTTACGAGCCGGGACGGTTTTATATACTATTTACTTTTTCTTGATGATTTCTCCCATTTTCTTTGATTTATCCTCTCAAGTTCAAGTCTCAAATGTTTGACCTATTCGTTCAATTTCACAAATTTGTCGAAATACAATTCCATTTGCCCATCAAAAGTTTTCAATATGATTTGGGAGGCGAGTTCAATAACAACACCTTCCACAAGTTCTTCGTTGACCATGGCACTGTTTTTCGTTTCTCATGTCCGCATACCTCTCCCCAAAATGGTAAGGCCGAACGAATTATTCGCGCAATCAACAACATGATGCGTTCGATATTCTTTCATGCCTCTATTCCCATCTCTTTTTGGCCCCATGCCGTGGAGGTTTCTTGCAACCTATTAAATGTTCTTCCATCCAAGTTCATTCACAATCGCTCCGCCACTCAAGTGTTATACCTCACTACACCTTTCCTCGCTCATCTCCGGGTTTTTGGTTGCCTTTAGAGCATCCCCAACAGCTTCTCCATTTTAGAATATTTGAAGAATTTTAAATATTTTTTGGTCCAACAGATTCTCCATTTCATTCTCCAAAATGGAGAATAATGGAAAAAAGTGGAGAGTCTTTCCTAAATTTGAAGACATTCTCCAAATAAATGGAGAATTCTCCAAGTTAGGGAATCTGTTGGATTTGATAAAAATATAAAGGGTAGATTTTTAGTTTTAATTCTCCATTTTTAAGAAGAGTTTGGAGAAACTGTTGGGGATGCTCTTATTATCCAAACCAAAGTGCAACCATTTCCCACAAACTTCAACCTCGCACCACTCCGTGCGTTTTTCTAGGATATCCTAAACACCATAGGGGATTCAAGTATTTAAACCTAGCGAATAATAAAATAATCATTTCTCGTCACGTTACGTTTGATGAAACAAATTTTCCTTTCGCTACAAATTCCCGAGCTTCCCCGGAATTAACAACACTACCCTTTGCAGATGATGATGCGCCATCCCCCTATCTCCAATTACACACCAGGCTTGTCCATTCTACAACTCCCACCGGCCCACTGCCCATTGCTGGCCCACAAGCCTTTCCTGGCCCAACCGACTGTAACAACCCCTCTCCCACTGAGATTGGGCCCGCTACCCCTCCCTCACCTTTAAGCGGCCCACTCCAGCAGTCCTTATCCCCTGACCGATTAACCAGCTCCGACCCAGCTCACCTCCGGCCCACTCTAGCTGCCCAGCTTGATATCCCATATCTCCCACATCACGTACCCAACACAGCCGGTTCTCCTATAAATGACCCCACCCCACCACCTCCGACCCGGCCCCAAACCCACAGTCAATCCGGAATTGTCAAACCCAAACCGATTTTTGACTTATCCGTTTCGACCGCCCCATTATCCCCCATTCCAAAATCCCACAATGTAGCTCTTCAAGACCCGTTTTGGACCACTGCCATGTTCGATGAATATCGAGCCCTTATGCGGAATAAGACGTGGGTCTTGATACCTCGTCCTTTGGATGCTAATATTGTGCGATGCATGTGGATTTTTAAGCATAAGTACAGGTCTGACGGTTCCTTGGAGCGCTACAAGGCTCGCTTGGTTGCTAACGGTTGCTCTCAGTAGGTTGGAATAGACTGTGATGAAACTTTCAGTCCTGTTGTTAAACCAGCGACCATCCATATGGTTCTTAGCATGTAGTATCCCGTTCTTGGCCCATTCATCAGCTGGATGCTCAGAATGCTTTTCTGCACGACCATCTAAACGAAACGGTGTATATGTTTCAACCACCAGGTTTTCGCGACCCCTCCAAACCCAATCATGTTTCTCTTTTGCAGAAGTCCCTATATGGCCTGAAGCAAGCTCCCTAGGCATGGTTTCAACGCTTTGTAGGCTTCCTACATCGCATTGGGTTTATTAGCAGTAAGAGTGATTCCTCCCTTTTTATATATAATCAAGGTTCTAACACTGCCTACCTGCTTTTATATGTCGATGACATTGTCCTTACGACTTCTTCTGACGCCCTGCACAAGCATCTGATCAAGCTTCTGAGTAAGGAATTTGCCCTAAAAGACTTAGGCCCCCTGTCCTATTTCTTGGGCATTTCTGTTCGTCGGACATCCTCTGGCTTATTCTTGTCCCAAGATAAATATGCTCGCGAAATTGTTGAAAGAGCAAAGATGTCTAACTGCAAACCCTCTGCTACCCCAACTGAAACGTCAGTCAAGTTAAGTGCTTCATCTAGCCTTGCTATTAGTGATCCGACTGTAACACCCCGATTCCGCGGGACTCGGGATGCTACGGGCGGAGACCTCACAATGGGTCCCGACCCTTAGCCTAACAACAATTTCACTGGATCTTACAACAAGACACAAATAAAGGCAAAACCGAAATTCATTTTAATGCAATGATATGAACCCCAAAAGAAAACAACGAAAGACTTCAGCCGAGATACAACGCTAAAGACAACCGTCATACACGTGACATACATAAAACCCTAAACAATACATAAAAACAACCCCCAAAACCCATCCTAAAATGTACGGACCCCGGCTGTCCACTCTTCCGGATCTCTCGGCCGCGCCCCAAACCTCCAAGGCAACTACAACAATATCCGTATAAAACCGTTAGCTAGCATTCAAGGCATTAGAATCATGGTATTGGCACACACACACATAAGGCATCATAAACACACAACATGTTCCAAAACACACAATCCGGTTTATTATCCTTTTATTATTAGGTCATATCCCGTTCTAATTCAACTTCTTTTGTGACACGAGAATCTTAAAGATCTCGCCCTTGTCCCCTTTCACCATACGGGTTTGTACTTGATGCGGATCAGCATCACCCAATGGGCTGGTCGCAAGGCACCTCCCAGTCATCCCCATTTTGGACTGGACAAGCGGTCACCGCCCGTTATCATACACTTGGGCCAAATATAAACATATAAAGTCGGTAGTCCTATTACCGGTTTAGATGTTATAACATAAGCAATAAACACACACATAAACAATAAACACACACCACCAAACACGTATTGAAACTAATACAAAGAATATGAGCTAAGTAAGTCCGAAGACTTACCTCGTCCCAAAGATAAACCCGATAACCACTACTCACAACTTCCCGTAGGAAGGCACTCAACGCCTGATCAAAACAAGGCACACGATCAACAACTAATCGATAAGGTAGAAACCCTTGGGCTTCTAGTCTCCCAAAACCTATATGAGGTCAAAACCTTAGCATGTTAGGTCCAACTCCTAATCTCGAAGATCGTCCTAAGATCGTACCGAATATAACTCGACAAAAGCTCATAAACCAATCCACGATCCTAAGGTTCAAGGCCACTACTTGGCATTCACTCTAAGTTATTCTATATCCAACCTAGCATGATACTACTAAACATAACTAGATCGAGGAAGAATGTACTCACAAGAGGTCGAAGGCGGAAGATGATCTACGAATGTGGAATGGATTCGTTTGGCCTTTATCGGGGCGCTTCTGAACCTAACACCAAAGCTAGGCAAATTTAGCTTCTACGCTAAATTTGAACGGAATATATAACGCATATAAAATCTAAGGTAAAACCCGTTTTCAAAACAAAGGTTAAAGATCGCTTAAATACTTTCCGGGACAAATTATACAATTATCTAAACATAGGTCAAAATCCGCAATTAAATCTTCGGCCATAAATCCGAAATAAATCCAACACAAGGTGCAATATATATATAGTATGCATAAAGAAGAATAACTCGAAGCAAAACCCAAGTTTAAAAACCGTAAATACATTTCCTTGGCAAATTATACAATTTCAAAAACTTGGGTTAAATTTGCAAATAAAATTCTGGGCCAACTTATGTAATTAAACCAACATAGGCAGATCTGGAATTCCTGAAAATGTGGGTCAGATAGTGTAAATAAAATGTAGGTTACTTTCTGTAATTTGACCAACAATTAGGGCCAGATTTAATATATTCAAAAGGGTTTCATTTAAACCCGATTAATGAAGGCGCTGGCTGGGGAGAGATGTACAGGCGGCGGCGGCCATGGCTCTACAAGGGTTCCAGGCGGACGGTGGTGGCTCCGGTTGTGAGGCGAGGTGAGGGAAAGCGGCAAGGCCGGGCTTCACTTCGGATTTGACGGCGAGGCCCCCCCCCAGGTCCGGTTGTGCGAGGCAGGGCTGCTCAACTCCTATGGTGATGTAGCACTGTCGGTGGTTACGGTTGCAACAGAAAGGAAGGAGGGGAGGGCCGTCTCTCGCTTCTCAGTTCGGACCGGTGGCGCAAGGGCGAGGTTGGGGGCGATGCCAACAGAGGCGTCCCTTCCAGGTGACACGGCAGACAACATAGGGGGGGTCGAGCGCAGGGCTGAGGAAAGGGATTCACGAGGCAGCGTGGCGGAGCTGCTGGTGGTCTCGGCGATGGCGTCTCCCTTGTCTCCGGTCGGCGGCGATAGAGGTGAGTAAGAGAGCTTCTCTTTGGCTTTTGTTGAAAAAAAAATGAGGAAAGACAGCAAGGTGAGGGAGAAGCAGAGGGAGCGAAGGGGAGACGAAGGACAGATGTGCTAAATGTGTGAAGCGGCAGATACCGAGAAGGGCTGGCTCACTAGCTGGTGTGGGAAGGCAACAAACAGAGTTGTTGAAAGGTTGGATGAGTAGAGTGAGGGGTCCGGTTTGCAGACGCTACTTATCACTTGGGCGGCAAGGAGCAGGCTGAATAGGGTAGTCATTGGTCGGACACAATTTAGCAGAAGGAGAAGACCAAAAAGAATAAGAAAAGAAGAAAAGAAAGGCATAAACAAATAAGTAAAAAAAAACTATCTCGATCGAAACTAATCGAAATGGGACTTTCGGATCGGAAAATATCTTAACTTTTTCTGTAAAATAAAAAAAAATACGGAATATATAACTATGTATAAACTCATAAAATATCCCGTGCGACATAGAAGTCTATCTCGTAACTAAATAAAAGATTTTAAATAATAATAAAAATACAGTTAACATATTAATATAACATATACTCGTAAAACATACTTAAGGTAGTAAAATATATCGATAACCGTCGGAAAATAAATATCGAAATCGCACCCAATAAACGGGGCATTACATCATATCCCCCTAAAAACAAGTTTCGCCCCGAAACTTTCCATACACCGATTCTTCGGTCCCTAAGGTCGAGGTATAAACTCGCAACTAGGAAGGTTTAGACCTTCTAATCTATAAGCACAAACTGCTTCAACCACCATCGCAATATTTATAACCGTACATAAACACATTCCCGCACGGGACACAAAACCACATATAACATCACACATGTACACAACTAACTTAAGGGAAGAACTAGGTCTAACCCGTCGATTCTATCAAAGCTACTAGCTCGGCGTAAAACTCAACTAATGATATTGTCGTTCGTCTGATACACATGAAACACCGGGTGAACACTCTCTACTCTTGGCGGCAACGGCAACTTACAAGACACTTCTCCAACTCGCGCTAAGATCTCTAAAAGGTAGATATATAGGAACTCAACCTCCTTCTCGGGTACCTCTCAATGCAGCAATTCCATTATTTTCCCTTTGATTTCTCTATCAAAGATGATCGATCTTCCAATTTACATTGTTGGCTTTAGTTCTTGTCAAACCAAACTTTGATGTTATGTTTCCTCGATTCTTGAAGTAAGTCCGCAACGATGAAGGAAGTACTTTACTCCACACCGATTCACCAATGAGACACATATGCTATTACTTTTACATCGTTCCTCAATACTCAATCAAAGCCTTGTCTTGAAGAATCACTTGTACATTTCAAACTCATAACACCTCAAGGTAAATCAAAATAAGTTGCACCAATGAATCCCCTCTTAACTCTCAACAACTCTATTGTCAATTCTTCATCCCGTTCAATACTTCATTGTCATCCGGAGTAGGTTACCATAATTGGTGTTATATGATAACACGATTTATAGCATAGTTTTAGGGTAACTTTTAGATAGAATTCCCGCTCAATCATGCATGATCTAGCACTAGTCCAATACGTTTTGCACTTAAAACATGTATTTTGTCGAGATAGACGTCTACACGGACTTGTGTGCGTTTTGTAGGTATTTCGGGAAGTTTAGAGCTAAAACGATGCGTCAAGGGATCGTTCATTTAGATGACACATCCCCCGACTCATTATAACATACAAACAAAGAGCTAGGAGGACTCATGGAACCTTGCCAACTCTAGTCATGCACCAAACCACAGCTCAATGATCCAAGGCGAACTTTCTGCATAGAATCACGGGTTCCTGAAGAACCACGGCCGTGGAAATGACCGTGGATTTTGCCAGATTCTCGTGACAGCTGTGCCACGACTCTCATGGCCAGCTCATGAAGAATTTGTTATAAAAGTGGTCCAAAGATGGGTTGTTTGGAGGCAGCTGGGATTTGGGTAGTTTGAGAGCAGCTCACATATTCTCCATTTTTTCCTTGACAAAATATATTCCAAGAAGAAGGACTTTTTCTAGGAAGGAAAGTGCAAGAAGAAGAAGGAAGGATGCATTGCCATTGAAGAGGAGAGGAGGAGACACACTTAGCTCTTGTATTTTCGGATTTATTTCTAGAAGTTTTTGAACTCTTGAACCTTCCTTTGGAAGGGTTGTAAGTCGTTCTAATTTCATCTTCAGATTTAGATTGTGTTTGAAGTTCATTTGTTCATCTTCTTTCTCTCATTTTCTTGCAATGGAGGTTATGAATCTATGCTTGTTTGTTTTGATTTCTAATATGAATGTTGTAGGCTAGATTGATGTGATTCTAGGGTAAGGAAAGGATGGTTATGGCTAGATCTATGATAGGACGAACTTAGATTTACCTTTGGATGATTTTGTTTATGAACGTAGCTACTGTTAGGAATCACGGGTAGTTCTTGAAGAACCACGGTCGTGGTTTCTGTAGAACAAACCGTGGTTCTTCCTGGTTCGAAGGATCTTACCTTAGGTTCATAAAATTGTTGAAACCCTAAGTTTTTGCTGAGTTTAACCTACCCTAGGGTGTCCTAGTGTAGCGACTAAGTGTTAGGAGAGACTTACCCGGTAATCCTTGCCCTTAGAATCTAAAATAGCAAAACCTTAGGTAATGATGAGCCTAATAAGCCGCCATTGGATTAAATGTGCTAGGATAGTTGATTAGGACTTCCCTTTCCGAGACTTACCCGGTGAGGATAGGTTAGATCCCTAATTAAACAATCCGGTTTGTGTTAAATTCCTACCCTTAGGTTCTTAGAGACTTGACCGGTAATGAGACCTTAGGTGTGGGTTAGTTGGATCATGAGACTTACCCGGTAATTGATCCCATTTTAAGAACACTTAATCCCAACATATCATAATCAATCCAAAGAATGAATAGATAACTTGAGTTTTATGCCGTAACCGGAATTTCCAACCCCTAGAATCCGTCTTCCCTTTCTCTTGATCAATATCACGTTTGACTCGTTTATTTGTGCTGATTTTTGGTTTGGTTTGATTTATTGCTTTGCATGAGTTATGACCCTTGCTTGATGACCATAAAAACTAACAAAAACATTGAGTTTTCCATTTTCTTTGTTCCTCATCTTGTCTTAGCCTAGATTTACACTATTTTTGATCATTGCTTGACTCGATTTCACCTTAGTCTTTGAGTTCGACCTCGGAATACTTACCTTTCTACATAACGATCTGTACACTGCGGGTTTCGCTAGGTAGTTTAGGATTTTAGTTCGAGTTTATAAATGTAAAGCTTTTTGTGCTATTTCCTAGCGTAACAAGTTTTTGGCGCCGTTGCCGGGGACTAGGTCTAGATTGAGTCATTTCGTGATTGTTGGTAGTGTAGATCTTTCTTGTTGCTTTTGATCTCTCTTTGGTGTGTGTCTTTGCTTTTCAGGACATCTCTTACTCTTTAGGTGTATGCGAAGATCTCGTGGCAAGGATTTAGCTCCATTCGATCCCGAACCAGAGAAAACCCTTAGATCTAGATCCAAGAGCATTCGAAAAGAGAAAGAGATGGCCGGTAGGAACCTCCAAGCTGAGTTGGATGAAGCCTTAGAGCAAATTAGGCTAAGAGATGAGCTCTTGGAGGAAGAAAGGAGACTTGCCAATGAGAGGCAAGAGGCAACTAGGAGGGAGACTGAGGAGATTAGGCAAGCACTTGTGCAAAGGGAGCTTAACCGTCAACAACCTCCTCCACCTCCACCACAACCGCAGCCGGCGGTGAACGTTAGGGTTGTGCCCATTGCTATGGATGAGCCACAAACGTTGGGGCAACGTATGGATCCGGCACAAAGAGCACACCGCCCGGGTGTGAACTTAGGAGATCCCGCAGCCCATGATTACGAGCTCCGCCCTCAAGTTCTACAAATGATCCGGCATAACCAATTTGGAGGGATGGAAGGAGAGTCTCCTCACCAACATTTGATGAATTACGAGATCTTGATGGAGACTCTTAGACCGCCGAGATTGGAGAGCAATAACCATAAGCTAAGGGCTTTCTCCTTCTCTCTTAAGGACAAGGCCTTAGCTTGGTATCAATCTATTCCGCAAGGGCGAGTTGGTACTTGGGAGGAGATGACAACCGAGTTTTTGACTAAGTTCTTCCCACCTTCCAAGACTACCGAATTAAGGGGAAAGATCAATGCCTTTGTGATGAGGGATAGAGAAAGTTTGTTCAAGTCTTGGGAGAGATTCAAAGACCTTCTCCTAGATTGCCCACACCATGGTATACCGAAGATTGAGCTATTGGAGATCTACTTCAAAGGACTTGATGAAGATAGCCAATTCAAGCTTCAATCCCTTTCCGGTGGGACTTTCATGGAGAAGCATGTAGATGATGCTTGGGAGTTTGTGGAGAAGCAAGCTCTAGTGATTGAGAAGTACTCCCATAGGAAGAGTGAAGGGAGAAAGGCGGGAGCATATGAGGTGAGTGAGGTCACCATGAGCAACTTCAAGCTCGACGCCATCAACAATGAGTTGAAATCCTTGAGGGAGTTGTGTGCTACAACTTTGAAGAACCAAGCAACCCCTCAAGTGCTTCCACAAGCCAACCTATCTTCCAAAGAGGAGGATGTGAACTATATGGGAAGGGGCAACTACAACAACTACCAAGGCCCAAGGAACTTCAACAACAACCGGCAATTCAACAATTACCGGCCCAACCATAACCATCCCGGGTTTTCTTACTCTAACCCGGATGGAGCCTTAAACCCTCCCGCTTCTACAAGCACAACTCCACCACCAAGAGCTTCACAAGAACCTCCACCCGGATTCACTCAACCTCCAAAGGATAGAACCGAAATGATGTTTGAGCAATTGCTAGGAAGGTTGAGCGGTCTTGAGAGCACGGTGACTTCCATTTCCAAAGCTCAAAAAGTGTTGGAAGCACAAGTGTTCCAAAAGGCGGGTGAAACCCATAGAGATCCGGGAAAGCTTCCCGGAAGGACCGAAGAAAACCCAAAGGGCCAAGTGTTGGCCATTACAACAAGAAGTGGGTTAAGCATGAAGGATCCTTTGCCTAAGGAGAATGCTAAAGGGAAGCAAGTGGTAAATGAAGAAGAAACTTTGCAAGGAGATGGAGGCAAGAGCAAAGATGTAGAGCCAACCTATGTGGCACCGCCTCCATACAAGCCACCACTACCGTTCCCTCAATCACGAGCAAGAGCTCGCTTGGACAATCACTTTGGTAAATTCCTTGAACTTATGTCTAAATTGCATATTAACATTCCGTTCATGGATGTTATTTTAGGGATGCCGGCATATGGCAAGTTCTTGAAGGAAATACTCTCCAACAAGAGGAAGTTGGAGGAGTATGGGGAGATAAGAATGATGAAGAGATCCTCGGAGTTGATCCAAACGATGAAGGAGGAAATGCCTCCCAAGCTAAGAGATCCGGGCTCTTTTTGCGTTCCAATTGGAGTAGGAGACGTGAAATACGAGGCCCTTTGTGATCTTGGAGCAAGTGTAAGCATCATACCGCTTGCACTTAGCAACAAGGTCGGGTTAGGAGAGCCAAAGCCGGTCAAGATGACCCTCTATATGGCGGACCGTTCTATCACTCATCCAGTTGGGATTCTTGAGGACATTCCGGTGCAATTGGGAGGATTCTATGTGCCTATTGACTTTGTAGTGTTGGACATTCCGGCGGATTACCCGGTTCCCATCATCCTAGGAAGACCTTTCTTAGCTACCTCCGGATGTTTAGTGGATTGCAAGAACGGGACTCTCTCCTTCAACATTGGAGAGGAGAACATCAAGTTCAAGCTATCCACAATGATGAAAGGGCCAACCCTTGATGAAGATATATTCAACATAGTCGAGCAAGAAGAATCTAGAGAAATGGTGAGCTCGATCTTGATCAAGGACCCCTTGGAAAAGGTTCTTACCTTGAGTATGATGGAGGAAGACATTGAGGAGAATTGCAATGAAGAGATCAAAGCCTTGGAGGCATTGGAAGAGGAGCCAAGAGTTGGATTTGAGAGCCACGAAGAAATTGTGAACAGCTGCAAGTTCCACGGTCGAGATTTGGGTTCCACGGCCGTTAAACTCTCTGGACAACTCCGAGAAGCAAGCTTGGCAAGAACCACGGTCGTGGAAGTTGAGCTAACCGTGATTCCAACCGTGGTTTCCCCTGAATCAGCTCTTGATGATGATCAAGCTTCTAGGAGCCAAGGGGAATCCTCATTTGCTTTGGATTCATCTCATCCAACCTTGTTTGGATCGTCTTCAACCGATAAAGGTCCTCCCTCACTTGAACTCAAACCCCTCCCCTCTCATTTAAAGTATGCATTCCTTGGTGATAATTCTACATATCCGGTGATTGTTAATGCATGCTTGAGTGATGATGAACTTGCTAAATTGCTGCATGAACTAAGATTGCATAGGAAAGCCATTGGTTATACTATTGATGATTTGGTTGGCATTAAGCCATCTTTGTGCATGCATAAGATAATGATGGAAGATAACCACAAACCCTCTATTGAACATCAAAGGAGATTGAATCCTATAATGAAAGAGGTGGTCAAGAAGGAAATCATTAAGTTGCTAGATGCGGGAATTATCTACCCTATCTCGGATAGTAAGTGGGTTAGCCCCGTTCATGTAGTACCTAAGAAGGGTGGAATGACGGTAGTAACTAATGAGAACAATGAACTAATACCAACTAGGACGGTCACGAGATGGAGAATGTGTATAGATTATAGGAAATTGAACATGGCCTCTAGGAAAGATCACTTTCCCCTCCCCTTCATTGACCAAATGCTAGAAAGATTAGCTCAACACTCTCACTTTTGCTATCTAGATGGGTATAGTGGATTCTTCCAAATCCCTATCCACCCCGATGACCAAGAGAAAACAACTTTTACATGTCCATGGGGTACATTTGCATATAGGAGAATGCCATTTGGGTTGTGTAATACACCCGCCACCTTTCAAAGGTGTATGATGGCTATCTTTTCGGAATACATAGAAAATATCATGGAAGTGTTCATGGATGATTTCTCTGTTTACGGTTCTTCTTTCGATGATTGCTTAGCTAATTTGTCATTGGTGTTGCAAAGATGTGAGGAAACAAATCTTGTCTTAAATTGGGAAAAATGCCACTTCATGGTAAGTGAAGGGATTGTGTTAGGACACTTGGTGTCTAACCGTGGCATTGAGGTTGATAGGGCTAAGATTGAAACAATAGAGAAGTTGCCACCACCTACCTCGGTGAAGGGGGTAAGGAGTTTCTTAGGGCATGCCGGTTTTTACCGGAGGTTCATCCAAGATTTCTCTAAAATTTCTAAGCCGCTCACTAACCTACTAATGAAAGATGTTGATTTTGTGTTTTCCAAAGATTGTCTTGAAGCGTTTTGTAGGTTGAAGAACGCCTTGATCTCCGCACCTATCATGCAACCTCCGGATTGGAGTCTACCATTTGAGATCATGTGCGATGCAAGTGATGTGGCCGTTGGGGCCGTTTTGGGGCAAAGGAAAGAAGGGCGTACTCATGCTATTTACTATGCTAGCAAGACGCTAGATGATGCCCAACTCAATTATGCTACTACCGAGAAGGAGTTGTTAGCGGTGGTGTATGCATTTGAGAAATTCCGCTCATACCTTGTTGGAGCGAAGGTCATAGTTTATACTGATCATGCGGCGATCCGTTATCTACTTACAAAGAAAGATGCCAAACCAAGGTTGATTCGGTGGATCCTTCTTCTTCAAGAGTTTGATTTGGAGATACGAGATAAGAAGGGATCCGAGAACTCCGTGGCGGATCACCTTAGTAGACTCCCACCATTGGAGCTTGGGAAAGACAACATCCCGATAGATGATTCATTCCGGGACGAACAATTGCAAATGATGGAAGAATGCTTGTCCCACGTGGCTAGAGGAAGTGAGCCATGGTATGCCGACATTGTGAACTACTTGGTGTGTGAGGAAGTGCCTCCCGGATTAACATATGCACAAAGGAAAAAGTTCTTCAACGATGTAAGGCATTACTATTGGAGTGAGCCTCTTCTATTCAAGAGAGGCCCGGATGGGGTGCTTAGGAGATGCATACCAGAAGATGAAGTGGAAAGTGTGATCCGGCATTGTCACTCCTTACCATGTGGAGGCCATGCTAGCTCACACAAAACGTGTGCCAAGGTATTGCAATCCGGTTTTTATTGGCCTAACTTGTTTAGAGATGTGCAAGGTTTTGTAGCGGCATGTGATGCTTGCCAAAGGACGGGAAATATTTCAAGAAGGAATGAAATGCCCTTGAATAACATCCAAGAAGTCGAGATTTTTGATGTGTGGGGTGTAGACTTCATGGGACCATTCCCTTCTTCATGTGGAAATCTCTACATCCTATTGGCGGTGGACTATGTGTCAAGATGGGTAGAGGCCATCGCCTCTCCTACAAATGATGCCAAGGTGGTGGTGCGGTTCTTCAACCGAGTGATCTTCCCTAGGTTTGGAACACCAAGAGTGATCATTAGTGATGGAGGGAAGCACTTCACAAATAGGAATTTTGGAGCACTTTTGACTAAGTATGGGGTGACTCATAAGGTGGCAACACCTTACCACCCCCAAACTAGTGGTCAAGTGGAGATCTCCAACCGAGAGATAAAGGCCATCCTAGAGAAGACGGTGTCTAGAACAAGGAAAGATTGGGCTATGAAGCTCGATGACGCACTATGGGCATATAGAACCGCCTTCAAGACACCTATCAGCACCACTCCCTACAAGTTGGTCTATGGCAAGTCTTGCCATCTTCCGGTGGAAATGGAGCATAGAGCTTATTGGGCCATTAAGTGGCTGAATTTTGATCTCAAGGAGGCGGGAGAGAAGAGATTGCTTGATATCAATGCCCTTGAGGAGCTCCGGTTGGAAGCCTATGAGAATGCCCGGATCTACAAGGAGAGAACCAAGAGATGGCATGACAAGAGGATTGTCCCAAAGGAGTTGAGTGAAGGAGATCTTGTCCTTCTCTTCAAATCGAGGCTAAGGCTCTTTCCCGGAAAACTCAAGTCAAGATGGACCGGGCCATATGTGGTGAAGAAGATCTTTCCCCATGGAGCTATTGAAATAGGAGGGGAGCATTGTGGAAATTTCAAGGTGAATGGGCATCGCTTGAAGAAGTATATTCCGGGAGCTCCGGTAGACATGATTGCCCCGCTTCACCTCGAATAGACGCTCCCGAGTTTGGTCAAGCTAATGACCTTAAAGAAGCGCTTGGTGGGAGGCAACCCATTGGTAACATTTTTCCCTTTTCATTTTTACTTAGATTTTTCTGTTTTTTGCGTGCTTTGTGTGTGTTTTGTCTACTTTCGTGTGTGCTAGAAGCATTAGTGGCATTGGAAGCCTTTCTTGACATGTGAATGATGGTGATGAACCCCTCACCGATTATGGGTGGAGCGGACACGGGATTTGGACGGCTAGCGGTGCCTAGCGCGGATCCCGAGGCTTTAAAGGATGTTTGAGAGCTCTCTACCATGGTTGATAGGATCATCCAACATCAAGTCACTTGAGAATTCCCAAATACCATAGCAAACGCTTTTACATTGTGAGAACCTTCTTTCACTCTCTTTACTTGAATACCACATTGGGGACAATGTGTTTCTAAGTATGGGGTGGGGTTTGCATGATCCTTGGCATGATGAGCATCTAGGATAGGTTAATACTTTGCACATGTCTTGCATTGTACAAATTTAAAACGAAAATCCCATAAAACGAAAATCCCATAAAATCAGAAAATTTAAAAATTTTTTGTGCTTGCTAGGCTTGGATATGATCCTAATGATGAAACTTGTCTTGTGATTGGCTATGAATGGCCTTATGTGTTGGATTAATAATGCATATGTGGACTTGAACTACTTCTCTTGAATTCCATGAATGACTTGAGATCATGATGATTGCCTAGAATGGATTGAGTATTGAAAGTCGAAATTACACGATAGTTCTTGCATACCATCTAGGAATGAATAAGGCATTTCATCTTTCTCTACTTCTCATCTTGATCATGATTGCTTGAGCACCTCAATTGATATAAATTCAACCTTCTTTAAACCCATCTGGGAATAGGAGCATGCTAGTGTGTTTGAATGTGTAAAAGCAAGTACGGGGTGAAGATGTAATGAAAAGAATGTCGTGAAATGAATGCTGAAATTATTGTGAAAGTTGTAGCCAAAATAGGTTTGGGGGCGTTGGTTTAAATGATAAGTAACTCGGTACACTTCACATAATCGGGTGTTGGTGCCTTGCCAAAGTCAAATAAACTAATAGCCCTAACGAGCTTTGGTATGTGTGCCCGGTGTGGATGCACCTCGAAAACGAGAAAAAGCCCGAGGATGGCTAATCACCGAGGTTTCGGCTATTGTACACCAATGCCATTGTCTCAAAAATGATTCAAAGAATAAAAAAAAAGAAAGCAAGATAGGGAAAAATATACACTTGGGGGAAGTTGATCGAGGACAAGGAAGTGAAGTTAGTTCCATTCCCGGATTAGCATCACATACCTAGAAAATTCCCCTCCCCAATTGAAACGTTTCTTAGCCTTTTATGTCACAAGCCCTTATGACCTACTTGCATGTTTGTAAGACTTAGTAATCTAGATTGGATGGACTCTTGATCTTCTTGACATCTTCGTCCTCCCATGTCATGCATGCTTTTGAGTTAAGTACAATTGTCTTTCCATGCCCTTATTGTTTGATACATAATTGCTTATCAAATTGCCATTGATCATGACTATGAAGGTGATCCAATAGTAGAAGCACAAAACCCAAAAAGATTTTTGCACTTTTCTGCATACATAAATCATGTCATCTCTTAGTCTATAGTTGGGAGTTTGCTCGGGGACGAGCAAACCTTAAGTATGGGGTATTTTGATAACACGATTTATAGCATAGTTTTAGGGTAACTTTTAGATAGAATTCCCGCTCAATCATGCATGATCTAGCACTAGTCCAATACGTTTTGCACTTAAAACATGTATTTTGTCGAGATAGACGTCTACACGGACTTGTGTGCGTTTTGTAGGTATTTCGGGAAGTTTAGAGCTAAAACGATGCGTCAAGGGATCGTTCATTTAGATGACACATCCCCCGACTCATTATAACATACAAACAAAGAGCTAGGAGGACTCATGGAACCTTGCCAACTCTAGTCATGCACCAAACCACAGCTCAATGATCCAAGGCGAACTTTCTGCATAGAATCACGGGTTCCTGAAGAACCACGGCCGTGGAAATGACCGTGGATTTTGCCAGATTCTCGTGACAGCTGTGCCACGACTCTCATGGCCAGCTCATGAAGAATTTGTTATAAAAGTGGTCCAAAGATGGGTTGTTTGGAGGCAGCTGGGATTTGGGTAGTTTGAGAGCAGCTCACATATTCTCCATTTTTTCCTTGACAAAATATATTCCAAGAAGAAGGACTTTTTCTAGGAAGGAAAGTGCAAGAAGAAGAAGGAAGGATGCATTGCCATTGAAGAGGAGAGGAGGAGACACACTTAGCTCTTGTATTTTCGGATTTATTTCTAGAAGTTTTTGAACTCTTGAACCTTCCTTTGGAAGGGTTGTAAGTCGTTCTAATTTCATCTTCAGATTTAGATTGTGTTTGAAGTTCATTTGTTCATCTTCTTTCTCTCATTTTCTTGCAATGGAGGTTATGAATCTATGCTTGTTTGTTTTGATTTCTAATATGAATGTTGTAGGCTAGATTGATGTGATTCTAGGGTAAGGAAAGGATGGTTATGGCTAGATCTATGATAGGACGAACTTAGATTTACCTTTGGATGATTTTGTTTATGAACGTAGCTACTGTTAGGAATCACGGGTAGTTCTTGAAGAACCACGGTCGTGGTTTCTGTAGAACAAACCGTGGTTCTTCCTGGTTCGAAGGATCTTACCTTAGGTTCATAAAATTGTTGAAACCCTAAGTTTTTGCTGAGTTTAACCTACCCTAGGGTGTCCTAGTGTAGCGACTAAGTGTTAGGAGAGACTTACCCGGTAATCCTTGCCCTTAGAATCTAAAATAGCAAAACCTTAGGTAATGATGAGCCTAATAAGCCGCCATTGGATTAAATGTGCTAGGATAGTTGATTAGGACTTCCCTTTCCGAGACTTACCCGGTGAGGATAGGTTAGATCCCTAATTAAACAATCCGGTTTGTGTTAAATTCCTACCCTTAGGTTCTTAGAGACTTGACCGGTAATGAGACCTTAGGTGTGGGTTAGTTGGATCATGAGACTTACCCGGTAATTGATCCCATTTTAAGAACACTTAATCCCAACATATCATAATCAATCCAAAGAATGAATAGATAACTTGAGTTTTATGCCGTAACCGGAATTTCCAACCCCTAGAATCCGTCTTCCCTTTCTCTTGATCAATATCACGTTTGACTCGTTTATTTGTGCTGATTTTTGGTTTGGTTTGATTTATTGCTTTGCATGAGTTATGACCCTTGCTTGATGACCATAAAAACTAACAAAAACATTGAGTTTTCCATTTTCTTTGTTCCTCATCTTGTCTTAGCCTAGATTTACACTATTTTTGATCATTGCTTGACTCGATTTCACCTTAGTCTTTGAGTTCGACCTCGGAATACTTACCTTTCTACATAACGATCTGTACACTGCGGGTTTCGCTAGGTAGTTTAGGATTTTAGTTCGAGTTTATAAATGTAAAGCTTTTTGTGCTATTTCCTAGCGTAACAAGTTTTTGGCGCCGTTGCCGGGGACTAGGTCTAGATTGAGTCATTTCGTGATTGTTGGTAGTGTAGATCTTTCTTGTTGCTTTTGATCTCTCTTTGGTGTGTGTCTTTGCTTTTCAGGACATCTCTTACTCTTTAGGTGTATGCGAAGATCTCGTGGCAAGGATTTAGCTCCATTCGATCCCGAACCAGAGAAAACCCTTAGATCTAGATCCAAGAGCATTCGAAAAGAGAAAGAGATGGCCGGTAGGAACCTCCAAGCTGAGTTGGATGAAGCCTTAGAGCAAATTAGGCTAAGAGATGAGCTCTTGGAGGAAGAAAGGAGACTTGCCAATGAGAGGCAAGAGGCAACTAGGAGGGAGACTGAGGAGATTAGGCAAGCACTTGTGCAAAGGGAGCTTAACCGTCAACAACCTCCTCCACCTCCACCACAACCGCAGCCGGCGGTGAACGTTAGGGTTGTGCCCATTGCTATGGATGAGCCACAAACGTTGGGGCAACGTATGGATCCGGCACAAAGAGCACACCGCCCGGGTGTGAACTTAGGAGATCCCGCAGCCCATGATTACGAGCTCCGCCCTCAAGTTCTACAAATGATCCGGCATAACCAATTTGGAGGGATGGAAGGAGAGTCTCCTCACCAACATTTGATGAATTACGAGATCTTGATGGAGACTCTTAGACCGCCGAGATTGGAGAGCAATAACCATAAGCTAAGGGCTTTCTCCTTCTCTCTTAAGGACAAGGCCTTAGCTTGGTATCAATCTATTCCGCAAGGGCGAGTTGGTACTTGGGAGGAGATGACAACCGAGTTTTTGACTAAGTTCTTCCCACCTTCCAAGACTACCGAATTAAGGGGAAAGATCAATGCCTTTGTGATGAGGGATAGAGAAAGTTTGTTCAAGTCTTGGGAGAGATTCAAAGACCTTCTCCTAGATTGCCCACACCATGGTATACCGAAGATTGAGCTATTGGAGATCTACTTCAAAGGACTTGATGAAGATAGCCAATTCAAGCTTCAATCCCTTTCCGGTGGGACTTTCATGGAGAAGCATGTAGATGATGCTTGGGAGTTTGTGGAGAAGCAAGCTCTAGTGATTGAGAAGTACTCCCATAGGAAGAGTGAAGGGAGAAAGGCGGGAGCATATGAGGTGAGTGAGGTCACCATGAGCAACTTCAAGCTCGACGCCATCAACAATGAGTTGAAATCCTTGAGGGAGTTGTGTGCTACAACTTTGAAGAACCAAGCAACCCCTCAAGTGCTTCCACAAGCCAACCTATCTTCCAAAGAGGAGGATGTGAACTATATGGGAAGGGGCAACTACAACAACTACCAAGGCCCAAGGAACTTCAACAACAACCGGCAATTCAACAATTACCGGCCCAACCATAACCATCCCGGGTTTTCTTACTCTAACCCGGATGGAGCCTTAAACCCTCCCGCTTCTACAAGCACAACTCCACCACCAAGAGCTTCACAAGAACCTCCACCCGGATTCACTCAACCTCCAAAGGATAGAACCGAAATGATGTTTGAGCAATTGCTAGGAAGGTTGAGCGGTCTTGAGAGCACGGTGACTTCCATTTCCAAAGCTCAAAAAGTGTTGGAAGCACAAGTGTTCCAAAAGGCGGGTGAAACCCATAGAGATCCGGGAAAGCTTCCCGGAAGGACCGAAGAAAACCCAAAGGGCCAAGTGTTGGCCATTACAACAAGAAGTGGGTTAAGCATGAAGGATCCTTTGCCTAAGGAGAATGCTAAAGGGAAGCAAGTGGTAAATGAAGAAGAAACTTTGCAAGGAGATGGAGGCAAGAGCAAAGATGTAGAGCCAACCTATGTGGCACCGCCTCCATACAAGCCACCACTACCGTTCCCTCAATCACGAGCAAGAGCTCGCTTGGACAATCACTTTGGTAAATTCCTTGAACTTATGTCTAAATTGCATATTAACATTCCGTTCATGGATGTTATTTTAGGGATGCCGGCATATGGCAAGTTCTTGAAGGAAATACTCTCCAACAAGAGGAAGTTGGAGGAGTATGGGGAGATAAGAATGATGAAGAGATCCTCGGAGTTGATCCAAACGATGAAGGAGGAAATGCCTCCCAAGCTAAGAGATCCGGGCTCTTTTTGCGTTCCAATTGGAGTAGGAGACGTGAAATACGAGGCCCTTTGTGATCTTGGAGCAAGTGTAAGCATCATACCGCTTGCACTTAGCAACAAGGTCGGGTTAGGAGAGCCAAAGCCGGTCAAGATGACCCTCTATATGGCGGACCGTTCTATCACTCATCCAGTTGGGATTCTTGAGGACATTCCGGTGCAATTGGGAGGATTCTATGTGCCTATTGACTTTGTAGTGTTGGACATTCCGGCGGATTACCCGGTTCCCATCATCCTAGGAAGACCTTTCTTAGCTACCTCCGGATGTTTAGTGGATTGCAAGAACGGGACTCTCTCCTTCAACATTGGAGAGGAGAACATCAAGTTCAAGCTATCCACAATGATGAAAGGGCCAACCCTTGATGAAGATATATTCAACATAGTCGAGCAAGAAGAATCTAGAGAAATGGTGAGCTCGATCTTGATCAAGGACCCCTTGGAAAAGGTTCTTACCTTGAGTATGATGGAGGAAGACATTGAGGAGAATTGCAATGAAGAGATCAAAGCCTTGGAGGCATTGGAAGAGGAGCCAAGAGTTGGATTTGAGAGCCACGAAGAAATTGTGAACAGCTGCAAGTTCCACGGTCGAGATTTGGGTTCCACGGCCGTCAAACTCTCTGGACAACTCCGAGAAGCAAGCTTGGCAAGAACCACGGTCGTGGAAGTTGAGCTAACCGTGATTCCAACCGTGGTTTCCCCTGAATCAGCTCTTGATGATGATCAAGCTTCTAGGAGCCAAGGGGAATCCTCATTTGCTTTGGATTCATCTCATCCAACCTTGTTTGGATCGTCTTCAACCGATAAAGGTCCTCCCTCACTTGAACTCAAACCCCTCCCCTCTCATTTAAAGTATGCATTCCTTGGTGATAATTCTACATATCCGGTGATTGTTAATGCATGCTTGAGTGATGATGAACTTGCTAAATTGCTGCATGAACTAAGATTGCATAGGAAAGCCATTGGTTATACTATTGATGATTTGGTTGGCATTAAGCCATCTTTGTGCATGCATAAGATAATGATGGAAGATAACCACAAACCCTCTATTGAACATCAAAGGAGATTGAATCCTATAATGAAAGAGGTGGTCAAGAAGGAAATCATTAAGTTGCTAGATGCGGGAATTATCTACCCTATCTCGGATAGTAAGTGGGTTAGCCCCGTTCATGTAGTACCTAAGAAGGGTGGAATGACGGTAGTAACTAATGAGAACAATGAACTAATACCAACTAGGACGGTCACGGGATGGAGAATGTGTATAGATTATAGGAAATTGAACATGGCCTCTAGGAAAGATCACTTTCCCCTCCCCTTCATTGACCAAATGCTAGAAAGATTAGCTCAACACTCTCACTTTTGCTATCTAGATGGGTATAGTGGATTCTTCCAAATCCCTATCCACCCCGATGACCAAGAGAAAACAACTTTTACATGTCCATGGGGTACATTTGCATATAGGAGAATGCCATTTGGGTTGTGTAATGCACCCGCCACCTTTCAAAGGTGTATGATGGCTATCTTTTCGGAATACATAGAAAATATCATGGAAGTGTTCATGGATGATTTCTCTGTTTACGGTTCTTCTTTCGATGATTGCTTAGCTAATTTGTCATTGGTGTTGCAAAGATGTGAGGAAACAAATCTTGTCTTAAATTGGGAAAAATGCCACTTCATGGTAAGTGAAGGGATTGTGTTAGGACACTTGGTGTCTAACCGTGGCATTGAGGTTGATAGGGCTAAGATTGAAACAATAGAGAAGTTGCCACCACCTACCTCGGTGAAGGGGGTAAGGAGTTTCTTAGGGCATGCCGGTTTTTACCGGAGGTTCATCCAAGATTTCTCTAAAATTTCTAAGCCGCTCACTAACCTACTAATGAAAGATGTTGATTTTGTGTTTTCCAAAGATTGTCTTGAAGCGTTTTGTAGGTTGAAGAACGCCTTGATCTCCGCACCTATCATGCAACCTCCGGATTGGAGTCTACCATTTGAGATCATGTGCGATGCAAGTGATGTGGCCGTTGGGGCCGTTTTGGGGCAAAGGAAAGAAGGGCGTACTCATGCTATTTACTATGCTAGCAAGACGCTAGATGATGCCCAACTCAATTATGCTACTACCGAGAAGGAGTTGTTAGCGGTGGTGTATGCATTTGAGAAATTCCGCTCATACCTTGTTGGAGCGAAGGTCATAGTTTATACTGATCATGCGGCGATCCGTTATCTACTTACAAAGAAAGATGCCAAACCAAGGTTGATTCGGTGGATCCTTCTTCTTCAAGAGTTTGATTTGGAGATACGAGATAAGAAGGGATCCGAGAACTCCGTGGCGGATCACCTTAGTAGACTCCCACCATTGGAGCTTGGGAAAGACAACATCCCGATAGATGATTCATTCCGGGACGAACAATTGCAAATGATGGAAGAATGCTTGTCCCACGTGGCTAGAGGAAGTGAGCCATGGTATGCCGACATTGTGAACTACTTGGTGTGTGAGGAAGTGCCTCCCGGATTAACATATGCACAAAGGAAAAAGTTCTTCAACGATGTAAGGCATTACTATTGGAGTGAGCCTCTTCTATTCAAGAGAGGCCCGGATGGGGTGCTTAGGAGATGCATACCAGAAGATGAAGTGGAAAGTGTGATCCGGCATTGTCACTCCTTACCATGTGGAGGCCATGCTAGCTCACACAAAACGTGTGCCAAGGTATTGCAATCCGGTTTTTATTGGCCTAACTTGTTTAGAGATGTGCAAGGTTTTGTAGCGGCATGTGATGCTTGCCAAAGGACGGGAAATATTTCAAGAAGGAATGAAATGCCCTTGAATAACATCCAAGAAGTCGAGATTTTTGATGTGTGGGGTGTAGACTTCATGGGACCATTCCCTTCTTCATGTGGAAATCTCTACATCCTATTGGCGGTGGACTATGTGTCAAGATGGGTAGAGGCCATCGCCTCTCCTACAAATGATGCCAAGGTGGTGGTGCGGTTCTTCAACCGAGTGATCTTCCCTAGGTTTGGAACACCAAGAGTGATCATTAGTGATGGAGGGAAGCACTTCACAAATAGGAATTTTGGAGCACTTTTGACTAAGTATGGGGTGACTCATAAGGTGGCAACACCTTACCACCCCCAAACTAGTGGTCAAGTGGAGATCTCCAACCGAGAGATAAAGGCCATCCTAGAGAAGACGGTGTCTAGAACAAGGAAAGATTGGGCTATGAAGCTCGATGACGCACTATGGGCATATAGAACCGCCTTCAAGACACCTATCAGCACCACTCCCTACAAGTTGGTCTATGGCAAGTCTTGCCATCTTCCGGTGGAAATGGAGCATAGAGCTTATTGGGCCATTAAGTGGCTGAATTTTGATCTCAAGGAGGCGGGAGAGAAGAGATTGCTTGATATCAATGCCCTTGAGGAGCTCCGGTTGGAAGCCTATGAGAATGCCCGGATCTACAAGGAGAGAACCAAGAGATGGCATGACAAGAGGATTGTCCCAAAGGAGTTGAGTGAAGGAGATCTTGTCCTTCTCTTCAAATCGAGGCTAAGGCTCTTTCCCGGAAAACTCAAGTCAAGATGGACCGGGCCATATGTGGTGAAGAAGATCTTTCCCCATGGAGCTATTGAAATAGGAGGGGAGCATTGTGGAAATTTCAAGGTGAATGGGCATCGCTTGAAGAAGTATATTCCGGGAGCTCCGGTAGACATGATTGCCCCGCTTCACCTCGAATAGACGCTCCCGAGTTTGGTCAAGCTAATGACCTTAAAGAAGCGCTTGGTGGGAGGCAACCCATTGGTAACATTTTTCCCTTTTCATTTTTACTTAGATTTTTCTGTTTTTTGCGTGCTTTGTGTGTGTTTTGTCTACTTTCGTGTGTGCTAGAAGCATTAGTGGCATTGGAAGCCTTTCTTGACATGTGAATGATGGTGATGAACCCCTCACCGATTATGGGTGGAGCGGACACGGGATTTGGACGGCTAGCGGTGCCTAGCGCGGATCCCGAGGCTTTAAAGGATGTTTGAGAGCTCTCTACCATGGTTGATAGGATCATCCAACATCAAGTCACTTGAGAATTCCCAAATACCATAGCAAACGCTTTTACATTGTGAGAACCTTCTTTCACTCTCTTTACTTGAATACCACATTGGGGACAATGTGTTTCTAAGTATGGGGTGGGGTTTGCATGATCCTTGGCATGATGAGCATCTAGGATAGGTTAATACTTTGCACATGTCTTGCATTGTACAAATTTAAAACGAAAATCCCATAAAACGAAAATCCCATAAAATCAGAAAATTTAAAAATTTTTTGTGCTTGCTAGGCTTGGATATGATCCTAATGATGAAACTTGTCTTGTGATTGGCTATGAATGGCCTTATGTGTTGGATTAATAATGCATATGTGGACTTGAACTACTTCTCTTGAATTCCATGAATGACTTGAGATCATGATGATTGCCTAGAATGGATTGAGTATTGAAAGTCGAAATTACACGATAGTTCTTGCATACCATCTAGGAATGAATAAGGCATTTCATCTTTCTCTACTTCTCATCTTGATCATGATTGCTTGAGCACCTCAATTGATATAAATTCAACCTTCTTTAAACCCATCTGGGAATAGGAGCATGCTAGTGTGTTTGAATGTGTAAAAGCAAGTACGGGGTGAAGATGTAATGAAAAGAATGTCGTGAAATGAATGCTGAAATTATTGTGAAAGTTGTAGCCAAAATAGGTTTGGGGGCGTTGGTTTAAATGATAAGTAACTCGGTACACTTCACATAATCGGGTGTTGGTGCCTTGCCAAAGTCAAATAAACTAATAGCCCTAACGAGCTTTGGTATGTGTGCCCGGTGTGGATGCACCTCGAAAACGAGAAAAAGCCCGAGGATGGCTAATCACCGAGGTTTCGGCTATTGTACACCAATGCCATTGTCTCAAAAATGATTCAAAGAATAAAAAAAAAGAAAGCAAGATAGGGAAAAATATACACTTGGGGGAAGTTGATCGAGGACAAGGAAGTGAAGTTAGTTCCATTCCCGGATTAGCATCACATACCTAGAAAATTCCCCTCCCCAATTGAAACGTTTCTTAGCCTTTTATGTCACAAGCCCTTATGACCTACTTGCATGTTTGTAAGACTTAGTAATCTAGATTGGATGGACTCTTGATCTTCTTGACATCTTCGTCCTCCCATGTCATGCATGCTTTTGAGTTAAGTATAATTGTCTTTCCATGCCCTTATTGTTTGATACATAATTGCTTATCAAATTGCCATTGATCATGACTATGAAGGTGATCCAATAGTAGAAGCACAAAACCCAAAAAGATTTTTGCACTTTTCTGCATACATAAATCATGTCATCTCTTAGTCTATAGTTGGGAGTTTGCTCGGGGACGAGCAAACCTTAAGTATGGGGTATTTTGATAACACGATTTATAGCATAGTTTTAGGGTAACTTTTAGATAGAATTCCCGCTCAATCATGCATGATCTAGCACTAGTCCAATACGTTTTGCACTTAAAACATGTATTTTGTCGAGATAGACGTCTACACGGACTTGTGTGCGTTTTGTAGGTATTTCGGGAAGTTTAGAGCTAAAACGATGCGTCAAGGGATCGTTCATTTAGATGACACATCCCCCGACTCATTATAACATACAAACAAAGAGCTAGGAGGACTCATGGAACCTTGCCAACTCTAGTCATGCACCAAACCACAGCTCAATGATCCAAGGCGAACTTTCTACATAGAATCACGGGTTCCTGAAGAACCACGGCCGTGGAAATGACCGTGGATTTTGCCAGATTCTCGTGACAGCTGTGCCACGACTCTCATGGCCAGCTCATGAAGAATTTGTTATAAAAGTGGTCCAAAGATGGGTTGTTTGGAGGCAGCTGGGATTTGGGTAGTTTGAGAGCAGCTCACATATTCTCCATTTTTTCCTTGACAAAATATATTCCAAGAAGAAGGACTTTTTCTAGGAAGGAAAGTGCAAGAAGAAGAAGGAAGGATGCATTGCCATTGAAGAGGAGAGGAGGAGACACACTTAGCTCTTGTATTTTCGGATTTATTTCTAGAAGTTTTTGAACTCTTGAACCTTCCTTTGGAAGGGTTGTAAGTCGTTCTAATTTCATCTTCAGATTTAGATTGTGTTTGAAGTTCATTTGTTCATCTTCTTTCTCTCATTTTCTTGCAATGGAGGTTATGAATCTATGCTTGTTTGTTTTGATTTCTAATATGAATGTTGTAGGCTAGATTGATGTGATTCTAGGGTAAGGAAAGGATGGTTATGGCTAGATCTATGATAGGACGAACTTAGATTTACCTTTGGATGATTTTGTTTATGAACGTAGCTACTGTTAGGAATCACGGGTAGTTCTTGAAGAACCACGGTCGTGGTTTCTGTAGAACAAACCGTGGTTCTTCCTGGTTCGAAGGATCTTACCTTAGGTTCATAAAATTGTTGAAACCCTAAGTTTTTGCTGAGTTTAACCTACCCTAGGGTGTCCTAGTGTAGCGACTAAGTGTTAGGAGAGACTTACCCGGTAATCCTTGCCCTTAGAATCTAAAATAGCAAAACCTTAGGTAATGATGAGCCTAATAAGCCGCCATTGGATTAAATGTGCTAGGATAGTTGATTAGGACTTCCCTTTCCGAGACTTACCCGGTGAGGATAGGTTAGATCCCTAATTAAACAATCCGGTTTGTGTTAAATTCCTACCCTTAGGTTCTTAGAGACTTGACCGGTAATGAGACCTTAGGTGTGGGTTAGTTGGATCATGAGACTTACCCGGTAATTGATCCCATTTTAAGAACACTTAATCCCAACATATCATAATCAATCCAAAGAATGAATAGATAACTTGAGTTTTATGCCGTAACCGGAATTTCCAACCCCTAGAATCCGTCTTCCCTTTCTCTTGATCAATATCACGTTTGACTCGTTTATTTGTGCTGATTTTTGGTTTGGTTTGATTTATTGCTTTGCATGAGTTATGACCCTTGCTTGATGACCATAAAAACTAACAAAAACATTGAGTTTTCCATTTTCTTTGTTCCTCATCTTGTCTTAGCCTAGATTTACACTATTTTTGATCATTGCTTGACTCGATTTCACCTTAGTCTTTGAGTTCGACCTCGGAATACTTACCTTTCTACATAACGATCTGTACACTGCGGGTTTCGCTAGGTAGTTTAGGATTTTAGTTCGAGTTTATAAATGTAAAGCTTTTTGTGCTATTTCCTAGCGTAACAAGTTTTTGGCGCCGTTGCCGGGGACTAGGTCTAGATTGAGTCATTTCGTGATTGTTGGTAGTGTAGATCTTTCTTGTTGCTTTTGATCTCTCTTTGGTGTGTGTCTTTGCTTTTCAGGACATCTCTTACTCTTTAGGTGTATGCGAAGATCTCGTGGCAAGGATTTAGCTCCATTCGATCCCGAACCAGAGAAAACCCTTAGATCTAGATCCAAGAGCATTCGAAAAGAGAAAGAGATGGCCGGTAGGAACCTCCAAGCTGAGTTGGATGAAGCCTTAGAGCAAATTAGGCTAAGAGATGAGCTCTTGGAGGAAGAAAGGAGACTTGCCAATGAGAGGCAAGAGGCAACTAGGAGGGAGACTGAGGAGATTAGGCAAGCACTTGTGCAAAGGGAGCTTAACCGTCAACAACCTCCTCCACCTCCACCACAACCGCAGCCGGCGGTGAACGTTAGGGTTGTGCCCATTGCTATGGATGAGCCACAAACGTTGGGGCAACGTATGGATCCGGCACAAAGAGCACACCGCCCGGGTGTGAACTTAGGAGATCCCGCAGCCCATGATTACGAGCTCCGCCCTCAAGTTCTACAAATGATCCGGCATAACCAATTTGGAGGGATGGAAGGAGAGTCTCCTCACCAACATTTGATGAATTACGAGATCTTGATGGAGACTCTTAGACCGCCGAGATTGGAGAGCAATAACCATAAGCTAAGGGCTTTCTCCTTCTCTCTTAAGGACAAGGCCTTAGCTTGGTATCAATCTATTCCGCAAGGGCGAGTTGGTACTTGGGAGGAGATGACAACCGAGTTTTTGACTAAGTTCTTCCCACCTTCCAAGACTACCGAATTAAGGGGAAAGATCAATGCCTTTGTGATGAGGGATAGAGAAAGTTTGTTCAAGTCTTGGGAGAGATTCAAAGACCTTCTCCTAGATTGCCCACACCATGGTATACCGAAGATTGAGCTATTGGAGATCTACTTCAAAGGACTTGATGAAGATAGCCAATTCAAGCTTCAATCCCTTTCCGGTGGGACTTTCATGGAGAAGCATGTAGATGATGCTTGGGAGTTTGTGGAGAAGCAAGCTCTAGTGATTGAGAAGTACTCCCATAGGAAGAGTGAAGGGAGAAAGGCGGGAGCATATGAGGTGAGTGAGGTCACCATGAGCAACTTCAAGCTCGACGCCATCAACAATGAGTTGAAATCCTTGAGGGAGTTGTGTGCTACAACTTTGAAGAACCAAGCAACCCCTCAAGTGCTTCCACAAGCCAACCTATCTTCCAAAGAGGAGGATGTGAACTATATGGGAAGGGGCAACTACAACAACTACCAAGGCCCAAGGAACTTCAACAACAACCGGCAATTCAACAATTACCGGCCCAACCATAACCATCCCGGGTTTTCTTACTCTAACCCGGATGGAGCCTTAAACCCTCCCGCTTCTACAAGCACAACTCCACCACCAAGAGCTTCACAAGAACCTCCACCCGGATTCACTCAACCTCCAAAGGATAGAACCGAAATGATGTTTGAGCAATTGCTAGGAAGGTTGAGCGGTCTTGAGAGCACGGTGACTTCCATTTCCAAAGCTCAAAAAGTGTTGGAAGCACAAGTGTTCCAAAAGGCGGGTGAAACCCATAGAGATCCGGGAAAGCTTCCCGGAAGGACCGAAGAAAACCCAAAGGGCCAAGTGTTGGCCATTACAACAAGAAGTGGGTTAAGCATGAAGGATCCTTTGCCTAAGGAGAATGCTAAAGGGAAGCAAGTGGTAAATGAAGAAGAAACTTTGCAAGGAGATGGAGGCAAGAGCAAAGATGTAGAGCCAACCTATGTGGCACCGCCTCCATACAAGCCACCACTACCGTTCCCTCAATCACGAGCAAGAGCTCGCTTGGACAATCACTTTGGTAAATTCCTTGAACTTATGTCTAAATTGCATATTAACATTCCGTTCATGGATGTTATTTTAGGGATGCCGGCATATGGCAAGTTCTTGAAGGAAATACTCTCCAACAAGAGGAAGTTGGAGGAGTATGGGGAGATAAGAATGATGAAGAGATCCTCGGAGTTGATCCAAACGATGAAGGAGGAAATGCCTCCCAAGCTAAGAGATCCGGGCTCTTTTTGCGTTCCAATTGGAGTAGGAGACGTGAAATACGAGGCCCTTTGTGATCTTGGAGCAAGTGTAAGCATCATACCGCTTGCACTTAGCAACAAGGTCGGGTTAGGAGAGCCAAAGCCGGTCAAGATGACCCTCTATATGGCGGACCGTTCTATCACTCATCCAGTTGGGATTCTTGAGGACATTCCGGTGCAATTGGGAGGATTCTATGTGCCTATTGACTTTGTAGTGTTGGACATTCCGGCGGATTACCCGGTTCCCATCATCCTAGGAAGACCTTTCTTAGCTACCTCCGGATGTTTAGTGGATTGCAAGAACGGGACTCTCTCCTTCAACATTGGAGAGGAGAACATCAAGTTCAAGCTATCCACAATGATGAAAGGGCCAACCCTTGATGAAGATATATTCAACATAGTCGAGCAAGAAGAATCTAGAGAAATGGTGAGCTCGATCTTGATCAAGGACCCCTTGGAAAAGGTTCTTACCTTGAGTATGATGGAGGAAGACATTGAGGAGAATTGCAATGAAGAGATCAAAGCCTTGGAGGCATTGGAAGAGGAGCCAAGAGTTGGATTTGAGAGCCACGAAGAAATTGTGAACAGCTGCAAGTTCCACGGTCGAGATTTGGGTTCCACGGCCGTCAAACTCTCTGGACAACTCCGAGAAGCAAGCTTGGCAAGAACCACGGTCGTGGAAGTTGAGCTAACCGTGATTCCAACCGTGGTTTCCCCTGAATCAGCTCTTGATGATGATCAAGCTTCTAGGAGCCAAGGGGAATCCTCATTTGCTTTGGATTCATCTCATCCAACCTTGTTTGGATCGTCTTCAACCGATAAAGGTCCTCCCTCACTTGAACTCAAACCCCTCCCCTCTCATTTAAAGTATGCATTCCTTGGTGATAATTCTACATATCCGGTGATTGTTAATGCATGCTTGAGTGATGATGAACTTGCTAAATTGCTGCATGAACTAAGATTGCATAGGAAAGCCATTGGTTATACTATTGATGATTTGGTTGGCATTAAGTCATCTTTGTGCATGCATAAGATAATGATGGAAGATAACCACAAACCCTCTATTGAACATCAAAGGAGATTGAATCCTATAATGAAAGAGGTGGTCAAGAAGGAAATCATTAAGTTGCTAGATGCGGGAATTATCTACCCTATCTCGGATAGTAAGTGGGTTAGCCCCGTTCATGTAGTACCTAAGAAGGGTGGAATGACGGTAGTAACTAATGAGAACAATGAACTAATACCAACTAGGACGGTCACGGGATGGAGAATGTGTATAGATTATAGGAAATTGAACATGGCCTCTAGGAAAGATCACTTTCCCCTCCCCTTCATTGACCAAATGCTAGAAAGATTAGCTCAACACTCTCACTTTTGCTATCTAGATGGGTATAGTGGATTCTTCCAAATCCCTATCCACCCCGATGACCAAGAGAAAACAACTTTTACATGTCCATGGGGTACATTTGCATATAGGAGAATGCCATTTGGGTTGTGTAATGCACCCGCCACCTTTCAAAGGTGTATGATGGCTATCTTTTCGGAATACATAGAAAATATCATGGAAGTGTTCATGGATGATTTCTCTGTTTACGGTTCTTCTTTCGATGATTGCTTAGCTAATTTGTCATTGGTGTTGCAAAGATGTGAGGAAACAAATCTTGTCTTAAATTGGGAAAAATGCCACTTCATGGTAAGTGAAGGGATTGTGTTAGGACACTTGGTGTCTAACCGTGGCATTGAGGTTGATAGGGCTAAGATTGAAACAATAGAGAAGTTGCCACCACCTACCTCGGTGAAGGGGGTAAGGAGTTTCTTAGGGCATGCCGGTTTTTACCGGAGGTTCATCCAAGATTTCTCTAAAATTTCTAAGCCGCTCACTAACCTACTAATGAAAGATGTTGATTTTGTCTTTTCCAAAGATTGTCTTGAAGCGTTTTGTAGGTTGAAGAACGCCTTGATCTCCGCACCTATCATGCAACCTCCGGATTGGAGTCTACCATTTGAGATCATGTGCGATGCAAGTGATGTGGCCGTTGGGGCCGTTTTGGGGCAAAGGAAAGAAGGGCGTACTCATGCTATTTACTATGCTAGCAAGACGCTAGATGATGCCCAACTCAATTATGCTACTACCGAGAAGGAGTTGTTAGCGGTGGTGTATGCATTTGAGAAATTCCGCTCATACCTTGTTGGAGCGAAGGTCATAGTTTATACTGATCATGCGGCGATCCGTTATCTACTTACAAAGAAAGATGCCAAACCAAGGTTGATTCGGTGGATCCTTCTTCTTCAAGAGTTTGATTTGGAGATACGAGATAAGAAGGGATCCGAGAACTCCGTGGCGGATCACCTTAGTAGACTCCCACCATTGGAGCTTGGGAAAGACAACATCCCGATAGATGATTCATTCCGGGATGAACAATTGCAAATGATGGAAGAATGCTTGTCCCACGTGGCTAGAGGAAGTGAGCCATGGTATGCCGACATTGTGAACTACTTGGTGTGTGAGGAAGTGCCTCCCGGATTAACATATGCACAAAGGAAAAAGTTCTTCAACGATGTAAGGCATTACTATTGGAGTGAGCCTCTTCTATTCAAGAGAGGCCCGGATGGGGTGCTTAGGAGATGCATACCAGAAGATGAAGTGGAAAGTGTGATCCGGCATTGTCACTCCTTACCATGTGGAGGCCATGCTAGCTCACACAAAACGTGTGCCAAGGTATTGCAATCCGGTTTTTATTGGCCTAACTTGTTTAGAGATGTGCAAGGTTTTGTATCGGCATGTGATGCTTGCCAAAGGACGGGAAATATTTCAAGAAGGAATGAAATGCCCTTGAATAACATCCAAGAAGTCGAGATTTTTGATGTGTGGGGTGTAGACTTCATGGGACCATTCCCTTCTTCATGTGGAAATCTCTACATCCTATTGGCGGTGGACTATGTGTCAAGATGGGTAGAGGCCATCGCCTCTCCTACAAATGATGCCAAGGTGGTGGTGCGGTTCTTCAACCGAGTGATCTTCCCTAGGTTTGGAACACCAAGAGTGATCATTAGTGATGGAGGGAAGCACTTCACAAATAGGAATTTTGGAGCACTTTTGACTAAGTATGGGGTGACTCATAAGGTGGCAACACCTTACCACCCCCAAACTAGTGGTCAAGTGGAGATCTCCAACCGAGAGATAAAGGCCATCCTAGAGAAGACGGTGTCTAGAAAAAGGAAAGATTGGGCTATGAAGCTCGATGACGCACTATGGGCATATAGAACCGCCTTCAAGACACCTATCAGCACCACTCCCTACAAGTTGGTCTATGGCAAGTCTTGCCATCTTCCGGTGGAAATGGAGCATAGAGCTTATTGGGCCATTAAGTGGCTGAATTTTGATCTCAAGGAGGCGGGAGAGAAGAGATTGCTTGATATCAATGCCCTTGAGGAGCTCCGGTTGGAAGCCTATGAGAATGCCCGGATCTACAAGGAGAGAACCAAGAGATGGCATGACAAGAGGATTGTCCCAAAGGAGTTGAGTGAAGGAGATCTTGTCCTTCTCTTCAAATCGAGGCTAAGGCTCTTTCCCGGAAAACTCAAGTCAAGATGGACCGGGCCATATGTGGTGAAGAAGATCTTTCCCCATGGAGCTATTGAAATAGGAGGGGAGCATTGTGGAAATTTCAAGGTGAATGGGCATCGCTTGAAGAAGTATATTCCGGGAGCTCCGGTAGACATGATTGCCCCGCTTCACCTCGAATAGACGCTCCCGAGTTTGGTCAAGCTAATGACCTTAAAGAAGCGCTTGGTGGGAGGCAACCCATTGGTAACATTTTTCCCTTTTCATTTTTACTTAGATTTTTCTGTTTTTTGCGTGCTTTGTGTGTGTTTTGTCTACTTTCGTGTGTGCTAGAAGCATTAGTGGCATTGGAAGCCTTTCTTGACATGTGAATGATGGTGATGAACCCCTCACCGATTATGGGTGGAGCGGACACGGGATTTGGACGGCTAGCGGTGCCTAGCGCGGATCCCGAGGCTTTAAAGGATGTTTGAGAGCTCTCTACCATGGTTGATAGGATCATCCAACATCAAGTCACTTGAGAATTCCCAAATACCATAGCAAACGCTTTTACATTGTGAGAACCTTCTTTCACTCTCTTTACTTGAATACCACATTGGGGACAATGTGTTTCTAAGTATGGGGTGGGGTTTGCATGATCCTTGGCATGATGAGCATCTAGGATAGGTTAATACTTTGCACATGTCTTGCATTGTACAAATTTAAAACGAAAATCCCATAAAACGAAAATCCCATAAAATCAGAAAATTTAAAAATTTTTTGTGCTTGCTAGGCTTGGATATGATCCTAATGATGAAACTTGTCTTGTGATTGGCTATGAATGGCCTTATGTGTTGGATTAATAATGCATATGTGGACTTGAACTACTTCTCTTGAATTCCATGAATGACTTGAGATCATGATGATTGCCTAGAATGGATTGAGTATTGAAAGTCGAAATTACACGATAGTTCTTGCATACCATCTAGGAATGAATAAGGCATTTCATCTTTCTCTACTTCTCATCTTGATCATGATTGCTTGAGCACCTCAATTGATATAAATTCAACCTTCTTTAAACCCATCTGGGAATAGGAGCATGCTAGTGTGTTTGAATGTGTAAAAGCAAGTACGGGGTGAAGATGTAATGAAAAGAATGTCGTGAAATGAATGCTGAAATTATTGTGAAAGTTGTAGCCAAAATAGGTTTGGGGGCGTTGGTTTAAATGATAAGTAACTCGGTACACTTCACATAATCGGGTGTTGGTGCCTTGCCAAAGTCAAATAAACTAATAGCCCTAACGAGCTTTGGTATGTGTGCCCGGTGTGGATGCACCTCGAAAACGAGAAAAAGCCCGAGGATGGCTAATCACCGAGGTTTCGGCTATTGTACACCAATGCCATTGTCTCAAAAATGATTCAAAGAATAAAAAAAAAGAAAGCAAGATAGGGAAAAATATACACTTGGGGGAAGTTGATCGAGGACAAGGAAGTGAAGTTAGTTCCATTCCCGGATTAGCATCACATACCTAGAAAATTCCCCTCCCCAATTGAAACGTTTCTTAGCCTTTTATGTCACAAGCCCTTATGACCTACTTGCATGTTTGTAAGACTTAGTAATCTAGATTGGATGGACTCTTGATCTTCTTGACATCTTCGTCCTCCCATGTCATGCATGCTTTTGAGTTAAGTACAATTGTCTTTCCATGCCCTTATTGTTTGATACATAATTGCTTATCAAATTGCCATTGATCATGACTATGAAGGTGATCCAATAGTAGAAGCACAAAACCCAAAAAGATTTTTGCACTTTTCTGCATACATAAATCATGTCATCTCTTAGTCTATAGTTGGGAGTTTGCTCGGGGACGAGCAAACCTTAAGTATGGGGTATTTTGATAACACGATTTATAGCATAGTTTTAGGGTAACTTTTAGATAGAATTCCCGCTCAATCATGCATGATCTAGCACTAGTCCAATACGTTTTGCACTTAAAACATGTATTTTGTCGAGATAGACGTCTACACGGACTTGTGTGCGTTTTGTAGGTATTTCGGGAAGTTTAGAGCTAAAACGATGCGTCAAGGGATCGTTCATTTAGATGACACATCCCCCGACTCATTATAACATACAAACAAAGAGCTAGGAGGACTCATGGAACCTTGCCAACTCTAGTCATGCACCAAACCACAGCTCAATGATCCAAGGCGAACTTTCTGCATAGAATCACGGGTTCCTGAAGAACCACGGCCGTGGAAATGACCGTGGATTTTGCCAGATTCTCGTGACAGCTGTGCCACGACTCTCATGGCCAGCTCATGAAGAATTTGTTATAAAAGTGGTCCAAAGATGGGTTGTTTGGAGGCAGCTGGGATTTGGGTAGTTTGAGAGCAGCTCACATATTCTCCATTTTTTCCTTGACAAAATATATTCCAAGAAGAAGGACTTTTTCTAGGAAGGAAAGTGCAAGAAGAAGAAGGAAGGATGCATTGCCATTGAAGAGGAGAGGAGGAGACACACTTAGCTCTTGTATTTTCGGATTTATTTCTAGAAGTTTTTGAACTCTTGAACCTTCCTTTGGAAGGGTTGTAAGTCGTTCTAATTTCATCTTCAGATTTAGATTGTGTTTGAAGTTCATTTGTTCATCTTCTTTCTCTCATTTTCTTGCAATGGAGGTTATGAATCTATGCTTGTTTGTTTTGATTTCTAATATGAATGTTGTAGGCTAGATTGATGTGATTCTAGGGTAAGGAAAGGATGGTTATGGCTAGATCTATGATAGGACGAACTTAGATTTACCTTTGGATGATTTTGTTTATGAACGTAGCTACTGTTAGGAATCACGGGTAGTTCTTGAAGAACCACGGTCGTGGTTTCTGTAGAACAAACCGTGGTTCTTCCTGGTTCGAAGGATCTTACCTTAGGTTCATAAAATTGTTGAAACCCTAAGTTTTTGCTGAGTTTAACCTACCCTAGGGTGTCCTAGTGTAGCGACTAAGTGTTAGGAGAGACTTACCCGGTAATCCTTGCCCTTAGAATCTAAAATAGCAAAACCTTAGGTAATGATGAGCCTAATAAGCCGCCATTGGATTAAATGTGCTAGGATAGTTGATTAGGACTTCCCTTTCCGAGACTTACCCGGTGAGGATAGGTTAGATCCCTAATTAAACAATCCGGTTTGTGTTAAATTCCTACCCTTAGGTTCTTAGAGACTTGACCGGTAATGAGACCTTAGGTGTGGGTTAGTTGGATCATGAGACTTACCCGGTAATTGATCCCATTTTAAGAACACTTAATCCCAACATATCATAATCAATCCAAAGAATGAATAGATAACTTGAGTTTTATGCCGTAACCGGAATTTCCAACCCCTAGAATCCGTCTTCCCTTTCTCTTGATCAATATCACGTTTGACTCGTTTATTTGTGCTGATTTTTGGTTTGGTTTGATTTATTGCTTTGCATGAGTTATGACCCTTGCTTGATGACCATAAAAACTAACAAAAACATTGAGTTTTCCATTTTCTTTGTTCCTCATCTTGTCTTAGCCTAGATTTACACTATTTTTGATCATTGCTTGACTCGATTTCACCTTAGTCTTTGAGTTCGACCTCGGAATACTTACCTTTCTACATAACGATCTGTACACTGCGGGTTTCGCTAGGTAGTTTAGGATTTTAGTTCGAGTTTATAAATGTAAAGCTTTTTGTGCTATTTCCTAGCGTAACAAGTTTTTGGCGCCGTTGCCGGGGACTAGGTCTAGATTGAGTCATTTCGTGATTGTTGGTAGTGTAGATCTTTCTTGTTGCTTTTGATCTCTCTTTGGTGTGTGTCTTTGCTTTTCAGGACATCTCTTACTCTTTAGGTGTATGCGAAGATCTCGTGGCAAGGATTTAGCTCCATTCGATCCCGAACCAGAGAAAACCCTTAGATCTAGATCCAAGAGCATTCGAAAAGAGAAAGAGATGGCCGGTAGGAACCTCCAAGCTGAGTTGGATGAAGCCTTAGAGCAAATTAGGCTAAGAGATGAGCTCTTGGAGGAAGAAAGGAGACTTGCCAATGAGAGGCAAGAGGCAACTAGGAGGGAGACTGAGGAGATTAGGCAAGCACTTGTGCAAAGGGAGCTTAACCGTCAACAACCTCCTCCACCTCCACCACAACCGCAGCCGGCGGTGAACGTTAGGGTTGTGCCCATTGCTATGGATGAGCCACAAACGTTGGGGCAACGTATGGATCCGGCACAAAGAGCACACCGCCCGGGTGTGAACTTAGGAGATCCCGCAGCCCATGATTACGAGCTCCGCCCTCAAGTTCTACAAATGATCCGGCATAACCAATTTGGAGGGATGGAAGGAGAGTCTCCTCACCAACATTTGATGAATTACGAGATCTTGATGGAGACTCTTAGACCGCCGAGATTGGAGAGCAATAACCATAAGCTAAGGGCTTTCTCCTTCTCTCTTAAGGACAAGGCCTTAGCTTGGTATCAATCTATTCCGCAAGGGCGAGTTGGTACTTGGGAGGAGATGACAACCGAGTTTTTGACTAAGTTCTTCCCACCTTCCAAGACTACCGAATTAAGGGGAAAGATCAATGCCTTTGTGATGAGGGATAGAGAAAGTTTGTTCAAGTCTTGGGAGAGATTCAAAGACCTTCTCCTAGATTGCCCACACCATGGTATACCGAAGATTGAGCTATTGGAGATCTACTTCAAAGGACTTGATGAAGATAGCCAATTCAAGCTTCAATCCCTTTCCGGTGGGACTTTCATGGAGAAGCATGTAGATGATGCTTGGGAGTTTGTGGAGAAGCAAGCTCTAGTGATTGAGAAGTACTCCCATAGGAAGAGTGAAGGGAGAAAGGCGGGAGCATATGAGGTGAGTGAGGTCACCATGAGCAACTTCAAGCTCGACGCCATCAACAATGAGTTGAAATCCTTGAGGGAGTTGTGTGCTACAACTTTGAAGAACCAAGCAACCCCTCAAGTGCTTCCACAAGCCAACCTATCTTCCAAAGAGGAGGATGTGAACTATATGGGAAGGGGCAACTACAACAACTACCAAGGCCCAAGGAACTTCAACAACAACCGGCAATTCAACAATTACCGGCCCAACCATAACCATCCCGGGTTTTCTTACTCTAACCCGGATGGAGCCTTAAACCCTCCCGCTTCTACAAGCACAACTCCACCACCAAGAGCTTCACAAGAACCTCCACCCGGATTCACTCAACCTCCAAAGGATAGAACCGAAATGATGTTTGAGCAATTGCTAGGAAGGTTGAGCGGTCTTGAGAGCACGGTGACTTCCATTTCCAAAGCTCAAAAAGTGTTGGAAGCACAAGTGTTCCAAAAGGCGGGTGAAACCCATAGAGATCCGGGAAAGCTTCCCGGAAGGACCGAAGAAAACCCAAAGGGCCAAGTGTTGGCCATTACAACAAGAAGTGGGTTAAGCATGAAGGATCCTTTGCCTAAGGAGAATGCTAAAGGGAAGCAAGTGGTAAATGAAGAAGAAACTTTGCAAGGAGATGGAGGCAAGAGCAAAGATGTAGAGCCAACCTATGTGGCACCGCCTCCATACAAGCCACCACTACCGTTCCCTCAATCACGAGCAAGAGCTCGCTTGGACAATCACTTTGGTAAATTCCTTGAACTTATGTCTAAATTGCATATTAACATTCCGTTCATGGATGTTATTTTAGGGATGCCGGCATATGGCAAGTTCTTGAAGGAAATACTCTCCAACAAGAGGAAGTTGGAGGAGTATGGGGAGATAAGAATGATGAAGAGATCCTCGGAGTTGATCCAAACGATGAAGGAGGAAATGCCTCCCAAGCTAAGAGATCCGGGCTCTTTTTGCGTTCCAATTGGAGTAGGAGACGTGAAATACGAGGCCCTTTGTGATCTTGGAGCAAGTGTAAGCATCATACCGCTTGCACTTAGCAACAAGGTCGGGTTAGGAGAGCCAAAGCCGGTCAAGATGACCCTCTATATGGCGGACCGTTCTATCACTCATCCAGTTGGGATTCTTGAGGACATTCCGGTGCAATTGGGAGGATTCTATGTGCCTATTGACTTTGTAGTGTTGGACATTCCGGCGGATTACCCGGTTCCCATCATCCTAGGAAGACCTTTCTTAGCTACCTCCGGATGTTTAGTGGATTGCAAGAACGGGACTCTCTCCTTCAACATTGGAGAGGAGAACATCAAGTTCAAGCTATCCACAATGATGAAAGGGCCAACCCTTGATGAAGATATATTCAACATAGTCGAGCAAGAAGAATCTAGAGAAATGGTGAGCTCGATCTTGATCAAGGACCCCTTGGAAAAGGTTCTTACCTTGAGTATGATGGAGGAAGACATTGAGGAGAATTGCAATGAAGAGATCAAAGCCTTGGAGGCATTGGAAGAGGAGCCAAGAGTTGGATTTGAGAGCCACGAAGAAATTGTGAACAGCTGCAAGTTCCACGGTCGAGATTTGGGTTCCACGGCCGTCAAACTCTCTGGACAACTCCGAGAAGCAAGCTTGGCAAGAACCACGGTCGTGGAAGTTGAGCTAACCGTGATTCCAACCGTGGTTTCCCCTGAATCAGCTCTTGATGATGATCAAGCTTCTAGGAGCCAAGGGGAATCCTCATTTGCTTTGGATTCATCTCATCCAACCTTGTTTGGATCGTCTTCAACCGATAAAGGTCCTCCCTCACTTGAACTCAAACCCCTCCCCTCTCATTTAAAGTATGCATTCCTTGGTGATAATTCTACATATCCGGTGATTGTTAATGCATGCTTGAGTGATGATGAACTTGCTAAATTGCTGCATGAACTAAGATTGCATAGGAAAGCCATTGGTTATACTATTGATGATTTGGTTGGCATTAAGCCATCTTTGTGCATGCATAAGATAATGATGGAAGATAACCACAAACCCTCTATTGAACATCAAAGGAGATTGAATCCTATAATGAAAGAGGTGGTCAAGAAGGAAATCATTAAGTTGCTAGATGCGGGAATTATCTACCCTATCTCGGATAGTAAGTGGGTTAGCCCCGTTCATGTAGTACCTAAGAAGGGTGGAATGACGGTAGTAACTAATGAGAACAATGAACTAATACCAACTAGGACGGTCACGGGATGGAGAATGTGTATAGATTATAGGAAATTGAACATGGCCTCTAGGAAAGATCACTTTCCCCTCCCCTTCATTGACCAAATGCTAGAAAGATTAGCTCAACACTCTCACTTTTGCTATCTAGATGGGTATAGTGGATTCTTCCAAATCCCTATCCACCCCGATGACCAAGAGAAAACAACTTTTACATGTCCATGGGGTACATTTGCATATAGGAGAATGCCATTTGGGTTGTGTAATGCACCCGCCACCTTTCAAAGGTGTATGATGGCTATCTTTTCGGAATACATAGAAAATATCATGGAAGTGTTCATGGATGATTTCTCTGTTTACGGTTCTTCTTTCGATGATTGCTTAGCTAATTTGTCATTGGTGTTGCAAAGATGTGAGGAAACAAATCTTGTCTTAAATTGGGAAAAATGCCACTTCATGGTAAGTGAAGGGATTGTGTTAGGACACTTGGTGTCTAACCGTGGCATTGAGGTTGATAGGGCTAAGATTGAAACAATAGAGAAGTTGCCACCACCTACCTCGGTGAAGGGGGTAAGGAGTTTCTTAGGGCATGCCGGTTTTTACCGGAGGTTCATCCAAGATTTCTCTAAAATTTCTAAGCCGCTCACTAACCTACTAATGAAAGATGTTGATTTTGTCTTTTCCAAAGATTGTCTTGAAGCATTTTGTAGGTTGAAGAACGCCTTGATCTCCGCACCTATCATGCAACCTCCGGATTGGAGTCTACCATTTGAGATCATGTGCGATGCAAGTGATGTGGCCGTTGGGGCCGTTTTGGGGCAAAGGAAAGAAGGGCGTACTCATGCTATTTACTATGCTAGCAAGACGCTAGATGATGCCCAACTCAATTATGCTACTACCGAGAAGGAGTTGTTAGCGGTGGTGTATGCATTTGAGAAATTCCGCTCATACCTTGTTGGAGCGAAGGTCATAGTTTATACTGATCATGCGGCGATCCGTTATCTACTTACAAAGAAAGATGCCAAACCAAGGTTGATTCGGTGGATCCTTCTTCTTCAAGAGTTTGATTTGGAGATACGAGATAAGAAGGGATCCGAGAACTCCGTGGCGGATCACCTTAGTAGACTCCCACCATTGGAGCTTGGGAAAGACAACATCCCGATAGATGATTCATTCCGGGACGAACAATTGCAAATGATGGAAGAATGCTTGTCCCACGTGGCTAGAGGAAGTGAGCCATGGTATGCCGACATTGTGAACTACTTGGTGTGTGAGGAAGTGCCTCCCGGATTAACATATGCACAAAGGAAAAAGTTCTTCAACGATGTAAGGCATTACTATTGGAGTGAGCCTCTTCTATTCAAGAGAGGCCCGGATGGGGTGCTTAGGAGATGCATACCAGAAGATGAAGTGGAAAGTGTGATCCGGCATTGTCACTCCTTACCATGTGGAGGCCATGCTAGCTCACACAAAACGTGTGCCAAGGTATTGCAATCCGGTTTTTATTGGCCTAACTTGTTTAGAGATGTGCAAGGTTTTGTAGCGGCATGTGATGCTTGCCAAAGGACGGGAAATATTTCAAGAAGGAATGAAATGCCCTTGAATAACATCCAAGAAGTCGAGATTTTTGATGTGTGGGGTGTAGACTTCATGGGACCATTCCCTTCTTCATGTGGAAATCTCTACATCCTATTGGCGGTGGACTATGTGTCAAGATGGGTAGAGGCCATCGCCTCTCCTACAAATGATGCCAAGGTGGTGGTGCGGTTCTTCAACCGAGTGATCTTCCCTAGGTTTGGAACACCAAGAGTGATCATTAGTGATGGAGGGAAGCACTTCACAAATAGGAATTTTGGAGCACTTTTGACTAAGTATGGGGTGACTCATAAGGTGGCAACACCTTACCACCCCCAAACTAGTGGTCAAGTGGAGATCTCCAACCGAGAGATAAAGGCCATCCTAGAGAAGACGGTGTCTAGAACAAGGAAAGATTGGGCTATGAAGCTCGATGACGCACTATGGGCATATAGAACCGCCTTCAAGACACCTATCAGCACCACTCCCTACAAGTTGGTCTATGGCAAGTCTTGCCATCTTCCGGTGGAAATGGAGCATAGAGCTTATTGGGCCATTAAGTGGCTGAATTTTGATCTCAAGGAGGCGGGAGAGAAGAGATTGCTTGATATCAATGCCCTTGAGGAGCTCCGGTTGGAAGCCTATGAGAATGCCCGGATCTACAAGGAGAGAACCAAGAGATGGCATGACAAGAGGATTGTCCCAAAGGAGTTGAGTGAAGGAGATCTTGTCCTTCTCTTCAAATCGAGGCTAAGGCTCTTTCCCGGAAAACTCAAGTCAAGATGGACCGGGCCATATGTGGTGAAGAAGATCTTTCCCCATGGAGCTATTGAAATAGGAGGGGAGCATTGTGGAAATTTCAAGGTGAATGGGCATCGCTTGAAGAAGTATATTCCGGGAGCTCCGGTAGACATGATTGCCCCGCTTCACCTCGAATAGACGCTCCCGAGTTTGGTCAAGCTAATGACCTTAAAGAAGCGCTTGGTGGGAGGCAACCCATTGGTAACATTTTTCCCTTTTCATTTTTACTTAGATTTTTCTGTTTTTTGCGTGCTTTGTGTGTGTTTTGTCTACTTTCGTGTGTGCTAGAAGCATTAGTGGCATTGGAAGCCTTTCTTGACATGTGAATGATGGTGATGAACCCCTCACCGATTATGGGTGGAGCGGACACGGGATTTGGACGGCTAGCGGTGCCTAGCGCGGATCCCGAGGCTTTAAAGGATGTTTGAGAGCTCTCTACCATGGTTGATAGGATCATCCAACATCAAGTCACTTGAGAATTCCCAAATACCATAGCAAACGCTTTTACATTGTGAGAACCTTCTTTCACTCTCTTTACTTGAATACCACATTGGGGACAATGTGTTTCTAAGTATGGGGTGGGGTTTGCATGATCCTTGGCATGATGAGCATCTAGGATAGGTTAATACTTTGCACATGTCTTGCATTGTACAAATTTAAAACGAAAATCCCATAAAACGAAAATCCCATAAAATCAGAAAATTTAAAAATTTTTTGTGCTTGCTAGGCTTGGATATGATCCTAATGATGAAACTTGTCTTGTGATTGGCTATGAATGGCCTTATGTGTTGGATTAATAATGCATATGTGGACTTGAACTACTTCTCTTGAATTCCATGAATGACTTGAGATCATGATGATTGCCTAGAATGGATTGAGTATTGAAAGTCGAAATTACACGATAGTTCTTGCATACCATCTAGGAATGAATAAGGCATTTCATCTTTCTCTACTTCTCATCTTGATCATGATTGCTTGAGCACCTCAATTGATATAAATTCAACCTTCTTTAAACCCATCTGGGAATAGGAGCATGCTAGTGTGTTTGAATGTGTAAAAGCAAGTACGGGGTGAAGATGTAATGAAAAGAATGTCGTGAAATGAATGCTGAAATTATTGTGAAAGTTGTAGCCAAAATAGGTTTGGGGGCGTTGGTTTAAATGATAAGTAACTCGGTACACTTCACATAATCGGGTGTTGGTGCCTTGCCAAAGTCAAATAAACTAATAGCCCTAACGAGCTTTGGTATGTGTGCCCGGTGTGGATGCACCTCGAAAACGAGAAAAAGCCCGAGGATGGCTAATCACCGAGGTTTCGGCTATTGTACACCAATGCCATTGTCTCAAAAATGATTCAAAGAATAAAAAAAAAGAAAGCAAGATAGGGAAAAATATACACTTGGGGGAAGTTGATCGAGGACAAGGAAGTGAAGTTAGTTCCATTCCCGGATTAGCATCACATACCTAGAAAATTCCCCTCCCCAATTGAAACGTTTCTTAGCCTTTTATGTCACAAGCCCTTATGACCTACTTGCATGTTTGTAAGACTTAGTAATCTAGATTGGATGGACTCTTGATCTTCTTGACATCTTCGTCCTCCCATGTCATGCATGCTTTTGAGTTAAGTACAATTGTCTTTCCATGCCCTTATTGTTTGATACATAATTGCTTATCAAATTGCCATTGATCATGACTATGAAGGTGATCCAATAGTAGAAGCACAAAACCCAAAAAGATTTTTGCACTTTTCTGCATACATAAATCATGTCATCTCTTAGTCTATAGTTGGGAGTTTGCTCGGGGACGAGCAAACCTTAAGTATGGGGTATTTTGATAACACGATTTATAGCATAGTTTTAGGGTAACTTTTAGATAGAATTCCCGCTCAATCATGCATGATCTAGCACTAGTCCAATACGTTTTGCACTTAAAACATGTATTTTGTCGAGATAGACGTCTACACGGACTTGTGTGCGTTTTGTAGGTATTTCGGGAAGTTTAGAGCTAAAACGATGCGTCAAGGGATCGTTCATTTAGATGACACATCCCCCGACTCATTATAACATACAAACAAAGAGCTAGGAGGACTCATGGAACCTTGCCAACTCTAGTCATGCACCAAACCACAGCTCAATGATCCAAGGCGAACTTTCTGCATAGAATCACGGGTTCCTGAAGAACCACGGCCGTGGAAATGACCGTGGATTTTGCCAGATTCTCGTGACAGCTGTGCCACGACTCTCATGGCCAGCTCATGAAGAATTTGTTATAAAAGTGGTCCAAAGATGGGTTGTTTGGAGGCAGCTGGGATTTGGGTAGTTTGAGAGCAGCTCACATATTCTCCATTTTTTCCTTGACAAAATATATTCCAAGAAGAAGGACTTTTTCTAGGAAGGAAAGTGCAAGAAGAAGAAGGAAGGATGCATTGCCATTGAAGAGGAGAGGAGGAGACACACTTAGCTCTTGTATTTTCGGATTTATTTCTAGAAGTTTTTGAACTCTTGAACCTTCCTTTGGAAGGGTTGTAAGTCGTTCTAATTTCATCTTCAGATTTAGATTGTGTTTGAAGTTCATTTGTTCATCTTCTTTCTCTCATTTTCTTGCAATGGAGGTTATGAATCTATGCTTGTTTGTTTTGATTTCTAATATGAATGTTGTAGGCTAGATTGATGTGATTCTAGGGTAAGGAAAGGATGGTTATGGCTAGATCTATGATAGGACGAACTTAGATTTACCTTTGGATGATTTTGTTTATGAACGTAGCTACTGTTAGGAATCACGGGTAGTTCTTGAAGAACCACGGTCGTGGTTTCTGTAGAACAAACCGTGGTTCTTCCTGGTTCGAAGGATCTTACCTTAGGTTCATAAAATTGTTGAAACCCTAAGTTTTTGCTGAGTTTAACCTACCCTAGGGTGTCCTAGTGTAGCGACTAAGTGTTAGGAGAGACTTACCCGGTAATCCTTGCCCTTAGAATCTAAAATAGCAAAACCTTAGGTAATGATGAGCCTAATAAGCCGCCATTGGATTAAATGTGCTAGGATAGTTGATTAGGACTTCCCTTTCCGAGACTTACCCGGTGAGGATAGGTTAGATCCCTAATTAAACAATCCGGTTTGTGTTAAATTCCTACCCTTAGGTTCTTAGAGACTTGACCGGTAATGAGACCTTAGGTGTGGGTTAGTTGGATCATGAGACTTACCCGGTAATTGATCCCATTTTAGGAACACTTAATCCCAACATATCATAATCAATCCAAAGAATGAATAGATAACTTGAGTTTTATGCCGTAACCGGAATTTCCAACCCCTAGAATCCGTCTTCCCTTTCTCTTGATCAATATCACGTTTGACTCGTTTATTTGTGCTGATTTTTGGTTTGGTTTGATTTATTGCTTTGCATGAGTTATGACCCTTGCTTGATGACCATAAAAACTAACAAAAACATTGAGTTTTCCATTTTCTTTGTTCCTCATCTTGTCTTAGCCTAGATTTACACTATTTTTGATCATTGCTTGACTCGATTTCACCTTAGTCTTTGAGTTCGACCTCGGAATACTTACCTTTCTACATAACGATCCGTACACTGCGGGTTTCGCTAGGTAGTTTAGGATTTTAGTTCGAGTTTATAAATGTAAAGCTTTTTGTGCTATTTCCTAGCGTAACATTATACAACTTCTCTCTTCACAAATCTGGTAAAGCTCAATAGATCTAAGAAAACTTGTAACTTCTTTCACATCTTTCGGGGTTTGCCATCCCGAGACAACTTGTCATACCTCTTCTCTCTTTTTCAAGAGTAGACCCAATACATCTTATCCGGGCATCAGTAAGCCCATATGGAGTGACTACAACTTGTAGTGACCCTGGTTGGTCCGGAATGCCGTATTTGCAATATCCCAGCCTCAAATTCTCAAACGGTGACAATCAAGCCTTAACTTAATCTTAGAAGAGACTACCGACCCATTCAGTTGGTCGAGTAGATCTCCCATTCGTTATAAGGGATACTTGTCCTTCATTGTCGTCTTGCTCAACTTATAGTAATCGATATACAAACAAAGATAACCATTCCTCTCTTTGCAAACGGGTGCCCTCTATAACAACTTCCAATCAAGAGTTCAAAATATATCTCATCTTGAACTTCAAATCAAGAGTTTAAGATATATTCTAATGTGAACTTCGAATCAAGAGTTCAAGATATACTTCCAACATGAACTTTAAATCAAGAGTTCAAGATAACTTTTTGTGCTCTCTATGGCAGCACATTGGTTCTAGTGAACCTTTATCAACAAGTCCTTGCAATTGCTCCTTTGGTTGCTTCCTCAATTCGAGTATCCTTACGGGTATCATTTATTGATGTCTTTTGTACGGCGCCTTAGAAATGGGAGTTGATCCCAAATCAATCTTAGCGGTAAAATTCACATTCCGATGCATTGGAATCCGTTCTATCTCGGGTTCTATCTTTTCTCTACCCATTACATATCGTAATAGCCGATACCACCTAGTCCTAACGCTTGACAAGTGGTCCACCCCGACCGGTTGGGGTGACGACCTTCAACACATGTATTGTTCCTTCTGTAGTTACTATGTTCACCGTCCTCTTTCGAAGATCCTTCATCTCCAGAACTCAAGGAACTTGCTCGAGTCTTCCGACTCTTGAAGCCTTGTTAAGCAATAATTCAGCTTATTCCCTCTTCTCACTTCAAAGGAAAGGCGATACAACATCTCTTAACCTCGCAAATATGTTCCGTCACAAGGGTCCTAACCACAAGACTTAATTATGCCTGATAACAAACATATATAATCTTCTTCGCATTCTCCGATATCCCAACCTATGGGAGGAGCTCTCAGTATCCTTGACCAGCTTTCACCATAGACATCCTTTCTTCAAGTAGGCATAGAGTTAGACGACCACAAAGGCTCTGACCTCAATCTTTCATTTACTTCTACATTCCATATCGACATCAAACTTCCAAAACCTCAGTCTTCTCTTACACTTATTGGCCACCTTATGTTTCTCTTGGTATCCACGAACAACTTCACAACCGTACTAGTATGTCTTTAGGCAAAATTCCCCAAACATAATCACAGAAAGATCCCCTCTTATATTTCCCCCATTTACGCACCATAACTATAGAAGACTCACCTTCCTCTTTGTCCTTCCAGTTCCCTTTACCATGATCCGTGTCGTTCCTCCATACGACAATCTAATGACCTAAGAAGGTCACACCAGGTCGTTACAATCCCTCCCCACACGGTACGTTACTATCACTCGCTGGAATCGATAATTGTTACTTGATTAAGACGTTTATACTTTCGTCGATACACCTCCTTATTACTGACATTCAACCATTGCGAATGTTCCAAGTTCTGGTTACCGTTCCTTTGTAATCCACGCTGTTGGTTACTCTTCTCTTCTACAATCCTCCATAGACCACCAACACATGCACGTTCTCGACTCACCGATTAGCTTATAGCTAACCTCCTCTAAGTCCAAAGGCTCACCATTCTTCTTACCCTCCATGTTACCATACTCCTTAAGGCCACCCTCTCAGGGTACTCTGCCTTAAACTTCACTTGCTCATTTTACTCTTCACACCCTTCATTAACTCTTTCTATGCTCCACGCTCCCTTCCACTTCTCTAAGATAACTATACCTTACCGGCTCTTCTGCGTCATATGACCCACCTTCATAGGCTTAACTGCTCTTCATAATGTTTTGCAAAAGCACTTCTCAAATATTCTGACATTCATTAGCATCCACTCTTACTCCTCTTCATTGACAGCTTAAGTCCTTCGGTCCAAGCTCCTTGTTTCATCTTTCATCTTCTGAAGATCATCATCCGCACACGCTTCCTCCTTCTTAGCGTTGCTCAGTCTCATCACAATGACGGAAAACAATTGACTCTCCACGGTAATTCCACCTTGTGAACTTTCACCATGTGGTCCTTCCTTGTAACTCTCGTATTTCTGAAGTAGTCTCCCACTTAAGCTCTCGCAAAAACCGTCACTTCACTTTCTAGTTCTTCTGTAAGCTTAACTTACGCATCTCATGAATCTTTGTATTAGTTCGACCACACTTCACACTCTGACTCCCATGCTTAGGAGCATCTAGGAAAAACTTCATGTCTCAAGGAAATACCACCCTTGCTAGTATGCACTCATTTCCTTCCCGCTTCGTGTCTTTAGTTATCCATGCGTCGTCTTGAAAATTCATAAGTTCACCATCTCTAGTTGGTTTCGTTGTAATTCAATTTTTGCTTCTTTGCAACCACTCTCATGTCTTCATGTCGCTTCCTTACTCGTATGACTTCCTTCTCAATTTTGCTAAAAAATAACTCGAGGTTCTCTTCCACTTGTTTGTCTTTCGTTTATGTCATCTCTAATCCTCCACTTCAACATCCTCTTAAAGGAGCCCGACAAACGCCAAGGTGTTGGTCCAAAACGTGATACTCAACTCGGTACTTGAGCATATTCATCCTCGTATGTTCACTATCCTATGAAAAACGACGTCGTCCAAGGGCGATGATATCATAATAGCATCTCAACTAAAAGGTCCTATATCTCCATATGCTACTATATACAATAGGAATATGCATCCATAACTATATAAGTCCTAAATCCATATTATTACTAATAACACGCATTCAGCTATCCTTCCAACAGTACAAGGTCCAAAACATATAATCGTTCACATATTCAACTATACACATAAATCATGTCCATCATACAACTACAATCTACATACAATAATATTCCAACAACATCCTAGGCCCACGATAAATATCTACGTAACTACACATATCTATATATATATATATATATATATATATATATACTAAAAATCCAATAAACTATGCTGCCGAGATCCACGGAAGGAGTGGTGGTCCGTACATTCTACCCCGACTCATGCATGTGATTTTGAAAACAAAAACTCAGAACCCGCGGGGTTCTGTTTATTCCTTATTCGGCCTTTAGAAGATTGCGAGTGCCATTGTTGTCAACCTAGGGCTCTGATACCACTTTTGTAACACCCCGAATCCGCGGGACTCGGGATGCTACGGGCGGAGACCTCACAATGGGTCCCCGACCCTTAGCCTGACAACAATTTCACTGGATCTTATAACAAGACACAAATAAAGGCAAAACCGAAATTCATTTTAATGCAATAATATGAACCCCAAAAGAAAACAACGAAAGACTTCAGCCGAGATACAACGCTAAAGACAACCGTCATACACGTGACATACATAAAACCCTAAACAATACATAAAAACAACCCCCAAAACCCATCCTAAAATGTACGGACCCCGGCTGTCCACTCTTCCGGATCTCTCGGCCGCGCCCCAAACCTCCAAGGCAACTACAACAATATCGGTATAAAACCGTTAGCTAGGATTCAAGGCATTAGAATCATGGTATTGGCACACACACACATAAGGCATCATAAACACACAACATGTTCCAAAACACACAATCCGGTTTATTATCTTTTTATTATTAGGTCATATCCCGTTCTAATTCAACTTCTTTTGTGACACGAGAATCTTAAAGATCTCGCCCTTGTCCCCTTTCACCATACGGGTTTGTACTTGATGCGGATCAGCATCACCCAATGGGCTGGTCGCAAGGCACCTCCCAGCCATCCCCATTTTGGACTGGACAAGCGGTCACCGCCTGTTATCATACACTTGGGCCAAATATAAACATATAAAGTCGGTGGTCCTATTACCGGTTTAGATGTTATAACATAAGCAATAAACACACACATAAACAATAAACACACACCACCAAACACGCATTGAAACTAATACAAAGAATATGAGCTAAGTAAGTCCGAAGACTTACCTCGTCCCAAAGATAAACCCGATAACCACTGCTCACAACTTCCCGTAGGAAGGCACTCAACGCCTGATCAAAACAAGGCACACGATCAACAACTAATCGATAAGGTAGAAACCCTTGGGCTTCTAGTCTCCCAAAACCTATATGAGGTCAAAACCTTAGCATGTTAGGTCCAACTCCTAATCTCGAAGATCTTCCTAAGATCGTACCGAATATAACTCGACAAAAGCTCATAAACCAATCCACGATCCTAAGGTTCAAGGCCACTACTTGGCATTCACTCTAAGTTATGCTATATCCAACCTAGCATGATACTACTAAACATAACTAGATCGAGGAAGAATGTACTCACAAGAGGTCGAAGGCGGAAGATGATCTACGAATGTCGAATGGATTCGTTTGGCCTTTATCGGGGCGCTTCCGAACCTAACACCAAAGCTAGGCAAATTTAGCTTCTACGCTAAATTTGAACGGAATATATAACGCATATAAAATCTAAGGTAAAACCCGTTTTCAAAACAAAGGTTAAAGATCGCTTAAATACTTTCCGGGACAAATTATACAATTATCTAAACATAGGTCAAAATCCGCAATTAAATCTTCGGCCATAAATCCGAAATAAATCCAACACAGGGTGCAATATATATATAGTATGCATAAAGAAGAATAACTCGAAGCAAAACCCAAGTTTAAAAACCGTAAATACATTTCCTTGACAAATTATACAATTTCAAAAACTTGGGTTATATTCTGCAAATAAAATTCTGGGCCAACTTATGTAATTAAACCAACATAGGCAGATCTGAAATTCCTGAAAATGTGGGTCAGATAGTGTAAATAAAATGTAGGTTACTTTCTGTAATTTGACCAACAATTAGGGCCAAATTTAATATATTCAAAAGGGTTTCATTTAAACCCGATCAATGAAGGCGCTGGCTGGGGAGAGATGTACAGGCGGCGGCGGCCATGGCTCTACAAGGGTTCCAGGCGGACGGTGGTGGCTCCGGTTGTGAGGCGAGGTGAGGGAAAGCGGCAAGGCCGGGCTTCACTTCGGATTTGACGGCGAGGCCCCCCCCAGGTCCGGTGGTGCGAGGCAGGGCTGCTCAACTCCTATGGTGATGCAGCACTGTCGGTGGTTACGGTTGCAACAAAAAGGAAGGAGGGGAGGGTCGTCTCTCGCTTCTCAGTTCGGACCGGTGGCGCAAGGGCGAGGTTGGGGGCGATGCCAACAGAGGCGTCCCTTCCAGGTGACACGGCAGACAACATAGGGGGGGTCGAGCGCAGGGCTAAGGAAAGGGATTCACGAGGCAGCGTGGCGGAGCTGCTGGTGGTCCCGACGATGGCGTCTCCCTTGTCTCCGGTCGGCGGCGATAGAGGTGAGTAAGAGAGCTTCTCTTTGGCTTTTGTTGAAAAAAAAATGAGGAAAGACAGCAAGGTGAGGGAGAAGTAGAGGGAGCGAAGGGGAGACGAAGGACAGAGGTGCTAAATGTGTGAAGCGGCAGATACCGAGAAGGGCTGGCTCACTAGCTGGTGTGGGAAGGCAACAAACAGAGTTGTTGAAAGGTTGGATGAGTAGAGTGAGGGGTCCGGTTTGCAGACGCTACTTATCACTTGGGCGGCAAGGAGCAGGCTGAATAGGGTAGTCATTGGTCGGACACAATTTAGCAGAAGGAGAAGACCAAAAAGAATAAGAAAAGAAGAAAAGAAAGGCATAAACAAATAAGTAAAAAAAACTATCTCGATCGAAACTAATCGAAATGGGACTTTCGGATCGGAAAATCTCTTAACTTTTTCTGTAAAATAAAAAAAATACGGAATATATAACTATGTATAAACTCATAAAATATCCCGTGCGACATAGAAGTCTATCTCGTAACTAAATAAAAGATTTTAAATAATAATAAAAATACCGTTAACATATTAATATAACATATACTCGTAAAACATACTTAAGGTAGTAAAATATATCAATAACCGTCGGAAAATAAATATCGAAATCGCACCCAATAAACGGGGCATTAAAAAAAATACGGAATATATAACTATGTATAAACTCATAAAATATCCCGTGCGACATAGAAGTCTATCTCGTAACTAAATAAAAGATTTTAAATAATAATAAAAATACCGTTAACATATTAATATAACATATACTCGTAAAACATACTTAAGGTAGTAAAATATATCGATAACCGTCGGAAAATAAATATCGAAATCGCACCCAATAAACGGGGCATTACACCGACACTTTACCGTAGTCTAGCTGGAGCACTGCAGAACCTCACCTTCACACTGCCAGACATCAGTTTTATAGTACAACAAGTGTGCCTGTTTATGCACGACCCCAGGGAAGCCCATTTTGCATCTCTCAAGCGCATTATCCGATACATTTCTGGGACGTCTTCTTTAGGTATCACCATCTCCTCTTCTCCGAAGTCTGATCTTATTGCCTATACAGATGCTGATTGGGCAGGCTGCCCTGATACACGCCGTTCCACCTCAGGTTACTGTGTTTTCTACAATGACACTCTAATCTCGTGGTCTGCCAAGAGGCAATCTGTTGTTTCTAGATCTAGTGTAGAGGCAGAATATAGAGGAGTTGCCAATGTTATGTCAGAATGTTCCTGGTTGCGGAACCTACTGCTTGAGTTACATTGTCCGCTTGCCAAGGCATCCATTGTATACACTGAAAATATCTCTGCTACTTACCTTGCCAACAACCCAGTTCAACATCAACGGACCAAGCACATTGAGATCGACATCCACTTCGTCCGCGACAAGGTTGCCCGTGGTCACGTTAGTGTTCTTCACGTACCTTCACCTTTTCAGTACGTAGACATTTTTACAAAGGGTCTTCCTAGACAATTATTTTTAGACTTTAGATCCAGTCTCACTGTTCAACTTCCTCCAGTCTCGACTGCGGGGGTATGATAGTTTATGTAAATATGTAAATATTAGGGTGCTCTTATGTAATTATGTAAACTCTGCTTATTATTAATATGAGCCGTATGATGTCGGAAACCCTAAGGGGAATTCATATTCATTCTCACATAAACATCTCAACAAGATCTGATTTCATAGAGTGAAGAATCCAGCACCTGATCATGTAATCGGCCCTAATCCATCGAGCAAGTTGATCCTCTTCTGTTGTTGTAGGCTTTTTGCAAGAGCCATCAATGAAACCTAGTTTCTGCTTTGCTTCAAGAGCCATCTGGATGCTTCTCCTCCAAGATATGAAGTTCAATCCATTGAGTAAGACCGAAACAAGATGCATAAAAGGGTTATCAGAGTTAAATAGGTACAGAGGGTCATTAGCATTGATAGCAGCTCCTCGAGATGGATGTGGATCCATAGCAAGCTCTCCAATAGTTACTCCTCCTTGATTCATCATAAATCAAGTGAATCGAAGAGGAAATCGAATTACAGAATGAATTAGTATGTAATTGTATGTGTTTGATTAAGGAAAAATGTGAGATTAGGTAAAATCATCGAGTCTTAGCTCTGATACCATGTCAAGAGTGAAGGATGGAAATGAAAACCCGTAACCATTCATTCAGTAGTGTTCGAGTATATATACACGACAGCTCATAGTTTGTTACAAGTTTGCTGTTATTACAAAGCAATACCCCTTTATTATAGTATATTCTATATAGTGTCTATAGTTAGCGTGAAATCTACTTAAGCACATTCCGTAATCATGATAGCAAACCAAACTGTGGTTTGTTAAACATAATTGACAAATCAATTAAAGTAAAGTAATCATAGAAAATGGAGATGTTGAACAAACCTGGATATGAAATGGTATAATTGTGAAATATGAAACCCTAATTCAAATGACTGACATGCAATTAAAATTAGACTAAACCTAGATTTTGATAGCGGAAGTGCAGAACTTTAGGATTTTGATTCGTTCAAATTAAATTAGTATTTAGATAGGTAGAGGAAGAGAGGGAGAAAAGCATATACCTGCCAATTTTGTGAAGGTATAAAGCATCGGAGGGGAAAATCAAGAGAAACATCGTCGTTAAGCGGGATAGAACGCCGACAAAGTTGAGGAAAAGGGTGGAAAGTGTAGGACCTTCATTATTATTAATAATACACGAAAGTCCCTATTACGAATGGTTTTGATCGATTCAAAAAATCGTACTCTCAGATTTAGAAAATCGGAATTGGAGAGAGTTATCCACCAGAGAGACCTAAAGAGAGTTATCCATTAGAGAGAATCACTAAGATGATAGATTGTCAATCTATCATCGAGTCTTCACGCGCGCGTGTGATCTAGCAAACATTAGAGCGTCCCTCAATAAACTTATATATATATATATAGAGAGAGAGAGAGAGGGTGTGGTTCCCATTAGAACACCCCTAACGTGAGAACATGAGAACAATCGTCACCGTTGGATGTGAGTTTAAGGGTTGAGATTTAGAGTAGATATAAAAAATAATAATAACTCCGAATAATAATAATTAGGAATCCAACAATAACTACGAATAATACATTAAACGATATGGCACATTCGTAACAAAATTAATAATAATTACGAATTTGTTCTCATGTTCTCACGTTAGAAGGTGTTCTCATAGGATCTATATATATATATATATATATATATATATATATAGGGTCCGGTTCCGGTGAGGAGGACCCTTGCAGATAGGAATGAGGAGAGCCGGGGTGGTGACATGTGGCATGCCACATCACTTCTTTTTTTTCCAGATCTTCTTTTTGTAAATAAAAATCGGTGTTCATATTTTTATAAGTATGTGTTCAATTTTAAAAGAGTCATTGTTCATATTTTATCAATAAGTGTTCATTTTTTCCCAACACTAACTATTCATTTTTTAACATTAATTGTTCATTTTTTTTTTTAAATATTTTTTTGAAAATTATACTATTCTTTCAAATCGTGTTAATAAAATATGATGTTCATTTTTTACAAGTATGTATTCTTTTTTTTTTTACAGTTATGGTGTTTTATAATACGATGTTCGTTTTTTTAAAAAATTATACTTTTCTTTCAAATCGTGTTTATAATATTCAGAGATCGATTACATAAAAAATTGTGAAATCAAAGAGAATACAAGACGACTCAGATTTTGTTTCTTCGAATTTCTACTCTAACTGTTTAGATTTCCATTCTTAAGGTTTATGTTTCATTATGATTGATGTTTGTGTTTGAAATCAAATTTGTTTGAATCATTTTTGTGTTTGATAAGTTTGATTGAGAAAATAGATGTATATACATATGTTGAGTTGGTCTAATAGCTCCAATTGAATGATCTATATGCTCATTTTAGTGTGCACGCAAACTGTTCGGCAAAATGCCTTATAGAAAAGTAGTTTTTAAATATACAAGAACAATGACATAAAAAGTATGAACACTGGCGAATAAAAACATGAACAATGACGTATAAAAGTATGAACAACGATGACTTATCTATAACTTTGACAGATACATAACATATTATGATGATCTTTTAAGGTTTTGTTGTGAATTTTTTTATTTTTTGTGGTTATATACTGTAAATGAACATTTATGTATTATAAAATGAACTCAAAAGAATAAATGGACATTACACTTTGATGAATAAAAATATTATGAACACCGATGTATAAAAACATGAACAATGGCATATAAAAGTATGAACACCGATGACTACTTTGAACGTAAGGGTATTTTTCCAGATTTTAAGTCAATTTACAAAAATGCCATTAATGATGAGCGTGTGAGAGCCCTTGATTTAAAATCCATCCAATGGCTTACAACCCTCCTAATTCCTATCTACAAGCTCTCTCCTTACTTGAACTAAAATCTCTCTCTCTATATATATATATATATATTAGGTGCTGTTCAGGTAAGGCACATTATTCCGGTACGGGCGTGCGGCTGAACGTACAACCGACACGTTTTTTTTTTTTTTCAGAAACGAGTGAAAGTTATGGTTCAAAACTTATTAAGGAATAGTTCATAACTTATAAAAGATAGTTCATGAATTATAATAGAATAGTTCATAGTGCAAAATTTATAAAGGAGTGAAAGTAATAGTTCAAAACTTATTATGGGATAGTTCATGAATTATAATAGAATAGTTCATGAATTATAATAGAATAGTTCAAAGTGCAAAATTTATAAAGGAGTGAAAGTAATAGTTCAAAACTTATTATGGGATAGTTCATGAATTACAATTGAATAGTTCATAACATATAAACGATTAATTTATAAATAATTTGATATAATATATTAAAAAGTAATAGTTCATGGATTATATAGGAATAGTTCGGAGAATAGTGCATAAATTATAACATGGTAGTTCAAACAAATTTTCATTCTTTCTGAAGAAAAAAAATCATTCGTTTCGGTAAAAAAAAAAAAAAAAATTTTCGGGACATGTGTCGGCTGTACGTTCGTCCGCACGCCCGTACCTGAACGTTTACCTATATATATTACCTTACTTTAGTTAAATAAACTTATTACTTATTTAAGCCTTTAGGTTAACCAAGGGTTACCCGGGTTACCTATATATATACACATGTTTAATGAATATAAACCAAATTTTAAGTTTACCTTCTCTCTACATAGTATGAGAATCCAGTGGCGGCCGCAAGATTTCTAAAGGGTGGGGCAAAAATAAAACCCGATAAAAATATTTATAAAAACAAAATAGCGATAAACAAATGCTACTTAATAATTATGGCTTGAATTATTTTTGCTCGAACACTTCCTCAATGGGAATGTTTTCCTGTTACAAAACATGACTATCAATATCAACTCAAACAAATTAATGAATAATTAGGGTTGAATTATTTTTGTACAATCTTTGATTTAGAGTTTCTTTTATTTTTTACGATTTTGCCAAAACAAGCCCTTGAATTTCACAAAGTGAAAAGAAAACTTCTATCAGAATTTAATAAAAAGAATAACACGGACTCAGGGAATTTCCAAGTAATATACATATTAAGTATAATACTGTAATACCAAGAATAAGCTTGATTGTTTAGAATTATAGTTTAATATGAAATATTGTTCTTCTAAACATGTTAAAAAATTGAAGTCCACTTCAATTATTGTGAGAAGCAGTCAAAGATAATGGAAATGTAAAGAATGGTAATAGTAGATATTTTTCAATTCAATTAATTGTCTGAAAATAAACAAAAAATGAGGATAGTTGACTCCAATCAGAGAGGGATGAGAGAATAATGGACAAAATCAACCACTACGCATTACATTTGATTATAATCAAGACTGTAATATGAGACAAGCTACTCGAGCTCGGCTCGAGCTCGTTCACTTTCTAAACGAGTCAAACTTGAGAACATTTTGAAGCTCGTATAAATTTTATGCTCGCTCGAACTCGATTCGTTTATAGAGCTTGAGCATGTCAATGTTCGGCACGTTCGGGTAAAGCTCGGCTCGTTGGCTAAAATAACACTATAGGAGCATTATTTTAGCCGAGCTACTCGGGTTTGGCTCGTCAAAAGCTCGGCTTGAGCTCGTTCACATTCTAAACGAGCTAAGCTTGACCACATTTTAAAGTTCGTATAAATTTTAGATTCGGCTCGGGCTCGACTCGTTTATAAACAAATCAAGCTTGAGCATGCCGACGTTCGGCTCGTATTACACCTTTAATTATAATCATACAAAGTATATATTTTTTTATGGAGAGTGGGGCAGCTGCCCCACCATGCCCCACCCAAAGGCCGCCCCTGTCAGAACCTAAATCCTCAAACCAAAGGCCGCCCCTGTCAGAACCTAAATCCTCAAAACCACTTTCCGCCACAAAATCCTAACCCTAAAAACGGACGCAAAACCGCAACCTATCCGCCAAACAATGGAGTCTATCGTCCACCTCATTCGTCACCATCCATTCTTAACTGACACGTACCATCGGCAACGATGTCCGCTCTTACCTTGACATGCACATATTATTTATGTCTATCGGATCATCCCAGTCAACAAATTTGCTCTACTCTCCCTAGTAATGAGAATTATGCCGAAGGGTCAATTGCCATGGCCCAAGGTCGGCCCTGCTGCTGGGCGGCATGGGCCACAGCCCAGGGCCCCGTATAATTTGGGGCCCCAAATTTTAAAAAAAAATCTAATATATATAGAATAAAATTATACTGGTGGGAATTGATCTTTAGATCTCTGGGTTATAAGACAACCAAAATCCCACTGCGCCACTCTGATTTAATGATATAATATCAAAACTAAATTTATTATCAACAAAAGCTAGAATTGTGAGTTCCAATGTTCCACTTCATCATATTTTCAATGTTAACTAGTTTAACTCTTATATTTTGTATATGTTTTTCGAATAATAACTATTATAATTTCATGTTATTTAAATTATATAAAATATTCAATAAAAATTGTAACTCTTTTTATTTCTATAAATGTTAAATGATATTTATAAGTCAATAAAATAAAGATATAATTCGGTTAAAAAAACATGACTATTTATAATAAATAACACAAATATGATTTTAAGTTCGAATTATAATTTAACAATAAAATAAATTTCTTTATTAATATAATTTTTTACTTATCAAGATACTCAATGTAATAAAAATTATAACTATTATTTCTATAGATGTTACATTAAGTATCTCATTTGTTTATAAGTTCATAATCAAATTTTCATTAATAAAAATATTATTTTAAATGTTATATTATAATTCAAACTTAAAATCATATTTGTGCTATTTTTTTTATAAATAGTTATATATATTTTTTAATATAATTATATATTTACTTTATGACTTATAAATATCATTTAACATCTATAGAGTTAAAATTTTATTGAATATTGAATATAATTTAAATAAAATGAAATTATAATTATTATTATTCGGAAAACATATTCAAAATATAAAAGTTAAACTAGTTAAGGTTGAAAATATGATGAACCAGAATATTAGAACTCACAAACTAGCTTTGTTGATAATAAAATATTGGAATTTTCCTCTTGGTGCCATCAAGGTTTGAACTTTTCCTCTTGGTATCCATTAAGTTTTAAATTTCCTCTTGGTGCCCTCAAGGTTTTATTTGTTTTCTCTTTATACCCATTCTTAATATATTATATTAAAATTCATTAAAAAATAATTTAAAAAATTAGAAAAATAAATTTTAAATAGATTATGACCTCATTAAATATAATTCATTAACTTATAATAGAAATAGTTTTTTTTATTTTTTGAAATAAATATATTTTTTATTTTTGAATTAAAATATTTTTTTATTTTTTATTTTCGATTTAAAAAATATATATAAAATTAAATAAAAAAACATTTTTTGAAACTTTATTAAGAGTCTAGAGAATTAAAGTATAATAAAATTTTTTTATTTTGAATTTAAATTTTATATAATTTATATTAATTCAAAAAAAAATTTATAATTTATTTATTTTTAAGATTTCGGAAAAGTATATTATAAAAAATAATAAATTAACACAATTTTTTTTATTTTCTAATTAATATAAATTATAAAAAATTAACTTAAAAAAATACTATATGTTTAATTTTATGGACTCTTAAAAAAAATTTTAAAATATTATTTTAAAATTTTTTTAATAAATATTATTAACATAAATTATAAATATTTTTTAAATCGAAAGTAAAAAGTAAAAATATATTTTAATTCGAAAATAAAAAAATATATTTATTTTAAAAAATAATAAAAACTATTTTTATTATAAATTTATTACTTAAGGTCATAATCTATTTTAAACTTAATTTTTTATATTTTTTAAATAATTTTTTAATGAATTTTAATTTAATATATTAAGAATGGGTATAAAGAGGAAACAAATGAAACCTTGAGGGCACCAAGAGGAATTTTGAAACTTAGTGGATACCAAGAGGAAAAGTCCAAACCTTGATGGCACCAAGAGGAAAAATCCTAAAATATTTAGTTTTGATATATTATCACTAAATGAAAGTGGCGTAGCAGCAGTGTGGTTGCCTTATGACCTAGAGGTCCAATGATCGATTTCCACCTATCCCTTCTCTTTGTCAATTATTTTTTAATTGTGAATAACCCGCAGTTTTTCTACAAGTTATATATATATATATATATATATATATATATATATATATATATATATATATAGTCTTTGTTATAACGTGTTATTTCATGTTTTTATATCTAATAATTTGAGTATGGAATTAATTTAAATCGCTAGGGCACCCAAAAAAAATCTCGCCCTGGGCACAAAAAATTGAAGGACCGGCCCTGCCATGGCCCATGGTTTTCTTGCTAAAAAGCAAGTTGACTTTATCACTAGCATGACTACATAACTGGATCCAAAAGCTTATAATTATCCATATTGAATTCGCCTCAACTCAATGCTCCAAGGTTGGATTATGATCGCTATTGAACCAGCCCTTCACCTATCCGGCAACTATTGTGTCACTGCCTATCTTCTTGGGAAGATCTCAAACAAATATTTGATGTTGACAATGACCCTCGTCTTCTTCAACTCGCACCAATCTCTCCAAGTGCTTCCAGGAAGAGCAACAAGTTAGCGCTTATTTTGTGCGTCTCAGGAAGATATGGGACGGAATTTTGATCCCACAAAACCAAAAAAATAAAATGATGAGCGAGTAAAATGTTTTCTCTTGACTAGTGGCCGCGTGGGAGAAATGTGTCGGGTGTTTGAGATCATTCTATCGCAAATAGTTTTATATTATCTTCACAAATGTTTAGAATGCCTACAATGTCATAAAGTGACTGGTAGATTTGGGCGGTGGATCTCGAGAAGTTCCTTTTCTTTACTCTCGGATAAGAACGAGAATGGAAAAAGATGTCAAAGTGAGTGTTATCAGGTTGCTTTGTCCGGCGGTAGACCTAGGCGGTGGATCCAGATTAGAGACGGCAACAACTCGTTCTTTGGGGCGGTGACTCGTGGGTGTTGGTTAGGGAAGGCGTCGGGAAGAGGACAAGCGACGGGCAGATTTGGCTCAACGAGGAGGCGTAGACGAATTTGAGCAGATTTGGGTTTGTTGGGGCTCGATGTGGCAAATTCGGCTCAAAGAAGAACATGGAGGAGGTTGCAAATTCGGAAAATTTTTGGCGGTGGCTGATCGACATTTACTTGGAGGCCGATCGGCCTTACTAGAGATTTTGCTCTTACACTTCTTTTTTCTTCTATTTTCTTATTTATTTATTTTGGATTAACATTCGAGTCTTTGACCGATCGACTATGTCACTGTTCATCGTCTTCATTTGCATTGTTTTATTCGTTGTATATATTTAGGTTTTATTTGTTTATTTAATTTCTTAATTAATTTATCAAATCAAGACATCGTTTTGCTCGATCTTAATTCCTATAATACAACAAGTTTGTAATTTAATGGTGAGATCTGATGGTTATATTTCAGCCCCCGCCACACATATTACTAATAATCAACTGTAAATATAAATTATTTTTTTTTGTATTTTTCATGAAAGTAAAAAAAAAATGGAATATTACATGGGCTTTCCAAAATTTGGGTCGAAGTTGAAAAAGATTTTAAATATATCATGGAGCATTGGGGTTTCAATCCTCTCTACTCTTATTTTATCCTATTTATTTCACTGCATCTAAAACGAAATAAAATTAAATAACTTTGAATCCCCTTTCTTAAATTTTCCAATTTTCCTCATTAAATAACTAAATTAAAAACTTCCGTATGTTTGATAAAAATGTGATGATCTATTGGTTATGGACTATGTTTAAGACCCACAACTCTAGAGTTCGATTCATCCATCGTATGGTCAATTTATATTGGTCAAATTTGCTAAGAAAGCCGGCCATATCACCTTATTCGCACGATACACTTCTTTTATTTAAAATGATATAAGTTGGACAAAACTCAACGATGCACTTCTTTTATTTGAAATGATATAAGTTGGACTTAACACAAAGCATATCACCTTATAATTATTTGAAATGATATAAGTTGGACATAACCCAAACATATCACCTTACAAGAGGATATATTAAAATGCGCGCATATCAAAGATATTTACATGGAGTATTTCATAAAGCCACACACATGTAAGGATTTTTCAATTAGTTAAATCCACCTCTTGGTAACCCTAGCATGTACTCCAATTTTGGTAAAGAGACCAACCGAATTCATTGGGACAACATTCTACTTTGCAAGGACATATACATTATAGTTGTGCAAGATAGATGCGATGGCTGCCTTCATTTGTTTAAAGCAACATCTCTTCCTTAATATATCCGAGGACCTGAGTTGAAAGTGAAGAACTTATGAGATGGTTCATGTTTGAATTCTCCATCCTCCATAATCCATCCCTCTGGCTTGAATTCAACACAATTTAATTTATATATATATATCTTATTTAGTTTAATAATAGCGTAATATAATAAGTCATCCACGTACTTATTCGCTCCTATATATAAAATGTTCATGATGCACTTCTTTTATTGAAAGGGTATAAGTTGAACATAACCCAAACATATCACCTTACAAGAGAATATATTAAAATGCCTATCAAAGATATTTTATTTGCAGTATTTCATATAGGCACAAATTTTTCAATTTGTTAAATCCACCTCTTGGTAACGCTAACATGTACTCCATCCTTGGTCAAGAGAACAACCGAATTCAATAGGACAACATTATGTTTTGCAACGGCATGTACATTATAGTTGTGCAAGATAGTTGCGACGACTACCTTCATTTGTTTAAAAGTGACATTTCTTCCTAGATATATATGAGGACTTGAGTTGAAAGTGAAGAACTTATGAAATGGTTCTTGTTTGAATTCTCCATCCCTAAAATCCATCTCTTTGACTTGAATTTAGCACAATCATTCCCCAAACAAGTTCCATCCTCACCATGATGTAAAGGGGGATGATGATCATTGTTGAGTTAGGGTTCACTTAACGGCCACTAGGAAGTATATCACGTTTAAGTGGAGCACGAGTTTGGAAGGGAATTGAAGGATACAACTTGAGGGTTTCACAAATACAAGCGTGTAGGTAGACAAACTTTGATATCTCCTCATGATGGAATTCCAAAGAGGAGAGCTGTTAATTGGGATGGTATGGGCGTAAATGAATGAGCATTCAAGGGTAGGTGAAAGGTTGGGTGTATTGTGGAAGTTACTAGAAGGAGCAAGATGGTAGTGAATGAGTTGATCACTGAAGATGATGGGTGTGAGATGGAGCTTTAGAGGGTTCCACCAAACCCAAATACGTCAGTTGTGATCGTAGGAAAAGTTAGAAATATTCTTTCAGTTAGGAAGGATAAAAGAAGCGATTCTTTCCTCCTTGTTCTAATTGAGTCGGGTTTTAATGATGACAAGCAATCAAGTTGGTGTCTCTTGACAATATCTTGGATGAATTTTTGTTTCTTGGGGTGATTTAGACCTCTGATGGAGTTGAAGTCGGGGGGGGGGGGGGGTGGTCTCATGGAAATCCTTGTCTGAGGATGTAGTTGAAGGTGAGTGATTCGGATGAGAAGGGGAGTTGGGGTTAGAGTGGGTTTGGATAAATATGACAGAGGGGGTCAGGAGGGGGAAAGAGATAGAGTGGGTCCAATAGGTTCAACATGTGGCTCAACAAGTGGGAGAGAGAGAGGTTAGAAGAGAGATGAGGGGGGGGGGGGTAGTAGGGGGAGAAGGGTTAGTTTTGTGTTGTTTTGTGAGTTTATGAATGCGTTGGAAGGGGTCAGGAGTGGGTAGAAGAGGTTACTTATTATTGATAGCCGATACCTGGCGACCTTTGGGAGACATGCTGAGGAATTTAGATGAGGAGGAAGGGTGACATCTATGTCCAAAAACCATACATTTGGAGGAATGGTCAAGGATCCAATCATAGAAAATCTTCTGAGCAATGGTCTCTCCGTCAGGACCCTTGAATAGGACTTCGCGGAGCAGAGGCTCAGAAGCTTGGATATCCACGAGGATCCTAGAAAAACCAAGACGATTCTTGATAACATGAACTATGACCTATATTTAGGCATGCATTTATGTAGATTTTCCCTTTATTTTGCATGCATAGAGATACATTCATGACAATTATGGTTTATATTACCTATATTGTTAGAATAGAGATCTACAAAAAGTTTTGTTGCAATTGTAGGTAAATTTGCGAATTATTTAGCGGAATGACACATCTATATATACTACTAAAACAGAACCCTTTTAATCAACATGTCAACCCCCTTTATTTTGCATGCATAGACATACATTCATGACAATTATGGTTTATATTACCTATATTGTTAGAATAGAGATCTACAAAAAGTTTTTTTGCAATTGTAGGTAAATTTGCGAATTATGGAGCGGAAAGACACATCTATATATACTACTAAAACAAAACCCTTTTATTCAACATGTCAACCCCTTAACTATGCCACATAGGATTTTTTGGCAAATATTTACAATTTTGTCATATTTTAATTACAGTTCTATCATTATTCAATAATATTTTAAAGTTAAATTTAAAACATTTTCCATCTCATCATTCCAATTCAACATAAATTGTTCCATCTCATCATATTTATATTTCTTATGGTTATAAAAATAATTTAAAAAAAAATCATATCATCTAACCGAATTTAGAGATTTCAATGGATTTTGTTTGGATTCTAGTTTACAAAATAAACCTGAACTAACTTTTAAATCTTATTAGTAAGAATATGAGATATAATAATATTCCTAATAAAATATTTACATTAACCTTAATAAATATTTTATAATCGTTTTTTATAAAATATTTTCATATTATTTTAACAAAATTTGATATGTAAATCCAAATTTTTAAATTCAGATTTAAAAAAAATCTAAATTAGTTTAAAGCATAATTATAAATGTTACAAGGAAATCTGATTGAAATTAGATGACTTGAAAATGTTACGAAGAAATTTGATTAAAATTAGGATTGACTTTAATACAAAATATTTCAGGCTTTTATATTTTTTTTTTCTTTTCTACATTGTTACAAAGAATTAGTTAGTCTATTTCTTAAATTATTTTTAAAATATGATCCGAAAAAGAACTAGATTGTGACAAAATGATTTATAGTTTTAATAATTTATATTATCTTTTATTATACTTTTATAAAAAATTAAATCTAGAATTAATACAAATTTGAAATAAATTTATACTTGAAAATATTTTTTAAAATTATAATTATAATTGTACAACTATGGTCAACGTTGAAAATAAAATTTTCATTCTCATTTTTTTACTTCTAAAATATAACAAAGAATAAGTTAGTTTATCTATTAAGTAATTTAAGAACAAAATTTCATTCTTTGTTTTTATCTAATTTATAACAAAGAATTAGTTAGTCCAATTTTAATTAATTTTAAATTTTAAAATTTTCAAATGAACTATATTTAAATATAATATTACCTACTATTAAATCGATTTTTTTTGTAAAATAATCAATTTTTAAATTTTTTAGTTATAGGTTATAATATTGAAAAAATGAATTGAAAATTTGTTAAGTAATTTTTTTATTTTACACTTTGACAATTATTATAAATTTAATAATTAATATTTTGCTACATGATCTAATCAAATTGGTAATAATATATATTTTTCTTAACATTTTTTTTGTTACATTAAAGGTTGCCATCGATTTTCTAAATAATTTGTAATTTGTTTTGCTAATAATTTTTCAATTAATAATTTTTTTTTACAATTTATTCGAACTCAATCCCGCACAAGGTGCGGGTATTATACTAGTTTAAGGATTAAGACGTGTTGCAAAACAAAAAGGGTATAAAAGGGAGGTAGGAAAGAGCTGGAGTTAATTCTGATACCATGCCAAAGTAATTTTTGATACCTCGCGAAAGTATTTTCTGATACCGAGCGGAGTGCATTCTGATACTGCGGAGTGGGCTTAGATAACGCAACAAAGTGATCTCTGATACCGTCTGATACTCCAGAGTATTTTCTGATACCGCGTCAGAGTGGGGTCTGATACCTGTGGGCTGAATTTCTTTTTCGGCACAGTAATTTAAGGTTTTATCTTTAAGCTGCAGTTTATCTGCAAGCTGCACTTTATATTTAAGTTAGGGTTTATCTTTTAGAGGCGATCTATCTTTGACTCATCCTTGTAAACTCTAAATTTTTCCCTATAAATATCATACAGCCTTCAACATTGAAAGGACAGCTGATCACCGATCTGCCACCACAAACTCTCACACCGACGGCCCGTAGAAGATGCCCTCCGACGTGGATTGACACTCCACGAAAGTTGGTTTTCTACGCCATTGACAGGGATTGACAATCCGTACGACATTTATTTTGCCCTTTTGATTAAAAATTAAATATTTGTTATTTGATTGGATTCAGTTTACGATATTTGAGGATTCATTGTTTGGAAATTATTGTGTTTTCTTCAGTTTTATTGGTTTCATTCCATTTTTTATTTCATATATGATTGTTGATTTGAATATGATGATTGTTGGCTAAAATCCTAGCGATTCTAGGGTGATTGGTTGAAGGTTGTTGTTTAGATGATGATTGATTGACCTTTACAAACAGATTGGACCTTGAGAGTTGTGATTTAACCGGCACAGAGGAGTTTCCACAATCTGTTCTTGATTTCCACGGCCGTATATTCCTCTATCTTGCACGTTTTGCTTTTACCTTTACCCAAAGTTAAAGATTGCCTAAATCCTAACCTTGTTGAACCATTCTAGGTAATAGGGGGTTCAAAACCCTCTATTAAGGTGAAAAGTGTCATAGTCTTTGCCTTTGCGCTTTCTTTTGGCTTTCTTAGGTTTGGTGTTTGGTATTGACAGTGTAATCCTATCTTTAGATCCTCTATATAACGAGACTCAACATCTGGTGTTAGAGAACTTTGGTTGGGACAAGTGGGTGTTGGAACTTTACCGTACGATATCCTGCCTTAGATCATATACCTTTGCAATTCAACTCTGTCCTTTACATCTATAGACATCTTGAATAGAAAACCACAATTGGATGTTTTAATCTTTAGAGTTTGCGTTTCCCCAATTATATTTCATATTCTTATCATTGCTTTTTTATCATTGTTATTACATGCTTTCAAAGTTAGACTACTTTGCTGAATTTATTCTCACCAAATGCCTGTGATTGACCCTAGAGTATTTTCCGTCACTACGATTGATCCATAGACTACGGGTTTGCTTATCGTTAAGGCTTTTTATTTTAGGTTATAAATTTAAATCTTATTTGCACACACCTTTTGGAGCGAACAATTATACAAAGCAGAGCATATGTTAGTGAGTATGGAAAACCCGATGGCATATCCAATTTTAGCAAGCATGTGTTGGGACCAAAATCTGTAGTCGAGGTTGTAGAGGGTGACCCACATACGGAGAGAGGCAATGTTAGAGTAGTCGAGCTTCATCTCATGATGGCAACACTTCAGGAGGAGGGTCGAGGATCCGTTCATAACCCATGAGCTATCATGGAGGATAGCGTTGAGATTATCCTCAGAGTTGAAGTGGAAGACAAAAATACCGTTATCATTCCTAATCATCTTAGGTTGCTTGATGGTATTCTATGCAAGGGAGGAGAAGGATGTCAACTTTTGGTAACTGATAGGGCTTCTAATAGGGAAGCTGACTGTTAGCATGAAATATTGTGATATTTTAGGCACGTTTTCTAAACGTATTTGATTCATATTGATAGTCTTTGATTGAACTTTGTGCATATGTGAGCTAGTATTACCTATATTGTCGATATGGATGTCTACACTAGTTCTATGTTGATTATAGGTGATTTGGAGCTATTTCCGAACGGAATCGAGCAAAGGGAGAGTAGAAGGAGTCAATTTCTCCAAAGGGAGAGTAGAAGGAGTCAAAACATCCAAAGGGAGTTAAAATTCTCCAAAGGGAGATTAGAGGGAGCGAAAATCTCCAAGAGGGAGACTTAGAACGGTGACAGCCCCGGGATTTGGATCCCAAAGAGAGGGAGGCTTGAAGATTTTATTGCGTACAGGGAAGATTTACGGAAGGACGCACTTTCCTATTTTTGGAGTTGGAAGATCTTAGGGTTTACATTTGAAGGCGGATTGACATCCCGTTCTTCATTGTCCCTAGAAATTTTGTAAGGTTTTTCTGTTCCTTTGATTCTACATCCATTGAACGCGCTTTGCGATTATTGTGTTTGATTGACATTTGTTTTGGTTTTATTATTGAGATTTCAAGGTTATACCTTTTCTCCCTTTCATATTTGATTATTGATATCATAATGATGATTATTGGCTAAAACCCTTTAGCAATTCTAAGGTGAAGGGTTGATAGTTGTGGCTTAGATAATGATAGATCCATCGTAATTTGATTGGACCCTGAGAGTTAGAGAAATATCGTCGACACCCTAAATCACGGCCTGTTCTTAGGTTTCCACGGCCGTGATTCTCAAGAACTACCCGTGATTTACTTCAGTTTACGAACCTTGCTTTTACTTTAATCCAAAGTTAAAGATTTGCTTTAACTTAGTCTTGGCTTGCCTTTTCTAGGTAGTAGTGAAGCCTCAACAACCTCTACTTCGATTTTGAGTGTCACAACCTTAATCGGTTTAGTTAGTCTTGATCTTTGGGTTACAAGTTTGGGTATTTGACATTAACTCTTACCTTTAGAACCTTTCTATATTGAAGCCTCAACAACCTTTATAGAGAGTGTCTTGTAGGTGAGTCATATAAGGTTTTTGGAACTTCACCGTACGATTACCTTACATTAGCATACCTTTGCATATCTTAACTCTGTCCTTATATCATTAGTATATCTTGAATTGATTGCCACAACTGGATACTTGGATCTTTAGGATTGTTGTTTTCCCAATAATTCGAAAAGCTCTTACATTTACTCGCTTGATAATCTATAACTGGATTTAACCCCCCAAATCCCTGTGTTCGATACTCTGGAATTCTTGCTTAACTATATCGATCCGTACACTGCGGGTTCGCTTGCTTGATTCTAGTTTTATAAATTTAAAGCTTATTTGCACGCACGCTAAGTGGCGAACAAGTTTTTGGCGCCGTTGCCGGGGATTTGGTTTCGGCCGAATCCGGTTGCCGGTTGTCAAGGCTTGGGAGCTTGCTCTCGTTGTTTGATATTGCTTTGAGTGCATGCGCAGGTCTAGGAACACCGAAGATCTCTTACCTCTTGATCAAGAGCTAGAGAAAACCTTGAGGCAAAAGCGCAAGGAAAAGAAGATGGCTGAAGAACACGAACGTGATCTTCAAACGGAGTTGGCGGAGAAGGAAGCTCAAATCCGATGGAATGAGACTCTCCGCCAAGATGAGATGGATCGTCATCAATCTCAAGTTAACAGTCTACAAGACATGATTTTCCAGATGAGGGTAGAGATGAGCGACCTTAAAAATAAGGGAAGCAAGAAATCCTCAAGAAGGAGATCAAGGTCTAGAAGGAAAAGTCATTCATCCGCCGATGATAGTGACTCTTCCATGCCACCGTTAGAAGAGATTGATCCCACGATCAATATGAATCCTTTCCATCCACAAGGAGCTGCTAATCGCCGCATTCCATCTAGGAATGCGAGAGTCGAACGTGTGGATAATGAGCCAAGAACTCTTGGCCAGCGGATGGATCCAACACAACAACCACGCCGCTTGGGTGTGAAATTTGATGCTGAAGATGTGCAAGGGTTTAGCTTTAACCCTCAAGTTATCACTCTTGTTCGCCAAAGTCAATTTGGCGGTACAAGCGCTGAATCTCCACACCAACACTTGCAAAACTTTGAGTGTATGATGGAGACGATGAGACCGAAGAACGCTACTACCAACAGCTATAAGCTCAAGCCTTTCTTTTTCTCTTTGAAAGGGAAAGCGTTATCTTGGTACCAAGCTCTTCCTAATGGGAAACTAGACACGTGGGAGGACCTTTCCGCGGAGTTTCTCACCAAATTCTTTCCGCCTTCCAAAACGGCGGAACTTAGAGGTAAGATTAATGCTTTTTCCATGAGACCTAACGAAAGTTTGTTTCAATCTTGGGAAAGGTTTCAGGATTTGCTCTTGGATTGCCCTCATCATGGCATATCCAAGCTTGCCTTGCTGGAGATTTACTACAAGGGGCTGGATGCGGGAACGCAATTCAACCTCCAATCCCTCTCATGTGGAACGTTCATGGACATGAGAGAAGATGACGCTTGGGACTTCATCGAGAAGCAAGCAAGAGTCATAGAGAAGTATTCCCACCGGAAAGCGGAGGGAAATCGTGTGGAGCAAGGAGCGAAGCTCACACATGAAGCTCAAAATCAGATTTTCTCCCTCAACAATGAGATCAAGGAGTTGAAGGAGGCTATCAAGACCAACTTCCAAAAGCAACAAGAGAAGGATGTTGGCTATTTGGGCAACAACAATGGCGGTGATAACACCAACCGCAACAACAATAACCGGAACAATAACCGGAATAACAATTGGAATGGAAACAACAACAACCGGAACAACAATTGGAACAACAATAGCGGTTCAAACAACAAAAATTGGCGCTCCAATCAACAAAATTCCGGTAACTCCTATCCTTCCAATTCTAATTCACTAACTCCACCTTCCTCTTCCTCCACTCCTTTGAAAAGCCAGGGGCAATCATCTAATGGAGGAAACAATACGGGAAAGGAGAAGCCCGATCCCATGTTGGAAACGATCTTGGGAAAGCTTCAAGGGTTGGAGAACCGCCTCATCAAGGTTGATGATCAAGTTTCTAAAGTTGACAAAGCTCAAAAAGTTTTGGAAAACCAAATGTTCAACCACGCGGAGGAAGTTCCTAGAAATCAAGGGAAACTTCCAGGAAAGACGGAGGACAACCCTAAGGGAAGGGTGATGGCGATTACAACTAGGAGCGGAGTGACCACCACCGATCCGCAGCCTACGTTCGTTGAAGTCCCCGTAGAGAAGGACAAAGAAAAGGGGAAGGAGAAGGAAGATGTCTATGTTCCTCCTCCAGCTTACAAACCTCCCCTACCATTCCCTCAATCTAGAGCGCGAGCGCGCCTAGACAAACAATTCGGTAAGTTCATAGAACTCATGAGTAAGCTGCATATTAATATACCTTTCATTGATGCTATCGTAGGTATGCCGGCTTATGGCAAGTTCTTGAAGGAGCTCCTCTCCAACAAGAGGAAGCTAGAAGATTCCGGAGAGGTCAAGATGAGTTCGGATTCTTCGGATCTCATCAAGACCATGAAGGAGAAAATGCCCCCAAAGTTGAAGGATCCGGGGTCATTTTGCATTCCCATTGGAGTGGGAGATGTTACATATGACGCTTTATGTGACTTAGGAGCAAGTGTGAGCATCATACCACTTGCACTATGTAGGAAGATCGGTTTAGGCGATCCTAAACCGGTAAAGATGACGTTATACATGGCGGATCGATCCATCACTCGCCCCGTCGGTATTGTAGAAGACGTCCCGGTCAAGCTAGGTAAATTCTTTGTCCCCATTGATTTTGTCGTGCTTGACATTCCTGCAGATAGTCCGGTCCCGATCATACTCGGAAGACCGTTTCTTGCAACTTCCGGCTGCATGGTCGATTGCAAGAATGGAAGACTCGCTTTTGATATTGGAGAAGAGAAACTAGAGTTTGTCCTTTCCACTCTAGTGAAGGAGCCAATATTTGACGAGGATACTTACGATATCCAAGACGAAGAAGGTTTGTCTAGGGAGAAGGTAAGCACGATTCTCTTTAACGATCCTTTACAAAAGGTTATCACTATGAGTCTAACCAATGTAGGGGAAGAAGAAGAGTGCAAAGAGGAAATTGAAGCCTTAGAAGCACAAGAAGAGATGTATGAACTGGAGTTTGAGAAACTCCACGATGAGGCTGAGAATGTAAGAATCCACGGTCATACCCTGTATTCCACGACCGTGGATTTCACAACCAAAATCGACCTCCATTCCAGGGGATTACACGGCCGTGGAACACATGGAGAGGCCGTAATTCTGACCGTGGAAGAGGGTGATCGGCATACTTCTTCAACTTCTTTTGATTCTTCTCCAAACCACTCAACACCCTTAGAAACCTCTAAGGAAACGTCGGATGCTCCTCAAGGATCATTGGAAGCTCCGAAAGTGATGGAACTCAAACCACTTCCTACTCATCTAAGGTACGCTTTCCTTGGAACTAATTCTACCTTCCCGGTTATTGTTAGCTCCGAATTAAGCATAGATGAACATGAACAGCTCATGATTGTCCTTAGGAAACATAGAAAAGCCATAGGCTACACTATCGAGGACTTAGTAGGAATTAAACCCTCCCTATGTATGCATAAGATACTAATGGAGGAGGATTTTAGAACTTCAAGACAACCTCAAAGGCGGTTGAATCCGACCATGAAGGAGGTTGTCAAGAAGGAGATTCTTAAACTTCTTGATGCAGGTATCATCTATCCTATCTCCGATAGCAAGTGGGTGAGTCCAGTTCAAGTAGTTCCGAAGAAGGGAGGAATGACGGTCATCACTAACAAGAACAACGAACTCATTCCTACCCGAACCGTGACTGGATGGCGAATGTGCATAGACTACCGCAAGCTCAACAACGCAACGCGGAAGGATCACTTTCCATTGCCATTCATCGATCAAATGCTTGAAAGGTTAGCACAACATTCACATTTTTGCTACCTTGACGGTTATAGTGGTTTCTTTCAAATTCCGATACATCCGGATGATCAAGAGAAGACCACATTCACGTGCCCTTGGGGTACGTTCGCCTATAGGAGAATGCCGTTCGGGCTTTGCAACGCCCCAGCCACCTTTCAACGGTGCATGATGGCCATCTTCTCTGAATACGTAGAGGAAATCATGGAAGTCTTCATGGACGACTTCTCAGTATACGGTTCCTCTTTTAACGATTGCCTTTCTAACCTTTCTCTTGTTTTACAATGTTGTGAAGACACTAACCTAGTTCTTAACTGGGAGAAGTGTCAATTCATGGTTAAGGAAGGAATCGTATTAGGTCACTTAGTCTCTAGTAGAGGGATAGAGGTAGACAAGGCTAAGATAGAGACCATAGAGAAACTTCCTCCCCCAATTTCGGTGAAAGGGATAAGAAGTTTCCTAGGACATGCTGGATTTTATAGACGTTTCATTAAGGACTTTTCTAAGATATCAAAACCTCTCACTAATCTATTGATGAAGGATGCGGTTTTTGAGTTTTCGCAGGAATGTTTGGACGCGTTTAATACCATCCGGCAAGCTCTAATTTCAGCACCAATTATCCAACCTCCGGATTGGACTCTCCCCTTCGAGATTATGTGCGACGCTAGTGACGTAGCTATTGGAGCTGTTCTTGGACAACGAAAGGAAGGGCGAACCCATGCCATATACTATGCTAGCAAAACGCTAGATGAAGCGCAGCTCAACTACGCCACTACAGAGAAAGAGTTTTTAGCCATTGTCTATGCTATTGACAAGTTTTTCTCTTATCTTGTAGGTGCAAAGGTGATTGTCTACACGGATCATGCTGCGATCCGGTACCTCCTTGCGAAGAAAGACGCGAAACCAAGGCTGATTAGATGGATTCTTCTCCTACAAGAATTCAATCTTGAGATCCGCGATAAGAAAAGGTTCAGAAAATTCTGTTGCGGATCATTTGAGTCGTCTAACACATCTAGAGGACGACCATCTACCCATTGATGACTCCTTTCCGGACGAACACCTACACATCATAGAGGAGTGCATCAACGTGATCTCCAAAGGTAACGAACCATGGTTTGCTGATTTTGTTAACTATTTGGTTTGCCAGGAGACACCGCCCGGACTATCCTACGCACAAAGGAAGAAGTTCTTTAAGGACGTCCGGGAATACTATTGGAACGAGCCTCTCCTTTTCAAGAGAGGTCCGGATGGCATCATTCGGCGATGTGTGCTGGAAGATAAGATGCAAAGTGTCATCCGCCATTGTCATTCACTACCTTGTGGAGGACACGCTAGTTCGAACAAGACTAGCGCAAAGGTATTGCAATCTGGATTCTATTGGCCTACTTTATTTAGAGATGTGCAATCCTTTGTTTCTTGCTGCGATGCTTGTCAAAGAACAGGCAATATTTCTAGAAGGAACGAGATGCCCCTCAACAACATCCAAGAGGTAGAGATTTTCGACGTTTGGGGAGTTGATTTCATGGGACCATTCCCATCATCTTGTGGAAACCAATACATACTATTGGCGGTAGATTACGTTTCTAGATGGGTGGAAGCAATTGCCTCTCCCACAAATGATGCCATGGTGGTGGTTAAGTTCTTCAACAAGACCATCTTTCCGCGATTTGGAACACCAAGGACGATCATTAGTGATGGAGGTTCTCACTTCATAGCCCGTCGCTTTGAAGCTCTTCTAGCCTAAGTATGGGGTTACTCACAAGATCGCTACCCCTTACCATCCACAAACAAGTGGACAAGTTGAGATCTCAAATAGGGAGATCAAAGGAATTCTAGAGAAGACGGTTTCAAGGACTAGGAAGGATTGGTCCTTGAAGCTAGATGATGCATTATGGGCGTACCGGACTGCGTACAAGACTCCCATAGGAACCACACCATACAACCTTGTGTATGGGAAGTCTTGTCATTTGCCGGTAGAGCTGGAGCACAAAGCGTTTTGGGCTATCAAGTGGCTGAATTTCGGCATGAAGGAAGCGGGAGAGAAGCGTCTCCTAGACATCAACAAGCTGGATGAACTTCGCTTGAACGCCTACGAAAACGCTAAGATCTACAAGGAAAGGGCAAAGCGTTGACATGATAAGCATATCATTCCAAAGGACTACAAAGAAGGAGATCAAGTTCTCCTCTTCAATTCAAGACTTCGCCTCTTTCCAGGTAAGCTTAAATCCCGTTGGACCGGACCTTTTCTAATTAAGCGTATTTTCCCCCATGGTGCAGTTGAAGTATGGGGTGAAGCTAGCGGAAGTTTTAAGGTGAACGGCCAACGACTCAAGAAGTATACGCCGGAACTCCAAGCTGAGGAGTTTGCGCCTACCGCACTCGAATAAGTGCGAGGTTGGTCTAGCTACGAACCTTAAACAAAGCGCTTCTTGGGAGGCAACCCAAGGTATTGCATTTTCGTTTTTGTTTTCGATTCAAAGTTTAGCTTAGAATAGACGTTTTCGCTTTATTTTGCCTCGATTTCTTCCGGTATGTTCGTGTTTTTGGTTGTAGGATCAATGGAAAAGGAAAAAGGGAGAATAATGTCGAAGAAGAGTGACGAAATTTGGACTTTGAAGCTTTACAGAAGGTTCCACGGTCCAAATTACGGTCGTCATAGCTACAGTAGCCGTAATTCTCAACAGCCTTTGAAAAATCACAAAAACCACGGGTCCGTACACTTCCACGGCCATGGAACACCCCGACAGACCGTGATTTTCAAAATTTTGCCTGCGACTATATAAGCCACATTCTTCACAAATTTGCCCCAAAAATTCCCTTTCCACGACCTAAACGCCGAAACCCCACGACCTCCTCCAATTCTTCGTTTTCTAATCGTTTTCAACGATTCTTCATCCTAAACTGCAGCAAATCCAACCACGAACAAGATCCAAGCGACAAACCGAGCGGAAATCCATCAACGAACGCGCATTTCGGGTTTTTCAATCCGAAAAAGAGGTTTATTCTTTCTTCTTGATTTTCGCGGATTTGGTTCGTTTTTGCTATAGATTTTTAGGAAGAACTGACAAAGACTGGAAGGAATTAGATTAGGACTGCTTGTTGTGGTGATTGTTGGTGAATTTGCTGAGATTCGTGAAATTCTTAGACGAATCACGGTCTCTGGGTAAACCACGGCCGTGGAACCTGAAGAACAGACCGTAATTTTGGTGAAAAAAATGGATTTCGTAAGGATAGTGTCGGGAAGGATAAAAGAGAAGAAGGGAGAGCAGAATAAGAAAAGAAAGGGCAATCCCTCCACCTCTAGGGCACCACCACCCTCATCTCCTTCACTACCATCTTCACCTTCACCTCCATCTTCACCTCCTCACCCTAGCATTCCGACCATACATGAGAACCACCTTGCTGCATTTGAGAGGATCACGGAGAGGACAGTGATTGGTCCTAGGTATTTGTTGTTGGAGGATCTACATCCTCTCAACATAGTAGATGATCTTACATGGCTCTTGGATAGAGCCGGATTGCTTGTCTTCACGAACATTCGTGAAGACGCCTATGAGGAGATCACCCGGGAGGTTGTGACGTCCTTCGAGCACAGCCACGTAGATAGGACCGTCTCTTTCCGTCTCATGGAACAAGACTACCATTTGAGTATTGTTGAGTTTGGGACCATTTTTGGGTTCCATGAGACCTACAATGGTCGATTCCCGAGTGGTATTTACCCTAAGGATTTCTGGAAGGAAGTTGCGATGATTTACGCCGACGAGGACCGTTGGCAACCCGCCGATACCAAGGCTAGATTGATGTACCATCTAGCCTTGAAGATAGCTCACCGCGTTCTTTCGGAGTGTCTCTTTCCTAGGACGGAGACGCCCCAAAAGATCAAGACGGATGAGCTATTCTTGCTCTATTGCATGCTATACGGTCGCCGTGCAGATTGTGCTACTCTTTTGGCGGCTACGATGAGCGAACTCAAGAATAAGAAGAAGGGGAACATTGGATATGGTGGGATAGTTACCCACATTGCTAGGAGTTTCGGTGTGGATTTTTCTGCTTGCACCCGCATACCGGCCGTTCCTTTAGGGCTACATGCATTCATGGTTAGGGGACTCATCTTCCCCACACATGGAGGTCCGCCTTATGCGGGCATGCCTTGGGAGAGTAGGACGGGTAGGGGTATAGAATGGCTGCCGGAGTATTCCATTGTGGCGGGACGCCACAATTGGAAGGAGACGTTCGCTGCGATGCATGCGAACAGGTTAGTAGCTCCCCCTTACGTTCCACCACCGGTTGTGGAGGAGGAGGACATGGGAGATCAGTACGAGAGTGGTGGAGGAACGGAGCAGGAGTTTGGCACGTTTCCGGACCAGCCGGAGGCGGCCCCAGATGTACCTAAACGCTCTCCACGCCCAGCTAGAGCCTCAGGCTCGTCATCTCGCCGCGCTAGCGTGAGTGAGAGGCCCACGTGGATGACTACACCTCCCACTTGGTATGACACCCCCCCTCCTTGGTCCACGGCGCAGCCAGCAGCACATCCACCACCACCAGCACCTTCCGACGCCCCATCATGGTACAGTCAGGCTCCAGGATGGTACGAGCAGATGCTGGATTGGGCTACCGGACTTTCAGAGAGAGTAGGAGCGCTAGAGATCCGGGCGGACGCTAGAGACGGACGCTTAGACGACCTTGACCACATGATGAGGGACGTCTACCGCCAGCAGTTTGGGCGGTTTTATGATCCGAGTTTCTCTCCATTCCCACCTCCGCCGGCTCCGTAGTGATTGATGCATGATCGTTTGTTTTAGACATTCCCGCCACCACTTGTGAGTTTCTTTTTCTTTTCTTTCTTTTATTCTTTCTTTTGAACATTAGGGACAATTTTCGTCCTAAGTATGGGGTGGGATGTACTAAAAGTTTATAATAACTCTACTCTCTATGTTTGCTTTCATTTGAGACTATCGTTGCATGTTCATTATGTGTTGCACGTTTCCTTATTGCATTGCATGAAAAATAACTTGAAAAACCCATAAAAATTTGAAAATTTTGAAAATTTTGAGCTTCTAATGAATTGAGATGATTTCCATGATAATCACTACTTGTGAAATGAGTTTGATGACAATTGCATGCTTAAAAGGATTGTGAATTGAAAAGAACTTGAATGAATGAATTTTACCTCTTTTGCAAGTTTTATAATGTGAAAATGTTACCTAAATCATGTTGAGAAATTGAAGTTGAAATCACATGATAAGTTCCTATACTTCTCGTTGAAATGATTAAGGCAATTCGATACTTTCTTTCTTCTTTCTTTGAACATCTAGCTCCTCATTGAAATATTAGCCTCCCTTACCTATCCGGGAATTTGGAGAAGTGAATGAGAAAAAGGCATGTTTGATGTGGGAGGTCCATGAGAGCAATTATTTGCGATCAAATGAATAGAAAGAAATTGTAGGTTTGGGGAAGTCAATCATGACGATGAGTAACTCGGCACCATTCACATAGCCGGGTGTTTGTGTCTTGCCAAAGTCGGATTGAGCGATATTCTTAGCGGATTATGGTATGTGCGCTAAGGGTTTGAGGCATCTCTTGAAAAATTGAGAAACGCCGATCTCCTAGGCTTCGGTTTTTGTGCACCTCTGTCCATAACTCCAAAAGTAAAGTCGAAAAATGAAAAGAAGAGAGCGAAGCTCTAAGTTGAAGTGTTGCGGGAACCACATAAGAAGAAGAAGGTAGTTGTCTACTTTCCCGGATTTATGCACCACTTTCCCTTAAAGTTTTCCCTTCCCTTCCATATTCTAGACCTTTTCTTTGAAAGTCCTTAAGATCAAAAGAATGTTATATGACTTGGTGATCTAAATTGAAGTTTCTTGTGATTGATTTTGATAATGTTTGAAGGTTATAATGCTTGTTTAGAAGTTAAGTTGGTTCATGAATTTTCTTTGCTTTTTACTCTTTGATTGAGTGTGCGAAAGTTTGAAGAACGATTGAAGCAAGGTTTGAGAATGATCTATTCTTTAGAAGTCACATTCACCCAAAAGAAGGTACACATATTTCATCCTAACTCTTGTTTAAAGCTTTTTGAAAGACCTTGCTTAGGGACAAGCAAGTGTTAAGTATGGGGTTATTTGTTAGCATGAAATATTGTGATATTTTAGGCACGTTTTCTAAACGTATTTGATTCATATTGATAGTCTTTGATTGAACTTTGTGCATATGTGAGCTAGTATTACCTATATTGTCGATATGGATGTCTACACTAGTTCTATGTTGATTATAGGTGATTTGGAGCTATTTCCGAACGGAATCGAGCAAAGGGAGAGTAGAAGGAGTCAATTTCTCCAAAGGGAGAGTAGAAGGAGTCAAAACATCCAAAGGGAGTTAAAATTTTCCAAAGGGAGATTAGAGGGAGCGAAAATCTCCAAGAGGGAGACTTAGAACGGTGACAGCCCCGGGATTTGGATCCCAAAGAGAGGGAGGCTTGAAGATTTTATTGCGTACAGGGAAGATTTACGGAAGGACGCACTTTCCTATTTTTGGAGTTGGAAGATCTTAGGGTTTACATTTGAAGGCGGATTGACATCCCGTTCTTCATTGTCCCTAGAAATTTTGTAAGGTTTTTCTGTTCCTTTGATTCTACATCCATTGAACGCGCTTTGCGATTATTGTGTTTGATTGACATTTGTTTTGGTTTTATTATTGAGATTTCAAGGTTATACCTTTTCTCCCTTTCATATTTGATTATTGATATCATAATGATGATTATTGGCTAAAACCCTTTAGCAATTCTAAGGTGAAGGGTTGATAGTTGTGGCTTAGATAATGATAGATCCATCGTAATTTGATTGGACCCTGAGAGTTAGAGAAATATCGTCGACACCCTAAATCACGGCCTGTTCTTAGGTTTCCACGGCCGTGATTCTCAAGAACTACCCGTGATTTACTTCAGTTTACGAACCTTGCTTTTACTTTAATCCAAAGTTAAAGATTTGCTTTAACTTAGTCTTGGCTTGCCTTTTCTAGGTAGTAGTGAAGCCTCAACAACCTCTACTTCGATTTTGAGTGTCACAACCTTAATCGGTTTAGTTAGTCTTGATCTTTGGGTTACAAGTTTGGGTATTTGACATTAACTCTTACCTTTAGAACCTTTCTATATTGAAGCCTCAACAACCTTTATAGAGAGTGTCTTGTAGGTGAGTCATATAAGGTTTTTGGAACTTCACCGTACGATTACCTTACATTAGCATACCTTTGCATATCTTAACTCTGTCCTTATATCATTAGTATATCTTGAATCGATTGCCACAACTGGATACTTGGATCTTTAGGATTGTTGTTTTCCCAATAATTCGAAAAGCTCTTACATTTACTCGCTTGATAATCTATAACTGGATTTAACCCCCCAAATCCCTGTGTTCGATACTCTGGAATTCTTGCTTAACTATATCGATCCGTACACTGCGGGTTCGCTTGCTTGATTCTAGTTTTATAAATTTAAAGCTTATTTTCACGCACGCTAAGTGGCGAACACTGACCAAGGATAGCTCCCAAGAATTGGTGATGTCAAAGATGTCCTCCTAAGGAGATCAAGGACACTATCTTATCCATGGGTAACAACAAAGCTCTTGGGCCAGATTGTTACAATTCCTTCTTCTATAAGTTTTCTTGGAACATCGTCAAAGAGGACTTCACAAATTCCATTCTTGACTTCTTCTCTTCGGGAACAAGCTTAGACAAATCAATCATGCTTCCATCTCCCTCATTGTCAAAAAAAGAAAATCTTACCTCCCCATCCGACTACCGTCCTATCTCCTGTTGTAACACCATATATAAATCAATTGCCAAGATCCTTTCCAGTAGAGTCAAATCCATCATTCCCCTTATTATTGGCCCCTACTAAATTTCCTTCGTTAAAGGGAGATCCATCAAGCATAACATTCTCATATGACAAGAGCTCTTCAAGAAGTACAATCAAAAGCACATTTCTCCTAGATTTGCTATCAAGGTCGACATTACCAAAGCTTTTTATTCCATTGATCATAACTTTATCCTTCATAGCTTTTGTATGTTTGGCTTCCGTGAGAATTTCATCCACCTAATCAAGGCTTGTATCCCTTCCTTCTCATATTCTATCAACATTAATGGATCACTCAAGGGTTACTTGAAAGGTTCTAGGGGCCGTACGCAAGGCTTCCCACTCGCGCTCTCCCTATTTGTGATCGCTATGGAGGTCCTCTCCTCTATGATCAACATCAGTACTTCCAACCCCAACTTCAATACGCGCCCCAAATGCCACAACCCGTGTATCACTCACCTATGTTTTGTTGATGACCTTATGTTATTTTGTAGAGGTGATCTATCCTTTATTCTTACCTATCCTTTGGGGACATTTCAAGGCTTAGGATCAATATTGCTAAGTCGACTATCTTTCTTGTAGGTATTTCCTCCTCCACCCAAAACCTTATCACCAACTCTGTTGATATCCCTTGAGGTACCCTTCCCTTTCATTACCTTCGCGTCCCCGTTGGGAGCAAAAGATTGAACCTTCCCGGCTACCAGCCTCTCATAAACAACATCATAAAAGAATTCACTCTTGGAGTGCCAAACTTATTTCCTACGTTGGGAGAATGCAAATAATCTCTTCCATCCATATGCCGATGCACTACTACCGGTGCTCGGTTTCACAAAATTCAGATCCGCCTTCATTCGTTTCTTTGGTTAGGTAAGGATTCCTGTAGCCGCTCTCTTGTCACTTGGAAAATTTTTTGCTCTCCCCCTAGTTAGGGTGGTCTTGGTTTCAAGGAGCTTCTAAAGCTTGTCTCTCCTGCTTCATCTATGATCTTGCCTTGAATGATAACAATCTCTGGTGTGTGTGGATTATCAAGAACATCCTCAAAGCCCATTCCATCTAGAACTGCCCGGCCAATTACTCTCACAGTCATATATGGAAGATGATCATTAAGGTCCGTGATAAGCTTTTTGCCTCTAGGTGTTCGATGAATTGCCGGCCTGGACTTCATCACCAACCCTAATGGCTCCTTCTCCATTGTGAAGGCCTACAACTCTTTCAGAAGCCCAACTTCCTCTCCCAATCCCATCAAGTTTAACATTATCTAGCATAATCTAAATATCCCTAAGTCTAGTTTCATCTCCTGGATTGTGGGTCACCACAGGCTACCCACTCTTACTAAACTTCTCAAATGGAATCTTATCACTGATGACACCTTCAAGCTTTGTTTGAACCACCCTGAGGACAAAGCTCATCTTTGGACCAACTACAGTTATACGTCTCTCTTCCTCGACATTATCTCATGATGGAAAAGGCTCCCATACCCTCCTCCTTACCTCCATAACCTATGGAACTGGCTTAGCTCCCAAAAAAAATCAAAACGTAGCTTTATTCCCATTATGAGTATCTCAATCATCACTACTTTTATCTACTTTACCTGGAAGGCTAGAAATGACCTAATCTACAACAACAACTACACCTCAGCTACCACATGCACCAGTACTATCATTCTATCCATCAAGAACTTTAGTGCTCACCACTGGAAAGACCGTTCTTAGGACTCCTTGACTTGGGCTAGAATGCTTGGAATTCACCTGGTCTGACCTACATTCCCTTCTATTTCCTCTGCTACCATTGCTTTGTCTGTACTCTGGTCGAGATGACCCCCCCTTTATGTAAATTCTCCTCTTTCTATAAACGTAAAATTTCAAAAAAAAAAGTTCTTATATCAAAAGTTGGAGACATTCTGAGTCTAGTGTGTAAGATCGGTGACCTACTCCTCATATTATCAGTTGGTTTAAGGATGGAACCTTGGTAGGTTTATGTGTTGGACTTGAACCTAACGTGTATGTATGCTCGTATACACACGACCCTACTCTACTCTTCAATCCAATGAGCTTAATGAACATTCTAAATATGTGTAGAACCAAAACACCTCACTCATCGATGCATGTCTTTCGTTATATATGGGTTAGATTGGGTTTTAACTCAGTAGCAATACGAAGCATGTAGAATCAGAGACCATCCATTAGGTTGTTAAGCTCCCAAACTTCTTCACTTTGTAAAAAAAACCATGTATTCGGTCTCAACTCGATCATAAACGATATTTGAAGGAACACTTCATGTAAAGTTATCTATTGTTGTAGTGATCTTTATCTTTTATAAATGCGCTCAACTTAACAAATATCATGAACTAAGTTATGAAATGTTAAACTTTACCATTCAAAGTTGATGAATGTTTCCTATAAAACAACGGAAAGCATAAAGGAAGAATTTAAGGTAATTAAAGTGGAAAATGTTCCAAGATCATTAAGGTATTGAACAAGTTAGACAACATGTTATTTTACATGTTGATGTAAGTTCACACATTATCTTGCTTGTTGTGAGATTGATTGACATGAAATGGCCCATGTTGGTTGATCTTCTTTCTATAGCCACCAATTGTGTATTATGTACTACCACCACTATACTTGGGTTCCGTTTAGGACAAACCGTCAAATTGACGGTTTTCAAACAGGCTCAAATCGCCGTTTAGTCAAACCAGCGGTTTAGATTTGTCGATTTGGCCAAACCGCCGGTCGGAGGTTTAGGTCTGGCTGAAACCACCGGTTAACCAGCGATTTAGCCTTTTATTTATTTATTTTTTTTGGGTAAACCGGCAGTTAAAACCACCAGTTTAGCCAAAAAAAAGAGCAGTTGCGCAAGCAACGGCTCAATTGGCCCGCCAACGGCTATTTCATATAGTTGTTGGACGGGCCCCACATCCTAACGACTTTTTTTGCCGTTGAGTGTATTTTTTATGTTTATTTTTTTTAAAAAAAATATGTAAAATGCTTTAAAAAAGAATCCTACCCTCAATTCTTATAAATACCCAACCATTCTTCCATTTTATCTCACACCAACATTCTCATCTCTCTAATACTACTCTCAATCTCGTATTCTTGATTTTTCAAATTCGAATCTTCTTCCTCTCAATCTATTCTAATGGCAAACCTGAGCGACAACATTCCCGATTTCTTTCTTAGCACCTAAGAAAGCGAAACCCGAATGCCCCATTTGCCACAAGGTCAAGGTGAAGGGGCTTTTCGACAAGTCCCTCCACCAAAAATGCTTACTTCCGACATCTTTACAAAGCATTACAAGAAGGGTGAGGTGGTGAACGAGTATTGCCAAGTCTCGTGCAACTATTGTCCGAAAGTGTACAAGTGGTGGGCGAAGGGAGGCTACGGGACTTTGCAAACCCACATGCAAAAGGTCCATCCCGAGAAGCTCCAAATATCACAAGGACAATCTCAATTATCCCACGGGCATCTTCTTCCTCTCAATCTCCTTTATTTATGTATAACAATAGTGAAAAAAGATTCGGATTAGCAAACCTTATCTGTTCTCATGCATTTCTATTTTCTTATAAGGAATATCAAGATGTACGAGAATATAACACTACTTATCTTCAATGATAACTCCACCTTGATTCTGAATTGTTTTATTTAAACGATGGAAGACTTAACATATAAATGCGGTTTTATATACTAACAAATATCGATTATGTGTAGGCCTTGAAAAGCATTACAAGGGAAGGACTCGGATAATTGGCTAAATGATTCGTTACAACACATGCACATCTACAATAACCAAAAGAGAGAATCTAGGAGAAGATCTTAAAAGGCCAAAGAAGAAGATATTGGAAGATCTCAGCCGAAGGCAATCGAATATTTGATCTAAACCAACGCAAAGATCTAGGAGAAGATCTCGGTTGGACAAGTTTGAAGATAAGAGAAGATCTCCAACGGCAAAGAAACAACGGCTTTCAAAGTGAAAAGAGAAGATCTTGATTAAGAAGATCTACAACGACTCTCAAGAGAAGATCTAAGGCTTGAAGATCTTCAACAACTTGCAATAACTTTGAAGATAAAGATCTTGCAACGGCTACTTCTTAAACAACGTGAGAAGATCTCGTTCAACCAAGCAGCGGATCCTATGAAGAATTAGAAACGTTAGAATGGCTATGTTACAACGGCTAAAGAAGATCCCATAGAAGAATATAAATGAAGATGGCGATTGAAGAAGAAAAACAAGAGCTTACACGGATAAGAAATCGGGTCTTCAAGCAATCTTACGAGAACATCTTTATTAATCCAAAAGTTTATTTTCCTCTTAATCTTACATTAGTTTACTTCCTTAGAGTGAGATAAACACAAGAGCTCCATTGGCACATCTAGATAGTGTTATACTCGAGTGTGTTACTCTGCGAAGTAATTAGGTTGTTATTGCTAAAACATTTTATTGATAATGATATATTTTTGGATAAATTTGTTATTGCATTTCGCCATTTCAACAAAAGACGGAATGCCACCAACATTGGAAACTTGAAAAAAAAAATAGTTTTACAAGAATATAATTTACAAGGCCGAGTTTATAACGCCCGAAATTTCGGTTCCGTTTACCAGAGGCGTTAGAAGTCTTGAGAAAGGGCTACCGCCCTTGCAGCTTAGAAGGTCCGCACCCGCGGCCGTCCGCATCCGCGGCTTGGACGTCCCGTGGGGGCGGTGGGATGTTTAAGCGAGAGTTATGATCCTTTTCCGTCCAACCTTTCATCGTCTACCTCTTTTATTCTGAGCTCTTTATGAGAGGAGTAATTCATGGTTGTTGTCCCTTGGCATCCCTTCCTTTTATGCATCCTAACTCCCTCTCCCTCATTTCTTTTCACGTCACTTCTCCTCTCACCCTTCTTCTCCTTCATCTCTTACACTTTCACCCTCCACCATTGTTCTCTCTTCTCTTGAGACTGTCACACAGAGTTCGGGACTATAGAGACGTGCTCTAGGGTAAGTTCCTTTTCCCTCTTTCCATCCTTCTTCGTCCTTCTTCTTCTTGCTACCTTGAATGGTAGGAATCAATGGATCTACCTAAATGAGGCTTCTCTTGTGTTTTTCTTGTGTTGATGGCATGCATAGACCGGGGAGGAGAGCTAAGATCTGGTGTTGGAGGCTAGGATGCATTCACAATATCAAAGGATACACTAGGAAGGCCGTTGCACAATTGAAGAACCGAAAAGTCAACGTTTTCTGGACTGTAGCCGCGGGGGCGGATCTTGTGAGCTGCATGGGTAGATCTTTTAAACCGCAGGGGCGGACTCTAGGTCGTGCATACCGCAGGGGCATCGTCTTAACACCGCAGGGGCGGTTTCTACACCAGTATGCCTCCGATCTCCTGTTCCTTCCTTCCCTTTCCGCTTCCTTGATCTTGATCCATGTTAGTAGCATGCTAGGCTGACTTAATATAGGTGATATGGAATGCAAAGTAGTGGCTTGACCCTTAGGTTTATCTTGTCAGAGTTGAGGGTATGTGGGTTGTGATATTGTGGTATGAAATCTTAAGATCTTTGAGGATATCGGTTTGGGACTGAGTTGTTATATTGGAAGCCTTTAAGGCGGTGGACTGAGAGTGATCATATATCTTGTGTGTTTATGAGTTGTGGTGATTGTGAGCACTAGAAGTCTGTTAACTTCTAGTTGGCTAGAGTATTGATCTATCTTGAGTTTATGGTCTTATGACTTATGAGGATGTTGAGTCTAGAAGTCTAAGGACTTCTAGTTGACTAGAGTGATGTTCTTGTGAGGATGTTGAGCCTAGAAGTCTACGGACTTCTAGTTGACTAGAGTGTTGTTTGATCCGTGTGGCTTGTGTTGAACAGACGTTGCGTGTGTTCCCACGGGAAGTATAGAGAGTGTTGACCGAGTTTCGCTTTAGAACTAGTAAGTCCACGGACTTACTTAGCTGACTTCTTTGTATTAGGATGTTGTGTTTTGGTGGTGTGTGTTAGTTATGTTAAACAACAAAACCGGAGTAGGACGACCTATATATATTACGTAATTGGCCCAAGTGTATGATAACGGGCGGTGACATCACTGTCTAGCTCTTGCGAGAGCTAATAGGTTCTTTGCAACTAGCCCAGGAAGGTAGAAGGTCAGATGCATTACTACCATTCCTTGTTGGTAAACGGGGACATAGGCAAGGTTTGGAAATCCCTCGTGGGCGTTGAGAAAGGGCAGATGGATAGAACCTTTCAACAAAATAAGTATCATTAGTAAGGAATAACCTAAATGAAGATAATAAACGGGGACAGAGGCGAGGTTTATTCTAATGCATAGAATATTTAGATAACGGCTTTATACCGCTTGTAGATGCCTTGCAGGTTAGGGAGGCGGTCGAGTGATCCGGCGGTAGTGAGCAGCCGTAGTTCCGTACATTATAGGACGAGATCAGTTTAACTTTTATTATTGTTTTTGACGTTGTCATGTTGTTGGTTTTGAGAACTCGGCTAGAGTTATGGTTTTTTCTGTTGTATTTCACATACTCATCATGCATTAAAACTCTTTCCATTTGGCTTTTATTTGTGCCGAGTTGTAAGATCCGGTGAATTTGCTGTCAAGCTAAGGGTCGAGACCCATTATGAGGTTCTAGCACATAGCATCCCGAATCTATCAGATTTTGGGTGTTACAATATGGTATCAGAGGTCTAGGTTGATAACAATGGCACTCGCAATCTTCTAAAAGGCCAAATAGACTAATAAACAAAACCCACTAGGGTTTTGAGTTTTCAAAACGAATTTCATTTTCAAACCATGAGCATAGTCAGGCTGGGATAGAATGTACGGGACCATCACTACCTCCGTGGATCTCGATAACGTAGTTTATTGGATTTTAAAGTTGTATATGTATTGTACTTAAGTTTTGGACCTTCTTGTAGTATCATCCGTTTGTTAGAATTGTTTTATCCTCTTAACGATAGCATAGTCTTACGTATCAATTTCATCTTTACTAGATCGCACGCACGAGAGCGACAACATACGTGGGACGAGAAGGTGGTAGACCTCCCCTTCCTCAAGGAGCTACGAGACGGGGAAGTATGGGTAGGCCTCCGGGAGCCCGAGGTCACGGACGTGCCCTCATTGTGGACCCTCCAGCTGAGGAGGTGGCTGAGAGCATTATCCCTGAGGTTAGGGTTAGGACCGCTGCTAGGTACGGAGCACGGAGGTCAAGGTCAGTAAATTTGGGCCGCGTATCGATCGGATCATCGGAGCACCGAGAGTACATCCAACGAGTGGATGAGGCATTTTGGACCGGAGCACCAACCCCAGCACCGCCGGTACCAACTAGGTCGGCAGAGGTTTCACAAAGGGTGACTCGGGTGGTAGTTCTACCAGTAGTAGCTGCACTAGTGAGAGTGGCCGAGGACGACAGAGCGAGAGACGAGCTGAGGGCGCCGAGGCCGAATTGTTGGTTGAAGACTTTCAATCAGCAGCGTGTACCCACGTTTGACGGGAATGTGGGATTATAGGTAAAACATTGGATGAGCCACGTACTGTCCACACTAGAGGCGATCCGTTGCCCAAAGGGTCGTCAGGTCGAGTTAGTTCAGACCTTATTTAGGGATCAGACACAGTTCTAGTGGAGGACTGTTTGGAGTAGAGTAACCAATTTTGAGCAATTGTTGAGCCTGGTTCGGGAGAATTTTTGCCCTACCTCGTTGAGGAGAGACAAAGTGCAGGATTTCTTAGAGGCGGAATTTGAGGATGTCCCGATATCCGAGACGATCAGAAGGTTTCGGGAGGAGTTGTCACTGTTGCGTCCCGCCGCACCACCAGTGGACCAGCACATGTACTTGTTCTCCTGGAGATTGAGGGAGACTACTCGCTCCTATCTTCTAGGGTTTCGCTTTGATTCCTTGGCATATTACAAAGACCGAGCTTCAGCATATGAGAGGGACCGACCGGGTCCTAAGAGAGCCGCTCAGTGTGGAGGGCCGGATAAGAGGCAAAGGACGGGACTAGGCAGTGTAGGAGTTGGAGCCTTTGATCATAGTTGTGGTCAGTTTCAGGAACGCCCTAGCTATCATTCTGCCCCACCGACATCTGTTAGGGGACGTTAGTGTTACGGTTGTGGAGAGTATGACCATATTAAGACTGAGTGCATGAAGGCGCCAATGACTTGCTTTACTTGCGGCTAGTTGGTCCATAGAGCTACCTTCTGCCGACAAGGTAACGTCGCAACAGGGGTCTTCGCCTGTTGGCACTTCAGGAGGTGGGGAGAGGCCGCCTCAGTACCAGGCTCGGAGTCAGCAGAAGCGAGCCCCCGGCCATGCTTATTCTCAAGGTTCTGCCCAGGTTCCAGTTAAAGGTGAAGGACGTGGTGGAAGCACCACAAAGACAAGAGGCACCCAAGCCACGGTCTTCGAGTTGAGGAGTGTGTTTGAGCCAACAGTGCCCACAACCACAGGTACTATTATGATTCATGGCTTTCCGGTTAGAGTACTTTTTGATACGGGTGCGATGCACTTTTTCATTTTTGATGATTGCATAGACAGGTTGGATTTAGATACAGTAGAGGGGAAACCCTTCCTTATAGGATTACCCAACGGGAGTAAGGTTTGCGGTATACGGGAGGTCAACGGTTGCCCCATCCGCTTGGAAAATCGTGACTGGCTAGCCGACTTTTACGTCATTCATCTAGTGCATGAAGAAGTCATATTAGGGATGGACTAGATAGACCGCCATCGAGATGTTTTGGACATCAGTAAGGGGATAGTAACGATCACCACAAAGGCTGGCCAGGAGGAGATTCTCCGAGGATGGGAACTTGAAAAGATCGGTACAGTCATCAACGCGATCTGAGCTGCGAGACTTATCGGACAAGGATGCGAGGCCTTCTGATGTTATGCCATGAAGGAAGAGACAAGGCCATCCTTAGCAGAGACCCCCGTAGCTTGCGAGTTTGAGGATGTCTTTGGTGAGCCACATGGCCTACCTCCACAGAGGAGCGTAGATTTTGGGATTGAGTTGGAGCCCGGCACAAGGCCGATCTCCAAGGCCCCATACCACATGGAGCCGGTTGAGATGCTCGAGTTGAAGAAGTAACTCGAGGAGCTAGCAAAGAGGGGATTCATCCGCCCTAGTGTGTCTCCTTGTAGGGCACCAGTCCTCTTCGACGGATCAATGAGACTTTGTATTGATTATCGGGAGCTGAACAAAGTCACTATCAAGAACAAGTATCCATTACCACACATTGATGATTTGTTGGATCAGTTACAAGGTGCCACCGTATTTTCACGTATCGACTTGAGGTCAGGGTATCACCAGTTGAGGGTGAGAGAGGAGGGCGTGCCGAAGACGGAATTTTGGACCAGATATGGTCACTATGATTTTGTCGTGATGCCATTCGGGCTCACAAATGCTCCCATCGTCTTCATGGAGTTGATAAACGGCATCTTCATTGACTTCTTGGACCAGTTTGTAGTGGTTTTTATCGACGACATCTTAGTATACTCCCGGAGTAGGGAGGAGCATACAAGACACGTGAGGACTGTACTACAAGTCTTACAGGACAGAGAGCTTAACACTAAGCTCTCTAAGTGCAAGTTTTGGATACCAGAGGATGCCTTTCTTGGTCACATTGTTTCCGCCGAGGGTGCCAAGGTAGACCCGGCGAAGATAGAGTCAGTTGCTTCATGACCGCTCCCTAGGACGGTCAAGGAGGTGCGCAACTCTCTAGGCCTGGCAGGGTACTACCGTAGGTTTGTGAAGGGTTTTTCCGTTATTTCCAGGCCACTTACTTCCTTGTTGAGGAAGTCCATCAGGTTTACATGGTCCGAGTCCTACCAGCAGAGTTTTGAGGAGCTGGAGAGGAGGTAGAATTCCGCTCCTGAGTTAGCATAACCAAAGGGTATTGAGGACTTTCCCGTTCGCAGTGATGCATCCAAGCTAGGCTTGGGATGCATTTTGATGCAGAGGGGTAGGGTCGTTGCTTATGCGTCTCGATAGTTGAAGACGTACGAGGAGAATTACCCGACCCACGACCTTGAGTTAGCCGCTGATAGCATGAATTATAGTCTATATTTTGAGGTTTGTTTGGACGTTTTATCTTTCATAATCTGCATGTTTGTATGTACATTATGTGATTTTACTACCATTTCATCTACCTTTGCGAGAATCGAGGTCTACACCTAGTTTTGTTGTAATTGCAGGTAAAATGGTACGTTTTGCATCAAAAAGGAGCAAAAGGAGTCATGAGTCATTTGGAGCTACATCCAGGGAGCATAGCCATGGATTAAAGATTTACTTTGGACCAGTTTTGAGAGAGTTCGCATTCAGTTGTGACTCACCTCGGTTGACCAGAGATTCATCTCGACCGAGGTGATCCAGAGACGCCGACTCGACCGAGGCGAACACCTAGGACGCGGCGAGAATATTTTATTCTTGGATGAGATCTTTTAAATTTGGAAAGTGATCTTATATTTTTGGGCTTGGCTCCTAGAAGGAAGGAGATATGCAGAATCATATATTTTACCTATATTTATGGGAGAATATCTTTCTAAGATTTATTATCTTTGGAGGGTTATTTTCCTATAAAAAGGGTCGGATTTCCCACAATTCCGACATCCGCTATCAGCACAAGAGAGTTGTTTACGCAGCAGCAGCCTACTCCAAGTTGGGAGATTTGAAGAACCTTTTTGAAGGTTAAAGGAAGATTGAAGTCCATAGCTTTTATAGCTTTATTGAAGGGTTTTATAAGATTATCTTCAATTCCCTCAATTGTTGTCTTGTCTTTTTGGATTGTTATCCAAGGAACGCTTTGTTGTGATATTTGATTCAGTTATTGAAGTCTTTTCATTAAATTCTTCTTTGTTCAAATATTCACCTTCTTCCCATATATTTAATACTTTCATTATGATGATGAGTGGCTAATTTCCTTGTGTGATTCTAGGGTGATTGGCTGAAGGTTGTGGGAAAAACAATGATAGAATAATCTTAGATTTCAGTAGGGTCCTGAAAGTTCGAGTCTTTAACCTTAACCCTAAGCATCTCGTTCGGTTGATGAACATTTCGGCCGAGGTGGAAACTGGCTGACCGAGGTGACTTATCTGATCCATAACTGAGAGTTAAGTGTTAGAGTTTGCCAAATCCTATTCTTATTACACCTTTCCTGGTTCAAAGCAAGCTTAGGATGAGACTTACCCGGTAATTCCTTAGTTTGTGTACCAACGATCATAAGTGTAGGTAATAAAGGTTTATCCTTTATTGGGGTTTGAGTGTGCTTCCATCCCATCTTTGTGAGTTAGCCTGAGACTTACCCGGTAAAGGTTGATTCTATTCCCTTAGATGGTATGTTAGTTTGAGGTTATAGTTCTTTATCTTGATTACTTGAGACTTACCCGGTAATAGGAGTTACGGTTTAGGATTAGCGTGTAGTGAGACTTACCCGGTGATCTACTCCGCTTTAGAAACACCTTCCCCTTGCAAAAATCTCAGCTTTGTCCGCTTATCTTTAGATCTTGAGTTGGAACCACAACTAGATGCTTTAATCCCTAGAATTGCATGTTTGCTTTATTGACTTCTTATTCATCTTTGATTGTGTTAATCGCTCTTGTGGTTAGTATTGATATAAGCACACCGTATTGACTTTGTTTCACCGAGTCCCTGTGATCGACCCCTGGAATTTTCTTGCTTTTACTACGATTGACCCGTACACTGCGGGTTCGCATCCTTGTTTTAAGCTTAAGTCTAGGGTTATAAATTTAAAGCTTGCACACACCGTTTGGAGCGAACAGCCGCAGTGATTCATGCATTGAAGATTTGGAGACATTATCTCTATGGGGCCACTTGTTAGATCTTCACAGACCATAAGAGTCTGAAGTACATATTCCCTTAACGAGAGTTGAATAACCGACAAAGGAGATGGTTGGAGGTGATTAAGGACTTCGACTTGGAGATCATGTACCACCTGGAGAAGGCGAACGTGGTCGTTGATGCCCTTAGTAGGAGGACACCCCGAGAGGAGGCAATAGCTAGACTGACAGTGCAGGCACAGTTGCAGAGAGACTTGATCTAGTTGGAGGTAGACATCCGATTCCCGGTAACTTACGTCCACTTGTCAGCTTTAGAGGTTTCACCGGATCTGTCGGAGGAGATCCGGCAGAAACAGGTTGGTTGCCCAGCGTTGACGAGGATCCGGGATAGGATGTCCCGAGGAGAGACACCGCAGTTTACCGTGGGTACAAATGGGATTTTTAAGCACTAGGAGCGCATATGTGTACCGTCAGATAGAGAGCTGAGACAACGGATATTGTAGGAGGCCCATTCTATACCTTACTCCGTACACCCGGGCATGAGTAAGATGTATCACGACATCCGACGATCTTATTGGTGGGGAGGGCTTAAGCCCGACGTGGCTAGATATGTAGCCTAGTGTGCAACCTGCTAGCAGGTCAAGATTGAGCATCACAGGCCTGGAGGAGAGCTCCAACCACTTCCAGTTCCACAGTGGAAACGTGGCCAGTGATTCGTTTAGTCGAGGAGTTCACCCGACAAATAGTGAGGCTCCATGGAGTGTCGTGGACGACCATCTCAGATAGGGACGGGAGTTTTACCTTGAGGTTCTGACAGCAGGTACACGCCGCCCTAGGTACGAGCCTGCTACAACGTATCATCCTCAGACGGACGGTCACTCTGAGAGGACTATATAGACCCTTAAGGATATGTTTAGAGCTTGTGTACTTGATTGGGGACAGGTATGGCCCGACCACCTTCCTTTGGTGGAATTCTCGTACAACAACAGTTGGCATATGACGATTGGGATGGCTCCTTACAAGGCGTTGTATGGACGAAGACGTCGTACACCCTTGTGTTGGAATGAGTAGGGTAGCTCCCGAGCTGGTGTTGGATGATACGACTCGGGTAGCGTTGATCCGAGAGCGGATGCTAGCCGCACAAAGTCGTAAGAGGTCTAATGCTGATAAGAGGCGCATGCCTCTAGAGTTTAGAGTGGGAGCACAAGTCTTGGTGAAGGTTTCGCCGACGCGAGGCGTCCGACTTTTTGACATTAAGGGGAAGTTGAGCCCCCGATATGTCGGACCATTTGAGATCCTAGAGCGGGTGGGAGAGGTGGCTTACAGATTGGCGTTGCCACCGTGGTTAGAGGGAGTCCACCCATTATTCCATGAGTCTAACCTGAGAGAGTACATCCATGATCCGAGGTCTTGATGTGTTAGCTAGGGTAAGCATGTGTTAGCGAGACGATAGTTGAGACGGTTAGGTTGCATGATCGATGATCAACGTTTAGCAAGTTTCGGGACGAAATGTTTTTTGAGGGGATCTCATGTAACGCCCAGAATTTCGGTTCCGTTTACGAGAGGCGTTAGAAGCCTTGAGCAAGGGCTACCGCCCTTGCGGCTTTGAAGGTGTTAGCATGAAATATTGCGATATTCTAGGCACTTTTTCTAGTTGTTATTCATCCAATATAGTGTTCATTGATGAGGCATTGAAGCAATTGTTAGCTAGTTTGTCTACATTGTTGATATAGAGGTCTGCATAAGCTTTGTGTTGATTATAGGTGAATAAGAGCTAAAACCGAACCAATTGAGAGAGAAAGGAGATGAATTGAGCACATCCAAGGATTGAGGACGCATCAAAGAAGCCAAGGGAGATGCTAGGATGAGGAATGGCACGACACAAAGGAAACTACAAGCAATTTACAATTCCACGCTCTAAAATACGGTCGTAGAGAAGTCCAAGTCCAAAACCACGGCCGTGGATCTTGGCAACATGAACGTGGAGCATTCCAGAGAGTTACACGGTATAAAGTACGGTCATGGAAATTGTGAAGAACCGTAATCTACTTCCACGCTCTAAACCACGGCCGTGGAACTCCATGAAACCGTGATTAAGGCAATATTTTGACGAATAAAATATTGACATATCATTTACGTATATGGGCCGGACGGTTATTTTATCCTTCCTTATAAAAAGGCTGAAGGAGAGAGAATTCGGCACCTTCACTTACGCTCACTTACACGTGCCTAGGGTTTCATCGGACGTGCGGAGAGTTTGCATTTTGCAACGGAGATTTGCGAAGTTTTTGGAGATTTGGGAATTGCTTGTGGCGGAAGTTGCGCCTTTTGTCCTTAGGTTTGATTAGAAGACGGATTGACATCTCATTCTTCGTTCTTATCGAGGATTGTTATTGGTTTGTGTTTATTCCGAATCTAATATACATAATTACTCTTCTTTGTGGATTTGAGATTGATTTGAGATTTATTGAAGGTTTTCGAAGGTTTTCATCTTTCATTCTTCTTAATCTTGAATTTGATATTATAATGACTATTATTGGCTAAAACCCTTTAGCAATTCTAAGGTGAAGGGTTAATAGTTGTGGCTTAGATGATGATAGATCGATCATAAACAGATCGGACCCTGAGAGTTAGAGAGATTCGCCGACGAACCAAAACCACGGTTTGTTCTTGAGGTTCCACGGCCGTGGAACTCAAGATCTGCCCGTAATTTTTACTAGTTTACGAACTTTGCTTTTACTTTAATCCAAAGTTAAAGATTAGCTTTAATCTAGTCTAGGTTTGCCCTTTTCTAGGTAGTAGTGAAGCCTCAACAACCTCTACTTCGATTTCAAGTGTCACAACCTTAATCGGTTTAGTTAGTCTTGATCCTTGGGTTACAAGTTTGGGTATTTGAGATTAATTCTTGTCTTTAGATCCTTTCTATACTGAAGCCTCAACAACCTTTATAGAGAGTGTCTTTAGATAAGTCATATAAAGCCTTGGAACTTCACCGTACATTGCTTTACCTTAGCATACCTTTGCAACTCTTAACTCTGTCCTTAGTTCTTTCGTATATCTTGAATCGATTACCACAGTTAGACACCTGGATCTTTAGGGTTGTTGTTTTCCCAATATATTTGCAAAGCTTTACCCTTTTACTTGCTTGACAACTTTACAATTGAATTTGTTCCCCCCAAATCCCTGTGTTTGATACTCTGGAATTCTTGCTTAACTACGTCGATCCGTACACTGCGGGTTCGCTTGCTTGATTTCTAGTTTTATAAATTTAAGACTTATTTGCACGCACGCTAAGTGGCGAACAAGTATTTGGTGCTGTTGCCGGGGATTTGGTCTATGCCGAATTCGGTTACCGGTTGTCAAGCTTGGGAGCTTGCTCTTGTTATTTGATATCTCTTTTGAGTGATATTTGCAGGTTACTTTAGGTTTATGCGCAGGTCTAGGAACAACAAGGACCTCTTACCTCTTGATCAAGAACTCGAGAAGACTTTGAGGAAGAAGCTCAAAGAAAGAAAGATGGTTGAAGAAAAGGAGCGGGATTATCAAACAGAGTTAGCGGAATCCGAAGCTCAACTTAGATGGAGCGAGAAGACTCGCAAGGAAGAATCGGACCGTCATCAATCGAAAATTGATGAGCTATCGGATATGATGTTTCAAATGAGGCTGGAATTAAGCGACCTCAAGAAGAAGGAGAGGAGCAAACTAACAAGATCGGTTAGAGCCAACTCATCCGATAAGGATAGCGACTCCTCCATGCCATCTCTTGAAGACCTTAATCCGACGGTCAACATGAATCAATTTAATCCAAGACAAAGACCGGCTGCCAACTATCGTGTCCCGGGTGGGGGCGCGCGAGCGCGCTCGTGTGGAAGAAGAGCCAAGAACTCTTGACCAAAGGATAGATCCAATTCAGCAACCACGCCGTCTAGGTGTGAACTTCGATGCTGATGATATGCAAGGGTTTAGCTTCAACCCACAAGTTATTACCATCGTTCGCCAAAGCCAGTTTGGAGGAACGAGTAGCGAATCTCCACATCAACATTTACAGAATTTTGAGATCTTAATGGAGATAATGAAGCCAAAGAACGCAACCACCAACAACTACAAGATCAAGCCATTCTTCTTCTCTTTGAAAGGGAAAGCTTTATCTTGGTATCAAGCTCTTCCAAATGGAAGACTCAACACATGGGAGGATCTTTCTTCGGAGTTCCTCACCAAATTCTTTCCGCCATCTAAAACGGCGGAGTTGGGAGGTAAGATTAATGCATTTTCTATGAGATCTAACGAAAGTTTGTTTCAATCTTCGGAAAGATTTCAGGATTTACTATTGGATTGCCCACACCATGGCATTTCCAAGTTGGAGCTATTAGAGATATACTATAAGGGACTGGATATGGAAACACAATTCAAGCTCCAATTCCTTTCATGTGGTACATTCATGGACATGAGGGAAGATGACGCTTGGGACTTCATTGAGAAGCAAGCCCGAGTCATTGAGAAGTATTCTCACCTGAAAGTAGAAGCAAATCATGTGGAGCAAGGAGCAAAGCTATCACAAGCTGCTCAAACTCAAATCTTTTCTCTCAATACCGAGATTAAAGAGTTGAAGGAAGTCATTAAAACCAACTTTCCAAAGAAAAAGGGGCAAGATGTGGGTTATTTGGGAAACAACAATAACCACAATGGGAATGAGAATACAAACCGCAACAACCGGAACAACAACCGGAACAATTGGAACAACAACAACAACAACCGGAATAACAATTGGAACAACAATAGGGGTTCAAACAACAACAATTGGCGTTCCAACCAACAACACAATTCCGGTAATTCTTATCCCAATTCAGGAAATTCACTAACTCCACCTTCTTCTTCTTCCATTCCTTTGAAAAGTCAGGAACAAGCATCTAATAGCGGAAGCACTTCAGGAAAAGAGAAGCCCGATCCCATGTTGGAAACAATTTTGGGAAAGCTTCAAGGATTGGAGAGTCACATCATTAAGGTCGATGATCACATTACTAAGGTTGATAAAGTCCAAAAGGTTTTAGAAAACCAAATGTTTAGCCATGTTGAGGAAGTTCCTAGGAATCAAGGAAAACTTCCAGGAAAGACGGAGGAACCCAAAAGGAAGGGTGATGGCTATCACAACTAGAAGCGGAGCAACAACCACCGACCCGCAGCCTAAGTTTGTAGAAGTTCCCGTCGAGAAGGAGAAAGAGAAGGGGAAGGAGAAGAGAGACATCTATATTCCTCCTCCAGCTTTCAAACCTCCCCTACTATTCCCACAATCTAGAGCAAGAGCGCGTCTAGACAAGCAATTCGGTAAGTTTATTGAACTCATGAGCAAACTGCATATTAATATACCTTTTATTGATGCAATTGTAGGTATGCCAGCTTATAGAAAGTTCTTAAAGGAGATCCTCTCTAACAAAAGGAAATTAGAGGATTTTGGAGAGGTCAAGATGAGTTCGGATTCATCGGATCTCATCAAGACAATGAAGGAAAAGATGCCCCCAAAGTTGAAGGATCCGGGGTCATTTTGCATTCCTATAGGAGTGGGAGATATCACATATGATGCATTATGTGATTTAGGAGCAAGCGTGAGTATCATTCCGCTTGCCTTATGCAGGAAGATCGGTTTAGGCGAACCTGAACCGGTTAAGATGACGTTATACATGGCGGATCGATCCATAACTCGTCCCATCGGTATAGTTGAAGACGTCCCGGTCAAGCTTGGTAAGTTCTATGTTCCTATAGATTTTGTTGTGCTTGACATTCGTGCAGATAGTCCGGTCCCGATCATACTCGGAAGACCGTTTCTTGCAACATCCGGTTGTATGGTTGATTGCAAGAATGCTAGACTCGCCTTCGACATAGGGGAAGAAAAGGTAGAGTTCGTTCTCTCCACTTTGGTGAAGGAACCAGCTTTTGACGAAGATATATTCAACATCCATGACGAAGAGCTATATAGAGAGGAGGTAAGTTCGATTCTCTTCAAAGATCCCTTGCAAAAGGTTATCTCTATGAGCATTATGGATATAGGGGAAGAAGAGGAATGCAATGAGGAAATTGAAGCTTTAGAGAAGCAAAAAGAAGTGTATGAAGAAGAATTTGAGAAACTCTATGATGGGTCAGAAAACGTAAGAAATCACGGCCAGTCGTGCTATTCCACGGCCGTGGAATCCACCAACATGACCGTAATTAGCTATTCAGAGGACTCCAGTAAGTTACACGGCCAAAACCACGGCCGTGAAACAAACAGAGGCACCGTAATTGATTTCCACACCCAAAACTACGGCCGTGGAGGAAACAGGGGAGCCGTAATTTTGGGTGAATCTGAAGGAAATTGTGTTTTCTCCGCCACTTCTTTTGATTCTTCTCCAACATCTTCTACATCCTTAGACACTTCTAAGGAAACATTGGATACTTCTCAAGAGCCATTAGAGAATCCTATAGTGATGGAATTGAAGCCACTTCCTGCACATCTAAGGTACGCATTTCTAGGACCTAATTCTACCTTTCTGGTAATTATTAGTTCCGAGTTGAGTATAGATGAACATAGTAAGCTTATGGTTGTTCTTAAGAAACATAGGAAAGCCTTAGGGTATACTATAGAGGATCTAGTAGGAATCAAACCTTCACTTTGCATGCATAAGATCCTAATGGAAGAAGACTTTAGAACTTTGCGACAACCTCAAAGGCGGTTAAATCCAACCATGAAGGAGGTTGTCAAAAAGGAAATTCTTAAACTACTTGATGCAGGTATCATCTACCCTATCTCCGATAGCAAGTGGGTGAGTCCCATACAGGTGGTTCCGAAGAAGGGAGGAATGACGGTCATCACCAACAAGAACAATGAGCTCATTCCTACGTGAACCGTTACAGGATGGAGGATGTGCATAGACTACCGCAAGCTAAACAACGCAACGAGGAAGGATCACTTCCCACTACCCTTCATCGACCAAATGCTTGAGAGGTTAACACAACACTCACACTTTTGCTATCTTGACGGTTATAGTGGTTTCTTTCAGATCCCGATACATCCGGACGATCAAGAGAAGACCACATTCACGTGCCCGTGGGGAACGTTTGCTTATAGGAGAATGCCGTTTGGGCTTTGCAACACCCCAGCCACCTTTCAAAGGTGCATGATGGCTATCTTCTCGGAGTACATAGAGGAGATCATGGAGGTTTTTATGGATGATTTTTCTGTTTATGGTTCCTCTTTCGATAACTGTCTTTCTAACCTTGCTCTTGTGCTACAAAGGTATGAAGACACTAACCTAAATCTTAATTGGGAGAAGTGTCAATTTATGGTGAAAGAAGGCATTGTATTAGGACACTTAATCTCTAGTAGAGGGATTGAAGTGGATAAGGCTAAGATAGAGACTATAGAAAAGCTTCCCCCCAACTTCGGTGAAAAGGATAAGAAGTTTTCTAGGATATGCTAGATTTTATAGACGTTTTATAAAGGACTTCTCTAAGATATCAAAGCCGCTTACTAATCTATTGATGAAGGATGCAGTTTTTGATTTTTCGCAGGAATGTTTAGATGCGTTTAGTAAGATTCGGGAAGCTCTAATCTCAGCCCCGATTATTCAACCTCCGGATTGGAATCTTCCATTTGAGGTTATGTGTGACGCAAGTGACGTAGCTATAGGAGTTGTGCTTGGGCAAAGAAAGGAAGGACGAACCCACGCTTTCTACTACGCTAGCAAGATGCTAGATGAAGCGCAGCTCAACTACGCCACTACCGAGAAAGAATTTCTAGCAATTGTATATGCATTTGAAAAGTTTCGCTCTTATCTTGTAGGTGCAAAAGTGATTGTGTACACGGATCATGCTGCGATCTGGTATTTGCTTGCAAAGAAGGATGGGAAGCCAAGGCTAATTAGATGGATTCTTCTCCTACAAGAATTCGATCTAGAGATCCGTTACAAGAAAGGTTCGAAAAATTATGTTGCGGATCATTTGAGTCGTCTACCACATCTTGAGGACGACAATCTACCTATAGATGCCTCCTTTCCGGACGAGCATTTACATATCATAGAGGAGTGCATCGACGTATTCACCAAAGGAAATGAACCATGGTTTGCTGATTTTGTTAACTATTTGGTTTGCCAGGAATTACCACCCGGATTATCCTATGCACAAAGAAAGAAGTTCTTTAAGGATGTTCGGGAATACTTTTGGAATGAACCTCTCCTCTTTAAGAGAGGTCCTGACGGCATCATTCAACGATGTATGCTAGAAGACGAGATGCAAAATATCATCCGTCATTGTCATTCACTACCTTGTGGAGGACACGCTAGTTCGAACAAGACTAGCGCTAAGGTATTGCAATCCGGATTCTTTTGGCCTACTTTATTTAAAGATGTGCAAACCTTTGTTTCCTGCTGCGATGCTTGTAAAAGAACAGGGAACATATCTAAGAGAAACGAGATGCCTCTTAACAACATTCAAGAGGTGGAGATCTTTGACATTTGGGGAGTAGACTTCATGGGACCTTTCCCATCATCTTGTGGAAAACAATACATACCTAGCGAAACCCGCAGTGTACGGGTCGTTTTGTAGAAAGGAAAGTATTCTGAGGTCGAACACAAGGACTGAGGTAAAACTAAGTCATTCAATGATCAAAGATAGTGTGAATCTAGACTAAGATAAGATGAAGAATAAAGAAAATGGAAAACACAATGTTTTTGGAGGGTTTTGGGTGATCAAACAAAGATCACAAGTATGTGAACACAATTAAGCAACACAAACGTACACTAACACAAAGGATAGGAAAATGGAAAGAACAAAACGGATTCTAGAGTTTGGAAGTCCCGGTTATGGCATAGACTCAAGCTAACTATTCATTCCTCGGGTTAACTATGATATGTTGGGATTTAGCGTTTCTAGATTGGGATCAATTACCGGGTAGGTCTCATGGTCCACTAGTCCATTCCTAAGGTCTCATCACCGGGTAAGTCTCTAAGAACCTAAGGATAGGAATTCTACACAAACCGGATTGTTACCTAGAGATCTAACCTATCCTTACCGGGTAAGTCTCGGAAAGGGAAGTTCTAAGCAACTATCCTAGCACACTTAGTCCAATGGCGGCTTGTGAGGCTCACCACTACCTAATGTTTGTCATCTTCGAAATCTAAGAGTAGAATCACCGGGTAAGTCTCTTCTAAACACTTAGTTGCTAACACTAGGTCACCCTAGGATAGAATTAACTCAACAAACACTAGGATTTCAACATTCAAGTCATCCAAGGGCAAAACTAAGTCCATCCTATCATAGTCCTAGTCATAACCCTTCTTTCCTTACCCTAGAATCGCAATCTATCTAGCCAACAACAAACATTTCAAGATCAATCTCCACAAATAAGGCATGCTTGCAAGTCATGGTCAAACGATGAAGAACAATCCAAAGAAAAGACATTAAAAGCATAGAATAGAAATTACCAAATTCTTACAAGGCTCCAAGAGCTAATCCAAGTTGTCAACAATGAACTCCTCTCTCAAAACCACTCTAATCTCACTCTAAAATGAGAATCTACACTAATCTCTTCCAAGAACACCCCTAATGGGTGCTTGGAAGAGAGGCAACAATGGAGAAGTGTTTTGGGGAAGAAGATAGGTCAAAAAGAGAGGAGAAGGATCCCCAATTCCAGCCTGCAAAATCCTTTAAATACCCACTAAGATGCAAGAGCAATGGAAGAGATCATGGCCAGCTGTCGATGTGGTCCTGGCAGGAATCACGGGCAAGTCCACGGCCGTGGTCTTGGTCCAGACCGTGGTTTGTTCCAGAGGTTGCTTCTAGGCTCGTTAAGCCATGATTTGGTGCATGGCTTGTGTTGGCAAGGTTCCATGAGTCCTCCTTAGCCCTTAGCTTGCATTCCAATGAGTCCGGAAGTGTGTCATCTCGAGGAATGATCCTCGAATGTATCGATTAGGCTCTTAAATCTCCCAAAATACCTACAAAGCAAGCAAAAGCCCGAGTAGACGTCTATCTCGACAAAATACGTGATTTGAGTGCAAATGCCGTGAACTAATGCTAAACCATGCATGAATGAGCGGAAAAATCTATCTAAATGAGTGTCTAAATCTAAGTCATAAATCGTGTTATCAAAATACCCCATACTTAAGGTTTGCTCGTCCCCGAGCAAATTCCCAACTATAGACTAAGAGATGACATGATTTATGTATGCACAAAAATGGCAAAATCTTTTTGGAGTTGTGCTTCTAATATTGGATCACCTTCATAGTCATGTTTCATGGCAATGGACAAGCAATTATGTATCAAATAAATGAAAGCATGGAAAGACAATTACACTTAACTTGATAGCATGCAATGAAATGTAAAGATGAAGAAGTCAAGATGATCATGAGTATATCCAATCTAAATCACTTAGTCTTACACACATGCAAGTAGGTCAAAAGGACTTGTAAAATAGAAGGCCAAGAAACGTTGTGATTAGGTGGGAATTTTCTAGGCTATGTGATGCTAATCCGGGAAAGGAACTAAACAACCACAACTTCACATTTTTTTATCAACTTCCCCCAAGTGCATATTTTTCTTTATTTTCTTTTCTTTCTTTTCTTTTTCTTTTTCTTTGACTTATTTTTTAGACAATGGCATTGGGCACACATACCAAAGCTCGTTGGGACTATCGGTTTATTTGACTTTGGCAAGGCACCAACACCCGATTATGTGAAGTGTACCGAGTTACTTGTCATTTAAGCCAACGTCCCCAAACCTATATTTTTGGCTACACTTTCACAACAATTTCAGCACTTCATTCATGACATTCCTTTCATCAACAACTTCACCCCACACTTGCTTTTCACGCACATCAACACACTAACATGCTCCTATTCCCGGATGGGTCAAAAGAGGTCAAATTTATCTCAATTGAGGTGCTCAAGCAACATGATCAAGATGAGAAGTAGAGGAAGATGAATTGCCTTAATCACTCCTAATTGATGTGCAAGAACTATCATGTAATTTCGACTTTCAATCCTCAATTAAATCAAGGCAAGCATCATCATCACAAGTCATTCATGGAATTCAAGATAAGTATTTCAAGTCCACATATGCATCATCAATTAAACACACAAGGCCATCCATAGCCAATCCACAAGACAAGGTTCATCATTAGGGTCATATCCAACCCTAGAAAGCACAAAAAAAAAATTTTAAAAATTTTCTGAATTTTTTGGATTTTTCGAAATATGTATATGTACAATGCAAGACATGAAAAGAAACATGTGACAACTAAAACGAAACTACTCTAGATGCTAGTCATGCAAAAGATCATGCAAACCCCACCCCATACTTAGAAACACATTGTCCCCAATGTGGTATTCAAGTAAACAGAGTGAAAGAAGGTTCTCACAATGTAAAATAGTTTGCTTCGGTATTTGGGATGAACTCGTGTGGAGTGGTGGTGATGGATGATCGATCAAGCATGGTAGAGAGCTCTTCATAATCATTCCGGCGTCGAGACCCGCGCCAAGGTATATGTGAGATGGCAGCTCTTCCATCTAACAAGACACCTCAAGCCGTCCAAGCCTCACGTCCGCTCCACCCATGTTTGAAAATGGAATCATCGTCATCAACTCGCCTTGCAAGGCTTCCTCATTACCTAAAATCTACCACAAACACAAAACACAAAAACACACAAAAGCAAAAACAAAGGCAAAAGAGAAAAGGGAAAGAGTTGTACCAATGGGTTGCCTCCCATTAAGCGCTTCTTTTAGGTCATTAGCTTGACCAAACTCCGTGGATATGTCAATCCACCTCGAATACCATGGTTTGCTTGAGGAGTCCAAGCAGCCATCTCTTGCCGGAATCCATGATGACAAGCAAGGGCCACTTGATGCCCAAATAAGCTTCAAGTTCTCTCTTCACCGGTGAGTAGTAGACTCCTTCATCACCGCTTCCTTGATGATAGTATAGAGTTGCAACCATAGGTGTCACCCCATACTTAGGCAACTTGTACTCCGCGGTCACACCGGTGAAGCGCTTGTCATCCTCATCCTCTATGATCCGAGGAAAGCCGATTCTTGGAAAGAATCCTTCATTGAAGTACTTCATAACCATCATGGATCCATCATGCTTGCTTTCTTCATTCAATAATGGAGAATCCTTAGGGAAGGGGCTCCAATCTTCGTGTGTACTCCGAGCAAGCAAGAAAGGACCGGAAGGAGCTGAAATTAGCTTAGGATCGTCTAGTACAGATGCTTCCACGGGCGTGGTTTGTCCTCCACGGCCGTGATTCCCTCTGTAATCTTCCACGGGCGTGGTTTGTCCTCCACGGCCGTGGTTCACTCTGTTGCATCCGTTCCAAGTGAGCTCTTCATGTATGGTTTCGGGGTTGATGGCAAGGATGTCCGGGGATGAGAATACTTCATTGCACTCCTCTAAAGGTGAAGGAGATGGAGGTGAACCTTGAAGAATGGTAGGATCTCCTAGCATAAGAGCATTCCTAATCTCCTCAATCTCCCTCCTCATTTGTTCTTCTCTCTCGGTATTCAATCTCCTTTCTTCCTTCAGGGCCAAATCCCTTAGCCACAATTGCTCTCGGGCTTCATTCAACTCTTCCTCAAGGCTTCTATTGGTTATGGTTGAATCGGGCAATCCTTGGATTTCCTCATAGTGAACCTCCTCTTGATGACACACTTCCGCTTCAAGCTCCATGTGGGAACTAGAAATGGAAGCAAGGTTGCTTTCTAGATCATCCATCTTCATCAACATTTTCTCTAGTATTGATTCCAATCGATCTTCATGAAGTTGATGGTGAGGTTCCTCATGAGGTAATGTAATCATGTGAGCTTGATCATGGGACTCATGATAGACATTGAACTCCTCCCAATACTCAAACTCATCATGGAGAGGTCCTAGATCTTGGCCTTTCATCCACTCCTCATACTCCATGTTGTCAAGGTCGTCTTGGAGGTACAATCCGTCCATGGCAAACATGAAAAGGCAAAGACAAAAACAACACAAGATCAAAAGTAACGAGAAAGATAAACACTAAAAACAATCAAAAGCAAATGACTTAATCTTAACCTAGTCCCCGGCAACGGCGCCAAAAACTTGTTACGCTAGGAAATAGCACAAAAAGCTTTACATTTATAAACTCGAACTAAATCCTAAACTACCTAGCGAAACCCGCAGTGTACGGGTCGTTTTATAGAAAGGAAAGTATTCCGAGGTCAAACACAAGGACTGAGGTGAAACTAAGTCAGTCAATGATCAAAGATAGTGTGAATCTAGACTAAGATAAGATGAGGAATAAAGAAAATGGAAAACACAATGTTTTTGGAGGGTTTTGGGTGATCAAACAAAGATCACAAGTATGTGAACACAATCAAGCAACACAAACACACACTAACACAAAGGATAGGAAAATGGAAATATCAAAACGGATTCTAGAGTTTGGAAGTCCCGGTTATGGCATAGACTCAAGCTAACTATTCATTCCTCGGGTTAACTATGATATGTTGGGATTTAGCGTTTCTAGATTGGGATCAATTACCGGGTAGGTCTCATGGACCACTAGTCCATTCCTAAGGTCTCATCACCGGGTAAGTCTCTAAGAACCTAAGGATAGGAATTCTACACAAACCGGATTGTTACCTAGAGATCTAACCTATCATTACCGGGTAAGTCTCGGAAAGGGAAGTTCTAGGCAACTATCCCAGCACACTTAGTCCAATGGTGGCTTGTGAGGCTCACCACTACCTAATGTTTGTCATCTTCGAAATCCAAGAGTAGAATCACCGGGTAAGTCTCTTCTAAACACTTAGTTGCTAACACTAGGTCACCCTAGGATAGAATTAACTCAACAAACACTAGGATTTCAACATTCAAGTCATCCAAGGGCAAAACTAAGTCCATCCTATCATAGTCCTAGCCATAACCCTTCTTTCCTTACCCTAGAATCGCAATCTATCTAGCCAACAACAAACATTTCAAGCTCAATCTCCACAAATAAGGCATGCTTGCAAGTCATGGTCAAACGATGAAGAAAAATCCAAAGAAAAGACATTAAAAGCATAGAATAGAAATTACCAAATTCTTACAAGGCTCCAAGAGCTAATCCAAGTTGTCAACAATGAACTCCTCTCTCAAAACCACTCTAATCTCACTCTAAAACGAGAATCTACACTAATCTCTTCCAAGAACACCCCTAATGGGTGCTTGGAAGAGAGGTGGCGCCAAAAACTTGTTACGCTAGGAAATAGCACAAAAAGCTTTACATTTATAAACTCGAACTAAATCCTAAACTACCTAGCGAAACCCGCAGTGTACGGGTCGTTTTGTAGAAAGGAAAGTATTCTGAGGTCGAACACAAGGACTGAGGTGAAACTAAGTCATTCAATGATCAAAGATAGTGTGAATCTAGACTAAGATAAGATGAGGAATAAAGAAAATGGAAAACACAATGTTTTTGGAGGGTTTTGGGTGATCAAACAAAGATCACAAGTATGTGAACACAATCAAGCAACACAAACACACACTAACACAAAGGATAGGAAAATGGAAATAACAAAACGGATTCTAGAGTTTGGAAGTCCCGGTTATGGCATAGACTCATGCTAACTATTCAGTCCTCGGGTTAACTATGATATGTTGGGATTTAGCGTTTCTAGATTGGGATCAATTACCGGGTAGGTCTCATGGTCCACTAGTCCATTCCTAAGGTCTCATCACCGGGTAAGTCTCTAAGAACCTAAGGATAGGAATTCTACACAAACCGGATTGTTACCTAGAGATCTAACCTATCCTTACCGGGTAAGTCTCGGAAAGGGAAGTTCTAAGCAACTATCCTAGCACACTTAGTCCAATGGCGGCTTGTGAGGCTCATCACTACCTAATGTTTGTCATCTTCGAAATCTAAGAGTAGAATCACCGGGTAAGTCTCTTCTAAACACTTAGTTGCTAACACTAGGTCACTCTATGATAGAATTAGCTCAACAAACACTAGGATTTCAACATTCTAACTAACTACAGCTAGATTCATCGAACCAGGGAGAATCACGGGTTGTTCTACCACTTCCACGGCCGTGGAATGGCAAGAGCAAGCCGTGGACTTCAACAGAGACCTCATTCAAGAAATCAAGTCATCCAAGAATAATCTAAGTTCATCCTATCATAGTCCTAGCCATAACCCTTCTTTCCTTACCCTAGAATCGCAATCTATCTAGCCAACAACATTTATTTCAAGATCAATCTCCACAAATAAAGCATGCTTGCAAGTCATGGTCAAATGATGAAGAACAATCCAAAGAAAAGACATTAAAAGCATAGAATAGAAATTACCAAATTCTTACAAAGCTCCAAGAGCAAATCCAACTTGACAACAATGAAAGCTTCACTCGAATCCACTCTAATCTCACTCTAAAACGAGAATCTATACTAATCTCTTCCAAGAACACCCCTAATGGGTGCTTGGAATAGAGGCAACAATGGCCAAATGTTTTGGGGAAGAAGATAGGTCAAAAAGAGAGGAGAAGGATCCCCAATTCCAGCCTGCAAAATCCTTTAAATACCCACTAAGATGCAAGAGCAATAGAAGAGATCGTGGCCAGCTGTCGATGTGGTCCTGGCAGGAATCACGGGCAAGTCCACGGCCGTGGTCTTGGTCCAGACCGTGGTTTGTTCCAGAGGTTGCTTCTAGGCTCGTTAAGCCATGATTTGGTGCATGGCTTGTGTTGGCAAGGTTCCATGAGTCCTCCTTAGCCCTTAGCTTGCATTCCAATGAGTCCGGAAGTGTGTCATCTCGAGGAATGATCCTCGGATGTATCGATTAGGCTCTTAAATCTCCCAAAATACCTACAAAGCAAGCAAAAGCCCGAGTAGACGTCTATCTCGACAAAATACGTGATTTGAGTGCAAACGCCGTGAAGTAATCCTAAACCATGCATGAATGAGCGGAAAAATCTATCTAAATGAGTGTCTAAATCTAAGTCATAAATCGTGTTATCAGTTTGCCTTCGATACCTTCCGGTATGTTCATGTTTTTGGATGTAGGATTAATGGAAGAGGCAAGGGAGAAGGAAAAGTTAGAAGAAATTGACGAAACTTGGACTTTGGCACATTACAGAGAGTTCCACGGCCAAAACCACGGCCGTGACAGCTACAGTGACCATAATTTTCAAAAGCCTGAGAAAAATCATCAAAACCACAGTTCCGTACATTTCCACGGCCGTGGAAACCCCCGAGTGACCGTAATTTTCCAAAAATTTTACGGTTACTATATAAACCACGTCTCTTCACAAAGAACACTAAAAATCCCCAATTCCACGCCTAAAATCGCCGATTTGATCCCCCCTCTCTCAAATCTCCGTTCGTTAATCGTTTCGAACGATTCTTTGACCAAAAGTGAAGCAAATTCAACCACCTACAAGATCCAAGCAACAATTCGAGTGGAAAATCACCGGAGAAGACGGAATTTGGATTTTAAAAATCCAAAACCTAGGTTTTTCTTCTCTTCTCTCACTTTGTCGATTTGATTCAGTTTTCGCAAGAATTTTTAGGAGAACTGATTGGAACTGGATTGGAATTAGTCTAGGGCTGCTGTCTGTTGATTTTGGTATTGATTGAGTGGATTTTGAGAAATTACGAGCCGAACCACGGTCACTGGGCATTCCACGGCCGTGGAAATTGAAGAACAGGCCGTGATTTTGGACAAAATATGGATTTGGTTAGGAGAATGTCTAATAGGAATAAGAAAATGAAAGGTAATGCTTCCTCCTCCTCCCAAGTACCTCCTAGTGAGCCACCATCACCCCCACCCCCTAGAATTCCTAAGATTCATGAGGATTACCTCGATGCCTTAGAGAGGATCGAGAAGAGACCGGTCATAGGACCACAATATTTGCTGCTTGAGGAGTTAGAGCCACTGAATGTGGTAGGCAATCTTACTTGGTTGTTAGATAGGGCAGGCTTGATCATCTTCTCCGTCATTCGGGAAGATGCATATGAGGAGATCACTAGAGAGTTTGTGATCTCTTTTGAGCATAGTCATGTGGATAGGACAGTTTCTTTCAGGCTGATGGAGAGGAACTATGAGTTTTCGATCCGAGAGTTTGGAGCCTTCTTTGGGTTTCATGAGACCTTCAATGGTCGTTTTCCTAGTGGCGTATACGCCAAGGATTTTTGGGAGGACATTGCCATGGTATATGCTAGTGAGGACCGCTGGCAACCTGCTGATACCAAGGCTAAGTTGATCTATCACTTAACCTTGAAGATAACCCACCGAGTACTTTCTGAGTGTCTCTTCCCTAGGACTGAGACTCCTCAGAAGATCAAGATTGATGAGTTGTTTCTGCTGTACTGTATGCTGCATGGTAGGCCTGCTGACTATGCCACCCTCTTAGCTTCTACCATGAGTAAGCTAAAGAACAAGAGGGCTGGCAATATCGGATATGGTGGGATGGTCACCCATCTTGCTAGACAGCTGGGTATCGACTTCTCTGCGTGCACTAGGATAGCGGCTAGACCCTTAGGACTTCAGAGCCTCATAACTAGAGGCATTATCTTTCCTAGGCATAGAGGTCCACATACCGCTGCCACGCCTTGGGAGGGTAGAGGAGGTAGAGGCGTTACATGGCTTCCCGAGTATTCCATTATGACTGGACGCCATAACTGGAAGGAGACATTCGCTGCTATGCATGCGAATAGATTGGTAGCACCTCCGTACGTTCCCCCAAAGATGCCAGCTGCAGATGAGAGGAGATGAGAGGGGATGACGGTTTTGAGGGAGGAGGTGAGGAGCACGACTTTGGCAGTTTTTCGAATCAACCGGATACATTTCCCGACCTCCCTAGGCAGTCTCCCCGCCCTGCTAGACCTTTCACTTCTTCCTCTCGCCGTGCCAGTGTGAGTGAGAGGCCGACATGGATGGCAACCCCTCCCGATTGGTATAGCACACAGCCGGAGTGGATGGGAGCTCCACTGACTTGGCATGCACAGCCACCACCTGCACCAGCACCATCAGATGCACCATCTTGGTACAGTCAGGCACCGGAGTGGTACGAGCAACTATCGGAGTGGGCCACTGACCTTTCCAGGAGAGTCGGTGCTTTGGAGATCAGGCAGGACGCTAGGGATGCACGAGCTGATGCACATGATAGGATGATGAGAGACATCTACCGCCAGCAGTTTGGGCGGAACTACGACCCCAGCTTCTTCCCGTTTCCACCACCACCAGCTCCTCAGTGATGACCATGGATGATCGTAGCATTAGCCGCTCCACCGCCGTCTTGTGAGTTCATTTTCTTTCTTTCTTTTCTTTATTTCTTTTTGAACATTAGGGACAATGTTTGTCTCAAGTATGGGGTGGGGCGTGACTAACATTTGTAATAACTCTACTCACTTTTGCTTGCTTTGATTGAAAACACTTTTCATGTTTCATTCCATTGTTACACGTTTCATTATCGCATTGCATGAAAAAGCTTTTGAAAAACCCATAAAAATTGAAAAATTTTGAAAATTTTGTGCTTCTAAGAATGGAGATGATTTCTATAATAATCACTACTTGTGAATTGAGTTTTTGATGACAATTGTATGCCTAAACAAATAATGAATTGAAAAGAAATTGAATGTGTTGATTATTCCTCTCTTGCAAGTTTCATAATGTGAAAAGTTTTATCTAAATCATATTGAGAAATCAAGGTTGAAATCACATGATAAGTTCGTATACTTCTTGTTGAAATGATTAAGGCAATTCGATTTTCTTTCTTCTTTCTTTGATCATTTAGCCCCTCAATGATATAATAGCCTCCCTTACCTATCCGGGAATTTGGAGGAGTTGAATTTGGCATGTTTGATGTGGGAGGGCCATGAAAGCAAAAATTTTGCATTCAAAGAATAGAAAAAAGTTCTAGGTTTGGGGAAGTCAATCATGACGATGAGTAACTCGGCACCATTCACATAGCCGGGTGTTTGTGTCTTGCCAAAGCCAGATTGAGCGATATTCCTAACGGATTATGGTATGTGCATCAAGGGTTTGAGGCATATCGCAAAATTGAGAACCGCCAATTTCCTAGGCTTCGGTTTTTGTGCACCTCTGTCCATAACTCCAAAAGTAAAATCGAAAAATAATGTGAAAAGAAGAGAGCAAAACTCTAAGTTGAAAGTTTTGCAAAACCGCAAGAGAAAAAGAAAAGAGTTAGTTGTCCATTTTCCCGGATTCATGCACCACATTCCTTATAGTTTCCCCTTCCTTTCCGCATTCTAGACCTTATTTGAAAGTCCATAAGATCAAGAGAATGGTATATGACTTGGTGATCTGAATTGAAGTTTCTTATGATTGATTTTGATAATGTTTGAAGGTTATGATGCTAGCATTAAAGTTTGATTCATGATGTTTCTTCCCTCTTTATTCTTTGGTTATGTATATGAGCGTTTCATGAATGAATGAAGCAAGATTTGAGAATGATCTATTGACTAGAAGCACATTTACCTAAAAGATGTTTTGTTTTTGAGATTGCATGCATATTTCATCTTAACTTGAGTTCTAAAGCTTTTAAAAGACCTTGTTTGGGGACAAGCAAGAGGCAAGTATGGGGTATTTTGTTAGCATGAAATATTGCGATATTCTAGGCACTTTTTCTAGTTGTTTTTCATCCAATATAGTGTTCATTGATGAGGCATTGAAGCAATTGTTAGCTAGTTTGTCTACATTGTCGATATAGAGGTCTACATAAGCTTTGTGTTGATTATAGGTGAATAAGAGCTAAAACCAAACCAATTGAGAGAGAAAGGAGATGAATTGAGCACATCCAAGGATTGAGGACACATCAAAGAAGCCAAGGGAGATGCTAGGATGAGGAATGGCACGACACAAAGGAAACTACAAGCAATTTACAATTCCATGCTCTAAAATACGGTCGTAGAGAAGTCCACGCCCAAAACCACGGCCGTGGATCTTGGCAGCATGAACGTGGAGCATTTCAGAGAGTTACACGGTATAAAGTACGGTCGTGGAAATTGTGAAGAACTGTAATCCACTTCCACGCTCTAAACCACGGCCGTGGAACTCCATGAAACCGTGATTTAGGCAATCTTTTGACGAATAAAATATTGACATATCATTTACGTATATGGGCCGGACGGTTATTTTATCCTTCCTTATAAAAAGGCTGAAGGAGAGAGAATTCGGCACATTCGCTTACGCTCACTTACACGTGCCTAGGGTTTCATCGGACGTGCGGAGAGTTTGCATTTTGCAACGGAGATTTGTGAAGTTTTTGGAGATTTGGGAATTGCTTGTGGCGGAAGTTGCGCCTTTTGTCCTTAGGTTTGATTAGAAGACGGATTGACATCCCGTTCTTCGTTCTTATCGAGGATTGTTATTGGTTTGTGTTTATTCCGAATCTGATATACATTATTACTCTTCTTTGTGGATTTCAAATTAATTTGAGATTTATTGAAGGTTTTCGAAGGTTTTCATCTTTCATTCTTCTTAATCTTGAATTTGATATTATAATGACTGTTATTGGTTAAAACCCTTTAGCAATTCTAAGGTGAAGGGTTAATAGTTGTGGCTTAGATGATGATAGATCGATCGTAAACAGATTGGACCCTGAGAGTTAGAGAGATTCGCCGACGAACCAAAACCACGGTTTGTTCTTGAGGTTCCACGACCGTGGAACTCAAGATATGCACATAATTTTTACTAGTTTACGAACTTTGCTTTTACTTTAATCCAAAGTTAAAGATTAGCTTTAATCTAGTCTAGGTTTGCCCTTTTCTAGGTAGTAGTGAAGCCTCAACAACCTCTACTTCGATTTCGAGTGTCACAACCTTAATCAGTTTAGTTAGTCTTGATCCTTGGGTTACAAGTTTGGGTATTTGAGATTAATTCTTGTCTTTAGATCCTTTCTATACTGAAGCCTCAACAACCTTTATAGAGAGTGTCTTTAGATAAGTCATATAAAGCCTTGGAACTTCACCGTACATTGCATTACCTTAGCATACCTTTGCAACTCTTAACTTTGTCCTTAGTTCTTTCGTATATCTTGAATCGATTGCCACAATTAGATACCTGGATCTTTAGGGTTGTTGTTTTCCCAATATATTTGCAAAGCTTTACCCTTTTACTTGCTTGACAACTTTACAATTGAATTTGTTCCCCCCAAATCCCTGTGTTCGATACTCTAGAATTCTTGCTTAACTACGTCGATCCGTACACTGCGGGTTCGCTTGCTTGATTTCTAGTTTTATAAATTTAAGACTTATTTGCACGCACGCTAAGTGGCGAACAGAAGGCCCGCACCGTGGCCATCCACGACCGCCGCATGGACGTCCCGCAGGGGCGGTGAGACGTTAGAGCGAGAGATATGTGCCTTGTCCATCCAACCTTTCATCTTCTACCTCTTTTATTCCGACCTCTTTATGAGAGGAGTGATTCATGGCCGCTGTCCCTTGGCATCCCTTCCTTTTATGCAGCCTAACTCCCTCTCCCTCACTTCTTTTCACGTTACTTCTCCTCTCACCCTTCTTCTCCTTCATCTCTTACACTTTCACCCTCCACCATTGTTCTCTCTTCTCTTGAGACTTTCACATAAAGTTTGGGACTGTAGAGACGTACTCCAGGGTAATTTCCTTCCCCCCTTTCCTTCCTTCTTCGTCCTTTCTTGCTATCTTGAATGGTAGGAATCCATGGATCCACCTAAAGGAGGCTTCTCTTGTGTTTTGCTTGTGTTGATGGAATGCATAGACCGGGGAGGAGGGCGAAGATCTTGTGTTGGAAGCTAGGAGGCATTTGTTCGCTCAAAAAGTGTGTGTGTCAAAGTCTTAAATTTATATCTAGAACTCAAAGCAAAGCGAACCCGCAGTGTACGGATCGGCTGTAGTGAGGTAAGAATTCCACAGTCGAACTCAGGGATTTGGTGAGAGTAAATTCAATTTCAATTATCTAGCGAAAATGCAAAAAGCTTTTGTGATCAAATAAGGGTAAAATGATTCCAAGGATTCAAGTATCCGATTTCGGCTTTCGATTCAAGACACTTCTATAGATATAAGGATAGAGTTTATATTGCCAAGATTATGTGTTCAAAGGTAGATATCGTACGGTGAAGTTCCGAAACCTATTTATCTAGTCCAAAGGTTCTCTCTATAAGGGTTGTTGAGACTGCAATATAGAAAGATCTAAAGACAATAATTATGTTCAAACTAACTATCTAAAACCCCAGGATATGACTCTCCAGAGTAAAGAATAGAAAGCACATTTAAGATCTTAATAAAGGATGTTGAGTCTCTCTATTACCCAAATCTTGTAATCTTAATCTATTAAATGTAGAATCAAGTTTGAAGTCTCTTCACACACTCAATTAGAAGTTAAAACGGTTAAACAAGGTTGGGATTTAGGCAAGGATTAGTTTTGGTTAAAGATTAATTCAATTAAAGTTCGTCAGAAGAATAAATCGGGCTGTTCATCATTAAATCGGCCGATTTACTCAAGAACACCCCGATTTTCCTGTTATCGCAAGACTAAAATCTAAACTCTCAAGGTCCTAATGTGTAAATGAGTTCAATCTATCATCATCTAAGCCTTAATCATAAACTATTCTCCCCAGAATCACAATGGTTTTAGCCAACCATTTTCAAAATCGAATCAAATTAAGATTGAGTGAAATATCGCAAATAAAACCGAATCTTGAATAAAAACTCAATAACCTTCAAATCTGTAAACAATTCTCGAAACTGATCAATGTATCTCTTAAGTAACTCAAATTCGTGTTCAGAAACCACAATTACTTCAATGGACAAAGAAATCTCACAAACAATGATCAAGATTGACTTTCCGGCTAAAGTCCTTCAATCCTTCCCCAAGAATCTTCAATCTCTCTCAAACGTGTAAAGATTTCCCGCTGCGACCTCTCTGATTTCGTTCGTAGGGTTCCAACCTATAGTTTCTTGCTAATGGGCCATTTGGCAAAACTCTCCTCTAGCCCAAAAGAATTGGGCTTTTCGTCGTCTTGTCATTTGGCCGAAAAACGAAGGAAATCGGCCTAGTCGATTTATACACAAAACCGTTCGATTTCTAAAGAAGAAAATCGTCCGATTTATATGTATAATGGCACGATTTTCTTCAACAGAAAGTACTCTTCTTTTGGCTCGTCTTCTATGCTTCTCCTTTGCAACTCCTTAGCTCTTTGTGATCCCTCTGAGACTTCTTTAGCTTCCCTAACGTCCTTGGATGCTCCTTGCTCCACTTTTGCTTTCAATTGCACTCCATTTACCTATAATTCATCAAAAAAACTCGTGCAGACCTCTATTTCCGACAAATGGTTGAATAGAACATAAAAGGCACACAAAATCTCTCTAAATGCAAGGCAAACTGAGACAATCTTCTACAATATGCATGAATATAATGGTACATAATTCATGTCATCAAAATACCCCATACTTGCCCCTTGTTTGTCCCTAAGCAAGACTCAAATTTAGAATACTAGATGTCATGGATTATATATGTATGAAAACTCAAAAACTTTTCTTTTGGTAGTGCTTCTTCTTATTGGATCACCCTCAAAGTGATATTTCAAGGCATAGGAAGGCAAAGTATGTATCAATGATAACTGTAAGATGAACTAACTCTCTTTTCTTTCTTGAAAACATAAATAAAGGACATGACAAAGATGTAGAGGTAATTAAAGTCAAACAAATCTAAGCCATGAAGCCTTAAACACATGCATAAAAGTCTCAAGGTCTTCTAATCAAAGTAGAGGTCTAAGAAACGTATTAGGGGAAGGAATTCTTTTAGGCAATTGTGGTGCTAATCCGGGAAAGAGGAACAACATAATACCTTCAAAAATTTTTACTTCACCACACATGCTTTGCATGTAGAAAGCTTTGATTTCTTTATACTTTACTTTTTGAGAGTATGGACAGCGGTGCACAAAAACCGAAGCCTAGGAGATCGGCTTTTCTCAATTTCGAGATGCCTTAAACCCTTGATGCACATACCATATCCCGTTAGGACTTGTCGTTCAATTGGACTTTGGCAAGACACAAACGCCCGGCTATGTGAATGGTGCCGAGTTACTCATCCTCATGTTCAACGTCCCCAAACTTATGAATTGCTACACTTTCATTTAATACATTTTCTTTGGCCCTCCCACATCAAACATGCCTTTTTTCTATCACTTATCCTAATTCCCGGATGGTAAAAGGAGGGTCACATATTTCATTTGAGGGGCTAGCATGATCAAGATATGAGAAGAGAAAGGAAGTGAATTGCCTTAGTCATCCTTCTATGATGTAAAAGAACTTGCAATATAGCTTCGACTATTATTTCATTCTCTTATCAAAACATCTAAATCATATAACTTATTCATGTGTTCAAGTAACAAAAGTAAGCTCATTCATGCTATGATTGACATCTCAACACAACTAAGCTATCTTTTTGCCTATCCACATACATATTTCTCATCATAGAGGTCATTTCCATCATAAGAAGCACAAAAAATTTTGAAAATTCATAGAATTTGAAAAAGATCATGCAAATGCAAGTGTCATAATGGAAAGGAAGTAGTGCAAGAGTTATTACAAGCCAAATCATCAAGAGTAGTGTAAAGTGCATAAAGTGCTAAGATGAAACAAAAGGTATTGTAAGTACCCCCACCCCATACTTAACATCCACATTGTCCCCAATGTGAAAGTCAAGCATAAGATAGAGAAAAATACTTACAATGTAAAAGAAGTGGAAGCTCAATCCTCTGTCGGTGGTGGAGGTGGTGGATAAGGATACATCGGTGCACTAGGATCGTAGAAGTGGCCGAACTGATGGAAGTATAAGTCTCTCATCTGGCCATCATAAGATGAATGCCTAGCGTCTGTCTCCTGCCTGTAGTTCCTGAACTGAGTGTTCAGGGTGTCATAATCGGTGTGGAGAGCGTGATAGTCGGTGCTAAGGCTCTGGAAGCTAGAAACTAGCTCCCTAAAGTGACGGGGAGGTCGACGTCCTCGTCCATGTCCTGGGGCACGTGCAAATGAGCGGCGAGGTGGCTGCATGTCATCCTCCGTCTCCTCATCACCTCTACTAGTCCTGCTAGGTCCTCCACCATGAGTGTCGGTGTCCATGGCATCCGTAGCATGACCGCTATGAGTGTCACTCTCAAACTCGAGCATGGTATCCTGGCCTCCATCCTCATCCTCCTCAGTGTCACCTACATCATCATCATAATATAAAGGAGGAGATATCTCCTCAAGCATCAACTCAAATGTCTCCTTCTAGTTCCTCTTGCTCCGAATAGTGTATTCGGGCTTCCAGATGATCTCGGACGGCTTCTTCTTTAGATCCTTGTGCCATAGCATGGGCACATGAAGGGTTCCTCTCCCTCGGGGAATCAAAACCTGTCGAGTAACCAATCTCTGTGAACCTAAAGGTAGGGCACTCTCAGTTAGAGTGCATCCCGAGAAGTCTAATCCCAATGCCTTAGCCACATGAGTGATAAGGCCTCCAGCACAAATGTCGCCCTTAGCTTTGTTGGCTATCTTTCCTAGATAGTCAGCAAGCATGGAGGAAATGTCGGGGACGGTGGTGGATGTCATACAGTATAGAATAAAAAGCTCATCAGCCTTGAGCTTCTGTGGAGTCTCTATCCGGGCGAATAAGCTCTCACTAAGGATCCGATGTACTACCTTAAAGGAAAGGTTGTACATGCTAGTCTCTTTCGAATTCCCGGGTCTCCACTTGTCTCCACCATACTCTCCCACTGAAATGGTCTCCCAGAAGGCACTAGCACTAACACCTCTAGCAAATGTGCCTGCATCTGAATAAGAAAAACGAACAAGTCTCCAAAAGTATCAATAGACATAGTATGATCTTGGCTCATAAGGTGGAAGGTGACTGTTAGCATGAAATATTGTGATATTTTAGGCACGTTTTCTAATCGTATTTGATTCATATTGATAGTCTTAGATTGAGCTTTGTGCATATGTGAGCTAGTATTGCCTATATTGTCGATATGGATCTCTACACGAGTTCTATGTTGATTATAGGTGATTTGGAGCTATTTCCGAACGGAATCGAGCAAAGGAGAGTTGAGTTGATATGTCCATAGATCGAAGACACTTTTTGGAAGCAATTTGGAGTCTTAGATTGAGGAATGCACGAATGAAGGCCAAAAACCACGCTCTTACCCTAAATTACGGCCGTGGAAACCAAGTCAGAATTCGATGTTCATTCCAGGGGATATTACGGCCGTGGAACTAACCGTAGTAGTTTCCACGCCCTAAATTACGGTCGTGAAAAGATTCCACGACCGTGATTTTGGCGAATCTTTTCGCCATGTTTCGAAGCCACGATCTTTTGAAGATTGGGCCGGGCCGACATTTTGCCCTGCATTATAAAATAGACGGATGAGGCAAGATTCCGTCACCTCGCTTACGACCTTTCAACCCTCGCTTAGCGGCAAAACACAAAAACCCTCATCTTGGAGGTAATTTGGAGATCTCATTGAAGATCAAAGTTCGTATTGAAGAGTTGCTGTTGGTGATCTTCGTGTTTGTGGAAGATCGAAGTTCTTGGAGGATTTTGCAAGAAGATCTCTCTTCTTGTTTAGGTTTGATTCAGAATCGGATTGACATCCCGTTTCTCTTCTTTCCTAAAGATCGTGATTGCTTGGTCCGTTTTGAATCTTTAGATAACACTTGTTCTTGATTGTGATTTTGAGATTCACTTGAAGATTATTGATAGTTCTTGAAAGTTTTCATCTTTTATCTCTTAATTCTTGAATCAATATCAATATGACAGTTATTGGCTAAAAACCCTTAACAATTCTAAGGTGAAGGGTTGATAGTTGTGGCTTAGATGATGATAGATCGATCGTAAACAGATTAGACCCTGAGAGTTAGAGAATTATCGCCGACAACCCTAAATCACGGGCTGTTCTTGAGTTCCACGACCGTGGAATCTCAAGAACTAACCGTGATTTTCCTTAAGTCTACGAGCCTGCTTTTACTTTAATCTAAAGTTAAAGATTTGCTTTAGCTTAGCTTGGACTTGTCTTTTCTAGGTGGTAGTGAAGCCTCAACAACCTCTACCTCGATTGTGAGCCTCAACAACCTCAATCGGATAAGTTAGTCTTGATCTTTAGATTATAAGTTTGGGTATTTGATACTAATCCTTGCCTTTAGAATCTTTCTATATTGAGCCTCAACAACCTGTATAGGGAGTGTCTTTTAGGTGAATTACATAAGGTTTTTGGAACCTCAACCGTACGATTACCTTACATTAGTATACCCTTGCATATCTCGACTCTGTCTTTATATCATTAGTATATCTTGAATCAATTGCCACAGCTGGATACTTGGATCTTTAGGATTGTTGTTTTCCCGATAATTTGCAAACTCCCATATTCATTTGCTTGATAATCTGCGATCGAGTTCGTTCCACCCAAATCCCTGTGTTCGATACTCTGGAATTCTTGCTAATCTACGTCGATCCGTACACTGCGGGTTCGCTGCTTGATTCTAGTTTTATAAATTTAAAACTTATTTGCACACACCTCTAGGGGCGAACAAGTTTTTGGCGCCGTTGCCGGGGATTTGGTTTAGGCCGAATTCGGTTATCGGTTGTCAAGCTTGGGAGCTTTGCTCTTGTTATTTGATATCTCTTTTGAGTGTTCTTGCAGGTTTGTGTTCTTAGGTACATACGAAGTTCTTGTTCCAGCAACGGAACAGAGTTTCGCCAAAGAACAAGTTTTTGGCGCCGTTGCCGGGGATTTGGCTTCGTCCGAATCCGGTAGCCGGTTGTCAAGCTTGGGAGCTTGCTCTCGTTATTTGATTTTTCTTTGAGTGCATGCGCAGGTCTAGGAACACCAAAGATCTCTTACCTCTTGATCAAGAGCTAGAGAAAACCTTGAGGCAAAAGCGCAAGGAAAGGAAGATGGCTGAAGAAAACGAGCACAATCTTCAAACAAAGTTGGCGGAGAAAGAAGCTCAACTCCGATGGAATGAGACTCTCCTCCAGGATGAGATGGATCGTCATCAAACTCAAGTTAACGGTCTACAAGACATGATCGTCCAAATGAAGATAAAAATGAGCGATCTTGAAGATAAGGTGGGCAAGAAGTCCTCGAGAAGGAGGACAAGATCTAGAAGAAGAAACCACTCATCCACCGATGATAGTGATTCTTCCATGCCTCCGCTAGAAGAAATTGATCCCACGATCAATATAAATCCTTTCAATCCACAAGGAGCTGCTAACCGCCGCATTCCACCTAGGAACGCGAGGGTCGAACGTGTGGATAATGAGCCGAGAACTCTTGGCCAGCGGATGGATCCGACACAACAACCACGCCGCTTAGGTGTGAATTTTGATGCTGAGGATGTACAAGGGTTTAGCTTTAACCCTCAAGTTATCACTCTTGTTCGCCAAAGTCAGTTTGGCGGTACAAGCGCTGAATCTCCACACCAACACTTGCAAAACTTTGAGTGTATGATGGAGACGATGAGACCGAAGAGCGCTACTACCAACAGCTATAAGCTCAAACCTTTCTTTTTCTCCTTGAAAGGGAAAGCGCTATCTTGGTACCAAGCTCTTCCTAGTGGGAAACTAGAAACATGGGAAGACCTCTCCGCAGAGTTTCTCACCAAATTCTTTCCGCCATCCAAAACGGCGGAACTTAGAGGTAAGATTAATGCTTTTTCTATGAGACCTAACGAAAGTTTGTTTCAATCTTGGGAAAGGTTTCAGGATTTGCTCTTGGATTGCCCTCATCATGGCATATCCAAGCTTGCCTTGCTGGAGATTTACTACAAAGGGCTGGATGCGGGAACGCAATTCAACCTCCAATCCCTCTCATGCGGAACGTTCATGGACATGAGAGAAGATGACGCTTGGGACTTCATTGAGAAGCAAGCAAGAGTCATAGAGAAGTATTCCCACCGGAAAGTGGAGGGAAATCGTGTGGAGCAAGGAGCAAAGCTCACACATGAAGCTCAAAATCAGATTTTCTCCCTCAACAATGAGATCAAAGAGTTGAAGGAGACTATCAAGACCAACTTCCCAAAGCAACAAGAGAAGGATGTTGGCTATTTGGGCAACAACAACGGCGGTGATAACACCAACCGCAACAACAATAACCGGAACAATAACCGGAATAACAATTGGAATGGAAACAACAACAACCGGAACAACAACAATTGGAACAACAATCGGGGTTCGAACAACAACAATTGGCGCTCCAATCAACAAAATTCCGGTAACTCCTATCCTTCCAATTCCAATTCACTAACTCCACCCTCTTCTTCCTCTACTCCTTTGAAAAGCCAGGGGCAATCATCAAATGGAGGAAACAATACGGGAAAGGAGAAGCCGGATCCTATGTTGGAAACAATCTTGGGAAAGCTTCAAGGGTTGGAGAACCGCATCATCAAGGTTGATGATCAAATTTCTAAGGTTGACAAAGCTCAAAAGGTTTTGGAAAACCAAATGTTCAACCATGCGGAGGAAGTTCCTAGAAATCAAGGGAAACTTCCAGGAAAAACGGAGGACAACCCTAAAGGAAGGGTAATGGCGATTACAACTAGGAGCGGAGTGACTACCACCGATCCGCAGCCTACGTTCGTTGAAGTCCCCGTAGAGAAGGGCAAAGAAAAGGGGAAGGAGAAGGAAGACGTCTATGTTCCTCCTCCAGCTTTCAAACCTCCCCTACCGTTCCCTCAATCTAGAGCGCGAGCGCGCCTAGATAAACAATTTGGTAAGTTTATAGAACTCATGAGCAAGCTGCATATTAATATACCTTTCATTGATGCCATTGTAGGTATGCCGGCTTATGGCAAGTTCTTGAAGGAGCTCCTCTCTAACAAGAGGAAGCTAGAAGATTTTGGTGAAGTCAAGATGAGTTCGGATTCTTCGGATCTCATCAAGACTATGAAGGAGAAAATGCCCCCAAAGCTGAAAGATCCGGGGTCATTTTGCATTCCCATTGGAGTGGGAGAGGTCACATATGACGCTTTATGTGACTTGGGAGCAAGTGTGAGCATCATACCACTTGCATTGTGCAGGAAGATCGGTTTAGGCGACCCTAAACCGGTGAAGATGACGTTATACATGGCGGATCGATCCATTACTCGCCCTGTCGGCATTGTAGAAGACGTCCCGGTCAAGCTAGGCAAGTTCTTTGTTCCCATTGATTTTGTCGTGCTTGACATTCCTGCGGATAGTCCGGTCCCGATCATACTCGGAAGGCCGTTTCTTGCAACTTCTGGCTGCATGGTCGATTGCAAGAATGGGAGGCTCGCTTTTGATATTGGGGAAGAGAAAGTAGAATTCGTTCTTTCCACTCTAGTGAAGGAGCCAATCTTTGATGAGGATATTTACAATGTCCAAGACGAAGAAGGTTTATCTAGGGAAGAGGTAAGTGCAATTCTCTTTAACGATCCTTTGCAAAAGGTTATTACTATGAGTCTAACCGATGTAGGAGAAGAGGAAGAGTGCAAAGAGGAAATTAAAGCCTTAGGAGCACAAGAAGAGATGTATGAAGTGGAGTTTGAGAAACTCCACGATGAGGCTGAAAATACTCGAATCCACGGTCATACTCTGTATTCCACGACCGTGGATTCCACGACCAAAATCAACCTCCATTCCAGAGGATATTACGGCCGTGGAACTCCAGAGGAGACCGTAATTTTGGCCGTGGAAGATGGTGATCGGCATACTTCTCCAACTTCTTCTAATTCTTCTCCAAACCATCCAACCTCCTTAGAAACTTCTAAGGAAACATCGGAAGCTCCTCAAGGATCATTGGAAGCTCCGAAAGCAATGGAACTCAAACCACTTCCTACTCATCTAAGGTACGCTTTTCTTGGATCTAATTCCACCTTCCCGGTTATCGTTAGTTCCGAATTAAGCATAGATGAACATGAACAGCTCATGATTGTCCTTAGGAAACATAGAAAAGCCATAGGCTATACTATTGAGGACTTAGTAGGAATTAAACCCTCCTTATGCATGCATAAGATACTAATGGAGGAGGACTTTAGAACTTCAAGACAACCTCAAAGGCGGTTGAATCCGACCATGAAGGAGGTTGTCAAGAAGGAAATTCTTAAACTTCTTGATGCAGGTATCATCTATCCTATCTCCGATAGCAAGTGGGTGAGCCCAGTTCAAGTAGTTCCGAAGAAGGGAGGAATGACAGTCATCACCAATAAGAACAACGAACTCATTCCTACCCGAACTGTAACTGGATGGCGAATGTGCATAGACTACCGCAAGCTCAACAATGCAACGCGGAAGGATCACTTTCCATTGCCATTCATCGATCAAATGCTTGAAAGGTTAGCACAACATTCATACATTTGCTACCTTGACGGCTATAGTGGTTTCTTTCAGATCCCGATACATCCGGATGATCAAGAGAAGACCACATTCACGTGCCCTTGGGGTACGTTCGCTTATAGGAGAATGCCGTTCGGGCTTTGCAACGTCCCAGCCACCTTTCAACGGTGCATGATGGCCATCTTCTCCGAATATGTAGAGGAAATCATGGAAGTCTTCATGGACGACTTCTCCGTTTACGGTTCCTCTTTTAACGATTGTCTTTCTAACCTCTCTCTTGTTTTGCAAAGATGTGAAGACACTAACCTAGTTCTTAATTGGGAGAAGTGTCAATTCATGGTTAAGGAAGGAATCGTGTTAGGTCACTTAGTCTCTAGTAGAGGGATAGAGGTAGACAAAGCTAAAATAGAGACCATAGAGAAACTCCCTCCCCCAATTTCGGTGAAGGGAATAAGAAGTTTCCTAGGACATGCTGGATTTTATAGACGTTTCATTCAGGACTTTTCTAAGATATCAAAACCTCTCACTAATCTATTGATGAAGGATGCGGTTTTTGAGTTTTCACAGGAATGTCTAGATGCGTTCAACACCATTCGGCAAGCTCTAATTTCAGCACCCATTATCCAACCCCCGGATTGGACTCTCCCTTTCGAGATTATGTGTGATGCTAGTGACGTAGCCATTGGAGCTGTTCTTGGGCAACGAAAGGAAGGACGAACCCACGCCATATACTATGCTAGCAAGACGCTAGACGAAGCCCAGCTCAACTACGCCACTACGGAAAAAGAGTTTCTAGCCATTGTCTACGCTATTGACAAGTTTCGCTCTTATCTTGTAGGTGCAAAGGTGATTATCTACACGGATCATGCTGCGATCCGGTACCTCCTTGCAAAGAAAGACGCGAAGCCAAGGCTAATTGGATGGATTCTTCTCCTACAAGAATTCGATCTTGAGATCCGCGACAAGAAAGGCTCGGAAAATTCTGTTGCGGATCATTTGAGTCGTCTAACACATCTAGAGGACGACCATTTACCCATTGATGACTCCTTCCCGGACGAACACCTACATATCATAGAGGAGTGCATCAAGGTAATCTCCAAAGGTAACGAACCATGGTTTGCTGACTTCGTTAACTATTTGGTTTGCCAGGAGATACCACCCGGACTGTCATACGCACAAAGGAAGAAGTTCTTCAAGGACGTCCGAGAATACCATTGGAACGAGCCTCTCCTCTTCAAGAGAGGTCCGGATGGCATCATCCGGCGATGTGTGCCGGAAGATGAGATGCAAAGTGTCATCCGTCATTGTCATTCACTACCTTGTGGAGGACACGCTAGTTCGAACAAAACTAGCGCAAAGGTATTGCAATCTGGATTCTATTGGCCTACTTTATTTAAAGATGTGCAATCCTTTGTTTCTTGTTGCGATGCTTGTCAAAGAACAGGCAATATCTCTAGGAGGAACGAGATGCCCCTCAACAACATCCAGGAGGTGGAGATTTTCGACGTTTGGGGAGTCGATTTCATGGGACCATTCCCTTCTTCTTGTGGAAACCAATACATACTATTGGCGGTAGATTACGTCTCCAGATGGTTCGAAGCAATTGCCTCTCCCACAAATGATGCCATGGTGGTGGTCAAGTTCTTCAACAAGACCATCTTTCCGCGATTCGGGACGCCAAGGACGATCATTAGTGATGGAGGTTCTCACTTCATAGCCCGTCGCTTTGAAGCTCTTCTAACCAAGTATGGGGTTACTCACAAGATCGCCACCCCTTACCATCCACAAACGAGTGGACAAGTTGAGATCTCAAATAGGGAGATCAAGGGAATTCTAGAGAAGACGGTTTCAAGGACTAGGAAGGATTGGTCCTTGAAACTAGATGATGCATTATGGGCATACCGGACCGCATACAAGACTCCCATAGGAACCACACCATACAACCTTGTGTATGGGAAGTCTTGTCATTTGCCGGTAGAGCTAGAGCACAAAGCGTTTTGGGCTATCAAATGGCTGAATTTCGGCATGAAGGAAGCGGGAGAGAAGCGTCTCCTAGACATCAACGAGCTGGATGAACTCCGTTTGAACGCCTATGAAAACGCTAAGATCTACAAGGAAAGAGCAAAGCGTTGGCATGATAAGCATATCATTCCAAAGGACTTCCAAGAAGGAGATCAAGTTCTCCTCTTCAATTCGAGACTTCGCCTCTTTCCAGGTAAGTTAAAATCTCGTTGGACTGGACCTTTTCTAATTAAGCGTATTTTCCCCCATGGTGCAGTTGAAGTATGGGGTGAAGCTAGTGGAAGTTTTAAGGTGAACGGCCAACGACTCAAGAAGTACTCGCCGGAACTCCAAGCTGAGGAGTTTGCACCTACCGCACTCGAATAAGTGCGAGATTGGTCTAGCTACGGACCTTAAACAAAGCGCTTCTTGGGAGGCAACCCAAGGTATTGCATTCTCGTTTTTGTTTTCGATTCATAGATTAGCTTAGAATAGACGTTTTCGCTTTGTTTTGCCTCGATTTCTTCCGGTATGTTCGTGTTTTTGGTTGTAGGAATGATGGAAAAGGAGAAAGGAGGGATAATGTCAAAGAAAAGCGACGAAATTTGGACTTTGAAGCTTTACAGAGGGTTCCACGGTCTAAATCACGGTCGTCATAGCTACAGTGGCCGTAATTCCCAAAAGCCTGTGAAAAATCACCAAAACCACGGGTCCGTACATTTCCACGGCCGTGGAATGCCCCGACAGACCGTGATTTTTGAAATTTTGCCTGCGAGTATAAAAGCCACACTTCGTCACAAAAACACCACAATCCTTCCCCAATTCCACGACCTAGATACCGAAAACACGAACCCTCTCCAAATTCTTCATTTTCTAATCGTTTTCAACGATTCTTCGTCCTAAACTGCAGCAAATCCAACCACGAACAAGATTCAAGCAACAAATCGAGTGGAAAACGATCAACAAACCCGCATTTTGGATTATTCAATCCGAAAAAAAAGGTTATTTCCTTCTCTTCGATTCTAGTGGATTTGGTTCGTTTTTGCCATAGATTTTTAGGAAGAACTGATAAAGATTGGAAGAAATTAGATTAGGACTGCTTGTTGTGGTGAGATTGGGTGAATTTGCTGAGATTCACAAGATTCTGTCTAGAATTACGGTCTCTGGAGGTTCCACGGCCGTGGTTTTCGAAGAACAGACCGTAATTTTGAACAGAAATGGATTTCGTAAGGAGAGTTTCGGGAAGGATAAAGGAGAAGAAAGGGGACCAAAATAAGAAAAGAAAGGGCAACCCCTCCACATCTAGGGCACCACCACCCTCATCTCCCTCACCACCATCCTCACCTTCACCTCCATCTTCACCACCTCACCCTAGCATCCCAACCATACATGATGACCACCTAGCTGCATTTGAGAAGATAGAGAAGAGGGCAGTGATTGGCCCTAGGTATTTGTTGTTGGAGGATCTACATCCTCTCAACATAGTTGACGATCTTACATGGCTCTTGGATAGGGCCGGATTGACCGTCTTCACGAACATTCGTGAAGATGCCTATGAGGAGATCACCCGAGAGGTTGTGACGTCTTTCGAGCACAGCCATGTTGATAGGACTGTCTCCTTCCGTCTCATGAATCGAGACTACCAGTTGAGTATAGTTGAGTTTGGAGCCATTTTCGGGTTCCATGAGACCTACAATGGTCGATTCCCTAGCGGTATCTACCCTAAGGATTTCTGGGAGGAGGTAGCCATGATCTACGCCGACGAGGACCGTTGGCAACCCGCTGATACCAAGGCTAGATTGATGTACCATCTAGCCTTGAAGATAGCTCACCGTGTTCTTTCGGAGTGTCTCTTTCCTAGGACGGAGACGCCCCAAAAGATCAAGACGGATGAGTTATTCCTGCTATACTGTATGCTCTACGGTCGCCGCGCAGATTGTGCTACTCTTTTGGCGGCTACAATGAGTAAATTGAAGAACAAGAGGAAGTGGAACATTGGTTATGGAGGGATAGTGACCCACATAGCTAGGACATTCGGAGTGGATTTTTCTGGTTGCACCCGCATACCCGCCGTACCTCTAGGATTACATGCATTCATGGTTAGGGGACTCATCTTCCCCACACATAGAGGTCCGCCTTATGCGGGTATGCCCTGGGAGAGTAGGACAGGCAGGGGTATTGAGTGGCTGCCAGAGTATTCCATTGTGGCGGGACGCCACAATTGGAAGGAGACGTTCGCTGCGATGCATGCGAACAGGCTTGTAGCTCCCCCTTACGTTCCACCACCGGTTGAGGATGAGGAGGACATGGGAGAGCAGTACGAGAGTGGTGGAGGAGCGGAGCAGGAGTTCGGCACGTTTCCGGATCAGCCGGATGCGGCCCCGGATGTACCTAGGCGCTCTCCACGTCCAGCTAGAGCTTCAGGCTCGTCATCTCGCCGCGCCAGCGTGAGTGAGAGGCCCACGTGGATGACTACACCTCCCACTTGGTACAGCACACCTCCTCCTTGGTCCACGACACAGCCAGCACCACCACCACCAGCACCAGCACCAGCACCAGCCGATGCCCCCCTCATGGTATGATCACGCCCCGGGATGGTATGAGAGGATGCCGGATTGGGCCACCGGACTTTCAGAGAGAGTCGGAGCATTAGAGATCCGGGCGGATGCTAGAGACGGACGCTTAGACGACCTTGACCACATGATGAGGGACGTCTACCGCCAGCAGTTTGGGCGGTTCTATGATCCGAGTTTCTCTCCATTCCCACCTCCACCGGCGCCGCAGTGATTGATGACCGGACCGCTCGTTTGATTTAGACATTCCCGCCACCACTTGTGAGTTTCTTTTTCTTTTCTTTCTTTTGTTCTTTCTTGTGAACATTAGGGACAATGTTCGTCCTAAGTATGGGGTGGGATGTACTAAATGTTTGTAATAACTCTACTCTATATGTTGCTTTCATTCCGAGACTATCATTGCATGTTCATTATATGTTACACGTTTCATTCTTGCATTGCATGAAAAAGAACTTTAAAAACCCATAAAAATTGAAAAATTTTGAAAATTTTGTGCTTCTAATGAATTGAGATGATTTCCATGATAATCACTACTTGTGAATTGAGTTTGATGACAATTGCATGCTTAAAAGGATTGTAAATTGAAATGAATTTGAATGAATGAATTTTACCTCTTTTGCAAGCTTTATAATGTGAAAACGTTACCTAAATCATGTTGAGAGATTGAAGTTGAAATCACATTATAAGTTCCTATACTTCTTGTTGAAATGATTAAGGCAATTCGATACTTTCTTTCTTCTTTCTTTGATCATCTAGCTCCTCATTGAAATATTAGCCTCCCTTACCTATCCGAGAATTTGGAGAAGTGAATGAGAAAAAGGCATGTTTGATGTGGGAGGGCCATGAGAGCAATTATTTGCAATCAATCGAATAGAAAGAAATTATAGGTTTGGGGAAGTCAATCATGACGATGAGTAACTCGGCACCATTCACATAGCCGGGTGTTTGTGTCTTGCCAAAGTCGGATTGAGCGATAGTCCTAGCGGATTATGGTATGTGCGCTAAGGGTTTGAGGCATCTCTTGCAATTTTGAGAAACGCCAATCTCCTAGGCTTCGGTTTTTGTGCACCTCTATCCATAACTCCAAAAGTAAAGTCGAAAAAGAAGGGAGCAAAGCTCTAAGTGAAGTGTTGCGGAAACCGCAAAAGAAGAAGAAGGTAGTTGTCCACTTTCCCGGATTTATGCACCACTCTCCCTTAAAGTTTTCCCTTCCCTTCCATACTCTAGACCTTTTCTTTGAAAGTCCTTAAGATCAAAAGAATGTTATATGGCTTGGTGATCTAAATTGAAGTTCTTATGATTGATTTTGATAATATTTGAAGGTTATAATGCTTGTTTGGAAGTTAAATTGATTCATGAGTTTTCTTTGCCTTTTACTCTCTAATCAAGTGTGTGAAAGTTTGAAAAACGATTGAAGCAAGGTTTGAGAATGATCTATTCTTTAGAAGTCACTTTCATCCAAAAGAAGGTACACATATTTCATCCTAACTCTTGTTTAAAACTTTTTGAAAGACTTTGCTTAGGGACAAGCAAGTACTAAGTATGGGGTTATTTGTTAGCATGAAATATTGTGATATTTTAGGCACGTTTTCTAATCGTATTTGATTCATATTGATAGTCTTAGATTGAGCTTTGTGCATATGTGAGCTAGTATTGCCTATATTGTCGATATGGATGTCTACACGAGTTCTATGTTGATTATAGGTGATTTGGAGCTATTTCCGAACGGAATCGAGCAAAGGAGAGTTGAGTTGATATGTCCATAGATCGAAGACACTTTTTGGAAGCAATTTGGAGTCTTAGATTGAGGAATGCACGAATGAAGGCCAAAAACCACGCTCTTACCCTAAATTACGGCCGTGGAAACCAAGTCAGAATTCGATGTTCATTCCAGGGGATATTACGGCCGTGGAACTAACCGTAGTAGTTTCCACGCCCTAAATTACGGTCGTGAAAAGATTCCACGACCGTGATTTTGGCGAATCTTTTCGCCATGTTTCGAAGCCACGATCTTTTGAAGATTGGGCCGGGCCGACATTTTGCCCTGCATTATAAAATAGACGGATGAGGCAAGATTCCGTCACCTCGCTTACGACCTTTCAACCCTCGCTTAGCGGCAAAACACAAAAACCCTCATCTTGGAGGTAATTTGGAGATCTCATTGAAGATCAAAGTTCGTATTGAAGAGTTGCTGTTGGTGATCTTCGTGTTTGTGGAAGATCGAAGTTCTTGGAGGATTTTGCAAGAAGATCTCTCTTCTTGTTTAGGTTTGATTCAGAATCGGATTGACATCCCGTTTCTCTTCTTTCCTAAAGATCGTGATTGCTTGGTCCGTTTTGAATCTTTAGATAACACTTGTTCTTGATTGTGATTTTGAGATTCACTTGAAGATTATTGATAGTTCTTGAAAGTTTTCATCTTTTATCTCTTAATTCTTGAATCAATATCAATATGACAGTTATTGGCTAAAAACCCTTAACAATTCTAAGGTGAAGGGTTGATAGTTGTGGCTTAGATGATGATAGATCGATCGTAAACAGATTAGACCCTGAGAGTTAGAGAATTATCGCCGACAACCCTAAATCACGGGCTGTTCTTGAGTTCCACGACCGTGGAATCTCAAGAACTAACCGTGATTTTCCTTAAGTCTACGAGCCTGCTTTTACTTTAATCTAAAGTTAAAGATTTGCTTTAGCTTAGCTTGGACTTGTCTTTTCTAGGTGGTAGTGAAGCCTCAACAACCTCTACCTCGATTGTGAGCCTCAACAACCTCAATCGGATAAGTTAGTCTTGATCTTTAGATTATAAGTTTGGGTATTTGATACTAATCCTTGCCTTTAGAATCTTTCTATATTGAGCCTCAACAACCTGTATAGGGAGTGTCTTTTAGGTGAATTACATAAGGTTTTTGGAACCTCAACCGTACGATTACCTTACATTAGTATACCCTTGCATATCTCGACTCTGTCTTTATATCATTAGTATATCTTGAATCAATTGCCACAGCTGGATACTTGGATCTTTAGGATTGTTGTTTTCCCGATAATTTGCAAACTCCCATATTCATTTGCTTGATAATCTGCGATCGAGTTCGTTCCACCCAAATCCCTGTGTTCGATACTCTGGAATTCTTGCTAATCTACGTCGATCCGTACACTGCGGGTTCGCTGCTTGATTCTAGTTTTATAAATTTAAAACTTATTTGCACACACCTCTAGGGGCGAACAGTGACCATCCTTTCTCTAGGATCATGCTCGAATGTACTAAGGAACTCTAGGGTGATCTCGGTATATGCATCCTCTCTAATCATAGCAAACTGTCTCAGCCCAACTCAATCGAGCATCATATCCACATCCTCTCGAACAAACAAGGAATCTAGATCATCTAACACAATGTAGCGAGGAGGGGTGAATGGGCGATCTAAGATATGTTGATATCTTTTCTTGTGTTTGGATAGGGGAGGGGGAAGCTTAGGAATGTTTTGAGATGGTGGTGGAGGTGGGGGAGGGGCTTTGGAAGAAGATTCCTTCTTCTTCCCCGTATTTCTAGTTATTCTCTTCACAATATCCATTTCTGCAGCAAAAAATCGCCCTGTTCTTCACAAAAATCGGACGATTTTTCTGGGTTAGGTCGATTTTTCTGTCGATTTCTAAGATTCTCACAATTCTGTAAAGTTCTGTCTCAACAATCACCACATACATTTCCCTATAGTGATTCCTAAGCAAACTCCTCTATCAATTTCAGCAAACAAACACTTCCTAAGCAAGATTCAAATTCGAATTAGAAACTTAGGTTTTGGAATGAAAAACCTGAATTCCGTATGGAAGAGTCAATTGCCGTGCTTGTTGTTGATAGATCCTTGTTCCTTGTTGAAGATGCTTCAGTTTGGGGCCAAGAATCATTCAAAATGATTAAGGAATGAGGATTGTAGGGTATGGGCGATTTTCGGAGTTCTTGAGATAGAGAAATCGAGAGTGGAAGTGTTTGGAATGAGGGAATCGAGTGTTTAAGTCTTTATATAGGGTCGAGAAATTGTGAAGAAAATCGGACGATTTTCAAGGTCGATTTAATCGTCGGGGCAATTTTTCTCTCGTTTTCTCTGAACATATGGAAAATCGGACGATTTTTCTAGGCAGGTCGATCTCCAGGTCGATTTTTCTTTCTGTTGTCAAAAATCGACTTGCTCTGTTCCTGAATCGAATGATTAACTTAATGCAACTCGATTTTTCTCTGAACACATGGAAAATCGGACGATTTTTCTAGGCAGGTCGATTTTTCTTTCTGTTGTCAAAAATCGACTTGCTCTATTCCTGAATCGAACGATTAACTTAATGCAACTCGATTTCCTTCCTTGTTCTTCATGGAAATTGAAGATTTAACTGATTTATGCTCCCTTTCTCCATAGATCTCTCAATTTGGACCTAATTTCCTGCGATTAATGACACGACAAACCAAGAGTGCATCGAGGAACAAATAAAAAGCGAAAACAAAGAAACAAAGCAACTAATCTACTCTAACTAAGTGATGAAAGGAGGGAAAAAACTATACTATCATGGGTTGCCTCCCAAGAAGCGCTTGATTTATCGTCTTTAGCTGGACGGTGTATGGTTTGTGTTCAATGGAGGAGGATAGGAGCTATCTCCTCGACCGGAGCTTCCGGTGTGTATTTCTTCAACCGTTGGCCATTAACCTTGAAACTTCCGCTTTGTTCACCCCATACTTCAACTGCACCATGGGGAAAAATTCGTTTAATTACATAAGGTCCTGTCCAACGGGATTTAAGCTTACTTGGAAACAGACGAAGCCTCGAGTTGAATAGAAGGACTTGATCTCCCTCTTTTAGATCTTTTGGAATGATATGCTTATCATGCCAACGCTTTGTCCGTTCCTTGTAGATCTTTGCGTTCTCATACGCATTTAGCCGGATCTCATCCAGCTCATTGATGTCTAAGAGCCGCTTCTCTCCGGCTTCTTTCATGTCAAAGTTGAGCCACTTGATAGCCCAATATGCTTTATGCTCTAGCTCTACAGGAAGATGACAGGATTTACCATAGACGAGATTATATGGAGTCGTACCTATTGGTGTCTTGAAGGCTGTCCTGTACGCCCATAGTGCATCGTCAAGCTTCATTGACCAATCTTTCCTCGTTTTAGAGACGGTTTTCTCTAAAATTCCCTTGATTTCTCTATTGGATATCTCAACTTGTCCGCTAATTTGCGGATGGTAAGGTGTAGCTATCTTATGGGTCACCCCATACTTAGCCAATAGAGTCTCAAATCGACGGGCTGTGAAATGCGTTCCTCCGTCACTAATGATGGTTCGGGGAGTTCCGAACCTTGGGAAGATCGTTCTATTGAAAAACTTCACCACTACCATTGCATCATTAGTAGGAGAAGCGATTGCCTCTACCCATCTTGAGACATAGTCTACGGCAAGAAGTATATATTGGTTTCCGCATGAAGATGGGAAGGGTCCCATAAAGTCGACGCCCCATACATCGAAGATTTCTACTTATTGTATGTTATTGAGAGGCATCTCATTCCTCCTTGATATATTACCTGTCCTTTGACAAGCATCACAAGCAACAACAAACTTTCGCACATCTTTGAAAAGTGTAGGCCAAAAGAAGCCGGAACGAAGTACCTTAGCACAAGTCTTGTTGGAACTGGCATGTCCGCCACATGGTAGGGAATGGCAATGGCGGATGACACTATCCACCTCATCTTCGGGGATACATCTCCTGTATATGCCATCGGGACCTCGTTTGAATAGAAGAGGTTCATTCCAATAGAAATGCCGGACGTCTCTAAAGAACTTCTTCTTTTGAGCATATGAAAGTCCGGGTGGAATCTCCTGACAAACAAGGTAATTCACAATGTCAGCAAACCATGGATCATTACCTTTTGAGATGTGTTGAAGACACTCTTCGATCTCATGTAGTTGCTCGTCAGGGAATGAGTCGTCTATAGGAAGTTTATCCGTCTCGTCGGTGAGTTGCGGAAGACGACTAAGATGATCAGCAACGGAGTTTTCCGATCCTTTCTTATCACGAATCTCCAAATCGAACTCTTGTAAGAGTAAGATCCATCTTAGAAGCCTTGGCTTCGCATCCTTCTTTGTGAATAAGTAGTGAATTGCGGAATGGTCCGTATAGACTATCACCTTTGCACCTACAAGACAGGAACGAAATTTTTCAAAAGCGTATAAAACGGCTAAAAGTTCCTTTTCTGTGGTTGCATAATTATATTGAGCTTCATCTAGCATTTTGCTAGCATAGTAGATGGCATGAGTGCGACCATCTTTCTTCTGTCCAAGTACGGCTCCTATAGCAACGTCGCTTGCGTCGCACATGACCTCGAAAGGAATAGTCCAATCGGGTGGTTGAATGATTGGTGCTGAAATCAAAGCTTCTTTGATCCTGCAAAAAGCATCTAAACAATCTTTCGAAAATTTGAAAGTTGCGTCTTTCATCAAAAGATTAGTTAAGGGTTTTGAAATCTTAGAAAAATCCTTTATGAATCTCCTATAAAAGCCTGCATGCCCTAAGAAACTTCTAATTCCTTTCACAGAAGAAGGGCGAGGTAGCTTCTCAATGGTTTCTATCTTTGCTCTATCAACCTCTATTCCTCTTTGTGATACTAGATGACCTAACACAATCCCTTCGGTGACCATGAAATGACACTTTTCCCAGTTTAAGACTAAGTTAGTGTCCTCACATCTCTTAAGAACTAGTGAAAGGTTATAGAGACAGTTATCAAAGGAAGAACCATATACCGAAAAGTCGTCCATGAAGACTTCCATGATATTCTCTACGAATTCGAAGAAGATTGCCATCATACACCTTTGGAAGGTGGCTGGAGCGTTGCATAGGCCGAATGGCATTCTTCTATAAGCAAACGTACCCCAAGGGCACGTAAAAGTCGTCTTCTCTTGATCATCCGGATGAGTTGGAATCTGAAAGAAACCGCTATATCCATCTAGATAAAAAAAAGTAAGAATGTTGGGCTAACCTTTCCAACATTTGATCAATAAAAGGAAGGGGGAAGTGGTCCTTCCTAGTGGCCACGTTCAGTTTGCGGTAGTCGATGCACATTCGCCACCCTGTAACTGTCCGTGTGGGGATAAGTTCGTTGTTTTTGTTGGCAACAACGGTAATGCCTCCTTTCTTTGGTACTACCTGTACTAGACTCACCCATTTGCTGTCGGAAATAGGAAAGATGATACCTGCATCAAGTAGCTTAAGGATCTCTTTCTTCACGACCTCTTTCATTGCCGGATTTAACCGTCTTTGAGGTTGGCGTGAAGGCTTGTAATCCTCTTCCATTAGAATTTTGTGCATACATAGGGAAGGTTTTATTCCTACTAAATCATCAATAGTATAACCTAATGCTCTCCTATGTTGCTTCAGAACATGCATAAGTTTCTCTAGTTCAGCATCATTCAGTTTCGCATTGACTATGACCGGATATGTGGAATTAATGCCAAGAAATGCGTACCTTAAATGCGTGGGGAGTGGCTTCAATTCTAATGATGGAGGTGCCTTGATTGGTGATGATTTGTGGCCTTCGGATGTTGTGGGAGAGGTCTCTAGAGGTGGGGTGATGTATCATTAGAGTCGAGAACAGCTGCGATGAAGTTTGGAGAATCCAGAAAATTTCCCACTGGATCGACCTCCCCTGAAGTAAATCGGTTGATCTGAGGCACGATTTTTCTTTCTGTTGTCAAAAATCGGGTTGCCTTTTCAAAAATCGGACGATTTAGTTTATGCGGGTCGATTTTCTTCACAGTTTCCGGAGTTAATTCTAGTTCTTCAAATCTTGTTCCTAGTTCTTCCTCCATATCATCTAATGCTTTCACATCCTCATTGCAATCATGTTCTACTCCTTCCTCCATGATGCTCATACTAAGAACCTTTTGAAGAGGGTATTTCATTAAGATTGAACTTACTACCTCTCTAGACTCTTCTTCATCAAAAATATCAAAGACATCGTCTCTCAAGGCTGGCTCTTTGATTAAGGAAGAGAGTATGAATTCCACCTTCTCTTCACCTATATGGAAAGATAGCTGGCCATTCTTGCAATCGACCATGCATCCGGATGTTGCAAGGAATGGTCTCCCAAGAATGATGGGAACCGGATAATTTGCAGGGATGTCAAGAACGACAAAATTTATAGGAATGTAAAACTTACCGAGTTTTACCGGAATGTCTTCTAATATCCCAACCGGCTTAGTGGTGGAACGATCAGCCATGTAGAGTGTGATCTTCACCGGTCTAGGCTCTCCTAGACCAACTGCTTTGCATAGAGCAAGTGGTATGATACTCACACTTGCTCCAAGGTCGCAAAGTGCATCATAAGTAGTCTCTCCCAAAGTGATGGGTATGCAAAAGGATCCTGGATCACGGAGCTTAGGTGGCATATTCTCCGTCATAGTCTTGATGAGTTCGGATGACTCCATACTCATCTTGACTTCTCCGATGTCTTCCAATTTCCTCTTGTTAGAGAGGATCTCCTTGAGGAATTTCCCATAAGCTAGCATACCTAAAATTGCATCCATAAAAGGTATATTAATATGCAGCTTACTCATAAGTTCAACAAACTTACCAAAGTGTTTATCTAGGCGTGCATGCGCTCTAGATTGAGGAAAAGGTAGAGGTGGTTTGTAGGCGGGAGGAGGAACATAGATATCTTCCTTCTCTTTTCCCTCTCCTTCTTTAGTGGTGGTTTCAACTACTTTAGGTTGAGGATCGGTAGTTGTTATGCCACTCCTAGTAGTGATCGCCATAACCCTTCCCTTTGGGTTATCTTCCGTCTTCCCGGGAAGTTTCCCTTGGTCTCTTGGAACTTCTCCGGCCTTGTTAAATACTTGGCTTTCCAAAGCTTTGTGAGCTTTGTCAACCGAAGTTATATAGCTCTCCAACCCTTGTAGTTTGCCTAGGATCGTCTCTAGCATGGGATCGGGTTTGTTTGATCCGCTTGATTGTTCCTGGCTTGTTAAAGGAGTAGAAGAAGATGGAGATATTAGAGCCTTTTTAGCATGAGAATAAGGATTATCTGGATTTTGTTAATTTGACCTCCAATTGTTGCTATTGGAGTTTCTATTGTTGTTATTCTAGTTTGAGTTCCGGTTGTTGTTCCGGTAGTCACCTCTTTGATTGTTATCCCTTCCCATATAGTTGGCTTCTTGCTCCTTAGTCTTTTGAAGACTTGTTTTGAGCACTTCCCTCAACTCTTTGATCTCATTATTGAGGGAGAATATTTGTGTTTGAGCAGCTTGGTTCAACTTAGCTCCCGGATTGCCTTGATTCCGGCTATTTGAGTCCATCTTCCGGTGGGAATACTTCTCAATCACTTGGACTTACTTTTCAATGAAGTCCCAAACGTCATCCTCTCTCATATCCATGAATGTGCCACAAGAGAGAGATTGAAGGTTGAATTGTGTTTCCACATCCAATCCCTTATAGTAAATCTCCAATAATTCCAGTTTTGAAATGCCATAGTGTGGGCAATCCAACAAGAGATCCTGAAACCTTTCCCAAGATTGAAACAAGCTTTCGTTAGGTTTCATAGAAAAAGCATTTATCTTACCTCTCAATTCCGCCGTTTTGGATGGCGGAAAGAACTTGGTGAGGAATTCCGAAGACAATTCCTCCCATGTAGCCAGCTTTGCAGCTGGAAGTGTTTGGTACCAAGCTAGAGCCTTGTCCTTCAAAGAAAAGAAGAACGGTTTGATCTTGTAATTGCTTGTAGTAGCCTTCTTCGGCTTCATAGTCTCCATGAGAATCTCGAAATTCTGCAAGTGTTGATGTGGAGATTCAGTACTTGCTCCGCCATATTGACTTTGGCGAACCATGGTGATGACTTGTGGTGAGAAGCTAAACTCTTGGATGTCTTCAGCTCCGAAATCCACACCTAGACGGCGTGGTTGCTGAATTGGGTCCATCCGTTGCCCCAAAGTTCGGGGTCTATCACCTTCATTAGCAACTCTCACATTCCTAGTTGGGATGTGAGGAACAACCCGTGGTTTTAGGGTGTTTCGAATAGGACGAAGTAGTGGATCGATCTCCTCAAGCTCCGGCATGTCCGGGTCAAGTTCTTCATCATCGGATGAGTCATTCCTAATGGATTTAGTCGGTATCTTGACTTTCTTCTTCTTCCGAGATTCATTCAATTCCAACTTCATGTCCAACATCATAGCTCTTAGTTCATCAATCAGAAATTGATGACTCGTTTCAGCATCTAGTCGTGCTTTCTCACTCAACTGAAGTTGGCGTTGAGCTTCGTTCAGTTCAGCTTGGAGATTTCTCTCATTGTTCTCAGCCATTTCTTTTCCTTCAACTTTCTTCTCAAAGTTTTCTCCAATTCGGGGTCGAAAGGTACTAGATCTTTAGTGGATCTAGTCTTTCACATATACCTAAAGAACCTACAAAGATCACTCAAGTAGACAAATCAAATCACAAGAGCAAGAGCTCTCAAGCTAGTCAACCGAAAACCGAATTTAGTCTAGACTAAATCCCCGGCAACGGCGCCAAAAACTTGTTCGCTCAAAAAGTGTGTGCGTCAAAGTCTTAAATTTATATCTAGAACTCAAAGCAAAGCGAACCCGCAGTGTACGGATCGGCTGTAGTGAGGTAAGAATTCCAAAGTCGAACTCAGGGATTTGGTGAGAGTAAATTCAATTTCAATTATCTAGCGAAAATGCAAAAAGCTTTTGTGATCAAATAAGGGTAAAATGATTCCAAGGATTCAAGTATCCGATTTCGTCTTTCGATTCAAGACACTTCTATAGATATAAGGACAGAGTTTATATTGCCAAGATTATGTGTTCAAAGGTAGATATCGTACGGTGAAGTTCCGAAACCTATTTATCTAGTCCAAAGGTTCTCTCTATAAGGGTTGTTGAGGCTGAAATATAGAAAGATCTAAAGACAAGAATTATGTTCAAACTAACTATCTAAAACCCCAGGATATGACTCTCCAGAGTAAAGAATAGAAAGCACATTTAAGATCTTAATAAAGGATGTTGAGTCTCTCTATTACCCAAATCTTGTAATCTTAATCTATTAAATGTAGAATCAAGTTTGAAGTCTCTTCACACACTCAATTAGAAGTTAAAACGGTTAAACAAGGTTGGGATTTAGGCAAGGATTAGTTTTGGTTAAAGATTAATTCAATTAAAGTTTGTCAGAAGAATAAATCGGGCTGTTCATCATTAAATCGGCCGATTTACTCAAGAACACCCCGATTTTCCTGTTATCGCAAGACTAAAATCTAAACTCTCAGGGTCCTAATGTGTAAATGAGTTCAATCTATCATCATCTAAGCCTTAATCATCAACTATTCTCCCCAGAATCACAATGGTTTTAGCCAACCATTTTCAAAATCGAATCAAATTAAAGATTGAGTGAAATATCGCAAATAAAACCGAATCTTGAATAAAAACTCAATAACCTTCAAATCTGTAAACAATTCTCGAAACTGATCAATGTATCTCTTAAGTAACTCAAATTCCTGTTCAGAAACCACAATTACTTTAATGGACAAAGAAATCTCACAAACAATGATCAAGATTGACTTTCCGGCTAAAGTCCTTCAATCCTTCCCCAAGAATCTTCAATCTCTCTCAAACGTGTAAAGATTTCCTGCTGCGACCTCTCTGATTTCGTTCGTAGGGTTCCAACCTATAGTTTCTTGCTAATGGGCTGTTTGGCAAAACTCTCCTCTAGCCCAAAAGAATTGGGCTTTGTGTCGTCTTGTCATTTGGCCGAAAAACGAAGGAAATCGGCCTAGTCGATTTATACACAAAACCGTTCGATTTCTAAAGAAGAAAATCGTCCGATTTATATGTATAATGGCACGATTTTCTTCAACAGAAAGTACTCTTCTTTTGGCTCGTCTTCTATGCTTCTCCTTTGCAACTCCTTAGCTCTTTGTGATCCCTCTAAGACTTCTTTAGCTTCCCTAACGTCCTTGGATGCTCCTTGCTCCACTTTTGCTTTCAATTGCACTCCATTTACCTATAATTCATCAAAAAACTCGTGTAGACCTCTATTTCCGACAAATGGTTGAATAGAACATAAAAGGCACACAAAATCTCTCTAAATGCAAGGCAAACTGAGACAATCTTCTACAATATGCATGAATATAATGGTACATAATTCATGTCATCAGCATTCACAATATCAAAGGAGAGACTAGGAAGGCCGTTGCACAATCAAAGAACCGAAGATTCGACGTTTCTAGATTGTAGCCGCGGGGCGAATCTTGTGAGCTGCAGGGGCGGATCTTGTAAATCGCAGGGGGCCTCAGTATGTGATAACCGAAAATTTATTTTTTCATTTTTAGAGTCAAATCGAACCTCTACCGATTTGGACCATCTTCTTACAATTTATGTGATACTTAGTATCACGTATCGTTAAATTATTTTATCATTTCAAGTGCGTTTTTCCTCACATAAATTACACATCAAGACAAGCCTGTCGGGCCCATCTAGACAGGCTCAACAATAGCCCCTGAGGAAGCAACGCCTCCAGCCTTTCCTTTGCATGACTCCCGTAACAGTCACGATTCCTTTGCCTTTTACACACCGCGATTTCCGAGAGCAGCATATTTCCTTCCTAATTTTGTTCTCCCAACCGACTTCTAGCAAATGGAACCCTAACCGATCTTCTTCCCCAAAAACGTTATGCCTCATCTCATCCTTCAAGAATCAAAAATAGCGGAATCGTCTTCTCCTTCTTCAAGATTCAAACACAACAGGGCCGCTTCCTCCATCTTCACGAACAGCATAGCCGCTAGAGCGACTCTCTCTTTCACTGTTCCTCACCGACGCTCTCAACTCTCTCAAGACTACACTGGGGTTGCCACCGTAATTACGCTTATTTCACCGGCGTCGAGGTCCTCGTCAAAAATAGGTATCGGCTAGATCCAGATTTTCGGAAATTGGCCGGCAGCGTCTGCGTTTTTCAACACTCTTGTTGATGTAAGCCTAGACACTTACCTTTTGTACAATTTTTGGATATTCATAACAGTTATGAGACTTAAATCTTGCTACCATGTTCCTCAGAAATTTCAACAGGGACTCCCATTCATAACTTTTCGATTCTAGAATTCAAATCCATCCTTGGACTATTTCCTAGTGTATTACGATCGATCTACAATCCGAAGCGATGAGCTCCTCTTTACCTATTAAGCTTATACCTTCTATTGTAAATATGGTGAATTAGACATCCGTAGGATTCGATTAAGAGGGTAGCAAGAGTTTTGTGAACTAGATGTTTGGGGACATGATTGAAGCGAAGAGTAAAGTTTAGAAGGGATTCAAGGGTATTTTAGTGGATATATATATATATATATATATAAACGAGTCCACCTATGGGATGTTCACTAATTAGCACGTTTATGTAAATTACACCGTCAAGTTTATATTCTGTTAACCAAAGATATATACGAGTAGGAAATTTAGCTTTCGGGATCGATACGACATGGCATGTTACATTTAGGTTTTCTCAGAAATTTTTTGGTTTTGGTAGAGCTCTGTAGTTCTTTTTTTTAGAGTTAGACTTTATGTCTTTGAGTTTTAGTGAAAGTTGTTAAAGTTTTCTAGACTTTGTAGGGTTTTCTGAATCCGGGGGGTAAAATGGTCTTTTTACACTTATAAGGCTAGCTTCGATTTCTCTTCTCTTAGATGACTCTTGCCAACTTAGAAGTTGGAAACTTCAAAGATTTTGGATATGATATTGATCCAAATCTCCTTTTATTATTAGGCGTTTGAGATCTTACTCTTGCGGAACAAGTATTAACGTTAACAAGATTTTTGACTCAATTCAGGTAAGTCCTTTGGGCTTACTTAGCTAGATTCTAGATATGAGTGTGAATAATGATAGTGGTGTTTGAATGATGTGTTTATAGTTGTACTTATTATTAATTATCGACCGACCTACACATTTGGCCTAAGAGTAACTGGCGGTGGCATCTGCTTAGTTAGCCCGAGGGCGTTGGGGGTTTCTTTCGGGACTAGTCCATACTTGGTTTGCAGGGACGCCACCGGCGGAGGTGTGCCAAACCATCACCAGTTGGATAAGGAACGGAGGCGAGAAATCTTAAGATATCTCATGCCACAACTTTTAAAACGGAATGAAGTGAATTACCTAAATTATCAGATAATAACCGGTTTGTGTGACAGTAGGATGATTGTTAGCTAACGGTTTATCCGTGTTGTACTTTTTGTAGAGATAGACAATTGCAGAGAGATCCGGGACGGATGGTCAGCCGGGTCCACGTACTCATTAGATGGGGACGGGGGAGTCTTCCTTTCGGCTTGTATATTATATATATATATATATATATATATATATATATATATATATATATATATATATATATATATATATATGTTTTGTAAGGCTGTCATGTGTTGTTCATTCATACAAATACTGTTAGTTATTTCTAAAGAATTTATAATACATTTGTGCCTTGTTGTAAGATCATAGTAAAGTTGTTGTCAAACTAAGGTCGGGACCCATTGTGTGGTCCTAACCAGTAGCTCCCCGAGTTCTGAAAATTTGGGGTGTTACAACCCGTAGGGGCGGACTCTGGGTCCTGCATACCGTAGAGGCAACGTCCTAACACCGCAGGGGCGGTTTCTGCACCAGTAAGCCTCCAATCTCTTGTTCCTTCCTTCCCTTTCCGCTTCCTTGATCTTGATCCATCTTAGTAGCATGCTAGGTTGGCTTAACATAGGTGATATGGAATGCCAAGTAGTGGCTTGACCCTAAGGGTTATCTTGTGAGAGTTGAGGGTATGTGGGTTTTGATATTGTAGTATGATCTCTTAAGATCTTTGAGGATATCGGTTTGGGGCAGAGTTGTTATGTTGGGAACCTTTGAGGCGGTGGACTGAGAGTGATCATATATCTTGTGTGTTTATGAGTTGTAAGGATTGTGAGCACTAGAAGTCTAAGGACTTCAAGTTGGTTGGAGTGTTGATTTATCTTGAGTTTATGGTCTTGTGAGGATGTTGAGCCTAGAAGTCTAAGGACTTGTAGTTGACTAGAGTTTTGTTTGATTCGTGTGCCTTGTGTTGAACAGGCGTTGCGTGTGTTCCCACTATAAGTAGAGAGAGTGTTGACCGAGTTTTGCTTTGGGACTAGTAAGTCCACGGACTTACTTAGCTGACTTCTTTGTATTAGCATGTTGTGTTTTGGTTGTGTGTGTTAGTTATGTTAAACAACAAAACCGGAGTAGGACGACCTATATATATTACGTAATTGGCCCAATTGTATGATAACGGGCGGTGACATCACTGTCTAGCTCTTGCGAGAGCTAAGAGGTTCTTTGCGACTAGCCCAGAAAGGTAGACGGTCATATGCATTACTACCATTCCTTACTGGTAAACGGGGACAGAGGTGAGGTCCGGGAATCCCTCATGTCAGAAAATAAGTATCATTAGTAAGGAATAACGTAAATGAAGGTAATGAATGGACTTGATTGCTTGCATGTTGTATGTGTTCGTTATGTGTTTACGTGTCTTTACCTTTATTCTAATGCATAGAATGTTTAGCTAACGGCTTTATACCGCTTGTAGATGCCTTGGAGGTTAGGGAGGCGGTCGAGTGATCCGTCGGTCGTGAGCAGACGGGATTCCGTACATTATAGGACGAGATCAGTTTATCTTTTATTATTGTTTCAGACGTTGTCATGTTGTTGGTTTTGAAAACTCGGCTGGAGTTATGTTTTGCGGTGGTATTTCAAATACTCATCATGCATTAAAACTCTTTCCATTTGGCTTTTATTTGTGTCGTGTTGTAAGGTCCGGTAAAGTTGTTGTCAAGTTAAGGGTCGGAACTCATTGTGAGGTCCTAGCCCGTAGCATCCCGAGTCTATCAAATTTGGGGTGTTATATAGTTTTTTCATATTCTGTTAATAATGCATCAACTAACACCACCGTCGTAAATGAATTGGTGGAGGATGTTGGAGAATATATACGAACTCCTTTTACTCACCAAAGATGTGCATGTCATATTTTGAACTTATATGTTCAAGATGGACTTAAAATTTTATATTTTTATGTTAACCCCCATCATCAACGTAATTGAACATATTTGGCACTCAACCGATTTAAGAAAAAAAAATGGAGAACAACATGTTTACAAAATAATGTTCACCCATTTGCATTTTCAAATGACATTGGAACTCGTTGGAACTCTACTTACAACTACTTTGTCAAACTCTTCGTAAAAAGATCTTTTACAATCATTTTCTGCACAAAATATTCCGTGGTCTATGTTAGATATTGAAACTATTTGGCAAACTTGTTATGATATTTGTAATGTTTAAAAGTTTTTTAGTGATTCAACTAATATGATGAGTTATGTTTAATTTACACTCCCACTTCTTGTAGCGTTTTTTAAATAGCCGTAAATGTTACCGAGGCTTTACAAACCGGTTTTACTTATCCAACCCTTATAAATGCTATAACTGACATAAAATTAAAATGCTAAAATATTATACCGATATTCCCTTGGTTTATCAAATGTCCGCCGTTTTTTATCCTAGACTTAAAGTTGATGGTGTTACCGAATGGTAGAGTGTTTATTATAAATGTTTAGGTTTAGGTTCTTCTACAAACACTTCTACCATTATTCATGAAGTTCGTGTTGAAATTGAAAATTTTCTTTCTTCTTTTGAAACAAGTGCTAGTTCTTCCGCCAAAACGACTCCTCCACCCTCTTCTTCTTCATCTTCTATTCTTGCAAAAGCTAAAAAAATTTTAGCTAAAAGAACAAAAACACCACGGCATTCATCCGTAAGTGCGCAATTTTAAGATTATCTAACATGTGTTTAGTTTTGATAGTGAAACTTTTGAAATTTTGGATTGGTAGAAGAGGTTAGCCCCGAAGTATCCAACATTGATAAAAAATGTGCAACAAGTCATGGTTGTGCCCGCACCAACGGTTGCCGTGGAGCAAGCTTTTAGCCAAGGAGGGAACATGCTAAGTTACAAGAGAAGTCAATTTAAGCTCGAGAAATTGGAGGCACAATTATGCATTCAAGATTGGATAAGGGCAAAGAATGGGAAACAACGGAATGTCCCGGTTTAGGACTCAAGATCGGATTCCAACACCGATGATCCGGGCACAACTTCTGAGTCCGATGCATGAAGGTTAGCGGGGTAACTATACTCGGAAGTCCGACAAAAGGTAACTAAAGGTAAGAGAACTACGTGAGCTTTGATTTCAATTAACCCCGAGAGGATACATAGGCAACCGGGAAACCGATTCAAGCACTTTCTCCTTTTTTTAATTAAATTATTAATATTATCAATTTATCATCGAGATTTGGAGTAAAAAAACTGAGAGCAATCTCAATCAAAATTTCCAAACTCTTGCACGATATTTTAGAAATTTTGACCGAGATTTCTCTCGTTTTTTTTAAATTTAATCGGCTACTAAACTGGAGGTTTAGGAACTCTCGTTTTTTTAAACCTAAACCACACGTTTCATCTCGGCGGATTTAGGTTCAGGTTTGGCCTTGCGCCAAACTTATACCGGCGGTTCACAAACCTAAACCTGAGGTTTAGGTTTGTGACCCAAGTCTAACCACGATGACGCGATCTCTGGTTAAACTACATGTGTTCACTTATTTAAGGGCTCGTGATCTTAAATTACTGACTCACATATCCAATCCGACTAAAAGAAGATGGATATCTAGATACTTTGGATCAGGCTCGAATCGATCTTTTACACATGTTCAAAGCCATGCTTCCGGGTCGGATATATCCGTTTCAAAAATAAGATAAATATGACCTTTAACTATGTAAAACTCGAGTCACCCATGTGAGTTACAAACTATCAACCACAAACCGCGCGTTTTTTCCAACCTAGTATATTAAAATCATACAATCTCATAACTTGAATTTCTTCAGGAACCCTTATCAGTGTGATGCCAAAAACATGATATCACGATTTATGACTATTTATGTGTAAATTTTGATGAATTTTATAATTTGTTACCCACTCACAAAAAGATGAAGTTCATTACAAAACGTCATTTTGATTAATTTGTATAAAACAAATTGGATTGTGCAAAATATAATTCTCATATACATATACATGCTTATACATATACATGCTTAAGGGATTTATGTTTATAAGCACAAAGTCTAACAAAGACTCAACAACTAATTAATTAAATGAAATTTGAATTATAAAGAATATCATTTAAATTTAAAGAAAAATAAAGAAAATGAGAAATAGGATTGGAGGAGTGCATGAACGTGGACAATCAGTTTAAGTTTCAAATCCACAGTAAATGAAGTTAATTAATTAACTTTATTAAGAAAATATTAATTTCAATTGTGACATAGTGGGTAGTTTTCAAGTAACTTCTCCCAAAACATCTTTATTAGGAAGCTTTAATTTACCTATAAAAAAGGGTTGAAAATCCTTCTCTCTCTTCTTCCCTATCGTTGTCTTCTTCTTCTTCCTAACATCCGCAAGATTGAAATCGATCAAAATAAACTGCGCATTTGGCTTTGTTTCTCTACGATCAAAGTTGAAAGTAAGTATGATTTTTTGTATAGAATTCAATAGCTTCTTTCAATTACAAATCATGCTTTTTCTTCATTCTCAACGTTGATCAAGATTTTGTGTTTTGGTATAAAAAACAATTTGCTCTTCCTTGGTTATGGTCTGTAGAATCCTTTTTGTAAAACAAATCTTACATTTTGTTTACAGGGGGATTCATAGCTATTGTCAGAATAAATCCACAAATATTTTGTTAAGCATAAATGCTTTCTTGATATCAATATATATATGACAGAGAAGGATGATATTGTTCTAAATTTTGTTCTGTCATACAAATTAACAAAGTTGTGTAGTGTTTGTTTTGGTAGAGATGAAGAGGTGGGTGATAAAAAAAATCAACTTTCTCTGCAGTTTATAGATCGTAGTTGATTGAAACTGATGGGTTTCTTTACTACAAAATCCGTGGTTGGTCGGAATCAAACGATTTCACCTCCGCAAAATCCGTAGTCGGACAGAATCGACGGATTTCTCCGCTACACCAAACTCCGTAGTTGATCGGAATCGATGGATTCTATTGCTACAACTTGAACACTTTGTGTCGATACAACGGCCACAATCTGGAGTAGGAAGGAACGACGGATTAATCTGAAGGGATAATAAAGAGACTATAAATCAAATCTTCTGTATATCTTCACTTCACTTTGAAACATAAAAGAAAGAAGAAAGTATACAGAAGGAATAATAAATGATATTTAATAAAGGATTTTGATTTCCAACTAAATACGTGGAAATGATTCAACTCCTATTTAATAGGAGTTAATCAGCCTTAATTGTAATCAATTTGGTTATAAAGGAGATTAAAAATTAAAAAAAAAGTCTTTAAAGAAAAACACACTTAAAGATAAGAAGACAAAGTGAAAGGAATTGTTTCTTTTAAACTTTTGATTACAATATAAAAGACCAATCAATGGGATTTAATTATTTTCCTATTAACAAGGGATCGAGATTAATTCCAGATCACTCAAAGTAATGAGGCTCACGTACATGGTTTCATGCATTGGAAGAAAAAAATTTATATATTGTTATCTTAATGAGCTTGGCCAAAAGAAAGTTAAAACCTGGTTTACAAATAACTGCTTAAAGAACGTAAACTGTAGCAAAAAAAAAATACAATTGTATACAAGTCTCGTAGTTGGTCCGAAAGTATATACTTTCGACCGCTACCTAAACTCATAGTTGGTCCGAAAGTAATTTATTTTCGACCTCTACTCAAAACCATAGTTGGTCCGAAAGTAAATACTTTCGACCACTAACTTAACCCGTAGTTGGTCCGAAAGTAATTACTTTCGACCGTTACTCAAAACCCGTAGTTGGTCAAGTTTAAGACCTTTGCACAATTCATGCATAATCAAGGTGAAAAGCTAGTTCATCGCTAAAATTACCCCTTCCTAAGTGAAATACTAGTAAGCATTATTTACCGGTGCGAAAATTTTAACAGTTACGGACATGACTCTTGGCTTATAAAACCATACAAAGTCAAAATATTAAATAGTTCTAAGGTAGAACTACATTATGACTTGATACTCGTTCTGAGTTACGTAGAAAATCCGATCTCAAATTAAATTGGATTCAGTCGACCCGTCCAAGTAAAGTATAATTAAATTCAAACCTTGGACTTAAAAAAAATCAAAATTCGCCAAACAAACTACGGGTGGTTTGATCTCTTGTAAAAGAGTACGTAGGAAACTCGATTAATAAATTATCGAGTTCGACCGCTAAACAAAAATGACTTTCATACAAAACTAAAGTCAAGAAAAGTATGTACAAATTTGTTCTTTTAAAAAGAACTACGTATGATTTGAGTCCGTTTATTTTTATGGATACGTAGAAAATTTGATACAAATAAATATTTATTAAATTCAATATTTTTGACTTTTATATGAAATGAAAGTCATAAAGTTAAATTTTAAATATTCTTTTAATACAAAAGGATACATATTAAATTTAATCGCAAAATATATTTTTAACTTTTATATCAAATGAAAGTCATAAAATTAAATTCTAAATTTATCCCTTTAAGAACTACGTGCGACTTGATTACTAATAAAAGATACGTAGGAAATTTGGTAAATTAAGAACCGAATTCAGTCACAAGTTTTAAAATAAAATAAAATAAAATAGCCTATCACTGTTCTTGATCATGTGCGTGATAGTAGGGATAAATTAAGCAACCCTTCCTAGAAGGTGGGTTTAATTTAATCCTTTGATGCATGGTCGAGATATAAATACCATGCAAATGATAGTTGAATCATCGTCTAGGCAACCCTTCCTAGAAGGTGGGTCGGGACTTTGATTCTCTGATGCATGAAAACACCGCACGGAACTACGTGAGACTTGATCCTCTTTAAAGAGGTACATAGGCAACCCGTCCAAAAACGGGTGCAGTCCAAATCACCAAAACCAAACCAAACATCGGTATTTATATAACTTAGAATCAAAAGGTTAAAAAGTAAGGGTCGAACTCAAATAAAAAAAATAAAATGTGTTTTGTAAATTTGTATTCGAATAAAACAGAAAAAGGCGTTTTGTAAATTTGTCTACTTTTTTTTACTCAACAATGACTTAGGATTAGACACTCATTTAGATAGATTTTTCACTCATTCATGCATGGTTTAGCACTAGTTCACGACGTTTGCACTCAATTCACGTATTTTGTCGAGATAGACGTCTACACGGACTTTTGCGCTGCTTTGTAGGTATTTTGGGAGATTTAGGAGCTTAATCGATACGTTTGAGTATTGTTCATCAAGATGACACACCCTCGGACTCATTAGGATGCAAGCTAGAGGCTAAGGAAGACCCATGGGACCTTGTTGGTGCAAGCCATGCCCCAAATCGTGACTCAATGATCCAAAACAAGCTGAGGCACCAAAACCACGGTCACTAGCACTTCCACGGCCGTGGAACCAGCCCGTGGTTTTTGCCAGACGGTTGTGACAGCTGTGCCACGATCTCATGGCCAACTCTAGCAAAGTTGTAGTATAAAAGTGGTCCTGCAAGGCTGAGAAAAGGGCATCTTTCAATCCCCTATCATCCAATCAAATCCACACTCTCCACCACACTCTCAACGAGAAGATTCTCTCAAGAGGAAGCTTGGGAGGAGGCTACCATTGGAGGAGGAGAAAAGCTCCATTGGAGAAGAAGAGAAGAACACCATTGCTAGTCTTTGATAAGTTTTGTAGTGAAGATTATCGGAATCGTTTTCTAGGGTTGTAAGAATCGATTAAACCTTCTTTTGAAGGGTTGTGAGTCTTTCTAATCTTACTTTCAGCTTGGTTTTACTTGCTTCACTTGTTCATCTCTTTCTTTTCATTATCTTGCAAATGGAAGCCTTGATTCTATGTTTGATGACTCCGATTGTGATGATGTATGTTGTAGGCTAAATAGATGCGATTCTAGGGTAAGGAAAGGATGGTTATGGCTAGGACTATGATAGGATGGACTTAGATTCGCCCTTGGATGATTCATTTTCTTGAACAAAGTCACTGCTATAGTCCACGGTTTGTTCTTGCCAGTCCACGGCCGTGGAAGTGGTAGAACAAGTCGTGGTTTGCCTGGTTCGTTTGGTTTGATGGATCTAGTTTTAGAACGTGAGGATGTTGAAATCCTAGTGTTTGTTGAGTTATATCTATCCTAGGGTGACCTAGTGTTAGCAACTAAGTGTTTAGAAGAGACCTACCCGGTGATTCTTACTCTTAGATTTCAAGGATGATAAACTCTAGGTAGTGGTGAGCCTCATAAGCCGCCATTGGACTAAGTGTGCTAGGATAGTTGTTTAGGACTTGCCCTTCCGAGACTTACCCGGTGAGGATAGGTTAGATCCCTAGGTGACAATCCGGTTTGTGTAGAATTCCATTCCTTAGGTTCTTTGAGACTTACCGGGTAATGAGACCTTAGGAACGGACTAGTGGACCATGAGACCTACCCGGTGATTGATCCCAATCTAGAAACACTAACTCCCAACATATTATAGTTAATCCAAGTAATGATTAGATAGCTTGAGTCCTATGCCATAACCGGAATTTCTAACCCCTAGAATCCGCTTTTCTCTCTTTGATCTCGTATCTCGTGTTTAGCTTGTTAGTTTGTGTCGATTTGTTAGCTTAGTTGATTGTTTATTTCGCATGATTTGTGATCCTTGATTGATCACCTAAAAACCCAACCAAAAACATTGAGATTTTCATTTCTTTATTTCCTTATCCTTACTTAGCCTAGATCTTCACTAAACTTAGTCACTAATCGATTCAATCTCACCTCAGTCTTTGTGTTCGACCTCGGAATACTATCCCTACTACAAAACGTCCCGTACACTGCGGGTTCGCTAGGAGTTAGGAGAAATATAACGAGTATAACTTTAAGGCTTATTGCGTGCACACACATCCTAAGCGTAACAAAACACATCCTAATAAACACCCTACAAGAATTTCTACAACGTAATGGTATATTTTTACATTCCCAAAATTAAATTCGACCTAACATTACAACTAAGTGGCGGAAAGGTGGTTGCAAAGGTAGCAATGGCAAATATGATAGTCTCTCATTGCCAAATGTGATAGTCCCATCTACCCATCTTTCTACCGCCCCATCTCATGTTGCAACACTAGCTACAAAACTATCGCCAAGATTCTATCCAACACAATCAACACCATTCTCCCTTACATCGTCCTCCCCTGCTAGAGTGCTTTTGTCAAGGGAAGATCCATCAAGCACAATATCCTCGTATGCCATGAACTCTTCAAGAATTACAATCAAAAGAGCATCTCCCCTAGATGTGCAATAAAGTAGACATCACCAAAGTTTTTAACTTAATCGACCACGACTTTATTCTCCTCAGTCTCCGTAAGTTTGGATTTTCTGAGGCCTTTGTTTAATTGATCAAATATTGCATCACTATTGCCTCATATTCAATCAAAATAAACGGATCTCTCAAAGGCTACTTCAAAGGTACCGGGGGCCTTAGGCAAGGCTCCCTCCCTCTTTTTGTCATTGCTATGGAGGTGCTCTCTTATATGATATATGAAAATACCACCAATCCGAACATTAACTCCCATCCCAAATGTCATAACTCACGCATTACCCACCTATGTTTTGCTGATGACCTCATGCTTTTCTGTAGAGGTGATATCTCCTTCATTCTCACCTTAAAGCACACTCTTGACTCATTTGGGGAAATCTCAAGACTCAAAGTAAACCTTTTAAAATCTTCTATATTCCTGGGTGGCCTTTATCCATCTCAATGATCACACATATTCAACTCCATTGGCTTCTCCCCTGGTACCCTTCCTTTCCATTACTTGGGCGTTCTTGTGGGCAACAAGAGATTGAATTTTCCTGACTACTAGCCCCTCATCACTAATATTACTAAAACGATTCACTTTTAGAGTTCCAAACCCCTCGCCTATGCTGGGAGAATGCATATCACCTCCTCTATTCTCATGTTCATGCATTATTATTAGTGCTCGGTCTTCCTTATTCCCTCAACGATTCTTCACAAGATTCAGAGTCTTCTTAAATCCTTTCTTTGGTCGGGGAAGGACTGTAGCAAACGTGCTCTTGTCTCTTAGAACACTTTGTGTACCCCAAAGATCATGGGTGGTCTTGGCTTCAAGGAGATCCTCTCCTGGAATAAAGCTCTGGTGCGTTTGGAATGACACAAACATCCTCAAGAAACGCTCCATGTGGAAATACCAATCTAAACCATAGTCAATATCTAGAACATGATTATCAAGGTGCGGGATGATATCATCTCGTCTGGGGTAGGGACTAACCTTATTATCCTGAATACCCGTTCTAATGGTTCGTTCTCTACCAAGCATTCTTACACCTTCTTTAGGAACCCCTCCCTTCCTCCCATCATCACCAGGCTTAACATGATCTGGCACGACCTCAATATCCCCAAGTGTAGTTTCATTGCCTGGATTGCAAGTCACCAGAAATATCTCACGCTCACCAAACTCCTCAAATGGAATATTGTCATTGATGACACTTGCAAGCTTTGTCGGAATCACCCTAAAGACGAAACTCAACTTTGGAACAACAGCGCTCCCCGAAGCGTAGCCTCATCTCCAGCATTAGAGTCTCCTCGATCACAACCTTCGTCTACTTCACTTGGAAGGTTATGAATGAGCTCACCTACAACTATAAGTTTACCATTGCTACTACCTGCACCCACTCTAGATCCACTAACTCTATAGTTTGGCTAGCATGCTTGGAATTCACCTTACGTAGTCTCTTACCTATCTCTCTCTTGCTCATGTCATATCTCTCAAGTCCCTGGTCGAGTCGACCCCCTTAATGTACATTCACCTCTCTATTCTATAAACAAAACTTTTCAAAAAAAAAAAAGGTAGCGATGGCAATCAATGGAGATTCCAGGAGATATTAAACTATATCAAAAGCCCTTTCAATAGAGATTATTAATCTATGAAAATTATAATAAGTATGTTTATATGAGTACAAACCTTATGTAGGATAACATTCTCATTAAAATAGTTTAGATTGTTGCACACATGTAGTTAAGGATTCTTCAATTTGCTAAATCCATCTCTTGGTAACTCTAGCATATAGTCCATTCTTGGTATGGAGGATAATTGAATAAACGGGGATAACATTCTGGTTTGTAAGGACATGTACGTCATAGTTGTGCAGGATAGTTGCAATGGCAGCTTTCATTTGTGTAAAAGCAACATCTCTTCCTAGGCATATCCGAGGACCTGAGTTGAAAGTGAAGAACTTATGAGATGGTTCATGTTTGAATTCTCCATTTGACGCAATCCATCTCTCAGGCTTGAATTCAGCACAATCATTTCCCCAAACAATTTTCGTCCTCGCCATGACATAAAGGAGGATGATGACCATTGTAGAGTTAGGGTTCACTTCATGGCCACTAGGAAGTATATCGTGTTTAAGTGGAGCTCGAGTTTGGAAAGGAACCGGAGGATACAACCTTAGTGTTTCACAAATAGCAGCATGTAGGTAGACAAATTTTGATATCTCCTCATGGGTGAATACATGTGCCTTCTCTTTGCTATCATTTGGGATAACTCGAGCAATTTCGTCTCTAATTTTGGCCTTGATGGATGGATTTTGTGATATCATCCAGAAAAACCAAGTCATAGTAGCTGTAGATGTGTCTTTTCCGGCTAGCAAGAGGCTGGTGAGGATGCCCTTGAGAACTTCATCCCCATTTCCTGAGCGGTAATGTTCATCCTCCATTAAGTATGTTGTTAACATGTCGTCGAACTTGTCATCTCGTAAACCTCCTAAGTTGAATTCATTGTGTTTATTTGACACAATCTTTGTCGAGAACTCATTAAAGAAAGTTTTGGCTTTGTGAAGGGCCTTCTCATGACCAATACCCACCAACCTTTGAAGCTTCCAAAATGGCTCCGGGAAGAAATGACGCATCCATACACTTTGCATCGCATTATTCATGGCCTGCCAAACATTGGAACACCATTACCATACTTAATATATACCGACGAGTTCTATGTCTATTGAAAATGTCTTCAAATTAGTGTTATTTTCCCCACATAATTAAGATATGATATATGAATACAATATATCGAACCAAATAAATAGCTATTGCTAGCTTAAATAAAACTGTTAATTTATCTTTATATCTTTCGGATCTAAGGCGTGGACGGATGCACGTTAAACCTTTTAGGATTTCATCGTAAAACTAATTGACAATAGGAGGAGTAGACTAAGATTTACATGTTAGGTTCACGTAGTTTCATCTGGGATATTTCTACCCATTAACAAAAACAACTCCTTATCCAAAAAAAACCATGCATAAATTTGTATACCTTTGTGAATAGAACTTGATCCCATTGGAGGGAAAGAGTCACAGGATCATTCCCAACAATCAACCTATGAGTCAAATCATATGTATATCTCGAGAACAAATCTTGCAAATCAACGACTCCACAATCACCATTGCCTAGACGTCCTCCGGCTGCAACATGATCAAGAACAACCTTAATCCCATTTTCAACCTTGTCGAAAGCAAGTCCAGTTGAAGACTCAATGAACCTCTTGTGGTTGAAGAAAGACCTAATGATCTTCCTGTGTACCAACCATTCCTCACCGTCCAAGTTAAAGATGCTGTCTCCAAACACATCGAACATCTCTCTCGACTTGGGTCCTCTAGGGAAGTTGGAGAATCTCGAGCTCGACGTGTATTGGACATTGGCAGGGTCAATGGTGACTAGTAGGTTAAGATTCATGAACCATGGACCCTTGACCGGGAATGTGGATTGACCAGACTCATTGAACACAACGGTAGCCCAATTGAAGATGTTGTTGAAATTGGCTACAAGGGCAGGTAGCATACCGACTATCGGCCAGTTTCGAGGGAGGCCATTTTTGTTGCTAAAGGGAGAGAAAGGGAGGGTGAAGATGAGGATTAGGGTAACAATGAAGATTATAAGGTAAAAAAGTGCTAAGAAGATTGGCATTGTGGATGATGTTAGTATATTGTAGGGAAGAGTCTTTTGTGTGAGATAGGAAGCTAATGAAAGAGGAGACGGTTTATATAGAACATTTTGAATCTCAAGGGTGAAGGTTGATCAAGCATATTAAATATTCACTAACTAAAATTATGAAAAATTGATCGAGGATAATATAAAGACATGGATGAAAAGATATCATACAACTCAAAACTATTAGTTGATGTAAAAACTATTTTACATTAAATTAATTTTGATATGATTTTTTTTAAAAACCTGTCCATGATTATTTAAATCATATAAAATTACCCTATAATATTTTTTTTAAATCACATATATTATTCTTAAATATATAGTAAAGGTAAATTTATTACAACATTTTTAAATATTTTTAGATTATTTATTTAAAGTATAAGTATAATACCGATTGAGAAGTTTCTAAAAAAAATTAAAATAAAATTTTGGTAAAAATATTTGATGATATTAAATTTTTTTATAATTTGATTGTGAAAATCTTAAAACATAAATGAAGATTTATTTTTCCATAAATTTGATGTAAAATATATAACTCATAAATTTTCAATTTACACAATTTCTTATTTTACTAAATTTTATTCACAAACATGATTTTTTTTATGTCATAAAATGGATATTTTTTTCCATAAATTTTATGTCAAATAAATCACTCTTAATTTTCAATTTGCATAATTTGTTGATAAGTGACATCTTCTTTTACCAAATTACCCACAAACATGATTTTTATTTTTTATTTCAAACGATCAATAAAAACAATAATGGCATTAAACATGTATCTCTTAGTCAAAATTAAATTTTGTATTTTTAAGTTTTAAAAAGCTCTTCATTGTTAATTTAAAATAAACTACCTTCAATATTTAAAATAAAATGCCGACTAATCTTGATAACAAAATTTGTTAAGTAAACAAAATAATATGAGTGATTTTTGAAGAAAATATAATGTATGAATGATTTTGTGTGATTTAAAAGTTTATGAAAAGATTGTAATTTTATCACATATAAAAATTGGTTTGATGTAAAAGATTTTATACAACAAATAATATTTTCTGAAATTTATATTATTTTTAATTTATATATCGTGATATTTTTCGTTATCATTATTCCTAGCATTATTTTAGATCATACAAACAAAAAAATTGTTATAAGAAGAAGTAACAACAATGGCGGATGTAAGCAGGGTAAGGGGGGACCGTGCCCCTCCAATCAAGTATCGACTAGTGTAAAATTTTTTTTTAAGAAATCCCTTCAAAACGACGTCATTTTGATAAGAAGGAAAAAAACCCTACGCTGCTCGCCCGCCTGCCTCTGCACGCCCGACTCTTTCTCTCTCGTTTCCAATTTTCACAAACTCTCACCTCTGTGGGCTGCTCTGCTGCCTCTGCTCGCCCAGTTGCCGGCCTGCCTCTGCACACCTTGCTTGCCTAGTCACCCGTCTGCCTTTGCACGCCTTGCTCGCCCAATCGCCCGCCTGCCTCTGTACCGCTGCTCAAGCCTTCTCTCTTGGCTGCAGGCTGCTCCGCTATTCAAGCCTCAAGTGTTGCTCACTGAGTCACTATTGTGTAGTTGTGGACCTCGCCTCGACGCCTTCTCTCTCGGCTGCAGGCTGCTCCGCTGCTCAAGCCTCAAGTGTTGCACTGCTGCTCACTATTGTGCCGTTGTGGACAGTGGATTAATGGAATTTCTGAGTAAATTAACTAATCATGGTGTAATTAATTTTTTTAGTTTTCTATTAAATCAATCAAATTGAGAAATTAATACTTGTTTAGTTGTATGTTTAATTGGTTGTATTTGTTTATTAGGTTTAATTTGTTGGCATTTATTGATTGAATTGAAAAATTAAGTTAAAGTTCTTGGTGTTTGTTGATTGAATTGAAAATTAGTGTTTGATTACTTGATTAGATTTAATTTGATGATAGAATTTGATTATTTTTGAAAGATTTGTTAATTGTATTATTAGGATTACAATATGGACAAGTTTCTTATTCGGAAAAAGGTATCAACTCCAAATGTTGAATGCTCAAGTTCAATTCCTAGTGTTATTATTCAATATTTTTGATGATGAGATCCCGAAAGAGGGATTTGCCCCCTTTACGATAGTGAACAGAGGGGTTGCTTTGTGGTTGAGATCACATTAATTGAGAAAATAATTTATCTCATTTATCATGTATGGAAGCTCACAATTGGTACTTGGTAGTTGAAAGTATTAAAAGAACGCGATTTATTGATATTTGAAATCCAACAAAATTCGATCACTTTGTTGTATAGTTCGATTATTTTCCTTTTCAAGATTAATGATTTTTCAACTCTAACTTGTTATTTTTGCGGTCAAGAAAAAAACCACGTTGTATGCATATGTTCGACTAAATGCGATGAATGTGCCAACACAAAAAATAGTGACTTGCTAGTTCATAGCTCTCCTTTGTATGCATGTGTTCGACTAAATGCGATGAATGTGCCAACACAAAAAATAGTGACTTGCTAGTTCATAGCTCTCCTTTGTACGGGTATTTGTTAATAAGTGATTTAAAACTTGCATATGTTGATGATACAAATTAAATAATATTGTAAATGTATAATTGGTTTGATATAAAGATATCCAAATCTAGCAATGATACTTGATTGTGTTGTGTAACACCCCGAATCCGCGGGACTCGGAGCACTACGGGTTGGGACCTCACAATGGGTCCCGACCGTTAGCCTGACAACAATTTCACCGGATCTTTCAACCAGACATAAATAAAGGCCAAAACGAAATACATTTTTATGCAATGCAATGAAACCCGAAACCATACAAACAAAAGACTTCAGCCGAGATACAACTCCAAAGACCAAACGTCATACACACGGCATACAAAAATACAAAACATACAATACTCCAACACGACTCCACCCAAAAAGCCCTCCTAAAATGTACGGAACCCCGGCTGCCCACTCTTCCGGAACTCTCGGCCGCATTCATAACCTGCAAGGCAATCTACAACAATCGGTATAAAACCGTTAGCTAATATTCGAAGCATTAGAATCAAGGTGAAAGGCACAAACACAAGTAAATCAACATAATACACAATATACATCAAAGCACACAAGTCCGGTTTATTATCTTTTTATTATTAAGTCATATCCCGTTCTACTTTAACTTATTTTGTGACACGAGAATCTCCCAAACTCGCCTCGGTCCCTAATTACCGGCAAGGAATGGTACCGATGCATCCAACCGTCTACCCGCGCGGGCTAGTCGCCGAGAATCTCCTAGACTCTCGCTACAGCTAGGCAGATGATTTCACAGCCCGTTATCATAAATTTGGGCTAACATAATATAAAGTCGGTGGTCCTATTACCGGTTTAGTTGTTATAACATAAACAATAAACACACACCACAAAACACACATCGAAACTAATACGAAGAATACGAGCTAAGTAAGTCCGGAGACTTACCTCGTCCCAAAGATAATCTCGCTAACCACCGCTCTCAACTTCCCGTAAGAAGGCACTCAACGCCTGGTCAAAACAAGGCACACAATCAATATATCTCTCACATGCTAGAAGTCCTTAGACTTCTAGTCCCAATGATCTCACAAGATCATAAGTCATAACCATGCTAGGATAACAAACTCCTAGTCCTCAGGATCTCACAAGGTCATAACCATCACAACACAAGGTAGGATACTCTCGTTCTAGTCCACAACCTCAACAATCATACAACCTCAACCCCTAAATTCTCACAAGCTCAACATACATTATTAAAGCCATAAACAACCTCACAAGATAATATCAACGCATTCTCACAAGATCAAACCATACACTCGAATCCTTATAACAACCTCACTAGGCCGCAATACCACCTCAAGCTTAGAGTCAACATCAATCCATCAAACAATATCAAATCCTCAAAACTCACCTAAAGTTCAAAGCCACTACTTGGCATTAACTCTAAGTTATGCTAGATCCAACCTAGCATAATACTAGTACTAAACATAACAAGATCGAGCAAGAAGGTACTCACACGAGGTCAAAGGCGGAAGATGATCTACGGATGTCGAGATTGGACTCGTTAGGCCTTTATCGGGGTCATTTCCGGACCTAAAACCAAAGGTAACCAAATTTAGCTTATATGCTAAGTTGAACGGAAGATTTAACATATATAAATCTAAGGTAAAACTCGTTTTCTAAACCAAGGTTAAAAACCGCTCAAAACATGTCCCGGGCAATTTATTCAATTTTAGAAACTTGGGTCTTATACAGTAAATAAATCTTTGGATCATATCCAGAAAATAATCCAACAAGGACATAGTAGTTAAATCTCAAAAGTAGCGTCATAAATTATAAATCAGAAATCTGGCCAAAATTATAATGGATTTTTTCTCTTGGTGCCATCAAGGTTTGGACTTTTCCTCTTGGTGTGTACTAAATTTTAAAATTCCTCTTGCTGCCCTCAAGGTTTCATTTGTTTCCTCTTTATACCCATTCTTAATATATTACATTAAAATTCATTAAAAAATAATATAAAAAGTTATAAAAAATTTTTAAAATAGATTATGACCTGTTTAAATTTAATTAATAAATTTAAATATATATATATATATAATTAAATATATTTTTTTTGAAATAAATATATTTTTTTATTTTTGAATTAAAATATTTTTTTTACTTTTTACTTTCGAATTTTTATTTTAATAATATTTATTTACAAAAAATTAAAAAATAATATTTTTTAAATTTTTTTTAAGAGTCCATATGATTAAACATATAGTATTTTTTTTAAAGTTAATTTTCTGTAATTTATTTTAATTTGAAAATAATATTATTATTTTTTATGTGTTAATTTATTATATTTATAAAATATATTATTTCATAATCTTAAAATTATTTTTTTTTTAAATTTCGAATTAATATAAATTATATAAAATTTAATTCGAAATAAAAAGTTATTATATTATAATTCTCTAGAATTTTTAAATTTTCAATAAAATGTTTTTTTATTAATTTTATATATATTTTTTAAAACGAAAGTAAAAGTATAAAAAATTGTTTTTACATACGAAAATAAATAATATATTTATTTCAAAAATAAAAAAAATATATTTAATTATATATATATATATATATAATTTATTAATTAAATTTAATAAGGTCATAATCTATTTTAAATTAAACTTTTTAATTTTTTATATTATTTTTTAATGAATTTTAATGTAATATATTAAGAATGGGTATAAAGAGGAAACAAATGAAACTTTGAGGGCACCAAGAGAAATTTTAAAACTTAGTGGACACCAGAAAAAGTCCAAACTTTGATGGCACCAAGAGGAAAAATCCATATATAATTAATCAGTGAGGGCATAATTGAAAAAACATAAATCTGTGGGTCATAAATGCTAATACAAATTAATGGATTCAATTTTGCTCACCCCCTATTTGTGGGGGTGATATCACCCACCAATAAAAAAGAAGGATCTTTATGGGTCTGAGTTAACTTAAATTAAAATAAAGATAATAAGGTAATTAAAAAGCACTTAACATGTGGATACTTCTTTTTGATTGGTGGGTGAAATCACCCCCCACAAATAGGGGGTGAGCAAAATTGGATCCCAAATTAAGGGTACAAGATGTAATTATATAATAAAATTGCGGGCCCACTCTCATAAAAAAAAAGAGAGAAGGGTTTCATTTAAACTAATGGGCGATGGGAAGAAGGTGCAGACCGCCGGCGCTACAAAGGCAAGGCGAAGCGGATTCCGGAAGGCGTAGACATTGGCGGCTCTCCCGGTGGTGGCATGAAGAGGCTGGTGGTAACTTCAACGTAGCTTGCCAAATATGAAGATGGTGGATGAAGGTAAGGGAGCGTGCAGGGAGATAAAGAACAGAGGGAGGCAAGTGATGTAGGATGAAGGGCCACGTGAGAGAGAGAGGCTCGATGTGGAGGTGCTGCCGATGGAAAATGTAGACGATCATGTGAGGTTGTATGGTGTATGTGGTTGGAGTTTCTTTTTGGTGTGGTTGGGGCTCGCTGCAGAGAAGATTGAGGACATGCAAACAAGAGGAGGGAAAGCTGAGAGGAGTTGTGAGAGATGGGAAAACAGAGAGCTGAGCGACTGAAGAGGTACCGAGAGATGAGGGGTCGGGTAGCAAGTAGGGACAGGCCAACCTGCTAGGATGGCCTTAGCTTGGGCGGCACATCTCATTTACATGAAGGCTAGGCAGTATGTTTCAACAAGGGAAAAGAAATAAAAATGAACTGGATACATGTTACTCGGAACGGGGTTTTCAAAAATGAAAAACTCCTAAACTTTTCCGTAAAATAAAACACGGAATATATATATATTTATAAATATAAAATATATAAACTCTTAGAATTTAATTTACGACGTGAAAATACCCTTACAAAAATATTTAGGCTACTAAAATAGTAATAAATATACGGAAAAATAAATATCAAAAGCGCGCCTAATGAACGGGGCGTTACATGTTGAACTCTTCATAATCGAATAATTATGAGAACATATGAATGAGACAATAGAGCTTCTCCCGTAAATTTTACCTAGAATTATATTTCAAGATGCAGCAATTGAATGTTTAGGGCTAGTTTGGTTATAACTCCAGAATCGGAAACGGAATGGAAACAAATCTAGTCCATCCATACATATACCTTTTTTCATGAAAACTTTTGGAATCATTTTTTGTGATTTGAAGTAATTGGAGTAGAATTTGATTACTTTTGATACCTTATAGGGAAACAAAATGTGGGGAAGCAAGTTCATCTTGCATGAAATCACAATGAATGATTCCATAAAACTTCATGAATAAGGATATATACATATGGACTAAATTCGTTTCCATTCCGTTTCCGTTTTCGGAGTTGGAACCAAACGGACCCTAATGTGAGAGATTGATGAATCAACAACAATTAGATGATCCATTTATATTTATATAGCAGACTGTAAAATGGAGTTACAATATATCTTTTCCTACAAGTTTTACGTTAGAAAATAATTGATATGAGAAGTTCAATTTTTGTGATTATCACACAAATTTTACTATTTTTGATTAAAATTTTAGCTTAAAATAGATTTTCTCCAGTATTTTTATTGAACAAATTTTTACTTAAAGTTAAAAGAATAACTGGCAAAAATATTTTTTAGAACCTAGTTTTTCTAAAACAAGATTTATCGTCTAAATTAGTGATTTAGTGTAAAAAAAATTATTCTGAGTCACGTCAGCATCAACGTCATCACTTACTATAATAAAGTATATAAAAAAATTATTTTACCATAGGGTCCAATACAAATAAATTTAATGTTATTTTTTTTTAGTTTAGCGTAATTTAGAAAACCCTAAAGATAAATTTATTGAAAGATCTCTTTCCTTTTTCCTTGCCCCTCCCACTCTTTCTTGCTTGTAAATTACACAGCTCCACTTAGAGTTGTTACCGGTTCAAACCAAACCGCCGAACCGGCGGTTTGTGAACCGGCTCAAACCGCCGGTTTGACCAAACCGGCGGTTTAGCTTTGCCGGTTTGGTTGAACCGGCGGTTCGCGGTTTAGGTTTAGGTTTGGTTCAACCTAAAACCTAAACCGACGGTTTGAACCGGTGGTTAACCGCCGGTTTGAGCTTTTTTTTTAATTTTTAATTTTTTTTTTTTGGCCAAACCGGCGGTTAACCGGCGGTTAACCGCCGGTTTAACCGGCGGTTTGGCCAAAAAAAAGAGACGTTGGCAAAAGCCAACGTCTCTTTGCAACATTTTGAACGTTGGCTTTTGCCAACGTTCACTCCAACGGCTATAATAGCCGTTGGAGGTTAAATTTATTTATTTTTTTTTTTTTTTAAATACTAGTTTAACTAAAAAAAAAAAAATTAATACCCACTATTCCTATAAATACCATACAATTATTTCATTTAAATCACACCAACATTCTCATCTATCTACTACTACTCTCAATCTCCAATTCTCCATCTCGTATTCTCTTTCTCGTAATTTCGATCTTTCGAAATGGCAAACCCGAATTTCCCAAGCGACTACGACTTCACTCCCGCTTTCTTTCCTAGCACACAAGAAAGCGAGACTCAACCGCCGGAATCGGAAATGCCACAAGCTCCACAAGTTCCACAAGGTGAAGGGCCATTCCGACAAGCCCCTCCACCGAAAATGCTCACCTCCGACATATTCACCAAAGTGACCAAACATTACAACAAGGGTCCGGTGATGGACGATTATTGCCAAGTTTCGTGCAATTATTGTCCGAAGGTGTACAAGTGGAAGGCGAAGGGCGGATACGGGACTTTGCAAACCCACATGCAAAAGACTCATCCGGAGAAGCTCGGAATAACACGGGGACAAACTCAATTGTCCCACGGGTTTGCATCCTCTTCCTCTCAATCTTCTTTATTTACTTATAATCATGTTGATGAATCTTTAGCATTAGCCAACTTAATTGCATCCGAAGCATTTCCATTTTCTTTTGCGGAATCTATTAATGTAAGAGAATATTGTTCTAATTATCTTCAACCGGCTTATAAACCAACTTCTCGTCAACAAGTTTCGAAATTAGTTTCTCATTCTTATGAACAAAAAAAACAAAAAATTTTTACGGTTTTACAATCTTTTTCGCATCAAGTTTCAATTTGTAGTGATGTTTGGAGTACTTTATCACAAAAACATTTTTACATGGGCATCACTTTACATTTTATCGATAATGATATGTACTTGCATAAATTTGTTATTGCATATCGACATTTTAATGAAAGACATAGTGCCGCCAACATTGCTAATTTAATAAAAACGGTTTTACAAGAATTTAATTTACAAAACCGTGTTTTTTCATACTCATTTGATAATGCTTCCGCTAACACCCGCGTCGTTAACCATTTAGTAGGAAATGCGGGTCAACTTATAAAAACTTCTTTTACTCACCAAAGATGTGCATGTCATATTTTAAATTTAAGTGTTCAAGATGGCCTAAAAGTTTTACATGAAATGTTAGAACCTATAACCGATGTAATTGAACATATTTGGCATTCAACCGAATTAAGAAGAAAATGGAGATCAACTTGTATTGAAAAAAATGTTCCTCCAATTTCATTTTCGAAAGATATTGGAACTCGGTGGAACTCAACCTATAAACTACTAACTCAAGCTATTCGTTATAAAAATGTTTTACAAGAATTTTCTTCACAATATATTTCTTGGTCTATTTTAGATGATGAAAGTATTTGGCAAACTTGTTTTGATATTTGTAGTGTTTTAAAAGTTTTTAGTGATGCTACTAATACATTAAGTTATGTTTACATTCCTACTTCTTGTTGTTTTTTAGAAATAGCCGTAAATGTTGCCGAGGCTTTACAAACCGGTTTAGCTTTAGAATCACTTAAATATGCGGCAACCGAAATGAAAACAAAATGGCTAAAATATTATAATGAGGTTCCCGTAGTTTATCTTATTGCCGCCGTTTTCGATCCTAGACTAAAAATAGATGGTGTTACGGAATTTTTAAATGCTTATTATGAATGTTTAGGATTATCTACTATTATGAATGTTAATAATATTATTAGTAATGTTCGTGTTGAAATTGCTAAATTACTTAATTTATTTGAAACTAGTGCTAGTGCTAGTGCTTCTACACAAACAACTCCTCCACCCACTTCTTCTTCTCCTTCTCCTTCTATTCTTTCTAAAGCTAGACAAATTTTATCTAAAAGAACTAAAACACCTAGACATTCATCCGCAAGTGCGGAATTTGAAGATTTTCTAACTACTCCTTTTAGTTTTGATGGTGATATTGATAGTTTTGAAGTTTTACAATATTGGAAGAAGATGGCCCCAAAGTATCCAACATTAGCCAAGATTGTGCAACAAATTATGGCCGTTCCCGCATCAACGGTGGCCGTGGAGCAAGCTTTTAGTCAAGGAGGAAACATGCTAAGCTACAAGAGGAGTCAATTGAAGCCCGATAAATTGGAGGCTCAAGTTTGTGTTCAAGATTGGATAAGGGCGGAGAGGAGGCTACAACGGAATGCACCCACTTATGATAGATCATCGGATTCCAACTCCGATGATCCGGCCACTACTTCCGAGTCCGAGTCGCAAAGGTAATGGGGTTACGAAAACAACTCGGAAGTCCGAAAAAAGGTAAGTAAAGGTAAGAGAACTACGTGGGCTTTGATTCCTCTTAAACCCCAAGAGGATACGTAGGCAACCGGGAAACCGGTTCAAGCCCTTTCCTTTTTTTTTTTTTTTTCATTTAGTTATATTCAAAATTTCAAATACTAATGTAAAGATGTAATAAAAAAAATTGAATGTATAAAAAATTTAGCTTGCTTTATTTTGTTGTAGAATTGTAGTTAGTAGTTAGTACTTAGTAATTTTGTTTAATATGTAATTATTATACATTGAATTTCAATGTATAAAAAAATTTTAGTTGCTTTGTTGTATAACTTCATTAACTTGTATGTTAGTTAGTCATTTTATTTTAGTTGCTTCTTTCTTTTATTATTGTTAGTAATTTTTTTTACTATGTAATTATTTTATTCAAAAGCTAATGTAATGAAAAAAATTCAATGTATAAAAAATTTGAGTTTGCTTTCTTTTATTATTGTTAGTAATGTTATATAACTTATATTAGTTGCTTTCTTTTATTTACTTAGTAATTCTATCTAAATGCTATTGTAAAAACAAAATTCTATGTATAAAATATAAAGTTATAAAATAATTTTAATTAATATATATTATACATTTATACATATATATTATATTACTTATATATATATATATATATATACATTTTTTTTTTTTTTTTTTTTTAAAAGTCATGTGCCAAACCGCCAAACCGCCGGTTTAGGTTAAACCTAAACCGGCGGTTCCTCATTGGCCGGTTTAGGTTTAGGTTTGGCTTTTGCCAAACCTAAACCGCCGGTTCCTAAACCTAAACCGCCGGTTTAGGAACCGGCAACATGTCTAGCTCCACTTGATAAATGATAACTAACCGAAGAGTTAAGGTCGGTCAATGAGTTACGATGACCCGGTCTAACCACTAAGCTAATGTTGTACAAAAAACTAAATACCGACCGAAGTGATCGCCTCCCGGAGCAGGCTCTGCCTGTAGTACTTGGGCCCCGTTTGGCAGCAGCTTATTGAAGCTTATGAAAGCTGATGCTTTTACTGTACAAACTGAGCTAGCGTTTGGGAGTTCAAGCTGAAGGAAGCTGAACCAGCTTATCGTAGCTTATAAAAGCTGAAAAAAGTGGTCATTCCATAAGCTCCCATGGACAAGCTTATGGAGCTGATGGTTTTTTGGGTTCTCAAAATACCCCTATCCTTTAACTTTTTCATGCCCTTTGTTGTTGAAGAAACACAAGTATCGTCTTCTTCCTCCTATCTTCTTCTTCGATTCTCTTTGAAGCTATTCTTCGATTTTCTGTACCCGAACCCTTTCGAAGGTATTCTTCCATCTTTCTTCTTTTTCTTCTTCGATTCTCTCTTGATTTTTTTAATTTCTTCTTCGATTCTTCCTCTATTCTCCGTATTCCTGTATTGAAGAATCAAAATCAATTGCAGTAGATGAATCAAGTGTCACTAAGCCTAGAGAGGAACCAATTGCAATACTCACACAAATTGAAAACCAAAACCAGTTGTACTAGATAAGCATTTAACAGTAATTAATTCAAAAACTCATATAACAGTAGATAATTCAAAATCTCAATTATCAGTAGTTAATTGAGAATCAAAATCACCTGCACAATTTATAAGTAACAAGCTATTGTCATAACAATAATTAATTCAAAATCTCATATATAACAGTTGCTAACTACAACATCAAACAGCCAATTTCAGATATCAATTGCCAGCAGCAACATCAAAGTAGTCCAATTTCAAAAACAGAGACATTTTGTACTCGTACAAACTTCATGCTCATTTACAGTAAAATCTAATCTAGGTTCGATAGTTATTTATCAATGGAGGTGCATTTGAATAGGAAGGGCAATGGTCAAGAACGGTGAAAATAGAAGTTGATACAAGGGGAGATGCAAATTGAAGGCAGATGAGGTAAATCTGTCATAACCGAAAACCCTAAAACTCCAAATGTATGGTAATCAAATCGAGATTAACAAACTGAAGGTTGTGGAAATGTTGCTCATCTCGAGTTCCTTGTTTTTGCTCATCTCGATTCGAAGAAATTGAAGAACTCAATCTCACAGCGAAGGGCGTAGTGCGAAAGGCTCTCAAATGGCGAACGAGAAGTTTCTTTTGACGGGGAGGGAGGTAGGCGGCTGTACATTAGCCAAAAAGACTCATTTCGCAATATTTCAATTCAGATATCAATTCAGATTTAAAAAAAACTTTTTCTTTAATGTTTATAATTTTTTTTTATCATTTATTTCAATTCGGATTTGTTTATAGTACACTATTAATTATTTTAGTGTTCCAACTCTTATAAATTACATTTTTAATTTTGGTAAACCAACAAAATAATTAACTATAGAACTATTTTTAGCCAAAAATAAATATTTCATAATATTTATTCAAATATAACGTCATTTAAATAAATATTTCTATCACCATAAAAAATAACCACTATAAACTACTAATATAATTATTTTTTGCCAAAAATAATTATTTCATAATAGTTATTCAAATATAACATCATTTAAATAAATATTTCTATCACCATAAAAAATAACCACTATAAACTACTAATAAAGCCCTTTTCGGTAATTTTACGTTTCAATCAGCTTCGGTCAGCTCGTAATTCTCAAACGCTATACTAGCTTATTACAAACAATCAGCTACTAATCAGCTTCCTATATCAGCTTCCGTTTCATCTTCAGCTTCAGCTTCAGCTTCTTTCAGCTTCAGCTTCAGCTTCAGCCACAATCAGCTTCTATTTCCCAAACGGAGCCTTGGTCTCTTTGTACTACTTGCTGAATATGTGGTATATATTTTATACTATTTAATTGTGTAAGTTGACTAGACATCTATTTATAAACTGTGTCAAACTCCAACAATAAAGATTAAGGACATGGTTGGTATTTATATCAGGGTTCCAGTATTTCTTTCATCGATATCGATTTCGACATCAGGATATAAGTATGAGATTGATATTTGACATCTTTGTTTTTGTAGATTTTAGTATATAAATGATAACACAAAGGAGAAATACATTTTTGTAATATCCGATTTTTCAGAATTTTTCATATTCGATTTAATTTCATATCAAATCGAATTTGTTAAGATGTAAAGTTAAAGAAGTTTTAAATCGGAGATTTGATGGATAATGATTTGGAGACTTGATGGATAATGATACAGAGTAATTGACGTTAATTATGGAATTAGAAAATTTTTCCGTTAATCATCTTCCCATCCAAACCTAACTCTCCCTTCCTCTCTCTTTCTCTTTCCAAGTCAATGTTCACCACCAAAAATCGATCCCCCAATCGAGTTAGGACCGTATTCTTCGAGCCCGAGCGCCTTTCCTGAGCTCAACCGCCAGTCTGTCTTCCCCGAGCCATCACAAGACCGACCTTCAAACCAGATCCGATGTCGCAAGCTCCCCGTCAGAACCAGATGAACATATATGTTAAGCTTATCTAGTTTGGAGTGTGTGCGCGCTCGCGCGTGCTTCTCTACGAGCAGTGGCGGAGATAGAAAGTTTTCGTTAGGGGACACAAATTTTTTTTATAAGATATGTCGCATATTAAGTTTAAAATTAAACAATAAATCTTTAAATTAATTAATTAAATAAAGTTTACTTAAGTTTTGTACTATAAATTAGAGCTTTTAATTTATTTATTTTACTTAGATGAAATTTTAAATTATTTTATATATTTAGTCTGTTGTATAAATATATTGTCAAATAAATTAGATAGTGGTTGATGAGTTATTGCATTAAAAATTATATTAATTTTATTGTATTAGTTAAGAGTTAATGAAATAATAAACATCACTTAATCTCCATCTAAATATATTATAATTTGCTTAAAATAAAATAAAATAAAATCCATAAAATAATAGGAACTTTTTTCTACTCCCGAAACTCAAACTTATAACTCCAAGCTCCTCCTTCCCTTCATCAACCAAATGAGCTAGTTGAACAATATGTATTACATTCCATTATAATAACCGGGGTATTTTTCTACCGGTTTTTAAAATTTCAAAATCTTCCCCGGTTTCTACATAAAATTGTGATAATTTTTTAACCGTAATTTATTATTTTAATATGAAAATAGGCAATTTTGCACCTACTTAAATTACACAATATGTATTGTACGTTACCAAAATTATTTATTAGTAAACAAATAATAATATGTTTAAGCAAAATTATCATTTAATTAATATTTCGATTATATAATCCGAAAGTAACATTAAAACAAAACCAAATTTCTATCGTACGTTCTTCGTTCCGAAAGTAGGTTATATATCTTAACAAAATATAACAAACACTTTTTACCAATGGTCTCTACATGGAAAACTAAGCTAAGCAAGTCACTCAATGTCGATGAATTCTTGAATGAGAGGCTACACAAACTCGACCCACTTCAAGTTCATGAAGATGGTCTTTGGTCATACGACTTCGGTGAGCCTTTAAAGTACTAAAAAAATTAAAAATTAAACAACAAAAGTAAGCAAAATATATATAACAAAAATTTTACATTTCGATATTATAAATTGTAGTAAGTACACATGCATACCATTTACGAAATATCATGCACATCGTTTTCAATAATTTTCCGCATATAACGACATACGTAATAACCACTTTTGCCATCTTTGGTGATTTAGGAGCCTAAAATATTAAAAAAGATTTATACCTCAATATACAAACCTCAAGGTACGCTAATTGAGAATTAATCACCAAATGGAATCATCTGCGACTAACTCAGCATATTTATTTAGATTCAAATTTAATCAACAAATCGCAACATAGTTTATGTTTCTCCGTTGTAGTAACTTTACTTCCCTGGATTCATTGAAGATAGATGTTTCAGATTGTGACACAACTCGATCAGTAAATAACAAAAACATTCAAGCACCACATCTTCATCAGAAGGAAGAAGAATAGCCTTATAGGCATTGTCATAAAAATCTAATTTCAAAGAAGATAAAAACAATTTCACTAGCAAGCTTGTATTCACCTAGAGTTAAACCATATTCTACCCAAAAAAATAAAAAGTAGGTATATGGATGCAGTAACTTAAGAGTTTGAACACACATAGTGATATTAGGGCTTCTCTTATATGGCAGACTAAATTGTATAAGAATATGAAGGAGGCCTCATAATATTCCAGTTGCACTCAGACCCTAATCATAGTATTGAAAAAGCTGAATGCAGTTATGTGGTCTGGGCTAAACATCATTATCAAAGTGATACTAAGTTTGATGAATCATTTGGTGGTATAGTAAGTGACTGGAAGGTTTGCATCAACATCTCTGATCGATTTGACTACTTAAAGTTGTATGCGAATCCAAGTTATATAGAACAAGTTTAACCTAAGTTTTCATCCCTAAAACCACATGGACATGGTAATACTGGAAAATTCTTTCATCCTATGACAAATTTTCCCCTTACTAACGAAAAAAGAATGATTTCTTCTCCATTTGAGGGTAAATGTTTACCAAAGTGAAAACAGTGGGAAACATTACCAAGACTAGGAGGCTGCAAACAAAATCCTGGTGATTGAAGTTACTTCTTAGCAGGAGATTTATTAAACCTAACAAGAAACATAAACTATGTTTCCATGTTATGTGATAATTCCACCTTGATATTTAATTGTTTATATTTGTTTTGATGATGGAAGACCTAAAATAAATGCAGTTTTTATACTAACAAATATCGATCAGATATTGTAGGCTTGGTTTGTTACATGTAATGCAGACTGTACGGATCTAAGAGGAGTGAAGATCCTAAACTGTTCAAATGACTACAACAAGAAGATCTCGATTAAGATTGAGGTTGTTGAAGATTTCACTAGAAGATTTCAAACGGCTAACAAGAAGATCTTGCAAGTGAAGATCTCGATCAAACAAAGAAGATCTCGGTGAAGATCTCTTTGAAGATATTACTCGAACGACTTCAAAAGATTTTAAACGGCCACAACAAACAAACCGGAGATCTTGCATATGAAGATCTTGTTCAACAACAAAGATTTGTGGAATGAAGATATTGCAACGGCTACATGACAACGGCTAGAAGAAGCTGCCTCCACAGAAGATTATAAAAGAAACATCGATGAAAGAAGAAGATAACAAGCTTACAAGTGAACACTCCAAGTCTTCTTCATCAATCAAAAAGTTTATCTTCTCAAGAACGTTCTTATTTTTAGTTTAGAAGAGTTAGATAAACACATAGAGCTACATTGGCATATTATTATTGTTTTATACTCAGTGTAACTCTACGAAGTAACTAGACTATTATTGCGAGACCTGAGTTGACTAGATCGTAGTTGTGAGGCTACATTGAGATAAGAAGGGAAGTTCTTTTAGGTTGTATCTAGAACTCAAACGAAGCAGATAATAGATATTTAAATCCTAGGGTCAGAAACCCTAGGCGGAAACGTGGGCTTTTAGTGCTAAACTTCGTAAACATATCGTGTGTCGATCTTTTCATTTCCGCACTTTATATCTTTTATATTGTGACTAACAACTTTCTGCAGGTACTTACTTCAAGGCCTTGAAATTCACTTCAAGACCTTGAGAAACAGTTTTATCACAGATTACAAAGATCGACTTCAAGGCCTTGAGATTCATTTCAAAGTCTTATATCCGACATTGCGAAAAGTTCTCATACTCTATTCAACCAGCCTTCTATCCTTATTTATCTCCTACTCAGTTCTTTATTATCCTTTCTTGTCGGCAGCAGTTCATGTCCAGTTCGTGTTCCGGTCATTCGCTTCAACTCCTTTCCGTATGAGGCTCTACTTGCTTCACATGTTTCCTGTCGCGTTTGCCTCTATGTTAACGACGTGGCATGGGCATGGGCCAAGAGCTTCACTGCCGCTTTCTACAAACTCAGAAATAAGCTGCACGCGACATGGGTTGTTCCTAGATTCGGTTTTCAGGTATCTAGCTAGATCTATATATATACATACCCATGTCATGACAATATTTGATGAAAGTTAAATCCAGACACACACTCAGTTGACACATTCACTGCACAACATTCACTACAAAGTAAGGCATACTGAGATCCTTCTTTAACAACCGTTTCTCCTTCAGAGTCTGCATCACCATAGTTCGGGGCCTTATCCTCTTCTCCAAGCTGAATGAAAGTAATACAGTTCGCTTCGATAAGTAATCAGATCCAAAACCAAGATCCTCCTTGTAATACTTTAGTACTTGCCTAACCTACTCATGTTTGAACTAATCAGAATTTCCTTTCATACAGAAAAACTGAAGTTGCAGCACTTACAGAGGCATTTGAAGTTCTATTCCCTTTCTACATTCAAAAAACTACCACTCATTGACACATCCAAACACCTAAAGATACCCAAAAATAGAGGATCTTGTATCACTTGTAGCTTCCCCTGTCATCAATATAATCTCAACTCTCACCTAAGATTTCATCAAGAAGCAGTATCACTTAGTTTATGGCGTGGAAGAGGAAGTGATGAATCTTAAAGGGAGCATGACTGCAATTCAAGCTACACTGAGAGATGTTAAAGGTACCAGTTCTGAAGCACTACAAAATTAGCTCATCAAGATGAAAGGTTATAGAGGATGTTCTTGAGATTTATGCCAGAAAAGCTTGCAAGATGAGTCAGAAGAAACGGATACTGGTGGCTACACCCCTGCTACAACGTGAAGTTGTCCTTTGTACGTATCAGGATGATTGCCACTAGAATCAATCAAATATTAGAGAAGAGGAACACAATCATATCAATGTACCAACCCTCCCACCTGGCCATTCTAGGTCCCACAATGCAAGCCTTGATCAAATTTGTACTCTCAAAATATTTGTTAACACAAGTGATCTAAATACTACCCAGTTCAATATTTGTTTACAAATTAACAATCTTTTTGGTAAATCTCACAGATGAAGTAGTGCGGAGTATTCTCAAAGTTGCATTGGTAAATTACAAATTAACAATATTTTTGGTAAATCATGTACAAGTGCTCCAAATAGGGATTTCATACCATACGGTTACAGTGTGCTTGAATTCACAACATCTCGCAGTCGCCATTCACCTGTTGGAGAATCGGGATCGAGGTGGAGAATCGGGGTCGAGGATTGCAGTCTCTAGTCACCGCCTCTAGCCGCCGCTACCAGTCGCCGGATGGTTGAGAAGGATGTTGCCCTTTAACACAAAGGATAGTTGGGATTGATCGATAGATTAGTGCTAACTGCAGAGAGGCTGAAAATACATTTGATCACGGTTCTTTTAAACCGCTCCAATATAAGCGAGGTCGGGGTCTTTGTACTAGTATGCATATCTCAATATATATAGTGTCTTATCAATTTCCCATTGTCAATGTGGGCAAGATTCTTAACAATTAAACATCTCAAGGTGTATTTAATGCACACATCTTTAGGCATTAATTTCTCATTTATTTGGACATCATTTTATACGTATGAGTATGTCAAATTGAAGTACTCGGAACCACGAAGCTAACGCTCCCGTTTTTCGATGTTGGTTTTTTCCGGAATCCACCTGAGATATGCCTGAAAATTTGTTTCGGCGCATGTTTCAAACAATGATTCCAACAATCTCCCACATGAATACAAATGAATGTCAAACATATTTTTTTTATCAAAAAGCGGAATGGACTTGAGAGAGTACAGTCAAAGAATCATTGTATCTGGGTTGGTAGCGTTTTCAGCCTTGAACCACCCATAATGAATAGCCATCGGATTCACTCGACCAAATGGAGAGCATAGTGAACATAATGGCTTGAACGACCCGAACTTTGATATACACCAAGAAAATAATAATCACACGGGTTCATCTTCTTCCCAAAATGATGTTCTGTTTGTCGTGTTCGTTTTGACCTTGAACATCCCTGGTTGAATCATGAGTGAACTTAGAGAAAATCAGTTTTTTTGAGATTCTCCTAGACACGGCAACATGTCACACTCCCGTATAGAAGGTCTGGGGGGGGGTTCTCTTTAAGAATGAACATGTTTGAAGACCCTTCGGCTCAAAGGCGATTTGCCCTTTTTGTAGAGTGGAACTTGAGTCTTTTGAACACTTGTTTTGGGATTTCTGTGAGTCACGCAAGATGTAGACCGGGCTACATACGACGCAAGTTCTGGACCCATTTTAAGTTATGCCTTTTGCAAGCTACATCCGAGGTAACATTTCTTCCACGCGTGTTTTTTGTTAATTATTATTTATGGCGTGAGGTATTTGTTGTAGGTATTTTGGGGATTTAGAAGTGGCTGAATAAGTGGATCTTCGAGAATTGTGTTGATACGAGGGATATGACTTCTTTCGGTTGAATTGTCATACTATTTTGAAGCTTGTTGAGAATTGGCGTGTTACCCAAGATAAGGATATTCACATTCAACGGAATGTTACCCATGTCAGCATCAAGGTTAAGACGAATGGTGCTCGTCGACCGGATGGTTTAGCTACTACAACATGTCTTATTAGGAATTATAGAGGTGAGTGAGGGGTTTGTTGTTAATCTTGGATTGTGTATTGTGCTCATTGCTAAGCTATGGAGCATTTTACATAGTTTAAGATTAGCTTGGAAGTGTGGTTATCGTAGGGTGATCGTTGAAATTGATTCCCAACCGGTAGTCTCACTTCTAAAGCGCCCTCTCCCGGCCTCATCATCATCCACTCTCTAGTATGGCATGTATGTGTCATGACTTTATGCAATGAGACTGGGATATCCAAGTCCGTTAGGCCTACCGCGAGGCGAATACATTTGTGAACTATCTAGCTAGCGTTGCTTGTATCTTTCTATTGTATTGCATATATTGATTGACCCTCTTGACAGTATAGCTGATCTTTTAGTTGATGATGTAAGGGATCGGGTTATCCGCTGAGTGCCAATCACTTAACAGTTTTTATATATAATAAGCGCAACTAGATACGTAAAAACCAATTACTCTTCTTCTTATAAAAAAAAAATAGTTATTAGAACGTGTAATTTTTTTTTCTTTCAGTTTGTGTTAAAAGTTCAAACTCATGCTCAAGTCAAGGTAGTAGCAACTTTTTGGAATTTTATCAATCATAACATTTTATCATAATGGCTGTTAGATTGTGTAGTTTTTTTTTTTGAAAAAACTTTTCAATATTTGTTTGAAACTCTATAAATTTGTACTAAAAATATATAATAACTTAAACAAATTTAAAGTAGTATAATGCTTGTAGGTCATGTAGTTTTTTCAATATTTGGTTAAAAACCATGGTCAAGTCAGGGTAATAGCAACTTTTGGAAATAATTTCAGTTGTAACAATTACCATAGCTAATTAGAAAAGAGGCACCTATGGGTCATACCCAACACATGTCGAACTTGAGCCGGACTCAACGGCCATTTTGACAGAACTAGAATATGTACCCGCTCGTTCACCCGGATGGGACGGACGGGCTGACCCGGAATTTCCTAGATCACTTGCAAGGAAACTCACACCTAACTAAACTACTAATAAGAAAATAAAACCACCAAGGCACCAACTATGGTGACTACAACCATAGTATTTATCCTCTTAATTATTAGTTTCATTTGCCAGACGTCACTTTCCTTACAGTTATCACTAACAAAAAAACATAAAATGATGATCTAAAACGCGTCTTCATCAACCCTACGCAATAATCACAACAACCAGCTCAATTATGAAACCTAAGAATTCCAATTCTGCATTTGTTGAGCTCAATCATAGATTCCCATCGTCATTCTATAAATATCTCAAATCCAATTCTCTTCAGCATCAAGCCAAGCACCACCAGAATTCATTCAATTTTAAATCAAATTTGGTGAATTGCAATGGGCAATTATGCATCCTGTGCAATTGAAAGCACCAAGGTGGTGAAAGTGGTTCTTCCACGCGGCGAAATCCGCACATTCAAGGAGCCATTGAAGGTGGCGGAGCTTATGCTCGATATCCCCAATTTCTTTGTCGTCAACTCGCACTCTCTTCAAATCGGCCGACGATTCTTGGCGCTTAAATCCCATGAGGAGTTGAGAATCGGAGGCGTTTACGCATTGTTTCCGATGAAGAAGCTCAACTCCGTAATCGGAGCAGCGGATTTGCGCGGGCTTTTTCCGATTGCGAAGAAGAAATCGAAGGCTAGGGTTTCGCCGGAGATGTTATTGGGGATTATGGAGGAGGTGGCTTCGCTGTCTTCAGGGGAATTGAAGATGGAGGAGATTGCGGAGGAGGTTGGGTTGCCGGTAATTGGTTACCGGCGACAGATTTTCCGGTCTAAGAAGCCGGTTTTGGAGACTATCGTGGAAGAGCCGATCGGGGTTATGTGAATTGAAGATTTTCTGTCGTTGTTTTTGGGGCATGCCGATGATCATCAAGATGAACATTTTCTTCTCTGTTTTTTGGTTTTCCGATGAAGGGAAAGTCTTTTTGGGGGAAACTAAAATTTCCCCTTTGATGAGAAGTTGGAATATGGATTGGAGGCATGTCAATTAATCTTTTTCCTTTTTTGCGTCTATTTGACATCAATATCTTTATTGTTATTTCTACGTTTTCGGCTGATTGCCTTGTAAAAATTTATAAAAAATACTTTGTTACTCAGTCTTAAACTTTGATTATCTTTTAAAATTACTCTCAATTACCCCGTTTGGTTAGAAGTTCGAAAACGGAATGGAAATTAATCTAGTCTATATCTTTACCTTATTCATGAATTTTTTTGGAACATTCCTTGTGATGACATTCCTTATGATGACATGTAAAATGTAGTTTTGTTTCCTTATAAGGTATTAACACTAATCAAATTTCACTACAATTACGTAAAACCACAGGGAATAATTCCATAAAATCTATTATACTTACTAAACAGAGCACGGGTTGATGACGTGGCGCGCTGTGGACGCAGGATTTTTGAAATTGAGCTCCCACAATTAAAGCCAATAAATCTTTATTTTTTACACTATTTTTTAAACCATAAAATCTTTTATTATTAAAATAATAATTTTATAGAAATCAAATCTATTATACTTACTAAAACAGAGCACGAGTTGATGACGTGGCGCGCTGTGGACGCAGGATTTTTAAAATTGAGCTCCCACAATTAAAGCCAATAAATCTTTATTTTTTACACTATTTTTTAAACCATAAAATCTTTTATTATTAAAATAATAATTTTATAGAAACCAAATCTATTATACTTACTAAAACAGAGTACGGGTTGATGACGTGGCGCGCTGTGGACGCAGGATTTTTGAAATTGAGCTCCCACAATTAAAGTCAATAAATATTTATTTTTTACACTATTTTTTAAACCATAAAATCTTTTATTATTAAAATAATAATTTTATAGAAACCAAATCTATTATACTTATAAAACAGAGCACGGGTTGATGACGTGACGCGTTGTGGACGCAGGATTAGATTAGAGAAGTATACAAAACAAAAGCACGTAAAAAAAATCTATTTCACAATATTCTTTCTCTTTTTTTTCAAAACCCGCACAAGTGCGGGTATTATACTAGTTTCATGAATAATGGTATGCATATGGACTAAATTCGTTTTAATTCCGATACCATTTTCGGACTTGAAACCAAACGGACCCTAAATATATTCCATATGTGTTCTAACGTTATGACTTCTAAGTACGGACCCTAAATATATTCCATATATTTCATATGTGGTCCGATATTCTTATTGAGAAATGAAACATTTAGTTAAATCTTTTTGAATAATATTCTCACTAGAAAATAAAAGATTAGGCAGGAGTCTTTCCATATAAGCATCTCATTAAATATTCTTATTATAAGCTAAAGTAGAGAATATTCCATATGCAATCTCCTTCAAATCTCTATTTTCTACCATGATTAAAATTAAACTATGCTATCCAAAATTACACGTATCACATATTTACATATGAATACTTGTTATGGTATGTATACGTCTAACTTTTTAGAACGAAGGACAATATGATCGAGATTTTAATTTCATCTTCAAAGTTTATAGACATATAACTCAATCATACAATTACATTTATCTCGTTTAACCGATCGAACACAAATGCATTCTCAATTATCTATAGAACCAACAACATTCGTATCGGGTAAACCTTGTTTATCCCTTAAAAATTCTTAACAATCCATATTCCTAACTTAACAATTAAAGCCATTTTCTTTTTTCTTATCCTCTTTCATATCTACGATTCACGGCATTCCCTCTTTCAGGATTTTTCCTCTCTCTAACCGCCGCCGCCGCTTCTCGATGTTGGGAGTGTCGCCGCCACTTCATGTCGGGATTGTCTCGTTGTCGCAATTTCAATTTCTAACAAAGCGTTGCTTCCATTATACAAAGACTAGATATTAAGATTGACTAAATAAATTGGGTATTACGAAAATTGGGTAATTAAAATAGATGATTAAGGTATTCGACTTAATGGACTTGGAATTAAGATTGAGTATTACAATTAAGATTTAAGTATAGCTTACAAAAATATTAATATATAGTGAGATTCAAATATTAGCTAGTAATAGGGGAGTGTGGGACTATCAATCTTGGAGCTAACCCAAGATCTTCATACATGGCACATAGATTTCTAGTTCATTCGTCGTTTCTGAATTGATCATTTGGCGTGCAACGTTTTTGGACAATGACAAATGGATCACGTTCATCGCTTTCCTATTCACCAACTTCTACTCATCATCGTTCATATACGCCGGTTTTCCTTCAGAGGTTGGTACATGTCTTTCTCGCATAGATAACCATAAATCTGCATCTTTCAAAACCCGAAATTCATCTCATTAAATTTCTCTTCCGGTGATTTTTTGTCTCCCATATATCATGAATTGTAACAATCAAGAAGCAACACGAGAATTGATTACCAAATCACCACGAATATTTAACTATGTATGTCTCGGCACTACCAATCTACGATTTTGCATTTTAATTTTATAACGACAATTACTTTAATAAATATGAATATAAATAAAGAAAAAAATCTAAAAAATAGAAATCCAAAATATATAATACACCAAACTAGACAACCTAACAACACTAACACATCACATTCATGATTTAGAATAATATAACATAACGAACTGCTTCTGTTTCTCCCTAATTATCCAAACTGCCAAGCGTATCACTCCGATTCTGCTGAATCCAAACCGCTATGCGTATCAAATCAGTTGGAGTTGATCAGACAACAAACGTTCAGAATCTATTATACTTACTAAAACAGAGCACGAGTTGATGACGTGGCGCACTGTGAACGCAGGATTTTTGAAATTGAGCTCCAACAATTAAAGCTAATAAATCTATATTTTTTACACTATTTTTTAAATCATAAAATCTTTTATTATTAAAATAATAATTTTATAGAAACCAAATCTATTATACTTACTAAAACAGAGCACGGGTTGATGACGTGACGCGCTGTGAACGCAGTATTAGATTAGAGAAGCATACAAAACAAAAGCACGTATAAAAAATCTATTTCACAGTATTCTTTCTCATTTTTTTCAAAACCCGCACAAGATACGGGTATTATACTAGTCATTATTAAACAAAGCTAAAAGTCTTGTTGCGGATCAAGGCAAATTATTTTAGTAAAACTGGAAAATTAGTATCAATTACTCCGAACACATGATACGACGATGACGACGAATGTATATATATATAAAATCTGAGTCTCTCACTGCCAGATGGTTAACGCGGAAATATGAAGCAGGAAGTTGTGAGGGAAACTACAAATTCGACAATTAAATGAATGATATGAAGCTGGTGGTTGGAATAGTTGACCAATACTGTATTGCATGTACCTGCACATGACTTTAACAGCAGAATACTTGATTGTGCAATAGGGCACTGCATCATTTTCTAGGGTTATAATTAGAGGGATTTGAAGAGAATATGTCATATTCAATCGTTTTTATTTGAATCAGGTTATAGTGTTTTTTATCGCTGTATATTTAAATACTGATTTATGATTGAGGGATGACAGAAGTCGAGTTTATCATTGTTGTTGATGCGTTTAAGCATGGAAAACAATTTCATCGAGAGATATCTACAAGCTAAGTTCTCTCTTATTATATATATATATATATATATATATATATATAGATCCTGACTCATATGTAAACAACTCTTATCGTGTGAACGTGTAAACACCGAATATATGTGAGTATACCGCCGAATATATGTGACTATACCGCCGAATATATAGATTTAGGTCCGGCGAATCTTCTTTCATTAATTACATGATTTTTTTTTTTTTAATATCGTCTAATCTTAGCCATCTATTTAACGATCGAACATATACAATTTGTTTCCATTGAACATTATAAGGACTGTTTACATTAGAGTCAAACTCTATATAGATATATATAAGGTATTTTAGCTTTTTAATTTTGATCAATCTATAAAACGTTTTATATTTGAAATAATTTGGTCAAGTGTGTCATTTTCTATATTCTATTAATTTTTACCACTTTCATTAATAGTAAAATTAATTAACTCCTTTATTAAAAAAAAACATACATGAAGAGCACTTGTTTGTTACCTAAAAAAAATTCTGACTTTTTTATAAAAAAAATTTCTTTTATTTTGCCATTTTTTATTTTCTGATATAAATTTCATACCATAAAATTCAGGTAAATGTTCAGGTACGGCCCATATATTGCGGTACGGTCGTACGGCCGACCGTACGGGCGACACGTGTCCCGGGAAAAAAAATTAATTAAAATTTTTTTTTCTTTTCTGAAACGATTTTTTTTTCCGGAAACGAATGAAAATTTGTTTGAGCTACCATGTTATAACTTATGCACTATTCTCCTATAAACTTTGAACTATTCTCATATAATCCATGAACTATTACTTTTTAATATAATCCATGAACTATTCTATTATAATTCATGAACTATTCCATAATAAGTTTTGAACTATTACTTTCACTCCTTTATAAATTTTTGCACTTTAAACTATTCTATTATAATTCATGAACTATTCTATTATAATTCATGAACATTTCTATTATAATTCATGAACTATCCCATAATAAGTTTTGAACTATTACTTTCAATCCTTTATAAATTTTGCACTATGAACTATTCTATTATAATTCATGAACTATCCTTTTAGAAGTTATGAACTATTCCTTAATAAGTTTTGAACTATTACTTTCATTCCTTTATAAATTTTGCACTATGAACTATCCTATTATAGTTCATGAACTATCCTTTTATAAGTTATGAACTATTCCATAATAAATTTTGAACTATAACTTTTACTCGTTCTTTTAAAATTTTTTTTTTTTTCCGGGACACGTGTCGGCCGTACGGACGGCCGCACGGCCTTACCGGAATAATGGGCCTTACTTGGACACTTCCCATAAAATTCATACCAATTCCGGACTTTTTTTAAAAAAAATTTTTTGTTTTTTTTTTGTTTTTTATTTACTGGTATGAATTTCTGACATGAAATTCATATCAGGCAGTTCAAACCAGAAGCAATGAGCAAAGAAATCATACAAATCTACAATCAAATAGATGCATCTGTAGCTGAAAAACAAATACGAATGTCTGCATATGTAGTTGAGAATAACTCTAGATCTTAAAACTCTTTCATCAACGAAGGACACGATAAATTAGACAAATCTACAATCAAATAGCCTCCACGAATACAGTAAAGAGAAAACCTAGAAGCAACAAGAACAACACGAGTCCTCATCACCATTGTTCAAATACGAACTATTATAGAAAAAATCCAGCTCCTAAACACGAGTCCTCAACTCTAGTATAAAATTTATACCAGAAAACTATACTAGGAAATTCATACCAAATTCTTTTGGTATGAAATTCATACTAGAATTTTCTAGTATGAATTTCATACTAGAGTTGAGCAAAACAAATTAGAGAGGAGAAGGTTGGTATCAATTTATTTTCACAAATCTTAAGCGAATACCATAAATGTTCAACTTGTTTTTATGGTGAAGGTGGCGTGGCTCTTGCAGGCTCTTCTCCGGTGGCTTAAAGGCGACAACAAGGCGAGGAGGAGAGGTGGCGATGGATGAGGACGAGAATGAGGGAGAGATGTGTTGTTGTTGTACTCACTACAGAGTTGAAGAGAGGCTCGACATGGGCTTACAGAAAAAGAGTGGTGGCGAAGACTGCGTGGCTCTGGCAGACTCTTCTCTGGTGGCTCAAAGGCGGCAACAAGGCGAGGAGGAGAGGTGGTGATGGATGAGGACGAGAATGAGGGAGAGATGTGTTGTTGTTGTACTCGTTGTAGAGGTGAAAAAGGGAGGCTCGACATGGGCTTAGAGAAGAAGATTAGTGGCGATGGTTGCGTGGCTCTAGCGGGCTCTTTCTCCGGTCGCTCAAAGGCGGCAACAAGGCGAGGAGTGGTGGTGATGGATGAGGACGAGAATGAGGGAGAGATCTTGCTCTGTTAACGCAAAATTCTAACTTTGAACAGTACAAAAAAAGAAGGTATATTTACTAAATGAGAAAATGGTACGGGCATAGTTAGTAGAGCAAAAACTGAAAAAGGTATGATTAATGTATTTGGCCTCATTAGATAATAGATTTCAAAAATTAGTATTAATTATTTAAAGAGTAAGATTTCTAAAATTTAGAACTTTGAGGCTTATGTGGTTTTATCATATTAAAATTATATATAAGATATTTGAGTAAGTGTAATATCCTTAAATAAGTCATATTTAGTAGTTTAGAGATGTTGGGTACAAATAGGATTAGGAATTATAAGTAGGGTATCTTTTGCAATTAATGGAAACAGTCCCAACTTCTTTTCCACTATCTCCTATATTTTATGTAATAATTCTCCCTTGCCCTCTTCCCTAATCTCCTTCTTCAATTATAATTCCCTATAATCTCTTTCTTTATATCCTTCAAGGCTTCAACCATCAAATCTCATTCCCGGTCTCGGAGAAGACAGTAACACAAATGGGTAGTAGCGCCTTTTGTTTTCAATTCTAAAAGCATAATTTATTTCTTCATTCATTGAAATTATATTTCCACAACTACAAGGAATCAATAATTTCGAAAAGTTTCATAAATAAGATTGAGTATTTATATAGCTTAGATTTTTCATTTTCGAAGATATAACCAAACGGGATTTAGCACATCCAAAATTGACAACAATTCGTCATCTGTCTTCTTAAGGCTCTTAATGTAATCGTTTTGCATTATTTCTCAATGATATCGTTATTATCTGTTGTGTTATTAAGGTATGCACATGTCATCTCTCGAATTTTAAATAGTTATGTAAGATGCTATGCATGGAATTAGAGATTATTATAACAAAAAAATTGGTGTTTGGGAGGTATATATGTAGGGAGATGTATGTAGATGATTAGGAGATGATGAGAGATGATATTTTTAACTTTTTATTGGCTTTAAAAATAAAGATGATGAAGCTTATTGCTTTATTTATTTTTCAAATTCATCACTTTGGGATAGAGCTGTTCATATTCGGGCTCGGGCCGGACTCGGGCCGGGCATTTTCAAAAAAAGCCCGTTTTGGCGGATCCGGGCCGGGCCGATTCCGGTTCACGGGCCTGCCAGGGCTGCCGTACCCGCCCGGCCGGGCTGCCCGGCGGGTACTTTTTTTTTTTTAAACTGTGACTTTATTTGTAATTCAGTACTTCAGGGCCGGCACTCGGCAGCGCCGCAACGGCTGGAAGAGAAGAGGGAAGAGAGACGAGGGTTCGGGGTCGGGGTTGTCGCTTGTCGGCTGGAAGAGGGAAGGTTCAGTTAGAAGTTTAGAACTTTAGGGTTATACGAAACTTCCGTATAACCCTAAAGTTCATAAATTTTTTTTTTTTTTTTGCCGGGCTCCGGGCCGGGCCGAGCGGCCCGACCGGGCCTGGTACCTTGTTCGTACCCGGCCCGCCGGGACTGGCGGGCCGGGCCTCTGTCGATGTTCATACCCGCCCGTTTTCGTGGGCGGGCGGTCCGGGCCGGGCGGGCTGGCCCGGACTTGAACAGGTCTACTTTGGGATAAGACCCATCACACTATCAGATTATGTCCAAGAATGGAGTGATGTCCCTTTTAGTAATTTTACATTTTCATCATCTTCGATAAGTTTTGTTCTTCAATTCTTAACCTTCATCAAGCTTATCAAAAAATATCTTCTCTTTAAATGAGCTATTTATTTTAGCTACCCAACCAACTTCAACTTCAGCTCTAATCAACTTCAACTCCAGTTTCTATAAACTCGTGGTCCCAAACGAACCCTTGATTATTTGTAAAGTGAAGCCCTAAAAGGGCCTAAACCATACTTAGCTTAATAACATCGACGATAGTAAAGTAGTTTAGAAGGTTGAAACTTGGATGGGATCAATTAAACATAGTGTTTCAATGATGTTATGTGGATGATAATGAAGCTTGTGCACTTGTGATACATATTTATGATTAATATACGTATAGTAATCATTATATATTACGCCATGCAAAAGAGTAATTTGTGAGCGAAGGTCCGAGGATAATAGTAAATAATGATTACGGGTGGAGGCCCAATATGATCCTAAATGATTAGGAGAATAGGCCCAAGTATAAGTCATTGTGAAATGGGTAGAACTAAAAATGATGTGATTAATAAATTAATTGCACATGAGCTTAAACTTTTAATTAGGTGAGCCTAAACCGGTCCTTTTGATTACGGAGAATTTTTTTAATTATTTTTTTTATATTTTTGGCGGGTCTAAGAGATAGGTCGAGGGGGAGTACATTAGATGTAGTCTACGATAAATTTCATCCTAAAATTAATTGAGGATATGTAATATTGGGTGTATATGTTAGGTTTGCATATCTTGTATATTCGATGTGAGACAACAATATATGTATAGCCTATCAAGAGTAGGCGAGATAGAAATGGAGTGGTCAGGGTTATGCCCTAGTAAGACTAGGACCCAGAGAAACCGATTTGGGTAAGGAGAGTAGGTGCAAGAAGGTTTTTACCTTGAGTCCTTAGATCTCGTTACCTTAGGCATATGCACATTCTCATAGTAAGTTTCTAAATATAGTATGTTTTCCAATATAGTACATTTATGTATTAAATGTCTGAGGAAGTATATATATACGACGCTCAATGTACTTGTTGCCAACAAAAGTCGTAAAGCATTGACACGCAATTCTTTTTAATTTTTTTTTCCAATTCAGGCGTCGGCGTCATCTCTCTGAAAAAATAAAATAAAGAATTGGGTGTAGACTGATAACGCCCGGAATTGATTACACACCATGAGCTTTAACAACATTATATTGATATGTTCATTTGACCATACACATGGGCACATTTGCTCTTAACCTAAAAAGTCCAAAGTACTAGTTGATTCTACAATACCATCAGTATGTGATACTGATGTGATACACCATTAGCTTTTTGTAGGTAGTAACTAAACTAAATTCATTATTATAATTACCGAGTAGGAAAATTGGGATGCAAGAACTAAAAATGATGTGATCAATAAATTAATTGCATATGAGCTCAAACTTCACGATTTCCTAACATAATCCTCTATCCGACATGTACTTGGCCAAGAACTCACCCAAGTCGATTGACCCGTGAACTGAAATCACATAATAAGAAATATAAGCATTATAATTAGAGTATACATGTTGCACTTCTATGTATTTATAAAGGGGAAGTGAGTACGAGTTGCTTGCAACCCTTGGAAGCAATCCAATATTTACACATTCAAGATAATTGCTTGGGAAACTTTGAAGCAAATCTGAGTATTTGTTTTGCATGAAAATCTGTAGATTAATGTGAGCCAAAGAGAATACCAAAATGGACAATGAGACTTACAAAGCTTTGTCCGAGATAATGAGCAAGGTTAAGACTCGATCCTTTCAAGTACTTCACGCTCTTTTTTTAAAATTTTTTTTTTATGTATATTGATGAAGGGGGTGTACAAGATAGTCTACTAGACAAGTTACAATCAAACACAAAAGCAAGAGAAATCAGACGAGATGTATTCCAAGCATACTCGCAGTGATTAGGGAATTGTTAGATTTGTCCTTCCAAGTTAGGGCAAGGTAGTTTTTGATTGCATTAATAGCTTCATTAACACACACAATGGCACGAGTGAAGATGATGTTGTAGATGAGGTGATTTTGGGCTCTCCAAGTGTCGTAGATGAAGGCAGTGATATAGCAAATTCTGACGCTATCCAAGAGGTTCTTTTTGGGGTTTGAACGAGAAATAAGCCAGTCTCATGGGTCATGTAGGCTGGGGGTAAGGGGTTTTATTCCATCGGGAAATAATGTCGAGGACAAGTGAGGTGTAGCTGCATCTAGTCTAGAGGTGATTTTCATCTTCTTGCATGGAGGTGCAAAGCTTACAAGTAACATTGGTAACCAAATTCCACTGAAAACCTTGTCCAAAGTAGGTAATCTTCTATGACTTGCAATCCATACAATGGGGCTACATTTGGGGATATTGATGTTGTACCAGATGGATTGGCAGGTGAAAGTAGTTGACGGGAGATTTGAAGTTCTGAAAAGAGAGTAGGTTACCTTGGAGCAGAAAGACCCATTGGGGGTGGTGATCATGTCAATGCATCTGTTACCATTACTGAGGGAGATCAACTCATCACGTATTTTGATAATGCAGTTTCATGTGTAGTTGTGGTTGTTGCAAGCTCTATAATTCCATATGGTTTGCCTCTTGAGGATATTGTGTGCAACCTAGGTGCTCCATATGGTATCAGTGTTGGTATCTAGATCGTAAATAAGGTGAGCAAGGCAGGCTTTGTTTCTTGAGGGAAGATCTTTGAACCCTAAACCACCATTGATCTTCGGGGTGCAAACAGTATTCCAGGCAATGAGAGCACGCTTAGTGGTCTCTATCCCTAACTAGAGAAAAGATCGGAGGAGACCCTTTATTTTGTTAAAGATGGTAGGGGGAATGAGGAACACTATACACCAGTAGTGATACATATACTAAAGGATTGACGAGATGATTTGGATCCTACTAGCGTAGGATAGGATTTTGGCATTCCAAGATTGTACTCTTTTGGTGATTTTATGGACCAGTGGTTGGAAGTCGGTGAGGTTGAGGCGCTTACTCCCTACAGGAACACCTAGGTAATGAATAGGTAGGGTTCCAAGAGAGAAGCCGGTGGCAGTGGAGATAGTCACTTGGGTGTGAGAAGAAGAGCCACCAATGTACAAGGACGATTTTCCAAGGTTGATTTTGAGCCCAGGGAACTTACCAAACTCGTCAAGCGTCGACTTTAAGGTAAGGATAGATGCAAGATCGCCACGACAAAATAACATAACGTCGTCAGCGAAACATAGGTGAGTGATTTTTGGGTTGTGGCATTTGGGGTGCATATTGAAGTCAGGATTGGAGGTATTAGAGTTGATCATGGAAGATAGGAACTACAAGGCAATGACGAGGAGAGGGGGGGGGGTGGGCACCCTTGTCTAAGACCCCTAACACCATTGAAGTGTCCTTTGAGAGAACCATTGACATTGATCAAGAGGACAAGGTGTTCAGGGAACCCTATCTTCCTAAGGCAATGGAGGATGAAGTTGTGATCTATAGTGTCGAAGGCTTTAGTAATGTCAACCTTCAAGGCAACACGAGGGGAGATGTGTTTCCTACTGTACTTGTTGAGCAATTCATGAAAAATGAGGATGTTATGTTTGATGGATCTTTTGCTCGCAAAAACACTCTGATAAGGCCCAATGACAAGAGGAAGGATAGTGTTGATTCGGGTTGCAATGATCTTGGCAATGGTTATGTAGTGTTGCAACATGAAATCGGTCTAAAATCAGAAGGCGTGGAAGGGTTTCACCTTTGGAAATAAGGGATATTTGAGGCATGTCTAAGCATTCTTCCTGAGGATTTTCGAGTATTCATGCAAAACAAATTTCAATGTCTCTTATAAAATTAAAACATATTTCTGGATATGTTTAAACTATTTATTTTCAGACAAGTAAAACATTTAAGTTGCACACTTAAAATAATATGTTAATTCTTTGTGTCATAATCCACGTTGCGGGCATGAGATTGATCCACCGAGTTTGTCAACTTGTAGGTTCACGTGTTCAGTTAGAAATTAAAAAGCTAATACGTGATATCTACTTTCAATTCCATGTAACACGACCAATTTCAACCTAATTAAGGTTCACCAATCACTTTATTACCTTGTTGCTATCTATATTGTTGTAGATATTCTAACACTAATGCAGCTAGTCTACTTATAACCTAGTAATGAGACAAAGTACAAATTTGAAATTCTTAAATCATGTAAATTTTTTATTACCTCATTATCAACAAGATTGAGAATGCTAATAATTCATAATCCAAGTAGGAAGAGTCTCTAGTTTCCACTGTCAACATATTTTATAGTTATTTCACATAACAAGCGGAAGCAAGATAACTTCAAGGGAAAGAAGAGTTACCCAAGATGTCAAGGCAATTCTATAAAGAAACATCTACATTCAAAACCAAAGATAAACTGTGATTCTTTGCAGCTTGAAGTGGAATGAAACGTAAGATTAATGGTCTTGAAATTAGTGTTTAATCAACTTCATCTTGACAAATATTATTTAATCAACTATAAGAAAATAACATCTTACGTACCACAACACTTGAAAGAGTGCTTGAATTTTCACCCGCCAACTAGCGACCGGAACTTTCGATTGTCTAAACATTAATCCATTTTTGTATGGTTAAAAACCAACACTAATAGTGTATCTCAACATACTCGTATACAAGTGACAAACATACCAGCCTAAGAATCTGGCGAGACCTTGAACTTGTTGACAAGTAAAGTCAATATGCAAAATTATTCAAAAAAGTGGACAAGTAAATACTATCTCAGTACCGATTATTATTTTCCTATTAGTATATTTATCTCACAAAAAAACAAGTAGCATCGACAGGACAACTATCTAATCAACACTTTACCATGTATTAGCCAAAAGAAGCACAATCTAAATGTAATGAGGTCTGCATGATTCCAAGATTAGGATATTAGATAACTTATAAAAGTTACACAACGGCATTTTCTTGCGAGGCAAGATTTGTGATCATCTACGAAAGCGCAATATCATAAAATGTTTTTGACTTTGTAGAAGTCGGGAAACCATTTCAAAACTCCCTACGAAAACAAAGCTGCTCGAGATTTTTCGACTTTGCAGATTTATGACATGTAACACCCCAAATTCTCAAAACTCGGGGAGCTACAGGTTAGGACCTCACAATGGGTCTCGACCTTAGTTTGACAACAATTTTACTAGGATCTTACAACAAGGCACAAACGTATTTAAATCATTTAAAAACGTTCCCATCTAAATGAGTATGTGGACCCGGCTGACCATCCGCTTTGGATCTCTCTGCAACTACCTAAAACTGCGAAGAACTAAAAACACAGATACAATCCAACATCAGAAGAATACATAAGCACAAAAACACATCAAAGCAACATGTAAACACATAACATGATATCACAGAAATCTGATTATTATCTTTATTAATGTCATTCACATTATCCATTTATAGGTGTGGCACGAGAAGTCTCTGACTCTCGCCTTCGGTTCTTTATCCAGCTGGAGTGATTCGGCGCACCTCCCCGTATACTCAATGGGGTGGTTCAGTACCCTCCCCGTATACCAAGTATAGCCTAGTCTCGAAGCACCTCCCAGACTCCCTGGGGAGAACTGGACAAGTCTCTGACTCTCGCCGTCGGTTGTATATAACTAACAACATAATATAAACACGTAACGCGAACACCACTTATGTCATTCAACCAACATAAGACTGTAACTAAGTAACCCCAAAGGACTTACCTGAACCGGTCAAGTCTTGTCAACCATATCACTTGATCTCGCTGAGTATAATCTCGACTGTCTGATCATAACATATAAGTCATATCAATATAATATCCGACTCTTAGAAGTCCCAACTTCTAGGTCAGCAACGGAAAACCGAGAAACAACATTAAACCAACTATTTTTTGAGAAAAGATGGTTTTACCCCTAGGATCCGAAAAACTCTAAAGGTTCCCTAAAATCTCAAGAACGTCTACTAGAAACTCAACCCAGATATCTAACTCTCCGGAGAAAGAATCTACTAAGTTTGAACGATGACTATCTTTCAAACTAACTATCTACTACTAAGGCTCAACTAACATACCACTACTAAATCCTCAAAACATACCGAGGCACCTACTTACATGCCCAACCATGACTTCCTATGATATAATTCATAAAGATAAACAATATCAAACCATCTCCAAGAACACACACTTAAACCTAGCACAACTCTTCGAAAACCAAACTATACTTATACCCAACTTCGGAACATCACAAACCCGGATAAAACCAATGGATTGCTCTCAAATTTTAAGACATGCTACTATGCATATCCATAAAAACATATCCAAAATTCAAGTCCAACAGAGATAAAAAAAACCCAATCAAATCTATATCACAAAACTGCATCACAAGCAGTTTTCTCAACACTAGGAATATTTCAGCACATCATAAAAACTACATGAGGAACCAAATTTGGAGAACCATATCTCTCAAGCTATAACTCAGAATACTCTCAAATTTCATTATGTTCTACTATGCAATACCAACTATAACATATCCGAAATTCAGCGACAAAGGAGTTTAGCTTACCCAAAACTGGACCCAAAGTTGATTGCTAGCCACTTCTTAAAATCCGGAAATGCATAAGCTCTTCAAGCCATCTTCTAGGGTTGTTATGAAAGTTCCGAGTTACCAACGTAGGTTCTAATCAGCACATATATATATAGAGGGTACTACAGTGAAGAGAGGTGACGGGTTTACCGGACAAGCGAGACTCTATGTGCTCACGTGCACGAGGACGAAGGGAGGACGTAAGTTTTTGAGACGTTGTAGCACCAGCGGCTGGGCAAGGCCACACCCGCGGCTCCTGAGCCCGTACTCATGGCTCGCCTCTACCACCCCCACGGACTGGACCCGTAGGCGCCTCTGTGGGTGTCCTCTGGCGCACCTGCGGTCACACCGTTGAGCTGTTGTTTATTCACAACCTTCTAATTGCGTGATGGACTGAAGACGTTGCTGAAGCCGGACTCCACTGGTCGACATGAAAGAGGGAGGCCGTAGATCTCTTGGTTGTTGTTCGTGACTGGGCAGAACGAGGCTGCTCCTGGAAATCGTAGAAGAACCTAGCCGAGGTTGTTCTCTTGTAGTTGAGCGGCAGGATGGATGGCTGCAAAATCTCTCAGTTGTAGCTCCAAGAAACATGGTAAGAAGGACGCCGATCTGGTGTTGCGTGTAAGGAGAGGCTTTGTCGGCACCATTTGTGGCCTTGCTGCATGCGAGATGGGTAAAACATGAGGGCAAGTTGAGGTGCACAAGGGAGATGGGGCTAAGGTTTACGGAAGATGAGGGAGCGTTTGAAGTAGGAAGGAGGAAGCCCGTCGGCTGTAAATTGCTTCCCTTATCGCGCCCGGATGGTAGGGTTTCAAAGGTCAAAATACTCAACTTCATAATGTTCCCGGAAGGCATGCCCTGATGGGCCCGGATGGGTCCATTTTAAAGAATAAAGAAGGTAGATTGACTTGTGTATTTTATGTGAGTAAGGTCCTCACATAAAATGATAAAAAGATCAAAGAACAAGAACCCGGTGTCACATAGAAATATAATAAGTCCGGAAAAAGTTCAAAATCGGTCAAGGTCCGGTTTTCATCGAAATAAATCGGGAGGAGAAATATCCGGATATTACATTACAATAATAGGCCATGCGGTTTTTCTCAATTAAAATCATAACTAAGAAGTTGACACAGTTAGAAAAATGCAACGAATTGGAAGAAGAAGCCATTGGCACAAAATTTTACCTAGATAATGCCTACCATCTTATTCTTGTGAAGTTTAATCTGCTTTATACCAATTTATTAAGCGGGTAAGAGAAAAGACAAATGATCGAGTTTGACAAATTCTTAAAATGATTTACTCATTGCCTCTGCTTAGATGCTTCCCAAGATTTCATTGTATATGTCCTTCACTTTTTCAAACAAAGCTTCCTTGGAATGTCAAGTTAAGTAAAATTACTGCCAAATAAACAGAGAAACAATACTTCATCCAATTTGGTATTATCAACACACGCCTCTTGATTCTTACCTATCAGGCTTCGTCAGCAAATTTTGGTAAGCAAACTGTTAAATTTATCTTTTTAATATCCGTCGGGTCTAAGACGTGGAGGGGATGCACGCCACAAGTGAAACTACGCACATTAACCTTCGGGGTTCCATCCTAAAACCAATTGACAATAGGAGGAGTAACCCTTGGGTTTATATGTTAGGTTCACATTATTCATTTAGTCGATGTGGGACACAATAATCCACACATCTCAACACAAACCACTGCCAAAGAAATAATCCAAGAAATGCTACTTAGGATTCAAACATAACAAAGACAAATGATATCTATCTATGACTTGGTTGAATAGATACTTACCCTAGAGTAGCCAATGCCCACAAGCTCAAGAGCACCAAGAACCAAAGAAGCTTGTCTATTGCCTACAATAACAATTCCATACTTAAACATGCAACGTCGATCATTCTATTTTAAAGCCACTATACCACAAACCTACACTGATTATTCCAACAAAGCCTGCGAGTACAACCACACCAACCACACCCAAAGAGGACACTACAGACTTGTCTTCCTCTCTCCTTAAACCACAAATAACAGTGCCATCTACAAACACAAGACATAAGAACATTAGAATTTCTTCAAATATATTTATAATACATCCAGAAAAAAAAAGAGAAGAAAAAACCATTTTTAGTGGATTTGAACAGGCTCAATTTGCGAAATTAAAAAAGCCCTAAATGATGGGAGAAAGAGACTGCACTCACAATTGGAAGGACGGTGTTGGAAGGGGTAGAAGGGAAAAACCATTTGGTGGATTTGAACTCACAATTTCAAGTTCAGATCTATATAGCGCAGAGGATGACCCGAATCATCCAATCCATGGAGCCATATAGCGTAGAGAAGATGGGTTTTGGCCAGAAAGTACAAGTCAAAGTGGTTGTCGGTCGTCGTTGCCTAAGCCGACGGGGAAGCTTCGAAGATGAAGTGTTTGTCGCCAAAGATTTGTAAGGACGACATTGGAGAGTAGTTGGACTCCTCTTGGTTGTCGATAGTCGGTGCAGGGCTCCTCTTCTTCAAAGAGAGCAACGGCGTCAGAGAGATACATATTAGGGTTTAAAGGGAAAAAAAGAAGCGAGAGAGGGTTTGTTTGATTGAAACTAAAAAGTTAGAGCGGGTTTAGTGTCTTACCAAAGAAAAAGGCGGCTTTAGGTTTTATTAATTTCGTGGGTAACGAAAATAAATCATTTTGTTGATGCTTTGTAACCTATTTCAGTACTTATAAGTGTGATTTTTATTTTGGATGTTTATAGGTTCGATAAAGTAAAACACTTGTTGAAAACCTTAAATATCGTCCGACGTAATAGTAAGCGTCGAGGTTAAAGCGTGGTTAATGACCCATTTTTCTAGTAATGATGTCATTGTCGCCAGCGAAGCCCACCCGAGAAGGAAGCAACAACTAATCCTCAACCGAAACCCTAGATCAGAAATCTTGACTTTAGGTGAAATTACACGAAACCTCTCAACCTTTTATGTACGTTTATGACCCATGATTTCAGTATTTACAAATCTACATCTGACTAGATAATTACAAAAAATAGCCCAACTTTATATTTACGAAAATGACCCATAGTTTTTGTTTTTTGTGAAAAAGCACAACAGTGGATAATTACATAAAGTAGCCCAAGGTTTTATTTTTTAGAAAATGACTCATATTTTTAAGATTGTGAATTATTACCTTAGTTGAAAAATGGAAGCTAATTTGTGTAAGTGCTTAATTAAGTCAAGGAGATTCTTTTGTAGGAGTGTTTGGAGTTTATAAAAGGGATAAAAAAAATATTTTTTGGCATAAAAAATAGTTGAAAAATGACTAAAGATGGATTTTAGGATTTTGGAGATTTGTGTATGACATTTTATGTCACTAGGAAGTTCAATAAACTTTTAGAAAGTGGAATAAGAGCTTTTCACTCCTAGAAGTCTTAGAAAGTCTTATGAGTGTTTCCGGAAGCTTTTATATATATATATATATATATATATATATATATATATATATATATATATATATATATATATATATATATATATATATATATATATATATATATATATATTGATAGGAGTGTTCACCATTAATCAGGTTTTTATATTGTATGCATGTCGGATGATGCCGTGTAATGACCGACTGTTAATGAGTTCAGCTAAGTCCCATGGACTTACCTAGCTAGCTTTCCTGGGAATGGTTTGTGATATTGTAGTGGTGTTTGTTATGTGAATTACAATAATAAATTGAGTAGGACGACATTACTATTATGAGACCCAAGTGTATGTATAACGGATCGTGGCATAACTATCCATCTCTGACAAGAGATTAAGAGGTTCTTCGTGACTAGCTCATACATGGTATACAACGAGATGCATCGAACCACTAATGTTGGCATACGGGAATGGAGGTGAGGGTCGGGAGACCCTCGTGCCACACAATAAGTTGAATTTAGAATGAATCGCCTAAATGAAGATAATAACGAGGTTTTGCGTATAAGCATGATTATGCGTTTAATTTCAGCATTTATGTGTGATTGTGCTATTTTAGTACTTAGGTTGTTCCTTAGGATTGTTAGCTAATGGTTTTACCATCATGTTGTTAGATTTCTTGTAGGTTAAGGAAGTTGCAAAGTGATACACAATAGATGGTCAGACAGGTTCACGTACTCATATAGATTGGATTGTCCTTCATATTTTGCATGCATATAAAGAGAATAACATTAGTTTAGGATGTTAGTAGTTACGTCTTACACGGCTGTCACATTCTATTCATTCATGTCATTATCATTTTTATAAGTTTTCTATTTATTTACATTTGTGTCTTGTTGTAAGATCTAGTAAAAATGTTGTTAATCTAGGATCAGAACCTATTGTGAGATCCTAACCCGTGACGTCCCGGATTTCTAAAGTGTAAGTACACTGAACATATATTTCATAGCATCCTAGTGTGAAGACTAGGATTTGACATGTATCTACTCGGCACAAACATATCAAAAGCTAAATTAGGACGCGTGTACAACATAACATATATTTTGGAACCAACAACCATGTCACAAGACACTTTAGACATGTTATTCTTACCTTAATTTGTGGAGGGGTGGTCTTTCTTAGACAACTCTAAGCACTAATACAATTACCGATAATAACTTTCGTAACACTACGTTTAACTAGTTTATATCCCGCACCTTGTGCGGGTATTATATGTTGGGTATACGTGAGCCCCTATATTATTATTGATATAATTATAACCCCTATAATAATCATTCATCTTTAACTATTCTCACAATGATAAATTATTCACCAATAAAAAATTGTACCATTATTTTTTACTTTAAATTAATCATTATATAATGCGCAACTTTGATTTAGCTTAAAAATAAATTACCCAAGTTATGTTTATATATATAGATAGATGGATTATGTTGTCCTAAAATTTGCCAAACAATAAGAAATTAAGTTAATGTAAATAAAAAGTAAGGTTCAGATTTAGCTATGCTGACGTTCTAGGGAAAAAAAAAACTTCAGCTACTATTAAATTAATCTCAACCATTATATATTAATTTAGCAAACAATAAGTCAGTTTTCAAATCAATGTTTAGTATCCCTTGTTAAAATCCTTATAAAAAAGTAATAGATGTTTTTCAAAACTTACATTTTATAAAAAAATCAGATTTATTAAACAAATTTAAAAGAAAAAAAATAGGTTTAAAAAACAACAACAAAGTTATCGAATAAAAAATAATTTTTTTTGGTTATATACGAAAATCAACTTTTTATATTTTAAAAATAATTAATTATTGAATTGTCAAAAAATAAAAAATATTTGCTGATAAATACTTTTCATAAACAGATTTTTTTAACAATATAATAAAAATCATTTTTTAAAAAACAAAAAACATCCAAAAGTAAAAAGGATAAAAAAAATTTGTTTTAAGGAAAAACAAATTAAAAAACTTATCGAAATTTTTTTTTTTTTAAATTTAAAAAAAAATCTTAAACTGATTTCATAAACAGATTTTATTTTTTTTCAAAAATTTAACCGTTCTTATCGGAAACAGATTTCATAAAGAGATTTTATTTTTTAAATGTAAATTGTTCTTATAGGAAAAAATGCACAAAATTAAAATAGTTAAAATGGTAATTATCGAAAAAAATAAAAAAAAAAATCAGTTAAAAACGTAACCTGTTTTTTATTTTTTTCAAAAATTTAAATGGCACTTATCGGAAACAGATTTCATGAAGAGATTTCATTTTTAAACGTAACCTATTCTTGTAACACCCCGAATTCTCAGAACTCGGGACATTACTGGTTAGAACCTCACAGTGGGTTCCGACCTCAGTTTGACAACAATATTACTAGGATCTTGCAACAAGACACAAATAAAGAAAACCGAAATTCATAAAAATAGTATTTTTAAGGTAATGAATGCAACACTGTCTAGCAGCCTAAGGTACTTAAACAAAAGAAACGAACAACTGTCTTAACCAAAAGAAAGGAAAGACAAACACAACCCCCAACCCCCACTCTAAGGAGTACGGAGACCCGGCTGACCACTACTTTCGGATCACTCAGCTGCTGGTCTAACCTGCGGTAAATCTAAAAACACAACAAGAGGAACCGTTAGTTAGTTATCTAAATATTTGGAGAATAATAATAGCACACACGCACATAAAATAATAAACACTCATCATGCTTTCAAACAATCCATTTATTATCTTCGTTTAAGTCATTCACTCTAATGATACTTATTTTGTGACACGAGGGATTCCCAAACCTCGCCTCCGCCCCCGTGTACCCATCAGGAGTGGATCCGATGCATCTCACCGTGTACCTGGATGGTCTGGGTATAGAGAACCTCCCAGTCTCCTGGCAGAGCTGGGCAGTGATGTCACGGCCCGTTATACATACACTTGGGCCTTAACACATAACAACGGCGGTCGTCCTAACAAGTTGTTATTATAAACACACATCGCACACACCACCATTATCATTCAACTAACATCCAGAAACCGGCTAAGTAAGTCGCATGGACTTACCTTAATCAAACCACAACTCTCACCATCTCAACTCGGTCTGCAACCGTAGAAACTCAAACGCCTGTCAATTAAGGCATGGGATCAAAATCACATCCAGATGTCCAATCTCATGCAAAGGGATTACGGAAAAAGCTCTCTTACGGTAAAAGACTATTTTACCCCTGCTCCCGGAAACTCCAAAATGTTCCATAACCTAGTTCCAAACTCTTATTTGGAGTCTATTTACATACTCTAGCTCTCAGGAAAAAGTTTGCTAAAGATTTATAAGTTAATCAAAATTCTAGATTTTCATAAGAGTCGGTAAGGTCCGACTTTGGCTTAAGCTTTGAGGCTCGAATAAAAATTATAAAAATTCTGGAATAAATCTCTAGTTCACCTATGATATGCATGCTATTCATAGGAGCAAGGATCTCTCAAATTCACTCAGCCACATCTCCTACATAAATCTCTAAAGTTGGTTCTAACATCTAGAATTCCCATACTTAGCCAAAATCTGAGAGATTTCAAAACTGATCAACTAGTCTACTTTGAGCTCCTATAGATCTAGATCTAACCATTGGATCAGTTTCAAATTCTGATAGATTACCCTATGCATGTCCCTCTATATTATACTAAAATTTGAACGGTGGATTATGTTTCTAACATATCTAAATAGTAGCTCAAACATGACTGCAACACACAGATTTTTCTGGAATTCTAACCTCTAGGATCCACAAGGGATCTTGTGTTCGAGCCTCACTGGCTGCTTCTGTGGCGTTTCCAATGTAGTGCACAAGGTCTTGGTTTCGAGTCTTGTGGTTGGCAAAACACAAGGTCAAGTCTACTTCTTCCCGTGTAACTAGATAGGAGCAAGAGGAGGTTATAGTTCTCGCTCACCTAGATATCCGATAGCTGCAGAGGTTGCCACAACGCCTAGGAAGAGTGTGAGAAGGCTTGACGATGGTAGCTGTACGTGATGAGAGGATAACAATAGCACCCGTAAGTGCCTTTGTGTCCAACTGAAGGGAAGTGAAAGTGAAGAAAGATGGAGACTCACCAACGCGTTGAGACTTGCTGTGGGTTGTCGACACAATAGAGGGAGCCGGCCAGGTCTGCTGCAACGTCTACCAGGAGGGATCCTGCTGCTGCCCACGACACATCAGATTAGGAGAAGGCAGTTGGAGGGAGTTGTCCAGATCGAGGGAGATATCACGACTAGAGGAGGAGGACAAAGGCATAAAACTTACTCTATAGATCTTGATGTTGAGAGGGAGGTATAACTCAAGCCAGACAGTAGTATTTCGGCGTCTAGATGCAGCTCGTCGCCTGGACCAGAAGCAATGGAGACGCCATCCAATTCTGCATCACTGTTGTGTTGTTCCAAGGGAGAGGTTGCAGGGAGTGTGTTCGTCTGGAGTTCTCCTGGCACGCAGAGACGGGAGACGAGGCTACACTCTCTGGGTTCGTTGAATCTGGACAAGGAAGGAGGTAATGTACGTGCGAGATTGACGGCATTCATCAAGGAGGGGCATCACGAGTGAGGCGTGATTGTAGGAAGAAGATCAGGAGTGTAGCGTCCCGGGCTCTCCTTCTTCTTGGGCTGACGAGGTCCTGTGCCAGGCCGGCACCACTGGGCTGCTACCTTCGTGGACTAACTGGATCACTTCTTGGGCTGGTGAGGAGCAAGAGTTTTCTGGGCTAACGTGGAACAAGGTTTATAAGGCTGCAGCACAAGGAGGAAGGAGTTGGGCTGAGGCAAGGTGGGGAAAAAGGGCTAAAGAAAACAAATGGGTTGTTGTCAACTTGCCCGGATAGCCTTGTCAAGACATCGTCATGGCCTCGTCATGGCCTTGTCACGACCTCGTCAAAGATTTGTCAATAGGGTGCCATTACCTTGTCATAGACATGCATATAAAATAGGGTTTGTAGGATTCTTCATCATTTTATGTGAGTTTAGGCTTACATAAAATGATAGAATTTGTGAGGGTAGATAACACTAGGTATCATGTCGACGGATTACCTAGTCAAGAATTTCGGTTCGACTCGGAATTAAACGGAAATAAAATTCCGGATATTACAATTCTTATCCAAAAAATTGCAAAAAATTAATAGTTAAAAAGTTATTTATCGAAATTTTTTAAAAAAAATAGTAAAAAACGTAACTTGATATTATTTTTTTCAAAGGAAATCGGTGCATTATTTTTAAAATAAGTTTTGTTGATGATGAAATTGGAATTTGGCCAAAACCAAATAAAATCAAATATTATATTATCAAAGAAATCGAAAATCAGTAAATTGGAGAAATTAGTAATCGGTAATTAGAAAATTGGAGCGTATAATAAAATCGCAAATTGGCTAATATGAAAGGAAATCGGAGCTTATAATATCAAAGGAATAGAAAATCAGTATTCATGAATTATGAAATAGTTTTTAGATTATTTGTGAATTAGAGAAGACAAAGCCGGCGTTAATATAGTAGACCAACTACTTGAAAGGAAAATCAGTAATTAGTAGATGATCAACGTGTAAAATAGAGTAATAATGAAGAACGAAGGTAGACGTTAATGAAAAACCTGCTTCGAAAACCTTCTTTAATGGAAGTGAGAGCAAAAGAAATCGGATAAGAACGTTAAAAAAGGAGATTTGATAAGAACGTTAAGAGAAGAATAAGAAAGGAGCGGATATAATTTTACGTTATGAAGTAGAATATTTATAGAATAGAAATCGTAGGAAGTGTGATGTGGAATTTTCAAGGTATGATAAGAACGTTAAAAAAAAAAGATTTGGGTAGATTTTTGATCTGATAAGAACGTATCAAGGATCTTAAGAATGTACAATTTTGAATAGCACTCTGTTAGTTTTGTAAAAAAAGATTTTATGGCTTAAAAAATAAAGATTTATTGGCCTATAAAATTTTGAAGAAAATCTCCAACAAACAAAGTGACGTACAATTTTGATATGTTAGTTTAGTAAGTATAATAGAAGGTAATAGATTTGATTTCTATAAAATTATTATTTTAATAATAAAAGATTTTATGGTTTAAAAATTAGTGTAAAAAATAAAGATTTATTGGCTTTAATTATGGGAGCTCAATTTCAAAAATCCTGCGTCCACAGCGCGCCACGTCATCAACCCGTGCTCTATTTTAGTAAGGACTAGTTTTAATACCCGTGCCCTGCACGGGTTAGACGATAATTGTGTGTCAAAAAAATGTATGATAATTCACTATGTTGAGAATTGTTTTAATTGTTATGTGATACTTGTTGTAAGATTGTATTTTTCACATTATGAATGTAAGTCAAGCAAGAATTCAAATCATTCAATAACAATCGGGAAAGAGGATTTCAGGACAATATCCTTTGAGATACTCGATTGCCGAGTTAGTATCAATCCTATAAAAAATTTCGGGTTTTATTATATAAGATAGATAAGAAGTCATGTGTAAAATATATACTAACAAAAAAAAGGTAAAACAAATCATTATATTTAAATTAACAATATTAAAGAATAATATATTAAAATGTAAATGAAAGAAGTTTGTATAGTATAAGTAGCATGTCTAAGTCAAAATTCACAATATCAAATAGCTAAATTTAAATAGTGAATTATATAACCATTAATAAGACTAATAACATATGTCAAGCTACTAAAATGATAAATTTGACTAAATATTTTTTTTACAAAAATTAAAATTAATAACAACTATCAATTAAACTCAAGATAATACAACTTTAAAAATTATAGAAAATGATACATACTATTTCAGGAGTTTTTTTTTCTGATTTTTTAAATACTTTTTGTATGATTTTTTTCTAAAAAATAAATTAATATCTAAAAAGTCATAAATGAAGTAAAATATTTTTAATATAAAAAAAAATTTTGAAACATTTTTTCTGATTTTTAAAATACTTTTGTGTAAATGAAAAAAACTTTTTAAAAAAATATTAGATTTATTTTTAAAAAGCCGATAGTTTTTTTTAGAACAAAAAATTGAATTTAACATTTTTGGGAAAAAAAATTCGATTTTTTTCCATATCTTTTTTTTAATATGAAATTATGAGTTTTTATACAAATTATTTTAAAAATATCTGCAATTGTTTTCAAAAAATAATAAAATCGAAAATGAAAAAACACTTATTCTAAAAATACGAATTCTTTTAATTATAGAAAAAAAATTTTCTAAAAAAAATGAAGAAATATTTTTTTTAATCATTTAAAATAATTATTTAAAAAAAATAGTTTATAAGTTTAGATAAAAATGAAGTTCAATTGAAAGTTAAAAATATAAAAAAATATATTAATATCTTTAAAATTTTATATAAAAAAAATAAAGCTTATCAGTTCAATTGAAAAATATAAGTAAACAAAACAAAATTAAATTTAAAATAAAATTTATAAGTTTAAGAAAATATAAAGTTTAATTATAAATTAAAAAATATCTGTTGACAAAATATTAATATCTTTAAAATTAGATTGCAAATCTTACTATTTTGATTTTTAAGCTACAAATAATTAAATATCAATTAATAATATGAGAGAATAAAACAAATATTACTTAGTAAAATATTTAAAATAATTCATAAATTAAATATTTAAAATAATTAGGTTTAATATGGTGGGACCGGGACTAACAAAAAATTGACACGTGTAAATTTGATGAGGTGGCTGCACGAAACTGTGCCACGTGGAAGTTTACGGGCTGCTTTAGTATATAGATAGATAATAGATTTGGTTTCAATAAAATTATTATTTTAATAATAAAAGATTTTATGGTTTAAAAAATAGTGTAAAAAATAAAGATTTATTGGCTTTAATTGTGGGAGCTCAATTTCAAAAATCCTGCATCCACAGTGCGCCACGTCATCAAACCGTGCTCTGTTTTAGTAAGTATAATAGATTTGGTTTCTATAAAATTATTATTTTAATAATAAAAGATTTTATGGTTTAAAAATTAGTGTAAAAAATAAATATTTATTGGCTTTAATTGTGGGAGCTCAATTTCAAAAATCCTGCGTCCACAGCGCGCCACGTCATCAACCCGTGCTCTATTTTAGTAAGTATAATAGATTTGGTTTCTATAAAATTATTATTTTAATAATAAAAGATTTTATGGTTTAAAAATTAGTGTAAAAAATAAAAATTTATTGACTTTTATTGTGGGAGCTCAATTTAAAAAATCATGCGTCCACAGCGCGCCACGTCATCCACCCGTGCTCTGTTTTAGTAAGTATAATAGATATAGATCATATAGTTCACCTAAAATGTAGATTTTTGCAAATTTGACGAAATATTTACAAAATTAAAAAACTGATTATTAAAATAAAATTTATTGATATTTTGACAAAAAATCACGTTCCAAATTTTTTTGTTAAGAATTCAAAACAATGAAAATTATAATTAACAATTAACAATTTACAAAAAAAAAAAGTAAAACTACGTTTATGCAACAACTACCGAAAAAATCACTTACCGAAATTTAGTTTTTTTTTTTTTGCTTTTGATGAAAGTTTAGATACCATAGGATTTTTTAAGATACTAATTAGTTACTCAAAATAATCTGTATCTTTTTTTCGGATTACAAAATCATCCATAGCAGCTTTTTTGTAAAATTATTTTTACAAAATTAAACATTTTAGAATTAACAAGAATGACAGTTCAGTATTTTTTTTAAAAAAAAGATGAGGTGGCATACTCGTTGTTTGACACGTGACATTATTTTCATTTGTTTTAGTAAGTTATAAATACCGGGATCTATAAACTTTTAAAACTTACAAAATTATTTAAAAATTTATAGCAATTAGTTGGTTAACAAATATTTTTTATTTGAAAATTTACTTAGAATTTACGAAAAATATTGAAATTATTTTAAAATTTATTAGCTTAGCAATTAGTTAGTTTACAAAATCTTTTTGTTTTAATTCATAACATGAATAAAACAAAATTAAATAGGAATGAGAATTTAGTAAATATTTTACAAAAAAGCTGTTGTGGCATCATTCGTTCAGTTTTAATAAATATTTGGTATTTAGAAATTTATATGTATATTTTTGTAAAATAAAAATTCGAAAAATGAAATTATAATCAATATTATGACTTTTAATTCTCTTTTAAGTATTTATCTCTTCTAATTAATTATATTTTTAAATTAATTTGGTAAGATATGCTTGTTGGTAAAAAAAAATTCGTAAAAATTTAAAAACTATTTTTATAGAAGTATTTATTTAAATATTTTTTAAAAACTTTAGAAATCAATTTTCAATTTATATTAACATTTAGAAATCACTTTTTAAAATAATTTTTTAGACTTCGAGAAACCTGGCGTTGACACGTGGCAATAGAGGCTTCTGCTTTAATAGATATGCTAGTGTATTACCCGTACCTTGTACGGGATTGCATTTTAAATTTAATTTTATACAGTAATAATGTGTCAAATGTAAGGTTTAAAACATAACAATTAAAATATCCAATAATATCTCTTCATCAATATAAATTAGAATTTTTAAGCATAAAAAATTTCAAAATAGTTTTTATTAAAATATTCAGCAAAGTAGTCTACCAAATTATTTAAATAAATTTTGTTAAAATGTGTAATTTAAATAAAGTATTTGTAATTAGAAAATTTAAATTATTTGGATAATTACAATTCAAAATCTTAAGAAATTGTAATAGTATTTATTTTTTTTAAATATAACGTTTTAAATTTTCACCACAAATTTAGCAAAGACTACTTTGATTTTTAACGTACCACTTTTTTGCATTTTGATTTTTATTTAAATTGATTATGATTTATCAAATTGCAAAAAAAAATTGTTTTTTTTAACTTTTTTAATTTATATAATTGAAGAGATATTATTAGATTAAAAACAAATTGGGCTGAGAAAATTTTTTTAATTTAAAATTTTTAATTTATATTATTGAGGAGATATTGTTGGGTATTTAAAATTTTTTTTAAACAAATTGTAATATTTAAATTTAAATTATGTGAAAGATATTGCTGAATTAAAAAAAAGTTTGGGCTGAGAAAAATTGTGGCGAGGACAAGTGGCAAAGAAGGCTTCTCCTTTAATACATACTAGTTTATACCCCGCACCTTGTGCGGGTTTGTTAACTATTTTATTAAGTATATATTGAGTAATTTTTAACTTATATGAGAGTTTTTGACATATAAAACTCAAATGATTTTGCTAGTGATGGATTTATCAAGGATTTGAAATCAGTTTATATCTTAGTGTTATAATTCTAAATGAAATACATTCGTAAATACTCATACAAAAATACTATTAAACATTTTAATAGTATTTATATTTTGAAATATATCAAAAAGACACTATTAATCATTTTAATGATAATCAAAAAAATAAGTTTTAATATTAGTAAATACTATTAAACATTTTGATAATAAAAATAATATTAAAATTTATGATACTACTAAGTTGTCATTGAGGTGCAAGTTTTTCTTTCTTTTTTTTGTATAAATGCAAAATAAAATTTATATTATTTTTGTAAGATACTTAGATACATGTTTAATTTTAATTTAACCATTTCACACAATATATATATATATATATATATATATATATATATATATATATATATATATATATATATATATATATATATAATATTGAAATATATTAAATAGAAAAAATGTATACATCAAATTAACTTCTTAATTAATTCGTATTATGTCATATGGTTAACATTGATTGTCCAATCATGTTAATGAATCTATACAAATTCCACTCACATAATTAATAATACTTAAATAAATTAATCTATTTTCTTGAACCCACTAATTTATGTTACATAAAAAACAAAAAGATATTTAAAGATCATTTGTTAATCATCAAAGTATAATTAGTGGAGGTTTTCTAGTAAACTGGAGTTTCAATCCAAATCTACCATTATACTCGTGCACATTTTTGTTGTACCGTGAGTCTATATTATTGGGCAAAACTATCTAAATCATTGATCAACCTCTTTAATAAGAGTACAATTAAATAAAACACAACAAAGAAGAGGAGAGAAGCAGACAAATGTGAACTAACCGAGCAAATACACCGAAAAATAGCACAAAAACATGAATCAAATTCAAAAATAAAACTTAGGAATTTCGTAGAATGAAAAAAGAAGAAGTTATGTTGATAACGTCTATTGAAATAGGAATCGCATTCTCATAAAGAAGAAAGATTACCATAGTTGGTCTCATATTAGTACTGCAAATACATTGAAACAAATACGAATATATATATATATATATATATATATATATATATATATATATATATATATATATATATATATATATATATGTGGTGGCCAACGAATAAGACTTATACTGACAGATAGGGCTATTGTTGACTCGAATACCTTTAAACTTCTCCTGGACGGTTTTGTTCGGTCAAGCCCGTACAATTCTTCTCTTGATCGAGCTTCTGGATCGAATGGAGAAGCTAGGTGCAAGCTTGAGCCCCCACATGTATAACTTTTCCTTGTTACTCTTGGTCGGAAAAACCAGGTGGGTTTGGCTCAGGATATTGTTCCCCAAGTTTCTAGATACTTCTGGTTGTGATGTAGCTTCTCTTTACCGGCCCATCATTTGCATCTCGGTTGTTTTATTTTTTCATCTCGCCGTCACCTGATTGAAGCCCTAACCCTAATCATCATCCTAGGAGTTTGTGAATTTAGATGATGCTTTCCAATTTGAGTTGATGACTCATCAAGAACAACCAATTCCTGCAAATCGATCTATATTTACATATATAATGAGCAATCGAATGAAGAACAAATACTCAAATCCATCATTACTCAAAAAAAAAAAAAACTCAAATCCATCATATATATTCAACTTTGAAAATGCAAATAGAAGAAGTAGACGTGAATGATGGTAAACTTGCAAGTTCATCTATATCTATATATGCATGTTCTAACTAATTTTGCTACTCTCTCCCTCATATCTTTGTAAAATATTAACTGAATAGTTCGAATCTTAAAATTATTCGTATCTTAATATTAGAAGATCGAATTTAGATAAAAAAAAAAAATCACAAATAAAGAAATTATCTAATTATTTATAATGGAAAGATTTTGATTGTTGAACTCAAGGAGATATCATATCTTATCTTCAAGTTTTTAAATTTTAAAAAAATCAAATCGGGTAAATCCAAATTTTACATTTAATTTTAAAAAACTATCGTATTAGATAATATAAATTGTTAAATTTATAATTATTTAGTTGAGTTGAACAATCTAAATTTTCTAATCGTATTTTTAAATTAATTAAAAAAAATTTGACTATCTAATTGTTCTAACAAACATAAATTTTATTTGAGAAATATAAAAAAACAAAACATAATAAGACCGTAAAAACAAATCTAAAACAATATCGTATTAGATAATTTTTTTTAATATTTTTTTAAAATAAAATTAATTTAAATTATTGCATAGATATTATTGGATTTGTTTTTTTTACTGGCCTTAATTATGGCAATGACACGGTTAGAAAATATTTAGATAATAATTAAAGTAGGTAACAACTTTTTTTAAGTTTCAATTATAAATTTTTTAATTAAATTACATATTTAAAAGAAGTTTAGGCTGAAGTTAATTATGGACGCGACACGTGACAATATAAAAAATTTAGGCTGAGGTTAATTCTGGAGACGACACGTGGTAATAGAGGCTCCTGCTTTAATATATATAAGATAAGATAAGATAAAGAGTGTAATTAAAAATATCTTTTATTTTCATACATAAGTGCTGCGGAACATCAGATGAATTAAGGGTTATAAAAGTAAATTTGAATAACATATATACAAGTGGATAAGAAATGAATCCCACAGAAGTCCTCGTATGGGTATCAAAAACACATGATAGGATCCCCCGAACATATTCAATTATTGTCAAATCCCAAATAATCTCTTTCTTTACGAACCATCTGGGAAGCTTCATGTAATCATGTGACCCCAATTATAAGCCTCTATAATTTGGGTGCTTCATTAAGAGTTAGACATATTCAATTATTTTATGAATTTATATCTTTTCTATGCTTAAAACCGGCATTAATTCAATTAAGGTACTGCTCTAAGGTCGAAAATATTCAATTCATTGAAAATAAACGAAAACTTTTAAGTGAAGTTACAAAAATTAAATAAATAGATTAGTTTTAAGAATGTAAACAAAAACTAAAGACATAGAACTTGTTTAACATAGAATTAGTGTATTACCCGTGTCCTGTATGATATATGGTTTAATATTTATTATAAATATATAAATATAAAATTATCTTATTAGAGTTTAATATGATTAGATACGTTTCTTTTTGGATTTTAACAATATTATTGAAATTATTGAATTTAAAGATTTAAGATAAGATAAGATTTAAGATTTAACAAACTTAATTAAGATTTTTAGGGGCTTTTGTTAATTGCTAAAATGGCACGTGGCAGTTAGAGTTCTCATGTTTAGACACGTGGAATTAAGTGCTTCTCCTATTATATATATATATATATATATATATATATATGTGTGTGTGTGATGATTAATTTAATACTCGTAAGAATTAATTTTCTTTCATGAATCTATTTTACATATATAAAAAATTGATGTAATTTATGTCATATAGTCATGAATAATTTAAGTCAACGGCCCACAAAGTAGTAGGCAATTTATTATGAATAAAAATTATACTTCAACTTAGCCAGAAGCTCAAGAATTGTTTGACTTGTTTAATTATCAAACTCTCTATTTATACAAGTTATCAAACTATCAGCTTTACTTTATAATCGATATGTTATTGAAAATATTTGATAAACGATGTGGGATTGAAAATAATTAGTAACTCACAAATATTATGATGCTACAGCCCACAAAATAGTAGGTCAACGATCCACAAAATAGATATTAATCCGTTTTGAATAATTGTTGAATTTAACATCTTGATTGAAAATATTTAGTAGGAGTGAAAATATTTAGTAACTCACATGGTTGTATTGTGTTAATCTTGACTCATTTGATTAAATTCTTAATTAATTACATTCATTGTTGAATTTAACATCTTGATTCTCTGCATGGTTCAATGAAAGGAAACTTACTGTACTACCCAATTTGTTGACACGTTAATTTGCTAACACATTTGTTACAAAATACAATCTTATCTAAATTTCAAAATTTATTTCTATAATCGTAAATTGGGTTATATCATAGTTGATTATCTTATAGCAATGGATCCAACCTGCATTTATGGTTTGGATTAGGCAGTTTTGAGATTTGGGTTAGATAGAGTTGAATTCACTTTTTTATCATAAAGCTTTTAAATTCTAAATGATTAAGCTTATAATCCTTCAAAAATAAATTAAATAAATATCTAAAAAAAATTATTAAAAAATCCTTACTTTAATTTTGTACAGAGATCTTCTTAACAAATATTGGTTGTGATTGATTTGGTAGTTATACAAAAAATTATTTTGGTAATTTAAAAAAAAAAAAGGTTTTTCTAAGATAACTCTATTTTAAATTTTTTGATTTTGGGAGCGTCACGTTGTCAAGTTAGGACTCTACTTTAATAGTTTTTTAATCTTCACACTCTCTATTTATACAAGTTATCAAACTATCAACCTTACTTGATTATCGATGTGGGATTGAAAATATTTGATAATCGATGTGGGATTGAAAATATTTAGTAACTCACAAAACATTATGATGCTACAACCAACAAAATAGCAGGCCAACGATCCACAAAATAGATATTAATCCGTTATGAATAATTGTTGAATTCAACATCTTGATTGAAAATACTTAGTAACTCACAAAACATTAGGATTGAAAATATTTAGTATCTTGAAAATACTTAGTAACTCGCAAAACATTAGGATTGAAAATATTTAGTAACAAACATGATTGTATTGTGTTAATTTTGACTCATTTGAGTTAAATTCTTAATTAATTACATTAATTGTTGAATTTAACATCTTGATTATCTGCATTGTTCAATGAAAGGAAACTTAATGTACTACCAATTTGTGGACACGTTGATTTGCTAACACATTTGTTGTAAAATATAATCTTATCTAAATTTTAAAATTTATTTCTATAATCGTACATTGGGTTATATCCACAGTTGATTCTCTTATAGCAATGGAACCTTCATTGATGGTTTGGATTATACAGTTTTGAGATTTGGTTTGGATAGAGTTGAATTCACTGTTTTATCATAAATCTTTCAAATTCTAACTCATTAACTTTATAATCCTTCAAAAATAAATAAAAAATAAAAAATATATCTAAAAAAAATTGTTAGAAAATCATTATTTTAATTTTGTACAGAGATCTTTTTAACAAATATTTGTTGTGATTGATTTGGTAGTTATCAAAATTTATTTTAGTAATAAAACAAAAAGGTTTTTCTAGTTTTAAGGAGAGAGCTCTATTTTAAAATTCTTGATTCTGGGAGCATTACGTTATCAATTATCTACTCTAGTAGTAATATATTGGCTAAATATCAAATAATTTTCCACAATTATTAATGTCACAATTATTTTTAAAATAAAATAAAATTTTATTTATCATGTGATTTAAATATTTTTTTATTTTTAATTAATTCATAAAAATAGTATCTTTTGATTTTCATTAATTAGTTTTTTAAATAACTCTAATAAATTCAATTTTATTCCAAACCCCTCTAACAAATGTATTTTTTTCTACCATTAATACCAATTTTTATATAATTCACAATATATTTATATTAAAACATTCCTTTGACCTTTAATAAAAGGTATGTTCTAACTTAATAAAATCATAAGTGATATAGTAATGGTCGATTATTTGGTTAATAACCTCTAATCTAAAAATCCATATACTTTTATTATTACATTAATTCATATTATCACATTTAATAAGAAAAAATATAGTCTCATATAAGTGTTTTAGCAAAATGACATTACTGTGGTCATATTAATACAATTGATTATTTAGTTAATATAAATTTTTAATTTAACAAGAGGTGCAAAAACAATTTAATTAATAAATTTTTTACTGTTGGTTATTTAATATGATATTTACACTAAATTTAGTTATTTAATTAAATTATTATATTTATAAAAATTTATTGTACGTGTATAAAAAATAATTCTAAAAAATAACTCATGTAGAGCACTTAACAAGCTAAGTTAAACTAGTTTAAGGTAATGTCCTAAACTACTATGTATAAGGCCAAATTAGTAAGTAAATTTTTTTGAAATTTCTCTCTAATAACTGGGTTTAGAGAGATACATCAGTTTGGACCGGCACACCGTAAATTTACAAAACCTTGAACCGTAGGCTGGATTGGGATCGGACTGTATGTACCTAAATTACAGAGAAGTAGGCACTGAGGGAAGAAGACTCGCCAAAAGAGCAAAGTTACAGAGAAGACTGAGAATCGAAGGTCGGCGAGAGAGGGCAACAATAAGAGCAAAGTTACAGAGAAGACTAAGAAGAGTAGAAGGAAGAAGACTCACCAAAGGCATGCACACAAGAAGTAGGCACTGAGGGACTTTGAGTGGCTGGCTTCTGACAGTCGAAGGTCGGCGAGAGAGGGCGAGCCGAAGGTCCGTAGAGCAGATTCGTAGAGCAGATTCAATGAGTAGAAGAAATAAGACTCCGGTGAGAGTGAGGGCGACTGGGCGAACGGCGACCGGAGAGCGGCGAGAGAGAGAGGCCGAGCGGCGAGCCAAAGGTCCGTTTGACTGGGTTTGAGTGTCCGGCTTCTTCTGAGAGTTGAAGGTCGGCGTCGCGAGAGAGAGGACGTGAAATTGTGGAGGTGCAGCGAAAGCGAAAGAGTGAAAGACGATGGCGGATGGGCGTCACTTAGGGCAAAAAAAAAAAAAAAAAAAAGACCGGTTTTTCTGGTCCAACCCGGGTTACGGATTCAAACGGTCCAAGACTGAAACAGGATCGTAACCCAGAATGTCATAAAAACATGGATCGTAGACCGGACCGTAAATTCCGGTCTAATCCGATTTTGCACAACCCTAACTAGGCTCATGGCATAAATATGTTTAGTAAATGTACCCCTAATCAAATCCCTTATCTTCCGACTTCAATTTAATGAAAGTGGTAAAAATTGAAGGGTACACAAAATTAAAGTAAATAGAAAAGAGCCTATTTAGGCTAATTTTCGCTATGTATGATCACGTAAGGTGTTGAGTTATGGTCCTTATGGTACAAATTTACAGACTTTTGAACTAAAAATTTAGAAAAATTTGAACGATTAGAGGTTGATCGGTTAGTTTATATTTCTATAAATAATTATATTTTTTAAACAATTTATATCAAAACTTTTGACAAATTATCTTATGAATCTTAGTTTATTATTATTTTTAGAAAAAATGATTTAAAATAATATCAACTATCAACACTAAACCCAAAATAATATCAACTTTAAAAATTATTAAGAGTGGTACAAGTTATCAACATATTTATCAAAAATAATCTTTTTTATTTTTGAAAGAATTTGACCAAATAGACCCTTTTCTATTTTCATTAGGTTTGTGTAGCCCTTCAATTTATACCACTTCATTAAATTGAAGTTGAAAGGTAGGGATTTTGATTAGGAGTAAATTTATTAAACATATTTATACCATGTGCCTAGTTATTAGAGAGAAATTTCAAAAAGACTTACTTAGCTAATTTGACCCCTTTTTTTTTTTGTTGCGAAAGTCCTAACTACGGCGATGACGTGAAAATCAGAATCTTGTATGCCAAAAAAAAAAAAAATTATGTGATGTGGATTTTATTTTTTAAAATCAAGCTAATAACATTTAATATGTTAAAAATCTAAATAAAGTTTTTTTATATAATAATTTTGTAACTAATTTTTAATAAAAATATATTTTTGTAAAAAAAAAACTGAACAATGTCTAAACTACTCGTTTTATATTTTACAAATTTATAGTAAGAAATCCGTAAGCTTATACCAAAAGTTTGGTTTATACTTGAACAACTCTTCATATTCAATCCAAATTCAATAGTAATCGGTTGTTCTTGGTTACTAAACAAATATATTATTGAATAAGGTAATGTTTTGAGATAATCGGAATTACAAAGGAAATTAAAATGGCAGGTTGAATGTGAACATTAGAACATAGATGTTTTATATGTACCCCCAACACTTGACATTAACTTTTATTTTCATACACAACTGTTGCGGAACATCAGATGAATCAAGTAAGGGTGGTCGTGAAACAGTGTCAAATGCAGTGCTCCGACCGCAACGAAGATTCATTTCTCCAATTCATGTCCCTTCATTCACATGTGCTTCTTCCACTACAGAAATTCATTTTTACACTTTCAAAATTAGTGGGGTACGGTTAGGGGTGTCAAACGGGTAGGGGTGTCAAACGGGTCAACGGGTTGGATTTGCGTCAGGTCACAACAAGTTCGGGTCGAAACAGATCAGCTCAAAAAAAAGGCATGGTAGTTAATTGGTTTGTTTCGGGTTGGATTGTTTGGGTTGAAACGAGTTATCGGGTAACCTCGGTTCTCGGGTTATAACGGGTTGGTTTATTTCAGTTCTCGGTACAAGTGTCAAACAGGGCCGATGGGTCGGTCATAACAGGCTAAGGTTGAAACGGGTAGGGTCAAAACAATCTCTCTTTATATCGGTTTGTTTCGACTCGGGTCGGTGGGTCGAGTATCAATTGTTCGAGTTAATATGGGTTGTCGGATAGCCTCGGCTCTTAGTCATAACAGGTCGGTTTAGTTTGGTTATCGGGTCATTCAAGTTGGGTTACTTTGGTTTTTAATGGTTTCAATAGATGTGTCAACGGGAAGGGCCAATCGGGTTGGAGTCGGGTCAATTTATGTCCAGATTGGGTCAAAACCGGATTTGATTGCCTACTATCTTGATTTGGGTCAATTTATGTTCGGATTTGTGTAATTTACTCTAAAATGTATACGAATATATTAATTTAATAAAAGAGAAAATAAAAGTTGTGTCGATGTAATGGTGTACACTTTTTCTAAATGTGTAATAATAATAATAATAATAATAATAATAATAATAATAACTATTGTTCTATTAAGCACTTGTTATATAGTGTTGTTCACTTTATTTGTTATTTGAAAAGTAGAGAAACTAAAAAGTTAAAAATCACATAATATGAAATAAAATAAAATGTAAGTGGAATTGGCAATGTAATACTAATAATCGGGCTCCTATAAATTCTTATTGAATCTTTGAACGACACTACCAAGTCTTTATTTGTGGTTAATTAATTTAATTATAACCCGTCGTTTCGTTAATTGAATTTTATATTAATCAATTATTACTTGATGAAAATAGTGGGAAATACAATACAAATTATTTGACATTTTATTTGAATGTACTATTTTATTCGTTGTAACTATTTATCATCTTTTGTCGAATCGGATAATAATTTGTGGATATTTGTTGATCCGTTTGATCCAAACTCTAAAATGGTATCTAAAAACAACTATAGTCGGATCGGATAATTTTCCACGAGTATTTGGGTGATATGTTTGATCGGAATGATTTTAGCCCGATCCGTTTGATTGAAATGACTTTCTTTAATTGGATCTCGATATTTGACTGATTCGTTTGATCCAAATATCTAATTTGATAGATCCATTTGATCCATATATGTTTTTCCTATTTTTCTTGTTATAAAATGTAAGATAAAATTTATCATTTTTTGTTAAATTGGATAATAATCCGTGAATATTCATTTGATCCGTTTTATACAAATTCTAAAATATGGTTCTAAAACCGACTTTAGCCGGATCGGATTATTATCCGCGAATATTTAGGTTATATGTTCGATCGGAAGGATTTATCCCGATCCGTTTGATTCAAAATGACTTTAACCGGATCTGATCCCTTGATCCAAGTATCTAATGTGAACGGTCTATTTGATTCATATATTTTTCCTTTTTTGTTTATTATAAAATGTAAAATAAAATATATCATAGTCACTTATTTTATTAAGCTAAATCATTGTTATATAACATGTTTCTTGTCGGAGTTGAAAAATGTCATTACAGAATTATAGTATAGATTATGTAATATGTATATGTATATATAAACAATATAGTAAATAAAAAAATTATCTTTAAAAAGTCTTTCTTAAAAATTATAGCATGATTTATGTCTTTATGTCATTATAGACTTATAGTATAAAGAAAGAATTAGGGAAATGAGGCTCTTAAAAGTTCTACTTTGCAAAATGGGCTCCTACATAATATAGGAAAAAGTAGACTGCAAATCAAAAAAATAGGGACGAATGCAAATGATGGTGGTGGGTCCCTTCCTTCTACTTTTTTCTTTTATTTATCATTCCTTTACTTTTATCTCTCCTCACTTTATCTCAACCGTAACTCTCCCCCTCTTGTAAATGATAGTGGTGGGCCCTAATTTCTCTATTTCTTCACTTTTCTCTCTCTTCATTAACTTTTAATTTTTTCCCTCTATTTCTCATTCCTTCATTTTTCTCTCTCCTCACTTTATCCCACCCGGAACTCTCTCCCTCATGTATTTTTTGGGTAGTTGGAACCAAATCTATATTTTTGGGTAGGTTATTTCCACTAGATTTTGGGTATGCTTTTGACTCGTTTTGTTAAATAGTATTAGTATGTGTTTGATGAATTGAGTATACTGTTTAGGGGTATGATTACCCAATTTATGGGTATTATTATTTTATGTTGTAAAATGTTACCCAAATTATTGGTACGGTTGGACATTATATGTTTATTGTTGGGTATGTTTTATGGTATGTTTTTTATTGTTGAGTATGTTTAAAGTGAAATGTTGGGTATGTTTTATGGTTACCCAAACTGTGTTATAATGACCAAATGTCATTTGGTATTGATGTTTGTGTAGAATATCGATTTATGTAAAATTTGGGTATGATAAATTCTACCCAATTTATGAGTGCATTGGGTATGAATATTTTATAACACAAAATTCTACCCAATTTATGGGTATGATATTTTTTGATATTTTAGTTTTTTTGGGTATGTTTGGGTTTTGGGTATGTATGTTTTCGAGTATGTTTGTGTAGTTTGACAAAATTATTTTGGGTATGAATAGTAACGTTTTTGGGTAAACGAATTTTGGGTAGAAGGTGGGAAAGTATGCATGTTGAGAATTATTCATTTTTGTAGTAGGTGGAGATAAATATCAAATGTCAAATATGTCAAATCAAATGAGATGGACAAGTTGATAGCTTTTGTACTATATTTATTACAACCTATATTTTAGGGACCCAAATTTTCAATTGAAAAAGGGAGGAGTTTTAAATATCAACTCATCGGCGTAAAAGACCCAATTCACCAATTTATCCTAGTATAAACTTATAGTATGAAATATATCATTATAGAGTTATAGTATAATCTTAAATTATGGATTACTAGATTATGCTATTTACATAGTTTTTATTTAAATTTGATTTTCTTACATTCATTTTATACGCGACACATAGCTAAATTTTGAAAAAGTATATTCTTAAAAATTATATTTCAATTTATACATTAAAATAATCGTATATCCACATACATTGAAATATCCTATTTCCTTAAAATAGTCGGATATTCATAACTCTTATAAATCTGAATACCCGGATATCCGTGTCTAAAATACCCTAATTGTTATGTTTTTTTAAAACGGAAAGCGGTTTGATCTCATAGACGGTGCGCCGGATATTGAATCGAAAGGCCGAAAAGGATTGGCATACGGAAAAACCGTCATAAAGCATCACAATAAAGGAGAAAAAGAAAACACAAAAGTACATCATAAAAATCCGAAAGCAGAGACGTCTTCAGGGGAAAGAAGAATGATCCAATCAGCCGGAAGCGACGAGCATGAACGTTCATCTTTGAAGGAAGTACACAAGTAGGAAGCCTGATTTGTGGACACCTCACATTTGGACTGCAACAGCCGTCAGGAGTCGATCACACATCCACGCCCCCTTTTTGACAAACACTCGAACCGCCACCAAGACATAATCAAAACAGAGAAGATGAAGCGACGAGCATGAATTGTTATTGTTTGAATGTTCGATACTTTTCAATTCGGCGTTGGAAACTTGGAGGCAACGCAACAGACGACAAGCAGCGATAGGCGTCATGCGACGATAGGCTCCGAGTGTCTTCTCCCAGCAGCCCGACAAGCAACCTTCATCTTCGGCCTTCATCTTCTCCAAGCATCTTCTTCGGCGAGCAGGGACCTCTTCTCGAGCAGCGAGCAGGGACTTCGTCTTCATCTTTGGCCTTCATCTCCTACGACCTTTATTTCGTCTTCATCTTCTTAAGGATTTCGACAACATTTTCTCGACCAGCGAGCATGTACTTTCTCTTCATCTTCGGCCTTCGTCTTCAGCCTTCGTCTCAGGCGACCTTCATTTTGACAAACCATCAAATCTGTCTGGTGGAATCAACAACTCTGGTAACCTTCATCCGGTGGGAGCAACAACTCCAGCGAGCAATTGATATGTTTGCCCCATTAATGTGGTACCTAGTTGATTAATTCTATTATTATGATGTTAACTATTTTTTGTTTTATTTTGTATATTAGGGACACCTAATTTGGAGATTACTTGTGGAACAATGAATGCTACAATTTTTAATCATATTTACCATTTTCTATAAACTTGAACATAGAGTTACATAGTACCGCTTGTATTAACCTTGAAGATGCAAAACATATGTAACTTGGAGTTAACAATCTAACGAGACTTGGAGTTAATAATCTAATGAGATTGTAATTAGTCATATGTTATTCAGGTTGAATTTGTATAATCGATGTATGCATTAAATAGTCGGTGTATGACTAGCTTATTTTTTAATTACCCTATTTTTAGGTAAATTTTATCAATTTTTTCTCTTAATAAATCATGTAAATAATTATCAATGTAAGTTAAATCACCCTATTTGTACGCATTAAAATAGAGGGGTTATCGAGTCATTTCGGGTCGGGTTACTTCGTGTTATCGGGTCATTCGGATCAGGTTAATTGTCGGCTTAATTCCGGCTATTGAGTCATTCGGTCGGGTTACTTTGGGCTATCGAGTCATGCGGCTCGGGTTGTTTCAGGTAATCGGGTCATTCAGGTCGGGTTACTTCGGGCTATCGGGTCATTTGAGTCGGATTACTTTGGTCTATCGGGCCATATCAAATCGGGTTATTCCGGCAATCGGGTGATTCGGTCGGGTTTCTACATGTCATTTATTATTTTGGGTTAAATCGGTTTCAAGTAGGTTGATTCCAAATATTCTCTTTTTCTAAAATTTTCGGGGTCAATTCGAATTCGTTGGGTAGGGTCAACTTTTGACCGCTCTTGGTACGGTGTTGGTTTGGTTTAAGGTGAGAGATAAAATTCATAATTCTCAATTTAGTCTTTATGATTCTCAATTTAGTATATATATATATAGAGAGAGTTTGACTCACATGTAAACAACCCTTATAGTGTTCAATGAGAACACACATCAACCATATGATTGCTTTGATCTAATGGTCTTAATTAAACCAAATTTAAGGGAATATTTTACTCCACTCTCCAATTAAAGAGAGTGCATTACACTCTTCATAGTAATTATAGTCAAATATGGTAGTTAGAGATTCTTTCCCTAATTGTTATTATTCTAATCTCCACATTTACATCCAAATCTGGCTTTCAACGTAAATTCATATTGCCATTTTTTCATTTCTCAATTCATCATTCATCATAGTTGATATCAACAACATTTTTAAATCAATCCAGTTATCATCTCCATTCTTCTAGTTAATATTGTACAAAAGTATTCGTCTATGTTCATGAAAATATTCGTCAATATACTATTAAAAATTCATTCATGATACCGATATTATTCGTTCATGTCCAACAAATTTTAGTCGATTATTGATAACTGAAATTAATAGTCAGTGGTACATAAATTGTTCATTTACATAGTGAAAAATATTCGTTCATAATCTGAAGATACCAATGTTTCAATCTTCGGACAATTGGCGAACATATACGTATACGAAGATATTCGTCCATGTTACTTCAAATATTCGTTAGTGTACTATTAAATATTTGTTAGTGTTACTAAATATATTCGTACATATGACATAATATATTCGTTGTAAAATTTAGTTATTCAATTGTTTCCAATAACTTGTTGCGCATACACGGACAAACCACCACAAATCGTCGGATAAAAGACATATAACCACCGAATATTTACAACATTTAGTGTCGAATAAAAACTAAAGTACAATAATTCATGTATATGACAATGAAATAACAAATTTTGTTCATCAGCTCAAAGAAGGTTTCAAGCACAACAAAAACATATTGAATCTTAATCTAAGCAAAATCAATGTCCTTCTCATTTTGCTAAATACATTAACATACATCAACGAATAAAAAAATCAATAAATAGTGAATACAAATCAAATAGCATATGCTTCTCTTGTACTGTTGAGGATGGGAACAACCATGGATTCCGGTTGGTCTGCAATGATGACAAATTTGGAGTCGTACAACAAGATTGTTGATGGACAGTGATGTAATATCGACACGAGACTGCAAGGATGAAGGAAAACGAGGCTTTTGAATAGTCTCGAGCGAAATTGATGGTGAGCGAGACGAAATTGGTCTCATAGACGGTTGAGTCGCGATGCACGAGACTGAGGGAATGTTGGAAGGGCACCTGAGGCATTCGAGGGAGAGCCATGGCGAGTTCAAGTCCGGATTTGTGAAAAAAACCGGCCGGCCAAATTTGGTATGGAGACGACGGTGGTGGCTTCATTGGACGAACGACAACAACCCTAATCATCGTTGAATCGCCCTTGCTCACCATTGGAGTCGTTTCACAAATAATCGGTTATTGAGCGATGATGGAAGATTTGAATGAGAGATTTTAGGACCATATAAGGTAACAAATCTTTTTATATACAATAATGGAGCAAATTGGGTGAAAATTGATTTTCACGTGTAACCAATTCCCCACTCTCATTCTAATTTGTTTTATTTTTATTTTTTTCCCTATTTATTATGATTAATCTTGACCATCTATTATTCTAATCTTACGGATTAGATTTGTTCTCATTGTAAATTATAGGGGTTGTTTACATGGGAGTATGATTCTATATATATATATATATATAGATTAGATTCGTTTTCATTCTATTTTCGTTCCGAAGTTGGAACCAAACGGACCATTACAGTTAATTAGGGCAGTTCGTAGCTTGAAGGAGATTTGAAGGGAAGACGATTGCTAAGTATGAGGATAATTCAATCGATCAATCATATGTTAACATGGAAAAGGGGGTCCACACCAACTGTATACATAATTAGCTACCCCATTTCTGCAATTTAATTACATCAATTCTTTCATAATTCATAATAAATAAGCACTTAACTTATTAATCAATTAATTCATTCAATCAACGACTACATATGGTTGCAGCGTCACTTTCCTAACAGTTAACACTACCAAATTAAATCATTATTTTAACACAAAAAAACTCTTGAATAATGCGTATCTATTATTAGATATTATTTATGATTTTGTTTTTGACTAATTTTATATAGATAATTTATTGTAATAATAAATAAATATTTTTTTTCATAAAAATTGTAAGTATTCATTTTGTTCAATGACAAAATATGCAAATAATTTAATGTATTATTTGTTTAAAAAGTGGAGATAAAGTTTTGCTAATTTGATAATCAAATTGTTACTATAATTTTATTTTTAACTAAAAATAACATAACTATAATGTGATTTGTAGTAAAATCCGGAATTAACCTATTATAATGATATTAGATTTTAATTTATAAAAGTTGAATAAATAAATTTATCAAAAAAAATAAAAAGTATTCGAAAAATCTAAACTATACAAAACATATAAGTCATTTTCATGGAGAATCCAACATACCTACTTGTAGCCTCACTCCATCTCCACCTCTGTACAACAGCTGGCTTAAGATTCTTAAAAATCCCCATATTACAATTATTATAATATCTTTTCTATTTTTTCAAAAAGAAAATTACTTTTTTTAATCCAAAATTATAATCTTATTTATCTATTAAAGCAGAAGCCTCTATTGCCACGTGTCAACGTCAGGTTTCTCGAAGTCTAAAAAATTATTTTAATAAGTGATTTCTAAATATTAATATAAATTGAAAATTGATTTCTAAATTTTTTAAAAACTATTTAAATAAATACTTTTATAAAAAAAAAGTTTTTAAATTTTTACGAATTTTTTTTACCAACGAGCATATCTTAACAAATCAATTTTAAAATATAATTAATTAGAAGAGATAAATACTTAAAAGAGAATTAAAATCATAATATTGATTATAATTTCATTTTTCGGATTTTTATTTTACAAAAATATACATATAAATTTCTAAGTAGTAAACATTTATTAAAACTGAACTTGCACAAAGTGCGGGTAATACACTAGTTAGTCTATATATATAACCCAAATTAGAACCCGTCTTCATCATCATCATTCCAAACCACAAAAATCCACTCTAATTCAAACCCTTCGATCTTTTCAACAGTAATGGGAAACTACGCTTCTTGTGTATTGGCCGGTGCCGGAAAGGCAGTAAAAGTAGTCTTCCCAGAAGGCGAAATCCGCACTTTCAGAGAGTCAGTCAACGCCGCCGAGCTCATGCTCGAGTTACCCAACTACTTCCTCGTCAACGCCCGTTCTATCGAGATGGGACGCCGTTTCTCCGCCCTCAACGCCGACGAGGAGCTCTGCGTCGGAAACGTCTACGTCTTCTTCCCCATGAAGAAGCTTAACTCCCTCATCGGAGCCTCCGATATGAGTGGGCTTTTCATGGCCGCCAACAAGAAGTCAAAGTCAAAGTCAAAGGTTGTCCCTTTGACCATGGCTGTTGAGGACGAAGAAAAGATGATGAAGTTGGAGGACATGTCGGAGGAGCTTTCTCTCCCTCAGTTCGGTCACCGGAGGTCATTGTCCCGATCCAAGAAGCCCGTCCTCGAGACCATCGTTGAAGAGTCAACGTTCTGATTCACTTGCTTAGAATCACGTTGACTCTGTACATTTTTATTTCCTTTTTTGCAGTCACATGCGTTTTTTGTCAAAGAAACGTTTCTTTGGCTAATGGCTACCACAAAACTCCTTTTTTTTCTAAATGAAGAATTTTTTTAGCGGTTTTTTTAATCCGCTTTAACTCCCTTCATCCTTTTCGCCAAAACCCGGTTTTTTTATTTGTTCATTTTGAGCACATAACGGTCCAAACAAACCATTATGTTGCTTATATTTATTTTTTTTCCAAAAAAAAATTAAAAATTAAGGGCCTCAAAATGATTTTTGAAGAAAACTACCATGCAACTCCCATTCTCGAAAATGTTTTTTTGGGTGTTAGTGTGCAGTTTTTACAGAAAATGTAAATGTTGGCCCTTTTTTAAAAAACATAAATAAAGTTTATCTCCCTTATTCCATCTTCATTTCTCTTCTCTCATTGCTCTATCACACACTGTCACAAAAAAAGAAAAAGAAAAAAAAACCCCTACTACTTCGTCTTCACAAGTTTGATGCTCCATTGTCATGACGTCATCCCATCTTGTACAACACACCTTTCATATCTCCCAAATTCTCGGTCTTTGCTCGATCTCGTTGCGAGGACCGCGATTTGTTCGAACCGCTGGCTGCGGTGGAGAACCTTATGGTGCTTCATCATTTGTCAATCACGTCTAGGGTTTCTGAGGTGTGTATTAATTCTATGCGATTGCTGATTTTTAATATATATATTAATTTTTATTCTTATTTAGTTGTTTGAGTTGTTGCAGTGCAATCAGAAGCCTAATGTTCGATGGTGTCATAGTTGCGCTATTGATGCCATGTGCTTCTGTATGATTGATAGAGGGTCATCGTCTTCCTCCAAGGTCTTCGCACGTGAACAAAATAATTCATCTTCCAGATCGATCTTTGAATTGATTAAAAAATAAAATAAATATTTCTTGTTGTTGTTTGTTTGATATATTATCTTTATGGTTCGTTTTGTGTTGTATTTTTTTGTGAAACATTTTCGATTTGGAGATGATTATAGGTTTGTCACACGTTTATTCAGTTTGAATTGAACTTCTTTGCGATTGCTCACTTACTATGTACTATGTGGCATCTTTTGGAAATGGTGATTTTATTTTCATAAAAAGAAGAACTTCTCTGCTGTTGATATGTTTAGGTAATATTGAAGACTAGAATAAAAAGTATAACTTTTTTTTGTTACAAATGAGATGGGCAGTAACCGACCCGACTACTTACATCGTGTAGTTAAAGATTAAACACACGTTCGAAAGGGTTAACAATAACTTTGTCCAAAAAAAAAAATAGAAACAATATATGATAAGTAGATAATAGTACAATTCGGTTCATGATAGATATGTCAAAATATGAATGAATATTTCAGTCTTTTCAAATTTTAACAATAGTTTTGACATAGATACACTAGACTTGAGAGAAGGTGACCATCAGGAAGAGGTTTTATAAAATGAAATAAGTATCTATATATATATATACTATTAAAAAAGCACTCATTTTGTCCACGTGTCAACTTCTAAGGATGTCCACGTTAGCATTTTTTCAATTTATTTACAAATTTGCCACGATGTATTTACAAATTTGCCATTAATTATTTTATAAAAAAACTTTTTATTAGAATTTGTAAACAATCATCATGCCACGTCAATTTTATTAAAATAAATAATTAAAAAAAATTAAATATACTTATCTACCAACTAAAATTAACAAACTGATCTATTCAAACTCGATTTGTTGAGAAAATCTAACGCAAATCTTCTAACAAGATTTTGACACATTTGTTAAATTTAAAACTAAATCAAATTTTACTCCTCTATCTAAATCGAAGTAAAAGTGATATATATTAAGGTATAAATATAATACTCGAATAATAATCTTTGTAATAGAATTTTAATTATGTTCTTTTATTTATATTAGAAAAACTTATTCCTCGGGTCATATTAATTAATAAAAATAATTTTTATCATAGATCGGTATCAAATATATGATACATGAAAGTGAAAATATTATACAATCTTGCACAAGGTGCGGACACTAAACTAGTTAAAAATAATATAACTACGTGGTATAAACAAGAAATAATACAAAGTTTATAAAATACGAATTATAAACAAAATATTTCTTATTAAATCAATATTGTTATGGGGTGGAATCGTGGTCAAAATCTATTACAAAAGCTTCCCATAAATTTCTAAATTACCCTTGTAGTGTCTATAAAAAGACCACTCATATTATTTTTGTATATATACTCCGTACTTGACAAGTCATGTAATAAAGTTATTCTTAAATATTGAAGACAATTTAGTTAAGAGACCAATATTTAATGTCATAATTGTTTTCATGTGTAGTTTCAAGAAAAAATCATTTATGGCTGAAGTTTAATGAAAGAAGATATACTCATCAATAAATTTGTGTAATTTGAAATTTTAACATTAATTTTTGTAGGATGTTAAGTCAACTAATGTCCCATTAGGTAGCTAGCCACTTCAAGTCGTCTAAATAGATAATTGCCTACAAATAAAATATAAATGCAGAGAACTTCGTATGCTTTAACAATTGGTATATTGATATATACAACGGTGTGTATAAGACCTAACATTATAAATGCGGTAGGAGTTGTTAGTCATTTCATGAACATTTTAGGAAACAAAATTTATGAAATAGTGAAATGATCCTTAGATATTTAAAGAGTACCCTTAGAATACCTCGTGTTTTTAAGGCAAGAAGGTCGAGTAGATACCGGGTGTGTTTTCGCATTGGGTTGTGCACTACAGAGTCTTTGAGCTTCTAAATTACGAAAATTGTGGCTCTATCTACTAAAAAAGTTAAGTATGTTGTATTGGTTAAGAGTAATAAGGAGATGATATGGTTGTGGAATTTTTTAGGTGCATTGGGAAAGGAGTAACGGGGGCACACTCTCTATAGTGACAATCAAGAGCGTCACTCACTTAGCTAAGAATACAACCTTTCATCCAAGTACAAAGCGTATAGAACTGTAGTATCAGTACATACAACATCCCTTGAGAAATAGGGATTTTGCAGCTGCAAAGAATTTGAGGAAGTAAAAATCATACATATATGTTGAGTAAGGTGGTGACATTAGAGATGTTGAAGCTTTGGAATTACTTTAACTGGCCTTGGTAATTAAGTTGAAGGTCAGACACTACTACCAGATGAGGGTGGTTAAAGAAGAAGATTACAATTAAAATCGGTCTCCGGACAATATTGTTGGGTTATGAAGTCTGACAGGCCGTGTAAGTTTAGACCATATTAATTTTTTTCCTAATCCTAATAGATTTTTGTTTTTTAAGAGTTTATTCTAATTGTAGTGGAATTAGAATTAAGATTCTAATTCTTATATATACATACATACTTGTTTATGTTATTGTAGTTGTCATATCACAAATCACAAAATATATTAATATAGTTTAATATCGTGTTTTGTTGGTGTCCCTAAACGTAGTCACGGATTTGTGATAAAATGGGTAATTAGTTCATGTGTACTATTTTAGCATTTCAATCCAAACACTAAAACTATCTACAATCCTAGTGAAAAGGGTTAAATTTTACCCTCCTATCTAAAACAAATTCCTACATCCCATTTATTTTCTCCGTTTAGATAGTTAAATAAATATTCACTCCGTTTAAATATAGACGTCATCCTCCAAGAGTGCAAAATAAAATGGGTCCTACTCCTCCACAAATAAACCAATAATATCTTTTTGTAATTTATTTTTTTCTCAAATATTTTATGGGAAAAAGTGAAAGTAAGGTTAAAAGAAGATTATAGACGGAATGAAATGCAACAAATGGCTATATAGACGGAGTCTATACACAAATACGTCTAAAAATATTTTGCATAAATAGCATTTTAGACGGAGTAGGACGCGGTTAGTCTAACCACTAGGAGGTCATGATTCAATTTTTTTTTAATCCAAGGAGCCACTCGGACAAAGGCGTGTTCTTTCCAAGTCAAAATTCCTTACAATCGGTTTCCTATTGTTCTTTTGAATGTCAATTGTCCTCTTACTCATCATTCTATAACTAGATATTACATTTTTCTAGGTAACTCACTAGTCCCTTGAAAGTTAAAAAGGCGATTCATATACTCCCTCCGATCAAAAATAAGTGTCGTTTTAGCATTAGAAATTTGATCAAAATTATCTGTCGTTTTAAGTTTTTTAGGCCAATAAATGAACAATAGTTATAAGAAATGTTCTTGAAAATTGGTGTAAATGATTAATTTTAGTTCTAAAATCTTTCTTATTGGTTTAAAAGAAGGTTGAATATTAAATATGTGATAAGATTTAAAAAATTTTACAAAATCTATGTTATTTAATATTTTTCTTAAAAATTGTGTCAAAGGCTAAAATGACAGTAATTTTTGATAGGAGGTAGTACTAGTTTTGGAGTTCAACTTTATGTTATTGCATTCTAGAAGTACAAGTTCATTAAAACATTAATATACATAATTATACTACCAATCAGTTTAATGTTGATACTACCAATTGAAATTGGCAGCAAACGGTGTTATTCAGTTCATATATACTACCTAAGCAACAACACTAGTTGGAACTCATTGAATACTCTACCTTATCTTTCTATAACTCTCTTCCAGTGAGAGTAACCTCGAAAATACATAACAATTTTTTAAAGAATGATGTGAATGACTTTAATAATGAAAAAAAAAAGAATCATGAACTGAACCACTGATTAGAACCCATTGAATACTCTACATAGCCAAATTAGTAAAGGATGTGAATGACTATAATAGCTTCAAATGTATTATGAATCATATAGTTGTTATAAAGGAAAGTAAAAAGACAACGAATCATGAACTAAACCAGTTGCATATGAAAACAAGCTTCGTAGATTCACTCTAGAGTTATGTTGTGACCGTGTTGTTATGTCTTATGAAAACAAGTCTCGTAGATTCACTCTAGAGGTATGTTGTGACCTAAGTATTGATGATAAAAAGAAAACACAAAGATAATGAATCATGGTATGAACGTCATGTTGGATGTCTTGACTCTTTGTCAAGGTCGTCTCATGTCAAGATCGAAGTAGAGCCGAAAGAACTGAAAAAATATGAAGTCAACTCTCATCATCCTAAATGATGATCAAGGAACAAGAATGATACTAAGAACGTGGTGGAAGATGTACAAAGTTACATATGCATCCGGTGGTGCACTCTGATAGTGTTTGACTCATCCATTACCCGCTTCATCTTCGGGCGATGTTATTCATCATTATGCGCTAATTTGTTGTGATCTACTTCACCTTCACTCTTTTTCACCGGTTTGTTTGTTTGTTCGTTGGGTTCTTATCTTTGACGTTTAGTTACGTCCGCCGACTTCTTTCGACTCACTATCTCGTTTGAGCGGTGATCGAATCTATTACCTTTATCTTTCAAAAACATGATAGAAAATCTGCATTTTTACTGAAAGATCTCAAGTGCGCAGGAAGGTAAGGGGAAGCAGCGAGCATAGTGGCAGTTGTGAGGCTGAGAATTGCATAATTTGGTCGGTAATGTGTAATGGGACACGTTCAATGTACCCCAACTAGATTTATCCAATCTCCCTATGTCTATTATGCTCCTTCTTTACAAACATCTCTTACATACATGTTTATGCATCGAACTCGTCAATCTAATTAATGCCTACTACGCATACTTCATTCACTGCTTTCAATACACTTATTGGACCTCAAACTTAGTACAGTATAAGCAATCTAATACATTTTCATATAAAATATTTTTGTGTACTAAATTTGTTGTTCATTATGGATTGATTTATACCTATTCACTAATATTTCATTCCTCTTGAAAGTATAACAAATAATTCACATTTTTTTTAAATATATAGTTCATTAATAAATACTACACACTCTACTTTTAATTTTCTTAATTACATACAACAAAAAGAGTTGGGGGTAAATATCCTGACTATACCCATAAACATAGTTGCGGCTAAATCACCGTGACCGCGTATTTTTTCCTAGTATTTGAAAACGTTATTTTTAAATGTACGGGCGAAAATCTCTAGTAGTGACTATAACTACGCACTTCGCGTTGGAGAGCGTAGTTGTAGTTCAAAAAATATATATATATCAGCTACGCTTGTGGGGAGCGTAGTAGTAGTTCCCAAAACAATTCCCCGCAAGCGTAGTTGATATTTTTATTTTTAATTATTTTTTTTTGAATCCTACTACGCATCTCATATGCGTAGTTGGAGACCCTATCAACTACGCACTTTGCAGTGACTATTAGAGATTTTTGCCGGTACGTCTATCCCAACCATTTGAAAATCATAACTTCTTTAGTGACAAGTGCATTTTAAACTAAATTAAATTAATTGAGAATAATTCAACTCGATACGGATATGATAATAGCAGCTTCTTAGCAGTCACAGTTTGGCCGCTAACATTCATTGAAGCTACACTAAATTAATAGAGAATAGCTCCATTACATTACAATTCAAATCGTCATAAAAGAATATTTTTGAGCTATTTTAAGTCGTTATAATTTAATCACATACCTAACAGACAACTCCATGTATTAATTGAGACAAATTCATACGTATACGTCTTCATATCATTATTAATTAATCATGTAACTAACTAATCATTTGAAATAAGGTAATATCAACTAATCAATTATCACTTCAAAAAAAATCAAACTAATGAATCTTATATATTATAGGAGTAGCATCCAAATCTACGTGTCTCACCATGAAAACTCTAATGTCACGTGTCATTTTAGCAATTAATAACAACCTCTAAATTTTTCAAATAAGTTTCTTAAATTTTAAATCTTATCTTATGTTATCAAAAATTTTAATTCTTAAATCTTTAAATTCAGTAATTTCAATAAGATGGTTAAAATACTAAAAGAATTACTAAAAGTTTGACTCATATTTCTCCTCAACCCACAAACTTTTTTAAAAAAAATTCATTATGTAATTTAAATGTATATTTTTTAATTGCTGATATAAATTGAATAATGTAAAAAAAAAACGTACATAAAATCTTTTGTCAATTTTATTCAAAAAGTACATTATAAGTTTTTTATATTGATTTTATCACATTATGTATTAAAATTTTTTGTTAATTTTATATTGCATAAATTATATTAAACTCTAATAAAATAGTTTTATATTTATATATCAGTAATAGATATTAAATCATATCCCGTGCAGGGCACGGTTAATACACTAGTTATAGATTACATACAAAAATAAAAATTCTGAACTACAGATGCTACTTTAATTTGAAAGTTAATTTCCTATTCTCGCTATCTCGTACCGTTGATGGCCGGTGATACTGAATCGATGCGTTTGATAATAAATTTATAACTATGAATAGTTTATAAGAAATATATATTATTTTTTATTTTCTATAAGACGTTGTTTATAAATCAGGACAAGAGTAATGTACGTATTGTTCATTCGGTACGAAAATACTAAGAAACTTGCCGGACTGACATGTGTCAACTTTTTCTCTAACAACCAATTTTTAGTTCAAATATTTAATTTTTATTGTTAGTTCAAATTATTTGTACCCATCGTTCATATATTTTTTACAATAAAAGTTTGTAACTATTACGTTGTTAATTCAAAATTCTTATAAACCATTAGTACAAAATATATAATAAGTTTGAACTAATAGTATAGGCAAAATTACATGAACTTTAAGTAAGGTTGCGTTCGGTGGCACCCACTGTCAAAAAGGGGTGGTTGCGTTTTACAGCACAAGTGTATTCCCGAGAATTTTGTGGACAATTATGAGGAGTTGGCGTTGGATATATAAGGTGACAAATTTAATTGATTATTCGTAATTTATTTAATTTTTAACTAAAAGTTTATATTATATATAAATATTAAAACAAGAAAGTAAACCGTAAATATATATTTTTGTCTCCCACTTTTTGTTCATCCTTCTTTCCTCGGCTCGGTCTTTACTAGGTCACCGTCCAAAACATGAATGCAAGTCCCTCATCAAGGTCATCAACCCATGTCCTATACCGGTAGTCACCATTAGTAAAATAAACGATATCTAAAATACGTATAACTAATACCTTTTGCTATAGTAATAATAATATGCAATGTTTTAACAAGGGAAAAGTCTCGTTCTAATTACATGTTACCAACATTGTATAATCTAAACATAATGGAAGCTAAGTAAGTCCGGATACTCACTCGTCAAACACAACGCACACTCCAAACAAAATCCTCTGCCGCTGTCTCAAACCAACCTCGAGCCTAAACACAAATCGATGTACATAAGCCAACACTATAACCGAAAAGGTCCATACATTCACATTCTCCTCCCTAACAAGCGACCCTTTATGAACTATCATATTCCCCATCAAAACGTGACATAAAACCATTCACACAATTCAATATATAAAATAGAGATAATTAGATAAAATGCACCCCAATATAAAATTCCTTAACTAAATAGCATAGACCTATAATTTATTAACTAAATAGCATCTTTTAATCAATAATACCAAATTTATCCCTATTAACATATTTCAATTCTATCCAATTTAGTTACAAGAGAATCTGAAAATTATTAATACAATAATCTAATTTAAGAAGGTAAATAATTCCTAGAATAATTTATCAATATTCATGCTGGAACGTAATATTATTGAATTCGATAATTTTACATATCATCGAAATGTATAATGTTACATGAAACTAGTATGTATACAAGAAATATACAAGAATTGAATATACATGATTTGCATTGAACTGTACAAGCATGTACGGGTCATATATAAGAATCTCACACGTTATTTGCAAAAATATTGATGATGTATGACTTACATGAATTCATATATCTACCATGTTACATGAACTACATAGATTAGTATAAGATAATAATAGGGATCTTCAATGTTACATGAAATTAGTACATGCACAAGAAAGATACATGATTGCAGCTACAAAATTTACATGGAACTGTCAAAATTAACGTTAATGTATAATTTTCAAAAAGAAGATTAAATTGTGAGATTCATCTTGTCCGGTTGGCATTAGGGTGGGATGGACTATCAACCAGAGATCAAGTCTCCATGACTACATTTAGTTATTAATTTTTTTATATATTTCTTGTAAAAAATATAAAATTACAAGAAAATACTTATCATTTACAAGCATAAGTTACAAGATATTTTGATTGAAAATTTATTACGTTAATTCAAATTACTAACCATAGTTACAAGATATTTTGATTGAAAATTTATTACGTTAATTCAAATTATTAACCATTAATGATTCACCTTCTACAATTAGAGTGTATTATGATTTAAAAGGAAATAATATATACAAAATCTTGTAATTGATTATATGAGGGCAATTTCGTCTAAAACTTTTAAATGATGTCATATTCTAATAAAATTAGCGAGGTGGACAATTACTAAGCAATATTAGTGAGGTAATGCTACATAGCAAATTCACTCTATAAAATATGACATTTCCGAAACATATAAATATCCCATGATTATACGTTAATTCCACATTCATTCCGAACATTACCAAAAACAACAATTCCGCACAAATAATTACGACCACATTCAAATACACTCCACTAATTCTAAAATACATGTAACTCCACAACCCCCCTCCCAAACAAATAAATAAATAAAATAATTCCACGTTTAACACAAATTCCACAAAAATAGTAAATACTTACAAATCTTACAGTTACATTCTAATCAACCCTAATAACATCCAACTACAAAAATAGCCCCAAATTCCTCATTCATCGAACTACAACAACAATATTAGACACTCGTATACAAACACAAGCACATATAATCACAACTTAATCAACAATAATCGGATTCAATATACAAAACTCCAATCGTTTCTTTTACAAATGGTGACTACTGGTATAGGGCAAGGACATGGGTTTGGTGACTTGATGAGGGGACGATGTCTCATGCATGCCCATAAGACGTGGTGGAAGCCCCTTTCATATATATATAGGCACGTTTGCATTAATGTTTTGGACGGTGCCCTAGTAGAGACCGAGTAGGGGAAAGATGGATGAACCAAAATGGGAGGAAAAATTACTGATTACCGTAACCATTATGCGCTAGAGGGGCACATGTGATATGAGAGAGCGTTACCACATTATCGAGAGTTGGAGAGAGGTTACATCATGACATTGCATTCATAAGCATACCATGGCCATAATACACATAACATCATATTGTACTTCTCTTTACTGTTGTTATATTATAATTACACAGCCGGTAATGGCCATGAGTTGGTGACCTTGATGACGGAGCGATGTCTCATGCACGCCCACGTGACGAGGTGGAAGCCCCTTGCATATGTGTGTGTGCATGTGTGTGCGCGCGTGCGTGTGTGTATGCATAAATGTATGTTTTCATTCATATTTTGGACGGTGCCCTAGTAGGGACCGAGCCAGAGAAAGAAGGATAACAAAAAATGGGAGACAAAATTACAAATTAGTGTAACCAATGGAAGCCGGAGGGGCACATAAGACATGAGAGACCGTTACCGCGTTAATTACCACGTTATTGAGAGCTGAGAGAGAGGATGCATCATGACATTGCATTCATAAGCAAATCATGGTCATAATATACATAGCATCATAGTGCACTTCTCCTTGTACGTTATAGCATTATAATTCTTGTTTAGTGTTTCATTTTATTCAGAATAATTTTCTTGAGAATTGTCTTTAAGGGTGTTTACAGGTTATACGCTCCATATCTAAGAGGTGCTTAGTAGTAATGTGGATATGTTCAATTCATGAGCATGTTTACTGTTTATGCATCTTTACAACTTTATTTATCTTTAGTTCTCGCTACATTATCTATCCATGCCTAGTCTGTTCTTAGGGCTTGATCCTAGTTTTGAGAACGTTAGCTAACGGGTTTTCTCCCGATTTTATTGTTAGGTTCTTCTCTTGTCGTCAAATACGCTACCGAGGTTAACTTGTAGCTCGATGGTGTTCAGCCGGATTTACGGGTGCCTTAGGACATGGGGTGTTTCTACTTGATAGACTCTCGAGTAGACATTTGTTCTATTTCGTTTAGACTACGTCTTCCTTTTGTTGAACCTTTTTGAAGGTTGTTGTGATCCTTTGGGTTATCTAGGTAGCCTGCATGCACTAGCATTTTTCGCACTTTTACATGATAATCAGGTTGAATGTTTTCCTATATTTGTCATGTCCTTTTTGGAAGGTCCAATTGATGTTGTTGTTGTCACACTATTATTGATGATTCCATTGTGTGAATTAAACCTAGTGACGTCTCAATGTGTTAGAAATTGGGGCGTTACAACTTGATATCAACGAATAGGTTGACAACAAGTGCACTTGTACCCTTAACTTTGACGTGATAATTGAAAATAAACAAAACTCAGTCCGAGTTTTGACGCTTTAAATGAATTTCTTTATGGTTTGGAGTTTTGAGGTTTTAAATATTTTTTTATATTTTTTTATGAATTAGATGCGTGCATAGTTGACTTTTGGAAAAACATGTTGCATAGTCGGGTTGAGTTATAAAGTCATAAAAGTCCTCACCAACGAGCTTCGGAACTCGAGTAATTAGTTAGTGGATATAACTATGGTAGAATTTTTTTAATAATACATAGTTAACACGAGAACTGCACATTTCAGTTATGGCTCGTTATGGAGAGAGTGAGTCTTCCACACTCTGAGGATGGGTTAGGAGAAGAGGTCGTAGTCAAGGCCAAGGTCGAGGAAGAGGCAAAGCGATACCGGTAGTCGGGCTATTCAAGGAGCTACAATCGGAGGAAGTCAATACGAGTGTGGTCCCATCTAAGGGGAGTCACTTTGTACCTACATCAGGGCGAGTGTCCCTGAATGACCCAACTTTCCAAGCTATGCTACAAGAGATAGTTCTTGATGTCCATGGGAGGATGTTTGAGGGAAGGGATATACCAGCTCCGTCCCATGATGTTTCCCATAGATCTAAGACAGTGATATCCCGTAGGAAGACGCCACCACTTTGGAAATCGATTGCTAGTGTGTCTGTGATGCATATGCCACCCCTACCTGCTATAGGGGAATTGTAGAAACCAGTTGAGGTTGAGAGAGACTGTTGATATTTACGTGAGTTTGGGCTTGACCAATGGTTGGAGGCTTTTCATTAGACGAAGGTCCCTACTTTCACAAGAGCACGTTGAGGAGAGGTTGAGTTATGGCTTGGATGTGTTTCGGTGGCCTTAGATTCCTTGAGAGTACCCGCATGAAGCAAGTTGGAGCTAAAGCATACATTGTTTGAGGGGACGCTTTTCTTTGGTGGTTCTCCGGGCTCCATGCATATAGCCCGGTATTTGAGGAGTTCAGAGTGCTTATGAGGGAGAGGTTTTTCCCCTAAATTGTTAGAGAGGCTCGTGCTAAGGTATTTCAAGATGTTGAGCCACAGGATATACCGCTGGATGAAGTTGTTAAGAAGTTTCAGAGGGAGCTGACCTTTAATGTTGAAGAGTACCCGACCGAGAGGCAACGTATTCAGGCTTTTGATAGGAGGATGAGTTTAGAGATGTGTGCTTATGCTTCAGAATTTATGTGCATGATACTGAGTCAGTATCAGGACTTGGCTATGACTTATGAGATGGCTCATCCAACTCTTAGGAGGACATACAACGCTCAGGGATCGACCAAAATTCTGAGGATCTCACGTAGTTCTAGAGGAGACAATAGATCGAGTTTTACCTCAAAGAGCACCTTCAACCCTACTCGAACCCCTACCCATGACTGTCAACATGAGACATCACGATCAATCTGCTATTTTGGGCCAAGACGCTACTTTAATTGTGGAGGTTCATATCACCTTAAGAGGGAGTGCAGAATGAGGTTTGTCACACATTACTCTTATGAACAACTACACCACCGAGCTACGTTATATGATGCGAGACCTACGGTGTCAAATGGATCCTCACCGACTGGGTTGACTACAGGGTCAAGACATGCACCGCACCACTTATAACCACCACTGCAAGGCCGTGAACAAGGCCGCGGTGGAAGGGTTAGTTCAGCTAGTGGATTTGGGGTGGGCCAACCCCGTGTGTTAGAGATGAAAAGAGCCGACGCTCTAGAGACACCTACTACTATAAGTACGATTTGGATTCTGTCTGAGCCAATTAAGATTTTTTATGCAGGAGCTACCTATTATTTCATTGTTATGTCCTACGTAGATAGATTACATCTAGAGACCACTACATGAATACCTTTTATAGTAGGGCTTCTAGATGAGAGCAAGGTGTCACGGGATGAGGAGATTTTGTAGTGTCCCATTTGGCTAGGAGGACGCATCTGGCCCACAGATTTTATTGTCGGGTCCTTGTTGGAAGGTCCAATTCAAAGGAGGAGGATACTACTACTTACTACTTTATTGTTTGAATTCTACTTTTGACCGGTTCGATAAATTCTACGTTTTCTCTTTTGACAGGTTTTAGTTATTGTATTTTTGACATTGAAATTCATAAGTATCTTCGATCTAGTTCTTCATCTTACTCAAAAAATACCTCACATGTTGTTCTCTTTCTCCTCTTCACTTTCTTCTTCAGTTTAGGTTCTAGTTCATTTTATTTCTATAAGTTTGTTCTCTTTCTACTATGATAATTGATATTCTCTTTCTCCTCTTTATTGCTCTCAACTGACGATATCTATTCGATAATGGTCAGATTTGTTTCTTATAGCTATGGAGGTTTCAAGATTTGATGCTCGAATCTAAAGATGGTAAAGAGACGTTCACGTTTTTTTTTACTAATAACGGTTTTACGTCTTCAAAGAAGAAGAACGAGAGCTCAAAGAATGATAAGAAGAAAGGAGCATGTTTTATAGAGTAAAACGACATTGTTGAAATAAGAAACGATATTGTCTTCATCGTATGCAATATTGAGAACACGGAGAAAGAGAAAGAGAAGAGGATATCATACCTGCAAGATATGATTGGATTCTTCGTAAATGTGAGTGTCGTTAGCATGAAGAACATTCATCCTACTTATTAGTTAGTAATCATCCATTTCATTTTCTATATTTAATTTTCTTTCAGAGAAATTTAACAAAGCATTTCTTCCTTTTATGTATTTAATTTAAGTTAATTAGCATCATAATGTTATCCTTGTACTCAAGCTTGATTTAAAAACCTCTTATGATTAAATTTGAGTTTTTACCCTTCACGAATATATGAAACTAATTAATTCCAATATAAATTTTTTTTTCGTCAATCTATCTAAAAAGTTAATTTATTTTTGTTATCTTAAATAATAAGAATTAATAAGTTTCAATAAAAAAAAATCATGATATATATTTTTTTTTTGAGAAGATTGACCCAATAAGGTCTTTTTTATATGAGATACAAATTGCGGAAATTTAAAGTTACAAAAGGATCCTATATTGACAGCTTTCTTCCATTTCTCCGACAAACCTGTCACCACATCATCATCAATTTCTGCAATTGCAAGTCCTTTGGCGCCCTCAGGGTATGTTATCCTCATTCTTCTAGACTCTATAAGCGCGTCGCAACATAACGGAGCAGCGGAAAGAGAAGCCCCACCAACGACCGCAGCATAAGACTTTGTATCAGGTGGTTTATCTGGCGGGATTGGTGGTTGGGTGTGTGCTGATTCCGGCGAAGGGGATGGAGGAGAGTTAGAGGGAGAAGCCATATACCGTTCTTTATTGTTTGTTAGGGCATGTCAAAGTTCTAGGGCGTAATGTGACTTTTCGTCTGCTTGAGAAACGGTTATATCAACTATGGCGACCAATGGGGCTGATGACAATCCTTGACTTACCGAATGGCTACTATGCAGTCAGATTTGACCAAGAGGAAGACTTTCTGAGGTCACTGACTGATGGTCCTTGGGAGATTTTCGGACATTATATTACGGTGAGACCTTGGACTGTTGATTTTAATCCGTACAAGGATACCCTACGTACTATTTTTACGTGGGCTAGACTGTCCGATCTCCCTATGCAATTGTACGATGAAGGTGTTCTGTACGGTCTTGCTACTGCATTGGGAACTCCATTGAAGGTCGATCTTAATACTTTGTACGCTACAAGAGGGAAATTCGCACGGGTGTGTGTCGAGCTAGAATTGGATAAACCTCTGATTGGAACAATTCTGATTGGTGATAGTCGTGTCCATGTGGTATATGAAGGGTTGAACTCGATTTGTCACAGGTGTGGGTTATATGGTCACGGAGTGGAAAGATGTACGCAATCATCCCCATCAACTCAGGGAAAGGAAAACATGGAGTCAGTAGGAACAGAGAATAATCGGAGGGTAGATGAAGATAACAGTACTGAGCACCAGCATGATAAGAGGGTATCGCGGAGGAGGAGCCTTGCCTTGGTCCTTGGATGACCGTCACTAGGAAGCCAAGAAGAGCTAGGCCGATGGTGAACGGTAATGATAAGAAGCAATCTCCGGTTAACTCCGGTAACCAGTTCCAACAACTAGCCACCATGGAGGGAAACGTAGCCACCACAATTAATATTCAAACAGTTTCAAAAGTGGCAGAAACAGAAAGCCCAGTAACAAATGCTCCTATCATTATGCCAATAAAGCCGTCATCATCAACCGTCTATCAAAAAGAAACGGTTGTGCATGCAGTAATTACCAATCCACATCAAAAGCAATTCAAACGTGCTAAATTAGGGGGCCCACAATCCACCTCCAAGCCCACAAATCAGCCCACTATAGTGATACCAATGATTAATCAAAAAATTCCAGAGGGAAATTCTAATTGTGCTCAAAACCCTAGTCCAACTAATTCGACGATGAGGTCCTCTGTTACCGTGGGTAATGTCACCAACGTTACTCCTGTTTCAGCTCCTCCTGGAATGGATATTGATACTCAAGCAAACAGTGTACTGGGTGAGTCTATTCCACCGGATCGGTCTGATGTGCAGATGGTGGAAGCCATACAGGAAAATGTGATCACCATGACAACTGAGCCCGTCGTTCTCGATGGTTCGAAATGATTGTACTCTTTTGGAATTGTAGGGGTGCGGGTAACAGACGGTTCCGCAAAGCCCTGAATTATATGATTAACCGTCACAAAGTGAGTATTCTGTGTTTATTCGAAACAAAAATCGCAGATGAAAATGCGGATGAAGTCTGTAGAAGATTGAAGTTTACAGACTTTGAAAGAGTAGATGCAATTGGATATGAAGGCGGGATTTGGGTCTTATGGAATTCTGGGGAAGTAGCAGTGACTATCATCCAGAAATCTATTTCCTTTATTCAGATCTCTACTTGTGTGGAGAATACCCAGACTGATATATTTGCTGTATACAACCCTCCGACTGCTAGTAGGCGTGTTGGGTGTTGGAATCCCCTGCGGGAGGTTGTCTTAAGGTGTTCAGGACCGGTGCTTGTAGGGGCGACTTTAATTGCGTTTTAAATGCAAACGAGGTCGGTGGAACTTCTAATCGACTTTCAAGGGATTCTGGCATCTTTCAAGAGTGGGTCGATGAAACAAACTTGATAGATATGAGATTCAGTGGACCTACTTTTACTTGGAATAGGGGCGTTTCTACCGAGACAAGAATCTCCAAAAGGCTTGATCGTATATTCATGAACGGTGAGGCAAGGCTTTTATGGTCCAATGCAACAGCTCGGCATCTCCCGGCGTTATCCTCTGATCATAACCCTTTGCTGCTGCATTTTTTCCCTATGAGGTTGGTCAATAAGGCTCGACGCCCATTTAGATTCGAAGCTGCTTGGACACTGCATCCTGAATTTCGTACGGTCGTGTCTGATAATTGAAAAGTTCAGGATAATAATATTTGCAGGGCCCTGTCCAATTTGAAGATCAAACTATTACGTTGGAACGCATTGACGTTTGGAAGAATTGATCAAAGAAAGCAAGTATTGGTAGATCGACTGTTAGCTCTGCAGGCTGAACTAGAAAGGAACTTGAATCAAGGGCTTATTGATCTTCAGTGCTCGGTCCAGAATGAACTTGAGGAAGTGCTGGATCAAGAGGAGTTATTAAGGCAACAAAAGTCGCGTGAATCTTTCTGCGTTCAGGGAGATAGGAATACAAAATATTTTCACATCAGTACCGTTGTTAGAAGGCGCAGAAACCGGGTTGATTGTCTCAAAAACGACGACGGCGTGTGGATTTCGGGCTCGAACCTACTGCAACAAAATGCTAGTAGCTATTTCCGGCATCTTTTCACACAGGATGAAGAGCCTCGTGGTAACTCCGTCATGTTTTATGCTAACTTTCCCTCTCTTTCGCAGGATGACTTAAGATTTCTATGTCGCCCCTTTACGGAGAAAGAGATCAAGATGTGTATGCTCCAAATGCACCCACTGAAAGCGCCCAGTCGTGATGGTTTTAGTGCGGTATTTTACCAGAAGTCTTGGGATTTTGTTGGTGTTGATGTTTTATCTTTTGTCATGCGCTTCTTTGAAACGAGTGTCTTACCTGAGGGTGCAAATGACACATTAATATCGCTGATTCCGAAAATTGCAAATCCGGAGCACATGACGAATTTTAGACCTATTGGCTTATGTAACGTCAAGTATAAGTTGATCTCTAAACTTATTGTCTCTCGTCTGCAACCTTTTATGAACCAGCTTATTGGCCCTCTTCAAAGCAGCTTTATTCCGGGAAGATTGATCGAAGATAATGTTATTATCGTTCAAGAGCTGATACATTCGATCGAGAGAAAAAGGACGGGGAAGAAGTGGATGGCAGTTAAGATTGATCTTGAAAAAGCTTACGATAGATTATCTTGGGACTTCATTGATGAGACTTGTGATCGTATTGGATTCCCAAATATTCTTAAAGGTTGGATTTCTGCTTGCGTTCGTTCCCATTCAATGTCGGTTCTCTGGGATGGGGAGATGACTGATGGTTTCTTTCCGAGCAGGGGGGTGCGCCAAGGTGACCCCATATCCCCGTATATTTTTGTCTTGTGTCTTGAGAGGCTGGGTCAGGCTATACAGCATCTGGTGGAGAGCAAAAAGTGGGAGCCGATAAGATTGAAAAGGGGGAGTGTTGGGTTTTCACACGTGTTTTTTGCTGATGATATTGTGCTTTTCGGTGAGGCCTCCGAAAGCAATATTATTAGCATGAAGGAGTGTTTATCTGAGTTTTGCGAACCTTCTGGACTCAAGGTGAGCCTCGCGAAGTCAAAAATATTTGTCTCACCGAATGTGAATGAGGAACTTAGAAGTAGCATCAGCAGGGTTACTGGGTTCCCGATTAAGGCCGAATTCGGGAAGTATTTGGGTTTCCCGATAATTCAGTCTCGAATGAGAAGGACAGATTTTAATGCTTTGCTGGATAAAGCCAAGAGTAAACTTCATGCATGGAAGGGTAAACTGCTGAGTTTTGCGGGTCGGATGACTCTCGTCAAAACTGTCCTGAGTTCCATCCCTGCCTATATTTCGAGAGTAGTGAAACTCCCTATGTCTATATGTAATGAGCTAGATAAAGTCTGCAGGTCCTTCTTATGGGGAGACTATGAGAGTAGACGTACCATGCATTTGGTAGCTTGGAATGAGATTTGCCGCCCTGTCGACAGAGGGGGATTGGGCATTCGACATGTTGCTACATCTAATGTTGTTTCCGTTGGTAAGTTGGTCTGGCGCTTTTTACACTGTAATGATGCTCCTTGGGTCTCGCTTATCTCTTGCAAGTATGGGCTGATTGGTGAGAGACAATTTTTGGATTGTAGGAGCTCTATGAGGGGCTCGTATATCTTCAAGGGTCTATTATGGGCGAGAGACAATGTTCTTAGCTTGGGTTTCCGCTGGTCTATTGCTAATGGCAGAACAGCAAGATTTTGGACTGAAGCCTGGTGTTGTGAACGTCCATTAATCACCGTTGTTGACAGTTCCCCGCCGAGCGACGTTCTCCTGAGCTTGGTATCTGACTACTGGATAGAGGGTATGGGCTGGGATTGGGGAAGACTGGGGACTTTACTCTCTGCTGGAACGTTAATGAGTATAGCTGGGCGGGTTATAAAGACTTCTTATACTGAGGTAGACCGCATTGCCTGGAACCTGTCACAAGATGGGGAGTATTCTACTGCTTCCGCCTATCTTGATATGGTTGATAATCATGCTCAGTTAGATGTATTAAAACCATTATTTTTGTGCATTTGGAATCTACATGTTCCGGAGAGAGTCAGAACTTTTCTTTGGCTCATTGCTCATGGCAGGATACTTACAAACATGGAAAGATCAAGAAGACATCTTACCAGTGACAGCAACTGCAGTTTATGCTCGAATAGTCTTGAAACGGTATTACATATGTTTCGTGACTGCCCTATCGTTGCTACTGTTTGGAGTAACCTGCTAAGTATCGATCATGCGGCTGATTTTTATACTCTGGACATCATCCCATGGTTAGTGGTCAATTTGAAAAGATCTGATGATATTGATGAAAACTTACCATGAAATGTTTGTTTTGCTATAACCCTTTGGAGATGCTGGAAGTGGAGAAACGAACACGTCTTCCGCTCCAGGTCGATCCCTTCTTTTCGAGCTATACTGGTTGCTAATGAGGCCAAGTTTATCACTCGGGCTTGGAAGAAGAAAATGTTCTCTAATCCCAGGTCGGTTAGAGAGGAGATTTACGTCCAGTGGAATGCACCTGACTTAGGGTGGATAATGTTGAACTCGGATGGCTCTGTCCGAGGTGATACGGGTCTGGGTTCTGCAGGAGGGTTATTTAGAGATCATCATGGTCAGTGGCTATGTGGCTATTTGACGAATATTGGATCGTGCTCGGTTCCAACGGCTGAGCTATGGGGCCTTTGTATGGGACTTTATTATGCATGGGAGAAGGGTTTTCGTAAGGTCATTGTGGAAATCGATTCATTAACGGTTATAAACCTCGTCAACCGTTCTATATCGAATCATCATCCACTCTCTAGTCTGGTATCTCGTTGCCAAGGCTTCCTTCGTAGGAACTGGAGGGTCCAGCTCCGACACATCTACCGCGAAGCTAATGCCACAGCCGATCATTTGGCTTCCATTGCTTCAACTTATCCACTAGGGCTTTTCTATTTACAACATCCGCCAATTTCTATAATTCAGTACTTGAAAAACGATGCTCGCGGAGTAGCGACCCGTTGACTTGTTATATGTTAGCTTTTATTTTCATTGAATAAAGTTACGGATGCATGTGGAGTCATCCGTAGACATTACCAAAAAAAAAAAAAAAAAGGATCCTATATTTTAAAATGACATTAATGGTCCAAATTTTGAAATTTGCAACAGTACCCTATATTGGATAATTACAAAAAACGGCCTAGAGTTACATTTATAAAAAACGACCCAAATTTTGAAAGTTCACAATTGTCCAAATTTAGTTAATTACAGAATTTTGCTCAAGTTTATAATTTTGGAAAGTGACCTATATTTTTATAATAATATTTTATTAACATTTTTGTATTAACATTGTGTAATTGAAATTGGGTATTACATTGGGCAATTAAAATTATGTATTAACATTGTATATTAACATTATATTTTAAGTATAACTTTATAAAGAAAACATTATTGAAAGGCACGCATGCACTGTCTCGTTGGTGTTTTTAGGCCGCGTCGAATAACATTACCCAATGCTAAAACACAATCTTACCCGAAGTGTCAAAATACCGAAAATTGTATGATTTGTCTAGTCTTCAACCCTTCTATTTATACAAACTCACAAACCGTCAACTTACTCGATAAACGATGTGGGATAATTGGGTATCATTTCAAATCCACGTAAATCTTTCTTTTCACCATAATCAAACTTATCCACTTACTCATGTGAGATACTTAGGCATCATATTTTGTTAATTAGTAGAGCAATAAATAACATATATCAGTAGGTCAACGATATGTGGTCAATGACCCACACACCAATAGGTCAATCATCCACATATCAAATATTAAATTGATAAAAATAAATATTACACACGATCTTAGCCAAAATGCCAAAATACTGAAAAATGTATGATTTGTCTATATGTCACGTGACCCTTGCTATATATACAAATTGTCAAAGTACTAGATAAATGATGTGAGGCAATTAAGTATCATTTCAAATAAGCATGTCCACGGGTCACGGGTCACCCGTGACCCGGCGGGAACCCGGCGGGTACGGGTTCTCCCGGGTCGCGGGTACGGGTTCCCCCGGGTCGCGGGTACGGGTAAGGGTCATGAGATCCTTACCCGTCGACCCGCCGGATTGACCCGCCAGGTCGACCCGGGTAACGGTCAAATTTAAAAAAATTAAAAAATAATAAACTATAATAAATCTAACCCAAAAACATTTGTATAAATACCCCAAACCCAATTCATTTCATCTCACACCAATTCTCATTCAATCATCTATTCACTCTCTCAATCTCTCCATAATTTCCAACTCTTACATTCAGTTACTCTCCTAATCTCATATTCTCATTCTCTTATTTTGTTATTAATTATTCATTTTATTACTCTTACTACTACATTCTATTATTCAAAAAAATGGCTAGCCGAGGAAGACGTTCCGTTAGCGGTCCTTCATCCGGCGGAGGTGTAGCCGAGGACGTCATTCCGTTAGCGGTCCTCCAACCGGTTCGGATTTAAGGCGGGACTTATTAAGTGGAGATCACGAGATCCTCGAGGAGGAGGATATCAACATGGAATCACCTCATTTCCCCAACACCCAAGAATCCGAGACCCAATTCCCGGAGGAGCCGCCGTTGAACAACACTCAACTATCGGCAGCGGTCTTCCAATTTTGGTTAACAAAAGGTGCTCTTGATACCAACGGGATTTACTATGCCAAATGCAATTTTTGTTCGGCACAATACAAGCACAAAAAGGGAGAAGGCTACGGGAACTACAAGAGACATATTCGGAACAAGCATCCCGAAAAAATGGGATTGGCACAAGGGCAAACACAACTAACCGGGTACGCATCTACCTCTAACCAACCTCCTTCTTTATTTACATATGATCATGCTTCTTCTATGGATGCATTTTCAGAAATGTTAGCCGTAGATTCTTTGGTATTTAGTTTTGCACAAAATGTTGGTTTTAATGATTGGATGCAAAATCATGTTCAACCCGCATATAAACCGATTCCTCGCCAAACCGCTAAAAGACAAATGATGCATAAATATAGAATGCCTAAAGAAGAATTGATTAAATATTTTATGGAAAACGGTGATATTCAAGTTTCTATTTGTAGTGATATTTGGACCGATGGTTTTCAAAAAAATTCATGTATGGGTATTACTTGTCATTTTGTGGATAAATTTTGGATTTTAAACAAAAGAGTTTTAGCATTACGAGTTTTCAACGAACAACACACCGCCCAAAACATTGTCTGTTTGATTGCAAATGTTTTGGAAGAATATAGATTACTTTCACGAGTTTTTTCAATCGGTTTTGACAACGCCTCCGCTAACACGGTTTTCATTAGAGATTTAACCAACTATTGTAAGCCGAAGATTGGAGGTAAAATTTTTTACATTAGGTGTGCCGCTCATATTTTAAACTTGTGTGTTCAAGAAGGTTTAGCATATGTTGGAGATTTAGTACAACCTATTCGAAAAATTCTTAATGAACTTTAGTCTAAAAAAAGTATATGTACTAAATGGTATGCTTATTGTAAACAAAACGGCGTTTATCCTAAAAAATTTCCAAAAGATGTTTGTACAAGATGGAATTTTACTTACAAAATGATTTCCGAATCATATGAATATCGAGATCTTTTAAGTGGTTTTGCCGCACAACATATTGACGGTGATTTTGTTTTCGGTGAATCTTGGGTTTTAGCAAGAGATGTAATGGAGGTTTTTTAATATTTTTATGATACTACTAATACTTTTAGTTATGTTTATACACCAACTTCAAACATAGTTTGTTATGTAGCAATTAATATTGCATTTGCACTTCAACAAGGTCTTTTAATTGATAATATTTCACAAGCTATTTATACAATGTGAACTAAATGGTTAGATTATTATACAACTATTCCCGATGTTTTTCTTGTTGCATTTGTGTTAGATCCTAGGCGTAAAATGGATGGTTTAAAACAATTTTTAGAAAGTTATTATGAATTTTTAGAATTACAACAAAATCCCGATTGTCATGTTTCTACCATAATTGCTAGAGTTAGAAAATTATTTGATGAATTATTGGTTCAATATCGTGTTTCCGATCAAGGTCAATCTTCTCAACCCCCTCATCGTCCTTCATCTCCAACTTCATCTAAATTTAAATCAATTGCTAGAGATTTGTTTGGCCCGAAAAGGGCAAAAACCACGTCGAGTTCCCATTCGGAACTCGACGAATATCTAACCATTTCTTTTGAGTTTGCCAATGATGAAGAAGAAGAGGATTTCAACATATTAGAATGGTGGAGCCGACCGGAGAGAATGAGGTTCCCTACCCTCTCAAGGATCGCGGCACAAATTCGTCGTTCCCCGCCTCAACGGTAGCAGTTGAGCAAACCTTTAGCCGGAGTGGAAAGGTGCTCGATCCGACGAGATCAAACATGTTGTCCGAGACGTTGGAGGCACAAGTCCTACTAGCCGATTGGAGGAAAGCGGAAATGCGAACACAAAAAAACAACCTCTCGGCGGAGGAAGGCGACGAAGATGAGGACGAGCGACAACAAACGTCATCGGATGTATCGACGGGAGAGTCCGACGGCTAAGGTAAGGGCCAATCGGGAATATAAACAAAGGTAAGAGAACTACGTGGGCTTTGATTCCTCCTCCCCGAGAGGATACGTAGGCAACCGGGATTCTGGTTCAAGCCCAATTCTTTCCTTTTTTTTTTAATTTAAGTTCAAGCACAATAACAATTCTCCTCTCTTAAATTTTTTTTGTAAGTTCAAGTCCAATTTTTTTTTTTTTTTTAAGTTGAGGTGGCCAACCCGCCGACCCGGCGGGTCGGCCAATTATACGGGTCCGGGTCACCCTCCCGGACTCTTAACCCGGCGGGTCCGACCCGTGGACATGCTTAATCAAATATATTTGATTTTCATAAATACCTTATCAAACCCCGATGCACGTTTGCAATGAACACAAAACTTAGAGAGGAAGCATATCAATATGAATGATAAAACATAGTATAAAATCAAAAGAAAAAAATTAAACAAAAAAAACATAGTCTAAATTCACCTATTATATGCAAAGTAACCATAACACATCAAATTTACAGGGAAATAATAAATTATTTCCTAAAAAATATTAGAAAATAAAAATTTTGAATTTATTTATTACTGATATGCTTCCTTATATATTTTCAAATAATCAATATAAATACCAAGAGGCTTGAGACCACCATCACATATCCATATTGACTTTATCTTTAAAAAAGTAGAATTAGTGTTTTTTGCAAGCTGAATATGACTACTAAAATCTCTAGATGCGTCTTCGCAATACTACTTTGTGTTGCTCTGTTTCTTGCACAAGGTAAAAATTAATCATTGTTTACATAGATAATTTGTCAATGGAGTCGTAAACGCATGACGGTTATGAAACCCGTAACAGTCACGGTTACGGTTACGGTTACAGAAATATAATTGTCACGATTACGGGTTCCGGATTCGTGATAATTTTCTTTGTGAATTCTAACTAAAAAAAATCTGACACTGTCACGGGTTCCGTAACCGTGATGTCAGAATTTTTCTTTTTTACGGTTACGGAACCCGCAACCGTGACGATCAGGGATTCCGTAACCGTCGTACGTTTACGAAATCTATTGTCGTACAAGTAATAACCCTTTTATCAATTATATAGTTGATTTAGTTTAGATGACATTTGGCATAAATTGCATATTTGTACCCAAATATGCAGGATATACAGTGAAAGGACAAGCAAGTGTCTGTATTCGCACATGTGACCCTAACAACGGGCAAGATGTCCTCCAGTGCAATTTGGACTGTGCTACTAAAAGCTATGCTGGTGGTTCTTGCAATCCCACACCCCCATCTTCTAATGTCTACCAATGTTGTTGCTCCAAGAATTGATACACAATGATGTAGGAATTTTAAATAATTGATAAAAAAAAAATAATGTACGGATATGAAGCAACTTTGTTATCTAATAACATTATAAACTTCATTGTTTTTGTCCCTCTAGTTCTTGCTTCGTTTTCAAAACATGTTATCCAATTTGAGAAAACCTAATCGAAAAACTCTTAACTATATTTTACTAATCTAAAACATTCACTTGATATATATATGCTTTTTATTAGAATGTAAACAACTCGTATCGATCCATGTGTCTAATCTTGTTGCTCGTAATGGCTATGAGTCTCCATTGTACATATTTATTATGATCTCAATGTTGCAGGTACGTTATCAGTGACAACATCTAATGGTTCTAAAAATACACAATTACTAATATATATATATATATATATATATGAGTATACCGCCGAATATATAGATAAAGGTCCGGCGAATCTTCTTCCATTATTACATGATTTTTTTATCCTTAAATATCGCCTAATTTCAGCCATCTATTTAGCGATCTAACGGATACAATTTGTTCTCATTAAACACTATAATAACATGATATATATATATATATAATTATAATTAAATCTTCTCAAATATTAATTATATTAATTAATACAAAACGACTAATTTTATGTAAAATATCTAAGACATGATGCATAAAAGTAAAAAATAATATTTTATTGAAACATATTGATACGTAAAAATAAAAAAAATAATATTTTTTATTTATATAAAATTTATAGCAAACACTAAACTAGTGTATATAAAAAAGAATAAACATTTATAAGATTAACTTTTCCTAGAAAAGTGGGGAAATGAATTAAGAAATATTAGCTAAATTCTCTCAAAAGTCTTGATATATGAATAAAGAAATAAAAAAATATATATTTCTACCTTTTTCTTAGTCATCTAAACCAACCGTAACTCTAACTTTATCTATTTAACCCCATTTATACCCGTATACTGATATTTGTATGTGTATTTGTTAATAAAATTTATTATATTAGTAAATATAAGTTATGAATATAATTAATTAAATGTAAATTTATAAATAAATGAAAAAATAGTTTTAAAAAAATCTTACAGAATCCTCCTATCACAAATTTGATTCTTGACTCTTTATATAAGCGAAAAAGAAAAAACACTTGACGAAACCAAAGAAACAGAACACCAGTCTCTTCTTTCTTTTTTTCGATGTGACACAAAACTCCATTGCTTTTTTCTCAGATTAATACAGCGTAATGGGAAACTACGCATCTTGCGCATTCGCCGGGGCAAGCAAGCAAGTAAAAGTAGTCTACCCAGAAGGCCAAATCCGCACTTTCAGAAAATCCGTCAACGCCGCCGATCTCAAGCTCGAGATACCCAACTACTTTGTCGTAAACGCCCGTTCTCTCGAAATCGGTTGCTGTTTTTCCGTCCTCAACGCTGACGACGAACTCAGCATCGGAAATGTATACGTGTTGTTCCCCATGGAGAGACTTAACTCAGTCATCGGAGCTTCCGATATGGGTGGGCATTTGACGGCCGGTGACAAGAAGTCTAAGTCCAAATCAAAGGTCGTCCCTTTTGTTGAGGTGGAAGTGGTGCCGGGAATGGTGAAGCTGGAAGATATGTTGGAGGAGCTTAGCTTACCGCGGTTCAGTCATCGGAGGGCGCCTTTCCGGTCAAAGAAGTCGGTACTCGAGACCATTCTTGAAGAGCCCACCTGGGTAAACTCATAGATGATTCTGTGAGATTCATCGATCGATGGAGACCCTGATTCTCTTCTTTCGTCCCCTTTTTTTGGCATCGCTGATGCTCTATTTTCCCGGTTTTGGTCAAAGAAATACTCCGGCCACCACAAAATTGTTGGTTTTTTTTATCATCACACTTCATGATTTTCCTGAAAGGAACTGCAAACAAATTTGCGTTGTTTAATTACTCAATTTCGATCCGTTTACGTGCGCTTCGAGAGTCGAATACTCGGATACATGCGTGTTTTTGTAGGGATTAGGATTGTCACTCTGTTTGTTCTCTTTTGTACTGTACATTTGTGACTTGCTATGTAAATTATTATGCCACCCCATTTGTTCTGCAGTTAAACAGTCACTGCTAATTACTGTAAAAATTTAGATAGACAAATTTAAGTAATCCATTTATCATAGAAAGGAATCTCCTCGATCCCTACAAATTTAAATGAATGTATTCATTCCCGGGTTAGAAAAAATGTGAGTATGAAAATAATCGAGAGTAGTGAGCACGACGAAGTTGACGGTGAGAACACAACCAAGAGCACGATGAAGAACGGTAGAACCGAAGAAGTTGGAATATATATTAGTGAAGAACGACCAAGTTTCCGTACCATATTTTGAGAAGTGAAGCAATGAACAAGCTGACACCAAGTATTCCTAACATTACTCTACCGGTAAAAAAAAATAAAGGTAGAGACTAAGGGCCCGTTTGGTTCCAACTCCGAAAACGAAATGCAAACGAATTTAGTATATATATATATATATATATATATATATATACTTATTTATGAAATTTGATGGAATCATTCCTTGTGGTTTAATGCAAAATGCACTTGTCTTCCCACAATTTTGTTTTCCTGTAGAGTATCAAAAGTAATCAAATTCAACTTCAATTATTTCAGACCACAGAATTTCAAAAACTTTCATGAACAAGGGTGTTGAGATGTAAGGGAAAGAATCTCACATTGATAACACGCAATCAAGTGAACCTACCATATAAGCATTCGGGCTACTCCTATTGCCAATTGGTTTTAGGATGGAACCCCGTGTGCTTGTATGTGTGGTTCACCGGACGTGCGCCCTCCGTGTCATTTGGTCCCGGGACGGATATAAGAAAAAGTAACAAAGCGTATACATATACACTAGATTCGTTTCCATTTTGTTTTCGATTTCGGAGTTCCAATCAAACGGGCTCTAAATAGAATAAGCTTGTCATGATTACCAAACAAGCTGAAACCAAGTTTCCGTTGTCGAGATTTTTTCAAGGCGAATATGCCATTGGCTTCTGCCATTACTCGATCATTTGGACAGGAAATATAAGCTTGTCATGGCTACGTCCACCTGTCTATGATCCAATGGCTTATTGTACCAAGGTTGGCTCCTACCGATACTTGTCATCTCGTATGTTATTCGGTGGATTTTTTTTTTTTTAAAACGAAAAGCGGTTCGAATCATTAGACGGCGCGCCGTCTAATGAGTCGAAAGTCCAAATAACGAGTATAAACGTTCAATTCAAAGGAAGTTCACAAGTAGGAAGTATGGAACAACTGTGGACACCTCAGATATGGACTCCAACAAAACCGTGAAAAGTTGATCACAAGTCCACGCCCACTTCTCGACAAACGCTCAAAACCACCAACAAAGGACAACATCAAACCTCAAAAGATATTATGATGTATAAAGGTGTAAAACTTGATGATTAAACGGATAATGATTTGTATGGAGAAAATTGTTCACAGATTGATTTACGAATTGATTTATAAAAAAGGAGTTTAATTTGTTTTGATTGATCAGAAAAGATTAATTTTTTATTTAAATCTAATATTACCTTGAACAATAAAGATTTCATACAAAACTCAATCAACCTTAATTTTTATTCTTTCTTATCATTTTTGATGATTTTGGGACCATTACGCCGGGATCGAATCGACTTTAATTTTAATTTTTTTCATTTCAACTTAGATGTTTTTGGGGTCGTTAAATCCGGATCGATGTTGTTAGGTTGCGACAATGACCGTTGGTTGTGAGCCTTCTTTTTATTTTTCCCTTGACATTCAACTAAAGTTGCTTGGTGGATTTGTTTGTTATTCATGATCTGCACTGGTATTCTCTTTAGGCTCTCAACCGCATCCTTTAATGAGTTAAGGGCACGAGATTAGGGTTGAACCCAACACTTTACCTTTTAATTCTAAAGGAAAATAAAAAAACAGAACTGGCAAGCAAGTCTGTAACTCTATTCGTCTCTCTAAAAATGTGACGAACGGTTATTTCTTAACACAACTAAAAAGATATTTAATGAACCCAATTAGGTATACCACATCACTATAATTAGTCTGTAAAGATTGAAAATGATTTATATATCACCACATTATTACTTTAAGAAATACTATAATTTACAAGATTTTGGATTATGCAGGGGGTGTCAACATGATAAAAATCCCATTAAACAACAAGTAATATCTCAGAGGGGATCACAACACATGATGATATCTTCCAAATATTGATAGAATGTGAAGGTGGAACACCTAAATAATGCTCGCTTTTATAATAAAGTGCATTATTTTTGTACAAAATGTTAATGTTTTTTGTATTCTCCTTGATAATTTTGGAACCTATTCGACAGGTTGGAAGATGGTCCACTAATGTCTTTGCGATACATTATTTTCCTCAAGTCGTTCATCTAGTGGGAGCCATAGGACATGTGATATATTTGATGAAGTTTCACCCTCATTTTACTTGATCATCACCCGCTTCATCCATCAAATTTTTTTTTTTTTTAATGGAGGGTTCGGTAGCACAAAGTTATCAGGATTATTGATGTTTATTTGGAGAGATTATTTCAAAGGTTATTTGAATCCTTTTTATAGTCCAATTCAAGTGGGAATATTGAGATTATCGGATCGACTATCATGGAGATAATAATCTCCCAAATTGTCTATTTTAATGTTTGGTAATCCGTGATTATTGTAGATGAAGATGATAAGAGATGGGATGAAAAAATAATCTAAGATGTAATTGGTATGAATGGAAATTTTTTGTATTATGATACAAGTATGCACTTTTATTTTATAGGAAATAACCTCCCTTAAATTTATTTTTTTTAAAAATAATCTAGAGGGTTTAATCCTGTCTTTTACTAAACGGGCCTATGTCCATGATTGCACATCTACGGAAATTTTTTTTATCTTAGTAACCGTTTACCTTGCGGGTTTATAAACTAAATGATAGTTTATAAACCTTTGCTGATTTTGTGTAACCGTTTACCTTGCGGGTTTATAAACTAAATGATAGTTTAGTTGGGTTTTTAAACCCGTAAAAAATAACCTTCTCAAGATGAGGTTATTTTTATTTGGGTTTTTAAACTCGTTAGTTTATAAGCCCGAATAAACTCAAACCCTTAGTAAACAGGCCCTTAGTAAGTAGCAGTAAGCGGTCATGTATGTATGAGCATAGATGCACTATTGGGTTGATACTTTTTATTTATATATATATATATATATATATATATATATATATATATATATATATATATATATATATATATATATATATATATATATATTGTAGCCGATGTGAAATAATTTTTATTTTTATGTCTTCTAAAATACAATCTATATCCTATATATAAATTCTAAAGTAGAGTACAAGCGGTTGACGTGACTCTTTAGAAATTGAGTATTATGATTAAATATTTTATATATTATTAAATTACATTACCAAAAATTATTTTTAAAAAATTAACGTTAAATTGTTTTTTAATTTATCCAACATATCTTTTAATTCATTCTGTATACTAACCATGTAAGATTATCTATTTTAAAATAGTTTTAGACTTCAATAGTTACTAGTTTATATCCCGTGCCTTACACGGCATTAGTTAAAAAATGATCTGAAAGATTCGTAGTATAACGAATATAAGTCCAAATAATATTTTACGTATATACTTGGTTCGATCTAAGGATACAACAATGTTATCTTTATTATTACAATAACACGGATATAATGAGAATAATAAACGAAAAACAAAAAGCTAATCAACACTAACACATAAATCGGATAGTCATAATTTTAAAAATATAATGAATATTAAAAATCAAAATTGCAAAAACATATTACAAATGGAAATATAACATAAACAAAAAAAATAAATCAGCTTTTACCGGAAAGTTTAAAATCGGATAATCTAAATTTCGAGATATATGGAATGTTAAAAACTTAAAACCGTTAAATCATATAAAAGATAACAAAAGCCAAAAAAAAAGTATAAATTTTATTTTAAGAAATCTGAATATTTAAATATCAATTTTTAATAGTTTAGAAGTTATCAAAAGTTTGTTATCTAAGATTTGTTAATTAATTTTTTTTAAATAATTAAAAATATTTATTATTGTAACACCCCAAGTTTTACGACTTAGGAAGTTACTGGTTAGGACCGCACAGTGGGTCCCGACCTTAGTTTGACAACAACTTAACGAGATCTTACAACAAGGCACAGATAAGGAAAATCAGAAATCATAAAATAGTTCTTAATAATGCATGAATGTGACCAGATCGACTACAGCCGGAAAACGGAATATAACAAAGTACGAAAGGAAACAATGTTCAACTGTAAAACCCACAAATGCAGAAACTGTAAAACGTCCTAAAGTACGACACCCCGGCTGACCACTACCATCTGGATCACTCGGCATCTGCTCTAACCTGTGTCAAGTCTAAACAACATATCAACAGTTAGCTAACTATCCAAATATAAGCAAAATGATAACAGCACAAGCACACGCAGAAACAAAAATAAACAAACATCATGCTGGCACTCAACCGTTTATTATCTATTATTTAAGTGATTCACATTACTCAATTTAAGTTGTGGCACGAGAACTATTATTAGTTCTCACCTCCGTTCCTTATCCAACTGGTGTAGGTCTAGCTGACTTCCTTTGGTAGCATCACTACAAACCATGTATGGACTAGTCCCGAAAGAAACCCCCAGCGCCCCGCGAGCTACTGAGCAGAATGCCACCGCCCGTTACTCTTAGGCCATAATATAGGTCGGTAATTATATATCACAACCTATCTCTCTAACATGTCAATCACACACCACCATCATCATTTATACTCATATTTAGCAGTCAGCTAAGTAAGCCCAAAGGACTTACCTGATATACAGCTCGACTCTTTGTAAACCACTCGTTCTGTAAACTGTAGCAACTCAGTTGCCTGTCAAAGGCGATAAGTGTATTAGCACACTCTCACGTAGTTAGAAGTCTGAAACTTCTAAGATCGACTGATGTATTAAGACATAACTAGTTACAGTATTAGTTAGGGTAAAATGACCATTTTACCCTTGGTTCCGATTTTCTCGATAACCCTAAAATTCATGTCTAAACTCCTATTTGAGGTTCTAAATTTATATTCTCACTCCTAGAATTTTATTTGGTTCCAAACTGACATTTTTCCTATGTTTCTATTTTCCGGAAGAAACGTAAAGGTCTAACTTCGATTCTAAATATAAAATTCTTAACAGCTTATAAAATTTCCGAATTAAATCTCTAGATCATCTATGAGGTTCTATCTAACCTTAGAAGAAAGAATTTCTCCAAACTGTTCAGCCAATATTTTTATAATAATTCACAAAGTCGGTTCCTTCACTCTAATTTCCTATACTTAGCCAAAATTTAAGTTTACCAAAACTGCTCAACTACCTAACTTCGGGAGCTCATAACTTTCAATCCGACCGTTCATTTCTTCTCAAATTTTAATATGCTAAACTACATATATCCATCTACAACATATCCAAAATTCAACGGTGGATCTTTATCCAAACGTTTAATAATTGATCGACAAGATGGGTTGTTTGTAACCTAAAAGCTGAAGGAAATAAAATGAATTTACAGCAGCCCTTTATTCCTATCCTTATGTCTATATACTCAGCAGCTACACAAGGTCAACCTAACCCAGGTTCAGGTCCGACTACAGCAGTTTATCATTCTAGCATTACGGAAATAATATACACAAAGGATTATGTAATAACCTTCTACTTCAACTAATCGGAAACCTATTTTAATCTAAGTTTAGGCTCTTACCGGTTTGCAGCTAGAATGTAAATTTGTTGTTGGTTCCGATCTGTACCAAACCGAGCCTGCTGGTTGATCCCACAGCCTCACTTAGAGCAGAAGCGGCGTGAGGTATGTTGGCTTCTCCCAAGGTGCTTCTTACGCTGGAACGGGTTGGACGTGTGCAGAAGAGGGCGGACCGGACGTGTGCAGAAGAGGACGTCTTGGTTCAGTCCCTTGTTGAGCGAGATGTGCGTTGGTTTGAAGAGGACGTCGGATGAAGGATCTGTACTGTCTGCAAGGTGAAAGTTCGAGCGATTGCAGAAGAAAAGGAAACGCAGAAACGGAAGGAAACAAAACGCAGAAGGGAAGACGAGATATTTGTGCAGATCCGCTGGAAGATATGCGGTTACAGAGAAGGAAATAAATTCAGCACAGCCGTTATGTCTCTTCATGTAGCTGGGCTGGAGAAGCTGCGGTTGCTGCTGTTTATTGGGCCAGAACGAGATTCAGCGAGCAGGCTGTTGGAAGCTACTGGGCTGAGATGAAGACTGCAAGGCCGGACTGGGCTGAAGACAGGCGAGCTGGGCGCCTGGCGCTGGACTCGTGAAGCAGCTGGGCGGCTGGGCTTCTGGGCTGGAGGCAACGCTGCTGAAGGCTGCAGAAGGTTGGGCTGCGCATAGGACTGGGCGGACAAGCAGCTGGAGCAGTTCACGGACTGGGCTAGCAAATGTTGGGCTGTTGGAATGAAGAGAATCGTAGCCCGGTACTAATTGTAGTTCGAAATCGAGAACCCGAAATTAATGTACGGAATAACCGGATACGGATTATTTTACAGTTTAGGATTGGTTACAAAACTCTATCATTTTATGTGAAGGTAAGTCACATAAAATGATAAACTTATAAAAAGGTCTATCATTTTATGTGAAGGAGGTCTACATAAAATGATAATTTTTATCTTAATATGTCTAACTAAGTAGACGGATATGAATTGATGGATCGAGATCTAATTTATAACGGACATAGACGGAATAAAAATTCCGGATTTTACAATTATAATTCCGTAAGATTATTAATAATCTACTTTTCCGTAACGGTAGATGATGTGAACAATAAAAAAAATTTATTAAGCTTTAAATTTTTAATTAACTATAATAATAAATTGTGGATCTTCGGAAATATGAGGTTGTTAGATTTGTTAGTGAAGGTTTTCTGGATAAAAATTAGATAATTAACCGATTTTGTAATAAAATCAAACAAATCTACTATTCCTTTACAAGTAAATATTTAGGTAAGCTTTTGTAAAAAAAAATATTTTATAGCTTAATTACAAAATTAAAAATTAATTGCTAGAAAAAACGTGAGGATGTCACGTCAGTCTAGTGGATGAGTTGGCTAAGTGTGCAATTTATGTATCAAGTTGTATAAATTAGGCCCTTTTTGTTTATATGTTGACAAGCTAGGCCCTTCCATATTTTCATGAAAAGATTCATTAAAAACAGAAATAAAGATATTCAATAAATCATAATCTTTCTCTCTCTTGTATATCTTTATTTATTTACATAATTAGGCTTTGAATCAATTAACCAACCCAAAATAAAGACAACTGTATGAAACAAAAAAGGAAAATATTAGAGGAATGATTCTGCGAATCTTCATTGATGGCTCATTTCCATCAATCTTCATCTCGTCTCCTTTGTCGCCATTGTTATAGTTCAAAGATTTGAAGAACCGAAAATCATCTTCACCATTTACTACATAAATGTAACATATATGTCAAAAATCATAAAAACATATATATTCATAACGTATGTACATAAAATGCCGTTGAGCATACATATTGTAACAGTTATGTCGAAAGTCATAGAAAAATATGTATTCATTACAGATCCACAATCGAAACTTAACACATTAATATATTGATATGTGCACACATTTCATATCCCAACTACATCAAATGATTCTCGTACATATATTTCCTAAAAAAAACTTACTAACCAACATATGTTCATCACGTATGTACATAAGACTGAACATATGTACATAATCACAGGAAATTATGTACTCGTCATAAAACTCAATATCGTACGGATGACTAAACTACAACTCGTATGGATGCCTAACTAGATATTTTCAGCATATGTACATATTCACGAAAATACTAACATAAACATGTTTGCATAAGAATTACAGTCATTCATGTATTCAAATCTATCAAATATTCGTCTAAAAAACATGAACATACCTCGAACACAAATGGAAAACCTCGATATCTAGATTATGTCGAATAACGAGCACGCTACACTATTGTTGAGTTATGTAGATCAAATATTCATTGACAACGCTCGATATATGCGTCTAAACTGGAACTCCGAGGTCGTTCTTCACGCAGCAATGGAGAAAAGAAAAAAAATATGTCTGGGGATTGTTAAATAACGGCAAATAATGAGGGAGAGATTTTAGGAATCATAATTATCTACTTCCTAATTTAAATATCTAATAGGAAAAATTAATAAATTGAGATAGAAGAGAATGTTGACTTGTATGGTAATTCCTTTTATTAAATCCCTAATTTATCTTTATTTTTTAATTTGATTTTGTTAGGGGCCTAGTTAGTCTACACTAAACAAAAAGTGCCCTATTTCACCAATCTTCTCTAGTGTCTTCTGTTTTAGTATAGGTATATAGATTTTCTTTTTTCATAATTAATCTTTAATAAAAAGTTTTGGATATTATTATTTTGTTAATAAAATTCAAATAATTACGGATTTATACCTAATATTTTAGTTGATTTTTTATGTTAAATAATCCTGGTATATAAGGTTCAATATATAAATAAAATTAGAGTTTACTAATATATATATATATATATATATATATATATATACACATACTAAAGTAGCTTACATATTGTTGGCGTGACACACTCATAATTCGGTATTTAAGTCAAATAAATATATTACTAAATTTTCACTTCTCTACAATTATTAATGTTTAAGACTATTTATTTTTAATAACAGTATCAACCGAATCACCATAACCATCAGATTTTGTGATTTACAATTTACAATAAAAATTATCTATTTTTAAGGGATCTTATAAAATTATTTATGTTTAAGGCGATATATTTGTCACCTTATTTTAGGTGTACTAGTTTATATCCCGTGCAATTGCTTTAAAAGTTACTTGTACTACTGATATAGACAATAAAATTAGTTTATGTATCTATTCGTTTGATATAAGATCATACAAAAAATGTTATATTTATTATTTGCAATGAACATAAGTAATATGAAAATCGAGAATCATAACTCAATTTACCAGTCGAAGAGATTACGCTTATTTTTTTATTATAATATTTGTTAGTTTAAAACTTTAATACTATTAGTTCATATAGATTGTTGTTTTAGTTCAAACATTTTATATTAGTTCATGATATATTTTAAACTTATAAAAATTGTAAAAATGTAAGGACCATTAATACAAAAAATATAAACTAATAGAACAAAAAGTTAATTAATATTGTACATAATTTTTGAACTAAAAAATATCCGTCAAGGAAAAAAAGAGTGTAATTAAGACGACGATTAGTACCACCGAACCAGAAGAAGGACTCCGTACATGAATATTACCCTCATAATTCAGTAAAAAAAATATAATATAAATGTTGTAATTTTATTAAAAAGTTATGGGTTATTATTGTGTGACACGGTTAAATCAGAGTAAAATGTTATCTATAATCAATCTTAAAAATTATTTTCTTGATGACATTTGTCAACTTAAGTCATTAATAATTAATTCATATTTTATGTAACTCAAAGATTTAGATGTCATTGATAATTAATCCACATTTTATGTAACTTAAGATTTAGATTATTCCGTAGGATATTTTTAGAGTTATTCAAATGTTTTTTCATCTTTAAGTATTCATTGTTGAGATAAAAATCATGTTAATATAATTTGGAAAATTTTACGGGAAAATCTTCCTCATATAACTAACTATATATCTCTTTTTTTTTGTAGATAAATAATTTTATATATAGGTCGTATATAAACTTGTATATTTTTTTTATATCTTATCATCATTGTGATTCAACTAATAAAAATTATATTAAGATTTAGATTATAGAAGTTAGTCAAGGATTAATTTCATACATTTTCAACCCTTAACAAATTAACACCGTAATATTGCAACTGCACATATAAAAAAGAAGTGGAAAAAAAATGAATAAAATCTATAAATTTGTAGAAGAACCGTAACCGAGAGAGCATACACAAATAAGAAAACGAAAAAGCTAAATGCACGAGGTTTGTTTTACTAGCGTAAAAAACAAACACATCCCGATGGCGCTCAACAAATAAAAAAAACAAAGAATTTGAGCACCAGCACCTTTTGAAAGGCGCTCAAATTTTTAATAAAAAAAAAGGGGCAAAGGTAAGAAGGCGCTCAAAAATCTTTAATAAAAAAAGGGAAAAAAAAAAAAGAAAAAATAGGGTTTTGGGCGCTAGCGCCATGCGCCGGAGCTCAAAACCCTGTTTTTTCTTATTTTGGCCCTTTTTATTTATTTTAAGATTTGGGCGCCGTCGCAAAGTGCTCAAATCTATTTGAGCGCCACCGCAAAACGTTCATATTCGATAGCAAGTAAATTTAAAATTGTGTATATAACACGCCTCTAAGAAAATTGGAAAGTAAATAAAAATGTAGATTAGAATTGAGATGAGAACAATAGATGTTTTCATATTGAAAAAAATAGACGGTGATGGCTTATTGGCAAAAATGGGTCAAGGAAGTTCAGTATATCCCGGATACTCGATCTTTTCTTGAAATGAAGCAATATTTTGACAGTACTACAACAAACTCCCAAATATCCTTCAGAGTTTGGATCTGTATGATGTTGTATGTCCCTAAATTGTCTTCATTGGAGACGAATCTTTCCCGTTAACTTTTTAATAGATAATCTCATTTTGATTGAACAACATGAGACCTATAAACATGGTCATGCTGCATTTGGGTAGATTTCAGTATTTGAAGTAATTCAAAACACAGTGTTCAAGTACATCGTTTGAAAAATTGCTATGATTCACCCACGGAGAAGAGTAGAGTCATACTGAAAAAGGAGAAACTAATATAAAAATAAACAATATAAACTGTGTTAAGAAGCAAGAATCTACACCGACTATAATATAATGTTTGCAATATTGCTATGATTCATATACAAAGAATAGTTTACTTGTGATGGCGGCGGCTGTAGAGCCAACACACGAACTTTGATAATGTAAGATCTGCAGTGACTATTTATATAGAGTTGGTATCAAGATTTTTAATAATGGATTTTTCCTCTTGGTGCCATCAAGATTTGAACTTTTCCTCTTGATATCTACTAAATTTCAAAATTTCTCGGTGCCCTCAAGGTTTCATTTGTTTCTTCTTTATACTCATTCTTAATATATCACATTAAAATTATTAAAAAAATTAGAAAAATAAATTTAAAATAGATTATGACCTCATTAAATTTAATTAATAAATTTATAATAGAAATAGTTTTTATATATATATTTTTTATTTTTTGAAATAAATATATTTTTATTTTTAAATTAAAATATTTTTTTTACTTTTTACTTTTGATTTAAAAAATATATATATAATTAAATAAAAAACATTTTTTAAAAATTTTATTAAGAGTCTAAAGAATTAAAATATAATAAATTTTTTTATTTTGATTTTAAATTTTATATAATTTATATTAATTCAAAAATTTTTAAAAAAATAAATTTAAGATTATGGAATAGTATATTATAAAAAATAATAAATTAACACAACAAATTAATATTGTTATTTTCTAAATAATATAAATTATAAAAAATTAACTTAAAAAATGCTATATGTTTAACTTGGTGGACTCTTAAACAAAAATTTTAAAAATATTATTTTTTAATTTTTTTAATAAATATTATTAACATAAATTATATATATATTTTTTAAATCGAAAGTAAAAAGTAAAAATATATTTTAATTCGAAAATAAAAAAAATATTTATTTCAAAAAATATATAAAAACTATTTCTATTATAAATTTATTAATGAAGGTCATAATTTATTTTAAATTTATTTTTTTAATTTTTTTTATAATTTTTTAATGAATTTTAATGTAATATATTAAGAATGAATATAAAGAGAAAATAAATGAAACCTTAAGGGCACCAAGAGAAATTTTAAAACTTAGTGGATACCAAGAGTAAAAGTCAAAATCTTGATGGCACCAAGAGGAAAAATCCTTTAATAATCTATTTTGTTTACAGTTATGATACGAGGTGTGTTAAATACGTTTTGACTTCCATCAAAATATAAATTTTTTACATTTTAGATATTTTTCGCCGTGAAAGAAAATATTTTTGTAAATCACTTTCTCATAAGATATTTTTTTTTTTGTTAACTGATTAGTTTTATCCCAAGTTGACATGGCATGGCACCATTTACTTTTGTTAAGCGATGTTTAATAGTTTTTTAAAAACTAATTTTAATAGTTTTAGTTAAATGGTTATCGAAGATTACGTTAAAAATTGACTTCTTGTGGAACGAAGAGATAAGATCTTGATAAGATATGTTACATAATTATCTTTTCAAAATATATACAAAATATAAAAATGAAATAAAAAATTCAGTTGTTGCGCATGTATGAAAAATAAACTTCTATGAAAAGATTAACAATTTTTTTAGATTTTCAGTTGGTGATTTTCAAAATAGCCGAGCAGTAAAAAAAGGATTTAATATATAAAAAAATTAAAATTAAATTAATTAATAAAAAAATGAAAAGTTGTATTAAAATCGGAATGATTTAAATCGGTTTGCTAATTCTTCTTAATTAAATTTTTTTTAAGAGATTTTGCTGATTGTGTAAAAAGATCGTATCTTATAAAATTGTTAAATTTTTAATAACAATGGCAATTTAGTAAATATTTTACCAAAAAGCTGTTGTGGCATGCCTCGTTGATTGACATGTGATATTAGCGTCTTTTATTTTAGTAAGTTATATAGATTGTCTATTTATTTCATTAATAACAATAACTATATTATTATGATACGGTGATTATTTTTTTTATAAAAATTTGAAATATTTTGTAACTTGATTAGTAATGTGAATTTGTTTTACTTATATGCATTCATAATACGCTTGCACGACACGGATATTACTATCGTGAACGGGACGGGGTGAGAAATTTAAGATTCATTCCCTCCTGAAATTTCTTAGCGGGACATATTTGTTAACTTTTATGAATTACGGAAAGGGATCAAAACAAGAACAAGATCAGAAATGTATTCTCACTCCTATATATATTAAAAATATCTGTGCACAGTACGGTTACTAAACTAGTTGTTTAGAAGTTCAACACATAATTTCATGAAATTCCACGTGGTTTGCTTGTTGTTTGGCCTTTTTCAATCTGTGTACAGGATTCTTCAAATTTATCCCTATGATATAGAATTTTAACAAATTTTATGGAATTCCACGTAGACCAATAAAGTTTGACCCAAAACAAAGCTAAGGCCCAAATGCAAGGCCCCATATATCTATTTGAACATGGTAGCCATTAGCCAATAGGCATCCGCAACTCTGCAAGGTTAGGGCTATTATACAACCTCGACTTGGTTGAGGCTCGACTCTAAAAAGTTTGATTGAAACTAGATCACTTAACTAAACAAGTCAAATACAAACAAATTTTTAAACCCAGTTGAAATTTAGACTCAACTCGAATTTAACGAGATTCTAAATGAATTGAATACAAGCATATCAAACTTGTCTTATTCTGCTCAAATAACAACCCTAAAAATGACTCGACTATCCTAAATAAGAGGTTTCGAGTTTGCTAGTTATAGGAATGCACCTTGGCCTCAAGGATTCCATTGATTTAAGAAGACGAATGAAAACAAGATGCAATATTGCTTTAATCGACAAAGAACGTACTTTATAGAAAGGTTTCGCATCATGGATCAACAGTATCAGCTCATGAAACCTCAAACCTCTACCATACCTCTTTACTCTCAGCACTTGTCAATATCTCCAAAATGGAAACAAAACCATGGAGCATACCAAACTTTACCATCAATTACCATTCAATTTGTAGTTGTGAAAACAAGAAACACAACTTATTCTAGGAAACAACGGCATACTACTCTTTATCTGTGAAGATAGCTAAACAAACAGTCAGCAATCTCAGAAGGATCAACAAGGCTAAGGAAGTATCTCACTTATTTGCAAATTCCCCAGATGGTGAACCTTCTTCATCATCTGCATAAAATATTCAAGGTGCATCGTGAAAAAGTACCCTTTTTCTGTTCAGACCAGGATCTTAACTATGATATTTTCGGAGGCAATACCTTCACCACTGGCTGGTGCACAAGGAGATTTCCTGTATTGTGTTTGCTGTTGAGTGGGCTGAACACAAGATATACAAGTCATGGATAACTTGGTCACTTTTAAAGAACAAACAAAAGAAGATACCACTCCAGGTTAATAATGCGCTCTTGAGGAGCTAAACCATAACAATGATTGATTATTTGAACTTTTCATCACTACTAAGCTTCTACAGCTAATGCTAATTTAGCATTTCTGTAAACAAGCTATCCTATATTCTTTCCTTGATCAAGTAAGAACTTGAGTTGTCATCACATTTGGTACGTTCTACAGCCATATGGCTAGGAATCAATGGTATAGAAAATTTTGTTATGTTCCTGCTCAAAAGGCCATTGTCTGACGATAATCTACCATAGAAAATTTGTTCAATTATGCTAATAATGCATAAGTATACGGCTATATTTCGTGAACGAAGGAGAAAGAGAGCATCTGCTGTTACCTGCAGCTTTGGCCGAAGTTTCTCAATTGGCCCTTTAGGCTTTGCTACTCCTTGCTGCTTTTTGTTTTCAACAAAAAAAATCAAAGCGATGTCTTAGATTAGAAGCTAAGAATGATGATTCCCAAACGGAGATATCAAATCAAAAGTAAACAAGTACCTTCCCCAAAGCCCAATCAGCCGAATCGAAGTACGCCCTTTCATGATCCTGTTAACAAGAACTAATGCTTATACTAGATGGAATAACATGAGAGTATATAGTTCAATTGGTAAATCTTGTATGCTTAAGGAAAGCTGTAAATTACAAGAAGATATAAATCTCGATGGATTAACTTGCATTAATTAATTTTGTTTACATCAATCCCTCTCTGATAGGGATTATATCTGTTTTCATGTGTATCTAAGCAGTATTTCTGCTTCATTCATTGCATACAAGAATTCCATTTATATCAATGCATTACTCTAATGATGACATGAATCCTTTTCTTTGTTCTAGTCGAATTGAAATCAATATCATATAACAAGTTTTACCTTAGCGATAAGCGGCGGTCTCTTGGGAGCGATTCCACCATACTTGTTCTTGACCACCACCTCATCCTGAAAAATGTAAATGACAGGAGTTCAGTTTATTACGAACAGAAAACATTCGACAGATAACCATCCATCAAAATCGAGCAATCTAAAAGGGGAAAGGGAAGACCCAAACATCCTCTTGAGAAGACGTTGATTTTGAAGAGTCCTCTCCGTCTACGGGTTTCGGCTCTCTAGCATCTTCTGCTTCTGACATTTTCTCCTTTCTTCATCGATCACAAATCAACATTTTAAGAATAACACAAATTGATAGCAACAGGTACGATGAGCTAGCAAATCAAACTAGAAATTCCACAAGCAAGAAACAATCGTTGACGTAACTCAATCGCGTAGCCAAAAACATAAATGAAACATACATGACGCGACGAGATTCAATCAAAATATGCAATCCGTAACATCTACAACAAAATCGAATGTGCAATCGCAGAAATTACCTCTAGGTTTAACAATCTTGAAAAAAGATTGACGTCTAACAAGAAGTAGAATTGAAGCCTATGGCGAACGGACGTAAAAGAGTTTTTTAATCTGTTTGAGATCTGATCATTGCCTTTACCCCACTCGCTCACAACTGAATCCGATCGAAACCGGGCTTACAAACGGGTATTATTCGGGTCCGATACGCGTTTCACTGGTTTCAACCTTCACAAGAACTCATATCATGAGTTTTGCAATTTTTTATTATAAATTATTTTATTAAAGTTTGTTGTATTTTACATGATATTTTTCTATATAATAATTTATTTTAAAAAATCGGTCATCTCAATAACCCGGGCATGATCCTAAGTGAGCAAGGGTATCGAACTTGAAATTTGAAATAGGGTCCAGTCTCACCCAATAGCCAGCCCGGATACGAGTCTTGGTTTGCACATGAGTTGTTGGGCTCGAGTCTAGGTCACACATGAGCTGCCAAGTAGATCCAAGACCAATTAAGTGGTTGGCCCAAAGCAAGTGAATTCATTTAAGCATTTTACCATCAATAACTATAATAAAGCACAATAGTTTCGGGTAGGATTGTTCAAATTTCGGTTCGGACCGAAATTCTAGATGTTTGTCAATTTTGTAAAGGGTTCATATCTAAGTTCAAAAGGCCAAAAAAATATAAAGAAATTTGATCCAACAAGTCCAGCTCCGATCCAATAACAAATTTTTTTGTCTAGATTCACACAGGATGAACAATGCTAATTTCATGTCTAATTTCAAGCTATTGTATCACGGAACACCTAGGTCTTGCAAGGTCAAAAGTGATGCAAATTTAGATTACAAATGAGCAAGGAAGATTGTTTTGGATACAAGGGAGAACACATTGTTGGTGGTGTTGTCATCATAAAGATGTCATTTACTCGTTGTAATGTTGCTTGTTGATTAAGGGGTACCTTCGTTTCTCATATCCTGATATCTGTCTATCAGATATTGATATCGGTATCGATATTAGGATATGGGTATGCGATTGATATCTGATACTTGATACTTGTGTTTGACAAGATGGCGAGGTATATGTGATATCAAAATTGATATTTTATAAAGCTACAACGGAGAGCAAGAACAGGATTGCAACATAGAGTTATTTGAGGAAGACCGATAATGTATCAGAACAATCGGCAAGACAAAAGAGTGAATCGACATTAACTCACAATACCTAGCTTTACTGGAACCAACAAGTGACGACAATAATTAACACAAAAAAATCAGTAGAGAAGGTAGACGGACAATTTGTTCGCTCCAAATGGTGAGTGCAAACTTTAAATTTATATCCCAAGAAATATGTTTTAAACAAGGATGCGAACCTGCAGTGTATGGATCAATTGTAATAAAAAGCAAGAAATCCAGGGGTCAATCTCAAGGACTTAAGTGAAACTAAGCAAGAATAGGTTGTCAATGTAAATAATAACCACAAAAGTAATTAAAGCAATCAAAGATGATAATAAGGTCAAATAAGGGAAAATGCGGATTCTAGGGATTAAAGTCTAGTTGTGGTTCCGACTCAAGATCTCAAAAGATAATGCGGACAAAGCTAAGGTTTTTGCAAAGGGAAGGTTTTTCTAAGATGGGAATAGATTACCGGGTAAGTCTCACTACTCACTATCCCAAATCAAAGCTCCTATTACCGGGTAAGTCTCAAGGTACTAAGGAAAGAAACTATAATTTCAAACCAACACACCACCTAAGGAAATAGAATCAACCTTTACCGGGTAAGTCTCAGGCTAACTCAAAAAGATGGGATGAAGGCACACTCAAATCCCAATAAAGGATAAACCTTTATTACCTACACTTATGATCATGGGTAAACAAACTAAGGAATCACCGGGTAAGTCTCATCCTAGGCTTACATTGAACTAGGAAAGGTGTAATAAGAATAGGATTTGACAAACTAAAACACTTAACTCTCAGTTTCGGATCAAAAAAGGTCACCTCGTTCAGTCAAGTTCCACCACGGCCGAGATGTTCATCGACTGAACGAGGTACTCTAGGGTTAAGGTTAAAGACTCGAGCTTTCAGGGTCCTACTAGGATTAAGATCATTCTATCATCGTCTTTCCCACAACTTTCAGCCAATCACCCTAGAATCGCACAAGAAATTTAGCCACTCATTATCATGAAAGCAATAATCGAATAAAAGGGAAAGGAATGAATATTCGAACAAGTAAACCTTAAGAAAGAGGTTTCAATAACTGAATTGAATAAACAATAAATCAGCGTTTCTCAAAATCACAAATCGAACAAGACAATAAACCAAAGGGAATCTAAGAAAGTCTTACAAACTCCCTCTAAAGCTAACTCCAAACTATCAATCCTTCCTTGATTGATCATCAATCTTCCTTCCTTCCTTCCTTCAAGGCTTCCAGAAAATCTCCTATTGCTGTGTATTCTCAGCCTCCAAGCATGGTTGAACTTGTGTAAAAATTCAACCCTTTATATAGGAGAATTATCTTCCAAAGATAATAATATCTTAAAAAGATAATTTCCTACAAAATATATCATATCTCTAAAATAGATCTCCCAAAAATAAGATCTTCCTTCTAGAAATCCAGCCCAAAAATATAAGATATCTTCTTTCCATAATTAAAAAATCTCAGCCAAAAAATATGATCTCGCCGGCGGCAGGGTGTTCGCCTCGGTCGGGACGCTCCTTAAGATCACCTCGGTCGAGGTGACACTATAGCTGACCGAGGTGAATCTCAACTGTATGTGAAATCTCTCAAATCTGGTGCAAAGTAAATCTTCTTCATTAATTCCATGCTTTCTGAGTTCTCTTTTAAGCTCCTGAATGTAGCTCCTATGACTCCTTAGTTTCATAGCTCCATTTTAGTCCAAAACGTGTCATTTCACCTACGATTACAACGAAACTTGGTGTAGACCTATATTCCCGTAAAGGTAGATGAAACAACAATATAATCACATAATATACATCCATACATGTAGATTATTGAAGATAAAATGTCCAAACAAGTCCCAAAATATAGACTATAATACATGCTATCACAATTCTTTGTTGTACAGGGAACTAATATTCAACAGAGAAAACTTTATAAAAAAAAATTTGTACCTTGAAAAAACAAAAAGAGGGAGTTGTTACCTTGAAAAAAAAGCATATCTTACTGATGAGATCCGAAGAGGAAGACGTGGGAGGGGGACATGGAAGGAAAAGAATGTGATACCAGTTGAATTATAGGAATATCATAATCTATAAAAACGTAAAGTATTGATATATTGGTATATCACTTTGATACCCATATATCCAATTATTAAACATAAATATCAAATACTTAATATCAGTGGCGGAGCCAGAAAATGTTTGTTGGAGGGGCACAATTTTTTTAAGATACGTTGCATATTAAGTTTGAAATTAAACAATAAAATCTATAAATTAAATAAATAAATAAAGCTTTATATAAATTTTGTACTGTAAATTAGAGCTTTTAATTTACTTGTTTTACTTAGATGAAATTTAAAAATATTTTATATATTTAATTTGCTTTATAAATATATATTATCAAATAAATTAGATAGTGGTCGATGAATTATTGTATTAGAAATAATAAACATCACTTAATTTCTCTATCTAAATATATTGTAATTTGCTTTAAATAAAAATAAAAAAAACTTAGTGCTACTCTTAAATGTTCATTGGAGGGGCACAATTTTTTTTTATAAGATACGTTGCATATTAAGTTTAAAATTAAACAATAAAATCTATAAATTAAATAAATAAATAAAATTTTATATAAATTTTGTACTATAAATTAGAGCTTTTGATTTATTTATTTTACTTAGATAAAATTTAAAAATATTTTATATATTTAATTTGTTTTATAAATATATTATCAAATAAATTAGATAGTGGTCGATGAATTATTGTATTAGAAATAATAAACATCACTTAATTTCTCTATCTAAATATATTGTAATTTGCTTTAAATAAAAATAAAAAAAACTTAGTGCTACTCTTAAATGTTCATTGGAGGGGCACAATTTTTTTTTATAAGATACGTTGCATATTAAGTTTAAAATTAAACAATAAAATCTATAAATTAAATAAATAAATAAAATTTTATATAAATTTTGTACTATAAATTAGAGCTTTTGATTTATTTATTTTACTTAGATAAAATTTAAAAATATTTTATATATTTAATTTGTTTTATAAATATATTATCAAATAAATTAGATAGTGGTCGATGAATTATTGTATTAGAAATAATAAACATCACTTAATTTCTCTATCTAAATATATTGTAATTTGCTTAAAATAAAAATAAAAAAACTTATTGCTACTCTTAGGATTTGAACCTTGGACTCTAAGTACCTTCTACCCTTCCTCTACAACATGACCTAGTAGAACAATGTGTACCATAGGTCATCAAAAGAAATCTCTAAAAAAAAAAACCTAAAAAACGCTCTCAAAGGAAACGCTCTCAAACTCTCCCGCAGGCTCTGCCAACCCCACCGGTAGCCTCCCGGCCGCGGCCCCCAACCCCCTCATCTCCCACCCACTCCCTTCCCCTCCCACCCTATGGGAGGCTCAAAACGCAATAGGAAGATGTCCGTCAAACTGTCCGAACTCCACCGAAGCCCCAATCATACTCCAAAACAGCCCTCTGACCCGCCTAGCCCCTTCGAAACTGTTCCGGAGGAGCTCATCCGCACCAATAATGCCAGACTCGCCAATTCTACCGGCAACCCTATCATCTCACCGGCTCCTGAAATCTCTTCACCAATCACCTTCCCACCATTACCCAGCCTTCCAGTACCCAAGAACCAAACGACCCCTGATCTCACCAGTGTTTCATGCTTGGTTAATGTTCCCATCTGCACTGAAGTCCCTGATACCTTGCACGCCCCTGTTCACACACCACAGCTTACCAATGATCCCCCCCTAACACTCTTCCTGTGCCTCTGCATGCTATTGGTCACACTATTAACCCTATTATGGATGCTGACCACCCCCGTACTGAACACTTGGTTAATGTTCCCATCTGCACTGAAGTCTCTGATACCTTGCATGCCCCTGTTCACACACCACAACTTACCAATGACGCCCCTCCTAACACTCTTCCAGTGCCCCTGCATGCTACTGTTCATACCATTAACCCTATTATGGATGCCGCCCACCCCCGTATTGGTACTGAACACTTGGATGGTGACCCCCACAGCCCCTCTTCTGCAAACCACAACACCACTTCCCCAAGCCCCTCTCAAAACCAAAGAGACCTTTCAAATGACCTTCACTCCCTGACCCCTCAACCACCGGAAATTCCAAAAGCCTCTTTTAAAAATACCCTCATTAAATGCTTACCTGGGAACCATGTCCAACTTGATTATTCCCCTGGCCTTGAAAGTGGCATTATTCACTTCTCCAGTGAAGATGTTTCTGACACAACTTCCAAATGGAATTTATCCCTGATTGGCTTCCCTCTCGGTTGCCCTTTGGCCTTCCAACGCATGACAAATTTCGCCAACCTATCCTGGAATCATATTGTAAAACCTAAGATCCTGCGAAATGAAAATGGAGTGTTCGTCTTCCATTTTGCCTCTGAATCCGACCTCAACACCATCTTGCTGGGTAGTCCCTGGATTGTCAATGGTAACACCGCCTTACTGCTTAAAAGATGGTACCATGGCATGGCTCTCGACTTTTCAAACCTCACCTCAGTTCCGGTATGGGCCTCGCTTCACGATCTTGACTATAGGTTTTGGTCCCCAAAGATGCTCGCTAAGATTGGTTCCGCCATTGGCATCCCTATCCTCACGGATACCTGCTCAGCTTACCAGGAACGCCTCGGCTTTGCGCGTATCCTTGTTGAAATTCAGGCAAGCAAGCCCCTGCTTCGTGAGGTCACCTTTGTTGGGCCTGCTGATGAGACGATCCACCAAAAAATCTCTTACGAATGGCTTCCGCTACACTGTCCCTCCTGCATGATTTTTGGCCACCGCTGCTTGGCTACAAAGAAGCCCGCAACCTCTGATCTGGAAGCTCGTAACATGCATAACATAAAAAAAGCTGCTCACAAACCCATGAACCCCATCCTCCCTACTCCACCGGCTTCGCAGCGCATCCTCCCTCCTTCCCCCTGTCGCCCTAACAATGTGACAAAACCAATCCCAGGCTCGCTCAACCCTAACACCAACATTCTAAACCCTAATCCAGGAAAGAAGCCTGATGCCCACACACCCCCATTCATCACTGCCTGCCCAGACCCACTACCTTCCACCATTACCGCTACACACCTCCCACAGGAGGCCAAAACGACCTACACTCCCCCACCTTCCCCATCTCCACCATCCCAGGCTAATAACCCAAACCTTACGGATCAACCGTCCATCACCATTAACCTACCACCCCCCAGGAGACCACCATCTCATACCCCCAAAAGCCCGCCTCCATTATCAAGGATTCTGGAAGCATCACCCACGGTTCTTATGTATCTTAACGCCTGCTCTTGGAATATACGGGGCCTGAACCACCCCAACAAGCACCAGGCGATCCGTGAAGTGGTTAAGAACCACCAACTTGACATCATTGCTATCCTCGAGACCAAGCTCACTGACTCGAAGCTGAGTAAACTCTCCTCCCTCCTTCCCGACTGGAAACACATTCACAACTACTCCCCAGCCTTTCGCTGTCGAATTTGGGTTTGGTGGAACCCCGCTGCCCTCCACCTCTCTCCGATACTCATAGACAACCAAATTATTCACTTCGCAATCACCATCAACCTGCCGGGGGGTACTTCATCGCCCCTCTACTGCTCATTCATTTACGCTCACAATCATGGGGTCGACCGAATCCCTCTCTGGGATGCCATCGCCACCATCAACCAACTCTGTCAGAATTCCCCCTGGATTCTCATGGGTGACTTCAACACCACCCTGAGCCCCGTTGAGAAGATCTTTGAAACCCCACCCACCGCAAGCATGCACTCTAGCGAACTCGCTGACTGTTTCGCTTTGAATGAGCTCTCTGACCTTGACTTCTCCGGATGTCAACTTACTTGGAACAACAAGCAGTACCCAAATAGAATTTGGTGCAAACTGGACAGGATTGTTGCAAACCCTACTTGGTCCCCGGCGTTCCCCAATTCCACCGCTTTCTTCGACAATCCGGGCATCTCTGACCACTCGCCTGCTATACTTTCCCTCAACCCTAAGCCTGATGGCTTTCATCGACAATTCAGATTTAACAATACCTGGGCACTACATGAATCCTTCCTCGCCAACGTTCACGCCTCCTGGTCGACTCCCCTTGGCCCTAAGGCTTTACGACCACTCTCTGCCCTCTCGCTGAAACTCCATAGACTCAAACCCGTTCTCAAGCGCTTCTCCAACGTCAAAATTGAGGCGCTGCAGTCTTCGATTTTCAACCTTAAAAACGAACTTGCCACTATCCAGACCAACCTCCAAACTGCGCCTTTGGACCGCACGCTCATCGGCCGGGAACGCAGCACCGCGGCTTCGCTCTCCCCTCTTCTGGATCAACACAGAATCATGCTCGCACAGCTCTCTAAAGAGAATTGGATCAAATTCGGGGATAAATGTAGCCGCTATTTTTTCAAGAAGATATCCGCCAGAAGGGCTTTGAACGGTATTAAAAGCATTTCTCACACCCCTAATCCCACCGGCCCTCACACGCATGATCCCATTGAAATCTCTCATATCCTAACCACCCACTTCTCAACCATCCTTAACCCCTCATCCACTCAAAATCCGCACAATTTCTTCCCTGACTGCATGTTACCAACCGTTCCTCCCGACTCTCTCGAGTATATCTTACGTGAGGTTACTCCGGAAGCCATCAAAAATTCACTCTTCGGTATTGGTGACCTTAAAGCGCCTGGACCTGACGGGTTTAACGCCCATTTCTTCAAAAAATCCTGGAGTGTTACTGGAGCCGACTTCTCCAACGCGGTTCTGGATTTCTTCCATTCCGGCAATCTCCCAAGCCAACACAACCACACATCCATTACCTTAATCCCAAAAGTTCCAAATCCCACCCTTCCTTCTGACTTCAGACCCATCTCATGCTGCAACACCTCTTACAAAGTCATTGCCAAAATCCTTGCTGACAAATTGAACCACGCCCTCCCATCTATCATTGGCAACTATCAGGGCGCTTTCATCAGAGGAAGATCGATAAAACACAACATCCTTATTGCCCAAGAGCTCTTCAAAAGCTACAACCAGCGCCACATCTCCCCCAGATGCGCGCTCAAGGTTGACCTATCCAAAGCTTTCGATATGATCAACCATCAATTCATCATAAACTGCCTGGGGCGGATGGGATTTCCGGATCCGTTCATCAAACTGATCGACGCCTGTATCTCTTGCCCCACCTACTCAATCAATTTTAATGGTTCACTTAAGGGGCACTTCAAAGGGTCTAGAGGTCTCCGTCAGGGATGCCCGCTCTCTCCCGGTCTTTTCGTTATTGCCTTGGAGGTTCTGTCTGCAATGATCAACATCAACTTTGCCAATCCAAACTTCAACAACTACCCCAAATGCTCACAACCGCGCATAACCCACCTTTGTTTTGCTGACGACATTCTTCTTTTTTGCAGGGGTGACTTAGGCTCTATAAATATTCTGACGAACACGCTCGCTCATTTTGGTTACTATTTTGGGCTGCACCTCAACCCCAGTAAATCCTCTCTTTTCCTCGGTGGCATCCCTCTCCAGGAACTTAATCTCTTCTCGGATGGCACTGGACTGGCTCTCGGATCCCTTCCCTTCACTTACCTCGGCATCCCCATCGGTAGTAAGAGACTCAGACACGCAGAATATACCCCCCTCATCAACAAGATAACTCGGAAGATCAACTCATGGAATGCTCGGAATCTCTCCTACGCAGGACGACAACAGCTTATCTCCTCCATCCTCATACCGCTTCAATACCATTGGTGCTCCATTCTTCCCATCCCACAGACTGTCATTTCGAAGATCACCACTGCCTTGCGCTCCTACCTTTGGTCTGGTACGGCATCTAGTTCTCGCGCTTTAATTGCATGGAAAACTGTCTGCTCTCCCAAATCTTCTGGTGGTCTTGGGTTCAAGGAACTTCTCTCTTGGAACAAAGCCTGCATTCTCAAAATCATCTTCGACCTCAACTCTAACCCTCCTATGCACAACCTTTGGGCTATTTGGGTCAAAAGCAACATCCTCAAGCAGCACTCTATCTGGACCTGCACACAAAGCTTCAAGTACAGTCACAACTGGAACTACATATTGAAGGTTAGAGATGAGTTCTCGAATACCCTAAACATCCCTATTGCTCAAACACTCCCCACACCCTCCCTTAGTCCGAACGGAAAATTCTCTACAACCGCTGCATACAATCTCTTTCGCAACTATCCCACCTCCCCCCAGCACAGCCTCTTGTTCAATAACATCTGGAAGACTTCTAACGTGTCCAAGAGCAGTTTCATCTCCTGGCTGGTGGCTCATAACAAACTCCCCACACTCTCTAAGCTCCGCCAGTGGAACATTATTCAGTGCGACATATGCAAACTGTGCGGGACCTTGCCTGAAGATGAAGATCATTTATTCCACAAATGCAACTTCGTCAACATCACCTTGGATCTTGTGTCCAGATGGTCCCATACCGCCATCCCTTATCCTTACAAGCCTAACTTTTGGTCTTGGCTTAACACCATCAACCCCCACAAGCACAACCTCATCACAAATGTTCGAATTGCTTCTATCACTAATCTGATCTACTACATCTGGAAGGCTAGGAATGACCTTATCTACAACAATCTTGTCACTCATGAAGCCACTTGCGCCCACAACATCATTCAAGCCACAAAGAACCACTTCACTCACCACTGGAAGGATAGATCCACCACCAACATGAACTGGGCCAAGCTCCTTGGCATCCTTTTTTGATTTCTCCCACTGTTATTTGTCTTGCACTCTATGTCTTATGTTTTCCCCTGTAACTTGCTCCCTCCTCTGTCGATCCCGCTTGTAAATCCCTCTTCACAGATCAATATAATACATTTTCAAAAAAAAAAAAGAACAATGTGTATCATATTTCATTTTAAGGAGGGTTTTGTCCTTCTTTTTTCTCCCTTTCTTAGGTTTCCTTAGGCAAAACGAGGTCGCAAGCCGGGGCACCGTACCCCCGTTACCCCCTACATCCGCCCCTGCTTAATATGCATACTCATATCCCATATCAAAATACGAGAAACGAACATACCCTAAAGTCTCGTCAACACATCGTCCTTTCTTCCATAGTGGGATGCCTACATTATATAGTCTCTTTTGCTACCTCTCACAAGGTTATTTTCTCTCTTTTTCTGGTGGAACATATCCATTGAATTTGTATGAAATAATTAGAGAAAGAGGACCCCATAATTTTGCATTTTGTGAAATGGACCTCTAATAAACTAACTACATAAAATAGGTCTGAAAAGTATAAACTAGGCTACTGTGGACATTGAATTGAAAAGAGAGGGACACAGACTTTTTTTTGAGATGATTTGATGTTAATTTTTTGGGGAAAAAAAGAATTCTTTGTTAACATTCAGCCAAAAAGGACCGCTCTTACCCAGGAAGTTTGATTGTTTTAGATTACCTAGAAATAGATTACCCAAGAAGTTTGACATTATTCAGGAAGTTTGACGGTTTTAGATTACCCCGAAATACATTACCTAGGAAGATGAGAAGTTACAGCTTACCCCGAAATACATTACACAGGAAGATGAGAAGTTGGAGATTATCCATGGATACAAACAAACACTGCTTACCCACAAATAGAAAATGTAAACAAACACTACTTACCCACAAATACATTACCCAAGAATTTTGAGATTATCCAGAAATAGATTACCCAAGAAGTTTGACATTACCCAAGAAGTTTGACTGTTTTAGATTACCCCGAAATATATTACCCAGGAAGATGAGAAGTTTCAGCTTACCCCGAAATACATTACCCAGGAAGATGAGAAGTTGGAGATTATCCATGGATACAAACAAACACTGCTTACCCACAAATAGAAAATGTAAACAAACACTGCTTACCCACAAACACTGCTTACCCACAAATAGAAAATGTAAACAAACACTGCTTACCCACAAATACATTACCCAGAAAGTTTGATATTACCCAGAAATAGGAACAAACACTGCTTACCCAGAAATTGAATAGGGATATGTAAGCAGTCCAGATTCCGATGAAGAAGAAGCTCAACAAGCAGTCCAGATTCCTGCGTTTCAATGGGAAGAAGAAAAGAGATGCATATGGATACCCAGAAATAAATTTACGTTTGAAAGGAGAAGGAGGGAAGAAGAAGGGACAAGGGAGGGAAGAAGATGGGCTGACTGAATTGATTGGGCTATTTTCTGATTTTTTTCTACATGTCATTCATCAAATCAAATGGATACATATGATTTTTTCTACAATAGGAGTCCATTTTCTAAATGAAATGATGAGAGGCCCTAAATCCAAACTCTACATTGTAAAAGGCCTACATTGCAAATTCAGCCAATTTGTATTTAATCGAAATCTGGATATTGGATCTTTTTTGATAGGTGATTTAAAGGGGTTGTAGATGACTTGTTCATAAACATGATGTAGATGGGATGTACCGAGATGAAAAAATTTTTAGGATATTAAATTGTTATGTAATGCTAATTTCAATTGGTGAATTATATAAATTATTTCTATATTGATTATGATTGAAGTTGGAACAGAATAAGCTAACAAGTGGCTCTCGTTTGTTTGTTGATGCCTGTTTTTCTAATTACTTAGAGTGACACATTATTAAGGGTATTTACTTATTGTATGACGGTTAAATTTTTATAAATCTAAATTTACCAAACATATATCAAGGTTTGATATGGTATTTTTTAACACTTCAAATCTTTAAAAAATTATTTTGAAACTATAACCACAGTTAAAAACCAATAATCTTAAATTTACTTATCACACCTTAGTTGTTGTCAAAGTCTGGTACAGACGGACCGGTAGAGCGGGGGTCGTGTGCATACGAGCGCACATGAGCATTAGGCTCAAACCCAGCACATAAACCCGATGAGTTTCCATCCTAAAATCAATTGGCAATAGGAGGAGTAGCCCACCGACCTTATGTACTAGACTCGGAGTGTCCCCATCTTTCGATGTGGGACCTTATTATCTCCAACAGTTGTTAAGTGTGCAGAGTTCAAAGGATAGTAATTACAATAAGAAGTTAATTACTATGAAGAGCGAAGGGATTACTTTGACCAACAAGAGTTCTTATCACAACGATCTAAAAGTTCCAATGTAAGTGAACTGGTATTCATAATAAGACGCATACATGTAAAACAGTAAAATAAGAAAGACACAAGACTTCTTTACGCAATTCAAGTGTTAAAACTCTACGTCGGCAAGAACCTTAAGAGGGGAGATTCGGTCCCAAATTTTACTAAGTATTCAAGACAAGTTTCAATAAGTGTAACTTGAGTTAGAATACAAGAAAACTGGCTAATAAACCCTAATTTAGGAGAACAAAACACATAGAAAATAGTGGTGAAACAACCACCGGGAGACTAAACAAAGCTTCAATCAAATTTTTGTTATCTTCGTAGTGAAGATTGTCGCCGGAGAAGCCTGGATCCAAGGATGAATGTCATGAAATCAACGTCACGACCTCCGATTTCTCTCTTGCTCTTTGGAACTCTCTCTCTCTTTAAAAATGTAGCTGAAAGAGTGTTTGAATAGTGTTGAGTGTCTTCTTTTTTGGGTTTCAACCTCTTCTACATGTCACTATATATCCTAGTGTGGAGCCACAACTTGTCGTTTCACTTAAATGATTGTTTGGCTAGCGTGTCTTCAAACTCAAGTAACTGAATCTTGTTCATAACATAACGGATCAAATTTGTTATGTACCACATGTCCACAACAAATTAGCATGATCTTATTACATATATACATCCCCACACAAAAATAAAGCCAACAAATGTTAAGTGTTAGATGATCTACATCAATCACCATATTATATAGCATTTCTAACTTCATTGCTACCATCATCAGATAATCTCTTATCTAATTAGCAATATATGGACAAGAGCCACCTATAACACAGTTAGAGCATATCATCTAACCTCATATACAGAGCAATTACATTGGTAACGTACCTTGCATGCCTTGCATGCTTACAATTGCAACGAATTATTAAAATATAAACATGAACCATTAAATATCATAACTAAAATACCGAGTTGCATAGGAATAGGTCTAAGGCTGAGTTGCTATGAAATTATGACGGTTTGAAGAGTATGGGTAGATTTGGTTGTACATCCGATTACACATGCGTGTTAGGGTCAAGTCCAACATATCAATTTATTGAGGTTTTATCTTAAAATCAATTGACAATAGGTGTGTGTAGTTCATCGACCTTATATACTAGACTCAATAACCCTTTTAGTATCGATGCGTGTAGGGTTGTGGACCTGACCCTTTTATCATCCACCGGACCAGACCGGTGGATCGGAATTTTCAAAACCTTGGACTGTGGATTAGACCGGGACACGACCGTTTCGGTCCATTCCATTTCTAATTCAGACATAATTTTGTAAAAACTAAAAATACACGAATCAATAGGTCACAACAGTTTTTGCCCAACAGTTTTTGTAAGTTCGGATTTTGCCCCTGTGGTATGGGGTATTCCGGAATTTGCCCAACAGTTTTTGTAAGTTCGGATTTTGCCCTTCAGTTTTAAAAATTTCCGAATTATGCCCATTATAGTCAATTTTATTAACCTTGGTTAAATATCTTAGGTTAATGTTTAAAAAAAAATAAGGAAATTTTTTTTCTACGTACCTTCTTCTTCTTCTATCGAAGAACTTCTCCCTTAGCTTGTGGTGAAACGTTACATGAGGATAGGTTCTCCTCTTCCATTGTAGACTTGAAGCTAGGTTTGGAGCTCGTTTGCACCTTCAATCTAAGACTTGAAGCCTAGGTACTCCTCTTCCATCCAGGTTTGAAACCCTAATCTCTCAATTTCAGAACCCTAATCCCTAATTTCCCTAAACGTGCTTAATTGAAGCTAGAATTGTGTGGTAAAGTTAACGAAACATAATCCTTCAAAATTGTAAACCATGGAAACTGAATCCAAGTTCATTTGCTGATTTTTTTTACAGAAAGTTCATCTATACTGAATTTGTTTTACAGAATGTGAAATTTTTTTTTTTTTTTTTACAGAATGTTGCTGAATTTTCTCCACATTTGTAATAAAGTTGTTGAATGGAAGATGATACAATAGTTGGATGGATTGCTTGTGAAGCAATTACATGGATGTACTCTGATGGATTGCTTGATTCAAGAAGGATGCTAAGAGGATAGAGGGAAACTCATATACATTTGAAGATATGCCTGAGAAAACGGATATGTTGGCTTGATTCAAGAAGCACGAGCTCTATTTGAAGATATGCCTAAGAAAAATGTTGTATCTTTTACGTCGTTAATGACAGGCTACATACAAAATAATAGGGCCAAGGAAAGTTTAGAGTTGCTAGCTCAAATGTATTGTGTGAAGGATGCTAATAGGATAGAGGGAAACTCATATACATCTGTGGTTGGCCTTGAAGCCTGCACCTAGCTGACTGATTTGAATAAAGGGAACAAATTTATGCCAAAAGTATTAGACATTTGACAAGCGCTGACTACCGTAATTCAATTCTAGGTACAACATTGATTGATATGTATGCTAAAGTAGCTATTGTAAGATATGCACAGTCTGTATTTGATTCTATGGTGGTGAAAAACGTCCTGGACGTCAATAATAAATAAAATAGTTATGCTCTTTATGGGGATAGCTCTCATGCGCTAGAGTTGTTCCGACAGATGATTGATAATGGCTTCGAGCCAAATGAAGTCACATTTGTTTTTGTGTTGAGTGCTTGCAGTCATTGTGGTCTAGTTGAAGAGGGCTTGAGTTATTTCAAAATGAAGTATAGTTCATGGCTTATTTGCATAGCATATCTAGTAACACCATAATCAAATGATTTTGTGACTGTTAGACGTTTGACAAGCGCTAACTAGTTATAAGGCTTTGTTTGCATAAATATGTAGTAACACTAGAATCAAATGATTTTGTGACTGTTAATAGCTTGAATTTCCATTAGCTATATTCTGTCCTCAGTAAAAACTTTGTTTACTTTAATACCAAAATGATGTATAGTCCATGACTTGTTGGTTTTCAAACCACTTATATGATAATTATTGGCAAAGAAGCTACAACCTGCATATATGAAAAAATATTACAATTCATACTCATAATTAATGTCAACATATAATGCAACCTCACAATAATAACAGATATAGAAATATTTAGCATTATATATCACTTTTGAGTTGCACAAGTAGACAATACGGTGATCTCTATTACTCTAGCAAGTTTTCGAGGGCAGCAATGAAGGGAAGCTAAGTTGTTAACTAAACCCTAGAATCCAATGCTATAATAGTACTGAGATTCATAGGGCTCATGTACTCCGTTGAAGCTGTCATCATTTGCTGAACTATAATCCGGTTTGCCTTCTTTGTTGGATGAAATGCGTCCCAAAAGGCGTAAACATTTATGTTCGGACATAAATTATAAGTCGAACTGAAAACTCCTAATCCACTGTAAGTACCTTGTCCGCAACATGCTTCCTTTGATGTTTCAAATCCTGTCAGTAATTTCATATTGTACATTAGAAAGAGTAAAACAAGAAAAACTGAACAAACATACAAACATATATGTTTCAAGTCGATAAATTTGAGTACCAAAAGCTTGAGGTTCGTTGATGAAATCCTTTTGCATTTTGTCAGGATCTGCAGCAATGAAAATAGTTGGCCCAAGTTTCTTGTTCAGTTGAGCAAGCATCTGAACTAGCAATGGGTTATAAATGGCTGATGCTTGTTGAGCTTCATCTGCACACTCCCCATTCCTGCTATTAGCCGCCAGCTCAGACGACACGCACCCCAATGATCCACTTCCTGAGACCAACACCTGCCTCTCACCCATCTCGTATAGTCTTTGTATACAACATTAATCACAATTAACATACAACATGAATGAACTTTCAAGTGCAGTTTATTCTCAGGAACTGTATTGGTATATTACGGTTAGAACCTTCTCGTACTCAGAGACGACATATTTAGCAAAGTCAGGAAGAGAATACTGGTTGGGTCTCGTGGAGAATGACAAGAAACAATTGTTTACGAAGTCGTTGCCTTCTAGTACGATTAGAACGAGCCCTTCGTTTACCCGTTGCTTCGCTTGATCATCACCGATTAGTGCTGCTAGTCTCTGCTGGTAAGCCTCAAAGAATTGAAACTGTATGTTGATTCGTATGATATTAAGCTGCACGTTGATCAAACATTCTGAAGGATTAGGTTTCAATAACTTTACCACACAATTCTATCTTCAATTAAGCACACTTAGAAAAATTAGGGATTAGGGTTTTGAAATTGAGAGATTAGAGTTTCAAACTTGGATGAAAGAGGAGAACCTACGCTAGTCTTCAATTGAGGGCGCAAACGAGTTTCAAACCTAGCTTCAAGACTACGATGGAAGAGGAGAAGCTATCGTGAGGCTTCACCGCAAGCTAAGGGAGAAGCGTTATTCGAATCTTCGATAGAAGAAGAAGAAGAAGAAGGCAAGCAAATAAATTTTTTTCCTTATTTTTTTAAAACTTAACCTAAGATATGTAACTAAGGTTAGTAAAATTAACTGGAGAGGGCAAAATCCGGAAATTTTCAAAATTGAAGGGCAAAATCCGAACTTGAAAAAAGTGTTGGGCAAATTCCGGAATACCCCATACCACAGGGGTACCAACCGGAATTTCCCTTAATTTTAAAAAAAATATATTTATATACTAGGCTTTTTGAGTTTTAGTTTTAGTAAATGGACCCCTTGAGAGAAGAGTGTTTAGAGTTTGAGAGAAAATACAAAAGGTTGGGATATATATTACCTAAATAAAAAACTAAATGGCCTAGTTACTATAAGTAAAACTCAAAAAAGTCTATTAACCAATTAACCCAAATATATTTTCCAGTCAGACTGGTCCGGGTCAATTCCACACAACCAGAAACATTTAATACTCCACACGTCTTTTGAACGGGGTTGATACATATGTACCAGCAAAATTTTCTATTGGTCATCACAACTACGCACTTCGCGGACATAGTTAATAGGGTCTTTAATTACGCATATGAGATGCGTAGTTAGACTCCATGAAAAAGGTAAAAAAAAAAGTAAAAAATTTGAACTAAGCTTATGGGGTGATAGCAGTTCTTTTTTTTTTTTCAAATCGCTACTACACTTCTCATATCGGTAGTTAGGGACGCTATCAACTACGCACTCAAAATATGTAATTATGGGAACTACTAGATATTTTCGCTGGTATAATTAAAAATTATGCTTTTCAAATTCGTTTACTTACCTCGGTTAACAATTGATGACATATATATTAAAACCAATTAGTACAATCGAACAAGACAGTATATAATCTAGTTTATGTCATGAAATGATATATATTCCAACCAGGAATTAGAGTAGTTACTTTACTTGGTAAGGTAGAACTTAGGGTAAAACAAATATTTTTTTAATTACAAATACCAGACTTTAGACAAATAGACATTAATAACAAGACAAATCGTATTGTCATTCACATCGCTAAATAAACGACGAATTTGATTTTCCATATACTTCTCAAATAGCCTTCATCCAACTTAGGATTGGGTAACCAAAATATATTATCGTCCAAAATATCATTTCAGATTCAAATCTTTAAAACCCGAAATCAAAATATATAAAACAAAATTCAAATCACGCACACATTATATAATAATAAAAACGATTTCTTTCATTTGAGTTTCTCACCAACGATTTGATATAATTTATCAAAACAATGTTAAAATATCAATTATGAAGTTACTGTTCAATATTTTTAAAAATATATGAAAATCCATACAATACATCCAAGTTTTTTGATCATATAAATGAATTATTTTACAACAATAACCTGTTTTATTAGTAAATTTAACATAAATATAATTTCCTATTGTTAATTTCAAGTTAATATGTACAAATTGATTTAAAACAGGTTATATGTCCGCCATTAATTCGAATCGATAACGAACCGATGTTATAAGGATTCATTCATGATTCTTCCATGGAATTTGCAGTGGGATCCCAGTCAAAACGGAAATCGAAACAGTACGCCAGAAATCTAACAATTGTAGTCTCCTAATGATATACATCGTTAATCATAATCTTTGATAATACAACTCTAAATATGAGTATGATTCAGAACAAACGACGAGTAGCACAAAATAGCTAAAATACAAACAAAACAGAAGATATCACATGCTCATTTCTTGATCCACCGGATATTCCAGCTAATAAGGCGGCGGAGGTGGGCGAGCCCACGGCCCAGGAGGCCTGTACGGGTCGAAGTATCCCGGAGGAGGCGGACCGGGTGGGCCAGGTGGCGGTGGAGGCGGAGCATAGTAAGCCGGTGGAGGTGGTGGTGGCCCCATCGCTGGTCCCGGTGGCGGTGGAGGAGCGTAGAAACACCCACGCCTGTGGAATGGGGGTGGCGGCGGCGGCGGGCCACCGTATGCTTGTGGGGGAGGTGGTGGCGGTCCGAAAGGATTAGGCGGCGGCGGGAGCGGTCTGTAACCCATTGCTTCTTGAGCTGTGTTTTTTCCTGTGGAATTTGTTGTCCAGCAACGGATCTATTTATAAGCGGTATGAATAGGATATTGTTGGGTTCGTGTTTTAAAAATGGTTACGTGTGCGACATATATTGAGGTTTACTTAATCCTCTTTGCTTGCATGCTAAGGAATTAGATGGAGAGTCACAGTCAGGTATAAGTCGGTCTAATTCTTTATTTTATATTCTCATTATAATATGACATCTGTGCACTCTAATTGTTGACTTTCGTACCGGGCTCAATACGGGCCCAATTGAAATATAAAGGTTGGCCCAATAATGAATTATCGTTACGACACCATAAAATGGGTATGAGGCCCACCCAAGGACAACTTCTCTACAATCGATATAGACCTTCGTAATCAATTTTTTTTTTTGAAAATATTAAGTATATTGAGAAGGATTTATACGGTCACTGACCATAACATCATTGAGCATACAAATAGAAGAAGGAAATAAAAGGAACCAGGGGTCGACTAGGGAAGGGGGATGCCCATAAGTTGAGCCCACCAGATGGAACTAGTGGAGCGGTCTTTTCATTTGAGGAAAAAGAAGTTTTTTACTGCGTGGATAATTTGGTGAGCGCAAGCAGTAGGGGAGGTGGTGGTGCCGCCATGGATCAGATTATATCTTGCTTTCCAGGTGAAATAAATATAAGCGGTAATGGTAGAGAGGCGAATGTTTTGGAGGAGCTCATGTTTTTTGGGTTTGAAATTTCTGATCCATGACCATAGGTCATTAGCATATGGGCAGGGAGGGGAGTTTTCGTCCATCGGGAGATAATATCCAGAACAAGTGTGGTGAAACTACATGTGGTTCATAAGTGTTTTGCATCTTCAGGGGAGGTATCACAGAGCCGGCAAGTGTCGTTGGGGATTATATTCCAAAGCTTCAGCTTCGACAGCGTCGGAAGTTTTGTGATGGAGGTCAATCCAAGAGATAAAGCTACATTTGGGGATGTTAAGACCCATCTAAATGTGCTTGATGAGAAGGGTAGGGCTCGGGTGGCAAGTGAACATATTTGTCCATGCATGTTGAGGCATCAGGCATGTTTAAAAAAAAGCCTCTAAAAATTTAAAAGATGAAATGATTATTAATAATGTTAAATTAGCCCTAAAATTATACTACATCTATTTCAATATAATTGTTCATCTAAAATTTTGCACATATTAAGACAAACATAAATAGAAACTACAATTTTAAAAGATGAGAATAATAAATATAATTTTCAAACTACAATAAGAAAGAAAAGAGCATTGCAAGATGTTTTCAATTAATAAATGATGTAATGGGTCGAAAACAATGAACAAAAATTGAACTTAAAAGAAAAAATAAATGTGTTACGTCTATTTTTAGAAATTCTTGACATCAAATATTTTTTTCGTGGCTAATTATTTTTTAAAAACGGTATTTGAGGCTAATGAACATTTAAATTGAAACTGAGGGAGGGAATATCATACATACACACAAGACCAATCAATGATATTACAAAATTAATGTAAATCACATTATTATCTAAATATACTTAAAAAAAAATGTTTTTCTCGATTTTTAATCATATAAGTAGAAATTTTAAAACAAATTGTATATTAGTATTAAAACGAAGGACATTAGATAGAGTATTCATAAGTAAACATGCATAGATATGATACATCATACATTGATGGGTTATTCTTTTTACTGTTAAATAATTTTAAAAAGATGATAATTATAAGAAAGCGGAGAGACTGATGGCGATGACAGTAGATGGAGAGCACAAAGGAGTGATATGCATCCATCTCAGCACATCACCCTCTGTGCTCTCTATCTTCTGTCAACATCAATCGCCCTCCGGCCACTACCACCGTCACTATACCTCATTTATAAGCTCAAATTTTAACAAATTACTAATACGAGTAAGAGCGAGAGAGAGTTACTTGAGTTGAATTAGGCGATGACAGAAGATGGAGAGCACAAAGGAAATGACAAGCATTAGTGTAATTAGGCGGAAGATATGGAGTTTGCATGTCATCCTATGTGCTCTCTATCTTCTGTCAGCATCACCCTCCACCACAACTAACCTCCTCTATGCTCCACAACTGAAGCAACACAATCAACAAACATGAAGAAACAAAACAAGATAGCTCTACAATATATATATTTGCTTCTCTTGGATGTCAACAAACATGAAGAAACAAAAGAAGATAACTATACAATATATATATTTGCTTCTGTTGGATGCCAACAACCCTCCTTCATGCACTTCTATTTATAACCATGTACGACCTCCTTATTTATTATCAATTATTGACTTTTTTAATTTTTTAATATTATCTATTAAAGAATCCTTTCCAAAAAGAATAACATCACGTATATCCTCCTATCTATTCCTTCACTTTCAATTTTTGGTTTTTATTATAATTTTTAAGTCTAGATACTATATTTATTAAAATTAATAATTATAATTTTGTTGACAAAAATATATCTATGTGAGTATAAAAGGACGGATCTTTTCAAACTCCAAAAGGGAAGTTTAAATATATTGAAACAATTTGATTTACTAAACTTTTTTGAGTTTTAGTTTTAGTAAATGTACCTTTGAGAGAAAAGAGTTTAGAGTTTGAGAGAAAATTTAAAAGAATGAGGTATATTTACCTAATTTAAAAACTAAATGGCCTAATTACTAAAAGTAAAACTAAAAAAAGCCTATTAATCAAATTAGCCCTTAAATATTTGAAAAAACATATAAGATAGATTCTCATACTTCCTTACCATTGATTCAATGATGCAGTTAAAAAATTTTTTGAAGAGTCCTCAACTCTATTTTTATTTTCTTTTATATAAAATTTGAATTAAAAAAGGGAGTAGTATATAAAAATGGAAAAAAAAAAATAAAGGGGAGAATAGAAATTTGCATCCAAATATGGAAAGAGTCGAAGGGTGGTGGCATGGGTCAGACAGCGCACCAAATTTAATTATTTTTCTTATCTTCTCCGCTCAGTACTGACATTATTTTTTGTACGTGATTTTCTATCTTCTGCTCTATGTCTATGATTCTCTTTCACCCAAATTTAATTGCTTCACAATTTTAGTCAGAACAACACATGCGTACGTAAATGTTAACATTTTCCACTTTGCAATGCCATTCTAGTACAATATAACAAATTTTACATTACGGAGGAGGATTTGTTTGGGAATTCGTATTTCATATATTAAGCTTCTGCCTCGAGTTTATACCTAACACGCATATGTACGTGCTCAAACATGTAACAAAATTATTCATGCAATTGAAGTATAGAATTTTCAAGTATGTACTATAGAATTGAACCCAAAATGTAAGTCCGATAAGATCTAATCCTAAATCAATCAACAATAAAAAGTAAAAAAAATATCTCACGAACCCTAATATATACTAAGTTTTGAATTTATTTATGATCGATGCAAGATAGTTTTCATCCCCACGGAGCACATACTGTCAATATCAAAAGGGTGATTCTAAGTAATTGTAGTAAAATTTGATTAGTGTTGATATCCTATAAGAAAACAAAAATGGGAAAAACAACTGCTTTTTACATGCAATCACAATGAATGATTCCATAAATTATTTATGAATAAGGTAAACATATGGACTAGATTCATTTTCATTCCGTTTTCGTTTTCGTTTCCGGACTTCTAACCAAACGGGGTAATTCTTGTAGAGAAAGTTTGTTATTAATATTATTAAAATTTTGTATATTTTTTTTTTGAAGAAGGTTACGTACCCGGTTCGATCGGCTTAGCCGATCTACGTCCGGATCGGGTAGATAGTCGTAGCCCATTGCTGGGGGATACCCTCCCAATATCAGTTTTTCCATACATGCCGCTAGGAGGATTCGAACTCGAACTCGAATCTCCAAGCTAAACACTTATTGATAAGTATAATTGTTATTTTAATTTGATATTAGATCTACATAGATATTTAAGACATGTGTTGTGAAGTAAACTTTATGATTACATGTATAAGATGTTCTATTGGTATATATACCAAACCTTATCACTATCATCATTTTCATAATAATGAAAAAAAAAAGGTTTGACACATTGACACGTACACAAATACATTACACTATATATGTGGTGACTAAGAGAATAATGAAATGCGACATCCTAATAGATATTTCGGATTAATATATTCGATACAATGTCATGTATTATCAATAATTATCGGCTTAAATCATTAGACTCAAATACTATAGTTACAACATAAATCTCTTACTCAATTCTTTGATGTCGACTTCAAATAATATCGGGGCAATCAATAACTAAAGGGAGAAGCATCTTGTTCTATTCTATCAAATTGCAAGATCTTACCCTAGAATTGGATTGATCCCAAGATCATTGGCAAAACCCTCAACACATCAATTTCAACGTTGTCAAAATCAATCAAATATATCAACACGATTTTGCTTGAATGATATATATATTCTGTTATCTTTTCTTAGTCAAAAATCTGTTCAACCGTCGGAATATATTCTTAAGAAAAAAAAGTTGTCATGAAAGAATATAATATTCTAGATGAAGTGATCTAACAACGGTATATATCTCTGACATGTTTTCGTACTTTAAAGAAATTGCAGGGAAGTCATGTGTATACGAGTGTACATACGGGTTAAGTATAAGATTAAAACATAAATTCAACGGGGTTTAAGGAGTAACCCTGTGCGTTTGTGTGCATCTGATTCCGAGACATACATAAGAAAAGAATTAATAAACAACGGTATATATCTTTGGCATGTTCTTGTAGTAAAGAAACATTTTAGTTGTCAATTGGTAGTTTAATGGAATAAAAGTTCATGTGGAAGTGAAAATGAGTTAATTATGGTTTGCTTTATTGATTTATATTCCTTCAAAGCCTCAATAGCATCTTGTTAGTGCTATTTTGCCCATATTTCGTAATGTATGGAGAAGAATATTTGTAAGCATATCTCAAATTTGATGGGACAATATGGAAGTGAAGGTATAGGGAGAAGACAAGTGGAAGGATCAATCTCACTTCATAGTCAATTGATTTTCTTTAATTGAGGGGTGTCTTTTTAGAGGGTAACCATAAAGAAGGGACAAGTTGCGATAGGCAATAAGGGAAGGATAACCGGATAAGGATTATGTCATTAGGGTTCTTTCTTTTCTCTTTATCTTCAACAAAGGCAAGTGGCAATATGCAAAGTGTCCTCATCCATGAACACACCCCTAAGGCCCTAAGTATGGGTTAACATTGATTATGATTAATTGCAATATATATATAGGGTGCGGTTCCCATGAGAACAAACTTATCGTATAATCATGAGAACAATCTTATACCATCGGATGGTGAGTATTAAGGGTCAAGATTTAGTGTAGATATCATAATTAATAATAATTACGAATAATAATAATTAGGAATAATCCTTTCGACCAACAATAACTACAAACAATACATTAAACGTTAAGACACCTTCGTAAAAAAAACTAATAATAATTACGAATCTGTTCTCATGATTACATGATAAGCCTATTCTCATATGATCTACTCTCTCTCTCTCTCTCTCTATATATATATATATATATATATATATATATATATATATATAGGGTGCGGTTCCCATGAGAACAACCTTATTGTGTAATCATGAGAACAATCTTAGACCGTCGGATGATGAGTATTAAGAGTCGAGATTTAGAGTAGATATCATAATTAATAATAAGTACGAATAATAATGAGGAATAATCCATTCAACCAACAATAATTACGAATAATACATTAAACGGTATGGCACCTTCGTAACAAAACTAATAATAATTACGAATTTGTTCTCATGATTACACGATAAGCTGTTCTCATATGATCTATACTCTCTCTCTATCTTTCTCCCTCTCTCTCTCTCTCTATATATATATATATATAATGAACATTGATAAATGATTAATTGAAGGAGATAACCATCTAAAATAGTATTTGACATAGACAAACAAAGACCATATTGTTTAAATCGTGTAGCTCTCAATTTAACGGTTCGGCAAGTATATGAAAACCCAATAAACATTTATAAATTCGGAAAAGATCAAGAACAACTTTCAGTTTTGGCTCTTCAACTAGGAAACGGTACAAAGATCGGAACTTTCTACGATAGTTAGAAATCCTCAAAGCTTTGACAAATTAGTACTCTCAAAACCAACTTCTTTCAATAAATCCAATAAAACGCCATTTGCTTGTGGCTATTCAGTTGTTTTATCTAAACCAGTTATAAACACCACTTATTTCTAACGTAAATAAAAGGTAGGAATTAAACACTTTGAAAAGAAGCAATATCACAATCTTAATTCATAAATATATTTGCAAACAATAAATTAAAATATTATAGGGATCATTCAATCCTTAAACTATGAGGATAATTAATAAAACATGATCATATATAAAGGAAAGACAATATATAAAATTAGGAATATATAAACTCAAAATTGGTTGGTTCTAGTAAGGCGAACCTTCGACAAAGCTAACAACTACTTAACAACTAGGGTAAAGAGAAATCTGAGTGAAGCCTAATTCGGGATGAATCAACATATCTAACCCTACGATTGATGTATGAATATATAGGGAGAATTCTCGAAGTCTGAAGTTACACAAAATATAACCCTTCCAAAGTTACAATCGGAAGTTTTGAATTCCTTTTTAGTGGAAGTTGAAACGGACAATCAAACAACATACCTACAACCATAGGCTAGTTGTAGACAAGCCGTTTCGCCAAGTCTTAAAGAGTTCTTTGGGATGGGCTTCGAAGTTAGGTTTTGGCAGAATATTCTATAGTGATGACGTATGTGAAACGGTCACCCTACGGCTTCCTTGGCCGTTTCGCTTGGCCGATTTGTTGATCTATAGCTTCAGTTCGCGGATCTTCACTTAAGACATATTCAGGAGACTTTCTGTTGCAGTTCGTCAATCATGTAGAGTCTTCACTTTAGATTTGACTTCCGGAAGGATGCAATTATTGCACAATTGATGTCGTAAATGCCTGAAACACATAAAAGGCAGGGTAGATACCGAAATACAAAAAGTGAAGCTTTTCATACAAATAGAGATGTATAAGAGATTGAAAGGGGTATCAAATGCATGAATATAAGGTCTAAAAAGTGTTAGATTTGACACTCATCAAATGCCCCATACTTAAACCCTGTTCGTCATCGAATAAGATCACGTCGTATGCATACTATGTGTAAGAACAAATGGTTGTCTCAACTAAAAGGAAAACGTACAAACAACTCAAACCATGTCATCATAGCATCAATCCTTATGATAGGATAAATAAAGAATCATACCCATCCAAACAAATCAAAGGTAATGTGTTTGCTCTCAATCTCACAAGATGGGTTTATGGATATATCAATAAACTTTCAAACTCAATAGTCGTGAATAGATCTTACTATAAGCTTGTCAAGACATTCTCGAACTCCAGCACCTGTCAAGTGAGTCTAAAATGCAGATAAATATCGCAAGATCTTTTATAAAGGTGTAGCGGGAATATGGGATATGAAAAAGTGATGTTGGTAGGCGAAAAATGTAGGGGAAAATGGAAAATAATATCCAAGATATCGGATCTTTATAACTTGAAACATCTTCAGGGCATTATCACTTCAGACTTTTCTTCATAATTTATACTCAGGAATAAAAATGAGCACACTAGAAGTTAACAAATATCTAAAGAAACCAGAATGATCGATAAAGAAAGTAAGAAGAAGCATAAAAGAGGAGAAGAAAAGTGTTAATAGCACAAAAGGTTTAAGCTAAGCTTCCAATGAAGCAAAGCTTGAACCAATCGAGAATGAAGGGAAGATTTCAGCAAAGCACTCTGCTTAGATCTATTTTCTCTCTATAACTCACTTTAACATTTCTTGGAGGGAAGAAAGCAGAAGAAGACATTAGCAAGCTTAAGTTCCCGCTGGTTAGGAGCTCGTAGTGAAGAGATCGAAGAGGAGCAACAACGAAATAACAAAGAGCGGTGAAGCAACAACAAAACAGTCGAGAGGAGAGGAGATCAAGCAGCGGAAAGGAGATCGAGTAGCGGAGAGGAGCGCAATTACCGTCACCAGTCTAGGGTTTGAAGTCTGAATGGGAATACGGGATGAATGATAAAAAAATATCATAAGGTTCATCTTATCATTTTTTGGGACTTATCACTTCCAATGTTGAAGATCATTCGTTAAATGTCTGATTTCGACACTAGTCTCGTTAAGCTCATGTTATCCGTGTCATTGACCTCGTGTAATTTGGGTAATTTGTGCCTCCAAATAGTGGCGGTGCCAGAAATTTGTTTGGTGGGGAGAGGGGGCAAAAAGGATTATATAAGACATTTCGCATGTTAAAAATAAAAAAATATATAAAAAGTTTTCGTACTATAAATTGAAGTTTTTGTTGTATACATTTTTTATTTTGAGGATAATAATAAATTTATATATTTAGTTTGTTTTATAAATAGATTATCAAAGTGGTTGATGAATTATTGTATTTGAAATTATATTGTATTGATTACATTACATTAAAAAAATTAAATTTAATAATAAACTTTACTTAATCTCCATCTAAAATGAAAATATGCAACAAAAAGGTTTGTTTTGTATATTAATTTTATAGTTGTATTTTATAAATAAATTGTTAAATAAAACTAATTGATGGTTGATAAACTAGTATATTAAAAATTATATTGTGTTGATTGCATAAATTAAGAGTGAAACAATTATAAACTTACTAAATCTCATAATAAAGAACTTTTTTTGGCTGCTACTAGAACTTGAACTCTGCACTTTAAACACCCTTTTCCTCCATCTAGCAGAACAATATGAGTTATACCCACCTAAGAAAATATAATCTCACTAAAAGTAGGGGCGCAGTCCCCTCCAGTACCCCTTGTATCCACCCCTGCCTCCAAATCAATTAATACGGGTTCTTTTGAACTTTTTTATTAAATTATTTTGAAGTCGATGTATTTTCGATTGTTTAAAAATATCTCTCCATCAAGGGTGTGTCCTTTGATGAAAAGTATGATTCTTTTCCCATAAATTACTATGTGGTGGTACTTCTCACTTCGGCCAGCAAGGTTGATATGGTTTGTTTTAGTATGTTTGTTCCAAAAGCCTCATTTAAAATTTATCAAATTGTTTATTTAACGCACGAGTTGGATCTCCCTATCCTTTTGTCTTCCGTTGAATCCACAAAGTTTGATTGAATTCTCTGGAGAATTTGATCAAGGACTTTAATTTACCAAAAATTTTTTTTCTTGAAAATCGTTTTACTCCACATGTTTGCCTTCTTTTTAAATATTTGAGTTTTCTAATGACCTATGACTCAGCTCTCCATGATTTTGACCCTGCTCTCCAACGTCTCTCAAACATCTCTTGACCCTTGGTATATCTTGTTTACATATATATCTTAATTTTATCTCTTGTATATTACAAAAAGGGGATTAGATAATATTCAACATTATCTCTTTCCATAGATACTTCACCATCGTACTGATATATATCATTCTGTAATTATCTTCATAATTTATTAAGAAAACAATTAGCATTCTCTGTAAACGTCAATGCACTTTTTATATGGTACTAGAGCTGTAGTTTCTGATCCTATAGCAGATTCCTCCAAACACTTGCCTCCATGACGAACGAAACAAAGAATAGCAATTCAAAGAGTTCGGACCCATGGGAGAAGACTACACATCCACTATATCTCCATCATGCGGACCAACTGAGAGAGACCTTAGTCTCGCAATTACTAGTCAAGGACAACTACACAACGTGGGCGGCATCCATGATGATGACACTCACTATCAAAAACCAACTTGGTTTTGTAGATGGCTCGCAGAACCGATCCAAAGAAGATCCCGTCGAAGCCTTACAATTGGACCGTTGTAACACACTTTTCAAAATGTGGCTACTTGGATCGATCTCGAAGGAGATTACCAAGAGTGTCATTCATTGCAAGGATGCAAAAGGTATGTGGTCTGAACTAAAGAAACAGTTTTTTCAAACTGATAGCACTCATATGTAAATAGAATATAATAGACTGTTGCCTTTGTAATATTTGTAAATACGTTGGTTATTTATATGACCTATCAGTAAATGGAAACCCTAAGGGGAATTTATCATATTCTCACATGGTATCAGAGGTTCTCGTTCCTCAAACCCTCTTCCACTCTTTCTAAACCTACGGCTTTCTTCTTGCCGCTTCTCCCCTTTCTCAACGTTCTTCGATGACCAATGAACGTAAACCCTCGTTCCATTCCGCTCTTGGAATCTCCAACATCAAGAACAATATTACCCTCGTCCTTGACCATGATACTCCGTATGCATCTTGGGTTACTCTTTTTCGCGTGACTGCGAAGGCTCACAACGTTCTCGATCACATCGATGAGAAGGTTCCTAAACCTGCGGACATTGACGATTCATTATGGACATAAGTCGACGCAGCGGTTCTTCAATGGATTTACAATACGGTATCCCGGGAAATCCTATTGCAAATCCTCGACTCAGATGATACTGCACTTCAGGCATAGAATCGAGTCAAAGATTTCTTTCAGGATAACAAAAACACCCGGGCTGTTTATCTGGAACACGAGTTCTCGAATTGTAAGTTATCTGGATTTTCCTCCATTAACGCTTACTGTTTGCAACTTAAGTCTCTAGCAGATCAACTCAAAGGCGTCGGATCACCCGTTCCTGAAACTCGACTCGTTCTTCAAGTCATTTCGGGTTTACCTGCTGAATATAATGCGGCGGCCAGTTTTATTCAACAAACTGACCCGCTTCTGTCTTTCACCAAGGCCCGATCTCATTTGCAATTCGAAGAAACTCGAATGGCGTCCCAAGCCAATGCCGGCTCCACGAGTAATGCTCACGCCGCAGATTCTCGCAGTACGGCTAAGGGCTCGCCGGCGCCATCCTCCACCGGCTCCTCTCCGGCACCCTCGGACCAGACCCAGCAGCGACGTGGTCGGGGAAAGCGGGGAAAACAGCGGAGCGCCGACAGCAGCACTACCCAGCCGGGAAGGTTTGTGTGGAACCCTTCCCGCGGCTGGATTCCTCTGTCGCATCCCACACCGGCCCATCTTCCTAGCGGCCCACCTGGATACTTTTGGCCTCAGTCCGGCCCAGCGGCTTACAGGCCTCCTTGCCCCTTCCCACAGCAGCAAATGCAAGATGGACTTCTTGGGCCCGGGCCAGGCAATCCGATGTCACAGGCCCATCTGGCTAATAGTTATCAGCCCACTGCATTAGATCACTCTTTTACAACCATGTCTTTGAATCTAACGGACAATAATTGGTACATGGACACGGGTGCTACCTCGCACATGACTCATACTCCAGGTACACTCTCGTCTATTTCGTATAATGGTCCCTCAAATTCGATAATTGTTGGCAATGGTATGCGAATTCCTTCTATATGTATTGGAGAAACCACTTTTCCCACCAATCAAAAACCATTACGCCTATCCAATATTCTTATTGCACCCAAAATAGTTAAAAACCTCGTTTCTGTTCGACGTTTCACTTCCGATAACCATGCTAGTGTTGAGTTTGATCCGTTTGGTTTTTCTGTGAAGGATCTGCACACGGGGACCATTCGCCTGAGATGCAATAGTTCGGGGGAACTTTATCCAGTCACAAAGCCTTCACATGTCCACGCCCTTTCCATTGAGTCGCCTCGTATTTGGCATGATCGTCTAGGCCATCCAGGAGCTCCAGTTCTAGATTTTCTTCGCACTTCTTCCCTTTTCCGATGTAAAAAGGAGAAATTCTCCTCTCTATGTCATGCATGTCAGCTAGGAAAACACATTAAAATTCCTTTTGAACGGTCTTTTACTACTACTTGTGCACCTTTTGATATCATTCATAGCGATCTTTGAACTTCTCCTATCGAAAGTAAAGAGGGGTCAAATATTATCTTTTATTTCTTGATAATTTCTCACAATTTTTATGGGTTTTTCCCATCAAATTTAAATCTCAAGTATTTGATCTTTTTGTGCAATTTCACCAATTCGTTAAGACTCAGTTCAATTGTCCAATTAAAAATTTCCAATACGACATGGGTAGAGAGTTTAACAACTCTAGTTTTCACAGCTTTTTCGTCACTCACGGGATCAACTTCCGTTTTTTCTGCCCCTATACTTCTCCCCAAAACGGTAAAGCAGAACGTATCATCCGTACAATCACAAACATGATTCGTTCTCTTCTTTTCCGTGCCTCCCTTCCCGTTTCTTTTTGGCCCCATGCCTTAGAAACTTCCAGCTACCTTCTCAACATCTTACCCTCCACCACAATTCAAAATCGGTCACCCGCCCAAGTGTTATATTCAATAACACCGTTCTACAATCACCTTCGAGTTTTCGATTGCCTTTGCTTTCCTAATCAAAGCGCAACCATCTCCCACAAACTTCAACACCGCTCATCCCCATGTGTCTTTCTTGGTTATCCGAGTCACCATCGAGGGTATAAATATTTAGAGCTTGCCACAAATAAAATTCTAATTTCTAGACATGTCACTTTTGACGAATCCGTTTTTCCCTTTGCCACCTCATCTCGTGAATCTCCCACTACATTTTTTCCGGATGACTTGGATCAATCCCCATACCATTCCGAAATGGCTTCTCAGGCTCATGGCTCACGTATCCACAGCTCGTCACAGTCCAACCCGGTAGATTTAAGCCCAGTACGTAGCTCCCCTACTACCCAGTTGCGCCTTGGGCCTGCTCCTCCATCTGGCCCACTGCGTTCTGGCCCACAACCTTCCCTCCCAAACCACCCGCCTTTGGGCCTGTTTGGTATCAGCTTCTTGGGGATTCATTTAGATTCTTTTACAGGAGATTCTTCGAGATGGTAAAATTGGTACCGTTTGATATGGGTTACATATTTTGTATTGTATTCTTTTATTAGATTCTTTTGGCAAAAGAATCCCGTAAAAAGAAGCTTGCCTACCCAAGCTTCTTTGGGATTCTTAGGGTTAGATTCTTTTATTTCCCTGCCTGCCCTTTCTTCTTTGATCGTTCTTTTCTTCTCCTGATACCCGCTGTTTCCTTTTGTTCATTCGTCTCTCATCAATTGCCTCTCGCTCGTTCCTTTCGTTCTTCTTATCCAGTTTGCAACGTCCACTGTTATGCACTACATGAGGCCTGATAACGTGCGTCTTCTCTCCCTTTACTGCGTCTTCTTACATGCCCGTTCCCCTTCTTCTCACTGTTTGCGTTTTGCTGGCAGCTCTCCTTCTTATTCTTTGTTTCTTCTCTGCAGGTAATTTTTTGTGTGAGTTTTTTTAATGTCTATTGCTACTGTTGTTAGTTCTAACCTTTGGGATGCCCTAATTGAATTTGATTCAAAAGAGGAGCTTACTGTCTCCTAGATTCAACACAGTAGCATTTGAGTCTGATTGAAACGAGCATCTTGCCACCTCCTGTATTCAACAACAATGGCAATTGAATCTGATTGAAAAGAGCAGCTTGCAGCTTGCCGCCTCCCTGATTGAAAAGAGCAGCTTGTCGTAATCTGTTTTGCCTGTTTTTTTACTACTCATTCATCGGTTGATTTTTAGGGGTATTGTCGTAATCTTTCCGTAAACAATCCGTCTCAATAATCTAATATCAAACGCTTCAAATTTACGCAAAAGAGAATCCCCAACAATCTCCATCCCCAATAATCTCAAGAATCTCCATCCCGAAGAATCTAAAAAAAGAATACCCATACAATGCCAAACAGGCCCTTTGTCCTCTGGCCCAACTACGTCCGGCCCATCTGCGTCTCTTACTTCCCCCGCCTTGTCCCATGGCCCACCTAACGTAACAGGCCCGCCAGCTCTTATGAGCTCTTCCCCACCTGGACACGTTAGCCCATCCGTCTCCCCTCCCACAACTTCAACCATCCCACATTTATCAGCTCACCCTCCTGATAACGCCAGCTCCTCTTCAAATAGTGAACTGTTCCGGTCAATCCCTCCCCAACCTCGACCTCACACCCGAAGTCAGTCCGGCATCACAAAACCCAAACCGGTCTTCGACCTTTCTGCCTCCACCACCGCCATATCTCCCATACAAAAATCCCGAAATATAGCCCTCCAAGATCCGTAGTGAAACGCTGTCATGGTCGACGAATATCGAGCCCTTATGCGGAATAAGACTTGGATTCTGGTTCCTCGCCCTCTACAGGCTAATATTGTGCTTTGTATGTGGATTTTCCGTCATAAATACAGGTCTGATGGCTCTCTTGAACGCTATAAGGCTCATCTTGTTGCTAATGGTTGCTCTCAACAAGTTGGCATTGACTGTGATGAAACTTTTAGCCCTGTTGTCAAACCGGCTACTATCAGAACAGTTCTCAGCATTGCAGTTTCCCGGTCTTGGTCCATTCATCAGCTTGACGTTCAAAATGCTTTCCTCCATGGGCATTTGAATGAGACAGTTTATATGTTCCAACCTCCTAGCTTCCGTGATTCCTCGCGACCTAACCATGTATGTTTACTGCAGAAATCTCTGTATGGTCTTAAGCAGGCACCTCGGGCTTGGTTTCAGCGATTTGCAGGCTTCTTGCATCAAATTGGCTTCTTCGGTAGAACAGTGACTCCTCCCTCTTCATTTACCGTCATGAGTCTCATATTGCATACATGCTCCTCTACGTTGATGATATCATCCTTACTGCCTCTTCTGATGAGTTGCGGAACCATCTGATCCTGCTCCTGGGGAAAGAGTTTGCACTTAAGGATCTAGGGACTCTATCCTACTTCTTGGGCATCTCAGTTCGTCGAAGTTCAGCTGGATTATTCTTATCTCAGGATAAATAAGCCAAGGAGATTGTTGAGCGTGCCAAAATGACCAATTGCAAACCTTCTGCTACACCTGCTGAGACATCTGTCAAACTAAGTGCCTCATCTGGTCCAGCAATCAGTGATCCGACTCTATACAGAAGCCTAGCTGGAGCGCTTCAATACTTGACCTTCACACGTCCTGACATCAGCTATGCAGTACAACAGGTTTGCCTTTTCATGCATGATCCCAGAGAAGCTCACTTTGCTGCCCTAAAGCGTATCATCCGCTACATTTCTAGCACCTCATCATTAGGTATCACCATATCTCCCTCTCCAAAGTCCGATCTTATTGCATATACAGATGCCAACTGGCCGGGCTGGATGTCCTGATACCCGTCGATCCACCTCCGGATATTGTGTCTTCTTTAACGACACTTTAATCTCTTGGGCTGCTAAACGTCAGTCTGTGGTTTCCCGTTCTAGCGCCGAGGCAGAATACAGAGGAGTTGCCAATGTGGTGTCAGAATGTTCATGGTTGCGCAACTTACAACTTGAGCTTCATTGCCCTTTTACCAAAGCCTCTGTGGTCTACACTGATAACATCTCCGCAACGTACCTTGCCAGCAATCTGGTTCAACATCAACGAACCAAGCACATCGAGATAGACATTCATTTCGTCCGCGACAAGGTTGCGCGAGGTCACGTACGAGTTCTCCACATTCCATCGGCTTTCCAGTATGCAGACATTTTTACGAAGGGTATTCCAAGACAATTATTTCTTGATTTTCGATCCAGTCTTACTTTATTACCTCCACCAGTTTCAACTGCGGGGGTATGATAGCACTCATATGTAAATAGAATATAATAGAGGGTTGCCTTTGTAATATTTGTAAATACGTTGGTTATTTATATGACCTATCAGTAAATGGAAACCCTAAGGGAAATTTATCATATTCTCACACAAACTAATATTGTTTCCCTATTCAACATCGAAACAACCATCCATGAATGCCAACAAGGAGCGGATTCGGTCACAACCTATTTCACCCGGCTTAAGGGATTGTGGGATGAGATGGATGCCTTGTGCGCTCTTCCTATATGTGATTGTGCCGCTACTAGTACGATCAAGATGTTCATGGAAAATCGGAAGACCATGAAGTTTTTGATGGGGCTAAATGATGTCTACTTGCAGACCCGAGGTAACATCATAAGCACCGATCCACGACCTGATTTAAACAAGGCGTTTAGTATCGTTCTCCGCCAGGAACAACAATCAAGCAACGACAATGGGGAAGACCAAGTCATGGATGCATCAGCTTTCGCTATCAAAAAAGCATATCGCGACGATAGTCAACGAAATGAGCATAAACTTTGTACCATACGCAACATCACTAACCATGTAGCTAAGAATTGCAGGTCACACATGAAGTGTTCTTATTGCAACAACAAAGGTCACATGATCGAAATTTTCCGGAAAAAAAGAAAGCAGAAGGAGGAGGTCAAATTAGCACTAATGTAAATTATGTAGGAAGTGCTACTGATGGGTTTCCTCTTTCACAAGTTGAATGCCAAATGATGTTCCAAATGTTGGGAAAAATCCAAGAGTAATTTGGCAATACTAGTGCTTCTACGAAGGTTAACAATTCAAACATAAACTTGGTGGGTAATGTATCTAAGTATTCCGACCTCCAAGGTATCACATCTATTTCAAACCAATCTATAAAACGCATTGTATGGATCTTGGATAGTGGTGCTAGTGATCATATTGTTTCTAATACTTGCTTACTTAGTCATGCTAAGCTTGTTCTAAATAAATCCGTTCGGTTACCTAATGGGAATTCTATACATGTTACTCATATAGGAGATGCCATTTTTAGCAAACATTTTATGTTACGTAATGCAATTTGTGTTCCACATTTCTCGGTCAATTTAATATCTATTAGTAAGCTAGCCTTGGATTCCTTTTACATAACTATTTTTCTAAGGAGATTATGCTTCATTCAGGATATTCGTTCGGGGAAGATGATTGGGACGGGATCTGAGCGAGAGACTATATTTCCTCGAGATGTCAAGACTGACCGTGTGTCACGTCACTACTAATCCCACGAGTCACATTTGGCACCTACGGCTTGGACACCCCTCTCCAAAAGTACTATCTTCGTTCCCTTTTATTACCAATAAATCATGTGAAACAAACACTTGTTCTATTTGTCCTTTAGCAAAACAGACTCGACTTGTTTTTCCTTTAAGTATTTCTACTAGTAACGCTTATTTTGACTTACTTCATATGGACATTTGGGGAGGATATCATGTCCCTTCTATTTCCGGGGCTCGTTACTTTTTAACTATTGTCGATGATTATTTTCGTCATACTTGGATTTATCTCATGCAAAGAAAGTCGCAAACAAGATCCCTTGTTATCCAATTTATTAATCTTATTGAAAATCAATTTGGAAAACGGGTCAAACCGTCAAAGTTGTTCGAAGCGATAATGAACGTGAATTTAAATGCATTGATTTTTATACCACCAAAAACATTTTACATCAAACTAGTTGCGTAAACACGCCTCAACAAAATGGTGTTGCTGAACACAAACACCGTCATCTTTTAAATGTAGCTCGAGCACTTCTTTTTCAATCTCGACTACCCAAAACTTTTTGGGCTGATGTCATACTCACTGCTATGGATTTAAATAATTGCATGCCAACACCTTTTTTAAGTGGACAAACTCCCTTCCAACGACTTCACAACAAAGAACCAAGTTACTCACACCTACGCGTTTTTGGTTGCCAATGTTTTGCATCAACTCATCATGTCCGTCCTAGTAAATTGGACCCAAGGGCCATTGAATGTGTTCTTATTGGATACCCTCACGGAACAAAAGGCTATAAGCTTTTTAGTCTTCCGGACAAGAAAATTCTTATTTCTCGTGACGTTGTTTTTAATAAAAATGTGTTCCCTTTTACCACCAAAACACCCGCTTCACCCAATGATACTACCACCATACCTATTTCCCCCAACATCCCATGCACTTACGACGAGCCAAACACACATTCCGCTGTCATAACCCCTCAACACCACATTATAGATGTCTTGTTCACTCCTCCCACATCACCACAACTCGAGGGCTTACCTTTGTCACCCCACGACTCGATCCCTACAGCTATGGAACAGTTACAAACAAACCTCAACTCACTCCCTTAACCAAAACTGCGTCGTTCTACACGAGCCACTCACACCCCTAGCATACTTCATGACTATTATGTGGAGACAATGCTCCCCTCTCACCCCGATCCATCATCAACCTCGAACAATGTCACCTCAGGTACTCGTTATCCTCTTACCCATTTCATATCTCATGCACATTTATCTCCTTCTTTTCGACACTTTTTTGCTAATATAAGTCTTGAGAAAGCGCCTTGCTCCTTTATGCAGGCAATTCGCGACCCCGTTGGAAGAACGCTATGGCCCAGGAAATCAAAGCCCTCCAAGACAACTGCACTTGGAGCCTAGTTCACCTTCCTTCTCACAAGAAACTCATCGGGTGTAAATGGGTGTACAAAATCAAGCACAACCCTGATGGCACCATTGAACGTTTTAAGGCTCGCCTTATCGCCAAGGGCTATAGCCAAATTGAATTGGGATCGACTATCGGGAAACGTTTGCACCCGTCGCAAAACTCATCACGGTTCGGGTCCTCTTAAGCTTGGTTGCCTCTCATCGTTGGCACCTTCATCAACTTGATGTCAACAACGCCTTCCTTAATGGGGATCTTTATGAAGATGTTTACATGAAGCTCCCTCCTGGCTTTGGGTGAAAGGGGGAGACTCGTGTCTGCAAACTTCACAAGTCCCTCTATGGGCTCAAGCAAGCATCTCGAAAATGGTTTCTCAAGATTTCCAACGCTCTCAAATAAGCCGGCTTTACCCAAGCTTTGTCCGATTACTCTTTATTCGTCTGAAAATCAAAAGGTAACTTTATAGTTTTATTAGTTTATGTTGACGATGTTATTCTTGTAGGTAATAATCTACAGGAAATAGAAAGAGCTAAAGAGTTTCTTGCAAGTCACTTCAAACTCAAGGACTTACGCCCATTACGATTCTACTTAGGCATTGAAGTTGCATGTTCCAAGAACGGCATATCTCTTTGTCAACGGAAATACGCCCTCGAGCTTCTTGAAGACACCGGATTTTTGGGCGCAAAGCCCACTACTGTTCCCGTTGATCTGAGTCTCTCTCTCACTCAAGGGGCAGGCGAGCCGCTCCAAGACCCCGCTCAATATCTCCGTTTAGTTGGTCGGTTAATCTACCTCACAATCACTAGGCATGATCTCGTATATGGTGTTCATATACTTAGTCAACTCATGGGACCACCATCCCAAACTCATTTGGACGCGGCGCACCACCTCCTTCGCTACGTCAATGGGACACCTAGTCAAGGGGTATTCCTTCCGGCAAATGGACCTCTCCAACTCACAACTTATTGTGATGTAGATTGGGCTCGATGTCGGGATACACAACGATCTACTACCGGCTTTTGCATCTTTCTCGATAACGCACCCATCTCATGGAAAAACAAGAAACAAGGCACTGTGTCCGGATCTAGTGTTGAAGCGGAGTATAGATCAATGGCCACTATTTGTTGCGAAATCACATGGTTGCAAGCTCTACTAAAGGATCTTAATGTCCGACACACACAAGCTGCCATCCTCCATTGTGACAACAAGGCCACTCTCCACATAGCTTCCAACCCGATTTTTCATGAACGCACAAAGCACATCGAAATCGATTGTCATGTTATCTAGGAAAAAGTTCAACTAGGTCGACTCATGATCAACCAGCCGATAAGTTCACCAAGCCATTACAACCAACAATCTCATCACCTTCTTTACAACTTGGGTGTGCTCAACATCCACTCCAACTTGAGGGGGAGTAATGAACTATGGCTCAACTCTCCATGACTTCAGGCCGTCTCTCCAACGTCTCTCTCTTGAACCCTTGGTATATCTTGTTTACATATATACCTTGATTTTATCTCTTGTATATCATAGAAAGGGAATTAGATAATATTCAGCATTATCTCTTTCCATAGATATTTCACCATTATACTGATATATATCATGTTGTAATTATCTTCATAATTTATTAAGAAAACAACTAGCATTCTCTATAACGTCAATACACTTTTTATATTTTCTTTGTCAAGTTAATGCATATAATTTTCTCTTTTCAGGATATTGAAGTCACTAAGATTTTTTCAATGATTTCGTTATGTCTATGTCATTTCGAATTAAAATGGTTAAATTTTTTTTTTTTCCGATAGAATCGCTCATTGAAAATGATCAGAGTTGTGAATGCATGCTGCTTTTTAATCACTAGTGCCTCCAATCTGTTGAATCGGTTGGGTAGAGGAATTGCACCACCTATTCTCCTGCATGATCTTTGAATTTCATTTAGTTCACCAATTAAAATACAAGGTATACTTGTTACTAAATGAATATTGAGAAATCCCATAATTCTACCTTTTCATTTTCTATAGCAAGAGTGTATACTTCTGGAACTAATACGTGTTTTTCCATAAATTATGTTATTCATTTTTTTTTATAACAGAAAGTGGTTAGGTTGGTCTGTTTTTTAGAAGTAGTTCAATCTAAAATATTTTTACGTATGAAAGTAACTGGTGTTAGGTGTCCAAATTCCAAAATGGATTAAACTGTCAGCGCACCATTAATTTCTATGAAAACATTCTTTGGACTTGATCAAGAAACAAAGATTCACCATTCCACGTACAACCCAACAAACCTTGGAGTGTCTTGACAATACACAAATTGTCACCATCTATCTCGATCATTTTATTTTGCAATCTGATATCTTTGTAAATCAGACTTAATTGTCTAATCAGAAAAGCATATAACTGATGGACAATCAAACAACATATTTATTGTCTGATCAAATGAAGTAAAGACAAGACCAATCTGATATATATAACAACTAAGACTGAAATTTGAAGACCTTAATAGTTTACTGTCTGTTTGACATGGATATATTATGCAAATTGTCCATAACATCAAATACTTCAGCAGCCTCGCCAATGTATCACAGCCATTTCACTGCATATGCAAGAAAAAAAAAAGGGTCTTTTTCTCTGAGAAGTATATAGTAATAAAAAACACATTTACCCATTTTTTTCTTTACTAGATTCAAACCAAAGAATATGAGGGCCCGTTTGGTTTAAACTCCGGAAACGGAAACGGAATAGAAACGAATCTAGTCCATATGTGTACTTTGTTCATGAATAATTTTGGAATCATTCCTTGTCATTTCATCAAAATTGCACTTGAATCCTCCAATTTTGTTACCCTATAGGGTATAAGAGTAATCAAAATAGAGGGAAGCAAATGCACTTTGCATGACACCACAAATAATGATTCCAAAAATTTTCATGAACAATGATATATATGGAGTAAATTCGTTTTCATTCCATTTCCTTTTCCGGAGTTTAAAACAAACGGACCTGAAAGTAACTTGAAGGAGTTTACCTCTTTTCTTCATTTTGTTTCAGTAGGGTTCTGTGGGGCAGCTGCAGCAGAAGAACCAGCCTGAAGAGTTGAATCATTTGCCCTAGCAGCTTCCTGTAAACCACAACGAAAAAAAATAGGTCGTTTCATTGATCTAAATAAAATCTATGTCATATTCCCATATCTAAACATCAGACGTGACTATCGATATAAAAAAAACTCATAACTAATGTTTGGTATGTAAGTGTATGAATATCAATTTGATATACTGATATATACTTGTTTTACATTTTTTTCTCCCTTTATAATATACTCCGAAAACCAGTACTATATCTTATATGTTTCATCATTCAGCTCTTTAGTGGATATCAATCTCATATCCATAATTTGATAATGCCAATATTTGACAGACTGATACATAGATATGAATATTAAACGGGTACTTAACATACTCTTGTACATCTGCTACGTACCATAGGATTTGGTTGGTCGTGATCGAAGCGGTGAGCAACATCGTTAAGGAAATCAAAGACAACATCGTGCCTGATCGCCTTAACGATGTCGCTAGCCGGCATAGTGCGATGGTCGGCATCATCAGTAAAGAGCCAAGAGCGCATGGTGAGCTCCAGTATGAAGATCTCGCATGCTTTGGCCATCACAGCCGGTGTTTCAGCACTCACCATCTAAGCCAGTTTATTATATATATGTCAGCATAACTTCACCACAATTTGGTAATATTGTAAACGAAATTTTACTTTGGCGCCTCCAGAGCCTTTCATGATCCTTTTGACTCTAGCAAGAGGTAGTTGACTCACTTTCAACTGATCTCCTGCATTCATCATCAGAGATTCAGAATGGATGTATTCATCTCAATTTTAACGTTCATGGAAATCTTTTACAAAATCTTAAGTCAATATAGAGGAGGCTACTACATCAAATAATACTAAAAGGTCAATATAAAGGAGGTCACTTTCAACTAATCTATGCTACTATTACTCTATTAGAGATTTTTTTATTAAATGAGATTTTGTTATGCACCTACCTAATAGACCAATAATACTAAAAGGTCTAGTTATTAATATTAACCAACTTTAAATCGAAGATAATTTATTTTTCAGCGAAAAAAACAACCGAAAAATTCCAAATCAGTTTTTTTTTTTTTTTGTACTTTATCAGTAGTAAAATTACAACAATGTTATATTTCGAAATTTCAGTAGTAAAAATTATAAGAAATCACATTTTATTTCTGTTATTTTGTTCTTATATCAAGTTCAAACTTCAAATAACCGCTCGTCATAGAAATCATGAAAAAAGATTAATGAAAAAAAAACAGGAACACTTACTTGGTGTACGATGAATTTCGAATATTCTTCCTCTCCAGAAATCCTCCAGAAATGCTCTCTGAATTTTGAGGATACGAGGACATCGGTTTTCCTCATTTTCCTATTTCCAATACACAAGAGGGAAAAAAAAAATATTTACAACACTTAATAAAACTTGCATACATGCCTTCACGACATATTTAACAAAGGGATGAAATTTACGCCATTTTCGATTACAGGAACATGGTCGGCCTCCGGTGAGGAAGGAGCGTCATAGGTTTGGTTCAAATCCATGGTTGTGAACCAATCTCTCTTTCTCTTTGGTATGGTAAGTAGTACTCTTGTTGCAAATCCAAGAGCTAGCCCTAAGAAGAATGGGAACAAGTTAGGGGTGATCATATATGTATTTGATTGAAGTGCTTTTATGAGAGTTTCTTGTTTCATCAGACTTTCAGTTGAGAGAAGTTAATATGAGACCCTCATAATGCGCATACCATTAATGTAGTTCTATTATACTTTAATGAAAGAGTAATGAGTCAACTGTATAATTGCATCACTTGTTTAGAACTTCTAGTCGTTCTTGATTGACTACGTTTACTTTTATCACAATGATTGACTTAACCGTTGCAACCGGGGATATGCTTGTTCGAGTTTACAACTTGTTAAACTTAATACAACTTCTAACATAGATTTTAGTTTATGTACAACACACGAATCTTGCTAAAAATCATTCTCGAAAACGAAATATTATCGAATCAATAAAAAACAATGTTTGTTTAGCGATTAAAATATAATGTCATAGGTTTTTAACACATCCATTTTCATTTCATTTCCTTTTCCTTAACCATTTTCTTTCCGTTTCTATTTCAACCTCTAACTAAACGGACACTTAGTGTATGCGAATATAAATAGTATGTTACAACAGCATAACTATATCATATTGAATAAATTGTCCTTCAATATAATGTACAACAACTAAACATGATATACGGCAATTAATAGGGATTTACAATTCGTTTATTTTAGGAGTCGTATTGTTTTCCTAGAAGTCAAATATGATTATTGGGGTTGAACGGTTTAAGTTCATGACTATTATAAGGGCCCATTTGGTTTAAACTCCGGAAACGGAAAAAAATGGAAATGAATCTAGTCCATACGTATATCATTGTTCGTAAAATTTTTTGGAATCATTCCTTGTGGTTTGAACTAATTGGAATCATTCCTTCTGTCTTGCCAAAGTTGGATTGAGCGATATTCCTAACGGGTCATGGCATGTGCATCAAAGGTTTGAGGCATCTCGAGAAATTGATGATTGCTGATCTCCTAGGCTTCGGTTATTGTGCACCTCTGTTCATGCATAAAAAAAAGTAAAGTAACTTATTGGTGGAAGATGTTGTGTTTTAAAAAAAGTGAAGTAAGATCCTTTTCCTGGATTCTAGCACCACATTACCCTATATACATCCCACCCTGACACGTTTCTTGATCTCTTTTGGAAGCCCTTGAGACCTCGAGCTTGTTGATTGACTTCGTGGTTTAAACTGGATTATACATGATTAATTTTGATAAACATGATTTATTATGCATTCTATGATTTTATGCAAAGACGAACAACTTTCTTATATTTATAAAATGTTTTGATTTTATTTGCCATGAAGCATTCTCTTAGAGTGATCTATGAGTGGAGCACACCACCAAAAATGTTTTGAAATGTTTTTCATTGATTTTTCTTATTTATAATCAATTCTATCTTGTATCTAAGATTTGGAACTTGCTTGGGGACAAGCAAGGGACAAGTATGGGGTATTTTGATAGCATGTATTATAGTCTATATTTTGGGGCTAGTTTAGACGTTTTATCTTCATAAATCTGCATGTATGGATGTATATTCTGCGATTATATTGTTGTATTGTCTACCTTTGCGGGAATCAAGGTCTACACCTAGTTTCGTTGCAATCGTAGGTAAAATGGCACGTTTTGCATCGAAATGGAGCTAAGGAAACTACGGAGTCATGGGAGCTACATTCTAGAGCTTTAAGAAGACCTCAGGGAGCATGAAAATGATTAAGAAGATTTACTTTGGACTAGATTTGAAAGATTTCACATTCAGTTGAGATTCACCTCGGTCAGCTATAGTACCACCTCGACCGAGGTGATCTTGAGAAGCGTCCCGATTGAGGCGAACACCCTACAGCCGACGAGATCTTTATTTTTGGCAGATATCTTTTATTTTTGGAAAGAAGATATCTTATATTTTTGGCTGGATTTTTGGAAGGAAGTTATTATTTTAGGTTGATTTATTTTTAGACATAGAGATATATTTTATAGGAAATTATCTTTTTAAGATATTATTATCTTTGGAAGATAATTCTCCTATATAAAGGGTTGGATTTTCTACAATTCAGACATCTTCGGATCAAGGATTTCTTGGAGATTTTCTGAGAGTTTTGAAGGAAGTTGAAGGAAGTATTGAAGGATTGAAGTTCAAGGAAGGAAGGAATCATAGTTGGAGTTAGCTTTTGAAGGAGTTTGTAAGATCTTCTTAGATCTCTCTTTTTTTTGTTGTCTTTGCTGATTCGTGACTGAGGAACGCTTGTTTGTTGATTGTTTGATTCAGTTATTGAGACCTTTTCCTTGATGTTTTCTTGTTTGAATATTGATTCCTTTTCTATTAATTTGATTATTGTTATCATGATGATTGTTGGCTAAGTTTCTTATGCGATTCTAGGGTGATTGACTGAAAGTTGTGGGAAAGACGATGATATAATGATCTTAATCCCAGCAGGACCCTGAAAGCTCGAGCATTTACCTTAACCGACGAACACCTCGGTCAGCTGTGGAACATCTCGACCGAGATGGTACATAAAGTGAACGAGGTGAACCTTTCCTGAACCTTATCTGAGTTAAGAGTTTAAGTTTGCCAAATCCTATCCTTATTACACATTTTTCTGGTTCAATGCAAGCTTAGGATGAGACTTACCCGGTGATTCCTTTGTTTGTTTACCCAAGATCATGAGTGTAGGTAATAAATGTTTATCCTTTATTGGGGTTTGAGTGTGCCTTCATCCCATCTTCGTGAGTTAGCCTGAGACTTAGCCGGTAAAGGTTAGTTCTATCCCCTTGGGTGGTGTGTTGGTTTGAGATTATAGTTCCTTTCCTTTGTACCTTGAGAATTACCCGGTGAGAGGATATTTGGTTTGGGATAGTGAGTAGTGAGACTTACCCGGTGATCTATTCCCACCTTAGAAACACCTTCCCTTTGCAAACCTCAGCTTTGTCCACGTTATCCTTTGAGATCTTGAGTCGGAACCACAACTATATGTTTTAATCCCTAGAATCCGTATTTCCCCTTACTTGACTTTTACATCATCTTTGATTGCTTTAATTGCTTTTGGTTAATTGCAATATTTGACAATATGATTCTGTGCTTTGTTTCACCTAAGTCCCTGTGATCGATCCCTGGAATTCTTGCTTTTATTACAATTGATCCGTACACTGCGGGTTCACATATTGTTCAAGAATACTTCTTGGGATATAAATTTTAAAGCTTGCACACATCTTTTGGAGCGAACAAGTTTTTGGCACCGTTGTCGGGGACTTGGTCTAGACCAAGCCGGTTTCGGTTGTCTTTCGGGGCAATTGCCCTTGTTACTTTTGACCACTTTACTTGAGTGTTTTTGTAGGATCTTTCCTTAGGTTTATGCGAAGAACTCGTGCCGGAAAGAAAATCGTTCCTTACGATCCCGAACCAGAAAAGACTTACAAGAGAAGATTAAAAGAAGCTAAGATGGCAAATCAAGACGATCGCGATCTTGAAGCCGAATTGAAGGAGGCATTAGAACAACTACGCCTCAATAGAGATGAACTACAACGTGAGAGAGAAAAGACTCGCGCAAGGACAGAAGGAATTGAAGCAGATATGGCCGCTCTAAGGGCCAAGTTTCTGCCTCGACCGATCCCAGATCCTCAACCGAGGCAGGACCCAGTCCCATTTGCCCCGGCCGATGTACATCCACCTCGGATGCCTATCCGAGATGTTCTTTTTGCTGAAGTTCCACAAACCCTAGGACAGATGATGGACCTAATCAACAAGTGAGGCGTCCAGGAGTCAACCTAGGTGATCTAGCTGAGCATGATTACGAAATTCGACCGCATGTTCTATCCATGATCCGACAATGTCAATTTGGAGGTTTAGAGAGCGAGTCTCTGCATCAGCATTTGCAAAACTATGAGATTCTGATGGAGACCTTCAAGACTAGAGAACAACAGCTACAAGTTAAGGCCTTTCTACTTCTCTTTGAAGGACAAGGTGCTTGCTTGGTATCAATCTCTTCTGCCCGGAAAGATCAACACTTGGGAAGAGATGACGACGGAGTTTCTAACTAAGTTCTATCCTTCCTCTAAGACCGCTGAAATGAGAGGGAAGATCAATGCATTTGTCATGAAGGAACAAGAGAGTTTTTCCAAGTCATGGGAGAGATTCAAGGATGTTCTATTGGATTGCCCACATCATGGGATTCCAAAGATCGAGTTGCTGGAGATATAATTCAAGGGATTGGATGGAGCTACTCAATTCAATCTCCAACTACTTTCAGCCGGCACATTCTTGGATATGCCGATAGACGAAGCTTGGGAGTTCATTGAAAAGCAAGCTTTGCATATGGAGAAGTACTCCCATCAAGGAACGGAAAATGGAGCAAGGAGAGTTAGCTTCCACAAAACATCATCAAATGGAGCTCAACTCACCTCGCTTAGCAATGAGGTAAAGGCATTGAAGGAGCTTTTAGTAGCTCAAACTAAGAAGGAGCAAGATGGAGGATATCAAGGAAGAAACAACTATCAAGGGCCGCGGAACAACAATTACAACAACAATAGAAACTCCAACAACAACAATTGGAGATCTAATCGACAAAATCCGGGTAACCCTTATTCTCATGCTAATAATGCTTTTAAACCCTCCTCTTCTTCTTCTTCAACTCCATTGAGAAGCTAGGAGCCTGGATCGAGTTCGTCCAAGCTAGAGAAGAAAGATTGAGTGCTGGAGGCAATTTTGATCAAGCTCAACGCTATGTAGACATCGATGACTTTATTTTCGAAGGCATAGAAAGCCTTAGAGCAAAAATTCTTTAACAAGGCGAATAAAGCGCCAAGAGATCCAGGGAAGCTCCCAGCAAGGACTGAGAGCAACCCTAAGGGACAGATTATGGCAATAACGATACGGAGTGGACTGAAAACTGTAGATCTAGTACCTCGGTCGAGCCAAGACCACAAGAACACTTCGGTCGAGGTGTCAACCGAGGTGGAGCCCCAAAAAGCGAAGGATAAATCTGAAGTTTATGTTCCACCTCCTGCTTATAAACCACCACTTTCATTCCCTCGGTCAAGGGTGAAGGCACATCTAGACAAGCATTTTGGTAAGTTTCTAGACCTTATGAATAAACTACATATTAACATCCCTTTCCTTGATGTCATTCTAGGGATGCCCGCCTATGGGAAATTTCTGAAAGAGATTCTATCAAGGAAGAGGAAGCTGGAAGACTTTAGAGAAGTAAGGATGACAGCTAAGTCCTCGGAGCTCATTCAAATCATGAAGGAGAAGATGCCTCCAAAATTGAGAGATCCCGGTTCATTTGGCATTCTCATTCAAGTTGGGGATGTAACTTATGAGGCATTGTGTGATCTAGGAACCAGCGTGAGTATCATCCCGCTGGATCTATGTAAGAGAATCGGACTTGGAGAGCCCAAACCGGTGAAGATAAGGCTATACATGGCGGATTGCTACATTACCCATCCCGTGGGCATCTTGGAAGACGTTCCCGTCAAATTAGATAATTTCTATTTACCTATAGATTTTGTTGTACTTGACATACCCGCAGATTATCCCGTTCTTATCATTCTCGGGAGACCATTTCTAGCAACTTCGGGTGGCAATGTGGATTGTAAGAACGACAAGCTGAAATTCAACATTGGCGGAGATCAAGTGGAGTTTGCATTGCTTGCTGCAATGAAAGGAGAGCCGCTGGAGGACGACATCTTCAACATCTATGATGAAGAAGAATCAAGAGAATTGGTGAGCTCTATCCTTATTAATGACCCTCTTTAAAGAGTTCTTAGTTTTAGTTTAATGGAGGAAGGTATAGATCTTTCTTGTGATGCAGATATACGGAGCTTAAAAGCATTGGAAGTAGATTTAGGAGCTAAGATTGAGAGACTATTTCAGGAGAAGAAGAGCAATTTAGGTTTCAGTCCCAGTTCCAGTACCTCGACCGAGGCACTTTCTGGACCAAGCGAGGTGTTCTTATCTTAAGAACATCTCGGTCACTCACCTTGGGCCTCGACCGAGGTTGCAAGCGAGATGATGCCAACTGAGACTTCTGAAAGTCCAGTTCTTCGATCTAAGTCTACTCCACTGGAAGGAGGAAACACGGATCCACCTCAGAAAGCACCCCCAGTCGTGGAGCTTAAACCACTTCCTAGTCACTTGAGTTATGCTTTCCTTGGTCCGGATTCTACTTATCCCGTTATCGTTAGTGCTTCCATTTCTGAAACTGAATTGTCTAAACCGATGCATGTCCTGAGAAAATATCAAAAGGCTTTAGGTTATACTATTGATAATCTTGTTGGTATTAAGCCTTCTTTCTACATGCATAAGATACTAATGGAAGACGATCATAAGACTTCATGGGAACCTCAAAGACGGTTGAATCCAATCATGAAAGAGGTTGTGAAGAAGGAGATTCTTAAGTTGTTAGATGCAGGTATCATATTTCCCATATCGGATAGCAAGTGGGTGAGCCTGGTTCATGTAGTTCCGAAGAAAGGAGGGATGACCGTTGTGACGAATAAGAACAACGAGTTGATTATAACTAGGACCGTTACGGGCTAGAGGATGTGCATCGATTACAGGAAGCTGAACGTGGCCAGTTGGAAGGACAACTTCCCGCTTCCCTTCATCGATCAAATGCTTGAATGGTTAGCTCAACACTCCAATTTTTGCTATTTAGATGGTTATAGTGGCTTCTTTCAGATTCCTATCCACTCGGATGATCAAGAGAAGACCACTATCACTTGTCCATGGGGGACATTCGCTTATAGGAGGATGCCATTTGGATTGTGTAATGCACCTGCTATCTTCCAGCGTTGTATGATGGCTATCTTTTCCGAGTACATTGAGGAGATCATGGATGTATTCATGGATGATTTTTCGGTATATGGCTCCTCTTTCGATAATTGTTTGGCTAACCTTTCTCTAGTATTATAACGTTGTGAAGACACTAATCTTGTTCTAAATTGGGAGAAGTGTCACATTATGGTTAGTGAAGGAATTGTTCTAGGACATCTCGTTTCCAACCGAGGTATTGAGGTCGATCGAGCTAAGATCGAGACTATTGAGAAACTTCCTCCCCCTTGTTCTCTTAAGGGTGTGCGGATTTTTCTCGGGCATGCAGGTTTCTACAGGAGGTTCATCAAGGATTTCTCAAAAATCTCTAAACCGCTCACTAACCTTTTAAATAAGGATGTTTCTTATGATTTTTTCGCAAGAATGCCTTGATGCTTTTTACAGGATAAAGAAAGCGTTGATTACCGCTCCCATCATTCAACCTCCCGATTGGACCTTGCCCTTTGAGATTATGTGCGATGCTAGTGATGTGGCCGTAGGAGCGGTACTTGGACAAAAGAAGGATGGGCGGACCAACGCCATTTACTATGCTAGCAAGACGCTAGATGAAGCTCAACTGAACTACGCCACCACCGAAAAGGAGCTCTTGGCGGTTGTATATGCTTTTGAGAAGTTTTGCTCTTACTTAGTGGGAGCGAAAGTTATTATTTACATTGACCATGCAGCTATTCGTTACTTGCTCGCTAAGAAGGATGTGAAGCCGCGTCTTATTCGGTTGATTCTCTTGCTTCAAGAGTTTGACCTAGAGATTCGCGATAAGAAGGGATCCGAGAATTCTGTTGTGGATCACCTCATCCGGCTACCTCCCTCCTCGCTTGAGAAGGACGACCTACCCATAGATGATTCATTCCCCGATGAGCACTTGCACTTGTTGGAACGTTGGATAGACTTATTTATCTCACCCCATGATGAAGGTGAAGTATGGGGTGAGGACAGCTTCCAACTTGTTTAGGGATGATGTACGGTCCAACTAGCGACCTTAAATCAAGCGCTTTTTGGGAGGCAACCCAAGGTATTGCTTTCTTTTCCCTTTTTCTAACTTAGTTTTAGATAGTTTGCTTTGCTTTGCTTTTGGCGTCCTCTAGAGAGAAACCTGGTACTTTATAAGGAAGGATCACAACTCAGGAGCTACACTTGAAGGACAGAAGTTCCAAAAATTGAGAAGACGAAGTTTGATTGAGACACATCTCGGTTGCTGTCACAACACCTCGACCGAGATGTTCTTGGGGCAACCGAGGCGACTAGGTCTGACATCCAGTCAGACACCTCGGTCCGGTCGGGACCACCTCGGTCCGGTCGGGACCCCTCGACCAAGGTGAAATCAAATTCAACGAGGGGTATAAAAGGCGAGACGGTTTTCTCTCCACTTTTTCCCTCCCAAGACTCAACCTCGACCGCGGCGGTGCCCTAGCCTCGTTTCCTCGTTTCTTGCTTGTTTTCCGCGATTTTTGGTGCGATTTCAACAGAGGAGGCAAGAGGATCATATTTCAAGCATCAAACAGCGAGAAAAACGCTCCAATTCTGCAGAATTTGGGTATTTTGTCCAAAAACCCTAACTCTCTTTCTTTCATTGATTTAGGACAGATCTGGCTGTGGTTGCCACTTATTATTGCTGAAAAGGATATAAGTACCCCATAGGAAGCATTTGGTAGTGATTTGGGGGGAAATAACTTGAAAATCTGAGAGTTTGATCGAACAACACTTCGCCTCGGTGTCTCGGCCGAGGTGATTGTCAGAGCAACCGAGGTGTTCATCTGTCATAAGTCATGAGTAGCAGATCTGATCACCAACTTCTTTTGAGAGATAGACCCAGTAGTTCCTCCCCTTCTTCTGCATCTAATCCCACTATACCGGTGATATGTGAGCATCACCAGGCCTACTTTGAGCGTATTTACAAGCGTCCCATTATTGCCCCGCGATTTGTGGACGTTGTTTCCTTCGAGTGCTTCCACGTGACGGAGGACTTGAGGAAGATGATATCGATGGTAGGGCTGGAGGAGTTTATGGAGATCCGAGCGCCAACCTACTTAGAGCCTACTATGGAGGTTGTGAGTTATGTCATTCACGTGCCGGAACGCAACAGCATCAAGTACCGGTTGCTGAACCGGAATTATATTTTGCCAATGGACCAGTTCAGAGAGATCTTCGGTTTCTCTACCCCCGCTATCTCTGATTTTCCTTCCCGGGCCATCGCTCGAGATTTCTGGGGCGAGATTGCCAACGTAGTTGAGCACAGTGACAGATGGAGACCTGGAGACTCCAGTGAGCGCATCATCTTTCACTTAGCCTTCCAACTAGCTCATAGGATATTTAGCGAGACACTCCTAGCGCGTATTGAGACGCACCAGAAGATCAGACAGGGGGAGTTGTTGAATATGTTTTGTATGGTGGCAGGTGGAGTTCCTGACTTTGGAGGGATGCTGGCTGAGGACTTGCATAGGATAAAGGGTAAGTCCAAGAGAGATAAAGGGTAAGTCCAAGAGGGAGCTGTTGAGTATGTACAGTGGTTGCGGCTGCGAAGCCGCTTGGACTTCAGGAGATGATCACGAGGTGTATTCTCGTCCCTCATGGTCTTAGTACGTCATACGTTGCTATGCCGTGGGAGACGACGGCTCCACAGGGTATTCTATGGTCATCCTAGTTTTCAGTCTTCGACCGGCAGTACTGGTCTTCTGCTTGGTTTCCTTACATGCAGGACGCTAGAGAGGTTGCACCTGATGATGAGGATGATTATGATAGAGGCTCTGCTATGGAGACCGGTACTGATACCAACGGCCCTAGTATTCCAGTTGTCGACCTTGATGACGAGGCGACGAAGGAGGAGGCAGCACCAACACCACCACCACCGCAGCGCAGATTTCGGAGACATTGAGATCCCGAGACTCACCGACGGATTGACGAGCTGACTGAGCAGATGATTGACTCCTATGCTGCTATGACAGTTGACATGTCCCAAAGCTTTGATGATGAGCGTAGACATTGGGATGGATGGATGCATCAGATAGGAGAGAGCCAACATTATCAGCGTAGGATGATGGAGATCCAGTTCAAACAGATGATGGGCTATTCCTTTGATCCATCCCAGCATCCCTACATTCCATATCCACATCCACCACCGTCACCGGATGATGAGGATTAGAGCTGCATGAATTTTCTTTCTTTATTTATTATGTAGTTCAGCTAGGTCCGGTGAGTTTCCTGTTTCTCTAGACTTCTATTCTGACCCATTGGGACAATGTGTCCCAAGTATGGGTATTTTGATGTATTATTTGACTATGTGTGTATGTTTGTATGACTCTATCGGATATTTATGATCTTATTCTGCTTTACTTGGCTTTATGTGTTTATCTAGCATTACATGCATACAAACATATTTTTGTTTGAGAAAAACGTCGAAAACTGGTTTGAAATTTTTTTTTTGTGACCTCGACCGGGATGTTCTTGACTGGACGAGGTGGACACCTCCGATGACGTCGGAACACCTCGATCGTGGTAGGTTCTTAACTGAGAGTTTTTCGAAACGATTTTGTGCTTCGTCTCTGGATATGACCTCAATGATGATTCTGTTTGCAAATTGGTTTTGAAATCGTTATGTGCTCGAAAGGTTTTATGATATGTTTAAGTTGCAAAATGCTTTGTTTAACGTTTTAGCATGCTTAATACTTCTTTTTATCAAAATTATGTTGGATTTGAAGATTGACCCCACATGATGAGTTCTATCACATTCTTCCTGGGATGATTAAGGAAATTCATTCTCTTCTCTTCTTCTTCTTGATCATGCTTAGCCCCTCATATACATATTTACCTCTCTTTACCTATCCGGGAATTTGGAAGAAAGCAAAGAAAGACAAGAGAAAGTGAAGTTGAGATCTTGGCTTAAAGTGTTATAAAGAAACAAATAGGTTTGGGGAAGTCAATCATGATGATGAGTAACTCGGCACCATTCACATAGACGGGTGTTTGTGTCTTGCCAAAGTCGGATTGAGCGATATTCCTAACAGGTCGTGGTATGTGCATCAAAGGTTTGAGGCATCTCGAGAAATTGATGATTGCTGATCTCCTAGGCTTCGGTTATTGTGCACCTCTGTCCATGCATCCCAACAAGTAAAGTATATAAGCAAAGCTTATTGGTAGAAGATGTTGTGTTTTAAAGAAAGTGAAGTAAGATCCTTTTCCCGGATTCTAGCACCACATTACCCTATATAAATCCCACTCTGACACGTTTCTTGACCTCTTTTAGAAGCACTTGAGACCTCGAGCTTGTTGATTGACTTGGTGGTTTAAACTGGATTATACATGATTAATTTTGATAAATATGATTTATTATGCATTCTATTATTTTATGCAAAGATGAACAACTTTCTTATATTTATAAAATGTTTTGATTAAATTTGCCATGAAGCATTCTCTTAGAGTGATCTATGAGTGAAGCACACCACCAAAAATGTTTTGAAATCATTTTCATTGATTTTTCTGATTTATAATTCATTCTATCTTGTATCTAAGATTTGGAACTTGCTTGGGGATAAGCAAGGGACAAGTGTGGGGTATTTTGATAGCATGTATTATAGTCTATATGTTGGGGCTAGTTTAGACGTTTTATCTTCATAAATCTGCATGTATGGATGTATATTCTGCGATTATATTGTTGCTTTGTCTACCTTTGCGGGATCGAGGTCTACACCTAGTTTTATTGTAATCGTAGGTAAAATGGCACGTTTTGCATCGAAATGGAGCTAAGGAAGTTAAGGAGTCATGGGAACTACATTCTGGAGCTTTAAGAAGACCTCAGAGAGCATGGAAATGATTAAGAAGATTTACTTTGGACCAGATTCGAGAGATTTCACATTTAGTTGAGATTCATCTTGGTCAACTACAGTACCACCTCGATCGAGGTGATCTTGAGGAGCGTCCCGACCGAGGCGAACACCCTGCAGCCGGCGAGATCTTTATTTTTGGCTGAGATTATTTATTTTTGGAAAGAAGATATCTTATATTTTTGGCTGGATTTTTGGAAGGAAGATATTATTTTAGGCTGATTTATTTTTAGACATAGAGATATACTTTATAGGAAATTATCTTTTTAAGATATTATTATCTTTGGAAGATAATTCTCCTATATAAAGGGTTGGATTTTCTACAATTCAGCCATCTTTGGATCAAGGATTTTCTGGAGATTTTCTGAGAGTTTTGAAGGAAGTTGAAGGAAGTATTGAAGGATTGAAGTTCAAGGAAGGAAGGAATCATAGTTGGAGTTAGCTTTTGAAGGAGTTTGTAAGATCTTCTTAGATCTCTTTTTGGTTTGTTGTCTTTCCTGATTCGTGAGTGAGGAACGCTTGTTTGTTGATTGTTTGATTCAGTTATTGAGACCTTTTCCTTAAGGTTTTCTTGTTTGAATATTGATTCCTTTTCTATTAATTTGATTATTGTTATCATGATGATTGTTGACTAAGTTTCTTATGCGATTCTAGGGTGATTGGCTGAAAGTTTTGGGAAAGACGATGATAGAATGATCTTAATTCCAGCAAGACCCTGAAAGCTCGAGCTTTTACCTTAACCGACGAACACCTCGGTCAGTTGTGGAACATCTCGACCGAGATGGTACATAAACTAAACGAGGTGAACCTTTCCTGAACATTATCTGAGTTAAGAGTTTAAGTTTGCCAAATCCTATCCTTATTACACCTTTCCTGGTTCAATGCAAGCCTAGGATGAGACTTACCCGATGATTCCTTTGTTTGTTTACCCAATATCATGAGTGTAGGTAATAAAGGTTTATCCTTTATTGGGGTTTGAGTCGACCTTAATTCCATCTTTGTGAGTTATCTTGAGACTTACCCGGTAAAGGTTGATTCTATTCCCTTGGGTGGTGTGTTGGTTTGAGTTATATCTCCTTTCCTTAGTTCCTTGAGACTTACCTGGTGATAGGAGCTTTGGTTTGGGATAGTGAGTAGTGAGACTTACCCGGTGATCTATTACCACCTTAGAAACACCTTCCCTTTGCAAACCTCGGCTTTGTCCGCATTATCCTTTGAGATTTTGAGTCGGAACCACAACTATATGCTTTAATCCCTAGAATCCGGATTTCCCCTTACTTGACTTTTACATCATCTTTGATTGCTTTAATTACTTTTGGTTAATTGCAATATTTGACAACCTGATTATGTGCTTTGTTTCACCTAAGTCCGTGTGATCGATCCCTGGAATGCTTGCACACACCTTTTGGAGCGAACAATATGTCTTACATGTATCATTCATACACATATATGTAAATGATTAGACACATTCAGATCTCTATAACCCATGAAACATGACGTTATCAGTCAACTTCAATATAGTCAATAACAAAATCACTTATGTCCCAGTTGATGATTGCAGACTATAGGATTGCGATAGTTCATAACTTCATTTGACTTAATGGGGTTTCATTCATCAAAATTATGTATAAATAAGTATAAATAAGTATGAAATATCAAATTCATAATTAAGTTAAATATAAAAATAGTGTATAACACTCAACATAATGTAAAGAAAAAAAACTCAAATCCATTCTCCATGATGTTTGATATTGTTATCTCTAGTGTAAATATCATGCTTGGGTTAGGGATAGGCTTAGTCAATTTATTTGCGATATTTTCATATGTATGCACCTTATACATATTGATGTCATCCTTGGTGACTATGCATCGGATAAGGTGATATAGTCTCGGATAAGGATGAAGACATCCCGATTGAGACTCAAAGCCATCCCAATCAATCTAAAAGCTTGCGTCAGTATAGCTCGACGATCAATTTTTTATCCCCCTCCCCCATGTACTAAGATATCATCATTGGTACTTCTTAAGTACGTCGGGATGTTTTTAGTTGTAAACTAGTGTGCCTCTCCAAGACTCAATTGGTATCTCCTACACATGCACAAAGCACATACAACTTCAAGACGTGTACATATGATGACATACATGATAGATCCTATAGAAGAAGAATAAATAATCTCTTTTAATCATCTCGATCAATATGTGTTTTAGGTCAATATATCTTGTTGAGATATATACCATGTTGCATGGGTAAAACCCTTTATTAGAATATATCTTACATTTTGAATCTATTGAGAAAGTTTTATATATATATATATATATGATTTCTTCGGTCATTCCTTACCAAGCTCTCGCAATCTTGCATTTTGAATCTATTGCATAGGTGAAACCCTTTCTTAGGCCTATTTCTATGATGAATCTTTATTCCAAGTATGTAATCATCTTCTCCCAAGACTTTCAATGAGAAAATTTTCTTCAGTGATTGCTTAACAATTTCTAGCATTAAAATGTTATTCTCAATAAGTAGTATGTCATCTACATACAAGACTAGGAAAAACCACCTTACTCTCACTAAAGTTTTTGTATACGCAAGGGTCTTCTTCGCATATGATGAAATAAATTTTTTTGATCTTTTCATCAAACCAAAGGTTCCAACACTTAGATGCTTGCTTAAGGCCATAAGTAAAATTCTTAAGCTTGAATACCTTGCTAGCATCATTTGGATCTTCAAAACCTCTAAGTTGTGTAATGTATACATACCCATCCAATAAAAAGTAGTTTTGATATCATTTTCGAAATCTCCTAATCATAATAATAGACAATCGTTAGGATTATCATAATGGATATAGTCATGACAATTAATAAAAATGTATCGTTGTGATATATGCAATGAATTTGTGTAAAACATTTGACAACCAATATTATATTGTATACGAATGCATTTCCATCATTGTCACTCTTGATTATGAAACTAATTTGTTTCTTATGGGTTTTACACCATTTGGTAAATTTATCAAGTGTCATACTTGATTTTCAATCATCAAATCCATTCTCGATCTCATGGCCTCAAACCATTTTCTGGCATCTAAACCCTTCATTGTTTGCTTTTAAGTAGTAGGTTCACCATGCTATAAGAGAAGAATGAAAAGGCTTCCGTTCATGATGAAATCATCATAATGTCTTAGTTGTCCCCATGGTCTTTTGGATCTATGAATAGGTTCAACTTGTTCACCAACTGGACCTGTAATAATTTCCACAGCTATTTGTGGATCTTCCTTTGAATAGGATTCTTGAGTAACTTGTCAAGTCATTGGATGACTTGGCGTAACAGGCCTCCAAAATTGTCATGTTGTCCTTGACACATCTATGTTGTCTAGTTGTTGAGTTTTTTTCTCTTCATCATGATCTGGTTCAAGATGAATGTTTTTTACATGACTTATTAGAAATGAATTATCTTCCCAAAAAGACAATATCTCTTGGGGCAAACACCTTATGTTAAGTGGGATTGTAAAACTAATATCCAAAATTAACTTTTGGATACCCCATAACATAACATTTATCTAATTTTGGGAACCACTTCTCAGTTTGTAAATGCTTTACATAAGCTTCACATCCCCCTGTATTCAGAAAATCCAACTTTAGAACCTTTTCAATCCATATCTCATATGGAGTATTGTTTATTGTCCTTGACGGGACTTTTTAGTGTAAGCACAACAATGGTGAGTGCATATCCCTAAAAGTATAGTAGAAGGTCAACAAAACTCGTCATTGATCGGACCGTGTCTAACATGGTCTTTTTTTAGGGTGTGGTGAGTCTTACGGCATTGATCGATGATGTTGGATTGATTCTATATATGATTGTATGTCAATGAGTTATGGTAGTATTAGATTTTTCTAGACTATATGTTTTTCACGGTGGTTGACTTTTAGTGACAATACAATCCACTTCTCTCCATGTTAAGTTCGATGTGAAAATTCGGCTACATCTTTGGTACATGACAATTGTTAGGTGACAAAATTAATGTACCTTGAGCAATAAATCTTGACCACGTGACAACCAAAACGAAGTTGTTGTTTACATAACTTTGACTTACTTTCAATATTTTGGAGTTGTGAATTGAGATTTGTTGTATAATTTTTGTAGTGATCAAGATTCTAGAACGCTCTATTTGATTGATTCTTGTTAGTTGTCTTCATTCTCTCTCACCGTCTTATTTCAAACTATTTAAAGAATCACAATTTCTCTTTTCTTCCCCTATGGTTTTTAAACTACTTTATGATATCATGCATTATAGTCTATATTTTGGAATTGGTTTGGACGTTTTATCTTCATAAATCTGCATCTATGGATGTATATTCTTTGATCATTATGTTGTTTTGTCTACCTTTGCGAGAATCGAGGTCTACACCTAGTTTCGTTGTGATTGTAGGGAAAATGACACGTTTTAGACCGAAATGAAGCTAAGGAATCTAAGGAGTCATTGGAGCTACATTTTGAAGCATTGATGAGTTATAAGAAGAGCTCAGGAAGCATGGATATGATTTAGAAGATTGAATTTGGACCAGATTAGAGAGTTTCACTCTCAGTTGAGACTCACCTCGGTCAGCTACAGTACTACCTCGACCGAGGTGATCTTCAGGAGCGTCAGGACCGAGGTGAAGTGATGACGGGAAACAAGATCTTTATTTTTGGCTGAGATCTTCTATTTTTGGAAAGTGATTATCACATATTTTTTTATGGATTTCTGAAAGGAAGAATATCTTTTTGGTTGATATATTTTGGAAGCAAGGAAGATTGCAAGATATTTAAGGAAGGAAATTATCTTTTTAAAATATTTTATCTTTGGAAGATAATTCTCCTATATATCGAGGCTGATTTTCTGGAATTCAGCCATCTTCGGATAATAGAATTTTTGGAGAGTTTTGAAGGAAGTTGAAGGTAGGTTTGAAGGTTGAAGATCAAGGAAGGAAGGAATCTAGTTTGAAGTTGGCTTTGAACGAAGTTTGTAAGATTCTCTTAGTTTGGTTTGGTTTGTTGTCTTTTTTGATTTGTGATTGAGGAACGCTGATTGATTGTTTGTTTGTTTGATTCAGTTATTGAGACCTTTGTGTTAAGGTTTTCTTGTTTGAATATTGATTCATTTCTCATATATTTGATTATTGTTATCATGATGATTGTTGGCTAAGTTCTTTATGCGATTCTAGGGTGATTGGCTGAAAGTTGTGGGAAAGACGATGATAGAATGAGCCTTTATCTCAGTGGACCCTGAAAGCTCGAGCTTTTACCTTAACCGACGAACACCTCGGTCAGTCGTGGAACATCTCGACCGAGATGGTACATAAACTGAGCGAGGCGAGCCCTTTCATGATCCTTATCTGAGTTGAGGTTTTTGTTTGCCAAATCTTATCCTTGTTATACCTTTCCTGGTTCAACGCAAGCCTAGGATGAGATTTACCCGGTGATTCCTTTGTTTGTTTACCCAAGATTATGCGTGTAGGTAATAAAGGTTTATCCTTTATTGGGGTTCGAGTGTGCCTTCATCCCATCTTTGTGAGTTAGCCTAAGACTTAGCCGGTAAAGGTTAGCTCTATCCCCTTGGGTGGTGTGTTGGTTTGAGATTATAGTTCCTTTCTTTTGTACCTTGAGACTTACCCGGTGAGAGAATCTTTGGTTTGGGATAGTGAGTAGTGAGACTTACCCGGTGATCTATTCTCACCTTAGAAACACCTTCCCTTTGCAAACCTCAGCTTTGTCCATGTTATCCTTTGAGATCTTGAGTCGGAACCACAACTGGATGTTCTAACCTCTAGAATCCGCATTCTCTTTACCTGGTTATTATATCATATTTGATAGCTTTGCTTTGTTGCGTGTTTGTTATTGGCAACCTGAATTACCGATCTTTGTTTCACCATAGTCCCCGTGTTCGACCCTTGAATTCTTGTTTTTATTACAATCGATCCGTACACAGCTTTGTCCACGTTATCCTTTGAGATCTTGTTTCACCATAGTCTCTAGTGCTACAACGTTGTGAAGACACTAATCTTGTTCTAAAATGGGAGAAGTGTCACTTTATGGTTAGCGAAGAAATTGTTATAGGACACCTCGTTTCCAACCGAGGAATTGTGGTCGCTCAAGCTAAGATTGAGACTATTGAGAAACTTCCTCCCCCTTGTTCTGTTAAGGGTGTGCGGAGTTATCTCGGGCATGCAGGTTTCTACAGGAGGTTCATCAAGGATTTCTCTAAAATCTCTAAACTGCTCACTAATCTTTTGAATAAGGATGTTGTTTTTGAATTTTCGCAGAAACATCTTGATGCTTTTTACAGGATAAAGGAAACGTTGATTACCGCTCTCATCATTCAACCTCCCGATTGGACCTTGCCCTTTGAGATCATGTGTGATGCTAGCGATGTGACCGTAGGAGCGGTACTTGGACAAAAGAAGGATGGCCGGACCAACGCCATTTACTATGCTAGCAAGACGCTAGATGAAGCTCAACTGAACTACGCCACCACCGAAAAGGAGCTTTTGGCAGTTGTGTATGCTTTTGAGAAGTTTCGCTCTTACTTGGTGGGAGCGAAAGTTATTGTTTACACTGACCATGCAGCTATTCATTACTTGCTTGCTAAAAAAGATGTAAAGCCGCGCCTAATTCGTTGGATTCTCTTGCTTCAAGAGTTTGACCTAGAGATTCGCGATAAGAAGGGATCCGAGAATTCTGTTGCGGATCACCTCAGCCGGCTACCTCTCACCTCGCTCGAGAAGGATGACCTACCCATTGATTATTCGTTTCCCGATGAGCACTTGCACTTATTGGAACATTGGATAAAATCCTTTGTTTCACCCCATGATGAAGATAAAGTATGGGGTGAGGACACCTTACAGCTTATTTGAGGATGACGTACGGTCCAGCTAGCGACCTTAAACCAAGTGCTTCTTGGGAGGCAACCCAAGGTATTGCTTTCTTTTCCCTTTTCTAGCTTAGTTTTAGATAATTTTCTTCGTTTTGTTTTTGCGTCCTCCTAGACAGGAACCAGGTACTCTCTAAGAAGGAATTACAGCTCAGGAGATACACTGAAAGGACAAAAGTTCAAGAAATTGAGAAGACGTACGGAGCTTGACTGAGACACATCTCGGATGCAGTCACAGGACCTCGACCGAGATGTTCTTGGTCAACCGCGGCGACTAGGTCTGACATCCACTCTGACACCTCGGTCCACTCAGGAACATCTCAACCGAGGTGTAATTAAATTCAACGAGGGGTATAAAAGGCGAGACGGTTTCTCACTCTTCCCACTTTTTCCCTCTCTACGACGCACCTCGACCGCGGCCCCTACTCCTTTCAAATTCTCGATTCTTGCTCGTTTTCCACGGTTCTTGGCTCGAAATCACCGGAGGAAGCACGAGATTCAGTTTCCAAGCAACAAACAACAAGGAAAACACTTCAATTTGCAGAATCTGGGGTATTTCGTTCCAAGCCCTAACTCCTTTCTTCTTTCGTTGATTTTGAGTAGATCTGGCTTTGGTTGCCATTGTTTGTTGCTGAAAAGGATATAAGTACCCCATAGGAAGCTTTTGGTAGTGTTTTTGGGGGAAAAAGCTTACAGATTCAGGAAGTGCGTTCGAACAACAGTTCGCCTCGGTCTAGTCGCTTGTGTCTCGGTCGAGGTGTTCTTGGGCGACCGAGGTGTTCTTCATCATGAGCAACAAATCTGATCGACAGTTGGCCTTGAGAGACAAGCCTAGCAGTTCACACCATTCTTCTCCTTCCTTAGCTTCTCAGTTTTCCATTCCGGTGATCCACGAGCGACATCAGAAGGACTATGACCGGATTTGCGGACGCCCCATCGTTGCCCCACATTTTCTTTATGTTGATGCCTTCGAGTGCCTCCATGTGGTGGAGGACTTGAGGAAGATGATCTCCATGGTTGGTTTGGAGAAGTTCATGGCTATCAGAGTGTCGGCCTATCAGGAGCCGACGATGGAGTTTGTGAGTTCAGTGACTTATGTGCCGGAGCATCATGGGATCAAGTACCGGCTGTTGAATAGGAACTATGCAGTTCCTATGGATCAGTTTAGGAAGATTTTCGGCTTCACTACACCTACTGTTACTGATTTTCCTTCCCGAGCGGTGGCTCGGAGTTTTGGGGCGAGATTGCTCACATGACGGACCATAGAGACAGATGGAAGCCCGGAGATTCCCGGGAGCGTGTTATCTTTCACCTTGCCTTCCGCCTTGCTCACCGGATTTTTTAGCGAGACGCTTCTGGCGCGTACTGAGACGCCCCAGAAGGTCCGATAGGGGGAGCTATTGAGTTTATTTTGTATGGTGACAAGAGGAGTGCCAGATTTTGCTGCCATGTTGGCAGATGACCTACACAAGATAAAGGGGAAGTCGAAGGGCGATATCTGTTGTGGTGGGCTGGTGACTCACATCGCCACTTCCATGGGACTTGAATTATCTGGTTGAACACTTGTTGCGGCTCCAAAGCCGCGAAGATTGCAGGAGATGATCACCCGATGCATTCTAGTTTCTCGTGGCCTTGGCACACCCTACGTTGCCATGTCATGGGAGACGACATCTCCACAGGGCATTATATGGTCATCTCAGTTTTCTGTCTTTCATCATCAGTATTGGTCTGCTGCTTGGTTCCCATATATGTCGGATACTAAAGAGGCAGTTGAGGAGGAGGAGGATGATGATGATTATGGAGGTGCAACCATGGAGACCGGTACTAACACCGGCGGGCCCAGTATTCCCATCGCCGACCTTGATGACGAGGCGACGGAGGATGAGAGAGCGGCACCACCTCCACCGTCACCTCAGCGCAGATCCCGCCGCCGTAGAGATCCCGAGGCCCCCGACGGATTGATGAGCTTACTGATCACATGATTGACTCCTACGCGGCCCTAACAGTTGACATCACTAAGCGCTTTGTTGATGAGCGCAGGCACATTGAGGGATGGATGCATCGTATGGAGGAGAGCCAACATTATCAGCGCCAGATGATGGAGATCCAGTTTCAGCAGATGATGGGCTATCCATTTGATCCGTCCCAGCATCCCTACATTCCACATCCACTACCGCCAGCTGACGAGGACTAGAGCTTCATGGATTTCTTTATTTATTATGCAATTCAGCTAGATCCGGTGAGTGTTCTGTTTCTTAGACTTATATTTGACCCATTGGAACAATGTGTCCCAAGTATGGGGTATTTGGATGTATTTATGTGACTTATGTGTTATTATGGCTTGTATGACTCTTTCGGATATTATTGTTTATTTGACTTTATGTGCTTATCTGTCATTACATGCAAGATTTTCAAAACCAATTTTTTTAAAAAAATTTATGGCTCGACCGAGACGTTCATGGCTGATCGAGGTTGAACACCTCGGATGACGTTAGAACACCTCGACCGAGATGAGCTTTTAATTGAAAGATTTTCGAAACCTTTTGTGCTTCTTCTCTGGATATGACCTCGATGATGATTCTGTTTGCAGATTGGTTTTGAAATCTTTATATGCTCGAAAGGTTTTATGATATGTTTAAGTTGAAAAATGCTTTGTTTGAAATTCTAACATGTTTAATAGTTTGTTTTTATCAAAATTATGTTGGATTTGAAGGTTGACACCATATTATGAGTTCTATCACATTCTTTCTGGGATGACTAAGGCAATTCATTCTCTCTTCTTCTTCCTATTCTTGATCATGCTTTATCCCCTCATATACATATTTGTCTCCCTTTACCTATCCGGAAATTTGGATGCAAGTAACGAAAAGCAAGTGAAGTGAAGTTGAGATCTTGGTTGAAAGTGTTAGAAAGAAACAATTAGGTTTGGGGATGTTGATCTTGATGATGAGTAACTCGACACCATTCACATAGTCGGATGTTGTGTCTTGCCAAAGTCGGATTGATCGATAGTCCTAACGAGTCATGGTATGTGCATCAAGGGTTTGAGGCATCTCGAGAAATTGATGATTGTTGATCTCCTATACTTCGGTTATTGTGCACCTCTGTCCATGCATCCCAAAAAGGTGAAGTAAAGTAAAAATAAGCAATGCTTATTGGTGGAAGATGTTGTGATTTAAAGAAAGTGAAGTAAGATCATATTCCCAGATTATAGCACCACATTACCCTATATACATCCCACCCTGACACGTTTCTTGACCTCTTTTGGAAGCCCTTGAGACCTCGAGTATGTTGATTGACTTGGTGGTTTAAACTGGATTATACATGATTGATTTCGATAAATATGATTTATTATGCATTCTATGATTTTATGTAAAGATGAACAACTTTATTATATTTATAAAATGTTTTGATCATATCTTGATTTTATTTGCCATGAAGCATTCTCTTAGGGTGATCTATGAGTGGAACACAACACCAAAATATTTTGAAATGTTTTTCATTGATCTTTTTGATGACTTATAATACATTCTATCTTGTATCTAAGATTTGGATCTTGCTTGGGGACAAGAAGGGACAAGTATAGGGTATTTTGATAGCATGTATTATCGTCTATATTTTGGGATTGGTTTGGACGTTTTATCTTCATTAATCTGCATGTATGGATGTATATTCTTTGATCATTATGTTGTTTTGTCTACCTTTGCGAGAATCGAGTCTACACCTAGTTTCGTTGTGATTGTAGGGAAAATGACACGTTTTAAACCGAAATGGAGCTAAGGAAGCTAAGGAGTCATTGGAGCTACATTCTGGAGCATTGAGGAGTTATAAGAAGAGCTCAGAAAGCATGAAAAGGATTTAGAAGATTGAATTTGGACAAGATTAGAGAGTTTCACTCTCAGCTGAGACTCACCTCGGTCAGCTACAGTACCACCTCGACCGAGGTGATCTTCAGAAGCGTCTGGACCGAGGCGAAGTGATGACGGGACACAAGATCTTTATTTTTGGCGGAGATCTTCTATTTTTGGAAAGTGAATATAACATATTTTTGGATGGATTTCTGGAAGGAAGAATATCTTTTTTGCTGATATATTTTGAAAGTAAGGAAGATTGCAAGACATTTAAGGAAGGAAATTATCTTTTTAAGATATTTTATCTTTGGAAGATAATTGTCCTATATATAGAGGCTGATTTTCTGGAATTCAGCCATCTTCGGATCACAGAATTTTTGGAGAGTTTTGAAGGAAGTTGAAGGAAGTTTTGAAGGTTGAAGATCAAGGAAGGAATCTAGTTTGAAGTTGGCTTTGAAGGAAGTTTGTAAGATTCTCTTAGTTTGGTTTGGTTTGTTGTCTTTTTTTATTCGTGATTGAGGAACGCTGATTGATTGTTTGTTTGTTTGATTCAGTTATTGAGACCTTTGTGTTAAGGTTTTCTTGTTTGAATATTGAATCCTTTCTTATATATTTGATTATTGTTATCATGATGATTGTTGGCAAAGTTCTTTATGCGATTCTAGAGTGATTGGCTTAAAGTTGTGGGAAAGACGATGATAGAATGAGTCTTTATCCCAATGGACCCTGAAAGCTCGAGCCTTTACCTTAACCGACAAACACCTTGGTCAGTCGTGGAACATCTCGACTGAGATGGTACACAAGCTGAGCGAGGCGAGCCCTTTCGTGATCCTTATCTGAGTTGAGGTTTCTGTTTGCCAAATCCTATCCTTGTTATATCTTTCCTAGTTCAACGCAAGCCTAGGATGAGACTTACCCGGTGATTCCTTTGTTTGTTTACCCAAGATCATGAGTGTAGGTAATTTAGGTTTATCCTTTATTAGGGTTCGAGTGTGCCTTCATCCCATATTTGTGAGTTAGCTTGAGACTTACCCGGTAAAGGTTAGTTCTATCCCCTTGGGTGGTGTGTTGGTTTGAGATTATAGTTCCTTTCCTTAGTACCTTGAGACTTACCCGGTGAGAGGATCTTTTATTTGGGATAGTGAGTAGTGAGACTTACCCGGTGATCTATTCCCACCTTAGAAACACCTTTCATTTGCAAACATCAGCTTTGTCCACGTTATCCTTTGAGATCTTGAGTCGGAACCACAACTGGATGTTCTAATCTCTAGAATCCGCATTCCCTTTACCTGGTTATTATATCACCTTTGATAGCTTTGCTTTGTTGCGTGTTTGTTATTGACAACCTGAATTACCTATCTTTGTTTCACCATAGTCCTTGTGTTCGACCTTGGAATTCTTGCTTTTATTACAATCGATCCGTACACTGCGGGTTCGTTCTTTGCAATTATTCTTGGTATAAATATTAAAGCTTGCACACACCTTAGAGCGAACACTTTACAAAGTAGTCGGGCTACAACCTATCCCACAAAGCTTTGGAAATTCGCTAGGACTTCACTTATGGTTGTTTGTACATTGTCTTTAAGTCTCAAAACTGAGTTTTTTTCTGGTCGATCTGACCAAAGTCAGCAAACCTGGGTTCTAAAGCGAGACATCGTCTTCCTTGTATTCGATCCCGACCCCCTACTACAACGGGTCTTGTATGTTTTTGTGTGACTTGAAGTGAACACTACAACCATCAAACATGATATTTCTAGATGGAGCCTAAAGGTCACTCTTAATGATCTATAATATCGTGTGCCACGAGTACACATGCAATTACAAATGTTTTATTTGTTTCGTGATACAAACAATCTTCACCAACAACACCATAGTTTTATCTTATAAATTATCAAGAATCCAAATGATGAATTGACTACAAATTAGGTAAATATAAAGATGTGTATGAAACGAATTGAAAAAAAGTATACTTGTTCATTGGTATTATATGTCGAGTCTATAGCAATAACATAAATAAACATTTTCAATAAATTCCTAGAGCCCGGATGTGACATAAAGAAGCTAGTCAACCCCATTTGAATTCGGACATCTTATTGTTTTCACATAATATCCGTGTTCCTTCAAAGTATGAAGCGCTTCGTGTAATGACCATCTTCTTTCGGCTTATTTCATCCTCATCTTCAAACCGGTATTGTATATGTATCGGATGGAGGTGACATTGTCCGGGACATCTAATTGCACGAATTTTAATATATGTCTCGGTTTTAACTCTGACACGCATTCACACTCCACCTTTTGGTATTATGTTAGAGTCAAGTGTCCTCGATATTCATCTCCCCTTAAATGGAGAAGTATGTGGATGTGCATTCCACGTACAAATCTTTCATGTCCAACTTTTGGTCTTCAATTTGCGACTCATTGAGTTTAAATTGCACCCGTATTTCTCTGACTTTTTTTTTCCAGCTAGTACTTGACACATGATCAGGATCAACAAATATCTTTCTCCTCTTAAGGTTCTAAATATCTCTCGCATGACAAGCGAAAGTTACAGAAACAACTTTTATTCAACCATGATTTATTTGTAACCAACATCATACTTAGGGCTTGTTCCTTTCCCATATCCTGATACGAGTATATCAAATATCGGTATAGGTGTCAATATTAGGATATGGGTATGTGATTGATTTCTGATACTTGTGTTTGGCAAGATGGTGAAGTATATCAAAAGAGGGAGACTTGGGAGGAGAGGGAGACGTGGGAGAAAAAGAACGTGATGCTTGTCAATTTTTAAAGATATCAAAATCGACAAATAAGTAAAGTATTGATATCTAATATCACTTTGATACCCATATACTCAATTATGAAACATGGATATGGGATATGTGATATCTATACCCATATCGCACATCAAGATATGGGAAAGGAACGTCTAAGAGACGCATGAAAAGGAGTATAATCCCCTGAATTATCTATGCAGTGCGTCTGATAAATACAAGTTCAGTACGTCTAAGAGACGCATGTGCGGTGCGAGTAAAAGACGCATTCGAATCGGGTCGGGAAGTTGTCTCTGATAAATAACATATGCATGTGTGAGGGAGAGACTTATTTTGACTATTGCAGCTTGACAAACGACGCTCGCTCTCTTTGAATTCTCGACACCATATTCATATTTGTTGTCTACGGACTTCTAGAAACTTGCAACATTTTATCTTTTATTTTGGTGCAGAATACTCTATTCAACTACTCGAGGTATTCTCTGACTGGTCTGGCTTAGCTTTTCTATCCCAAGTAAAAACGTTTATTTTTAACAATAGTCTTAAAAATAATAAATTTGAGAAATAAAATCGTATGAATAAATGGATAATTTTAGAATAAAATAGATTAAATTAATATAATTAAAATACATTTGGAATATTCTTAATTTATGAAAATATTTTCTAAATCTTCCCCTTTTAGAAACCGATGAAGGCATGCATGATGTATCTGATCAACTTTAGTCTATTTTCTTCTGCCCAGTGAATTCTTGACTTGGTTCTTTGCAGGCGTGAATGTAAATTGGAAACCATAAATGTCGTGAGAAGATGGATGCTTGAATAGAGAAAAATACATATGAACTAGTGACATGGCGCGGAAGCAATGTGATGTACACTTAATGACTAATTAGATTTATTTCGAAGGAGTTAATATTCAGTGTGATTGTACCAATGACTAATTATAAATAAGTTCTTACTTGTTAATATTCAAAATGTTTTAAAATATGGTAGTAAGATTAGAGCAATATTTAAATAGTTTAATATAAGACAAAGAATGTGCTAAAAACTGAAAATACAATATAAAAAGATAGTTAATAACTTTAAAATATTTAAAGTTATACAAAAATAAGCGATAGGGGGAAAAATATAAGGACATCATATTACATTTATAGCTCAAAAATATTTTTCTCATATAAAAATACAAACTCTCACCCGCTAATAAATTTTAGAAAATAAAAAATCGACTATCTTAATTCAAAGGAAGTAATAATTTATGTAATATAAAATTCCAAACCTTAATATTCTCTACACTGATCTTTAGTTTCATCACTGCCAAGTTTCAAACCATATACGAAATATCATATAAAATTAAAGAGCCAAAACGAAAAGGCAATCCAAGCTTGAGTTGAATCCAAACTTCCACCATCTTCTACTACAATATCATGTATTTGTCTTCTTCCTCATAAAATAATTGTCATCTTCCTCATAACATGTATATCTTATCAACTTTGACCACGTGACAATAATGTAGGTGAAATTTATTTGCAAGTTAGTCACTCTATGCTCAAACCTGAAAATAAACACAATATAAAATTAAAAAGACGAAACGATAAGGCAATCCAAGCTTCTTCATGACAGTGTTGTTCTTGAAATCCCTAAAGTAAGAATTTGATATGTAATACTATATTGCTACAAAGCAAAGAAACAATAGCTTACTATCAAATGAAGAACTTACTCGTTACAACCATGTCAATATCCTCAGAGTCAACAACTACTTGCTTGTTCTTTAGTTCAACTTCTCTAGTTCTGCATATTAAGATGAAAAACAATATCAAACAAGAATTTGTAGTTGAGTCAAAATAGGAGATAGTTAGAGATTAAGCCCCAAAACTAATTTGTGTGTCATTGAAGAGTTTTATCAAGCTCTCCAACAAATTTTCAACACTGAAAATGAAATTATGGGTTAGTAAGATTTGTTGAATATATGGATAGATAAAGAGAAAATGCAATAATATAGTGTATTTTGGAGGTGTAAGAATTTGGAATCAATTGTACTTAATGGTAGTAGTTAAGTTGAGAGTTAAATATGGGATTAATGGTAGGAGTTACAATTCATAGGAGTTTCAAAAACAAAATTAAGTGAGAAATAATATTCGGTTTGACAAAATATAAGATATTAATATGAATCAATTAGTGATTTGAGGAGTTATTAGAGGTATGCCATAAGTTGGTTATTTTGGAAGAGTTATCTGTAACTCTCAAATTAAAACAATTGTAATTTTGAGAAGTTAATTAGATGTTATTATGAAAAATATTTAATATGAATCATTAAATGTTTACATTGTGAAAGGTCGTTTGTTCTTCAACAGTTGAAAATATAGACTTTTAATAAAAATCATTCAATGTCCTTAAAAACTAAAAATATAGAATTTAAAAGTTTTTTTTTACCATAAACATCAAATAAAAAAGTGGATTAAATATATAATTATGTATAGATTTAATATTAATAGTTTACACATTTACCAATACATAAAGTGTATACTTTAATAAAATACATTTTTATTTTTGTGAAGATAAAAAAAAGGAAGTGCAAAAACAAAGAAAATTGAGAGAGTTAATTGGATAGTATGTGACAAAATAAGGCAAAAATATGAATCATTTAATGCTCCTCAAAAGCTAAAAATATATAATTTTAATAAAAATCAATCAATGTCCTCAAAAACTAAAAATATAAAATTTTAAAAGTTTTTATTTATCATAAACATCAAATAAAAAAATTGGATTAAATATATACTTATGTAGATTCAATACTAATAGGTTATACATTTACCGATACACAAAAATGTATACTTTAATAAAATATATATTTTATTTTTGTGAAGATAAAAAAAAGAAGTGCAAAAACAAACAAAAATTAAGAGAGTTAATTTGATAGTATGTGGCAAAATATGGCTTTAATATGAATCATTTAATGCCCCTCAAAAGCTAAAAATATAGTATAGTAAGACACTACTGTGATATTGTATGTACATTTTTAGCCATTAATTGTATATGAAGCCAAATTCTCTATTCCTATTTCCCTTCAACGTTTTGTATTATATATGTTTCACGTTCATGAATTTAAGTGGTCAAATAACACAAGAGTTGTACGGTACATATGACTCAGTGTATATATATGTATATAACCGAAAAGACTGTTCTCATTTTACATGGTAAGAGTTGTACGGTATATATGACTCAGTTATATATACACTCGGAAAGACTGGAATTCGTAGTCGGAGGGATTTGGACCGCAAATCGAAGAGTTTATCATGCATTCATACCTTTCATGATATCATACATGCACCTTTTGAAAGACCAAATCCCCTAGAGAAACCCATTAATGTATACATTTTATCATACATGCACCTCAACAAAGACTAGTATAGTCACAACAGTAAAATAACTAATAAACTATTAAGATCTGATCGATCAAACCTCAGAGACGCCACGGGAAGTAGCCAAGCTCTTATAGATCTCAAGAACAAGCCGATTCTCGAAACTCTCCATCCGTTTCTTAGACAGAACCCTAGCCTTCCGTGACGGCCCCACCATCTTCTTCCCGGATAATTCATTGCCTCCGTTAAGTCTTCCAATATCTCCGGCCATCTTCGTCATCATACTCATGTATCCTTCCCTTAGCTTCTCCCACAGCTTCTGCGGCCTCATAATCGCCGTTAGCAACTTCGGAGCCTTCTTTAAGCTCCAAAACCGCTTTCTTTTAACGCCGTTTTCTCCATCGCCTTTGATCTGTACAACTCGGATCTTCCGTTTTGTTGTGGCTCCGTCAAGTAGTGTGTAGCCGTTCTTCTTCCAGTAGTTCTTGCCATTGAATGGCGTCGAAGCCATTCGTTTGCAGTTCGATGGTTTTCTTTAGAGGATTTGGGCTTTTTTTTTGTGAAGAATCAGAAGAATGATTTTAGAAAACAAAAATTTTGAGCTCAACCATTTGAGTATTACCCCTCTCTCTAATATGTATACATTAGCAGATTGGAAATGAGAAAAGAAATATTTATGATCAGGGGAAGACCCAATTGAAGAGGAAGAGGTAAGAGGGAATGAATATTTTTAATTTTTCTAGGGAAAGAACAATTTTTTACGTTTTAGAACAAAATCAAGAGAATTAATTAGGTGGTGAGTCTGGTGACTAATCTAGAATTTCTAAAAATTTGAAAAAATCGCCCAGGATTTACATATTTCACTATCAATTTTTATAATATATTATCTTAGTATGTTTGATTTCGATTTTTCTAGATTTATTTATTGAATTATATTTACGTCCATCTTAAACGTATTCATGCATTTTCTTTAAACATCTCCCTCGTTTCGTACCCGAAATGCGAAATTAGTATTTAATTGACCCTGTATTTGGGGCTCAAAAGTGATATTCGCTCCGCAATCGGGGCCCGAAATCGAAATTGGGTTTAATCAATTCCGCACTTTGACCTAGACATGGGACCCAAACCTAAACCTGCGGTTTAGTGGTTTAGTCGGTTACTGGAAAATGAAAAAAAAAAAAAACAAACTGGTGGTTAAATTGCCGGTTTGGATAAACCGCCGGTTTAGGTTTGGTCGAAAGCCAAACCTAAACCTAAACCGGTAACCTACGGTTTGGCCAAATCGGCAAACCTAAACCTTCGGTTTGGGCCGGTTCACAAACCGCCGGTTTGGACCGGTTCACAAACCGCCGGTTTGGGCCGGTTCACAAACCGCCGGTTTGGCAGTTTGGTTCAAACCGGACTCATGTCTACTTTGACCCCCGAAACCGAAATTGAGTTTAATCAATTTTGCACTTGAGTCCCAAACCCGAAATGAAAAAATTATAAATAAAATTGTAATGATGAATTTGCTTCCGTACACCAAGTGCGAAAGTTAGTAATTTCTATAAACAAATACATATAATTTATCTATTGTTTGATAAAGAATTTCTAGATTAAGGTTCTTAATATATTGTTCCAATATATAAGTTTCTCTTGAATGGAAAATATTATTGACTAGTATGGAGATATTGCAATTTGATTTGTACCAATAATATTTCCAAAAACAACGCATGGACGATAAAATTGCCACCATATATTAATTTTGAATATTTTTAATTTATATTCATAAATTTATTTTGAAAATATATTTTATAGAAATATATCCTTTATTTATGAGACATTGATGGTTTTATAAAATTTAAAATTTATTAGATATTAAAATATATATATACTTATTTAAAATTGTACTTATATATTATATTAATATAAATAAAGTCACGTTTACAAAATTTTTTTTTTTTTTTGAAAGGTTGGTAAGTAACTCCCGGTTCGATTGACTTCGCCGCTCTACATCCGGAACGGAAATAAGTCGTTCGAATCTCGAGACTAAACACTTAACTCTAACACCACATCCCACTAGATCAACTGAGTATTGGTTATAAAATAATTGTTTATATTACACATGATAGGCCTCAAAGCTTTGGTGTATCATAAATAGTCCCATTCGATTGGAGGATTATTATTTGAGTTAGTAAACCATAACATCAACATCAAATGGGAAGATCAGCAAATGAGTAAAACTCGAATGATGACAATCAAAACTTTTAAGGAAAGCAAAGTACTTGCAGGTTTCGGAGCTTTCGTCTTTATTTATCGTGTCTGTTTGAAAACTCCAAGCTTATCAATCCGGAAACTATAAATGACTAACGTTTAACGTGTGTTTCCAAAAATAAAGTTTATTATTTCGTATATAAAAGACTATAAATTATTTAATTTTTATCTAGCATTATTTTTATATCGTTATATTAGTCATAAATCATTTAATAAGGAAACAATTTGGTATACTAGGTTTTTTCTAATTTTGTGTTTAGTAAATGTACCCCTTGAAAGAAGAGTGTGTAGAGTTTGAGAATAAATACAAAAGGTTGGGATATACTTACTTAATTCAAACATTAAAAGCTTAATTACTACTATAATTTTTCAAAAAGGCCTAGTTACCAAAATTACCCAATAAAAATTGAGTTTAATTGGTTATGCAATTGGGCCCGATAGCGAGACTGATTTTAATTAATTCCTCATTTGGGGGTGCAAAATTGAAATTGGATTTAACTACTTCCGCATTTGGGACCCAACGAAATTGATTTGAATCAATTCCTCACTTGAACCCCGAAACTAAACTCAAAGAATTGCTTTTTTAAATGACCTGATTGATTCCGCACTCAAAATGTGAAACGAGTGAATTGGTTAAGTAAACTTTTTTGTCTAATGCAGCGTCAAACAAGTTTTTTTTTGTTTATTCGGAGATAAACTAGACTCTTTTACAACCCCTTTAATCAAGTATTTCTCGAATTAAAAAATAATTTTAAATAGAAGGACTCAATTTATATAAGCGAAATAAAAAGAACTTATTAGACCAAACTTTTCATTTGAAATTGAGTAATTATATAAATAAATATATGCGTTGATCTGACACGATCTTAGTTTATTATGCTATGATTTGAGCATTTTTCAACTTTCTATTTTTTTAAGAAATAATTTGGTTTACTAGGTTTTTTCTACTTTTGTGTTTAGTAAATGTACCCCTTGAGAGAAGAGTTTGTAGAGTTTGAAAATAAATACAAAAGCTTGGGGTACATTTAGTTAATTGAAACATTAAAAAGTCTAGTTACTACTCTAATTGTTCAAAAAGGTCTAGTTACCAAAATTGCCCTTTTTTTAATCTGTTAAGTTAAGCACGAATTCTCATTAACTTCGTGTATAATTAGACGTACGAAATTATAACAATTTTAACAAATATTATACGATGTGGAACCCTTATTGCAATTGACATTGAATTGTCAAAAAAGGGTTAATATTTGTACACATAACTTAAAAAAAAAAAAGGAATTTAATCAAATAAATCTTTTTTATGAGTTTAATTACTAGAAAGAAATCTTAAAAACAGTTATTTAACTAATTTGCCCATTTAAAAATATTTTGCCCATTTAAAAATATTTTGCCCATTTAATTATAAGAACACATCATTCATAAATTCATTGACGGTCGACGGATATATGTGTCTATATATATATGAGAAAATTGTGGAAGGTCAATAAGGACGGTTTGACGATTTCTTTTTAGTTTTGATAGAAATATAAGATTTTCTGCTGTATTATTTATGTTTGAAGAACAAAACAATTATGTATGGTTATCTTATATACAAAAAGAATATTCGAATATCAAAGGAATATTTTATGAAAATATAAATTAATTTAATTATTTTTTGGGCTAATTAGGTAAGTAGACTTTTTTATTTTATTGTATACTAACTAGGTTTTTTATAATTTTCTATTTAGTAAATATACCCCATAATTTTTTTACCACTTTCATTTAGTGGTAAGGTAAAAATAATTAACCCTTATATTAAAAAAGAAAGAATATTTGATGTTTGTTATGTAAATTTTTATTTTAATTACTAAATTTGTTTTTTATTTTATTTTATTTTATTTCCCTTTTTATTTTCTGTTTTCATACCGGATATTTACATACCAGACATTAACGTATCGGACATTTACATACCGGACATTTTACATACCGGAAGTTCTTAACCGAAAATTTTCATACCGGAAGGTCATACCGAAAGTTTTTATACCGGATGTTCATACCGGAAGTTCATACCGAAAGTTCATAACGAAGTTTTTCATACCGGAAGTTCATACCAAAATTTTTTATACCGGAAGTTCATACCAAAAATTTTTATACCGGAAGTTCATAACGAAAATTTTCATACCGGAAGTTCATACAGAAATTTTTTATACCGGAAGTTCATACCGAAAGTTCATACCAGAAGTTCATAACGAAGTTTTTCATACCGGAAGTTCATACCGAAATTTTTTATACCGAAAGTTCATAACGAAGTTTTTCATACCGAAATTTTTTATGCCGGAAGTTCATACCAGAAGTTCATACCGAAAGTTCATACCGGAAGTTCATAACGAAGTTTTTCATACCGGAAGTTCATGCTGAAATTTTTTATACAGTAAGTTCATACCGAATTTTTTTTTACACCGGAAGTTCATACCGGATGCCAATGATGTTTACACTGATGAATTTACAACCTTTACTCGCTCAGGGTGATACTGACAGTGGTCTTGATCGTCTCTGGGCAAAGAAGAATGTTATAACATTTTTAGATACATTTTTGTTGCTTCAAGGTTGATACTTGAATGTTGCGTTTTTACTCATACCATTTTTATAACTTCTAGTATGTAATTCTCCTCTATGTAATTCTCCGGTATGTAATTCTTAATTCTAAACTATGACATAAAATCAGTTTGTTTGGTATAACTTCTGGTATGATAACTTCGGGTATGATAACTTCCGGTATAATAACTTCCGGTATGATAACTTCCGGTATGTGAACTTCTGGTATGTGAAGCTCCGGTATGTGAACTTCCGGTATGTGAACTTCCTCCATGTGAAACTCCGGTATGTGAAACTCCGGTATGCATTCCAAAAAATAAAAAAATAAATAAAGAAAAAAAAGACAAAAAAAAAATTCCGGTATGATAACTTCTGATATGATATGATAACTTCCGGAATGATATGATAACGTCTAGTATAATATGATAACTTTCGGTATGATATGATAACTTCCGGTATGATATGATAACTTCCGGTATGATATGATAACTTCCAGTATGTGAACTTCCGGTATGTGAGGCTCCGGTATGTGAAATTCTGGTATGTGAAATTCCGGTATGTGAAATTTTGGTATGTAAAATTCCGGTATGTGAAATTTCGGTATGTAAAATTCCGGTATGTGAAATTCCGGTATGTGAAATTCCTGTATGTGAAATTCTGGTATGTGAAAATTCCGGTATGTGAAAATTCCGGTATGTGAAATTCCGGTATGTGAAATTCCAGTATTGGAAATTCCGGTATGTGAAAATTTCGGTATGTGAAAAATTATTCATTTCAGAAAATAAAAAAAAATAATAAAATAAAAAAGAGAAAAAAAAACTAATAAAAGAAAATAAAAAACAAATTTAGTTTTTAAAAATTAAAACTTACACTTAAATAACAAATAATAAATAACAAACATTTTTTTTAAATAGAAAGTTTAATTAGTTGGGCAATTTTGGTAATTAGGCATTTTTGAAAAACTATAGTAGTAACTAGGCTTTTTAATGTTTCAATTAAGTAAATATACCCCAACCTTTTGTAAACTCTACACTCTTCTCTCAAAGGTTACATTACTAAACACAAAAACTAGAAAAAGCCTAGTAAACCAAATTGTTTCAATTTAGTTTTACCTACCATTAAATGAAAGTGGTAAAAAAAAATATGGGGTATAGTTTCTTAAATAAAAATCAAAAAGAGTCTAGTAAGCCAAATTCTTTCTTTTTTTTAAAACTAGTCACATTTTTTAATGGCCAAATTTACTATTTTACGTCTTTTATAAATATTAATTTATTAGGTAGGCCCATATAATAAACATATTTAGTAAATATACTCCTAATAGAGTAAGAGTGGTAAGTCACGTCGAGTTTTAAAATTAGAGAAGTCGATAAAATAAAAAGTCATAAAAAAGAGCTCATTCACCAAAATTTTCCCATTTTATAATTTATTTAGATTATGTAATTGACTTTGAACTATTTTTTACTTGTTATTTTTTATAAATGAAATAATAAAATCATACTTCAGTATTAAAATTTTGAATTCAGATCAATCGATGATTTCAACGTCCACAAATGATCCAGTTTAGATTAAAGGGGGTGTATTCAATCGAGATTTTTAAAGATTTTGACGGATTCTTAATAATCATAGGATTTGCAAATTATGTGGGAAATTTTAATTCTATATAGAGTCAATACAGATTCTTTGAAAATCTTATGTGTTGGGGGAAGATTTCTATGGATTTTAGGTAGGTATAAAAGTAATGAAGAATCCTACAAAATCAATGAAATAATAGATTCTTTTAAAATTCACAAACTTTTAAATATCATAGGAATTTTATGAAAAATTTTAAATCCTAATTGAATACCTAAAGATTTATATGGACTTTTAAAAATCTATATTCAATACTCATAGACTTTTAAACTCCAAAAAATTCCTATAAACTCTTAATTAAATACACCCCCTAAATCACATTCTAACTTAATATTAAGCTTTAGGTTCGGGATTAAACGGATAATTCGAATATTTATGGATAACTATTTAAACCAAAACAAATCAACTATAAGTAATATTCAGATCGATCTTATTACCTACCGATAATAAAAATCCACGCAGGAAGTTAGAAACCCGTCTCTGGATAGTGGATAGTGAATTTTCGGTTCAACTTCATTATGGAATCCGGTTAGGTTGTTAATCGATTTTTCGGTCTAAACCGTTGTACCGAAATTATATTAAAAAAAAACCCGGTTCTGTAATTAGGTTAGGGTTATCTTCTTCAGTTTTTCAAATCTCTTTCTCGCTTCGTCTAAGCCGTCTTCTTTAAATCTTCGATTTCTTTGTGTTCAGCCATCGCCTACTCGAATTCTTTCTTGACTTCTTCCTCTAAATTTTGTATCACTTCCGCCTGTGTTGAGACAGTATGGGTAAGCTTGAAAGCATAATCTTCTTCCTAATTAGTTCAATATAAAGGCACTAGTTTTCGAGTCTTTGACGATATAGATCAGAGATGTGCTGATTTTTATTTTTGTGATTTGTGCAGGTGGTCCTCCTAGTCCGAACTCTCGTTCACTCGTCTTGTCCGCCGTAATCGTCGTCATCGGCATTTCAATTTTGCCTCCCAGCACAGTCGCAACGGTAACTAATTCCAATAGCTCCGCCTCTCCCTAAGGTTCGGTGGGTGCTTCTTGTTGATTTGGAAATATTTGTGCCTGGTTGCTTTCAATTGCTAAATTGTTGACCGGTGATATCTTTCTTTTGCATATGCAGCATATGAATCTGAATTCATACTTCTAGTTGATGAATTATGAGTATAAATGGGATTATTAGTCGTACCTGGAAATATATATTCAAATACGGCCCCATTAGGTTCTTGACTACGTATATGATATGTGCACTTGGACTCGATCTCAAGTCAATAGGAGCCGATTAACTATTGCATATAACTTGTGTAGTTGTAGTGGGACAAAAATATACAATTACGCATATAGCATGTTTAGTCGTAGTTTTCATCAACAATCAAAATTTTAAATTTAATGATCTAACTATTACACAAATCATACATGTAGGGCTTGTTTGGTTAGTAGGATGAAATGGAAATGGATTAGAGGAAGGAAAGGAATGGGAAAGGGTTATTGCTTGTTTAAGTTTGGTTTGTTTCCGAAATGGAATCATTCACCTAATATTAACATTTGTAATGTTTGGTTTGTTTCCGAAATGGAATCATTCACCTAATAATATTACTATTTTTAGCTATTGTTTCATAACAATTTTCATGCCAAATTTTCATTATAGAGGTACAATACCATTGTTTTAAAAACAAAACCATAGTTCACTGTTTAAAAACAAATATACGAAAAGAAAGAAAATGCAAAATTTAAGTTACAAATAGAAAACATAAGCAAACCATGCATCATTTTTGTCAATGCTACAAATCTCTCCAACCTAAAAATTTTCCAAATCCAAAACAACAACATTGGAAAAATGTAAGCCTAAAAAAAATGCTTATTTCAAGTGTTTGGTACATTTCACCAATCAGACCTAGATGCAAGCCTTAATGCTTGTGATAATGTGATTAATTAAAAAAACACAAGCACTAATTAACCAATCATTAGTTTTATATAAAAAGCAAGGGAAAAAAACAGTAATTATACTTTTATACAGAACACAGAATCTGTTTTGCAGTACATTTCACCAATCATTAGTTTTATAGAAAGATAACCATAGAAAATCACTCTGTTGGCCTAGAAACATTCGAATAAATTAGGCAAGTTGCAATAACACAGAAATCTGCTAAGCAACCAAAGGCTTTGGAAGCCAAAGAGCATATGGCGCTGTAACATAAAGGGAACTGCGACTAAATCACGTCTAGGTTCGAGATACATGAAGACATGACAAGTTGTAACAAACCCTAATGAATTTGTAGGATAAAAACATTCATTCAGAACAAACCTGAAGGCAGAGATATGTCGAGGATGGAGAGAGAGGACTCAGAGAACGGAAGAGCCTTTCATGAAGGCCATATTTGAAGGCGGGTGAAGGCGGGTGAAGGCGGAGGTGAGAATCGCAGCGACGGGAAGAGAGAAAGGTCGGGGGAGAGAATTTTAGGCTTTCTGTTTTGTTTCCCTTGGATGAATGGGCTGAATTGAGAGTGGAAACAAAATGGATAAAGTGTTATGGGCCCGGAATGGTTTCATTCCATTCAGCCCTCCAAACAAACAGTCTAAATTGGCCAAAGTTGAATGAATCCATTCCACAATTCATTTTTGCCCAAACTAAACGGGCCCGTAGTGTACAATGTAAACACACATGATTGAGAGAATTCTCTGTTGATTGATATAATGAAGAAAATGTTACACTGAATTTATAATACAGAAGATGTAAAAACTAATCATATCCTATAAACAAGGAGATACATCAGAAGTGGAGGAAGAAGTTACAATGGTTATACATAAAATCAGGAAACTAATTAACTCACTAATTGACCTATTCTTTAGCACTTGGTTACCCCCAAGCAAGACCAAGACCAGGACGGACTTGGAGCTTGGAACAAAGAATGGCAATCCGATCCTTGGTGAGTGGCTTGGTGAATATGTCCGCAAGTTGGTCATTGGAGGAGACATGACGAACTTTGAGGGCCCCTGATTTAACTTGTTCACGAACAAAATGAAAATCCAACTGAATATGCTTGGAACGGGCACTTATAACTGGGTTCTTGCACATGAAATTTGCACCGATGTTGCCACACAACAACTTTGGGGGTTATTGTAGAGGAGCACCAAGATCACGCAGGAGTTGTTTGATCCACAACAATTCAGTAGCGGTGTAGGCGAAAACTCTATATTCTGCTTTTGTACTTGACCTTACAACCACTTTTTGCTTGCGAGAAGTCTAGATAATGAGGTTGGGACCATGGAAGATGATGAAGAACATGCAACTAGGTCTATGGCCCTTTCCAACAGAGTTGATTTGATCCAGAGAAGAACAAATCTGTCACGTTTCTTTCAAGCTACATATGCGAGATTGGGAATAGAGGCAGCAACCGAATCAGGGGAGGTAATGATCTTCGGAGGTGGGTTGGGAGCCAAGACGAAATATTCAAGTTCGAACTTTCTAGGGCAGAGATGATGGTAGTGCGCCATAGAGGGCAATTCTCTCTATCGAGCTTGATGCTGATAGACGAGATCTGGAAGTGAAGGTTTGGGGAGGCCAAGGCGGTGGCTGCAAGAAGGTGTTGGGTAGTATTGACCATTGAAGAGTAAGCAGGTTTGTGTGTTTGAAAGGGAACATAAATTTTTTTTTCTTCTTAAAGCTCTATACCACGTAAACACATATATGATTGAGAGAATTCTTTGTTGATTGATATATTGAACAAAATGTTACACTGAATTTATAATATAGAAGAAGATGTAAAAACTAATCCTATCCTATAAAAAAGGAGATACATCGGAAGTGGAGGAAGAAGTTACAACGTTTATACATAAAATCATAAAGCTAATTAACTCACTAATTGACCTATTTTTTAGCACTTTGTTAGACAACAATATGACCGTTACGAAACCATCATAATTTTTGCCTATAAATGTAGTTAATAATTCTATTTTAATAGTTCTATTTAAATAGTTCGCTCATATTCCACGAAGAAGAAGAAGAAGAAGAAGATCCTCTAATGTAGACATCGAAATTTCTTCCGACGATGAATTACAACTCAGTAACGAGGTGTGTTTTGTCGTATTTTTGTATAAATATTTAAAAACTCAAAATATAGATACGTGTACAAGTTTTTAATATATATTGTAGTGTATGAATACAACGGAAAATCAACCCAAAATAGAGAAAGTAAATTATTCAAATGTGTTTACTAGAGTTGAATAATATTTTTCCAATAAAAATCATCTATGAGGAAGGTAGAAACATTGTATGGTGATACTCATATTAATATCATACAAACCAAGTGTTCATTAATGCGGAAGATTATATGGGTGTGCCAAAATTTTGAGGAAACATAAGAGTGGGAAGAAGGATGATGTTGACCCTTTGACAAGGCGTAGATCAATGTCAAAGAAAAGGTATTGCAAATTTAAGATAGTAGGGGATGATCTAAAACGGAGTAATGAAGTTGTGTCGACTAAGTGGAAGATTATTGTGGTTAACAATAGTCATAACCACGATATTCAACCATCACTAGTATTTCATTCATCTTTGGGTCGACTAACGAGAGAACAAAAGCAAAAGGTGAGATATGATTCCATATTTGGTGTTAAACCAAGCATAATTTTGGACATGATTTGAAAGAAATATCCCACAAATGTCACATATACACAACATATTTGCAGCGTTCGACATAAATTGAAGATTGAAGAAAGAAGCGAGTGGATGATAACAAAACAAACATATCATATTGTCGGATTGTAATCACTATATGGATTCTAGGATTCTTTCAGAGACAAACATTATCAATGACCTTATCTTGAGTCACCATATGTCAAGACACTGGTTGAACATGTTTTCGTATGTCCTCGTAATGGACAACAACCAACTATCGGAAGATGGCGATTACTTACCTGCAAAATGCCCCTCTTGATGCCCTCCCAAATGTCGTTGCCCACAAGTGTGTCATTTTGTTTTATGGCGTCAACAATCAGGCCTCCTCAATTGAGACCTCAACCTTCTTCTTCTCCTCCTCCCTAGTCTCTTTCCTCTAAGACCTCGCCCTAACAAAATTTTCTCTCCAAAATGTCCCATTTGGGAACTCGGTCTCGTCCTCCAAGACCTCCTTCTCGCATACCACAAGTGATGCGGGATTAGCCAATTTGAGAGTCCTGCTAATTTAACACCAACAATGAAGAGGAACGAAGGGTGATGATGGCATGAGGTAGTCTGTCCGAATGGATGAAAAAGGATGGGTGAATGGTCCGATGATGAGATGGATCGGTAGATGGATAGATCAAGGTTCAATTCTATGAAACAATCTGGAGCACACTAACACACAACCATAAATGATCATACCGCTACAATCTTACACAAAAGGATAAATGATTGTCCCTAGAGCACAAGAATGAGGCTTGTAATGATTGAGTGTACCAACTTGGTGATTCAACGTGACACAACACAAAACAGTCCAAACTATAAGTTTAAATGAGAAATTCACTCGCTCTCTGCCTGGGGAAGATACACGAACTCAACGCAGGGAATACTTAAAAGTATCGCAATTGTATTAGTTAGGATAGGAAAAGATCTATCTTACGTAAGATTAGATAATATCTAGCTAAGATAAAATAATACATGGGCTGAAAATATAATTAAAAAAATAAAACAAAATCCATAATAATAATTATCAATTATGGGCTGAAAATAAGGTCCAACTTAGGCATATTACAACCACAAAAATCAGCCCTTAATTATTTTCTCTCTTCCGCACGTGAGCATGCATGCATGTGCATAGTCTCTCCTTTTATCTCCTTTTAGCTAGTTTGATCCATTTCTTCTTTTCATGCAAGTCCTTCCTTCTTTTCCTAGTATTTCATTTGATCACTTGCTTTCTCTTCTTCTTGCATCCTCTTTTTACTCTATCTTCCTTCTCTTGTTACTGGGTGATGTCATGTCTTGAGATGCTCTTACATCAACAAGATACACAAGGACCGCCTCATCATGCTTCAAAGGCTTATCAATCATCATGCTTCAAATGCAAAAGGTGGTGACGACAAATCTGGGCGGCGGTCTGTTACTTTGATCGATGAAGACGTCGAGTCTGCGCTAACGAGAATGGATGCGAGCAGTTCCGGGCGGTGTCATGACAGGGTTCGGGCTAGGGCTTTGACCGAGGCGTTGTAGCGTGCGGTGGTGGCTCCGGTTGTTGCGGCAAAGGCTTTCGGAAGTCGACAATGGAGGTGAAGTTTTGTACGGCAAGATCTGGCTTGGATTGGCACCATTCTCCAACCTCGCGTGACAACAAACACAGTTGGACTATTCTAGCAGCCTCCACGACATTCTTGGTGGTACATCTGGACTTGTGATGGTGAGAAAGGGCTAAGGTAGGAGGCTCGGATCTAGACTTGAAGTGGAGGTTTTGGTTTCAAGTTTGGTAGCGGTGATTCAGAATGAAACGAGATTCCGACGATGAATAGTATCTTCGAGAAGGAGAAAGAGATAAAGCTAAGGTTTAGAAAGGGAAGATGAATAGTAACTCGAGATAGGGTTACCTTAAACAAAGATAACTTTGAGAATACAGAATTTCCTCGGTTCTCAAATAACGTCAATTAACTTCATAATCTTTATTTACTTTAAAACCTCCCAATAAATCATCTTTAACTTAATAAACTCAATTAAATCCAAATGTAAATCGTTGAAGAAAATTCTAAAACACAAGTATTACATATATGGATCGGTTGCTACCCATTTCAACAAGAATTCTTCTTTTTCAGTGGTAGATGAGGACAAAGAACTCTGGAGTTAAGCGTGCTCGTGCGGGAGCAATTTCAGTATGGGTGACCTCTTGAGATGTTTCTGCGCGTGCATGATTGACATGGGGACAACGTTCCTAAGACCTCAGGTCTTACAGATGGTATCAGTGGTAACCCTAAGTTACGAGTGTGCTTGCCCTAGTAGCCGGTCACTCGGCTCGGTGGACGGTCATTCGGTTTAATGTGGATGTCAGGAGTTTAAGTTGAAGAATGTAATACCCCGTAAAATTATCATCCCGCATCATTTGAATGAAAATTTATGGTTTACTTATATGGATGGGTTGCTATCCATGTCAACAAAAATTCTTCTTTTTCAATGTTCGAGTGAGGACAAAGAACTCTGTATCTAAGTGTGCTCGTGCGGGAGCAATTTCAGAATGAGTGACCTCATTGAAAGTTTATGCACGTGCATGGTTGGCATGGAGACAACATCCCTAAGACCTCGGGTCTTACATCCAAAATGACTTGCTTTATTCGTAGAACAATAATATATATATATATATATATATATATATATATATATATATATATATATATATATATATATATATATATATAAAGCTTTGTTCAGGTATGACCCTATTTATCTGGTACGGATAAAAGGGAAAATCTGAACCGTTGATCTGGTTGAGGTTTTTTGTAATTTTAGAAGAATATTAGGGGTAAATAGGGCAAATAACTAACTCTTCTCCTCCATCTTCTTGCGAGTTCCGACAAAAGACGACGTTCATCCCGCTTCGTTCTCTCCTTCCCAAACGTTTCTCTAGCGATTCTCGCAAGCCATTCCGGCGACTCTCTGTCTTTCACTCCGGCGCTCCTCCTAAGTGCGATTTTTACCTTCCCGTTCGTCTCTCCATGGAAGGTGAGAAGCAAAGTGAGAAACAAGTTCACAATATACATAAGAGTAGTTCATCATATAAATAAGAGTAGTTCATCAAGTGTTTTGAATAAATACAAGGTTTTATCTCATCATTACATATTGGCTTCCATTCTCTTGATCCGTTATTTGTAATGTGCAACAAAGACCCAACATCCTCATTTTGTTCTAATGTTGACTCACTAAACATTCCCGTTGTTAAGGGCTGCAAACCTGAAAGTACATATAAGAACAACTAATTAATTTTATGAGAGTAGTTCATAATATACATAAAAGTAGTTCCTAATTTGTAAACAAGTAGTTCATGACATTTAGAAAGAGTAGTTTATGCTTTTAAAAACGGAAGCTCTAAAATTATGAGCTAGTAGTTTATCAATGATGTAGAGTGATAATAAAGAAGCTCCAAAAAGTAGTTGCCATTACAACAAGAAGTAATTCATTGCATTACAAATAATAGTGCACGGTACAATTAAACTACTTCATATAGCACATCAAATTAGTTCATGAGTTGTAGTAGGGCACATTATCAACAACAATCCCAAATCAAGCCATTAAATATGTGAAAACTCCATTGTTGGTCTTTAAAACACCATTGTTGGACCTTAAAATCTCAAGTTTGAAATAACACCAATCTAATGAAATTAAAGCTTCATAAACTCAATAAGAACTACAAATTAACAACTACAACAAAACAAAACAGTAATTTGATGTTTCAAACCCATCGAAATCCATGAATTGCAAGAGGGAAATTGAAAACAAAACCTAATTAGTGTTCTTGTTGGATCTCGTTCAAGCTTCTCATAGAAGATGGAGAGTAGATGGATTTTGATCAAGCTTCGTGTCTGATTTTTCTCTCTCAAGCTTGAGAATCAGCAACAACAATCATCCATAGCCATGGAAGAAGAGGGAGCTTGTTCTTTGATACGTTCCGTCAATATGTCGTGATTTCTCCCAAATTGAAGTTGTGTGATATTTACAATTTTGCCACCGCCAGCCTTGTAATATTATCCTTCCATCCAGCCATAGATTGTTATTGTAATATACGGTCCAGATTCTGCCTCACAACCCTACCCTAATTATGTGCCTTACCGGAAAAGGACCGTATATATATGTATATATATATATATATATATATATATATATATATATATATATATATATATATATATATATATAATATTGTCTATAACAGTAACGCTAAATTAGGAAAACATAATAATGCTAGAAAACCTAGATGGTGAGTAAATATGTACACATAATATTATTTCATATTATCATTCCCACTCAAGTTGGAGCATGCATATGACAAATGCCCAACTTGCTCAAAAAATGTTGAAATAAGTGATGGCTAAGAGCTTTGATGAAGATATTCGCAAGTTGATTGTTGGAATGGATGTGACGCGTTTTTATGGTTTTCTTTTGAACTTCATCCCCAACGACATGACAATTCACCTTGATGTGTTTGATACGTACATGAAACACGGGATTAGAAGTGATGTCTAGAGCAGTTTGATTGTCACACCAAAGATTGATAGGTTGATTATGAATTACACCCAAGGAAGATAGTAGAGATTTGACCATTTGGCTTCATAAGTTGTCGATGTCATTGCTCAATATTATTTCATATTAATTTGGAATGTACTAATATTTGATAATAAGATACCCTGACTTGGATTATTCTTCAAGTACCGTAAGACTCATAAGCCGGCATTCCAATGTTGTACCGTAGGATGTTGCAAGAATTGTGACATGATATGCACTGAGTAGGTGAGATAAGGTCTTGTTATTGTGAGGTACACTAGTCGGCCAACTAATCTTCGATATTTATCTGGATCAGAGATTGCCGCAGATTCATCCTGTTCCAAAATATGCCTTGACTCAATTGGAAAGGTAACCGGTCGTGATCCCAAAGTTCTTGTTTCGGAAAGGATATTTAGGACGTATATCTTCTAAGCAAGAACCAAACCACGGGGAGTGTGTGGAACTTCAATACCAAGAAAAAAATGTAGCTTACCTAGATCTTTCATATGAAAACATGATTTGAGATAGTCTTTGAAATGGGAAATAACATTAGGATCATTACTCGTTATAATTAAATCATCGACATAAATTAATATGTGGATACAAATACCTTGTCGGTCATATGTAAAGAGCGAGTAGTCTGCTTTGGATTGAACAAACCCGACGTGATAGAGAGTTTTACCGAGTTTGTAAAACCAATTACGAGGGGATTGGCGTAGGCCATAGATTGACTTGTTGAGTTTGAACACTTTATTTGGATCCGATCGTGAATCTTGGAGGCAAAGTTATGTAGACGTCCATCTAATGTAATTCCCACCGATTACTTGAAGCAACTGCAAGGAAAGTTTTGACACACAAGTTTAGCCACGGGTGCAAAGATTTTGTTATAGTCAATACCTGGACGTTGTCGATTCCCTAACGCAGCCAATCGTGTTTTATGTCCTTCGATCAATCCGTCTGCATTGAGATTTATTTTATAAACCCATCGACATCCGATTGTCTTCCGTCCTGGTGGAAGGGGTACGAGAGTCCACGTGTGATTGTTTTGGAATGCGTCAATTTCCAAACGCATAGTGTTGCACCATTCGGGCATAACAATGGCCTTTTTGTACAAAGATGGTTAAGTTGTTGAATATGTTGTCTTCATGTAGCACAAAGAGATAGGTTAGAGGTCTTAAAATAATTAGAGATCGGATACGTACACTTACCTGTAGATATCGACTGAAGCGATAACATCTTAGTAGAGTGTATCGGTAATAGATTATTGCAATGGAAGTCTCGCACATGTGTATTAGGAATAGAAACACAACTACTTCGTCTGATGGTAGGTGTGTCTTCACCTAATTGGAAAGATGAAGCAGAAGAGGAAGTCGAGTGCTCTCTATTAGTGATGAAATTAACGTCAGAAGGAAAAGTATTACTAGAGGGGATAAAATTTGTCGTTGACGGATCATGAGGATAAGAATAGGAAAGAGAGGGATGTAAATTGGAGAGTAATCGATCTTCAACGGGAAGCGATTGATCTGAGGAGGCGTCATCAGAAGAGGAAGGTACGGTTTCTATGGTTCGAGATATAGCAGGTATCGAGATCTTCATATTTGAGGAAGGTAGGGATTAAATTTCCGGGAAAGTATAAATCGGACGTAAAATTATGGATACTATCTTCGTTGAAATCGGAAACAATAATCCCAAATTGGGATGAATTTGTTAAATTTGTATATCTGTCATTATGAGAAGGAGATGAAGGTCCTCCTACTGTCGCCGAAGGAAAGGAGGTAGAAGTAGGGTTTATTTGAAAAAATAATTGATTTTTATAAAAATAAAAAATATTTGATGAATTATCTTTGGAAAATTTGTTTGAATCTAAAAAAGGTAACGTGTTTTCGTAAAATAATACATCCCTAGGGACAAAAATATTTTTAGTATCCAGATCAAATAAGCGCCAACCTTTTTGGCTAACAGGATATCCAATAAAAACGCATTTCCGAGATCGTGTGGAAAATTATTTGAATTTTTTTCTAAAATAGAAGCGTAAGTCCAACATCAAAAAATGCATAAATGTCAATAATCTGGTATTTTTTTTGAAAAACATTTCGAAAGGAGATTTATCTTTACAATGTGTTTGGATAACACTGAAATCCCGGGAATTTTAAATCAAATTTGGGATTTCCAAAATTCTGTTGAACAATTACCATGTTTGGATAGTGAATTCCGAATTTCTTGAAATTCCATAGAGAAAAACAAAGGGAATTTAAAAGGTCAGAATACTCAGTTGAAATTCCATGTACATTGGTGTTTTTTTAGGAATCCCTCATATTCTTATTAAATTCCTTCTTTTTAAGATTACCACAAAATATAATCCAAACAAGGGATTTGTAAAATGATTCAAATTTCCCTCTTTTAAAATCCCATCATTTGAAAATTCCTATGTATTTTGCAAATTCTTCATCCAAGCACACTGTTAAAGATTTTTGTTGGGGTTCGATTGAACACGTAGCAAGCGGTTAAAATCTCATGCGCCAAAATTCGATAGACAATTGAGATTGAAAGATTAATGCCCGTGTAACTTTTAAAAGATGTCAATGTTTACGTTCAATACGCCATTTTGTTGTGGGGTATAGGTACACGAGGTTTCATGAAGAATACCTTTTTTGGAAGACATTTGTTGAAGTTTGAAAATTTTCGAACCATTATATGTTCTAACACGTTTAAAAATCATATTAAATTGTGTTTGAATCATTTTGATAAAATTGTGGAAAATGTTAAAAACTTTATTTTTTTATTTTAAAAGATAAACCCATGTAATTCTTCAACAATCATCGACAATAGTTAAAAATATGAAGCTCCACATGAGACCGGAATCCGATATGGACCCCAAAGACCACAATGAACGAGATAAAATAGTTTTATTGGAATGAGATAAACTTTTAGGAAATGACGAACGAGTTTGTTTTTACCTATGACAAATATCGCAAGGGACATTTTTAGAGGTAAATAAAATAATGTTATTCTCATCCAAAATTTTAAACACAAACTATGGATGACCCAAACGTTTTAAATTTAAAAAACATAGGCAATACACTCCATCCTTAGGTTCACCCGCTTCAATTAGCATCCACGAAGATAGGTCTTGAATCATACATAATTTCGATGTTCATATCACTTTGTAATTAAAATCAGTAGTTAGACAAACTAACGATATATATATTACATTTTAATCCGGGATCATATAAAACATTAGTAAGGTGAAAATTTTGACTAGATTAATAGTTTCCGTTTGACTAGCGTAATCCGTTAGGTAATTTTATAACATAGGTATTAACCGTTTTTAAATTAGAACATAAATTAACATTGCCCGTCATATGGAAAGATGTTCCGCTATCTAAAATCCAAAAATTCGATTCAATAATACCTGACATTGACTTATTTGATGTTGCATGAAATTGTTTAATTTTTCCAACAAGTTAGTCCGTTGTGCATATGTTATTTCATCCACAAGTTGCATTCGATTCTAGTGCGTAATTGGTGCATCCACAATAGTTGATACGAGTCCAGCTTGAACTGCGTTAATGGACGCCAGAACTCTAGGAGGTTTCCCTATAGATCGGGGGTTGACTACAATAGAGGACGCTGCCGAAGATTGTCGAGATATTGCGCCGTTGGTACCGTCTTTGCCTTTGCCGTTATTCCACCATTATGGATAACCGACAATTTTGAAAGATTGATCCTTTATGTGGCCTGTTTTGTTACAATGAAAACATCACAAATTATTTTTATACTAGTTACCTTCCACGTATTCGTTTGTGGATCGAGCCGCCATGGCCATAGAATCCGTTCGAGTTTCGATTTTTTTGGATGCCTGTGAGTGCACTCCTCTTGAATTGTTAATGAATAAACTTATTCATTGTTGGTAACACCTCTTTAAATATGATACTATAACGTAGAGTTTGATACAAATCATCTAATCCGATAATGAATTGATGAGTTCGTTCTTCCTCTCGTTCCGTAGCAAGTATCTTTGATCACGGAGTGCAAATCACCGTTGATGACGGAAGTGATGCGTTGAGTTCGTCCCACATACGGTGGATTCTTCCGTAATATAAAGAGACGGATTGTCCTTGTTGTCGGCATTGATTGATATCCGTAAGAAGCTTCAAGATTCGTGGTCCGTTACCTATGGAATAACGTTGCTCTAGTTCGATCCATAAGTCGCGAGCGGTTTCTAGATTTGACACCGTGAAACGACTGGACGGATCGTTGTTTGTAGAATCCAGCCGACTAGCATCGAGTTAACGGGACCCATGTGTTGAAAACCAAAGATGTCTCATCTGAACATTTGATTGAACCATCAATGAAACCAAGCTTTCGTTTGGCTCGGAAAGCATTCATCAAATTACTTTTCCATTTGGAAAAAATTGTTTCTCCTAAGGATCACTGAAATTAGAGATATTCCACGATGCTCCGAAGGTTGTAGGTAATAAGGATTTGTTGTTTCAAGAGCGACCATGCTTCAGTTTTGCGGAAAGTGTTTTGTTTGGGGATCATTTCAAGCCTGATACAATGTAATAATATAATTCTTATAAATGTATCCAAAATGACTTGCTTTATTGGTATAATAATATAACATATATACAATATTGTCTATAATGGTAACGTTAAACTAAGAAAATGTAATAATATTAGAAAACCTAGATGGTAAGTAAATATGTACACACAATATTATTTCATATTATCATATTTATATGTCAAATAATCCTCAAATAGAAATACCTATATTGCTATTTAAAAAGTAAAATCATCCTACCATTGCTTGAAATAAATCATTCAATCAACTCCTCACAATCCACATTTTCCAAAAAATCATTCTCTATTGATAACAAAGTCAATCCATTAAGCTTCCGTTTGGTTGCAACTCTGGAAATAAAATGGAAATTAATCTAATTCATCTGTCTACCCTTGTTCATGAATTTTTATAGAATAATTTATTGTATTTTATTTTAATTGTCGTAGAATTTGATTAATTTTGATACCTTTAGGGAAACAACATAGGGAATGAAAATACATTTTGCATGAAAAATGAAAAAAAAAAACATCACCCTATGGATAAAACTTTATGAATGAGCAATGACATATAAATGGATTACATATGTTTCCGTTCTGTTTTCGGAGTTGAAACCTAATGAGCCATAAGTCTCTCGTGTCATTGTAGAACGTATATATTTCTTCAACAACTTCAACTTGAAAAAACCTTTTTCTATATATTCAACAATCACGTAGATAATCAACAAAAACTTTTTAAACAATAATTGTGTTAGAAAAACAATCCATACGATTTAAAAACGAAAAATATCAATTGGTTGCAACAAGTTTTCAAACAAAATATATTGTAAGAGCTTTAACTCTACATGTATGTATATATATATATATACAAGAGAAGCAAAATATATCAAAATATAATACCGTTAACACTAACTTTGAAAAACCGTAAAATACATAATATATATAAATAAGATAATAGTTCTAATCTAGAAATCATTGTCAATCCCCCTCAAGTTGGAGATGAATATCTCAAATGCCAACTTGCATAGTAAATAGTGAAATTGTACTGACTAACGACCTTGGTGATTGCCAATTGATTTTCATATCGAACATGTAGGGTACAGATGACGTATTTTTGAACTTCATCACAAATGACATGACAATCGACCTTTATGTGTTTGGTTCGTTCAAGATAGACCGGATTTGACACAATATGTAGGGCTGTTTCATTATCGCGTCAAAGGTTGGTCGGTTGCTGGTGGATAACATACAAGGAAAACATAAGGGATTTGATTCATTTGACCTCACATGTTGTTGTAGTCATGACACGATATTTCGCTTTTGTTGAGATCTATACACTATAGTTTGCTTGTTAGTTTTCCACGAAATTGGAGACTCGTCAAGAAAGAGAAAGAACCCAGTTATAGTATGACAACTTATAAGAAATGATGCATAATCCATCACAAAAAGCATGCATTTGTAAAGAACTAGAATTAGAGAATAAAATACTTTGTCTAGGATTAGACTTAAGATTCCGAAGAACTCGATTCCCATCTGTCAATGGAGAACACTCTATTTTCTGCAAACACTATGACAAAATACGAACCGAATAATTAAATCTATACGCGTGATTGTTAGATATATTAACCGACTGGTTAGGCGCTAATAACATTCTATCGGAACACGCCGGATGTGTATCTAAGAAAAGTGTGTGACCGGGTTCAATCGGGAAAGTAGTTGGGCAAGATCCTACAATTCCATATTTAGTTTAAATATCCAACGGATATTTTCTATGAAAAAGAAATAAACCGTGCGGAGTGCCTCAATACTGAGAAAAAACAAAATTTTCCTAAATCTTTCATATGAAAACAAGAATGAAGATAGTTTATAGAACGAGTAATCAAAGTGGGATTATTACCGGTAATATTAATGACATCTATATAAATAATAATAATATAAATAATCATAATCATACATTGATGATTGTAAGATTGAACAAAACCAACATACTTGTATATTGCACTTAATTTGACAAACCAAATCCAATGAGATTGTTTAAGTCCATAAATGGATGCGTAAACCACATACATGTGATGGATCGGTGTGTCGCACCCCTGGGGGTATCGTCGTGTAAACGTCTTCTTGTTGTTCCCCGTGAGGTTGTAAATGTCTATTTGATGGAGTTCTTAATGATTGATCGTGACTATTACAAGAAAGATTTTAACATAATGCAGCTTAGCGAAGGAATTGATATTTGAAAGTGTAAAGTATGTTGCACTCTTGATAAGATAATATTACATATATATACAACTAGGAAAATGTAATGTGGAAAATACTAGTAACAGTAACCTTAAACATCGTAAATAATATATATAATAATATACAACATACATGCAATAACCCTAATCTAGGGATCCTTTAAGGCTCCTGATACGGGGATTAGCCCGTCGAGCCGGATCTAGCTCCATCAACACGAGAAGCTGGAGAACGACACCTTGAAACTCATAGTTGCGGAAGCTTGTAAACTTTTTTGTGGAAAGGGAAACTAAAACTAAGAAAGGGAAATATAGGAGGCAAGCAAACTATGCTACCCTTGAACGAACCCATTGATACAACCAGCCAAGAACCAATACCACAAACGGGTACAACCCATGGACTAGATCGATCAAGAACCAAATCCAAGAACGACACAACCCTCTCGTCTATAAGGTGATGGACAGATTATGAGGAACCCATCCCAAACAATGCAAAGCACCATGGCTAAAGAACCAAAACACAATTGCAAATGATGTGATAAACCCGCTCATCGAGTAATCTAGACCCATCTCACAAAACCCATACGACTCGAGCTCCAATCTCCATTGGAGGGCGAGAGGAAAAGACGTTCAATCAAATCAAAGGCACCACAAGGGCTGCTTATCCATTGCCTGAAAAAAAAAACTAAACCAACAATTAATAAAACTAAAATAACTAAGGAAATAAAGTATTGAACCGGCTCTTAAAATGCAAGTGAACCGGCCCCAAATAAACACACTTAACCCTAATTAAAACAAATACAATTAGGCAACTAATGATTACAAGCTTCAGCATCAATCAACTTCTTCGTCTTCGGTTCCGCATTAGCTCCTCCTCAAGTTGCCGCATGAATATCACGAATCCCAACTTGCGTAGTAAATAATGAAATTTGAGTTTGTGAGAATGTCGGCTAGTTGATGTTCTGATCGAACGTTTAGCGGCAAATGGGAAGGGCAGCTTGATTGTCCAACCATAGCTTGATTGGTTGATAATGAACAATACCAAGGGGAAATAGGAGTGACTTTATCTAATTTGATCTCATAAGTAGTTGTAGCCATGACTTTATATTCAACTTCAGCAACTAATCTAGAGACCGTCATTTGCTTCTTTGTTTTCCAAGAAATTGGTGAGTCACCAACACAAATAAAAAAACAGTTAGAGAACGACGAGTTAACAGACAAGATGCATAATCGGAATCACAAAAGAAAGAGTAATCCGCGTATGACTGGACAAACCCAAGGTGTTTGAGGTTCATACTTGATTTCGATAACCAATTGCGAGGGGACTGCTTTAGACCGTAAATAGACTTCTGTAAGTTACAAATAAGAGACGAGTTTGACGTGTAGAATCCTGACGGTGGCTTCATGTACACATCCTCCTGGAGATCCCCGTGAATAAAAACATTACAGACATCAATTTGATGAAGTTCCCAACGGTTTATCGAGGCTACTACAAGGAGAGTTTTCACAAATACAAGCTTAGCAACAAGTGCGAAAGTTTCATTGTAATCGATACCTTGTTTTTATGGTATCCGGGAGCCACCAGGCACGCCTTGTGTTGTTCATGATTTCGTCGGCCTTAAGCTTTGTCTTGAATACACATTTATATTCTATGGTTTTCTTATCTGGAGGAAGAGTAACCACCGTCCATCTATTATTGCATTCTAAGGTTGCGATATAGATACTCATAGTGTCTTGCCAGTGTTGATATTGAACAATTTGTTTGTACGATGTTGAATCTTGAATACTATCAATAGCCTTAACATAACACAAAAATGAAGAAAGATGAGAAAAATCAAGATATTTTGACAAAGGATATAATACCTTACTTGTCGACCGACTAGAATCGAGTGAACCTTGGAAAGTATCACGTTTGTGTACATTGTTGCAAAGGTAATCTGTGTATTTTGAGTTAGGAATAGGTATTCCACTCATTCATTAAACGGAATGTTGTTGTGTTGTTTGATTTTTGGAAGAATCTTGGATATGTGGGTATTGGATCGGGAGGATCGAGTTGATTAAGTGTAGGAGATAACGACGATTGATCTTCAAATGAATTAAGAATATCCAAAGGCAGGATGGACGGAAGAGGCAATGTATCGATCTTGGAGGAAGGTAAGGGATCCGGCGGAATCACAATATGTGGGAGCGAGAGATGATCGTGCATCTGGACACAATTTTACGAGCTCGCTAACAAATCAGAAGAAGATTGATCATCAATTAAGTAAGGAGAACTAATGGGAGATTGAATATTATCTTGAATCGATTTGGAAGAGGAGGCACAAATTCCGAGAAAAGGGGTTATCCCTAGAGGCCAAATGATTAGATGCATTAGCGTTGACCGTTGAAAGTAAATTAGGAGTTAGATGATTTGGCGTTAAATTAGGAGCAAAATTAAATGCATCATATACTAATTGAGTGTGAAAGTTTTTGTCAAAGTTTGACGAAAGTGAATTAGTTGAAAATGGAAAAAACATGTTCATAAAAATAGATATCTATGGATATAACATATATTTTTTAGTCGAGATTATTTAATTTTCACATTTTTGATTAAACGGATAACCAACAAAAATGCATTATTTTACTCTATTATTCAAGTTTATTTGATTCTTTGGGTAAAACTGACGCATAAGGGCTAGGCATCCAAAAACACGTAAAGACACGTATTTTTGTTTTTCATTGTAAAACATTTCAAATGAAGTTTTGTTGTTAAGAACATTAGTAGGTGTACAGTTTATAATAGCATCACCCCAAAATTATAATGGTAAATTAGATTGAAATAATATAACATGTGTCACATTTAAAATATGTCGGTGTTTTCTTTTCACTCTACCATTTTGTTGAGGTATGCAAGTACATGAATACATTATAATACCTTGATTTTCGAAAAAATGTTTTAAAGAAAAGAATTTCAATCCATTATCCGTTTGAAACTTTTTTTTATTGTTTTAGAAAATTGTGTTTGTACCATTTTACAAAAAAATCGTATAATACGTGAAACTTCATCTTTATAAGTTAATAAAAAAAAACTCAAATAATGCGAGAATGATCATCAACTAGAGTTAAAAAAAAAAAAGATGTCCCACATAGAGAGGGTACCTGATAAGGATTCCATAGATCACAATGCATCAAGCGGTCAAAGAGAACATCAAACTTCATCTTTTGGAAGAGAAGAAAACACAAATTTTGAGAAAAGGGGTTATTCCTAGTGATCGAATGATTAGATGCATTAGGGTTGACCGTTGAAAGTAAATTAGGAGTTAGATAATTTGGCGTTATATTAGGAGCAAGATTAAAGGAATCATATACTAATTGAATGTGAAAATTTTTGTCAAAGTTTGACGAAAGTGAATTAGTTGAAAATGAAAAAAATGTGTTCATAAAAATAGACATCTCTGGATATAACATATATTTTTTAGTCGAGATCATTTAACTTTCACTTTTTGATTAAACGGATAACCAATAAAAATGCATTTTTGATTCCGAGATTCAAGTTTATTCGATTCTTTGGGTAAACTTGACGCATAACCTAGGCATCCAAAAACACGTAAAGACACGTATTTTGTTTTTTCATTGAAAAACATTTCAAATGAAGTTTTGTTGTTAAGAACATTAGTAGGTGTACGGTTTATAATAAAACAAGTCGTAGTATAGCATCACCCCAAAATTGTAATGGTAAATTAGATTGAAATAAAAATAACATGTGCCACATTTAAAATATGTTTGTGTTTTTTTTTCACTCTACCATTTTGTTGAGGTATGTAAGTACATGAATACATGTATAATACCTTTATTTTTCGAAAAAATGTTTTAAAGAAAAGAATTTCAATCCATTATCCGTTTATAAATTTTTTTTATAGTTTTAGAAAATTGTGTTTGTACAATTTTACAAAAAAATTGTATAATACGTGAAACTTCATCTTTATAAGTTAATAAAAAAAAAACTCAAGTAATGCGAGAATGATCATCAACTAGGAAAAAAAAAAAAGATGTCCCACATAGAGAGGGTACCCGATAAGGATCCCACAATTCACAATGTATCAAGCGGTCAAAGAGACCATCAAACGATGATGGTGTACTAAGTTGAGTATGACAATTTGCCTCTTGATTGCTAGTAGTTTGACCTCATTGTTGGCTTTTGCCCAATGACAAATGTCATATGCAAGTTTTTATTTTGTAATAAATTAATAGCGGAAATTTCTGGAAAAGAAACTACGATTTTGATTGCGGGATGTCCCAAGCGGTTATGCCATATGGAAAATTTAGAAGACAAAGCGGAGACATGGGCGGAAATAGGTGTTTGAAACGGAAAATGACAAAAACGTTACTAATAAACTTCATCCCTTGGTTCACCCGCTCTAATCACAGCCCGTGAAACTTGGTCCTGTCATGTGGAAAGATGCCCCGCTATCCAAGTAAGAGATACATTACTTAACATTGTTTCGGTGGAAGAAGCATGAAGCTTGTTAAATTTTTCAAAAAGATTTTCCAACACACTGGGAGTCGATAAGAGTAGATCCGATATTAGTTCGACCTTGTAATGTGAGGGATGTAGAAACTCCATCGTTATTGGCATGAGCGTGTTGAATCGCATGACTCACGCCAACCATCGATGCAGATTGTGCTGCAATAGTTTTTGGTTTATGACCTTGGATGCCGACAGTAGTCAGTTGGGGACTTCGAGAGCAATGGTCAGTGTCATGCCGGAGTCGAATTTTTTTACATATGATGAGTTTAGGATTTTAGGATCGTGTATAAGTCTGATACCATGAGAATAGTGATGATGTAAGACCCTGTATATAAACTCAGCATGTCAATAACTCGAAGAGTTTTCGATTGATCATTCAATTATAAGTTTTGGGAATAAACTTATTTTAATGGTGTTATATGTAATAGTCGAAGTTTTATGTCTCTGGTTTAAGCAAATTGGATCGTTCAATTCAGTTGTTTGTCTTGGATGGAAGTTTGAGTTTGACAAATGTATCATATTCGAGATCGAGCATTTTATCAGAAATTGAAAGATATAATAAAATCTATTAAACTGTGATTTCCGGGAATTAATTGAAGAGTAAATGTTACTCAATTATTAGAATTATTCCGATTTAGTATTCACCAATCTCTCCATCGAAACCCCAACCTTCGCCTACTTTCTTTACTCTGCCGAAATCACTATTCACCGTCGGAAAAATTAAACCCGAAAACCTCCCCTTCCAGTCCAAATCCGAGCCATCTCTTCTTTTGCCTGAGTTTCCCTTCACCGTCATGATCTGGATTCAACCATCCTTGAGCCGAGCTCATTGAATCCAATCTAGGCATCTCAAGCCTTCTCCATGGAAACCAAGCCTTTCAAAGGAGTCGTCATCACCACCATATGTGTCAAATCTCGCCACCACAATCCATATTTGCCGCCACCTTTCCTCCGACCCCGAGCCAGGATACGCTTGCCTTCACCCGCCCTCGCTAGTAGCCACCGCCAAAGAAGCTACAACCGTCGGCGATACGCTGAAGGAAGCTCATTGCCGCCGCCGCTACACGAGAACCACACTTGTTAGGCTTCATCTCACAAACCCGACACCACAAGTCAATGACCCCCTTCTAGATCTAGGGAACACACTTGGTGAAGCGTCGGTGCGGATCTCCACCGTGCTCAAACTGTGCCGCCACTGCCGGCAAGGAGCAACTATCGGAGAAGACCAGCATAACTCATGTTCATCGCATCCGTCCAAAGGAAGAAGTTACAAACAATACATTTGTACTACGTCCTATGAGGATCTAAAATGTGGATTTGTCAATCTTAATGTTAACAAAAGTAGTAAGAATTCATAAAATCTTGAATTACACCACTAAGAAAAAAAAACAAAACAATTTACTTACATCTGATACTCCACCAAGAACAAGAAAGCAACAAGATTTTCAAGAGCAAAATATAAAAATACAAGATGTAGCATACAAAGAGAAAGAGAAGAAAACCCTAAAAACTTGACGGAAGAACGCGCCGCCACGCGTTAAGGGTTGAGCCCTGCCTCACCCTTCCTCTACCCCGATACCCCAAATCCCTAGCCCAAATTCATCTTATTTTCTTCTGGATCTTGAATAACCCTATCACCAATTGAATAGTCCCTGGTGTTGATGCAGATCTACATAGAAAGCCACTCAAAACAGAAGATTGAATTCCCAAATCGTTTCCATAAAAGAAGAGACGGTAGAACAAGATATCGACATGGAAAGCTCAGACAAAGGAACGGGTCGACAACCTCTGCTGAAGTTGGAATGTGGAAAGGTTTCAGCTACAAGGATTCAAAAATGCAAAAGAAGAACCAAATTGGATCCGGATCAATGGAGCTCTTCTTTGGTGGCCGTTTCCGGTTGGCTTTGTCTGACTGGCCTCAAAAATGGAAGGAACGATGGTGTCGGGCAAAAGCAAAAAAAAGGAAGAGATGGAAAACCCTAGTAGAGAGGTGTGGCCGGCGACGATGGAGCCGGATGGAGAATGCGAAGATGTATGGGGCGAGTTTCTTAATGGCTTAGTGGGTTTCTCAAGCCGGTAACCTTAAAAAGATGGGGCAAATCATACAGTTGGACAACCGAAAAGGTATATACCCAGAATCACTTATCTCAATCCGAATCATACTTTAGTGCTCCTTTGTGACTATTTTTGAACCATTGTTTTGAACTAAAGAAAACCCAGAACAAACCACATCTTCTCCAAGCTGATTTCTATGTGTTTCAACCTCTCTCACAATTATTTGTGTTTAACTTCTTATACCATGAGTGAAAAAAAAAAGTCCTTCAAAGAAGCTGTTTGTAGTTTCAACGAGCCTTCCACTCAGATCAATGAACAAATGGAACAATGAACAACAAGAAGATATGAACAACTGTGAATCCAAGAACAAAGGGATGAAACTATTTCGGCTAGCAGGTCCTTGAATATCATATGACTAAAGGAATTTGGAATGGAAGGAAAACAGGCTCCTTTGGATAAGATCAAAGACTTCATTGCTTCTAGGTTGGATAAGATCAAAGGAAAACAGTCTCCTTTGGAAATGAGTAACATTGTGATGAACAATACAGTTTACAGTAATATTAATTACAGCATGAATAATGAGATAGATGGTGGTATATTTTGCGTATCACTAAAAGAAATACAAGAAATGTAATGTTGTGCTTCATTTTTAATTTTAGATTCCCTTCAATGATGCTGTAGGGAGTCATGCTCTGTGTAGAAAGGAGATTTCTACAGATTTGGGTAGGCAAAAAACAATCAATTTTGAACAGGTAATAAATAGAAAGAAACAGGAAAAATAAAAAGAAATCAAAGGAACTTGGGTTTGTTGCATTTTCATTTACGGTGTGGACTGGATTTTCAGAAATCGTTTTAAAACGAACAAAGCGAACAAGAAGAGACAAATAATCCTTTTAGAAGAGTTAATATCGGCGGATTTTTGTATAGACGAAAATTTGCAAATCACGTATGGTGATCTAAATGTGCGTTTAATTCTTAATCTTTTGCATTTTTTATCGTTTGTAAACTATCCTTTCGGATGTTATAATCACGAGGATAATGAACCATCTACCCATGAGCAACCATAAAATTACCCAACACTAATGTTATGAATGAGCAAGAAAAAGTTAGCCGTTAAAAAATGAATATTTCCAAGCTTTTGGAATCCAGATTCCTTCCAGAAATTTTGGGATGACTTTCCTTTGTTAAGATGATTCTCGAGTGTGGCCTAAACGATTGTCTTGGAAGATGCCGTAGTCACATGCCCCTGTTGATCGTTTTTTGATCGTGGTGTGTTCGAGGTCTCCGAAGATCCTCCATCTAGGTGGGGGCAATGTCGTGGGATCCACATTTCCGTAGGAGGTATGACATCCCCTAAAAAAGGTTTCTACCATCCTGCTTCCCGGCGGCGAGACACTATGCTAGTTCATCTATCCCGTGTCCTCTCCATGTTTTGCCAACCTCGAGTGTTCCACGTCTTCTCCTAAGGTTTAGTTGTTCCAACTTTTTGGATTTTTCTCACATTTCGATTTTTGCTTGTGGCGAGTGTATTGTTACCCTCTTGGTTTTTCTTTTTGCATGACGATTTGTCCGTTTGCCGGTTGTCGGCCTCTCGATACACTAATCTGGTTGGTTTACTCGAGCTTCTTACCTCTTTATTCAAAATATACGTATATATATTAATTGAGCTTATATGTGCATTCAATTCCGGAAGGTTAATCCGAGCAGGTGTGAGCTTATATAGGAGAGTGTCTGCCGAGTACATAAATATACGTATATATATTAATTGAAATAAAAGTATACTTATGAGTTGAGTTGGAGGAATTATAAGTATGTGAATTTATATATATATATATATAGATATATAGAGATGTATATAAAACTAGTTAATGCCCGGAAATGAAGTAATGTAATTGCAGAAGACGAGTGACGGGATTAATTTTTATAACCTTAGTAAACTATTTTGGAAGTAACCATAGATTAGAAAGGTGTTCCAAAAGAAATATTAGAGGTTAAGAAGTGATCCAGAGAATTATCTACACTAAGGGTAAAACGGTCTTTTACCGTATGAGAATCGTTCTTCCGTAATTCCTTCGCATGAGGTTGGACATAGAAATGTGATATTGATACACATGCCTTCATTGACAGGCGCTTGAGTTATCGAGTACGGACTATCTGAGGAGTGTTAGAGTGTTTTGACTCAGGTAAGTCCTTGTGACTTACTTAGCCAGTTTTTGAGTGTTAGTTGAATGATAGTAGTGGTGTGTGCTATTGCGTGAATTAATAATAATAACTTGCTAGGACGACTGTTATTATTACGTTTAAGGCCCAAGTGTATGTATAACGGGCCGTGACATCACTGCCCAGCTCTGACAGGAGACTGGGAGGTTCTCTATACCCAGACCATGCAGGTACAAGGTGAGATGCATCGGATCCATTCCTGATGGTTACACGGGGGCGGAGGCGAGGTTTGGGAATCCCTCGTGTCACAAAATAAGTATCACTAGAGTGAACGAGTAAATTAAAGCAAGATAATAAATCGGACTTGTTTGAAAGCATGCTGAGTGTTTATATTTATCTGAGTGTGTTTGTGCTGCTATTATTCTGCTAATATTTAGATAACTAGCTAACGGTTCTTCTTGTTGTTGTTTTAGACTTACCGCAGGTTAGATCAGCAGCTGAGTGATCCGGAAGTAGTGGTCAGCCGGGTCTCCGTACTCCTTAGAGCGGGGTTAGGGTTGTTTTGTCTTTCCTTTCCTTTGGTTAAGACAGTTGTTCTTTTCTTTTGTTTAAGTTCTTTAGGCTGCTAGACAGTGTTACATTCATTACTCTAAAAACATGGTTTTTATGAACTTCGGTTTCTTTATTTGTGTCTTGTTGCAAGATCCTAGTAATGTTGTTGTCAAACTGAGGTCGGGATCCATTGTGAGGTCCTAACCAGTAATACTCCGAGTTCTGAGAATTCGGGGTGTTACAACATGGTATCAAAGCTCTAGGTTGGCAACAATGACACTTGAAATCTTCTGAAAGACCGAATAAGTTTTAAACAGAACCCGAAAAGGGGTCTGAGTTTTAAAAAGAAAATTTTTAGTTTTAAATGCATGCATAGTCTGGTTGGGAATAGAAAAGTACGGCTGACCACCACTACTACCGCGGATCTCAGTATGCTTAGTTGGACTTTAGGTTACTGTAGTTGGACTTTTGGACTTTCAGCTAGTAGTAATTATAGTTATTATTCTTACGCAGATGACACGTACTAGAGCTACGCTAGCTACTGGTCGAGGCAGAGGTCGTCCACCTCTCCCTCCAGCTGGACCAGGTAGGGGAGATAGGAACCCTACAGTTAGAGGACGCGGCCGTGGAGGTAGACCCCCACTAGCCCGAGGTCGAGGTCGAGCTCCACGAGAGGATCCCCCAGCAGTGATCATGCCAGAGGCTGGAGTGGAGGAAGTAGCTGAGAGTGTTGGTCCTGAGGTCAGGAACGAGACCGTTGCTAGGTCTGGAGCACAGAGAGCACGTTCGACAGAGTCAGGACGTGTTTCCATTGGAGCGACTGAGTATAGAGAGTACCGAGCCTACGTTGAGCGTAGGGAGGAGGCTGCTAGGACAGAGAGACTTACCCAGGTACCACCAGTACCGGTTAGATCTGTCTAGGTGACACAGGAAGCGCCTCAGGTGCCAGCTGTACCTGAGAGGAGAGTTGTGGCTGATAGAGCGCCTATTGGGACTAGAGCACCGAGGCCAGATGAGTAATTGAAGGCTTTCAACTCTCAGAAGGTCCCCTCATATAATGGAGAGATAGGATTGGAGGTGGAGCACTGGATTGGGCAGGTAGAGACTGCGTTAGAGGCAATACGCTGCCTAGAGGATCGGCAGGTAGACTTGGTGCAGACCTGCTTCACTGGAGATGCTCATTCCTGGTGGCGGACCATGCGTAGTCGAGTCACCAGTTGGGAGCAGATGAGGAGCATTGTTAGAGACAGATACTGCCCTGTTTCGTTGAGGAGAGAGAGATTGCAGGACTTCATTGAGGCTGGGTTTGAGGACGTTCCGATCGCTGCTGCCATCAAGAAGTTCCAAAAGGAACTGACACTGCTTGGACCAGCTGCACCTCTTGAGGAGCAGCATGTCTATCTCTTTTCACGGAGATTGAGAGAGAGTACCCGTTCCTATCTGGCAGGATTTCGCTGTGAGACTCTGTCAGACTATCAAGATAGAGCCTCTGCTTATGAGAGAGACAGACCAGTGTCGAGGAGAGCTGCTCAGTCAGACAGGCCGGATAAGCGGCAAAGGACAGGTTATGCTAGTGGTAGTTCAGGAGTAGCTGCTTTTGGACGGGGACAGACTCAGGGGCGACAGAGTCATACAGCTACTGGTCAGACTTCAGCTGGTGGCTTGCAGTGCCACAACTGCAATAGCTATGGGCATATCCGATCAAACTGCACGAAGCCAGCAGTGACTTGCTTCTAGTGCGGTAAGATTGGACATAGAGCTGCCTTCTGCCGTCAGGGCAAGACTCCATCTCAGCAGGGTTCTTCTCCTACAGGCTTATCAGGGAGTGTACAGAGACCGCCACAGTACAGAGCTCCTAGTCAGCAGCAGTCTTACCGGGCTCCAGGACACACACCACCACAGAGTTCTATGCAGGGATCAAGTCGGGGCAGAGGACGTGGTAGTGTGACTGATACTAGAGGAGCTCAGGCACGAGTGTTTGAGTTGAGAGATGCTGATCAGCCAGATGCACCGACTGCCACATGTACGATCCAGATTCATGACTTACCTGTACGAGTTTTATTTGATACGGGGTGCTACACACTCCTTCATATCTGATGCATGCGTAGATAGGTTGTCCTTAGCTACTGTGGAGGGGATACCTTTTATGATAGGCTTACCTGATGGGAGTAAGGTAAGAGGGACTAGAGAGATCTTTGGATGTCTTGTTCGCATGGGAGATCGAGACTGGCTAGTTAATTTTCTAGTCATGCCCTTAGCTCATGAGGATGTCATTTTAGGGATAGACTGGATGAGGAAACACGGAGCAGTCTTAGACATTGGTAGGAGGACAATGACCGTTGCCACGGAGGAGGGCCATAGGGTAATATTCCGAGGTTGGGACCTCGGAAAGTCAGGTACAGTTATCAGTGCAGTGAGAGCAGCGAGACTGATAGCACAGGGTTGCGAAGCCTTCTGGTGTTATGCCATGAAGGAAAGCAAGAGCCTGACTATAGAGGAGATACCTGTTGCATGCGAGTTTGCAGAGGTATTCAGTGACGACCTGCCAGGACTACCCCCACAGAGGAGCGTTGATTTCAGCATTGACTTGGAGCCGGGCACGAGACCTATCTCGAAGGCCCCGTACTGTATGGCACCTATAGAGCTGCTTGAGCTGAAGAAGCAGTTAGAGGAGCTAGAAGAGAAGGGTTTCATACGCCCTAGCGTGTCTCCCTGGGGTGCACCAGTGTTGTTTGTGAAGAAGAAGGACGGATCGATGAGGCTGTGCATAGACTACAGAGAGTTGAACAAGGTGACCATCAAGAACAAGTACCCACTGCCACGCATAGATGACCTGTTGGACCAGTTGCATGGAGCGTCTGTGTTCTCGAGGATAGACTTGAGGTCAGGTTACCACCAGTTGAGGGTGAGAGATCAGGACATACCTAAGACGGCATTCCGGACTAGGTATGTGTAACACCCCAAATTCTCGGAACTCGGGGAGCTACTGGTTAGGACCTCACAATGGGTCCCGACCTTGGTTTAACAACAACATTACTTGGATCTTACAACAAGGCACAAATGTATTTAAAACAGTTTCTAAAAACATAATATTTTTAATGGTATGAACGTACACATGTGACAGCCTTACAAACATATATAAAGATACATAACATGCATGACGTATGGAAGACTCCCCCGTCCCCATCTAATGAGTACGTGGACCCGGCTGACCATCCGTTCCGGATCTCTCTGCAACTGTCTATCTCTACAGGTCTACAAAACGGATAAACCGTTAGCTAACTATCCAAATATAAGCAAAATGATAACAGCACAAACACAAGCAGAAACAAAATAAACAAACATCATGCTGGCACTCAACCGTTTATTATCTATTATTTAAGTGATTCACATTATTCAATTTAAGTTGTGGCACGAGAATTATTATTAGTTCTCGCCTCCGTTCCTTATCCAACTGGTGTAGGTCTAGCTGACTTCCATTGGTAGCATCACTACAAACCACGTATGGACTAGTCCCGAAAGAAACCCCCAGCGCACCGCGAGCTACTGAGCAGAATGCCACCGCCCGTTACTCTTAGGCCAAAATATAGGTCGGTAATTATATATCACAACCTATCTCTCTAACATTTCAATCACACACCACCATCATCATTTATACTCATATTTAGCAGTCAGCTAAGTAAGCCCAAAGGACTTACCTGATATTAAGCTCGACTCTCTGTAAACCAACTCGCTCTGTAAACTGTAGCAACTCAGTTGCCTGTCAAAGGAGATAAGTGCATTAGCACACTCCCAAGGTAATTAGAAGTCTAAGACTTCTAAGATAGAAGATCGTAATAGGACATAACTAATTACAGTATTAATTTATGGTAAAATGACTATTTTACCCTTGAGCCCGAAACTCCCAGAATTTCCAAAATTCATGTCTAAACTTCTATTTGAGACTCTAAAGTCATATTCTAACTCCTAAAGTTTAGTTTGGTTACAAACTAGTACTTTTCCTATTTTCCTATTTTCCAATAGATCGTAAAGGTCTAACTTCGATTCCAAATATAAAATTCGTAACCGCTTATAAAAATTCCGACTTAAATCCCTAAATTATCTATGATGTCCTATCTAACTTTAGGAGAAAGAATTTCTCCAAACTGTTCATTCAACAGTTTTATAAAAATTCCTAAAGTTGACTACTCCCTTTACAAATTCTATACTTAGCCCAAATCTGAGTAGACTTTGAAAAAACATAACTCCTAAACCACTCACTGGATTTATCCCAAATTTTGATATGTTCTACTATAAAATCTTATCTATAATATATCCAAAATTTAGCTGCAAAGGAGATCAAAATCCTATTTAAAACTATCTCCCAAAACCGAATTTCAGCACAACAGAAAAACTGCTTACGACTCAATCTTGGAAAAATCGTAAATCCCAAACCACTCGATGGATGCCTCTCAAATTTTAATATGTTCTACAACAATATGTAAACTATATCATATCCAAAATTCAAGTCCAACGGATATCAAGAGATTATTCAAAATCATTTCACAAAACAGCATCACTTGCTGCTTTCCCTAACACTCAGCACGTATATAAAAACGTCAACTTTGAAACACAATAACTCTCAAACCGTAACTCCGATTCTTCCCAAATTTTAATATGATCTACAACAAGATGTCAACTATATCATATCAAAAATTCAAGCCTAACAGAGATCAACAGCCTATTCTAAACTATCTCACAAAACAGCATCCCATACTGTTTTTCTCAACTCAGCACATTTATAGAACTGAACTTTGAAACCTCATATCTCTCAAGCCATAACATGGATTCCTCTGAAATTTTAGTATGATCTACTATACTATATCCACTATAACGTGTCAGAAATTCAAGTCTAACAGAAGTCAATAACCCCTCCAAATTTATTCCACAAAACTGCATCTCAAGCAAATTTCCTCAAACTCAGCATACTAAAAGAAAAACTGCATGAGTAGCCAACTTGACAAAATCATATCTTCTAACCTATAACTCAGAATAAGCCAAAATTTTAATATGATCTACTATGCAATATCGACTATGGCATATCCGAAAATTAGCAGAAAAGGGATAGTCTAACGTACCCAAATCTAGACTCAAAGTTGGCTATTCATCACTTCTTGAAACTCGGAAAACGCCTCAGCTTTTCAAGTCATTTTTCGAGGCTGTCAGGGACTGTTTTAAGATCCCAACGGAATTCTAATTAGCACAAATATATACATAGGGTACGGAGGTGAAGTGAAGTAGGGTCCTTACCCGTCAATCGAACCCGACAAGCTCGCGTGGATGAGGAAGAAGGGTGAAGGCGATCTTCTGTTACTTCCGTCCCAGGAGATCTAGGCTTCTCCTACTGCTTGTTATCACTGGAGGAGGCATCAGGGGAGCCTCAGCTTGTTGACTCGATGCAGTCGGAGGGAGGGAGAGAGCCGCTTGTGGCTCCCGCGTTGCTGTCGACGAGGGTAGGACAATCCCGGACGAAGAAGACGACGGCCACATTTGTTGCTTAGGTACTAAAGAGGAGATGAGGGAGGCCGGTTGTTCCCATCCAGCGAAGCCAAGGGGCAGTTGCTACTTGCAACACCGGGAGAGGAAGGCTGTAGGAGGACGACCATCCGAAGCAGCGATGGTAGCGATAATCCCGTAGGCGAGCCAGGGTACTGCTGAAGGTATGCGAGAGGGTAGGAGGTTGCACGGTGGTTGGGGCTATGAAAGGTTGGTGCCGACCTTGTAACAGCGAGTATCGTAGGAGCGATTGGTTTCTTTTGGCGTGCAGCAGGTTACAAGGCTAGGGCAAAAGCGTCTCTCACAAATGGGCCGGTGGAAGCACGCTTGTGGGCTGGAGCAAGGAGCTGCATGAGAGAGGCCCGACTGGGCAAGCATCCGTGGCGTCTTGGGCTCGTCATTCCCGGGCTGGCTGGGCAGGCATGACAAGGAGCTTGCAAATATTAGGGTTTGTAAAAATTTATATTTATATATCTATGTATATATATAGTTATATGGTTTTTGCAAAACTTTAGGGTTTGATTAACATTTCATCATTTTATGTGAGTTTAAGCTTACATAAAATGATACAAATTGGTAGTGGTGTATAACACTAGGTATGTGAAAAAGGTCGACGGGTCGAAATCCGGTTTGACTCGAAAATAAACGGAATTAAAAATTCCAGATATTACATCAGTGCCCCCTTAAAATAAGTTTCGTCCCGAAACTTAAAAGAAGATAACATAAAGACGGAATCCATACAAAAGAACTAAAGCACCGAAAAGGGTCACAATCGGTCAAGACCAAATTTGTTTACGAGGAAGGCGGAAGAAATAGTTTCCGGGTATTACATCAATCCCCACTTAATATAAGTTTTGCCCCGAAACTTAAATTTCTCTAATCGTTAGCTCGGCCTTCAAGGCACAACAAAGGTACAAGTCGAGTGTATCTAATCCTTACACCAAAAGTCTCGTTGTTCCCACATCCAAGTACCCCGCACATCAAAGGTTACCAATAAAACCCTCATTGACTAAGCACTCCCGCCTAAAACAAACAAGTAGTCACACAATATCACACCGATACAGGGCCGAGTACTAACTCATCGGTCCTGAGGTTACAACTATCTCAACATAGGTCTCTAAAGGGTTTCGTCTCATACTATCCACAGTAATTCAGGTAGCCTCAAGGCTTTTCAGAAAACCATTGACTCTTAAGTCTTTTCATGTACTCAAATCACAAGCGTCTACTGCTATGCTCTAGAGTGGTTACCGGATAACTCACTGGTATCATCCGGCTCAACTGTCCGATCTTCTAATTTGATGACCTAACTCGTGTGTGGTAGGTATCTCTCTAACAAATTCGTGGGGTTATAGTTCTAAACCGCCTTAAGGTCTCACATGGTGGTCGTACACAACTCACCTCCAAATTCTTGGTGGCCTTCTTGAGGTTCCTTCTGGTCTTCTGAAAAGGTTCCGAGTATTCGATATAGGATATCACCCTTACCCATCTCCCGGCACTTTACTAAGTGCTTAAGGCTAGTTGTATCACAACTCACTTGGTCTTGTCTCTTAATGTGACTTAGTCATGTTGTTCTTCCATTAAGGAATCATCATCTGCTCACTTTTGGTCTTAAACTTGATATAGCTTAACAATCAAACCGGTGGTCAAACTCTACTATCTATCGAAATCGTCATATTATTTTAGCTATCTCTAACTCCGCTCAATTTCTTACGCAGTATCTAAGATTTTACGTGACATGAAATGTGTCCGCCATGACAACACAAGGCACAAGGTGATCTCGCATAGCCGTCGTTTTGATCATAACTACTCGATAAATGCTACCAACCCATCATCATTGCACTCATATATCCACCACATTTACCGGATCGAGAATATCCCTCTGACGCCCAACGAAACGCGGATCCATTCTGATATAACGTTATATGTAAACTCTACTCCGAGATTATGCTTTCTTTAAGAACGACAATTGGGTTTCAAGTATACTCCTGTCGCTTCTCCTTCTTATGTATCTTTCGACTCAAAGTGGTAGTTACTCACTTTGCTTTCTAGTGCAGACCTTGCACATTACTTTTATTTACATCGTTAAATCTTTCCTCAATCGATCAAGAACATTCCCTCTAGAGTACTTTGTTAGGTATTAAATTCCGAAACTACTTATCTAACAACATGAGACAAGCCCATTCTTCACTTGGATCCATAATAGGGTACCACTCCCAATCTATAACCCCTATAGGCCATACTTACCCGTCTACCTTGATGGTGGTACAATTCTTCCATAAAATTTATAGTCACTCAGCATAGTCCATCTCATGTTAGTTCTCATCAGAACGTATTTCACCAACTATCATCGTCTTAAACTCGACACGTCATTTGTTGTACTCTCGAGTTTTCGGTTCTATGGGTTAGGACTCATCACGCTTTCGCTGCGCTACTTTGATAATTATGTTGTCACCCGCTAATCGTAAGGACATTTTCCGTGAATCCAAATTGATGGACCCAAAACTCTCCCTCTCAATTCCCCATAAGTCCTATCCGGATGAAATACCAAGTACCTTCCTTACTTGCCTTAAGGGACTAAGATAACGGTTGGAAGACGACCTCTTCCGTTTACTTTTGGAATTCTTCTAACACGGATCCAAACTTCCTGACTCGACTGAAGTTTGATCTTAACCAACCGAGAAGTAACCTCTAACACGATTCTCTCTATACCTTTAGTTGTCTAAGTAGATTTTCGTTGTCTACTTGAGGAACTCCTCCAAAGCATCGGTATAGTTAATTCAATAATCCTCAATCACAGATATCTCTTCTTAACTATACATAGCTCGTCAATCCCAAACAACCCTTGCACATGCCCAGTTGATGTCGGTCAGTCAATAGTTGACTTATCTCCATTTCCGGGACTCACTTTTCTCATACCTCTTTTGCCGTTAAATTTCCTGGTGAACACTACTTACTCAAGTTCATCCCTTTATACTCCTTTAGATCGTTCTACATTAAAACTTCCAGTTCCTCCGTGAGCTAACTCCATTTCTCGAGTCCAACTGTGTCGTCCATCTGACATCGGTGGTCCTTTCTAGTTCCTCCACTATAGCTTGTAAGCAAGTCTACACGACTCTCATGATCTTAAATTTCATCCACTTGCAGTTTACCTAGTATGGGATGCTACGCATCCTCTGTCTGGATTGACATAGAACCTTATCAAAATTATATACTTCTTACTCTTCCAGTTCTTCTTTTACAATTCATCTCTACTGTTTGTGATATGTACTCTTTTCCTAGCTAGTAGGTAGTAAATCATTCCCACAATTCCCTAGGTCTCAAATGGCATAAGAGGGTCATTCTTGGCCGTCTAGTTCTTCTTCTTAAGTTCTTAATTAGAGTTCTTGGCTCGAACTCACTCCATGTTATTATTAAGGGTACTAGCACGCGTATCAATTTAGCTTCATATCTGTCGTCGTTGATCTCTTGGAGGGTCCTCCAAATATCTATGAAATTTTTTCATAAGTCTATGGTTATCCTCCTTATCTGCTAACCAGTTACCACTAGTTGACTCGCACGTGTTATGTCTCATTTATTACCAACTAGTCGGTAGTTGACCTTCAACAAGACCACGGACTTATTGTTCTTCTATCTCTTTCGAAGTTTGATACAGTTGGTGAAATCTATTTCCTCCAGCTTCTTTGTTAAAACTCTTTAGCTCCTTCCACAATCTACACCTCTCTGGTTCTCTTATGAGATCACTATACTCTTGTGAGTCCAGTCATAGCCTTCATCTGTCCTCAATAAGTTTATCAAGTCTTCATGAATCTTCTTACGTTGTCCATCGTTTGCTTGCAGTTCTCCGATATGACCGTCAATGTTGGTAACTTAACTTTTAGGTGAATGATAAGTTATTGGGGACTCTCTCTAGTCCCACAAAATTACTTCTCCACATTGTTCCCCTTGATTGGTGTTGTTTGATCCTGCTACCTTTATAGACATTCGTTGTCTCAGTTTTAGACTTCTAGTTTCTTTGATACTTATGTCGGAGTTTCATTCAAAATTCTCGTATCCTTGAAGGACTCCACATGCTTCCATGGTTACAGAATTTATTTCTCGTCATTAGACTCACTCTCTATCTTTGTACCTTTTAATTTCTCACATCTAGGCCAACACTCTATCTTCTTTGTACTCTCATGCCCATGCTTGTTTATGGCGGCGTCCGCCTTGATTGTAACGTCCTTTACTCCGAAATTCTTGGTTGTACTCCGTTCTATATGATTCTTGTTTTTCCATTACTATCTCCATTCTAAGCTCTTGTCGTCTCTTGCATAGTTCTTCTAATTCATCTCTCGGCTTCATACGACAAAGTCCCTTGCACGACTTCCAATTCCTTCTATGTGAGCTGACTCGGGATTTTCTTTCTCATCGGATTGTACTTGTGGTGAAGATTATCTCAACATCTTTACTTCCTTGTCCACCCGTTCACCGGATAATTTATAAGGTCGCCAGGACGCCCACCAGAGTATAATACTCAATCCTAGGTTTGAATCCATTGTCTCGTGTTGAAAATTCTTCAAATCCGCTATGGATTTATCATGAGGCGATAATCGCTTCATGATATCATATCTAAAGGATCTAAAGTATCCTTTAGGATTCTAACGTGCTACACATATACATATATATAATCATACCTTAAAACATATCGATATAACTCTAAATACTAACATCTATCATTCCAAGTTGCAGAGATCCACGGAGAACGATGGTGGTCCGACGTACTACTAACCCAACAACCCGACTATGCACTTGTGTAAAAACAGAAATCCGTTTTGAAAATCTTAGACCCCTTTCGGGTTCTAGTGATTTTATACATTCGGTCTTTTAGAAGATTTCAAGTGCCATTGTTACCAACCCAGAGCTCTGATACCATGTTGTAACACCCCAAATTCTCGGAACTCGGGGAGCTACTGGTTAGGACCTCACAATGGGTCCCGACCTTGGTTTAACAACAACATTACTTGGATCTTACAACAAGGCACAAATGTATTTAAAACAATTTCTAAAAACATAATATTTTTAATGGTATGAACGTACACATGTGACAGCCTTACAAACATATATAAAGATACATAACATGCATGACGTATGGAAGACTCCCCCGTCCCCATCTAATGAGTACGTGGACCCGGCTGACCATCCGTTCCGGATCTCTCTGCAACTGTCTATCTCTACAGGTCTACAACACGGATAAACCGTTAGCTAACTATCCAAATATAAGCAAAATGATAACAGCACAAACACAAGCAGAAACAAAATAAACAAACATCATGCTGGCACTCAACCGTTTATTATCTATTCTTTAAGTGATTCACATTATTCAATTTAAGTTGTGGCACGAGAATTATTATTAGTTCTCGCCTCCGTTCCTTATCCAACTGGTGTAGGTCTAGCTGACTTCCATTGGTAGCATCACTACAAACCACGTATGGACTAGTCCCGAAAGAAACCCCCAGCGCCCCGCGAGCTACTGAGCAGAATGCCACCGCCCGTTACTCTTAGGCCAAAATATAGGTCGGTAATTATATATCACAACCTATCTCTCTAACATTTCAATCACACACCACCATCATCATTTATACTCATATTTAGCAGTCAGCTAAGTAAGCCCAAAGGACTTACCTGATATTAAGCTCGACTCTCTGTAAACCAACTCGCTTTGTAAACTGTAGCAACTCAGTTGCCTGTCAAAGGAGATAAGTGCATTAGCACACTCCCAAGGTAATTAGAAGTCTAAGACTTCTAAGATAGAAGATCGTAATAGGACATAACTAATTACAGTATTAATTTATGGTAAAATGACTATTTTACCCTTGAGCCCGAAACTCCCAGAATTTCCAAAATTCATGTCTAAACTTCTATTTGAGACTCTAAAGTCATATTCTAACTCCTAAAGTTTAGTTTGGTTACAAACTAGTACTTTTCCTATTTTCCTATTTTCCAATAGATCGTAAAGGTCTAACTTCGATTCCAAATATAAAATTCGTAACCGCTTATAAAAATTCCGACTTAAATCCCTAAATTATCTATGATGTCCTATCTAACTTTAGGAGAAAGAATTTCTCCAAACTGTTCATTCAACAGTTTTATAAAAATTCCTAAAGTTGACTACTCCCTTTACAAATTCTATACTTAGCCCAAATCTGAGTAGACTTTGAAAAAACATAACTCCTAAACCACTCACTGGATTTATCCCAAATTTTGATATGTCCTACTATAAAATCTTATCTATAATATATCCAAAATTTAGCTGCAAAGGAGATCAAAATCCTATTTAAAACTATCTCCCAAAACCGAATTTCAGCACAACAGAAAAACTGCTTACGACTCAATCTTGGAAAAATCGTAAATCCCAAACCACTCGATGGATGCCTCTCAAATTTTAATATGTTCTACAACAATATGTAAACTATATCATATCCAAAATTCAAGTCCAACGGATATCAAGAGCTTATTCAAAATCATTTCACAAAACAGCATCACTTGCTGCTTTCCCTAACACTCAGCACGTATATAAAAACGTCAACTTTGAAACACAATAACTCTCAAACCGTAACTCCGATTCTTCCCAAATTTTAATATGATCTACAACAAGATGTCAACTATATCATATCAAAAATTCAAGCCTAACAGAGATCAACAGCCTATTCTAAACTATCTCACAAAACAGCATCCCATACTGTTTTTCTCAACTCAGCACATTTATAGAACTGAACTTTGAAACCTCATATCTCTCAAGCCATAACATGGATTCCTCTGAAATTTTAGTATGATCTACTATACTATATCCACTATAACGTGTCAGAAATTCAAGTCTAACAGAAGTCAATAACCCCTCCAAATTTATTCCACAAAACTGCATCTCAAGCAAATTTCCTCAAACTCAGCATACTAAAAGAAAAACTGCATGAGTAGCCAACTTGACAAAATCATATCTTCTAACCTATAACTCAGAATAAGCCAAAATTTTAATATGATCTACTATGCAATATCGACTATGGCATATCCGAAAATTAGCAGAAAAGGGATAGTCTAACGTACCCAAATCTAGACTCAAAGTTGGCTATTCATCACTTCTTGAAACTCGGAAAACGCCTCAGCTTTTCAAGTCATTTTTCGAGGCTGTCAGGGACTGTTTTAAGATCCCAACGGAATTCTAATTAGCACAAATATATACATAGGGTACGGAGGTGAAGTGAAGTAGGGTCCTTACCCGTCAATCGAACCCGACAAGCTCGCGTGGATGAGGAAGAAGGGTGAAGGCGATCTTCTGTTACTTCCGTCCCAGGAGATCTAGGCTTCTCCTACTGCTTGTTATCACTGGAGGAGGCATCAGGGGAGCCTCAGCTTGTTGACTCGATGCAGTCGGAGGGAGGGAGAGAGCCGCTTGTGGCTCCCGCGTTGCTGTCGACGAGGGTAGGACAATCCCGGACGAAGAAGACGACGGCCACATTTGTTGCTTAGGTACTAAAGAGGAGATGAGGGAGGCCGGTTGTTCCCATCCAGCGAAGCCAAGGGGCAGTTGCTACTTGCAACACCGGGAGAGGAAGGCTGTAGGAGGACGACCATCCGAAGCAGCGATGGTAGCGATAATCCCGTAGGCGAGCCAGGGTACTGCTGAAGGTATGCGAGAGGGTAGGAGGTTGCACGGTGGTTGGGGCTATGAAAGGTTGGTGCCGACCTTGTAACAGCGAGTATCGTAGGAGCGATTGGTTTCTTTTGGCGTGCAGCAGGTTACAAGGCTAGGGCAAAAGCGTCTCTCACAAATGGGCCGGTGGAAGCACGCCTGTGGGCTGGAGCAAGGAGCTGCATGAGAGAGGCCCGACTGGGCAAGCATCCGTGGCGTCTTGGGCTCGTCATTCCCGGGCTGGCTGGGCAGGCATGACAAGGAGCTTGCAAATATTAGGGTTTGTAAAAATTTATATTTATATATCTATGTATATATATAGTTATATGGTTTTTGCAAAACTTTAGGGTTTGATTAACATTTCATCATTTTATGTGAGTTTAAGCTTACATAAAATGATACAAATTGGTAGTGGTGTATAACACTAGGTATGTGAAAAAGGTTGACGGGTCGAAATCCGGTTTGACTCGAAAATAAACGGAATTAAAAATTCCGGATATTACAGTATGGTCATTATGAGTTCGTAGTGATGCCATTCGGGCTCACTAATGCACCAGCGGTGTTCATGGAGTTGATGAATGGGATATTCATTGACTTCTTAGACCAGTTTGTAGTGGTCTTCATTGACGACATCCTAGTCTACTCTAGGAGTCGAGAGGAGCATACCGGACACTTGAGGACAGTACTGCAGATCCTACAGGATAGCCAGCTGTATTCTAAGCTATCCAAGTGTGGGTTTTGGATGTCAGAGGTGGCTTTCTTAGGTCACGTGGTGACTGCTGAGGGTATTAAGGTCGATCAGGCGAAGATCGAGTCAGTATCTTCTTGGCAACCTCCTAAGAATGTTAAGGAGGTTCGCAGCTTTCTAGGTTTAGCAGGTTACTATCGCCGGTTTGTGGAAGGGTTCTCGTTGATTGCCCGACCACTTACTTGTCTTCTGAGGAAGACCACTCGGTTTGTCTAGTCTGAGCCGTGTCAGCAGAGTTTCGAGGAGCTGAAGAGGAGATTGACGTCCGCTCCGATTTTAGCACAACCTGAGGGTATTGATGACTTCGTGGTATATAGTGATGCATCCAAGCTGGGCTTGGGGTGTGTTTTGATGCAGAGGGGTAAGGTCATAGCCTATGCGTCTCGACAGTTGAAGACGTATGAGGAGAACTACCCCACACATGATCTAGAGTTGGCTGCAGTAGTCCATGCTCTAAAGATCTGGCGTCACTATCTCTATGGGGCGACATGCCAGATCTTTACAGACCACAAGAGTCTGAAGTACATATTCACTCAGAGAGAGTTGAATAACCGCCAGAGGCGGTGGTTAGAGTTGATCAAGGACTTCGACCTTGAGATCCTTTACCACCCCGGAAAGGCGAATGTGGTAGCTGATGCTTTGAGCCGGAAGACGCCTAGAGAGAGGGCGATAGCCCGGTTGACAGTACAGCCACAGTTGCAGAGGGACTTGGCTTGGTTGGAGATAGAGATTCAGTTTCCCGATACCGATGGTCAGTTGTCTACCATGGAGTTACTTCCTGATCTGTTGGATGAGATCCGACAGAAGCAGGAGACTTGCCCCACTTTGATCAGGATCCGAGACAGGATGTCTTGAGATGAGGCCCCACAGTTTACTATTGGTGCAGATGGAGTGATGAGACGTCAGGATCGCGTTTGTGTACCGTCAGACAGTGAGTTGAGACAGAGGATACTAGGTGAGGCTCATGCTACCCCATACTCAGTACATCCTGGAGCGAGTAAGATGTACAAGGATGTGAGACGGTTCTTCTGGTGGGGCGGTTTGAAGCCCGATGTGACTCGATATGTAGCTCAGTGCGCGACCTGCCAGCAGGTCAAGATTGAGCACCGTAGGTCTGGAGGAGAGCTCCACCCACTTCCAATACCACAGTGGAAGTGGGAGGATATATCTATGGATTTTGTCACTGGTTTGAGACTCAACAGAGGATTTGATGCTATTTGGGTAGTGGTAGACCGCTTGACGAAGACCGCACGTTTCATTCCCATTAAGGAAACGTGGCCGGTGAGTCGTCTGGCTGAGGAGTTCACCAGGCACATTGTGAGACTCCATGGGGTACCGAGGACTATCGTCTCTGACAGAGATGGACGTTTTACCTCGAGATTTTGGCAGCAGGTACATACTGCTTTGGGGACGAGTCTCCACTTCACTACAGCCTATCATCCACAGACAGACGGACAGTCTGAGCGGACCATTCAGACCTTAGAGGACATGCTTCGGGCGTGTGTACTAGACTAGGGACAGGTATGGCCAGATCATCTTCCACTGGTAGAGTTTTCGTATAATAATAGCTGGCACGCGTCTATTGGGATGACTCCTTATGAGGCTTTGTATGGGCGGAGATGTCGTACACCATTATGTTGGGATGAGCCCAACAGAGTTGATGGAGTAGCTCCAGATCAGATACAGGATGACATCGCTCGGATTGCCCTAGTCCGAGAGCGAAGCAGCTCAGAGTCGTCAGAAGTCCTACGCCGACAAAAGGCGTCGACCTTCGGAGTTTAGAGTGGGTGCTCAGGTGTGGTTGAGAGTGTCACCTACGAGAGGAGTCAGGCGTTTCAGCATTAAGGGAAAGCTGAGTCCCCGATATGTCGGACCTTTTGAGATCCTGGAGAGAGTTGGGGAGGTGGCCTACCGACTAGCACTACCGCCGAGACTAGAGAGTGTCCATCCGGTCTTTCATGTATCTCAGTTGAAAGAGTACATTCCGGATCCGAGACACGTCATCAGCCATGAGGATCTGACAGTTGAGCCTGACCATACATTTGTAGAGTACCCAGTAGCTGTCTTGGAGCGTAGTACCAGACGTCTACGATCCAAGGAGATACCTATGCTGAGGATTCAGTGGTCTAGGAGAGGAGCTGATGAGGCCACTTGGGAGACTGAGGAGAGTATTAGACGTAACTATCCCGAGTTCTTTGCGGGGTTAGAGGTTACTCCTGTTTGACGAGTTAGTACTCGGATGTTGTGTTGTTTGACTTTTTAGGTTTTTATATTGATTTGAGTGTTTCTGTTTTTGTGAGACTTGTCTATGTGATGGTTGAGTAGTTGCATGGTAGAAAATGAAATTGTCGAGAAAATTAAATACCGAAGGAAATGGGTGAGTAAGAGGAACATTCTAAGTTTCGGGACGAAACTTCTTTTAAGGGGGCACTAATGTAATAACCGAAAATTTTAAGTTCCAGTAAAGTGAAATTAAACAAAGTCCGATGAGACCATCGTAAATAAATAAATAAGTAAAATAAAACGAGTTTAGTTCTATCATTTTATGTGACCTAGATTCACATAAAATGATAAATTAAATGACCGAAAATAATTTACGTTGTTAAAATAAAAATAATTATAATTTATAAATACGGAATTTAATTCCGTATTATATAAATTTCCGCACAAAATTAACGGATTATGAGTTCCGTTTTAATACATGAGATCACCGCTCAGTTGGGCCAACCATCAGCCCACTTTCCTAAGCCCATTTCAAAATTTAATTAAAAACCCTAATTAAACTAATCTAACCTAATCCTACTCTAATTAACCTACCGCATCGTCGTTCTTCTGGACAAAGGAAAGCAGCCGCTACTGCCTCGTGTCTCTCTCGCGCGACTGGAACCGCAACGGCCTTAGCCACCACGCCGGAGCCACCGCGTAGCCCTCGTCGACCGTCCTCGTTCGCCGGCGACGACAGGCCGCCAGGTGAGCCGCCCTTCCCCTTTCTCCTTCCCTGTTTCTGTTATCGGGGTAACCCGTTTTCCTCCGCAGCCGCGACAGCAAGTACAACGCCACACCATTGCTGACCCTCCTGCCTCCACCACCGAGCCGCGCCGCTTCAGCCGTCCGCCGCAGTGACGCCGGTAAGGTTGTGCCTCCTTCCTTCCGCCTCCCTCCTTTCTTTCCGTTTCTGTTTCGAGCCCGAAGACCTTAACCCGCCGCCTCTCTACAGTGCAGCCGCGCCACGCCACCCAGACGGCCGCCTGCCGGATTCGGTCGACCACCAGGTGAGTCGTCCGCCTCTCCTTCTTCCCCTTCTATTCCGGTGCGTTGGCTAACGCTTTGCTGCTGTTGTGCTGAACCAGCAGGACCTTCCGCCAGTTGAACCGCCTCCCTGTTGTTCCGTACCCAGGACGTCGCCACCACCGGAACACTAGTACACCGCCTGGGACTCACCTCGCCGGACTGCAGCTCCGGTAAGCCGGCTTCTCCACCCCTCCTTTCCACTGCAGTAGGTTTATACGTAGAATTGGGAAGTAGAATGAGTTTTTTTTCTGCAGTATGTATATATGTATAGATTAATATGTATAAGGGACGTAAATGTGCATATATATATATATATATATATATATATATATATATATATATATATATATATACGGGTATGGTGTTGGTATATGGTGAGGAAACGAAAGTGGAGATGCAAGATGTGTATGAATAAGTTAGTTCGGAATATATATATATATATATATATATATATATATATATATATATATATATATATATATATATATATATATATATATATATATATATATAGGATACATAAGCACATATGTACATTCAATTCCGGAAGGTTAATCCGAGCAGGTGTGAGCTTATATAGGAGAGTGTCTGCCGAGTACATAAATATACGTATATATATTAATTGAAATAAAAGTATACTTATGAGTTGAGTTGGAGGAATTATAAGTATGTGAATTTATATATATATATATATAGATATATAGAGATGTATATAAAACTAGTTAATGCCCGGAAATGAAGTAATGTAATTGCAGAAGACGAGTGACGGGATTAATTTTTATAACCTTAGTAAACTATTTTGGAAGTAACCATAGATTAGAAAGGTGTTCCAAAAGAAATATTAGAGGTTAAGAAGTGATCCAGAGAATTATCTACACTAAGGGTAAAACGGTCTTTTACCGTATGAGAATCGTTCTTCCGTAATTCCTTCGCATGAGGTTGGACATAGAAATGTGATATTGATACACATGCCTTCATTGACAGGCGCTTGAGTTATCGAGTACGGACTATCTGAGGAGTGTTAGAGTGTTTTGACTCAGGTAAGTCCTTGTGACTTACTTAGCCAGTTTTTGAGTGTTAGTTGAATGATAGTAGTGGTGTGTGCTATTGCGTGAATTAATAATAATAACTTGCTAGGACGACTGTTATTATTACGTTTAAGGCCCAAGTGTATGTATAACGGGCCGTGACATCACTGCCCAGCTCTGACAGGAGACTGGGAGGTTCTCTATACCCAGACCATGCAGGTACAAGGTGAGATGCATCGGATCCATTCCTGATGGTTACACGGGGGCGGAGGCGAGGTTTGGGAATCCCTCGTGTCACAAAATAAGTATCACTAGAGTGAACGAGTAAATTAAAGCAAGATAATAAATCGGACTTGTTTGAAAGCATGCTGAGTGTTTATATTTATCTGAGTGTGTTTGTGCTGCTATTATTCTGCTAATATTTAGATAACTAGCTAACGGTTCTTCTTGTTGTTGTTTTAGACTTACCGCAGGTTAGATCAGCAGCTGAGTGATCCGGAAGTAGTGGTCAGCCGGGTCTCCGTACTCCTTAGAGCGGGGTTGGGGTTGTTTTGTCTTTCCTTTCCTTTGGTTAAGACAGTTGTTCTTTTCTTTTGTTTAAGTTCTTTAGGCTGCTAGACAGTGTTGCATTCATTACTCTAAAAACATGGTTTTTATGAACTTCGGTTTCTTTATTTGTGTCTTGTTGCAAGATCCTAGTAATGTTGTTGTCAAACTGAGGTCGGGATCCATTGTGAGGTCCTAACCAGTAATACTCCGAGTTCTGAGAATTCGGGGTGTTACAGACATTGACAAACAAAAGAAAACAAACAATAGTAAGTAACTTCAATTGCATGTACTATCTATGATGCATGAATAAAGTCCTATAAGATACTGAAAAAAGAGGAGAAGATTGGTGAAATAAGACACCTTTTGTAATTTATAGACTAACTAGACACCCTATTTTTACAATTAAAAAATAAAGATAAAATTGAGTGTATATGACCAAAATTATGGAAATTCAAAGATTCTTATTTATCTTTTTAATTATAATAAGTAAAAGATTGCGTCAAAATTATGGAAATTCAAAGATTCTTATTTATTATAGGAGAGAGAATATTCACTTATATGGTAATATCATTTATTATTTTCTATTTGATCTTTTCTATATAAATTAGGATGTCTACTTTGTTAATAGAAAAATAAAGGACAATTTTGGTAACTAGGCCTTTTTTTTAAAAACTATAGTAGTAACTAGGCTTTTTAATGTTTCAATTAAGTAAATATACCCCAACCTTTTGTATTTATTCTCAAACTCTACACACCCTTCTCTCAAGGGATACATTTACTAAAAACAAAACTAGAAAAAGCCTAATAAACCAAATTATTTCAAAAATAAAAGGTACCTACTTTATGCACAAAGATACGTAAAATACCTAATTAACCAACTCATTCAAAAAAGAGTAGCAAACAACTTTAACTAACAAGAGAAAAAGAAATAAGAACACCAATAAAAAACATATGTTTATAGCTCCATAAACTTTTGATATGAATGATTCTTGAATCAAACTGATATAATAATATCACCTTAATGTTTTAGTTTTGATATTTCAAATCTCCAATATTGGCTAATAGTGAATACTAAAATCATATGAACACCATCCGAAAATCCAATATTTTTGTTATTATTTTTATTATTAATTAGACAGTTCAAACATTAATTTGTTCACAAGATTTTCTTGCAAATATGAAAGGTTGACATGACATTATAGAGTAAGAAGTATAGATTTTCTCAAATATTACAAGTGGTATAACTTGTGAATATTAAAAGGATTAATTTTTTTTATATGATATGAAATGCCATAAAATCGTAATAATGGTCGATTGATTCTTTTGAAGCTTTGCATTTGGCGTGTGTTTAGATGTGAAAAAATTGTTGACAATAAGCTCATTATCAATTATTGATACAAAGCCGTGTTTTTTTTATACTAATGTATGTCATATGTCTTGATTTTATATCTTATTAGTTGTGATATAATGTACACATATATTTCCTAATTGTTTTTAATCTAGTTTAGGTACAAAATCATAAGTGTGGAAGAGTCAATCGGTGAATTGACTACTTTGAAGTTGGATTGTTATAAGTAGTCTTTTGACTATTTTAAATATTTGAATATGTTATTGGATATTTCATATTTTGTTGAATGACTATATTTGGACCTTTCATAGTGATATTTTAATTATTTTTCTGCAGCTTTTTAAATGTTCGTGGTATATTAATTTTTAGGTCCATATCTAAACCGATATAATAGATTAGGTTTTCAGGTCATATATTATCAATTTTCAGTTCTTGGTCCAACCTAAAGTTTTCAGACCATAGTTGTACAAAAATCAGTTAAGTTGATTTTTTTCGATTCAACTTGATTTTGAACCTACCCCAAACACTACTACATCTATTATACATACTAAAAGAGAGTAGATATTGGGATGACGTGACGGGTTGTGGAATCAGTGATAAAATGGAGCTCCCACAATTTTTTGGCCAATAAATCTTTATTTTTTTAAACCATAAAAAAAATTTTTACTAAACTAACAGCCTTTTATTGAAAGATTGTACGTAACTTTTTTTTTTTGTTCCAACCTTTAATTCTAAACTATTTTTTTTAAGCTAAGGAATCTTTTGTTATCATCATTATCCATTTTACGTTAAATTTTTGAAAGATTTTGTTATCCCACATCGATTAGCTACTAAAGTTGATGGTTTTAGAACTTGTATAAATAGGGTTTGAAGGATTTTGTTATCCCACATCGATTAGCTACTAAAGTTGATGGTTTTACAACTTGTATAAATAGGGAATCTACAGAGTATACAAATAATACATTTCTTAGCCTTTTGGTTAAGTTCAACTATAATTATTATTCATATCGGAATAATATTTTATTTTTGGGATCATTAACCTACAATTATGTGGGTCATAATGTTCTTTCCTAAAGTAATCATATCCCTAAATTTTTATTTTTAGGGAAGAGTAATCGTATCCTTAAAGTTTGGTTAAGTGGTCACAATGTTCTTTCCTAAAGTAATCTTGGCATTTGGTTATTACGTTAAATATTTTTCACGTTACTTTTATATAAGTAATCGTACCCCGTTTTATTTTTAGGAAGGAATTTTTTTTTTTTTTCAAATGAATATCAAAATGATCTATTTAGTTAAATTTTTTTGAGGGTTTTTGTTGTCTCACATTGATTAGCTACTAAGCTTGATGGTTTTAGAACTTGTATAAATAGGGAGTATATATACTCGCTTGACGTGGCGCGTTGTGGAGATAATATTTCTAAAATAGAGGTCCCACAATTAAGGCCATTAAATCTTTTCTTTTTAAGTCCTAAAAAAAGTTTTGTAACTGATTTGTTTCGAAAATATCTTTACTCCTAAAAAAACTTTTAAAGCCACATAATCTTTATTTATTAAACTAACAATTTGTTATTAGAAAATTTCACGTAACTTTTTTTTGTTCCAACCAACCTATTTTTTGGGACAAAAAAATCTTTAATTTTAAACTATTTTTTTTAAGTTAAAGAATTTTTTGTTATCAGCATCATCCATTTTACGTTAAATTTTTTAAAGGATTTTGTTATCCCACATCAATTAGCTAGTAAAGTTGATGATTTTAGAACTTGTATAAATAGGGTTTGAAGGATTTTGTTATCCCACGTCGATTAGCTATTAAAGTTGATGGTTTTAGAACTTGTATAAATAGGGTTTGAAGGATTTTGTTATCCCACGTCGATTAGCTACTAAAGTTGATGGTTTTAGAACTTGTATAAATAGGGAGTCTAAAGAGTATACAAAAATACATTTCTTAGCATTTTGGTTAAGTTCAACTATAATTATTATTCATATCGGAATAATATTTTATTTTTGGGATCGTTAGCTTATAATTATGTGGGTCATAATGTTCTTCCCTAAAGTAATCGTATCGCTAAAGTTTTATTTGTAGGGAAGAGTAATTTTATCCCTAAAGTTTGGTTAAGTGGTCATAATGTTCTTTCCTAAAGTAATCTTGACATTTGGTTACTACTTTAGATTTTAGTTTGGGAACGTTAATCTACAATTATGTTGGTCATAATGTTCTTCCCTAAAGTAATCTTGGCATTTGATTATTAAGTTAAATATTTTCACGTTACTTTTATATAAATAATCGTACCCCGTTTTATTTTTAGAGAGGATTTTTTTTCTTTTTTCAAATGAATATCAAAATGATTTATTAAGTTAAATTTTTTGAGGGTTTTTGTTATCTCACATCGATTAGCTACTAAACTTGATAGTTTTAGAACTTGTATAAATAGGGAGTCTATATATACTCGCTTGACATGGCGCGCTGTGGAGACAATATTTCTAAAATAGAGCTCCCACAATTAACGACATTAAATCTTTTCTTTTTAAGTCCAAAATTTTTTTTGTAAACGATTTGTTTCAAAAATATCTTTACTCTTAAAAAAAACTTTTATGCGAGAGAATATTTATTTTGTAAACTATTTTTTTTAAGGTAGATAATCTTTATTTATTAAACTAATAATAAACCTATTTTTTGGGACAAAAAATCTTTAATTTTAAACTATTTTTTTAAGCTAAGGAATCGTTTGTTATCAACATCATCCATTTTATGTTAAATTTTTTTGAAGGATTTTGTTATCCCACATCGATTAGCTACTAAAGTTGATAGTTTTAGAACTTGTATAAATAGGGAGTCTAAAGAGTATACAAATAATACATTTCTTAGCCTTTTGGTTAAGGTTCAACTATAATTATTATTCATATCGGAATAATATCTTATTTTTGGATCGTTAACCTACAATTATGATGTGGGTCATAATGTTTCTTCCCTAAAGTAATCGTAACCCTAAAGTTTTATTTTGGGCAAATTTGGTAAGTAGGCTTTATTAAGAAATAGAGATACAAAGTAGGTTTTTTTATATTTTCTATCAACAAAATATACCCAAAACCATATTTACCGTTCAAGAGCTACTTAATTACCATAATAATTAGGTAAATCCCCTCTTTCTCTCTCTTTTCTGTTACAATCAAAGAAACCAAATCTGGTTTCTTCTCCTCTTCCCGATCTCGATCTCAAAATCCACTCTTCTCCTCCTCTCGATCTCGATCTCAGAATCCAATCTTCTCATCCTTCAATCTCGCCCTTCTCGCAAGCTTCTCTGGTATCACAATTATCGATTTATTTTCTCTCTTATCTCTCACAATCGACATCGATCGAGTAATCTTCTCTCGTATCAATCAATCAAACACCAGAAACGAATACAACGCAATTGACTTGTGATCCAAGACTTCAAATACCAGAATTTGCTTCGATCTAACAGGTATCTCTTTAACAATATTCTACTCTCTCTCTCTCTCGCCATCTTCTTCAGTATTATTCTGGTATTTTGTTCACCATTGTGAAATTTTAATCAGATTCTTGTATTTCTGGTATAAGGTATTGTCAAATTTGATTTTGTTTTAAATTATGTTTCTGGTATGTTTCTGGTATGAATGAGTGTGTTACGATTCTGGTATGAACATTGTTGCTAGTTTGTTTTCTTAATTCTGATATGAAAAAATGAGTTCTGGTATAATTAATTCTCTAGTATTTGTCGCGTTGTGCATAATTATGGTATACTTGAACGTCTGGTATACTAGATCTTCTGGTATTTATGTTCTTGTGCATAATTTGGTATACTTCAATGTTTGGTATACTTGAACTTCTGGTATTTGTGGTGTTGTGCATAATTCTGGTATCAATCGATGAGTTCTGGTATACTCTCTTTTGTAGTATGATAATTGTTTTTCTGGTATCATTAATACTCTAGTATTTGTGTGTTATGCATAATTCTGGTATGAATTAATGAGTTCTGGTATAATCTCCTTTGTAGTATGATAATTATCTTTCTGGTATCATTAATTCTGGTATCAATTAATGAGTTCTGGTATAATCTCTTTTGTAGTATGGTAATTGTCTTTCTGGTATCATTAATTCTCTGGTATAATGAATTGAATGACTTCTGGTATACTTAAACTTTTGGTATTTGTGATGGCGTGCATAATTCTGGTATACTTTAACTTCTGGTATACTTGAACTTCTGATATTTGTGGTGTTGTGCATAATTCTAGTATACTTTAATTTCTAGTATTTGTGATGTTGTGCATAATTTGGTATACTTTTAACTTCTGGTATCCTTATACTAGTTTTTTTTCTGGTATATACAGAACTTGTTAGCCATGGCTCAATTACAAATAGTAGTTTATTGTGGAGGAGAGTGGAAATCTGTGGGAAATGAATGGACATATTTAGGGGATAAAGTAGTGTGCAAACCCATCACTGTGGGAGATCCAGCTAGCATACCAGAAATTAGGATGTTGATTGCCAAACGTTTTCAAGTAGATGAGACAGTGAACAAATTGGAACTTACATACAAGAATACCTTAAATAAAGTGTTGCAACCGTTTGATATTGAGACGGTAGAAGATTTCGAGGATTTTGTTGAAGTTAATCAAATGACTCAACCATGCTGGAGTGTGCCATTGTGTGTGAGATTAAAGTCTACAATTATTATACCAGAAATTGAAGAAATTAATGAATATCATCCACACACTGCCATTGTTCCTGCTCCCAGTGTGACTGAAATAGAAACAGAGAATAGCTATGCAATCACTGAAGTTGAACCTGAAGAAACTCATTGGGGTCTTAAGCTTGGACAAAAGTTCAAGGATAAAAACGCAGTGAAAAATGCATTGTGTTTGAATGCTGTTGTCGAATGTACACAATACAGAATAACAAAGTCTATCAAGCTTGCTATTCTTGCGCGATGTCTGGATAAAGATTGTAAGTGGCGCGTGCGGTTCTCAAAAATCAAGAAATCGAAAGTGTTTACACTAACAAAGTATACCAGAGAGCACACTTGTTCATTCCATACCAGAAGAAATTATCGCAAAAAGGTCTCATATCCTGTCATTGCTGAAATAGTTGCAAAAATGTAAGTCCATTGCTTATTATCACATATAATATTCAATTCTATATTTTTTCTTCCATTCTGGTATGAAATACATTAAAATCATATTGTTTATGTTATTCAGGTATGCTAATACACATAAACTCCCCAAGCCTAAGACAATTATTGGAATTTTGAGAAACGAGCATTGTTTAGAAGCTAGCTACTGGAAATGTTGGATGGCACAAGAGGCTGTCAAGGACAATATAAGAGGAACAAATGAAGAGAACTACAAGGGTGTGCCGGTGTACTTACATCGATTGCAAGAGGCAAATCCGAACACTATTGTAGCACTGCAATTGGATGATGAAAACAAATTCAAGTATGTCTTCTTTGCTTTGGGACAATCAATCAAAGGATATTCAGTAATGAGAAAGGTATTATCCTTGTTCCGGTATGTAATAAAGTTATGCCTCTAGTATTATCAATTATGCATGAATGATATAGATTCTGGTAGTTATGTTGTGTTTCTGGTAAGCAGTATAATTATCTTTCTGATATGCTCTTTTCTGGTTTGTATAACTAGTGTATGGTATTGTTAGATAAATGTAGTTCTGGTAATATCATTTATCTTATGATTTCAACCTCAGCTTCTAGTATAGTATTATATATTTGAACAATTAAGTTTCTGGTATGACTATTATCCATTTCTGGTATACCAGAAAACTAATTGATTTTTGGTTGTTGTTGTTTAAGGTCATATCAATTGACGGAACATTTTTAAAAGGACGATATGGTGGGGTGCTATTGCTTGCAACAGCGCAAGATGCAAACCAACAAATATACCCCCTAGCATTTGCAATTGTTGACCGTGAATGTGATGACTCGTATGATTTCTTCTTCTATCATATACACAAGTTTGTCCCTGATACCGGGGAACAACTATTTATATCGGACAGACACATGTCAATCAAGAATGGTATTGCTAAGCACTACACAAAAGCATCTCATGGAGTTTGCATGTACCACTTGAAAGGGAACATCAAGAAAAAATCAACCAAGAATATAGTTCAACAAATGTTCGTGGATGCAGCTAGGTGCTACAGAAAGGATAAGTGTCTTGAACTGTTTGAAAATATAAAGATGGTATGCTTATTCTGGTTTTTATTATTTTCTGGTATGCAATCACATTATGCTTCTGGTATTTCATTTCTGGTGGTTTATTTCATTTCTGGTATTGTCCCTTCTCTCATTTATAGTGTTTCTGGTATGAATGTTTCTGGTATGAACGCATGTTAGGTTTGTTGTATGAAAATTATAGTTTCTGGTATTAAATTTAATATCTGGTATGAATCCTGGTATGCTTTTTGTGATCGTTTCTGGTATCATACATGATATGTTTCTAGTATTCAACATTATTATTGATGAGAAATGATTATGGTATTACCTTTTTCTGGTATTGAAACATGTTAGATGTATGGTATGCTTTTTCTGGTATTGTATATAACTTAATGTGTACCTGCTAATGTTTGTAGGAGAAGGTAGTAGTTGCACAACTGTTGGAAGAAATTTGATTTACTGCTTGGTCCCGAGCTTTTTGCAACGCGAAACGTTATAACATTATGACAAGCAACAATGCAGAATGTATAAATAGTGTACTGTGTGATGCAAGAGATTATCCAGTGCTTGCCCTCATTGATGTTATCAGACAGACAATGGGTAGATGGTTTGCAACACGAAGGCAAAGTGCTGAATCATGTACAGAAATGACAACACCAAATGTCGATGCCCTAATACAAGCTAAATATGGAGAGGCAACAAAGTATGGATGCTATGTGCTTGATGCGAAAAGGCTGTTGTTTGAGGTACAATGGAACCAGGAAAGGGAAGTTGTGTGTTTAGTGGATAGGAGTTGCACTTGCAAGGAATTTGATATTGAGGAAATACCATGTGTTCATGCAATAGCTGCAACAAAGATGGCGAAAATGAATCCGGCTTCTCTGGTAAGTAAATATTACAACACTGAATATTGGAACACAACATATGAGGAGACAATATACCCAATTGTAGATCATGAGCATTGTGAGATTCCAAGTTGCATTACATCTATTGAATGCAACCCTCCAATAAAGAGGAAGAGAACCGGAAGATTGCCTAAAGCTAGGATACGGGGATCAATGGAAGGAAGCAAGAAGAAGAAATGCAGCTGTTGCGGCAGGATAGGCCATAACAAAAAAACTTGCCGAAATCAACCAATGGAGAAAGAATGAAGACACATACCAGAAATACTAATTTTGCTTATTTGTCATTATCAGATATGTAAAAAACAGTTACTATATAAATATATGTTTGTTTTATGTGTAAATGTCCACTTACCAGAATCAAAACAATAGGTAATAACAAAAACTAAATAAAAAAACTCATACCAGAATCAAATAAAAGTATACCATTAGGCTATTTATATGAATACCAGAAAGCATAGGCAAGAAAATCACAAATTGAATGTTTCTAGTAAACAAATAATCATACCAGAATCAAATATATGAAACAAACTACAAGAACACATACCAGAAACACATACCAGAAATACTAATGCAATATCTCATACTAGAAAATCACAAAATAAACATTTTGGGTAAACAATTACTCATAGCAGAGGCACATATATGAAAAACAATCATACCAGAAGCATAAAAAATAACAAAGAAATACCAGATATAATCATACCAGAGGGACTTAAATGAAATACCAGAATCCTAAATAGCAACATAAACACTTCTGGTAAAGAAACTATATTAACATAAACACTTCTAGTAAATAGCAACATAAAAACTTCTGGTAAATTATATTACAAAAGAGTTAATATATTACAACAGAGTTAGTCAATACCAAAATACAAGTTTAGCACATCATTTAGGACAGATTAAGTTTCAAAGGGACTCGTGGGGTTTCACCCACTCCCTATGGTACAAAATAGAACAGAATTGTTCCCTGAAAGCTGGAACCCATTCTTGACATATGTTTGACAAATCAGTTCGTCCAGAAGACAAATACTGAATGTGCTTGATTGTGAATACACCACAGCTTCCACTGCAATTGTAGACAACAGATTATATAAGTGTTTTTCCAAAACATCATACTAATGAACATACCAGAAACATATGACTAGTATTGTAAAAATCACCTTGGATTGTTCTGTGGAACTTCTTTGGCTGTCTTTCGAACAAAATCCAATGGCTTATCAAGATTGTCCCCAAACCTCCCAAATTCTCCATTAAGTTTCAGAATATAAGGAAACATAACAAGGAATGGGGTGAGCAAAGCTTTCAAGTCCCCATCAGACATACAGTCAACAATTGAGTCATATACAACAACACACCATTTAATTAAATCAATCTGTAGTGCTATCCAGTGTTTACCACAGGTGTTGGTGGCAGTGTATATTGTATTGACTTCATAAAAGCTCTTGCTAAAAAAGGGAGGATCAAGTCCATGTATATAACATGCAATTTCTTCACCGTAATTAAAAGTCCCTGTTTCTTTCAACTCTAAGTATTGTTTATAACGCACATCGTTGAAGTAGTCGACAAATGGTACGGGAACAATGGTTATACGGCAATAAACCTCTGGATACTCAATTACAGCTTTTCGGAGGTATGTAATCATTTCATCCAGTTGTTGTAAAGTAGGAAAAAAAACTAATAATTCAATACCAGAGCAAATATGAGAATAATACCAGAAAAACATAAAAAGTTCATACCAGAATTCAAGACATGATAACCATCAGGCAAGATACAAATACATGAAAACACATCATACCAGAAAAACAAAAAATAAACAAATACTAGAAAACTCAAGCAATAAATCATCTAATGAAGTCAAATGATAATTTATGGAAAAATGAAAGAATTACATACCATAAAACTAATGAAATACATAATACCAGAAAAAAAAGAAGCAAAAATACAATCATACCAGACTCTTATACAACTAGCTCATACCAGAAAGCAGTACAACACATCATACCAGAAATTGTAAAAACAAAATGTACAAACAACATCTTACCAGAAACACATCAGTAGCTAGTTTCAGAAAGTCATACCAGAAAATATAATACCAGAAATTATTAACTTAAACAAAAGTAAGGTTAGTGTTAACTTACATAATCCCACAACCAACCAGTTTTTTGGAGTAAGAGCTTGAAGTGTTCTTTATTTGCTTCATGTTGAAATCCAGTAATAAGGTCTTTTTTAGTCTTCGGGTTAAGGTACCAAGCATAAAAAGCATCTCTATCCTTCTTGCTCAAGAAACAATGCTTGGGGGGCTTGGGGATTTTTACTGGGACAACATAAGGTGATACAACAAGGTCGCTGGGTTTCTTTTCACGTAAACCCATTCTCCTCGGTCCTCTGGTTTTAACTTTCCCTTTCCCTTTCACATCTACCTCTGGTAGTGGTTTCTGTACCAGAACGACAACATAACACAAACATTAATAAATATGCACAAAAACAAAACACATGAAGAATAGTAGTGTATTATACCTCTTCCACAGCTTCTTCCTTTGGCTGATCAACTTCAGCTTCCTCCTTGGGCTCGGGCTGGGACTGAGGCTGGGGCATTGGCTTTTCTGTAGATACCGTCTCTTCAGAACTTGAAGAAACCCCAAGAACTTCTAACTTAGGAGCATCTGCTGGAGGTTGGGAGGCCGGCTTTTTAGAGGCTTTGGTACCTTTAGAAGAACCGGCCATCCTTTGAACATTAGTCACGATCCTGAAACATTGACTTTCTATTCTGTGTTGTGTCATCGTTTGTGCCTTCTGCCTCATAACAACTTGGTTGATAGTGGCATCTTGTTGCTCAACCTTCTTGACCAACTCAGAAATCAATTGATTTTGGGTTTGTAGTTGTTTCTTTAAGTCTTCAACCCAATCAGGCACACTATACATTAACATAGTAAAAGATTAAAAATGCGATATCAAATAAGCATTTGAAACTAATAAATTATGGTATGTAAAATATCAACTACATTTTTGTGGTAGAAGTAGTGGAGGTTGTGGGATCAGAGACAGGTGGTGCAACCACATCTTCTGTGTTGGAAGTGGTCGGATCAGGGAGAGGTGGTTCAACCACAGCTTCTGCATTGGAGGTGGTGGGATCAGGCAGAGGTGGTGCAACCAAAGCATCTGTAGGGACAATGTTATCCATTTCTGGAGCAACAACAATCCCAACAGTGCTAGAAGGTGCAACACCAACAACTGGGGGTGTAGCCAATGCCAACATGTCTTCTTCAGGGCTAAAACAATAGAACAAATTTTGTAAATATTAAGTATTCTGGTATGATAATATAAATACATATTCAAATTCAGTTTACCATGATACTTCCTCTACAATCTGTTCTGTCTTAGGCTTCTTAGATGCAGCCCTACATTAGGAAAAAAATGTAACACCCCGAATCCGCGGGATATCGGGATGCTACGGGCGAGACCTCACAATGGGTCCCGACCCTTAGCTTGACAAAAATTTCACCGGACCTTTCTAACATGGCACAAATAAAGGCAAAAACGTAAATCATTTTTAATGCAAATGATGAGAAACCCAAAAGAATGAAACAACAAACTTCAGCCGAGGTACAACTCAAACTAAACGCCAAACAAGCGGCACACGAAATGTAATAACCGAAAGACAAAACACATGACAACTCCAACTCAAAACCCTTCCTAAAATGTACGGACCCCGGCTGCCCACCCTTCCGGATCTCTCGGAGCATGCCTAACCTGCAAGGCAAACTACAACATTCGGTATAAAACCGTTAGCTCACATTCGAAGCATTAGAATTAAAGGGAAAGGCACAAACACAATTAATTCAACATAGTCACACAACATACTCAAAGCACACAAATCCGGTTTATTATCTTTATTTATTAAGTTATATCCTGTTCTAGTTCAACTTCTTTTGTGACACGAGAATCCTCCGAAACTCGCCTCGGTCCCTTCTTCCGGCAATGGAACGGTCGGATGCCTCCGACCGTCTAACCAGCACGGGCCAGTCGCCGAGATCCCCCTAGCTCTCACGGGGAGCCAGGCAGTGATGTTACCGCCCGTTATCATACACTTGAGCCAAATAATATAAAGGTCGGTAATCCTATTTTCGGTTTAGTTGTTATAAACAGTAAAATAATAAACACACACCACCCAACACACAATAATGCTAATACAAAGAATACGAGCTAAGTAAGTCCGAAGACTTACCTCGTCGTCACACTCAACTCACAACACTCTCGCTTCCTTAGGGGAGGAAGACCATAACCTGCTCACAAGAAGATAACTATATCAAAAACAACACTCTCACAATAGAAGTCTAAGACTTCTATACAAATGGTCTTGTGTTGACCATTTGACTCTCAATTCTAGGACCGCATCCTAGAATCCCTCATGCTCACATCACACTCAACAAGCTAGAAGTCCTAAGACTCCTAAACCCTCGGATCTCGCAAGATCATAACTCACAACGCAAGTAGGATAAGCCAAACCTAAACTCAAAAATCCCACAAGATCATACAACCTCAACCTCTAAATTCTCACAAGTTCAACATACAACTTAAAGCCATAAACAACCTCACAAGGTAACCAAACACCTCAAGTCTTAGCACAATCATAAATCCTCAAAACTCACCTAAGGTTCAAGGCCACTACTTGGCATTCACTCTAAGTTATGCTAGATCCAACCTAACATGATACTAATACTATACATAACTAAATCGAGTAAGATCATAAGCTTGGGGGAGAGGGTACTCACGTGACGTCAAAAGACGGAAGACGAACTTAGACTCGTTAGGCCTTTATCGGGGCGCTTCCGGACCTAAAACCAAGGCTACACAAATTTAGCTAATACGCTAAATTTGATCATAATATATAAGATATATTATTCTAAGGTAAACTCATTTTCAAAAGCAAACGCTAAAAACCTGCAATTAAACCCTTGAGTCATAATCTCAAAATTAATCCAACGAGGGTATAAAATATAAGGAAAGTCCCGCTTTTAAAACAAGGATAAAACTCGCAAAAAATGCTTTCCGGGACAAACAATACCATTCCAAAAATATGGGTCATAATACGTAATTAAATATTGGGCCAAGTTCGATAAATAAACCAACAAGGACACAATACGTAATATACATATATATATATGATCAAACTCGTATATAAAATCCAAGGTTAAAACTCTTAAAAACATTTTCTAGGCAACTCATGAAGTTCCATAAACTTTGGGATATATTTTGAAAATAAAATCTGGGCCAAATTTGTAATTAATTCAACTCCGTAGGATAAAACCTACAAATTCCAGAAGAGTAGTTCAAATCTGCAATAAACACAAATCATGGGTACACTCTGCAGTTATACAAAATAAAAAGGTCAAACTGCAATAAATGGAAAAAGAGGGGCAAAATGTGAAAATCATCACATCTTCTTCAACCTGTTGTTGCGCGACAGAAGAAGAGGAAAGGGGAACTGCTCCCGGTGGCTGCCCAAGCGGGAAGAGAGGAGGCGACTGGGCGTGCAGGCGGCGGCTCCGGCGGCAACGTCTCCAGCGGCAGGCCGAGCTCCGTCCGCTGCTTTGCACAGAAACAGAAGGAAGGGAAAAAGGGGCGTGCAGGTCTTCCTCGCAACAAAGAGCAGGGGAAAAATCAAAGGTGGTCGGCGTTAGTGCTCCGGCCGGCGTCGTCACTACTCCGAGCGCAGGGGGCTGACGGAGGTTCAGGGCTCTTCCTCCCGGCGGTTTAGCGCCGGCGTTTCCGGTGGGTCGAGGCGGCGCAGCGGGGAGGAAAGGGAGAAGAAGGCTGGCTTGCGTGGCATCGGCGCTGTTGTTTGAAGAAATGGTGCAGAGCGAGAGGGAGACTGAGTGACAGGGAGAGATGGGAGAAGCAGACAGGTGAGGGCTGGGTAGTCAAAACGAGGGGTCGATGTAGGCTTCATCACACGCAGGAGAGAGACAGGAGGAAAAAGAAAAAGAAAAAGGAAAGAAAAGGATAAAGAGAGGAAGGGGAAAATAAATACATAAATAGACTCAATTTTAAACATTCAAAACGAGATTTTCGAATCGGAAACATTTCCTAAAATTAAAATACGGAAATTATACGTCAATATATAAACTCGAAAAAAATTTAATTTACTGCGTAAAATATTCTTGAAAATATTTAAGCTAATAAAATATCGGTAAAAGTAGGATAAAATAATATCGAAAATGCGCCAATAATTTGGGGCATTACATCAGATCCCCTAAAAACAAGTTTCGTCCCGAAACTTGCTATACGCCGAACTTATCGGTCCCTAAGGCCGAGATATGAACTCTCAAACTAAGAAGGCTTAAACCTTCTAATCTATACACATAAATCTACTTAAACTATCACTGCAAGATATATCATGTCATATAACACATCCCGTACGAGGCACAAACAATTATAACATCACACCTGCACATATACATAACTAAGGAAAGAACTAGGTCTAACCCATTGATTTTATCGAAGCTACTAGCTCGGCGTAAACTTAACAAACTATATAATCGTCCGTCTTCCAGTTAGCCTCATTGGTTCCTTGTCGGCCACTAGATCATCATGACTGACAACATGTCTTGAGTCGTGTATATACTCTATCGACTGATACTCTTGAAACACCACTGAACACCTTCTACTCTCGGCGGCCCCGCCAACCGGTAGTCCACTATCTCAACTCGCGCTAAGATCTCAAAAAGGTCCGTTATATCAAAAACTCAACTTCCTTCTCGGGTCTCTCTCATTGCAGCATATCCATTATTTTCCCTTTGATTTTTTTTTTCTAGCAAAGAAGATCGAACTTTCAACTTACACCGCCGGCTTTGGTTCTTGTCAAACCAAACTTTAACTTTATGTTTCCTCAATTCTTGTTGCAATTCCAAGTAACGAAGGAAGTACTTTACTTCATACTACTTCTGCTAACAAGACACGTATGTTATTACTTTTACATCGCTTCTCAATACTCGATCAAGACCTTGTCTTGAAGAATCACTTGTCCACTTCAAACCCATAATACCTCAAGGTAATGTCAAAACAATTGCCTAACGACTCTTTTGTTAGCTCTTTAACAACTCTTATGACCCTTGTCCATTTTCAAAACTCCTTTGTCTTCCAAAGTAGGTTAGCCATTATTGTTGTTACTTTGGAGGATCTCTCCACAAATCCGGGAATGACCGGCACATCCAAGAAAGCTTGCAACTTCTTTCACATCCTTTGGGGTTTTCATCCCGAGACAACTTGTCATACAGCTTCTCTCTTCTTTGAGAGTAGACCAGAGTACCTTATCCGGGGCATTAGTAAGCCCATAAAACTTCACTACAAATTGTAGTGGCCATGGTCTGTCCGAAATGCCGTATTTACAAAATACAATCTCAAATTCTCAATTGGTGGCAATCAAACCTTAAAACATTCTTAGAAGAGACTACTGACCCTTGCAATCGATCGGGTAGATCATCTATCCGTGGTGAGGGATATTTGGTTCTTCATTGTTATCCTGCTCGACTCAGTGTAATTGATGTACAAACGGAGATAACCGCCTTTTTTTTTGCAAATTAGTATTCTCCATAACAACTTTAAATCAAGAGTTTAAGATATATTCCAATATAAACTTCAAATCAAGAGTTCAAGATGACGCATGGTGTTCTCTATGACAATGCATTGGTTCTAATGAACCTTTATAAACAAGGCCTTGGAATTAGTCGTTAAATGCTTCTTTCACTCACATATCTTCACCATCCTATACGGCGTCTTTGATGTCGGAGGTGCGTCAAGCTCAACCTTAGTGGAAAAATTCCACATTCGGACGTATTGGAATCTAAGATATCTCGGTTTTCATCTTTCCTTCTTTTGTCCCATTACATAAGACCGACACAACCTTGTCTTAAAACTTGACAAGTGGTCATGATACAAATGATCAATCCGGATCTGTTGGGTGATGTCCTTCAAACACGTGTATTGTTCCATCTCTAGCTACAATGTTGACCGTCTTCCTCTAAATATTCGTCTTTTCTTGAACTGGAAAGACTTGCTTGCGTCTTCTGACTCGTGTGGTCTTATTTAAGTATTCTTTCAACTTAATCCCATTTTCCCTCTTTGATGACACGATTGTAAAAAAAATCTTCTAAGGTTTCTCACTTATGTGCAACCATAAGGGTCCAAACTGTAGGACTAAACCGTGCAAAACAATTGACATTATCTTTTTTGCTTTCCTTCACATCCCAACATATGGGAGGAGTTCTTCGTATTCTACATAAGCTCTCACCATAGACATCCTTTCTTCAAGTAGCTGTAGAAATTATACTTCACTTTCCTTATGTAAAGTCAACCCGACGGTAGAGGTTCTAACCTCAATCATCCATATACTTTTTGGTACATCTCTTGTCGACATCAAACTTCAAAACTTCGATCTTCTCTTACTCTTGTTGGTCACCTTATACATCTCTTGGTACTCCAAAAATAACTTCACAACCGTACATGTATGCCTTGTGAAGAACGCTAGGCTAATATCCCCCTACCAACATCACTGAAGTACCCAACTCATAACTCCACTCAGCACTAAAACCATAACCCTAGCTTGCAGCGTTGCCCCAATTCAAACTCCTCGTTTCATGTTATAGCCACTATGGCTTCGCCATACGAGTCACAAAAACCTTGAGTTAACTTGGCTCGTTAAAACATGATATCCATAACCTTAGAACAAACATATCATCCTCCCCTTATATATATACTCCCTCTTTACGCACACTAACCATAGAAGACTCACCTTCCTCTTTGTCCTTCCATTTCCCTTTACCCTGATCAGTATCATTCTCCCCTATGACAACCCCATGACCTAAGAAGGTCGCACGATATCGCTACAATCCCTCCCCATACGGTACGTTACTAACACTTGCTGGAACCGATAATTTGTTACTTGATTAAGATACTTGTACTTCCCTTGATATACCTCTTGATGCCGACCTTCGGCCACTACGAATATTCTAAGTTCTGTTTACCCTTCTTCATGATCTCACATTCTGGGTTATTCTTCCCTCCTACAGTCACCGGTATACATCCCGCACATGTGCACTCTCAGTGGTCACCGATTAACTCGTTGATGACCCTCTCTAAGATCAACGACTTACCCTCCTACCATACTCCTGAAGGATACCCTCTCGGGGTACTCTGTCTTAAACTTCACTAGCTCATTTTAAACTACTTCCAACTCCGTTAGCTCCAATTAAGCTCCCCTCTTCCTTCCGCTTCTGTAAGATAACTATACCTCCCCAACTTTTTTGTGTCATATGACCCAACTTCATAGGCTTAACCATTCTTCATAATATCTTGTAAGTGCATCTTTCCCACACCTTTATCGTTAGTAACCACTCTCTTTTCTCTTGTTTGGTAATTTGAGTCTTTCAATCCAAACTCCTTGTTTCATCTTTCATCTTTTGAAGATCATCATCTACACACTTCCTCCTCCTTAGCGTTGCTCAGTCTCGTCACAATGATGGAAAATGATTGACTCCACAAGGAAATTCTACTATGTGAACTTCCACTAGGTGGTCCTTCTCGTAATTCTCGTATTTATGAAGAAATCTCCTGCTAGGATCTCGCAAAACCGTCACTTCCCTTCCTCGTTCCTCTATAAGCTTAACTTACTTATCTCATAATCTTTGCAATAGTCCGGCCACACTTCACGTCCTGACTCTCATGATTAGGAGCACCCAGAAAAATTCATGCCTTAATGAAATACCGCTTCTACCCTTGATAGCATGCACTCCTTTCCTCCTCGCTTCATGTCTTTAGTTGTTCTTGCGTCTTCTTGAAGAATCATAAGTTCATCATCTCTAGTTGGTTTCGTTGTTGTTCAAACATTGCTTCTTTGCAACCACTCTCATATCATGTCGCTTCCTTGCTTGTATGACTTCCTTCTCAATTTCTCTTAAGTTGTCTAGAATTTTCCTTCCACTTGTTCGTCCTTCATTTGTGTCATCTCTAATCCTCTTCGACATCCTTTTAGAGGAATCCAATAACCTCCATGGTGTTCGTTAGCACGAAATGTTCAACTCGATACTTGAGCATACTCATCTTCGTATATATACTATCCTAGTCCCAAAAAGGCATTTGTCCAAGGGCGATGATAGCTTCCTATCATCTTAACTATAAGGTCCGCTACTACTAATATAATACTAGCATACCATATATGTGTGTATATATAACTATATATATAAGTCCTATGTTCACATTACTACTAATATATCACATCCGGAAATCCATAACAACAAAACAAGGTCTAAAACGCACTATAGTCCACATATATAACCATACATATATATCAAGTCCATTATGCAACTACAATCCACATATACATATCTACATATCTACATATCTACATATATATATATATAAAAAATCCAATAAACTATGATGCCGAGATCTGCGGAAGGAGTGGTGGTCCGTACATTCTACCCCGACTCATGCATGTGATTTTGAAAACGAAACTCAAAACCCGTGGGGTTCTGTTTATTCTTTATTTGGCCTTTAGAAGATTGCGAATGCCATTGTTGTCAACCTAGGGCTCTGATACCACTTTTGTAACACCCCGAATCTGCGGTAGGATAAAATAATATCGAAAACGCGCCAATAATTTAGGGCATTACAAAAAAAACATTATTAAGTAAATAAATAACATACCAGAAACAAAAACCAAATAAAACATAACAATATACACAAGAAACAAAGATTAAAAATATCATACCAGAAAACATATTAAATCTAATAAAAGAATGTAAGGAAAAAAGTATACCAGAATTAACATAAAACAAAAACCAGAAACAAAAAGACACATACCAGAAAGTAACAAAGCATTCATACCAGAAAAATAAAACAGAAACTAATACCAGAAGTTATATTATAAGCATACCAGAAACTAACAGACACATACCAGAAAGCAAAAAAGCAGTCATACAATAAAACTAAAGAAACTAGTATAACAGAAACTAATGCAACATTATTAAAATATAGATTGAGTATGAAATGTATTGAGATACCTTTTCCTTCCCTCTTCAATTTTCCTTTTCTTTGGGACATCTTCTTTCTTAACAACCTTTTGTGGTCTTGGCAACCTCAAAATATGACGAGGAGGAGGAGGAGGAGGAGTAGCAAAGTCATCACTCTCGGATTCCTCCTTTGGGACTTCCTTGATAGCCTTGACATTATGCCCTCTAGGCCTGGATACACGTACATCGTGGAACCCTACTTTGAAAAGATGACAAAGATAGCCAGCTGGGTCCAAAACTTCATCCCCCACCATTTGCAGTCATCCTCAGTTTCTGGGTCTTCTAGGTTGAGGGGGATAGTTTTGATGTCATCTTGAGCCACCGATGACGCTGTATCCTTAATTGTCTAGAAGCTGCATTTCATCTTCCCCTTGGTTGATGAAACCCACTTAAGACAAAGTGGGGTTGCTTCTTCATCAACACATGTGGCAAACAAAGATGCCAGTGTGGGGATAGAGTCAAGGATGAAAACCTGCATAATATAGACAGAAAACAAATGAATAAACCATACCAGAAACTCAAACCAATAAATAATATAATACTAATAAAATAATATCTTACCAGAAAATGAAACCACAAATGCATATCAGAAAACCAGAAATCAAGTAAACTCAATTATAAAACACAAACTAGAAAGATATACTAGAAATGCTATTACAATAAAGCATACCATAAATCACAAACTTAATATTTCTGGTAACTAATTGCTCATACCAGAAAGCAAGTAAAATCATACCAGAAACAAAACAAAATACAGAACATACCAGAAACAAAACAATACTTCACAGAACTCAATTATACAACATACACAATCATACCAAAATCTAATACATTAAAACAAAATACAAGAATAAAAAACCAGAAACAAAAACCAGAAATGCTAATGCAAAAAGCATACCATAAAATCACAAAAGTATCATTTTTGGTAACTAATTACTTATACCAGAGGAAAATAAATGAATAACAAGCATAACAGAGACGTAAACCATAACAAAAATAACAAATATAAACATACCAGAGGCACATAAATGGAAAACCAGAAGCATACCTGGAATGCCAAAGGGAAACCAGAAAGGCAGTAATTTCCGGATGCCCTATACTTTGTTGGCTCGCAATCCCTCAGGTTGTCAAGTGTCTTATTAAAGACAAGGCGCCCCCATGAATAAGAATTAAAGGCATCCATGTCCTTCAGAAGCGATAGAGGAAGATTGGAGACGAACTTCTTCTTGTCATTGCCAAGCAAAACAAATTCAATAAACAGCAACAGAGCCATCTTGAATTTCCTTTCATCATTTTTTTCAGCTTTGAATATTTTTCCTCCAATTGCTCCAATTTGCACTTGGGCATGCCGAACAACTCCTTCGTGTCGACATTTTCTTCTTCGTTGTACACATGGAACCGACACTCAAGGCCGGTAATTTCAGAAAACTCGCTTAAGCCAAACCTTATGAACAAAAATACACAACAAAAAAAGATAGAAACACATTAACAATAGAAAGTGGAATGGAGGTACAAAACTGAACTAAAAAGGTTAGGTGTATAGTTAATATATACCTAAGCAAGGTTTTGTTGATTACAAACCACATTGAGTGTTTGCGGTCAGTTTGAACCTCATGCAGAAGCATGAAGTGTATTAATTGGTTTGAAGGTTTAAGATTGGTACAGAGGGAGATGACAGATGAAAAAATAGAGTTTTTGAACATTTCTTGCCCATTGACATCCAACCCTTCAAGTAAAAATTTAACCATGTTGACACGAGACAAGACAGTTATACGTGTTGCCTCGTATTGTGGGTTTTCATCAAATCTGTACATTAACTAGTAAAGGAAATAAGATTGTTAATACAAGAAAAACAGTCAAGAACAAACCAGAAACTCATATCAGCCATTCAACTTACATAGGACTCTTCATGTCCATAACTAACACTTTCCTCAGCAGCCTGTGTAAACATACCAGAAAATAATGTCAATATATACATCAACATGAAATACCAGAAAGTAATATAAAAACCTCATATGAACAAATACAAGAAAACATTAATAAATAAAACAAATACCAGAAACCCTAACTAGAACATCTAATACCAGAACACAAATAACATACCAGAATAACATATCAGAACTTCTAATACCAGAAAACATTAAACATCATATGAACAAATAACAGAAAAGATACCAGAAAGTAATACATCAACATGCAATACCAGAAACACAAACCATAAACACATACCAGAATTTTAAGCTAAAGCAAATACCAGAAAACTTGAAACAAAAAAGCTCATATGAACAAATACACAAAATATACCACAAAGTAATACATGAACCTCCAATACCAGAACACTAACAATAAACACTTACCAGAAACTTAAACTAAAGCAAATATCAGAAAACTTGAAACCAATAACATACCAGAAAATGTAATAACATACAAACATACCAGAAAACTCATGCAAATATAAAGACGAAACAAACATATAACAAACCATATCAAAACAGATACCAGAAACGATGATTAAACTTACAAACACTAATATGAACAATCACCAGAAACTATAATACCATAAAACATGAAAGAGTATCAAAGCAATACTAACCATAGGTATATCGACTGGTCGAGGACCACTAGATACTACAATCTAAAGGCCTGATTCATCATGAGAGACAGCAGAATCATCGCCTTCGTTTGGTGTGGCATCTTCAACAGGTAAAGGAGGCGTAGGAGTCATAAGGTTGAAGGTAGGAGCACCACAAGAAGATTTGTTGGCAGCAACCTTTGATCGAGTCGACATTTTCAATTTCTTAGGGTTTACAAAAAATCGAAAGGATTGTGGTGTGTTTGGGGTAAAAACGAAGACGAAACACAGAGAACAAGTGAGGAGATGCTCGGAAATTGACGAAGAATGAATCAGAGATGAAGAAAATGGAGATTACGAGAGAGATTACGAGAGAGATGATGAATCAGAGATTGACGAAGGTGAGGAGTCGAACGGGCGAAGGGAAGGGCGAAATGTTTCTTCTCTGGTAGTTAAGTGATTGAATGAACGGATCAATGGAGTTGAGTTTGGGTAAATGAATGAGGTTAATTAATTAAGTAAATTAAGGTCAATAAACAGTAAAAAAATAGGGGTATAGTTTGTTTTATAAAAACTTAAAAAAGCCTAGTATATCAAAATTTGCCATTTATTTTTAGGGAAGAGTAGTCGTACCCCTAAACATTATTTTTAGGGAAAATTTTATTTTTTGGATTATGTGGGTCATAATGTTCTTCTCTAAAATAATCTTGACGTTTGGTTATCACGTTAAATATTTTCACGTTACTTTAATAAACATATACTTTATTATATAAACATTGATAATCAAATCAACAAAATATAATAGGAAAACGACACCTGTAAAAAAATTATTCACATAAAAAAAATACATTTTCAAATACTAATATCCCTAACTTTTATCTCCTTAAATATATCGGGTCCCGATAAAGCCCATTATATCGGGTTAATGATAAGCTTTTGGGCCAGCTAACTCCCATCTGGTTATCGTTTATATCCCTCGATGGATGAAAAATCAACGGCCCCAATCCATCTTTCAAAAACCCCAAAATAGCAGTTTTCCCAATTTTAACCTTTCGCTGGCAGTTTTTCGCGGGCTTTTAACAAAAACCAACAAACGTCTCTCTCTCTCAAAACAAAAGGCATTCTATCTCGCTTCATTCTTCTCCCGTTCCCCCAAAACTCGGCACATCCCACATGGACCCACCTCAACCGTCTCCCGCCACCCCCACCACCAGCAGTCCCTCATCCTCCAGTTCCCCAGGCGGCGCAAAGCTCCGCCTACTTTGCAGCTACGGAGGCAGAATCGTTCCTCGCCCTCACGACAAGGCGCTCTGCTACGCCGGTGGCGAAAGTCGCCTCCTCGCCGTCGACCGCCGCACCGCCACCATATTCTCATCCCTCACCTCTCATATCTCACGCACACTTCTCAACGGCCGACCGTTCTGCCTCAAGTACCAGCTTCCCGATCATGACCTAGACTCTCTTGTTTCCGTCGCAACCGATGAAGACCTTGCCAACATGATGGACGAGTACGATCGCGCTTCTTCCTTATCCAATCCTTCCAGGCTAAGGTTCTTCATCTTCCCTGCCTCCTCTAAGGCTGAATCGAGCACCGCTGATTATGATCCGAGATCTGAGGCGTGGTTCTTTGATGCGCTGAAGAGTGCTGGGATTGCTGTCGATGGGAAAAGATCTTCTGAATCGGGATCTGGAGGGGAAAGTATGGTGGAGAGTGAGGCGAAATCGGGAGGTGCTGTTGATTCAAGTCCTTGTCATGTGTCAGGATCGGGTGGGATGAGTGCGGAGTCGGTTTTTCTCGAGACGAGCTCGTCGCTAGGGTCGACGCGCTCAGGGGGAACTTCTGTTGCCAATTTGCCTGCAATTAAGGTTGGTGTTGGGGAGGAGATTGGTGGTAGTGGTCAGGGACTGGATTTGAAGCTTAGTCAGTCCATTGTGGATTCTTTTGAAAGGTACCATACCCTGCGAATTTTTTTCATGAATTGTGTTTTCAGATTTTTAATGGAAGGTTTAATTGGTTTCTTACTACTGAGCAAAATTGTTTACTGGTGTTGACTGCTTCGGTTTAAGGTTTTAAACGAAAGGTGAGGAAATCATTGGATCTAACCTCTATATATACTTCCAGAATTGATCACAGTATGCGGTTTTAACGCAGAAAAGTCCGGAAGTTCTTTTGAAATGGCATTGGATTTGTCACACTCTAATTTCTAATCATATGCTTGCTATATAAGGGTTCCATGTTTCAGCTTCTTGTATGCTTTTGTGGATAGACCTTTGTGGATATCTAGGATGTTTCCGTAACCTAGCTACAAGGCCAACGATTCAAGGAGTTCCAAATTTAGAGTGTAATTTTCGAAGTTTCTCTTCTTTTACATGGATTCTTTTGGGTTAAATAACATTTTCTTAAAGCACTTTTGGCATTCATATCTTGATAACGATATATGGTATCTCATATGAGTATGAGATTGATTTTAATGTCTTTGTTTGGTAGATTGTAGTTTATGAATAACAACATGAAAAAGTGAGAAATTTTATGAAGATTTTCCTCTTGTAAAAGAGTGTTGTAGAGAGGAAGAAGGGAGAGGGAGGAGAAATATAAGATATTCATACCTCTAAATTTTGGAGTACGTCAAAAAAGAGAAAAATTTGTTTTTCGAGTATATCAAGATATGAGATTGATATCCGTATACTTGTATGCCAAACATTAAGTATGAGATACCCCTACCCGATATCTAGATATGGATACAAAACAAGCCCTTAGTTCCTTGTAGGGACAATTTATGACTTTTTACTGTTTGGCATTCATATGGACCGAAAATGTCCAGATTATAAGAAACAAGTACAACAAACTATAAATAAATTCAGAATATCTTCTATTCTTCTGCTTGATTTCTTCTTAACTTAGTTGGAAAAATAAATTTTAATACTAGTTATCGTTTTCTGCTTGACAATCTATGACTTTCTTAGAAATAAGAACCCTGGGTGAACTTGCTGCAACCTTATACTAGGAGCTATAACCTGCTTTGAACTTGTTGCTCTTTTTAATTCTCACAATCATCCTGATTGTGTCGTTGTGATGTTTATAGTGATAGCACTGCAACAAGTCCGAACTTTCAGTCACCGACTTTGGTTTACATGGAATCTCTGAGTCAATCTGACTCCAAAGACTCCAGGCTTTTTAACAATCAAATGGAGACTGAAAATAGTTCAACCGAGCAACTCAATCCAATGCAAGCATATAGCTACACCATATCACAGGCGATAGATAAGATGCAACAACAGGCTTCAACACCACAAGCCCAGCTTCAGCCCCAAAGCCAACCAACACTTCAGGCATACTCACAGCTACAACCCCAATACATTCATGCCGGTCCGCAATATGTTGCACAATACTACTCGAGTGCAGTTCCCGGTGCTTCTTACCAAACTACATACCAGCCATATCTACAACAACAACAACAGAAACAACAACAACCACAACAACAACAACAACAGGCGACTTACCAGCTGAATAATTCTTATCCTGTCTACTTGATGCATGTAGGGCAAGCACAAGCTCAGTGTGACTTGACTACTGCAACCAGTCTTTCTTCTAGTCATCCTCAGTTGATCTCAAACTCTCCTATGATGGTTACTTCTCCAGTTGTTTATGATGGACTCGGATCTCCTAAACCCACTGAACTCACTACTAAGGTGTTCAGAACAGGGCCAACAGCTTCCCAACCCATTAATGTTCAATCTGTTAGTGTTCCATCTGAGGAACATCAGACCCAAATTTTGGCGGTTGCACAGATGAGTCAATCGCAACCTGTTACTGTTTCTACTGTTGTTGATGGTGCTAATTACGGTGCTACAACTACTGAATTTGATGACCCGCTGCATGGTCAGCTATATAAGACTCAACCATCCGTACAAGCTATAGGCTCTCAACGCCAAGCTACGACAAATGCTGCAACTGCAATGTTGATGGATAATTTGACCCAATTGCAATTGGAAAGCACCAAGTAAGCAGGTTAGAAGTTGATTGTACATGGCCCTCCAATTCTTGAAGTTGTTATTTCCTCTTGGGAAGGAAAACCAGTTTTGTAGTAAGTTCTATTGCCTTTCCTGATATGTACACAATGGCAGATGCTATTCCTGTTATGTATGTTATGTATAAATGGCATCTTTGAACTTTTGATGCAGCAGGGGTTTTCCTGATATGTATTATATAGTATTGATAATATGAAGTGTTTACTCCTATGGGCGCGTGTCTGTTTCATGTTTGAATGGAAGAACTTTGCTGTCCAAATCGATTTTATCTTTATTATATTTTTCGGTGTGTTGCTACACTAATTCATTTTAGTTGATTAACATAACTAGACTAACCAGTTTCCTTTTCTATATATTTTCAGCAGTTTAGCAAGTGTGAGATCATTGACGAATTTTCTGCCTGCCTGATTATACGATTGATTAGATAGGATCTTGTAGTCTGTTTTCTTTTATAGATGAGCTTTCCCTGACCTTGAGGGCAAACACCAATAATCCAAATATCATGACTAAGAATTGATGAAGACAGGTATGTATCTTGCAATTTTGGTTTTCTTTTTCAGTGTCTAGCTCTCATGATTTTCAAGATGAACCGTTGTTTCTTCTGTTTAGCAACCAGGAACCTACAAGTTAGCTGTATTTCCATTAACAGAACTAGAGTTGTAATTCAAACAGCTGCTAGGAGTTTGAACTTAGCACACAGATTGCCTGACTTTAGCGGGTTAGGCTGGACAAAATCCGAGAGACTAGTGCTCCACCCAATTGAACCTAGACCATTCAAAATAACAAAATTTCATAATCAGATGCTGCAGAAGTCTACTTGAAACTCTGAAACATAATGCGAGTCAAAGTAATACTCAAGAGAACTGCCTCCAAATTGCATTTCATAGGTGGAGTACATTTGAAAATGTAGATAGATAAAAATATCACCCTTCGTGGGAAAGGTTTCAATTACAATCTATACTTCCTCAAAGCTAGAACCTCTTTGAATGTTCATATTTGCATAATACTTTGCAATTATAGGCATTACCTTTCTTCTTCTCTTGACAGTGAAAGACGTGGATCGAAGAGACATATGCTTGCTAGCCGGGGATGTAGAAGATCTCCTCATCTTTGCCCTCCTTGAAGGAGTCATCTTATCATCTTCAACTTCAGTGCTCCTCCCCTTATCCTTCTGATTTTGCAGCTCTCCTTGAACCAACTCGTTTGCAGTCAAAGTTTTTTGCTTCTGGTAAATCTCTTCCTCTTCTTTTAACCTTAGTTCCATGCTTTCATTATCCACTCTCTCTAATTTTGATCTCGCCTCCCTTTCACTGGCCTTTAATGCTTCAATCCATTCCTGCACCGCCGCTACTTTCTTGTCTGCAGTTTCTTGCGCAGCGGATGCAGACCCACACAAGTATTCATACTCAAACTTTGAAATGGTAATTGTGGATTTGTGTTGTAAAACAGTTTCTCTTTTTCTCATTGTATCCTCAGTAAGTGATTTTAGCTTCTCGAGTGCATCTAACTCTGATGACCCAATTACCTCAAGCTCTTGCAATAAAGCTTGTAATTTCTCCTTTGCTGATTCTTTTTCAGATACAATTTTCTTTGTTTCTAGCTTCACATTCTCAGTTTCTTCCATTAACAGCTTTCTTTCATCGTTTGCTACTTTTATGTCTTTCTTCAACTGGTCTAGACTCATCATCATACTTGACAAAATTCCCTTGGTTTTTTCTTCAGCTGAACTTGCTGTTTCGAGTTTATTCCTTGCCCTAATTAATTTCGAGTTGAGACTCTTAACCGTCTTATCTGCCTTCTCATCACACTTCTTCAATCTGGCTGCCTCTTCTCCCATTCTTATCTTCTCTCTTCTGATCACATCCATCATAGACATGATCTGAAACCCGTCTTGTCGAATGGACGCCAATTGTTGCTTCTCTTCTTCTACTTCTTCCGTAATCAACTTCCATTGAAGAAACAACTCCTGCAAACTGGCTCCAGAATGTTCCGAGCTCCCGTTGGAGCCAACCCCTGGCTCCATTTCATTCAACAACTTCATCTCCCTTTGCAACACCTCAATATCAGACTCTACTGAAGTTAACTTCTCTTTAATCTCCTCTGCATGTTTGAGCTCATCCACCATAACACTCATCTTTTCTCTCATCTCTTCCATTAAAGACGAGTACTTGTTGGCTTCGTCTTTCCTCTGAGCTTCAATGGCCGAGAGCTCCTTAAGAGCCTCAATTGCAGCCAACTCAACCAGCACCTGCTCTTCATTAGCCTCCTCGATCTCCTTCCTTAGTGACTCAACCGTAGTCAAATATGATCCTTTCTTTCCATTCGAAATCTCTGCCTCCTCATGTGCTCTAGAAGTATCTTCCTTGACTAACTCTATTTCGACCCTCAGCTTACTCAGTTTTCCCTTAAGCAACTCCAATTCTTTCCTTGCTTCGTCATACTTAAGTGGATCCTCAGCCTCCTGGTCCACCATTGCCAGACTTACTTGGCTCTTGCTCATATCACTGAGCTCCTTAAGTTCATTTTGATTCCTCTTGGCCCTTACACTTGATTCTTCAATTTGAGAGGCTAGCTCCTTCACTGTCTTCTTGGCCTTTAACAGCTGCAGGTCAGCCTGTGCTTTTGACTCCGCCGCCTTGCTGTTCTCTTTCAGATCACTAATGCTCTTCCTCACTAGGTGCAGCTCTCGCGCCTTTGAAGGTTGCTTCTGTTTTCATAAACTAAATCCGTTATTTTATTTTATTAAAAATTTTACAGTTAACTGATTCCTATTAGGGTAATGATAATAACTTCACCAGATCCGAACCTAATAATAACTGCTGAAACATGAAATCTAAGTGGATCTTGACATACCTGAAGGAAATCTAGCTTTTGGTATGGCTTCTTCAATGGATATGAAGATGGGTTACCCTCAAGCATCATTTTCTCCCCAAACATGTGAATGGCTGCCTTAACGGACCCGGTTCGGGTTTCGTTCCCGGTCACTTCTCTTTTATCCATGATTGCAGGCATCGTCAAGCTAGAAGTTTTTAGTCAGTGTCTCAGGGGAGATGAGGAGGGAGAGGAGTTTGGTTTCCATACACAAAACTAAGAAGAAGATAAAAAGGAATGTTGTTGTATGTGATGATTGGATGTCATTTGCTCTTGTTGAGAAATTGTGTGTATAATTCATTTGTTTCATATTTGATGTGGAGACAGGTTGTGCTTGTATTTTGATCCCTCTGTGGCATTGTGTGGACCAAACGTTGCAGCATATATGAATGTCTAGCCTGGGTTTTCTGAGTCCACTGGTTGTATGGTCCTACTCAATTTTAACTCATTCTCGAGTAACATACGAATTTAATGCTTTTATTAGATATTAGATGAAGCTAAAATTTCAAGACGATTCTCTAATAATTGATTGTCTTACTACACTTCTACATTGGCATATTTGCACCTATTACTACGACTGGTTGGTTTTGAGCCAAACCGTTGCAGGGCGGATTGGACCAGTCAGGATCCTCTGGAGCCTTATATGTAGCCTTCTCTATTGCCTCTTTCTGATTGGTCAATTTATTAATTTTAATTATTATTCTTAAATTAAAATTAAAAACTAAACTTATTAATAAAACCCTACAAAATATCTTTTATTTTTTTAAACAATATACCAAATCTTATTCTCTCTTTCTCCCTCACGTTAATCTGATTCCCTATTCTTCTATTTTCTTCTGCTACTGGTTCTGCCATAGCCCCAACCCTTCGTCCACCAGAGAAGATTGACCCGCTGTCTAGCCGAAAAGCCGCCGCAGATCCTACTCTCTATTTCTTTCTCATCATTGTTAGTGAGCGGTTAGATGATACTGTACATTGAACCATATTTATTTAGTGGTTAAATTATGTAATTAGGTTAGCTTATATTCCAATTTTGCATTTCAAGCTACATTTCAAGCAATTAGATGCCTTTATGGAAATTAGATGATGTTAATTAAGCTGTATTTCAAGCAATTAGATGATACTTAGTTACATTCTTCCTTACAAGAACTCTGGCTTGACGTCCCTTCATTTTTCAACTTTGCACCTTACTGCATTGACAAAAGTTCACAATGGCAGACTTACCTGGTTACATGGTAGCTTGCATTCACAGTGGTAAACTTGCACTTTTGGCATTAAAATTGATTTAAATAGATATCTAAATTGATGCTAAACACTCAACTAAAATTGTTGGTTATCTAATACAATAACATTATTCTATTCCTCCGATTAGCTCCTGCAGATGATCCAGTAGGTCGACAACATCATCCATCGTGAAGTGATTAATATGGCTCTTTTAAATGTACTCTAGATCTTTGTAGCAAACTGGTCAACAACATCATCCATCGTGAAGTGATTAATCTGTATGCGCGATCTGCGGCGGCTTTTCGGCTAGACAGCGGGTCGATCTTCTCTGGTGGATGAAGGGTTGGGGCTATGGCGGAACCAGTAGCAGAAGAAAATAGAAGAATAGGGAATCAGATTAACGTGAGGGAGAAAGAGAGAATAAGATTTGGTATATTGTTTAAAAAATAAAAAATATTTTGTAGGGTTTTATTGATAAGTTTAGTTTTTAATTTTAATTTAGGAATAATAATTAAAATCAATAAATTGACCAATCAGAAAGAGGCAATAGAGAAGGCTACATATAAGGCTACAGAGGATCCTGACTGGGATTGGACTGCAATATAGAAATTCGATTGGGTTTGGACCGAACTGAAAAATAACCGATTTGATTACGCTTATCTGATCACTTGATCTTTACACCTATAGTTGTGTGTATTTTAGACATAAATTTCTAAACTATAGTGTTGGACCAAGTATAGATATAAGACATTATAAAGCAAGCAATAAGTAATAATGTTTCATGAAAGTTTTTACAAATTTATTTTTATTTTTGGGATAAAGTTTATTATTTATATTTTGTTAATGTAGATCATTTTAAATAAGTCGAGACCCCCTAACTAAAAACCGATTTTTTTAATGCAGCTCTACCTACTACTGCGGAAATTATGCTCCCGGTTTATATTTGTCAATATAACTTGTTTTAAATAAGTCAAGATCAATAATAGAAAATGATACATGAAGCGTGGAGTAAGCCAAATTCATCGGTTTTTATTTCGTTTGAACCAATTCGTTTTGATTCGATTTAAAAAATTTATTTGGAGAAACTTTTCATGCAGCCCGACCTACGTGCAACAAATAACAAGGTGCACACTTCACCACGTTGTGACGCCGATGAAATATTTCGACGTCAAAGTTGGTTGACGGCGCCCAAAAAGTTTAATTTTAACACTAGGCGAGGCCTCCAAAAACAAGGAATTCGGTATTAGGCGGCGGCCAAGTTCAGAATATGGTTGTTGGATTCAAATGTTGTCCAACGGCCATAATTTTATCAGTCAGACATGAACTTTTGAGGTTAAATAACCTTATAAATATGATAGTGATTTAATATTTGTGAATATCCTATATGTTTCATTTCTCATCCAAAATTTGTTTAGTTTAGTGAAGTTATTAGAAAGTGTATGAAGTTTCATTTTCATTCGTTATGTCCAAGTATAGTATTCTTGGTGAATTTGTTCATCATATCCAAATAAGTTTACAATATACTTGAACAATTAGTTGTTTCATGAACGGTTATAATATAAACGATTAGTTGTTATTATTAGGATTTAGTTTCACAAACAGTTATTATATGAACGAATAATTATCATTAAAATGTCTTGAACGACTAGTTGATATCATTAGAATGTTACTTATATACGATTAAATATTATTAGAATGTTTGAAACCACAACCTATATGAATAACATGTTTATAACAAAGATTTTCACTAAAACTTTTGTGTGTGCATAAATTGCAGTTTCAAACAGCGCTTTCTTTGTAATTTTTTCATGCATAAAAAGCAATTAAAATTATGTTTTCTTGTAAAAAAAAAATTGTGCTTAAACCGTAGTTTTTGTTTTGTGTGTGTATAAACCGCATCCAAAATTTGTGCTTAAACAGTAGTTTTTAAGGTCATGCATGAAAAACCATACTACATTGTTTCTAATGTTCCATTGCAAAAGACCATTAGCAAGCAAAGATTTTTGTGTGTGTTTGACTAGTGGCTAGTATGGTCTCTAATGGTTGCATAAATTCCTTCAGCGATCTAGCTTTGACACAAAAATGGTATATCTTTAAAGTCATCCAAAATTTGTGCTTAAACAGTAGTTTTTAAGGTCATGCATGAAAAACCATACTACATTGTTTCTAATGTTCCATTGCAAAAGACCATTAGCAAGCAAAGTTTTGTGTGTGTATTTGACCAGTGGCTAGTATGGTCTCTAATGGTTGCATAAATTCCTTCAGCGATCTAGCTTTGACAAAAAATGGTATATCTTTAAAGTCTCTACCCTAGAAGAATTGAAGAAGAAGTTTGGTTGAATGTCAATGTCGAATGCTTTTTACACATCCATTAACCATATCATGAAAAATCGCCATATAAGGAAGAAGGGAGAATAAGTAGAAGATAGAATTGAATATGTAAATAATTAGGTGAATAATATGATTAAACAAATAATGACATATTTGTCCTTATCTATTACAATAACTTTATATACTTTATTAAAACAAGCGGCATAATGCTGACGTGACGACGTCACGTTTTTTCTTGTATTAAATCTTTTACTAAACCACAAATTAAGTCAAAAAAATCTGTTTACTAAATCTAAATTGTAATGTAGAACTCTGATCAACTTATATATGTTTAATTATTTTTTTTAGAATTTTAAAAAACTATTTAGAAAAAACTCACAAGATCTTTGGATCTCTTTTAATTCTAACGTATTCTAACTATAGGACTCACAACTCTTTGTTTTACATTTCTAATTTAAATTATTATTGGTATTTATTTAGGAATTCATCAATCAACAAAATAAGTTAGATTTTGTTAAAGATGAGACCGGTTGAGATCTTTAGCTTCTATAAGAAGTTTTAGTTTAATTAAAATATTTTAAATATTCAGCTTTCATCACAATGTGTCGTAAACTATATAGATATTTGTAAAATCTCAGTGAGTTTTCAATCTTACCTATGAAGTGGTAAATCTCTTTGTTGTTCTACAGCCATGTATTTTTATTACAGTTCTTGTCAATAGCAGTGTAGTGTGTTCTTGCACATAGAACCTTATTCCAACAAGAACACTATATGCTAAATGTTAACTATTGCAAGTGATGTTTCATTGGTTATACTTATACTTGATTTGAATATTTCAGTTTGTATATTACACTCAATTTTTCAAGGTGAAGAAACATCTTAATGTAGCAGCACCATCAAAGTTCAGACCATACAATTGTATAACCGTCAGCTTGCAAGTCCAGTCTTTAGTATTTGATTCTTTTGATGATCTAGCTGAAAGTAGTAACTCAATCAATAGAGCAAAAAGTAGCTTGACAGAAGGTATTATTAAGATCATATCATTCCTTGCATTCTGACAGGAATCAACCGTGCTACCTGATAATTAAGGAATGCAAGGAGCATAAATGAAGGTTTATTAAAAACCATATATGTTATATGAAATTAAGAGGATTTGCGAGGAAGACTTGAGGCACAATAAGGGCATTATGATTAGTTGTGATGCTATTTATTTATAGACTAATTTTCTGATATGACACTAATACCGATAGGTTAAAAGTGATTTAGCCAACAAGCCAACAAATATATGATTTGTTTAATCTTAAAACCCTCTATTTATACAAGTTTTCAAACTATCAACCTTGGGTGATAAATGATGTGTGATAAAAAAAATTAAAGAAACTTTTCCAAAAAATAAAACCACAGGTGCACAATTACGTAAAAGATAATATGTATTTTACGGGAAAAAAAACATATTGGTTTTCTTAAACAAAATAAATTTTAAATTAAACTAAGGATTTGTTTTAACTAAAAACGTTACAAAAGCAATAACGTAATTTAAAAAAAAATTATGCCGTTAATTGTGAGAGATCCATTTCGAGATATTGCTTTCACATCGCGTTAACGTCTATTGTTTTAGTAGATTATATGGATGATTTTTAAAGTTCCGATTAATTATGAATTATTTTATTGTTTCCATTATATTCCGAATTGTCTTATTTTGCTTTGTTTATATTCCGATTTATTATAATATTTCTCCCCTTTTCATTTCTATTATATTCGGCTCATTTAGAAAGTGAACGCCGATCCCTAATAGCTCGGCTAAAATAATGCTCCTAAATTTTATACAAGCTTTAAAATGTGTTCATATTTCGCTCGCTTAGAAAATGAATGAGCTCGAACTTTTGACAAGCCAAACACGAGCTGAGCCCGAGTAGCTTGTCTCATATTATATCCCTAAGTAGACTCTTTTGTTTTGTTTTTTTTGACACATAGGTAAAAGACTTAGGAGAATTAATTTCTAGAAACCGATCGTCCTAACGCATCCTTTCGGATGAGGTCTTGAACATCTTCTGGGATTGCATCAGCTTCCATTTGACCATTGTATCCGTGTGAAGCAATCTTGTCCGCAACCGTGTTGATTTCCCTAAAAACATGTTGTGCGGTGAAGCAATGGAATTCAGACATAATAATCGTAAGATCGTTAATCATCATATCGAGTTCTCATGGTGGCTTCCACATTCGCTTAATCGAGTTGATGAGCGCAAGGCTATCTCCTTCTATCTCGATGCATGTAATTCCACACTCCTTTGCCTTTTGAAGGTCATATCTCAAGGCAAGTGTTTATGCTTCCAAAACAGACTCAACATTACACTTGCCACATCCTACGGCCGTAGGAATCGCTTGTTGGTTCCGGATGATAAATCCATACGAGCAGTTATTTGTTGAAATAAATGAAGCATCAAATCCTTTGGTTGTTGTCATTTAATGTTTTTCTTCTTTCTTCTTTGTGGTATCGTTGATGTAGAAATCTTGTTATGGTCGGAATTTGCTAGATCCCAACTCGCAACTTGGTTAATAGTGGTGGTTTTAATGTTTAGTGGAAATTTTGTTTTGTTAAAAACGAATTGATTTCTGGTCATCCACATATTCCACCAAATGACCACTACAAGTTTCATTTCCTTGTTCGAAATTGACTCCTTGAGTTCAACCAGGGACTCAGTGATTCCTTGATTATCTATATCTATATTTTGTAAACTAGAATTTACATTTTGATTATCGATAGTTGTTATCATGATTGGGCATTGGAAGAAAAGATGCTTAGCACTTTCAGTATGGTGGTTACAAAACTCACAGTTCATGACTACCGGAATTCTTTGTTTGTCAAGATTTTGTTTTGTAGGTAGGCCATTCATAGCTAACTTCCATAAAAAATTCCTAATTTTAGGTATAATGTCCATTTTCCAAATCCATGATTTATCCAGAGTAACACCCACTTTCCGCTTTTGTATCAACTCTAAAGATGATTTTGTGGAATTCCACCCTTCCTCATTTCCTGACCAATACAGACGGTCACGGATTTCTGTTTTGGGGAGGTTAAAGTACTTAATTTTGTCTATTACATTACTTGGTAACATTGTTTTTAACAGGTCTATTCTCTGGTGGTCCCATTCTTTATTATTAATGTATACGGAAGTTAATTCTAAAAGTTTTACTCCACTCTGGTTTGTCATGATGTGTTTAAGCGGTTTATCTAGCAACCACTTATCCGTCTAGAATCTAGCCGTGTTTCCATCCCCTATTCTCCATGTCAACCCTTTATCAAATTCTTTATGTAATTTAAACAAGTTTTTCCATTCCCATGACACATTCTTTCCACATTCGTAATTCCAGAGGCTCGTCCCTTTTAGGTATTTTTCTTCTACGATCTTGACCCAAACATTGTCTGGTTCTGCCATAATTTTCCACAAGAGTTTTATTTGTAGTGCTTTGTTCATGTCTTCTGCTTTTCTTATCCCTGTTCCACCTAGGCTCTGAGGTTTACAAATCTTATCCCAACTTATCAAAGGATGGTGATTAGCTCCCTTATTCCAAAAGAAGTTTCTATTAATTTTGTCTAATTCATTATGTATACTTTCCGGTAGCATGAACGCCTGCATTAGATAACTTGGTTTTGCATTAAGGTTAGCTTTTATTAAAGTTATTCTTCCTTCTTGAGACAGTGAGAATGCTTTCCATTTAGTCAGTTGTTGTTTAGTCTTTGTGATGACGGAGTAAAATATGTCTTTGTTGGCATGTCCATTGATAATTGGGCATCCTAGGTATTGTTCTAAATTGGTAGAAATACTGGTCCGAGGTGACCTTGAATTCTTCTCCTATTGCTTTGATCTACATTATTGGTAGTTTGAAACATGGATTTATGGTAATTGACCATCTGACCTGATATGTCACAGTAGTCCTTTAGCACCACCCGGACCATTTCATTAGCTTGTGCAGAGGTTTTGGTAACTATAATAATATCATCTGCGAAAGCTAAAAATGGGATTCTAGTCCCATTTCTTGAAATAGGGAAGCCAATAGATTTGGGATTTTCATTTGATATTTTTTGTAAGTTTCTAGCTAACACCTCCGAACACAGATTGAACAGAAGCGGGGATAGTGGATCACCTTGTCTAAGTCCCCTTTACGGACTAAATAAATTAGTGGGTGAATCATTGATTAGTAAAGAATATGAAACCGTTGAAATACACTCATGAATCCAATTCCGGTATTTTTCTCCAAATCCAAATTTAGCCATCACCGCTTTAAGGAAATCCCATTCAACTTTGTCATATGCTTTCTCTATGTCCAATTTAATAGCCATATATCCTTCCTTTCCTTTTTTTGATTTGAAACCATGGAAGATTTTATGGGCAATGAGCACATTATCGTGGATTGCTCTATTTTTAACGAAAGCGCTTTGTAAATGATGGATAAGTTTTGGGAGAATTAGACTTAGTCTTTTTGCTAATATCTTTGAGATAATTTTATAAACCGTTGAAACTAAACTGATAGGTCTATACTGTGATGTTGTTGTTGGATTGTCAATCTTTGGTAAGAGTGCTATAAAAGTGTGATTGAGTTGTCTAAGAATTTTTCCATTCTTGTAAAAACTCTTTACAACTCTAGTGACTGATGGTCCTACGATATGCCAGTATTTCTGATAGAAACCAGTTGACATCCCATCCGGGCCTGGCGATTTGTCCGCTCCTATATTGAATATAGCTTTCTTAATTTCACTTGTAGAAAAAGGCATTTCCAATTTCAAATTATCATCAGATTTAATTTTTGGTAAGATGACCTGTAACTGGTTTTGTAGTTTATTCCTATCAATTGGTGTGGTTTGAAATCGAGTTTTGTAGTCATTTACAAATTCTTCATCAATGTCCGTATCTTTTGCTAGAATTTCTCCATTATTTTTGGTAATCGTTGTGATTATCTTTTTATTTTTCGGCCCGTTGCTTTTCTATGAAAGAAGTTGGTGTTCTTATCACCAAATTGTAAATTTGTTGTCTTTGCTCGCTGCGTCCAATATTTATATTGGTATTCTATTAGACACTCTCTTTTCTTTGTAAGTCTGTTAATCTTATTATTAATGTCTTGATGAAATTGTGAGAAAGTCACTTTTTGTAGTCGTTCTAGTTCATCGTCCACTTTTAGTAGTTGTTTATTTATATTACCAAACTTTTCTCAGCTCCATTGTTTTAATTTTTGTTTGAGTAAACTAGTCTTCTTGACTATATTAAACATTTCTGTACCTTGGTATTGGTTCCTCCATACTTGTTTCACAATATTTTCGCAATTATGTCTTAGCATCCACATTGATTCGAATCTAAACGGTTTGTTTTTTATGGTTGTCTGATTATTTTGTAAATTCATGGAAATCATGCAATGATCAGAGTTTGTAAAAGCATGATTCCGGGTATGTAAACTGGGATATTGTTGTATGATTTCCATAGAGGTCATCACTCTATCTAATTTTTCGTAAGTGTTATTATCTCCTTCTTTCTTTTTCTTCCAAGTGAAGTCATTTCCTTTGGTTGTTAAGTTTGTTAGGAAAAATTGGTTAGACAATTGCAAAAGTCTGTCGAATCTATTATTCGCTACTATAGCTCCTCCTTTTTTGTCCGATGGTTTCATCAGATCATTATAGTCACCCATAACAATCATCGGTAATTGGATACTCTCCATATCACTATGAAGTTCTATCCAAAACGGATTTTTCAATTACTCGTTCGGCGGTGCATATATGAAGACTATCATATATTCAAATTGTGAATTAAAATTTGTATGTTTAACCAGCATAAACCTTGGTGAGGCTTTAATAATTTCCACCTTTTCCCCTTTAATTTGGTATTCTTTCCAAAGTAGGCATAATCCCCCCGCATATCCCATCGTTGGTATAAAAAATATTTTATCGAAACCTGCGCTTTTCCATACCCTTTCCTCTGGCTCGTCTTTCGTTTTTTGTCTCAACTAGCATAATCATTTGAATATTCTCGTTTTTACAAGTCAGATTTAAATTGGTCCAGAAATTCTTTTTCTTCATACCGCGACAGTTCCAAAAGGTGATCTTCATCAAGGAAACCATGATTGTAATTGGGTGTTCAATTCCTTTGTTCCGAACGAAAATTCTAGTTTATAGTTGTAACACCCCAAGTTCTCAGAACTCGGGAAGTTACTGGTTAGGACCTCACAATGGGTCCCGAACTTGGTTTAACAACACTTTACTAAGATCTTACAACAAGACACAAATGTAATTAAAACAATTTCAAAATATAAAAATTTTATTTTTTGAATGTGCACATGTTACAGCCTTACAAACATTTATATAGATACGTAACATGCATGCCGTATGAAAGACTCCCCCGTCCCCATCTAATGAGTACGTGGACCCGGCTGACCATCCGTTCCGGATCTCTCTGCAACTGTCTATCTCTACAAATCTACAACACGGTTAAACCGTTAGCTAACAATCCAAATATAAGCAGAATAAGGATAGCACAAACACAAACAAGGTAACATAAACACCCATCATGCTGGCACACAATCTGGTTATTATCTGATAGCTTAGGCGATTCACTTTATTCCGTTTTAAAGTTGTGGCACGAGAATCTTAAGAGTTCTCGCCTCCATTTCTTATCCAACCGGTGTAGGTCTAGCTTACCTCCGCCGGTAGCATCACTACAAACCAAGTGTGGACTAGTCCCTAAAGAAACCCCCAGCGCCCTCAGGCTACTGAGCAGAATGCCACCGCCCGTTACTCTTAGGCCAAGGTATAGGTCGGTATATAATTATTACTAAAATATAACTATAAACATCTCATTCACACACCACTACCATTATTCATACTCATATCTAGAAGTCACCTAAGTAAGCCCAAAGGACTTACCTGAATCACATCTCATATCCCGTTATCTCAACTCGGCCTGTTACCGTAGACTCTCCATCGCCTGTTATACAAGGCAAGTTGATCAATATTGTATCCCACTTTCTTAGAAGTTTTCAACTTCTAAAATATATAGTTGATCATAAAGAAATTACCAAAATACCCTTATACGGGTAAATGACCATTTTACCCCTGATCCCGAAACTCTATAAAATTCTATGACAAAGTTCTAAACTATCCTTTGGAACTCAAAACCACACTCAAAACTCTCAAATGAAGTTTGCTAAAGATTTAGAAGAGTTAACTACATTCTTGACTTTCATAAAAAGTCGCTAAGGTCCAACTTTAGCCTATGATACGAGTCCCGAATAAAAATCTAAAAATTCTAAGGAAATTAACCAAGTCTTCTATGATATGCATATTAATCATTAGGCCAAAGATCTCTCTAAAATTCTCAACTAAACTCTCTATATAAATCTCCAAAGATGGTTCCAAAAATCCAAAATCTCTATACTTAGTCAAAAACTAAGTTCTTTCTAAAACTGTGTAACTACCATACTTTGAGGCTTAACAACTTCAAATCCGACCGTTGAATCGTTCCCAAATTTTTATATCATATACTACCTATATCCACCTTTAACATATCAAAAATTGAACGGTGAATGTTCGATCTAAGTGATGTAGCTATGGGCTTAAAGTCAACAGTTTAAACCCTAACTTCTGAAAATTAAAGAAGAAAGCCTTAGGTCCCACCTTCGATTCCTGCTGCTCACATAAACCACACAAAAAATACTCTACAGGTCACAAGTTGAAACTGGTGAGTGGTAATTTCGAGACTTCTCAAACTATACTGCATATGTGATTTTATATAGCAAAACAGACCCTAACTGAGTCCATTACCTGTCTCACGTCTCCCTCTTCCTTTTCCTGGACCAGATCGGACTCGACCTCCCTTGATTTAGCCTTGGCCGTCTCGTTTTCCCTGACCACTCGCAGTTAATGACTATGAGAACGAAATGGTAAGGATAGGGAGGGAGGACCATACTCACCTTTTCTGATCTGTGTGGTGTAATGCCAGAGGCCCGACTGGTATGTTCAATCACGCTCAATTGTATAAGGGCAAGACAGAGAAGCGCCCCTCTGCCCAGTCCAGATGGAGGATGGTTAATCGGGTCAATCTCTACTCCCGATTTCAGTTCCTGGATAGAAGAGACGCGAGACCTGGCATGGTGAGGCTGTATCGTTGTTGCGTGGGGTATACAGGTGCTTGTGTGTGGCTCGTATGGTGGCACCAGATCGCCTCAGGCCTGCTGTCGACATCAAGGGAGGCTGATATTCGTTGGAAGATATGAAGCAGATAAGAGAAGAAGGAGAAGCAAAGGCTCACCTGCTCAGGCGGCAGAAGGTTGGCCATCTTGCTGCTCCCTGGTGTCCTCCGTCTGCTGTGAGTGAACAAGGGAGAGACTTGCTGGCGAGATGCAGAAGGCGACAACAAGCGTGCTCTATGTGAGATGTAGAAGGCTCCACTACTGCAATGAAGACCGGTGAGCAGTGGGTTGTTTGGTGAGTCGAAGGTCGATGATTTCAGCCAAGAAGGAGAGAGACCCGGTGTAACGGCTGGGAAAGGAAAGAGCAGCAGATCCGCATGCATGAAGGCTGGAGAGAGAAGACGTGCTTCTGTTGCGTGATTTGCGGGGTAGTTAATGCAGCAAATTTGATCCGCCTCCATCTCAGCTCTCAAACGGGAAGCAGCCTCTTCATCGCTGGACTGGGCTTTGATGGGCTCACTGGGCTATTGATACACTGCTGGCTGGTCCGTCCGAGAGGTGGACATGCTGTTGGGCTGGCGTGGAGCGTGGACTGCAAGTATGGCTGTCACAAAGCCCGGCTGGCTCACGAAAAGGCTGAAGACATTACTGAAAAGGGTAAGTGAGAGGACCTTGTCATGTCTTTGTCGAGCTTGTCGGGACGTTGTCATGGCTTCGTCTTGGTCTCGTCAAAAGGGCGTCACGACTTTGTCAAGAACATGTCCTAATATAAATTAGGGTTTGGTGGATTACGGTTTGCTATAAAAATCTTATCATTTTATGTGAAGTGAGGTTACATAAAATGATAAAATTTTGAGATATTGTGTCAGACTAGGTAAACATATAAGGATCAACGGATCGAAATCCGGTTTTCTATTGAATTAATCGGAATAAAAATTCCGGATATTACATCAGTACCCCCTTAAAAATAAGTTTCGTCCCGAAACTTAAAAGAAGACTCGTAAAGTCGGAGTCATACAAAAGAACTAAAGCACCGGAAAGAGGTCGCAAACGCTCGAGTTCTGATTTGTTTCTGAAATAGCGGAAGAAAAAATTTACGGGTGTTACATCAATCCCACCTTAGAAAAAGTTTCGTCCCGAAACTTAAAATACAGGAATCATAAGGTCAGCCCTCCAGGTATGAATCTAGTGTATCTACTTGTTACTGCACATGACTCATTGTTTCCATATATAAGTATCCCGCACATCAAGGTCACCAATAACACACATCCCAACTAAGCACTCGAGCATGAAATAAGCAAGTAGTCAGACAATATAACACAGATATTGGGTCCGGTCTTAACTCGTCGCTCCCTAGATTACTACTATCTCCACCAGGTCTATGAAAAGTTATGTCTCATACTATCCATAGTATCCTAGGTAGCCTCGTCGGCTTTTCACAAAACCCCTAACTTTGACATATTTTCATGTACCGACCTCACAAGTGCCTACTACCACATTCTAGAGTGGTTACCAAATATTTCACTGGTACCATTCGGCGCAACTGTCCGATCCTCTATTCAGAGGACCTAACTCGTGTCTAGTCGGTATTCCTTCTAACTAAATCCGTGGACAAAGTTATTGCTCTCCTCAATAGGGTGAGAAATACTAGTCCATCAATCACTTTCAACTCCGCTTCCAAGGTCTCACAAGGTTGCCTTACATAACTCACCTCTAGATCTTTTGATGACCTTCCTGAGGTAATTTATTCCAATTCCTTTCCTTCCGGTCTTCTAAAAAGGTTCTGAGTATCCGATCTAGGATATCCCTCTTATACATCTTCCGGTACTTTACTAAGTGCTTAAGGCTAGTTGTATCACAACTCACTTGGTCATGTCTACTAATATGACTCAGTCATATGGTTCCTCACGTATTTTCCAAGGTCTTGAGTGACATAAAATATGTCCGGAATGACGGTATTAGATACAAGGTGATCTTACATCACTGTCATTTGCTCACACAACTCAATAGTTGTTAACATTGCTCTGTGTCCTATAATATCCCTCTGACACAAAATGCAACTCTACTCTGTTCCGATATAGACTTCTCTTTATACCCTACTCTTTAGATCATGTTTTCTATATGTACGGGTACTGGCTTGTAATTACACTCCCGTAGCTTCCTTTTCTTATTTGTCTTTCGATTCAGCTTGCTAGTTACTCACCTTGAGCTTGTTAGTGCAAGCTCTACACAATACCTTTATTACATCGTTACTTCCTTTCTTGTGTCCTCCAACTCAGTAGGGTAGCTACTCACTTTGAGCTCTCTAGTGTAAGCCTTGCACCATACTTTTATTACGTCGTTAATTCTTCTCTTAATCCATCAAGAAAACCCACTCCATAGTACTCCATTAGTATAGGATTCAAAACCCCTTGTCTAGCACATATAACAAAGCCTCCATTCTTCACTCGGATCCATAATAGGGTAACTTCTTTATTCCCATACAGTATTTCCAGTCACTCCGCGTGGCTTATCTCACGTTCTTTCCAAACAAAATACATTTCACCCACTATCATTATTTTAAACTCGACACATCGTCCTGTACCATTGAGCTTCCTTCTTTGTGGGTTAGGACCCACTACGCTTCCGCTGTGCTAGTTTGATAGTCCTGCTATCTTCCATCAGTCATAAGGACATTTTCTATGAGTCCAAAGTGATTGTCTCCCAAAATTCTTTCCTCCGATTACACCATAGTCCTATCCGGACGAAGTATCCAGAACCTTCCTTACTTAACTTAAGGAAATAAGATGACGATTAGAAAGCAACCTCTCTCGTTCACCTTTTGAATTCTTCTAACACAGATCCAAATTCTCTGCCTCAACCGGAGTTTGATCTTGACCATCCAGTAAGAAATCTCTAACACGATTCTCTTCATACCTCTAGTTAATCAAAGGAGGTTGTCAATACTTACTTGAGGAAATCCTCTAGGGCGTCGGTAAAGCTACTCCATAGATCCATAGTCACAATTATCTCTTCTTGACGACACATAACTCGTCAGTACCAAACAACACTTGCACGTCCTCGGTTGACGTCGTTCAGTCTATAATGGACTTATCTCTATTTTTCCGGATTACTTTTCTCATACCTCCTTTGCTGTTTAATTTCCTGCTGAGCACTACTTACTCGAGTTCATCCTTTTATACTCCTTTAGATCGTTCTGCATTACAAATTTCCAGTTCTTCCGTGAGCCAGCTCCATTTCTCGAGTCCAACTGTGTCGTCTATCTGACATCAATGGTCCTTTCTAGGTCTTCCACTATAGCTTGTAAGCAAGTCTACACGACTCTCATGACCTTAACTTTCATCCACTTGCGGTTTATCTAGTATGGAATGCTACGCATCTTCTGTCTGGATTGACTTAGAACCTTATCAAAATTATATACTTCTTACTCCACTAGTTCTTCTTTTACAATCCATCTCTACTGGTTGTGATATGCACTCTTTTCCTAGCCAGTAGGTAGTAAATCACTCACACAATTCCCATGGTCTCAAATGACATAAGACGGTCGTTCATGGCTGTCTAGTTCTTCTTCTTAAATTCTTAATTAGAGTTACTGGCTCGAACTCACTCCGTGTTACTAGTAAGGGTACTAGCACTTGTATCGATTTAGCTTCCCCTTTGTCGTCATTGATCTCTTGAAGGGTCACCCAGATGTCTATAAAATTCTTTCATAAGTCTATAGTTATTCTCCTTATCTGTCAACCAGTTACTACTAGTTGACCCGCACGTGTTATGTCTCAGTTATTACCAACTAGTTTGTAGTTGACCTTCTATAAGATCACAGACTTATGGTTCTTCTATCTCTTTTGGAGTTTGATACACTTGGTAAAATCTATTTTCTCCAGTCCTTCAACTCCTTCCAAGTCTGCACTTCTCTTGTTCTCTTATGGGGTCACTATACTCTTTTGAGTCTAGTCCTAACATTCATCTGTCGTCAAGGAGTTTAACAAGGCTTCAACAATAACTCGTAAGTGTGTCTCCACGATTCTTCTTACTTTGTTCATCGTTTGCTTGCGGTTCTCCGATATGACCGTCAATGTTGGTAACTTAAACCTTTAGGTGAATGATAAGTTATTGTGGACTCTCTCTAGTCCACCAACATTACTTTCCCACATTGTTCCCCTTGATTGGTGTTATTTTGATCCTGCTACCTTTATAGACATTCGTTGTCTCAGTTTTAGACTTCTAGTTTCTTTGATACTTATGTCGGAGTTTCATTCAAAATTCTCGTATCCTTGAAGGACTCCACATGCTTCCATGGTTACAGAATTTATTTCTCGTTATTAGACTAACTCTCTATCTTTGTACCTTTTAATTTCTCACAACTGGGTCAACACTCTATCTCCTTTGTACTCTCATGCTCATGCCTGCATACGGCGGCGTCCGCCTCGATTATAACGTCCTTACTCCGTAATTCCTAGTTGCACTCCATTCTATATGATTCTTGTCCCCTTATGGTTATCTCTAATCCGATCTCTTGTCGTCTGTGGAGTGACTCTTCTAATTCATCTTTCGGCGTCCTACTGCTACGTCCCTTGTATTACTTTCTACTACTTCTATCTAAGTGGATTTGTTATTCTTCATCCGATTGTTCTTGTTCTTAAGAATCATCTCATAGTCTTCACCTTCTGTCCACTCGTTCTTCAAAAAATTGCAGGATCAGCAGGTTACCCTCGAGAACGTAATGTTTAAAATTCGGGTTTGTGTACACTATCTTCACATAGATACTCTATAAGATCTACTAACGTTTTATCATGCGGCGGTACTCACATCATGATAACTCAACTAAAGGATGTCCTATCATGTAGGTAATTAACATGCTACATATACATATATATACACATTTATACAACTTACATACATATACAATTATATAAGTCCATATATACCATTTACTATCATACTAAGCTGCAGAGATCCACGGGGAGCGATGGTGGTCCGACGTACTGCTATCCCAACAACCCGACTATGCACATGATTTTAAAAAAAATAAAACTTCATTTTGAAAATTGTAGATCCCTTTTGGGTTCTGGTTATTTCTACATTCGGTCTTTCAAAAGATTCCAAGTGTCATTGTTGTCAACCCAGAGCTCTAATACCATGTTGTACCACCCCAAGTTCTCAGAACTCGGGAAGTTACTGGTTAGGACCTCACAATGGGTCCCGACCTTGGTTTAACAACACTTTACTAAGATCTAACAACAAGGCACAAATGTAATTAAAACAATTTCAAAATATAAAAATTTTATTTTATGAATGTGCACATGTTACAGCCTTACAAACATTTATATCGATACGTAACATGCATGCCGTATGGAAGACTCCCCCGTCCCCATCTAATGAGTACGTGGACCCGGCTGACCATCCGTTCCGGATCTCTCTGCAACTGTCTATCTCTACAAATCTACAACACGGTTAAACCGTTAGCTAACAATCCAAATATAAGCAGAATAAGGATAGCACAAACACAAACAAGGTAACATAAACACCCATCATGCTGGCACACAATCTGGTTATTATCTGATAGCTTAGGTGATTCACTTTATTCCGTTTTAAAGTTGTGGCACGAGAATCTTAAGAGTTCTCGCCTCCGTTCCTTATCCAACCGGTGTAGGTCTAGCTTACCTCCGCCGGTAGCATCACTACAAACCAAGTGTGGACTAGTCCCTAAAGAAACCCCCAGCGCCCTCAGGCTACTGAGCAGAATGCCACCGCCCGTAAGCCCAAAGGACTTACCTGTTACCGTAGACATCTCATTCACACACCACTACCATTATTCATACACCACTACCATTATTCATACTCATATCTAGAAGTCAGCTAAGTAAGCCCAAAGGACTTACCTGAATCACATCTCATATCCCGTTATCTCAACTCGGCATGTTACCGTAGACTCTCCATCGCCTGTTATACAAGGCAAGTGGATCAATATTGTATCCCACTTTCTTAGAAGTTTTCAACTTCTAAAATATATAATCGATCATAAAGAAATTACCAAAATACCCTTATACGGGTAAATGACCATTTTACCCCTGGTCACGAAACTCTATAAAATTCTATGACAAAGTTCTAAACTATCCTTTGGAACTCAAAAACACACTCAAAACTCTCAAAGGAAGTTTGCAAAAGATTTAGAAGAGTTAACTACATTCTTGACTTTCATAAAAAGTCGCTAAGGTCCAACTTTAGCCTATGATACGAGTCCCGAATAAAAATCTAAAAATTCTAAGGAAATTAACCAAGTCTTCTATGATATGCATATTAATCATTAGGCCAAAGATCTCTCTAAAATTCTCAACTAAACTCTCTATATAAATCTCCAAAGATGGTTCCAAAAATCCAAAAGCTCTATACTTAGTCAAAAACTAAGTTCTTTCTAAAACTGTGTAACTACCATACTTTGAGGCTTAACAACTTCAAATCCGACCGTTGAATCGTTCCCAAATTTTTATATCATATACTACCTATATCCACCTTTAACATATCAAAAATTGAACGGTGGATGTTCGATCTAAGTGATGTAGCTATGGGCTTAAAGTCAACAGTTTAAACCCTAACTTCTGAAAATTAAAGAAGAAAGCCTTAGGTCCCACCTTCGATTCCTGCTGCTCACATAAACCACACGAAAACTACTCTACAGGTCACAAGTTCGAAACTGGTGAGTGGTAATCTCGAGACTTCTCAAACTATACTGCATATGTGATTTTATATAGCAAAACAGACCCTAACTGAGTCCATTACCTGTCTCACGTCTCCCTCTTCCTTTTCCTGGACCAGATCGGACTCGACCTCCCTTGATTCAGCCTTGGCCGTCTCGTTTTCCCTGACCACTCGCAGTTAATGACTATGAGAACGAAATGGTAAGGATAGGGAGGGAGGACCATACTCACCTTTTCTGATCTGTGTGGTGTAATGCCGGAGGCCCGACTGGTATGTTCAGTCACGCTCAATTGTATAAGGGCAAGACAGAGAAGCGCCCCTCTGCCCAGTCCAGATGGAGGATGGTTAATCGGGTCAATCTCTACTCCCGATTTCAGTTCCTGGACAGAAGAGAGGCGAGACCTGGCACGGTGAGGCTGCATCGTTGTTGCGTGGGGTATACAGGTGCTTGTGTGTGGCTCGTATGGTGGCACCAGATCGCCTCAGGCCTGCTGTCGACATCAAGGGAGGCTGATATTCGCTGGAAGATATGAAGCAGATAAGAGAAGAAGGAGAAGCAAAGGCTCACCTGCTCAGGCGGCAGAAGGCTAGCCATCTTGCTGCTCCCTAGTGTCCTCCGTCTACTGTGAGTGAACAAGGGAGAGACTTGCTGGCGAGATGCAGAAGGCGACAATAAGCATGCTCTATGTGAGATGTAGAAGGCTCCACTACTGCAATGAAGACCGGTGAGCAGTGGGTTGTTTGGTGAGTCGAAGGTCGATGATTTCAGCCAAGAAGGAGAGAGACCCGGTGTAACGGCTGGGAAAGGAAAGAGCAGCAGATCCGCAGGCGTTAAGGCTGGAGAGAGAAGACGTGCTTCTGTTGTGTGATTTGCGGGGTAGTTAATGCAGCAAATCTGATCCGCCTCCATCTCAGCTCTCAAACAGGAAGCAGCCTCTTCATCGCTGGACTGGGCTTTGATGGGCTCACTGGGCTATTGATACACTGCTAGCTGGTCCATCCGAGAGGTGGACATGTTGTTGGGCTGGTGTGGAGCGTGGACTGCAAGTATGGCTGTCACAAAGCCCGGCTGGCTCACGAAGAGGCTGAAGACATTACTGAAAGGGGTAAGTGAGAGGACCTTGTCATGTCTTTGTCGAGCTTGTCGGGACGTTGTCATGGCTTCGTCTTGGTCTCGTCAAAAGGGTGTCACGACTTTGTCAAGAACATGTCCTAATATAAATTAGGGTTTGGTGGATTACGGTTTGCTATAAAAATCTTATCATTTTATGTGAAGTGAGGTTACATAAAATGATAAAATTTTGAGATATTGTGTCCAACTAGGTAAACATATAAGGATCAACGGATCGAAATCCGGTTTTCTACGGACTTAAACGGAATAAAAATTCCGGATATTAAAATAGTTTTTTCCACCTTGAGTATCCAGATTATTCAAGTAATCATTTTCACATGCGTTTGGGTTATGACTTCGTTGGCTCCACATATCATATATGGGACCGCATACTATGGTTTTTGTACGGCCATCTTGTTGGTTCCCCCTTACTAGGTTATGAAGAATAAAAAAAAATTGTAGTATCAGGGCGGTGCTATATTCTGATGGACTCCCATCCGTATAGTCCATCAAACACTGTTTGATATTACCAATCAATTCTTTTGATCGAACTTCCAATTCATTTTTAAAAACATCATTGTGACATTCTTCCTTAATAGTGTTCTTGGTGTTTTTAAGGATGCAAATTTTTTTCGCATCCAACATAATACACACTAATGTTATTCTTTCAACTCTTACGTTATTCATTGTAAGTACAGATGCTCTAGTATTTGGTCAATATTGACCCTTAAAGTATAGTTTGATCGGTAGAATAAGATAATCACATATTATTCCATCGATCCATTTAGTAATTACAGTATGATTACTGCTTGTTCTGATGCTAAGGAGCATGTTGGTATTTAACGTCAACAGGAGATAGAAAATCTCGGTGATTATTTTGTTGTACTGGTTGTTCAAAAGCTTATGTATACAGCTATCTACAATCCTCAAAGACGACCAGTCCTGAGTCATTGATGCTCGGAAAATATGTACAATCTGCATTCCTTGAGACATATGATCCCTGGTGTGCGATTGCCTTGTAAGGTCTCGCCCTTTGTAAGCCATAACTTTAACACAGCTTGTGTAGTATTTAAAAGATCCTTTGAGCTCGTATTCTGATTTTGAAGACACATAAACAACATGTGCCTTGTCCAAGAGTCTGTAGTAGCACACTGCCATTCTAACCGCTTTAATTCAGTTGATCTCTTGCAATGAATCTTATTCTTGGCCCATTCCAGATCCTTACAAATCCAGGATAAAGATGATAAGAATGAGATTACTTTAGTATCAAAATTTGTCAAGATCAGATAGTCAGAGTAATCAACAAGTATCATCAAAAGATGGGGCACCCCTTTGTCTCCATTTCCTGTAGCCATTTTCCTTTGTTCTTGGGTTCGTAGTTGTTCATAGCTTTATGTTGTTCAGTATGTACCATATCCTCCTTGTTCTGAGTAGTAGACTCGGTGAACTTGCAAACATCTTTAAAGTAATCATCTTGGAGAAAAAGTGGTTTATTCAAGTTTTTCTTACTTTTGTTGGATAAGCAAAAAACCTCACATCTGTGCAGTTTAGTTTTAGCATCTTCAAAGTCTATTAGGGCTAAAGTCAGATATAGAATCCACAAAGCAGTGTATTTATGTTCAAAATAGGCTAAAAACGAGCAAGTACTTGTAGGTCGAGAGGATTCATTATTAAAGTGTTGTTGGCTCGTACCACTTGCCGTAGCCTTGAATACAACATTACATAGACAGTTAAATTTGATATATTTAGCCATAAAAACTATGAAATTGTTGTCTTTTTCCTTGTTCATGGCTAGTTCTATCGTTATGTATATGAAACAGAAAAAATCGATTCTCAATAGTCGATGGTAGTTTAGCGATTTACCTTTCCGGTTATGTATATGAGACAGATCCAAACTCAAGGACATCAGGGAGGGAATCTGGACCTTAGTGGTTGTTGACAAACCGCAATCTGAAACCAATCTCCCTGCTTCCTTCGAACTCAGTAGCTTTGGCTCCATCAAGCTACGTCCTCTTGACCAATTCATTTGTGGCTTGAGAACCCTTGTAACAGGAAACCATCGAAGATCCAAATCCATCAGAAATTGATGGCTCTTCGCCTCTTTTAGGTTCTTCCATTTCGTTTTCTTCTTCCCCCTTTTCAGACTGTCTTTCATCAATAAGGGAGCATCCGACCTCCATCTTAAGCGAGCTTCCATGGTGGATATCATTTTTGTTGAGAAGATCTTCCCTTTTTTTCTTCGGAGATTCAGGTTGTTCAGGACAGATTGAATCGAAATAGACTTGGGGGCTAGGGTTTTCGGGATGTTGAGAAATGGAAGTGACGGAACCCAGCGCGAGTGGCGGCGCGTTCTTCATTCTTCTGCTTAGGGTTTTCTCCCTTTTAGTAGACTCTTTTGTTTTACATAAAACAAAGTAGGCTCCTTGTATTTATTAAATAAAATTAATTGGCTAATTTATATTGTAAATATAAACAATTCAAAATACTAGAATCTGGTTGTTTTTGGGTTTCAAAGCCCGGCAAACAGATCACCTTGTTACCAGCTGGACTAATTGAACTCGAGTATTCTGTTTTTTTTTTGTAAGTTATACTTAATTTCTAATTATCCATAATAGTGCTACCTAAATTATAATATACATGTTCCATTTACCCAAACTAGTGTTACCCAAGTTATAATATACAAGTTCTAATTCTAATCATTCAAACTAGTTTTACCCGATTTTAATACCCTAAGTTCATTACCCAACTTTCATTAGCATGCGAGGCTATGCATTCCACTGGAGTATCAAACTTCAAAGACACTAGGAGTCGACAATTTCAAACCGTTTCTTTGCTTGACTTTGAAAGCTTCAAAACTTAAAGGAGGACTGGAATTCCAAATTATTTCTTATTATAGAGAAAACATGGAATATGTTTGTAACCTATTATATCGTCTCCAGTTCAATCAAAATCAAAGTACTTTGTCAAAATCTCTTGATTATTGTCAACCAGTCACGGTAGATCTGGCAATTAAAAATATATTATTGATTATGTACATTTACGTTCTTAACCTTAGATCCAATCCTGTCATATATATCTTCATTATTTGAGGCGAGATCCCTTCACGGGATCATTCTCTATCATCGATATTCGATCTAACATAGTATCAGGCTTTCTCTCAAAACCCTAGTTTTTTTAGAACTCGATCCATTTATCATTTTCTACCGTTTCTTCACCCTTCCACCTGCAATGTCAAATGAGAACTAAGTCACCCTTGATTCCGCCGATCCCTATGTCACCAACAACAATTCGCTCGGGAAAATGGATCCGACGATCCTAAAGCCCCACGCCGTTGGCACCTTCCACCTTCCACGCCGCTCTGTCGGTCACCAATATCCACAATCACATTCCACTTGTTCTAGATCTTCTCAAAGTATAGTATCACACATGGGTAGAATTATTTATGAAGATGTTCTTTTAACAATTCTCAAACCAGGTTCCATTGCCAAGGAATCTTGGTTATGGATAAAAGGACTTTTCCATTACAATCAATCTGCCAAGGCGGCCGATCTGGAAAGCATGTTCATTAATTGTCGCCTCGAATCTCACTCTTCAATATACTTTCAAACTCCAAAATCTACTGCGGACCAACTAGGAGATGTTGGCCATCCTATTAATGGCTCATGACTTGTTCTCCAACTTATCAATGGTTTGTCATCAAAATATAGAGATGTGGACCGAGTAACATCATTAGTCAAACACAACCACTCCCGTCCATTCTCACGGCTTGGAGCATGCTAAGTCGGGAGGAAGTTCGCATCACTCGCACCAGCGAGGAAGACAGTGCTCTTATCTGTTCCTCGGTTTTCAGTTACACACCGCCTCTCTCAGCAAGACTTCAGACCAACAATAACATGAGCCGTAGCGGGAGGAATGGTCGCCACACCCACGGTGATACCCGCACATGTGGTGATACTCGCGGTGATACCCGCGACGACACCCGCGGATCACAACAGCAATACTACGCGTTTCACCATCAACAGTACCGCCTCCTTACTTGGAGGACAACAGTACTAGCGAACCCCATCACCGCCATGTCCTTATCCGACCATGTCTCCGTCACCACAAAACCCTCGCCAACATCCTTTTTTCCTATGTCCTAATAGAGTGACGTCTCACATGAACAACTCGGCATATATCCTATCTTCCTACTTTAATTCTCACTCTTTACCGTCTATTATTGTTTGTAACGGTAGTTCTATGCCTGTGATTGGTGCAAAAAATACTATCCTTCCCAAGTCCCCAACCTACACTTGTGTCATGTCCTACATGCCCCTCACTTAGTCAAATAATTCACCATTGATAATAATGTGGTTGTACAATTTGATCCTTTTGATTTTATGTGAAGGACCTACACACGGGGAGAACATTCAACGTTGTGAAAGTTATGGAGCGCTATATCACGTGTCATCCGCGTCTGCCTCAAAAAAAACACCATCCACCAACATCGTTGTCAAGTCTACACGTTAGCATGCTCGCCTCGTTCATCAAGGAGATCATGCACTCTGATTCCTCAATCCGTCTTTAAGTAGTTTCGTGTCGTCTATTAAGTCCAAAGACGTGTGTTCCTCTTATCAACTAGGCAAACACCGCCATCTTCCTTTTCAGTCTTCTATTTCAAAAACTTTGAACTATTTTGATATTGTTCATTGTGACTTATGGACATCACCTATTTTTAGTGTCAATGGGTTCAAGTACTACTTGGTGTTATTGGATGATTTATAATTTTGTTTGTGTGTTTCCTCTTAAACACAAATCCGACACTTATGACAAGATATTACGATTCTCTTCCTATGTTCAAACACAATTTCATAAAAAGATAAAAGAAGCTTTCAATGTGATATGGGAGATGAGTTTGATACTAATGGTGTTCATTTTTTTTGCCAAAGACAAGGTCTTATCATAAGGCTTTCGTGTTCTCAAAGATCTCCTCAATACGGTAAAGCAGAGCGAATCTTACACACACTTAATGACAAGCTTAGAAGTGTTTTAATTCATGCCTTTATGCCCATTTCTTGATGGGTAAAAGCTCTAAATGTTGTTTGTTACCTTCACAACATCATTCATCCAAAGCCATAGAAAATGGAACACTAACTCTACGTCTTTTAGGTCTCCAACTCTCATATGATCATCTTTGTGTTTTTTGTTGCCTTTGTTTTCCCTAACTCACCCCCACAAACTTTTAACTCGTTCTACCCCATGCATTTTCCTTGGTACTTACTCAATCACAGGGGTTGCAAGTGTCTTCGTTTGGAGAACCATAAGGTCATCTTATCCCGCTATGTTATTTTTGATGAACAAATTTTTTTAAACCCAACAACTCAAATTACTTGAACAAGCCACACGAGATTCAAATTTCTTGACAGCTCAAACTTCAAATTGGAAGCAACGACGGGAAACCGCCGCCGCCGTCGAATGGAGGAGAAATAGGGCTTGGAAGATGAGAAACCACTGCCACCGCCGATGAGGATCTCTTTGTTTCGCCGCCATATGCCTAGCGTTTTGAAAATAATCACCACCGATGAAAAATAAGATTTGTGTTATCTCCCTTTGTTTTTAAATCACCGTCCCTTCCGTATGATTTCGAACGACCTCAAAGTAGCTTGCATTATTTTGTACGGAAAAAAAGAAGAAATTTATAAATTGAGGGAGTCAGTTATGTGGGTTTTTTGAGGACTTTAAAAAAATTTTGCAAATCAACTCTGGTCACTAAGGTTGTGCAAAATCGGACCGGTCCGGAATTTACAGTCCATATTTTTTTTTGAAAATCCGGGTTACGGTCCGGTTTTGGACCGTATTAAACCGTAACCCGGGTTGAACCGTAAACTGTGAATATCCGGTCTGCTCCGGTCCAGTCCGTACGGGTCCGGTTTTGGACAGGAAAACTAACTCTGCGTCTTTTAGGTCTCCAAAGCCATAGAAAATGGATCACTAACTCTGCGTCTTTTAGGTCTCTAACTCTCATATGATCATCTTTGTGTTTTTTGTTGCCTTTGTTTTCCCTAACTCACCCCCACAAACTTTTACCTCGTTCTACCCCATGATTTTTCATTGGTACTTACCCAATCACAGGGGTTGCAAGTGTCTTCGTTTGGAGAACCATAAGGTCATCTTATCCCGCTATGTTATTTTTGATGAACAAATTTTTTTAAACCCAACAACTCAAATTACTTGAACAAGCCACACGAGATTCAAATTTCTTGACAGCTCAAACTTCAAATTGGAAACAACGACGGGAAACCGCCGCCGCCGTCGAATGGAGGAGAAATAGGGCTTGGAAGATGAGAAACCACTGCCACCGCCGATGAGGATCTCTTTGTTTCGCCGCCATATGCCTAGCGTTTTGAAAATAATCACCACCGATGAAAGATAAGATTTGTGTTATCTCCCTTTGTTTTTAAATCACCGTCCCTTCTGTATGATTTCGAACGACCTCAAAGTAGCTTGCATTATTTTGTACGGAAAAAAAAAAGAAGAAATTTATAAATTGAGGGAGTCAGTTATGTGGGTTTTTTGAGGACTTTAAAAAAATTTGCAAATCAACTCTGGTCACTAAGGTTGTGCAAAATCGGACCGGTCCGGAATTTACAGTCCATATTTTTTTTGAAAATCCGGATTACGGTCCGGTTTTGGACCGTATTAAACCGTAACCCGGGTTGAACCGTAAACTGTGAATATCCGGTCTGCTCCAGTCCAGTCCGGTTTTGGACCGGAAAACCTTACCAAAAATTGCACAATTTAGGTACAAACCGGTCCAATCCGAAATATTCAAAATTGCACAATTTAGGTACAAACCGGTTCAATCCGAAATTGGGCCGATCTGGACCGGACCGTAACGGTTCGGTCCCGATCCAGTATACGATACAAGGTGTTATCATTTTACGGTCCACCGATCCGGACCGTATGCACAACCCTACTAGTCACCATCAACCGGTGTCTAATTTTTATTTTATTTAAAAAAAACAAAAAAAAATATCGGCGTCTTGCAACTTTTGTGGGCAGAAATAAATTGAGCGGCGACATGTATACAACACACCCCTATTTATTCAACACAACGTACATTTGCTAACCAAATTCCTATTAACTTTCCTTTTAACTTCAATAAATTACGTACCACTTCAACAAAAACTAATGAACATTTAAAATAGGAATTGATTTAGTACTTTTTCATGTATTACTTTTTTGTAAATAAATAAAAGAACAAAACGATACAAACTATGCAATAAGTTTAATTTATTGAATGTGAAAATATATTATAAAGATATTGAGAAGCATTTTAAAAAAACTTAATGAATAATTATTCCTCTTATAAGGGCAATATCGATAGCAAAAGACTTCACATAAATGAAGCGTTGAGTAATTAATATTGGTCTATTTGATCATCTTTCATTGGCCCAATATGTATATGTATAACTTAATATATACCATCTCCCCGCAAAATTACACAATAATATGCATATATTATCATGACGGTCCGAGTTCAAGTCCTTATAAGGCCGTCATCATGTCCGTTCGGCTCAGCACCACTCATCGAGCCACAACATCATCATGTCCGTTCGGCTCAACACCACTCATCGAGCCACAACCTCTCGCAATGACCTTCTCATACTCAATGATCCTCTTACCTTCCTACAAAAAAAAATGATCGTCTTACCTCACTCCTCTGCTGGGAAGGAAGACATCCCTAAGCTCACCAATATACATGATCCTCATTGACGTAGTGATAATGTAATTCATCATCACTTTAATTAATTTTGTGGGCAGATGCACCTCCATTAACATATCCCAGATGAACTCTCATTTCAATAAATCGTAAGCCTTCTCCAGATCAATCTTAATAGTCATTATTTTTTATCTAGTCGTCTTCCTCATGTTATGCATGACTTCCTGCACCACCACAGTATTGTCGATGATTTTCCTTTCAGGAAGAAAACTGGAATGATTTGGGGCTACTAGTTCTCGTATAAGGGGCTTGATTCTTGTAGCTATAGCTTTCGTGATGATTTTGAAAGCAACATTGTAGAGGCTGATCAGTCTAAGCTAAGAAGCCGTTTTGGGTTGTCAGCCTTTGGAATGAGCATCAGAGTAGTCTCGTTACGGGTCCTAGCACTAACACTCATTGAGAGAACGAATGGCCACCTCCTCTACTTCTTTTCACCAAATTCCAATTCTTATGAAACTTATTAACAATCCGGTCCAGGTGCCTTAAGGGGGTTCATGTTCTCGAGAGCCAACCAAATATCTTTCACGGTGAAAACCTTTTGCACCCTATCATACTCTTGTGGGTATATTCTAGGGAACCTATCCTTGGGCATATTGAAGGGACCATCAACCTTGTTCTCATCACTATACGGTTTTTCAAAGTGTATTTGTAGAAGTTGCTTGAGTTTTTTCTTTAGTCTTTCTATTTTCAAATATTGATTGTGTAATGAGATAAGAAGAACTGAAAAACTCATGGATTCAAACAATCGTTTACAGTCATATATATATATATGTATGTATGTATGTATGTATGTATGTATGTATGTATGCCTGACGTGGTTTGTTACAATTTGTTGGCTTTTAAGGCTTTTCTACAAAAAGCCCCTCTTATTACATTTATTACCATATAGTTCCTATACCTCCCCCCCCCCTTCAAGCTGGACATGAACAACCAGACCAAGCTTGTGGGACAAGAAAATGTGTTTATGTTCACCCATGACGTTGGCGAATATATCGCCCAACTGAAGAGATGATGGAACACGAACTGTGGAAATAACTCCTCTCTGAACTTCATTACGAACAAAATGACAGTCTATACCAAGGTGCTTTGTCCTTTCATAGAAAACAAGATTAGCAGCAAGATGATGAGCAGTCTTGTTTTCATAGTGTAATAAGAGGGGGCTTTTTATAATAAAGGGTTTTAAGCCAACAAGCTGTAACAAAACCCATCACGAAGGCCAACAAGAATAGGTTTGTCAAGCTTGTGCTAATTAGAAAAAAAATTCCTTACAAAAGGTGATGTGATTAATGGCTCCAGAATCACTATCCAAGTACACATGTTGACAACACTATTCACAAGATGATTGATACTACCTGCAAAATTGATAGAGGTAGTAGATTGTTTACCCATCATCATCTTAAGTACCTTTTGGTAGATTGCATTAACTATAGTTGGATCCATGGAATCTAATGAAGAGAAAATTGATGACTCAAGAGGATTGTCTTTGATGGAGGATTTTAGAATATTTATTGATTTAGAAGATTAAGTGGTAGCACAAGAATTCTCATCTTTTGCCTTGAAATCTTTGTACTAATCTGGAATTCCAGTAAGCTTAAAACAAGCTTCTCTCAAATGACCTCTTTCTTTGCAATAAGATCCCATTCTATCAAATTTTTATTTCTTATTATCTCTTCTACCACCTTCTACCTGTCTATAAGGAACAGATTGAGACACAACAAGAGCATCATGTGCAGGTGGAGTGTGACATGTAATTTCTTTTTTTTTTCCTCTACTTGAACTACCATATGAAACACTTGATTCATGGCAGGCAAGGTTTCTAAGGACAATATATTGCTACACATGTGTTCAAATTGCTCATTCAATCCCATAAGAAATTGCATGACACTAAGTTTTCCTCCCCTTTTTGAAATTTTCTTAAGGATTTCACAATTGCAGTTAACAATACCTTTACAAAGGCATGTTGGAATTGGATCAATAATCATCAATTCATCCTATAGTTTCTTCAATTTTTCATATTATATAGCAAATGTAGCATTGTCTTGTTTTAGAGAAACACGATCTTTATGAATCTGGTATATTGAAGGAGCATTTGATACCTCAAATCGCTCGATTATGTCATCCCAAAGTTTCTTTGAAGATTCAACATATGTGAACAGCTCATCAAGCTCTGATTTGATGGAATGTAAGATCCAACACCTTATTATGTAGTCGGCTCGAATTCATCGAATAATTTGATCTTCATCTCCAACAATAGGTTTCTTGCAGAATCCATCAACAAATCCAAGTTTCTACTTAGCTTCTAGTGCCATTTGATTGCTTCTCCTCCAGGAAATAAATTGGATCCATTGAATAGAATCGAAACGAGCTGCATTTCAAGATTGTTTGAATTCGCCAGGTATATTATTGATAGTTGTGTTTCGATCCAAATTTGGATTGAGAGTAAGTTATATGATCCATTTTCTCTTCTATTCTCCATGAATCAGATAAACTGAGAGAAGAAAATTGATATTTAAGTTGAATCGAAAATTTATTGTGAGGATCTACTATGTGTTTAGTTGAATGAGAATTTGAGTATTGGTATAGGCTTTGAAATCGTCATGAATCTGATGCCATGCGAAGAGGTAAGAAGAACTGAAAAATTCATAGATTCAAACAATCGTTTACATGCATATATATGCATGTGTGTTAGACCTGTACAAATCAGGGCCGATCCGTCAAGCCCGCCCACCCGCCCGGGAAAAAACACGGGATGGGCAACTAGTTTGACCCGTTCGGACCTGACCCGTAATTTTATGGGCCGTGTATGGGTAAACATTTTGGCCCGCGGGCCAACCCGACCCGTATATAATTTATATTATTTTGAGTGTTACATACTTTGATTTTTCATTTAGTTTGTTTTGTATATTTTGACGAGTTATACTCGTTTGTAATATAAGACTGTACGACTAATTTGACTGTAATGGTACTTGTTGTTTAATTATTTGAATTTATTCATTTTTGTGTGTTGATTGTTGTTAGAACTTTTTAATAGTGCACTATGCAAGTATAATGAGATTGAAAGTGTGTTAAATTTATTATATTACTTATTTTGAACGATAAATTTCGTGAAAAAAAAAAACACATACGTGCCATCCGGATCGGCCCGACAGCCCGTCCGCTGTTTACATGAGTGAATATGGACAAAATATGTGGCCCACAAGCCGGGTCGGGTCAGCCCAAACCGCACATTCTGAGCAAAGTTTTTAAGTATGGCCCCGCTCAAGTCCGCGTACCGATCTAATGTGTGTATGCCTAATCAGTCAGGATCCTCTGGAGCCTTATATGTAGCCTTCTCTATTGCCTCTTTCTGATTGGTCAATTTATTAATTTTAATTATTATTCCTAAATTAAAATTAAAAACTAAACTTATCAATAAAATCCTACAAAATATTTTTTATTTTTTAAACAATATACCAAATCTTATTCTCTCTTTCTCCCTCACGTTAATCTGATTCCCTATTCTTCTATTTTCTTCTGCTACTGGTTCCGCCATAGCCCCAACCCTTCATCCACCAGAGAAGATCGACCCGTTGTCTAGCCGAAAAGCCGCCGCAGATCGCGCATACAGATTACTCACTTCACGATGGATAATGTTGTTGACCAGTTTGCTACAAAGATCTAGAGTACATTTAAAAGAGCCAGATTAATCACTTCACGATGGATGATGTTGTCGAGCTAATCGGAGGAATAGAATAATGTTATTGTATTAGATAACCAACAATTTTAGTTGAGTGTTTAGCATCAATTTAGATAAGAATTTCTATTTAAATCAATTTTAATGCCAAAAGTGCAAGTTTACCACTATGAATGCAAGCTACCATGTAACTAGGTAAGTCTGCCATTGTGAGCTTTTGTCAATGCAGTAAGGTGCAAAGCTGAAAAATGAAGGGACGTCAAACCAGAGTTCTTGTAAGGAAGAATGTAACTAAGTATCATCTAATTGCTTGAAATACAGCTTAATTAGCATCATCTAATTTCCATAAAGGCATCTAATTGCTTGAAATGTAGCTTGAAATGCAAAATTGGAATATAAGCTAACCTAATTACATAATTTAACCACTAAATAAATATGGTTCAATGTACAGTATCATCTAACCGCTCACTAACAATGATGAGAAAGAAATAGAGAGTAGGATCTGCGGCGGCTTTTCGGCTAGACAGCGGGTCAATCTTCTCTAGTGGACGAAGGGTTGGGGCTATGGCGGAACCAGTAGCAGAAGAAAATAGAAGAATAGGGAATCAGATTAACGTGAGGGAGAAAGAGTTTTATTAATAACTTTAGTTTTTAATTTTAACTTAAGAATAATAATTAAAATTAATAAATTGACCAATCAGAAAGAGGCAACATAGAAGGCTACATATAAGGCTCCAGAGGATCCTGACCGATGCCTAATGGGTTTGCTACAGTTTGTTGGTTTAAAAGTCTTTATGACAAAAAGACCTCCTCTTATTACATTTATTACCATATAGTTCCTATAGATTGTGCCTCAGTTCAATTGCAATACATAAAGTTGATGATTGATTCTTTATATTTGTTTCACATTCTATTTTCATCGTATTTTTAGACTACTTTACACAAAACCTTGTTGGTAGCATGCAGAATAACATCTGTTATCTGTAACATGCAGATTGTAGTGTACATTGAACCCTTTACATGTTACACTATTTTGCAATTTTTCAAATTATAGACAAAGTAGTGGCAGACAAGCTATATCGGATAACAATCCACGACAGAGATTATTGATCCACACGAGATTTTCCATTTTTACTGTCAAGTTACAGCTCTTTAACCCACACGTATCTTCACTTCCCAGCCACTCTGACACGTGTCCTCCACGTGTCTCTCTTCAACGCCACTCCCACTTCCATTTATTCCCCAAACCCACAACACTCAACTGACCTCCATCTCACATATATTCAGTTTCACAATCGAAAGAGAAAAGAAGCAAATGGCGCCAAGGAAAAAGGTGATATCATCAGTTGTAAAAACCACCAAAAAGGTGGTGGAGGTGGTGATCGGGACCGGTGGCGGTGGCCGGAGAACCCGCTCTTCCATCGCCACGACCGCCACCACTACCGCCGGAGAAGACTCGGAGCTGATTCAAGAATCAGAGACCATTGAAGTAGAAGAACGTAGCCCCGGGAGAACCATCCCCATTGAAGGTGCGGAAGAAGATGACGACGAAACTCAAACGCAGGAGCCAGAGGGCACACCAGAAGAGCCGGAGAAGATGAAGGTCTCCACTCCACCGAGAGCAGAGGGCCCACCAAGCAAGGATCAACAAGGGCCGAAGCCCAAAAAAAGAAAGAGGCCCAATAAGGATCCGGCCCAAAATGTGGGCCCAAAAAGGAGGAGGAAGAAAATAGAAGGGTACCAGACGTACGTGTACAGGGTGCTGAAGCAAGTCCACCCGGACCTTGGGATATCGTCGAGGGCCATGACTGTGTTGAATAACTTCATGACGGATATGTTTGAAAGGCTGGCGTTCGAGGCCGGAAAGCTTTGTGATTATGGTAAACGTCAGACGATGTCGTCGCGGGAGGTGCAGGCTGCGGTGAGATTGTTGATTCCGGGGGAGCTCGGAAAACACGCGGTTGCGGAAGGCACCAAGGCTGTTACCCTCTACGTTACCCATAAATAGGAATGATAGATTTTAGAGTGGCATTTAGTAGAACTTAGTACTGATCAGTGTTTTCTTTCCTATTTGCTTTTGTTTTTGTGAGGGGGGCTTGTATTTTGTAGATGGAATTTGTGGGTTTCGGTGTTTTAGTCTAGGATGGGTCTTGCGGAGTAGTAGGCCCCTTGCAATTTGCGTCATTTCAAGTGTACTGAAGGCTTAGATTGTGTTTCCATGAAAATGTGTATATATGTTTACCCCCGAATGTAGGTATCCCACCAAAAAAAATCACCAAATGTAGGTGTAGTCTATTATCAGACATAAGCTTTCTATTTTCGTTTGTTTTCCACTGTGGTTAACATGCATCGGTGCGGGATTTATGTCGGTCGGGATAGGCGGTGGTGAACCGGGAAAGCGGGATTTCTGTCGTGTCAGTGGCTTTGGATCATATGTTGTGAATTGGGGGATTTCTGTCGTGTCGTGGGTTTGAATATATGTTGTGAATTGGGGTCTTAAACGCATTGTTGGTCTTGTCATGGTTAACCGTTTTGTCAAAGTTCGATATAAACGGACCGGTTTGTCATAGTTCGATATAGACGGACCGGTAGAGCAGGCTCGTGGCTCAAGCCAAGCACATAAACCCGGCGAGGTTCCATCCGGCGAGGTTCCATCCTAAAACAATTTGACGCACATAAACCCGGCGAGGTTCCATTCTAAAACAATCGAGGTTCCATCCGGCGAGGTTCCATCCTAAAACAATTTGACGCACATAAATCCGGCGAGGTTCTATTCTAAAACAATTTGGCAATAGGAGGAGTAGCCCACCGACCTTATGACCTTATATACTAGGCGGACCTTATCACCTTATATACTAGGCTCGGTAGGCTCGGAGTGTTTCCAACTTCCAATGTGGAAAGTTATTATCTCTAACATTTGCCGGTGGGTGGTCTTGTCACGGTTAACCGTATACCGGTGGGTGGTCTTGTCACGGTTAACTGCGTGCCGGTGGGAAGTGGGGTGGTCTTGTCACGGTTAACTGCATGCTGGTGGGAAGTGGGAATATGTCGTGGGATTGAACCATATGCTGTAAATTGAATCATTTAAGGGGTGGTCTTGTCACGGTTAACTGCATGCCGGTGGGAAGTGGGAATATGTCGTGGGATTGAACCATATGCTGTAAATTGAATCATTTAAGCGTATGCCGATTGAATCATTTAAGCGTATGCCGGTGGGTGGTCTTGTCACGGTTAACCACATGCAAGTGGGGGGATTGAATCATATAGCCCGTTGTAGATATGCTGTAAATTGAATCATATAGCCTGTGGTAGAGATGTGGTCATCTTTACGTCAGGATAGCCCGTGGTAGAGATGAAGTCATCTTTATCCCCTCTGCAGCAGAGTAGGCATGAAGATATAGGTTGAAGTCTTATACGTTGGAGTGTGAGGATATGTTAATGCCAAGATGAGAGGTGCTTGAGAGGCAACTTAGTAGGCGCTTCAATGCATTCCAGTGAGCGGTAGAGGGTTCATGCATGAAGCGAGAGAGTTTGCTCATATATTTGGTCGCGTTAGACCAAGATATTGTAGACTCCAAACCAATGTGCGATAGTGTGTAGAAGAGGGCAGTATAGTCTCCGATTGGCTGACTAGGGGATCGGTTGTAATGTGAGTGTTGACAGCCTTGCAATCTAGCATTCCTGCCTTTGAGATGAGATTGTGATTGCATTCCTGCCTTTGAGATGAGATTGTTGATGTACTTACGTTGAGTGAGGAGTAGGCTTGAACCTGTAGGAGTCACTTCAACACCCAGAAAGTAAGAAAGGGGGTCAAGGTCCTTGAGCGAAAATTTTGCACTGAGTTGAAGCACTAAGTCGTGAATTGTTTTAGACGGAGTACCAGTGATGATTATATCATCAACATACACTAGTAGGTATATATGGACTTTGTGATGTTGATAGATAAATAGTGAAGTGAAGCATCAACAACTGAGTTGGTGAAGCCATGTTGAAGGGAAAACAATTTGAGTTCCATATACCAGACACGTAGTGCTTGCTTGAGCCCATAGATGACCTTGTTTAGCTGACAAAGATGAGTCGGATGCGCCCGATCAACAAATGCGCCCGATCAACAAATGCGCCATAAAGACATTTTCCTGAAGTTTGTCTTGGAGAAACGTATTGTTTACATCCAGTTGCTTGAGAGGCTAGCCATGAACAATAACTAGGGTGATGACTGTTCTTACGGTGGCTGCTTTACCACTAGGCTGAAGGTGTCGATATAGTCCAACTCATTATATCACCCACATCTATTTAACTACCTCATCTAAATTATGATGTAACCATAACACTTTTTTTTTTTTGTCTCCCATATTGACCGACAACGGAAATATAAATATGCGACTAAAAACATACATCAAACATATTAATAATCATAAATTGACATTAACAACTATATTAAATCGATGCCAAAAAATAATATAAAAAAGCAATGACCATCAACTAATAATATCAAATTAGATTTCATCAAAAAAAAATCAAAATCGGATCTAATATCAACAAATTTATTGAATATGCAATCCAAAAACTAATAAGAAACGCAACTTTATTGAATCGCAAATCAACAACTAATAACCTAATCATAAATGACCTAAAATTCAGAAACAAATTCGGAAATAACTAATAATCTCAAATCAATAACTAATAACCTAGTATAAAATATCCTAAAATCTAGAAATAAAATCTGAAACTGTAGAAACGAAATCTAAAATAGTAGAGGAGATCGAGTTCTTTTCGAATCTAGAGAGGAGATACGTTCACCTCGATTTACGTTCGACTGGAGAGGAGATACATACATTCAAACTTGGAGAGGAGAGACATCAGGACTTTACAATTTCTCTTTTGACATTTTCTCCTTTTCTTTTATTTTCTAAAATATTTTGTGTACAAACCAATAGGCTAACATATGTTATTGTTTTGGACAATTTCATGCCGAATAGTTTAACTATATATATTTTGGACAAAATAAGACAAAATTAGGAAACATAAAAAGCACATGGGCACGAACCGAACTGTAAAAAATGTTGGGCAAATTTCGAAAAAATTGAAACTACTTGTGTACCAACAGGAAATTCCCTTATTTTAATATTATTTTTATTATCTTTTGAAGTAATTTTTTGGGGGTAAAAGTTATAAAGCATTTAATCGGTAAGAAAAGTGGGTGATTTTATGTCAAATGGTGTCAAAACGGGGCGGCCTAGTGAAAATATCCTTAAAATGTATTTTTCATTTGGTTAATTTTTTCTACAATCGGTTTTTGTATCTGAAAGATGAATATGATGAGATGGTTCTTCAACCTCCAGGTTGAACCTTCTTCGTCTATGACAGTGTCGCCCACGTCTATGCCACTTTCGCGCATGAATCTGACCTTTTCCATTTCCGATACTTTTTCTGTCAAGCTGACAGGCCTTTTTGTTACATTTCCAAAAGCCTTTTCATATTCTTCTGTTGCATCGATTCACGGACAAGAGTTCGTCAATGGTGGATTCCATTTGATTCAATTCTCTACGCAGAGATGAGAGAGGCAGATGCGATAGGGATGGATGTTGTGAGGTCTTCTCTCTGCAATTGCGTTGTCAATTTCCTGTTGGAAGAGAATTACTTTTTGACGGCCTTCGAGCTTCTTCATGAGCTTCTAGATGATGGAAGAGACGCTCAGGCTATCAGGCTTAAGGATTTCTTCTCCGATTCCTTTCAATTCCCTCCCGAACAGATCTCTCGTTTCAATTCTCTCAAAGGTTCGCTGTTCTCTATTGTGCATTTTGCATCATCATGTAATGATTTTTGTTATTGTTTATTGGTAGTGATCACTAGTTGAAACTGATGACTTTATAGGCTATAAAGTCATCAGTTTCACTTGATATATTGATTTCCGCTTGCATTGGCTATTTGATCATCAATCATCTACGAGCCTAACAAAAACTTCAAGTTGATTACCTTTTGCTGCTTTATCCTAACGATAAACTTGAAGTGATCCTATTATCTGGTATAAAATTAACTGACCTTTTAGCTTGAATTAATCAGTTGCGGATCCCCAGACTTTATTTGAAGAGAAAAAAATGCTACAAGAAAAATTAGCCATCAGTCAGTATGAACTTCGCCTAGCTCATGAAGATTTATTAAAAGTGAAGGCTGAATTACAGAAGTCTGAACTCCCCTTGATTGAAGCTAATGGTATGTATTAAAATATATGATGTTGGCAACATTTTTGTTGTCTGTTTTTGTTGATATGCCATCTGTTTTGGCCTTTGGTTCACTCTTATACTTGGCTACCAAGTATAACCTAGACTTTCGTTACTCTATATATATTGCAGTGTTCCCTCTGCCTCCACATAATCTGATTATGAACGGTTTATCCGTAATTTGAAACTCCTCAATAAAATTTCTGTGAAAGTGGACGTAGCCACTATTACGTGAACCACTATTAATTTGTGTGCTGTCTTTCTTGTATGTTGAATTTTGTTCTTTTTCGTAATTCCGCGCAACAATTTTACCTGTTTTACACATTTGTATATGTAATGCTTGATACATACATAATGTATATCAACATTAACATTAGCAAAAACAACCTGATTACCTAGCCAACCTTTGGATTATGAAAATAAATCATGATATCTAGATACTATAAAGCTAGTGATTCTTAATGTGTTCTGCTCTTAGTGATTATCTATGATGAGTGATTGCGCAATCGGAACTGTGAAAAGATTACATGGAAGTATCTGCATTGCTGAATTCACTGTTCGATTTGCTTATTTCTAGTAGATCCTCAGAAATTGGATCTTCGAAGATACAAATTGGAAATCAAGATCTGTGCAAGATACAAGAAAACTAAATGTTTCTTAATAACTTTGCACTGCAGATAGTTCTCTGTCCTGTTTTCTTATTTCTGGTTTGAGGGTTCCTTTTGGTTTGTTATGCTTCATATGTAACTTGAGTAAAAATAATTCCTCAGGTGAAAATGGAGATGGTTTACTAAATAACTTAACTGATATAGAAAGGAATAAGAAAGACAACTCCCTCTCTGCTCTGGGTCCTTTAAAAGAGTATGAAAGGAAAGATCTCAACTGTGCTGTAAAAGAATATTTACTTTTGGCCGGGTATCGTCTTACAGCAATGACATTTTTTGAAGAGGTAATGCATATGTCGTTCTTCTCCTCTTACACTTTCCTCATCAGTTGACATATTTTGTACATTTGCTACTTGTATATCTTGCTTCAGTATCATATTTATGTAGGATGAAAGTGACTGACACTTGTTGATTTATGGTGTGAAAAAAAGTGCAGAATGCTCAACAATGTGTTTAGCTTGATGAGTCATCCTATGTCTTAACATGCTTCCAGTAAAACTACAGATCTGAAGAATTCCTGTTTACTGCAGGTATCTGAAGAAAACCTGGATAATTGGTCAAGTTCACCTGCATCCGTAACAGATGCGTTGCGCAAATATTACTATCAATACCTTAATTCAACTGAAAATGTTGCTGAGGTACTCATATATCCTTGTGCTGTTTGTTATTTACTTGTTTCTACAAATCTTTGTGAGAAAATTAAATTGTATAAAAGCTGATGAGACCCAAGCATAGTGATCAAGGTTGATGTCATGGCTTTTACAGATTAGGTTTAAAATTTCAACCCTATTTATTTAAGGTATCGTTACCACTTAGCTGGAATAAGGATCAAGATCGAAACTGACATACATAAGATAGTTGAAATGAATTGCTTTACCTCCTGGTTTATGCCATTTATACAAAACAGTGAAGCAGAAATTGCCTGCACAGTCCAGACAAGATTAGAGAAACTATAGTTCTGTTGCATCTTACTAAGGCAGCAAAGCCCAAGGCCTGGCGCTATAATTTCCTTCTAGTTTGTATCACTGAAAGTCTAATTATAAACTTTTTTTTTTCTTTCTGTAGTTTTGTTTAGAGATGGACAAATTTGTGTCTATGTAAGGTAGCTACTGGCTAATAGAATCTTGCAACTTGCACGAAATTACAGTAGTTTGGTGTTTAGAAAAAGCCAATATCTGTCCCCATGTTCTATTTCTATCCAGAAATTAAATATCGTATCATTGACAACTTCATCCTGTAAAAGCAAAGACTGCAGGCTGTCAACCAGCCTAAATTTATTCCTACATTTTTATATTACAAAACGGTAGGCGTGAAAATACTATACATATCTAATTAAAATGCCTTTATGCAGGAAAAACTGGCCATGCTCAAGGAAATTGAGTCCTTGTCTAATGTCAATGAAAAACTGAATCATGATATAGAGTTGTTGTTGAAGAACAAAGAACTGACTGAAGTTGAAATAACATCTCTAACAAAATCCATAGACAGCTTACAGAAGGATGTTATAGACAAGGACTTGCAGGTGGTTCAGTACATTTGACTTTTCTTATGTTCTATTATTTTAGAATGTATAGAAAAACTAAATTGTGACCATGTTTTAGGTACGAAAGCTGAAGAACTTGGTAGATGCTCAGAGACTACAGCTTAACAACTGCAGATCTGAAATCACTTCACTCCAAACACAAGTCGAAGGTTCATTATCAAGAAAGGATTCTTTGTCTAATGGAAGTGATCATGCTGATCTTCTCTGTTTAGATAACAGGGAAATTGTGCAAGTAGAGCAAGAAACTCTGGAGAATCCTGAAAATGAAGTCTCAAAGTATTGTTTAACTCAATTAGACTATTCTCACGAAGATTTCAGTAATGATAGTTCTGTTGAAAAAGAGAAAGATGCCTGTGTTCTTACAGGGGATTTTTCATGCACTCCTTTCAATCATGACAACACTTTATCAAGTGCTTCTCTAAAGATGGTAAGTTATTGTCACTATGCTTATTTTTTTAATTGTACTTTCCTATTATTCTTTTATGTGCTAAGATACAATCTATCTATTTTGACAGGGTTCAGAAACCATTCAAATTCTTTCGGATACATTGCCAAAGATTGTTCCTTATGTTTTGATTAATCACCGCGAGGTTTGTTTGCTAACATCATAATTTTTTCACTTCCTGAAGTTAGAAGAAACTATCTATAATCTGCTGGTATTTACTTGCAGGAACTTCTACCTTTGATAATGTGTGCAATTGAACTCCATCCAGATAGCAATACCCGTGATTCTTTGACCCATACATTGTTTAATTTAATTAAACGCCCTGATGAACAACAAAGACGGGTTATTATGGAGGTAAGTTTCTGGTTCAACTCCATTTTTTTTCTTTTTTGAAGATTGAAATTGTATGTTTAAATTCTAGGCTTGTGTTAGTCTTGCCAAGAATGTGGGTGAGATAAGAACAGAGACGGAGTTGCTTCCTCAATGTTGGGAACAAGTAAGTTTGCATATTAAATACTAAGGGCATTGATAGCTTAAGGTCTTGCTTTAGCATCTCCCTTTGAGCAGCTTAGGAGGTGTTTTTCTCCTATTGTAGATCAATCACATGTATGAAGAGCGCAGACTGCTTGTTGCTCAATCATGTGGAGAGCTTGCAAAGTTTGTTCATCCTGAAATACGTGATTCTCTCATCCTGTCTATTTTGCAACAATTGGTTGAGGATTCTGCAACTATTGTCCGGGAAGCTGCTGCTCACAATTTGGCCTTGTTGCTTCCGCTCTTTCCAAATAAAGAGAAACATTTTAAGGTCAGCCTTACTAATACGTGCTCAGGTTTTGATGGAGAAGTTACCTGACTTGTTAGATTTTTCCATAATCTAAGAGCAGATTGATAAAACATGGTATATGGAATGGAGCCTTGTCCTCAAGATTTAACGTGTAAGATGAACTAATTTGTGATAATTTAATGGAGCCTAGGTTGAGGAGCTGATGTTTCAATTGGTCTTCGATCCTGCTGGAACTGTTGTGGACACTACTCTGAAAGAGTTGGTTCCTGCTTTGATAAAATGGGGAAATAAACTGGACCATGTTTTGTTAGCTCTACTCTCACATATGTTGAGTACGGTTAAGGTAAATAATGGAAATGTTTCTCTTCATTTTGATTTATGTTAGATATTGTTTCTAACTACATTTTCCTACTCTTATCAGTGTTGCCCACCTCTATCTGGAGTTGAAGGTTCTATTGAATCACATCTCCGGACTTTAGGTGAACGTGAGCGTTGGAATATAGATGTTTTGCTTCGAATGCTGATAGAATTGGTTCCATGCATGTACCAGAAGGCAATTGAGACATGCCCTTTCCCTCATGCTTCACAGTCAGAAGAAACATTATTATGCACATCCCTCGAACTATATGCAGAGTAATAATCTCCTTATTTTCCCATTGTTTTCTACTTCTCTTACCAATATTTTTTCGACTTGAGGTGTCAGCAGCCTTTCCAACAATTTTAATGTCTTTCTTAGGGACCATGTGGAGTGGCCTGCTTTTGAATGGCTGCACATGGAGTGCTTTCCAGGTTTGATTCAGCTAGCCTCTTTTTTACCTCGAAAGGAAGATGGTCTAAGAAATCGCATGACAAAGGTGTCGCAAAATCTGTTCTTGGATTCTCTAAAAAATTCAGGAAATTTATTAGTAAACTATATGTTTCAGGTTATTGATCATGTTAGTAATGTTCATGCAGTTTTTACTGACGGTAGCTAAAGAATATGGAGATTCTTACTTGACAAACATAATGTTACCTGTATTTATGGTATCTGCTGGTGATGTTGCTGATTTGAACTCTTTCCCATCAACTGCTCAAATGAAAATCAAAGGTGAATATATTGCTTACTCTTACAAGGACATATATTATAATTATATGATATGCTTGCCTATCGATTTAAGATTCAATGATCAAAATTGCAGGGTTAAAGCCAAATGGCTCTACATCAGAGAGACTTGCTACCTTGTCTGTTATGCCACTTCTCTTAGCAGGAGTTCTAGGAGCTCCCAACATGCGTGACCAACTGGAAGGGTATCTGAGAAAGCTTCTAGTTCAGAGTCCCACACCAGAGTCCCCGGGGCATAATGATGATATAGTAGATGCTATCCGGTTTCTCTGGTTTGTATTAGTTTTGAGACCAATTTCCCATCTCATCTACTTAATGTGCTGTATTTAACATTGGTTTCTCGTCTGCAGCACATTTAAAACAAATCAGAACTTGATTTTCAATATACTGTGGGAGATGGTAGTTAGTTCAAGTGTGAACATGAAAATCTGTGCGGCATATCTGTTAAAAGTCATGGTAGGATCACACGAACATTGCTATAATAAATATGCAATTATCCATCTCTATGTTGCCTGTTTCTGCAAGTGTAACTCAACATCTTGTGCAACAGGTTCCGTATCTTGATGCGAAGATGGTTTCAACTCATCTTCTACCAGCTCTCGTCACCCTTGGTTCAGACCAAAATCTGAATGCCAAGTACACCAGTATAGATGCATTTGGAGCAGTAGCTCTGCATTTCAAAAATGACTTGGTAATTGTATAGCTAGCTCCATGATTTATAAATGGCAATATCCTAAATTTGACAACCTTGATGATGGTCTTAATCTTTACAGATTGTTGAAAAAATACGTATCCAAATGGATGCTTTTCTGGAAGAAGGGTCTCATGAAGCTACCACTGCAGTCATCCGTGCACTATCGGTTTCTGTGCCGCATTCAACAGACAAACTCAGAGATTATATCCTGTTTCTGTCATAAATTTTCTTTGTGAATTACTTTGTCCAAAAATAGTCCTATACCTCTTTGACTATGATAATTTTTCTTGATCCACTGTATTCCTTGACATACATTTTTACATCTCTTAGCCAAGATCTTTCATCTTAGTGGATTACCTAATCCCTCAAAGGATATAGCGCGTCGCCATGAGAGAGCTAATGCTTTTTGTGAAGCAATACGAGCTCTTGATGCTACCGGTCAGTTCACTCCTTTAAGTGGATCATAATGTTTTTTTATGCCACGACTGGAATACAAATTTGGTACATCTAGAAACGTTCAATTCAAAGGTGGAGATTTGTTAATATAACCTTCATTTTGGCTTCTACTAGCCCTACTATGTTTAGGATTCATATATATATATATATATATATATATATATATATATAGAGTATAGATCCTATGAGAACACCCCCTAACGTGAGAACATGAGAACATATTCGTAATTATTATCAGTTTTGTTACGAATGTGCCATATCGTTTAATTTATTATTCGTAGTTATTGTTGATTGAGTGGATTATTCGTAGTTATTGTTGGATTCCTAATTATTATTATTCGTAGTTATTATTATTTTTGATATCTACTCTAAATCTCAACCCTTAATACTCACATCCAACGGTGTACGATTGTTCTCATGTTCTCACGTTAGGGGTGTTCTCATGGGAACCACACCCTATATATATATATATATATATATATATATATATATATATATAGGAGTGTTGAACCCTGATTAATAAATCTTCTCTTTCTCCCTATTACCAATTGGACAAGTTGAATCTCTTTATTTTTCATTTGTCTTGAAAAATATAATTGTCAAGTTGTTCACGTTGTATTGTTCATCTAAATGAATGAACAAGTGATGCAAATGAACAATCACAATTACAATCGTGGGCTTATTACCCACGCACTGGACAAATTAAGATTGTTGTTTATTTAGATCGAACGTCTCTTAAAGGTTCTCTCTTAAGATCTTATTCCTATATATATATATATATATATATATATATATATATATATATATAGCCTTATTGAATCATCATCTGAAAATTTGTTGCAACCATCTTGAAATCTGAGATCAGGAATCTTGTGATCAACACTCCCTGAATAATACTTTGTGCATGTGGACGTATAAAATTTTAGTGAACCACATAAATATGTGTATATTTAATCTTTATCTGTTTGGTTATTCTGGTAAGATCTTCATTTCTCTTGTCCTTCTAGCTCTAGGAGTACAACTCACTTCATTTTGAGAAAGAAAAGAAGGAAGAATGTAACTCAACTCTGCTAATGCGAGTTATTATAATCTGTGCTAGACTAGTCATTCCTCAGATTGATTGATATTGCTACTCTTCTCTTTCTAGTACTCTTTATATGAGGGGTTATCGTGTAGATTGAATCCTTGGAAGCATTTGTATTTACATGTGCACCATTTTCACTTCAGATATACCTGCCACAAGTGTGCGTGAATTCCTCCTCCCTTCAATCCAGAACCTTCTAAAGGACCCAAAGGCGATTGATCCAGTGCACAAAGAAGCTCTGGAAATCATACTGAAGGAAAGATCAGGTGGAACGCTTGAGAATGTCGGCAAGGCAATGGGCATAAGTTCTCACCTAGGAATTTCTTCTTCAGTTACCAGCTTCTTTGGTGAGCCTGGCCTGGTAAGCAAGAAAGAAACCATTGAACAGTCTCGTCAAGAGCCACCGAGCAAGCCCCCGAACCCAGTCCCGTCCCTCGAACCAGCACCGGTAGAAGATACGAGGTTTCGACGCATCATGAGTGGTAGGTTCGCGGGCATGCTTCGGAGCAAATCAAATACTTGACAGAACCAGTGAAAGCAGTTGGTAATCGTTAAGTGTTATGGGTTTTGATCGAAAAGGATTTGTTAAGTGAGTTTTCGGTTCCTCCAAATTTTGTAATTTTAATCAGCTCTTCATTCTGTTAATATTGGTTTTTAAAAAGTAGTTAGGTTAGGTATAGGACCAACTGAATTCAAAGGAAAGAAGGTAGTATACAAAATGCATAATGTTGTTGAATCTTTACAGTTATTTCGCTAGATACTAATTTAATGGTTATTGCTATTCGTACCACGGGAACGTACTATTCATACCCCGACTACGGCTACGCATTGCGTTGACGTAGTCACTTTTCATTTTTGTTTGATCGCATACGTCATGCGTAGTCGTAGTCATTTCCTTTATTTTTCGAACGAAATGAGCTTGTTGCTACGCATGGCGACATGCATAGCTGTAGTCGATGTATGAAGGTACGAATAGCAATCTCGTAATTTAATTGAGTCTATTACTCTCATTACCTATTAACTTTTTTTTCAAGGGAACATTAGCAATTAATTTTTGTATGGAGTCTGTTGGATCCACAGTAATGCAGCACCAAAATTTCACATTTTATTATTTGTCTTATGTTGGGAACCATGCCATTCAAATGGTTTATACATTCATTGAATAAAGAGTTTCATGTGACAAATTCAGACCAATCTCACTAGTGGACAAAAACGTCCACTTTTTCCCATAATGATCAACTATTGGATTATTAAACATCGAGACAAAGCAACGAAGCAGAAAATGTGGGTAGCCATCCATTCTCATAATATATTGGCAAAACTGAAATATAGATAAGTATATTTAATTTAAATAAAATTTATTATTTTATGCAATCATATACTACTACGCTTAATCTAAAAATGTTATCATTATTGTTAAAATTATTTTATATAATATTAATAATATATTGTTCATTTCATAACTTATTAGTATTTAAAATTAAAATTTTTTATTTAGTAAATAAAATTAGCATATGAAAATAATTAAAGAAAATACTCTCGCCACAAATGATGCAAATGTTAAGCTTTTCATTGAACTTTCAACTAATGTTGCACAATTATTAAAATTAATGAAACCTAAGTTTTAAATTAGTATTATAAAAGTTTATATTTTTATAGTTATGATTATTAGAATTGAGTGTTTTATTAATTCTAATATTTTATATTATAGTATTTTTAACTTATGAGCAAAATTTATAAAAATGTATGATTATTAGTACAATATAATGAAAAAGTTTCCATTATAAAAGAAAAATAAAGGAAAAAAAACTAGAATAAAAAAGTTTAAAATTTTGAACAGAAAAATTGGTAAAAAAAAAAAAAAACTATTAGAACAAACAATTTGGACAAAAATAGTTTAAACGAAAATGTATATAAATTTTGAACGAAAAAAGTGTAATAAAATAAAAACTATTAGAACAAATAGTTTGAACTAGTTGAACGAAAATGTACAAAACTTTGAACGAAAAAAGTCTTGAAAATAAGAACTACTAGAACAAGCAGAACTATTGTACAAAAATATGAACTATTGGAGCAAACAGTTTGAACTAATATAATAAAAAAGATTCTCACTACACATTTTAAAATTGCAAATTATCACCGCATCAAAACCTTTTAAAACAACTTTTTAAAAGGATAAATTGTCGTCTAAACTTCATATAATTATAAAAATGTCATCGCGCTGCCCATTAAATCATTAAATGACGTTGACTAGTATGAATTGTTGGATCAAGTGGATCAATAGTGAAAAATGTTCTGTAACTCTATAGTTGTAATTTTGTTCCGTACGTGAACTGGATCATAATTATAATTAACTAATTATTCTAAAATACATCCAAAATATAAGTTAAAAGAGAAAGAAAACACGACCCAAAATAGTAAACACTACAGTCTACAGCTGTATGAAAGATACGAATATCTTACTTAACAACAACAATAATCGGTGTCGAATTATGGACTTCCCTTTTTTATCCTCATTAATTTTGAATATTTCTCTTTGCTCTACCAAAAATGTAAATTCTACAATTCTGCCTTAACAAGCAAAACGATATTATAATTTATATCATCAACTTTTACCCAATTAAATATCACAATCTAATTTATCCTTCGCTATATCACACACCAACCAAACAAGGACAAATGTGAAAATTTTGTGGGTCAATTGTACGAGAGTTGTGCACCCGGATGTGACTTCAAACTAATTAGGGGCGTTTACCATTCAAATGAATTGAGCATTAGCACGTTGAAGCTCGATTTGTTTATAAATGAGCCGAGTTCGAGTCGATTTGTTTATATAATGTGTTATTTTAGCGAGCTAAACTTTACCTAAACGATCCGAGCATTGAGATGTTCAAGCTCGGCTTGTCAATAACTTGTCTCATGTATAAGCCCCAATTTGAAATGAACCTCAAACAAATATGCAAACGAGCTCGAGATTGGTAGAAGCCTCGCGAGTCTAGTATGAGCTTAATACTAAACCCGGTTCAAAAGTTAGGCCAACTCTCAACATATATTAGCTTACGAAATCTTATACGTACGTGCTATGACTTAGACTTGTCATGAATTTGAATCCAACATACAGACGTCAACATAACCTGAAATTTCAACAGAAACTAAACCAACCAAATGCTCTATCTATGCACTTCCATATTTCCAACACATATTACACGCAAATTCACATTCAAAACTTCCAATCACATACTCCACGCGGGACCCACTTACCATAACTCCATAAATTACACAAATGGACACCCTCACCGAGTCACCCACTCACCTCACCAACCCGTGAACCAACCAGTCGCAACTCGGTCCCACAACTCATTCATCTTCCTCTATAAAACCAACCCATAACTCTCACTCATTTCTCACAGCACACATTCACATAACTAATCTAAAAAAATGACAGCTGCCCGCTTCGCAATCCTAGCCGTAGCAGCCATGGTGGTTCTCCTGGCGGTTACCAAGGAAGCCGAGGCGGTGACGTGCAACCCAATCCAGCTGAGCCCGTGCGCAACCGCCATATCAACCTCGTCACCGCCGTCGAGCCAGTGCTGTAGCAAGCTGAGCGAGCAGAGGCCATGCCTGTGCCAGTACTACAGGGACCCTAACCTCAGCCAGTACGTTAACTCTCCTGGGGCCCGCAGGGTTGCCAGCGCATGCCGCGTCACCATCCAATGCTAAGCTGAAGATCATCTACTGCGCGCTGCATCTTCATCTTCTCCAAATAATCTTCTTTTTTTAAAAAAAAAGTATGTAGCTGTAAGATTGATGTTCAGTTTCTCGACTGCTGGCTGCTGTACGTCAAATTAATGAAATTAAGTTTGCTTTTTATTTTATGATGGAGATCGTTTACTTTTCTCGTGCAGTAACTTATACGGAGTATTGTTTTTGGAATGACATGCGGTAAGAAAAACTGGATGGATAAAAAGTTATAAGTACGAAGTACTGTGGGAATATACTGTAATAAACTCAGGGCCTAGAGTAAACTCACTATTTGTGATCAAATACCGAGTAAAAGCAATAGGATGCAAACTGTTGCTTAGACATTAGTGAAGAAATTTTAATCTTCCTAAAAAAGATGGAGTGTTGTTCATGAATTTTGTTTAGATAAGATTCACGAGAGTATATGGAAGATTAAATGTTTCTACGTCGATAATAAATAGATAAAGGATTTACCGACCTAGGATATAACGTTGATGGAAACTATTTATATTGTTGATCGGTTTTAACTCTTATTGTAGGATGGTTTTAGTATAAAACCTTGAACTTATGTGTTTCAATGCGCATGTGATATTGAACACGAATCACGACTCTCCAAAATTTTAGAGATGAGGGAAAAATATGTATAGAGGCCGTTCAAGTAAGAAAGATGTTTGTTGTGAGAAAACGACAAGCATTTTGTGACAACATTTTAGATCACTCGTTCATTTTTTTTATCCTAAAATCGTTTATTTTTTCTAATTTTAAAAAATAAACGTTTATTTTTTCATAATTAATATTAATAAGGTGTCTGATGAGGTAGGGCATACTTGATACACTTAGTACTTATTTATTGGTTAACTATACATGAAGAAACTTCTTATGTATGCCTTTTCAACGATTCATAACAATAACGCCAAATATACACTTAATCATATCACAACTTACTTTACACGAATTTGATAATTAGGGCTAACTTAATCCAAATGAATCGGCAAAAACAAAGAGAAAACAACCTTTTATGTTGTTGCTAATTGCCTATGAATACAAGTAATTGATTAGTGCTCCATGATCGATAATGATTTCCCTAAGCTATTGGCCATGGGATAGTGCCATAGTGGGTGTGTTATTATTCTATTGATTTTTCAAATTATGTCCTAATTTCTAAACACGTGGATTAAGAATTTTGTTGTAATTATTTTCAATTATATTTATTAAGCTTTTATTTTCTTTCTTCCTTAAAACACTTTTTTGTAGTTTTTTTTTTCAAATTAATGTTTTGAATCTATAAACTTAGTGCAATGGATTCAAAAAATGATTATTTATAGCAAGTTTGTGTATAAGTTAATTTCAATTATTGATGTGTTATGGATCACATTATTGGTTAAACGATAAAACGAGCACTAATTAGTGTCAGATTTATAGGTAAACCAATAAAAATATCAACTAAATGAGTATCCTTAGGTAATTAGTGCCATAAAATTTGAGTGTGGATGGATTACTATATATTGTAGTGGTCCATACTCCATATCATATGGACCTCATCTTCATTTGCTAAAATAGACAAAATTTCATCTCTATTTGTATTTGTTTAGTTTTTTCGTAGAAAGGACATCAATATTGATTATCCTTATTTAGTTTACTACTTTACTCTCCTCTCTTTTACTTGTAGCCTACATACTTGTTTGAACATAAGAGATTAAGAATACATTAGGGATCTTTTTTACGGTATCAGACATCCATGATCTTCTTCTCTAAATACAAATCCGATGTCTTGGTCATTTCAACTCCAACGGTTGTTGGTTCTATGAGTCCTTTCTATCTTTCATCCTTGGGATCATCCGAGTATTTCTATATGCTCGGTGATCCTTAAAAGTAGGGTTGTTAATCGGTTATGGTTCTTGATGAAACCATTGGTTTTTTTTGCAGTTCGGCCCGGTTTCGCTATTCAATTTGCAAAATGTTTTTGAAACCGAACCATTATAAAAATGGTTTGGTCCAGTTTGGTTCTTTAGAACAAAAACATATCGTAAACGTTTTACTTTTTTTTTTAAACAAAAAATTAGTAAAAGTATACAAACATGAAAAAAAAAACAAAAGTTTAAAAAGATCATTGTCTCTTCTTTTGTAATAGTGACTCTAATATTATCTTATCATCCTCTCTAACCTCCATTTGTTATTCACTACATGAACTTCTTTAGTTCTTCAACTTCTTCATAACCTAAGTTTGTCTTCAATGTTGGTAATTTATTCATTTATAACCCTTTTCTTGTTAGTTTCTTCAATTTTAAATTTTAAATTCTCACACTTAAAGAAATTGTCTATTCACTAGGATAGTTTCACTTTTGACATAAAAGTGACGTTTCGATTTTATCTTTTATTGTAGTAATACATAATTACTTATTCTAACACATGTTTGAGTTATCGAGAATTAGAGAAGTTTAAGATAAGCCATGAAAATATTATAAGCATTTATATAGTTAACAAAAAAGTAAAGCATTTGGACTTAAAAAACTCATATGCAAATGAAAGTTGTTAAGATGTCATTATTAATTTAAACAATCTCAATACCGGTTTGGTTTCTATATAATCACACTTAAAATATAATTTAAATTGTTCCGGTTTGCTTCCGAACGTCTCATTTGCGGTTTGGCTCCAAATTTGTTTACTCCTTAAAAATACAAGAACTGAACCGCATTCAGTTCCAAACGGTTCCACTCCTTAAAAATACAAGAACTGAACCACATACCTGGTTTTGTTCCAAACGGTTCCACTCCTAAAAAATACAAGAACCGAACCGCATACCTAAAACAGTTTGATTTCCGGTTCCAAAAAAGACCATGGTTTAGGAACCATCAGTAACCCTAATTAAAAGTGATAATTGCACTGATTGACAATGCAACATGTTCAAGGCTTTTCGTGGCAAATGGAAGCACGACTTCATAGCAACACCTAACTAGAAACTACATCTTTGAATCTCACGCATTGGATCACCATCAACTTCGCGTTAATTCGTTGGATCATTCTAGCCATTGATCTCTCACTTCGCCTGACTCTATCCTATTTCGAGTTGGTAAAGGATCCATGGGATGATCTTGAAAACTAATTCTCCATGGGTAACGAACCACATATTCTCAAATAACAAGAAAACATCGGACAATGCAAGTAATTGCTCTTTCCTTTCCCGAGTTGATCAGTGATGTATATCCTTTTCCCTTTCTATAATGTACGTTCCGTTTTCAAAAGAATAAAAAAAAATTGACTTGTTGAGTGTAAACATAGACACATTTCCAACGTTGCATGGACCTTATTCATTCAAGCTTCCCTACCTATCAAATTTTGAGGTGAATATATTTCATTGCATGCTAATTATGCGCAGACATATGTCACATCATCATGGAAATCTGCTTTGAAATATTTTATAAACATCCATTGTATTATGGAAATTTCACGAGACACAAATAAATGTAAACCTCGTAGTAGAAAATCGATTTTTAGGATATCCTATGATAAAAAGGATGACGCTTATTTGACATAGATACCCTAACCATTTTATTTCATGTGATGTTATTTACAATGAAAATATATTTCCCTTTCAAACAAAAACTTATTCTATCTCATCTAATATATCTTCACGTATTCATTTACCTTCGTACTTGGTGTGTTCGTTAGACACTTTTCGTTAAGTTAGGCAATTGGTCAAGATCGGTAGAATAGGCCGGTCCTGCTTGAGTTTGACTGATTATTGGAGAGTTTTAAGAATTTTGAAAGTTAATGGGTGTTTGGTTGAGAAAGATTTTTGTGGAAATTAGAGTTTTAGTAGATTTTTGGGTAGTTTTTTCAAGAAATTTTTGTGAGAAAGCTTTTTGTAGATCTTGCATTAGATTACAACAATTTTGATAAAAAAATCCCTTCTAACCTTTTTGTAAAGCCAGCATCAAAATATATCCACAAATCAATCCATACCAAATAGTTATTAGATTTTTATAATACAAAACTCTTGAAACTCTATCTAAAAAACTAAAATTAATCAAAACGCTTAAACTACCCAAAAATCTCGTTTCACTGAACATACCCTATTCACACCACTGAGATCTCCTATCCTTCCCGAATTACCTATCCAAATGGATATTTTGCCCTCCCCTAACCCTACTTCCACTTTACTACATCACTTATCCAAGAGAGGGGAGACCACCTAACCCTACTTCTTTGCTTCCCGCTCACTCTAATCTTCCGCCACTCTCTAATTTAATCTCATCATATCACCTCTCTCTCCTCTCCTTCCCTTCTGACCCTAACCTTATTATCTTACTAATTATATACTCAACTCCTACATTCGAACTCTATCCTCTACGCCTATGCTTTGTCCCACTCTGGCTACATCAGCGAATCGGGTAAGAACCTACTTCTTTCAAAATAGCGTCAGCTCACGGCTCATCCAGAAGGCGTGAATCCATGCAAAATGAGATGAACAGATGAACAAACTAATTCGAAACAAAACATGGTCCATTTTCGATCATCCTTGCAGTAAAAATCCTATCGGTTGTAAGTGGGTTTATAAAACTAAACTCAAAGTCGACTGATCTTTGGAACGCTGCAAAGAATGACTCATCCTATTGGGAAACCGACAAAAACTAGGTATTGATTTCTCTTAAACATTTGCTCCTTTAGTTAAAATGACCTCCGTTAAGCTATTTATTACAGTAGCACGATCCGAATGTTGAAACTTCACCAACTTGACATTCATAATGCATTTATTTATGATGATCTCCATAAAGAAGTTTAGTTGACGATTGCACCGGGCTCTCGTTAACGGGACCATCTCGAGTTTGTTGCTTCAATAAATCTCTATATAGGCTTCGACAAGCACCAAAACCCAGAAATCTAAATTTTTGGAATGTTTTTTTGTCATTTGTTAAAAAAAAATTCAATAAAACAAATACAAATCTTGTGTCCCATTCACTTGTCACAATCTCATGTCTCATTGTTCTAATTGGTTACTACTTAAGTTATCAATTAATCATTTTAATCAGAACTTTATTAACTTTTAAAATAGAAGTTAACCAATCCATAGAATGGGACATAAAATTGGGGCAGGTGAATGAAATAGAACATTTAAACTGTCGCGAAACTAGGTTGTCAAATTATCTCATCCTCTTTACACTATTGGTTTTACACAGTCCTACGCGGACTAATCTCAGTTTTCTCTAGCCACTTCTACTATCGTTTTCCATGTTAAATATACGTTGATGGTCTTATAATAACGGTAATAATTCCATTGCTATTTCGAAATTCAAATAATATCTTAACTAGTGTTTCCATATGAAAGATCTATGACTTCGTTGATATTTTCTTTAAATCGAAATTACTAGTACACCAACGGGCCTGTTTTTGTACAAAAAGAAAGTACGTGTTAGACATACTTAGCTAATCTAGTCAATTAGCCGCTCCTCCTAAGACGTTCCCGGTCGAGCCCAACCGTCGACTTGCACTCAACACTCTTCAACCGTTTAACAATCTAGATCAATATGGTTGGTTAGTAGGATTACATGTCAAAAACAAGTTATAGTGTCCCATCCTTACTCAATTTCTCAAGGGTATGACGAGTGCTCACTAGGTTGTTGTTATACGGGTGTTGAGGTATCTTAAAAATGCGAACCCGAACCTGAACCCTTAAGGGTAACTTTTTCGCTCACATTAATCCCTTACAACTTAATGCTTATTGTGAATTTGATTATGCTACATGTCTTATTACATGTTGCTCTCTAGTCGGTTTATTTGTTATGCTCGGTGAGGCTCCCATATCTTCGAAAACCAAGAAGCAATCAACCATGTTTATTTTATCCGCCCAAGCCAAGTACCAAGCAATAACATCTACCACATGTGAGCTCGTCTAGATCAAAGCACTCCCCAAGATTGTAATGCATCTTTGGTGTGACAACCAAGGTGCATTTCATATCGCATCAAATCCTATATTCCATGAATGTACGAAGCATATGAAGGTCGATTGTCATATCATTCAGGATCATGTTCAAACCGGACCATTTCCACCGCTCATGTTCGTTCCAATGACCAAATTGCTGACATCTTCATCAATATTCTTGGTCAACAACCATTTCATCGTCTACTTTGTAAGTTGAACATTCGAAATATTTACACATCTAACTTTTTTTTTGTTGAAAATTTATACATCAACTTGAGAACACCTTGAATACTTCTATCTTATCTTCTATGTCTCTTTGTATATATTTAGTTTCTCCGTATATAGAAAGGATATTATATTTGATTATCCTTATATATGTGGTGATCCATACTCCATGTGGACTTCATCTTCACTTGGAAACAATAGACAATATAGTATAGTATCCTCAATTAACGCCACAACTCTAGAAGGTTCATCAAATTAAAAATTTAAGAATGATTGAATTCTAGAAATATTATTGGGTAAACCTAAAAAGTGAACAAACTCCTACATATATGGACCACTACAAAACCTGAGAGAAGACAAACGTCTACTTTCTAGAAGCTGACCCTCATTTCCGCTGTATTAATTAAAAAAAACCCGACTCATGGTTGACGCATAAGTAATCAACCATGATTTGTATAAATATAAAACCCGACCCATGGTTGACTCATAAGTCATAAACCATGATTTGTGACCACCAAAGACAATTAAGTCATAATATGATGTTGCCATCTTACCAAAACATCACAATATATCTATTTCCAGTACTCCACACCAAGAGAATTGTGTATTATGTGTCAATCACTCTATCAATATGAAGGCAACACCAAGGGAGTTGTGTATTCTGTGTCAATCACTCGCAATTAATACTTTATGCTGCGTACCTAACTTCCCCATTCTGTCAATGGAAGATCAGCCTATCATATATATATATTTTATAATTTTAGATTTATGAAACTTTTTAATCATGATGGGCCTATCTTCATTTGGCCAATTAGACAGGACGAAAATTTATTTATAAATAATTTTAAGCATAAGATTGATTGACGTATCGGCGAGAATCTCTAATAGTCACCATATTTACGCATTTCACGTGTATAGTTGATAGGGTCCTTAAACACGTATATGGGTGACGCAGTTGGAGTCCAAAAAAAAAAAATTAACCCATATGGGCAGCGTAGTAGTAGTCCCAATTTTTTTTTTTACTACTACGCTCCCCATATGCGTAATTAAGGACCCTATCAACTCCACACGTAAAGTGCGTAGTTGTGATGACTACTAAATAATTTTACCGGTACGTTTAGAAGCAATGTTTCTGATAGAATTCATATTGTAAATAGAGTACAATAGAGGGCACCCTATGTAATTATTGTAAATACGTTTATTATAAATACAACCCATCTGTCGATGAAAACCCTAAGGGGAATATTATTCAATCTCTCACATGGTATCAGAGGCTTCTATCCTCTAACCCTATTCCGCTACTTCTTTCCCTTCACGTGTTTTTCTCTTTTCTCACCGGCAATCTCGCTCTGATGGCCGACAAAAAGCCTACCTTTCACTCCGCTCTCGGAATCTCCAACATCAAGAACAACATCGCTCTTGTTCTGGATCATGATACTCCGTATACATCTTGGGTAACCCTATTTCACGTTACCGCGAAAGCTCATAATGTTCTTGATCATATTGATGAATCTGTTCCGCGACCTATGGACATCGACAACTCCTTATGGCTTCAAGTTGATGCAACTGTCCTTCAATGGATATACAGTACGGTCTCTCGTGACATTCTTCTTCAAATCCTTGACTCCGACGACACCGCGCTACAAGCCTGAAACCACGTCAAGGATATTTTTCAAGATAACAAGAACACTAGGGCGGTGTATCTTGAGCACGAGTTCTCCAATTGTAAGTTATCCGGTTTCTCCTCCGTCAATTCTTTTTGTCAACACCTCAAGTCCTTGGCAGATCAACTAAAGGGTGTCGGATCACCGGTTCCTGCAACTCGATTAGTCCTTCAACTAATCTCGGGTCTCCTGTCTGAATACAATGCCGTGACGAGTTTTATTCAACAAACGGATCCTCTTCCGAGTTTTATCAAAGCCCGCTCTCAATTGCTTCTCGAGGAAACCCGGCTGGCGGCACAAACAGGCGCCGGCAGCACCTCGTCTGCCCTCACTGCTGCAGCGTCATCTGGCTCTACTGCTCACCATCCGGCCCAATCCACTGCAAAAAAGCCCCATTCCGCACGGCCCAAAGGGAAGAAGAATAAAAACAAAAATAATGGGCCAAAAGGAAAAGCCCAATTCCGTTATGTTTTTCGGCCTCAGTACGGATGGATGCCACTCCATTCAGGAAATTCTGGGCCGCCTGCTGCATCATCTTGGATGCCAGCCCACTCTTCTTCTGGCCCAGTTCTGCCACCACCTTACCCCTACCCAAACAATCAACAAGGACTTCTTGGGGCTGGCCCAATCTTCAGCTCACCTCAGGCCCATTTTGCAAATGATCACAATGCATATGTTGCTCAGCCCACGTCTTTGGACCACTCCTTCGCAACAATGACGTTAAACCTGACGGACAATTTATGGTACATGGACACGGGCGCCACCTCGCACATGATGAATAATTCCGGTAATCTCTCGTCTTTTTCGCATAATGGTCCATTAAATTCTATAATTGTTGGCAATGGTATGTGTATTCCTTCTACATGTCTTGGTGATGCTATCCTACCCACCACAAACAAACCACTTCGTTTATCTAATATTCTTGTCGCACCCAAAATTTTCAAAAACCTAGTCTCCGTTAGACGGTTTACAACTGATAATCTTGTTTCTGTGGAATTTGACCCTTTTGGTTTCTCTGTGAAGGATCTACAAACGGGGACCGTTCGTCTGAGGTGTAATAGCTCCGGGGAGCTCTATCCGGTTACCAATCCACCCATAAGTCCATCTCATGCCCCCTCGGCCGAGTCGTCTTCCACTTGGCATGCTCGTCTAGGTCATCCCGACATGCCGGTTTTTAATTTTCTTCGCAATTCTTCTTTTTTTAAATGTGTTAAGGAGACATCTCCTTCTCTTTGTCATGCATGTCAACTTGGAAAACATCATAAACTTGCGTTTGATCGCTCATCCAATAGTACTTTTGCTCCTTTTGATATTATTCATAGCGATATTTGGACCTCTCCTATTCCTAGCCGGGAAGGTTTTAAATATTACTTGTTATTTCTTGATGACTTTTCTCACTTCTTATGGGTCTATCCAATCAAGTTTAAGTCACAGGTTTTCGATCTCTTTGGGCAATTTCACAAACTGGTTCAAACACAATTTCGTACAAATATCAAAAGTTTTCAATGCGACATGGGGCGTGAGTTTAACAACACGAATTTTCACAATTTTTTTGCTACTCATGGCATTTCTTTTCGATTTTCGTGTCCTCATACCTCCCCTCAAAATGGCAAAGCTGAACGTACCATTCGTACGATCAACAATATCATGCGTCTATTCCCGTCTCTTATTGGCCTCACGCATTAGAGACATCTTGTTACCTCCTCAATATTCTTCCATCCACCACTATTCAAAATAAGTCTCCCACCCAAGTGATATACCGCACTACACCATCCTTTCATCATCTCCGGGTTTTCGGTTGTCTTTGTTACCCCAATCAAAGTGCAACTATTTCCCACAAACTTCAACCTCGTACTACAAAGTGCGTTTTCTTAGGGTACCCCAATCATCATCGGGGTTACACATGTCTCGAGTTAGGTTCAAATAAAATTATTCTTTTCCGTCATGTCACTTTTGATGAGTCTCAATTCCCATTTTCAACTCGGAATGACACTTCCTCGGAATCCTATAATTTTTTCACCGATGACGAACCTTCCCCGTACACAAATGCTTTACTTCGAAACCTTGAGATTAATTCCCAGCAAGTTGTTGCAAACCCACCTGCGCCTAGTCCACCTGTGTTTGGCCCACCTGCGTCTGGCCCAAACTCTGCAAGCCCACCAGTGTCTGCCCCACCTACGTTTGGCCCAGCTGTGTCTGGCCCAGCTGTGTCTGGCCCAACCTCTGCAAACCCACCAGTGCCTGCTCCACCTGTGTCTAGCCCAACGTCTTTATCCGGCCCTTTTTACCCAGCGCAAAGAGCTCCCTCCAGCCCCCCATTTCTTGGGCCGTCTGTTAATTCCAGCCCAGCCTCTCCTACAGGCCCACCTGAAATTCTCAGTCCACCCACAATCCCACACCAATTAAATCCGGTTTCCAGCTCCACCTCTCAGCCTATACATTCCGTAGCTATTCCACCTACTGTTGTGCCCACCCGGCCTCAGACCCGGAGCCAATCCGGTATTGTGAAACCCAAACCTATCTTCGACCTATCCGTCTCCGCTAATCCGTCATCCCGTCGTATCTCGCCCTTACCCAAATCACATAACCTAGCTCTTCAGGATCCGTATTGGAACCATGTCATGCTTGATGAATATCGAGCCCTTATGCGAAATAAGACTTGGGTTCTGGTTCCTCGTCCCCTTGATGCTAACATTGTGCGATGTATGTGGATTTTTCGCCATAAGTACAGGTCTGATGGCTCTCCTGAACGTTATAAGGCTCGTTTGGTTGCCAATGGATGCTCATAGCAGGTTGGCATTGACTGCGATGAAACTTTCAGCCCAGTTTTGAAACCGGTCACTATCAGGACAGTTCTCAGCCTTGCAGTTTCTCGTTCTTGGTCCATCCATCAACTAGACGTTCAAAATGCCTTCCTGCATGGACACTTGAAGGAGACGGTTTATATGTTTCAGCCTCCTGGTTTTCGTAATTCATCTAAACCTAATCATGTATGTTTACTGCAGAAGTCTCTCTATGGTCTTAAGCAGGCACCCAGAGCTTGGTTTCAACGTTTTGCAGGATTTCTGCTTAACCTCGGATTCATCGGCAGCAAGAGCGATTCCTCCCCCTTCATTTACCGTCATGGATCCAACATTGCCTACCTGCTTCTTTATGTTGATGACATCATCCTTACTGCATCTTCTGATGAGCAGCGTACCAATCTGATCATCCTTCTAGGTAAGGAATTTGCTCTTAAGGATCTCGGAGAGTTATCTTACTTCTTGGGCATTTCCGTTAGTCGGAATTCTTCGGGCTTATTCTTATCACAGGATAAGTATGCCAAGGACATTGTTGAACGTGCCAACATGACAAATTGCAAACCTTCTGCTACACCTGCTGAGACTCTGTAAAACTCAGTGCTTCTTCTGGTCCTGTTGTCAGTGACCCAACATTGTACAGAAGTCTAGTTGGGGCGCTTCAATATCTGACTTTCACACGTCCCGACATCAGTTATGCAGTACAACAAGTTTGCCTTTTCATGCACGACCCCAGAGAAGCTCACTTTGCTGCCCTTAAGCGCATCATTCGCTACATTCGCTACATTTCAGGCACCTCATCATTAGGTATCACTATTTCTCCTTCTCCGAAGTCAGATCTTATTGCTTATACAAATGCCGATTGGGTTGGATGTCCTGATACTCGCCGCTCTACCTCCGGTTATTGTGTCTTCTTCAATGACACTTTAATCTCATGGTCTGCCAAGCGTCAATCTGTGGTGTCCCGATCTAGCGCCGAGGCAGAATATAGAGGGGTTGTCAATGTTGTGTCGGAGTGTTCCTGGCTACGCAATTTACTACTAGAGCTTCATTGCCCCCTTTCTAAAGCCTCTGTGATCTACACTGATAACATATCTGCAACATACCTTGCCAGCAATCCAATTCAACATCAACGAACCAAGCATATCGAAATTGACATTCACTTCGTCAGAGATAAGGTTGCCCGCGCTCATGTCCGTGTTCTCCATGTCCCTTCGGCCTTTCAGTATGCGGACATTTTTACAAAGGGTCTCCAAGACAGTTGTTTCTAGATTTTAGATCCAGTCTTACTGTAATGTCTCCTCCAGTTTCGACTGCGGGGGTATGATAGAATTCATATTGTAAATAGAGTACAATAGAGGGCACCCTATGCAATTATTGTAAATACGTTTATTATAAATACAACCATCTGTCGATGGAAACCCTAAGGGGAGTATTATTCAATCTCTCACAGTTTCTTAATATACCGGTGAGAGACATAAAAGTAGTGTACTGAAAATATATATCGCAATTTTACTTTGTATGTTAATTAGAAAATAGGATTAAAAATGATTTTTTAATTTCTCTATTTTACATCTCATTCTCCCAAATTGTAAGTTTTAATTTTAAAAGTTCAAGTTTAATGATTTTGTGTTGTTTTTGACGAATAAAGTGTTGAATAATGTTAGAAATGTATAAACTACTTTAAGTTAACACAAAGTATAAGATGAATTCAAAGTATTAGATGAACTTGTTGGATCGTGGAACCTAAAGTATTGTATCCTAAAAATATATAAGATTTACTTTTAGGTCTAATGTGTTAATTTTTGGGTCCTATTTTTTAAAATATTATGCGTATATTCAAATCTACGTTTATTATCGTCACCACAAAATATATTACAAAACCTAACTTCAGACACTTATATTGTAAGTTTGTAACTTAGTAGTATACTAGACATAATCATATATTCGTGGCGAATTGAATAATACTTTTTTTTTGTCTTGTTTCTTGATTGCATTCTAATCCTATTTTTTTTTTTGTCTTGTTTCTTGATTGCATTCTAATCCTAACTAATCCTAACATAATCAAGTTAGAAATTAAGTCCCGTAATTTATGATAAAGTTAAGCTTCGACTTTTATTTTTAATGGACTGTGACCTTATGTTATGTTCGGCTTTTATTTTTTGTGGACCGTTCGACTTTTATTTTTAGTGGACCGTAACCTTATGTTATGTTCGACTTTCATTTTAAGTGAGCTGTGACCTTTTGTTGTGTACCAACAAAGTGGTGATTTAATGGAAAATTGTTTTTAAAGATTGATTCGCTTGATTGTGTAATTTTATCACGGAAACTAAATATAAGAAAGAATTGGGTATAGTAAATTTTTTTAATAGCTTTTTGTTTTGTATACACCTCTAAATTTTACCATTCTAATTGACTTACACTATGTTATGGGCCTACTTAATAGAATAATATTGCTAAGTTAGTGATATTGGACCTCTAAATAATAGGGACCAAAATTAAAGATTGGGGCCACAATAAAACAAAGGTATAAGTTTATGGACTAAAAAGGAAATATACCCTAATCTTTAAAAAATAATCGGCTACACAAGTTGGATTAGGGTCGCTCGCCTGTAAAGCCAAAGCAGTCCCGATTGTGTATGTCAAGTATGGTGCAGGGTATAGAGGCAACATAAAACCAAACTCAACATTCTTCAGCTTTATTTACAAGCAGTTACTTCCAAGTATTTCTATGGCATCAAGAAACACAAAGAGTTGTCTTGCATCAATCACTAATCAATTTCCACAATTTTCGAACCCCCCTGTCTCTTTCTTTTTCTCATTTTTCTCATTCTGCTAATCAGAACGCCTAAATAATCCCCAGGACTCCTCTTCTTTCTATTTCTTAGATCCTTTGATTCAGTATTTCCATTCCCCTTTTCGTATTCCGGTTTCGATTGACTATTAGGAGATGCATGGTTTGATCTAAGAAGGTGCCTAAGATGGTATATTGGATCAACGTAGCAAGATGATATAGACACAATTCCTCTGACATGCAACGGTTGAATAAGCCGAACAAACTCTATGATCTCAGAATAACATGAATGGTCCGAGTATGGAACTGCATAGATGTACTTACTGATCTTTTCTACTGACCTCAAATGCTCGTCTGTGTGCTGCTCATCATTTCTGACCAACATGTTTTGCTTATTCACGGTAAGTGAAGGAGAACAAAATGATTTTTTCCCTTCATGTGATTTCACCATCCAAGGAAGGCCAGAGGGCATGATTCCTATAGTTGGACGCAATATACTGTTAAGTCCTTCTAACGTGTCGACTTTGAAACTGTAGCGAGGAACAGCTCGCACCCTTGTCAATGAGGTTTTAGTGGTAAAGATGTCAGGCAACCCGAGAAGATGCATAGTTTGCAAGCGTTCTGGCCAAACCCAAATCTTTCAAACAAACAACAGAACATTAGAATACTAGCAAATAAGAAGCATCACATCAATCTCATTCTATCATTATAGCTTTCGTATGAAGCATATGCTTACTCATTGACTAATTCTACAGGAAGTTGCTCATAGATTCATATTTTATATATTCCCTTAATGTGATTCTTCAACTACAAACTTAAGATTGTCTGATGCATATATTGGTTCCAACTTATTATATCTGCATTTTCATAAAGCTGATGAGGATATATGGATAAATTCCCAGCTTAAAAGTTTATAATTAGTTGCTTGATCGAATTTTGAAGATAAATCACATTTTGTGAATAAGGCAATTCAAAGGGAAGCCACAAACCTCATTTGCCAAAATCAAGTATTGTTACATACCTTCATCTTCAGCACACGTGAAATGTGAACCAAAAGGTCTTCTTTTCCAAGAGTGTCAATTCCAATTATAATGTCACACTCAGGATGTGAGTTAATAAGATCTATGACCTGCAATCACCCATCAACATTATTCCTTCAACCGTGATAACAAACTTGCTCCAATACACTAAAAGAGGCAATTCAGCATCCGGATATTACCCTCTCTCGTTATTACAAGAAAAAAATTCACATGGTTTTTGACAGCTCAAGTAGTTCAATATTAGCTTTACCTCTTTTGCTTCAATTCATAGGATATTCCTAAGATTCAAGGAGAAGTCAAGTAAACTGCACAAATTTATATGCAAAGACCATCACCATAGCTAGCTAGTGAAAATTATGATTCGGAATTTAGGAATTCATCGGAGCTTCAAACACTATTTCAATTCATCAGAAGTGCACTCACTTTGAACCAAGGATTACAAAGTATATAGATATTACCTGTTGAACAGCAACTTCTCTGGAAGGGAAAGCATATGAAGGATTGCAGTACGTATTATCCATGTAGAGGACATCGACTTTGGCACCATTAAGAGCATTCAAGAGCATTGTTCTTCCCATGTGTGCCTTCTCATCAGCCGCTTGCCAACGGAAATCACCAGTGTAAAGCACATGGCCAAATTCCCCCCGAAATAAGAACATAACAGCACCTGTTGATTAAGAAATAAACTATAAAGTCACTGAATGCTTTAAGCATGACACCACAATGGCAGCAGTTAAGAGCTACCTTCAACCTCCTATGGACACAGTAGATTGTACTAGTACAATCACTATTGTACTTTCTCCACACACTTTTCAGCACACACGTTACTTCTGGATTTCTGATTGCTTAGTTCAGAGACACGTGATTATTTGTGGACAGTTATGTAGTTTCAAATTTATGATCGACTTCTGTTCATTTCAGTTGTTCAGCTTCTGGCAGTTAAATGATAAAAGTAAGTTCTAGGATTCACGGAAGTGACTGAACAATTTATCATTAGGAATTTCGCAAGTGTTTTGGCAGTGAGACTCATGATGTTCCTAATGCAGCTGAAGAGGAAGGTTTCAGTTGAAACAAATATATGAACACGACGAAGCAAGTAAAAAGTAGCAATTCCGATAATCGATAGCCATCAGAACATCCAAATTGCACATCTAAACTTAATCAGGATAAAGAATGAACAGTCGGTGAACACATAAACATCAACCTAGAGAGAGAGAGAGAGAGAGAGTACCAGGACAGTGAAGCGCGTCGATGGCCATGAATTGGACGACGGAGGGGGATCCAGTAGAAGACGAGAGCAGGGAGAGAGAGTACCAGGAGCCGATGTCGACAACACGAAGCAAAGAGACGTCGAAATCGGGGAATTTGAAGGGCAAGAGCTTAGCCGTGGTGCGAGAGCAGTACAGGGGGCCTTTGTTCCAGGAAGAAGAGAGACCGCGTGTGTGATCGGCATGGAGGTGAGTGAGGAAGTAGGCTTGGCTTCCACTGGACCACCTATCGACCGCCACCATGCCTCCTTCCATGGCAAGCTTCGGTAGCTTCTCAATTCGCGGTTTCCAGGTCCGAAAACGAATTGGATTTTCCCCCCAGCTTTCCTTTCGTTTCGCTCCTTTAACTTTCGTTAATATTTTGGCGGATGAGACAAAACCATCACTAAAATTTTTAAATAGACGATTGTTGAATTCAGCTAAGCATTCTACTGATTTAAGAAAATTCGTATCTTTTACCTATACCTATATAGCAAAATAAATAAAAATAATTATTTTTAAATTACACATCATCAAACTATTTTACCAAAACAGCAAATAATAAATCTCCTGACGCATTTAAGAGAAGGTGATTTATTTGATGGAATTAGTATAAAAAAACATTGATTGAAGTTGAAAGTTTTATCGATAAACTTTATCATGTTTGGTGAAAATTTTGAGGAAAGATGAAGATGTGGTTGAATTGGTTGAAGATGATTGAGATTCTACTGAAATCTTCAACCGATGGGTCTCAACTTATCAAAGTTTAATGATTTCACTTCTCATTTCTACCATCAAGCTTTCAGCGGAACCCTAAACTTATGTAAGTTGTCCTTCTTCTTCTCTAACTCATTGATCGTTTGAGGCTGAGTGTTCTTCACCATTCAGCCCACATTCCCGTTTGTCTCTTCAACACTCTTCTCTTCCCCTTTGTAATTTCATATTTTGAGTTTTTTTTTTCTTATTTCTTCTCATCTCTTGTTGTAATCGTTTGAGCCATATTATTGTTTTGATAAACAAAATCAGGCATGGATCGATATTTGCTTCCCATTTTTTTTATTATTACAGTATGCAAAGTTTTATAGATTGAGAAGGATTCAAAGCACAAACAGAAGAGTCTCTTTATTAGTGTTTCATTTTAATTTACGCTTCCCATTTTTTGTCTCATCTATGTGTTTGGCTACCATGGTTATCTTTCATTTTCTTGTATGCATTTTGTATTCGTTTTCTTGCTCGGACCATGATTACTACTGTTTGGTAGTGTTTCATTTCAAATCGTTTGAGCCAAGCATTGTATTCATTTTCATTGATTTTAATTTGTATGATGTGGGTAATTGTTCTTCAGCTCCTCCGATTCTTACGGTGGTTATCACCGTTTGGTAGTGTTTCATTTCAATTTTATGATCTGCATATATATAGGTATGCAAGCCCTTCTATGTATCTACAACACTACCACGGTATCATGTTTTGTTTGTTGATGCTAATGTATTCATGTACTTGCTTGGACAATATCATATTATCTTGGTGGTTGTCTTTTCATTTTCTTGGTTTGGCTAGACAGTGGTTATCAAAACACATATATGTGTTTGGCTTGGACATTAGTTATCTTTTCATGTTCTTGGACAATCATTTTCTTGGTTTGGATACCATGGTTTCATGCTTGGACAATCATGTTGTTTGGCTAGAAATGTGTATTCATATGTGTTTGGCATAACTTGATGCCTTGGTAAAAGTCCTAAGATATTTTATGCTTGGGAAATGGTTATCTTTTGTTTGAATAGAGATATGTATTCATATGTATTCATTTTCTTGGTTGGACCATGGTTTTCTGTGTTTGGACAATGGTTATCTCATGTTTGGTTAGGTTATTACAATCTTGGTTTGTATTAGAATAAACAAAATTTTGCTAAACTAAACTTTGCGTTTCTGATTACCTAGCAAACATCAACGATCACGATGTCCTCTGCATCCGGAAGTCACTTTTTGTTGTCGTCTGATGCCTCCTTTCCGTACGAATTTGACCTCGATGTTTCTGATGACTTGTATCTGTTGATCTTCCGTCGCCTAATCCAGACCTTGTGGTACTACCGATTGTATTTGTTTGTATTCAATTCATGTTGCATTCTTTAAAATCATTGCTCTTATTACACAACTTATACATAAAAAATATTATCTCTCTAATCAAACTTGTTTGATTTGTTGTAGATGCTCCAACTTGACTTGGATGATGAGCTCATTGACACACCTACAACCTCTCCTATCATTGCAGTATTGCACGAACCCAAGAGGTTGCTCGCTGACTTAGGGTTGACAATCAAGCATTAGAGATGAGATTGACATCACCAATCACAACATGGGAAATGTGGAGAATACAAACTTGCAAGTCTACAACCACGTCTCAAAACTGGCATCATCAAACATTCAATTATATATCAGGCTTGAAGAGGCTCGTTTGGAGGCAAGTCAACATGCTAAGACGTCAAGCCAGCTAAAGATTTGCATCTTTGGCATGTGTTGCCATAAGCTTGGCTATCAAATGTATTTTGACTAGTGAATGTATTTTGATATTGGATGTGCTTGCATGCCATCATTTTGGTGAAGGAGAAACCTTATGCTAGTATGATGATGTATGTGACGTGGTAGTGTGTTATGCAGAACTTGGTTCAGTCTTGTGTTAAATTCACATTTTGGTTTATTAGAAACCTTAAATTCACATCAACTAATGTTACCTATGTATAGTTTATGGTTCAGTACGATGATGTATATGACTACTGAATGTATTTTGCTGTGTAATAAGAGCATTGATTATTGTTTCAGCTTAATTTTGTTACCTATGTACAATTTATGATTTTTGTAGTTGATAAGTTGAACGCGACCACATCCTAAAACAAGAAAGCTAGCAGTCAGATTATTTGATTGTGAGAATGAAAGGCAGGGCTACTGTGATTCGAGTATTTCTTAATGCTATTGCTGATAGTAGGATCAAATCTTATTTTACTGTTACAAGTAGGATCCAAATAGGAATCAAGTAATATGGACCTCTACTGTTTGTAGTTGTGTCTTATACAAAGTGTGCTGATATTGGAATGCTTGTTGTAATCAATGTAGAAAAAACTGTATGGTTTTGGTGTTGCTGCAACAGAAAATGTACCCATATTGATAAGAAACTGTAGTTAATGACTTGTAGTGTACACACTGATTAGTCGTGCATAGATTGTTGGGTAGATGTTGGAGAAATTAAAAGGGTAAGAAGCTTCACACCATTTGCTTGAACGGAACAGGACCTCAGTAAAGGGATAATAAGCTTCACACCATGTATCAGTAACAAGAGAATTGCAGCAAGAATAAGTTACACTAATGACTTAAAACAAAAAATGGTGAGAAATGGAACTGAGACCTATGTGAGAAATAAAGCACATATTTATATACAAATAAAATGTAAGAATTCATAACTCAAATAATCAGATCCTACCCACTTCAAAAGCTTAACTAAATCATCCATGAAGATAAACGTGTCATACATTATTTTTTTATGACCAGCAAATGCCCACCATGACCACCGGTGGCAAACTGATAAATTATTTGATCCTATGTTCCATAAGTGAATATATTTCCAGAAATATTTTTCAGTATCAGCTTTTGCTGAATTAAATATAAATCTACTTCCATCCTTGTATCACATCAATCCAATCTTCCATACTGGAGTAGCTGAGATGTAAATATCCAAGATAATAAATATAAGAAGAAAACAAACCTAATAATGTCGTGAAAGTAGTATACTACAATTTTCTAAAGATGAACTGGGAATTCATTTGCAGTATCATGATTGATAATAGGAAAAAATGGGGGTGAATTCTCCTCCTCTAGAACTATACCAGCTGCAAAATGAAAATAGCAATCATCTACCATACTGTCACCAAACAAGTACAAGTTATGCATCCATCTTCCCAAATCATAAAAATGATCAAATTTCATTTTTGTAAGTAGTTGAAAATGTATGAAATCAAGAAACATGTAAAAATAATCAGAAAAATCAGCACAGATTGCAGTCAGTCAGCAGACAGATGACTGAAATAAATTTGTTTACTTATTTATTTATTTTGCAATCAATCAGAAAAATCAGCACAAATTGCAGTCAATCAGAAAAATCAGTACAAGTTATACATAAAAAGTATTACTGAATTTGTTTACTTATTTATTTATTTTTGTCTTTTTTATTTTCTGAAATAAATTTCTCATACCAGAATTTTTCACAAACCAGAAATTTTCACATACTAGAATTTTTTCATACAAGAACTTTTTCATACTAGAATTTTTTTCATACTAGTATTTTTTTTTGCTTTCTTTTTGTCCTTTTTTATTTTTTATAATTTAAATACCGAAATTTGCATACCGGAATTTAATGAAACAAACATCCAAGTTTTAATTTGAAACAAATGAAAAGAAGTTCCCATCGCTTCTCTAGACTACATTCTCAAATTCTCAAACATCATCATTTTTTACAATCACATAGTGATAGAGGAAAACAATATTTTAAACTTCAACGAGGAACCTATTTTTGTATCCAAACACATAAAACTGCACAAGAAGAAACTCAAATGAAAGGTCAAACAATTTGCTGTCAAGACAAAGCATTAGCAGTCCCAAATTCAGCACAAAGAACAAACTAAATTGAATTACAAATTCAACACAAAGAACAAACTAAATTGAATTAAAGTAGAAAAACAACGACTGAACTAATAATGACAACAGACAATCACTTTTGAATTTAAAATGCTCATCCATATTGATATTCTAACCAAGATGTACAAATATATTGCTACTTACTGAAGGATCTATATTACAATGATTGTAAGAGTTGACAGTGGTGATATTATGGATGCTAGATCTCCACTTATCTTTAGGTCCATAAAGTCTCCGTAAGAAGAACTTTTGAGCATGGCTAGCAAGTCTATGAATCAAATATATGAAAACATCAACAATGTAAAAGAGAAGTCTGAACATTTCTATCCCTGCAAAACCACATTAATCAAGCCTATTTTCTTCTGAACATTTCTATCCCTACAAAACCATAGTAATCAAGCACATTTCTATCTCATTTGCTCAAAATTAGAACTAAAAGCATATAGAGCTAACCGACTACATTTAACATCACACATAGCAAAACCACAATCCATGATTCAATAATCTCATTAGTCAAACAGTCAAATAAGATAACAATCCATACCGATTTCAGCCAGTATACCAACTAATCATACCATAACATCTTAACTATTGCTATAATCTTCCGAAGAAGCAACAAAAGTATCAAGCAAACATACCCTAGAAATTGGGCACATAATCAGTATAAGAGACGGGAAATTTCATACCAGAAAAAGAAGTCATGAAATGTTGTCATCCTTGAGATGCCATAACTGCAACCATGCAACTCTGATTTCGGAAATATGCCCCTCCAACGAGAGCGGTGCCAGAACTGGATCGACGGTGTTGAAATCAAAAACTTCTAATAGAACATACAACCCAAACGTATGTTGGCCCATAGCCCAACACATATATCTATATATTAGCCATCATACTATGTAACAGAAAATCAAGTAAATCAAAGAGAATGTAACACCCCGAATCCGCAGGACTCGAGATGTCACATTGGGCTAGGATCTCACAATGGATCCTGACCCTAGCCTGACAACAAGTTCACTGGACCTTACAACATGGCACTGACAGATATAAAACAAATACATAAAACAGTATAAACTGTACGACCCAAAGTAAACAACAACATAGCCGAGTATATAAAACGACATCCTCACATAGGAGGTACAAAAGATCATCCTCACGCAGGAGGGGAAACACAACATCCCCAAACCAACCACCTAATATACGAGAGTCCTCGGCCTGTCACCCTGCCAGATCACCCAATAGCGCCTAACCTGTAAACATCTACAACACGGTATGAAACCGTTAGCTAACCATACATATATGAGGTAATGCATAAGCACAAGCACAATCATGAAAGATAAACACATCAGCATGCTATCACACATTTACCCATTTATTATCTTTATATAATAACCATTCACTCAAAAACCGTATATATATAGATAGATGAAAGTATGTGACACGAGGACCGATACATCCCCGCCTCTGAGTACAATGTCCAGCTGTACGAGTATCGGTCACACAATCCGTGTACCCTATGGGAGTGGATTGCGCCCTTCCTGTAAACCAGTCTGGCCTGACATCAGAGAACCTCCCAGACTCCACGGCGGGATGAAAGGGAAAGGTTATCACAGCCACGCAGTGGGGCAGTCAATAGAACATAGGTCGATAAAAACGACAACTCATGCTATCATAGCAAACATATAAAGCACACACCACTCGTGCAAACACCCAATATAGGGATGGTAGCTAAGTAAGTCCTACGGACTTACCTCAACCTCGTACAAACTCAACCACGATCACCTCTACAGTGGAGGGACAACACGGCCTATAAACAAGGCATAAAGAGATATATCAACCTCTATTCATCAAAGGGGTCACACCTAGACCCAAAGGGATCCATAAGAATCATAATCAATCTATAAGCCTCACCACCAACTAAACCTCAATATCTCAACCTAACTCACAATTTCTCAAATCTCAAGGTAGTATCTAATCAACATTCCTCAATCTGAATTCTAATCCTAATTTAATTAATTAACCTTTAATTAATTAATTAGATTTCGCCAGAATAACGTTTTGCCCGCAGGCAATTTCTAAACCCCCTATCATCAGATTTCATCAAACAAACAACCCATAATCACCAGAATAATATAACGACCATAATGGAATTTCTAATTATCCATTTTGACAAGGCTAAAGTCAATTTAGGCCAAATCGCAGTACGGAAAACGAATAAATTCATAACTTATTCGTTACTAACCCGATTGACGATCTGAAAGAAGATTCGGAATCACAACGACGCAGGCTACGCATGGACATCATCAAATTCATCGGAATCTGAGCGACGGAACCGTCCGGGTGAGATATATGCTCGACCAGCCCTCCATATACTCGGAATTGCAGAAACTCGGTACCGTTATGAAGAGAATGAAGAGAGGAATCCAGAAACTCAAACGGAATTGAAATCGGATTAGAAACGGAGAGTAGATCTGAGTTTGAAGGTTGAGAGAAATCAGAGCTTTTACGAGAAAACGTGAAAGGAAATGAATTAATAAAGGATTTTCCGCTATTTATAGTGAAGACGATAATTATCCTTTAGTAAAGTCGATAATTATCCATTAACCGATCAAAAGGCGGGTCGAACCTCTTTCTCCAAACTTCTCGAGTTTGGAACATTAAATCTGGAATATTGTAGGGATAATTATTCCACAAGTGCCTCGGAAAACGTGTATTCCTAAGCCGTCTTTCTTAGCCGTTAAGAAACGAAATAGCGACTCTTTTGGCCGTTTTGCCTCTCCATGTTATTTCATATCTAAGACATATCCGATGTCCTGATCATTTCTCTCAACTGCATTTTTATTAATTGGAGCTCCCAAATGCTCCAAATAACACCGGAGGGTAAAAATAATTACCCGGGGGAAAAAGTAAAAATTTCCCCAAACGTCCAAAATTACGCCAGGAACATAACGGTGGGACTCTTACTCATCACTTGCGAAATCTTCGCGAGTTATATGTCAATTACTATCAACGATTAAGTTAATCAACATTAATTAGAATTCGGAAATCCTAGCTATTACATCACACACCCCTTAAAAAAAAAGTTTCGTCCCGAAACTTGAACAATTCCCAAATCCTCTCGGACTCATACGCCGAGGTATAACTCTCACTCTTTCTATCGGAGGTATCACATCTCCGTTCAAAAGATCACAACCTATAACAATCTATAACCTCAAGTATAAACATGGAGGAATCATCATCTCCGGAAAATAGGGCCATAACGCTACCCAAAGGCGTAGAGGAATCACGTCTCTCGCCATACCACATCACAAGGCATAGAGGAAGCACATCTCTAGCCAACCCATAAACATATATATCGCATGGAGGAATCACATCTCCACTGAACTATGTCCATCAAGGTAGCATGGAGGAAAGAACCATCTCCAGCTGAATCCTAATCCCACTCAAATAGCATGGAGGAAAGAACCATCTCTAGCTATAAATACATCACGCTAGCACATCGATCTACTAAGATCATAAATCACATCACAACTAGCATAGAATAACATATCAAGGCATATAAGCACATAAGCACAACATTCATCAAGATAGCACTAAGATCTACTCTTGCTCCCACAAATGGGTATGTCCTAACATATACTCTGGATAGTTCCTCAGGACACTATCCTCAGTCTCTCACATAGCCTCTTCAGGTCTTCATCTCGACCATCATATCCTCAATATGGGCATGTCTTTCAAATGCAAGTGTTTCATATCTCATTCCAAGAATGTAATCGAATGCTCAACAAAAGTGTGGTTGGACTCAACCATCAAATCATCGTAACTCACAAGGTGTCTCGAGTCTGGTATATACTTCCTCAGTTGAGACATATGAAACACTGGGTGGATATCCTCTAATCTCATAGGCAAAGCTAAACATCATGCTACCTTCTACGTACTGGTCGATCTCAAATAAACCATCATATTGGAAACTCAGTTCCCTTTTCATATTAACACATCTAACGTCTCGCAGTTGAGATACTTACAGCCGGACATGAACTCTCGCTTGAACTTTAGAGGTTAACGCTTCTTGTCTACATATAATATGTGGCGAATCTGTACATCCAACATTCTTCGTTCAATCAACGTTACTTGAACTATAAAATTCTGAGTCTAGTCAGTTGTTATTCCACTTCTACTGCTAGATCACTTCTAGCATAAGGATATACGACATCTATGTCTATATATTGACTCATAGGGTCATCCCAAAAAGATGCACGTCCTTCATTGTTATATAATAAAATCAGTAATGGAAGGTAATATAACCATTCACGTTTCCCATTCAACTTACAACTTATAATAGATCTTTAAGATCTAGATGATCCTCTCTAACTGACCATCTGTCACGGGGTGAAGTGTAGTCATGAGGTACATACTCGTCCCCAAAGCAGTCTGAATCTGTTGCCCAAAATCTCAAAGTAAAAACATCCATCTCGATCAGAAATGATCGTTCTCGATATACCATGGAGTCTCACTATCTGTCTAGTGTACTCCTCAGCCAATTCATTCACTAGCCACGTCCTTCTGATAGAAATGAAACGTGTTGGTTTCATTAATCTGTTACCAACAATCCAGATAACATCAATCTTCTACTAGGTCACAATCCCATAATAAAGTCCATAGAGATGTCCTCCCAAATTCTACTACTGCACTGGTAGTGGGTGGGGCTTATCTCTAGATCAGAAATACTCTATCTGGACTTGCTAACAGGTTACATATTGTATCACAAATCTGGTTATATCGGCTTCATACAGTATAATCGTCTCATCTCGTGGTCCATCTTACTCGTACCTGAATGTACTGAATAAGGCGTACAGTGGGTATACCGTAATATTCTTTGTCTCCATCTACATCAGCAGGTACACAAAAGCGGTCATGACTCTTCATCAGTCCATCTACTCCCATGGAGAACTATGGTGCCTCAGTACGAGACATCCTTTCTCCAAACCTTGTCAAGGCCCGGCAGGTCTCCTGCTTCTGTTGGACCTCATCCAACAGACCAGGTAGAACCTTTGAGGTATAAATGGGTATCCTTATCAAGGAACTGATTGTCCAAGTCTAGCCAAGCTAGATCTCTTTGAAGCTGAGGTTGAACTATCAGTCTCACAATCATCTTCTCTTGGAGCGTTTTTCCATTCAAGTTATCGGCAACAACACTCAACTTCTCTGAATGATATGGAATCTTCAAGTCAAAGTCTTGATCAACTTAAGCTCTTAATGCTGGCGATTATTCAACCCCCGTTGCATAAAATATACTTCCGATTTCTATGATCTATAGAAATCTGACATGAAGATCACACCGGTACGGTCTTTAAACTTAAAGGCTTGAACTACCACTACTAACTCTAAATCATGAGTCGGGTAGTTCTCATCATACGTTCTCAACTGTAATCACATATATCAATAACCCTACTCTTTTGTAGTAAGACACATCTCAGACTTAGCTGGGATGTATCACCGTAAATCACGGGATCCCAAAAATCTTCTAACTACAACACAATAGAAGCAAAGGTCAAATGCCTCCTCAACTCTTCAGAACATAGACACACTACTTTCATCACGTAGTTATAGTGGTCTTCTCAAAAGACTCGCAAATGAATACGTAATCATATAAAATCTTTCCTCAAAGCATTGGTAGCAATCGGCTGAGCCGAGAAAACTACGTATTCCTTAATGTTCATCAGTATCTCCCATGTTGTAACATACTTAATTCTCGCCAGGTCAACCATGATCCCACTGGCGGAGACAACATGGCTTAAAAAGGCTACCACTGGCATCTCAACTTACACTTAGAGAGCGTAGCATACAACCCTCTATCTCTCGAAATCTGCAGAACGGTCCTCAGACGATCGGTCTACTATTCTCTACTATGAGAGTATACCGACATGTCATCCATGAAGTCCACCACCAACTAATCAAGGAAGTAGATGAAGATACTATTCATCAACTCCATAAAAACTACTAAAATATTTGTCAACCCAAATGACATCACTACAACTCGTAGTGTCCATAACGGGTATGGGATGCTATCTCATACACATGTTGCTCTCTCATTCATGACTAGGGATATCTTGAGCACAAAGGAATCATGAAAACACAATTGCTTCTTGAAGCTAACTTATCAGGTCGTCAATACGAAACATGGAACCCACTAGGGTAAAAGAAGCCCGGTTCAGTCAACTTTTCAAGTTATCAGTACAATATCTCAACAAGCACTGTATAGTGTGGCTTTCCCATTCAATCTTGTATCATACTTCAACTTGATAACAATGTCCACACTCCGCTGAGGTGGCAGCTAGACGGTTCAGTAACACGTCTATAAACTCATAAACAACTGGAATACCTTCAATTGTTGGACTATCTCGCTCCTTTATGGTATAAAACTAGAAGGCGTCACATCCCTGTGCTATCAGCTCGCTGCTCGTACAATCCTGATGACAAACCCGTCTCTTCAAAGGTCTTAATCTCAGAAGACCTCTATTTAACTCAACTCAGTAAAGACTATAATAGTCTTACTATTAAAAGCTAACACCACATGATATCTATTCATCCAAACCATACACATAATGACTTCCTCATGCACCTACGACATGACAAAGAAGTCTACAACCATACACGGGTCCCTGAAATAAGGGAACAAACACGCATCTCACGGGTATCTCAGACCCAAAAAGGTAATCTTGTAAAGGAAAATCCACCTTCTACTATATACAAAAAGTCAACCATTAACGCATGCATCGAAAGACATGAAGTGCATAGCACTCACAACAAGCAAAACTCCACCAGGTAAACCATTAACGAGAATGGTACCTATAACAGCTAACACTCGTAGCTCCACTACATATCATCACTCAATGTCAGATCCATGCTTCTCAGGTATCACTGAGGTCATTACTATAGCCTCCACTTCCACTCTTTCTGCACCGGAAAGAGGAAGGTCTTGCTAGGAAGAAACACCACCGTGCTGACAGAAAGGGCCAGATGGCCTAGCTCACCACAAGTGAAACAAGCTATCAGTGCCAAAGGGCACACAGAACGCAAATGATCTGGATAGCCACCACTGAAACATAATCATCCCATCCTTGCAACCTGTGCAACTGAATGGTAACTCGACCTTTGTCGTCCACCTGGAATGATCTCACTCTTGAAGGGAACCTGTAAAGGCTATGCCTTGCCCTGTTGACAAAACTTCGCTCTATGCCATGCTTTACCACACGTAAAGCATATGATGGGCGCCTTTGGGCACACAGCTCGCCAGTGTCCCAACTTCCACGCAATTAAAACACTGTAGTTCCTTGCCAGTCATCTTCATGGCCAAAGGATCACTAGATTGTCCTGATATCGGACTTGGTTCCCCATTCATCATCTTTGCTTCTCCAGTAACTGATTCAGTCCATTGCTTCTTTCCGGATCCAGAAGCTTTAGTTGATCTAACAATTGTTGGTAAATCCGGTGTAGATCTACCCGCTATCACCGCTTCATATACTTGTTACATATATTCTTGAAACTCGGATCTACTCATGGAGACACGATCAGCCTCTTCAAACTCGTTCTCTGCCATAGGCGAAACAACAGCGGAAACTGATCCCTAACTTATCACCACTGGAGGAAGAGGGGGTGTACCCCTACCTCATCCCACTACAGATACTACTCTAGTTTGAGTCATCTGTAGGATATACGCACCTAATCTTATAAGGCTATATATATGCCATAGGTATCGATATATATATAATACATCCACATAATCCATAATACACACAGATATATATACATATCTACGCTGCAGAGATCCATGGCAGAGGTGACGACTTCTCGTACATTCTATCCCAAAACCACACTTAAAACCAAAACCTTTGAAAACGTCAGATCCCATGTGGGCTCTGTTTATTTTACCTATCAAACCTCATTGCAGGTAGCAAGTGCCATTGTTGTCAACCTGGGCTCTGATACCAACTCTGTAACACCCCGAATCCGCAGGACTCGAGATGTCACATTGGGCTAGGATCTCACAATGGATCCTGACCCTAGCCTGACAACAAGTTCACTGGACCTTACAACATGGCACTGACAGATATAAAACAAATACATAAAACAGTATAAACTGTACGACCCAAAGTAAACAACAACATAGCCGAGTATATAAAACGACATCCTCACATAGGAGGTACAAAAGATCATCCTCACGCAGGAGGGGAAACACAACATCCCCAAACCAACCACCTAATATACGAGAGTCCTCGGCCTGTCACCCTGCCAGATCACCCAATAGCGCCTAACCTGTAAACATCTACAACACGGTATGAAACCGTTAGCTAACCATACATATATGAGGTAATGCATAAGCACAAGCACAATCATGAAAGATAAACACATCAGCATGCTATCACACATTTACCCATTTATTATCTTTATATAATAACCATTCACTCAAAAACCGTATATATATAGATAGATGAAAGTATGTGACACGAGGACCGATACATCCCCGCCTCTGAGTACAATGTCCAGCTGTACGAGTATCGGTCACACAATCCGTGTACCCTATGGGAGTGGATTGCGCCCTTCCTGTAAACCAGTCTGGCCTGACATCAGAGAACCTCCCAGACTCCACGGCGGGATGAAAGGGAAAGGTTATCACAGCCACGCAGTGGGGCAGTCAATAGAACATAGGTCGATAAAAACGACAACTCATGCTATCATAGCAAACATATAAAGCACACACCACTCGTGCAAACACCCAATATAGGGATGGTAGCTAAGTAAGTCCTACGGACTTACCTCAACCTCGTACAAACTCAACCACGATCACCTCTACAGTGGAGGGACAACACGGCCTATAAACAAGGCATAAAGAGATATATCAACCTCTATTCATCAAAGGGGTCACACCTAGACCCAAAGGGATCCATAAGAATCATAATCAATCTATAAGCCTCACCACCAACTAAACCTCAATATCTCAACCTAACTCACAATTTCTCAAATCTCAAGGTAGTATCTAATCAACATTCCTCAATCTGAATTCTAATCCTAATTTAATTAATTAACCTTTAATTAATTAATTAGATTTCGCCAGAATAACGTTTTGCCCGCAGGCAATTTCTAAACCCCCTATCATCAGATTTCATCAAACAAACAACCCATAATCACCAGAATAATATAACGACCATAATGGAATTTCTAATTATCCATTTTGACAAGGCTAAAGTCAATTTAGGCCAAATCGCAGTACGGAAAACGAATAAATTCATAACTTATTCGTTACTAACCCGATTGACGATCTGAAAGAAGATTCGGAATCACAACGACGCAGGCTACGCATGGACATCATCAAATTCATCGGAATCTGAGCGACGGAACCGTCCGGGTGAGATATATGCTCGACCAGCCCTCCATATACTCGGAATTGCAGAAACTCGGTACCGTTATGAAGAGAATGAAGAGAGGAATCCAGAAACTCAAACGGAATTGAAATCGGATTAGAAACGGAGAGTAGATCTGAGTTTGAAGGTTGAGAGAAATCAGAGCTTTTACGAGAAAACGTGAAAGGAAATGAATTAATAAAGGATTTTCCGCTATTTATAGTGAAGACGATAATTATCCTTTAGTAAAGTCGATAATTATCCATTAACCGATCAAAAGGCGGGTCGAACCTCTTTCTCCAAACTTCTCGAGTTTGGAACATTAAATCTGGAATATTGTAGGGATAATTATTCCACAAGTGCCTCGGAAAACGTGTATTCCTAAGCCGTCTTTCTTAGCCGTTAAGAAACGAAATAGCGACTCTTTTGGCCGTTTTGCCTCTCCATGTTATTTCATATCTAAGACATATCCGATGTCCTGATCATTTCTCTCAACTGCATTTTTATTAATTGGAGCTCCCAAATGCTCCAAATAACACCGGAGGGTAAAAATAATTACCCGGGGGAAAAAGTAAAAATTTCCCCAAACGTCCAAAATTACGCCAGGAACATAACGGTGGGACTCTTACTCATCACTTGCGAAATCTTCGCGAGTTATATGTCAATTACTATCAACGATTAAGTTAATCAACATTAATTAGAATTCGGAAATCCTAGCTATTACAGAGAATCACAAAATATCAACTTTGTTTGTCATTTCATAGTATGGTATCAGAGCTTCAAAAAGGACAAACGTCCATTAATTCCCTTCACAGACAAACAATGTCAGGCGACACTTCTTCCTCTGCTCCAAATAACAACCCATCTCCACCACCATCACCTTCACTACAACCACCATCACCTTCGCTGCAACCACCACCACCACCTACATGTCTTCTTCCAACGCCTCCCTCTCAGTCTACACCGCTTCCTGGTTTCTCAAGTTTTATCAACATAAAACTTTCCTCCAACAACTATCCTCTCTGGAAAACACAAGTCATTCCTATCCTTAGAGCTTATAATCTCTTTGGTCATGTTGATGGCATGCTGCCATATCCACCCTCTCAAGCTGATGCTTCCACACTAACCCAAACCCAACTTGACTGGACCACCAAGGACCATCTTGTCTTGGCCATTCTCACATCCTCTCTCACTGAGAAGGTACTCACCCAAGTGACAGACTGCACAACATCCAGAGACCTTTGGCACACCCTCTACGAGCTCTACACTGCTCGGTCTAGTGCCCATGTTCTCCAAACCCGTCTTCAGCTGGCTTCGGCAAAGAAAGGTGGTGATTCGATTACCTCCTTCTTCAACAAAATAAAATCTCTCATTTTTTCCCTTCAACTAGCAGGCCAACATATTTCAAATTCCGAGTTTGCTGCATCTTTGTTTGCTGGCCTTCCACCTGAGTATGACCCAATTATCACCTCTCTTAGCACACAACCTTTTTTTACCCACATCCAACATGATTCTCTCCCACCTGCTTAACCATGAAGCTCGCATACTTCATCATTCATCTTCCTCCTCCCAACTACCCAACCTCTCTGCTAACGCATCCTACACAAATAGCTCAGGCAACAACAGAGGAAGAGGCAGAGGAAATCCAAATCCACAGTTCAACAACAACCCAAACAACTAGAATGCTTGTGGTCGTGGTCGAGGCAACAACAACAATACCAACAGTAATTACTCACCTTCACAGAGAGGCACTCCTTCTAGCAGACCCAACAACAATTTTACTGGGCAACAGGATACTCGTCCATTATGCTAGGTCTGCTCCAAACCAGGACATACAGCTTTGCAATGTTGGCACCGCTTCAATCAATCGTATCAGGCTCCTGCTCCATCCTCATTTCAGGTACACAACTCAACCTCTCAGTGGACTCCGGATACAGCAGCAACAAACCACTTCACGCCGGACCTCCACAACCTTCCTTTTAACACACATTCCTACAATGGCACCGACACTGTGTCGATCGGTGATGGCTCTTCCTTGTCTATTCAGCATTACGGTTCAAATCTTCGCTCCTCTCCTCATTCTCATGCATCTTCTTTCTCATTCAAAAATATACTTCATGTTCCGTCAATTAACAAGAACCTTCTCTCTGTGCGTCAATTCTGCATCGATAACCCTATTTTCTTTGAATTTCACCGTGACTGTTTCTTTGTGAAGGATCGGCGTTCTTTGGCAATCCTCCTTCAAGGAACCATTGAAGACGGCTTGTATGTTCTTCCCTTGAATGCTCCCAAGTCTTCACCACATGCTCATCTATCCACCCTCTCCAATTTTCAACTTTGGCATTCCCATTTTGGTCACCCATCCCTTCGAACCACTCAACAAATGCTACAATCTTTAGCTATTCCATGCCCTAACTCTACAGTCGCTCAATTCCGCTGCATCTCTTGCTCGCAGGCAAAGGCCCACATGCTTCCTCATCCACCTTCTCCTACCCGGACAAACCATGCCTTTGGACTCCTGTATATGGACCTTTGGGGCCCGGCCCAACCATCTCTTCAAGAGGACATAGATTCTATTTGTCAATTCTAGATGATTTTATCAACTTTTTATGGATTTTTCTATGTCTAGCAAATCAACCACAACTTATGTGCAAGCTTTCATTATTTTTGTTGAGAACAATTTTTCATCTAAAGTCAAATCTATCCAAACCGATGGAGGTACCGAGTTCAAACCACTTAAACCTTTTTTTGCTCAACGTGGGATAAATCATCGTCTCACATGCCCATACTCCCACCCACAAAATGGTAGCATTGAAAATCGACTTCGTTATATTGTCGACACTGGTTTAGCCCTCCTCGCTCTTTCATCTCTCCTGTTCTTTTTTTGGGAGTATGCCTTTGAAACCGCCATTTACTTAATTAATCGCCTTCCCACTCCCACACTAAATCATGTATCTCCCTACCATGTTCTCTACAATAATGCTCCCAATCTCAAAATTCTCAAAACTTTTGGTTCCCTTTGTTTCCTGAATCTTCAACCCTATAACTCACACAAGTTAAACTTCCGTTCTAAACCATGCATTTTCTTGGGTTATGCTCCAAATCATCGGGGTTATATATGTTTTGATTACATTTCTAAAAGAATCTATGTGTCCCGGGATGTCCTCTTTCACGAGTCTCAATTCCCGTTCAAAACAAAAATACCATGCCCTCCTGGTGATGCCACTTCATCTCCACAAAACACGTCCCTCTCTTGGCATTTACCTCCGTCATCCACTCCTTCCCTTGATTTGCTGCAGGCCCATTTACCACACAACCCACCTTCTCGGCCCTTTTCTCCCTCAGATCACAACAACCCCTCAACTGAGCCCACACAATCCTCAAATACAATTCAACCTATTAGCCCTTCCACCTCAACTGAGCCCACACAATCCCCAAATCCAATTCAACCTGTTAGCCCCTCCATTACAACTGAGCCCACAGAAGTTCTTGGTTTGTTCGGAGTCGTAGTAACCCATGGGATCAACCTGGCTCCTCCGAACCTTCCGCTTCTCCTCAACTGATAGAGCAAATAACTTTCTAGCCTCTGTTTCCAGCTTCTCCCTCTTCTCCGTCGGGACTCCGGGTAATCACCTGAAAGAAACCCCACTCCTTGCAAATAGAACCGGACCGGAAGCAGTAGCAAATAGAACCGCCACAGAGAATCAACAAGAGAGAATTGACCGTCGGGATCTCACTAAATCCGGACCGGAAGCAGCCCGGCCGCTGAAAAACGCAAATGTTTGAGCCGCCAGAGAGAATCGACCATTGCACCGCCTTTCTGAGATTTCTCAGATCTGTGAATGCTAAATGTGCTATTAGGGTTTCACAGTAAATAATAAAGAAGGGGTATATTTTCTTAATTAAAAACCACTAAGAGCCTATTTACTAGATAATAATCTAGAAAAAGACTAGTTATCAAAATTACCTTATTTTTTTTTTGAAAGATTTTGGCCTAAACCTTTTTTAGTTTTGTGTTTAGTGTACCCTATTATTTTTTATCACTTTCATTTAGTGGTAGGTAAAAATAATTAACCCCTCTATTAAAAAAAGAATAATTGATGTTTGTTATTTGTTATCTAAGTGTAAGTTTTATTTTTAATTACTGAATTTGTTTTTTTTAATTTTCTTTTACTTTTTTTTTGCCTTTTTTATTTTCTTTATTATTTTCTTTTTTATTTATCATATCAGAAAGTTTTCATACCAGAAGTTCATACTAGAATTTCATAAATTTTCATACCAAAAGTTTATACTAGAAGTTATGATACCAGAAATTATGATACCAAAAATTATGATACCAGAAATTATGATACCAGAAATCATGATACTACAAATTATGATGCCATAAATGAGATACCAAAATTTAGATACCAGAAATTATGATACCAAAAATTATGTTACCAGAAACTAGATACCAGAAATTATGATACCAGAAAACAACACACTAAAAATTATCTTGATACTTAAGTGTATAAAAAAATGAAGCTAGATACAAGATTAATGAGGCTGATATACACTTTAGCCCTGCTCCCAACAACAAGGCTTTATAAACATTAAACAGTGGTTCATCACTTGCAAACATCTATACTAGAGCATAAACAATAGTTGATTCCTCATGAATCGAACCATAAGACAAAGTGATCCTTAAAACCAAAATGTCACAAAACTTCACCCTATAGAGAAAAATGAAGAAAACTAGCAGCAAAACTAGAAGCTTAGCAACTCTACGACAGTACATTGGACATATTGTGCCATGGATTACCTAAAGTGTATACCAACCTTGTAGAAAATGGAGAGTAGATGTATAAATTCATTTTGTGTGAGCTTTGAGGATCTCTTGTCCTCGTAATCATACTTTTTCAACACACCCAACACTTTGCTCTTAAAATCAGAATCATTCCCCTCTTCATCCATGTTCGCATCTTCAACATCCATTCCATCATCACCGCCCGTCTCATCGATATCTTTTTCAATCTCCATGCCCGAGTATACATTTACATTTCCGGATGAAGATGCACCCAAAAATTGTAAGGTGTTGAAGTTCTTCTTGAGCAAAGCAAGCTGGTTTTTCTGCTTGAAAATGGATCCCATAGTTGCTACCTTAGATGGCCCCAAAAAAAGATAAAAAAAAATAAAAATGGTAACAAAACAACTCACAGAGAGAATATCCAAGGAGGAAGGTTTTGCCTTGAACCCATGAATCAAGATAAGTGGTGATGTCCCAGCCAGAGTTGTCTCAAGACAACCAACATGCCTTGCTTCACACAACAACAATGTCTTCGAGATGGGGAGGGGCTGGTCCGTCTGATCCGTCGCCTAATATCTAGATCTAGATCCGTAGCCATAGCCTCACACAACAACAATGTCTTTGAGAGGATGAAGAGCTGGTCCGTCTGATCCGTCGCCTCAGATTTAGATCTAGATCCGTCGCCACAACAACAATGGCTTCAACAATGACATTTCCCATTACTAACACTTCAAACTCATAACTAGATCTAGATCTAGCTGCAAAAACACTGGGTGAGAGATGTAAGGAGAAACGGAGCGAGGGAAGATGAGAGGCGATGGTGGAAGGTGGTCTCAACTACTCCTTGGTGACGCGACGACAACAACGGCGGGACACACCTCCTTTGGCCTGGCGTTAACGCAGCGACGACACGGGCAGCGGCGGGCTGGCCGACGGGGTGACTAGGTTTGAGATTTGATGGTAGAAAACTCATATCAGAGAGGGTAGGTGAGTGAAGAGAGTGAAGGTTGAGGAGAAGTCATACATGGAGAGAAGGAGAGACAGCTGGCGGAATATTAGGGTTAGACAATAACAAAATTTTGGGGTTTATTTACCTAATTAAAAAACCAAAAAGCCTAGTTACTAAAGCCAAAACCCAAAAAGGCTTATTAACCAAATTAGCCTTTTTTTTATATAGATATTGGCTAAAAATAGACCCTTTTCTATTTAATTTTGATAAGTGTACCTCATAAACAATTTGGTTTACTAGGCTTTTTCTAGTTTTGTGTTTAGTAAATGTACCCCTCTATTAAAAAAAAAGAAACAAATATTACAAACCTGAAATTTTTACGTACAACTAATTCTTGACTTTGTTAATTTATTTTATTTTGCTTTTTATTTTATTTTATTTTTGGTATAAATTTTCATACCAGTCGTACTAGAATTTTTATACCAGAATTTTTATACTAGATTTTCATACCAGAATTTTCATACCATAATTTCATGCCAAAATTTTCTAGTATGAATTTCATACCAAAATTTTTTGGCATGCAAATTCATACCAGAAAATTCTGGTATAAGTTTTCTGGTATGAAAATTCATGCCAAAATACTCATATCAAAATTTTCTAATATGGATTTTCGTACTAGAAAACTCATACCAGAATTTTCTTGTATGAAAATTCATACTAGAAAATTCTGGTATGAGTTTTCGGGTATGAAGATTCATGCCAGAAAACTAATAAGAAAATTTTCTAGTATGAATTTCCATACTAGAAAACTCATACCATAATTTTCTGGTATGAATTTTGGATCGCATCATATTATTTCACATTTTATGATAGCGGAAACAACCAGGAATGGCTAGAGATGTTGACCATTTCCGAGCGAAGAAAACAACATCCATAATTTCTTTGGGAAAAAAGAACTAAATAATGAAGCTCAACAAACAAAATGTTCATCATCACAAGGTTAGGCTTACATTCGGCTTCAGCCACACAATTAACGTTTTTGACTATACATGATGAGTTGCAGGAAGGGCTTGAACCAAACAGGCTCTTGGATTTGTTTCTTCCCAGAAATCGAGGAGGGGTTTGATGATGAGACCTCCAACATGCTCTTGGAAATCGGTTGTGAAAGGGGGAAACACGGCGGTGAGGACGTTTATGAAGGAGAACGTTGTTGAAATGGAGATTCTTCGGATTCCGAGCTCATGGAGAGCAACATGGATGTTGCGAATCGTTGGAAAGAGGGGAATCTGAGAGGTCAGCGTCGGCGACAAGGTTCATGTGGCGGTCGAATGCCATGAATTTGCCGACGGAGACCTGCTTTGAGTCGTAGAAGAGGTGGAGAGGACAAAGAAGAGTGAACTGTAGCATCTTGAGGCCGTAGAAGAGAAGTACTAGAATCTAAACCCTAATTCAGGAGGTTGTTTAAACGGTAAAAAAATGGGGTACATTAACCTGATAAGAAAATGAGAGGAGCCTACTTACTAGATAAGAAACTCAAAAAAGCCTACTTACCAAATTCACTCATTTTTTTATATTTAACCAAACTCAAATATATATTATATTGCTAGAAAATCAAATAAGGCCCCTTACAAGCGGTGATTCACCTCGCACACTGTTAGAGCCCGCCCTCAATAACATTGACATTAAAATAATGCAGATTGTAGCAACCATATAGATATAGGCTTCTAGGATTTCTTCTGTTTGTTAGATCCACCTCTTGGTGATCCTAGCATGTACTCCGTACTTGGTTTGGAGAATAATAGAATATAGTGGGACAACATTCTGGTTTTTAAGGACATGGACATTATAATTGTACAAAATAGTTGCGATGGCTGTCTTCATTTGTATAAAAGAAACTTCTTTTCCTAGGCATATCCGAGGACCTGAGTTGAAAGTGAAGAACTTATGAGATGGTTCATGTTTGAGTTCTCCATTCTCCGTAATCCATCTCTCGGGTTTGAATTCAGCACAATCATTCCCCCAAATACTTTTCATCCTCGCCATGCAATAAAGGGGGATGACGACCATTGTTGAGTTAGGATTCACTTCATGGCCACTAGGAAGTATATCGCGTTCAAGTGGCGCTCGAGTTTGGAAGGGAACCGGAGGATACAACCTTAGGGTTTCGCAAATAGTAGCATGTAGGTAGACGAATTTTGATACCTCCTCGTGGGTAAATACATGTGCCTTCTCTTTGTTATCCTTTGATATAACTCGAGCAATTTCAATCTTGATCTTGGCCTCAATGGATGGATCTTGTGATATCATCCAGAAAAACCACATCATGGCCGCAGAAGTGGTGTCTTTTCCGGCTAGCAAGAGGCTGAGGAGACTGCCCTTGAGGACTTGATCACCGTCTCGTGAGCGGTAATGTTCCTCCTCCGTCAAGTACGTTGTTAATATACCATTGAACTTGTCATCTCCTAAACCTACTAAATTGAGTTTATCATGCTTATTTGATACAATTTTTGTCGAGAATTCATTCAAGAAAATGGTCGCTTTCTTAAGGACCTTCTCATGTCCAATATTCAACCACCTTTGAAATTTCCAAAACAATGCCGGAAGAAAATGACGCATCCATACGCTTTGCATTGCACTATTCATGGCCTAACAAACATTGAAACACTATTACCATACGATATATAAAACATAGAAAGTAAATTTAAACTCCTAACAATAAATAGTTTTAACAAATTAAGAAACAGTAGAACACTATAACTATACTTCATATATATATATCGACTTGTTTTTATGCCTATTGAAAAACTCCTAATTAATTTAATTTATTTTCAAATATAATTAAGATATGATATATTGAATACATTTTATCAATAATAATTAGGTAAAATATAAATATATAAAATATAGTAATATGTTATAAAATTTTGAAACACAATAATACTTAAACATAGAAAACGATATCTTGCCGATCATACTTATTGATAGTCATATGATCATTTTATACATTTGTGATTAGTTTTTCAACTTCTTATACATTTTTGTTATTGCTTTTTTCTTTTATCTATATTCATTTAATAAGTTAAATTTACATATATAAGATCGGTATGTGTGTGGTTAGGATGAAGTCCGTGTTTACCATAACTCGATCAATAAGCAACATTTATTGGTTAATAAAAAAAAAAGAATGTAGGATAAATTTGTATACCTTTGTGAATGGAACTTCATCCCATTGGAGGTTAAGAGTCATTGGATCATTTCCAGCAACCAACGTATGAGTCAAATCATATGTATACCTTGAGAACAAATCTTGCAAATCAACAACTCCACAATCACCATTTCCTAGACGTCCTCCGGCTGCAACATGATCAAGAACAACCACAATCCCATTCTCAACCTTCTCAAAAGCCATCTCAGTTGAAGACTCATTGAACCGCTTGTCACTGAAGAAAGACCTATGGATCTTCCTGTGTGCCAACCATTCCTTACCGTCCAAGTTAAAAAACCCGTCTCCGAACACATCGAAGATCTCCCTCGACTTGGGTCCCCTAGGAAAGTTGGAGAATCTCGAGCTCGACGTGTACTGGACATTGGCAGGGTCAATGGTGACTAGTAGGTTAAGGTTCATGAACCATGGACCCTTGATAGGGAACGTGGATTGGCCGGAATGATTGGTGATTGCAGTGGCCCAGTCTAATATGTTGCTGAAATTGGATACTAGGGCAGGTAGCATGCCGATTATCGGCCAGTTTCGAGGGAGGCCATTCTTGTTGCTAAAGGGAGAGAAAGGGAGGGTGAAGATTAGGATTAGGGAAACAAGAAAGAATACGAGGTAAAAAAATGGTAGGAGGATTGCCATGGCTATATTGTTACAGAAGTTGAGTTGTGTAGTGAGTCTTCTTATAAAGGAACATATATGGCTAGACTCGCCTGTTGCATTGTTGGAAAGAGATGAACGTGGTTCACATGCCTTGATCTGAGTGCTCGCATATGATATTTAAGATTCTCTGCGATGCATGTGTCTGTATAAAAAATATTTCAGTTATTTTGAATCTGAAGTTCATTTTAACGTTAGTTGATATATTTAAACTATCAATCAACCATTTATATATATATATCCTTGGCTCATTTAATAGGGAGGGTAGGATGCCAATATATCGTATATTATATTTACACATTCTCCGCAGAACGTGATGCAAGTTTATGTATAAGAAAATATTGAGAGATATTAGACATAGAATTCATAAACGCACGACGAATCCGGGTGTCATATTCGAAAAATTTTACTTCCCATTTATTAGGAAGCAAACCGGACCCTTGATCGGTTTTAGACCTTTTCCGACGTTGTCACTTTGAGTGATATGGAGTTCATGTTTTTCTACCTTTTTATCATTTTATGTGAGGCCCCTACTCACATAAAATACGCAAATCGGTCTATCTCCCCTTAACTCGTTGAAAGAGTTAGTAAATACATACCGTCCGGGCCCATTATGAAGACAAGCTAGCGAGGCCCTTGAAGCCCTTCCCCCTTAAGATGCTTTCCCTTACATTGCAATGCTAGCCCCAACTTCCACCCTCTCCTCTTGTCGGCACACAGGAATTCCGGCCGCACGTCGTCCTCCACCATCTACGCCGCCCCAGTCATTGCAACCACCGACCGTCATCGACGACACTTTTCCTTTGCACTCCAGCAGCGAAGACAACAGGCCTCTCCTGCACTTACTGATCCAACCGCCGGTAATCTCGGCCTCCCGCGCCGAAGAGACTTTGAGCCAGCAACCAGGGCCCACGGTGGTCCCTTTTCTCTAGCGCAGCAACAACCCAACATCCAAGAGCCTTCAACAACCCTCCCTCCTTCGTGTTCGCTGTCGCACGACAACAGGTGCAACACTGCCGCAGGAGCGGCAGCTTTCCTTGGCTAACCTTACTTTGTGTATAAGCCTTAGGAGTGGAGTGAGAGTTCGATTCTAAGGCTTATACACATAGTAAGGTTAGCAAGTGTGAGTGCCCAACAATTCTCGCTTATATATACTCGGTGAGTCGGGAACGTGCAGATTTTCCCAACAACATGAATGTTTGATACGAGATTAGTATAGTTGCAATATCTAACTAGTAGTGCAAATATCTATATATATAGATGAAATGATTGATGAATAATTCCCGAATGCTTAAGCAAATCATCGATCAATTACTTACAAATTTCTCATCATAAAATGTAAGAATTCTTAGCTCAAATAATCGGATCCTATCCACTTCAGAAGCTTAACCAAATCATCCATGAAGATAGACTTGTCTTACATTACTCCAATCTCCCATACTTGAGTAGATGAGATGTAAACATCCAAGCTAATATATAGAAGAAGAAAACAAACCTAACAATGTCGTGAAAGCAGTATACTGCAATTTTTGGAGATGATATGGGATTTCATTTGCAATATCATGATGAATAATACGGAAAAAAATTAGGGCCAATTCTCCTCCTCTAAAACTATACTAGCTGCAAAATCAAAATAGCTATCAACTGTCCAATAGGTGACCTATGATTGGCTCCCTCCCCGCTGCCCCAAATGCCTCACTTTTGGACACTCTTGCAACGTCCTAAGTCTTTCTAGGAATGACGTGAGGGGCACGGTTCTTACCAGCCGGCCAACCCCATGTACATTTCAAAATCCAACCCAAACCCTAACACTACCCCTTTGCTCCCTACACCTGATAACTCTTTCAAGATCTCTACCAAACAACCTTAACCCATGGCTGAGATTACTCTCGCCCCTCCCAAACACCTTTCCCCTATACCATCACCCCAAGGTGAACCTGGCCCTTTCCAAAACCCTAACCCTTCACTTCCCGATCCGCCTTCCCCAAATGCCGGCGCTGCTTGTGTCAAACACAAAGTCATCCCCCCGGCGTTCACCCAAATGATCATCTCAACTCCCTTTTCCCATCTCTCTCAAAATCTAAGCTTGATTCCTCCACCTCTTCCCTACCCCTTGCAAACGTGGGGACTAAAATCTAAACCCTACCTAATCCTGCATTGACAGCAAGTGCTGACCAGGCCAATGCACCACCATCTAATGATAATTAGAGCCTGTGCCTTGAATATACGGGGTCTAAATGATCCTGTGAAGTAAAGAGCAATTCAAAGCCTTGTCAAGAAGCATAAGATTGATATCATGGCCATACTCGAAACAAGACTAAAATCCAATAGAGAGAGACGTCTCTCTAAATCTCTCTTCTCTTCCCGGAGCCAAACATCAAACTCCTCTCTCGCCCACAACTGTAGAATTTGGATCTGGTGGAACCCATCCAAACTCCACCTCTCGACCACCATCAAATCTGACCAATTAATCCACTGCCTTATCTCCAACACTTTGTCTAACCCAGATCAAACCACAACCATCAAACTCTCCTTCATCTATGCCCACAACTCTCCTGAAGACCGCTCGGATCTTTGGGATTCCATAGCTACCATCAACCTCCTCAACTCTTCTAAGCCTTGTGCTCTACTTGGGGACTTTAACACCACTCTATCCCCCGATGAGAAGTCTTCAAACAACCTTCCTTCCATCTCTCAAACCTTTACCTAAATTGCCTCCTGTTTCGAGCAAAACAACATCTCGGACCTTCCTTACTCTGGAAGCAAGTTCACTTGGAACAATAAACAAGTGGGATCCCGTACTTGGTGTAAACTCGATCGTATCATAACCAACCAGCACTGGGTCTCTCATTTCCCCCATTCCTTTGCTCACTTTGATTACCCGGACGTCTCAGATCACTCTCCGGCCCTACTAGACACTGAGACCCTGGATTTCAAGCCCACGTCCTCATTTAGATTCAATAATGTATGGGCTAACCATGAGGATGTTATTCCTAATATTGAGAGTACCTGGGGGACTACCATTGAGGGGAATGCCATGTACAAACTTGTGAGGAAACTAAAGCTCCTCAAACCATTCCTAAAAAAAGTTCCCTAGTGCAAAATTGGAGGAGTGTCACTCGAGCATCGCTGAAAACAGGAGGCTTCTCCATGCTGCCCAGGATCGGCTGACTGCATCTCCCCATGACCTTACTCTTCAAGAGGAAGAGCTTAAGCTGCCGGTCTCCTTGAAAGCCAGCACTCTGTACCTTAATGTAACCCTAGCCCAACTCTCTAAAGCCAAATGGTATGCTCATGGGGACCAGTGTTCCTCCTACTTCTTTAGAGGTGTGCAATCCAAACGTTGTGCTAATCGAATTAACTCTATCCGAACCCCAAATTGTACCTTCTCTGCTGACCCTCTCACCATTGACAATACCTTTGTTAACCACTTCCATAACATACTAAACCCACCAACTCAAACCTTCCTGTCCCCAGCTAGAGAAACCCGGCTACCTCACCTTAACCTTGACGACTTTGCATCTCTGGACAAGCAGGTTTCTCCCGATGAAATCAAAAATGCACTCTTTAGCATTGGAGATAACAAGGCGCCGGGACCTGACGGGTTCAACTCTTTTTTCTTCAAATCTACCTGGAACACAACTCAACATGACTTCACCGACGCTATTCTTGATTTCTTCTCTAAAGGAAAACTATTGAAATAGGTCAATCATGCCTCTATATCTCTCATTGCTAAAATTGATAACCCTCTAGCTCCTTCTGATTTCAGGCCGATCTCTTGTTGTAGTACTATCTACAAAACAATTGCCAAGGTCTTATCGGCTAGAATCAATCTCGTTCTTCCTCGACTAATCAGCTTCCATCAGAGTGCCTTTGTCTCCAACAGATCAATCAAGCATAACGTCCTTCTTTGCCAGGAAATGCTCAACAAATACAACCGAAAACACATCTCTCCAAGAGCCGCAATGAAAGTGGATATCTCCAAAGCCTTTGATACCATTAGCCATGAGTTCATCTTGTACTGCTTACACAAAATGGGCTTCCCCGATCACTTCATCCACCTTATCAGGGAATGCATTACTAACCCTACCTACTCCATCAATGTTAATGGTAACCTTCGAGGACATTTCCATGGTAGTAGAGGACTGTCCCAAGGCTGCCCTCTCTCCCTTCCTCTCTTCACCATTGCAATGGAATACCTGTCCCAAATGATTCACCACAATACCAAAAACCCAAATTTCAATCATCACCCCAAGTGTTCTACTCCAACCATTACTCATCTATCATTTGCTGACGACCTGCTGCTCCTTTGCAGAGGAGATATCCCCTCCATTAAAATATTGAAGGATACCCTTGATGACTTTGGGTCCTTATCTGGCTTGAAGACCAACCCCTCCAAGTCCATGCTCTTCACTGGGGTAATTGATAGCATGAATTATAGTCTATATTTTGGGACTTGTTTAGACGTTTTATCTTCAATAATCTGCATGTTTGGATGTATATTATGTGATTATATTGTCGTTTCATCTACCTTTGCGGGAATCGAGGTCTACACCAAGTTTCGTTGTAATCGTAGGTAAAATGGCACGTTTTGCATCAAAATGGAGCTAAAGGAGCTAAGGAGTCATTGGAGCAACATTCAGGAGCTTAAGGAAGAATCCAGGAAGCATGGAATTAGATTAAAGATTTACTTTGGACCAGATTTGAGAAATTTCACATTCAGTTTAGAGCCACCTCGGTCAGCTACAGTACCATCTCGACCAAGGTGATCCAGAGGAGCGTCCCGACCGAGGCGAACACCTTGGACGCGGCGAGATATATTTTATTCTTGGTTGAGATCTTTTATTTTTGGAAGGAGGGATCTTATATTTTTAGGCTGGATTTCTGGAAGGGAGATCATATATTTTAGGGATTTATTTATGAGAGATAGATATATTTTATTAGGAAAATATCTTTTTAAGATCTCTTATCTTTGGAGGGTAGTTTTCCTATATAAAGGGTTGGATTTTCCACAAATTCAACCATGCTTAGAGGGCTGAGAGCATCCAGCAGTTAGGAAGGATTGAAGGAAGGTTGAAGGAAGGAAGTTGATAGCTTTTATAGCTTTTGTGAAGGGTTTTGTAAGATTCTCTTAGATTCCCTTCTTGTTGATTGTCTTATTGGATTTTGATCCAAGGAATGCTTGTTTGTTTGATAATTGATTCAGTTATTGAAGCCTTGTTCTTAAGGTTTTTGTGTTCAATTATTCACTTTCTTCCCATATATTTGATTATTACTTTCATGATGATGATTGGCTAATTTCTTTGTGTGATTCTAGGGTGATTGACTGAAGGTTGTGGAAAAAATAATGATAGAATAATCTTAAATTCCAGTAGGACCCTGAAAGTTCGAGTCTTTATCCTTAACCCTAGAGTATCTCGTTCAGTCAATGAACATCTCGGCTGGGGTGAAATTCGTTTGACCGAGGTGACCTTTCTGATCCGAAACTGAGAGTTAAGTGTTAAAGTTTGTCAAACCCTATTCTTATTACACCTTTCCTAATTCAATGCAAGCCTAGGATGAGACTTACCCGGTAATTCCTTTGTTTGTTTACCCAAGATCATAAGTGCAGGTAATAAAGGTTTATCCTTTATTGGGGTTTGAGTGTGCTTTCATTCCATCTTTGTGAGTTAGCCTATGACTTACCCGGTAAAGGTTGATTCTATTCCCTTAGTTGGAGTGTTAGTTTGAGGTTATAGTTCTTTTCCTTAATTCCTTGAGACTTACCCGGCAATAGGAGCTACGGTTTGGGATTAGTGACTAGTGAGACTTACCCGGTGATCTATTCCACTTTAGTAACACCTTCCCTTTGCAAAATCTCAGCTTTGTCCGCTTATCTTTAGATCTTGAGTTGGAACCACAACTAGATACTTTAATCCCTAGAATTTCATATTTACTTAATTGACTTTTTATCATCTTTGATTGTTTTAATTGCTTTTGTGGTTAGTAATTACATAGACTGCCTATACTTGCTTAGGTTTCAACTAAGTCCCTGAGATCGACACCCCAAAATTTCTTGCTTTTACTACGATTGACCCGTACACTGCGGGTTCGCATTCTTGTTTTTAGCAAACGTCTTGGGTTGTAAATTTAAAGCTTGCACACACCATTTGGAGCGAACAAGTTTTTGGCACCGTTGTCGGGGACTTGGTCTAGACCGAGCCGGTTGCGGTGATCTTTCGGGGCGCTTGCCCCTGTTTCTACTAACCACTCTACTTGAGTGACTTTCGCAGGTTCTTTTTCTTAAGTTTATGCGAAGAACCCGCGCTGGGAAGGAAATCTTTCCTTACGATCCCGAACCAGAAAAGACATACAAAAGACGCTTGAAAGAAGCGAAGATGGCCAATCAGGATAATCGCGATCTTGAGACCGAATTGAAGGAGGCGTTGGAACAACTACGCCTCAGTAAAGAAGAACTGCGATTGGAAAGGGAAGAAACTCGCACAAGGACTGAGGCGATCGAAGCAGATATGACAGCTTTACGGGACCAATATCTACCTCGACCGAATCCAGATCCTCGACCGAGGCAAGACCCAGTTCCAGATCCTCGACCGAGGTAGAATCTAGTAACTGTTGCCCCGGCCGAGATACTTCCACCTCGGATGCCAGTCCGAGATGCTCTTTTTGCAGGTATTCCACAGACCCTAGGGAAAAGGATGGACCCTAATCAGCAACTGAGGCGTCCAGGAGTCAACCTAGGAGATCTAGCGGAGCATGATTATGAGCTTCGACCGCAAGTTCTTTCCATGATTCACCAATGCTAGTTTGGAGGACTAGAGAGGGAATCTCCGCATCAACATCTACAAAACTATGAGATCTTGATGGAGACCTTGAGACCTTCAAGGCTGGAAAACAACAATTACAAGCTAAGGCCTTTCTACTTCTCTTTAAAAGATAGAGCGCTTACTTGGTATCAATCTCTTCCTCCAGGAAAAATCAATACTTGGGAGAAGATAACGACGGGGTTCTTAACTAAATTCTTCCCCCCCTCTAAAACCGCTGAAATGAGAGGGAAGATTAATGCATTCATCATGAAGGACAAGGAGAGCTTGTCCAAGTCATGGGAGAGATTTAAAGACATTCTTTTGGATTGCCCACATCATGGGATTCCAAAGATAGAGTTGTTGGAGAAATACTTCAAGGGACTGGACGGAAACACCCAGTTCAACCTTCAACTACTATCCGCCGGCACGTTCATGGACATGCCGATTGAAGAAGCTTGGGAGTTCATAGAGAAGCAAGCTTTGCACATGGAGAAATATTCCCACCAAGGAGCTGAAGGTGGAGTTAAAAGAGTCAACTTTCAAGATGCTCCACCAAACAATGACCAAATCACTTCTTTGAAGAATGATGTGAAGCAATTGAAAGATCTTTTGGTTGCTCAAACCAAGAAAGAAGATGAATGATATCAAGGCTCGAGGAACAACAATGGATACCGGAACAACAACGGTTCCAACAACAATAATTAGAGAGCAAACAACCAAAATTCGGGTAACCCTTACTCTAATTCCAATTCGAATGACTCCTCTAATCCTTTCCTCTCTTCTTCTTCTTCTTCTTCTTCTACTCCATTGAAGAGCCAGGAGCAAGGATCAAGTTCATCCCAGCCGGAAAAGAAAGATGCGGTGCTGGAGGCCATCTTGATCAAGCTTAACTCTATGGAGACATCCATGACTTCATTTTCAAAGGCACAAAAAGCCTTAGAACAAAAATTCTTTAACAAGGCGAATGAAGCGCCAAGAGATCCAGGGAAGCTTCCAGCAAGGACGGAAAGCAACCCCAAGGGACAGATCATGGCAATAACGACGAGAAGTGGACTGAAGACTGCAGATCCAGTGCCTCGGTCGATGCCAGTACAAACGAAGACCACCTCGGTCCAGGTACAGTCGAAGAACACTTCGGCCGAGATGTCAACCGAGGTGGAGCCACAGAAAGCAGAGGAGAAAACTGAAGTTTATGTTCCACCTCCTGCATATAAACCACCACTTCCATTCCTCCAGTCAAGGGCCAGAGCACATCTAGACAAGCATTTTGGTAAGTTCCTTGACTTGATGAATAAACTACACATTAATATCCCTTTCCTTGATGCTATTCTAGGGATGCCCGCCTATGGGAAGTTCTTGAAAGAAATTCTATCAAGGAAGAGGAAGCTGGAAGACTTTGGTGAAGTAAGGATGACATCTAAATCCTCGGAGCTCTTTCAAATCATGAAGGAGAAGATGCCACCCAAGTTGAGAGATCCCGGCTCATTTTGCATTCCCATTCAAGTTGGGGATGTCACTTGTGAAGCCTTGTGTGATCTAGGAGCCAACGTGAGCATCATCCCGCTGGAGCTATGTGTGAAGATCGGACTTGGAGAGCCCAAGCCGGTGATGATACAGTTATACATGGCGGACCGCTCCATTACCCATCCCGTGGGAATTTTGGAAGACGTTCCGGTTAAGTTAGGTAATTTCTATTTACCTATAGACTTTGTTGTACTTGACATTCCCACAGATTATCCCGTTCCTATCATTCTCGGGAGGCCATTTCTAGCAACTTCGGGTTGCAATGTGGATTGTAAGAACGCCAAGTTAAAATTCAACATTGGCGGAGATGAAGTGGAATTTGCATTACTTGCGGCAATGAAGGGAGAGCAGCTAGGAGATGATATCTTCAACATCTATGATGAAGAAGAATCAAGAGAATTGGTGAGCTCTATCCTTATTAAAGATCCACTTGAAAAGGTTATTAGTTTTAGCTTAATGGAGGAAGGTATAGATGCTTCTTGTGATGCAGATATACGGAGCTTAAAGGCGTTGGAAGAAGATCCAGAAGCTAAAATCGAAAAGCTAATCCAGGAGAAGAAGATCTCCAGTTTCGGTCCCAGTTGCAGCACCTCGACCGAGGCACTCTCTGGACCAAGCGAGGTGTTCTTGAATGAAGAACATCTCGGTCACCCTCTCTGGACCTCGACCGAGGTCGAAAGCGAGATGATGTCAACTGAGAATAACAAATTTCTTACTCCCTTTTTTGACATTCATCCTCAGTTGGTGAAACATTCTCTCCACCAAATTTCTGATAATAAAGGACCTTGGTATGCTGACATTGTTAATTATCTTGTTTGCCAGGAAATACCATCATAATTAACGTACGCTCAAAGGAAGAAATTCTTCAAGGATGTACGCCATTACTACTAGGATGAACCGCTGCTATTCAAGAGAGGTCCGGATGGGATGCTTCAAAGATGCATTCCGGAAGATGAAGTTACTAGCGTCATACGACATTGTCACTCACTTCCTTGTGGAGGGCATGCTAGCGCTCACAAGACGTGCGCCAAGGTTTTACGTTCCGGTTTCTTTTGGCCTACATTATTTAAGGATGTGCAATCGTTTGTTGTCTCTTGTGATGCATGCCAAAGAACAGGGAATTTATCTAGGCGGAACGAGATGCCACTCAATAACATACAAGAGGTTGAGATCTTTGATGTACGGGGAGTAGATTTCATGGGACCTTTTCCGTCATCCGGAGGGAACCTCTACATTCTCCTAGCGGTCGACTACTTCTCTAGATGGGTTGAAGCCATTGCCTCTCCCACTAATGACGCCATGGTGGTTGTGAAGTTCTTTAACAGGACTATCTTTCCACGTTCTGGGACTCCACACATCATCATCAGCGATGGAGGGACGCATTTTATCAACCGGAAGTTCAAGGCACTTCTATCGAAGTATGGGGTAACCCACAAGGTAGCAACCCCTTATCACCCTCAAACTAGTGGACAGGTCGAAATCTCAAATAGAGAAATTAAAGCGATCTTGGAGAAGACCGTCTCTAGGACAAGGAAGGATTGGTCCATGAAGTTGGACGACTCTCTTTGGGCTTACAGGACCACATTCAAGACTCCCATTGGTACCACCTCTTATAATTTGGTATATGGGAAGTCTTGTCATTTGCCCGTTGAGTTAGAACACAAGGCATATTGGGCAATAAAATGGTTGAACTTCGACATCAAAGAAGCCGGTGAGAAGCGGCTATTGGATATCAATGAGTTGGAGGAGCTGCGTTTGAACGCTTATGAGAATGGCAAGATCTATAAAGAAAGGACGAAGAAATGACATGACAAGCGTATCATCCCTAAGGAGCTCAAAGAAGGAGACTTAGTTCTACTCTTCATCTCCCGCCTCCGCCTCTTTCCAGGTAAGTTGAAATCTAGATGGACCGGACCTTATGTTGTGAAACATGTTTTTCCTTATGGTGCAGTTGAGATTTGGGAAGAAACAAGTGGAAGCTTCAAATTCAATGGTCATAGACTTAAGAAATACAAACCGGAAATTCCGGTTGAGGAGGTTGCACCACTATACCTTGTTTAAGGATACCGTACGGTCCAGCTAGCGACCTTAAATCAAGCGCTTCTTGGGAGGCAACCCAAGGTATTGCTTTCTTTTCCCTTTTTCTAGTCTAGCTTTAGATAGTTTGCTTTTGCTTTGCTTTGCTTTGTTTTTGGCGTCCTAGACAGATAACAGGTGACATCTAAGGAAGGAATACAACCCAGGAGCAACACTGGATGGACAGAAATTCGAGAATTTGAGAAGACGGAGTTTGACTGAGACACATCTCGGTTGCTGTCACAGCACCTCGACCGAGATGATTCTTGAGCAACCGAGGCGACTAGGGTTACTGAAGATCCACCTCGGTCCGTACCACCTCGGTCCAGTCGAGACCATCTCGACCGAGGTGACAGCAGTTCCAAAAAAGGGTATAAAAGGGAGATTGATTTCTCTCTCTTCCCTCTCTCACCTTCTCGACCGCGGCGCACATCTCGTCTCGCTTCCTCGTTTTTCGATCGTTTTTGACGATTCTCGCTTCCAAACTGCAAGGATAGGATAGAGGATCAGTTTGTAAGCAACAATCTGCAGTAAAAACGCACCGAATCGACTAAATCTGGGGTAAAATTCGAGAAAAACCCTAAAACTCTCTCCTTCACTATTTTTGATCAAATTGGGCTTTGGTTGCCCCTGCATTGTGCTGGAAAAGGATTAAGTATCCCATAGGAACATTTGGTAGTGATATTGGAGGAAAAGAACTGGATTTTTGAGAGAATCGATCGCACAACACTTCGCCTCGGTCTAGTCGGCCTGTGCCTCGGCCGAGGTGTTCTTGAGATTTGTCAGAGCAACCGAGGTGGTCTGACAGTGTGTGACAAAGATGAGTTCTGACAGGCAGCTAGTTTTGAGAGACAGATCCTCCCCTTCTCCTTCTTCTTCTTCACGCCGCTCTATACCGGTGATCCATGAGCATCACCAGGTAGACTATGACCGCATAGCAGCACGACCAGTGGTTGCACCACGGTTTTTGGAGATTTCCGCATTTGACTACCTCCATGTGGATGAGGATCTGAGGCGGATGATATCTGCGGTGGGGCTGGAGCAGTTCACTGAGATTAGAGCTCCGGCCTACCTTGAGCCGACCCTGAAGTTTTTTAGCTCCGTCACCTACTTGCCCACCGAGCGCGCCATCAAGTACCGGTTGATGAACCGGAACTATCTAGTTCCTATGGACCACTGGAGGGATATCTTTGGCTTCCCGGCCCCCACTGTTGCTGATTTTCCTTCTCGAGCTGTAGCTCGAGAGTTTTGGGGCCAGATAGCTCACGTGGTTGAGCACGCTAACAGGTGGAGACCTGGAGACTCCAGGGAGCGGATTATCTTCCACTTGGCTTTCAGACTTGCTCACATGATCTTTAGCGAGACTCTTCTGGCGCGTACTGAGACGCCTCAGAAGATCAGACAGGGTGAGCTGCTGAGTCTGTATTGCATGGTGACCGGAGGAGTTCCGGACTTTGGAGTTATGCTAGCGGAGGATCTACACAAGATAAAGGCGAAGGCAAAGGGGGATATCTGCTGCGGAGGGATAGTGACTCACATTGCGAGTTACATGGACTTGGACTTGAGTGCATGCACTATGGTGGCGGCTTCCAAGCCGCTCGGGCTTCAGGAGATGATCACTCGGAGGATACTGGTTCCTCGCGGACTTACTATGCCGTATGTGGCGATGCCCTGGGAGCAGACTGCACCTCAGGGTATTAGGTGGTCACCTCAGTTCTCTGTTTATGACCCGCACTATTGGCAGACCGCATGGATTCCGCTTATGGAGGATGCCAGAGATGCAGCAGCTCCGAGACAGGATGAGGAGGATGATGAGGCTGAGCAAGAGAATGATGATGAGGATGGCGGTGCTGCCATGGACACAGGCACAGATACAGCTGGGACTAGCGTGTCAGTCGTCGATTTAGACGGCGACGAGATTGAGGAGGAGCCAGCTGCAGCACCGGCACGTCTTGCTAGGCGTAGGGTACGTAGGCAGAGGGATCCAATTGCTCACCGCCGGATCGATGATCTGACGGATCAGGTGATAGATTCTTACGCTGCCTTGTCTTTAGACATTAAAGAGATGCAGGAGAGACTACACTACCAGCACACGATGGATGAGATTAAGTTTCAGCATGTCATGGGCTACCCTTCGACCCATCTCAGTACCCGTACGTGCCACCACCGCCACCACCGGATCGGGATTATTGAGAGCTTGCAGGATTTTCTTTATTTATTTATTATGCAGCTCAGCTTTATTCGGTGAGTATTTTGTTTTCTTAGACTTATTTGACCCATTGGGACAATGTGTCCCAAGTATGGGGTATGCGGGTATGTATTTATTTGACTTATGTGGATGTATGACTTGACTCTTTATGATTATCTACTGTTTTATTTTGCTCTATGTGTTTATCTGAGATTACATGCATGCATACATGTTATTTGATTGAAAAAAACGTCAAAAACTGGTAAGAAAAAAATTTTATGACCTCGAACGATGTGACTCTGACCAATCGAGGTGCAGTACCTCGGTTGACTTAGAATATCTCGACCGAGGTAGCTTAACTGGAACAGTTTTCGAAACGATTTTTGTGCTTCTTATCTGGATATGACCTCAGTGATGATTTTGTTTGCTGACTGGTTTTCAAATCTTTATATGTTTGAAAGGTTTTATGATATGTTTAAGTTGCTAAATGCTTTCTTTGAAATTTGTGGCATGTTTAATACTTTGTTTTTATCCAAATTATGTTGAATTTGAAGGTTGACAGCACATGATGAGTTCTCTCACTCTCTTCCTGGAAAGAGAAAGGCAATTCATTTTCTTCTCTTCTTCTTCTTGATCATGCTTAGCCCCTCATATACATATTTGCCTCCCTTTACCTATCCGGGAATTTGGAAGCAAGCAAAAGTGAAAAGCAAGTGAAAGAAAAGTTGAGATGATGGCTGAAAGTTAGAAAGAAACAAATAGGTTTGGGGAAGCCAATCATGATGATGAGTAACTCGGCACCATTCACATAGCCGGGTGTTTGTGTCTTGCCAAAGTCGGATTGAGCGATATTCCTAACGGGTCATGGTATGTGCATCAAGGGTTTGAGGCATCTCGAGAAATTGATGATTGCTGATTTCCTAGGCTTCGGTTATTGTGCACCTCTATCCATGCATCCCAAAAAGTAAAAAAGGCAAAAATAAGCAAAACTTATTGGTGGAAGATGTTGAAATTCAAAGGAAGTGAAGTAAAGATCCTTTTCCTGGATTCTAGCATCTCATTCCCTATATACATCCCACCCTCACACGTTTCTTGACTTCTTTTGAAAGCCCTTGAGACCTCGAGCTTGTTGATTGACTTAGTGGTTTAAACTGGATTATACATGATTAATTTCGATGATTATGATTTATTATGCATTCTATGATTTTATGCAAAGATGAACGACTTTCTTATATTTATAAAATGTTTTGATCATATTTTGATTTTAAATTTCATGAAGTGTTCTCTTAGAGTGATCTATGATTGTAGCACACCATTAAAATGTTTTGAAAGACTTTTTCATTGATCTTTTTGACTTATAATCCATTCTATCTTGTATCTAAGATTTGGAACTTGCTTGGGGACAAGCAAGGGCTAAGTATGGGGTATTTTGATAGCATGAATTATAGTCTATATTTTGGGACTTGTTTAGACGTTTTATCTTCAATAATCTGCATGTTTGGATGTATATTATGTGATTATATTGTCGTTTCATCTACCTTTGCGGGAATCGAGGTCTACACCAAGTTTCGTTGTAATCGTAGGTAAAATGGCACGTTTTGCATCAAAATGGAGCTAAAGGAGCTAAGGAGTCATTGGAGCTACATTCAGGAGCTTAAGGAAGAATCCAAGAAGCATGAAATTGGATTAAAGATTTACTTTGGACCAGATTTGAGAGATTTCACATTCAGTTTAGAGTCACCTCGGTAAGCTACAGTACCATCTCGACCGAGGTGATCCAGAGGAGCATCCCGACCGAGGCGAACACCTTGGACGTGGCGAGATATATTTTATTCTTGGCTGAGATCTTTTATTTTTGGAAGGAGGGATCTTATATTTTTAGGCTGGATTTCTGGAAGGGAGATCATATATTTTAGGGATTTATTTATGAGAGATAGATATATTTTATTAGGAAAATATCTTTTTAAGATCTCTTATCTTTGGAGGGTAGTTTTCCTATATAAAGAGTTGGGTTTTCCACAAATTCAACCATGCTTAGAGGGCTGAGAGCATCCAGCAGTTAGGAAGGATTGAAGGAAGGTTGAAGGAAGGAAGTTGATAGCTTTTATAGCTTTTGTGAAGGGTTTTGTAAGATTCTCTTAGATTCCCTTCTTGTTGATTGTCTTATTGGATTTTGATCCAAGGAACGCTTGTTTGTTTGATAATTGATTCAGTTATTGAAGCCTTGTTCTTAAGGTTTTTGTGTTCAATTATTCACTTTCTTCCCATATATTTGATTATTACTTTCATGATGATGATTGGCTAATTTCTTTGTGTGATTCTAGGGTGATCGGCTGAAGGTTGTGGGAAAAACAATGATAGAATAATCTTAAATTCCAGTAGGACCCTGAAAGTTCGAGTCTTTATCCTTAACCCTAGAGTATCTCGTTCAGTCAATGAACATCTCGGCCGGGGTGGAATTCGTCTGACCGAGGTGACCTTTCTGATCCAAAACTGAGAGTTAAGTGTTAAAGTTTGCCAAACCCTATTCTTATTACACCTTTCCTTGTTCAATGCAAGCCTAGGATGAGACTTACCCGGTAATTTCTTTGTTTGTTTAACCAAGATCGTAAGTGTAGGTAATAAAGGTTTATCCTTTATTGGGGTTTGAGTGTGCTTTCATTCCATCTTTGTGAGTTAGCCTGAGACTTACCCGGTAAAGTTTGATTCTATTCCCTTAGTTGGAGTGTTAGTTTGAGGTTATAGTTCTTTTCCTTAATTCCTTGAGACTTACCCGGTAATAGAAGTTACGGTTTGGGATTAGTGAGTAGTGAGACTTACCCGGTGATCTATTCCACTTTAGTAACACCTTCCCTTTGCAAAATCTCAGCTTTGTTCGCTTATCTTTAGATCTTGAGTTGGAACCACAACTAGATGCTTTAATCCCTAGAATTGCATATTTCCTTAATTGACTTTTGATCATATTTGATTGTTTTGATCGCTTTTGTGGTTAGTAATTACATAGACTGCCTATAATTGCTTAGGTTTCAACTAAGTCCCTGAGATCGACACCCCGAAATTTCTTGCTTTTACTACGATTGACCCGTACACCGCGGGTTCGCATCCTTGTTTTTAGCAAACGTCTTGGGTTATAAATTTAAAGCTTGCACACACCATTTGGAGCGAACAGTAATGTGCAATGCCGACCAAGAACTGGCTTCCAGACTCACCGGGATGCCAATTGGTACCCTACCTTTCCACTACCTTGGTGTGCCAATTGGCTGCAGAAGGCTTGCCATTGCTGATTATCTACCCCTAATTCACAAGCTCACCAAGAGAATCTAATCCTGGAGCGTCAAGTCCCTATCTTACGCAGGAAGAGCCCAACTCATTAACTCCATTATCTTTTCGATCAACCAATATTGGAGCTCTATGTTTTTTCTTCCTGCAACGATGCTTAGTAAAATTCAGTCCCTCATCCGCTCATTCTTTTGGTCGGGCAAGGAGGTTAGCAGTAGGGCCCTTATCACCTGGTCTACATTATGCAATCCCAAGACGGTTGAAGGCCTTGGTTTCACTGATTTAACCACTAGGAATAAGGTTAGTTTGGTTCGTCTCATTTACGGCTTGGATCGTGGCGCTGATAACCTTTGGGGGAAGTGAGTTTCCCGCTACATCTCTAAAGGTTGTAACATCTGGAGATGCCAGGCTAAGCAGCACCATAGTGCCTTCTGGAAGAACCTTTTCAAGGTCAAAGACAAGCTACTCCTCTCTCTCCTTGGTAGACCTTATCCCATCCCCATTACTAAACCTGACGGCTCCTTCTCCTCAAGGCTAACTTATATCCTCTTCAAACAAGAGCCCCCATATTTACAACCAAACCCTTATAAGGCCATCTGGCTCAAGTCTAACATCCCTAAGTGCAGCTACATCGCTTGGATTGCTTCTCATAGACGGCTGCCAACTCTAGCCAGAATCAAACATCGGAAATTGGTTGGCAATGACACCTGTAAGTTGTGCAACAACATAATTGAAGATGATGAACACCTATGGTTCACCTGTAGCTACTCTTCCCTTGTCCATGGTATCCTCTCCAAATGGACTAGGGTCCCTTACCCGCCCCTTATATCTGCAATATTTGGCTGAGCTCCAAGTCAAACCCCAAACACAACCTCATGGAAAGCATAAGAATTGCCTCTATTACCTCCATCTACTTTGTGTGGAAAGCTAGAAATAACCTTGTGTTCAATAACACTTTCACTAGTGCAGTTAATGTTGGAGATTTGGGCTAAGTCTTCATTGTAACCGTTGAGCTTGTCTTGAGACAAGGTGCAATGAGTTGTTCACATGTGTGTCACTATAGTCCGAGTTGCGGGAGGCAAGCCAAGTGACCGGCACTAAGAACAACTAGTATTATAAGGGGAGTCGAATCAAAGCAAGGTGATTCACGACAAGGTCAACTTGTGCTAGCTTTTAGAAGGCCGACGTTTGGGGCTTTTTAGCCACATTTTATCGGCACACCTTTGGTTCTTAGGCCTTATATTGGCTAAAGAATATGTGGTTAAAAACTGGGAGCAATCCAAGCTCAAATGCTTAGTGAATGTCAATGAAGCAGCTAGTGAGCTTCTTAAGGAGCTACACTAGCTTGAGCTAAGATATTGAGTATTTGAGGATCTTGGAGCTTACCCTAGCTATATTAAAGTGAATGAAGCTCATTAGAAGTGTTTGGACCAAGAAAAATAAGCTAGCTCTAAGCTAGCTCCGGGGAGCGGTTTTGGGCTCCCTATGTGGGCCTCGGGCCTCGGGCTTTCTAGGGCTTCAAGGCCCATCTTCCAAGTAACTTCCAAGTAACTTCCATAACCGTTTTTAACCGCTTTTAACCGCTTTTAACTCCCCTAAACCGTGCCCCCCTATGCCTATAAAAGGGAGAGCCATTTGCACTTGATTGGACATTCGTTTTTGCAACAATAAAGCTTCTAGTTCCATTGTATTGACATTGGATAGGCCTTCTTATAAGCTTGTTTGCAGAACTCGAAAGACCAGTATAGTTCCTTTGTATTGACAAAGGATAGGCATCCATCTTAGTTTGGTTTTGTATTGACAAAACCTAGGAATACCCTTTCTACAAAGTAAGACAAGTAAGTCTCTTACTTAGTGTTTGTAACGTGTAACGTTTTATCCCACTAAGGTATTTGAATATTCCCGGTGTAGGGGAGAATACACTTAGAAGGAAAATTCATTTATGAATGACTCATTACATTATCCAAGTCAATGGTTTTAACATATAACAACCGGTTTATAAGACGTATAATTGAACTTAACTTCTATTAGAGTTTTGTCTACTCCTTTTTGGAGATTACAAACTCTTGCTTGAGTTTTGTCTACTCCTTTGGAGACTACAAACTCTTGATTGAGTTTTGTCTACTCCTTTGTGGAGATTACAAACTCTTAGTTGAGTTTTGTCTACTCTTTTGGAGACTACAAACTCTTGATTGGGTTTTGTCTACTCCTTTGCGGAGATTACAAACTCTTGGTTGGGTTTTGTCTACTCCTTTGTGGAGATTACAAACCCTTGGTTAATAACTAGTTTTTAGTTCAAGATAATTATATAATTTGTTTGGCAATTGGGAGAACCGTCTACTCACATAAGTGAGACTACGGCCCTTTGGTCTAAAACCGGACACCGAAATTCCAACAATCTTCTAAGTGTTTTTATTGTTAATTATTTTGTAGGATTGGATTGATCAATAATGAGTAAGACGTTAATGACAGAAATGACTTCTCGTTTTGGGAAGTTGGATAAGTTTGAGGGTGTAGACTTTAGGAGGTGGCAAAAGAAAATGCACTTCCTCTTGACTACACTAAAAGTCGCTTATGTACTCACTACACCTAGACCGGCCGAGCCGGTTGATGATATGGTGGAAGAGATAGAGGTTGTCCGACGAAGGAGCAAATGGGATAATGATGACTACATATGTCGTGGTCATATTCTCAATGGCATGAGTGATGCATTGTTTGATGTCTACCAAAGTGTAGAGTCATCAACATCAATGTGGGATCAACTGGAGTCTAAGTACATGGCGGAGGATGCTTCATCTCGCAAATTCTTAGTCTCGGATTTTAACTCATATAAAATGGTGGACTCAAGGCCGGTAATGGAACAATACAATGAATTGCTCCGGATTCTTGGGAGGTTCACTCAACATGCCATGCATATGGATGAGGCCATTGCGGTTTCGTCTATAATGGATAAGCTCCCCCCTTCGTGGAAGGACTTCCGCCATGTGCTAAAGCATAAGAAGGAAGAACTCACGTTGGTGGAACTTGGCTCTCACCTTCAAATTGAACAAGGCCTTAGGGCACAAGAAGGGGGACTCAAGAAGGAAGATAAAACTTCTACTTCCCACGAGGCCAACATGATGGATGGCAAGGGCAAAAGGAAGAGGTTCAAAGGAAAGGACAAAGGCAAGGACAAGGGAAATAAGTCCAAGAAGTCCAAAAAGGATAATGTTGACAAGAAACCAAAAGGTTCTTGTTGGAAGTGTGGCAAGACTGGCCACTTCAAGCGGGATTGCAAGGTTAAGGACGATGGATCCAAGGGTGGAGGCCAAAGTGGCCAAAACCCATTAAACCAAGGTGACTCACTTATGAGTCTTGATTCTAACTTTGATATAAATTCTGATTTGAATTATGTGTCATTGACTTTTGAATGTTTGTCCATGCAGGATGATGACCTTGGATGGTGGGTGGACTCGGGTGCAACAACTCATGTTTGCAAATATCGGCGTTGGTTCAAGACATACGCTATTGCAAACGATGGAGCACTCATACATATGGGAAACGAGTCTACCACCCCCGTTCTAGGAAGAGGACGGGTTGATCTGTACTTCACAAGTGGCAAGACTCTTGTCTTGTCAAATGTACTACATGCACCGGCCATTAGAAAGAATGTGGTTTCTGGTGGTGTACTCAATAGGCTTGGCTTCAAACAAGTCATAGAAGCCGACCGCTATGTATTATCTAGGAGAGGAACATTTGTAGGCTTTGGCCATTGGAACAATAATATGTTTCTTCTCTCTTTATGTAATAAACTTTCTAATAGTAATATAAACAAGAATAGTTTGTTTACATTGTCTTCTTCTTCTTCTTCTTCTTCTTCCAATTGTGATTTTGTTAAATGGCATGCACGACTTGGACACGTTCATTTTAAGCGTATGAATGACATGACTAAGGATGGTATTTTACCTAAACTTGACTTGCCAAAAGACAAGTGTAAAACGTGCATGTTGACCAAGATAACAAGACTTCCATTTCCTAGAGTTGAAAGAGAACAATCAATGCTCGGCTTAGTCCACTCGGATCTAGGCGACTTGCACTCTACTCCTTCATTAGGAAAGAAGAAGTATTACGTAACATTCATAGATGATTACTCTAGGTATTGTTACGTATATCTACTCTTTGCAAAGAGTGATGCCTTAGACAAATTCTATGTATTCAAAAATGAATCTGAGTTGCAACAAGGTACCTTAATAAAAAGACTACGCACGGATCGTGGTGGTGAATTTATGGATAAGGAATACTTTGAGAGTGTCGGGATCATACATGAGATCACGGCACCTTACACACCACAATCAAATGGTGTGGCCGAACGAAAGAACCGAGTGCTTAAAGAGATGGTCAATGCCATGTTGTCTTACTCGGGTCTTAAGAATTCGTTTTGGGGTGAAGCTATGCTCACTGCAAACTACTTGCTTAATCGTGTTCCAAACAAAAGAAGCAAGAAGACTCCTTACGAACTTTGGTTCAAAAGGAAACCAAACCTACATTACTTACGAGTTTGGGGATGTCGAGCCGTAGTAAGGCTAAATGACAACAAACGTAAGACTTTAGGTGAAAGAGGTGTTGAGTGTGTGTTCATTGGCTATGCCGAACACTCCAAAGCATATAGATTCTATGTGATAGAACCAAATGACTTCATCTCGGTTAATACCGTAATAGAGTCTAGGGATGCCATCTTTGATGAAGATCGCTTCACCTCGGCTCCTAGGCCTAGGGAAGTGATCAACATGACTTTAGATGAGGAACACCCAAACACGCATCGTAGGATTCAAGATGAATCCTGGCAATCGTCCCACGGGCTTGACTTGCCAGAGATTGCTCCTATGAGCATTAATTTGTCCCAAAAATCAATTTTCCAAGTGTTCTTGGTTGAAGGGTCAAGGGATAATGAAATGGATCGTCACTCTTACTTTCATATGGATGAGGATCCAAAGACATTTGATGAGGCCATGAAGTCTCAAGATGTTGCCTTTTGGAAGGAAGCAATCCAAGAGGAGATGGACTCCATTATGGGTAACCATACATGGGAGTTAGCCAACCTTCCTTCCGGTTGCAAACCTTTGGGATGCAAATGGATCTTCAAGAGGAAGATGAAAGTTGACGGTTCCATTGATAAGTTTAAAGCACGCTTGGTCATCCAAGGCTTTAGACAAAGGGAAGGTGTCGATTACTTTGACACATATGCTCCGGTGGCTAGGATTACAACCATTAGGTTATTAATAGCTATGGCGGCTATACATAATCTAGTGATTCATCAAATGGATGTCAAGACAGCATTCCTTAATGGTGATCTAGATGAGGAAGTGTATATGAGACAACCTGAAGGGTTTGTTTTAAAAGGACAAGAGCACAAAGTATGTCGCTTGGTCAAATCCTTGTATGGACTAAAGCAAGCTCCAAAACAATGGCATCAAAAGTTTGATGATGTTGTATTATCAAATGGATTTAAGATAAATCAAGCTGACAAGTGTGTCTATAGTAAGTTTGATCATACCGGTCAAGGTGTGATCATATGCTTATATGTTGATGACATGTTGATATTTGGAACAAACCAAAGACAAGTAGATCTCACTAAGGATTTCTTGTCCACTAAGTTTTCTATGAAAGACTTAGGTGAGGCGGATGTGATTCTGGGCATAAGAATCAAACGTGATTCCAAAGGCTTAAGCCTCACACAATCACACTACATTGAGAAGATTGTCAAACGCTTTCAATGTGATAAAAATACAATTGTTAGTACTCCTATGGACTCAAGTGAGAAGTTGATGCCCAACCAAGGATCAGCTGTCTCTCAACTTGAGTATGCACAAGTAATAGGATGTTGCATGTATGCAATGACTAGCACTAGGCCAGATATTGCTTTTGCTATTGGTAAATTGAGTAGATACACAAGTTGTCCTAGCTCACAACATTGGAAGGCAATAAGGCGTGTGCTTAGGTACCTCAAGGGGACCATGGGTTTTGGCATCTTGTACAGTAAGTATCCTTTAGTGATAGAAGGCTACTCGGATGCGTCATGGATCACTAATCTAGATGATCACTCATCCACCACAGGATGGGTTTTCTTGTTAGGTGGTGGTGCCATTTCATGGGCTTCAAAAAAGCAAACGTGCATTACAACATCGACCATGGAGTCCGAGTTTGTGGCACTTGCCGCTGCCGGCAAGGAAGCTGAATGGCTAAGAAATTTAGTTCTAGAAATTCCTCTATGGCCAAAACCGGTTTCTCCTATCTCGATTCATTGTGATAGTGCAGCTACGTTGGCTAAAGCTTATAGCCAAACGTACAATGGGAAATCAAGACATCTTGGTGTGAGACATAGCTCGGTTAGAGAGCTCATAACTCACGGTATAATATCGGTCGATTTTGTGAGAACACACAATAATCTAGCCGATCACTTAACCAAGAGCTTGGCTAGGGACTTAGTTCAAAAGTCAGCCAAGGGGATGGGGTTAACGACCTAAATTGATAACGACTTGTCGTGGGACACCCAATTCGCCTATGGCTTGATGCCTTAGCCGAATTCAATGAGGAAAGCCCATTCCAAGAAGTTGTGAGCATAATATGTTCATCCAAGGTAATGCTCTATGCCTATATAATATGTATAGTTTGAAATATGTGATTTCTTAACAACTCTTTTGAAAAATTGCAATTATAGGTGCAAGATCAAAAGAGAGTTGGCTACGTGAACGTGAAGTGTCAAGGCTTCTTCAAGGGAGTAGATGGTCGACTCGCCTATATGTTCATTAAAGGATTAGGACACAATAGCCTTTAAATGTGTCATTTATTTGTAAAGGAAATGTAAATTTCGTGTATGTTGCCTTCATGTACTTAAACAAGTTAAGTGGTTCAATCCATTAGGACACCACAATTCTTTAGTGCAGAATGTGTAATTATACTAATTCAATAAATTCAATCGAAAGATATTTATGATTATGCGAATATTTTGTTTGGATGTATGTCTATTAAAAGTTTCTTGACTTTGCTCAAATGGGGGAGGAATGTTGGAGATTTGGGCTAAGTCTTCATTGTAACCGTTGAGCTTGTCTTGAGACAAGGTGCAATGAGTTGTTCACATGTGTGTCACTATGGTCCGAGTTGCGGGAGGCAAGCCAAGTGACCGGCACTAAGAACAACTAGTATTATAAGGGGAGTCGAATCAAAGCAAGGTGATTCACGACAAGGTCAACTTGTGCTAGCTTTTAGAAGGCCGACGTTTGGGGCTTTTTAGCCACATTTTATCGGCACACCTTTGGTTCTTAGGCCTTATATTGGCTAAAGAATATGTGGTTAAAAACTGGGAGCAATCCAAGCTCAAATGCTTAGTGAATGTCAATGAAGCAGCTAGTGAGCTTCTTAAGGAGCTACACTAGCTTGAGCTAAGATATTGAGTATTTGAGGATCTTGGAGCTTACCCTAGCTATATTAAAGTGAATGAAGCTCATTAGAAGTGTTTGGACCAAGAAAAATAAGCTAGCTCTAAGCTAGCTCCGGGGAGCGGTTTTGGGCTCCCTATGTGGGCCTCGGGCCTCGGGCTTTCTAGGGCTTCAAGGCCCATCTTCCAAGTAACTTCCAAGTAACTTCCATAACCGTTTTTAACCGCTTTTAACCGCTTTTAACTCCCCTAAACCGTGGCCCCCTATGCCTATAAAAGGGAGAGCCATTTGCACTTGATTGGACATTCGTTTTTGCAACAATAAAGCTTCTAGTTCCATTGTATTGACATTGGATAGGCCTTCTTATAAGCTTGTTTGCAAAACTCGAAAGACCAGTATAGTTCCTTTGTATTGACAAAGGATAGGCATCCATCTTAGTTTGGTTTTGTATTGACAAAACCTAGGAATACCCTTTCTACAAAGTAAGACAGGTAAGTCTCTTACTTAGTGTTTGTAACGTGTAACGTTTTATCCCACTAAGGTATTTGGATATTCCCGGTGTAGGGGAGAATACACTTAGAAGGAAAATTCATTTATGAATGACTCATTACATTATCCAAGTCAATGGTTTTAACATATAACAACCGGTTTATAAGACGTATAATTGAACTTAACTTCTATTAGAGTTTTGTCTACTCCTTTTTGGAGATTACAAACTCTTGCTTGAGTTTTGTCTACTCCTTTGGAGACTACAAACTCTTGATTGAGTTTTGTCTACTCCTTTGTGGAGATTACAAACTCTTAGTTGAGTTTTGTCTACTCTTTTGGAGACTACAAACTCTTGATTGGGTTTTGTCTACTCCTTTGCGGAGATTACAAACTCTTGGTTGGGTTTTGTCTACTCCTTTGTGGAGATTACAAACCCTTGGTTAATAACTAGTTTTTAGTTCAAGATAATTATATAATTTGTTTGGCAATTGGGAGAACCGTCTACTCACATAAGTGAGACTACGGCCCTTTGGTCTAAAACCGGACACCGAAATTCCAACAGTTAAATGTGCAGGTGAAGCAATCAAAGCCGTACGACTCCACTTTGAGCACAACTGGAAGGACAGATCCCCGCTTTCAAGGGCCAATACAAAAATGATGGGGATCCATCTATCTTAACTCTCTCCACACTAGTACAAATACCACCCCCTAGACCACGGTTTTTTTGTACATGGGAACCCGGTTAAGGAAGTGTGGTTAACGGGAGCGAGGTCCGGGCATTAGCACCACGGTATTTGTCACCGGGTTAATTTTTTCGGACCCCGGTTTTTAATAACCGGGGTAATTTTCGGACCCCGGTTTTTTAAAAACCGGGGTATATTTTGGACCCCGGTTTTTTTAAAAAACCGGGGTATTTTGCTCCAAATTTTTTTTTTTTGTTGATTTCTGTATATTTCTCTTCTAGCTCCTCTCATCTAAGAATTATCCACCACCAATCCTGAGAAAACAAGGTTCAAGCATAGCTCAATGCTATCTTGAATTCATGATGATTCAAGATGATAATAAAAACATAAGGATATGAAACTAAAATTTTCCATTGACATTTAAACACCAAGCTTAACATACTACAAAATTTCAGACAAGTACACAAGTAGGCAACATCTTCGCCAGATAAAAAACTACATCAGCACCAACATGTGGGGGTTTTATTTTCCTTCCTATATTTCTCTAACATAATATTCCTGAAAAGTATGACTGTAAAGAACTATTTACACTTCTAAAAGAGGACACTTCTGGGCTCGTCCTTACAAACATGTAGAAGATGCAAATATCATGCACCATAAGTACGACCAGAACTCGACCCCAACTGTAACAAATAATCACTCAAACAGCTGCAAATATAGGTTATCATCTTATGTCCATATTTTGACCCCTGGCCATCATGCTCAGCTTAACATTGTTGAGAAGGGTGCATCCTTGATTCCAAGCTCAACTTCTTCATGTCATACCTCCTACATGACCTTATCTACAAGATCAATAGCTGCATGCCTTATACTAAAAATAATTCTTGTGCCGATATACTAGTCCAGCAATCCTCTACAAGAAGCAAACAAAGCATAGCTCAAAGATGCCACTACAAACATACTGCACTATGCCCATACCAGTATTAGAATTTCAGATAGAATGTCTTAGTGGACGTGAACAGTAAATGATGCTTTATGTAGCACTGTCAATTTGGTTTCAGGAAACAAAGCATTGAGGACTCTATTGTAATCCATAATTCAAACAATATAAGATTAACACTTCCTCAAGAAATTAAGCAGTAGCAATTTAGTTTGACAGATTATATAGCACTCTCAATTTGGTTTTTAAGAAGATAAGCACTAGCACATAAAAAATAAGCAAATAAGCCATCTAATAATCTGACCGACAAGAAAAATTAACTATAGTACACACCAATACCCAATAACATGACTATAGTACGTGAAGCAAATTCAGAAATTTTGACATGAATCAATTACAGAAATTTTGACAGGAAGCACTCAAAGAAACTGAAAGTGATGAAAATGAAGGATATGGGCAGTTGCAGAGATGATAAGGTAACCTGAATCTCGGTAAAATATCCGAGGTTCGTAGTAAATAGCGTTACACTCTTCCACATCCGGGATACAAACCTGCCCATACTCGAGTAATTAGTCCCATAAAATATGATCAGCACTATCATGTGTTCATAATTGAATGATTCAGATGAATATGGTAAGTGCGTTCAATCAATGGTTTCCTAACTAGTAACCATCAGAATACAGATTTTTGACAGCATTTGATTCAGATGAATTCAGAATGCAAATGTCATTGATAATGAGCACTTGAATGTAGTAAATGGTAAGATTTTTGCAATGATTAAGCAAGAACAACCAATAAGCAATGGTACACTGGTTTTTTGTACATGCTATGTACATTAAATATTGGCCTACTCTTTTGTCACTCTTATGTTTGTTAGGTTGGAGAGCTCTTTACATTTGTCAAGTATAAGACAAACACTAAAAGTATTGGGAAGGACATATTTTATCATTTAATTACCATAAAGTCTACTACGATCATAAACAGATGTTATCACTTACCATAAAGTCTAGAAACGCAACTTAGAAGAAAAACCTTTAGTGGTACTAAGGGTACACTACAAAGCTCATGATCCTCTTAAAATCCTAATCCATTGAGTAAAGAAAGGGCACACTGTTTTCACTACTCGTTAGTCCCTAGAAAGAAGAACTCATCCAATCATAGGGAAAGCACACTCCCTATATTTTGTTTTAAGATCTCATGTGCATTGGCATTCCACTTCGCATGAAGTGACTATGGATTCAAACCATACCATATGTTTCCATAAAACCAAACACTATACAGCTAGACAATTATATGAATGCACATTCAAAAAGAATCATACAATGTACTTTTAAGAAACAAATGACACTAGACATATTGTTATCGAAGGGTAACATACATGTTGCCGTTTGATTGTAAATCTTGGTTTGATAGTCCTTCGGATCCACTTTCGTCAATAGTTCTTTGACATTTTTGGGCTACTTTTAGGAATTGATTAAACCAAACCAGAATACACGCAACCTTGCTTATTTAAGAGGAAGTGTTCAGGATAGCACCAAGAACTCGAAGAAGTTCCTTTATTATTAATATTTCAACTCCTAATAAATCCACAAAGAACAAGTATTATAGAGTTTACCTTGTACGAGAATCTCCTCGTAATTCCATCATAATGTACTTTCACATTATTCTTCAGACTCTCGAAAACTGCTTTATTTCCTTCTACATCAACATAGCATGTTTCATTTATTTTCTCTGGAGTGAAAGCATGCCGTGTCTGTAAGAGGAGAAGGATTCAAATGTTATTCATCTGTTCAGAAACTTCTGTTTACACTCTTTGAAGTGATACAGAAACAAACCTCATACAAGAGATCAAGGACGCGTTTCAGATGAACCCCAGACGCCAAATGAAGGTAATAAGGTGAGTATCACTTGTATCTACTGTGTGTATATCCATAGGCTTTCTTTTAAGTGTAATGACATGATTAGAATGCTGATTTCTTGTATTTGCTGTTAGAAAGAGGGCACAAAACAGTTGTTAAAGTTCTTCTGTATGCGATTTTTCCCAATGCAAGCTTTTGCATTATTACTAATCATCGTAATCTTACCAAGACTTGCATTGGTATTGATCCTAAGATCCATTCAGGAGAGATCTGAGCAATTAATTGGGATTTCTGTAGCAACGTTCAACACAATAAAAATCAGCTAGAAACAATCAAAACCAAGAAGCATTATCCAAATGTATTGCTCTATGCAGTGTACAGTTTGCTTTTTGGAATCTTAGATGTGTGATTGTCCTGCTACAAATCATGAACCTGAATATTTTAGTTGACCATGATTACCTCTATATTGATTATCAACTAGTCACTACCAAAACCAAGAAGCAGATGTTAATGTGTATTATCCAAAAACAAAAAAACTACTAAGTGTGTTTGGCCAGTCAAACTCTAAACCATTAACACCCTAAACACGCACTAAGTGACTATTGAACAAACTAACACGATACCTGCGTCCAATAACACCCTAAAGGACACCAAAAATAATAATTTTACCGATTCACAAACTTCCAATTTAAAACACAAAATTCAAATTTGCAGAGGAAACTGAAATCATAACACATATGTATTTCACAAATTAAAAAATTTAAAAACTATAATTTATGGATTACCCTCTCTTTGCGGGCAAATTTCTTCTCCTCGAGCTCTTCGATGGCTTTAGCTTGTCTTACCTCAAGAGCCTTGAGATCTTGTTCCTTGAAAGGCTACGACGGCCGGCCGACGGGGAGCGTTGGAGGCTCGTGGGGAACGCCCTGGAGCGGGGCTGAGGTTTCTAAAATTCTAAGGGTTGAGGTCCTGTCATCCTGAGGAGCACCTGGAGCGTCGCGAGGCAAGTGAGCCAATGTAGTTAGGGTTTTTTTGTTTAATTCAAAACGATTCAATTTTGATGGTGGTTTTTTAATAATATACCACGGTTATTCAAACAACCGGAATCCGAGAATATTGGATCATCACGGTTCTTCATGATAACCGTGATATTGTCCGAAAAATTAATATTATACCCCGGTTAGTTCATATAACCGGGGTCCAAATTTATTTTTTTAAAAAAATATTCAATTTCCACGGTCATACATATAACCGTGGTACGAAAATACCTTTGATCACGGTTTTTTCAAACCGCTCCAACATAAGCGAGGTTTAGGGGAGGTCTTTGTACTAGTGCCACTCCTAACTCACTAGGTTTTGAGCTTGTCTATGTAATCCCCTCTTTTCTCACTAGGTTTTTGAGCTTGTCTATGTAATCTCCTCATGTACATTCCTCTTCTCTCAATATAAGTAAACTTTCAAAAAAAAAAAATAGCTATCAACTACCATAATGCTACCAATCAAGTACAAGTTATGCATCCATCTTCCAAAGTCATAAACATGATCAGATTTCATTTCTGCAAGAAGCTGAACATGTATGAAATCAAGAAACATGAAAAAACAAACAGAAAATCAGCACAAGTTATAGTAAGGTAGCAGGCAGTTGCATTTCTGTTTGATTACCTGATGATAGTTTAATGAACAGTTGATGGTTACAAAATGATCAGCTGAAATATACTAATATTTTACAAAAATGATCAGTTGAACGATACACATGATGCTTTACAAAATGTCGTAACATATTCATAAATCAAAGACGGTTCAACCTTCTGTCGTTCCAGATATGAGCAACAATTGCGTCATGTGTTTTGTACATTCTACCCGATAGTTCACTCCCCTTGATTGTCTTGTATATCCCAATGTTGACACAAAAAGCATGTACCATTCCCTTGTATTATCCCTAATAGCCCCCGCAGTTGCAAAATGGCCATCTTCCCATCTTGTGCCCTCCGTATTCATCTTCACCATACCCATCATGAGAGCTTCCCATGCCACTATAACCATCACTTTTGGAACAATCCTTGAAGGTTGATTATAACAATGCAAGCTAGCATGAGCCTCCAATGTCTGAGCACAAACAAAATTGGCCCGATGTTCCAACTCCATGTTCTCGCGGAAAAATTGTTCATTCCTACACTTCCTTGTCAACCACAACCCTACAACAAAGAAATTCCGCCACAAAATACCGCGCATATAAAACCAATGGGGAGAGAATATTACCTTGGATTCACTGTGCGAACGGTATGGTAAAAGAATGTGTCCTCTTCAATGATGGAACGAGGTCCAATCACATAGTCTTCACTCGAACACAATCCCAAAAAAGATGTTTCATGGATTTAACATCCATAATATTCTTGCACAAACATACCGCGGACGTGGATAGATGCCTACAATTGTGTCCTCAAAAGAAAAAACTCCCCCCTTCAACAACTTCCAAATAAAAACGCAAACACGCTCCTAGACCTGTTGCAAACTCCAAATAGTAGAAAAAATCTTACCTTTCCCCTACATGTCCTCTATATCCCATCAAATGTAAGCATAAGTAGTTGTGAATGTGTAAGAACTGTTTGATGTGAAACTTCACCCAAGATCATCACGACAAAGAGATGGTGAAGACCCTTGCGCAACCAAAACACCAAAACTTAACCCAACAATAGCCGACTGAGTAATTGGAGCCGTTGATGTCAGCTGGTCACAGATCCGACCTTGAAGGATGCATCGAAACGGTAAGAAGTATGGGCCTCAGCCTAAGTTAAATTAGAAATTGTATGACGTAATAAATACGAGTTTCGATAGAAAGTTTGAAAGTTAGAACCTTTCAAACTCGTGAACCTTTTCGTTTTGAGTTAGACTTTATATCACGGGGTTTTTAGTAAAAGTATTTGAGTCTTTCTAGATTTTAAGGGTTTTCCGGGCACAAGGATAAAATCGTCTTTTTACACCAATGGGGCTAGCTGGTTTTCTTCTCTTAGAAGATCTTGTTAACTCAGAAGTTTAAAAACTTCTAAGAGTGTGGATATGATATTGATCCAAGTTTTTCCAGTTATAATCAGGTGTTTAAGATCGTATTAACGGGATTTTGACTCGATTCAAGTAAGTCTCCTTAATTTACTTAGCTAGCTTCCGCGTGTTAGTATGAATGGTGATAGTGGTGTGTGCTTTGATTGTTTAATGATTATAACTTGATAGGACAACCTTATTTGTATTATGGCCCAAGTGTATGTTTAACGGGCGGTGACATCATTTCCCAACTCTGACACGAGACTAGGAGCTCTCTACGACTAGCCCAGACATGTACACGGTGAGGTGCATCGGATTCAGTCCTGTTGGTATACGGGGACAAAGCGAGGTTCGGGAGATCCTCGTGTCACAACCTAAGTTGAATTAGAAAGTTGTTGTTCAACTAAGGTCGGGACCCATTGTGAGGTCCTAACCAATAGCGCCCCGAGTTCCGAGAATTTGGGGTGTTACATGTCTTAGTAGTGATTGTCAAATTTTTTTGAGACACGGTCGCTGCGTACGAGAAGTAATGATACTCTTACTACCCTTATAACTAAGACTGAGAACCCTGAGTTAATATCCCAGTTTCACCCTGTTGCTCTATATAATGTTCTTTATTCGGTGGTGGGAGTCCACCTCTATCAACACAACAAACGTAAAGTAATCACCGGAACACGTGTAATATCCGGAATTTTTATTCCGTTTAATTTCGAATCAATTCGGACTTCGAGCCGTTGACGGTTCCCATTCTATCTAGTATTTCAGAATTTCTTTCTTCACAAATTTTATCATTTTATGTAGAATTTAATTCACATAAAATGATAGAATTATATCAAACCCTAATTTGTATAATTAATCCTCAACGACAACTTTAGACGAGATCATGACAAGGCTGAGACGAGACTGCGACAAAGCTATGACAAGACCATGAAAGAGCTGAGACGAGGTCATGACGAAGCCCGACAACTCTGTGACGAAGTCATGCATGAGCCTGAAAAAGCCATGATGAGTTTTTGACAAGTCTTGACAGCCTCAACCCATTCTTTCCTACCTTGCTTCAGTCCAACCTTTTGCCTATGTTTTCAGCCCACTCCCTTCCTCTTTTATTTCATCTCACCTTTGACTCCTTGTTCCAACCCATGCCCTGAAGGATGACAAGCCCGGCAGCCTCGAGCAGCTCTCGTGTAGGAAGCCCAGCAGGCCCGCTTGCCTTACGCCAGCCCAGCTGCTCTATCTGCTTCCCAGTACAGCCGCTCCTCTCCCTGCTTCTTCCTCTCTTACGCCAGCCACTCATCTCCGTAAACCTAGCCTCCCTTCCCCTTCGCACGAGCCAGTGACACCCCTCCCATCTCCCTCTTCTCTCCTCGTCGACCTTACAGCAAGCAACCGATGGAACCCTTCTGCACCAGGGCTCGCGACAGCAACCGCCGACAGTAGTTAGGATCACGGCTCACCTTCTGCATGCCTGGAGATAGCAGACCTGCGATGGGGAATGGAGTCGAGCAACAGCGCCTGAAGCCTAGCCGTAGAGGGTGGCGCACACGTCCAGTGGGTGCGACAGTCCCCTTGGCCGCTGGTACGCCTGGAGTAGGCCGCAAGGGTTGCCTTCTGAGCCATTGTCGAGCCTCCTCCCTACCGCAGTCTCAGATTCCAACGACAACAACCGATGCGGCTCTCTTTTCCCTTCGAGACATGAAATCGAGTAAGATCCATACCCGTCCTTTCTTGGTCCTTCTCTGGCTTTAACCTTAATATATATATGCTGATGTGAACCCCCCTTGTGTCTCCAAGCCGTACCCAACAGCCTCGGAAGATAGCTTGAAAAGCTGAGGTGTTTTCGGAATTTTCGGAAGTGACAAATAGTCAACGTCGGGTCCAGATTTGGGTAAGTTATTCTTCTCCTTTTTAGTCGGTTTTTGGATATGTTATAGTCAGTATGACATAGTAGATCATACTAAAATTTGGGAAGAATCGGAGTTACGGTTTGAGAGTTATGATGTTGCAAAGTTGACTCCTCATGCAGTTTTTATAAGTGTGCTGAATGTTGAGAAAAATAGCATGTGATGCAGTTTTGTGAGATGGTTTTAAATAAGCTTTTGATCTCCTTTGCTGCTGAATTTTGGATATATTATAGATAAGATTTTATAGTAGAACATATCAAAATTTGGGATAAATCCAGCGAGCGGTTTAAGAGTTATGATTTTTTAAAGTTAAGACAGTGTGCTGTTTTATTAAGTGTTTGCTGAAATTCCAGAAACTGTGTTGATCAGTCAAGTTTGAGCATGCTTTTTGATGCCTTAGAGATAAGATCCACTGTTCGGTTTTTGAGATGTTGTTTAGTTCCATGCATAGATTAATATGTTAAAAGTTGGTATGAATCCAACGGTGGGATTTAGCATTATAGAGGCTCAAAGTGGACTTGTTGTACAGTGAGAAAACATACTCAGATTTTGACTAAGTATAGAAAATTTCAAGTGTTGTAACCAACTTTGGAAATTTTGTAGAAGTGATGGTTGAACAGTTTTAAGAAATTCTTGCTCCTTGGAGTAGTTGAGGTATCATAGATGATCTAGGGAATTATTTCGGAATTTTTATAAGATTATTCGAATTTCATATTTGAAGCCGAAGTTGGGCCTTAACGATCTTTCCGAAAATAGGAAAATGGGTAAATTGCCAGTTTGTAACCAAACTCATCTTTAGGAGTTAGAATATGACTCTTTAGTCTCAAATAAGAGTTTAGGCATGAATTATGGAATTTTTGGAAGTTTCGGGATCAAGGGTAAAATGGTCAATTTACCTTAGACGTGTATTTTAGTATATTTCTCTTCCGATAGGATCTTATATCTTAGAAGTATTAGACTTCTTAGTATATTGGATATGTGTTGATCCACTTGCCTCCTTTGACAGGCAACCGAGTTATACAGTTACAGATTGAGTTGTGATTAAGAGAGTCGAGATCTGATTCAGGTAAGTCCACGGACTTACTTAGCTGACTTCTTGTATGAGTGTAATGTGTATGAGTGGTGTTTGTTAGTTATAATAAATCATGAAACCGGATTAGGCCGACTTTATTATTTACGTAATTGACCCAAGTGTATGATATCGGGTCGTGACATCATCTGCCTAGCTCTTGCGAGAGTCTAGGAGGTTCCCTGCGACCAGCCCAGTTAGGTAGACGGTCAGATGCATTAGTACCATTCCGCGTTGGTAAACGGGGACAGGGGCGAGGTTTGGGAATCCCTCGTGTCACAAAATAAGTATCATTAGTAATAACATATCCCCTAATTAAAGATAATAAAAGGATTGAGTGTTGCATGTTGATTGTGTATGTTGTGTGTTTGTGCTTTTACCTTTATACTTATGCATAGAATGTTGGCTAATGGTTTTATACCGCTTGTAGATGCCTTGCAGGTTAATACAATTGTAGAGAAATCCGGAGGAAATGGTCAGCCGGGTCCACGTACTCATTTAGTTGGGGACGGGGATGTCTTTTGTTCTTCATATGTGTCGTTTTAGTATCTTTTCTTGTAAGGCTGATACATATTCTCCATGTATATATTGTTTACAGTTTTCAAATGTTTTAAATACTTTTGTGCCTTGTTGTAAGATCCAAGTAAAATTGTTGTCAAACTATGGTCGGGACCCATTGTGAGGTCCTAACTAGTAGCTCTCCGAGTTCTCAGAATTTGGGGTGTTACAACACGAACCAGAAACCCTAATCGGTTATCCGGTAGGGTGGAGAACCAGTATATTGCGTTAGACAAACATTTATGATCGCATATGAGAGAAGAGTGGGACGTGCAATCAATAAATCGCGTTATCACATTCTTAAAACTTGTGTTAATGCCTGGTATACTCACCAATTCACAAATTGAATTTAATTGTACCTTACAACTAATCCCTGTCAAGTTCCTTATCAATTATCTCAATGATTACATTAAAATCTATCCAATAATTTAATTTATTCATCCAAATTTTGGTTATATATAGGGGTATTAGGGTCAAAAGTGAGAAGAACTCACAATCCTTAGATTAAAATAGCCAAGGGTTGTGTTTAGTTCAAATTAATTAATACTTAGCATATATTTGAACAAAAGTTTAGTTGAATAACTGAACATATAAGTTAACATTTGAACAACTAGTTATATAGTTCAACAATTTCAAATATAGTTGAACAATTGATCTTATAGTTGAACAATTGACATATTTGAACAATTACGAATATAGTTCAACAATTTTTAGTTGAACATGTTATATTTGAACAATTATTAAAAAATTCAAGAGAAAATTATCGAAACAGTACCCCATCTTTCGGCCTGGCTAAACTTTAGTACCCCATCCTTTTAACTATCAGATCGGTTTCCCATCTACTGACCAAAACCGAATATTAGTGTATACGACACTGTTCACACGTTAAATCTGAAGAACGGCACTACGAGTGAGGGGTATCATCGTCCATTAACCTTTATAAATATTTTCCTTAAATTTTCTAACGGTTAAATAAACAAACCGCCAACCACTTTCTTCATTCTCCACATAAATCCTAACCCCTAATTTTCCCCAATTCGATTTTGTTTGCTTTGGTCTTCAAAATTTCTACCCCTTTGTCAGTTGAAGAGTGTATGTTATGGATCAAGGGTCTTCGTTTGGGTCTTCAAGCTCGTGGAGGAGAGGAGTGCCAGAATCCGATTGTGTTCGTTGCTACCATGGGATTCCGACAACGATTTCCATTTGCAAGCGACCTCCTAACGTCGGAAAACGTTTCTATGGTTGCTCCATGTGGAAGGTATGTCCGATTAGGGTTTCTGTCTTCAATTTCCATTTGGTGAAGAAGACCTTGGTTTTTTTGTCAAGTGATTGAAATTGTGTGTGGTTTACCTTTTATTCTAGGTTGACAAGGATGTGGGTTTACAAGAGATGTGAAGGAGCCAGAAGGTATATTGCAAGGGTCAAGTGATGAATCTTGAGTTCCACCATACATAGCAAGGATGCAGCAAGAGATTTTAGTTTTATAATGTGTGGTTATTGTGTTGTTCATATTACACTATTGTTGAAAGTATGAAGAGATTTTTTGTCTAAATAGATCCAATGAGATATTGGATATTGATGAAGTTTGTGTATGATCAAGCTTCTGTCTAAATAGATCCAAGGTTTTTATTTATGCGTTATTGGTTTTATCATGACTGTCTGTCAAGAGAATATTGAGTTTGAATCAAGTTTGTGTATGATCGAGTTTGTGTATGAGATATTGGATATTGGTTATTCATCTCTGTCAAGAGAAAAGTTTGTGTATGTTTTATTGGTTATTCATGACTGTAAAGAGAAAATTTAGTTTGAGTCAAGAGAAAATTGTGAAGAAAAATTGTGTATGAGTTATTGGTTATTCATGATTGTCACGAGAAAATTGTCAAGGGAAACCAATAAACAGAAGGTACTACACAAGAGAAAATCTGTCTAAAGCCAAAGAATGTTATAAAAAAATAATAAACAAAATGTATTGTGACCAATGATGTAGCAATCAACACCATAAAGATATGTCTAAAGCCAAAGAATAAGAGGATTGACCAATAAACAGAAGGTACTACACAGGTTAAGATGTGTCTAAAATCAGTAAACAAAAGGTACTACACAGGATAAAAACCAATAAACAGAAGGTACTACACAAGAGAAAATTGACCATAATTGTCACCAATGATGCAACAATCAACAGAGTCATCTGATCTATCTAAAACAAAAAAAACCAAAAAAGATACAAAGAAGGTATTAAGATCTGTCTAATAAACTGAAGGATAAAAACCAAAAAATTAGGAAGTTATGATCAAAACCATAAAAACTAATAAACAAAAGGATAAAAACCAGAAGGTATTGTCACTAAACCATTGAAAGCCACAGAATCAATAAACAAAAGGATTAAAACCAAAAAATTGGGAAGTTATGATCAAAACCATAAAAATGTACAGAGAAGGTATTAAGATCTGTCTAAAACCAAAAAAGCTAAAGAGAAGGTAAGTCAAACAACAAGCTACAGAAGGATACACAAAAGGATCAAAACCATAGTCAAAGTATGAATTAAACCAAAACAGAAGGTATTGTCACTAAACCATTAAAAGCCACAAAAGCAATCAACAGAAGGTACAATTACAAGCCAGATTATTTGTCTTACTAAACCAAAACAGAAGGTATTGTCACTAAATGATAACAGAAGGTACAATTACAAGCAATTCACCACAATTACAAGCCATAAGGTACACTGAGAAGAGTATAATTTTCATAAGGAAGTGTGCTCATGCTCTTCTTCTTGTTGTGACCTTTCTTCATTCCTCTTTGTACATGTCTTCTTGTTGTGTCCTTTCTTCCTACATATTGAGCAAGTGACCTGCATATAGTATGCCTTGGATAGCTTCTTTGCACCAGGTGGTGGAGGGATATCACCTGCATATAGTATGCCTTGGACAGCTTCTTGTTGTGTCCTTTCTTCTTGTTAACCCTTTTAACTCCACCTTCAGCTCCTTGATGGGAGTATTTCTCCATGTGCAAAGCTTGCTTCTCTATGAACTCCCAAGCTTCGTCAATCGGCATGTTTATGAACGTGCATGTGGAATACCTGCAAAAAGAGCATCTCGGACTGGTATCCGAGGTGGAAGTATCTCGGCCGGGGCAGCTGGATCCTGCCTCGGTCGAGGAGCTGGAGCTGGTCGAGGTAGATATTGGTCCCGTAAAGTCGCCATATCTGCTTCGATCGCTTCCGTCCTTGCGCGAGTTTCTTCCTTTTCCAATCGTAATTCTTCTTTACTGAGGCGTAGTTGTTCCAATGCCTCCTTCAATTCGGCCTCAAGATCGCGATTCTCTTGATTGGCCATCTTAGCTTCTTTCAAGCGTCTTTTGTATGTCTTTTCTGGTTCGGGATCGTAAGGAACGATTTCCTTCCCAGCGCGGGTTCTTCGCATAAACATAAGAAAAAGAACCTGCGAAAGTCATTCAAGTAGAGTGGTTAGTAGAAACAGGGGCAAGTGCCTCGAAAGATCACCGCAACCGCCTTGGTCTAGACCAAGTCCCCGGCAACGGTGCCAAAAACTTGTTCGCTCCAAATGGTGTGTGCAAGCTTTAAATTTATAACCCAAGATGTATGCTTAAAACAAGGATGCGAACCCGCAGTGTACGGGTCAATCGTAGTAAAAAGCAAGAATTTCGGGGTGTCGATTGTTACGCTCAGGATGTGATACGCAATGGGTTTTAAATTTATATTCTCGTTATATTTATCCTAACTTCTAGCGAACCCGCAGTGTACGGGACGTTTGTAGAAAGGAAAGTATTCCGAGGTCGAACACAAAGACTAAGGTGAGATTGATTCGATTTATGATTAAGATTAGTGAAGATCTAGGTTAAGAAAAGATGAGGAATAAAGAAAATGGAAAACACAATGTTTTTGGTTGGTTTTTAGGTGATCAATCAAAGATCACAAATGATGCAAAGTAAACAATCAACTAAACTAACGAATCAACACAAACAAACAAGCTAAACACGAGATATAAATCAAGAAAGAAAAGCTGGATTTCCAAATCAAGAAAGAAAAGCTAAACTCCCTTCACTCTTCCTGTGGGAGTCTACTAAGGTGATCCGCCACGGAGTTCTCGGATCCCTTCTTGTCCCGGATTTCCAAATCAAACTCTTGAAGAAGAAGGATCCACCGAATCAACCTAGGCTTGGCATCCTTCTTTGTAAGTAGATAACGGATCGCAGCATGATCCGTGTAAACAATGACCTTCGCTCCAACAAGATATGAGCGGAACTTCTCAAATGCATACACAACCGCTAGCAACTCCTTCTCGGTGGTAGCATAATTGAGTTGGGCATCATCTAGCGTCTTGCTAGCATAATAAATGGCATGTGTGCGCCCATCTTTCCTTTGCCCCAAAACAGCCCCAACGGCTACATCGCTTGCATCACACATGATCTCAAACGGTAGGCTCCAATCTGGAGGTTGCATGATAGGTGCGGAGATCAAGGCGTTCTTCAACCTACAAAAAGCCTCAAGGCAATCCTTGGAGAAAACAAACTCAACATCTTTCATTAGTAGGTTAGTAAGAGGCTTAGAAATTTTAGAGAAATCTTTAATAAACCTCCGGTAAAAACCGGCATGCCCTAGGAAACTCCTTACCCCCTTCACCGAGGTAGGTGGTGGCAACTTCTCTATCGTTTCAATCTTGGCCCTGTCAACCTCAATGCCACGGTTAGACACCAAGTGTCCTAACACAATACCTTCACTTACCATGAAGTGACATTTTTCCCAATTCAAGACAAGGTTTGTCTCCTCACATCTCTTAAGTACTAATGACAAGTTAGCCAAGCAATTTTCAAAGAAATAACCATAAATAGAGAAATCATCCATAAACACTTCCATGATATTTTCAATGTATTCCGAAAAGATAGCCATCATACACCTTTGGAAGGTGGCGGGTGCATTACACAACCCAAATGACATTCTCCTATATGCAAAAGTACCCCATGGACATGTAAATGTTGTTTTCTCTTGGTCATCGGGGTGGATAGGGATTTAAAAGAATCCACTATAGCCATCTAAATAGCAAAAATGAGAATGTTGAGCTAACCTCTCTAGCATTTGGTCAATGAAAGGGAGAGGGAAGTGATCTTTCCTAGAGGCCATGTTCAACTTCCTATAGGCAATGCACATTCTCCACCCCGTAACCGTCCTAGTTGGGATTAGTTCATTGTTCTCATTGGTCACTACGGTCATCCCACCCTTCTTAGGTACTACATGAACGGGACTAACCCACTTACTATCCGAGATAGGGTAGATAATCCCCGCATCTAGCAACTTAATGATCTCCTTTTTGACTACCTCTTTCATTATAGGATTTAATCTCCTTTGATGTTCAATAGAGGGTTTATGGTTATCTTCCATCAATATCTTATGCATGCACAAAGAAGGCTTAATGCCAACCAAATCATCAATAGTATAGCCAATGGCTTTCCTATGCAATCTTAGCTCATGCAACAACTTAGCAAGTTCATCATCACTCAAGCATGCATTCACAATCACCGGATATGTAGAATTGTCACCAAGAAAAGCATACTTCAAATAAGAGGGGAGGGGTTTAAGTTCAAGTTTAGGAGGACCTTTGTCGATTGGAGACGATCCAAATAAAGTTGGATGAGATGAATCCAAAGCTAATGAAGACCCTTCAAGGCTCCTTGAAGTTTGATCATCAATGAGAGCTGATTCAGGGGAAATCACGGCCAACTCCAAGGTTTGCTCCAAGTCCACGGCCGTGGAAGTTGCCAAGCCTACTTCTCGGAGTTGTCCAGAGAGTTCTACGGCCGTGGAACACAAATCTCGACCGTGGAACCTACAGGTGTTCAGCACTTCTTTGTGGTCTTCAAATCCAACTCTTGGCTCCTTTTCTAACGCTTCCAAGGCTTTGATCTCTTCATTGCAAGCCTCCTCATCACCTTCCTCCATCATACTTAAGGTAAGAACCTTTTCCAAGGGATCCTTAATCAAGATCGAGCTCACAACTTCTCTAGATTCCTCTTGCTCGACTATGTTGAAGACATCCTCATCAAGGGTTGGCCCTTTTATCATTGTGGATAACTTGAACTTGATGTTCTCTTCTCCAATATTGAAGGAGAGAGTCCCATTCTTACAATCCACTAGGCATCCGGAAGTGGCGAGGAAGGGTCTTCCCAAGATGATGGGAACCGGGTAGTCCGCCGGAATATCCAAGACAACAAAATCAATTGGCACATAGAATCCTCCTAGTTGCACCGGGATGTCTTCTAAGATCCCAACCGGATGAGTGATAGAACGGTCCGCCATATAGAGGGTCATCTTGACCGGATTTGGCTCTCCTAACCCAACCTTGTCGCAAAGTGCAAGCGGTATGATGCTTACACTTGCCCCAAGATCACAAAGGGCTTCATACTTCACATCTCCCACTCCAATTGGGACACAAAAAGAACCCGGATCTCTTAGCTTGGGAGGCATCTCCTCCTTCATCGTTTGGATCAATTCCGAGGATCTCTTCGTCATTCTTATCTCCCCATACTCCTCCAACTTCCTTTTGTTGGAGAGTATCTCCTTCAAGAACTTGCCATATGCCGGCATTCCTAAAATAGCATCCATGAACGGAATATTAATATGCAATTTAGATATTAGTTCAACGAATTTACCAAAGTGATTGTCCAAGCGAGCTCTTGCTCGAGATTGTGGGAACGGTAGTGGTGGCTTGTATGGAGGCGGTGCCACATAAGTTGGCTCAACATCCTTGCTCTTGCCTCCATCTCCTTGCAAAGTCTCTTCCTCTATCACCACTTGTTTCCCTTTAGCATTCTCCTTGGGCAAAGGGTCCTTCATACTCAACCCACTCCTCGTTGTAATGGCCAACACTTGGCCTCTTGGGTTGTCTTCGGTCCTTCCGGGAAGCTTTCCCGGATCTCTATGAGCTTCACCCGCTTTTTGGAACACTTGTGCTTCCAAAACCTTTTGAGCCTTTGAAATTGAAGTCACCGTGCTCTCAAGGCCACTCAACCTTCCAAGCAATTGCTCAAACATCATTTCGGTTCTATCCTTTGGAGGTTGAGTAAATCAGGGTGGAGGTTCTTGTGAAGCTTTTGGTGGTGGAGTTGTGCTTGTGGAAGCGGGAGGGTTCAAGGCTCCATCCGGGTTAGAGTAAGAAAACCCGGGATGGTTGTGGTTGGGCCGGTAATTGTTGAATTGCCGGTTGTTGTTGAAGTTCCTTGGGCCTTGGTAGTTGTTGTAGTTGCCCCTTCCCATGTAACTCACATCCTCCTCCTTGGAAGATAAGTTAGCTTGAGGAAGCACTTGAGGAGTTGCTTGGTTCTTCAAAGTTGTAGCACACAACTCTCTCAAAGACTTCAATTCATTGTTGATGGCGTCGAGCTTGAAATTGCTCATGGTGACTTCACTCACCTCATATGCTCCCGCCTTTCTCCCTTCACTCTTCCTGTGGGAGTATTTCTCAATCACTAGAGCTTGTTTCTCTACAAACTCCAAAGCTTCATCTACATGCTTCTCCATGAAAGTCCCACCAGAAAGAGATTGAAGCTTGAATTGGCTATCTTCATCAAGTCCTTTGAAGTAGATCTCCAATAGCTCTATTTTCGGTATGCCATGGTGTGGACAATCTAGGAGGAGATCTTTTAACCTCTCCCAAGACTTGAATAAACTCTCTCTATCCTTCATCACGAAGGCATTGATCTTCCCTCTTAACTCGGTAGTCTTGGAAGGTGGGAAGAATTTGGTCAAAAACTCGGTTGTCATCTCCTCCCAAGTACCAACTCGCCCTTGTGGAATAGATTGATACCAAGCCAAGGCTTTATCCTTAAGAGAGAAGGAAAAAGACCTAAGCTTATGGTTGTTGCTCTCCAACCTTGGCGGTCTAAGAGTCTCCATCAAAATCTCATAGTTCATCAAGTGTTGATGAGGAGACTCTCCTTCCATCCCTCCAAATTGATTATGCCGGATCATTTGTAGAACTTGAGGGCGGAGCTCGTAGTTGTGGGTTGCGGGATCTCCTAAGTTCACACCCGGACGGTGTGCTCTTTGTGCCGGATCCATACGTCTCCCTAATGTTTGTGGCTCTTCAATAACTATGGGCCCAACCCTAACATTCGCCGCCGGCTGCGGTTGTAGTGGAGGAGGTGGAGGTTGTTGACGATTAAGCTCTCCTTGTACAAGGGCTTGCCTACTCTCATCAATCTCCCTCCTAGTTGCCTCTTGCCTCTCATTGGCAAGTCTCCTTTCTTCCTCCAAGAGCTCATCTCTTAGCCTTATTTGCTCTAAGGCTTCATCCAATTCAGCTTGGAGATCTCTTCCGGCCATCTCTTTTCCCTTTTTAATGCTCCTTGATCTGGATCTAAGGGTTTTCTCCGGTTCGGGATCGAATGGAGCTAAATCCTTGCCACGAGATCTTCGCATACACCTAAAGAGTAAGGGATGTCCTGAAAAGCAAAGACACAAACCAAAAAGAGATCAAAAGCAACAAGAAAGATCTACACTAGAAACAATCACAAAATAGACTCAATCTAGACCTAGTCCCCGGCAACGGCGCCAAAAACTTGTTACGCTCAGGATGTGATACGCAATGAGTTTTAAATTTATATTCTCGTTATATTTATCCTAACTCCTAGCGAACCCGCAGTGTACGGGACGTTTGTAGAAAGGAAAGTATTCCGAGGTCGAACACAAAGACTAAGGTGAGATTGATTCGATTTATGATTAAGATTAGTGAAGATCTAGGTTAAGAAAAGATGAGGAATAAAGAAAATGGAAAACACAATGTTTTTGGTTGGTTTTTAGGTGATCAATCAAAGATCATAAATGATGCAAAGTAAACAATCAACTAAACTAACGAATCAACACAAAGAAACAAGCTAAACACGAGATATAAATCAAGAAAGAAAAGCGGATTCGGAAGTTCCGGTTATGGCATAGGACTCAAGCTACCTAATCATTCCTTGGATTAACTATGATATGTTGGGATTTAGTGTTTCTAGATTGGGATCAATCACCGGGTAGGTCTCATGGTCCACTAGTCCGTCCCTAAGGTCTCATCACCGGGTAAGTCTCTAAGAACCTAAGGGATGGAATTCTACACAAACCGGATTGTCACCTAGGGATCTAACCTATCCTCACCGGGTAAGTCTCGAAAGGGTTAGTCCTAAACAACTATCCTAGCACACTTAGTCCAATGGCGGCTTATGAGGCTCACCACTACCTAGGGTTTGTCATCTTTGTAATCTAAGAGTAGAATCACCGGGTAGGTCTCTTCTAACACTTAGTTGCTAACACTAGGTCACCCTAGGGTAGATTTAACTCAACAAACACTTAGGATTTCAACATTCTAACAATCTAAAGCTAGATCATCGAACCAGGGAGAATCACGGGTTGTTCTACACCTTCCACGGCCGTGGAAAGGCAAGAACAAACCGTGGACTCCAACAGAAGCTACGTCCAAATAAGTGACTCATCCAAGGGCAAATCTAAGTCCATCCTATCATAGTCCTAGCCATAACCATCCTTTCCTTACCCTAGAATCACATCTATTTAGCCTACAACATGCATCATAACAATCAAAATCATCAAGCATAAAATCATAACTTCCATTTGCAAGATAATGAAGAGAAAGAGATGAACAAGTCAAGTGAATAAAACCAAGCTGAAAATGAAATTAGAATGACTCACAATCCTTCCAAGAGAAGGTTTAAATGGTTCATACAACTCTAGAAATCGATTTCGGAAATTCTTCACTACAAAAACTATCAAGGCCTATCAATGGTGTGCTCTTCTCCTTCTTTCTCCAATGGAGCTCTTCAAGCCTCCAATGGTGTTTTCCTTCTTGAGAATCTTCCTGTTGAGAGAGTATTTTTGATTGGATGATAGTGCATAATGGAGGGCTGCTCCAAGATGATTCTCTCAGCCAATGCAGGACCACTTTTATACTACCACCATGCTAGAGCTGGCCAAGAGATCGTGGCACAGCTGTCACGAAAACCTGGCAAAATCCACGGGTAGAATCACGGCCGTGGTCTGGTCCCAGACCGTGGTTTGCTCCAAGAGTCCTCCTAGGCTCGTTGAGCCATGATTTGGTGCATGGCTTGTGTTGGCAAGGTTCCATGAGTCCTCCTTAGCCCTTGGCTTGCATTCCAATGAGTCCGGAAGTGTGTCATCTCGAGGAATGATCCTCGGATGTATCGATTAGGCTCCTAAATCTCCTAAAATACCTACAAAGCAATGCACAAGTCCGTGTAGACATCTATCTTGACAAAATACGTGTAATTGGGTGCAAACGTCGTGAACTATTGCTAAACCATGCATGAATGAGTGAGAAATCTATCTAAATGATTATCTAAACCTAAGTCATAAATCGTGTTATCAAAAATACCCCATACTTAAGGTTTGCTTGTCCCCGAGCAAATTCTCAACTAGAGACTAGAGATGACATGATTTATGTATGCAGAAAAATGGCAAAATCTTTTTGGATTTGTGCTTCTACTATTGGATCACCTTCATAGTCATGTTTTATGGCAACGGACAAGCAATCATGTATCAAATAAATGAAGGCATGGAAAGACAATTGTGCTTAACTCAAAAACATGCATGAAATGTAAAGATGACGAAGTCAAGATAATCAAGAGCATATCCAATCTAGATTACTAAGTCTTACAAACATACAAATAGGTCATAAGGTCTTGTGAAATAAAAGGCCAAGAAACGTTGTGATTAGGTGGGGATTTTTCTAGGCTATGTGATGCTAATCCGGGAATGGAACTAACTCCACAATCTTGTCCTCGATCAACTTCCCTCAAGTGTATATTTTCTCTATCTTTTCTTTCTTTTCCTTTTCTTTGACTTATTTTTGAGACAATGGCATTGGTGTACAAAAGCCGAAACCTTGGTGATTAGCCATCCTCGGGTTTTTTTTTTCTATTTTTCGAGGTGCATCCACACCGGGCACACATACCAAAGCTCGTTAGGACTATTGGTTTATTTGACTTTGGCAAGGCACCAACACCCGATTATGTGAAGTGTACCGAGTTACTTGTCATTTAAACCAACGTTCCTAAACCTATATTTTTGTCTACACTTTCACAACAAATTCAGCATTTTATGCATGACATTCTTTCATCAACATCTTCACCCCACACTTGCTTTTCACACACATCAACACACTAACATGCTCCTATTCCCGGATGGGTCAAAAGAGGTCAAATTTATATCGATTGAGGTGCTCAAACAATCATGATCAAGATGAGAATTAGAGGAAGATGAATTGCCTCATTCATTCCTAGATGGTGTGCAAGAACTAGCATGTAATTTCGACCTTCAATGCTCAATCCATTCTAGGCAAACATCATGATCACAAATCATTCATGGGATTCAAGAGAAGTATTTCAAGTCCACATATGCATTCATCAATTTAACACATAAGGCCATCCATAGCCAATCCACAAGACAAGATTCATCATTAGGGTCATATCCAAGCCTAGAAAGCACAAAATTTTTTTAAATTTTCTGATTTTTATGGGATTTTCGAAATGAATATATACAATGCAAGACATGTGATAATATTAAACTACCCTAGATGCTCATCATGCAAAAGATCATGCAAACCCCACCCCATACTTAGAAACACATTGTCCTCAATGTGTAAATGAAGTAAAGAAGAGTGAAAGAAGGTTCTCACAATGTAAAAATGGTTTGCTATGGTATTTGGGTTTCTCGAGTGGAATTTATGTTGGATGATCCTATCAACCATGGTAGAGAGCTCTAAGTGTTCATCAAGGCGTCGGGACCCGCGCTAGGCACCGCTAGCCGTCCAAGTTCAACGTCCGCTCCACCCATAATTGATGAGGGGTTCATCATCATCATTCACTTGCCAAGCAAGGCTTCCAATGCTACCAAAACTCTAACACACACACAAAGCACACAAAACACACACAAAAACAGAAAAATCTAAAACAAAAACAAAACGAGAAAAGGGAAACGTTACCAATGGGTTGCCTCCCACCAAGCGCTTCTTTAAGGTCATTAGCTTGACCAAACTCGGGGGCGTCTACTCAAGATGAAGTGGGGCAATCATATCCACCGGAATTCCCGGGATATACTTCTTCAACCGGTGCCCATTCACCTTAAAGTTTCCACAATGCTCCCCTCCTATCTCAATAGCTCCATGGGGAAAGATCTTCTTCACCACATATGGCCCGGTCCATCTTGATTTGAGCTTTCCGAGAAAGAGCCGCAACCTTGAGTTGAAGAGAAGGACAAGGTCTCCTTCACTCAACTCCTTGGGGATGATCCTCTTGTCATGCCAACGCTTGGTCCTTTCCTTGTAGATCCGGGCACTCTCGTATGCATCCAACCGGATCTCCTCAAGTGCGTTCATATCGAGTAACCTCTTCTCTCCGGCTTCCTTGAGATCAAAATTTAGCCACTTGATGGCCCAATGTGCTCTATGCTCTATTTCTACCGGGAGGTGGCAAGACTTGCCATAGACCAACTTGTAAGGAGTGGTGCCAATTGGTGTCTTGAAAGCGGTTCTATATGCCCACAAGGCATCATCGAGCTTCATAGCCCAATCCTTTCTAGTCCTAGATACCGTCTTCTCAAGAATGACCTTTATCTCCCGGTTAGAAATCTCTACTTGGCCACTAGTTTGGGGATGGTAAGGTGTTGCCACCTTATGAGTCACCCCATACTTAGCCAAAAGCGCCCCAAAATTCCTATTTGTGAAGTGCTTCCCTCCATCACTAATGATCACCCTTGGTGTACCAAACCTAGGGAAAATCACTCGGTTGAAGAACCGCACTACCACCTTGGCATCATTTGTAGGAGAGGCGATTGCCTCTACCCATCTTGAAACATAGTCAACCGCCAATAGGATGTAGAGGTTGCCACATGAAGAAGGGAATGGTCCCATGAAGTCCACACCCCACACATCAAATATTTCCACTTCTTGTATGTTATTCAAGGGCATCTCATTCCTCCTTGAGATGTTGCCCGTCCTTTGGCAAGCATCACAAGCTACCACAAAGCTTTGCACATCCTTGAACAAACTTGGCCAAAAGAAGCCCGATTGCAACACTTTCGCACATGTCTTGTGGGAGCTAGCATGCCCTCCACATGGCAAGGAATGACAATGGCGGATCACACTCTCCACCTCATCCTCCGGTATGCATCTTCTAAACATTCCATCCGGCCCTCTCTTGAACAAAAGCGGCTCACTCCAATAGTAGTGCCTCACATCCTTGAAGAACTTCTTCCTTTGGGCATATGTCAATCCGGGAGGCACTTCCTCACACACTAAGTAGTTCACAATGTCGGCAAACCATGGCTCACTTCCTCTAGATACTTGGAACAAGCATTCCTCTACCATTTGCAATTGCTCATCCGGGAATGAGTCATCAATCGGGATGTCATCTCTTTCAAGCTCCAATGGTGGGAGTCTACTAAGGTGATCCGCCACGGAGTTCTCGGATACCTTCTTGTCCCGGATTTCCAAATCAAACTCTTGAAGAAGAAGGATCCACCGAATCAACCTAGGCTTGGCATCCTTCTTTGTAAGTAGATAACGGATCGCAGCATGATCCGTGTAAAAAATGACCTTCGCTCCAACAAGATATGAGCGGAACTTCTCAAATGCATACACAACCGCTAGCAACTCCTTCTCGGTGGTAGCATAATTGAGTTGGGCATCATCTAGCGTCTTGCTAGCATAATAAATGGCATGTGTGCGCCCATCTTTCCTTTGCCCCAAAACAACCCCAACGGCTACATCGCTTGCATCACACATGATCTCAAACGGTAGGCTCCAATCTGGAGGTTGCATGATAGGTGCGGAGATCAAGGCGTTCTTCAACCTACAAAAATCCTCAAGGCAATCCTTGGAGAAAACAAACTCAACATCTTTCATTAGTAGGTTAGTAAGAGGCTTAGAAATTTTAGAGAAATCTTTAATAAACCTCCGGTAAAAACCGGCATGCCCTAGGAAACTCCTTACCCCCTTCACCGAGGTAGGTGGTGGCAACTTCTCTATCGTTTCAATCATGGCCCTGTCAACCTCAATGCCACGGTTAGACACCAAGTGTCCTAACACAATACCTTCACTTACCATGAAGTGGCATTTTTCCCAATTCAAGACAAGGTTTGTCTCCTCACATCTCTTAAGTACTAATGATAAGTTAGCCAAGCAATTATCAAAGGAAGAACCATAAACAGAGAAATCATCCATAAACACTTCCATGATATTTTCAATGTATTCCGAAAAGATAGCCATCATACACCTTTGGAAGGTGGCGGGTGCATTACACAACCCAAATGGCATTCTCCTATATGCAAAAGTACCCCATGGACATGTAAATGTTGTTTTCTCTTGGTCATCGGGGTGGATAGGGATTTGAAAGAATCCACTATAGCCATCTAAATAGCAAAAATGAGAATGTTGAGCTAACCTCTCTAGCATTTGGTCAATGAAAGGGAGAGGGAAGTGATCTTTCCTAGAGGCCATGTTCAACTTCCTATAGTCAATGCACATTCTCCACCCCGTAACCGTCCTAGTTGGGATTAGTTCATTGTTCTCACTGGTCACTACGGTCATCCCACCCTTATTAGGTACTACATGAACGGGACTAACCCACTTACTATCCGAGATAGGGTAGATAATCCCCGCATCTAGCAACTTAATGATCTCCTTTTTGACTACCTCTTTCATTATAGGATTTAATCTCCTTTGATGTTCAATAGAGGGTTTATGGTTATCTTCCATGAATATCTTATGCATGCACAAAGAAGGCTTAATGCCAACCAAATCATCAATAGTATAGCCAATGGCTTTCCTATGCAATCTTAGCTCATGCAACAACTTAGCAAGTTCATCATCACTCAAGCATGCATTCACAATCACCGGATATGTAGAATTGTCACCAAGAAAAGGATACTTCAAATGAGAGGGGAGGGGTTTAAGTTCAAGTTTAGGAGGACCTTTGTCGATTGGAGACGATCCAAATAAAGTTGGATGAGATGAATCCAAAGCTAATGAAGACCCTTCAAGGCTCCTTGAAGTTTGATCATCAATGAGGGCTGATTCAGGGGAAACCACGGCCAACTCCACGGTTTGCTCCAAGTCCACGGCCGTGGAAGTTGCCAAGCCTGCTTCTCGGAGTTGTCCAGAGAGTTCTACGGCCGTGGAACACAAATCTCGACCGTGGAACCTACAGGTGTTCAGCACTTCTTTGTGGTCTTCAAATCCAACTCTTGGCTCCTTTTCTAACGCTTCCAAGGCTTTGATCTCTTCATTGCAAGCCTCCTCATCACCTTCCTCCATCATACTTAAGGTAAGAACCTTTTCCAAGGGATCCTTAATCAAGATCGAGCTCACAACTTCTCTAGATTCCTCTTGCTCGACTATGTTGAAGACATCCTCATCAAGGGTTGGCCCTTTCATCATTGTGGATAACTTGAACTTGATGTTCTCTTCTCCAATGTTGAAGGAGAGAGTCCCATTCTTGCAATCCACTAGGCATCCGGAAGTGGCGAGGAAGGGTCTTCCCAAGATGATGGGAACCGGGTAGTCCGCCGGAATATCCAAGACAACAAAATCAATTGGCACATAGAATCCTCCTAGTTGCACCGGGATGTCTTCTAAGATCCCAACCGGATGAGTGATAGAACGGTCCGCCATATAGAGGGTCATCTTGACCGGCTTTGGCTCTCCTAACCCAACCTTGTCGCAAAGTGCAAGCGGTATGATGCTTACACTTGCCCCAAGATCACAAAGGGTTTCATACTTCACATATCCCACTCCAATTGGGACACAAAAAGAACTCGGATCTCTTAGCTTGGGAGGCATCTCCTCATTCATCGTTTGGATCAATTCCGAGGATCTCTTCGTCATTCTTATCTCCCCATACTCCTCCAACTTCCTTTTGTTGGAGAGTATCTCCTTCAAGAACTTGCCATATGCCGGCATTTCTAAAATAGCATCCATGAACGGAATATTAATATGCAATTTAGACATTAGTTCAAGGAATTTACCAAAGTGATTGTCCAAGCGAGCTCTTGCTCGAGATTGTGGGAACGGTAGTGGTGGCTTGTATGGAGGCGGTGCCACATAAGTTGGCTCAACATCCTTGCTCTTGCCTCCATCTCCTTGCAAAGTCTCTTCCTCTATCACCACTTGTTTCCCTTTAGCATTCTCCTTGGGCAAAGGGTCCTTCATACTCAACCCACTCCTCGTTGTAATGGTTAACACTTGGCCTCTTGGGTTGTCTTCGGTCCTTCCGGGAAGCTTTCCCGGATCTCTATGAGCTTCACCCGCTTTTTGGAACACTTGTGCTTCCAAAACCTTTTGAGCCTTTGAAATTGAAGTCACCGTGCTCTCAAGGCCACTCAACCTTCCAAGCAATTGCTCAAACATCATTTCGGTTCCTCGGTGTTACAAAGTTGCTTCCATCCATTGGAAAATCTGAAAACTCAAGAACTCATACCAAAAGATTAAAAGAAAAAGCAAAAAAAAACTTGTTCTTTGGCGAAACTCTGTTCCGTTGCTGGAACAAGAACTTTGTATGTACCTAAGAACACAAACCTGCAAGAACGCTCAAAAGAGATATCAAATAACAAGAGCAAAGCTCCCAAGCTTGACAACCGATAACCGAATTCGGCCTAAACCAAATCCCCGGCAACGGCGCCAAAAACTTGTTCGCGACTTAGCGTGCGTGCAAATAAGCTTTAAATTTATAAAACTAGAATCAAGCAAGCGAACCCGCAGTGTACGGATCGACGTAGTTAAGCAAGAATTCCAGAGTATCGAACACAGGGATTTGGGGGGTTAAATCCAGTTGTAGGTTATCAAGCGAGTAAATGTAAGAGCTTTGCAAATTATTAGGAAAACAACAATCCTAAAGATCCAAGTATCCAGCTGTGGCAATCGATTCAAGATATACTGATGATGTAAGGACAGAGTTAAGATATGCAAAGGTATGCTAATGTAAGGTAATCGTACGGTGAAGTTTCAAAAACCTTATATGACTCACCTACAAGATACTCTCTATAAAGGTTGTTGAGGCTTCAATATAGAAAGGGTCTAAAGGCAAGAATTAATGTCAAATACCCAAACTTGTAATCCAAGGATCAAGACTAACTAAACCGACTACGGTTGTGACACTCACAATCGAGGTAGAGGTTGTTGAGGCTTCACTACCACCTAGAAAAGGCAAGCCAAGACTAAGTTAAAGCAAATCTTTAACTTTGGATTAAAGTAAAAGCAAGGTTCGTAAACTGAAGTAAATCACGGGTAGTTCTTGAGAATCACGGCCGTGGAAACCTAAGAACAGGCCGTGATTTAGGGTGTCGACGATATTTCTCTAACTCTCAGGGTCCAATCAAATTACGATCGATCTATCATTATCTAAGCCACAACTATCAACCCTTCACCTTAGAATTGCTAAAGGATTTTAGCCAATAATCATCATTATGATATCAATAATCAAATATGAAAGGGAGAAAAGGTAAAATCTTGAAATCTCAATAATAAACACAAAACAAATGTCAATCAAACACAATAATCGCAAACCGCGTTCAATGGATGTAGAATCAAAGGAACAGAAAAACCTCACAAAATTTCTAGGGACAATGAAGAACGGGATGTCAATCCGCCTTCAAATGTAAACCCTAAGATCTTCCAACTCCAAAAATAGGAAAGTGCGTCCTTCCCCAAATCTTCTTTGTACGCAATAAAACCTTCAAGCGTCCCTCTCTTTGGGGATCCAAATCCTGGGACTGTCACCGTCCTCCGGAGAAATTGACTCCCCCTAAATCTCCCTTTGGAGAAATTAACTCCCTCTAGTCTCCCTTTGGAGAAATTGGCTCCCTCTAGTCTCCCTTTGGAGAAATTGGCTCCCTGTAGTCTCCCTTTGGAGAAATTGGCTCTCCTTCATTGTTGAAGGCTCTCGAATATATATGTAGGGATCAATCTAGGGTTTAAAGATAAAACCCTAAATATTTGGGCTGAAAATAAGTCGAATCCGGTGGTATCAGAAGATACTCTGGGCCGCGTCAGCAGGTATCAGAGAATACTTTGGCGCGTCAGGCGGTATCAGAGAATACTTTGGGCCGCGTCAGGAGGTATCAGAAGATACTTTGGCCCGTCAGGCGGTATCAGAGAATACTTTGGGCTGCGTCCGAAGGTATTAGAGAATACTTTGGTCGCGTCCTAAATTCCTTTTATGCTCCTTTTTGTCCCGCTTCAAGGCTTAATCCTTAAATGTGCCATTTTTGTTCCATAATTCGCCAAATTACATACAAATGCAATAAAACTCTATGTAGACCTCTATTCTTGCAAAGTAGGTAAATATAACCATAAATGCCATGAATGTATGTCTATGCATGCAAAATTAAGGGAAAATCTATATAAATACATGCCTAAAAATAGGTCATAATTCATGTCATCAAAATACCCCATACTTGCCTCTTGCTTGTCCTCAAGCAAGGTTCAAACTTAAAATACAAGATGATATGGATTATGAATATGCAAAAATAAAGAAAAACCACAATATTTTGGTTGTGCTTCTATTCATAGATCACCCTCAAATAGTTGCTTCATAACTAATGATAATCATCATATGGTCGAAAGGAAATATAGCATGGAAAGATAATCATACTTTGTAAGAAAATCATAACATGCATCATAACATGCATCATAACTTGCAATATATCAAAATCAATCATGAGGAATCCAATTTAGACCACAAAGCCAAACACATTCCAATGATCTTAAGGACTTTCAAGTAAGGTCAAGAATGCGGAAAGGAGGGAAACTTATAAGGGATGTGGTGCATGAATCCGGGAAAAGGAATAACCCAACTCTTTTAATTTTTCTTTTGATTTTGCAACACCATCAACTTAGAGCTTTGCTCTTTTCTTTTTCACATTATTTTTCGACTTTACTTTTGGAAATATGGATAGAGGTGCACAAAAACCGAAGCCTAGGAGATTGGCGTTTCTCAATTTTTATGAGATGCCTCAAACCTTTAGCGCACATACCATAATCCGTTAGGAATATCGCTCAATCCGACTTTGGCAAGACACAAACACCCGGCTATGTGAATTGTGCCGAGTTACTCATCTTCATGATTGACTTCCCTAAACCTATAATTTCTTTCTATTCCTTTGAATGCAAAGTATTGCTTTCATGGCCCTCCCACATCAAACATGCCTTTTTCATTCAACTCCTCCAAATTCCCGGATAGGTAAAGGAGGTCAATATTTCAATGAGGGGCTAAATGATCAAAGAAAGAAGAAAGAAAATCGAAGTGCCTTAATCATTTTAATAAGAAGTGTAAGAACTTATATGCGGTTTCAACCTTCAACACTCAACATGATTTAGAATGAAAGCGAATTATCAAACATGCATGAAGTTCTAACAAAGTATTCAAATCCCACATATGTCATAAATCAATTCAAGCATATCAAAATTATCATAGCTATTCCACAAAACAATGTTTATCATAGAGATCATATCCATTCTAGAAGCACAAAAATTTTAAAATTTTTCAAAATTTTCAAAATCATATGATGCAAGACATAAAACATGCAAATGGTATTGCAAATACCTCCACCCCATACTTAAAACTTACATTGTCCCCAATGTGAAGAAAAGAAAAGATGGAAAAGGATACTCACAATGTAAGATGGCGAATTAGGCAAGACGAATCATCAATCTGCCGGTGGTGATGGGAATCTATAGAAGCTCAATAGGGAATTCCGAATACTCCAATCGACGTCAAAGAATGAAGAAGGGGAACGTCTTTCCGCCGAAATTTTTTTTCCGAAATTTTTTTTTTTTCGGGTCGGGAATTTCCACGGCCGTGGTTTTGGCCGTGGAACTTTCTGTTGCTCTCGACAAAGCATTCCACGGTCCAATTTAGCAAACCACGGCCGTGGTTTTGCCTCTTTGGCCGTGGAACTTTCTGTTGCTCGCCAAAAATCCAAGTTTTGTCCATCTTTCGGCTTTTCCTCCCTAATTTGCTCATTCCTTTTTCCTGGCATCCAAAAACACAAACATACCGGAAGGTATCGAAGAAAAACAAACAAAAACAACTACTCTAATCTAATCTAAGGAGAAGAAAAGGGGAAAATGATGCATTACTTTGGGTTGCCTCCCAAGAAGCGCTTTGTTTTAGGTCCTTAGCTAGACCAATCTCCATAGATGACTCAATGCACTTTGAACATCTTGGATTGCTCTTCAAATCCATCATCAAACTCTTCCAAAAAATCTCCGGTTCCTAATTTCACCGGCAAGTGGTAAGATCTCCCACGTACAAGCTTGTACGGTTTGATTCTCACCGGAATCCTCCTAGCTTTCCTATGCTTTAATGGGACATAATTCAGCCTTGCATCCCATCCTTTCCTAGATCGAGAAATTAGTTTCTCGAGAATCCTCCTAGCTTCCCCATCTCCAGCTTGGGGATGATGTATGGTCTTCGTCATGTGAATGACCCCATACTTGAACAAAAAACACTTATTGGCATTGGCGTTGAAGCGTTTGCCAAATTTACTCCTTGTAGTCCAAGGAGCATCTACTTTCAACAATTTTGATGGAGGTTTCATCTTCACCTTAGGAGGTTCTTTTGGAAGAGACCTCCAACTCTCCGGTGCATTCCTGAAAAAATCAGAAATTTTAATAGGAATTTCAAATGAAATAAGAGAATGTACCTTGTTAAGTTCTTCAAGGCTTGGGACAAGTTTCATGTTGGCATGATGATCCACACATGAAATATCTCCCAACTCAGCTGGATCTTCTTCAACCTTGGCCACAGTTTCGGTAATTTGGACAAGGTTCTCCACTTCTTCCTCTTTATCCAACACAACCGACTCTTCTTCAATCTCGACCACAATATTAGCAATTGGGTCTAGGTGTTCCGCTTCTTCCTCCAGTCGAGCAATTTCAGCAAGGATCAATTTTCTTTCAAGGTCATCGAGATCCTTCAATGATTGCTTGATCTTTGATTCAAGTTGATCTTCAAGAGGTTGTTCATATACCTCACGAGCGGTATAGAGCTCCTCCCAGATTTCAAGCTCCTTCTTAATAGCTTCCTCTCTTTCATTCCTCGCCGTTACAAAGTTGCTTCCATCCATTGGAAAATCTGAAAACTCAAGAACTCATACCAAAAGATTAAAAGAAAAAGCAAAAAAAAACTTGTTCTTTGGCGAAACTCTGTTCCGTTGTTGGAACAAGAACTTTGTATGTACCTAAGAACACAAACCTGCAAGAACGCTCAAAAGAGATATCAAATAACAAGAGCAAAGCTCCCAAGCTTGACAACCGATAACCGAATTCGGCCTAAACCAAATCCCCGGAAACGGCGCTAAAAACTTGTTCGCCACTTAGCGTGCGTGCAAATAAGCTTTAAATTTATAAAACTAGAATCAAGCAAGCGAACCCGCAGTGTACGGATCGACGTAGTTAAGCAAGAATTGCAGAGTATCGAACACAGGGATTTGGGGGGTTAAATCCAGTTGTAGGTTATCAAGCGAGTAAATGTAAGAGCTTTGCAAATTATTAGGAAAACAACAATCCTAAAGATCCAAGTATCCAGCTGTGGCAATCGATTCAAGATATACTAATGATGTAAGGACAGAGTTAAGATATGCAAAGGTATGCTAATGTAAGGTAATCGTACGGTGAAGTTCCAAAAACCTTATATAACTCACCTACAAGACACTCTCTATAAAGGTTGTTGAGGCTTCAATATAGAAAGGGTCTAAAGGCAAGAATTAATGTCAAATACCCAAACTTGTAATCCAAGGATCAAGACTAACTAAACCGACTACGGTTGTGACACTCACAATCGAGGTAGAGGTTGTTGAGGCTTCACTACCACCTAGAAAAGGCAAGCCAAGACTAAGTTAAAGCAAATCTTTAACTTTGGATTAAAGTAAAAGCAAGGTTCGTAAACTGAAGTAAATCACGGGTAGTTCTTGAGAATCACAGCCGTGGAAACCTAAGAACAGGCCGTGATTTAGGGTGTCGACGATATTTCTCTAACTCTTAGGGTCCAATCAAATTACGATCGATCTATCATTATCTAAGCCACAACTATGAACCCTTCACCTTAGAATTGCTAAAGGGTTTTAGCCAATAATCATCATTATGATATCAATAATCAAATATGAAAGGGAGAAAAGGTAAAATTTTGAAATCTCAATAATAAACACAAAACAAATGTCAATCAAACACAATAATCGCAAACCGCGTTCAATGGATGTAGAATCAAAGGAACAGAAAAACCTCACAAAATTTCTAGGGACAATGAAGAACGGGATGTCAATCCGCCTTCAAATGTAAACCCTAAGATCTTCCAACTCCAAAAATAGGAAAGTGCGTCCTTCCCCAAATCTTCTTTGTACGCAATAAAACCTTCAAGCGTCCCTCTCTTTGGGGATCCAAATCCTGGGACTGTCACCGTCCTCCGGAGAAATTGACTCTCCCTAAATCTCCCTTTGGAGAAATTAACTCCCTCTAGTCTCCCTTTGGAGAAATTGGCTCCCTCTAGTCTCCCTTTGGAGAAATTGGCTCTCCTTCATTGTTGAAGGCTCTCGAATATATATGTAGGGATCAATATAGGGTTTAAAGATAAAACCCTAAATATTTGGGCTGAAAATAAGTCGAATCCGCTGGTATCAGAAGATACTCTGGGCCGCGTCAGCAGGTATCAGAGAATACTTTGGCGCGTCAGGCGGTATCAGAGAATACTTTGGGCCGCGTCAGCAAGTATCAGAAGATACTTTGGCCCGTCAGGCGGTATCAGAGAATACTTTGGGCCGCGTCCTAAATTCCTTTTATGCTCCTTTTTATCCCGCTTCAAGGCTTAATCCTTAAATGTGCCATTTTTGTTCCATAATTCGCCAAATTACTTACAAATGCAATAAAACTCTGTGTAGACCTCTATTCTTGCAAAGTAGGTAAATATAACCATAAATGCCATGAATGTATGTCTATGCATGCAAAATTAAGGGAAAATCTATATAAATACATGCCTAAAAATAGGTCATAATTCATGTCATCATTTCTCTCCAACCTTGGCGGTCTAAGAGTCTGCATCAAAATCTCATAGTTCATCAAGTGTTGATGAGGAGACTCTCCTTCCATCCCTCCAAATTGATTATGCCGGATCATTTGTAGAACTTGAGGGCGGAGCTCGTAGTTGTGGGTTGCGGGATCTCCTAAGTTCACACCCGGACGGTGTGCTCTTTGTGCCGGATCCATACGTCTCCCTAATGTTTGTGGCTCTTCAATAGCTATGGGCCCAACCCTAACATTCGCCGCCGACTGCGGTTGTGGTGGAGGAGGTGGAGGTTGTTGACGATTAAGCTCTCCTTGTACAAGGGCTTGCCTAATCTCATCAATCTCCCTCCTAGTTGCCTCTTGCCTCTCATTGGCAAGTCTCCTTTCTTCCTCCAAGAGCTCATCTCTTAGCCTTATTTGCTCTAAGGCTTCATCCAATTCAGCTTGGAGATCTCTTCCGGCCATCTCTTTTCCCTTTTTAATGCTCCTTGATCTAGATCTAAGGGTTTTATCCGGTTCGGGATCGAATGGAGCTAAATCCTTGCCACGAGATCTTCGCATACACCTAAAGAGTAGGGGATGTCCTGAAAAGCAAAGACACAAACCAAAAAGAGATCAAAAGCAACAAGAAAGATCTACACTAGAAACAATCACAAAATAGACTCAATCTAGACCTAGTCCACGGCAACGGCGCCAAAAACTTGTTACGCTCAGGATGTGATACGCAATGGGTTTTAAATTTATATTCTCGTTATATTTATCCTAACTCCTAGCGAACCCGCAATGTACGGGACGTTTGTAGAAAGGAAAGTATTCCGAGGTCGAACACAAAGACTAAGGTGAGATTGATTCGATTTATGATTAAGATTAGTGAAGATCTAGGTTAAGAAAAGATGAGGAATAAAGAAAATGGAAAACACAATGTTTTTGGTTGGTTTTTAGGTGATCAATCAAAGATCACAAATGATGCAAAGTAAACAATCAACTAAACTAACGAATCAACACAAAGAAACAAGCTAAACACGAGATATAAATCAAGAAAGAAAAGCGGATTCGGAAGTTCCGGTTATGGCATAGGACTCAAGCTACCTAATCATTCCTTGGATTAACTATGATATGTTGGGATTTAGTGTTTCTAGATTGGGATCAATCACCGGGTAGGTCTCATGGTCCACTAGTCCGTCCCTAAGGTCTCATCACCGGGTAAGTCTCTAAGAACCTAAGGGATGGAATTCTACACAAACCGGATTGTCACCTAGGGATCTAACCTATCCTCACCGGGTAAGTCTCGAAAGGGTTAGTCCTAAACAACTATCCTAGCACACTTAGTCCAATGGCGGCTTATGAGGCTCACCACTACCTAGGGTTTGTCATCTTTATAATCTAAGAGTAGAATCACCGGGTAGGTCTCTTCTAACACTTAGTTGCTAACACTAGGTCACCCTAGGGTAGATTTAAATCAACAAACACTTAGGATTTCAACATTCTAACAATCTAAAGCTAGATCATCGAACCAGGGAGAATCACGGGTTGTTCTACACCTTCCACGGCCGTGGAAAGGCAAGAACAAACCGTGGACTCCAACAGAAGCTACGTCCAAATAAGTGACTCATCCAAGGGTAAATCTAAGTCCATCCTATCATAGTCCTAGCCATAACCATCCTTTCCTTACCCTAGAATCACATCTATTTAGCCTACAACATGCATCATAACAATCAAAATCATCAAGCATAAAATCATAACTTCCATTTGCAAGATAATGAAGAGAAAGAGATGAACAAGTGAAGTGAACAAAACCAAGCTGAAAATGAAATTAGAATGACTCACAATCCTTCCAAGAGAAGGTTTAAATGGTTCATACAACTCTAGAAATCGATTTCGGAAATTCTTCACTACAAAAGCTATCAAGGCCTATCAATGGTGTGCTTTTCTCCTTCTTTCTCCAATGGAGCTCTTCAAGCCTCCAATGGTGTTTTCCTTCTTGAGAATCTTCTTGTTGAGAGAGTATTTTTTATTGGATGATAGTGGATAATGGAGGGCTGCTCCAAGATGATTCTCTCAGCCAATGCAGGACCACTTTTATACTACCACCATGCTAGAGCTGGCCAAGAGATCGTGGCACAGCTGTCACGAAAACCTGGCAAAATCCACGGGTAGAATCACGGCCGTGGTCTGGTCCCAGACCGTGGTTTGCTCCAAGAGTCCTCCTAGGCTCGTTGAGCCATGATTTGGTGCATGGCTTGTGTTGGCAAGGTTCCATGAGTCCTCCTTAGCCCTTGGCTTGCATTCCAATGAGTCCGGAAGTGTGTCATCTCGAGGAATGATCCTCGGATGTATCGATTAGGCTCCTAAATCTCCCAAAATACCTACAAAGCAATGCACAAGTCCGTGTAGACGTCTATCTTGACAAAATACGTGTAATTGGGTGCAAACGTCGTGAACTAGTGCTAAACCATGCTTGAATGAGTGAGAAATCTATCTAAATGATTATCTAAACCTAAGTCATAAATCGTGTTATCATCGATCTCAGGGACTTAGGTGAAACAAAGCAAGTATAGGTTGTCAATATTGCAACTAACCACAAAAGCAATTAAAGCAATCAAAGATGATAAAAAGTCAATTAAAGGAAATATGAAATTCTAGGGATTAAAGCATCTAGTTGTGGTTCCAACTCAAGATCTAAAGATAAGCGCACATAGCTGAGATTTTTGCAAAGGGAAGGTGTTACTAAAGTGGAATAGATCACCGGGTAAGTCTCACGACTCACTAACTCCAAACCGTAACTCCTATTACCGGGTAAGTCTCAAGGAATTAAGGAAAAGAACTATAACCTCAAACCAACATACCACCTAAGGGAATAGAATCAACCTTTACTCTCAGTTATGGATCAGATAAGTCACCTCGGTCAGACGAATTCCACCCCGGCCGAGATGTTCATCGACTGAACGAGATGCTCTAGGGTTAAGGATGAAGACTCGAGCTTTCAGGGTCCTACTGGGATTAAGATTATTCTATCATCGTCTTTCCCACAACTTTTAGCCAATCACCCTAGAATCACACAAAGAAATTAGCCACTCATCATCATGAAAGAAATAATCAAATATAAGGGAAGAAAGTGAATAATTGAACACAAAAATCTTAAGAAAAAGGCTTCAATAACTGAATCAATTATCAAACAAACAAGCGTTCCTTGGATGACAATCCAATATGACAATCAACAAGAAGGGAATCTAAGAAAGTCTTACAAAACCCTTCACAAAAGCTATAAAAGCTATCAACTTCCTTCCTTCCACCTTCCTTCAACCTTCCAAAAACCCTTCAATTGCTGGATGCTATCAGCCCTCTAGGCTTGTCTAAGCATGGTTGAATTTGTGGAAAATCCAACCCTTTATATAGGAAAATTACCCTCCTAAGATAAAATATCTTGAAAAGATATTTTCCTAATAAAATATATCTATCTCTCATAAATAAATCCCTAAAATATATGATCTTCCTTGCAGAAATCCAGCCTAAAAATATAAGATCTCTCCTTCCAAAAATAAAAGATCTCAGCCAAGAATAAAATATATCTCGCCGCGTCCAAGGTGTTCGCCTCGGTCGGGACGCTCCTTGTTCGCCCCTAGAGGTGTGTGCAAATAAGTTTTAAATTTATAAAACTAGAATCAAGCAAGCGAACCCGCAGTGTACGGATCGACGTAGTTAAGCAAGAATTCCAAAGTATCGAACACAGGGATTTGGGTGGAGCGAACTCGATTGCAGATTATCAAGCGAATAAATATGGGAGTTTTGCAGATATTGGGAAAACAACAATCCTAAAGTTTCAGGTATCCAGTTGCGGCAATAGATTCAAGATATACTAATGATGTGAAGACAGAGTGGAGATATGCAAAGGTATACTAATGTAAGGTAATCGTACGGTTGAGGTTCCAAAAACCTTATGTAACTCACCTACAAAACACTCTCTATACAGGTTGTTGAGGCTCAATATAGAAAGATTCTAGAGATGAGAATTAGTGTCAAACACCCAAACTTATAATCTAAAGATCAAGACTAACTTAACCGATTGAGGTTGTTGAGGCTCACAATCGAGGTAGAGGTTGTTGAGGCTTCACTACCACCTAGAAAAGACAAGTCTAAACTAAGCTAAAGCAAATCTTTAACTTTAGATTAAAGTAAAAGCAAGTTCGTAGACTTAAGGGAAATCACGGTTAGTTCTTGAGGTTCCACGGCCGTGGACTCAAGAACAGACCGTAATTTAGGGCTGCCGGCGACAATTCTCTAACTCTCAGGGTCTAATCTGTTTGCGATTGATCTATCATCACCTATGCCACAACTATCAACCCTTCACCTTAGAATTGTTAAGGGTTTTTAGCCAATAACAGTCATATTGATATCAATTCAAGAATTAAAAGATAAAAAGATGAAAACTTTCAAGAACTTTCAATAATCTTCAATTCAATCTCAAAGTCACAAAGAGAACAAGCAATGTCAAAAGATTCACAATAGAACAAATAATCGTAACTCTAGGAAAGAAAAGAAAATGGGATGTTAATCCGTTTTCCAAATCGAACCTAGTCAAGAAGAGAGATCCTCTTGCAAAAACTTCCAAGAACTACGATATTCCGCCAATCCGGAGATCTCAACAGCAATCTCCACCAAAAGTGCGAGATTAGAGGAATTCCAACAACGAGCTTCGATCTCTTCAAAGAGATGTCAATTGCTTCCAAGCAAACTAAGCAAAACGTCTTCGTGTCTAAGCGGCGAAGAATGAGGGCAAACGGGTATCGAAGGTCGTAAGCGAGGTGACGGAAATCTTGCTTCGTCCGTCTTTTTATAGTGTAGGGCAAAATGTCGGCCCGGCCCAATCTTTAAAAGATCGTGGCTTCAAAGTGTGGCGAAAAGATTCGCCAAGATCACGGTCGTGGAAGTGTTCCACGACCGTAATTTAGGGCGTGGAAACAATTACGGTTAGTTCCACGGCCGTAGAATCCCCTGGAATGAACATCGAATTCTGACTCTGAATCCACGGCCGTAATTCTGGCCGTGGTTTGTGATACGGCCGTATTTTAGGGCGTAATTTAGGGCAAGAACGTGATTCTTCCCTAAACTCGTGCATTCCTCAAACTAAGACTCCAAATTGCTTCCAAAGAGTGTCCTCAATTTATGGACATATCAACTCAACTCTCCTTTGCTCGATTCCGTTCGGAAATAGCTCCAAATCACCTATAATCAACATAGAACTAGTGTAGACATCCATATCGAAAATATAGGCAATACTAGCTCACATATGCATAAAGATCAATCAAAGACTATCAATATGAATCAAATACGATTGGAAAACGTGCCTAAAATATCACAATATTTCATGCTAACAAATAACCCCATACTTAACACTTGCTTGTCCCTAAGCAAGATCTTTCAAAAAGCTTTAAAACAAGAGTTAGGATGAAATATGTGTACCTTCTTTTGGATGAATGTGACTTCTAAAGAATAGATCATTCTCAAACCTTGCTTCAATCGTTTTTCAAACTTTCACACACTTAATCAAAGAGTAAAAGGCAAGGAAAATTCATGAATCAATTTAACTTCAAAACAAGCATTATAACCTTCAAACATTATCAAAATCAATCATAAGAAGCTTCAATTTAGATCACCAAGTCATATAACATTCTTTTAATCTTAAGGACTTTCAAAGAAAAGGTCTAGAGTATGGAAGGGAAGGGAAAACTTTAAGGGAAAGTGGTGCATAAATCCGGGAAAGTGGACAACTACCTTCTTCTTCTTATGCGGTTCCCGCAACACTTCAACTTAGAGCTTCGCTCTCTTCTTTTCATTTTTCGACTTTACTTTTGGAGTTATGGATAGAGGTGCACAAGAACCGAAGCCTAGGAGATTGGCGTTTCTCAAAATTGCAAGAGATGCCTCAAACCCTTAGCGCACATACCATAATCCGCTAGGAATATCGCTCAATCCGACTTTGGCAAGACACAAACACCCGGCTATGTGAATGGTGCCGAGTTACTCATCGTCATGATTGACTTCCCCAAACCTACAATTTCTTTCTATTCATTTGATTGCAAATAATTGCTCTCATGGCCCTCCCACATCAAACATGCCTTTTTCTCATTCACTTTTCCAAATTCCCGGATAGGTAAAGGAGGCTAATATTTCAATGAGGAGCTAGATGATCAAAGAAAGAGGAAAGAAAGTATCGAATTGCCTTAATCATTTCAACAAGAATTATAGGAACTTATAATGTGATTTCAACTTCAATTTCTCAACATGATTTAGGTAACGTTTTCACATTATAAAACTTGCAAAAGAGGTAAAATTCATTCATTCAATTTCTTTTCGATTTACAATCCTTTTAAGCATGCAATTGTCATCAAACTCAATTCGCAAGTAGTGATTATCATGGAAATCATATCAATTCATTAGAAGCACAAAATTTTCAAAATTTTTCAATTTTTATGGGTTTTTAAAGTTCTTTTTCAATTTTTATGGGTTTTTAAAGTTCTTTTTCATGCAATGCAATAAGGAAACGTGTAACACATAATGAACATGCAATGATAGTCTTGAAATGAAAGCAACATAGAGAGTAGAGTTATTACAAACTTTTTAGTACATCCCACCCCATACTTAGGACGAACATTGTCCCTAATGTTCACAAGAAAGAACAAAAGAAAGAAAAGAAAAAGAAACTCACAAGTGGTGGCGGGAATGTCTAAAACGAACGGTCACGCATCGATCACTGCGGCGCCGGTGGAGGTGGGAATGGAGAGAAACTCGGATCATAGAACTGCCCAAACTGTTGGCGGTAGACGTCCCTCATCATGTGGTCAAGGTCGTCTAGGCGTCCGTCTCTAGCATCCGCCCGGATCTCTAGCGCTCCGACTCTCTCCGAAAGTCCGGTAGCCCAATCCGGCATCCTCTCATACCATCCCGGGGCGTGATCATACCATGCGGGGGCATCTGCTGGTGTTGGTGCTGGTGGTGGCGGTGGTGCTGATGGCTGCGTCGTGGAGCAAGGAGGGGGTGTGCTGTACCAAGTGGGAGGTGTAGTCATCCACGTGGGCCTCTCACTCACGCTGGCGCGGCGAGATGATGAGCCTGAAGCTCTAGCTGGGCGTGGAGAGCGCCTAGGTACATCCGGGGCCGCCTCCGGCTGATCCGGAAACGTGCCGAACTCCTGCTCCGCTCCTCCACCACTCTCGTACTGCTCTCCCATCTCCTCCTCATCCTCAACCGGTGGTGGGACGTAAGGGGGAGCTACAAGCCTGTGTGCATGCATCGCAGCGAATGTCTCCTTCCAATTGTGGCGTCCCGCCACAATGGAATACTCCGGCAGCCACTCAATACCCCTGCCTGTCCTACTCTCCCAAGGCATGCCCGCATAAGGCGGACCTCTATGTGTGGGGAAGATGAGTCCCCTGACCATGAATGCATGTAATCCTAGAGGTACGGCGGGTATGCGGGTGCAACCTGAAAAATCCACACCAAATGTCCTAGCCATGTGGGTCACTATCCCACCATATCCAATGTTCCCCTTCTTCTTGTTCTTCAGTTTACTCATCGTAGCCGCCAAAAGAGTAGCACAATCTGCGCGGCGACCGTAGAGCATACAGTAGAGCAAGAATAGCTCATCCGTCTTGATCTTTTGGGGCGTCTCCGTCCTAGGAAAGAGACACTCCGAAAGAACACGGTGAGCTATCTTCAAGGCTAGATGGTACATCAATCTAGCCTTGGTATCGGCGGGTTGCCAACGGTCCTCGTCGGCGTAAATCATGGCTACTTCCTCCCAGAAATCCTTAGGGTAGATACCGCTAGGGAATCGACCATTGTAGGTCTCATGGAACCCGAAAATGGTCCCAAACTCAACTATACTCAACTGGTAGTCTCGATTCATGAGACGGAAGGAGACGGTCCTATCAACATGGCTGTGCTCGAAAGACGTCACATCCTCTCGGGTGATCTCCTCATAGGCGTCTTCACGAATGTTCGTGAAGACAAGCAATCCGGCTCTATCCAAGAGCCATGTAAGATCGTCAACTATGTTGAGAGGATGTAGATCCTCCAACAACAAATACCTAGGGCCGATCACTGCCCTCTTCTCTATCCTCTCAAATGCAGCTAGGTGATCGTCATGTATGGTTGGGACGCTAGGGTGAGGTGGTGAAGATGGAGGTGAAGGTGAGGATGGTAGTGAGGGGGATGAGGGTGGTGGTGCCCTAGATGTGGAGGGGTTGCCCTTTCTTTTCTTATTTTGATCCCCTTTCTTCTCCTTTATCCTTCCTGAAACTCTCCTTACGAAATCCATTTTTCTCCAAAAATCACGGTCTGTTCTTCAGGTTCCACGGCCGTGGTTTACCCAGAGACCGTGATTCGTCTCAGAAATTCGTGAATCTCAGCAAATTCACCAACAATCACCACAACAAGCAGTCCTAATCTAATTCCTTCCAGTCTTTGTCAGTTCTTCCTAAAAATCTATAGCAAAAACGAACTAAATCCGCGAGAATCGAGAAGAAAGAAATAACCTCTTTTTCGGATTGAAAAATCCAAAATGCGTGTTTGTTGATCGATTTCCACTCGATTTGTTGTTTGGATCCTGTTCGTGGTTGGATTTGCTGCAGTTTAGGATGAAGAATCGTTGAAAACAATTAGGAAACGAAGAATTGGGAGTGGCTGCGGGTTTTCGGTATCTAGGTCGTGGAATTGGGGAGGAATTGTGGTGGTTTTGTGAAGAAGTGTGGCTTTTATACTTGCAGGCAAAATTTTCAAAAATCACGGTCTATCGGGGCATTCCACGGCCGTGGAAGTGTACGGAACCGTGGTTTTGATGAATTTTCATAGGCTTTTGAGAATTACGGCCACTGTAGCTATGACGACCGTAATTTAGACCGTGGAACCTTCTGTAAATCTTCAAAGTCCAAATTTCGTCACTTTTCTTCGACATTATCCCTCCTTTCTCCTTTTCCATCGATCCTACAACCAAAAACACGAACATACCGGAAGAAATCGAGGCAAAATAAAGCGAAAATGTCTATTCTAAACTAGTCTATGAATCGAAAACAAAAACAAGAATGCAATACCTTGGGTTGCCTCCCAAGAAGCGCTTTGTTTAAGGTCCGTAGCTAGACCACTCTTGCACTTATTCGAGTGCGGTAAGTGCAAACTCCTCAGCTTGGAGTTCTGGCGAGTACTTCTTGAGTCGTTGGCCGTTCACCTTAAAACTTCCGCTAGCTTCACCCCATACTTCAACTGCACCATGGGGGAAAATACGTTTAATTAGAAAAGGTCCAGTCCAACGGGATTTAAGCTTACCTGGAAAGAGGCGAAGCCTTGAGTTGAAGAGGAGAACTTGATCTCCTTCTTTGAAGTCCTTTGGAATGATATGCTTATCATGCCAACGCTTTGCTCTTTCCTTGTAGATTTTGGCGTTTTCATAGGCGTTCAAGCGAAGCTCATCCAGCTTGTTGATGTCTAGGAGACGCTTCTCTCCCGCTTCCTTCATGCTGAAATTTAGCCACTTGACAGCCCAAAACGCTTTGTGCTCCAGCTCTACCGGCAAATGACAAGATTTCCCATACACAAGGTTGTATGGTGTGGTTCCTATGGGAGTCTTGTATGCAGTCCGGTACGCCCATAATGCGTCATCTAGTTTCAAGGACCAATCCTTCCTAGTCCTTGAAACCGTCTTCTCTAGAATTCCCTTGATCTCCCTATTGGAGATCTCAACTTGTCCACTCGTTTGTGGATGGTAAGGGGTGGCGATCTTGTGAGTAATCCCATACTTAGCTAGAAGAGCTTCAAAGCGACGGGCTATAAAGTGAGAACCTCCATCACTAATGATCGTCCTTGGCGTCCCGAATCGTGGGAAAATGGTCTTGTTGAAGAACTTAACCACCACCATGGCATCATTTGTGGGAGAGGCAATTGCTTCCACCCATCTAGAAACGTAGTCTACCGCCAATAATATGTATTGGTTTCCACAAGAAGATGGGAATGGTCCCATGAAATCGACTCCCCAAACGTCGAAAATCTCCACCTCTTGGATGTTGTTGAGGGGCATCTCGTTCCTTCTAGAGATATTGCCTGTTCTTTGACAAGCATCGCAACAAGAAACAAAGGATTGCACATCTTTAAATAAAGTAGGCCAATAGAATCCAGATTGCAATACCTTTGCGCTAGTTTTGTTCGAACTAGCGTGTCCTCCACAAGGTAGTGAATGACAATGGCGGATGACACTTTGCATCTCATCTTCCGGCACACATCGCCGGATGATGCCATCCGGACCTCTCTTAAAGAGGAGAGGCTCGTTCCAATAGTATTCCCGGACGTCTTTGAAGAACTTCTTCCTTTGTGCGTATGACAGTCCGGGTGGTATCTCCTGGCAAACCAAATAGTTAACGAAATCAGCAAACCATGGTTCGTTACCTTTGGAGACTACCTTGATGCACTCCTCTATGATATGTAGGTGTTCGTCCGGAAAGGAGTCGTCAATGGGCAAATGGTCGTCCTCTAGATGTGTTAGACGACTCAAATGATCCGCAACAGAATTTTCCGAGCCTTTCTTATCGCGGATCTCAAGATCGAATTCTTGTAGGAGAAGAATCCATCTAATCAGCCTTGGCTTCGCATCTTTCTTCGCAAGGAGGTACCGGATCGCAGCATGATCCGTGTAGACAATCACCTTTGCACCTACAAGATAAGAGCGAAACTTGTCAATAGCGTAGACAATGGCTAAAAATTCCTTCTCTGTGGTGGCGTAGTTGAGCTGAGCTTCGTCTAGTGTCTTGCTAGCGTAGTATATGGCGTGGGTTCGTCCATCCTTTCGTTGCCCAAGAACAGCTCCAATGGCTACGTCACTAGCATCGCACATAATCTCGAAGGGGAGAGTCCAATCCGGAGGTTGGATAATAGGTGCTGAAATTAGAGCTTGCCGAATGGTGTTGAACGCATCTAGACATTCCTGTGAAAACTCAAAAACCGCATCCTTCATCAATAGATTAGTGAGAGGTTTTGATATCTTAGAAAAGTCCTTAATGAAACGTCTATAAAATCCAGCATGTCCTAGGAAACTTCTTATCCCTTTCACCGAAATTGGGGGAGGAAGTTTCTCTATGGTCTCTATCTTAGCCTTGTCTACCTCTATCCCTCTACTAGAGACTAAGTGACCTAATACGATTCCTTCCTCAACCATGAATTGACACTTTTCCCAATTAAGAACTAGGTTAGTGTCTTCACATCTTTGCAAAACAAGAGAAAGGTTAGAAAGACAATCGTTAAAAGAGGAACCGTAAACGGAGAAGTCGTCCATGAAGACTTCCATGATTTCCTCTACGTATTCGGAGAAGATGGCCATCATGCACCGTTAAAAGGTGGCTGGGGCGTTGCAAAGCCCGAACGGCATTCTCCTATAGGCGAACGTACCCCAAGGGCACGTGAATGTGGTCTTCTCTTGATCATCCGGATGTATCGGAATCTGAAAGAAGCCACTATAACCGTCAAGGTAGCAAAAGTATGAATGTTGTGCTAACCTTTCAAGCATCTGATTGATGAATGGCAATGGAAAGTGATCCTTCCGCGTTGCGTTGTTGAGCTTGCGGTAGTCTATACACATTCGCCATCCAGTTACGGTTCGGGTAGGAATGAGTTCGTTGTTCTTATTGGTGATGACCGTCATTCCTCCCTTCTTCGGAACTACTTGAACTGGGCTCACCCACTTGCTATCGGAGATAGGATAGATGATACCTGCATCAAGAAGTTTAAGAATTTCCTTCTTGACAACCTCCTTCATGGTCGGATTCAACCGCCTTTGAGGTTGTCTTGAAGTTCTAAAATCCTCCTCCATTAGTATCTTATGCATGCATAGGGAGGGTTTTATTCCTACTAAGTCCTCAATAGTATAGCCTATGGCTTTTCTATGTTTCCTAAGTACAATCATGAGCTGTTCATGTTCATCTATGCTTGATTTGGAACTAACGATAACCGGAAAGGTGGAATTAGATCCAAGGAAAGCGTACCTTAGATGAGTAGGAAGTGGTTTGAGTTCCATTGCTTTCGGAGCTTCCAATGATCCTTGAGGAGCTTCCGATGTTTCCTTAGAAGTTTCTAAGGGTGTTGAATGGGTTGGAGAAGAATTAGAAGAAGTTGAAGAAGTATGCCGGTCACCCTCTTCCACGGTCGAAATTACGGTCTCCTCTTGTGTTCCACGGCCGTAGAATCCCCTGGAATGGAAGTCGATTTTGGTAGTGGAATCCACGGTCGTGGAATACAGGGTATGACCGTGGATTCTAGTATCCTCAGCCTCATCGTGGAGTTTCTCAAGCTCCACTTCATGCATCTCTTCTTGTGCTTCCAAGGCTTCAATTTCCTCTTTGCACTCTTCTTCTTCTCCTACATTGGTTAGACTTATAGTAATAACCTTTTGTAATGGATCGTTAAAGAGAATCGCACTTACCTCCTCCCTAGACAAACCTTCTTCGTCTTGGATGTTGTAAATATCCTCATCAAAGATTGGCTCCTTCACTAGAGTGGAAAGAACGAACTCTACTTTCTCTTCCCCAATATCAAAAGCGAGTCTCCCATTCTTGCAATCGACCATGCAGCCGGAAGTTGCAAGAAACGGTCTTCCGAGTATGATCGGGACCGGACTATCTGCAGGAATGTCAAGCACGACAAAATCAATGGGAACAAAGAACTTGCCTAGCTTGACTGGGACGTCTTCTACAATGCCGACGGGACGAGTAATGGATCGATCCGCCATGTATAACTTCATCTTCACCGGTTTAGGGTCGCCTAAACCGATCTTCCTGCACAACGCAAGTGGTATGATGCTCACACTTGCTCCTAAGTCACATAAAGCGTCATATGTGACCTCTCCCACTCCAATGGGAATGCAAAATGACCCCGGATCTTTCAGCTTTGGGGGCATTTTCTCCTTCATTGTCTTGATGAGATCCGAAGAATCCGAACTCATCTTGACCTCTCCAAAATCTTCTAGCTTCCTCTTGTTTGAGAGGAGCTCCTTCAAGAACTTGCCATAAGCCGGCATACCTACAATAGCATCAATGAAAGGTATATTAATATGCAGCTTGCTCATGAGTTCTATAAACTTACCGAATTGCTTGTCTAGGCGCGCTCGCGCTCTAGATTGAGGGAACGGTAGGGGAGGTTTGAAAGCTGGAGGAGGAACATAGACATCTTCCTTCTCCTTCCCCTTTTCTTTGTCCTTCTCTACGGGGACTTCAACGAACGTAGGCTGCGGATCGGTGGTAGTCACTCCCCTCCTAGTTGTAATCGCCATTACCCTTCCCTTAGGGTTGTCCTCCGTCTTTCCTGGGAGTTTCCCTTGATTTCTAGGAACTTCCTCCGCGTGGTTGAACAATTGGTTTTCCAAAACTTTTTGAGCTTTGTCAACCTTAGAAATTTGATCATCAACCTTGATGATGCGGTTCTCCAACCCTTGAAGCTTTCCCAAGATAGTTTCCAACATGGGATCGGACTTCTCTTTTCCCGTATTGTTGCCTCCATTAGATGATTGCCCCTGGCTTTTCAAAGGAGTAGAGGAAGAAGAGGGTGGAGTTAGTGAATTGGAGTTGGAAGGATAGGAGTTACCGGAATTTTGTTGATTGGAGCGCCAATTGTTGTTGTTTGAACCCCGATTGTTATTCCAATTGTTGTTGTTCCGGTTGTTGTTGTTTCCATTCCAATTGTTATTCCGGTTATTGTTCCGGTTATTGTTGTTGCGGTTGGTGTTATCACCGTCGTTGTTGTTGCCCAAATAGCCAACATCCTTCTCTTGTTGCTTTGGGAAGTTGGTCTTGATAGCCTCCTTCAACTCTTTGATCTCATTGTTGAGGGAGAAAATCTGATTTTGAGCTTCATGTGTGAGCTTTGCTCCTTGCTCCACACGGTTTCCCTCCACCTTCCGGTGGGAATACTTCTCTATGACTCTTGCTTGCTTCTCAATGAAGTCCCAAGCGTCATCTTCTCTCATGTCCATGAACGTTCCACATGAGAGGGATTGGAGGTTGAATTGCGTTCCCGCATCCAGCCCCTTGTAGTAAATCTCCAGCAAGGCAAGCTTGGATATGCCATGATGAGGGCAATCCAATAGCAAGTCCTGAAACCTTTCCCAAGATTGAAACAAACTTTCGTTAGGTCTCATAGAAAAAGCATTAATCTTACCTCTAAGTTCCGCCGTTTTGGAAGGCGGAAAGAATTTGGTGAGAAACTCTGCGGAAAGGTCTTCCCACGTGTCTAGTTTCCCATTAGGAAGAGCTTGGTACCAAGATAACGCTTTCCCTTTCAAGGAGAAAAAGAAAGGTTTGAGCTTGTAGCTGTTGGTAGTAGCGTTCTTCGGTCTCATCGTCTCCATCATACACTCAAAGTTTTGCAAGTGTTGGTGTGGAGATTCAGCGCTTGTACCGCCAAATTGGCTTTGGCGAACAAGAGTGATAACTTGAGGGTTAAAGCTAAACCCTTGCACATCTTCAGCATCAAAATTCACACCCAAGCGGCGTGGTTGTTGTGTTGGATCCATCCGTTGGCCAAGAGTTCTTGGCTCATTATCCACACGTTCGACTCTCGCATTCCTTGGTGGGATGCGGCGATTAGTAGCTCCTTGTGGATTGAAGGGATTTATATTGATCGTGGGATCAATCTCTTCTAACGGTGGCATGGAAGAATCACTATCATCAGCGGATGAGTGGCTTTTTCTTCTAGACCTCGATCTCCTTCTTGAGGACTTCTTGCCTACCTTATCTTCAAGGTCGCTCATCTTTATCCTCATTTGGAAGAGCATGTCTTGTAGACCGTTAACTTGAGATTGATGACGATCCATCTCATCCTGGCGGAGAGTCTCATTCCATCGGAGTTGAGCTTCCTTCTCTGCCAACTCCGTTTGAAGATCGCGTTCGTTTTCTTCAGCCATCTTCTTTTCCTTGCGCCTTTGTCTCAAGGTTTTCTCTAGCTCTTGATCAAGAGGTAAGAGATCTTCGGTGTTCCTAGACCTGCGCATGCACTCAAAGAAAAATCAAATAACGAGAGCAAGCTCCCAAGCTTGACAACCGATAACCGAATTCGGCCTAAACCAAATCCCCGGCAACGGCGCCAAAAACTTGTTCGCCCCTAGAGGTGTGTGCAAATAAGTTTTAAATTTATAAAACTAGAATCAAGCAAGCGAACCCGCAGTGTACGGATCGACGTAGTTAAGCAAGAATTCCAGAGTATCGAACACAGGGATTTGGGTGGAGCGAACTCGATTGCAGATTATCAAGCGAATAAATATGGGAGTTTTGTAGATATTGGGAAAACAACAATCCTAAAGTTTCAGGTATCCAGTTGCGGCAATAGATTCAAGATATACTAATGATGTGAAGACAGAGTGGAGATATGCAAAGGTATACTAATGTAAGGTAATCGTACGGTTGAGGTTCCAAAAACCTTATGTAACTCACCTACAAAACACTCTCTATACAGGTTGTTGAGGCTCAATATAGAAAGATTCTAGAGATGAGAATTAGTGTCAAACACCCAAACTTATAATCTAAAGATCAAGACTAACTTAACCCATTGAGGTTGTTGAGGCTCACAATCGAGGTAGAGGTTGTTGAGGCTTCACTACCACCTAGAAAAGACAAGTCTAAACTAAGCTAAAGCAAATCTTTAACTTTAGATTAAAGTAAAAGCAAGTTCGTAGACTTAAGGGAAATCACGGTTAGTTCTTGAGGTTCCACGGCCGTGGACTCAAGAACAGACCGTAATTTAGGGCTGCCGGCGACAATTCTCTAACTCTCAGGGTCTAATCTGTTTGCGATTGATCTATCATCACCTATGCCACAACTATCAACCCTTCACCTTAGAATTGTTAAGGGTTTTTAGCCAATAACAGTCATATTGATATCAATTCAAGAATTAAAAGATAAAAAGATGAAAACTTTCAAGAACTTTCAATAATCTTCAATTCAATCTCAAAGTCACAAAGAGAACAAGCAATGTCAAAAGATTCACAATAGAACAAATAATCGTAACTCTAGGAAAGAAAAGAAAATGGGATGTCAATCCGTTTTCCAAATCGAACCTAGTCAAGAAGAGAGATCCTCTTGCAAAAACTTCCAAGAACTACGATCTTCCGCCAATCCGGAGATCTCAACAGCAATCTCCACCAAAAGTGCGAGATTAGAGGAATTCCAACAACGAGCTTCGATCTCTTCAAAGAGATGTCAATTGCTTCCAAGCAAACTAAGCAAAACGTCTTCGTGTCTAAGCGGCGAAGAATGAGGGCAAATGGGTATCGAAGGTCGTAAGCGAGGTGACGGAAATCTTGCTTCGTCCGTCTTTTTATAGTGTAGGGCAAAATGTCGGCCCGGCCCAATCTTTAAAAGATCGTGGCTTCAAAGTGTGGCGAAAAGATTCGCCAAGATCACGGTCGTGGAAGTGTTCCACGACCGTAATTTAGGGCGTGGAAACAATTACGGTTAGTTCCACGGCCGTAGAATCCCCTGGAATGAACATCGAATTCTGACTCTGAATCCACGGCCGTAATTCTGGCCGTGGTTTGTGATACGGCCGTATTTTAGGGCGTAATTTAGGGCAAGAACGTGATTCTTCCCTAAACTCGTGCATTCCTCAAACTAAGACTCCAAATTGCTTCCAAAGAGTGTCCTCAATTTATGGACATATCAACTCAACTCTCCTTTGCTCGATTCCGTTCGGAAATAGCTCCAAATCACCTATAATCAACATAGAACTAGTGTAGACATCCATATCGAAAATATAGGCAATACTAGCTCACATATGCATAAAGATCAATCAAAGACTATCAATATGAATCAAATACGATTGGAAAACGTGCCTAAAATATCACAATATTTCATGCTAACACTCCTCTGGATCACCTCGGTCGAGATGGTACTGTAGCTGACCGAGGTGGCTCTAAACTGAATGTGAAATCTCTTAAATCTGGTCCAAAGTAAATCTTTAATCTATTTCCATGCTTCCTGGATTCTTCCTTAAGCTCCTGAATGTAGCTCCAATGACTCCTTAGCTCCTTTAGCTCCATTTTAGTCCAAAATGTGCCATTTTACCTACGATTACAATGAAACTAGATGTAGACCTCGATTCCCACAAAGGTAGATGAAACGACGATATAATCACATAATATACATTCAAACATGCAGATTATTGAAGATAAAATGTCTAAACTAGTCCCAAAATATAGACAATAATTCATGCTATCACAAAGCATATGCGTCTCGACAGCTGAAGACGTATGAGGAGAACTACCCCACACATGACCTAGAGTTAGCTGTAGTAGTACATGCTCTTAAGATCTGGCGTCACTATCTCTATGGGGCGACCTGTCAGATATTTACAGACCATAAGAGTCTGAAGTACATATTTACTCAACGGGAATTGAATAACTGCCAGAGGAGGTGTTTAGAGTTGATGAAGGATTTCGACCTTGAGATTCTATACCACCCCGGGAAGGCAAATGTAGTTGCTGACGCTTTGAGTCGGAAGACGTCTCGGGAGAAGGCGATAGCCCGGTTGACAGTACAACCGCAGTTGCAGAGAGATTTAGCTTGGTTGGAGGTAGAGATCTAGTTCCCAGATACAGCTCATCAGTTAGCCACCTTAGATTTTGACCCGGATCCGAGACCGGATGTCTCGAGATGAGGCACCTCAGTTCACTATTGGTTCCGATGGAGTGATGAGACATCAGGACCGCATATGTGTGCCATCAGACAATGAGTTGAGACAGAGGATACTAGGTGAGGCTCACGCTACCCCATACTCAATACATCCTGGAGCGAGTAAGATGTACAAGGATGTGAGACAATCCTTCTGGTGGGGTGGTTTGAAGCCTGATGTGGCTCGGTATGTAGCTTAGTGTGCGACTTGTCAACAAGTCAAGATTGAGCATCGCAGGTCCGGAGGAGAACTCCACCCACTTCTAGTACCATAGTGGAAGTGGGAGGATAAATCTATGGATTTTGTCACAGGGTTGAGGCTCAACAGAGGTTTTGATGCTATTTTGGGTGGTAGTAGACCGTTTGACGAAGACCGCATGTTTCATTCCGATTAAGGAAACATGGTCGGTAAGTCGTCTAGCTTAGGAGTTTACCAGACATATCGTGAGACTCCATGGGGTACCGAGGACTATCGTCTCTGATAGGGATGGAAGTTTCACCTCGAGATTTTGGCAGCAGGTACATACTGCTTTGGGGGCGAGTCTCCACTTTACCACGGCTTATCACCCACAGAACGACGGTCAGTTTGAGAGGACCATCCAGATGTTGGAGGACATGTTACGAGCTTGTGTACTAGATTGGGGACAGGTATGGTCAGATCATCTCCCTCTGGTAGAGTTTTCATCTAATAACAGTTGGCACGCGTCTATTGGGATGGCACCTTATGAGGCGTTGTACGGACGGAAATGTCGCACACCATTGTGTTGGGACGAGCCTAGCAGAGCCGATGGAGTAGCTCGAGATCAGATACAAGATGACATCGCCCGGATTGCCTTGGTCCGAGAGCGGATGTTGGCAACTTAGAGTAGGTGCACAGGTGTGGTTGAGAGTGTCACCGACGAGGCGTCCGGCGTTTCGGCATTAAGGGAAAGCTGAGTCCCCGATATGTCGTCCCATTTGAGATCTTGGAGAGAATTGGGGAGGTTGCCTACAGATTGGCATTACCACCGAGATTGGAGGGAGTCCATCCGGTCTTTCATGTATCTCAGCTGAGAGAGTACATACCGGATCCCAAACACATCATCAGCCATGAGGATCTGATAGTTGAGCCAGACCACACTTTTGTGGAGTGCCCAGTAGCTTTCCTAGAGCGCAGTACTAGACGTTTGCGTTCTAAGGAGATACCGATGTTGAGGATCCAGTGGTCTAGACGAGGAGCCGATGAGGCTACCTGGGAGACAAAGGAGAGCATTAGACGTAGCTATCCTGAGTTCTTTGCGGAGTTAGCCGCTACTTATGTGCCGACGAGTTAGTACTCTGATGTTGTTTTGTTTGACATTTATGAGTTTATGTTGGATTGGGTGATGGTGTTTCTTTTATTTATTGTCTAATTATGATGACTGAGGGGTTGCATGTTAAGAAACTAAATTAACTGTTATTGAGCACAAATAATACTAATCTTGTTTAGACATGGTGTAATTAGATATCTTACTCTAAGTTTCGGGACGAAACTTATTTTAAGGGGGTACTGATGTAATATCCGGAAATCTTTTATTCCATTTAATTCGATAGCAAACTGGATTTCGATCTTTTGATCCTTAGCTGTCTACGTAGTTGGACACAATATCTCAAAATTTTATCATTTTATGTAATATCACTTCACATAAAATGATAAGATTTTATATGTAGCAAACCCTAAGCCAAACCCTAGTTATAACATGACTTGTCCTTGACAAGGTCATGACATCCTGGTGACGAGGTCAAGAAGAGACCATGACAAATTCGTGACAAGGCCATGCATGGGCTTGACAAGGCCATGACGAGTTTTGGCGAGTTTTGACAATCCAGCCCACCCTTGTTTTTTTATACAACTTCAGCTCACCTCTTCATGTCCAGATTGCTCCAGCCCAAGAACCAGCTCAGCCTTACAGCAACTCCAGCCCGTCTCCTTGCCAGCCCACTTCCTTGATTGCACCAGCCATGACAAGGCCCAGATAGTTTTATGACAAGGCCAGATAACCGGATCTGCAAGCCTAGGAGGTGCCAGCCCAAGGGAGAGCAGCAGCTGGGACACCAAGGGTTGCTGACCTGGAACAAAATGCAGATCTTCTTCAAATAAACCGCTCCTTGATTCACGCTGGAACGTTTTCCCCTTCTGAATGCAGCCCCACGTCCCACGCTTCTGTCTACATTCAGAATCTCCTTCTTCGCCCTTTCTTCTGCAGTATACTACGCCTCGCGACCCATTGCTTCTGTACACACAGACCTTCACATCCAGATCCACGAACAAGCCAATTCCATCCCTTCTGTGTTGACAGCAGACTCACGAGTAAGCAGCACCAGGGTCGTGCTAGGAGTAGAGCTCTGCACGCTGTACAGGCCTCACCAGAAGCGATAGTCCCTGCCTGCTACAACTACTCTCTTAGGTGAGTTTCATAGACCCTTCTGCACTCGGGTTTCTCTCTTGATTTAACTCTCAGTACTCACTCCCCTTTCCAGTAGATAACAATCTAGGAGTGCTGCACCATTCTTCCTCTTACGTTGATAGAAGTGAAGATCTCTCCAGTGGGTTAGTCTCTCTACTCCTCTCTAGTCTCGTTTCTGTAGAGCCAGTTACTAATGTGAGAGTGCCTTGGTACTATGATCTTATGTGCAGCCACCCTTGGAATCAAACCCTCCCTCACTGGTCCAGGATCTTACCTTCTGCAGTTCATCAAACTCTTGAGTAAGGGATAACCATTCCCCTTTACCTTGTTGCAGTTCCGTCATTAAACTCTAGATGAATTAGACATAGGTTTACCTAAGTTTTAAAATGTTTTAGTGTTGTGGTGAAGAGAGATTAAACTAGAGAAGGGACGAGTAGTAAGCGAGTTTGTTGTACCCTTCTAGAGTGTCAAAATTTTGACCATTAGATGACTTAGTGAAGTAAATCAGATTATCATAGAAATGGAAGTGAGAAAATTCCCTTAAAATCTCAGTTTTCAAAGTAAGAATGACCACTGTTGTTAATCAATGTTAAAAAGATTGGTTAAAGATCCACCGTTGAAATCTTGATAGATCATAGATAGGTATATATAGTTTACAGTGTTAAACTTTGAGAATAAATGAACGGTTGGATTGGAAGTTATAAGGTTCCAAAGTAAGGTAATTGGGCTGTTTTCGAGCAGTGAGATTTTGACTAAGTATAGAACATTTTTTTTTGTTGTATTATAGCCGACTTTAGAGATTATTGTAGAAGTGATGGTTGAACAGTTTTAAGAAAGTGTTGCTCCTATGAGTAGATGGGATATCATAGATGATCTAGGGAATTATTTCGAAATTTTTATAAGTTTATTCGAATTTCATATTTGAAGCTGAAGTTGGACCTTAGCGACTTTTCGGGAAATAAAAAAGTGTGTAGTTTTTCTAGTTTTACCCAAACTCATCCTTAAGGGTTAGCATATGGTGTTTTAGTCTCAATAAGAGTTTAAGCATAAATTATGGAAATTTTGGAGGTTTCGGGACCAAGGGTAAAATAGTCTTTTTACCATAAATTAGTACTGTAATCAGTTATGTTCTAATAAGATCTTCTATCTTAGAAGTCTTAGACTTCTAATTTCCTAGGAAGTGCGCTGACACACTTGCCTCCTTTGACAGGCCACTGAATTCCTACTTTTACAGATCGAATTGCACATTCGAGGGTCGAGATCTATTTAAGGTAAGTCCTTTGGGCTTACTTAGCTAGCTGTCAGATATGAGTGTGAATGATGATAGTGGTGTGTGAATGATGTGTTCCCTAGTATAGTTTATATAAGCATCGACTGACTTATATATCTGGCCTAAGAGTAACGGGCGGTAGCATTCTGCTCAGTTAGCCCGAGGGCGCTGGGGGTTTCTTTCGGGACTATTCCATACTTGGTTTGCGGGGACGCCACCGGTGGAGGTGTGCCAAACCATCACTAGTTGGATAAGGAACGGAGGCGAGAATCTTAAGATTTCTCGTGCTACAACTTTTAAAATTGGATAAAGTGAATCACGTAAGTTATCAGATAATAACCTAATTGTGTGCCAGCATGTTGAGTGTTTATATTCGTCTTCTGTGTGTTTGTGCTATTTATCCTTCTGCTTATATTTGATTAGTTAGCTAACTGTTTATCGTTGTTTAGACTTGCCACAGGTTAGAGCAGGTGCCGAGTGATCCGGATGGTAGTGGACAACCGGGGTGTCGTACTCCTTAGGATGGGGTGCAGTTTTTTTTGTTGGTCTTTCAGTTATGACTGTACTTTTTCTCAGTTTATTAGACTTTGTTGTTTCCGGCTGTCCGTTTCTGGTCACATTCATTGTTTTGCAAAAACCTACTTTACGATTTATGAATTTCCTTATTTGTGCCTTGTTGTAAGATCTAGTTAAGTTGTTGTCAAACTAAGGTCGGGACCCGCTGTGAGGTCCTAACTAGTAGCTCCTCGAGTTGTAAAACTTGGGGTGTTACAGACCACAAGGCTTTCATACACACAAGATCACTAAAGATTCAAGGGCACCTAGATTCAAGCCACTAAATGGCATTCTCATAAGTCCTAGGTCCAACCTAATCATGCTTCTAGCTAAGCAATAACATAAGGTCTAAGGAAGGAACAAAGAAGAAAGGAGGAAGGAACCTACTGGTGAAGAAAACGCAGCCGCGGAAGCAAGCTGGCGGCCCCGGCGGAACCCAGTCGCCGCCCCTGCGGATTCCTGACGCCGCCCCTACGCCTCTGGTGGCCGCCCCTATGGTGGCTTTGGCCGCCCTTGCGGTGGCCTCAAACCGCCCCTGCGCCTCTAGCAATCCGCCCCCGCGGTCAAACAGCAGAAAGTCCGTCTTCTTCGTTTCTTCGACTGGTTCTTTGCTCCTAGTGTCTCCTCCTCTTGTTAGGCTTCCTCCAAACCTTCATCACAGGTCTTAGCCTCCTCACCACGACCTAAAGGAGCTAAGGAAAAGGACATGCAAGGGTTTACTAGATTTCTCTTCAAAAGCTTCTTCCATGGCAATGGAGGTGAAGAGAAAAGAAGGAAGAAATAACTAGTAGCAAGAGGAAGGGAAGAAGGAGTTTACCTATCACAACATATCCAGAAATTCCAAGTTGCAGCTCCTACCAATCTCTTCCAAGTCCAAAGGAGAAGAGAGCAAAACAACAAGGAAGAATGGAGTGAGTAGGGAGAAGTGAATGAGCGTAGAAAGGATGTGGGGAAAAGAGTAGAGAAAAAAGGCTGACAAAAGAGGTGGGATATCCCAAGGATCATCTCTCTTTTGTCTCCTCACTCCTCTTTCCAAGGTCGGAAATTAAAAGGTGTCCCCCTCCCGCGTTAAAACCCGAACTCAGAAAACGTGTCTGCGGGAAATAAGCCGCAGACGCAGAAAAGTCGGAAACAACTCGACTTCCGGAAATAGAATTTCCGGATGTTACAAAAAAATTTCCACTTTTAATTATAAAATGATTAGATAGTTTATTATCTTAGCTTTAACATATAAATATATAATTATTATACTAATTAGGAGATATTCATTAGCTTAACAAATCTATAAATTTTTATAATATAGTTATTACATCTTCTTTGTTTTTTAAAAATATTATTTAAAACTACCTAAGATAATTTTGTAATTAAACTTTTTAAATATTCTCTATTTTAACATTTATATTTTAATTTCAAAAAATTATTTTTATTTATTTTTTAATTTTTTTATTCACCTTTATCATCTTCATAAATAGTCTACTAACATTAACTTTAAATAATATATATAATATTTTATTTTATTTTTTAAGAAAATTATTTAAAATACTTAATATAATTTATTTAGTTGAAGTTTTTAAAAGTACTCTATCATGAAAATTATTATAATGTATCAATACTGTTTATAAATATTTTAAGAAATATTTACTTATTCTATAAAATTATTTTTAACAATACATTCGATTTATTTACCCGTGCCTTGGCACGGGAATTGCACGGATAAAATTCAATGAAAGTCCTCAACATATAAGTTTGTTTAAATAAGTCCCTCACCTTTTTCTTGCTCCATTAAATTTATTGAACTTTTCCTATTATATGATCCTTTCATTCTAAAGTCAGTTAAAAGTTTGTTAATTTAATTTTTTTATTACACTACTTATCACATGATTATTTTTTTTTAATCATTTCCTCTTCTTCACTTGTACAATAGATACAAAAGAAAACCTGGCTTGATTTCTAAGTATGTGCCTCCATTCATGGATATATTGTTGTCTATTGTTCTTATCCATCAATTAAAAGAAAAGTGGTGATACAAAATTGTTTGTAATGAAACTTCTTAAAGCTATTTGCATCCATGAATTGTATATTGTAAACTTATGCAAATCAAAACCTCCGCATTCATGGCGACCCGATACCCTAAACCCCCAATTCGAACGATTTGCAAGGCTACTATTGCCCTTTTTACGATCTTTCAAGAAAAAAAATAATGTCTTCTTCCTCTCGTCATAAATGATGAAGAATCTATTATCTATCTTATATACTAAAGCAGACCGTGAACTTACACATGACACAGTTTCGTGAAGCCATGTCATCGAATTTACACGTGTCAACTTCTTATAAAGTCATGCCCCACCATGTTAAATCAATTCATTTTAAATAACTCATTAACTAATTTAAATAATTTACTAATAGCTTCACCAGATTCTATCCTAACAAACTCTAATTTAATTAATTAATCAATATTTTACTTAAAATGCAGAAAAGTTTCTACACTCTAATTTGAATAATTGATTAATTATTTTATTTAAATATAAAAAATATAAATTAAGATATTAAAATTTGACAACTTATATTTTTTAATTTATAATTGAACTTTATACTTTCTTAAACTTAAAAGAACTTAATTTTAAATTTAATTTCATTGTGCAATCTAATTTTAAAGATATTAAAATTTGACAACTTATATTTTTTAATTTATAATTGAACCTTATACTTTCTTAAACTTAAAGAATTCAATTTTAAATTAAATTTTATTTTGTTTACTTATATTTTCAATTCAACTTATAAACTTTTTTTTTTTTAACTTTTAAAGATCTTAATATTTTTATATTTTTAAATTTCAATTGAAATTTATTTATTTCTAAACTTATAATTTTTTTTCAAAAATATTTTTTTAAACGATTAAACAAAAATATTTCTTTATAGTTTTAGAATAAAAAAAAAATGGAATTAAAGGAATTCGTTTTTTAATATTAGTATTTTTTCATTTAAAAAAATCGATTTTAATACTTTTTGAAAAAAAAAAATCACATATTTTAAAATAATTTGTAAAAAAACTAATAAATTTCATATTAAAAATATATGGAAAAAATCAAAAAAATTTTGCAAAAAAAATAATTTCGATTTTTTTTAAAAAATGTATCAACTTTTTAAAAAATAAATCAAATATTCTTAATAAAAAGTTTTTGTCATTTACACAAAAGTATTTAAAAAATCAGGAAATAAAAACATTGGAAAAAAAATCAAGAAATTATCAAATTTGTTTTTGATAAAAATTATGATTATATTTTTTTAAACAACTTTTTAAAAAAAAACAGTGAAAAATTCGTTAAAACAACTTTTTATTAGAAAATTGTTAGGCTGTTAAAAAATTAATTTGTCAATCAATATTTTTTTAAATAATTTTTTAAAATGATTTTTACGCTAATCATTTTTTAATGAACAACCCGTAAACTGATACTTGGTTTAATTACGTGCTGTCACCTCATCAATTTTGACAATGTCGTCTATTCGTTAACTTAAATCACGTATTCTAAAATTTAATTTAATAAAACTGAATTTTTTCTAGGATTGATACTAACTTTGACATTCGAGTATCTCGAAGGATATTGCCCCGGATTCCTCTTTTTCAGTTGTTATTGCAAGATTCGAATTCTTGCTTGATTTTCATTCATAATGTGAAATATACGGTCTTGCAACAAGAATCACATAAGAATTAAGACAATTCTCAACATAATGAATTATCAAATAATTTTTTGACACACCATTATCGTCTAACCCGTGCAAGGCACGGGTATTAACACTAGTACATACTAAAACAGAGTACATGATTTGATGACGTGGCACGCTGTGGAAGCAGCAATTAAATGGAGCTCCCACAATTTTTTGGCCAATAAATCTTTATTTTTTAAGCCATAAAATCTTTTTTTCCTAAACAATTTTATGGCCAATAAATCTTTATTTTTTAAGCCATAAAATCTTTTTTTCCTAAACTAACTCACTGCTATTCAAAATTATACGTAACTTTTTTTGTTGGAGATTCTCCAAGATTTTATAGGCCAATAAATCTTTATTTTTTGTGGGAGGAAAGCTTTTTTTACTAACCTAACAAACTTCTATTCAAAATTGTACGTAACTTTTTTTTTTGTTGAGATTTTCCAAGATTTTATAGGTTATAGTCAAATCTCCTTTTTATTTTTATTATTTATAAGCCAATAACTTTTTTTTACTAAACCTTAATTATTTTGTAAAATATGAATTTTGTTATCCCACATCGGTTATCAGAGAAGGATGACACTTTGACAACACGTATAAATAGACCTCAAATGTTTGAAGATTATACAAATCATACATTTTCGGACCTTTTGGTCAGAATCAAGTATAATACTTATTATACCGGATTAGCATTTGTATGTGGAGTTGATTGTTGTGACCTACTAATTCGTAGGTCCTTTTGATCTAATGATTTTTGAGTCGTTTTGATCTAATGATTTTTGGATCGTTTTGACCTATAGATTTTTGGGTCGTTGTGACCCACTGATTTATGGGTCGCTGTGACCCAACATGTTGTGGGTCGTTATGACCCACTGATTTGTGTGTCATTGTGACCCACTGATTTGTGTGTCATTGTGACCCACTGATTTGTGTGTCATTGTGACCTATTGATTCGTGGGTTGTTGTTGTAACGCCCCAAATTTTGGCGCGTTTGTGATTTTTATTCCTTCCGGCTTTTATCGATATATATTAGATCAAATATTTTTTTTTACGAGTATTTTCACGTGGTAAATTATACTTTATGAGTTTATATATATATATATATATATATATATATATATATATATAATATATATATTCCGTATTTTATTTTACGGAAAAGTTTAGGAGTTTTCCGATTCACAAATCCCGTTCCGTATATTTTGATCGAGTTCATTTCCTTTTTCCTATTTCTTTCCTCTCTTATTTTTTTTTGGTGCCAGCTCCTTGTTTCGGAGCCTTGTTTGGTTACCTCTCCCCGCCCATGCTAGCTCTGAACAACTGCAGCCCTACAAAGTATATGTGACCCCTCGTCTCTGCCTCCCCTCTGTTTCTTTGTACCTTTCACGCAAGCCTGCTCCATCCTTCTATGATCTGCTTCGTCAAGCATAGCAGCAAGCACTCCCCTCTCCCTGTTTCTCTCTGTCGTCTCTTCTTAGCCTTCATCTCCCATTGTTCTGCTTCTTCCTCACCTATAACAACAAAGCAGTGACAGCCCTCCTCATTGTCGACCTGGATCACTTGCCCAACGCCTGAGCCAACTAGAGCCTCGCATCCCTCCACGCCAGCCTCCCCTCACCAGCCCACTCGTGTAACGTCCCAGTTTTTAGGCGCGTATGCGATATTTATTTTTCGGCCCTTATTGGTATTTTAATATCTTGAATATGTTTTACGAGTATTTTACGTCGTAAAATTTACTTTTACGGGTATATATTTATAGTGATATATTATCGGTATTTTAAGTATGATTGAAATCTCGTAATTATTCGAGATTGAAATATACGTCGCAAAGTATATTTTGCAGGTTTAAGTTTATGTATTCGATCTACATATATTACCATATTTTATTTCTCGAAAAAGTTTGGAAATATTTTCCGATCCAAAAATCCCGTTCCGATCAAGTTTAGTTTACCTTCTTTAAATTTTATTTTATCTCATATTTATTTTGACTTTTCTTTTCTCCCCTTTCTTTATTTCTTTTCCCCTTCCTAACATGACCTTGCCAGCTTGTCTAGATGCCTTGCCGCCCTCTACCTGTTCTAGCCTGGAACCTATCCGACCCCTCGACCCTCTACTCTTCATTCCGGCTGCCCCTTTGTTACACTCAACCCACTGTCTCTCTTCACCTCCCTCGGATCACTCCTCTCAACCTCACCTCTCCTCTCAAGGCTACACTCTCATCAATCTCTCATTTGCTAGCCTCCACCATCTGCACTCAATATCTCCTACCATCTCCATGAATGAAGTAGCTGAAGCCTCCAGCCTCACCGGGAGCAATCTCCGGCAACAGGAGCCCCCTTCGCCGCCGTCGAAGCCGGATCGGAACCTTACCTCGCCTCGACACCGGAGGACCTCTTTGCGTAGCCTCCCCTCTGTTTTCCCTTCATCTCGAAGAGCTGCAACAGGTCGTCGGGTCACTGCCGCCTTCGACGCTTTGCACCACCGGAGGAAGCCATCAGAGCCGTCGTCTCCAGCCTCTACCCTTGCCGGCGCAGCCCTCAATCGCTGCCTGCGCAGCCCTCAACCGCCGCCTGCGCAACCAGCACTTGCCCTGTGCTGTTTTCCCTCGCCTGCCCTAGCGCCGGAGTCTGCAGCCGCCAGGAACGCCCCCGCAGCTCCGCCGCCTTGCCTCGCCGCTACTGGAGCCTTGTCGGAGAGGATCTCTACAGAAGCTCCCTGTTGGCCGCCGCTGCTCCTTCCCTTCCCCAGCCCTGCGCGAGATCAATTGGCATATCGGGTTAATGAAACCCTTTTCGTGATATTAAAATCGGCCCCTCAACTTTTGGTATAATTACAAATATGACCCATTACTTTGTATTTACAGTTTTGACCCAAAGTTTTGGAAATTGCTGATATAACCTTTATGGAATTAATTACAGATTTGGCCCATAAAATTTAATTGCAGTTTATGATCCATATTTATGAAATTGTATGAATTGCCCCGGAAAATGTGTTAGCGGGTTTTAACATTGGATTTTAATTGTCGGGATATGCTTATATTTATATCTACCATATATATTATTCCCTTGTTGGATTTATTTCGGATTTATGGCCCGGAGGTTTATTGGCGGATTATGACCAAGTTTCTAAAATTGTATAAATTTTCCCGGAAAGTATTTAAGCGGTTTTAACCTTGGTTTTGAAAACGAGTTTTACCTTAGATTTTACATAAGTTATATATTCCGTTCAAATTTAGCATATAAGCTAAATTTGTTTAGCTTTGGTGTTAGGACCGGAAGTGCCCCGATAAAGGCCAACGATTCCAATCTCGACATCCGTAGATCGACTTCCGTCTTTTGACGTTGTGTGAGTATTCTTTCCCTTGGATCTAGTTATGTTAAGTTTTAGTATCATGCTAGGATGGATCTAGCATAACTTAGAGTTAATGCCAAGTAGTGGCTTTGGACCTTAGGTGAGTTTTGAAGATTTATGATCGTTATAAGGCTTGAGGTGTTGATGTTTCTTGTGAGGATTGTAGGGCGTTGAGTGTTTGGGTTGCTCTTGTGAGCTTATGAAGGTTGAGATTATGGTTGTATGATCTTGTTGAGATTGTGGAGACTAGGACGAGAGTATCCTAGCATGTGTTGTGTTGGTTATGACCTTGTGAGATCGTGAGGATTAGGAGTTGTTATCCTATCATGGTTATGGTTTATGATCTTGCGAGATCATTGGGACTAGAAGTCTAAGGACTTCTAGCATGTGAGAGAGATGTTGATTGTGTGCCTTGTTTTGACCAGGCGTTGAGTGCCTTCCTACGGGAAGTTGAGAGCGGTGGTTAGCGGGATTATCTTTGGGACAAGGTAAGTCTCCGGACTTACTTAGCTCGTATTCCTTGTATTAGCATTGGTGTGTGTTTGGTGGTGTGTGTTTATTCCTTATCGTTTATAACAACTAAACCGGTAATAGGACTACCGACCCTATATTATTTTGGCCCAAGTGTATGATAACGGGCGGTGACATCATCTGCCTAGCTCTTGCGAGAGTCTAGGAGGTTCTTGGCGACTAGCCCGTGCTGGTTAGACGGTCGGAGGCATCCGCACCATTCCATGCCGGTAAGTAGGGACCGAGGCGGGACCACGGTGGTCTCGTGTCACAAAACTAAGTTGAATTAGAACGGGATATGACTTAATAATAAGAAGATAATAAACCGGAATTGTGTGCTTTGAGAATGTTGTGTATTTATGATGATTTACTTGTGTTTGTGCCTTTCCCATTGATTCTAATGCTTCGAATATGAGCTAACGGTTTTATACCGACTGTTGTAGATTGCATTGCAGGTTAGGATTGCGGCCGAGAGATCCGGAAGAGTGGGCAGCCGGGGTTCCGTACATTTTAGGATTGGGTTTTGGGATGGAGTCGAGTTTGAGTATTGTGTTTATTGTATGTTTTATGGCGTTAGCCTTTGGGGTTGTATTTTCGGCTGAAGTCCTTTGTTGTATTCTTTCGGGTTTTTCTTTTCATTGCATAAAAATGTATTTCGGTTTTGGCCTTTATTTGTGCCTTGTTGCAAGATCCGGTGAAATTGTTGTCAAGCTAAGGGTCGGGACCCATTGTGAGGTCCCAACCCGTAGCATCCCGAGTCCCGCGGATTTGGGGTGTTACTAAAAGTGGTATCAGAGCCCTAGGTTGACAACAATGGCACTCGCAATCTTCTCAAAGCTGAATAAGGAATAAACAGAACCCCACGGGTTCTGAAATTTCGTTTTCAAAATCACATGCATGAGTCGGGGTAGAATGTACGGACCACCACTCCTTCCGCGGATCTCGGCAGCTTAGTTTATTGGATTTTGATATGTATATATATGTATATATAGTAGTATATGTGGATTGTAGTTGCATGATGGACGTGATTATATGTATAGTATATATGTGGACTATAAAATATGCTTTGGACTTGTTATGTATATTAGTGACATGGCCTTATATAGATATATGCTTATATATGTTGTATGATAGGATTTGATTAGCTGTTGGACCTTGTATTGTTGTAATGGATTTCTAGATGTGTTATATTAGTAGTGATATGGACATAGGACCTATATAGTCGTTTATGCGGATTCTTATTATATATAGTAGTAGATAGTACAAGACCTAATATAAAATATGATAGTAAGATATCATTACCTTTAAGGCGACGTTATTGTCTTGAGATAACATTCATATGTAGAGGAGTACGCTCAAGTATCGAGTTGAGTGTTTTGTGCTGACGAACACCATGAAGTTTATAGGATTCCCATAAAAGGGTGTCGAAGAGGAGGACTAGAGATGACGTAAATGAAGGACAACCAAGAAAAAGAAAACTCGAGATAACTTAAAAGAAATCGAGATGGAGACCATACAAGAAAAAGGAGTAACATTAATGTGTGGAAGTGGTTCCAAGGAAGCCATGCTCAAACGACGACGATACCAATGAAGATAACGAACTTAAGTTCTTCAAGATAGGACAACTAAAGATATGAATCGAGGAGGAGAGGGATGTATTCTAACAAGGTTAAAGGCGGTGTTCCATTACAAGAAGTGAAGTTTTTCTTAGGTGCTCCTAAGGTGTGGAGTCAAGATGAGAAAAGTGATCGAACGATATGTGAAAGATGAGAGATACCGTAAGTTAAGCTTACGAGGTACCATTAAGTGAAGAGTCAATACTACGAGAGTTATGAGATGAATTGCATGGTGGGATTCACGTTGAGTTGACCGGTTTCATTATGACGATGAGACTAAGAAACACCAAAAAGGAGGAAGTGTGTATAAATGATGATCCCAAGAAGGTGAAAGACAAAACAAGGTGCTTTGATCGAAAGACTTAAGATACCAACCAAGAGAAACGCGAGTGGATGCTAGCTAGTGCTATAATATATAGGAGGGTGCACTTGAAAGACATCAAGGAAGAACGGTTAAGTCTATGAAAGAGAGTTATATGAAACAACAAGGCAAAGATGATATAGTTATCTTAGAGAAGTGGAAGGAAGCGTGGAACGTAGAAAGAGTTAAGGAAGGGTGTGAAGAGTGAAATGAGCAAGTGAAGTTTAAGACAGAGTACCCTGAGAGGGTAGCCTTCAGTAGTATGGTAACATGAAGGGTAAGAAGAATGGTAAGTCATTGACATTGGAGAAGGTCAGTTATAAGCTATTTGGTGACAGCCAAGAACGCACGTGTGCGGGTTGGCTATCGATGAGCGTAGATGAGAAGAGTAGGCAAGACAATGGAATGAAGGATCGGTAACAAGAGCTTGGAGAATTTCCGGTGGTTCGGTGTAAGTAGCGAGGAAGTATGACAACTAAGTACAATTATCTTAATCAAGTAATATTGCATGGGATCAAGCGAGTGAACGTATCAGACCTCCCGGGGAGTGATTGTAATGATCTTGTGTGACTTTCTTAGGTCATGGGATTGACATATGGGGAATGACATGGATCAGAACTTTTAAAGTTTGATTAAGGTGAAGAGAACTAGTAGAAACAAGAGGAAAGTAAGGCTTCTATTGTTGTTGTGCGTAAAGGGGACGCATGGTATTTTTGTTCTAATGAATGAATGGTATGTTTTTGCAAGAAAAAGCTGAGTCAGATGTTTCAGACACACATGGAAGAGTCATGGTAGCTATGGCGCGAAAAGGAGGACCTAAATTAGGGGCAACGTTACAAGCTTAGAGTTATGATGTTAGTGCTGGGTGGAGTTATGAGTTGAATACTTCAATGATGTTGGTAGGGGGATATTAACCTAGCATTCTTCACAAGGCATACCGGTACGGTTGTGAAGTTGTGTTTGGAATACCATGAGATGTATAAGGTGACCAACAAGAATAGGAGAAGATTTAAGTTTTGAAGTTTGAAGTCGTTGTGAGATGTACAAGAAGTACATGAAAGATTGAGGTTAGAACCTCTACGGTCGACTGGACGTTACATAAGGAAAGGGAGTAAGTTCTACACCTACTCGAAGGAATGATGCAAGCTTTGGTAGAATACGAAGAAGGTAATACTAATATGTTATAAGGCGTGATTAAGTCCTGCAGTTAGGACCTTCATGACTTCACATAAGTGTGAAATCTTAAAAAGATTATTAGAGCAAGTCTCCCGAGTTCCGGAGATGAAGGATCTTCGAAAGAGGACGGTGAACATTGCAGCTAAAGAAGTGTTAACCACGTGTTCGATGGACGCCACCCTAACAGATTGGGGTGGACCGCTTGTCAAGCGTTGGGACTAGGTTGTGCCGGTCATTACGATATGAGATGGGTATAGAAAAGATGGAACCCGGAATAGATCGGATTCCAATGCATCGGAAGGTGAATTTTACCATTAAGCTTGATTTGGAGTTCATATTGGAAGTATATCTTGAACTCTCGATTTGAAGTTCATATTGGAAGTTATCTTGAACTATTGATTTGAAGGTTTTATTGAAATATATCTTCAACTCTTGATTTGAAGTTATTATGAGAACACCAGAATTGTTGTGAAAAAAGACAAACAGTTCTCTCCATTTGAACATCGATTACCTTGAGTCGAACAAAATAATAGTAAAGGAAAAGTATTCCTTACAACGAATGGATGATCTATTCGATCGGTTACAAGGGTTGATAGTCTCTTATGAGAATGATTTAAGGTCTGATTGTCACCAGTTGAGAATTCGAGTATGAGATATTGCAAATACGGCATTCCGGACAAACCATAGTCACAACGAGTTGTAAAGATTCCATAGGGGCTTACTAATGTCCGAATAAGATATTTTGGTCTACTCTCGAGAAGAGAGAAATTGTATGACCAGTTGTCTTGAGATGACAACCCCCGAAGGATGTGAAAGAAGTTACAAGATTTCTTGGATGTGCCGGTCATTCCCGGATGGGTGGAGGGATCCTCCAAAGTAATAGCATCAATGGCTAACCTACTTTGGAAGACAAAGGAGTTTTGAAAATGAACAAAGGTCACAAGAGTTGTTAAGAGTTAATAAAAGAGTCGTTGAGCAATTGTCTTGACATTTCCTCAAGTTATGAGGGATTTAGTGTTGTACAAGTGATTCTTCAAGACAAGGTCTTGATCGAATATTGAGGAGCGACGTAAAAGTAATAGCATACGTGACTCGTTAGTAGAAGCAGTGTGAAGTGAAGTACTTCCTTCATCACTAGGAACTTGCAACTTGCAACAAGAATTGGGGAAGCATAACATCAAGTTTTGTTCGACAAGAACCAAATCCAACGGTGTAAATTGGGAATTCGATCTTCTTTGTTAGAGACAAGCAAAGAAGAACCATAATGGAAGTGATGTATTGAGAAAGACCCGAAAAAGGAAGTGGAGTTCCGATATATCGGACCTTGTTGAGATCTTACTGCGAGATGGAGAAGTGGCTTACAAGTTGGTGTTGCTACCTAGAGTAGAGTATGTCCACCCGGTGTTTCATGTGTGTCAATTGAGAGAGTACATACATGACTCGAGACATGTTGTTAGTCATTAGAGTCTAGTGGCGAACGAGGGACTGATGGGGCTACCTGGCAAACGAAGGATAGTATCTTTAGTTGAGTTTTACGCGGAGCTAGTACCATCGATATAATCGACGGGTTAGACCTAGTTCTTCCTTTGGTTGAGTTATTTGCATGTGTGATGTATGTGTAGTTTTGCCCTATGCGGGAATGTGTTATATGAGTTGATTATTTTGCGGTGGTAGTTCGAGTGGATTGTGTATATAGAATAGAAGGTTTAATCCTTCTTAGTTGAGAGTTCATACCTCGGCCTTAGGGACCGAGAAGTTCGGCGTAAGGCAAGTTTCGGGACGAAACTTGTTTTTAGGGGGATCTGATGTAACGTCCCAGTTTTTAGGCGCGTATGCGATATTTATTTTTCGGCCCTTATTGGTATTTTAATATCTTGAATATGTTTTACGAGTATTTTACGTCGTAAAATTTACTTTTACGGGTATATATTTATAGTGATATATTATCGGTATTTTAAGTATGATTGAAATCTCGTAATTATTCGAGATTGAAATATACGTCGCAAAGTATATTTTGCAGGTTTAAGTTTATGTATTCGATCTACATATATTACCATATTTTATTTCTCGAAAAAGTTTGGAAATATTTTCCGATCCAAAAATCCCGTTCCGATCAAGTTTAGTTTACCTTCTTTAAATTTTATTTTATCTCATATTTATTTTGACTTTTCTTTTCTCCCCTTTCTTTATTTCTTTTCCCCTTCCTGACATGACCTTGCCAGCTTGTCTAGATGCCTTGCCGCCCTCTACCTGTTCTAGCCTGGAACCTATCCGACCCCTCGACCCTCTACTCTTCATTCCGGCTGCCCCTTTGTTACACTCAACCCACTGTCTCTCTTCACCTCCCTCGGATCACTCCTCTCAACCTCACCTCTCCTCTCAAGGCTACACTCTCATCAATCTCTCATTTGCTAGCCTCCACCATCTGCACTCAATATCTCCTACCATCTCCATGAATGAAGTAGCTGAAGCCTCCAGCCTCACCGGGAGCAATCTCCGGCAACAGGAGCCCCCTTCGCCGCCGTCGAAGCCGGATCGGAACCTTACCTCGCCTCGACACCGGAGGACCTCTTTGCGTAGCCTCCCCTCTGTTTTCCCTTCATCTCGAAGAGCTGCAACAGGTCGTCGGGTCACTGCCGCCTTCGACGCTTTGCACCACCGGAGGAAGCCATCAGAGCCGTCGTCTCCAGCCTCTACCCTTGCCGGCGCAGCCCTCAATCGCTGCCTGCGCAGCCCTCAACCGCCGCCTGCGCAACCAGCACTTGCCCTGTGCTGTTTTCCCTCGCCTGCCCTAGCGCCGGAGTCTGCAGCCGCCAGGAACGCCCCCGCAGCTCCGCCGCCTTGCCTCGCCGCTACTGGAGCCTTGTCGGAGAGGATCTCTACAGAAGCTCCCTGTTGGCCGCCGCTGCTCCTTCCCTTCCCCAGCCCTGCGCGAGATCAATTGGCATATCGGGTTAATGAAACCCTTTTCGTGATATTAAAATCGGCCCCTCAACTTTTGGTATAATTACAAATATGACCCATTACTTTGTATTTACAGTTTTGACCCAAAGTTTTGGAAATTGCTGATATAACCTTTATGGAATTAATTACAGATTTGGCCCATAAAATTTAATTGCAGTTTATGATCCATATTTATGAAATTGTATGAATTGCCCCGGAAAATGTGTTAGCGGGTTTTAACATTGGATTTTAATTGTCGGGATATGCTTATATTTATATCTACCATATATATTATTCCCTTGTTGGATTTATTTCGGATTTATGGCCCGGAGGTTTATTGGCGGATTATGACCAAGTTTCTAAAATTGTATAAATTTTCCCGGAAAGTATTTAAGCGGTTTTAACCTTGGTTTTGAAAACGAGTTTTACCTTAGATTTTACATAAGTTATATATTCCGTTCAAATTTAGCATATAAGCTAAATTTGTTTAGCTTTGGTGTTAGGACCGGAAGTGCCCCGATAAAGGCCAACGATTCCAATCTCGACATCCGTAGATCGACTTCCGTCTTTTGACGTTGTGTGAGTATTCTTTCCCTTGGATCTAGTTATGTTAAGTTTTAGTATCATGCTAGGATGGATCTAGCATAACTTAGAGTTAATGCCAAGTAGTGGCTTTGGACCTTAGGTGAGTTTTGAAGATTTATGATCGTTATAAGGCTTGAGGTGTTGATGTTTCTTGTGAGGATTGTAGGGCGTTGAGTGTTTGGGTTGCTCTTGTGAGCTTATGAAGGTTGAGATTATGGTTGTATGATCTTGTTGAGATTGTGGAGACTAGGACGAGAGTATCCTAGCATGTGTTGTGTTGGTTATGACCTTGTGAGATCGTGAGGATTAGGAGTTGTTATCCTATCATGGTTATGGTTTATGATCTTGCGAGATCATTGGGACTAGAAGTCTAAGGACTTCTAGCATGTGAGAGAGATGTTGATTGTGTGCCTTGTTTTGACCAGGCGTTGAGTGCCTTCCTACGGGAAGTTGAGAGCGGTGGTTAGCGGGATTATCTTTGGGACAAGGTAAGTCTCCGGACTTACTTAGCTCGTATTCCTTGTATTAGCATTGGTGTGTGTTTGGTGGTGTGTGTTTATTCCTTATCGTTTATAACAACTAAACCGGTAATAGGACTACCGACCCTATATTATTTTGGCCCAAGTGTATGATAACGGGCGGTGACATCATCTGCCTAGCTCTTGCGAGAGTCTAGGAGGTTCTTGGCGACTAGCCCGTGCTGGTTAGACGGTCGGAGGCATCCGCACCATTCCATGCCGGTAAGTAGGGACCGAGGCGGGACCACGGTGGTCTCGTGTCACAAAACTAAGTTGAATTAGAACGGGATATGACTTAATAATAAGAAGATAATAAACCGGAATTGTGTGCTTTGAGAATGTTGTGTATTTATGATGATTTACTTGTGTTTGTGCCTTTCCCATTGATTCTAATGCTTCGAATATGAGCTAACGGTTTTATACCGACTGTTGTAGATTGCATTGCAGGTTAGGATTGCGGCCGAGAGATCCGGAAGAGTGGGCAGCCGAGGTTCCGTACATTTTAGGATTGGGTTTTGGGATGGAGTCGAGTTTGAGTATTGTGTTTATTGTATGTTTTATGGCGTTAGCCTTTGGGGTTGTATTTTCGGCTGAAGTCCTTTGTTGTATTCTTTCGGGTTTTTCTTTTCATTGCATAAAAATGTATTTCGGTTTTGGCCTTTATTTGTGCCTTGTTGCAAGATCCGGTGAAATTGTTGTCAAGCTAAGGGTCGGGACCCATTGTGAGGTCCCAACCCGTAGCATCCCGAGTCCCGCGGATTTGGGGTGTTACAACTCGAGCTCCTCTCCTCACGAGCCGGCCTACAGCTTCCTTCGACCTCGATTCCTTCTGCAAGATTGCTACTGATTTCGATCCTCCGGGATCTCCATCTGTAACGTCGCCTCTCCTCTTCCTTTTCCACTGGCTGTCGCCACCACCGGAAAGTGGTCGAACCGGAGAACCCTCGTCTTCGAAGCCGAAGAGTCGCAGCCCATTTCTTCTCTCTCACCTGTGTAACCGGCCCTCAAACCGTCTGCAGCAACTCACCTTCGGGCCCCCTGTGTTGCACCTCCACCAGCAGCCAAGGAGAAGGGTCGCCGCCTTCTCTGCACCACCGCTAATCGCCGGGATGGTCCGGAACCAGTGCCGCCTACCCTCGCCGCCCTGCCTTGGCCCTCCTCGCTGTTGGGACGCCTTCGCCCTTGCCTACCGCCGCCGACCTGTTTCTCTTTCACAGAGAACATGAGCATCAGATGTAAAAACCCTATTTACTAAATTAAATCGGACCCCCTTAATTTGTGCTTAATTACGGAATGTACCCACCTTTATATATTTACATATTTAACCCACAGTTTGAAATCTTGCATTTATATCCTTTATTGAAAAATTACAGATTATGGCCCTTATTTATGTTTTCGGAATATGACCCAAGTTTATGAATTTGTTCATCTTTGCCCTAAAAATGAATTTGTCAATTTTAAACTCGGGTTTAAATTAGGGGATATTCTTATATTTGTATATACTACATATTATGCCTTTGTTGGATTAATCGCGGTTTATGGAAAAGATTTTATTGTCGGTATTAACCTGGTTTTGAAACCGAGTTTTCCTTAGATTTATAAACGTTAAATCTTCCATTCAAATTTAGCGTATAAGCTAAATTTGTTTAGCCTTGGTTTTAGGTTCGGGAGCACACCGATAATGGCCCATCGAATGCATTCTCGGCATCCTTAGATCGTCTTCCGTCTTTTGACGTCATGTGAGTACCCTCTCCCCCGAGCTTATGAACTTACCTCGTTTTAGTTATGTATAGTATTAGTATCATGCTAGGTTGGATCTAGCATAACTTAGAGTGAATACCAAGTAGTGGTTATGGATCTTAGGTGAGTTTTGTGGATTGTGAAATGTTGTAAGGCTTGAGGGGTTGATATTATCTTGTGAGGTTGTTTATGGATTTAAGTTATATGGATGATCTTGTGAGCGTTTTGAGGCTCGAGGTGGGGTTGTATGATCTTGCGGGATTTTGGAGTTTAGGTTTGACTTATCCTAGTTGCGTTGTGAGTTATGATCTTGCGAGATCCGGGGATTTAGAAGTCTTAGGATTTCTAGCTTGTGTTGAGTGTGATGTGAGCATGAGGGATTCTAGGATGCGACCCTAGAATTGAGAGACAAATGGTCTTGCATAGATCATTTGTATAGAAGTCTAAGACTTCTATTGTGCGTGAGTTGTTGTTGATATAGTTATCTTCTTGTGAGCAGGTTAAGGGCTTCCTCCCTAAGGAAGCGAGAGTGTTGTGAGTTGAGTGTGGTGACGAGGTAAGTCTCCGGACTTACTTAGCTCGTATTCTATGTATTAGATTCGATGCGTGTTTGGTGGTGTGTGTTTTATTGCTTTCATTATAACTTATAAACCGGAATAGGATTACCGACCTTTATATATTATTTGGCCCAAGTGTATGATAACGGGTGGTGACAACTTGTCTAGCTCTTGCGTAGAGCTAGGAGGTTCTTGGCGACTAGCCCGTGTGGTTAGATGGTCGGAGGCATCCGTACCATTCCATGCGGTAAGTGGGGACCGAGGCGAGTTTCGGGAGATTCTCGTGTCACAAAAGAAGTTGAATTAGAACGGGATATGACCTTAATAATAAAAAGATAATAAACCGGCCTTGTGTGTTTTGAGCATGTTATGTGTTATGTTGAAGTATGTGTGTATGTGCCTTCACCTTGCTTCTAATGCTGCGAATATTAGCTAACGGTTTTATACCGATTGTTGTAGATTGCCTTGCAGGTTAGGAATGCGGCCGAGAGATCCGGAAGAGTGGGCAGCCGGGGTTCCGTACATTTTAGGAGTGGTTTTGGTTGGAGTCGGGTTGTGTTTTATTATTCGTTTATTATGTTTGTATGTCGCGTGTTGGCGTTTAGTCTTGGAGTCGTATTTTTCGGCTGAAGTCCTTTGTTGTATTCTTTCGGGTTTTCTTTTCATTACATTGCATAAAAATGTATTTCGGTTTTGGCCTTTATTTGTGCCTTGTTGCAAGATCCGGTGAAATTGTTGTCAAGCTAAGGGTCGGGACCCATTGTGAGGTCCCAACCCGTAGCATCCCGAGTCCCGCGGATTCGGGGTGTTACAAAAGTGGTATCAGAGCCCTTAGGTTGACAACAATGGCACTCGCAATCTTCTAGAGGCCGAATAAGGAATAAACAGAACCCCACAGGTTCTGAGTTTTCGTTTTCAAAATCACATGCATGAGTCGGGATAGAATGTACGGACCACCACTTCTTCCGCGGATCTCGGCAACATAGTTTATTGGATTTTAGTATATATATATATATGTATATATATGTAGATATGTAGATATGTATCGTGGACTTAGGATGTTTTTGGGTTATTATTGTATGTGGATTGTAGTTACATGATGGACATGATTTATGTGTATAGTTGTATATGTGAATGATTATATGTTTTGGACTTTGTATTGTTGTAATGGAATGCTGAATGCTTGGTATTAGTAGTAATATGGACTTAGGACTTATATAGTTATGGATATGTATTCCTGTTATATATAGTAGCATATGGAGATATAAGACCTTTTAGCTGAGATGCTATTACGATATCATCGCCCTTGGACAACGTCGTTTTACATAGGATAGTGTACATACGAGGACGAATATGCTCAAGTATCGAGTTGAGAGCTATGCTCGGGCGAACACCTTGGAGTTCTTGTACTCCTTTAAGAGGATGTAGAAGAGGAGGAGCAGAGATGACATAACCAAAGGACAAACAAGTGGAAGAAAAATCCGAGACGACTTAAGAGAAATCGAGATGGAGAGCATACAAGAAAAAGGAGAGACACAAAGGTGTGGAAGTGGTTACAAAGAAGTCACGATTAGGAAGACAACGAGACCAATAGGGATAACAACCATAAGTTCTTCAAGAAGACGCGTGGACAACTAAAGATGCGAATCGAGGAGGAGAGCGATACATTCTAACAAGGTTAAAGGTGACATTCTATTAAGATGTGAAGTTTTCTTTAGACGCTCCTAAGCATTTGAGTCAAGACGAGAAGAGTGATTGAACCATTTGTTAAAGATTAAAGATACCGTAAGTTAAGCTTACAAGGTACCAAAAAAGTAAAGTTTCAACATTCCTAGAGTTATGAGAAGAAGGGCATGATGGGGATTCACGTGGAGTTGACCGATTTCCATTATGATGATAAGACTAAGAAACGCCAAGATGGAGGAAGTGTGTATAAATGATGATCCCAAGAAGATGAAAGAGAAAACGAGGAGCTTTGATCGAGAGACTTATGATACCAACCTAGAGGAACGCAAGTGGATGCTAGCTAGTGCTATAATATTTGGGAGGGTAATCTTGAAAGACATCAAAGAAGAATGGTTAATTCTATGAAAGGGAATTATATCAAAGGAAGCGTGGAATGTAGAAAGAGTTAAAGAAGGGTGTGAAGAGTGAAATGAGCAAGTGAAGTTTAAGACACAGTACCCTGAGAGGGTAGCCTTCAGGAGTATGGTAACATCGAGGGTAAGAAGAATGGTGAGCCTGTGGACTTGGAGAAGGTCAGCTATAAGCTAATCGGCGATAGTCGAGAACGTGCATGGGTTGGTTGGCTATGGAAGAGTATAGATGAGAAGAGTAACCAAGAGCGTGGATTATAAAGAAACAGTAATAAGAACTTGGAACATTCGTGATGGTTGAATGTCAGTAACAAGGAGGTGTATTAACGGAAGCATAAACGTCTTAAGCAAGTAGCATTTTATCGATTCCAACAAATGATGGTAACGTACCTCGTGGGGAAGGATTGTAACGATATGGTGCGACCTTCTTAGGTCATGGGATGGTCATATGGGGGAACAACACGGATCATGATAAGGGGAACTAGAAGGGCGAAGAGGAAGGTAAGTCTTCTAGAGTTTTGAGGGTAAAGGGAGAGTATATAAAGGAGGTATGATATGTCTGTTCAAAGGTTATGGATGTCATGTTTTTGCGAGCGAAAGCTAAGTCAAGATTTTTGCGACTCGCATGGCGAAGCCATAGTGGCTATAACGTGAAACGAGGAACCTGGATTAGGGCAACGCTACAAGTTTAGAGTTATGATGTTAGTACTTGATGGCGTTATAAGTGGATCTTTCGGTGATTGTGGATGGGGAACTCCGCCTAAAGTTTAGAGTTATGAAGTTGTTCTTGGAATACCAAGAGATGCATAAGGTGACCAACAAGAGAAAGAGGGGACTGAAGTTTTGAAGTTCGATGTTATTATGAGATGTACAAGACGTACATGAAAGATTGAGGTTAGAGCCTCTATGGTCGGTTGACGTTGCATAAGGAAATGAAGTGTAAGGTTCTACACCTACTTGAAGAAATGACGTCTAGGGTGAAAGCTTAGGTAGAACACGAGGAGTTCCTCCCATATGTTGGGATGTCAGAGGAAGGGAAGAAGATTGTATCGATTTTTTTTATATGGCATGATTGAGTCTTGTAGTTAGGACTTTGGTGACTGAACACATGCGAGAGGTCAAGAGATGTTATTATCGCCTTTCTTTTAAAAGTAAAAAGAAGGATTAAACTGAACTATTGCTTAACCAAGACTTCAAGAGTCGGAAGACCCGAGCAAGTTCCACGAGTTCGGAAAATGAGGGATTTGTAAAAGAAAGACGGTCAACATTGTAGCTACAATGGAACATTACACGTGTGGAAGGATGTCACCCCAATTGATGGGGGTGGACCACTTGTCAAGGGTAGGAGCAGGTTGTGTCAGTTATTACGATATATGATTGGTAGAGAAAAGATGGAACCCGAGATGACACGGATTCCAACGAATTAGAATGTGGATGTTACTTCTAAGATTGATTTGGGATCAACTTCCATTTCCAAGGCGCCGTACAAATGACATCAACAAATGATACTCGTGAAGTTACTCAAATTAAAGAAGAAATTGAAGGAGCAATTGCAATTGCAAGCTCTTGACGATAAGGGTTCGTCAATACACTACATGGAGAACTTGGAAGTATATCTTGAACTCTTGATTTGAAGTTCACGTTAGAAGATATCTTGAACTCTTGATTTGAAGTTCATGTTGAGATATATCTTGCATTCTTGATTTGAAGATGTTATCAAGAACACCGGTTTGCGAAAAGAGAGACGATTATCTCTGCTTTTACATCAATTACCGTGAGTTGAACAAGATAATGGTGGAAGACAAGTATCCCTTACAACGAATTGACAATTTACTCGATCGGTCACGAGGGTCAGTAGTCGCTCCTAAATTGATTTAAGGTCTGATTGCCACCAATTGAGAATTCGGGATCAAGATATTGCAAATACGACATTCCGTACAAGATATGGTCACCATGAGCCTGTGGTGATGTCATTTGGGCTTACTAATGCCTATAAGATATTTTGGTCTACTCTCGAAGAAGAGAGAAGTTGTATGAAAGTTGTCTCCGATTGCAAACCCCGAAGTATGGGAAGAAGTTACAAGTTTTCTTAGATGTGTTGATCATTACCGGATTTGTGGAGAGATTTTCCAAAGTAACAACACCTATGGCTAACCTACTCCGGATGAAAATGAAATAGTGAGTAGGACGAAGATTGACAAAATATTTGTTGAGAGTTAAAAGAAGATTTATTGGTGCAACTGTTTTGAAACTGCCTTGAGGTATGATGGGCTTGAAGTGTACAAGTGATTCTCCAAGACATGGTCTTGATTGGGTATTGAGGAACGATGTAAAAGTAATAGCATACGTGTCTTGTTAGTCGAAGCAATGTCAAGTTAATTACTTCCTTCATTCCTTAGAGCTGCGACAAGAATTGATGAAATGGAACATTAAAGTTTGGTTTGACAAGAACCAAAGCCAATAGTGTAAAATTGGAAGTTCGATCTTCTTTGATAGAGAAATAAAAGGGAAAATAATGGAGATGTTGCATCGAAGCCGAGAAGGAAGCTGAGTTCCGATATATTGACCTTTCTGAGATCTTAGCGCGAGTTGGAAAAGTGTCTTATAAGTTGGCGTTGCCGCCAAGAGTAGAGAGGGTTCACCCGGTGTTTCATGTGTATCAATCTAGGAAGTACAATTATAACTCGAGTAGTTTTGCGATCTTGTTGAGTTAGTGGCGTCGTAGAGCCGATGAGGCTACTTATGAAACAAATGATAGCATCTTTGGTTGACTTTTACGCGAATCTAGTAGCATCGATAGAATCATCAGGTTAGACCTAGTTCTTCTCTTGGTTGAGTTATGTGCATGTGTGAAATTATATGTAGTTTTGCCCCGTGCGGGAATGTGCTATATGATTTGATATATCTTGCAATGGTAGTTCGAGTAGCTTATATGTGTAGATTAGAATGTCTAAGCCTTCTTAGTGTGAGAGTTCATACCTCGGCCTTAGGAACCGAGAAGTTTGGCGTATTGCAAGTTTCGGGACGAAACTTGTTTTTAGGGGGATCTAATGTAACGCCCCAAATTTTGGCGCGTTTGTGATTTTTATTCCTTCCGGCTTTTATCGATATATATTAGATCAAATATTTTTTTTTACGAGTATTTTCACGTGGTAAATTATACTTTATGAGTTTATATATATATATATATATATATATATATATATATATATATATATAATATATATATTCCGTATTTTATTTTACGGAAAAGTTTAGGAGTTTTCCGATTCACAAATCCCGTTCCGTATATTTTGATCGAGTTCATTTCCTTTTTCCTATTTCTTTCCTCTCTTATTTTTTTTTGGTGCCAGCTCCTTGTTTCGGAGCCTTGTTTGGTTACCTCTCCCCGCCCATGCTAGCTCTGAACAACTGCAGCCCTACAAAGTATATGTGACCCCTCGTCTCTGCCTCCCCTCTGTTTCTTTGTACCTTTCACGCAAGCCTGCTCCATCCTTCTATGATCTGCTTCGTCAAGCATAGCAGCAAGCACTCCCCTCTCCCTGTTTCTCTCTGTCGTCTCTTCTTAGCCTTCATCTCCCATTGTTCTACTTCTTCCTCACCTATAACAACAAAGCAGTGACAGCCCTCCTCATTGTCGACCTGGATCACTTGCCCAACGCCTGAGCCAACTAGAGCCTCGCATCCCTCCACGCCAGCCTCCCCTCACCAGCCCACTCGAGCTCCTCTCCTCACGAGCCGGCCTACAGCTTCCTTCGACCTCGATTCCTTCTGCAAGATTGCTACTGATTTCGATCCTCCGGGATCTCCATCTGTAACGTCGCCTCTCCTCTTCCTTTTCCACTGGCTGTCGCCACCACCGGAAAGTGGTCGAACCGGAGAACCCTCGTCTTCGAAGCCGAAGAGTCGCAGCCCATTTCTTCTCTCTCACCTGTGTAACCGGCCCTCAAACTGTCTGCAGCAACTCACCTTCGGGCCCCCTGTGTTGCACCTCCACCAGCAGCCAAGGAGAAGGGTCGCCGCCTTCTCTGCACCACCGCTAATCGCCGGGATGGTCCGGAACCAGTGCCGCCTACCCTCGCCGCCCTGCCTTGGCCCTCCTCGCTGTTGGGACGCCTTCGCCCTTGCCTACCGCCGCCGACCTGTTTCTCTTTCACAGAGAACATGAGCATCAGATGTAAAAACCCTATTTACTAAATTAAATCGGACCCCCTTAATTTGTGCTTAATTACGGAATGTACCCACCTTTATATATTTACATATTTAACCCACAGTTTGAAATCTTGCATTTATATCCTTTATTGAAAAATTACAGATTATGGCCCTTATTTATGTTTTCGGAATATGACCCAAGTTTATGAATTTGTTCATCTTTGCCCTAAAAATGAATTTGTCAATTTTAAACTCGGGTTTAAATTAGGGGATATTCTTATATTTGTATATACTACATATTATGCCTTTGTTGGATTAATCGCGGTTTATGGAAAAGATTTTATTGTCGGTATTAACCTGGTTTTGAAACCGAGTTTTCCTTAGATTTATAAACGTTAAATCTTCCATTCAAATTTAGCGTATAAGCTAAATTTGTTTAGCCTTGGTTTTAGGTTCGGGAGCACACCGATAATGGCCCATCGAATGCATTCTCGGCATCCTTAGATCGATTTCCGTCTTTTGACGTCATGTGAGTACCCTCTCCCCCGAGCTTATGATCTTACCTCGTTTTAGTTATGTATAGTATTAGTATCATGCTAGGTTGGATCTAGCATAACTTAGAGTGAATACCAAGTAGTGGTTATGGATCTTAGGTGAGTTTTGTGGATTGTGAAATGTTGTAAGGCTTGAGGGGTTGATATTATCTTGTGAGGTTGTTTATGGATTTAAGTTATATGGATGATCTTGTGAGCGTTTTGAGGCTCGAGGTGGGGTTGTATGATCTTGCGGGATTTTGGAGTTTAGGTTTGACTTATCCTAGTTGCGTTGTGAGTTATGATCTTGCGAGATCCGGGGATTTAGAAGTCTTAGGATTTCTAGCTTGTGTTGAGTGTGATGTGAGCATGAGGGATTCTAGGATGCGACCCTAGAATTGAGAGACAAATGGTCTTGCATAGATCATTTGTATAGAAGTCTAAGACTTCTATTGTGCGTGAGTTGTTGTTGATATAGTTATCTTCTTGTGAGCAGGTTAAGGGCTTCCTCCCTAAGGAAGCGAGAGTGTTGTGAGTTGAGTGTGGTGACGAGGTAAGTCTCCGGACTTACTTAGCTCGTATTCTATGTATTAGATTCGATGCGTGTTTGGTGGTGTGTGTTTTATTGCTTTCATTATAACTTATAAACCGGAATAGGATTACGGACCTTTATATATTATTTGGCCCAAGTGTATGATAACGGGTGGTGACAACTTGTCTAGCTCTTGCGTAGAGCTAGGAGGTTCTTGGCGACTAGCCCGTGTGGTTAGATGGTCGGAGGCATCCGTACCATTCCATGCGGTAAGTGGGGACCGAGGCGAGTTTCGGGAGATTCTCGTGTCACAAAAGAAGTTGAATTAGAACGGGATATGACCTTAATAATAAAAAGATAATAAACCGGCCTTGTGTGTTTTGAGCATGTTATGTGTTATGTTGAAGTATGTGTGTATGTGCCTTCACCTTGCTTCTAATGCTGCGAATATTAGCTAACGGTTTTATACCGATTGTTGTAGATTGCCTTGCAGGTTAGGAATGCGGCCGAGAGATCCGGAAGAGTGGGCAGCCGGGGTTCCGTACATTTTAGGAGTGGTTTTGGTTGGAGTCGGGTTGTGTTTTATTATTCGTTTATTATGTTTGTATGTCGCGTGTTGGCGTTTAGTCTTGGAGTCGTATTTTTCGGCTGAAGTCCTTTGTTGTATTCTTTCGGGTTTTCTTTTCATTACATTGCATAAAAATGTATTTCGGTTTTGGCCTTTATTTGTGCCTTGTTGCAAGATCCGGTGAAATTGTTGTCAAGCTAAGGGTCGGGACCCATTGTGAGGTCCCAACCCGTAGCATCCCGAGTCCCGCGGATTCGGGGTGTTACAGTTGTGACCTACTAATTTGTGGGTTGTTGTGACCTACTGATTCGTGGGTCGTTGTGACCTAATAATTTATGGGTCCTTGTGACCTACTAATTTGTGGGTCCTTAAAATCTACTGATTTGTGGGTTGTTTGTGACCTACTAATTTGTGGACCGTTGAACTATTAAATTCGTTATTCTTATTTTATCAATATAATAAATATACATCTATATCATTTACTAAAACAAAAAACACTAATTCTTGACGTGCCACCCCACGTTTTTTCTCTAATTAAACTTTTTATTAAATCATGAATTAAGCTAATAAATTCTTTTTTTACTAAATCATAATCAGAATCTTTGATTATTTTGTAAAATAAAAATTAAGACTCCATATTTTTATCGGATTAAATTTTTTTACTAAATTTCGAATTAAGCAAATAACTTTTTTTTTACTAAACCTTAATTATTTTGTAAAATATGAATTTTGTTATCCCACATCGGTTATCAGAGAAGGATAACACTTTGACAACATGTATAAATAGACCTAAAATGTTTGAAGATTATACAAATCATACATTTTCGGACCTTTTGGTCAGAATTAAGTATAATATTTATTATACCGGATTAGCATTTGTATGTGCAGTGGATTATTGTGACCTACTAATTCGTAGGTCCTTTGGATCTAATGATTTTTGGGTCGTTTTGATCTAATGATTTTTGGATCGTTTTGACCTACAAATTTTTGGATCGTTTTGACCTATAGATTTTTGGGTCGTTGTGACCCACTGATTTGTGGTCGTTGTGACCCACTGATTTGTGGGTCGTTTGTGACCCACTGATTTGTGGGTCGTTGTGACCCAATATGTTGTGTGTCACTGTGACCCACTGATTTGTGTGTCACTGTGACCCACTGATTTGTGTGTCACTGTAACCCACTGATTTGTGTGTCACTGTGACCCACTGATTTGTGTGTCATTGTGACCTATTGATTCGTGGGTCGTTGTGACCTATTAATTTGTGGGTTGTTGTGACCTACTGATTCGTGGGTCGTTGTGACCTAATAATTTATGGATCCTTGTGACCTACTAATTTGTGGGTCCTTAAAATCTACTGATTTGTGGGTTGTTTGTGACCTACTAATTTGTGGACCGTTGAACTATTAAATTCGTAATTCTCATTTTATCAATATAATAAATATACATATATATATACTTTACTAAAACAAAAAACACTAATTCTTGACGTGCCACCCCACATTTTTTCTCTAATTAAACTTTTTATTAAATCACGAATTAAGCTAATAAATCCTTTTTTTACTAAATCATAATCAGAATCTTTGATTATTTTGTAAAATAAAAATTAAGACTCCATATTTTTATCGAATTAAATTTTTTTACTAAATCTCGAATTAAGCAAATAACTTTTTTTTTACTAAACCTTAATTATTTTGTAAAATATGAATTTTGTTATCCCACATCGGTTATCAGAGAAGGATGACACTTTGACAACATGTATAAATAGACCTCAAATGTTTGAAGATTATACAAATCATACATTTTCGGACCTTTTGTTCAGAATCAAGTATAATACTTATTATACCGGATTAGCATTTGTATGTGGAGTGGATTGTTGTGAACTACTAAATCGTAGGTCCTTTTGATCTAATGATTTTTGGGTCGTTTTGATCTAATGATTTTTGAATCGTTTTGACCTACAGATTTTTGGGTCATTGTGACCCACTGATTTGTGGGTCGTTGTGACCCACTGATTTGTGGGTCGTTGTGACCCACTGATTTGTGGGTCGTTGTGACCCAATATGTTGTGGGTCGTTGTGACCCAATAATTTGTGGGTCGTTGTGACCCAATATGTTGTGGGTCCTTGTGACCTACTAATTTGTGGGTCCTTATAATCTACTGATTTGTGGGTTGTTTGTGACCTACTAATTTGTGGACCGTTGAACTATTAAATTCGTAATTCTTATTTTATCAATATAATAAATATACATCTATATATACTTTAATAAAACAAAAAACACTAATTCTTGACGTGTCATCCCACGTTTTTTCTCTAATTAAATTTTTTATTAAATCACGATTAAGCTAATCTTTTTTTACTAAATCATAATCAGAATCTTTGATTATTTTGTAAAATAAAAATTAAGACTCCATATTTTTATCGGATTAAATTTTTTATTAAATCTCGAATTAAGCAAATAACTTTTTTTTTTTACGAAACCTTAATTATTTTGTAAAATATGAATTTTGTTATCCCACATCGGTTATCAGAGAAGGATAACACTTTGACAAAATGTATAAATAGACCTCAAATGTTTGAAGATTATACAAATCATACATTTTCGGACCTTTTGGTTAGAATCAAGTATAATACTTATTATACCGGAATAGCATTTGTATGTGGATTGTTGTGACCTACTAATTCGTAGGTCCTTTTGATCTAATGATTTTTGGATCGTTTTGATCTAATGATTTTTGGATCGTTTTGACCTACAGATTTTTGGATCGTTTTGACCTATAGATTTTTGGGTCATTGTGACCCACTGATTTGTGGATCGTTGTGACCCACTTATTTGTGGGTCGTCGTGACCCAATAATTTGTGGGTCGTTGTGACCCAATATGTTGTGGGTCGTTATGACCCACTGATTTGTGTGTCATTGTGACCCACTGATTTGTGTGTCATTGTGACCCACTGATTTGTGTGTCATTGTGACCTATTGATTTGTGGGTCGTTGTGACCTACTAATTTGTGGGTTGTTGTGACCTACTGATTCGTGGGTCGTTGTGACCTAATAATTTATGGGTCCTTGTGACCTACTAATTTATGGGTCCTTAAAATCTACTGATTTGTGGGTTGTTTGTGACCTACTAATTTGTGGACCGTTGAACTATTAAATTCGTTATTCTTATTTTATCAATATAATAAATATACATTTATATACTTTACTAAAACAAAAAACACTAATTCTTGACGTGTCACCCCACGTTTTTTCTCTAATTAAACTTTTTATTAAATCACGAATTAAGCTATTAAATCCTTTTTTTACTAATGCTGATGTGGCGCTCCACATTTTAATCGGATTAAATCTTTTACTAAATCACGAATTAAGCCAATAACTTTTTTTTTACTAAACCTTAATTATTTTATATAATATGAATTTTGTTGTCCCACATCGGTTATCAAAGAAGAATGACACTTTGACAACATGTATAAATAGACCTACAAGGTTTGAAGATTATATAAATCATACATTTCTAGACCTTTTGAGTCGTTGTAACCTACTGATTTTTGGATCGTTGTAACCTATTGATTTATAGTTCGTCTTGACCTAATGATTTGTGGGTCAATTTGATCCAATAATTTGTGGGTCGTTGTGACGCACTGATTTGTGGGTCGTTGTGACCTATGAATTTGAGGGTCGTTGTGACCTATGAATTTGAGGGTAGTTGTGACCTATTGATTCGTGGGTTGTTGTGGCCTATTGATTTGTGGGTAGTTGTGACCTACTGATTCGTGGGTCGTTGTGACCTACTGATTCCTGGGTCAGTGTAACCTACGGATTTGTGGTCGTTTGTGACCTACTGATTTGTGGATCGTTGAACTATTAAATTCGTAATTCTTATTTTATCAATATACTAAATATACATCAATATAATTTATTAAAACAAAATACAATAATTTTGACGTGGCGCCCCACGTTTTTTCTCGGATTAAAATTTTTACTAAATCACGAATTAAGCTAATAAATCCTTTTTTTTACTAAACCATAATTATTTTGTAAAATATAAATTTTGTTATCCCACATCGGTTATTAGAGAAATATGATAGTTTGACAACATTTATAAATAGACCCATAAGGTTTGAAGATTATACAAAGCATACATTTCTGGACCTTTTGGTAAGAATCAAGTATAATACTTATTCATACCGGATTAGTATTTGAATGTGGATTGTTGTTACCTACTAATTCGTATGTCATTTTAACCTAATGATTTGTGGGTCGTTTTAATCTAATACATTGTGGGTCGTTGTGACCTATTGATGCTTGTGTCCTTGTGACCTAATGATTTATCGGTCCTTGTGATCTAATGATTTGTGGGTCCTTGTGACCTATTAATTTGTGGGTTGTTGTAACCTATTAATTTGTGTGTCGTTTGTGACCTATTGATATATGGGTCGTTTGTGACCTACCGAGCTACTGATTTTTGAATCGTTGTGACTTACTTATTTGTGGGTCGTTGTGACCTACTGATTTGTGAGTCGTTATGAGTTGTGATCTACTAATTTGTGGGGGTCATTGTGATCTTTTAATTTTCGTTGTGACCTACTGATTTGTGGGTCGTTTGTGACCTACTGATTTGTGGGTCGTTTGTGACCTACTAATTTGTGGACCGTTGAACTATTAAATTCGTAATTTTTATTTTATCAATATACTAATTATACATATATTCTATATACTTTACTAAAACAAAAGACATTAATTCTGACGTGGCGCCCCCACGTTTTTTCTCGGATTAAACTTTTTACTAAATCACCAATTAAGTTAATAAATCTTTTTTTAATTAAACCATAGTTATTTTGTAAAATATGATTTTTGTTCTTCCACATCGATTATGAGGAAAGGATGACACTTCGAAAACATGTATAAATAGATGTAGAGTGTTTGAGGCTTATAAAATTCATACATTTCTGAACCTTTTGGTCAGAATCAAATATAATACTTAATCATATCGGATTAGTATTTGTATGTAATCATTGTGACCTACTAATTTTTTGGTCGTTTTGACCTAATGATTTTTGGGTCGTTGTGACCTAATGATTTGTGGGTCGTTGTGCTCTTGTGGGTCCTTGTGATCTACTAATTTGTGGGTCCTTGTAACCTACTGATTCCTGGACCATTGAACTATTAAATTCGTAATTCTTATTTTATCAATATACTAAATATACATCTATATTCTGCATATTTTACTAAAACATACGAAACTAATGCTGACGTGGCGCTCCTATGTTTTTTCTCGGATTAAATTTTTTTACTAAATCACAAATTAAGCCAATTAATCTTTTATTACTAATTGAATTCGTATCAGATTATGGTATTTTTAAATTATATGATTATTCTTTTTCTTTAAATTATTATTTATTAAATAATAAATTAGATTTAAAAATTTTTTTATTAGTATAAAACTTATTAATGATCAACACATGGGTTACGTGGTCTCATTTACTATGTAACACTTGACGCGTTATTTATACGAGCTCATAACATATAACTAATAAAGTTAATAACATATAATATAGTAAAAAAAAATGTAATATGATAAGCTATTTTATTAACAAACCCGCACAAGGTGCGGGATATACATTAGGGAGGATATACCACGTTGCACCTGGGTCTGGAGAGAGGTACTACTTGAGGGTTTTGCTGAATCATATTAAAGGTCTTACATGCTACGAGGAAATTCGGACAATCAACGGTACACTATATGCCACATTTAGGGAAGCATGTTATGCTATGGGGTTGTTGGATGACGACCGGGAATACATTGACGGTATAAAAGAAGCAAGTTTTTGGGGAACTGCTGGTTATCTTCGAAATTTATTCGTCATGTTGTATCTCTCAGGTAGCATGTCGTCGCCTCATCTGGTTTGGGCCGAAGTATGGAAGTACTTATCTGATGATATTCTTGCACGACATAGAAGGGTGTTGCGTAATAATGGTATGCTTTCTTTCATGTATATGAATTTAATTCGAGTTTTACATTATTTTTTCAATTTGTTTAGTATATTTTGTACTAGGTAAGTAAACATGTTTAACTTGGTTTATTTGTACGTAGATTTGCAATTAGATGATGTCGTGCTGTAAAATTACGCCTTGGTTGAGATAGAGAAACTTTTACAGAGGAACGGCGGCAGTTTGAAGACGAATAAGTCTATGCCTTATCGTGACGAAGCCTTGATTATGGAGCAGCATAATAGACTAATTCAAGATGAACTAAACTATGATCGATCCCAGTTATCTTTGGACCATGACAGATTGGTTTCCAGTTTCACCGACGAGCAGAGGGGAGTGTATGATCAGATTATGTGTGCTGTGTCCGCTGATAAGGGGGGGGGGGTTTCTTTATGGATACGGTGGAACATGAAAGACTTTTATATGGAGATCCCTTTCGGCTGGTTTGAGGAGTAAATGTGAGATCGTTCTAATAGTTGCTTCGAGTGGTAATGCAGCTCTCTTGCTTCCAGGCGGTAGAACCGCTCATTCGAGGTTTGGCATCCCAATAAATGTTGACGAAAGTTCAACATGCAACATTCGTGCAGGTATAAACCTTATTATTCAATTATTAAAACTTCTTTTTTAATATATTGTTCATATTACACTGAATAATATATTAATGTTTTAATCTTATATGTTTAGGTACGGATCTGGTTGAGTTAGTGTCAAAGACAAAGCTGATAATATGGGATGAAGCACCCATGGTTAACAAATGTTGTTTTGAAGCGCTCGATAGAAGTTTAAGGGACGTCATGCGAACTTATAATCCAGACTGCTCACTTCTCCCGTTTGGTGGTAACGTTGTCGTTTTTTGTGGTGATTTTAGACAAATATTGCCTGTTATAAGTCATGGAAGTAGACATGATATTGTCTTTGCTGCAATCAATGTGTCATATTTGTGGGATCACTGCACGGTGCTTAAATTAACTCAAAACATGAGGGTTATACGTGGAGTTACTGAATTAGAAGCTCGAAAGGCTAAGGAGTTTTCAGATTGGATATTGGGCATTGGAGATGGCACGGAAGGTGAAAGTGTTAATGGAGAAGCTCAGATTACCATCCCCGAAGATCTCCTACTTGCATCTACGGGTGACCCGATTGCAACTATTGTTGACCATGTATATCCTTTGAGTTACAATATTCAGGATCCACCGAGCTACTTTCAAGAAAGAGCTATTCTCGCCCCTACCAATGAGATTGTTGAGAAGGTTAATGACTATATTCTATCATTGATACCTGGAGACGTGACAGAGTACTTGAGTTCGGATAGTATATGTCCAAGCAAAGGTTCTCTTGATGATGGTTTCTACTCGAGCGAGTTCTTGAACTGCATCAAGTGTTCTGGGTTTCCGAACCATGTCTTGAGACTGAAAGTTGGAATTCCAATTATGTTGATGAGAAACATTGATCAGTCTGCAGGGTTGTGTAACGGAACCAGACTGATAGTTAGGAGACTTGGAAAACAAATCATCGAGGCAGAAATAATATCTGGGAACAATATAGGTCATAAGGTCTTCATTCCGCGAACAGTTCTTACACCCACAGACTTGAAAATTCATGTTAAATTTCGAAGGAGACAGTTCCCAGTTATGGTATGTTTTGCTATGACTATAAATAAAAGTCAAGGTCAGTCCCTTGAACAGGTTGGAATATATTTGCCTAGACCGGTCTTCAGTCACGGCCAATTATATGTCGCTATCTCAAGAGTGACGAGCAGGGATGGATTAAGGATTATGATATGTGACCCTAAGGACAAGGTTCAAGACACTACAACTAATGTTGTATTTGACGAAGTTTTTCGCAACATAATTTAAGGTACGTTAGAATTTCTTCTTCATTTTATTTCGTTTTCAATCAATAATATCAAGCGATCATAACCCGTCCTTGAGCTTACACTTATATAAAGTTTATCTTCTTCTCTTTTTCAGGATCGGACTGTCGCGCATGTGCTCGAGGTTTCACGTCAAAGGTTATCATCGTGATTTTTATTATATTAAATGTACACAATTTTAACTGTTTTTTGACATTATTAATATTGTGATTTTTTTAATACAGAGATAGTGGACACTCCTGACTTGGTATGCCCCGAACTGGGTCAACAACTATGTTGTTATTATTTTTCTTATATGCGTATACTATTTAACATAAACATTCGTAATCAAATCAACAAAATATAATAAGAAAAATAAATCTAAAAAAAATTACTCATACAAAAAAAACTGTAAGAAATATATTTTCAAATACCCGTGCACGGCACGGGCGCTAAACTAGTTTATTTGAATTGTCTCCATCATTTGGAAGAAATCTGTGCACTTTTGAAAAAGAAGAACAAGGAAGAAAAAGGTATAAAATTCTTGATTTTAAAAAGTCAAATCTCATAAAATCTTTATTTTCTAGATCCTAAAATCTAATTTTAAACCTCTTAAAATCTATTTTGAAACACAACACAAAATTACATATCTATGACTTAATACAATTAAAAAAACGTGATTCCTATTCAAAATCTACAAAAAAACTTGTCCAAATCATTGACTAAACGGGCCCTAAGATAAGTGGTTCTCGCCATCCATTCCTTAATGAAAGAATTTGGTGAAGTATGTTTTTTTTGGGCTTTTATTTTATATACCCTCTAATTTTTAACACTCTATTATTTTTTACCACAATTACTCTATTAGGAGTATATTTACTAAATGAGATTATGCTATGGAGCTACTTAATAGAACAATATTGTTAAAAGGTATAGTTAGTGATAACTGAATATGAGAGGTGGAGGAAGCCTGATCTCTCTTATACTATTCAAGGTACATTTCTGTTTTCTTTGACATTTTTGTTGTTTCTGTGTGATTCTCATAGATGAATATGAGGATGAAATGACTGGGCATCTCAAATTTCATCCAGATAATTCTTTTTGTTCGGAACTTGGGTTTGTATTGGGGTTTTGTTTATGTTTGCTGTTTAATAGAATTTTGACTTGATGAAAATGCTGTATCCTTGCTCAGTTTGCATTTTACAAGGTATGAGTTCTAAATTCCCTGAACTTTTGACAGTTTTGTCAACTTTTAAGCTTGTAGATGCTAGCTGGAAATTAGATTTTTGTTTAAGCTTTAAAGGTTGTATATACTAAATATTACATATTAAAAAACTTGATTGAATTGAGAAGTTATCTGAACAAAAAATGAAAATTGGTCCCCAAATGCCTTGAATTACTACATCAGAATATCTTCATATGTATCTTACATTTAAAAAGATCACATAAGGTTGTTTTGATTGTAAACATTAATAATCCTGTGCTTTTATTAACTGATTTCTGTTAGATTTGGTTTGCCCTAGGGTTATTGCATTGGTGTATGAGTTGTTTGTATTATGAAATGCAAGGGAATTCTACTGAAATACAACAAGGCAGTGATGGAGTTGGACCAGACAATGTTAGAGCTCTTATCAGAGGCACTTTCTTGCTTTGCTTGTTGTATCAATGTTTGATTTGGCCTTGGATAACATTCTAGAAAGGCTTTCGCCAAGCGAGCTATGCAGCATGGCAGGGGTTTCTAGCCATCTTAGGGATAGGTGTAGAAGAGATTATCTTTGGAAGAGACACAAGAAGCAAAAATAGAGAAAAGTAATTGGGAATAATGCTTTTAGAGATTGGCAACGTCATGTAGATTCTGGCAAATGCAATAGGGAAGCCAACCAAATGGAAATAAATGTGAAGACCTTTTAGGTTATCTTTCTATATTTACTTAGGAATCTGGAAAGCGGAATTAGTCATACTTCTTTTTTTGCCTTCTATTGATTCAACTATGGTATAACATTTATGATATAACATAAATATTAAAAATTCATACAAGAATTAAATTCCTAGGTATTAAATTTTTGGTATGAAAAAAGTTTGATGTAATAAATTCTGGTATGAGAAATAAAAAAGAAAATAAAAAAAATTAAATAAAATAAAAATAGATTCAGTAATTAATAAGTATGTAAGACCCGAGTTTTTGCTTTCACCGCCCCGCGGCTTACGACAGATCGCGTCCCATCTTCCTTTCGTCCGTTTTATCTCCCTTTCATAGATAGAATATCCGATATTTTATCTTATGTGCCGATTTTCTGATCTTCCTTCTAACCCTAGATGCCTTTCCGTCTATCTTTTCAGTCCATCCCTATATATTCCAATATTTCCCTCTTTTTCCTGTTTCTTGCTTACGTCTTCTTCAACCCTAGAGTGTTGCAGCCTTGCCCTTCTATCCTTGAACGTGTAAGTTCTTCCTCCCTTGTTCTTCATCACGTTCATGTGCTGCTGCACCTTGCTTCTCTTCTGTTTCGCTTTTCTCTTCGTTTTCTCTTTTCTTCTTCTCCAAGGATCAAGTTTGGGCCTTGATTCTTGTGGAGCATTCCGTTGTTGATCCTTTGATGTTCTCAGGCTCTCTGGGGTTGAGTCTTGACGTGTTGGAATCAAAGGTGCGAGCTTTGGTTGCCCCTACGCCTCTGTCACGTGCCGTCCCTGCGCCTCTGTCCAACCGCCCCTGCGGTTTGCTCTGCAGTAACTTCCATCTTTGGTAAGTTGATTCCTTCCTTGCTTTCCTCGTTCCTTTCTTTGATCCTTACGGTTGTTCCTTGTTCCCTGAGTTGCTGTAAGACTAAGGTTGAGCCCTTAGCTTGTGTAGATCTCTTAGAGATCATTGATACTAGAAGTTATAGACTTCTAACTAAGGGTGGGCATGGGACGGGACGGGACGAGATTTATGACATTTTTTCTTCGTCCCGCGTGGGCCCTGTCCCATGTGGGACGGGACGGGACGGGACAAATCCCGCGAAAATTACGCACCGATTATATTTAATATGTATACTTGTTTTCTCTCGTGTTTAAAGACATAAATGATCGGGAAAAAACTCGATACCGAATTATCGATTCATGACGCCTACATTAGTAGTTTATACATTGAAAACAAATTCAAGTTACATCAAAATGTCTTACCGACTCACATTCAAAAAATAACAACAGATAATTTAATGAAAATTATATTTATTTAACTATCGATTACAATTGTGGTAATCCACAAATACAAGGGCGATGGAACCTGTAACACCCCAAATTCTCGGAACTCGGGGAGCTACTGGTTAGGACCTCACAATGGGTCCCGACCTTGGTTTAACAACAACTTTACTAGGATCTTACAACAAGGCACAAATGTATTTAAAACAATTTCTAAAACATAATATTTTTAATGGTATGAACGTACACATGTGACAGCCTTACAAGCATATATAAAGATACATAACATGCATGACGTATGGAAGACTCCCCCGTCCCCATCTAATGAGTACGTGGACCCGGCTGACCATCCGTTCCGGATATCTCTGCAACTGTCTATCTCTACAGATCTACAACACGGATAAACCGTTAGCTAACGATACAAATATACGCAGAATAACAATAGCACAAACACACGCAGAAAAATTATAAACAAACATCATGTTGGCACTCAACCGTTTATTATCTATTATTTAGGTGATTCATCTTATTCAATTTTACAGTTGTGGCACGAGAGCTATTAACAGTTCTCGCCTCCGTTCCTTATCCAACTGGGTGTAGGTCTAGCTGACCTCCGCCGGTAGCATCACTACAAACCGAGTATGGACTAGTCCCTAAAGAAACCCCCAGCGCCCGCAAGCTAACTGAGCAGAATGCCACCGCCCGTTACTCTTAGGCCAAGTATAGGTCGGTAAATATCTATCACAGCCTATAACTCTAAACATCTCAATCACACACCACTATCATCATTCATGCTCATATTTAGAAGTCAGCTAAGTAAGCCCAAAGGACTTACCAGTTATAAATCTCGATTCTCTGTAAACCAAGCTCTCTTTGTAAACTGTAGCAACTCAGTTGCCTGCCAAAGGAGATAAGTGCATTAGCACACTCCAACGTAATTAGAAGTCTAAGACTTCTAAGATAGAAGATCGTAAAAGGACATAACTAATTACAGTACTAATTTATGGTAAAATGACCATTTTACCCTTAGTCCCGAAACTTCCAAATTTTCCGAAATTCATGTCTAAACTCCTCTTTGAGACTCTAAAGTCATATTCTAACTCCTAAAGTTTAGTTTGGTTACAAACTGGCACTTTTCCTATTTTCCTATTTTCGAAAGATCGTAAAGTTCCAACTTCGGTTTCAAATATAAAATTTGTAGAAGCTTATAAAAATTCCGAAATAATTCTCTAAATTATCTATGATGTTCCATCTACCCTTAGGAGCAAGAATTTCTCAAAACTGTCCATCCATCATTTTTATACAAATTCTCAAAGTTGGTTACTACACTTACAATTTCTATACTTAACCAAAAAAAAATCCAAAGTTTACAAAAACTACTTAACTACCCAACTTCAGAAGCTTATAACTTCTAATCCGACCGTTCATTTCTTCTCAAATTTTAATATAGTAAACTACATATATCTACCTATCACCTATTAAAAACTCAACGGTGGATCATCATCCAAACTCTCTAACATTGGTCTCCAAGATTGCCCGTTTCTAACTTCAAAACTGAAGCAACAAACAAATATCTATCCGGCAGTTCATTGCTTCTCCCCTTCCTGACAGCATAACCCTCACTCTACCTAAACTCTTTGGACTCATACTCATAGGCAGCCCCTAAAGCTATGCATCTTAACTTATCCTCTACCATTCAAGGTCTAAGTTGACTACAACCTCTCTTCAACATAAAACAACAACAGGTGGGGAAGGAAAAAAAAAACAAGGATAACTTACAAGCTGTGATGCAGGAAGGCTCCTAGGTAATCAACGGGTTGTTAGAGCGTCGAAACGTCTAGGTAAGTAAGAGAGGGTCGGTCTTGGCTGCACGAGAGATGATAGTATCAAGGCCCTCTCACAGCAGTAACTAGCTCTACAGAAACGAGGCAGGAGAGGGGTAGAGTGGCCAACTTACGTTTTGACTGCACTGAATCTATGGGCTGCCGACAAGGAGATGCAGCTTCAGACTCGGATCTGACTGCGTAAGGTGAGGATGAGGGTGAGAGACTAGTTCTGCGTGTTAGATCTATGTAGAGTAGGTACGAAGGAGACGTCATACCTGTGTCCGCCCGCCCTGAATCCTTTGGCGTGATCTATCTGTGATGGGAGCGGCTGCAGTACTCTACTCCAGAGGCTACAAAGGGGAGAGGCGGAATCAGTCGGCTATTGCTGCGAGATGGGGAGCGGAAGCTGGCGATCTGCTGTTGTGATGAGGATGATCCGTTGTAAGGGAAAGGATGGAAAGAGAGTGCTGAACGTAGACGAGAATCTGGACGGAAGGGACAGCTGGGATGCGTGATTGTAGGCTGAACAAAATGAGATCTTCCTCCCAAAAATTAGCAGCTGTTACGTATTATTTTTAAGAGGGCCATAAATGTTGTTGATCAACTCCTTCTAGCTGGGCTCGAACTGCTGTTGGGCTGAAGAAGGTAAGGCAGCAGCTCCTTCCTGGGCTGAAGCTGGCAAGCTGGACGCTGGGCTGGAAGGCTGGCAAGCTGGAAGGCTGGACATGCGGGCTAGAGCTGGCGCAAGGGCTGAAGCTGCTGAACTGGGCTGGCGCAAGGGAGCATCCTTAGTTGTGCATTTCTGGGCTTGAGGAGAGCTGTTGCATGGGCTGAAGGAGGTTGTAAATGGGCTGGGAGGGACATCAACGTGGAAGACCAAGGAAAGAAATGGGTTGGAAGTGTGTAAGGCCTTATCAAAGGCTTGTCATGAGTTTGTCAAGTACAAGCCATGGCCTTGTCAAAAAGGATGTCATGACCTAGTCAAGACATGTCATGACCTTGTCAAAACACAAAGACATAAGATTAGGATTTGGTGTAATTTCATCATTTTATGTAATTAAAGTTTACATAAAATCATAGAATTTGTGATAGGGTGCAACACTAGGTAAAAATGAGAAAAGGTCAAAGAATTGAGAATTCGATTTGACTCGGAATAAACGGAATAAAATTTCCGGATTATACAGAACCGACTAGAGCAACGGTGTCGATGGAACGGACCAGAGCAAGGCGGCAAACGGACTAAATCAAGGGAGATCAGAAACTCTAGTATTTTAGATCCAACCGAATGAGTAGTAAAGAATGAGTGAATGAATGATGAAAAATCATCGATCTAATAATTTTAAAAATAAAAAATATTATATATATATATATGCGGGACGGGACGGGATTAACCGGGATGGGAAATCTTCGTCCCGCATCCCGTCCCGCAAATTTTTTGCGGGACGGGACGGGACGGAATACACATTTTTTTTCCAAATCCCGCCGGGATGCGGGACGGGACGGGATTAAGCAGGATTTATGCCCACCCCTACTTCTAACAACCGTTTCGTTCCTGATCCGTGATGCTTGTGTGAACAGGCTTTCCTTGCTCCTTTCTTGAGGGAAACTGAGCTTTCTAGAGTGTTCTTTGAGTGGTTACTGAGCCTTTGTGTTAACTTCGTGTGAGGTAAGTCCCTTGGACTTACTTAGCTTTATTCTGCGTATTAGTTGGATTGTATTGACTTGTTTGTGTTGTTTATTATTGCTATAATGTAGAACCAGAATAGGATTCACCCTTTGATACCTTAACTGGCCCAAGTGTATTATAACCGGGCGGTGACCACTTGTGTAGTTCTACAGGAGACTAGAATGTGCTCTTGCAACCTAGGCCCGTAGGTAATGGATAATACTGATCTATTCTTATTGGTAGACGGAAGCGGAGACGAGTTTCAGGAGATTCTCGTGTGACAAAAGAAGTTGAATTAGTAATGGATAACCTTAATGAAAGATAATAACCGGTTGTGTGCAAGCATGCTATGTGTTTTCTTTACCTTATGTGTATTTGTGTCTTTACGCTCTTGCTAGTATCTAGAATGTTAGCTAACGGTTTATACCGTCGTTGTAGATGTTCCCCAGTTTCAGGATGTTGCTGTGTGATCCGGATGGTGTGGTCAGCCGGGTTTCCCGTACATTATAGGATGGGATCGGGTTTTTGTTTCTTTTGTTGTTTTCCTTTTGTTTTGAACTCGGCTGCGGAGCTTTTGTGTTTTCTTTTGTTTAAACCTTTGGTTTTATATTGAGTTTTTGGTTTTCATTCGTATGTGTCTTATTGTAAGATCCGTTTCCTGTTGCTACTCTGAGGGTCGGGACCCATTGTGCGGTCCTAACCCGTAGCGCTTCGAGTTCCTAGAACTCGGGGTGTTACAAAGTAAAACTTACACTTACATAATCAATAACAAGCATTAATTATTCTTTTTTTAATAGAAGTGTTAATTAATTTTACCTACCATTAAATAAAAGTGATAAAAATAATGGGGTATCCTTACTAAACATAAAACTAAAAAAAGGCCTAGTAGGCCAAATTCTTTCAAATATAAATTAAAACCTTAACCTCTAGACTACTAACTTAATCATATAAGTGCATATTATTTTAGCTAAAGTAGAACACGTAAGTTTGACGTGCTGTCCTCATGCTGATTTCACTTGTTGTGTAGATAGTAAATAGGCAAAATCGATTCAAAAAAATTTAAACCTTTCACAAAATCTTTATTTTAAAAGACATAAATGTTGGTGCTAAAGATTAAAGTCTTATGAAATTTTTATAAATATTTTTCGAAGTCTCATCTTAAATTGTTAATATCTATTGACAAATTAAAAATTTTATATCATCCACAAGTTATGAATTTGATCGAATTAACAGAAAAAATTATTCAATGTTTATAAATTTAAGCAATATTATAAAATCCCTCGCATGACACAAATCTCTAACTAAAAAAATTTATAAACATCTGAGTAGCTAAAGGAAGGGAAATCAACTGAGACCCCGTTAGTAGCGGCGAGCGAGAGCGGATTGGGGGTTTGAAGAAAAACAAACACGAAAAAAAACCTCAGCAAAGTGTTCACTTCTTTTTCGCCAGGTTTCATTCGATTTGTTGTGGATTGGATGATGGAAAAACCAGCAAGCTACGGCTTCATTAGTAAGCTTGAAAGCCACTTAGGCCTATTTCTTAGGCGTAAGGGCGCAGGGAATTGTAATTGTGAAAAGGTTGGAAGATCTGGCCAAAGAAGGTGATAGCCCTGTAGATTCGTTCCCATGGTTCGATCCTTCCCAGTAAAATGCGGCGTGTTCGAATTCTGATCCTTTTACGTGAGAAAGGGGGACCACCCTCTAAGCCTAAGTATTCCTCAATGACCGATAGCGTACAAGTACCGTGAGGGAAAGGTGAAAAGAACCCCATTTAGGGAGTGCAATAGAGAACCTGAGATCCGATGCGAACAATCAATCGAAGGAGCTTAGAGCCTTTACTTTTCATTCTATTAGTAAAGCGCACTCACTCTAACGGCGTACCTTTTCCATGATGGGTCGGCGAGGAAATGGGAACAACGGCTTAAGCCATTAGGTGTAAGCGCTTTCCAGAGGTGGAATCTTCTAGTTCTTCCTATTTGACCCGAAACCGATCGATCTAGCCATGAGCAGGTTGAAGAGAGCTCTAACAGGCCTTGGAGGACCGAACCCACGTATGTGGCAAAATACGGGGATGACTTGTGGCTAGGGGTGAAAGGCCAACCAAGATCGGATATAGCTGGTTTTCCGCGAAATCTATTTCAGTAGAACGTATGATGTCGATGGCCCGAGGTAGAGCACTCAATGGGCTAGGGTGGCCCCCATTTCGCCTTACCAACCCCAGGGAAACTCCGAATACAGGCCTAGATCGTTTGTACAGACAAACTTTTTGGGTGCTAAGATCCAAAGTCGAGAGGGAAACAGCCCAGATCGTACGCTAAGGTCCCTAAGCAATCACTTAGTGGAAAAGGAAGTGATCGAGCGATGACAACCAGGAGGTTGGCTTGGAAGCAGCCATCCTTTGAAGAAAGCGTAATAGCTCACTAGTCTAGCTCCATGGCACCGAAAATGTATCAGGGAAGGAATTTAATAATTTAATACTTCTATATAAATATTTATATCTAAAGAATAAAAATGAATTTTTTTTATAAACCAAATCAGTATTGTAAATTTTTTTTAAAGAAACATCAGCTGAATTATATAGAATTACATTAATATTTTATAGTATATTTATGTCTAAATTATTTGTGAAATTGAAGTCATGATAAAAAAAAATGACATTGGGTTAAAAAAAAAAGAAAAAAAAAAGGTGAGGATGGATAATGGACCCCACGAAAACACTTGAAAAAAATGAAGCAACCATGTAAAAAAATTGTTGCAGCTGAGTTCCAATTCTGAAACCTGGAAAAATACAAATTTGCAGAAGTTCATTCAACCACTGCGGCTATACATATTTTTTTAAAAAAAGATTTTGGCATAAATTTTTTTAGTTTTGTGTTTAGTAAGTGCCCTATTATTTTTTTTTTATCACTTTTATTTATTGGTAGGTAAAAATAATTAACCTTCTATTAAAAAAAAGAAGGGCAATTTTGGTAACTAGGCCTTTTTGAAACACTATAATATTAACTGAACTTTTTAATGTTTCAATTAAGTAAATATACCCCAACCTTTTGTATTTATTCACAAACTCTACACACTTTTCTATCAAGGGGTACATTTATTAAACACAAAACTAGAAAAAGCCTAGTAAACCAAATTGTTTCAAAAAAAAAGAATAGTTGATGTTTGTTATTTGTTATTTAAGTGTAAGTTTTAATTTTTAATTACTGAATTTGTTTTTTTAATTTATTTTCTTTTACTTTTTTTTTTGCCTTTTTTTATTTTCTTTATTATTTTTTTTATTTATCATATTGGAAAGTTTTTATACCAGAAGTTCATACCAGAATTTCATAAATTTTCATACCAGAAGTTCATACCAGAAGTTATGATACCAGAAATTATGATACCAAAAATTATGATACCGAAAATTATGATACCAGAAATCATGATACTAGAAATTATGATACCAAAAATTGGATACCAAAAATTATGATACCAGAAATTATGTTACCAGAAACTAGATACTAGAAATTATGATACCAGAAAATTACACACTAGAAATTATCTTAATACTTAAGAGTATAAAAAAAATCAAGCCAGACGCAAGATTAACGAGGCTGGTATACACTTCAGCCCTGCTCCCAACAACAAGGCTTTATAAACATTAAACAGTGGTTCATCACTTGCAAACATCTATAATAGAGTATAAACAACAGTTGATTCCTCATGAATCGAACCATAAGACAAAGTGATCCTTAAAACCAAAATGTCACAAAACTTCATCCTATAGAGAAAAATGAAGAAAACTAGCAGCAAAACTGGAAGCTTAGCAACTCTACGACTGTACATTGGACATATTGTGCCATGGATTACTTGAAGTGTATACCAACCTTGTTGAATATGGAGAGCAGATGTATGAATTCATTTTTGTGTGAGCTTTGAGGATCTCTTGTCCTCGTAATCATACTTTTTCAACACACCCAACACTTTGCTCTTAAAATCAGAATCATTCCCCTCTTCATCCATGTTAGCATCTTCAACATCCATTTCATCATCACCGCCCATCTCATCGATATCTTTTTCAATCTCCATGCCCGAGTATACATTTACATTTCCGGATGAAGATGCACCAAAAGATTTTAAGGTGTTGAAGTTCTTCTCGAGCAAAGCAAGTTGGTTTTTCTGCCTGAAAATGGATCCCATAGTTGTTACCTTAGATGGCCCAAAAAAGATTAAAAATAAAAATGGTAATAAAACAACTTACAAAGAGAATCTCCAAGGAGGAAAGTTTTGCCTTGAACCCATGAATCAAGATCAGTGTTGATTCCCAGCCAAAGTTGTCTCAAGATAACCAACATGCCTTGCTTCACACAACAACAATGTCATCGAGAGGAGGAGGGGCTGGTCCATCTGATCCGTCGCCTCAGATCTAGATCTAGATCCGTAGTCATAGCCTCACACAACAACAATGTCTTCGAGAGGAGGAGGGGCTGGTCCGTCTGATCCGTCGCCTCAGATTTAGATCTAGATCCGTCGCCACAACAACAATGTCTTCAACAATGGTATTTCCCATTACTAACACTTCAAACTCATAACTAGATCTAGATCTAGCTGCAAAAACACTATGGGCGAGATGTAAGGAGAAACGGAGTGACGAAAGATGAGAGGCGGTGGTGGAAGGTGGTCTCAACTACTCTTTGGTGGCGCGATGACAACAACAGCGGGACGCACCTCCTTTGGCCTGGTGTTAAGGCAGCGACGGGCCGGCCGGCGGGGTGACTAGGTCTGGGATTTGATGGTAGAAAACTCATACCAGAGAGGGGAGGTGAGTGAATATAGTGAAGGTTGAGGAGAAGGCATACATGGAGAGAAGGAGAGACAACTGAGGGAATATTAGGGTTAGTCAATAACAAAATGTTGGGGTTTATTTACCTAATTAAAAAAAATCAAAAAGCCTAATTACTAAAGCCAAAACCCAAAAAGGCTTATTAACCAAATTAGCCCTTTTTTTTTAAATTTTTTTTGGCGAAATAAACTCTTTTCTATTTAATTTTGATAAGTGTACCTCATTATGTTTTACCACTTTCATTAAATGTAGATAAAAAAGTAATTAAACCCTCTATTTAACAAAAAAGAAACAAACATTACAAACCTGAAAATTTTACGTACAACTAATTCTTGACTTTGTTAATTTATTTTATTTTGCTTTTTTATTTTATTATATTTTTGAAATAAAATTTCATGCCAAAATTTCATACCAGAATTTTTATACCATATTGTTATACCAAATTTTCATACCAGAATTTTTAGACCATAATTTCATGCCAGAATTTTCTAGTATGAATTTCATACCAGAATTTTTTGGCACGAAAATTCATACCAGAAAATTCTGGTATGAGTTTTCTGGTATGAAAATTCATGCCAAAATACTCATATCAGAATTTTCTAATATGAATTTTCCTACTAGAAAACTCATACCAGAATTTTCTTGTATGGATCCCATACGAAAATTTTCTAGTATGAATTTCCATACAAGAAGAAACAACTAGGAATGGCCATATTATTTCTTGTATGGATACCATAATTTTCTGGTTTGAATTTTGGATCGCACCATATTATTTCACATTTTATGATAGCAGAAACAACCAGGAATGGCCAGAGATGTTGGCTATTTCCGAGCGAAGAAGACAACATCCATACTTTCTTTGGGCAAAGATAACTAAATAATAAAGCTCAACAAACAAAGTATTCATCATCACAAGGTTAGGCTTATATTCGGCTTCAGCCACACGGTTAACGTCTTTGACTATACATGATGAGTTGCAAGAAGCGCTTGAACCAAACATGCTCTTGGATTTGTTTCTTCCAAGAAATCGAGGAGGGGTTTGATGATGAGACCTCCAACAGGCTCTTGGAAATCGGTTGCGAAAAGGGGAACACGGCGGTGAGGACGTTTATGAAGGAGAACGCTATTGAATTGGAGATTCTTCGGATTCCGAGCTCATGGAGAGCAACATGGATGTTACGAATCACTGGAAAGAGGGAATCCGAGAGGTCAGCGTCGACGACAAGGTTCATGTGGCGGTCGAAGGCCATGAATTTGCTGACGGAGATCTGCTTTGAGTCGGAGAAGAGGCGGAGAGGACAAAGAAGAGTGAATTGTAGCATCTTGAGGCAGAAGAAGAGAAGTACCAGAAGAGAGGAGAGACACAATGTAAACCCTAATTCAGGAGGTTGTTTAAACGGTAAAAAAAAAGGGGTACAACCTAATAAGAAAATGAGAGGAGCCTACTTACTAGATAAGAAACTCAAAAAGCCTACTTACCAAATTCACTCATTTTTTTTATATTTAACCAAACTCAAATATATATTATATTGCTAGAAAATCAAATAAGGCCCCTTACAAATTTGAGGCCCTTAGCGGTGGTTCACCTCGCACACTGTTAGAGCCGGCCCTCAATAACATTGACATTAAAATAATGCAAATTGTAGCAACCATATAGGTATAGGTTTCTAGGAAATCTTCAGTTTTTTAGATCCACCTCTTGGTGATCCTAGCATGTACTCTATACTTGGTTTGGAGAATAATAGAATATAGTGGGACAACATTCTGGTTTTCAAGGACATGGACATTATAATTGTACAAAATAGTTGCGATGGCTGTCTTCATTTGTATAAAAGAAATTTCTTTTCCTAGGCATATCCGAGGACCTGAGTTGAAAGTGAAGAACTTATGAGATGGTTCATGTTTGAGTTCTCCATTCTCCGCAATCCATCTCTCGGGCTTGAATTCAGCACAATCATTCCCCCAAATACTTTTCATCCTCGCCATGCAGTAAAGGGGGATGACGACCATTGTTGAGTTAGGCTTCACTTCATGGCCACTAGGAAGTATATCGCGTTCAAGTGGTGCTCGAGTTTGGAAGGGAACCGGAGGATACAACCTTAGGGTTTCGCAAATAGTAGCATGTAGGTAGACAAATTTTGATACCTCCTCGTGGGTAAATACATGTGCCTTCTCTTTGTTATCCTTTGATATAACTCGAGCAATTTCAATCTGGATCTTGGCCTCAATGGATGGATCTTGTGATATCATCCAGAAAAACCACATCATGGCCGCAGAAGTGGTGTCTTTTCCGGCTAGCAAGAGGCTGAGGAGACTGCCCTTGAGGACTTGATCACCGTCTCCTGAGCGGTAATGTTCCTCCTCCGTCAAGTATGTTGTTAATATACTGTTGAACTTTTCATCTCCTGAACCTACTAAATTGAGTTTATCATGCTTATTTGATACAATTTTTGTCGAGAATTCATTCAAGAAAATTGTCGCTTTCTTAAGGACCTTCTCATGCCCAATATCCAACAGCCTTTGAAATTTCCAAAATGGTGCCGGAAGGAAATGACGCATCCATACGCTTTGCATCGCATTATTCATAGCCTAACAAACATTGGAACATTATTACAATACGTTATATAAAACATAGAAAGTAAATTTAAACTTCTAGCAATAAATAATTTTAACAAATTAAAAGACAGTAGAACACTATAACCATACTTCATTCATATATTTTTTGTTTTTTTGTTTTTGGTAATGGACTTGTTTTTATGCCTATTGAAAAACTCTTAATTTGTTTAATTTATTTTTCAAACATAATTAAGATATGATATATTGAATACGTTTTATCAATAATAATAATAATGAGGTAAAATATAAATGTATAAAATATAGTAATATGTTATAAAATTTTGAAACACAAAACTATCCACAATAATATTTAAATATAGTAATATGTTATAAAATTTACATGTATAAGATCGGTATGTGTGTGGTTAGGATGAAATCCGTGTATACAATAACTCAATAAGCAACATTTATTGGTTAATAAAAAAAAAGAATGTAGCATAAATTTGTATACCTTTGTGAATGGAACTTCATCCCATTGAAGGGTGAGAGTCATAGGATCATTTCCAGCAACCAACGTATGAGTCAAATCATATGTATATCTTGAGAACAAATCTTGCAAGTCAACCACTCCACTATCACCATTTCCTAGACGTCCTCCAGCTGCAACATGATCAAGAACAACCACAATCCCATTCTCAACCTTCTCAAAAGCCATCTCAGTTGAACACTCATTGAACCGCTTGTGGTTGAAGAAAGACCTTAGGATCTTCCTGTGTGCCAACCATTCCTCATCGTCCAAGTTAAAGGGGCTGTCTCCGAACACATCGAACATCTCTCTCGACTTGGGTCCTCTGGGGAAGTTGGAGAATCTCGAGCTCGACGTGTATTGGACATTGGCAGGGTCAATGGTGACTAGTAGGTTAAGATTCATGAACCATGGACCCTTGATGGGGACCGTGGATTGGCCAGACTTATTCATCACTACGCTGCCCCAATCCATGATGTTGCTGAAATTGGTTACTAGGGCAGGTAGCATACCGACTATCGGCCAGTTTCGAGGGAGGCCATTCTTGTTGCTAAAGGGAGAGAAAGGGAGGGTGAAGATGAGGATTAGGGAAACAAGAAAGAATACGAGGTAAAAAAATGGTAGGAGGATTGCCATGGCGGATATATTGTTAATAGAAGTTGAGTTGTGTATATAGTCTTCTTATAAAGGAACATATATGGCTAGACTGGATCCAGATCCAGCTGGATCCAGTGAAGTTGAATACCAATTTCATAATGATGTTGGATTTATATTATTTTTTGATTAGAATTAAAGATTGGGATTGATCGTATTAGTTAGGTTATAAAAGGAACATATATGCGGGTAGACTCGCCTGTTGCATTGTTGGAAAGAGATGAACGTGGTTCACATGCCTTGATCTGAGTGCTCGCATATGATATTTAAGGTTCTCAGAATGCGATGCATGTGTCTGTATAAAAAATATTTCAGTTATTTTGAATCTGAAGTTTTTTTTTTTGAAAAATTTTGAATCTGAAGTTCATTTTAACGTTAGTTGTTATATTAAAAACTATCAATCATTTTATATATATAAATATCCTTGGCTCATTTAATAGGGAGGGTAGGATGCCAATATATCGTATATTATATTTACATATTCTCCGCAGAACGTGAGTGATGCAGGTTTATGCAAAAGAAAATATTGAGAGATATTAGTAGCCGACGATTGGATTCATAAATGTATGATGGATTCGGGTGTAATATCCGAAAATTTTTACTGTCCATTTATTACGAAGCAAACCGGACCTTGACCGGTTTTGGACTTTTTCTGACGTTGTATCACTTTAGGTGATATGGAGTTCATGTAGTTCTACGTTTTTATCCTTTGATGTGAGACCCCTACTCACATAAAATATGCAAATCGGTCTATCTTCCCTTAACCCGTTAAAAGTTAGAGTTAGTAACTATTAAGACATACGGTCCGGGCCCGTTATGAAGACATGCTAGCGAGGCCCTTGAAGCCTTCCCCCTTACGATGCTTTCCCTTACGTTGCAACGCTAGCCCCAACTTCCACCCTCTCCTCTTGTCGGCACACAGGAACTCCGGCCGCACGTCGTCCTCCACCATCTACGCCGCCCCAGTCACTGCAACCACCGACCGTCATCGGCGACGCCTTTCCTTTGCACTCCAGCAGCGAAGACAACAGGCCTCTCGTGCACTTACTGATCCAACCGCCGGTAATCTCGGCCTCCCGCGCTGAAGAGACTTTAAGCCAGCAACCAGGGCCGACGATGGTCCCTTTTCTCTACCGCAGCAACAACCCAACATCCAGGAGCCTTCAACAACCTTCCTTCCTTCGTGTTCGCTGTCGCACGACAACAGGTGCGACACAGCCGCAGGCGCGCTCCTCCTTAGCCGCAAGTGCGGCAGCTTTCCTTGGCGCCTAACCTTACTTTGTGTATAAGTCTTAGGAGTGAGAGTTCGATTCTAAGGCTTATACACAAAGTAAGGTTAGCGAGTGTGAGTGCCCGACAATACCCACTTATATATACTCGGTGAGTCGGAAACTTGCGGATTTTCCCAACAACATGAATGTTTGATACTAGAGTAGTAGAGTTGCAATATCTAACTAGCAGTGCAAATATCTTATATACAGATGAAAATGTCCACCATGACCTCCGATGGAAAATAGATAAATTATCCGATCCTATGTTCCATAAGTGAATATATTTGCAGAAACATTTTGTAGTATCAACTTCAGGTGAATTAAATATAAGTCTACTTCCGTCCTTGTATCACATCACTCCAATCTCCCATACTTGAATACCTGAGATGTAAATATCCAAGATAATATATAGAAGAAGAAAACAAACCTAATAATGTCGTGAAAGTATTATACTTCAATTCTGGAGATGATCTTGGATTTCATTTGCAATATCATGATGAATAATAGGGAAAGAAAGATGGGGCCAATTCTCCTCCTCTAGAACTATACTAGCTGCAAAATCAAAATAGCTATATCAACTACCATAATGTCACCAATCAAGTACAAGTTATGCATCCATCTTCCAGTCATAAAAATGATCAGATTTCATTTCTGCAAGCAGCTGAACATGTATGAAATCAAGAAACATGAAAAAACCAACACAAAAATCAGCACAAGTTACAGTCAATCAGCAGGCAGTTGAATTTCTGTTTGATTACTTGATGATAGTTTAATGAGCAATTGATAGTTTACAAAATGATCAGCTGAAATATACACTAATAGTTTACAAAATGATCAACTGAACGATACACATGATGCTTCACAAAATGTCGCAACATATTCATAAATTAGAGACGGTTCAACTTTCTGTTGTTCTAGATCTGAGCAACAATTGCATCATGTGTTTTGTGCATTCCACCCGATTGTTCGCATCTCCTTGATTGTCCTATATATCCCAATGCTGACACAAAAAATATGTACCATTCCCTGTATTATTCCTAATAACCCCCGCACTTGTAGCATGACCATCTTCCCGTCTTGAGCCCTCCGAATCTATCTTCACCACACCTATCAAGAGAGCTTCCCATGCCCCTAGAACCATCGCTTTTGGAAAAGTCCTTGAAGGTTAATTATAACGATGCCATCTAGCATGAGCCTCCAATGTCTGAGCACAAACATAATTGGCCCGATATTCCAACTCCATCAACACAACCAACGCAAAGTAACCATCTGAACACGAACCAAAACCTAATTTGTCAGCTGTTAGGGTGGAGAACCAGTAGATTATGTTAGACAAAACAATTATGATCGCATGTGAGAGAAGAGAGTGGGACGTGCAATCAATGAACCGCGTCATCACATTCTTAAAACTTGTGTTTATGCATATACACGATCATCAATTTGCAAATTGAATTTGATTTTTTTTGGTAATGACTACGGGGAACGTCTTGCGTATCCGTACTTTTATTCAACAAAATAAAACTAGCTAACAAATGATATGTCGACGGGTCGCTACTCCGCGAGCATCGTTTTTCAGTAACTGAATCAAAGAAGAAGGTGGATTTTGAATGTAAAAGTAACCGAGGGGATAACTTGAAGCAATGGATGCCATGTGCTCGGCAGCGGCATTAGCTTCACGGTAAGTGTGTCGGAGTTGGACATGCCAATTCCTACAAAGGAAGCCTTGGCATCTCGATACCAGGCTAGAGAGTGGATGATAACCAGGGATTGACCTAGTGATCAACTTGATAACCAATTCCGAATCAACATCCACAATAATTTGTCGGAACCCTTTTCCCCATGCTTGATAGAGTCCAATGCAAAGCCCCCAAAGTTCCGCCATTGGGACCGAACAAGGCCCAATATTCATTAAGAAACCACACAACCATTGCCCATGCATATCTCTAAATATACCACCTGCAGATCCCACACCAAGACTTCTTTTAACCGAACCATCCGTATTCAGTTTATCCAACCCACATCCGGTGCCTTCCACTGGACTAAAATCTCTCTGTAGTCCCTTCCAGTGGAGTTAATATTGACCTTTACCCAAGCACTTGTAATGACTTTAGTCACTGTAGCTATCTGTGCAATACGATTTGGAGGATGCTGAACCGAACGAAAAATGAACTCGTTGCACCACTTCCAGCATTTCCATAAAGTAACAGCGAAACAAACGTTCCATGGCATTTTGTCAGTAATAACTTCAGTCCTATCCATATTGTATGTCAGCCATTGCACAACATCATTACCATAGAAACCTGCGGCAGTGGTAGGACTTAACAAATTAGTCCAGATAGGAGTCATATTAGAACAATCCCGGAAGGTATGTAAAATTGTTTCTGCACTGTCTCCGCATATGGCACATTGATCATCCATAGCCATGTGGCGTCTTACCCTCTCGGCATTAGTAAGGATCCTACCGTGCGTAATAAGCCACATAAATGTTCTAATCCGTTCTGGGACATGAAGCTTCCATATACTACCAAACAGTGGCTTCAACACTTCCAAATCAGCATCCTGTTCTACTGAAGCAAGAAAGGCCGAATGGGAAGTATACCACCCGTTTGACGCCAAGTTCCATGAAATACAGTCCGGACCATTCTCAACTTCATTGATTATATAACTTGCAACATTAACAAGACCACTCGCCGGCAAAACCGACCCCAGCCTGTCCCAGTCCCAACCCTTACCCACGGTCCAGTAATCACTTACCGTACACAACAAGATCTCTTCAGCAAGAGGGAAAGTAGATATGCTAATAAGGGGTTGCTCACTGCACCAGGCTTCGGTCCAGAATCTGGAAGTTTGTCCGTTTGATACTATCCAACGCAGTCCGGGCAGTAAGATCTTGGTTTTGGCCCAAACCATCCCTTTCAGAATGAAAGACCCACGCCTCACTCTATTGCAGTCCAAAAACTTTCTATCACTGGTGAGCCCATATTTACACGCAATAAGAGACGCCCATGGGGCATCTTTAGACTGTAAAAACCGCCAGGATAACTTGTCCAAAGCCAATCAATTAGCACTAGCAGCATCACGAATTCCAAGCCCTCCTCTGTACATTGGACGGCACACAACTTTCCAGGACAAAAGATGTATTCGTTGACCCGTGTCGCAGTCACCCCACAAAAAGGATCTGCACAATCTGTCTAACTCATTACATACAGAGTTTGGGATCCTAACAACTCTTGAGATATAGGACGGAAATGAGTTCAAAACGGATTTAATGAGAGTCGTTCTCCCTGCAAAACTCATCACACGGCCCTTCCACGCACCAAGCTTACTCTTGGTCTTTTCAATTAAAAAATTGAAGTCGGATCTTCTCATCCTTGAATGAATAATCGGGAATCCCAGGTATTTTCCAAAATCTTCTGCAATTGGGAATCCGGCTGTTTCACTGATGTATTTTTTAAGGTAATCATCAACACTGGGAGAGAACAAAATCTTGGATTTTGTAAGGCTCACTTTAAGGCCGGAAGCAGTACAAAAATCCGAGATGCAGTTTTTTATAACATTGATGTTATTTTCCGATGCCTTAGCAAAAAGAACAATGTCGTCCGCGAAGAACACATGGGAAAAGCCGACACTTCCGCGTTTTACTTTAATTGGCACCCAACTTTTGTTATCCACTAACTATTGGATAACATGTCCGAAGCATTCCAGACAAAGTACGAATAAATAGGGGGAAATAGGATCTCCTTGACGCACCCCCCTACTTGGTACGAAACTATCCGTCATCTCACCGTCCCACAAAACAAACATTGATTGAGATCTAAAATAAGAAGAGAGCCAACCTTTCAGCCTGGAGGGAATCCAATTCTATCACAAGTATCCTCTATGAATTCCCAAGATAACCTGTCATACGCTTTCTCAAGATCAATTTTTATCGCCATCCACTTCTTCCTCATCCACTTTCTTTCGATTGAGTGTATCAATTCTTGAACAATGAACACGTTATCCTCAATCAACCTTCCAGGTATGAAACTGATTTGTAATGGGCTGACGAGTTTATTCATAATCGGTTGAAGACGAGAAACTATGAGCTTCGAGATTAGCTTGTACTTTACATTGCATAGTCCAATTGGCCGAAATCTAGACATATGTTCCGGGTTATCTACCTTCGGGATCAGCGATAATAAAGTATCATTTGCACCTGTGGGCAGAATATTGGATTGAAAGAACTGGAAGACAAATTCCATCACACCCGGTCCAACAATCTCCCAAGATTTTTGAAAGTAAACCGCGCTAAACCCGTCTTTTCCCGGTGCTTTCAGTGGAGGCATACTGAATAAGCAGTTCTTGATTTCTAGCTCCGAAAAAGGCCTACATGGAAACATTAGCTCCTCTTGTGAAAGAGAAGGAAAGTTAGCATAAAATGTACCTGAAGCTCTAACAGTGACATCATCCTTCGAAAAACCCGATGGAAATAATTCCTGGCATTTTCTCTGAGAAGTCGGGGATCTGATATCCAGGTCCCATCATCGTTTTTAATGCACTCTACCCGGTTGTGTCTCCTCCTGATCATAGTACTGATATGGAAGAATTTGGTATTTCTGTCTCCTTCAGCCCAGAACTTTTCACGAGATTTCTGTTGCCATAATAACTCCTCCTGCTCTAACACTTCCTCGATTTCTAGTTGAATGGAACTGTGCAGATCGATTAGTCCCTGAGTTAAGTCCCTTTCGATCTCGGCTTGCACCGAAGACAACTTCTCCAGCAGTACCTTTTTTCTTTGCTCAATCCTACCGAAAGTAGTATCATTCCATCTGAGTAGCTTCTTTTTTAAGTCAATGAGAGCACTATCAAGTCCATTTTCTTGTGTAGACCAACTATCCGACACAACTTGAAGGAAATCGGGATGCAAAGTCCATGCTGCCTCAAACCGGAAAGGGCGACGAGCCTTATTTATAACTCTATGGGGATAAAATTGCAGTAAAAGAGGGTTATGATCTGAGGACAACGCCGGAAGATGGCAAACTGTAGCTTCAACCCAAAGGATCCTCGCTTCATTGTTCATAAAAACCCGATCAAGCCTTTTCAATATCCTAGAAGCCGTGGTTGTGCCCTTATTCCAAGTAAATAAGGGGCCGCCGAAACCCATGTCAATCATATTAGTGTTCTCGACCCAGTCTTGGAAAACATCCGCATCTCTCGAAAAATTATTTGAATTCCCTCCGACCTCTCTGCGATTCATGACGCAGTTAAAATCGCCTCCAACGATAACCGGACCCGAACAACTATTTACGGCCTCTTTCAATGCCTCCCAACACAGGGCTCTTCTTCCCGCAGTGGGAGGATTGTAAACGGCAAAAATGTCGATGAAACTACTCTTCACACGAACTGAAATCTGAATAAAAGAAAGGTTTTTCTTCTTTATTTCCACTGATATTTCACCAGACTTCCATAACACCCAGATCCCACCTTCGAATCCCGTAGCCTCTACTCTTTCGAAATCAGTAAACTTCGTACGTTTGCAAACATTATCTGCAGAATCTCCCGAGATCTTAGTCTCAAATAAAAATAGGATATCCACCTTATGACGGTTGACCATATAATTCAGGGCTTTGCGGAACCGTCTATTACCCGCGCCCCTACAATTCCAAAATAGCGCTATCATTTGGAACCATCGGTGATGACGGGCCCAGTTGGCTTGCTGATATCCCTAGATGTTGACACTTCTCCCATCTGGACATCCTGTCTATCTGGAGGGATGGACTCGGTGATTGCGTTAGGGGACTGGATATCAATATCCATAGCCGGGGAACCAGTGGAGGTGCCATTCACAGGCGTGGAAGACAGACAAACGGTGCTCCTATCCTCTTTTTGCGCAGTGCCAGGGGAATTTGAATCCCTAGAAATATCCGAATGGTTGGTTTGTTTAATGATTGGATCTGCATTAATGACAATTCCATTGGGCTGTGTATTACTTGTTGGGCCCCCAGTTTTGACACGTTTCGGATGTTTTTGAGTAGGGCTAGGGTTTTCATTTAAAGTAGACGTTACAGGAAGAGTATTGATTGGGTTTGCTGATTAAATGGGCTTAATGATCGGCGTGATGATGGCATGCTGTAGACCTTCTTCATTCCTAGTAACGGTTTCTCCATTGATGGCGGTGGTAGTGGCTTCCTCCTCGGTGTCAAGATGATGGTACTGATTGGCTGACACTACCGGGTTTTGATTTCCCTCCTTGCCTGTCATCACCATTCGTGGCTTTCTAGGTCTTCTAGTTACAGACATCCATGGTCCAAGGAAGGCTTCCTCTTCTTGTGGTTCATCTTGCTTAGCCTGAGTTGCTACTTGATTAACGGTGGAAGGAATAGTACTCCCCTCCGATTGTACAATCACCTCCTCGTTAATCGGGGGATTACAAGTGGGTGATTGTGTGCATCTCTCTACACCGTGACCATAAAGTCCACATCTATGGCATATCGAATTCAATCCTTCATACACAACGTGTACTCGATTATCCCCAATGAGAATTGTTCCTATCAAAGGCCTATCCAATTCTATTTCGATACACACACGTGCAAACTTTCCTCTAGTGGCATATAAAATGTTAAGATCAACCTTCAATGGGGTTCCCAGCGCAGACGCAAGACCATAGAGCACTCCTTCATCATACAGTTGCATAGGGAGATCGGATAATCTAGCCCATGCAAAGATGGTGCGCAAATTATCATTATACGGATTGAATCCAGCCACCCAAGGACGCACAGTAATATAATGGCCAAAGATCTCCCATGGTCCTTCAGTCAAAGAATTCAAGAAATCCTCTTCTTGATCAAACCTAACGGCATAATACCCATTAGGTAAATCCAAGATTGTCATCATTCCAGACGGTCTCCACAGTTGATAGAGTCTTTTCTCAAGCAACCGGAATGCCACATTTCTCCCTAACACTTTGACAATAACGGCAGTCTTCCATTTCTCCGTCAATGCTTCGACTACATCTTCATCAATTTCAGCTACAACCAGGCCTTTTACACCTTCTGGATAAGTTATCCTCATTTTTCGTGACTCTATGAGCGAATCACAGCATAATGGGGCAGCAGAATTGGAAAGACCACCTACATCCGCTGCATAAGATTTTATGTCGGGGGGTTTGTCTGGTGGGACTGGTTGTTGAGTGGAAGAGTTTGTCACCGTAGGGGCGGGAGGAGGATTAGGAGGCTGAGACATCAGAGCGTTTTACTATGTGTGTCTATAACTAGCAAAAACCAAATTAAAACCATAAATAACTGAACTAGATTAATTAAACCCTGTCAATTTCCTCATTAATTATATCAATGATCACATTAAAATCTATCCAATAATTTGATCTATTCATCCAAATTCCGGTTAAATTCTTAGTTTTGATAAATTTGAAAAAACCAAATTAAAACCATAAATAACTGAACTAGATGAATTAATTCCATATCAATTCATATTATTCGCCAAAAACTCATTCAAATGCATCATAACACTCACCTACTTAGGGCTCCTTTGGAAGCGTCAAAAATCATTCCCGGTAGAAGAATGATTTCGAATCAATAAAAAAATATATTTATTTAGAGGTCTTTTAACACATGAAACTAATCCTATCATTTCCATTACCTTTCCTTACCCTTTTTCACTTCCATTAGTTCAAGTGAGGAGAGAGCTTGTAGATAGGAATTAGGAGGGTTGTAAGCCATTGGATTGATTTAAATCAAGGGCTCTCACACGCTCATCATTAATGGCATTTTTGTAAATTGACTAAAAATCTGGAAAAATACCCTTACGTTCAAAATAGTCATCGGTGTTCATACTTTTATATGTCAATGTTCATGTTTTTATACATCGGTGTTCATAGTATTTTTATTCATCTAAGTGTCATGCCCATTTATTTTTTTGTGTTCATTTTATAATGCATAAATGTTCATGTACAGTATATAACCACAAAAAAAAAAAACTCATCACAAAACGTTAAAAGATTATCATAATATGTTATGTATGTGTCAAAGTTATAGATAAGTAATTGGTGTTCATACTTTTATACGTCATTGTTCATGCTTTTATTCGTTCGTGTTCATACTTTTATATCATTGTTCATGTGAATATTATAAACTATTTTTTTATAAGGCATTTTACCGAACAGTTTGCGTGCACACTAAAAGGAGCATATAGATTATTCAATTAGAACTATTAGACCAACTCAACATATGTATATACATGTATTTTCTCAATCAAACTTATCAAACAAAAAATGATTCAAACAAATTTGATTTCGAACACAAACATCAATCATAATGAAACCTAAACCTTAAGAATGGAAAACTAAATAGTGAGAGTAGAAATTCGAAGAAACAAAACCTGAATCGTCTTGTATTCTCTTTGATTTTACAATTTTTTTTATGTAATTGATCTTTGAATATTATAAACACGATTTTTTAGAAAAGTATAATTTTCAAAAAAAAATGAACATCATATTATAAACACCATAACTGTAAAAAAAATGAATACATACTTGTAAAAAAATGACCATCATATTTTATTAACACGATTTGAAAGAATAGTATAATTTTTTTAAAAAAATCCCAAAAAAATGTCTTACAAAAATACAAAAATGAACAATTAATGTTAAAAAACGAATAGTTAGTGTTAGGAAAAATGAACATTTATTGATAAAAATATGAACAATGACTCTTTTAAAAATGAACACATACTCATAAAAATATGAACACCAATTTTTATTTACAAAAAGAAAAGCTGGAAAAAAAAAGGTGATGTGGCATGCCACATGTCACCACTCCGGCTCTCCTCATTCCTATCTACAAGGGTCCTCCTCACCGGAACTGGACCCTATATATATATATATATATATATATATATATATATATATATATATATATATATATATATATATATATATATATCATTTACACATGGGTTTTAGGGTTAAAAGTGAGAAAGTGTCATAATGCTTATATCAAAATAATCAAGGGTTGTGATTTGTTCAAATTAATAAATACTTAGCATATACTTGAACAAAAGTTTAGTTGAACAAATAAAATATAAGTTAACTTTGAACAACTAATTAAATAATTGAACAATTTCGAATATAATTAAACAATCGGTCATATAGTTGAATGGTTTTGAATATAGTTGAACAATTGACATATTTGAACAATTACGAATATAGTTCAATAATTTTTAGTTGAAGTTATTATATTTGAACAACTGTTACTTGATTCAATTATTGTGGGTCATTCCTACTTTTAACACTAAGATTCCTTAATTTTCACTTGAACACAACCCTATATAAGGATAAAATTCAATAAAAGTCCTCAAACTTTTAATTTTGTTCAAATAAATCCCTAACCTTTTTCTTACTCCATTAAAGTCCTTGAACTTTCCATTTATGATCCCTTTCGTTCTAAAATAAATAAAAAGTTTGTTAAACTTTATTTTTTATTAAACTACTTATCACATGAACTTTATTTTTTATTAAATATATTATTATCAACAAAGCTAGAATTCTTGATGTAATATCCGAAATTTTAGTTCCGATTATTTTCGAGTCAAGCCAAATTTTGACCGGTGGATCTTTGTATATGATACCTAGTGTTAATTACTTGCACAAATCCTATCATTTTATGGAAGTATAAACTTATATAAAATAATGAATGTTTTACCAAACCCTAAGCATGCAAACCCTAATGTGTATATCTATGACAAGGCCATGACACTCTTTTGACAAGTTCGTGACAAGGTCATGACAAGGCCTTGACAAGGTCATGACAAGGCCTTCACAAGTTCTCAGCTCACCTTTTATTTTTTTTAACTCTTATTCCAGCCCACTTTCCCTTCTTGTCTCAGCCCATCACTCTTCTTCTGCTTCGGACATAGGCCCGCTTCCTCATGAAGATCAGCCCGTCTAGACCAGCAGTGTCGAAGCCCACCCACACCACGTACATCAGCTTCCACCTCTTCCAAGAATGGTAAGTGCAGCAGCCCTAACTTCCTTTTTTTTCGCTGAGAAGATCCACACCAGGGTTGGGAATCACGTACACTCAACCGTCCACATTCATGCTGTCTAGAAACCACCGAAGAGACGTTGCAAATCTGATCTTCCTAGTATCCATCCTCAGAACTAGTATCTTGCCCTAGTAGCAAGTGAGAGGGATTGTTTCCTTGTACAGCCAAGGGAGAGCCTTACCTTCTGCAGCGGACGAATGAATCTTCACGCCTCCCTCCTCTCATGGAAGCCGATCTCAACCTGCAGAGAATCCTAGCCAGCATCAAACGCTTTCCTTCTCCCATCGAGTCTCTGAGCGTCACCAAGGAACACAACAAATCGTTGCAGACCAGAGGAGCCCCGTGATCCTTGTCCCATACAGACACGCTTGTCCAGGCAAGGAGTCCATGTCCCGATGTTAATTTCAACTCCGTGGTTCCCTCTGCACAAGAGCAGCGGTCCGTCCAGTGATTTCATTCCACGGGTACCGATCTGTGTTCCTTCTCTCCATTCAGATATGCCTTATCGTCCATGAATTGGCTCCTCCCTTACTTTTGTCACGAGAAGCAACTTTTCTTCAACAATGGCGTTTGGCTCGGACAACAGCAGGCCGGTCTCACCATCCTTGCTACCCACTCCCTTGTACGCAAGCAGACCGGGCAGACCTTCTGTCACGCCAGCAAGCAACAACAAAAGATGCAGCCTCTTCCCCTGCGTCTAGCCTTCGCCTTGCCTTCGCCTTGCATCATTCGAGGAACCACATGACTTGCTGTCAATGCCTCCTCTCGTCCCTCCTGTCGGTCGAGTAAGACCCGTACCTATCTTCTTTATGTTTCCCTCCATATATATAGATGTTGATAGTCGTCCCAATCTGTTTTGAATCAATATATATAACAGCCTAGGAGCAATCTCAAGAAGCTGTTTCATTTTCTGAGTTTTCAAAACTATGTTGAGGATCCAACTTCGGGGCCAGATTTGGGTATGCAAGACTCCTCCTTTTTGGCTGAAATTTTAATATGATGTATTTGACACGTTTTTGTAGAACATATAAAAAATTGAGACCGATTGAGTGAGTATCTTAGGAGTTATGATTTTTCAAAGTTGGATCTGTAAGCATTTTTTTTTTTGGGTTGCTGAAATATTCTAAGTGTTGGAGAAAACGTGTGCTGAAGCAGTTTTTGGATCTAGGGATGAATGTGTTATATCTGTATGATGGATACCAAATATTGATATAATATAAAGTGATATGCATACTTTGATGTATCAAAAGTTGGGGTTGATCCAACCATTGTATTTAGAGTTATAGGGTTCCAAAGTAGGCTAGTTGTGCAATTTGGTATTAGGCAGATTTTCGGCTAAGTATGAAATTACTGGATGTTGGAACCAACTTGGGAGATTTATATAGAGAGTTTGGTTTAGTATTTTAGAGAGATCTTTGACCTACTGATTAGTATGAATATTATAAAAGACTTAAGATAATTTTCTAAGAATTTTTATTTTTTTTATTCGAGTCTCGTATATTAAACCAACTTGGGAGATTTATATTAAGTCAAGATTGTGTTTAACTCTCCTAAATCTTTAGAGAACTTTATTTTGAGAGTTAGAGCGTGGGTTCGAGTCCCAAGGAATAATTTAGAACTTTGTTATAGATTTTTCTAGAGTTTCGAAACCAAGGGTAAAATGGTCACTTACCCTTATAAGGGTATTTTTTGGTAGCTTCTTTATAATCGATTGGCTATCTTAGAAGTTGCAAACTTCTAAGAAAGTGAGATACATTATTGATCCACTTGCCTTGTATAACAGGCGGTTGAGTTCCGGCGGTTACAGACCGAGTCGAGATAACGAGATTATGTTTGAATTCAGGTAAGTCCTTTGGGCTTACTTAGCTGACTTCTGAATATGAGCATGAATGATGATAGTGGTGTGTGATTGAGATGTTTAGAGTTATAGGTTGTGATAGATATTTACCGACCTATACTTGGCCTAAGAGTAACGGGCGGTGGCATTCTGGTCAGTTAGCTTGCGGGCGCTGGGGGTTTCTTTAGGGACTAGTCCATACTCGGTTTGTAGTGATGCTACCGGCGGAGGTCAGCTAGACCTACACCCAGTTGGATAAGGAACGGAGGCGAGAACTGTTAATAGCTCTCGTGCCACAAATGTAAAATTGAATAAGATGAATCACCTAAATAATAGATAATAAACGGTTGAGTGCCAGCATGATGTTTGTTTATAAATTTTTCTGCGTGTGTTTGTGCTATTGTTATTCTGTTTATATTTGGATTGTTAGCTAACGGTTTATCCGTGTTGTAGATCTGTAGAGATAGACAGTTGCAGAGAGATCCGGAACGGATGGTCAGCCGGGTCCACGTACTCATTAGATGGGGACGGGGAGTCTTCCATACGTCATGCATGTTATGTATCTTTATATATGTTTGTAAGGCTGTCACATGTGTACGTTCATACCATTAAAAATATTATGTTTTAGAAATTGTTTTAAATACATTGTGCCTTGTTGTAAGATCCTAGTAAAGTTGTTGTTAAACCAAGGTCGGGACCCATTGTGAGGTCCTAACCAGTAGCTCCCCGAGTTCCGAGAATTTGGGGTGTTACAACATGGTATCAGAGCAGGTTGGCAACAATGGCACTTGAAATCTTCTGAAAGACCGAATGTATAAAATAACTAGAACCCAAAAGGGGTCTAAGATTTTCAAAACGGATTTCTGTTTTTACACAAGTGCATAGTCGGGTTGTTGGGTTAGTAGTACGTCGGACCACCATCGTTCTCCGTGGATCTCTGCAACTTGGAGGGATAGATGTTAGTATTTAGAGTTATATCGATATGTTTTAAGGTATGATTATATATATGTATATGTGTAGCACGTTAGTATCCTAAAGGATACTTTAGATCCTTTAGATAGGATATCATGAAGCGATTATCGCCTCATGATAAATCCATAGCGGATTTGAAGAATTTTCAACACGAGACAATGGATTCAAACCTAGGATTGAGTATTATACTCTGGTGGGCGGCCTGACGACCCTATAAATCATCCGGTGAACGGGTGGGCAAGGAAGTAAAGATGTTGAGATAATCTTCACCACAAGTACAATCCGATGAGAAAGAAAATCCCGAGTCAGCTCACATAGAAGGAATTGGAAGTCGTGCAAGGGACTTTGTCGTATGAAGCCGAGAGATGAATTAGAAGAACTATGCAAGAGACGACAAGAGCGTAGAATGGAGATAATAATGGAAAAACAAGAATCATATAGAACGGAGTACAACCAAGAATTTCGGAGTAAAGGACGTTACAATCAAGGCGGACACCGCCATAAACAAGCATGGGCATGAGAGTACAAAGAAGATAGAGTGTTGACCTAGATGTGAGAAATTAAAAGGTACAAAGGTAGAGAGTGAGTCTAATGACGAGAAATAAATTCTGTAACCATGGAAGCATGTGGAGTCCTTCAAGGATACGAGAATTTTGAATGAAACTCCGACATAAGTATCAAAGAAACTAGAAGTCTAAAACTGAGAAAACGAATGTCTATAAAGGTAGCAAGATCAAACAACACCATCAAGGGGAACAATGTGGAAAAGTAATTTTGTGGGACTAGAGAGAGTCCCCAATAACTTATCATTCACCTAAAAGTTAAGTTACCAACATTGACGGTCATATCGGAGAACTGCAAGAAAACGATGGACAACGTAAGAAGATTCATGAAGTCTTGATAAATTCATTGACGACAGATGAAGGCTATGACTGGACTCACAAGAGTATAGTGATCTGATAAGAGAACCAGAGAGGTGTAGATTGTGGAAGGAGCTAAAGAGTTTTAACAAAGAAGCTGGAGGAAATAGATTTCACCAACTATATCAAACTTCGAAAGAGATAGAAGAACAATAAGTCCGTGGTCTTGTTGAAGGTCAACTAACGACTAGTTGGTAATAAATGAGACATAACACGTGCGGGTCAACTAGTGGTAACTGGTTAGCAGATAAGGAGGATAACCATAGACTTATGAAAGAATTTCATAGATATTTGGAGGACCCTCCAAGAGATCAACGACGACAGATGTAAAGCTAAATTGATACGCGTGCTAGTACCCTTAATAATAACATGGAGTGAGTTCGAGCCAAGAACCCTAATTAAGAACTTAAGAAGAAAGACGAGACGGCCCGGAATAACCCCCTTATGTCATTTGAGACCAAGGAAACTGTGCGAGTGATTTACTACCTATTGGCTAGGAAAAAGGTACATGTCACAGCTAGTACCGATGGCTGGTACAAGAAGAACTAGAGGAGTAAGAAGTATACACTTTTGATTAGGTTCTATGTCAGTCAAGACAGAATGTGCGTAGCATTCCATACAAGGGAGAACGATGATTCTCTTCCGATATTTACGGAAGAAACCCTTGTGACTAAGAGGTGCAAGGAATGAAGACCTGCAATTGAGTGTAAGAGCAAAGATAGACCTCACAAGTGTAGAGAAGTTTTGACCTCGTCAAAGGTATAAGAAGTTGAAAGGAATCACGACGCCAATATTAAAAAGAGTAAAAGGCCGGTAGTAGATTCAATGGAGTTCAACAAAGCGATAGTATAAACAACGGTAAGGAAGGAGCATGTGAGAATGACCTAGGGGACTCGAGAAAGAGAGTTGGCCCTAAGGGGAAGGAAGTGGGGAAGATAGAACGAACTAAAGAAGGGGAAAAGGATTAACCGAGTAGTTGTTACTTACCAGAAATTTTATGCCAATGGAGGTATGAGAAGAGCGAGTACGAGATATCGAGGTAAGTCAACTATAGACTAACCAATATCCACGGAGGATGTGCAAATGTTGCTGGTATTGATGATTTATGTGCCGTTAAGAAGAGATATTTGTGAATGTGGATTTTCGAGGTAGCTTTACCGACGCCTTGGAGGATTTCCTCTTATAAGCAACGACAACCTTCTTGGATGAACTAAGGTATAAAGAGAACCATGTTAGAGATTTCATAATGGCTGGTTCAGATCAAACTCCGGTCGAGTTAAAGAGTTTGGATCCGTGTTAGAAGAATTCAAAAAGTGAACGGGAGAGGTTGTCTTCTAACCGTTATCTTATATCCTTTAAGCAAGTAAGGAAAGTTCTTGATACTTCATCCGTATAGGACTTGTGGTAGAATCGGGAGGAAGAGTTTTGGGGTCAATCATTTTAGACTCAAGGAAAATGTCCTTATGGTTAACGGGTGACAACATAATTATCAAAGTAACACAGCGGAAGCGTGATGGGTCCTAACCCACATAACAAGAAATTCGAGAGTACAGAAAATGACGTGTCGAGTGTAAGACGGTGATAATTGGTAAAATGCATTTCGTTTAGAAATAACGTGAAATAGGCTACGTGGAGTGACAGGAAATTTTGTAGAGGAACTGTATCACCATCTAGATAGATGAGAAAGTATGTGCACATAGAAGTATAGAAAGAGAGTGGTACCCCATTATAGATACAAGTGAAGCATGCCGACCTCGTCACATGTCGGCAGACAAGTAAATTGGGAACATAATACCTAGCAGGGTACTTTAGAATGAGTTTCTTGATGGAATGAAAAAGGAAGCTACGGGAGTGTACTTACAGACCAGTACTCGTACATATAGAAAACATAATCGCAAGAGTAGAGTATAAGAAGAATTTTATACCAGAACAGATCCGAGTTGCGTTGCATGTCAGAGAAATATTATCGGTCTGATAGACGTGAGGGATATAAGAGTAGAATGTTGATGGTGTGTTAGCAGTTATCGAGCAATTATGATCAAACGATGGTGAGGTAAGATTACCTTGTGCCTAGTGTTGTCATCGCGAATACATTCTATATCACCTAAGATTTCGATACTGCGTAAGAAGCTTGAGTGGAACTAGAGATCTATAAAATAATATGATGACGTCGATAGAATACAAAGATTGACCACCGGGTTTTGGTTGTTAAGTTATATCCAGTTTAAAAAAAAAAATGAGCAGATGACGGTTCTTTAATGGAGGAACCATATGATGGAGTCATATTATGACATAAGACCAAGTGAGTTATGATACAACTAGCCTTAAACACTTAGTAAAGTACCGGGAGATGTATAAGGGGGGATATCCTAGATCGGATACCCGGAACCTTTAGAAGATCAGAAAGAAAATACTTGGAATAAATTACCTCAGGAAGGTCATCAAAAGATTTAGAGGCGAGCTAGGTAAGACAACCTTGTGAGACCATACAAGCGGAGTTGAAAGTGAGTGAAGGACTACTATTCCTCACCCTATTGAGGAGAACAACCCCATTGGTCAACATATTTAGTTAGAAGGAATACCTACTAGACACGAGTTAGGTCCTCAGAATAGAGGATCGGACAGTTGGGCCGAATGATACCGGTGAGATATTCGATAACCAATCTAGAACATGGTAGCAAGCGCTTATGATGTATGTACATGAAAAGATTTTCGGAGAAATGGGTTTTATGAAAAGCCGACGAGGCTACTTGAGATATTGTGGATAGTATGAGACGTCGTAACCTTTCAGAGATCTATACAAAGATAGTGGTAACCTTGAAAACAACTAGTTAGGGCTTGAACCTGCAAGTGTGTGCTATTGTTTGACTACTTGTTTATTTCATGCTTGAGTGTTTAGTCTTGTGTGTTATATTGATGACCTTTGGTGTCTGAGTACTTAGATGTGGAATCGATGAGGCTTTTGTGTAGTGATTTGATACACCCGACTGGTGCCTTAAAGGCCAATCATGATTATCTAACCCTAAGTTTCGGGACGAAACTTATTTTTAGGGGGTACTTATGTAATATCCGAAATTTTAGTTCCGATTATTTTCGAGTCAAGCCAAATTTTGACCGGTGGATCTTTGTATATGATACCTAGTGTTAATTACTTGCACAAATCCTATCATTTTATGGAAGTATAAACTTATATAAAATAATGAATGTTTTACCAAACCCTAAGCATGCAAACCCTAATGTGTATATCTATGACAAGGCCATGACACTCTTTTGACAAGTTCGTGACAAGGTCATGACAAGGCCTTGACAAGGTCATGACAAGGCCTTCACAAGTTCTCAGCTCACCTTTTATTTTTTTTTTAACTCTTATTCCAGCCCACTTTCCCTTCTTGTCTCAGCCCATCACTCTTCTTCTGCTTCGGACATAGGCCCGCTTCCTCATGAAGATCAGCCCGTCTAGACCAGCAGTGTCGAAGCCCACCCACACCACGTACATCAGCTTCCACCTCTTCCAAGAATGGTAAGTGCAGCAGCCCTAACTTCCTTTTTTTTCGCTGAGAAGATCCACACCAGGGTTGGGAATCACGTACACTCAACCGTCCACATTCATGTTGTCTAGAAACCACCGAAGAGACGTTGCAAATCTGATCTTCCTAGTATCCATCCTCAGAACTAGTATCTTGCCCTAGTAGCAAGTGAGAGGGATTGTTTCCTTGTACAGCCAAGGGAGAGCCTTACCTTCTGCAGCGGACGAATGAATCTTCACGCCTCCCTCCTCTCATGGAAGCCGATCTCAACCTGCAGAGAATCCTAGCCAACATCAAACGCTTTCCTTCTCCCATCGAGTCTCTGAGCGTCACCAAGGAACACAACAAATCGTTGCAGACTAGAGGAGCCCCGTGATCCTTGTCCCATACAGACACGCTTGTCCAGGCAAGGAGTCCATGTCCCGATGTTAATTTCAACTCCGTGGTTCCCTCTGCACAAGAGCAGCGGTCCGTCCAGTGATTTCATTCCACGGGTACCGATCTGTGTTCCTTCTCTCCATTCAGATCTGCCTTATCGTCCATGAATTGGCTCCTCCCTTACTTCTGTCACGAGCAGCAACTTTTCTTCAACAGTGGCGTTTGGCTTGGACAACAGCAGGCCGGTCTCACCATCCTTGCTACCTACTCCCTTGTACGCAAGCAGACCGGGCAGACCTTCTGTCACGCCAGCAAGCAACAACAAAAGATGCAGCCTCTTCCCTTGTCTCTAGCCTTCGCCTTGCCTTCGCCTTGCATCATTCGAGGAACCACATGACTTGCTGTCGATGCCTCCTCTCGTCCCTGTCGGTCGAGTAAGACCCGTACCTATCTTCTTTATGTTTCCCTCCATATATATAGATGTTGATAGTCGTCCCAATCTGTTTTGAATCAATATATATAACAGCCTAGGAGCAATCTCAAGAAGCTGTTTCATTTTCTGAGTTTTCAAAACTATGTTGAGGATCCAACTTCGGGGCCAGATTTGGGTATGCAAGACTCCTCCTTTTTTGCTGAAATTTTAATATGATGTATTTGACACGTTTTTGTAGAACATATCAAAAATTGAGACCGATTGAGTGAGCATCTTAGGAGTTATGATTTTTCAAAGTTGGATCTGTAAGCAATTTTTTTTTTTTTGGGTTGCTGAAATATTCTAAGTGTTGGAGAAAACGTGTGCTGAAGCAGTTTTTGGATCTAGGGATGAATGTGTTATATCTGTATGATGGATACCAAATATTGATATAATATAAATTGATATGCATACTTTGATGTATCAAAAGTTGGGGTTGATCCAACCATTGTATTTAGAGTTATAGGGTTCCAAAGTAGGCTAGTTGTGCAATTTGGTATTAGGCAGATTTTCGGCTAAGTATGAAATTACTGGATGTTGGAACCAACTTGGGAGATTTATATAGAGAGTTTGGTTTAGTATTTTAGAGAGATCTTTGACCTACTGATTAGTATGAATATTATAAAAGACTTAAGATAATTTTCTTAGAATTTTTATTTTTTTTTATTCGAGTCTCGTATATTAAACCAACTTGGGAGATTTATATTAAGTCAAGATTGTGTTTAACTCTCCTAAATCTTTAGAGAACTTCATTTTGAGAGTTAGAGCGTGGGTTCGAGTCCCAAGGAATAATTTAGAACTTTGTTATAGATTTTTCTAGAGTTTCGAAACCAAGGGTAAAATGGTCACTTACCCTTATAAGGGTATTTTTTGGTAGCTTCTTTATAATCGATTGGCTATCTTAGAAGTTGGAAAGTTCTAAGAAAGTGAGATACATTATTGATCCACTTGCCTTGTATAACAGGCGGTTGAGTTCCGGCGGTTACAGACCGAGTCGAGATAACGAGATTATGTTTGAATTCAGGTAAGTCCTTTGGGCTTACTTAGCTGACTTCTGAATATGAGCATGAATGATGATAGTGGTGTGTGATTGAGATGTTTAGAGTTATAGGTTGTGATAGATATTTACCGACCTATACTTGGCCTAAGAGTAACGGGCAGTGGCATTCTGCTCAGTTAGCTTGCGGGCGCTGAGGGTTTCTTTAGGGACTAGTCCATACTCGGTTTGTAGTGATGCTACCGGCGGAGGTCAGCTAGACCTACACCTAGTTGGATAAGGAACGAAGGCGAGAACTGTTAATAGCTCTCGTGCCACAACTGTAAAATTGAATAAGATGAATCACCTAAATAATAGATAATAAACGGTTGAGTGCCAGCATGATGTTTGTTTATAAATTTTTCTGCGTGTGTTTGTGCTATTGTTATTCTGTTTATATTTGGATTGTTAGCTAACGGTTTATCCATGTTGTAGATCTGTAGAGATAGACAGTTGCAAAGAGATCCGAAACGGATGGTCAGCCGGGTCCACGTACTCATTAGATGGGGACGGGGGAGTCTTCCATACGTCATGCATGTTATGTATCTTTATATATGTTTGTAAGGCTGTCACATGTGTACGTTCATACCATTAAAAATATTATGTTTTAGAAATTGTTTTAAATACATTGTGCCTTGTTGTAAGATCCTAGTAAAGTTGTTGTTAAACCAAGGTCGGGACCCATTGTGAGGTCCTAACTAGTAGCTCCCCGAGTTCCGAGAATTTGGGGTGTTACACTTGAGGTTTAAATGTTCCACTTCATCATATTTTCAATCTAATTAGTTTAACTCTTATTTTGTGTATGTTTTTCCAAATTGTAACACCCCAAATTCTCGGAACTCGGGGAGCTACTGGTTAGGACCTCACAATGGGTCCCGACCTTGGTTTAACAACAACATTACTCGGATCTTACAACAAGGCACAAATGTATTTAAAACAGTTTCTAAAAACATAATATTTTTAATGGTATAAACGTACACATGTGACAGCCTTACAAACATATATAAAAATACATAACATGCATGACGTATGAAAGACTCCCCCGTCCCCATCTAATGAGTACGTGGACCCGGCTGACCATCCGTTCCAGATCTCTCTGCAACTGTCTATCTCTACAGGTCTACAACACGGATAAACCGTTAGCTAACTATCCAAATATAAGCAAAAATGATAACAGCACAAACACAAGCAGAAACAAAATAAACAAACATCATGCTGGCACTCAACCGTTTATTATCTATTATTTAAGTGATTCACATTATTCAATTTAAGTTGTGGCACGAGAATTATTATTAGTTCTCACCTCCGTTCCTTATCCAACTGGTGTAGGTCTAGCTGACTTCCATTGGTAGCATCACTACAAACCACGTATGGACTAGTCCCGAAAGAAACCCCCAGCGCCCCGCGAGCTACTGAGCAGAATGCCACCGCCCGTTACTCTTAGGCCAAAATATAGGTCGGTAATTATATATCACAACCTATCTCTCTAACATTTCAATCACACACCACCATCATCATTTATACTCATATTTAGCAGTCAGCTAAGTAAGCCCAAAGGACTTACCTGATATACAGCTCGACTCTTTGTAAACCACTCGTTCTGCAAACTGTAGCAACTCAGTTGCCTGTCAAAGGCGATAAGTGTATTAGCACACTCTCACGTAGTTAGAAGTCTAAAACTTCTAAGATCGAATGATGTATTAAGACATAACTAGTTACAGTGTTAATTTAGGGTAAAATGACCATTTTACCCTTGGTCCCGAAATTCTCGAAAATCTAGAATTCATGTCTAATCTCTTATTTGAGGTTCTAAATTTATTTTCTAACTTCTAAAATTTTATTTGGTTCCAAACTGACATTTTTCCTATGTTTCTATTTTCCGGAAGAATTGTAAAGGTCTAACTTCGGTTCTAAATATAAAATTCTTAACGGCTTATAATAATTCCGAATTAAATCCCTAAATCATCTATGAGGTTCTATCTAACTTTAGGAGAAAGAATTTCTCCAAACTGTTCATTCAACAGTTTTATAAAAATTCCTAAAGTTGACTACTCCCTTTACAAATTCTATACTTAGCCCAAATCTGAGTAGACTTTGAAAAATCATAACTCCTAAACCACTCACTGGATTTATCCCAAATTTTAATATGTTCTACTATAAAATCTTATCTATAATATATCCAAATTTAGCTGCAAAGGAGATCAAAATCCTATTTAAAACTATCTCCCAAAACCGAATTTCAGCACAACAGAAAAACTGCTTACGACTCAATCTTGGAAAAATCGTAAATCCCAAACCACTCGCTGGATGCCTCTCAAATTTTTATATGTTCTACAACAGTATGTAAACTATATCATATCCAAAATTCAAGTCCAACGGATATCAAGAGCTTATTCAAAATCATCTCACAAAACAGCATCACTTGCTGTTTTCCCCAATACTCAGCACGTATATAAAAACGTCAACTTTGAAACACAATAACTCTCAACCCGTAACTCCGATTCTTCCCAAATTTTAATATGATCTCCAGAAAGATATCAACTATATCATATCAAAAATTCAAGCCTAACAGAGGTCAAAAGCCTATTCAAAACTATCTCACAAAACAGCATCCCATGCTGTTTTTCTCAACTCAGCACATTTATAAAGCTGAACTTTGAAATCCAATATCTCTCAAACCGTAACATGGATTCCTCTGAAATTTTAGTATGATCTACTATACTATATCAACTATAACGTGTCCGAAATTCAAGTCTAACAGAAGTCAATAACCCCTCCAAATTTATTCTACAAAACTGCATCGCAAGCAAATTTCCTCAAACTCAGCACACTTAGAAAACTGCATGAGAAGCCAACTTGATAAACTCATATCTCTTAAACTATAACTCAGAATTGGCTCAAATTTCAGTATGTTCTACACTGCAATACCGACAATAACATATCCAAAATTCAACGGTAGATCTTTATCCAAACGTTTAATAATTGTCCGACAAGATAGGCAGTTTATAGGTCCAAAGCTGAATGAATAAATGAATTTACAGCAGCCCCCTTATTTCTATCATTTTATGTATACATTCAGCAGCTACCTATCTATGTTAACTATGCTCAAGGCCGACTACAGCTGCTCACATACATATTTATGACAGTGAAATTGAAAAGTGGAGGAGCCAGCTTACGGAACTGCAGTCCGGCGGTAAGGGGTTGGCGTTCCGGCGGCAAAGGGCTGGCGTTCCGGCGGCAAAGGGCTAGCGTTCCGGCGGCAAAGGGGCTGGCTGCGCAGGAAGACAGTTACTGCCTCGGAATCGAACCAGAAAGCGGAAGGAAAGGAGGGAGGCGGAAGGAAGGAGGCACAACCTTACCGGCGTCACTGCGGCAGGCGTCTGAAGCGGCGCGGCTCGGTGGCTCCAGCGGTCGCACGGTGGTCCACGGCGAGGGAAAGACGGCTGCGTCTTCGGTACTGCAGTGGTCGACGGAAGGTAAGAGGCGGAACCGCAAAGAGTGCGGAGAAGAACGGAAAGAGGAGAAGGGCGGTAGACTTACCGGAGCCGGCGGAAGGTGGCGCAGGACCCGGCGGCGATGGCTCCGGCTGAAGGAGGGCGGCGCCGAGGCTGTTGTCGTCCGTATCGCAAGGGAGCAGAAGCGGGGCTGCAGTTCGATTGTTTGCGAGAGGGAAAAGGCAGGAGCGGCAATCGCGTGAGATAGGTTAGAATTAGGGTTAAATTAGATTAGTTTAATTAGGTTAATTTTAATTAGTTTAGGGTTAATGATGGGCTTAGGAAGTGGGCTGATGGCTTGGGCCTAGGGTTGGCCCAATTGAGCGGTGATCTCATAAAATCGAAAGCGGAACTCGTAACTCGTTAAAATTTTTTTTTTTTTGTGCGAGAGTTTAAATAATACGGAATTAAATTCCGTATTTTTAAATTATTATTAAAAACGTAATTTATTTCGGGTCATTTAGTTTATCATTTTATGTGAATCTGGGTCACATAAAATGATAGAACTAACTCGTTTTATTTATTTATTTGTTTATTTACGATTATTTCATCGGACTTTGGTTAATTTCAATTTACCGGAACTTAAAATTTTCGGTTATTACATCAGTGCCCCCTTAAAAGAAGTTTCGTCCCGAAACTTAGAATAATTCTCTAAATCGCGCATTTCCTTTGGTATATTTAATTTTCTAGACATTTTCGTTGGCTACAAGCAACTTCTCAATCATCAATAGCAGACATGTGTCACATAAGACGTAATCACTCAATCAGTATAAAAATCTGAAAGGTCAAACAACACAACATCCGAGTACTAACTCGTCAAAACAGGAGTAACCTCTAACCCCGCAAAGAACTCGGGATAGTTACGTCTAATACTCTCCTCAGTCTCCCAAGTGGCCTCATCAGCTCCCCTCCTAGACCATTGGATCCTCAACATAGGTATCTCCTTGGATCGCAAACGTCTAGTACTGCGCTCCAAGGCAGCTACGGGGCACTCTACAAATGTATGGTCAGGCTCAACTGTCAGATCCTCATGGCTGATGACGTGTCTCGGATCCGGGATGTACTCTCTCAACTGAGATACATGAAAGACCGGATGAACACCCTCTAATCTCGGCGGTAATGCTAGTCTGTAGGTCACCTCTCCAACTCTCTCCAAGATCTCAAAAGGTCCGACATATCGGGGACTCAGCTTCCCCTTAATGCCGAAATGCCTGACTCCTCTCGTAGGTGACACTCTCAGCCACACCTGAGCACCCACTCTAAACTCCAAAGGTCGACGCCTTTTGTCGGCGTGGGGCTTCTGACGACTCTGAGCTGCTAACATCTGCTCTCGGACTAGGGCAATCCGAGCGATGCAATCCTGTACCTGATCTGGAGCTACTCCATCAACTCTGCTGGGCTCTTCCCAACCTAATGGTGTACGACATCTCCGCCCGTACAAAGCCTCATAAGGAGCCATCCCAATAGACGCGTACCAACTGTTATTATATGAAACTCTATAAGGGGAAGGTGATCAGGCCATACATGTCCCCAATCCAGTACACAGGCTCGCAACATGTCCTCTAATACCTGGATGGTCCTCCCAGACTGACCGTCGGTTTGTGGGTGATAAGCAATGGTAAAGTGGAGACTCGTCCCCACTGTAGTGTGTACCTGCTGCCAAAATCTCGCGGTGAAACATACATCCCTGTTGGAGACGATAGTCCTGTATACTCCATGGAGTCTCACAATATGTCTGGTAACTCCTCAGCTAGACGGCTTATCGGCCACGTTTCCTTAATCAGAATGAAGCGTGCGGTCTTCGTGAGACAATCGACTACCACCCCATTTACAGGGTCAAGCCCTAACTCGTCCTTCTTGAGGTTGAGATTATCTTGGCATAGATCTTTAAAAGGTTACGTCTCATACTATACGCCATATCCCATGTAGCCTCGTTGGCTTTTCATAAGCCATCGACTCTCAAATCTTTTCATGTAATCAGGTTACAAGCGTCTGCTACCATGTTCTAGAGTGGTTACCGGATATTTCACCAGTATCATTCGGCTCAACAGTCTGATCTTCCAATTTGGTGACCTAAATCGTGTATGGTAGGTACCTCTCCACAGAATCCGTGTAAGAATTGGTTACACTTCTAAACCGCTTTAAAGGCTCACATGGTTGTCCTACACCATTCACCTCCAAGTTCCATGTATCCGATCCAGGATATCAGCCTTATACATCTCCCGACACTTTACTAGTGCTTAAAGCTAGTTGTATCACAACTCACTTGGTCTTGTCTCTTAATATGACTCAGTCATATGGTTCCTCTAATGAAGAATCATCATCTGCTCCCCTTTTTTTTTTTTTTTTTTTTTTTTTTTTTTGGTCTTAAACTTGATATAACTTAATAATCAATATCCGGTTGTCTATCTTTGTGTTCTATCGACGTCATCATATTATTTATAAATCTTTATCTTAACCCAAACTGCTTACGCCCTATCCAAGATCTTACGTGACATGGAGTGTGTCCGGAATGACAGCGCTCCACACAAGGTGATCTCACCTCACCATCCTTTGATCATAACTACTCGAGAAATGCTAACACACCATCAACATTGTAGTCCTATATCCCCACGTTTACTGGACCTAGAATATTCCTCGGATGCCAAACGCAACTCGACTCTATTCCGATACTAAATTCTTCCTTCCAACTAAATGTATTCCCATAACCACTATCATCTTAACTCGACACATTATTTTTCTATACCAATGAACTTCTTACTTCGTGGGTTAGGACCCACCACGCTTCTGCTGCGCTACTCCAATTTATGTTGTTGCCACCCACTTGTCATACAGGCCTTTCCTACGACTCCAAACTGACTAACCTCAAACTTTTCTCCCAATTACACCATAAGTCCTGACCGGGTGAAGTATCAAATACCTTCCTTACTTGGCTTGAGGGAATAATATAACGGTTGAAAGACGGACTTTTCTGTCTACTTTCTTAATTCTTTTAACCCGTATCCAAACTCCCTGACTCGAGCGGAGTTTGATCTTAACCAGCCAGCAAGAATCTCTAACACGATTCTCTTATTCCTTTAGTTCACGCAAGAAGGTTTCCGGTACCTATTTGAGAAAATCTTCTAAGGGGTCGGTAAAGCTACTCCATAGGTCCACAGTCACAATTATCTCTTCTTGGCGTCACACAACTCGTCAATACCAAACGATGCTTGCACGTCCTCGGTTGATGTCGTTTAGTCTATAATGGACTTGTCTCAATTTCCCGGATTACTTTTCACATACCCATGTTGTCATTGATTTTCCTGATGAGCACTACTTACTCGAGCTCATCTCTTTATACTCCTTTGGCTCGCTCTACATTACAAACTTCCAGTTCTCCCGTGAACTAACTCCATTTCTCGAGTCCAACTGTGTCATCCATCTGATATCAATGGTCCTTTCTAGATCTTCTACTATAGCTTGTCAGCACGTCTACGCGACTCTCATGACCTTAACTTCCCTCTACTGGCGGTTTATCTAGTAGGGAATGCTACACACACCCTGTCTTGATTGACATAGAACTTTATCAAAATCATATACTCCTTACCCCTCTAGTTCTTCTTTTATAATTCATCGGTACTAACTGTGATTTGCACCCTTTTCCTAGCCAGTAGGTAGTAATCCCGTCACACGCTTCCCTTGGTCTTCAATGACATAAAGGGGGTCCTTTCTGGCCGTCTAGTCTTTCTTCTTAAGTTCTTAATTAGGGTTCCTTGCTCGAACTCACTCCATGTTATTATTAAGATACTAGCACGCGGATCGATTTAGCTTCCCATTTGTCGTTGTTGATCACTTGAAGGGTCCTCTAGACGTCTATAATATTCTTTCATTAGTTTGGTGTTGTGTTGTAATACCACATTTATAGAATTCCGTTGTCTTAATTTCAGACTTCTACTGTATTTGATACTTACGTCATGATTTCTTGCAACTCTTGCATCTCTGAGTAGGTCAAACCGTCTCTATGATGATGAAATTTATTTCACGTCTTTTAAACTCATTTGTCAATGGTTGTTTTGTACTCCTTTAATTCTTCGCCTCAGGTCAGCACCTTATCTTCTTTGTACTCTCATGCCCATGCTTACATGTGGCGGCGTTTGCTTTGATTGTAACATCTTTTATTCTGCAAATCTTGGTTGTACTCCGTTCTGTATGATTCTTGTTCCCTTATCGTTATCTCTAATCCGACCTTTCGTCGTCTCTTACATGATTCTTCTAATTCATCTCTCAGCCTCATACGACCAAGTCCCTTGTATGACTTCCTGTTCCTTCTGTCTGAGTTGACTCGGGGATTCCTTTCCCATCGGACGGTACTTGTGGTGAAAATTGTCTCCACATCTGTACTTCTTTGCCCACTCGTTCTTCGGATGATTTATAAGGTCACCAAGACGTCCATCAGAGTATCATACTCAATCTTGGTCTGAATCCCTTATCTCGTGTGGAAAACTCTTCAAACTCGTTACCGATTTATCATGAGGCGCTAATCGCTTCATGATATCACAACTAAAGAATACAAGATATCCTTTAGGATACTAGCATACTACACACACACAATTATATAATTTACACTAAAACCTATCAATATAAGTCTCTATACTAACTCACCTATCGTTCCAAGCTGCAGAGATCCACGGAGAACGATGGTGGTCCGACGTACTCCTAACCCAACAACCCGACTATGCACGTGTGTAAAAACAGAAATCCGTTTTGAAAATCTTAGACCCCTTTCGGGTTCTAGTTATTTTATACATTCGGTCTTTCAAAAGATTTCAAGTGCCATTGTTGCCAACCCAGAGCTCTGATACCATGTTGTAACACCCCAAATTCTCGGAACTCGGGAAGCTACTGGTTAGGACCTCACAATGGGTCCCGACCTTGGTTTAACAACAACATTACTCAGATCTTACAACAAGGCACAAATGTATTTAAAACAGTTTCTAAAAACATAATATTTTTAATGGTATAAACGTACACATGTGACAGCCTTACAAACATATATAAAGATACATAACATGCATGACGTATGGAAGACTCCCCCATCCCCATCTAATGAGTACGTGGACCCGGCTGACCATCCGTTCCGGATCTCTCTGCAACTGTCTATCTCTACAGGTCTACAACACGGATAAACCGTTAGCTAACTATCCAAATATAAGCAAAATTGATAACAGCAGAAACACAAGCAGAAACAAAATAAACAAACATCATGCTGGCACTCAACCGTTTATTATCTATTATTTAAGTGATTCACATTATTCAATTTAAGTTGTGGCACGAGAATTATTATTAGTTCTCACCTCCGTTCCTTATCCAACTGGTGTAGGTCTAGCTGACTTCCATTGGTAGCATCACTATAAACCACGTATGGACTAGTCCCGAAAGAAACCCCCAGCGCCCCGCGAGCTACTGAGCAGAATGCCACCGCCCGTTACTCTTAGGCCAAAATATAGGTCGGTAATTATATATCACAACCTATCTCTCTAACATTTCAATCACACACCACCATCATCATTTATACTCATATTTAGCAGTCAGCTAAGTAAGCCCAAAGGACTTACCTGATATACAGCTCGACTCTTTGTAAACCACTCGTTCTGCAAACTGTAGCAACTCAGTTGCCTGTCAAAGGCGATAAGTGTATTAGCACACTCTCACGTAGTTAGAAGTCTAAAACTTCTAAGATCGAATGATGTATTAAGACATAACTAGTTACAGTGTTAATTTAGGGTAAAATGACCATTTTACCCTTGGTCCCGAAATTCTCGAAAATCTAGAATTCATGTCTAATCTCTTATTTGAGGTTCTAAATTTATTTTCTAACTTCTAAAATTTTATTTGGTTCCAAACTGACATTTTTCCTATGTTTCTATTTTCCGGAAGAATTGTAAAGGTCTAACTTCGGTTCTAAATATAAAATTCTTAACGGCTTATAATAATTCCGAATTAAATCCCTAAATCATCTATGAGGTTCTATCTAACTTTAGGAGAAAGAATTTCTCCAAACTGTTCATTCAACAGTTTTATAAAAATTCCTAAAGTTGACTACTCCCTTTACAAATTCTATACTTAGCCCAAATCTGAGTAGACTTTGAAAAATCATAACTCCTAAACCACTCACTGGATTTATCCCAAATTTTAATATGTTCTACTATAAAATCTTATCTATAATATATCCAAATTTAGCTGCAAAGGAGATCAAAATCCTATTTAAAACTATCTCCCAAAACCGAATTTCAGCACAACAGAAAAACTGCTTACGACTCAATCTTGGAAAAATCGTAAATCCCAAACCACTCGCTGGATGCCTCTCAAATTTTTATATGTTCTACAACAGTATGTAAACTATATCATATCCAAAATTCAAGTCCAACGGATATCAAGAGCTTATTCAAAATCATCTCACAAAACAGCATCACTTGCTGTTTTCCCCAATACTCAGCACGTATATAAAAACGTCAACTTTGAAACACAATAACTCTCAACCCGTAACTCCGATTCTTCCCAAATTTTAATATGATCTCCAGAAAGATATCAACTATATCATATCAAAAATTCAAGCCTAACAGAGGTCAAAAGCCTATTCAAAACTATCTCACAAAACAGCATCCCATGCTGTTTTTCTCAACTCAGCACATTTATAAAGCTGAACTTTGAAATCCAATATCTCTCAAACCGTAACATGGATTCCTCTGAAATTTTAGTATGATCTACTATACTATATCAACTATAACGTGTCCGAAATTCAAGTCTAACAGAAGTCAATAACCCCTCCAAATTTATTCTACAAAACTGCATCGCAAGCAAATTTCCTCAAACTCAGCACACTTAGAAAACTGCATGAGAAGCCAACTTGATAAACTCATATCTCTTAAACTATAACTCAGAATTGGCTCAAATTTCAGTATGTTCTACACTGCAATACCGACAATAACATATCCAAAATTCAACGGTAGATCTTCATCCAAACGTTTAATAATTGTCCGACAAGATAGGCAGTTTATAGGTCCAAAGCTGAATGAATAAATGAATTTACAGCAGCCCCCTTATTTCTATCATTTTATGTATACATTCAGCAGCTACCTATCTATGTTAACTATGCTCAAGGCCGACTACAGCAGCTCACATACATATTTATGACAGTGAAATTGAAAAGTGGAGGAGCCAGCTTACGGAACTGCAGTCCGGCGGTAAGGGGTTGGCGTTCCGGCGGCAAAGGGCTGGCGTTCCGGCGGCAAAGGGCTAGCGTTCCGGCGGCAAAGGGGCTGGCTGCGCAGGAAGACAGTTACTGCCTCGGAATCGAACCAGAAAGCGGAAGGAAAGGAGGGAGGCGGAAGGAAGGAGGCACAACCTTACCGGCGTCACTGCGGCAGGCGTCTGAAGCGGCGCGGCTCGGTGGCTCCAGCGGTCGCACGGTGGTCCACGGCGAGGGAAAGACGGCTGCGTCTTCGGTACTGCAGTGGTCGACGGAAGGTAAGAGGCGGAACCGCAAAGAGTGCGGAGAAGAACGGAAAGAGGAGAAGGGCGGTAGACTTACCGGAGCCGGCGGAAGGTGGCGCAGGACCCGGCGGCGATGGCTCCGGCTGAAGGAGGGCGGCGCCGAGGCTGTTGTCGTCCGTATCGCAAGGGAGCAGAAGCGGGGCTGCAGTTCGATTGTTTGCGAGAGGGAAAAGGCAGGAGCGGCAATCGCGTGAGATAGGTTAGAATTAGGGTTAAATTAGATTAGTTTAATTAGGTTAATTTTAATTAGTTTAGGGTTAATGATGGGCTTAGGAAGTGGGCTGATGGCTTGGGCCTAGGGTTGGCCCAATTGAGCGGTGATCTCATAAAATCGAAAGCGGAACTCGTAACTCGTTAAAATTTTTTTTTTTTGTGCGAGAGTTTAAATAATACGGAATTAAATTCCGTATTTTTAAATTATTATTAAAAACGTAATTTATTTCGGGTCATTTAGTTTATCATTTTATGTGAATCTGGGTCACATAAAATGATAGAACTAACTCGTTTTATTTATTTATTTGTTTATTTACGATTATTTCATCGGACTTTGGTTAATTTCAATTTACCGGAACTTAAAATTTTCGGTTATTACATCAGTGCCCCCTTAAAAGAAGTTTCGTCCCGAAACTTTGAATAATTCTCTAAATCGCGCATTTCCTTTGGTATATTTAATTTTCTAGACATTTTCGTTGGCTACAAGCAACTTCTCAATCATCAATAGCAGACATGTGTCACATAAGACGTAATCACTCAATCAGTATAAAAATCTGAAAGGTCAAACAACACAACATCCGAGTACTAACTCGTCAAAACAGGAGTAACCTCTAACCCCGCAAAGAACTCGGGATAGTTACGTCTAATACTCTCCTCAGTCTCCCAAGTGGCCTCATCAGCTCCCCTCCTAGACCATTGGATCCTCAACATAGGTATCTCCTTGGATCGCAAACGTCTAGTACTGCGCTCCAAGGCAGCTACGGGGCACTCTACAAATGTATGGTCAGGCTCAACTGTCAGATCCTCATGGCTGATGACGTGTCTCGGATCCGGGATGTACTCTCTCAACTGAGATACATGAAAGACCGGATGAACACCCTCTAATCTCGGCGGTAATGCTAGTCTGTAGGTCACCTCTCCAACTCTCTCCAAGATCTCAAAAGGTCCGACATATCGGGGACTCAGCTTCCCCTTAATGCCGAAATGCCTGACTCCTCTCGTAGGTGACACTCTCAGCCACACCTGAGCACCCACTCTAAACTCCAAAGGTCGACGCCTTTTGTCGGCGTGGGGCTTCTGACGACTCTGAGCTGCTAACATCTGCTCTCGGACTAGGGCAATCCGAGCGATGCAATCCTGTACCTGATCTGGAGCTACTCCATCAACTCTGCTGGGCTCTTCCCAACCTAATGGTGTACGACATCTCCGCCCGTACAAAGCCTCATAAGGAGCCATCCCAATAGACGCGTACCAACTGTTATTATATGAAACTCTATAAGGGGAAGGTGATCAGGCCATACATGTCCCCAATCCAGTACACAGGCTCGCAACATGTCCTCTAATACCTGGATGGTCCTCCCAGACTGACCGTCGGTTTGTGGGTGATAAGCAATGGTAAAGTGGAGACTCGTCCCCACTGTAGTGTGTACCTGCTGCTAAAATATCGCGGTGAAACATACATCCCTGTTGGAGACGATAGTCCTGTATACTCCATGGAGTCTCACAATATGTCTGGTAACTCCTCAGCTAGACGGCTTACCGGCCACGTTTCCTTAATCAGAATGAAGCGTGCGGTCTTCGTGAGACAATCGACTACCACCCCATTTACAGGGTCAAGCCCTAACTCGTCCTTCTTGAGGTTGAGATTATCTTGGCATAGATCTTTAAAAGGTTACGTCTCATACTATACGCCATATCCCATGTAGCCTCGTTGGCTTTTCATAAGCCATCGACTCTCAAATCTTTTCATGTAATCAGGTTACAGCGTCTGCTACCATGTTCTAGAGTGGTTACCGGATATTTCACCAGTATCATTCGGCTCAACAGTTTGATCTTCCAATTTGGTGACCTAAATCGTGTATGGTAGGTACCTCTCCACAGAATCCGTGTAAGAATTGGTTACACTTCTAAACCGCTTTAAAGTCTCACATGGTTGTCCTACACCATTCACCTCCAAGTTCCATGTATCCGATCCAGGATATTAGCCTTATACATCTCCCGACACTTTACTAGTGCTTAAAGCTAGTTGTATCACAACTCACTTGGTCTTGTCTCTTAATATGACTCAGTCATATGGTTCCTCTAATGAAGAATCATCATCTGCTCCCCTTTTTTTTTTTTTTTTTTTTTTTTTTTTGGTCTTAAACTTGATATAACTTAATAATCAACATCCGGTTGTCTATCTTTGTGTTCTATCGACGTCATCATATTATTTATAAATCTTTATCTTAACCCAAACTGCTTACGCCCTATCCAAGATCTTACGTGACATGGAGTGTGTCCGGAATGACAGCGCTCCACACAAGGTGATCTCACCTCACCATCCTTTGATCATAACTACTCGAGAAATGCTAACACACCATCAACATTGTAGTCCTATATCCCCACGTTTACTGGACCTAGAATATTCCTCGGATGCCAAACGCAACTCGACTCTATTCCGATACTAAATTCTTCCTTCCAACTAAATGTATTCCCATAACCACTATCATCTTAACTCGACACATTATTTTTCTATACCAATGAACTTCTTACTTCGTGGGTTAGGACCCACCACGCTTCTGCTGCGCTACTCCAATTTATGTTGTTGCCACCCACTTGTCATACAGGCCTTTCCTACGACTCCAAACTGACTAACCTCAAACTTTTCTCCCAATTACACCATAAGTCCTGACCGGGTGAAGTATCAAATACCTTCCTTACTTGGCTTGAGGGAATAATATAACGGTTGAAAGACGGACTTTTCTGTCTACTTTCTTAATTCTTTTAACCCGTATCCAAACTCCCTGACTCGAGCGGAGTTTGATCTTAACCAGCCAGCAAGAATCTCTAACACGATTCTCTTATTCCTTTAGTTCACGCAAGAAGGTTTCCGGTACCTATTTGAGAAAATCTTCTAAGGGGTCGGTAAAGCTACTCCATAGGTCCACAGTCACAATTATCTCTTCTTGGCGTCACACAACTCGTCAATACCAAACGATGCTTGCACGTCCTCGGTTGATGTCGTTTAGTCTATAATGGACTTGTCTCAATTTCCCGGATTACTTTTCACATACCCATGTTGTCATTGATTTTCCTGATGAGCACTACTTACTCGAGCTCATCTCTTTATACTCCTTTGGCTCGCTCTACATTACAAACTTCCAGTTCTCCCGTGAACTAACTCCATTTCTCGAGTCCAACTGTGTCATCCATCTGATATCAATGGTCCTTTCTAGATCTTCTACTATAGCTTGTCAGCACGTCTACGCGACTCTCATGACCTTAACTTCCCTCTACTGGCGGTTTATCTAGTAGGGAATGCTACACACACCCTGTCTTGATTGACATAGAACTTTATCAAAATCATATACTCCTTACCCCTCTAGTTCTTCTTTTATAATTCATCGGTACTAACTGTGATTTGCACCCTTTTCCTTGCCAGTAGGTAGTAATCCCGTCACACGCTTCCCTTGGTCTTCAATGACATAAAGGGGGTCCTTTCTGGCCGTCTAGTCTTTCTTCTTCAGTTCTTAATTAGGGTTCCTTGCTCGAACTCACTCCATGTTATTATTAAGATACTAGCACGCGGATCGATTTAGCTTCCCATTTGTCGTTGTTGATCACTTGAAGGGTCCTCTAGACGTCTATAATATTCTTTCATTAGTTTGGTGTTGTGTTGTAATACCACATTTATAGAATTCCGTTGTCTTAATTTCAGACTTCTACTGTATTTGATACTTACGTCATGATTTCTTGCAACTCTTGCATCTCTGAGTAGGTCAAACCGTCTCTATGATGATGAATTTTATTTCACGTCTTTTAAACTCATTTGTCAATGGTTGTTTTGTACTCCTTTAATTCTTCGCCTCAGGTCAGCACCTTATCTTCTTTGTACTCTCATGCCCATGCTTACATGTGGCGGCGTTTGCTTTGATTGTAACATCTTTTATTCTGCAAATCTTGGTTGTACTCCGTTCTGTATGATTCTTGTTCCCTTATCGTTATCTCTAATCCGACCTTTCGTCGTCTCTTACATGATTCTTCTAATTCATCTCTCAGCCTCATACGACCAAGTCCCTTGTATGACTTCCTGTTCCTTCTGTCTGAGTTGACTCGGGGATTCCTTTCCCATCGGACGGTACTTGTGGTGAAAATTGTCTCCACATCTGTACTTCTTTGCCCACTCGTTCTTCGGATGATTTATAAGGTCACCAAGACGTCCATCAGAGTATCATACTCAATCTTGGTCTGAATCCCTTATCTCGTGTGGAAAACTCTTCAAACTCGTTACCGATTTATCATGAGGCGCTAATCGCTTCATGATATCACAACTAAAGAATACAAGATATCCTTTAGGATACTAGCATACTACACACACACAATTATATAATTTACACTAAAACCTATCAATATAAGTCTCTATACTAACTCACCTATCGTTCCAAGCTGCAGAGATCCACGGAGAACGATGGTGGTCCGACGTACTACTAACCCAACAACCCGACTATGCACGTGTGTAAAAACAGAAATCCGTTTTGAAAATCTTAGACCCCTTTCGGGTTCTAGTTATTTTATACATTCGGTCTTTCAAAAGATTTCAAGTGCCATTGTTGCCAACCCAGAGCTCTGATACCATGTTGTAACACCCCAAATTCTCGGAACTCGGGAAGCTAGACCTCACAATGGGTCCCGACCTTGGTTTAACAACAACATTACTCGGATCTTACAACAAGGCACAAATGTATTTAAAACAGTTTCTAAAAACATAATATTTTTAATGGTATAAACGTACACATGTGACAGCCTTACAAACATATATAAAGATACATAACATGCATGACGTATGGAAGACTCCCCCGTCCCTATCTAATGAGTACGTGGACCCGGCTGACCATCCGTTCCGGATCTCTCTGCAACTGTCTATCTCTACAGGTCTACAACACGGATAAACCGTTAGCTAACTATCCAAATATAAGCAAAATTGATAACAGCACAAACACAAGCAGAAACAAAATAAACAAACATCATGCTGGCACTCAACCGTTTATTATCTATTATTTAAGTGATTCACATTATTCAATTTAAGTTGTGGCACGAGAATTATTATTAGTTCTCGCCTCCGTTCCTTATCCAACTGGTGTAGGTCTAGCTGACTTCCATTGGTAGCATCACTACAAACCACGTATGAACTAGTCCCGAAAGAAACCCCCAGCGCCCCGCGAGCTACTGAGCAGAATGCCACCGCCCGTTACTCTTAGGCCAAAATATAGGTCGGTAATTATATATCACAACCTATCTCTCTAACATTTCAATCACACACCACCATCATCATTTATACTCATATTTAGCAGTCAGCTAAGTAAGCCCAAAGGACTTACCTGATATACAGCTCGACTCTTTGTAAACCACTCGTTCTGCAAACTGTAGCAACTCAGTTGCCTGTCAAAGGCGATAAGTGTATTAGCACACTCTCACGTAGTTAGAAGTCTAAAACTTCTAAGATCGAATGATGTATTAAGACATAACTAGTTACAGTGTTAATTTAGGGTAAAATGACCATTTTACCCTTGGTCCCGAAATTCTCGAAAATCTAGAATTCATGTCTAATCTCTTATTTGAGGTTCTAAATTTATTTTCTAACTCCTAAAATTTTATTTGGTTCCAAACTGACATTTTTCCTATGTTTCTATTTTCCGGAAGAATTGTAAAGGTCTAACTTCGGTTCTAAATATAAAATTCTTAACGGCTTATAATAATTCCGAATTAAATCCCTAAATCATCTATGAGGTTCTATCTAACTTTAGGAGAAAGAATTTCTCCAAACTGTTCATTCAACAGTTTTATAAAAATTCCTAAAGTTGACTACTCCCTTTACAAATTCTATACTTAGCCCAAATCTGAGTAGACTTTGAAAAATCATAACTCCTAAACCACTCACTGGATTTATCCCAAATTTTAATATGTTCTACTATAAAATCTTATCTATAATATATCCAAATTTAGCTGCAAAGGAGATCAAAATCCTATTTAAAACTATCTCCCAAAACCGAATTTCAGCACAACAGAAAAACTGCTTACGACTCAATCTTGGAAAAATCGTAAATCCCAAACCACTCGCTGGATGCCTCTCAAATTTTTATATGTTCTACAACAGTATGTAAACTATATCATATCCAAAATTCAAGTCCAACGGATATCAAGAGCTTATTCAAAATCATCTCACAAAACAGCATCACTTGCTGTTTTCCCCAATACTCAGCACGTATATAAAAACGTCAACTTTGAAACACAATAACTCTCAACCCGTAACTCCGATTCTTCCCAAATTTTAATATGATCTCCAGCAAGATATCAACTATATCATATCAAAAATTCAAGCCTAACAGAGGTCAAAAGCCTATTCAAAACTATCTCACAAAACAGCATCTCATGCTGTTTTTCTCAACTCAGCACATTTATAAAGCTGAACTTTGAAATCCCATATCTCTCAAACCGTAACATGGATTCCTCTGAAATTTTGGTATGATCTACTATACTATATCAACTATAACGTTTCCGAAATTCAAGTCTAACAGAAGTCAATAACCCCTCCAAATTTATTCTACAAAACTGCATCGCAAGCAAATTTCCTCAAACTCAGCACACTTAGAAAACTGCATGAGAAGCCAACTTGATAAACTCATATCTCCTAAACTATAACTCAGAATTGGCTCAAATTTCAGTATGTTCTACACTGCAATACCGACAATAACATATCCAAAATTCAACGGTAGATCTTTATCCAAACGTTTAATAATTGTCCGACAAGATAGGCAGTTTATAGGTCCAAAGCTGAATGAATAAATGAATTTACAGCAGCCCCCTTATTTCTATCATTTTATGTATACATTCAGCAGCTACCTATCTATGTTAACTATGCTCAAGGCCGACTACAGCAGCTCACATACATATTTATGACAGTGAAATTGAAAAGTAGAGGAGCCAGCTTACGGAACTGCAGTCCGGCGGTAAGGGGTTGGCGTTCCGGCGGCAAAGGGCTGGCGTTCCGGCGGCAAAGGGCTAGCGTTCCGGCGGCAAAGGGGCTGACTGCGCAGGAAGACAGTTACTGCCTCGGAATCGAACCAGAAAGCGGAAGGAAAGGAGGGAGGCGGAAGGAAGGAGGCACAACCTTACCGGCGTCACTGCGGCGGGCGTCTGAAGCGGCGCGGCTCGGTGGCTCCAGCGGTCGCACGGTGGTCCACGGCGAGGGAAAGACGGCTGCGTCTTCGGTACTGCGGTGGTCGACGGAAGGTAAGAGGCGGAACCGCAAATAGTGCGGAGAAGAACGGAAAGAGGAGAAGGGCGGTAGACTTACCGGAGCCGGCGGAAGGTGGCGCAGGACCCGGCGGCGATGGCTCCGGCTGAAGGAGGGCGGCGCCGAGGCTGTTGTCGTCCGAATCGCAAGGGAGCAGAAGCGGGGCTGCAGTTCGATTGTTTGCGAGAGGGAAAAGGCAGGAGCGGCAATAGCGTGAGATAGGTTAGAATTAGGGTTAAATTAGATTAGTTTAATTAGGTTAATTTTAATTAGTTTAGGGTTAATGATGGGCTTAGGAAGTGGGCTGATGGCTTGGGCCTAGGGTTGGCCCAATTGAGCGGTGATCTCATAAAATCGAAAGCGGAACTCGTAACTTGTTAAAATTTTTTTTTTTTGTGCGAGAGTTTAAATAATACGGAATTAAATTCCGTATTTATAAATTATTATTAAAAACGTAATTTATTTCCGGTCATTTAGTTTATCATTTTATGTGAATCTGGGTCACATAAAATGATAGAACTAACTCGTTTTATTTATTTATTTGTTTATTTACGATTATTTCATCGGACTTTGGTTAATTTCAATTTACCGGAACTTAAAATTTTCGGTTATTACACAAATAATAATTATAAAATTTTAAATTATATAAAATACTCAATAAAAATTATAATTCTTACTTTTATAGATATTAAATGATATTTATAAATTAATAGAAAAATATAATTATTTTAAAAAATATATAAATATTTATAAAAAATAACACAAATATAATTTTGAATTTGAATTATAATATAACATTTACAATAATTTTTTTCATTAATGAAAACTATTTAATTTAAATATCATTTAATATAATTATATCTTTACTTTATTTGTGTTATTTTAATATAATTATTATTAAAAATTATATTATTTATGTTAATTATATCATTAATTAATGATATTTATAATATCATTATAAATATCATTAATTTAATATAATTATTTTTGTTATTTAATTATAATTTAAATATCATTAATTTAATATAATTAATGATATTTATTTGTGTTATTTCATATAATTATAATATAAAATTAAAATATTTATTAATTAAAAATTATTTTAAATGTTATATTATAATTCAAATTTAAAATTATATTTGTGTTATTTTTTATAAATATTTATATATATTTTAATATAATTATATGTTTACTCTATTGACTTATAAATATCATTTAATATCTATAGAATTAAGAGTTATAATTTTTATTGAATATTATATATAATTTAAAAAATAGTATGAAATTATAATTATTATTTTGAAAAACATATACAAAATATAAGAGTTAAGCTAATCTATATTACTTACTAAAACAAAGGACACTAAGTCCACATGTCAATCAACTAGGTATGCCACATAGGATTTTTTCTAAAATATTTACTAAAATGCTATTCTATTTAAATTTTGTGTTATTCATCTTATTAATTAAAATAAAAAGATTTTTGTTAACTAAATAGCTAAATTAATAAATTTAAAAATACGTTTAAAATATTTTTCGTAAATTCTAAGTAAATTTTCAAATAAAAAAAAATGATAACCAACTAGTTGCTAAATTAGTAATTGTATAATTTTTAATTAACTAATTGCCATTTTAATTAATCTCTAAAGTAATTAGTAAATTATTATTATTAATTATTTTAATTATAATTTTTATAATAGATCCTAACCACCAGAGTTTATATTAAAAAGTTTAAAATTCATTAAATTACTTTTTATTAAAATCTCCAAATATCACGAGAAAATTGATTCAAATTTCTAACCACCATAATTTATAAACAATATTTTCATTAAAATGTGTACAATATTATACTTATTTACCCATGTACTATATTATGCTATTTTGGTTTTTAAAATTCAAATTTATTTTATATTTTTTTGTAAATTTGGCTAGATATTAATATAAAAAATTATAATTAAAATGTGCACAATCTCTACGGTTTTTTTTATTTTTAGTGTAAATATTTTTTCCAACAGATCATATTTAAACCAATCGAATATACTTTTTTTTTTTTATAAATTTCTAAAGTAATTACTAAACTATCATTATTATTATTAATTATTCTTTAATTATAATTTTTTTAAGAGATACCAGATTCTAAGCACCACATTTTACATTAAAAAAATAAATTAATTCAACTTTATTTTTATTAAAGTCGAATTAGGTTAAATTAAACTACAACATCTTAATAGTTTGTTAGCACATAAATAAATTATTTTAATTCAAAAAATTAATATGAAACGAAATTAATTATAAAAATGAAAATTTTGTATAACAAAATGAAAATCTTTTACGTGATCTCATCACATCCGTACGAAATCCTGAAACTTCTTCGATACTAAACCCTCAACTTAGATGGCCTATATATTCGAATATCACGCCTCTTTGAAAAACAATAATCTCGCGTTAGTCTTCTTCTTATTTTCATAGACTGTTAGCAAATTTGTTTATCATTGTTTATCATGCATCTATTTGTGACAATCCTTACGCTACACTGTATTATTACTGATGTAGTGTTTATTCTTTTCATCCCTCTAATAGTGAATAACGAGATTGTTTACTTTGCTACTTCTCTCCCATGTAACATGACTTCTCACTATCGATGTGCGCCATCAAGTACGTTTTTGCAACCACACCAACAAAACACAACCGGATACTTATATGATGAAGCCTTGAGAGTTCTCGGTGGCTTCATGTTCACTACATCGGCATTATACGACTTTAACGGCAACATAGATAGTGGCAACATAGATAGCGGTATGAAGATCTTTCTTGCAAGTATCTCGACGGTTGAGGTGAGTCCCGGTTCCTTATCTTGGAATAAGTCGGGTGACATTCTATTAATCGGGAGGCGAAAGAGAAGACGTTGACCGGAAAGATTCACGAGTCTGTAACACCCCGAAGCCGCGGGATTCGGAGCGCTACGGGTTGGGACCTCACAATGGGTCCCGACCCTTAGCCTGACAACAATTTCACCGGATCTTTCAACAAGACACAAATAAAGGCCAAAACGAAATACATTTTTATGCAATGCAATGAAACCCAAAACCATATAACAAAAGACTACAGCCGAGTCAACAACTCAAATGACCAAACATCGAAAACATACAATACATAATTATATCTACAAGACTCCACCCACAAACCCATCCTACAATGTACGAACCCCGGCTGCCCACTCTTCCGGATCTCTCGGCCGCGTCCCTAACCTGCAGGGTAACTAGAACAATATCGGTATAAAACCGTTAGCTAGTATTCCAAGTATTAGAATCATGGTATTGGCACACACACACACACATAAGGCATCAAAAACACACAACATGCTCCAAAACACACAATCCGGTTTATTATCTTTTTATTATTAGGTCATATCCCGTTCTAATTCAATTTCTTTTGTGACACGAGAATCTTAAAGATCTCGCCCTTGTCCCCTTTCACCATACGGGTTTGTACTTGATGCGGATCAGCATCACCCGATGGGCTGGTCGCAAGGCACCTCCCAGTCATCCCCATTTTGGACTGGACAAGCGGTCACCGCCCGTTATCATACACTTGGGCCAAATATAAACATATAAAGGTCGGTAATCCTATTTCCGGTTTAGTTGTTATAAACCATAAACAATAAACACACACATAAACAATAAACACACACCACCAACACGCATCGAAACTAATACAGAGAATACGAGCTAAGTAAGTCCGGAGACTTACCTCGTCCCAAAGATAATCCCGCTATATCCCGCTCTCAGCTTCCCGAAGGAAGACACTCAACGCCTGTCAAAAGGCACACAATCAACAACTCTCTCATATGCTAGAAGTCCTTAGACTTCTAGTCCCAATGATCTCGCAAGATTATAAACCATAACTACGCTAGGATAACAAACATCTAGTCCTCCCGATCTCGCAAAGTCATAACCATCACAACATAAGCTAGGATACTCTCGTTCTAGTCCACAACCTCAACAAGATCATACAACCCTAATCTCAATCTTCATAAGCTCACAAGATCAACCCAAACACTCAATGTCCTACAATCCTCACAAGATAACATGAACACCTCAAGCTTTATAACAATCATAAATCCTCATAACTCACCTAAGGTCCAAAGCCACTACTTGGCATTAACTCAAGTTATGCTAGATCCATCCTAGCATGATACTAAAACTTAACATAACTAGATCGAGGGAAAGAATACTCACACAACGTCAAAAGACGGAAGTCGATCTACAGATGTCGAGATTGGAATCGTTGGCCTTTATCGGGGCGCTTCCGAACCTAATACAAAACTAATCAAATTTAGCTTATATGCTAAATTTGAACGGAATATATAATATATATAAAACTAAGGAAGACTCGATTTCCAAAGCCAACGTTAAAATCCCGTAATTTAATCTTTGAGTCATAACCCGAAATTAATCCAACATAGGCATAACATATATGGTATGTATAAATAAGAATATAATTAAGTAAATCCCAAATTTAAAACTCATAAATACATTTTCCGAAAATAAAACCTTGGGCCACAATATGCAATTAAATTCCTGCAAGGGCATAAATATCAAATTCCAGAAACTTATCTCAAAACTTGTAATAACAAGTAAGTGGGTCACATTTGTAATTAACACAAAATTGAGGGCCCGATTTACAATTTTGTAAAAAGGGTTTCAATGAACCGGATAGAACTCACGCACAGTTGGGGAAGGGAAAGAAAAGAACAGGGCGGCGGCGAGGAGGAGAACTGGCAGGGGCCTTCTCCGGCATAGGCGGTGGCGACAGCAAGCCCCCCGGAGGTGCTCCTCGACGGCGGTGAGGAGGCTGCAAGGAGGTTCCGACAGCAGTGGCTCCTTCCCGGCGATGCTGCAGTGGAGATGGTCACGGTTGCAACAAAAAGGGAGGAAGGACAGGGGCGGCCATCTGCACAGGCCAGGGCCGAGCCGAACTGGTGGCTTCTCCGGCGTAGGCGGTGGTGAAGGCGGCGGCTCAGTGTTCCCGGTGTCGTCTCTGGCTGCTCGAGCATCTTCTCCATTCCCGGCATGACAGAGGAAGAAGAGCGAGGACAAAATAGGGATCGCGACCACTGGTTCGCGGAGGAGTAGAGGAGAGATGAGGGGTTGGAGGAGCAGAGAATGGTGGCGGCAGGGCATGGCGCTCCTCAGTCCGGCGAGGCTATTTGCAGAGGGCTCCGGTGGTGTCGATGGTTGACTGCTCCGACGGGATCTCCGGCGGTGTGAGATACAGAGAAGGACGAGTTGTTGTTGGGTGTTCGAGACGACAGGGGTTCCCGGACGAAATAGAGGCCGACAGCGGCACGCAGAGGTTGTTGTGAGGCCGTCGAAGGGTCATCTTCGGTTGCAGGGTTAAACGAAGAGAGAGATGGGCAATAGGAGAAACAGAGGTGAGAGGCATGGTTGTAGGTGATTGAGAGTTGGAGAAATGGGAACCAAAGGGCTGCACAGGTAAGGACGTGAGGGAAGACAGAGTAGAAAATAGATGGAGTGTTGTTTGAGATCCTGCGTCAAGAAAGAAGAAGAGAGGTTGCTGAATGAGGTCCTGCTGAATGGGATCTTGAAACAAGGACCTAGGTTGGCTAGGGCAACAACACACAAGCAACGAAAGGTCATGCCCAGTTCTACAGCAACACGCCATCAGGGAGAAAGAGAGAATAAAAAAAATAAATAAAATAATAGATAAAGGAAAAGAGTAATCGAATAACTCGCTTAAAGAGTTCGGAACGGGATTTTGGATCGGAAAACTTTTTCCGAACTTTTCCACAAAATAATATAATGAATATATAAACAAAGTATATCCTCGTAAAATATGGTTACGATATATAAATTGCTCCCGTAAAATAATCTTGATAATAATATGATGGTATAAATACGGATAATATACATATATATATATATATATCAAAACTCGTAAAATTCGAATAACGACTACATACTCGGGAATATATATATATATATATATATATATATATATATATATATATATATATATATATATATATATATATATATATATATATTGAGGCCATTAAAATAGTAACAAAAATACGGAAAAATAAGTATCGCAAACGCACCCAATAAACGGATCGTTACATTAGATCCCCCTAAAACCAAGTTTCGTCCCGAAACTTGCTATACGCCGAACTTCTCGGTTCCTAAGTCTGAGGTAAAACTGTAAAACGAAGAAGGTTTAGACCTTCTAGTATATTCACACAATATATTCAAACTACCACCGCAAGATATATCAGGTCATATAACATAAACCCACACACGACATAACTACAAATAACGTCACACATACACATAACTCAACCAAAGAAAGAACTAGGTCTAACCCGTCAAATCTATCGATGCTACTAGCTCAGCATAAAACTCAATCAAACTACTATTCTACGTCTTCAAGTTACCCTCATCGGTTTCTCGTTTACCACTAGATCCGCATGACTGACCACATGTCTCGAGTCATGTATGTACTCTCTTGATTGATACGCGTAAAACACCGGGTGGCAACGCCAACTTGTAAGCCACTTCTCCAACTTGCGCTAAGATTTCAAAAAGGTTCGATATATCGGAAACTCAACTCTCTTCTCGGTTCTTTCTCAATACAACATTTTCATTAGGTTTCTCTATCAAAGAAGATTGAACTTCCAAATAACACCATTAGGTTTGGTTCTTGTCAAACCAAACTTTGATGTTACGTTTCCTCAATTCTTGTGGCACTTCCAAGTAGTGAAGTACTTTACCTCACACTACTTCTACTAACGAGACACGTATGCTATTACTTTTACTTCGTTTCTCACTACTCAATCAAGACCCTGCCTTGGAGAATCACTTGTACACTTCAAATCCATCATACCTCGAGGCAATTTCAAAACAGCTACACCAATGAATCTCCTCTTAACTCTCAACAACTCCATTGTCAATATTCTTCCCACTCTAACTTCTTTGTCTTCCGAAGTAGGTTATCCATAGATGGTGTTACTCGGAGAATCTCTCCACAAATCCGGTAATGACCAACACATCTAGGAAAACTTCTTATTCGAGAGTAGACCAAAATATCTTGTCTGGGGCATCAGTAAGTCCATGTGGAGTAACTACCACTTGTAGTGACCTTGGCTGGTCCCAAGGTGCCGTGTTGGCAATATCCAGTCTCGAATTCTCAAACGGTGACAATCCAATCTTACTTAATCTTAGAAGAGACTACCGACCCTTGCAACCGGTCGAGTAGATGCGCTATCTGTGGTGAGGGATACTTGATTCTTCATTGTTATCTTGTTCGGCTAACGGTAGTTGATGTACAAACGGAGATAACCGTCTCTCTTTTCACAAGTTGGTGTTCTCCATAACAACTTCAAATCAAGAGTTTAAGATATATTCCAATATGAACTTCAAATCAAGAGTTTAAGATAACCTTCGGAGTTCACAACATTTCACTACTTCCAATGAACTCTTCTCAATAAGTTCTTGCAAATGCTCCTTCACTTGCTTCCACAACTCATGTCTTTGCACAAGTGTCATTCCATATGGCACCTTAGATATCGAAATCGAGTCTAGCTTGACCTTAGTGGAAAATTCCACATTCTGACGTATTGGAATCCGTGATATCTCAGTTCCATCTTTTCTCTCCCCGTCACCTATCGTAATAACCGACACAATCTTGTCTTATCACTTTACAAGTGGTCATGATACTAATGACCTACCCCGACCTGTTGGGGTGACGTCCTTTAAGCACATGTATTGCTCCATCTTTAGCTACAATGCTTACCGTCCCCTTTTAGAGATTCTTCATCTCTTGAGCTCAAGGGACTTGCTCGAGTCTTCTAACTCTTGTAGCATTATTGAAGCACTCCTTTAGCTTAATCTCATTCTTTAACTTTGATGACATGATTGCAAAAATCTTCTAAGGTTTCTCACTTATGTGCAGCCATAAGAGTCCAAATTACAGGACTTAATTGTGCTTCAAAACAATTGACCTCATCCTCTTCACTTTCCACTTTATCCCCCAACATAAGGGAAACGCTCCTTGCATTTATGTAAGCTTGCATTATAAACATATTTTCTTCAAGCAGTTGCAGAATTCACTTCATTCTCATGTCGACAACAAACTTCAAAAGTTCGGTCTTCTCTTACTCTTGTTGGTCACCTCATGCATCTATTGGTATTCCATGAACAACGTTCACAACCGTACTAGTATGCCCTGTGGAGAACGCAAGGTCCACTCATTACTTCACCAAGCACTCACATCATAAAGTCTAAGCTCGCAATATTGCCCTTATCTAAGTCCTCTCTTTCAAGTCATAGCCACCATGGCTCTCCCGTGTGAGTCTGAAACATCTGACTCGGATTTTGCTCACGAAAACATACCATACATTTCATTAGAACGAGCATACTATGCATCCTCTTATTATACTCCCGTTTACGCACAACAACAATTGAAGCCTCACTCCTCTTGGTTCTTCTAGTTTTCTTCACCCTAATCAAACTATAAAAGTTCTTATCCGTGGCATTCCCCCATACGCCAATCTCATGACCTAGGAAGGTCGCATAGGATCATTACAATCACTCCTCGGAGGTCTTGTCATAACTACTTGCTCGAACTCGTTCAATATTATTTGATTTAAGACAAATACGCATCCATTGATGTACCTCCTTACTATTGACATTGATCCACCGCAAACACTCCAAGCTCTTGTTCCCGATCCTATATGTTCCTATAGTCTTGTTTTCTCTTCCCATGTAGACACCTCAATAGACAACCCGCGCTTATGCGTTCTCATTTGTCACCGATTAACTTGTATCTGACCTTCTCCAAAGTTAACGACTTACCCTCCTACCATACTTCCATGCTACCATACTACTCCTGAAAGGATACCCTCTCGGGGTACTTTGTCTTAACTTCACTAGCTCATTTTACTCTGCTTCAACTCCGTTAGCTCTTTCTACGATCCTCTCTTCATTCAGCTTCTGTAAGATAACCATACCTACCCAGCTCTCTCGGGTCATACGTCCCACCTTTATAGGCTTACCCGCTCTTCATAATGTTTTGCAAATGTACTCCTCAAATATTCTGACATTAATTAGCCTCCACTCGCATCCTTCTTGGTTGATAACTTAAGTTCTTTCATCCAGCTCCTTGTTTCCTCTTTCATCCTCTGAAGATCATCATCCTCACACACCTCCTCCTTCTTGGCGTTTCTTAGCCTTATCATTATAACGGAAACCGGTCAACTCCACGTGAATCCCCACCATGCCCTTCTTCTCATAACTCTTGTCATGTTGACACTTCACTTATTGGTACCTCATGAGCTTAACTTATGGTATTTTAAATCTTTTGCAAATGGTTAGATCACTCTTCTCGTCTTGACTCCAATGCTTAGGAGCGTGTAAGGAAAGCTTCACATCTTAATGAAATACCACCTTTAATCTTGTTAGAATGTATCCAGCTCCTTCTCGATTCGCATCTAAGTTGTCCACGCATCTTCTGAAGAACTTAAGTTTGTTATCTCCATTGGTCTCGTCATCGTTCGATCATGGCTTCTTTAGAACCGCTTCTACATTTTAATGTTGCTCCCTTTTCTTGTATCGCTTCCATCTTGATTCCTCTTAAGTTGTCTCGAGTTTTCCTCCCACTTGTTCATCCTTCGTTTATGTAATCTCTAATCCTCCTTTTCGACATCCTTTTAAAGGAATGCGAGAAACGCCATGGTATTCGTCTGAACGTAACGCTCAAACTCGATACTTGAGCTTATTCCTCCTCGTATGAACGTTATCCCATGCCAACAATATCGTCCTAAAGGTGATGATATCTTACTACCATCTTTTCTATAAGGTCTCATACATCCATGTGCTACTATATATAATAAGAATCCGCATAAACGACTACATAAGTTTTATGTCCATAGCACTACTAATATGCCAAATCTAGAAAATACATTACAACAATACAAGTTTCAAAAGCTAATAAGATCTTATCATACCACATATATAAGCATATATCAATATAGGGTCATGCTACTACTATACATAACAAGTCCATCATACATAACTACAATCCATATATATTATACATATCTACAAATATATCAAGTCCAATAAACTGAGCTGCTGAGATACGCGGAAGGAGTGGTGGTCCGTACATTCTACCCCGACTCATGCATGTGATTTTGAAAACGAAAACTCAGAACCCGCGGGGTTCTGTTTATTCCTTATTCGGCCTTTAGAAGATTGCGAGTGCCATTGTTGTCAACCTAAGGCTCTGATACCACTTTTGTAACACCCCGAAGCCGCGGGATTCGGAGCGCTACGGGTTGGGACCTCACAATGGGTCCCGACCCTTAGCCTGACAATAATTTCACCGGATCTTTCAACAAGACACAAATAAAGGCCAAAACGAAATACATTTTTATGCAATGCAATGAAACCCAAAACCATATAACAAAAGACTACAGCCGAGTCAACAACTCAAATGACCAAACATCGAAAACATACAATACATAATTATATCTACAAGACTCCACCCACAAACCCATCCTACAATGTACGAACCCCGGCTGCCCACTCTTCCGGATCTCTCGGCCGCGTCCCTAACCTGCAGGGTAACTAGAACAATATCGGTATAAAACCGTTAGCTAGTATTCCAAGTATTAGAATCATGGTATTGGCACACACACACACACATAAGGCATCAAAAACACACAACATGCTCCAAAACACACAATCCGGTTTATTATCTTTTTATTATTAGGTCATATCCCGTTCTAATTCAATTTCTTTTGTGACACGAGAATCTTAAAGATCTCGCCCTTGTCCCCTTTCACCATACGGGTTTGTACTTGATGCGGATCAGCATCACCCGATGGGCTGGTCGCAAGGCACCTCCCAGTCATCCCCATTTTGGACTGGACAAGCGGTCACCGCCCGTTATCATACACTTGGGCCAAATATAAACATATAAAGGTCGGTAATCCTATTTCCGGTTTAGTTGTTATAAACCATAAACAATAAACACACACATAAACAATAAACACACACCACCAACACGCATCGAAACTAATACAGAGAATACGAGCTAAGTAAGTCCGGAGACTTACCTCGTCCCAAAGATAATCCCGCTATATCCCGCTCTCAGCTTCCCGAAGGAAGACACTCAACGCCTGTCAAAAGGCACACAATCAACAACTCTCTCATATGCTAGAAGTCCTTAGACTTCTAGTCCCAATGATCTCGCAAGATTATAAACCATAACTACGCTAGGATAACAAACATCTAGTCCTCCCGATCTCGCAAAGTCATAACCATCACAACATAAGCTAGGATACTCTCGTTCTAGTCCACAACCTCAACAAGATCATACAACCCTAATCTCAATCTTCATAAGCTCACAAGATCAACCCAAACACTCAATGTCCTACAATCCTCACAAGATAACATGAACACCTCAAGCTTTATAACAATCATAAATCCTCATAACTCACCTAAGGTCCAAAGCCACTACTTGGCATTAACTCAAGTTATGCTAGATCCATCCTAGCATGATACTAAAACTTAACATAACTAGATCGAGGGAAAGAATACTCACACAACGTCAAATGACGAAAGTCGATCTACAGATGTCGAGATTGGAATCGTTGGCCTTTATCGGGGCGCTTCCGAACCTAATACAAAACTAATCAAATTTAGCTTATATGCTAAATTTGAACGGAATATATAATATATATAAAACTAAGGAAGACTCGATTTCCAAAGCCAACGTTAAAATCCCGTAATTTAATCTTTGAGTCATAACCCGAAATTAATCCAACATAGGCATAACATATATGGTATGTATAAATAAGAATATAATTAAGTAAATCCCAAATTTAAAACTCATAAATACATTTTCCAAAAATAAAACCTTGGGCCACAATATGCAATTAAATTCCTGCAAGGGCATAAATATCAAATTCCAGAAACTTATCTCAAAACTTGTAATAACAAGTAAGTGGGTCACATTTGTAATTAACACAAAATTAAGGGCCCGATTTACAATTTTGTAAAAAGGGTTTCAATGAACCGGATAGAACTCACGCACAGCTGGGGAAGGGAAAGAAAAGAACAGGGCGGCGGCGAGGAGGAGAACTGGCAGGGGCCTTCTCCGGCATAGGCGGTGGCGACAGCAAGCCCCCCGGAGGTGCTCCTCGACGGCGGTGAGGAGGCTGCAAGGAGGTTCCGACAGCAGTGGCTCCTTCCCGGCGATGCTGCAGTGGAGATGGTCACGGTTGCAACAAAAAGGGAGGAAGGACAGGGGCGGCCATCTGCACAGGCCAGGGCCGAGCCGAACTGGTGGCTTCTCCGGCGTAGGCGGTGGTGAAGGCGGCGGCTCAGTGTTCCCGGTGTCGTCTCTGGCTGCTCGAGCATCTTCTCCATTCCCGGCATGACAGAGGAAGAAGAGCGAGGACAAAATAGGGATCGCGACCACTGGTTCGCGGAGGAGTAGAGGAGAGATGAGGGGTTGGAGGAGCAGAGAATGGTGGCGGCAGGGCATGGCGCTCCTCAGTCCGGCGAGGCTATTTGCAGAGGGCTCCGGTGGTGTCGATGGTTGACTGCTCCGACGGGATCTCCGGCGGTGTGAGATACAGAGAAGGACGAGTTGTTGTTGGGTGTTCGAGACGACAGGGGTTCCTGGACGAAATAGAGGCCGACAGCGGCACGCAGAGGTTGTTGTGAGGCCGTCGAAGGGTCATCTTCGGTTGCAGGGTTAAACGAAGAGAGAGATGGGCAATAGGAGAAACAGAGGTGAGAGGCATGGTTGTAGGTGATTGAGAGTTGGAGAAATGGGAACCAAAGGGCTGCACAGGTAAGGACGTGAGGGAAGACAGAGTAGAAAATAGATGGAGTGTTGTTTGAGATCCTGCGTCAAGAAAGAAGAAGAGAGGTTGCTGAATGAGGTCCTGCTGAATGGGATCTTGAAACAAGGACCTAGGTTGGCTAGGGCAACAACACACAAGCAACGAAAGGTCATGCCCAGTTCTACAGTAACACGCCATCAGGGAGAAAGAGAGAATAAAAAAAATAAATAAAATAATAGATAAAGGAAAAGAGTAATCGAATAACTCGCTTAAAGAGTTCGGAACGGGATTTTGGATCGGAAAACTTTTTCCGAACTTTTCCACAAAATAATATAATGAATATATAAACAAAGTATATCCTCGTAAAATATGGTTACGATATATAAATTGCTCCCGTAAAATAATCTTGATAATAATATGATGGTATAAATACGGATAATATACATATATATATATATATCAAAACTCGTAAAATTCGAATAACGACTACATACTCGGGAATATATATATATATATATATATATATATATATATATATATATATATATATATATATATATATATATATATATATATATATATATATATATTGAGGCCATTAAAATAGTAACAAAAATACGGAAAAATAAGTATCGCAAACGCACCCAATAAACGGATCGTTACAGAGTCCAATTTTATTTATTGTGAAACCTACTTTAAAGGACGTCGTGTCGTCCAAGCCGGAATACAATGGGAGGTAAGATGAGATTGAGAGAGTTTAGGTTTTAGAATAAAATCGAATGAAAAAGAGATATTACGAGGATTATATTGTTAAATGTAGATTTGGGATTTAATTAGGGTTTTAGAAGGAAGATTCATTTATATTTAAAATGTTTGCGGTGAAGTGGTGTACCGTGTACGCATGTGTTGTGGTTACACGCTTTAATTGTCTTTTATTATTGTTTTAATTTTATAGTTTATTGAATATCCACTAAATCCTAACAAATATTTCAACTAATATATCTTAACAATAGTTACTCTTATCCCACCCAAAAAAAACAATGATTACTCGTGTGATTTGATTGAGGTTAGAGGTCAAAAATAAGTTTAATTTAAAATATACTCGAATAGCATTACAAATGTAATCTAGAGCATTTTCATAAATAAATATATCCAATTAATTATATAAATGATTTATGATATAAATAATACATTTGTACCTTAGTGAACTAATAACTAATATGATCTTCTATATATTAGTACCTACGTAAATGCAAATTAGTTACTTTTTCATTTATTTGTTTAAATAATAACATCTACATGATTAGGCAAAAAAAGCAAATAAATTTATATACCTTATTTCCTTACTGTTTTACAAAAATATTTTTGAACTAAATTAATGTAACACCCCGATTTCTCAGAACTCGGGACATTACTGGTTAGGACCTCACAATGGGTCCTGACCTTAGTTTGACAACAATTTTACTAGGATCTTGCAACAAGACACAAATAAGAAAAAACCGAAATTTATAAAATGTATTTTTAACAGGATGCATGCAACAAAGTCTAACAGCCTATAATACTTAAACGGCGGAAAAGACTAACTGTCTTAACAAGAGGAAAAGAACAACAAAGCAACAACCCCAAACCCCTACTCTAAGGAGTACGGAGACCCGGCTGACCACTACTTCCGGATCACTCAGCTGCTGTTCTAACCTGCGGTAAATCTAAAAACACAATAAAACAACCATTAGCTAGTTATCTAAACATTAGGAGAATAATAATAGCACACACACACATAAAATAATAAACACACATCATGCTTTCAAACAATCCATTTATTATCTTCATTTAAGTCATTCACTCTTACTAATGATACTTATTTTGTGACACGAGGGATTCCCAAACCTCGCCTCCGCCCCCGTGTACCCATCAGGAGTGGATCCGATGCATCTCACCGTGTACCTGTATCGTCTGGGTATAGAGAACCTCCCAGTCTCCTGACAGAGCTGGGCAGTGATGTCACGACCCGTTATACATACACTTGGGCCTTAACACATAATAACGACTGTCGTCCTAACAAGTTGTTATTATAACACACATGGTACACACACCACTGTTATCACTCAACTAATATCCAGAAACCAGCTAAGTAAGTCGCAAGGACTTACCTGAATCAAACCACAACTCTCACAATCTCAACTCGGTCTGCAACCGTAGAAACTCAAACGCCTGTCATACAAGGCACGTGGGTCAAAATCACATCCCATACTCTTAGAAGTTATAAACTTGTAAGATGCACAATCTCACGAAGAGAATTTACGAAAAAGGTTCTCTTAAGTTAAAAAGACTATTTTGCCCTTGATTCCGAAACTCCGAGAAGTCTGTTATTTAGTTCTAAAATTCTATTCTAGGTCCTATATCTTAAATCTAGTTCTAATAGAAAGGTTTAGTGAGGATTTATAAGAGTTACACAAATTCTAGATGTTCATAAAAAAAAACGTTAAGGTCCGACTTTGGGTTAAGATCCAAGGCTCCAATGAAAGATAAAAATTCCGGAATAGAAATCTAGGTCCTCTATTATATGTATACTAAATATAGGAGCAAGGATCCCTCAAAAATACTCAATCATAAGTACTACATAACTCTCTAAAGTTGGGTATAATCAAACGTTCCTATACTTAGTCAATTTTTTTTTTCTCTGCTGAAAAACAGCCCAACTGTCCTACTTTGAGTCTTTATAATTTTCTAATCCGACCGTTAACTTTCTCCCAAATTTTAACACAATAAACTACATATTTCCATCTACAACATATCAAAAATTCAACGGTGGATGTTCGAATTAAAGCATCAAACTGCAGCCTTACATTCAACAGTTTCTACCCCTAACATTCTGAAATTAAATTGTTAAGTAGACGAGTTCTAATTCGATTCACCCAGCCAGCAGCCCTCCTATACACTCCTCCCTCATCCACATTACCCTCTCTATTGTCCCTAACGTAACAACTTCAAACCGAAAACAAGAAGGACACATGAGATCTAAACCGAGGACTCACAGGGGAAACAAACTCGCAACTGGCTAGGTGTTGTGTGTTGCGTGACTCGGACTGGCTGCAAAGGGTTGCTATCCCGTGTTTCTGTCTATAGCAGCGGTGGAGACGTCGACCTGCGGTTACTCTCCTTGAAGACGGACTCAGTCAGGACACAACAGGACTATACGCGACGGACTGCTGCAACAGATTAGGCGGGTTGGTTAGGTTAAGCGCAAGGGGAGAGGAGTGAACCAGACAGGTTACTTACTCAGAACAAGATCCGTAGCAGAGAGGTGCAGATCGTTGGAGCAGAAGGAGTGGATCCGGCGGCCTGTGCAGCGCACTAGAGGAGCAGCAGTTCCCGCTGAGCGATAAGCGGTGGAGGAGCAGCAGTCCCGGCTGTGCAGAAGCGGTGGAGGAGCAGCAGTCCCGGCTGTGCAGAAGCAGTGGAGGAGCAGCAGTCCCGGCTGTGCAAAAGCGGTGGAGGCGTTGGTTGCAGGAGCGGCGTACTCGGCTAGTCTCCGGCGCGGTGTGTTGGCGGCTGAGCAGGAGCGTGGTGTCGATGTGCCGGTCTTTCCAAGAGTGGGGAGTTGTTGCGGTAGAGGAGTTGGGTTACGATTCTAGCGTAGCAGCCATTAGATTAGGAAAATTAGGTTTAGGTTAATTAAACATGGATTAGGTTAAGAGTCATGGGTTGGGCCGGAAATTGTATTTACTAGGCCTAATCCGATGGGCCTGCTCATCTATTTAGGTGATTGCAAAAAAAAAAAAAATCATTAAGTTGTACGAAACTACTCTTCGGATTTTAATCGCACGGAAATGTTATTCGGTTTACCTACTTATCATTTTATGTGAATTAAGTTACATAAAATGATAGAATTTTGATAAAATTTTTATATTGTGTAACATTCTCTAGAATGAGAAAAGGTTAGCGGCTCGAAATCCGGTTTGATTTGGTATTAAACGGAAATTAAATTTTCCGGGTATTACATCAGTGCCCTCTTAAAATAAGTTTCGTCCCGAAACTTAGAATAATGTATCTAATCAACCGACTTTCTTTGTATAACTTGGTGTCATAAAATTTTTTTTTCGTTTTCTTCCATGCAACATCTCAATCATCATAATCAGGCACACATCAAAGAAAACACAATCACTCAATCCAAGGTAAAAGCATGAAAAGTCAAACAACACCGCGTCCGAGTACTAACTCGTCGGTACAAAAGTAACAGCTAACCCCGCAAAGAACTCGGGGTAATTACATCTAATACTCTCCTCTGTCTCCCAAGTGGCCTCATCAGCTCCTCGTCTAGACCACTGGATCCTCAACATTGATACCTCCTTGAACCGCAGACGTCTAGTACTGTGCTCCAGGACAGCTACTGGGTACTCCACAAATGTATGATCGGGCTCAACTATCAAATCCTCATGACTAAGGATGTGTCTCGGGTTTGGTAGGTACTCTCTCAACGGTTTGGTTTTCTAAACTTACTTCCAGCTCTTTTGATGACTCTACCAAACTTTTTCTTCCATTGGGCCCACATGCTTTTCCCTTTCGAAAGATCCCAATTATCGATTCTGAATTAATGATCTTAAACTTCTGTCGGCACTTTACTAAGTGCCTAATGCTCTTTGTAGTATAAACTGCTTGGCCCGATTTCCTCAATGTGACCTAATCGGATCGTTCCTTAATTAATGAGTTTTCACCTACTTCTTGTCAAGCTTTCAAATTTATATAACTCAAAACAACACACACACCCAAGTGGACCTTTTCATATAGATCTCTAATTCCTTAACTTGAAATCCTAGTTAACCTAACATTGATTTTCTTCATCTGTGAGTTGTGTGCCTACCATGCTTCTGTTGTAACACCCATTAGGCACAATGGTGTCTTTCTGAGGGTTAACATGATTTACCCAACTCCCGCCTGTACTTTCCTTCTAATACTAGCAAGATCCTCTTCAAACAGACCCTTACTCTCTTACTCAACCGTAGTCTTTTCTTAACCCACCAGCAAGCAACTTCTAACCCGATTCTCTCCATATCCTTAGATCACCCCAAAAGATTGTCGTTGCCTACTTGGGGAATCCTCCAAGGCATCGGTAAAGTTATCTCTTAAATTCGTAATCACTAATATCTCTTCTTAACGGTACCTACTCGTCAATACCAACCAACACTTACACGTCCTCAGTTGACGTCGGTCAGTCTATAATTGACTTATCTCAATATCCCGGGCTTGCTCTTCTCGTACCTATACTGGCGTTAAATTCTTGGTGAGCATCATCTGCTCGATTAATCCTTTCATGCTTCGCTAATTCGTTTTATCTTCCACACTTCTGTTTCCTTAGGCTAACTCTACTTCTCGAGCCCAACTGGGTCATTCATCTTGACCTAAATAGTTATTCCAAGTCTTCAACGATAGCTGGTAAGTGTCTTTGTAGTTCTGATGATTTAGTTATCATCCCCTTGCAGTTACCCTTGCATGGAACGTCCGTGTTGATGACTTAGGTCCCGTGATAATTGGGGTTACCTTGGACTTTCGAGTCCACCAAGGCCGTTCTCATATATACATTCCTTCGTTGGTGTCACCGGCAATATTGCCTTCATGAAACTCCTTTTTTCTTTTTCTTTTTTTTTTTTTTTTTTCCGCTACAGGGCTTCGACTCTTCCATACCGGCATTGCGATTCCTTCCAAATTCCTATATCTTTGAGGAGGTCAAAACCTCTCCACACTTGTAAAGTCTACATTTTGCTTCTACACTTCATTGTAGGTATCCCTTCCATGCACCTTAGACCCTCATATCCGGGTCGACATTTTATCTCTTTAGGCCTTTTAAGCTTGTCTTGTGAACTCTTCTACTAGGTGGCTCGTCTTATAACAATTTTCTCCCCTGAATCGGTCTCAAATTTCAGTTGATCATTACTGCCCATTTCATGTTAGAATTTCAGTTACGTTGTACTCTTGCATAGATTCTACAAAGGCATCCTCATCTCAACATTTTATTCTAATTTAGCAAGACCCGCCTTTTGATATATGACTTTCCTTCTCACTGGTTATGTTTGTAATATCCTAAATTAAATAATAATAAAAATAAATAAATAAATAAATAAATTAATTAATTCCGATAAGTCCGAGTATACGAGACTGCGGCCGATTCAATCTTCTTTCGAGTTTTAATTCAAGATCACACTTACCGGGCCCATCATGACAGGCCAGCCGGGCCCGTCATGAACAGGCCATCCGGCCCATTAGGGTTAGAAGTCTTGTTCAGCAGCCTCCTCTAGATTTCCCCTTCTTGCCCTTGCGTGAAATGAAACAGCCTCCCACGTCCCTCTTTTCCTCTGTAACCCTAGCCCACCTCTTCTCCCACACACGTAACGTCTTCTGCCTCTCCCTCCTATACGCTCAACGCAACCGACATGGTCTTTCCTTCCATCGGCGACAGCAAGCAACAACAGCAAGACACCTCTTCCTCGAGCCAACAAGCTCGCATTGCTGCTGCAGACGACCCTAGCGACGGCACCAGGGGGTTATCGCCTTCTCCTTCTTACGACCCCAGAAACAACACCTAAGGGGCTAGCTTCTCTCCGCTGTCGACACCAGCATACGAACCGGACGAGTCCAACCGCTCAACAACGCAACCGAACCACTGGCGGCGGCCTTCCTTCCCGGGAGCAACAACGGCCTTCACTCCTTCCATCTTCATCTCGAGCCCTCCTATGGCTCCCTTCTACACGCAGCAGGCATGAGGAGAAGGTCGACGGCAGCACTCTCCTGGGCATGTCGGTGTTGTGGACGTTGCGAGCCCTATGGATTGTTAGACCATCTATCCTCCTCTACACGCATGTCTGGAGCAGCAAGCAAACCATGTGCGCCTAGCAACTGTGAGTCACTACCTTTCTTTAGGCTTTGTGCACGCAAGCACGCCTTGTCCGGCTAGTTAGGTAAGGACCGCAACCCTCTTCTATGTGTTACCCTCTTTGTGTATATGTTGATTAGAGTACCAATTGATGTCTTTAGACCCTCCAAAACAGCCATGAAAGATGACTGGAAGAGCTGTCACATTGCTGGATTTTTTAAGAGGACAAACAGTCAACTTCAGGTTCAATTTTGGGTAATCTAGACTCCTTCTTTTTGGCTGATTTTCGGATATGTCATAGTCGGTATTGCATAGTAGATCATATTGAAATTTGAGCGTATTCTGAGTTATAGTTTAGGAGATATGATTTTCTCAAGTTGGCTATTCATGCAGTTTTTTTTTAGTGTGCTGAGTTTGAGGAAATTTGCTTGAGATGCAGTTTTGTGGAATAAATTTGGAGGGGTTATTGACTTCTGTTAGACTTGAATTTCTGACAAGTTATAGTTGATATAGTATAGTAGTTCATACTAAAAATTTAGAGGAATCCATGCTGTTTTGAGAGATAGTTTTGAATAAGAGTTTGATCTCTGTTTGATTTGAATGTTGGATATGATATAGTTGGCATATTGTGGTGGAACTTATTAAAATTTGGGATGAATCCAACAAGTGGTTTAGGAGTTATGAATTTTTGAAGTTGAGACCTTAAACAGTTTTCTGGATGTTGCTGAAATTGTTGAGTGCTAGAATTATCTGGGTTGTGCTGTCATGTTTGAGCTTAAGTTTTGATACCTTAGAAACATAATCCACGGTTCAGTTTTTAATATGTCATAGAGTGTCATGCATAGTGTGGTGTATCAAAAGTTGGGGTTGATCCAACGGTTGGATTTAGATTTATGAAGGTCCAAAGTGGACTGGCTGAGCAATTAAAAAATACTCAGTTTTTGGCTAAGTCTGAATTTCTGGTTTAGGAACTGACTTTGAGAATTTGTGTAGAAGTGATTATTATGTATTTTTGGGAAATTCTGACTAATATGGATAGAGTGCATAGCATAAAAGACTTAGAGATTTTATTAGACTTTTTATATTTTTATTCGGTTCTCATATCTTAAGCCAAAGTCGGACCTTGACGACTTTTTATGAAAGTCAAGAATGTAGTTAACTCTTCTAAATCTTTAGCAAACTTTCCTTTGAGAGTTTGAGTGTGATTTTGAGTTCCAAAGAATAGTTTGGAACTTTGTTATGGAATTTTATAAAGTTTCGGGACCAGGAGTAAAACAGTCATTTATCCGTATAAGGGTATTTTGATAATTTAGCTGATGATAGAGTTAAATATCTTAGAAGCCAGAGACTTCTAATTAAGTGGGATATATTATTGATCCACTTGCCTTTTATAACAGGCGGTTGAGTTCATGCGGTTATAGACCGAGTCGAGATAACGAGATTATGTTTGAATTCAGGTAAGTCCTTTGGGCTTACTTAGCTGACTTCTAGATATGAGTATGAATAATGGTAGTGGTGTGTGAATGAGATGTTTATAGTTATATTTTAGTAATAATTATATACCGACCTATACCTTGGCCTAAGAGTAACGGGCGGTGGCATTCTGCTCAGTTAGCTTGAGGGCGCTGGGGGTTTCTTTAGGGACTAGTCCACACTCGGTTTGTAGTGATGCTACCGGCGGAGGTAAGCTAGACCTACACCCAGTTGGATAAGGAACGGAGGCGAGAACTCTTAAGATTCTCGTGCCACAACTGTAAAATGGAATAAGGTGAATCACTTAACTACTAGATAATTACCGGTTTGTGTGCCAGCATGATGATTGTTTATGTTACCTTGTTTGTGTTTGTGCTATCCTTATTCTGCTTATATTTGGATTGTAGCTAACGGTTTATCCGTGTTGTAGATCTGTAGAGATAGACAGCTGCAGAGAGATCCGGAACGGATGGTCAGCCGGGTCAACGTATTCATTAGATGGGGACGGGGGAGTCTCCTATACAACATGCATGTTATGTATATGTTTATGTTTTGTAAGGCTGTCGCATGTGTACATTCATACAATAAAAATATTATGTTTCGAAATTGTTTTAAGTACATTTGTGCCTTGTTGTAAGATCCAAGTAATGTTGTCGTTAAACCAAGGTCGGGACCCATTGTGAGGTCCTAACCAGTAGCTCCCCGAGTTCCGAGAATTTGGAGTGTTACAACATGGTATCAGAGCTCTGGGTTGGCAACAATGGCACTTGCAATCTTCTGAAAGATCGAATGTAGAAATAACCAGAACTCGAAAGGGATCTACAATTTTCAAAATGAAGTTTTATTTTTAAAATCATGTGCATAGTCGGGTTGTTGGTATAGCAGTACGTTGGACCACCATCGCTCTCCGTGGATCTCTGTAGCTTAGTATGATAGTAAATAGTATATATGGATTTATATAATTGTATGTGTAGGTAGGTTGTATAAATATATATATATGTATATGTAGCATGTTAATAACCTAAAGGATAGGACATCCTTTAGTTGAGTTATCATGATGTGAGTACCGCCGCATGATAAAACGTTAGTAGATCTTATAGAGTATCGATCTAAAGATAGTGTACACAAACCCGGATTTAAACATTTCGTTCTCGAGGGTACCCTGGTGATTCCTGCAATTTTCGGAAGAATGAGTGGACAGAAGGTGAAGATTATGAGATGATTCTTAGGAACAAGAACAATCGGATGAGGAAGAATATCAAATCCACTTAGATAGAAGAAATCGAAAGTCATACAAGGAACGTAGCAGTATGAAGACGAGAGATGAAACTCAAGGATGCATATAAGGGCTGAAAAGAGCATATATTGAAAAAGACCATATCAGAACACAAATCGAGTAGGGAAAAATACAATTACACTTGGCGGGTTGAATGACACTACAACCAAGGTGGATGCCGCCATAGGCAAGTATGGGCATGAGATCCCAGAAAAGATAAGGTGATGACCCAAATATGAAGGACTAAAGGTGTACAAAGACATACATTTACAATTAAAATTTAAGATTTAAAGTAAATTTCATAACCATGGAGACATGTGGACTTCTTCATAGATATGGAAATTTTGAAAGAAATCAAGACGCAAGTAGCAAATAGAGTAGAAGTCTATAATTTAGAGAACGGATTTCCATAAGGGCAATGTTACAAAACAACGCTAACGAAGGGAGAATAATGAATGAGTATGACCTAGGTAGACTTAAGTGTCCACCATGACCTCTCACCCAACCGGAATTTAAGTTACCAACACAAACGATCATATCAGAGAACCGCAAACAGATGATGAACAAAGTAAGAAGAATCGCGAAGACACGCTTACAAGTTAACGTGGAAGGCTTGGTGAACTCATTGACGACAGATGAATGCCAGGACTAGACTAAAAAGAGTATAGTGACCTCATAAGAGAATAAGAGAAGTGCAGATTGTGGAAGAAACTACAGTGTATTAATAAAGAAACTGGAAGAGATAGATTTTTACAAAGTGTATCAAACTTCAAAAGAGATAGACGAACAATAAGTCTGTGATCTTATAGAAGGTCAACAACAGACTAGTTGGTAATAACTGAGGCATAACACGTGCGGGTTAACTAGTAGTAACTGGTTGGCAGATAAGGAGGATAACCGTAGACTTATGAAAGAATTTTATAGACATCTGGAGGACCCTTCAAGAGATCAATGGCGACAAATGTGAAGCTAAAGCGGTACACGTGCTAGCACCCTTGATACTAACATGAAGTGAGTTCGAGTTAGTAACTCTAATTAAGAGTTTAAGAAGAAAGACTAGACGGCCGGGAATGACCTCCTTATGTCATTTGAGACCAAGGGAATTGCGTAAGTGATTTACTACCTACTGGCTAGGAAAAAGGTACATATCACAACTAGTACAGATAGATTGTAAAAGAAGAACTAGAGGAGTAATAAGTATACACTTTTGATAAGGTTCTATGTCAGTCAAGACAGAGTGTACGTAGCATTCATACAAGGGAGAATAATGACCCTCTTACGAGATTGCGGAAGAAACCCTTGGGACTAAATGGTGCACGGAATGAAGACCTGCAATTAAGTGTAAGAGCAAAGATAGACCCCACAAGTGTAGAGAAGTTTTGACCTCGTCAGAGATATAAGAAGTTGAAAGGAATCACGAGACCAGTATCCAAAAAGAGTAGGAGGCTAGTAGTCGAGTCAATGGAGTTCAACAGAGCAATATTATAAACAATGCTAATGAAGGAACATGTGAGAATGACCTAGGGGACTCAAGAAAGAGAATTGGCCTAAGGAAATGGAAGTGGGAAGGATAGAACGAACTAACGAAGGGGAAATGATTAACAAAGTAGTTGATGCTTACCAAATTTTATGCCAGTAGAGCATGAGAAGAGGGAGTTCAGGATATTGATATAAGTCAACTATAGACTGACTGACGTCAACGGAGGACGTGCAAGTGTTTCTTTTTGTATTGAGGAGTTATGTGCCATCAAGAAAAGATAATTGTGACTGTAGATTTATGAATTAGCCTTACGACGCCTTGGAGGATTTCCTCAAGTAGGTAATGACAACCTTCTTTGATTAACTAAAGGCATGAAGAGAGTTGAGTTAGAGATTTCTTACTGGCTGGTTAAGATCAAACTCCGGTTGAGTCAGAGAGTTTAGATCCATGTTAGAAGAATTCCAAAAGTAAACGGAAGAGGTCGTCTTCCAACCGTCCTCTTAGTTTCTTAAGGCAAATAAGGAAGGTATTGGGTACTTCATCCGGATAGGACGTATGGTGTAATCGAGAGGAAGAGTTTTGGGGTCAATCATTTTGGACTCACAGAAAATGTCCTTATGATTAACGGGTGACAACATAATTATCAAAGTAACACAGCGGAAGTGTGATGGGTCCTAACCCACATAACAAGAAATTCGAGAGTACAGAAAATGACGTGTCGAGTGTAAGACGGTGATAATTGGTAAAATGCATTTCGTTTGGAAGGAACGTGAAATAGGCTACGTGGAGTGACAGGAAATTTTGTAGAGGAACTGTATCACCATCTAGATAGACGAGAAAGTATGTGCACATAGAAGTATAGAAAGAGAGTGGTACCCCATTATAGATACAAGTGAAGCATGCCGACCTCGTCACATGTCGGCAGACAAGTAAATTTGGAACTTAATACCTAGCAGGGTACTTTAGAATGAGTTTCTTGATGGAATGAAAAAGGAAGTAACGATGTAATAAAGGTATTGTGTAGGGCCTGCACTAACAAGCTCAAGGGAGTAACTATCAAGTTGAATCGAAAGACAGATAAGAAAAGGAAGCTACGGGAGTGTACTTACAGACCAGTACTCGTACATATAGAAAACATAATCTCAAGAGTAGAGTATAAGAAGAATTTTATATCAGAACAGATCCGAGTTGCGTTGCATGTCAGAGAAATATTATCGGTTTGATAGACGTGAGGGATATAAGAGTGGAATGTTGATGGTGTGTTAGCATGTATCGAGCAATTATGATTAAACGATGGTGAGGTAAGATTACCTTGTGCCTAGTGTTGTCATTGCGAATACATTCTATATCACCTAAGATCTTGATACTGCGTAAGAAGCTTGAGTGGAACTAGAGATCTATAAAATAATATGATGACGTCGATAGAATACAAAGATTGACCACCGGGTTTTGATTGTTAGGTTATATCAAGATTAAGACTAAAAATGAGCATATGACGGTTCTTTAATGGAGGAACCATATGACGGAGTCATATTGCGAGATAAGACCAAGTGAGTTGTGATACAACTAGCCTTAAGCACTTAGTAAAGTGCCGGGAGATGTATAAGGAGAATATCCTGGATCGGGTACCTGGAACCCGTCAGAAGACCAGAAGGAAAGGAATTGGAATAAATTACCTCAGGAAGGTCATCCGAAGATCTAGAGGTAAGTCATGTAAGACAACCTTATGAGACCTTCCAAGCGGAGTTAAAAGGGATTAATGGACTAGTATTTCTCACCCTGTTTGGAATTATAACTTTAGTTTTACACGGATTCAGTTGGAGAGATACCTACCAGATACAAGTTAGGTCATCAGATTTGAAGATCGGACAGTTGAGCCGTATGATATCGGTAGCTATTCTAAAGCATCATAGCTGGCGCTTGTGATATAAGTACATGAAAAGATTTTGGAGTCAGTAAGTCTATGAAAAGCCAACGAGACTACCTGTGATACTGCGGATAATATGAGATGTAACCTTTCAAAGACCGATATAGAGATAGTTGTAACCTTGAAAACGACTAGTCAAGGCTTGACCCTGTATTTATGTGATATTGATTGACTACGTGTTTATTTCATTCATGAGTGTTTAGTCAGTGGTGTGTGTTTTATATGTAACGTATGGGGTGAGTGGCACTTATATGTGTTAATGACGACACTTTTGTGTAGTGAGTAGATACACCCGACTATTGCTTTAAAGGCCGATCTTATGACTGCCTTACCCTAAGTTCGGGACGAAACTTATTATTAATGGGGGATTAATGTAATACCCTGAATTTTTACTCATGGCTATCTCAGAAAAACAAATCATAAATTTACCGATTCCGACTCTTTCCGACTTTTAATTCTTCTGTCGGGACTCGAACTTTATGTTTCTTCTTTTAAGTTTCGGGACGAAACTTATTTTAAGAGGGAACTAATGTAATATCCTAAATTAAATAATAATAAAAATAAATAAATAAATAAATAAATTAATTCCGATAAGTCCGAGTATACGAGACTGCGGCCGATTCAATCTTCTTTCGAGTTTTAATTCAAGATCACGCTTACCGGGCCCATCATGACAGGCCAGCCGGGCCCGTCATGAACAGGCCATCCGGCCCATTAGGGTTAGAAGTCTTGTTCAGCAGCCTCCTCTAGATTTCCCCTTCTTGCCCTTGCGTGAAATGAAACAGCCTCCCACGTCCCTCTTTTCCTCTGTAACCCTAGCCCACCTCTTCTCTCACACACGTAACGTCTTCTGCCTCTCCCTCCTATATGCTCAACGCAACCGACATGGTCTTTCCTTCCATCGGCGACAGCATGCAGCAGCAGCAAGACACCTCTTCCTCGAGCCAACAGGCTCGCGTTGCTGCTGCAGACAACCCTAGCGACGGCACCAGGGGGGTTATCGCCTTCTCCTTCTTACGACCCCAGAAACAACACCTAAGGGGTTGGCTTCTCTCCGCTGTCGACACCAACATACGAACCGGACGAGTCCAACCGCTCAGTAACGCAACCGAACCACTGGCGGCGGCCTTCCTTCCCGGGAGCAACAACGGCCTTCACTCCTTCCATCTTCATCTCGAGCCGTCCTATGGCTCCCTTCTACACGCAACAGGCATGAGGAGAAGGTCGACTGTAGCACTCTCCTGGGCATGTCATTGATGTGGACGTTGCGAGCCCTATGGCTTGTTAGACCAGCTATCCTCCTCTACACGCATGTCTGGAGCAGCAAGCAAACCATGTGCGCCTAGCAACAGTGAGTCACTACCTTTCTTTAGGCTTTGTGCACGCAAGCACGCCTTGTCCGGCTAGTTGGGTAAGGACCGCAACCCTCTTCTATGTGTTACCCTCTTTGTGTATATGTTGATTAGAGTACCAATTGATGTCTTTAGACCCTCCAAAACAGCCATGAAAGATGACTGGAAGAGCTGTCACATTGCTGGATTTTTTGAGAGGACGAACAGTCAACTTCAGGTTCAATTTTGGGTAATCTAGACTCCTTCTTTTTGGCTGATTTTCGGATATGTCATAGTCGGTATTGCATAGTAGATCATATTGAAATTTGAGCGTATTTTGAGTTATAGTTTAGGAGATATGATTTTCTCAAGTTGGCTATTCATGCAGTTTTTTTTTTTAGTGTGCTGAGTTTGAGGAAATTTGTTTGAGATGCAGTTTTGTGGAATAAATTTGGAGGGGTTATTGACTTCTGTTAGACTTGAATTTCTGACAAGTTATAGCTGATATAGTATAGTAGATCATACTAAAATTTTAGAGGAATCCATGCTACGGTTTGAGAGTTATGGTGTCTCAAAGTTGACTCCTCACACAGTTTGTAATAACTGTGTTGAGTGTTGGGAAAAACAACATGTGATGCTGTTTTGAGAGATAGTTTTGAATAAGAGTTTGATCTCTGTTTGACTTGAATGTTGGATATGATATAATTGGCATATTGTGGTGGAACTTATTAAAATTTGGGATGAATCCAACAAGTGGTTTAGGAGTTATGAATTTTTTAAGTTGAGACCTTAAACAGTTTTCTGGATGTTGCTGAAATTGTTGAGTGCTGGAATTATCTGGGTTGTGCAGTCATATTTGAGCTTAAGTTTTGATACCTTAGAAACATAATCCACGGTTCAGTTTTTAATATGTCATAGAGTGTCATGCATAGTGTGGTGTATCAAAAGTTGGGGTTGATCCAACGGTTGGATTTAGATTTATGAAGGTCCAAAGTGGACTGGCTGAGCAATTAAGAAATACTCAGTTTTTGGCTAAGTCTGAATTTCTGGTTTAGGAACTGACTTTGAGAATTTGTGTAGAAGTGATTATTATGTATTTTTGGGAAATTCTGACTAATATGGATAGAGTGCATAGCATAAAAGACTTAGAGATTTTTGTTAGACTTTTTATATTTTTATTCGGTTCTCATATCTTAAGCCAAAGTCGGACCTTGACGACTTTTTATGAAAGTCAAGAATGTAGTTAACTCTTCTAAATCTTTAGCAAACTTTGCTTTGAGAGTTTGAGTGTGATTTTGAGTTCCAAAGAATAGTTTGGAACTTTGTTATGGAATTTTATAAAGTTTCGGGACCAGGGGTAAAACAGTCATTTATCCGTATAAGGGTATTTTGATAATTTAGCTGATGATAGAGTTAAATATCTTAGAAGCCAGAGACTTCTAATTAAGTGGGATATATTATTGATCCACTTGCCTTTTATAACAGGCGGTTGAGTTCATGCGGTTATAGACCGAGTCGAGATAACGAGATTATGTTTGAATTCAGGTAAGTCCTTTGGGCTTACTTAGCTGACTTCTAGATATGAGTATGAATAATGGTAGTGGTGTGTGAATGAGATGTTTATAGTTATACTTTAGTAATAATTATATACCGACCTATACCTTGGCCTAAGAGTAACGGGCGGTGGCATTCTGCTCAGTTAGCTTGAGGGCGCTGGGGGTTTCTTTAGGGACTCGTCCACACTCGGTTTGTAGTGAAGCTACCGGCGGAGGTAAGCTAGACCTACACCCAGTTGGATAAGGAACGGAGGCGAGAACTCTTAAGATTCTCGTGCCACAACTGTAAAATGGAATAAGGTGAATCACTTAACTACTAGATAATAACCGGTTTGTGTGCCAACATGATGATTGTTTATGTTACCTTGTTTGTGTTTGTGCTATCCTTATCCTGCTTATATTTGGATTGTAGCTAACGGTTTATCCGTGTTGTAGATCTGTAGAGATAGACAGCTGGAGAGAGATCCGGAACGGATGGTCAGCCGGGTCCACGTATTCATTAGATGGGGACGGGGGAGTCTCCTATACAACATGCATGTTATGTATATGTTTATGTTTTGTAAGGCTGTCGCATGTGTACATTCATACAATAAAAATATTATGTTTCGAAATTGTTTTAAGTACATTTGTGCCTTGTTGTAAGATCCAAGTAATGTTGTCGTTAAACCAAGGTCGGGACCCATTGTGAGGTCCTAACTAGTAGCTCCCCGAGTTCCGAGAATTTGGGGTGTTACAATGTTATTGTCTTGGTTTACACTTTATCCATCCTAGCGTTATCGGTCCGATAGTATGACTTTTATTAAACACCTATCGGTACCATTTGCATAAGAAACCTCAGTTGTATATGATTTTCTCAAATCAAAGTTCTTCACTCGCATTTATTATGTCGTCCTTATGCTCGTGTCGCTTTACCTTCTTTAAATCTTTACCCCCAGTAGGGTAGTTACCCCTTTGAGTTTTCTTGTACTCGCTTTACGAACCACATTGATTGGTCTGATTACTTTCATCAACTCTTATGTCATTAGTCTAGCTTGAATTTTTATTGGAGTAACTCCATTTCTCATTAAACTTTTATATATACACTTTTTGGTAATCATCTTATTGGGGTAATGCCGGATCCATATAACAACCTTTAGTCATTCAACTTAACTCCTTCTCATGTCTGTTCTAGCCAACATGTAGATTCCATCTGCAATCACCTCACAACTCGTCCACACATTTCACCAAGGCTTTAAATCATACTTCTTATGTTTGTGCCGTCTCGGTAATTCCAATTATTCTGTATCACGTCTTTAATCACGAGGGTTTTCCCCAGTCAATCTAGACAGTTTGACCCCACCTTTTCTCGGAGGAGCACCATCAGTCCTACTTGTGTGGAATGCTAAGACATAGGACATATTCACCCTCATCTGTTTCTTCTTACTCTTCTAGTTCTTCTTGCAACAATTCCCTTTACACCATTACTATCATCAATGTCATTACCGACCATCAAGAGCTTCTCATTAATTTCTTTATTAGAGTTATCATATTGGACTCATTCAATGTTACCATCAAGGCTACTAGTACTTGTATTGATTTAACTTCACCATTGTCATCATTGATCTTTGGAAGGAATTCACCCGATGTCGGTAAAATTCCTTTATAACCTTGTGATTATTCTTCTTATCTGTCAACCAACCATCACTAGTTCGCTAACACGTGTAAATTCTCTGTTGTTACCAATTAGTCTGTAGGTGACCTTCTATAAGATCGTAGACTTACCTTTTCTTCTATTTCTTTGAGGTTTGATATACAAGGTGAAAATATATCTCTTCCTTTTATACTCTTTTAGCTCCTTCTACAATTTACACTCCTATAAGAGTACTATACTCTTATGAGTCTAGTTGTATCTTCGTCTCCCGTCGACGGACTTATAAATTCTTCTAAGATAACTTGTAGGCATCTCTCCATGATTCTTTTTACCCGAGTTATTGTTCACTTGCGGTTCTCTGTTATGACCCGCTAGTGTTATTAACTTAAATCCCTTCGTGAGTGAGAAGTTATTAGAGACCCTCTTTTTCCCCAAGACTATTCTCCTACACCCTCCTTCCTTGGGGTGCTGCTTGTGCTTCCGCCTATATAGAAATCCGGTCTTTGTTGTATCCCGATCCTTGTTGTAATTCTTGTGTGTTTTAGGAGGTCATACCACTTCCATGTCGACAAAATCGGCCTTCCTCTTTCTAGCAACATGTAAACTTTCATTTTGCGGCTCTTTAATTCTTCGTATCGGGATGGATAATGTATCTTATCTTGACTCTTACGCTTATGATTGTCTCGGTTTCCCATCTTGATTGTGGCGGAAAGTGGCTTGTCGAGAGTGATCATATTCCGCTCTGCTTCTAGCCTCAAACTTTCACCTTCTGGTCCGTCAGTAAGCTTAGATTCAATGCCTCTTGTCTGGATCGCTACTATTTCACCTTGACCTTCGTGCCTATTTGTGTTTCTGAAGTCATCCCCTTTGTTTGTAACGTTGCTTCACACCATCTTGAAAGAACCTATGGGTTGTCTATTCAAATTGGTATATTTGCCGGTCATCCAACGCTTGTCCGGAACTACTCTCATGTATTTTCTTCATTTGATCCTATTGAGTTGACTCGGGGTTCCCTTCGTGTCATCGTCGTTGGTGTTGTCTTTTAGTCTTCACTTTTCCGTCTCGACGTTCCTGAACTAGTTCGAAGGAGTTGTCCGGACGTTCGCCTACCCTAATGCTCATAAGCTGAGCATACTTATCCTTACGTTGAAACCCTTCAAATATACTTAGGTGTGTCAACTGAATGAGGATCTCATTCTGTTATCTCCGTTAAGGGCATAATATAACTATAAATTCTACTAATCTTCGGCATATGCTTATCTATACCACCTATCATTATAATCAAGCTAATAAGCCCAAAAAGAGTAACAACCTAAACTCCATACTAAGCATATTGAGATCCGCGGTAGTAGTGGTGGTCAGCCGTACTTTCTATTCCCAACCAGACTATGCATGCATTTGAAACCAAAAGTCCTTTTTAAAACTCAAATCCCTTTTCGGGTTCTGCTTAAGTACTTATTCGGTCTTTCAGAAGATTTCAAGTGCCATTGTTGCCAACCTAGAGCTCTGATACCATGTTGTAACACCCCGATTTCTCAGAACTCGGGACATTACTGGTTAGGACCTCACAATGGGTCCTGACCTTAGTTTGACAACAATTTTACTAGGATCTTGCAACAAGACACAAATAAGAAAAAACCGAAATTTATAAAATGTATTTTTAACAGGATGCATGCAACAAAGTCTAACAGCCTATAATACTTAAACGGCGGAAAAAACTAACTGTCTTAACAAGAGGAAAAGAACAACAAAGCAACAACCCCAAACCCCTACTCTAAGGAGTACGGAGACCCGGCTGACCACTACTTCCGGATCACTCAGCTGCTGTTCTAACCTGCGGTAAATCTAAAACACAATAAAACAACCATTAGCTAGTTATCTAAACATTAGGAGAATAATAATAGCACACACACACATAAAATAATAAACACACATCATGCTTTCAAACAATCCATTTATTATCTTCATTTAAGTCATTCACTCTTACTAATGATACTTATTTTGTGACACGAGGGATTCCCAAACCTCGCCTCCGCCCCCTTGTACCCATCAGGAGTGGATCCGATGCATCTCACTGTAACACCCCGAATCCGCGGGACTCGAAATGCTACGGGCAGAGACCTCACAATGGGTCCCGACCCTTAGCCTGACAACAATTTCACCGGATCTTGCAATAAGGCACAAATAAAGGCCAAAACCGAAATACATTTTTATGCAATGTTATGAAACCCGAAAATAAAAGAAAGGAAAGACTTCAGCCGTCCTTACAACAACATCAACACAATATACAATAACGACAACACAAGAACTCCTAAACCCAACTCAACCTAAAATGTACGGAACCCCGGCTGCCCACTCCTCCGGATCACTCGGCCACATCCTATCCTGCACATCAACTACAACAATCGGTATAAAACCGTTAGCTCACATTTTAGGCATTATAAAGATAATATGGCACAAACACACACAAGAGAACACAAGGCACACAACATGAACATTTATTCCATAATATCTTTTTAGGTCGTTCCATATCTAATTCATTTGTTTCAAGTGTGACACAAGAGTCTTATAACTCTTGCCTCTGTCCCCGTGTAACCAACAGGAGTGTGGCGGCGCCCAACCCGTATACCCTGAGGGAGTGATGAAGAAGCCCGCCCGTATACCGTGTATGGTCTGGTCGCAGAGATCCCCCCAGTCTCCCTCGGGAAACTGAGCGGTGATGTCACCGCCCGATAATAATAATAGTAGTAACGATGGGCCAATAAATAAGGTCAAGTAAATCCTAATCCTTTTTCATGCTTAAAAGCGGTAAACACACACCACCATATATATCCAAATAAGGCATAAAAGCGGCTAAGTAAGTCCGAGGACTTACCTCGTCTCAAAGCTAACCAAAACCGAGATCACTCTCCGAAGGAATATAATCAAAGCCTGTTCAAGACAAGGCACGGTAATCAGCAACTACTCGCAAGCTAGAAGTCCTTAGACTTCTAGTTCTATATCATCTTATTAGGTCATACGCTCTCATAATCTAGGATACACTCCTAACCCTCACAACTCACGAGATCTCAACTATATCCCCAAGTGCTAGGATACTTTCATCCTAAACTTTGCAATCTCAACCCGCATATGAATACCACCTCAAGTCTCACAAGATCAACCACAACGCTAACACTTGTATAACAACTCAAGATCAACACACCACATGTCAAAGAACATCAATAACCTCACACACTCACCTAAAGGTTCCAAGCCACTACTTGGCATTTGCCCTAAGTTATGCTAAATCCAACCTAGCATGCTTCTACCACTAAACATAACTAGATCGAGGAAGAAGATACTCACACACGCGGTCAAAGGCGAAAGACGATCTACGGAAGTCGAGAAAGGGTTCGTTGGTCTTTGTCGGGCGCTTCCGGACCTAAGACCAAAGCTACGTGAATTTAGATTATATGCTAAATTGATTTTAAATATATATAATATATTACTCAAAGGTAAAACTCGTTTTCCAAATGCCATCGCTAATACCCATAAATAATTCCTTCGGGGGAAAATATAAATTCACGAACTTGGTCATAAACCGCAATTAAAACTTCGAGCCATAAAGCAAACTTAATACAACATATATAGTATATAAATATAAGGATAAAACTCGAAGTAAAATCCAAGTTTAAAACCCGTAAACATGTTTTCCGGGAAAAATCATACAAATTCATAAATACGGGTCGTCATCGTTAATAAACCTTGGGGCATTTTCCGAAATTAATCCAACATAGGGCATAAATGCAACAGTCCAGAAATATGGGTCAAAACTGTAAATTCAAAGTAGTGGCACAATCTACAATTAACACTAAAAGGTGGGGCCAAAATTAAAAGCTGAATAAAAGCCTTTCTTCAACCTACTGTTACGCGATTGAAGAAGAAGGAAAGGGGGAAAGGCTTCTGGCGGCTGCCCAGGCGGAGGAGAGAAGAGGGCCGGCGTTGGTGTAGGCGGGGAAGGAGCGGCGGCCGGCGACAGTGCACCTCCCTCCAGCGGCGGCCTCCAGGCGGCAGCGGCGTCTCTCCTCGCAGCAGAAAAGACAGAGAGCAGGGGAAAGGAGAGGGCCGGTCGACGATTGTGCTCGGCCTGCTGGCGGCTCCGACGTGGTTGGCGACGCTGGCTTCGACGGCTTCCTCCGATGGTGCAGCATATCGACGACGACAGTGATGATCCGTCACACCAACTCGAGAAGAAGGAGATAACAAAGAGGCTCGAGATCTCCGGCGGTTCCAAGGCAAGGCGTGGCAGGGGGGTTCTCCGGCGAAGGAGGTTGTGAAGGCGACGGCTCAGTGGCTTCCCGGTGTTGTCCCTGGCGGCAACGTTTCCGGCGCCATGTTTCAGCTAGGGCTAAAGTGCCAATCTCCCTTGGCTAACTCTAGACCATCGGTTATTGCAGTTGCTTGGACAAATTGATCCCAGTAAGGACGATTTGAAGAAGGGAAGAATAGAGGAGTGAAGTTGTGCGAGAAAGAGAGGGTGAGACTGTTGCGTGAGAGAGTGAGAGAGATTGAGGGAAGGTGACAGGGAGACTGAAGAATGAGAGGTCACTGCTTGCAGGGCTGCAAGCGAGGAGTCGGCATACGTCACTGAAAAGAGAAGCGGGAAAAGGAGGAAAACTAAAACAAAAAGAAAACGGGAAATAAAATAAAGAAAAGAGAGTAAGAATGAATTCGATCCAAAAGCGTTCGGATCGGGATTTTCGAACCGGAAAACTTCCCGACTTCTTCCGAAAATAATAACACGGATGTACGTGAACGTATCAAATATATAAATACTCGGAATTTATATTTTACACCGTAAAATACTTTTAAAAAAAATAAAAAAATTTAATGTAGTAAAAATAATGTCGATAAAAGTCGGAAAATATATATCGAAACACGCCCAATGAACGGGACGTTACATTAGATCCCCCTAAAAACAAGTTTCGTCCCGAAACTGTCCACACGCCAAACTTCTCGGTCCCTTAAGGCCGCTGTAAGAACTCTCAAACTCGGAAGGCTTAGGCCTTCTAATCTATACACTAAAACTGCTCCAAATACCATCGTAATATAACTATAACCGGTTATAAAACCCATTCCCGCACGGGGTGCAAACAACATGTGACATCACACATATACACAACAAAGGGAAGAACAAGGTCCAACCCTTCGATCTATCAACGCTACTAGCTCAGCATAAAACTCAACCAAAGATACTATCCTCTGACTTCCTATTAGCCTTATGGGTTCTACGACGCCACTAACTCATAAAGACCGGCAAAACTTCTCGAGTCATACCTGTACTTCCTAGATTGATACACATGAAACACCGGGTGACACTCTTTACTCTCAATGGTCACGCCAACCGGTAACCCATTTTCCTAACTCGGGCTAAGATCTCAAAAAGATTCGATATATCGGAACTCAACTTCATTCTCGGGTCTTTCTCAATGTATCAATTCCACCATGTTTCTTCTTTGCTTGTCTCTAACAAAGGCGGCCGAACTTCCAATTTACACCGTCGGCTTTGGTTCTTGTCAAACCGAACTTTGATGTTACATTTCCTCAATGCTAGTTGCAAGTTCGAAGTAACGAAGGAAGCCCTTTACTCCTACCTACTTCTATTAACAAGACACGTATGCTATTCTTTTTACATCGCTCTGCAATACTCGATCAATACCTTGTCTTGAAGAATCACTTGTACACTTCAAACCCATCATTCCTCCAGGTAAATCAAGACAATCGCACCAACGAATCCCCTCTTAACTCTCAACAACTCTATTGTCAATACTTCGTCCCATTCAATACTTCATCGTCATCCGTAGTAGGTTACCATAATTGGCATTATACAACTCCTCCCTTCACATATCTGGTAGAGCTCGGTACATCTAAGAAAACTTGTCACTTCTTTCAAATCTTTCGGGGTTTTCCATCCCATGACAACTTGTCAAACATCTTCTCTCTTTTTCCAAGAGTAGACCCAAAATATCTCTTCCGGGTATCAGTAAGCCCATATGGAGTAACTATACTCGTAGTGGCCCTGGTTGGTCCGGAATGCCGTACTTGAAATATCCGAGTCACGAATTCTCAAACAGTAACAATCAAATCTTAGTTAATCTTAGAAGAAACTACTGACCCTTGCGAATGATTGAGTAGGTCCCCCATTCGTTGTAAGGGATATTTGTCCTTCATTGTCATCTTGCTCAACTTATAGTAATCAATGTACAAACGGAGATAACCGTCTCTCTTTTCGCAACTTGTGTTCTCCATAACAACTTCAAATCTTCTTAATGGTAAATCCACCTCCCGATGCATTGGAATCCGTTCTATCTCGGGTTCCAGCTTTTCTTCTCCCCATTTCGTCTCATTATGGCCGACACAACCTGGTTCTACACTTGACAAGTGGTCCACCCCGATCTATTGGGGTGACGTCCTTCAACCGCGTATTGTTCCTTCCGTAGCTACTATGTCCACCGTCCTCTTCCAAGGGTCCTTCATCTCCAGAACTCGGGATACTTGCTTTAATAATCTTTTTAAGGTTTCACACTTATATGAAGTCATGAAGGTCCTAACTGCAGGACTTGTTCACACCTTATAATATATTAGTATTACCTTCTTCGGATTCTACCAAAGCTTGCATCATTACTTCGAGTAGGCGTAGAACTTACTCCCTTTCCTTATGTAATGTCCAATCGACCGTAGAGGTTCTATCCTCAATCTTTCATGTACTTCTTGTACATTTCACATCGACTTCAAACTTCAAAACTTCAGTCTTCCCTCACTATTGTTGGTCACCTTATGTATTTCTCGGTATTCTATGTACAACTACTATGGAAGCCTCATCTTACGGTTGATCCTCTATCTCCCCTTACCATGATCAAACCTTAAAAGTTGTAACCCGTGGCGTTCCTCCATATGTCAATCTCATGACCTAAGAAGGTCGCGTAAGATCGTTACAATCTCCTCCTCGGAGGTCTTGTTAAAACTACTTGCTTGAACTTGTTCAATATTATTTGATTAAGACAAATGCGCATCCATTGATGTTGCTCCTTACTATTGACATTGATCCACTGTGAATACTCCAAGCTCTTGTTTCCGATCCTATATGTTCCCATAGTCTTGTTTTCTCTTCCCATCTACACATCTCAATAGACAACCCGTACTTGTGCGTTCTCAGTTTTCACTGACTAACTTGTATCTGAGCTTCTCCGAAGTTAACGACTTACCCTTCTACCATACTTCCATGCTACCATACTCTTGAAAGGATACCCTCTCGGGGTACTTTGTCTTAACTCCACTAGCTCATTTTACTATGCTTCAACTCCGTTAGCTCTTTCTACACTCCTCTCTTCCTTCTGCTTCTGTAAGATAACCATACCTACCCGACACTCTCGTCTCATATGTCACACGTTTATAGGCTTAACCGCTCTTCATAATGTTTAGGAAATGCACTCCTCAAATATTTTGACATTTATTAGCCTCCACTCGCATCCTTCTTGGTTGATAACTTAAGTTCTTCCATCCAGCTCCTTGTTTCCTCTTTCATCTTCTGAAGATCATCATCCTCACACACTTCTTGCTTCTTTGCGTTGATCAGTCTCATCACAATAACGGAAATCGATTGACTCCCACGGAAATTCCACTATGTAAATTTTCACCATTTGATCCTCCTCGTTAATCTCAAACTTCTGAATAAGTCACCCGCTTAGAATCTCCCAAAGATCGTCACTACACCCTCTAGTACTTCCGTAAACTTAACTTCCGGTTCTCGTCAATCTTTCTAATTTCTTGGACCGCTCTTTTCCTCTTGACTCTCATACTTAGGAGCGTCTATTGAAAGCTCGTCTTACTTAAAACGCCACTTTTATTCTCGAGCGATAATGTAGTCCTCTTTACTTGATTCACATCTTTAGTTCATCGACACCGCACTTGGAAAAATCTTACGTTTGTTGTCTCCAGTTGCTTTATTTGTGACGCCCCGTTTATTCGGGTGCATTCCGACGTTGTCTTTCCCCTTCCCTCGATTCGCTATAGCTCGAGTTCTTATATAAAGTATATATATATATGTATATATATATATATATAAATAGCTTTTAAAAAGATAAGTTTTCGGGTATTATATTATTTTTAGGGATACAATTATGTATTCCCGTATTTGTTTTATTTTATTTAAAATTTATTATGTCGGAATTCGGGATTTACCTAACCGGGAAATCCCGTTCCAAATGTAAATCGAGTTAGTTTCCTTTTTTTTTAAAAAAGAGGAAAAAGAAAATCCCTCCTAGTTATTTCTTTCCTTTTTTCTTTCTTTCTTTTCTCCCTCCTCTATTTCCTGTCTGGCGTGCAGAAGGAGTATTGAAGAGCGTCTCCTCGTTATCCCTGCTGCAGCCCTAGCCTGCAGTGACTTCTCGTTTCTCCCACCTTGCTGCCTCTAATGCTCTCTCAGTCCAGCCAAGTCCCCAACAACCCACTCTCCCTCTCAATCTCTCTCTCACGCTCCTTCTCTCAACTCTTCCGTGCGCTGCTCCTCCTCTCCGTGGAACCGCCGCACAACACAAGCAGCGCAGACGGGCTGTGCGAGGCTGCTCGAAGCCGCCAGGGGCCGCCGGAAGGAACCATCGCCGCGCCACCGTCCCCGCTGAGCCGCCACGTCTCCGGCGCTGTAAGGCCGCCCACTTCTCCCTCTTCTCTTCCGTCCCTTTCTTCTGTATAAACCGTCCGCCTGTTCCGTGCAGTTCGCCGCCGGAGTGGACCACCGAAGCCGGGACTGGGCCGCAGCTCGCCGCCGGAGTCGCACCAGGGGCGCCGGCCTGCTCCTTCCTCCGCCTAGCCGCCGCCGCCGCCAGCCTTGCCTTCTTCTCCTCCTTCTGTCGTTTACAGTAGGGTAAAGAGGGGCTTTGGAAATTAATTGTAAATGTGCCCCTCTTATTGCACCTAATTCCTGTTGTGACCCCATTAATTATGGATAATTACAGTTTGTACACATTTTGTGTGTAATTGCAGTTTTGACCCAATAAATTTGGAAAAGGAACTTTTATACCCTGCAGTAAATTATTAAACCCTTAATTTTGTTAAGATTTGTGACCCAACTCCTTTACAAATTATTTTGGTGTCTTTGATGATTTAAATCCGAGTGTTGGATAATTTGAAATTCGGTTTTTCCAATCAAGTTTCCATTTTTAATGTTTTGCCCGGAATTGGTTTGAACGAGTTTAACCTCGGCTTTGGAAAACGGAGTTTTCTTTGGAAAATCTTTATGCGCTAAACCTTCATTTCAAAATTAGCGTTTAAGCTAATTTTTCTTAGTTTGTTCTTAGGTCCGGAAGCACCCAATAAAAGCCATCGAACTCGTTCTTGACTCCGTAGACCGTGCTTCACTTTGGATCGCGTGTGAGTACTCCTCCTTCGTTAGTTCGGTTATGATAGTATAACTTGTTAGAGGAACTTAGCATAACGTAGAGCAAATGCCATGTAGTGGCCATGAACCCTAGGTATTGGTTATTGGATATGGAACTTGTTGCTTTACCTTCTTTACGATCTTATGATGAGCCTCGAGATAATAGGTTGGACCTAGCATGCTAGAGTTAGATATCATATATATATGTTGGAGACTAGAAGTCCGAGAACTTCTAGCTTTTTAGTTGGTTATTGATAGAGTGCTTCACTTGGTCAGGCTTAGAGCGTTTTCCTGCGGGAAGTTGAGAGTGGTTTCGAGTTACCTTGAGAGAGGTAAGTCTCCGGACTTACTTAGCTCGTATTCTATGTATTAGATTCGATGCGTGTTTGGTGGTGTGTGTTTTATCGCTTTTGTCACAACTTATAAACCGGATAATAGGACTACCGACCCTTTTATGTTATATTAGCCCAAGTGTATGATAACGGGCTGTGACATCACTGCCTGGCTCCCCGTGAGAGCTAGGGGGATCTCGGCGACTGGCCCGTGCTGGTTAGACGGTTGGAGGCATCCGACCGTTCCATTGCCGGAAGAAGGGACCGAGGCGAGTTTTGGAGGATTCTCGTGTCACAAACGAAGTTGAACTAGAACGGGATACGACTTAATAAATAAAGATAATAACCGGATTGTTTGTCGAGCATGTTTATGTGATGTGTTTATATATATGTTTGTGTTTGTGCCTTCACCATGTCTTTAATACTTTGAATATAGCTAACGGTTTAGACCGTTTGTTTAGATGCCCCGCAGGTTAGGGACGTCGCCGAGTGAGGTGGAGGAGTGGACAGCCGATGGTCGCCGTACATTGTAGGACGGGGGCGTTTTTGGGGTTGTTGTGTCGTTATGTTACCTTATGATGGGATTGTGGTTGTATACTTTTCGGTTATGTTTTGTGGAGTTTATGTTGTTTTGAGGACTCGGCTGAGTTTCCAAGTTGTACTCTTTACCTTTTTCATCTTGCATACATTAAAACGTTTTTCAAGTTTTAAGCCTTTATTTGTGCCATGTTGGAAAGGTCCGGTGAGATTGTTGTCAGGCTAAGGGTCGGGACCCACTGTGTGGTCTCGCCCGTGGCATCCCGATATCCCGCGGATTCGGGGTGTTACATTATTGATGCTCCTTCCTTGTTTCCTTGATACCACTCTCATGTCTTCATGTCGCTTTTATATTGGTATAGTCTCCATCTTGGTTTCGCTTAAGACGACACGAGGTTGTCCCTTGGTTACGTCATCTCTAGTCTTCTTCTTCGACGTCCTCTTAAAGGAGTCCGGGAAATCACCGGGGTGCTTGCGAAAACGTGATGCTCAATTTGATAACTTGAACATACTTATCTTCGTATGTATACTATCCTAAGCCAAAAAGCTTTGTCCATGGGGCGATGATAGCTTTCTATCATCTTAGCTATAAGGTCCTCTATCACTAATATAATATTAACATACCATATTTTTATATATACATATATAAAGATATAAACGTCATGCTATTACTATAAACATAATATGTCCATAAACAATTTACAATTCAACATACAAGTATAGTTCAAAACATCCTAAGTCCACATATACATATCTACATATATACACATATATATATTTATATATATACATAATATAATAATCAATAACTACGTCGCCGAGATCCACGGAGGAAGTGGTAGTCCCGTACATTCTACCCCAACTGACTCATGCACATGATTTTGAAAACGAAATTCATTTCTTTAAAACTCAGAACCCTTGAGGGTTCTGTTTATTTTATTTTTTTTATTCGGTCTTTAGAAGATTGCGAGTGCCATTGTTGTCAACCTAGGGCTCTGATACCACTTTTGTAAAACACGAAATCCGTGGGACTCGGGATTCTACGGGCGGAGACCTCACAATGGGTCCCGACCCTTAGCCTGACAACAATTTCACCGGATCTTGCAACAAGGCACAAATAAAGGCCAAAACCGAAATACATTTTTATGCAATGTTATGAAACCCGAAAATAAAAGAAAGGAAAGACTTCAGCCGTCCTTACAACAACATCAACACAATATACAATAACGACAACACAAGAACTCCTAAACCCAACTCAACCTAAAATGTACGGAACCCCGGCTGCCCACTCCTCCGGATCACTCGGCCACATCCTATCTTGCACATCAACTACAACAATCGTTATAAAACCGTTAGCTCACATTTTAGGCATTATAAAGATAATATGGCACAAACACACACAAGAGAACACAAGGCACACAACATGAACATTTATTCCATAATATCTTTTTAGGTCGTTCCATATCTAACTCATTTGTTTCAAGTGTGACACAAGAGTCTTATAACTCTTGCCTCTGTCCCCGTGTAACCAACAGGAGTGTGGCGGCGCCCAACCCGTATACCCTGAGGGAGTGATGAAGAAGCCCGCCCGTATACCGTGTATGGTCTGGTCGTAGAGATCCCCCAGTCTCCCTCGGGAAACTGAGCGGTGATGTCACCGCCCGATAATAATAATAGTAGTAACGATGGGCCAATAAATAAGGTCAAGTAAATCCTAATCCTTTTTCATGCTTAAAAGCGGTAAACACACACCACCATATATATCCAAATAAGGCATAAAAGCGGCTAAGTAAGTCCGAGGACTTACCTCGTCTCAAAGCTAACCAAAACCGAGATCACTCTCCGAAGGAATATAATCAAAGCCTGTTCAAGACAAGGCACGGTAATCAGCAACTACTCGCAAGCTAGAAGTCCTTAGACTTCTAGTTCTATATCATCTTATTAGGTCATACGCTCTCATAATCTAGGATACACTCCTAACCCTCACAACTCACGAGATCTCAACTATATCCCCAAGTGCTAGGATACTTTCATCCTAAACTTTGCAATCTCAACCCACATATGAATACCACCTCAAGTCTCACAAGATCAATCACAACGCTCACACTTGTATAACAACTCAAGATTAACACACCACATGTCAAAGAACATCAATAACCTCACACACTCACCTAAAGGTTCCAAGCCACTACTTGGCATTTGCCCTAAGTTATGCTAAATTCAACCTAGCATGCTTCTACCACTAAACATAACTAGATCGAGGAAGAAGATACTCACACACGCGGTCAAAGGCGAAAGACGATCTACGGAAGTCGAGAAAGGGTTCGTTGGTCTTTGTCGGGCGCTTCCGGACCTAAGACCAAAGCTACATGAATTTAGATTATATGCTAAATTGATTTTAAATATATATAATATATTACTCAAAGGTAAAACTCGTTTTCCAAATGCCATCGCTAATACCCATAAATAATTCCTTCGGGGGAAAATATAAATTCACGAACTTGGTCATAAACCGCAATTAAAACTTCGAGCCATAAAGCAAATTTAATACAACATATATAGTATATAAATATAAGGATAAAACTCGAAGTAAAATCCAAGTTTAAAACCCGTAAACATGTTTTCCGGGAAAAATCATACAAATTCATAAATACGGGTCGTCATCGTTAATAAACCTTGGGGCATTTTCCGAAATTAACCCAACATAGGGCATAAATGCAACAGTCCAGAAATATGGGTCAAAACTGCAAATTCAAAGTAGTGGCACAATCTGCAATTAACACTAAAAGGTGGGGCCAAAATTAAAAGCTGAATAAAAGCCTTTCTTCAACCTACTGTTACGCGATTGAAGAAGAAGGAAAGGGGGAAAGGCTTCTGGCGGCTGCCCAGGCGGAGGAGAGAAGAGGGCCGGCGTTGGTGTAGGCGGGGAAGGAGCGGCGGCCGGCGACAGTGCACCTCCCTCCAGCGGCGGCCTCCAGGCGGCAGCGGCGTCTCTCCTCGCAGCAGAAAAGACAGAGAGCAGGGGAAAGGAGAGGGCCGGTCGACGACTGTGCTCGGCCTGCTGGCGGCTCCGACGTGGTTGGCGACGCTGGCTTCGACGGCTTCCTCCGATGGTGCAGCATATCGACGACGACAGTGATGATCCGTCACACCAACTCGAGAAGAAGGAGATAAAAAAGAGGCTCGAGATCTCCGGCGGTTCCAAGGCAAGGCGTGGCAGGGGGATTCTCCGGCGAAGGAGGTTGTGAAGGCGACGGCTCAGTGGCTTCCCGGTGTTGTCCCTGGCGGCAACGTTTCCGGCGCCATGTTTCAGCTAGGGCTAAAGTGCCAATCTCCCTTGGCTAACTCTAGACCATCGGTTATTGCAGTTGCTTGGACAAATTGATCCCAGTAAGGACGATTTGAAGAAGGGAAGAATAGAGGAGTGAGGTTGTGCGAGAAAGAGAGGGTGAGACTGTTGCGTGAGAGAGTGAGAGAGATTGAGGGAAGGTTACAGGGAGACTGAAGAATGAGAGGTCACTGCTTGCAGGGCTGCAAGCGAGGAGTCGGCATACGTCACTGAAAAGAGAAGCGGGAAAAGGAGGAAAACTAAAACAAAAAGAAAACGGGAAATAAAATAAAGAAAAGAGAGTAAGAATGAATTCGATCCAAAAGCGTTCGGATCGGGATTTTCGAACCGGAAAACTTCCCGACTTCTTCCGAAAATAATAACACGGATGTACGTGAACGTATCAAATATATAAATACTCGGAATTTATATTTTACAACGTAAAATACTTTTAAAAAAATAAAAAAAATTTAATGTAGTAAAAATAATGTCGATAAAAGTCGGAAAATATATATCGAAACACGCCCAATGAACGGGACGTTACACTCACCGTGTACCTGTATGGTCTGGGTATAGAAAACCTCCCAGTCTCCTGGCAGAGCTGGGCAGTGATGTCACGGCCCGTTATACATACACTTGTGCCTTAGCACATAATAACGACGGTCGTCCTAACAAGTTGTTATTATAACACACATGGTACACACACCACTATTATCACTCAACTAATATCCAGAAACCAGCTAAGTAAGTCGCAAGGACTTACCTGAATCAAACCACAACTCTCACAATCTCAACTCGGTCTGCAACCGTAGAAACTCAAACGCCTGTCATACAAGGCACGTGGATCAAAATCACATCCCATACTCTTAGAAGTTATAAACTTCTAAGATGCACAATCTCACGAAGAGAATTTACGAAAAAGGTTCTCTTAAGTTAAAAAGACTATTTTGCCCTTGATTCCGAAACTCCGAGAAGTCTGTTATTTAGTTCTAAAATTCTATTCTAGGTCCTATATCTTAAATCTAGTTCTCATAGAAAGGTTTAGTGAGGATTTATAAGAGTTGCACAAATTCTAGATTTTCATAAAAAAAAAACGTTAAGGTCCGACTTTGGGTTAAGATCCAAGACTCTAATGAAAGATAAAAATTCCGGAATAAAAATCTAGGTCCTCTATTATATGTATACTAAATATAGGAGCAAGGATCCCTCAAAAATACTCAATCATAAGTACTACATAACTCTCTAAAGTTGGGTATAATCAAACGTTCCTATACTTAGTCAATTTTTTTTTCTCTGCTGAAAAACAGCCCAACTGTCCTACTTTGAGTCTTTATAATTTCTAATCCGACCGTTAACTTTCTCCCAAATTTTAACACAATAAACTACATATATTTCCATCTACAACATATCAAAAATTCAACGGTGGATGTTCGAATTAAAGCATCAAACTGCAGCCTTACATTCAACAGTTTCTACCCGTAACATTCTGAAATTAAATTGTTAAGTAGACGAGTTCTAGTTCAATTCACCCAGCCAGCAGCCCTCCTATACACTCCTCCCTCATCCACATTACCCTCTCTATTGTCCCTAACGTAACAACTTCAAACCGAAAACAAGGACACATGAGATCTAAACTGAGGACTCATAGGGGAAACAAACTTGCAATTGGCTAGGTGTTGTGTGTTGCGTGACTCGGACTGGCTGCAACGGGTTGCTATCCCGTGTTTCTGTCTATAGCAGTGGTGGAGACGTCGACCTGCGGTTACTCTCCTTGAAGACGGACTCAGTCAGGACACAACAGGACTATACGCGACGGACTGCTGCAACAGATTAGGCGGGTTGCTTAGGTTAAGCGCAAGGGGAGAGGAGTGAACCAGGCAGGTTACTTACCCAGATCAAGATCCGTAGCAGAGACGTGCAGATCGTTGGAGCAGAAGGAGTGGATCCGGCGGCCTGTGCAGCGCACTGGAGGAGCAGCAGTTCCGGCTGAGCGATATGCGGTGGAGGAGCAGCAGTCCCGGCTGTGCAGAAGCGGTGGAGGAGCAGCAGTCCCGGCTGTGCAGAAGCAGTGGAGGAGCAGCAGTCCCGGCTGTGCAAAAGCGGTGGAGACGTTGGTTGGAGGAGCGGGGTACTCGGCTAGTCTCCGGCGCGGTGTGCTGGCGGCTGAGCAGGAGCGTGGTGTCGATGTGCCGGTCTTTCCAAGAGTGGGGAGTTGTTGCGGTAGAGGAGTTGGGTTACGATTCTTGCGTAGCAGCCATTAGATTAGGAAAATTAGGTTTAGGTTAATTAAACATGGATTAGGTTAAGAGTCATGGGTTGGGCCGGAAATTGTATTTACTAGGCCTAATCCGATGGGTCTCCTCATCTATTTAGGTGATTGCAAAAAAAAAAAACATTAAGTTGTACGGAACTACTCTTCGGATTTTAATTGCACCGAAATGTTATTCGGTTTACCTACTTATCATTTTATGTGAATTAAGTTACATAAAATGATAGAATTTTGATAAAATTTTTATATTGTGTAACATTCTCTAGAATGAGAAAAGGTTAGCGGCTCGAAATCCGGTTTGATTTGGTATTAAACGGAAATTAAATTTTCCGGGTATTACAATTAAACTACAACATTTTGTTTGATTAAGTATCATTAAATTATTTCTATATTAGTAGAGATAAATTAGTTACAATGGTTTTATCCTTAGTTATCTCGATTAGCTTTATTCTATAGTTAATAAGTATCATTTTTGGTAAATATTTTGAGGAGTCATTATAAATAAATTAGTAAGGTTTGAGTTATTTTTTTCACTTGAGTTAATATCACACTTTATTTCAAGAGTTGCTATAAATTAATTACTAAAATTCTATTTGCTTGGATTGTAATATTACATGTTATCTTATTTCATGTCTATTTAAACTTGCATTTTTTATGCATAAAATCACTATCACATTAAAAATAACCCATAATATTTTAAAAAATTATTACATTTGATATTTTAAAAAACTAAATTTATCGCTTAGAAAACATATTTAAAATTTAGATATACATATATTTTCGGAATTAATATATTAATTAACAAAATTTCAGAATAAATCAGTTTGTTTTCAAATATATGCGTATTTATCCATGTTTTTAAGTAAATCTCATCCTATCATCTCAAAATCTTCCTACTGCATCTAACTATTTATCCTTTTTTTTAAATGGATTTATTTCATTTTGTAAGTCAACAAAAATGGTGGATCGGATTAATTAGTTTTTTGTTTATTTAAATCATAGAGTATATTCACCTATTTAACTACATATTTTTCTAAAAAAAGGCAAAGCTTATCATTACGGTTGACATATATTTTTCAGTAGATCTCCCATAATCGATCCCATCATAATCAAATTATAGTTTTTTTCTTGATATGTTTAACCAAAAAAAGAGTATAATAACATATATGAAGGAGATGAACAATATTATGCGAATCCGAACTGGTATTTATGTGACACTGAATTTATAATTAAGTAATTTGATATTATAATTTTTCTTAGATATAACAAAATATATAGGTTTATAATGATACTTAATAATGTTTTCTATATGTAATTGTCTTAACTTTAATACTTTTATAATTAAATATAAATTTTATATAAAAATAATTTACAAAAATTCCGTGCATGGCAGGGGTAGTACACTAGTTTATATTAAAAAATAAATTTATTTAAATTTATTTTTATTAAAGTCGAATTAGGTTAAATTAAACTACAACATCTTAATAGTTTGTTAGCACGTAAATAAATTATTTTAATTCAAAAAATTAATACGAAACGAAATTAATTATAAAAATTCAAATTTTGTATAACAAAATGAAAATCTTTTACGTGATCTCATCTCATCCGTACGAAATCCTGAAACTTCGATACTAAACCCTCAACCTAGATGGCCTATATATTCGAATATCACGCCTCTTTGAAAAACAATAATCTCGCGTTAGTCTTCTTCTTATTTTCATAGACTGTTAGCAAATTTGTTTATCATTTTTTATCATGCTTCTATTTGTGACAATCCTTACGCTACACTGTATTATTACTGATGTACTGTTTATTCTTTTCATCCCTCTAATAGTGAATAACGAGATTGTTTACTTTGCTACATCTCTCCCAGGTAACATGACTTCTCACTATCGATGTCCGCCATCAAGTACGTTTTTGCAACCACACCAACAAAACACAACCGGATACTTATATGATGAAGCCTTGAGAGTTCTCGGTGGCTTCATGTTCACTACATCGGCATTATACGACTTTAACGGCAACATAGATAGTGGCGACATAGATAGCGGTATGAAGATCTTTCTTGCAAGCATCTCGACGGTTGAGGTGGGTCCCGGTTCCTTATCTTGGAATAAGTCGGGTGATATTCTATTAATCGGGAGGCGAAAGAGAAGATGTTGACCGGAAAGATTCACGAGTCCAATTTTATTTATTGTGAAACCTACTTTATGTAACACCCCGAATTCTCAGAACTCGGAACGTTACTGGTTAGGACCTCACAATGGGTCCCGACCTCAGTTTGACAACAATCTTACTAGGATCTTGCAACAAGACACAAATAAGGAAAAACCGAAATTCATGAAAAAGTATTTTTAAGGTAGTGAATGCAACACGGTCTAGCAGCCTATAGTACTTAAACAAGGTAAAAACAAACAACTGTCTTAGCAAAAGAAAGAACGACAAACACAACCCCAACCCCCACTCTAAGGAGTACGGAGACTCGGCTGACCACTACTTCTGGATCACTCAGCTGCTGGTCTAACCTGCGGTAAATCTAAAAACACAACAACAGAAACCATTAGCGAGTTATCTAAACATTAGAAGAACAATAATAGCACACACACACATAAAAGAATAAACACCCATCATGCGTTCAAACAAGTCCATTTATTATCTTAAGTTAAGTTACTCATTCACACTAATGATACTTAGTTTGTGACACGAGGGATTCCCAAACCTCGCCTCCGCCCCCGTGTAACCATCAGGAATGGATCCGATGCATCTCACCTTGTACCTGCCTGGTCTGGGTATAGAGAACCTCGATCAGTCTCCTGTCAGAGCTGGGCAGTGATGTCACGGCCCGTTATACATACACTTCGGCCTTTAACCTAATAATAACGGTCGTCCTAGCAACTTATTATTATTAAAAACACGCACATAGCACACACAACCACTATCACTCAACTAATATCCAGAAACTGGCTAAGTAAGTCGCAAGGACTTACCTGAGTCAAATCACACTCTAACAAGTCTCAAATCGGTCCGTACTCGTAGTAACTCAAACGCCTGTCAAATAAGACATGTGGATCACAATCTCATCCAGATGTCCAACCTCATATGAAGGAATTACGGAAAAATTTCTCTTACGGTAAAAGACCATTTTACCCTTAGTTTCAACATTCTCAAAGCTTATTCTTAAATCCTGCTAATTTCCTTTAGAACTTGTTTTCCATAATTTGTGTCTCTAAGATAGTTACTTATAAGTTATAAGTTCAAATCTCAATTCAACTCGAAAAGGACAACACTCATCCTCCCCGGTTACTATCTAATCTTATACATATATATATATATATATATATATATATATATATATATATATATATACACATACATACCTTAACCTTTCCTTCGACTTATATAATTAGGTAACACTTACGTATATGAATATATATATATATATTCTTATATGTATACCTATATATATATATATATATCTCCAAATTCCATCCTATTCAAATATATATTTACATCTCCACTCACGTTTTGCAGCAAAGCACTACAGTACATATATATATATACACATTTACGTCTCCTTACAGTATATATACACACAACCCTACACTTCTCTATCTATTTACACACACACACACACACACACACACACATATATATATATATATATATATATATATATATATATATATATATATATATATATTTATATATATATATATCCGTTCGGTACTCGGCACCCCATACTTAATTATATATAACCATGCATTCGTAAACTCAAACTTTCATTTGTGTAATATATAAAGCCCGCACACTGCTTACATCTCACTCTCCCCTAACTCTACAGATGACTTTACATACCTACCTACAAATGCTTATAAAGGACCGAACACTCACCGGTGTTACTTCGATCCAGCTCCGCACAACCATTCCGGCAAGTCAAGGGTAGGCTAACGAGACTGAGGTGGAGTTTCATGCCTGTGTAAAGCAGTAAAGCCAAACCGACACCGCACCGGACTCGGACGAGCAACAACCGCGAAAAAAATGGAAGCTGTTGCAGCCGCTCACTGCAGGATCCAAGCATGCCAAACTCTCGTTTTAGACTTGTGGACAGAAGGTTATAAGACAGGAGGGCGAAGGCTGGAAGGGAGGCAACTTACCTGGTTCAACAGCTCCAGGCGTACACGAGGACGAGGAACACAGCCGCACAAGGAGACGAAGGAATACCTTTGGTGTCGTTGCCGGTGGTGAGTCCGAAAGGGCGGCGATACTGTTGTAACACTGGTGTCGGTTGTAACACCCCGAATTCTCAAAACTCGGGACATTACTGGTAAGGACCTCACAATTGGTCCCGACTTTAGTTTGACAACAATATTACTAGGATCTTGCAACAAGACACAAATAAGAAAAACCGAAATTTATAAAAAATGTATTTGTAAAAATTTGAATGCAACAAAACTAACAGCCTAACGTACTTAAACAACGGAAAAGACTAATTGTCTTAACAAAAGGGAAAGACAACAAAGCAACAACCCAAACCCCACTCTAAAGAGTACGGAGACCCGGCTGACTACTACTTCCGGATCACTCAGCTGCTGTTCTAACCTGCAGTAAATCTAAAAACACAACAAAATAACCATTAGCTAGTTATCTAAACATTAGGAGAATAATAATAGCACACACACACATAAAATAATAAACACTCATCATGCTTTCAAACAATTCATTTATTATCTTCATTTAAGTCATTTACTCTAATGATACTTATTTTGTGACACGAGGGATTCCCAAACCTCGCCTCCGCCCCCGTGTACCCATCAGGAGTGGATCCGATGCATCTCACCGTGTACCTGTATGGTCTGGGTATAGAGAACCTCCCAGTCTCCTGGCAGAGCTGGGCAGTGATGTCACGGCCCGTTATACATACACTTGGGCCTTAAAACATAATAACCACGGTCGTCCTAACAAGTTGTTATTTATTATAACACGCATTGTACACACACAACCATTATCACCCAACTAATATCCAGAAACCAGCTAAGTAAGTCGCAAGGACTTACCTGAATCAAACCACAACTCTCACAATCTCAACTCGGTCTGCAACCGTAGAAACTCAAACGCCTGTCATACAAGGCACGTGGGTCAAAATACATCCCATAATCTTAGAAGTCTATAACTTCTAAGATGCACAAACTCATCAAGAGAAAATTACTAAAAAGTCCTCTTAAGGTAAAATGACTATTTTACCCCTGGTTCCGAAACTCCCAGATTCGTCTATATCTTAGTTTCAAACTCTCCTTTGGAACCCATTTCCACAATCTAGTTGTTGCGAAAAAGTTTGGTAAGGATTTATAATAGTTACACAAAATTCTAGATTTTCACAAAAAGTCGTTAAGGTCCGACTTTGGGTTAAGATACGAGGCTCGAACAAAAATATAAAAATTCCGAAATAAATCTCCAGGTCATCTATGATATACATGCTATTCATAGGAGCAAAGATCTCTCAAAACTATCCAGCCACAACTCTTACATAAATTCTTAAACTTGGTTAAAATATCTAAGAATTCTATACTTAGCCAAATTTTCTTCTGCTGTAAAAACAGTCCAACTGTCCTACTTTGAGCCCTCGTAAGTTCTAATCCGACCGTTAACTTTTTCCCAAATTTTAACACAGTAAACTTCATATTTCTATCTACAATATATCAAAAATGCAACGGTGGATGTTCAAGCTAAGCTATCCAAATACGGGTTCAAAGTCATTAGTTTCAGCACACAAAAACTGAAATTTCTGGGTTGCTTTTGGATCTTAAAAATCTAGTTTTTAGGACAGCACCCCTATCTTCCTTACTGCACCTTGCAGATCCTATTTAGAACAAGAACAAGAGACATAAGATACAAGCACACAACCTACCTACTCTCTACCCCTTCACCATGCTACCAACAAAGGCAAGATACACTTCTCTACTAACCCAAATTCCTAACTCAGTCTATATTACATCCTTTATGCTGCTGAAATTCTTAAACAATACTAAGGAGGAACAACAGTGTAGAAGACTCACCCCATACTCGGCTGCATTTAGGGGTCGTAACGGCCTCCCTAACGGACTGGGGTGAGGCTTGCGTGCCGGACTAGGCTCGAGGATGGCAGCTGTGGTTGGTACCTGTTGGTGCAGTGAGACTGGTCCCATTAAATATGTGCAAGAAGTAGAGGAGCAGAGGGGAAACAAACAGCTTGCTCACCTTATGCACGAATCTAGCGGCTGCAGCAAGGTTCCTTGATGCTCGACTCCAGCGACGTCAATGAGGCTCTTGATGCTCGACTCCAGCGGCTGCAACAAGGTTCTTGTGCGGTGGACCGGAGCTGGACGTTTCCCTTCACCGTGCAGCAGGAAGGTGGTCAACGAGAGTGCACTGACTCAGGAGGAGGAGAGGTAAAGCCGGTACTCACCTGGCCGATGCAGATGCAGCGGCTCCGGCGTAGAAGGGGTCGTCTGGAAGGGTCGCGAGCGGAGGTCTTCGATGCCGTGTGCAGTCGACTGGGAACGCCGGGGTCGTTGAGATGATGCTTCGATCGATATCACAGAAAATTGCAGGAGGTAGAAGCGTTGAGCAGCAGCGAGAATGGGGCGGCAATAGTCCAGACGTGAAGCTAGGAAAGTAGGGTAGTTAGCGTTGAATTAGGTTAGGGCAAAACAAGGGTTAGGTAAATTAATTAGGGTTTAGGTAGGTTATCGGTTGGGCTGAAAGGTCAATGGGCCGGTTCTAATGGGCCAGAATTGGGCCTGCTCCTCAATTAAAACAAAAGGGCTAAAAGGATGAGTTACTTTCCCGGAACCGTTAAAAATACGGGAATAAATTACGGGATTATTTACGGAATTATTTACTGAATTATATAAGTTATCATTTTATGTGAATCCAAGTCACATAAAATGATAGAAATTAATATCGTTTTATTCTTAAATAAAATAATTTAGGTTGGCGGATCGGAATCCGGTTTGATCCAATATTAAACGGAGTTTAAAATTTTCAGTTATTACATCAGTGCCCTCTTAAAATAAGTTTCGTCCCGAAACTTAGAATAATGTAACTAATCATTCAACTTTTTTTGTAAATCTTAATTTCATAAAAATTTTCGTTTTCTACCATGCAACTACTCAATCATGATAATCAGGTACACATGAAAATAACACAATCACTCAGTCCAAGGTAAAACGTGAAAGTCAAACAACACAGCATCCGAGTGCTAACTCGCCGATACATAAGTAATATTTATCCTTGCAAGGAACTCAGGGTAACTACGTCTAATACTCTCCTTTATCTCCCATGTAGCCTCATCGGCTCCTCGTCTAGACCACTGAATCCTCAACATCGGTATCTCCTTAGAACGCAGATGTCTAGTACTGTGCTCTAGGACGGCTACTGGGTACTCCACAAAAGTGCAGTCTGGCTCAACTATCAGATCCTCATGACTGATGATGTGTCTAGGATCTGGTAGGTACTCTCTTCACAGTTTGGTTTTCTAAACTTACTTCCAGCTCTTTTGAAAGTTTCCGATTATCGATTCTGAAATAATGATCTTAAACTTCTGTCGGCCCTTTACTGAGTGCATAATGCTCTTTGTAATACATACCGCTTGGCCCGGTTTCCTCAATGTGACCTAATCGGATCGTTCCTTAATTAATGGGTTTCACCTACTTCTTGCTAAGCTTTCAAATTTATATAACTCAAAACAAATCCCACACCCAAGTGAACCTTTTCATTTAGATCTCTAATTCCTTAACTTGAACTCATAGTTAACATAACATTAATTTTCTTCATCTGTGGGTTATGGGCCTACCACGCCTCTGGTGTAACACCCATTAATTACAATGCCGTCTTTCTGAGGGTCAACATGATTTACCCAACTCCCGCCTATACTTTCATCCTAGTACTAGCAAGATCCTCTTCAAACAGACCCTTACTCTCTTACTCAACCGTAGTCTGTTGTTAACCAAGCAGAAAGCAACTTCTAATCCGATTCTCTCCATATCCTTAGATCATCCCAGAAGGTTATCGTTGTCTACTTGGGAAATCCTCCAAGGCATCGATAAGGTTACTTCTTAAATCCGCAGTCATCCATGTCTCTTCTTAACGATACCTACTCGTCAAAACCAACACTTACACATCCTCAGCTGACTTTGGTCAGTCTATATTTGACTTATCTCAATATCCCGGACTTACTATTCTCATACCTATACTGGCATTAAATTCTTGGTGAGCATCATCTGCCCAACTAATCCTTTCATGCTTTACTAATTCGTTTTATCTTCCACACTTCTGTTTTCTTAGGCTAAATCTACTTCTCGAGCCCAACTGGGTCATTCATCTTGACATAAATAGTCATTCCAAGTCTTTAACGATGGCTGGTAAGTGTCTTTGTAGTTCTGGTAACTTTAATTACCATCCCTCTGGCAGTCTCCTTGCATGGACCATCGATGTTGATGACTTAGGTTCCGTGGTAATTGGGGTTACCTCAGACTTTCGACTCCACTAAGGCTGTTCTCATATATACATTCTTTCGCTGGTGTTGCCGGCAATATGGCCTTCATGAAGCTCCGTTGTTCCTGCTACAGGGTTTCAACTCTTTGATTCCGGCATTGCGATTTCTTTCAAATTCCTATATCTTTGAGGAGGTCAAAACCTCTCCACACTTGTAAAGTCTACATTTTGCTTCTACACTCCATTGTAGGTATCCCTTCCATGCACCTTAGACCCTCAAATCCGGGTCGATATTTTATCTCTTATGGTCTCTCAACCTTGTCTTCTAGACTCTTCTACTAGGTGACTCGTCTTATAATAACGTCTTCCCTTGAGTCGGTCTCAAGTTTCAGTTGATCACTACTGCCCATTTCATGTTAGGATTTCAATTAAGTTGTACTCTCGCATAGATTCAACAAAGGCATCTTCATCTGAACACGTTATTCCAATTTAGCAAGACCCGCCTTTTGATACATGACTTTCCTTCTTACTGGTCAAGTTATTCTTTTGGTTTACACTTTATCCATCCTAGCGTTATCGGTGCGATATGTATGACTTTTTATTAAACACCTATTGGTGCCATTTTCGTAAGAACCTCGGTCGTATATGATTTTCTCAAAATCAAAATTCTTGACTCGCATTTATTATGTTTTCCTTTTACTCATGTCGTTTCACCTTCTTTTAAATCTTTACCATCAGTAGGATAGTTAAGTCCCTTTGGGTTTCCTTGTATTCGCTTTACGGACCACGTTGATTGGTCTTATTACTTTCATCAACTCTTATGTGATCCGTCGAGAATGGACTTCTGGTACACCCTTTGTATACAATCTCACTACTACTCTATCTACATATTATTGGTTATCAGGGTTAACTTGAATTTTCACTGGAGTATCACCATTTCACTTTAAGCTCTTTCTGATGTGTGTTCCAACAAGGACGTAGGTTCCATTTACAATCACCTCAAAACTCGATAAGACCTTTCACCAAGGCATTAAATTATATTTTCTATGTTTGTGCCGCCTCTACACTTCCAATTATTTTGTGTCACACCTTTAATCGCAAGGGTTTCCTCTGTCAATCTAGACAGTTTGACCCCACCTTTTCTCGGAGGAGCACCATCAGTCCTACTTGTGTGGAATGCTAAGGCATAGGACATCTCCACAATCATCTGTTTCTTCTTATTCTTCTAGTTCTTCTTACAGGGATCCCTTCATACTAACTTTGATATGTATCCTTCCTTCATCCGTAATAAGAAACTGCTCACAAAAATTCTCTTTACTCCATTACTGTCATAAATGGTCATTACCGACCGTCAGAAGCTTCTTTTAAATTCCTTAATTAGAGTTATCATATTGGACTCATTCAATGTTACCATCAAGGCTACTAGAACTTGTATTGATTTAACCTCACCCTTGTCGTCGTTGATCTCTAGGAGAAATTCTCCAGATATCGGTAAAATTCCTTTATAACCTTGAGGTTATTCTTCTTATCTGGCAACCAACCATCACTAGTTAGCCAACACGTGTAAATTCTCTGTTGTTACCAATTAGTCTGTAGTTGACCTTCTATAAGATCGTAGACTTACCTTTTCTTCTATCTCTTTCGATGTATATATATTGGTTAAAAAGTAATTCCTTCAAGGTTATCCGTGCTTACACCTTTAGCTCCTTCCACAATCTGCACTTCTCTTTCTTCCTTATAATATCACTATACTCTTATGAGTTCATCTATATCATTCATCTGTCACCAATGAACTTATTAAGTCTTCCACAAAAGCTTGGAAGCGTATCTTCGCGATTCCTCTTACCTTGGTCATCGTTTGCTTGCGGTTCTATAGTATGAACCATTAATATTGGTAACTGAAATCTCTTTTTATATGAAAAGCTATTGTTGACCCTCGAGTCCACAAATATCATTCTCACACATTCTTCCTCCTTGGTTGGTATGGTTTTGTAATGCCACCTTCATAGAAATCCGTTGTCGCAATTTCAGACTTCTACTCTCTTTGATACTTGCATCGAGATTTCCTTCCAAATTCTCGTATTTCTGAGGAAGTCAACCCATCTCCATGGTTCTAAAATTTATTTTTCGTCATTAAACTCAATTGTAAATGTTTGTATGTGCACTCATTTGTCTTTAACATCTAGGTTAACACCCTATATTCTCTGTACTCTCATGCCCATACTTTCCAATGGCGGTATCCACCTTGGTTGCAGTGTCATTTAACCCACCAAGTGTAGTTGTACTCTACCCTACTTCGTTTGTGTTCCGATATTGTCATCTTCAATCCATGTGCTTGTAAGTCCTTATATGTTGCCTCGGGTTTCTTCTTTCGTCTTCATACCGCTAAAATCCTTGTACGGTTTCTATTACTTCTATTTGAATTGCTTGATATTCTTTTCTCGCCCGATTGTTCTTGTTGTTAACATCTTCTAGAAATCCTCAACTCCTTAACCAATCGTTCTTCGGACAATTGTAGAAACCACCAGGGCGTCCGCCATAATGTAATGTTCTGTAACACCCCGAATTCTCAGAACTCGGAGTATTACTGGTTAGGACCTCACAATGGGTCCCGACCTCAGTTTGACAACAACATTACTAGGATCTTGCAACAAGACACAAATAAAGAAACCGAAATTCATAAAAGCCATGTTTTTAGAGTAATGAATGCAACACTGTCTAGCAGCCTACAGTACTTAAACAAAAGAAAAGAACAACTGTCTTAACCAAAAGAAAGGAAAGACAAAACAACCCCAACCCCGCTCTAAGGAGTACGGAGACCCGGCTGACCACTACTCCCGGATCACTCAGCTGCTGATCTAACCTGCGGTAAATCTAAAACAACAACAAGAAGGACCGTTAGCTAGTTATCTAAATATTAGCAGAATAATAGCAGCACAAACACACTCAGATAAACATAAACACTCAACATGCTTCAAACAAGTCCGTTTTATTATCTTGCTTTAATTTACTCGTTCACTCTAGTGATACTTATTTTGTGACACGAGGAATTCCCAAACCTCGCCTCCGCCCCCGTGTAACCATCAGGAATGGATCCGATGCATCTCACCTTGTACCTGCATGGTCTGGGTATAGAGAACCTTCCAGTCTCCTGTCAGAGCTGGGCAGTGATGTCACGGCCCGTTATACATACACTTGGGCCTTAAACGTAAAATAACAGTCGTCCTAGCAAGTTATTATTATTAAATCAAGCAATAGCACACACCACTACTATCACTCAACTAACACTCAGAAACTGGCTAAGTAAGTCGCAAGGACTTACCTGAGTCAATATACACTCTAACACGTCTCAACAATCCGTACTCGTGGTAACTCAAACGCCTGTCAAATAAGGCATGTGTATCAAAATCACATCTCGATGTCCAACCTCATGCGAAGGAATTACGGAAAAAAAAACTCTCTTACGATAAAAGACCATTTTACCCTTGGTATCGTAAATTCTAGAAGTTTATTATAGAATTCTCCTAATTTCTTTCATTTCTTGTTTCCCATAATTTAAGTGTCTCGGATAGATACTTATAGGTTAAGGTCAAACTCGAGACACTCTAAGGAGGACAACATTCCTTCTCTCCGGTTACTAATTATGCAAGTACATATTTTATACCGTCCAACCTGTTTCTAATCTCTCTCCGCAACTCACTTATCTATATAAATTACCCATACTCCACTTATACTCTTATATATATATATATATATATATATATATATATATATATATATATATATATATATATATATGTACATGCCCACTGCACTACAATATATATAATTATATATATAAACATCCCTCTCACCTATAAGCTGCTATACTCATACATATATATATGTAGCAGGTACATGAGACTGTACTTATCAACATCTAATTTTGCCTACTCCGTACCCTCTAAACCGAACATATAACCTTTCCTAACCTACAGTTTTCAATCGGCTAAAAGAGTTATAAAAACTACCCTACAGCCTTGTTTACAATTCTCACTTCCACTCCATTGTTTAACATACATACATACATACTCTTTTACTAGCAGGGGTTAGAAGAGTCAGAGAAGAGGCCTTACCGGAATTGCAGTCCGGTAGGAGTACTAGGCGGCCACGGTCCTGCGGTCAAGGGCGGTGAAAGTTCCGGGCTGGTTTGACGCAGTAGCCGCAAGAGGGAGATGATTTAGTATGGAGAATAGAAGCGGAAAGAGGGAGACGAGAGCGGCGACTTACCCCTGCGGTTTGAAGAGTCTCGTTACAGCGTCGTCGGTACTGCTGCAAGCCCTTTTCCGGCGTCTAGCTGCTGCGGGAAACGTTGGTATGCCGACCGGTTAACTGACGAGCAGACGGAAGAAGCGAGAGAGAGATATCGAGACTGGTGGCTCACCTGGGGGGTCGACAAGCTGCTAGTGGTTGCTGTCGCCGGCGAACGAGGTGAGTTCTCCTGTCTCGCTCTTTCTGCAGAAGCAGTGGGTCGCCTGAGCCGGTTTCGAAGTAGACGGAGGTAGGGCGGCGACAGAGGCGACGCGGTGGTTCGGCGGTGAAGGCGCAGTCCGGCGTGCTGGTTGTTGTTCGTTCGTCCGTCCAGAAAGGGAGAAGCAGGAGCGGCGTTTTGTTCTCTTGTCCAGAAGAGATTACGATGCGGTAGGTTAATTAGAGTAGGATTAGGTTAGATTAGTTTAATTAGGGTTTTTAATTAAGTTTTAAAAATGGGCTTAGGAAGGTGGGCTGATGGTTGGCCCAAATGAGCGGTGATCTCATGAATTAAAAACGGAACTCGTAACCCGTTAATTAAGTACGGAAGTTTATAAAATACGGAATTAAGTTCCGTATTTTATAACTTATTATTTTTATTTTTTTTTTAACGTACGTAAATTATTTCCGGTCAATTAATTTATCATTTTATGTGAATCTAGGTCACATAAAATGATAGAACTAAACTCGTTTTATTCTACTTATTTATTTATTTACGATTGTCGCAACGGACTTTGGTTAATTTCAATTTACCGGAACTTAAAATTTTCGGTTATTACATCAGTGCCCCCTTAAAAGAAGTTTTGTCCCGAAACTTAGATTGTTTCCCTTTCTCACATATTTCTTTCGGTAACATTTCCGTTCTCTACCATGCAGCTACTCAGGCATCAACAAACAAGTATCACAAAACAAAAAATCACTCAAATCAATATGAAAACCTGAAAGGTCAAACAAGACAACATCCGAGTACTAACTCGTCAAACAGAAGTAACCTCTAACCCCGCACAGAACTCGGGATAGTTACGTCTAATACTCTCCTCAATCTCCCAAGTGGCCTCATCAGCTCCTCTCCTAGACCACTGGATCCTCAGCATAGGTATCTCCTTGGATCGCAGACATCTGGTACTGCGCTCCAAGACAGCTACTGGATACTCTACAAATATATGGTCAGGCTCAACTATCAGATCCTCATGGCTGATGACATGTCTCGGATCCGGGATGTACTCTCTCAACTGAGATACATGAAAGACCGGATGGACACTCTCTAGTCTCGGCGGTAATGCTAGTCTGTAGGCCACCTCTCCAACTCTCTCCAGGATCTCAAAAGGTCCGACATATCGGGGACTCATCTTCCCCTTAATGCCGAAACGTCTGACCCCTCTCGTAGGTGACACTCTCAGCCATACCTGTGTACCCACTCTAAACTCCAAAGGTCGTCGCCTTTTGTCGGCGTAGGACTTCTGACGACTCTGAGCTGCTAACATTCGCTCTCGGACTAGGGCAATCCGAGCGATGTCATCCTGTATCTGATCTGGAGCTACTCCATCAACTCTGCTAGGCTCATCCCAACATAATGGTGTACGACACCTCCGCCCGTACAAAGCCTCATAAGGAGCCATCCTAATAGATGCGTTCCAGCTATTATTATACGAAAACTCTACCAGTGGAAGATGATCTGGCCATACCTGTCCCCAATCTAGTACACACGCCCGAAGCATGTCTTCTAAGGTCTGAATGGTCCTCTCAGACTGTCCGTCTGTCTGTGGATGATAGGCGGTAGTGAAGTGGAGACTCGTCCCCAAAGCAGTATGTACCTGCTGCCAAAATCTCGAGGTAAAACGTCCATCTCTGTCAAAGACGATAGTCCTCGGTACCCCATGGAGTCTCACAATGTGCCTGGTGAACTCCTCAGCCAGACGACTCACCGGCCACATTTCCTTAATCGGAATGAAACGTGCGGTCTTCGTCAGGCGGTCTACCACTACCCAAATAGCATCAAATCCTCTGCTGAGTCTCAAACCAGTGACAAAATCCATAGATATATCCTCCCACTTCCACTGTGGTACTGGAAGTGGGTGGAGCTCTCCTCCAGACCTACGGTGCTCAATCTTGACCTGCTGGCAGGTCGCGCACTGAGCTACATATCGAGTCACATCGGGCTTCAAACCACCCCACTAGAAGGACCGTCTCACATCCTTGTACATCTTACTCGCTCCCGGATGTACTGAGTATGGGGTAGCATGAGCCTCACCTAGTATCCTCTGTCTCAACTCACTGTCTGACGGTACACAAACGCGATCCTGACGTCTCATCACTCCATCTGCACCAATAGTAAATTGTGGGGCCTCATCTCGAGACATCCTGTCTCGGATCCTGGTCAAAGTAGGGCAAGTCTCCTGCTTCTGTCGGATCTCATCCAACAGATCAGGAAGTAACTCCATGGTAGACAACTGACCATCAGTATCGGGAAACTGAACCTCTATCTCCAACCAAGTCAAGTCCCTCTGCAACTGTGGCTGTACTGTCAACCGGGCTATCGCCCTCTCTCTAAGCGTCTTCCGGCTCAAAGCATTAGCTACCACATTCGCCTTTCCGGGGTGGTAAAGGATCTCAAGGTCGAAGTCCTTGATCAACTCTAACCACCGCCTCTGGCGGTTGTTCAACTCTCTCTGAGTGAATATGTACTTCAGACTCTTGTGGTCTGTAAAGATCTGACATGTCGCTCCATAGAGATAGTGACGCCAGATCTTAAGAGCATGGACTACTGCAGCCAACTCTAGATCATGTGTGGGGTAATTCTCCTCATACGTCTTCAACTGTCGAGACGCATAGGCTATGACCCTACCCCTCTGCATCAAAACACACCCCAAGCCCAGCTTGGATGCATCACTGTATACCACAAAGTCATCAATACCCTCAGGCTGTGCTAAATTCGGAGCGGATGTCAATCTCCTCTTCAGCTCCTCAAAACTCTGCTGACACGGCTCAGACCAGACAAACCGAGTGGTCTTCCTCAGAAGACAAGTAAGTGGTCGGGCAATCAAAGAGAACCCTTCCACAAACCGGCGGTAGTAACCTGCTAAACCTAGAAAGCTGCGAACCTCCTTAACATTCTTAGGAGGTTGCCAAGAAGATATTGACTCGATCTTCGCCGGATCGACCTTAATACCCTCAGCAGTCACCACGTGACCTAAGAAAGCCACCTCTGACATCCAAAACTCACACTTGGATAGCTTAGCATACAGCTGGCTATCCTGTAAAATCTGTAGTACTGTCCTCAAGTGCCCGGCATGCTCCTCTCGACTCCTAGAGTAGACTAGGATGTCGTCAATGAAGACCACTACAAACTGGTCTAAGAAGTCAATGAATATCCCATTCATCAACCCCATGAACACCGCTGGTGCATTAGTGAGCCCGAATGGCATCACTACGAACTCATAATGACCATACCTAGTCCGGAATGCCGTCTTAGGTATGTCTTGATCCCTCACCCTCAACTGGTGGTAACCTGACCTCAAGTCTATCCTCGAGAACACAGACGCTCCATGCAACTGGTCCAACAGGTCATCTATGCGTGGCAATGGGTACTTGTTCTTGATGGTCACCTTGTTCAGCTCTCTGTAGTCTATGCACAGCCTCATCGATCCGTCCTTCTTCTTCACAAACAACACTGGTGCACCCCAAGGAGACACGCTAGGGCGTATGAAACCCTTCTCTGCTAGCTCCTCTAACTGCTTCTTCAGCTCAAGCAGCTCTATAGGTGCCATACGGTACGGGGCCTTCGAGATAGGTCTCGTGCCCGGCTCCAAGTCAATGCTGAAATCAACGCTCCTCTGTGGGGGTAGTCCTGGAAGGTCGTCACTGAATACCTCTGCAAACTCGCATGCAACAGGTATCTCCTCTATAGTCAGGCTCTTGCTTTCCTTCATGGCATAACACCAGAAGGCTTCGCAACCCTGTGCTATCAGTCTCGCTGCTCTCACCGCACTGATAACTGTACCTGACTTTCCGAGGTCCCAACCTCGGAATATTACCCTATGGCCCTCCTCCGTGGCAACGGTCACTGTCCTCCTACCAATGTCTAAGACTGCTCCGTGTTTCCTCATCCAGTCTATCCCTAAAATGACATCCTCATGAGCTAAGGGCATGACTAGAAAATTGACTAGCCAGTCTCGATCTCCCATGCGAACGGGACATCCAAAGATCTCTCTAGTCCCTCTTACCTTACTCCCATCAGGTAAGCCTATCGTAAAAGGTATCCCCTCTACAGTAGCTAAGGACAACCTATCTACGCATGCATCAGATATGAAGGAGTGTGTAGCACCCGTATCAAATAAAACTCGCACAGGTAAGTCATGAATCTGGATCGTACCTGTGGCAGTAGGTGCATCTGGCTGATCAGCATCTCTCAACTCAAACACTCGTGCCTGAGCTCCTCTAGTATCAGTCACACTACCACGTCCTCTGCCCCGACCTGATCCCTGCATAGAACTCTGTGGTGGTGTGTGTCCTGGAGCCTGGTAAGACTGCTGCTGACTAGGAGCTCTGTACTGCTGATGCTGACTAGGAGTTCGATACTGTGGCGGTCTCTGTACACTCCCTGATAAGCCTGCAGGAGAAGAACCCTGTTGAGATGGAGCCTTGCCATGACGGCAGAAGGCAGCTCTATGTCCAATCTTACCGCACTGGAAGCAAGTCACTGCTGGCTTCGTGCAGTTTGATCGGATATGCCCATAGCTATTGCAGTTGTGGCACTGCAAGCCACCAGCTGAAGTCTGACCAGTAGCTGTATGACTCTGTCGCCCCTGAGTTTGTCCCCGTCCAAAAGCAGCTACTCCTGAACTACCACTAGCATAACCTGTCCTCTGCCACTTATCCGGCCTGTCTGACTGAGCAGCTCTCCTCGGCACTGGTCTGTCTCTCTCATAAGCAGATGCTCTATCCTGATAGTCTGACAGAGTCTCACAGTGAAATCCTGCCAGATAGGAACGAGTACTCTCTCTCAATCTCCGAGAAAAGAGATAGACATGCTGCTCCTCAGGAGGTGCAGCTGGTCCAAGCAGTGTCAGTTCCTTCTGGAACTTCTTGATGGCAGCAGCGATCGGGACGTCCTCAAATCCAGCCTCAATGAAGTCCTGAAATTTCTCTCTCCTCAACGAAACAGGGCAGTATCTGTCTCTAACAATGCTCCTCATCTGCTCCCAACTGGTGACTCGACTACGCATGGTCCGCCACCAGGAATGAGCATCTCCAGTGAAGCAGGTCTGCACCAAGTCTACCTGCCGATCCTCTGGGCAGCGTATTGCCTCTAACGCAGTCTCTACCTGCCCAATCCAGTGCTCCACCTCCAATCCTATCTCTCCATTATATGAGGGGACCTTCTGAGAGTTGAAAGCCTTCAACCACTCATCTGGCCTTGGTGCTCTAGTCCCAGTAGGCGCTCTATCAGCCACAACTCTCCTCTCAGGTACAACTGGCACCTGAGGCGCTTCCTGTGTCACCTGGACAGATCTAACCAATACTGGTGGTACCTGGGTAAGTCTCTCTATCCTAGCAGCCTCCTCCCTACGCTCAACGTAGGCTCGGTACTCTCTGTACTCAATCGCTCCAATGGAAACACGTCCTGACTCTGTCGAACGTGCTCTCTGTGCTCCAGACCTAGCAACGGTCTCGTTCGTGACCTCAGGACCAACACTCTCAGCTACTTCCTCCACTCCAGCCTCTGGCATGATCACTGCTGGGGGATCCTCTCGTGGAGCTCGACCTCGACCTCGGGCTAGTGGGGGTCTACCTCCACGGCCGCGTCCTCTAACTGTAGGGGTCCTATCTCCCCTACCTGGTCCAGCTGGAGGGAGAGGTGGACGACCTCTGCCTCGACCAGTAGCTAGCGTAGCTCTAGTACGTGCCATCTGCGCAAAATTAATACTATAATTACTACTAGCTGAAAGTCCAAAAGTCCAACTACAGTAACCTAAAGTCCAACTAAGCATACTGAGATCCGCGGTAGTAGTGGTGGTCAGCCGTACTTTTCTATTCCCAACCAGACTATGCATGCATTTAAAACCAAAAATTTTCTTTTAAAACTCAGATCCCGTTTCGGGTTCTGCTTAAAACTTATTCGGTCTTTCAGAAGATTTCAAGTGCCATTGTTGCCAACCTAGACCTCTGATACCATGTTGTAACACCCCGAATTCTCAAAACTCGGAGTATTACTGGTTAGGACCTCACAATGGGTCCTGACCTCAGTTTGACAACAACATTACTAGGATCTTGCAACAAGACACAAATAAAGAAACCGAAATTCATAAAAGCCATGTTTTTAGAGTAATGAATGCAACACTGTCTAGCAGCCTACAGTACTTAAACAAAAGAAAAGAACAACTGTCTTAACCAAAAGAAAGGAAAGACAAAACAACCCCAACCCCGCTCTAAGGAGTACGGAGACCCGGCTGACCACTACTCCCGGATCACTCAGCTGCTGATCTAACCTACGGTAAATCTAAAACAACAACAAGAAGGACCGTTAGCTAGTTATCTAAATATTAGCAGAATAATAGCAGCACAAACACACTCAGATAAACATAAACACTCAACATGCTTCAAACAAGTCCGTTTTATTATCTTGCTTTAATTTACTCGTTCACTCTAGTGATACTTATTTTGTGACACGAGGAATTCCCAAACCTCGCCTCCGCCCCCGTGTAACCATCAGGAATGGATCCGATGCATCTCACCTTGTACCTGCATGGTCTGGGTATAGAGAACCTCCCAGTCTCCTGTCAGAGCTGGGCAGTGATGTCACGGCCCGTTATACATACACTTGGGCCTTAAACGTAAAATAACAGTCGTCCTAGCAAGTTATTATTATTAAATTAAGCAATAGCACACACCACTACTATCACTCAACTAACACTCAGAAACTGGCTAAGTAAGTCGCAAGGACTTACCTGAGTCAATATACACTCTAACACGTCTCAACAATCCGTACTCGTGGTAACTCAAACGCCTGTCAAATAAGGCATGTGTATCAAAATCACATCTCGATGTCCAACCTCATGCGAAGGAATTACGGAAAAAAAAAACTCTCTTACGATAAAAGACCATTTTACCCTTGGTATCGTAAATTCTAGAAGTTTATTATAGAATTCTCCTAATTTCTTTCATTTCTTGTTTCCCATAATTTAAGTGTCTCGGATAGATACTTATAGGTTAAGGTCAAACTCGAGACACTCTAAGGAGGACAACATTCCTTCTCTCCGGTTACTAATTATACTCGGCTGCAGTTAGGGGTCGTAACGGCCTCCCTAACGGACCGGGGTGAGGCTTGCGTGCCGGACTAGGCTCGAGGGTGGCAGTAGTGGTTGGTACCTGTTGGTGCAGTGAGACTGGTCCCATTAAATATGTGCAGGAAGTAGAGGAGCAGAGGGGAAACAGGCAGCTTGCTCACCTTATGCACGAATCCAGCGGCTGCAGCAAGGTTCCTTGATGCTCGACTTCAGCGACGTCAATGAGGCTCTTGATGCTCGACTCCAGCGGCTGCAACAAGGTTCTTGTGCTGTGGACCGGAGCTGGACGTTTCCCTTCACCGTGCAGCAGGAAGGTGGTCAACGAGAGTGCACTGACTCAGGAGGAGGAGAGGTAAAGCCGGTACTCACCTGGCCGACGCAAATGCAGCGGCTCCGGCGTAGAAGGGGTCGTCTGGGAGGGTCGCGAGCGGAGGTCTTCGATGCCGTGTGCAGTCGACTGGGAACGCCGGGGTCGTTGAGATGCTGCTTCGATCGATCTCACAGAAAATTGCAGGAGGTAGAAGCGTTGTGCAGCAGCGAGAATGGGGCGGCAATAGTCCAGACGTGAAGCTAGGAAAGTAGGGTAGTTAGCGTTGAATTAGGTTAGGGCAAAACAAGGGTTAGGTAAATTAATTAGGGATTAGGTAGGTTATGGGTTGGGCTGAAAGGTCAATGGGCCGATTCTAATGGGCCAGAACTGGGCCTGCTCCTCAATTAAAACAAAAGGGCTAAAAGGATGAGTTACTTTTCCGGAACCGTTAAAAATACGGGAATAAATTACGGGATTGCTGTACGGGATCTCGCCGAAGAAGACGATGCAATAGTAGTTGTGAGGGACAGGAAGACGATGCGGGAAGACGGCCGGTAGTTCTTGTGAGGAAGAGGACACACAGCGGTTTAGGGTAGGGTTAATTAGGGTTAGAGTTAATTAATTAGGGGGAAAAAAATAAGTAAATGTTGGGCTGGCTGAAAGGTGATACGGCCCAAACGTCTATCTGGTCTACACACGATGTCGTAGAAAACTGGAACGAATTATAAAATTCGTTCATGGTTTAATTGTGCGGAGTATTTTTTTCGATTTATCAGATTTATCATTTTATGTGAGTCCCGGTCACATAAAATGTTAGAACTTAATTACTGTATCATTATATTTTGTTTTTTAAGGGTACGGAATTATTTCCGTTACATTATGTATCATTTTATGTGAATCATGATCACATAAAATGATAGAAATTTAGATTCGTTTGATTTCATTTTAAAGGATAAAAGTTAACGGATCGAATTTCGGTTGAATTCATTATTAACCGGATTTTAAATTTTCGGATATTACATCAGTGCCCTCTTAAAAGAAGTTTTGTCCCGAAACTTAAAATAATTTTAATCACACGTTTCCTTTGGTATATTTTAGTTTTTCTAAACATTTTCGATTTTCTACCATGCAAATACTGAAACATCATACAAAGACATGCATCTCATAAAACATAATCACCCAATCCAATATAAAAACATGAAAGGTCAAACCACACAACATCCGAGTACTAACTCGTCAATACAGGAGTAACCTCTAACCCCGCAAAGAACTCGGGATAATTACGTCTAACACTCTCCTCGGTCTCCAAAGTGGCCTCATCAGTTCCTCGTCTAGACCACTGGATCCTCAACATAGGTATCTCCTTGGACCGCAGACGTCTAGTACTGCGCTCCAAGACAGCTACTGGGTACTCTACAAAAGTGTGATCGGGCTCAACTATCAGATCCTCATGGCTGATGACGTGTCTCGGATCCGGGATGTACTCTCTCAACTGAGTTGTAGTGTCATTCAACCCGCCAAGTGTAATTGTATTTTTCCCTGCTCGATTTGTGTTCTGATATGGTCCTTTTCAATATATGCTCTTTTCAGCCCTTACATGCATCCTTGAGTTTCATCTCGCGTCTTCATACTGCTACGTTCCTTGTATGACTTTCTATTACTTCTATCTAACTGGATTTGATATTCTTCCTCATCCGATTGTTCTTGTTCCTAAGAATCATCTCATAGTCTTCACCTTCTGTCCACTCATTCTTCGGAAAATTGCAGGAATCACCAGGGTGCCCTCGAGAACGAAATGTTTAAATCCGGGTTTGTGTACACTATCTTTAGATAGATACTCTATAAGATCTACTAACGTTTTATCATGCGGCGGTACTCACATCATGATAACTCAACTAAAGGATGTCCTATCCTTTAGGTTATTAACATGCTACATATACATATATATATAAATTTATACAACCTACATACACATACAATTATATAAGTCCATATATACTATTTACTATCATACTAAGCTGCAGAGATCCACGGAGAGCGATGGTGGTCCAACGTACTACTATACCAACAACCCAACTATGCACATGATTTTAAAAATAAAACTTCATTTTAAAAATTGTAGATCCCTTTCGGATTCAGGTCATTTCTACATTCGGTCTTTCAGAAGATTGCAAGTGCCATTGTTGCCAACCCAGAGCTCTGATACCATGATGTAACACCCCAAGTTCTCAGAACTCGGGGAGCTACTGGTTAGGACCTCACAATGGGTCCCGACCTTGGTTTAACAACAACTTTACAAGGATCTTACAACAAGGCACAAATGTAATTAAAACAATTTCAAAACCTAAAAATTTTATTTATGAATGTGCACATGTTACAGCCTTACAAACATTTATATATATACGTAACATGCATGCCGTATGGAAGACTCCCCCGTCCCCATCTAATGAGTACGTGGACCCGGCTGACCATCCGTTCCGGATCTCTCTGCAACTGTCTATCTCTACAAATCTACAACACGGATAAACCGTTAGCTAACAATCCAAATATAAGCAGAATAAGGATAGCACAAACACAAACAAGGTAATATAAACACCCATCATGCTGACACACAATTTGGTTATTATCTGATAGCTTAGGTGATTCACTTTATTCCGTTTAAAAGTTGTGGCACGAGAAATCTTAAGAGTTCTCGCCTTCGTTCCTTATCCAACTGGGTGTAGGTCTAGCTTACCTCCGCCGACAACATCACTACAAACCGAGTGTGGACTAGTCCCTAAAGAAACCCCAGCGCCCTCAGGCTAACTGAGCAGAATGCCACCGCCCGTTACTCTTAGGCCAAAGTATAGGTCGGTAGATAATTATTACTAAAATATGACTATAAACATCTCATTCACACACCACTACCATTATCCATACTCATATCTAGAAGTCAGCTAATTAAGCCCAAAGGACTTACCTGAATCCATCTCGACTGTCTAAATCTCAATTCGGTCAGCAACCGTAGAATACCCCATCGCCTGTTACACAAGGCAATTGGATCAATAATGTATCTCACTTTCTTAGAAGTCTCCACTTCTAAGATATATAATCGTTCATAAAGAATTACCAAAATACCCTTATACGGGTAATGACCATTTTACCCTTGGTCCCAAAGCTTTATAAAATTCTATAACAAAGTTCCAAACTATTCTTTGGAACCCAAAACCACACTCAAAACTCTCCAAGGAAAGTTTACTCAAGATTTAGAAGAGTTAACTACATTCTTGACTTTCATAAAAAGTCGCTATGGTCCGACTTTGGCTTAAGAAATGAGAACCGAATAAAAATATAGAAATCCAAATAAAATTACCTAGGTTTTCTACATGATGCACTCTGCACCTAGAAGCAAGAAAATCTCAAAAATACCCAACAACAACTTCTACACAATTCTCCAAAGTTGGATACAAAATCCAGGAATTCTATACTTAGCCAAAACTGAGTCATTTCCCAAACTGCACAAACAGTCGACTTTGAGCTCCTATAGATCCAAATTCGACCGTTAGATTGGTCTCCACTTCTGATACATCACAGTATACATATCCATCTATGTTATATTAAAAATTGAACGGTGGATGATGCTTTTAAGGTCTCTAAACGTAAGTTCAAACATGACTGCACAACACTTGATAATTCCAGCACTTGGAAAATTTCAGCAACGTCTAGAAAACTGCATACAACCTCGACTTTGAAAATTCATAGCTCCTAAACCTCTTGATGAAATTTTCTAAATTTTTGATATGTTATACTATGCAATCCCAAATAAGACATATTCAAAATTCAACTCTAACCAAGGAATATAACCAAATCCAATCGGCACCACAATACTGCATCACAAGCAGTTTTCTCAACAATTCAGCACTACCTAGAAACTAGTCAAGGTCTCTACTTTGGGACACCATAACTCTTAAATGTACCTTGAATTTCTCTCAAATTCCGGTATGATGTACTATACTATACCAACTATAACATGTCCAAAATTCAAGTCCAACAGAAGTCCATAACCCATCCAAATTTATTCCACAAAACTGCATGAGGAGCCAACTTGAGAAAATCATATCTCCTAAAATATAACTCAGAATACGTTCAACTTTCAATATGATCCACTATGCAATACCGACTATGACATATCCGAAAATCAGCCAAAAAGGAGGAGTTTAACTTACCCAAAATTTGACCCGAAGTTGACTGTTCAACACTTCCAAAAACTCACGAAACGCATGAATCTGCACAGCTCTCCTACGGTTATTCTGAGTAGGTTTAAAAGACGAAACTTATACACATTAGGCAAGGAAAAGAAGGATAGAAGTGTAGTGTAGCAAGGGGTACAAGCCTTACCCGATTCCGAGACTCGAAGGCACGGGAAAGACAACACTAAGGCTGTTGCGAAGCGGATCTGCCTGCTCGGTGTCACTAGTGTGCTTGAATCGACAGAAGCGAAGCAAGCCCACTGGTACAACGTTTGGGGTCGCCAGAAGGAGATGTACTCGATCCTGGGCGTCGGTTTGGGTCGACCGAAGGAGACCAAACCGCTGCTGCTGCGTGATTGGAGCAGGGAAGGTCCCATGGTTGCCTGCTGTAAAGGGGACGAAGGAAGGGGTACGAGGGCCTGTCTAGGTTGTTGGCTCGCCGACAAAGAGACGCCAAGGCTCCGCCGCTGGCCTGTGTGAGAAGGCGACGAAGAAGGCGGTGCTGCGATCGGGAGGACATGGCGAGGAAGGAACGGCGAGGCTCATCGGGCACCTCGTCATCGATGGTGGTAGGTAGGAGAGATGGGTTGTCGGCGGTTTCCTACGTGAAACCAGAAGCTGTCTAGGGTTAGGCTTGTAGAGTAGTCGTTGGGCGAAGGAGAGAGCGATGAGCGGTCTACGATACGTGCAAGGAGATGCTGCAGATTTCAGATCCGGCCCAGCTGGCAGTAAACGTGGGAGAGATACCCAAAGGATGGTGGGCTTCTTCCTGGGCTTATCATGCCCCTTGTCATGGTCTAGTCTTGATGGTGTTTTGGGCCTTTTCATAACTTGTCATATCCTTGTCAAGATAGCCTCTTGGCCTTGTCACAACTCGTCAAAAGACCTAGATATATATATAACTAGGGTTTGGTGCATATTTCATCATTTTATGTGGTTATAAAACCTACATAAAATGAAAAAATAAGTGCTAGGCATAAAGTTAGGTATCTTAAAGAGGTCAACGGTCCCCAAATCTCGGTTTGACTCGGAAATAAATTTTCCGGTTATTACATCAGTACCCCCAAAAAAAAGTTTCTTCCCGAAATTTAGAAGAAGACCGCCTAAAGACGGAGTCCTTACAAAAGAATTAAAGTGCCGGAATGGGTCACGAACGGTATAGTTCTGATTTGTTTCTACGATAGCCAGAATTAAAATTTTCGGATATTACATTAATCTTTCGTTAACAATAAGTTTCGTCGTTTCCACATCTTAGTACGCCCACACTAAAGGTCATCAATACAACACACAAGACTAATCACTCAAGCATGAAATAAACAAGTAGTCCAACAATACCATACACATGCAGGGTCAAGCCCTAATTAGTTGTTCTTAAGGTTACAACTATCTTTTTATAGATCTCTGAAATGCTACGTCTCATACTATCCATAGTATCTCCGGTAGCCTCGTCGGCTTTTCATAACACCACTGACTCTGAAGTCTCTTCATGTATTTGCATTACTAGCGCTTGTTACTATACTCTAGAGTGGCTGCCGGATATCTTCCTGCTATCATCCGGCTCAATTGTCCGATCCTTAAATATGATGACCTAACTCGTGTCGGGTAGGTATCCCTCGAACTGAATCTGAGGACAATTGGGGTTATTCTCCCCCAATAGGATGTGGAATACTAATCCACCAATCACTTTCAAATCCGTTTCCGAGACCACACAAAGGTGTCTTACCTAATTCACTTCTAGATCTGTTGATGAGTTTACTGAGAATAGTTTAGCCAAGACTTTCTTCCTTACGCTCGTTGCAACCCCTTACTTCCGGTCATCCGAAGGGTTCTGACTACCCACTCGGAAACAAGGTCTTAAACTTCCCCGACACCTTACCAAGCGTCTAATGCTCCTCGTATCTCAACTCACTTGATCATGTCTCTTAGTGGGACCCAATCATGTTGTTCTTTAATTAAGGAATCATCACCTATACCTTTTTGGTCTTAAACTTGATATAACAATATAATCAACAATTCGGTAGTAAAAATCCGGTCGTCATTTAATAGATCTCTAACATATCCTTAACTCCACCTCATACTTCTTACTCCACTTCCTAGATCTTAAAGTGACAAAGGATGTGTCCGGAACGACGTACTAGACATAAGGTGATCTGACATCCCCGTCGTTGATCATAACCACTCAATAGATGATAACACACCATCAGCACTATACTTTTATATCCATTAGGTTTACCGGACCGAGAATATTTCTCTGACGCCAAACACAACTCGTCTCCATTCCGATACAAATTCCCCGTACTCCACTCCGAAATTATACTTTCTTTAACTACGGTTACTGGGTCGCAACTATACTCTTTTCGCTACTCATTCTTATGTATCTTTCGACTCTGGATGGTGGTTACACACTTTGAGCTTTCTAATGCAGACCACCCACAAAACCTTAATAATATCGTTAATTACTTTCTCCCTCCCATGAAAATATGCTCTCGAATACCCTTTAGGTATTAATTCCCAAAATTGCTTATCTGTCGACATGTGACGAAGTTGTCATGTTTCACCGGGATCCATAATAGGGTACCGATCTCTCTCCTTAACCCCTACATGCAGGTACCTTCCCATCTATCTTGATGGTGGTACCATCCTTCCATAAAATTTATAGTCACTCCGCATAGCCCATCTCATGTTTATTCTCATCAAAACGCATTTCACCAACTCCCATCATCTTAAACACGACATGTCCTTTTTTTTTTTTGTACCATTGAGTTTCCTGCTCTGTGGGTTAGGATCCACCACGCTTCCGCTGCGCTACTTTGCTAATTCTGTTGTCACTCATTAATCATAAGAACATTTTCTGTGACTCCAAAGTGATTGACCCCAAACTTTTTCTCCTAATTATACTATTAGTCCTTTCCTGATGGAGTACCAAGTATCTTCCTTGCTCGCCTTCCCAAAATAAATAATGATTGGAAAACAACCTCATCCGTTTACTTTCTTAATTCTTCTAACACGGATCCAACTCTCGGACTCGACCGGAGTTTGATCTTAACCAGCCAGTAAGAAATTTCTAACACGATTCTCTTCATACCTTTAATTAGTTCATCCAAGAAAGTTGTTGTTGCCTACTTGAGGAAATCCTCCAAGGCATCAGCAAAGCTACCTCGTAAATCTTCATTCACAAATATCTCCTTTTAACGGTACATAACTTGTAAATATCCAACAACACTTGCACTTCCTCGGTTGACGTCGTTCATTCTATGATTGACTTATCTCAATTTCCGGGCTTACTTTTCTCATATCTCTTTTGTCGTTGAATTTCCTGGTGAGCACCACTTACTCGAGTTCATCCATTTATACTCCTTTAGCTCGTTCTACATTACAAACTTCCAGTTCCTCCATGAGTTAACTCCATTCTCCGAGTCCAACTGTGTCGTCCATCTGATATCAATGGTCCTTTCTAGGTCTAACACTATAGTTTATAAGCAAGTCTACACGGCTCTCATGACCTTATCTTCCATCCACTTGCGGTTTATTTGTAAGGAATTCTACGCACACTCTATCTTGATTGACATAGAACCTTATCAAACTCATATACTTCTTGCTTCTCTAGTTCTTCTTTTACAATTCATCTATACTGACTGTCATATATACCCTTTGCCTAGCCAATAGGTAGTGAATCACTCACACAATTTTCCTTAGAGTTACTGGCTCGAACACACTCCATGTTACTATTAAGGGTACCAGCACTTCTATCGATTTAGCCTCACATTTGTCGTCGTCGTCGATCTCTTGAAGGATCCTCCAAATGTCTATAAAATTCTTTCATAAGTCTATGATTATCCTCCTTATCTGCCAAATAGTTACCACTAGTTAACCCGCACGTGTTATGCCTCAGTTATTACCAACTAGTCTGTTGTTGACCTTCTATAAGATCACAGACTTATTGTTCTTCTATCTCTTTTGAAGTTTGATACACTTCGTAAAAATCTATCTCTTCCAGTTTCTTTGTTAATACTCTTTTAGTTTCTTCCACAATATGCACTTCTCTTATTCTCTTATGAGGTCACTATACTCTTTTGAGTCTAGTCCTGGCATTCATCTGTCGTCAATGAGTTCATCAAGCCTTCCACATTAACTTGTAAGCGTGTCTTCGCGATTCTTCTTACTTTGTTCATCATCTGTTTGCGGTTCTCTGATATGATCGTTTGTGTTGGTAACTTAAATTCCGGTTGGGTGAGAGGTCATGGTGGACACTTAAGTCTACCTAGGTCATACTCATTCATTCTTCTCCCTTCGTTAGCGTTGTTTTGTAACATTGACCTTATGGAAATCCCTTGTCTAAATTATAGACTTCTACTCTATTTGCTACTTGCGTTTTGATTTCTTTCAAAATTTCCATATCTATGAAGAAGTCCACATGTCTCCATGGTTATGAAATTTACTTTAAATCTTGAAATTTAATTGTAAATGTATGTCTTTGTACACCTTTAGTCCTTCATATTTGGGTCATCACCTTATCTTTTCTAGGATCTCATGCCCATACTTGCCTATGGCGGCATCCACCTTGGTTGTAGTGTCATTCAACCCGCCAAGTGTAATTGTATTTTTCCCTGCTCGATTTGTGTTCTGATATGGTCCTTTTCAATATATGCTCTTTTCAGCCCTTACATGCATCCTTGAGTTTCATCTCGCGTCTTCATACTGCTACGTTCCTTGTATGACTTTCTATTATTTCTATCTAACTGGATTTGATATTCTTCCTCATCCGATTGTTCTTGTTCCTAAGAATCATCTCATAGTCTTCACCTTCTGTCCACTCATTCTTCGGAAAATTGCAGGAATCACCAGGGTACCCTCGAGAACGAAATGTTTAAATCCGGGTTTGTGTACACTATCTTTAGATAGATACTCTATAAGATCTACTAACGTTTTATCATGCGGCGGTACTCACATCATGATAACTCAACTAAAGGATGTCTTATCCTTTAGGTTATTAACATGCTACATATACATATATATATAAATTTATACAACCTACATACACATACAATTATATAAGTCCATATATACTATTTACTATCATACTAAGCTGCAGAGATCCACGGAGAGCGATGGTGGTCCAACGTACTGCTATACCAACAACCCGACTATGCACATGATTTTAAAAATAAAACTTTATTTTAAAAATTGTAGATCCCTTTCGGATTCAGGTCATTTCTACATTCCGTCTTTCAGAAGATTGCAAGTGCCATTGTTGCCAACCCAGAGCTCTGATACCATGATGTAACACCCCAAGTTCTCAGAACTCGGGGAGCTACTGGTTAGGACCTCACAATGGGTCCCGGCCTTGGTTTAACAACAACTTTACAAGGATCTTACAACAAGGCACAAATGTAATTAAAACAATTTCAAAACCTAAAAATTTTATTTATGAATGTGCACATGTTACAGCCTTACAAACATTTATATATATAAGTAACATGCATGCCGTATGGAAGACTCCCCCGTCCCCATCTAATGAGTACGTGGACCCGGCTGACCATCTGTTCCGGATCTCTCTGCAATTGTCTATCTCTACAAATCTACAACACGGATAAACCGTTAGCTAACAATCCAAATATAAGCAGAATAAGGATAGCACAAACACAAACAAGGTAATATAAACACCCATCATGCTGACACACAATTTGGTTATTATCTGATAGCTTAGGTGATTCACTTTATTCCGTTTAAAAGTTGTGGCACGAGAAATCTTAAGAGTTCTCGCCTTCGTTCCTTATCCAACTGGGTGTAGGTCTAGCTTACCTCCGCCGGCAGCATCACTACAAACCGAGTGTGGACTAGTCCCTAAAGAAACCCCAGCGCCCTCAGGCTAACTGAGCAGAATGCCACCGCCCGTTACTCTTAGGCCAAAGTATAGGTCGGTAGATAATTATTACTAAAATATGACTATAAACATCTCATTCACACACCACTACCATTATCCATACTCATATCTAGAAGTCAGCTAAGTAAGCCCAAAGGACTTACCTGAATCCATCTCGATTGTCTAAATCTCAATTCGGTCAGCAACCGTAGAATACCCCATCGCCTGTTACACAAGGCAAGTGGATCAATAATGTATCTCACTTTCTTAGAAGTCTCCACTTCTAAGATATATAATCGTTCATAAAGAATTACCAAAATACCCTTATACGGGTAATGACCATTTTACCCTTGGTCCCAAAGCTTTATAAAATTCTATAACAAAGTTCCAAACTATTCTTTGGAACCCAAAACCACACTCAAAACTCTCCAAGGAAAGTTTACTCAAGATTTAGAAGAGTTAACTACATTCTTGACTTTCATAAAAAGTCGCTATGGTCCGACTTTGGCTTAAGAAATGAGAACCGAATAAAAATATAGAAATCCAAATAAAATTACCTAGGTCTTCTACATGATGCACTCTGCACCTAGAAGCAAGAAAATCTCAAAAATACCCAACAACAACTTCTACACAATTCTCCAAAGTTGGATACAAAATCCAGGAATTCTATACTTAGCCAAAACTGAGTCATTTCCCAAACTGCACAAACAGTCGACTTTGAGCTCCTATAGATCCAGATCCGACCGTTAGATTGGTCTCCACTTCTGATACATCACAGTATACATATCCATCTATGTTATATTAAACATTGAACGGTAGATGATGCTTTTAAGGTCTCTAAACGTAAGTTCAAACATGACTGCACAACACTTGATAATTCCAGCACTTGGAAAATTTCAGCAACGTCTAGAAAACTGCATACAACCTCGACTTTGAAAATTCATAGCTCCTAAACCTCTTGATGAAATTTTCTAAATTTTTGATATGTTATACTATGCAATCCCAAATAAGATATATTCAAAATTCAAGTCTAACCAAGGAATATAACCAAATCCAATCGGCACCACAATACTGCATCACAAGCAGTTTTCTCAACAATTCAGCACTACCTAGAAACTGGTCAAGGTCTCTACTTTGGGACACCATAACTCTTAAACTGTAGCTCGAATTTCTCTCAAATTCCGGTATGATGTACTATACTATACCAACTATAACATGTCCAAAATTCAAGTCCAACAGAAGTCCATAACCCATCCAAATTTATTCCACAAAACTGCATCCCAAGCAGTTTTTTTCTCAACTCAGCACACTCAGAAAACCGCATGAGGAGCCAACTTGAGAAAATCATATCTCCTAAAATATAACTCAGAATACGTTCAACTTTCAATACGATCCACTATGCAATACCGACTATGACATATCCGAAAATCAGCAAAAAAGGAGGAGTCCAACTTACCCAAAATTTGACCCGAAGTTGACTGTTCAACACTTCCAAAAACTCAGGAAACGCATGAATCTGCACAGCTCTCCTACGGTTGTTCTGAGTAGGTTTAAAAGACGTAACTTATACACGTTAGGCAAGGAAAAGAAGGATAGATGTGTAGTGTAGCAAGGGGTACAAGCCTTACCCGATTCCGAGACTCGAAGGCACGGGAAAGACAACACTAAGGCTGTTGCGAAGCGGATCTGGCTGCTCGGTGTCACTGGTGTGCTGGAATCGACAGAAGCAAAGCGAGTCCACTAGTGCAGCGTTTGGGGTCGCTAGAAGGAGATGTACTCGATCTTGGGCGTCGTTTTGGGTCGACCGAAGGAGACCAAACCGCTGTTGCTGCGTGATTGGAGCAGGGAAGGTCCCATGGTTGCCTGCTGTAAAGGGGACGAAGGAAGGGGTACGAGGGCCTGTCAAGGGCTGCTGGCTCGCCGACAAAGAGACGCCAAGGCTCCGCTGCTGGCCTGTGTGAGAAGGCGACGAAGAAGGCGGTGCTGCGTTCGAGAGGACAGGGCGAGGAAGGAACGGCGAGGCTCATGGTAGGTAGGAGAGATGGGTTGTCGGCGGTTTCCTACGTGAAACCAGAAGTTGTCTAGGGTTAGGCTTGTAGAGTAGTCGTTGTGCGAAGGAGAGAGCGATGAGCGGTCTACGATACGTGCAAGGAGATGCTGCAGATTTCAGATCCGGCCCAGCTGGCAGTAAACGTGGGAGAGATACCCAAAGGATGGTGGGCTTCTTCCTGGGCTTATCATGCCCCTTGTCATGGTCTAGTCTTGATGGTGTTTTGGGCCTTGTCATAACTTGTCATATCCTTGTCAAGATAGCCTCTTGGCCTTGTCAAAACTCGTCAAAAGACCTAGATATATATATATATATATATATATAACTAGGGTTTGGTGTATATTTCATCATTTTATGTGGTTATAAAACCTACATAAAATGAAAAAATAAGTTCTAGGCATAAAGTTAAGTATCTTAAAGAGGTCAACGGTCCCCAAATCTCGGTTTGACTCGAAAATAAATTTTCCGGTTATTACATCCCCTCCTCTATGGTCTGAATGGTCCTCTCAGACTAACCGTCAGTCTATGGGTGGTAAGGAGTAGTCAAGTGGAGACTCTTTTTGGAAGCAGTATGTACTTGCTGCCAAAATCTCGAAGTGAAACGTCCATCTCTGTCAGAGACGATAGTCCTAGGTACTCCATGGAGTCTCACAATGTGTCTAGTGAACTCCTCAGCTAGACGACTTACTAGCCACGTTTCCTTAATCGGAATGAAACATGCGGTCTTCATCAGACGGTCTACCACTACCCAGATAGCATCAAAACCTCTACCGAGTCTCAATCCTGTGACAAAATCCATAGATATATCCTCCCACTTCCATTGTGATGTTGGAAGTGGATGGAGTTCTCCTCCAGACCTACGATGCTTAATCTTGACCTGTTGGTAGGTCGCACACTGAGCTACATACCGAGCCACGTCGGGCTTCAAACCACCCCACTAGAAGGACCGTCTCACATCCTTGTACATCTTTCTCGCTCCAGGATGTACTGAATATGGGGTAGCATGAGCCTCACCTAGTATCCTCTGTCTCAACTCACTGTCTGACGGCACACAAACGCGGTCTTGACGTCTCATCACTCCATCAGCACCAATAGTGAATTGTGGTGCCTCATCTCGAGACATCCTATCTCAGATTCTGGTCAAGGTCGGGCAAGTCTCATGCTTCTGTCGGATCTCATCCAACAGATCAGGAAGTAACTCCAAAGTAGCCAACTGACGAGCTGTATTGGGAAACTGAATCTCTACCTCTAACCAAGCCAAATCTCTCTGCAACTGTGGTTGTACCGTTAACCGGGCTATCGCCTTCTCCCGAGGCGTCTTCTGGCTCAAAGCTTCAGCTACTACATTCGTCTTTCCGGGTGGTAGAGAATTTCAAGGTCGAAATCCTTGTTCAACTCTAGTCACCGCCTATGGCGGTTATTCAACTCCCGCTGAGTGAATGTGTATTTCAACCTCTTATGGTCTGTGATGACATGACATGTCGCCCCATAGAGATAGTGACGCCAGATCTTAGGAGCATGGACCACTACATCTAAGTCTAGGTTGTGTGTGGGGTAGTTCTCCTCATACGTCTTCAACTACCGAGATGCATAGGCTATGTCCTTATCCCTCTGCATCAAAACACACCCCCAAGCCCAGCTGGGGTGTGTCACTGTATACCACAAGGTCATTTGTACCCATTGTATACAAAATATCAGATGCATATGATTTTCTCAATAATCAAATTCCTCGCATCGCATTTAGTATGTTTTCCTTATACTCATGTCGTTTTACCTTCTTTAACTCTTTACCACCAGTAGGATAGTTAAATTCCTTTGAGTTTCCTCGTATACGCCTTACGAACCACGTTGGTTGGTCTTATTACTTTTATCAACTCTTATGTCATCAGTCGAGCTTGAATTTTCATTGGAGTACCACCATTTCTCATTAAACTCTTATATAGACACCTTTCGGTAATCATCTTATTGGGGTAATACCGGATCAATATAGCAACCTTTGGTCATTCAATTTTACTCCTTCTCATGTTTGTTCTAGCCAACATGGAGATTTCATCTGCAATCACCTCACAACTCGATTAGACATTTCATCAAGGCTTTAAATCATACTCTCTATGTTTGTGCCGCCTCTACAATTCCAATTATTTTGTGTTCCTCTGTCAATCTAGACAGTTTGACCCCACTTTTCCTCGGAGGAGCATCATCAGTCCTACTTGTGTGGAATGCTAAGACATAGGACATGTTCACAATCATCTGTTTCTTCTTACTCTTCTAGTTCTTCTTATAGGGATCCCTCCATACTAACTTTGATATGTATCTTTCCTTAGTCAATAGTAAGCAACTACTCACCACAATTCTCTTACACCATTACTATCATTAATGTCATTACCGACCGTCAAGAGCTTCTCTTTAATTTCTTTATTAGAATTGTCATATTGGACTCATTCAATGTTACCATCACGGCTACTAGTACTTGTATTGACTTAACTTCACCATTACCGTTGTTGAACTCTCGAAGAAATTCACCGGATGTAAATAAAATTCCTTTATAACCTTGTGGTTATTCTTCTATCGGTCAACCAACTATCACTAGTTAGTCAGCACGTGTAAATTCTCTGTTGTTACAGTTAGCCTATAGTTGACCTTCTATAAGATCGTAGACTTACTTTTCTTCTATCTATTTTGAGGTTTGATATTCCAGGCAAAAATATATCTTTAGTTCCTTCTACAAATTACAGTCCTATAAGATCACTATACTCTTACGAGTCTAGTTGTATCTTCGTCTTCCGTCAACGGCCTTATCACTTCTTCTACGATAACTTGTAGGCATTTCTCCATGATTCTTTTTACCCGAGTTATTGTCCACTTGCGGTTCTCTGTTATGACCCATTAGTGTTATTAACTTTAATCCCTTCGTGAGTGAGAAGTTATTACAAACCCTCTTTTTCATCAAGACCATTCTCCTACACCCTCCTTCCTTGGGGTGCTGCTTGTGCTTCCACCTTTATAGACATTCGGTCTTTGTTGTATCCCGATCCTTGTTGTAATGCCCGAAAATTTAAACTCCGTTTAATACTGAATTCAACCGGATTCAAATCCGCCAACATTTATCCTTTAAATAAAATAAAATGCGATTTAATTACTATCATTTTATGTGACATTGATTCACATAAAATGATAAATTATGTAACCGGAAATAATTCCGTACCTTTAAAATAAAATGATAACTTAGATAATGCAGTGAATAATTCCATATGTATTCCCGTAATTAAGTTTTGTATTTTTTTCGGTTCCGCGCGAATAACAAAATTTCCTTCAGTCTTTTATTTTAATAATTGAGCATGCCAGTTTTGGCCCAACACCAGGCCCAATGACCACCCAACCAACCCACCTCTTTAAACCTAAACCTAAACTTAAGCTAATCCTAATCTTAACCTAATTTCTCCCTAATCCTACTGCTGCGTATCTCGACAAACCATCCTCCCTACCGCACAATACTGCACGCCTTCGATAAACAGCACCACCCACCTCCCTTCTGCTCCGCCGCCAGCACCACCGCCGGGATGGGAACGCCGCTCGCCTGCACCGGGACTGCACGCAAGGAAAGGAAGACTACCGCCTTGCGCTAGAGCCGACTTCAGCGTCCCGAACCGCCAGCGAGAGACGCCCTCCTACCGGTTTGTCTTTGCACCGCCAGTCTCATCGGAGTGCTGCAGCGGACCATAACCGGAGGACTAGAGTACCACCTCTCTTCGCCGCCCTCCTGCTCATCATTCGGGTAAACTGTCGACTACCCTTCCTTCCTTACAAAAGAGTAGATGCATGATATTTTTGGTTATTAAAAAATCATAAAATCTCAGCCACGTATATAAGCAAAAGAAGAATTTCATTATCTTCACTCTTTGATTAATAAATTCAGAAATAAACAATATATTTATAAATATATAAGTAACCACAGTGTACGTATATACTCTTATATAGATTGGAGTTAGAAGAGTTGGGTACTTTTATATATATATATATATATATATATATATATATATATATATGTGTGTGAATAGGTACAATGTACATGTATACGTGTATATATAGATTTACGAGTTGGAGGATATGAGTACATATAATTATGAATAGGTGCAGGGATGTGTATGTGTATACAGATGTATAAGAAGGGGATAAGTGTAGGTTTATATACAAGTGCAAGAGTGGTATACATACGTAAGTTTATATCCGTAGATAAGAATATATATATATATATATTTATAGGTGAATAGGTGTCCTTAACTAGAACTGTGTTCGTAAATGAGTAGGAACTTGCAGTATGGTAATAACCGAGAAGAGTTAAAGTATGGTTAGTACGACCGGAGTAGTGTACTCTAGTTGAGAGTTTCGGGATAAGGGGAAAAAAATAATCTTTTTAACTTAAGAGAACTTTTTCGTAAATTCTCTTTATGAGATTGTACAACTTAGAAATTTATAACTTCTAAGAGTTTAGGGATGCGATTTTGATCCCCATGCCTTAATTGACAAGCGTTTGAGTTACCACGACTATAGACCGAGTTGAGACTTGTTAGAGTGTGATTTGACTCAGGTAAGTCCTTGCGACTTACTTAGCTAGTTTCTGGATATTAGTTGGGTGATGATGGTTGTGTGTGTACAATGTGTGTTATAATAAATAACAACTTGTTAGGACGACCGTGGTTATTATGTTTTAAGGCCCAAGTGTATGTTTAATGGGCCGTGACATCACTGCCTAGCTCTGCCAGGAGACTGGGAGGTTCTCTATACCCAGACCATACAGGTACACGGTGAGATGCATCGGATCCACTCCTAATGGGTACACGGGGGCGGAGGCGAGGTTTGGGAATCCCTCGTGTCACAAAATAAGTATCATTAGAGTGAATGACTTAAATGAAGATAATAAATGGATTGTTTGAAAGCATGATGAGTGTTTATTATTTTATGTGTGTGTGCTATTATTATTCTCCTAATGTTTAGATAACTAGCTAATGGTTGTTTGGTTGTGTTTTTAGATTTACTACAGGTTAGAACAACAGCTGAGTGATCCGGAAGTAGTGGTCAGCCGGGTCTTCGTACTCTTTAGAGTGGGGGTTTGGGTTGTTGCTTTGTTGTCTTTCCCTTTTGTTAAGACAGTTAGTCTTTTCCGTTGTTTCAGTACGATAAGCTGTTATACTTTGTTGCATTCATCTTTTTACAAATACATTTTATGAATTTTGGTTTTTCTTATTTGTGTCTTGTTGCAAGATCCTAGTAATATTGTTGTCAAACTGAAGTCGGGACCCATTGTGAGGTCCTAACCAGTAATATCCCGGGTTCCGAGAATCCGGGGTGTTACAACATGGTATCAGAGCCAGGTTGGCAACAATGACACTTGAAATCTTTTGAAAGACCGAATATTTATTTGAACAGAACCCGAAAGGGATCTGAGTTTTAAAAAGGAATTTTTGGTTTTCAAATGCATGCATAGTCTGGTTGGGATAGAAAAGTACGGCTGACCACCACTACTACCGCGGATCTCAGTATGCTTAGCATGGACTTTAGGTTTCACTTTAGTTGGATTTTCTTAGCTTGATTATAAAGATATGTGATATTGATGAGTATATGCCGAAGATTAGTAGAAGTTATAGTTATGTTATGTCCTTAACAGAGGTAACATAATAATTTTCTCACCCCTTGGACACATCTAGTAGATTTTGAAGGGTGACAACGTGAGGATTAGTATGCACATCTTATGTGCATTAGGGTAGACGAATGGCGGACAACTCCTTCGAGCTTGTTGAGGAACGTCGAGACGGAAAAGTGAAGACTAAAAGACAACACCAACTACGATGACAAGAAGGGAATCCCGAGTCAACTCAATAGAAGCAAATGAAGATTATACATGAGAGTAGTTTCAGCAACGCGTTGGATGACCGGCAAGTATACAAATTGGAAGAGACAACTCATAAGTTCTTTCAAGATGGTGTAAAGCAACGTTGCAAACAAAGGGGATGCCTTTGAAAACACACATAGGCATGAAGGTCAAGGTGAAATATAGTAGCGATCCAGACAAGAGGCATTGAATCTAAGCTTACTGACAGACCAGAAGGTGAAAGTTTGAGGCTAGAAGCAGAGAGGAATATGATCACTCTTGACAAGCTACTTGACGCCACAATCAAGATGGGAAACCGAGACAATCATAAGTGTAGGAGTCAAGATAAGATTCATTGCTCATCCCGATACGAAGAATTAAAGAGCCCAAAAATGAAAGCTTACAGGTTGCTAGAAAAAGGTGAAGGCCGATTTCACCAATATGGAAGTGGTGTGACCTCCTAGAACACACAAGAATTACAACAAGGATCGGGATACAATAAAGACCGGATTTCTATAAAGGCGGAAGTACAAGCAGCACCCCAAGGAGGGAGGGTGTAGGAAAACGGTCTCAGGGAAAAAGAGGATCTCTAATAACTTCTCATTCACGAAGGGATTTAAGTTAATAACACTAACGGGTCATAACAGAGAACCACAAGTGGACAATAACTCGGGTAAAAAGAATCATGGAGAAATGCCTACAAGCTATCATAGAAGAGTTGATAAGCCCGTTGAGGGAAGACGAAGATACAACTAGACTCGTAAGAGTATAATGCTCTTATAGGAGTATAAATTGTAGAAGGAGCTAAAGGAGTATAAATGGAAGAGAATTATTTTCACCTGGTATATCCAACCTCAAAAAAGATAGAAGAAAAGTAAGTCTACGATCTTATAGAAGGTCAACTACAAGCTAATTAGTAACAACACAAAATTTGCATGTGCTGGCTAACTAGTGATGGTTGGGTGATAGATAAGAAGAATAACCACCAGATTATAAAGGAATTTTATCGACATCTAGTGGATTTCTTTCAGAGATCAACGACGGAAATTGTGAAGTTAAATCAATACAAGTACTAGTAGCCTTGATGGTAACATTGAAAGAGCCCAATATGAAAACTCTAATAAAGAAATTAAAGAGAAGCTCTTGACGGTCGGTAATGACCATTGATGACAATAATGGTGTAAAGAGAATTGTTGTGGCTAGTTGTTTAATACTGACTAAGGAGGAATACATGTCAAAGTTAGTATGAAGGGATCCCTATAAGAAGAACTAGAAGGCTAAGAGGAAGTAGATGATTGTGAACATGTCCTATGTCTTAGCATTCCACACAAGTAGGACTGATGGTGCTCCTCCGAAAAAAAGTGGGGTCAGACTGTCTAGATTGACAGGGAAAACCCTTGTGATTAAAGATGTGACACAGAATAATTTGAATTTCAGAGGCGGCACAAACATAGAGAGTATGATTTAAAGCCTTGGTGAAATGTGTGGTCAAGTTGTGAGGTGATTGCAAATGGAATCTACAGGTTGGCTAAAACAGACATGAGAAGGAGTAAAGTTGAAGAACTAAAGGCTGTTATATGGATCCGGTATTACACCAATAAGATGATTACCGAAAAGACTAAAGGCCGTTATTTAAGGAGAACTGGAGGTACTCCATTGAAAATTTCAGCTGGACTGATGACCTAAGATTTGATGAAAGTAATAAGACCAACCAAGCGGTTCGTAAAGCGAGTACGAGAAAACTCAAAGGGGTAACTATCCTACTGGGGGGGTAAAGATTTAAAGAAGGTAAAGCGACACGGTCATAAGGACAACATAATAAATGCGAGTCAAGAACTTTGATTTTTGAGAAAATCATATACAACTGAGGTTCTTATGCAAATGGCACCAATATGTGTTTAATAAAAGTCATACATATCGGACCGATAACGCTAGGATGGAGAAAGAGTAAACCAAAAGAATAACTTGACCGGTAAGAAGAAAAGTCATGTATCAAAAGGCGGGTCTTGCTAAATTGGAATAAAGTGTTGAGATGAGGATGCCTTTGTAGAATCTATGCAAGAGTACAACGTAATTGAAATTCTAACATGAAATGGGCAGTAAGGATCAATTGAAATTTGAGACCGATTTAGGCGAAGAAATTGTTATAAGACGAGTCACCTAGTAGAAGAGTTCACAAGACAAGCCTGAGAGACCAAAAGAGAAAAAATGTCGACCCGGATATGAGGGTCTAAGGTGCATGAAAGGGATACCTACAATGGAGTGTAGAAGCAAAATGTAGACTTTACAAGTGTGGAGAGGTTTTGACCTCCTCAAAGATATAGGAATTTGAAGGAAATCGCAATGCCGGTATGAAAGAGTCGAAGCCTTGCAGCGGAAACAACGGAGTTTCATGAAGGCAATATTGCCGGTAACACCAGCGAAGGAATGTATATATGAGAACGGCCTTGGTGGACTCGAAAGTCCAAGGTAACCCCTATTATCACAGGACATAAGTCATCAACACCGACGCTCCATGCAAGGGGAACTGCAAGGGGATGATAACTAAAGTCATCAGAACTACAAAGACACTTACCAGCTATCGTTGAAGACTTGGAATGACTATTTAGGTCAAGATGAATGACCCAGTTGGGCTCGAGTGTAACGCCCCAAATTTTAGGAGTTATCGATATTTTTTTTTTCCGGAGTTATCGATATTTTTATAGCTTAAATATTTTTTACGAGTATTTTTACATCTTAGATTTAATGCTACGAGTATATATATATATATATATATATATATATATATATATATATATATATATATATATATTATATTATTTGATATATTTTATTATCCATGTTTAAATTATTATATAATCTCGTAAAATAAATTGCGAGAAGGGTTTTGTATTTCAAAGTATATTCTGCGAGTTTATTAATATATTCGATCCACATATATACTTGTTGTACCTTTATTTTCGGAAGAGTCGGGAAAGTTTTCCTATTTTGAAATCCCGTTCCGAATACTTTGATTGAGTTGTTGTTTCTTTTCTTTTTATTATTATTTTACATTTTCGTTTCTTTTCACTTTTCCTAGACCTTTGCCTTCCCCCTACTGTCTATACTCTCTTTTGATAGCCGACCTCTCGATGCCTTCACCCTTCTCTGTTCTGTATGCATTACACACCACTCGATGCCTCACGCTCAGACTTGCTGGACAATGAGTGGTGCCTCCCGAGCCACTGCTTCCCTTCTCCAACGTCAGCCTTACCCTCACGGCCTCGCCACACCTTCCCACTTGTGAAGACCTTCCTCAATCTCATTCCCTCAATCTCTAACCTTGCAAACTCAGCCTCTGCATTCACCAGTAAGCTGCAGCCTCAATTTCCCCTCTGTAATCCTCCTGCAACAATCCCCGCAACCACAGGATGAAGTTGCAACCTTCAAACCTTTATCTCCTCCATCGTCGAAGCCGGATCCACCGCCGAGAGCCTCGGCCAGACGCTTGTGCATCTTCACCCTCACCCCCTCGATCTCGCCTTCTGTTTCCTCCTGTGCCTTACCTTTCTTTTGCCTCGCTTCTGCAAACTCCGGGAAGGAACAACGCCACCAAGCAAAGCCGGAGAAGCGTCTATCGCCGACGCCTGACGAAGCTGCCACTAGAGGAGTCGCCTTCGCCTTCGCCGGAACCCTTGCGCAGCCGCCAATCTTCTCCATCAATGTCTCTGCATCTCCTTGTCAAAATTCACGCCTGGATCTATGACCCTCCCTCTCGCCCTGGGACCCTGTCGTCGTCACGCCGGAGGTCGCGCCTTCATCATCGCCGCCCTAGTGCCGTCAAGTTGGAGCCTTGCAGCGCCGCCCAGGAGGGTTTCCTCCTCCGTTCCTTCTCTGCGGCTCAGCCTCCATCAGGGTATAAAACCCTTTTATGAAATCAAATCGGGCTTCCCTAAATTAGGGCTTAATTGCAAAAATGCCCCAGACTTTCATTTATGATTTATGCCCAAGTTTTGGGATTTAACTATTATGCCCTCACCTGATGTAATTACAAAATATGACCAAAGTTATATTTTCAGAATATGACCCCAAGTTTCTAGAGTTGTATTATTTGCCCGGAAAATGTTTTTATGAGTTTTTAACTTTGGTTCTGAAAATGAGTTTTATATAAGTTATCTTCCGTTCAAATTTAGCATATAAGCTAAATTTGTTTAGCTTTGGTGTTAGGACCGGAAGCGCCCCGATAAAGGCCAACGATTCCATTCTCGATATCCGTAGATCGACTTTCATCTTTTGACGTTGTGTGAGTATTCTTTCCCCTCGATCTAGTTATGTCAAGTTTTAGTATCATGCTAGGATGAATCTAGCATAACTTAGAGTTAATGTCAAGTAGTGACTTTGGACCTTAGGTGAGTTTTGAGGATTTATGATCGTTATAAGGCTTAAGGTGTTGATGTTATCTTGTGAGGATTGTAGGGCGTTGAGTGTTTGGGTTGATCTTGTGAGCTTATGAGGATTGAGATTATGGTTGTATGCTATTCTTGAGATTGTGGAGACTAGGACAAGAGTATCCTAGCATGTGTTGTGTTGGTTATGACCTTGTGAGATCGTGAGGATTATGAGTCGTTATCCTATCATGGTTATGGTTTATGATCTTGCGAGATCATTGGGACTAGAAGTCTAAGGACTTCTAGCATGTGAGAGAGATGTTGATTGTGTGCCTTATTTTGACCAGGCGTTGAGTGCCTTCCTACGGGAAGTTGAGAGTGGTGGTTAGCGAAATTATCTTTGGGACGAGGTAAGTCTCCGGACTTACTTAGCTTGTATTCCTTGTATTAGCATTGATGTGTGTTTGGTGGTGTGTGTTTATTCTTTATTGTTTATTAGAACTAAACCGGAAATAGGATTACCGACCTTATATTATTTTGGCCCAAGTGTATGATAACGGGCGGTGACATCATCTGCCTAGCTCTTGCGAGAGTCTAGGAGGTTCTTGGCGACTAGCCCGTGCTGGTTAGACGGTCCGAGGCATCCGTACCGTTCCATGCCGGTAAGTAGGGACCGAGGCGGGACCACGGTGGTCTCGTGTCACAAAACTAAGTTGAATTAGAACGGGATATGACTTAATAATAAAAAGATAATAAACCGGAATTGTGTACTTTGAGAATGTTGTGTGTTTATGATGATTTACTTATGTTTGTGTCTTTCACCTTGATTCTAATGCCTCGAATATTAGCTAACGGTTTTATACCGATTGTTGTAGATTGCCTTGCAGGTTAGGAATGCGGCCGAGAGATCCAGAAGAGTGGGAAGCCGGTGTTCCGTACATTTTAGGATTGGGTTTTGGTTGGAGTCATGTTCGAGTTTTGTATTCATTATATATTGTATGCCGTGTGTATGGCATTTGGTCTTTCGGTTGTATCTCGGCTGAAGTCCTTGGTTTGTTCGGTTTCGGGTTTCATTGCATTGCATAAAATTGTATTTCATTTTGGCCTTTATGTGTGCCTTGTTGCAAGATCCGGTGAAATTGTTGTCAGGCTAAGGGTCGGGACCCATTGTGAGGTCCCAACCCGAAGCGCCCCGAGTCCCGCGGATTCGGGGTGTTACATCGAGAAGTAGAGTTAGCCTAAGGAAACAGAAGTGTGGAAGATAAAACGAATTAGCGAAGAATGAAAGGATTAATCGGGCAGATGATGCTCACCCAGAATCTAACGCTAGTATAGGTATGAGAAGAGTAAGTCCGAGATATGGAGATAAGTCAATTATAGACCGACCGACGTCAACTGAGGACGTGTAAGGGTTGGTTGGCATTGACGAGTAGGTACTGTTAAGAAGAGACATTAGTGACTGCGGATTTAAGAGGTAACGTTACCGATTCTTTGGAGGATTTCCCAAGTAGGCAACGACAACCTGCTGGGATAATCTAAGGATATGGAGAGAATCGGATTAGAGGTTTCTTACTGGTTGGTTAAGAACAGATTACGGTTGAATAAGAGAGTAAGGGTCTGTTTGAAGAGGATCTCGCTACTATATTTCACCTTGACCTTCATGCCTATTTGTGTTTCTAAAGGCATCCCCTTTGTTTGTAATGTTGCTTTACACCATCTTAAAAGAACCTATGGGTTGTCTCTTCCAATTTGTATACTTGCCGGTCATCCAACGCGTTGCCAGAACTACTGTCATGTATACTCTTCATTTGATCCTATTGAGTTGACTCGGGATTCCCTTCTTGTTATCGTAGTTGGTGTTGTCTTTTAGTCTTCACTTTTCCGTCTCGACGTTCCTCAACAAGCTCGAAGGAGTTGTCCGCCGTTCGTCTACCCTAATGCACATAAGATTGTGTATACTAATCCTCACGTTGAAACCCTTCAAATATACTTAGGTGTGTCAAGGAGTGAGGATCTCATTTGATTATCTTTGTTAAGGGCATAGTATAACTATAAATTCTACTAATCTTCGGCATATGCTCATCTATATCACCTATCATTATAATCAAGCTAATAAGTCCAAAGAGAGTAACAACCTAAAGTCCATACTAAGCATACTGAGATCCACGGTAGTAGTGGTGGTCAACCGTACTTTCTATTTCTAACCAGACTATGCATGCATTTGAAAACCAAAAGTCCTTTTAAAAACTCTGATCCCTTTTCGGGTTCCACTTAATTACTTATTCGATCTTTCAGAAGATTTCAAGTACCATTGTTGCCAACCTAGAGCTCTGATACCATGTTGTAACACCCCGAATTCTCATAACTCGGAACGTTACTGGTTAGGACCTCACAATGGGTCCCGACCTCAGTTTGACAACAATCTTACTAGGATCTTGCAACAAGACACAAATCAGGAAAAACCGAAATTTATGAAAAAGTATTTTTAAGGTAGTGAATGCAACACGGTTAGCAGCCTATAGTACTTAAACAAGGTAAAAACAAACAACTGTCTTAGCAAAAGAAAGAACGACAAACACAACCCCAACCCCCACTCTAAGGAGTACGGAGACCCGGCTGACCACTACTTCCGGATCACTCAGCTGTTGGTCTAACCTGCGGTAAATCTAAAAACACAACAACAGAAACTATTAGCGAGTTATCTAAACATTAGAAGAACAATAATAGCACACACACACATATAAGAATAAACACCCATCATGCGTTCAAACAAGTCCATTTATTATCTTAAGTTAAGTTACTCATTCACACTAATGATACTTAGTTTGTGACACGAGGGATTCCCAAACCTCGCCTCCGCCCCGTGTAACCATCAGGAATGGATCCGATGCATCTCACCTTGTACCTGCCTAGTCTGGGTATAGAGAACCTCGATCTCAGTCTCCTGTCAGAGCTGGGCAGTGATGTCACGGCCCGTTATACATATACTTGGGCCTTAAACCTAATAATAACGGTCGTCCTAGCAAGTTATTATTATTAAAAACACGCACATAGCACACACAACCACTATCACTCAACTAATATCTAGAAACTGGATAAGTAAGTCGCAAGGACTTACTTGAGTCAAATCACACTCTAACAAGTCTCAAATCGGTCCGTACTCGTGGTAACTCAAACGCCTGTCAAATAAGGCATGTGGATCAGAATCTCATCCAGATGTCCAACCTCATATGAAGGAATTACGGAAAAAGCTCTCTTACGGTAAAAGACCATTTTACCCTTAGTGTCAACATTCTCAAAGCTTATTCTTAAATCCTGCTAATTTCCTTTAGAACTTGTTTTCCATAATTTGTGTCTCTAAGATAGTTACTTATAAGTTATAAGTTCAAATCTCAATTCAACTCGAAAAGGACAACACTCATCCTCCCCGGTTACTATCTAATCTTATACATATATATATACCTACATACCTTAACCTTTCCTTAAACTTATATAATTAGGTAACCATTCGGTAAGCATATATATATATATATATATATATATATATATATATATATATATATATATATATATATATATATATATATATATATATATATATATATATATATATATATATACCTACATACATACCTTAACCTTTCCTTCAACTTATATAATTAGGTAACACTTACGTATATGAATATATATATATATATATTCTTATATGTATACCTATATATATATATCCAAATTCCATCCTATTCAAATATATATTTACATCTCCACTCACGTTTTGCAGCAAAGCACTGCAGTACATATACACACAACCCTACACTTCTCTATCTATTTATACACACACATATATATATATATATATATATATATATATATATATATATATATATATATATATATATATATCCGTTCGGTACTCGGCACCCCATACTTAATTATATATAACCATGCATTCGTAAACTCAAACTTTCATTTGTGTAATATATAAAGCCCGCACACTGCTTACATCTCACCCTCCCCTAACTCTACAGATGACTTTACATACCTACCTACAAATGCTTATAAAGGACCGAACACTCACCGGTGTTACTTCGATCCAGCTCCGCACAACCTTTCCGGCGAGTCAAGGGTAGGCTAACAAGACTGAGGTGGAGTTTCACGCCTGTGTAAAGCAGTAAAGCCAAACCGATACCGCACCGGACTCGGACGAGCAACAACCGCGAAAAAAATGGAAGTTGTTGCAGCCGCTCACTGCAGGATCCAAGCAGGCCAAACTCTCGTATTAGACTTGCGGACAGAAGGTTATAAGAGAGGAGGGCGAAGGCTGGAAGGGAGGCAACTTACCTGGTTCGACAGCTCCAGGCGTACACGAGGACGAGGAACACAGCCGCACAAGGAGACGACGGAATAGCTTTGGTGTCGTTGCCGGTGGTGAGTCCGAAAGGGCGCGATACTGTTGCAACACTGGTGTCGGTGCTGCTGTACGGGATCTCGTCGAAGAAGACGATGCAATAGTAGTTGTGAGGGAGAGGAAGATGATGCGGGAAGACGGCCGGTAGTTCTTGTGAGGAAGAGGACACACAGCGGTTTAGGGTAGGGTTAATTAGGGTAAGAGTTAATTAATTAGGGGGGAAAAATAAGTAAATGTTGGGCTGGCTGAAAGGTGATACGGGCCAAACGTCTATCTGGTCTACACACGATGTCGTAGAAAACTAGAACGAATTTTAAAATTCGTTCAGGATTTAATTGTGCGGAGTATTTTTTCGGTTTATCAGATTTATCATTTTATGTGAGTCCCGGTCACATAAAATGTTAGAACTTAATTACTGTATCATTATATTTTATTTTTTTTAAGGGTACGGAATTATTTCCGTTACATTATGTATCATTTTATGTGAATCATGATCACATAAAATGATAGAAATTTAGATTCGTTTGATTTCATTTTAAAGGATAAAAGTTGACGGATCAGATTTCGGTTGAATTCATTATTAACCGGATTTTAAATTTTCGGATATTACACTTTAAAGGACGTCGTGTCGTCCAAGCCGGATGTAACGCCCCAAATTTTAGGCAATTGGTTTATATTTTTGACGAGTATTTCTACATCGTAATTTTAGTTATTGGATTATTATCGAGAATATTTTCCGAGAATGATTTGTATATCATAGATTATATTTTTATAAGTATATTTGAATATATTTGATACATATATATATATAGTCCGTATTTTATTTTCTTTTCGGAAAATGTCGGGAAATTTTTCCTTTCCAGAAATTCCCGTTCCGATTGCTTTAATCGGGTTTATTTTAATTCCGTTGCCCTATTTTTTTTTTCTTACTTCACCTTCCCTATTTCTTTATCCCTGCCAAGGATGGCGTGTTGTCTACTGCTGGACCTTTCTTCTACCTCTGCAGGAACCTATCTCTGTGCCCCATCTTTCCCCGCCCAAGCTACCTAGCCGACTCTTGGATCTCACCTGCACCCAGTCTCTCCTTCTCCCTCGTTCAGCCTCAGTTGTGCATCTCTCAGTCTTCCCTCTGCTTTCCCTCCTCTGCCTTGCTCTCTCGGAGTCTCCCTCTGCAATTTCCATCATTAATCTCCGGAAACAACCCTAGTTCTTTCTTCGAGCCTTGCCGGCAAAGCCACACCACCGGAATCGAAGACCCTGTGCCTTGCCCTGCCGGCTGGATCCTTGCCGGAGCTGACTGCAACCGCCATCGAACTCCACCAGGGAAACGAACGGTCTCTTCCACTCCTATGTTTCTCTTGCGACCGGATCTGTTGTCACCGGAGCAGCTCCTCAGCCGCGGAGAAGCCATCGTCGTACCCTGCTCAACTACCTCGCTTTCCGGAGACTGCCAGCCACCACCTCGAGCCATCATTGGAGCTTTGCATTTGCCTACCCTAGTGCGTGTTGGAGTCGACTAGAGCCCCTGCCACCTGCACCGCCGCCTGTGCAGATGACCCACTTTTGCCCTCACCTCCAGTTCTGCATCCCACGAACAACCGGACTGCCTTCTGCTCGCGAGTTGGACCCTCTTCCCGGACGACAGAGACTGCGCAGACCGGCGGAAGAACCCTCACTCGGCCTCCTGTGGTCGGACCTCCGGACACCGTATCGACTAGCACCGCTTTCCGACGTTTCGAGCTATTCGCCGAAGGTGAGCGTACTTGTGTTTTCTTCGTCTATTATCTTCACACGGACTCGATCGGGATATGATCGTTGATCCTCATGTTGACTGGTGCTACAGAGATTTTGCTTCGATCGATTAGGACTCAGTTCTTCCCTGCGAAGACGTGACTATGTTGTACGGGTGAGCCTCCTTCGTCCCTGCAGTGTAGATTTATATCTATACATTTGTAAAATTGTAATCTATATATAAGTATATATAGTGGGTCATATATCAGTGTATATATGTATAAGTGTAAGTGTAGGCAGTATATATATGTATAAGTATAAGTGTAGGTTAGATAAGTATACATATTTTTAAATCGGTTCTAAGAGTGATATTCTATAAAAATTGGGAACCAGGTTCTAGAAATAAGTTCTAAGAGAAAATACGAAAATTTAATGATCAACTTTTAAAGTGTTCCGGAATCGAGGGTAAAATAATCTTTTACCTTAAGAGAGTGTATTTTCGTAACTCTCCTCATGAGATAGTACTTCTTAGAAGTTGTAACTTCTAAGAGTATGGGATATGATTTTGATCCACATGCCTTGTGTAACAGGCATTCGACGGGTTAGATCTAGTTCTTCCCTTAATTGAGTTAAGGGTCGGGACCCATTGTGAGGTCTCAACCCGTAGCATCCCGAGTCCCGCGGATTCGGGGTGTTACAAAAGTGGTATCAAAGCCCTAGGTTGACAACAATGGCACTAGCAATCTTCTAAAGGCCGAATAAGGAATAAACAGAACCCCACGGGTTCTGAGTTTTCGTTTTCAAAATCACATGCATGAGTCGGGGTAGAATGTACGGACCACCACTCCTTCCGCAGATCTCGGCAGCTTAGCTTATTAGATTTTGATATGTATATATATGCATATATAGATATGAATATGAGGTTGGTAGTTATGCATGATAGAATTGATGTGTATTTTTGTGATTGTAGTTGCATGTTGGACTTGATATATATGTGTGTAGTATATATGTGGACTATACTACATGTTTGGACATTGTATTGTTGTAATGTATTTTCTGGAATTGGCATATTAGTAATGATATGGACATAGGACATATATAGTCGTTTATGCGGATTCTTATTATATATAGTAGTAGATAGTAAGGGACCTAATAGCAAAGATGATAAGTATAGTATCATCACCTTTAAAGACGATGTGGTTGGCTTGGGATAGCGTTCATACATGGAGGAGTACACTCAAATATCGAGCTCAACATTTCGTTTTAACGAACACCACGACGTTCTAGGATTCCTTTAAAAGGATGTCGAAGAGGAGGATTAGAGATGACATAAACGAAGGACGAACAAGTATAAAGAAGAACTCGAGACGAATAAAGAGAGGTCGAGATGGAGAAATACAAGTAAAGGGGAGCAAAGCTAAGGTATATAAGTGGTTATAAAGAAACCGTGATTGTACGACGACGAGACCAATAGATATAACGAAATTAAGTCTTCAAGAAGACGCATGGACAACTAAAGATGCGAGTCGAGGAGAAGATAGGTGCTTTCTAGCAAGTTTAAAGGTGGTATTCCATTAAGATGTGAAGTTTTCTTTAGGCGCTCCTAAGCACTGGAGACAAGAAGGGAAGAGTGATCGAACCATTTGTGAAAGATTTAAGATACCGTAAGTTAAGCTTACGAGGTACCAATAGGTGAAGTGTCAACATTACGAGAGTTATGAGGAGAAGGGCATGGTGGGGATTCACGTGGAGTTGACCGATTTCCGTTATGACGATAAGGATAAGAAACGCCAAAAAGGAAGAATTGCGTATAAATGATGATCCCAAGAAGACGAAAGACGAAACAATGAGCTTTGATCGAAAGACTTAAGATACCAACCAAGTGAAACGCGAACGGACACTATCTAAGGCTATAATATTTGGGAAGGTGCATTGGAAGGACATCAAGGAAGATTGGTTAAGCCTATGAAGGGAGTTGTACAAACCAACAAGGCCAAAACGATATAGTTACCTTATGAAGAAGAGGAAGTATGGAATGAGGAAAGAACTAACGGAGTTTAAGGTAAAGTACCCCGAGGAGGGTAGCCTTCATGAGAATGATAACATGAGAAGTGTAGTACAATAATAAGTCGGTGACTTCGGAAAGGTCAGTTACATGTTAATCGGTGACAACCAAGAACGCACGTGTGCGGGATGACTATTGATGAGCGTAGATGAGAAGAGTAGGCAAGACAATGGCATAAAGGATAGGTAACAAGAATTTGGAACATTCGTGATGGTTGTATGTCAGTAATAAGGAGGTGTATTAACGGAAGCATAAACGTCTTAATGAAGTAGCATTTTATCGATTCCAACAAGTGATGGTAACGTACCTCGTGAGGAAGGATTGTAACGATATGGTGCGACCTTATTAGGTCATGGGATTGACATATGGGGGAATGAGATGGATCAAAACTTTTAAAGTTTGATTAAGGTGAAGAGAACTAGAAAAGACAAGAGGAAAGCGAGGCTTCTATTGTTGTTGTGCGTAAAAGGGACGCATGGCAAAATTGTTCTAATAAAATGAATGGTATGTTTTCTCAAGAAAAAGCTGAGTTAGATATTTCAGACTCACACGAAAGAGTCATGATGGCTATGACGTGGAGAGGAGGGCTTAGATTAGGGCAACACTGCAAGCTTAGAGTTTAGGATGTTAGTGCTTGGTGAAGTAATGAGTGGATCTTTCAGTGATTGTGGTTGGGGAGTTTCACCTAGCGTTCTCCACGGGGCATAATAGTACGGTTATGAAGATTGTTCATGGAATATTAAGAGATGCTTAAGGTGACCAACAAGAGTAAGAGAAGACCGAAGTTTTGAAGTTTGTTGTCGATATGAGATGTACAAGGAGTACATGAAAGATTGAGGTTAGAGCCTCTACGGTCAGTTTGATGTTACATAAGAAAATGAAGTATAATTTCTACACCTACTTGAGGAAAGGTTGTCTATGGTGAGAGCTTATGTAGAATACGAAGAGCTCCTCCCATATGTTGGATGTCGCGGAAAGTGAAGAAGATAAGGTCAATTGTTTTGAAACATGGTTAAGTTCTGCAGATTGGACCCTTATGGTTGCACATAAGTGAGAAACCGTAGAAGATTTTTACAATCATGTCATCAAAGAGTAAATATGGGTTTAAGTTAAAAGAATACTTAAATAAGACCACAAGAGTCAGAAGACGCAAGCAAATATTTCCAATTCAAGAAAAGACGAAAATTTGGAAGGAGACAGTCAACATTGTAGCTACAGATGGAACAATACACGTGTTTAAAGGATGTCACCCCAATAGATCGGGGTAAACCATTAGTATCATGACCACCTGTCAAGTTTTAAGACAAGGTTGTGTAGGTCCTACGTTATGTGACGGAAGAGGAAAAGACGAAAACCGATATATCATGGATTCCAATACGTCAGAATGTGGATTTTTCCACTAAGGTCAAGCTTGATTCAATCCCGATTTCTAAGGTGTCGTATGGAGTGACAATTGAAACATGTGTTGTGGAAACAAGTGAAGGAGCAATTGCAAGAACTTATTGATAAGATTTCACTAGAAAATTAGTGAAATGCTATGGGGAACTCCGAATGTTATCTTGAGCTCTTGATTTAAATCTCATGTTTAATTATATCTTGAACTTTTGATTGAAGTTATTATGACAATTCTCTCCATTGGGACATCGATTACCGTGAGTCGAACAAGATAATAGTGAAAGACAAGTATTCCTTACAACGAATAGAGGATCTACTCGATCGGTTGCAAGGGTCGGTAGTCTCTTCTAAGAGTGATTTAAGATCTGATTGCCACAAATTGAGAATTCGAGATTGAATATAGTAAGTACGGCATTCCAGACAAACCATGGTCACTACGAGTTGTAGTGATTCCCTAAGGGTCTTACTAATGCCCAAATAAGATATTTTGGTCTACTCTTGAAAAAGAGAGAAGATGTTTGACAAGTTGTCACGGGATGGAAAACCCCGAAAGAGGTGAAAGAAGTTACAAGTTTTCTTAGATGTGTCGAGCTTTACTAAATATGTGGAGGCAGAAGTTGTGTAACACCTTTTATGATAACCTACTACGGATGACGATGAAGTATTGAATGGGACGAAGAATTGACAATAGAGTTGCTGAGAGTTGAGAGGGGATTCATTGGTGCAACTGTTTTGATTTACCTTGAGGTATTGTGAGTTTGAAGTGGACAAGTGATTCTTCAAGACAAGGTTTTCATCGAGTATTGAGAAGCGATGTAAAAGTAATAGCATACGTGTCTTGTTAGCAGGAGTAGTATGAAGTAAAGTACTTCCTTCGTTACTTGGAATTGCAACAAGAATTGAGGAAACATAACGTTAAAGTTTGGTTTGACAAGAACCAAAGCCGGCGGTGTAAGTTGAAAGTTCGATCTTCTTTGCTAGAGAAAATCAAAAGGAAAATAATGGATATGCTGCATTGAGGGAGACCCTAGAAGGAAGTTGAAGTTCCGATATAACGGACGTTTTTGAGATCTTAGCGCGAGTTGAGATAGTGGGCTACCGGTTGGCGGGGCCGCCGAGAGTAGAGGGTGTTCACCGGTGTTTCAAAAGTATCAGTCGATGGGGTACATACATGACTCGAGATATGTTGTCAGTCATGATAGTTTAGTGACAAACGAGGAACCGATGAGGCTAACTAGGAGACGGATGGTAGTGTCTTTAGTTGAGTTTTGTGCTAAACTAGTAGCATCGATAGAATCGACGGGTTAGATCTAGTTCTTCCCTTAGTTGAGTTATAGGCATGTGTGATGTTATGTGTAGTTTGTGTCCTGTGTGGGAATATGTTATATGACTTGATATATCTTGCGATGGTAGTTCGAGTAGTTTGTGTATATAGATTACAAGGTTTCAGCCTTCTTAGCGTGAGAGTTCATACCTCGGCCTTAATAAACACAGAAGCTCGGCGTGTGTGGCAAGTTTCGGGACGAAACTTGTTTTTAGGGGGATATAATGTAACGCCCCAAATTTTAGGCAATTGGTTTATATTTTTGACGAGTATTTCTACGTCGTAATTTTAGTTATTGGATTATTATCGAGAATATTTTTCGAGAATATTTTTCGAGAATGATTTGTATATCATAGATTATATTTTTAAAAGTATATTTGAATATATTTGATACATATATATATAGTCCGTATTTTATTTTCTTTTCGAAAAATGTCGGGAAATTTTTCCTTTCCAGAAATTCCCGTTCCGATTGCTTTAATCGGGTTTATTTTAATTCCGTTGCCCTATTTTTTTTTCTTTCTTCACCTTCCCTATTTCTTTATCCCTGCCAAGGATGGCGTGTTGTCTACTGCTGGACCTTTCTTCTACCTCTACAACAACCTATCTCTATGCCCCATCTTTCCCCGCCCAAGCTACCTAGCCGACTCTTGGATCTCACCTGCACCCAGTCTCTCCTTCTCCCTCGTTCAGCCTCAGTTGTGCAGCTCTCAGTCTTCCCTCTGCTTTCCCTCCTCTGCCTTGCTCTCTCGGAGTCTCCCTCTGCAATTTCCATCATTAATCTCCGGAAACAACCCTAGTTCTTTCTTCGAGCCTTGCCGGCAAAGCCACACCACTGGAATCGAAGACCCTGTGCCTTGCCCTGCCGGCTGGATCCTTGTCGGAGCTGACTGCAACCGCCATCGAACTCCACCAGGGAAACGAACGGTCTCTTATGTTTCTCTTGCGACCGGATCTGTTGTCACCGGAGCAGCTCCTCAGCCGCGGAGAAGCCCTCGCCGTACCTTGCTCCACTACCTCGCTTTCCAGAGACTTCCAGCCACCACCTAGAGCCATCATCGGAGCTTTTCATTTGCCTACCCTAATGTGTGCTGGAGTCGACTAGAGCCCCTGCCACCTGCGCCGCCGCCTGTGCAGATGACCCACTTTCGCCCTGCCGAAGCCCACCGAAGGCCAACGCCGCCGCCACGGGAAGCATCCTAGGTTGCCTTCCCGCTGCTGTGGCTAAGGGTTTAGAAACCCTTTTCAAATCGGGCCCCTCATTTATGGTATAATTGCAATTTGGAACCCAATTATTGTAATTGCAGATTTGACCCACTCTTCTGAAATTTAGTGATATGCCCCTGTTTTTATATAATTACAGATTTTGGTCAGATTTCTTATTTATTGTTTATGACCCAAATTCTGAGATTTAACTATTATGCCCTTTGTTGGATTATTTTCAGAATATGGCCCAAGAATTTATTTGCGGGTTTTGATCCATGTTTATAAATTGTATAAATTTCCTCGAAAAATGTTTTAGTGATTTTTAACCTTGGTTTTGAAAACGAGTTACCTAAGATTTATATATATTATATATTACGCAATCGTTGGGATAATTTCGAGTTATATATATTATAATAATATATCTTATATTTATTAGCGTATTATCTAAATTTGTGTAGCTTTAGTTTTAGGTCCGGAAGCGCCCCGATAAAGGCCTAACAAGTTCAAGTTAGACATCCGTCTTTTGAAGTCGTGTGAGTACCTCCTTCCTCGATCTTGTTATGTTTAGTATTAGTATCATGCTAGGTTGGATCTAGTATAACCTAGTGAGAATGCCAAGTAGTGGCTTTGAACCCTAAGTGAGTTTTGAGGATTTGATATTATTTGATGGATTGATGTTGATTCTAAGCTTGAGGTGTTGATGTTATCTTGTGAGGCTTGTGAGGTTTGAGAATTGGAGTATATGGTTGTTGATATTATAGGTTAGAATATGCGTATCCTAACATAGTGTTGATACCGTTGAGATTGTTGACACTAGGCATGTATATCCTAGTATGTGTTATGGGTTATGATCCTGCGAGATCATAGGGTCTAGAAGTCTAAGGACGTCTAGCTTGTGTTGAGTGTGATGTTAGCATGAGAGATTATAGGATGCGGTCCTAGAATATGATCGATTCAAATGATCTCGCATAGATCATTTGTGTAGAAGTCTTGAGTTGAGTGAGTTGTTGATATAGTTATCTTCTGGTGAGCAGGTTGTGGACTCCTTCCCAAGGGAAGCGAGAGTGTTATGAGTTGAGTGTGGCAATAAGGTAAGTCTCCGGACTTACTTAGCTCGTATTCCTTGTATTAGCATTGATGTGTGTTTGGTGGTGTGTGTTTATTGTCTATTGTTTATAACAACTAAACCGGAATTAGGATTACCGACCTTTATATTATTTTGGCCCAAGTGTATGATAACGGGCGGTGACAACTTGCCTGGCTCCCGTGAGAGCTAGGAGGTTCTCGGCGACTATCCCGTGCTGGTAGACGGTCGGATGCATCAGTACCATTCTATGCCGGTAAGTAGGGACCGAGGCGAGTTTCGGTGACTCTCGTGTCACAACCTAAGTTGAATTAGAACGGGATATGACTTAATAATAAAAAGATAAATAACCGGACTTGTGTGCTTTGGTGTTTATTGTGTGTTATGTTGATTTACTTGTGTTTGTGCCTTTCACCTTGATTCTAATGCTTCGAATATTAGCTAACGGTTTTATACCGATTTTTGTAGATTGCCTTGCAGGTTAGGAATGCGGCCGAGAGATCCGGAAGAGTGGACAGCCGGGGTTCCGTATATTTTAGGATTGGGTTTTGGTTGGAGTCGTGTTTGAGTTTTATTTTCATTATATATTGTATGCCGCGTGTATGGTTTTTGGTCTTTCGGTTGTATCTCGGCTGAAGTCTTTGGTTTGTATAGTTTTGGGTTCATTGCATTGCATATAATGTATTTGGTTTTGACCTTTATTTGTGCCTTGTTGTAAGATCCGGTGAAATTGTTGTCAAGCTAAGGGTCGGGACCCATTGTGAGGTCTCAACCCGTAGCATCCCGAGTCCCGCGGATTCGGGATGTTACACCGGAATACAATGGGAGGTAAGATGAGATTGAGAGAGTTTAGGTTTTTTAATAAAATCGAATAAAAAGAGATATTACGAGGATTATATTGTTAAATGTAGATTTGGGATTTAATTAGGGTTTTAGAAGGAAGATTCATTTATATTTAAAATGTTTGCGGTGAAGTGGTGTACCGTGTACGCATGTGTTGTGGTTACACGCTTTAATTGTTTTTTATTATTGTTTTAATTTTATAGTTTATTGAATATCCACTAAATTCTAACAAATATTTCAACTAATATATCTTAACAATAGTTACTCTTATCCCACCCAAAAAAACAGTGATTACTCGTATGATTTGATTGAGGTTAGAGGTCAAAAATAAGTTTAATTTAAAATATACTCGAATAGCATTACAAATGTAATCTAGAGCATTTTCATAAATAAATATATCCAATTAATTATATAAATGATTTATGATATAAATAATACATTTTTAACTTAGTGAACTAATAACTAATATGATCTTCTATATATTAGTACCTACGTAAATGCAAATTAGTTACTTTTTTATTTATTTGTTTAAATAATAACATCTACATGATTAGGCAAAAAAAGCAAATAAATTTATATACCTTATTTTTTTACTGTTTTACAAAAATATTTTTGAACTAAATTAAACTACAACATTTTGTTTGATTAAGTATCATTAAATTATTAATAAATTATTAGAGATAAATTAGTTACAATGGTTTTCTCCTTAGTTATCTCGATTAGCTTTATTCTATAGTTAATAAGTATCATTTTTAGTAAATATTTTGAGGAGTCATTATAAATAAATTAGTAAGATTTGAGTTATTTTTTTTCACTTGAGTTAATATCACACTTTATTTCAAGAGTTGCTATAAATTAATTACTAAAATTCTATTTGCTTGGATTGTAATATTACATGTTATCTTATTTCATGTCTATTTAAACTTGCATTTTTTATGCATAAAATAATTGTCACATTGAAAATAACCCATAATATTTTAAAAAATCATTACATTTGATATTTTAAAAAATAAATTTATCGCTTTGAAAACATATTTAAAATTTAGATATACATATATTTTCAGAATTAATATATTAATTAACAAAATTTCAGAATAAATCAGTTTGTTTTCAAATATAATTAAGCATGTTCACGGGTCACGGGTCACCCGTGACCCGGCGGGTCAGTGACCCGGCGGGTTACGGGTATGGGTAAGGGTCGAGGTGACCCTTACCCGTGACCCGGCGGGTCAATAATTTTGAAAAGAAAATTAAAAAAAAAAAAGCTCAACGGCTAAAATAGCCGTTGGCGGGTCGACCCGCCGGGTCATCTTTATTTTATTTTTTTTATAAAAAAAATTGGTTTTTAAAATAAAAGAGCCAACCCGCCGGGTCTGACCCGTGACCCGACGGGTCGCCAACCCGGGGGGTTGGCCTTTTACACGGGTCCGGGTCCGGGTCACCCTTCCCGGCGGGTTGGCCTTCCTACTGCATCTAACTATTTATACTTTTTTTTTAAAATGGATTTATTTCATTTTGTAAGTCAACAAAAATGGTGGATCGGATTAATTAGTTTTTTGTTTATTTAAATCCTAGAGTATATTCACCTATTTAAATACATATTTTTCTAAAAAAAGGCAAAGCTTATCATTACGGTTGACATATATTTTTCAGTAGATCTCCCATAATCGATCCCATCATAATCAAATTATAGTTTTTTTCTTGATATGTTTAACCAAAAAAAGAGTATAATAACTATATGAAGGAGATGAACAATGTTATGCGAATCCGAACTGGTATTTATGTGACACTGAATGTATAATTAAGTAATTTGATATTATAATTTTTTTTAGATATAACAAAATATATTGGTTTATAATGATACTTAATAATGTTTTCTATATGTAATTGTCTTAACTTTAATACTTTTATAACTAAATATAAATTTTATATAAAAATAATTTACAAAAATCCCGTGCATGGCACGGGTAGTACACTAGTTAGATTGAAAATATGATGAAGTGGAACATTTAACTCTCACGAATTCTAGGTTTGTTGTAATGATATATTTAATTTTGATCTTAAATTTCAAAGTTAGAGTGGCACAGTGGAATTGGAGTTTGTTTATGACTCGGAGGTCACAGGTTTGAATCCCCAACTGTGCAGTATTTGTTGATTATTTTTTAATTGTGAATAACCCGCAGTTTACGGGTTACCTTTTTTTAAAAAAAAATAAAAAAAATAGAATGAATAACCCGCAGTTCCAAACTACGGGTTTACTCCGACCCTAAGTCCTTCCTATTCTCGAAATAAGTTTTCCTCCGATCCTAATGTGAGTATTACTTTTCTGTTTCTTATTATTCTGGAAAAAAATCTTGATTTCTAAGTATCTGCCTCCATTCATGGATATATACGGTTGCCCATTGTTCTTGCCCATCAATTAAAAGAAAAGTGGTAATAGTAAATTGTTTGTACTAAAACTTGTTGAACCTATTTTGCATCCATGAATTGTATATTGTAAACTTTTTCAAATCAAAACCTCCGCATCCATGGCGGCTGAAGCCCTAAATTCCCAATTTGAACGATTTGTAAGGTACTGTTACCGTTTTTACGATCTTTAAAAAAAAATTGGTGTCTGCTTCCTCTCGTCACAGTTGATGAGGAACTTATTTAAGTTGTCTCCATCATTTGGAAGAAATTTGTGCAATTTTGAAAAAGATGAACAATGAAGGAAAATGTATTGTTTTTGAAAACACAAATCTCATCAAATCTTAGTTTTCTAGATTCCTAAAATCTGATTTTATAAACCTCTTCAAATCCATTTCAAAATGTAACACAAAATTACAAATCTATAACTAAACGCAATAAAAAAACGTGATTCCTATTCAAAATCTACCAAAAGATGTCCAAATCTCTAACTAAACGGGTCATAAGATAAGTGGTTATCACCTATGATGCGGACACTTGTAGAAGGCGGCGTGTCTCGTGTCATGCCGTGTCGGACATGGGGACACAACAAGACACGGTTCGGACACGGTCAAGACACGTTTCAAAGGTAGGACACGGGGAGAACACGTCTAGGACACGACAATGACACAGATTGTGTTCGGTCAAGACACGGTTAACGAAAGTTTACCTTATTTTTTAAGGCTAGAAAAAAAAATATAACATAAAGAAAAACTGATTTACCGTTATATTTTTATTCTCTCTCATTTTTTTCCGACTAAACCTAGCCCCACGTGTCCACCTGCGAGATTGTGGTTGCCGGAAGTACGTAGGACACCGATATTCTTCTTCGGCTCTAATGCTGAAATGTTTTTCCGCTGACCGGCCTTCTCTCCGTTCTTCTTATGATTTCATAAATTAATTTTGAATCTTTGATTACTAATTTATTGTGTAATATTTTTTTGTTGAATGTTGGGTGTGTTATTCTAATTCTTTTACTTTTATGATTTACAAATATTTATTATTTTTTTTCTTGGTTGATCATGTTGTTCGGTTGTTGATTTGCAAAATGAATGGTTCATTCTTCAATTTTGATACTAAGTATATTTATTTCAGACTATAAGACTAAATATGTTTATCTGTATGTTTTGTAAGAATGAAAATGTTTGTTTTTAAACTTTTGTTTTGGTAATTTTGTTATCATGTTAATATTTTTTATATGCTCATATATATATATATATATATATATATATATATATATATATATATATATATATATATATATATATATATATATATATATATATATATATATATATATATATATATATATATATGTATCTCATTATGATATAAAAATTCTATATTTCAATATCTTTAAAATGATATATTATTTGTTTTATTCGCCGTGTCCCCGTTTGCTATTCTTTTGAGGATTGCCGCTTTCCCGTTTTTTGTCGTGTTTGTTTCCCGTGTCCGTGTCCGTGCATCATAGGTTATCACCTTCGATTCCTTAATTAAAAAGGGTTATGTTTGATGGTTAATAAAGATTAGGGACTTTAATAAAACACATAAAAAGTTATGGGCGATGTAATACCCAAAAAAAAATTGAAACTTCATTTAATACGAATCAAACCGGATTCCGATTCACCAATCTTAATTCTTTTAAAGAAAAGAACACGGTATTAAATTCTATCATTTTATGTGACTTTGATTTACATAAAATGATAACTTGTAAACCATAAATAATTCCGTAAATAATTCCGTGAATAAATCCTTAAATAATTCCGTACTTTTAACGGTTCCGGTTGGGTAACGAGTTTTATTTCAGCTCGTTTGTTTGATTTGAGGAACAGGCCCAAATTGTTGGCCCATGTTTTCTTCATCCGGCCCAACACCAATCTAATTAACCTAATCCTACACTTAATCTAATCCTAAACTTAACCTAATTCTAAACCTAACTTTACGTAAACAGACTTGCCGCTTCTCTTGCACTTAGCACCTTACCTCACGACTCTACAGAAGACGAAGCTGCCGCTCGTCCGGGATTGAAGCCACTGCTGCACACCGGAAGGAATCGAACCACCGCCTACTCGCCCTGCGCCATAGCCACCACCGGAACCGGACCCGACATCCTACGCGACGGAGACCCGGTAAGGCATTCCTTCTTGCGAACATCCTCCGTCTTCCTATTTCCGTTGTTAAACCTTACTTCGAATGGTTAGGCCAGTGAGGAGCATCTTCCCTAGCCGGAACCGAGGACGATACAAACCGCTGTGCTGGACCAACGAGCAGGCTAAGCGGACTCCAGCCTCGTTCCATAGGAACCGTAACCGACTACCTGCATCCGACCCCGGTAAGCCGACCCGACTGGCCTTAGTCGATTCATTCCTTTACCCTGCACTTGTTAACCGGCTGTTGTACAGCTTGCCGAACATCCGGGTGGCTGGTGTTGTACAAATTCGACCGTCTCCAGCCTCGAGTTCCACTTCCGGCAAGGCGAATCAGGGGGGCTGGAAGGTTAGTTTGATCATCCTAAGTACAGTATGTTGTACATGTATATATATATAGTTAAATGAAAGGGAGGACGTGAGTATATATATATACATGAATAGGGTAGTGGATGTTTATATATATACATTTAGATGAAGGTTTGGTAGATTTGGGTATGCATATATATATATATACACAGTGTAGTACGTAGATTTATAAATATATAGAATGAGGTATATATATAGGTATAATTATAGCTACAAGAGTGGTGTATACGTATAAGGATACCGAATGTATATAAGAATATACATGTTTGAGCAATAGATGTAGGCGTGTGAGAAAGGAGTACAGTGCAGTACATGGACGGATGTATAGGTATATATAGAAGTAGAAATAGGAAGAGATAGGTATATATACATATATAGAGATCATTGCGGTGTTCATATATACGGATATATAGAGATAGGATTTTGAAAGGTATAAATAAATGTGTGGTAGGGTAGTGTACTCATACATATATATATAGAGGTGTGAGGCGGGAGTTATATAAATATACATATATATGTAGTGGTGTAGAGTACACATACACGTATAAATAGGTATGGGACGGGAGACATAAGTGTTTATATATGAATAAGTAGAGTGTATATACATAAGTATGTACATAGATGGGTAAGAGTAACGTTTTATATATGTATACATGCATGTATAAGAGTAGAGTAATCGGGGAGGGAGTGATGTTGTTCTCTTTGACGAGTGTTTAGAATTTAACCCTATAACCTCTAGTAAACTGTCCTTGAGCAACCAGATTATAGAAACAAGTTCTAAAACAAAATATTAGAAGTTAAGAATAAACTTTGAGAGTTTCGGGATCAAGGGTAAAATAGTCGTTTTCCTTAAGAGAGTTATCGTTTCGAAATTTCTCCTCTTGAGATTTGTACCTCTTAGATGTTGATAACTTCTAAGAGTATGGGATGTGATTTTGATACACGTGCCTTGTGAGACAGGCGTTTGAGTTTCTACGGTTGCGGACCGAGTTGAGAAATTGAGAGTTGTGTTTTGATTCAGGTAAGTCCTTGCGACTTACTTAGCTAGTTTCTGGATATTAGTTGGGTGATAATAGTGGTGTGTGTACAATGTGTGTTATAATAATAACTTGTTAGGACGACCGTGATTATTATGTTTTAAGGCCCAAGTGTATGTATAACGGGCCGTGACATCACTGTCTAGCTCTGCCAGGAGACTGGGAGGTTCTCTATACCCAGACCATACAGGTACACGGTGAGATGCATCGGATCCACTCCTGATGGGTACACGGGGGCGGAGGCGAGGTTTGGGAATCCCTCGTGTCACAAAATAAGTATCATTAGTGAGAGTGAATGACTTAAATGAAGATAATAAATGGATTGTTTGAAAGCATGATGAGTGTTTATTATTTTATGTGTGTGTGTGCTATTATTATTCTCCTAATGTTTAGATAACTAGCTAATGGTTGTTTTGTTGTGTTTTTAGTTTTACCGCAGGTTAGAACAGCAGTTGAGTGATCCGGAAGTAGTGGCCAGCCGGGTCTCCGTACTCCTTAGAGTGGGGGGTTTGGGTTGTTGCTTTGTTGTTCTTTACTCTTGTTAAGACAGTTAGTCTTTTCCGTTGTTTAAGTATTATAGGCTGTTAGACTTTGTTGCATTCATCTTATTAAAAATACATTTTTATGAATTTCGGTTTTTCTTATTTGTGTCTTGTTGCAAGATCCTAGTAAAATTATTGTCAAACTGAGGTCGGGACCCATTGTGAGGTCCTAACCAGTAATGTCCCGAGTTTTGAGAATTCGGAGTGTTACAACATGGTATCAGAGCTCTAGGTTGGCAACAATGACACTGGAAATCTTCTGAAAGACCGAATAAGTAATTAAACAGAACCCGAAAAGGGATCTTGAGTTTTAAAAAGGACTTTTGGTTTTCAAAATGCATGCATAGTCGGGTTGGGAATAGAAAGTACGGCTGACCACCACTACTACCGCGAATCTCAGTATGCTTAGTATGGACTTTAGGTTTTTACTCTCGTTGGACTTATTAGCCTGATTATAAAGATATGTGATATAGATAAGTATATGCCGAAGATGAGTAGAAATTATAGTTATGTTATGTCCTTAACGGAGATAACATAATGAGTTTTTCACCCCTTGACACATCTAAATAGATTTTGAAGGGTGTCAACGTGAGGATTAGTATGCACATCTTATGTGCATTAGGGTAGACGAACGGCGGGCAACTCCTTCGAGCTTGTTGAGGAACGTCGAGACGGAAAAGTAAAGAGTAAAAGACAACACCAACTACGATGACGAGAAGGGAACCCCGAGTCAACTCAATAGGACCGAATGAAGAAAATACATGAGAGTAGTTCCGGAAAAGTGTTGGATGATTGGCGAATATACAAATCGGAAGAGACAACCCATAGGCTCTTTCAAGTGTGATGTAAAACAACGTTACAAACAAAGCGGATACCTTCAGAAACACACATGGGCATGAAAGTCAAGGTGAAATATAGTAGCGATCCAGACAAGAGACATTGAATATAAGCGTACTGACGGACCAGAAGGTGAAAGTTTGAGGCTAGAAGCAGAGCGGAATATGATCACTCTCGACCAGCTACTTGACACCACAATCAAGATGGTAAACCGAGCCAATCATAAGCGTAGGAGTCATGATGAGATACATTGTCCATCCAAATACGAAGAATAAAAGAGGCGTAAAATAGAAGTGGGGTGACATCCTAGAACACATAAGAAATTCAACAAGGATCAGGATACAACAAAGACCGGATTTCTACAAAGGCGACAGTACAAAGCAACACACAAGGAAGAAGGTGTAGGAAAATGGTTGGTGAACACGGGGTTCTCTAATAACTTCTCATTCACGAAGGGATTTAAGTTAATAACACTAATGGGTCATAACACATAACCACAATTGGAGGATAACTCGGATAAAAAGAATTATGGGGAAATATCTACAAGTTATCGTAGAAGAAATTACTAGTCCGTTGACGGAAGACGAAGATACAACTAGACTCGTAAGAGTATAGTGCTCTTATAGGAGTGTAATTTGTAGAAGGACATAAAGGAGTATAAATGGAAGAGAATTATTTTCACCTGGTATATCAAACCTCAAAAGAGATAGAAGAAAAGTAAGTCTACATCTTATAGAAGGTCAACTACAGACTAATTGGTAACAACGGAGAATTTGCACGTGTTGGCTAACTAGTGATGGTTGGGTGACAGATAAGAACAATAACCACAAGGTCATAAAGGAATTTTATCGATATCTAGTGAATTTCTTTCAGAGATCAACGACGGCAACGGTGAAGTTAAATCAATACAAGTACTAGTAGCCTTGATGGTAACATTGAATGCGTCCAATACGACAACTCTAATAAAGAAATTAAGGAGAAGCTCTTGACGCTCGGTAATGACCATTGATGATAGTAATGGTGTAAAGAGAATTGTTGTGAGTAGTTGCTTACTACTGGTTAAGGAAAGATACCTATCAAAGTTAGTAGGGAGGGATCCCTGTAAGAAGAACTAAAAGAGTAAGAAGAAACAGATGATTGTGAACATGTCTATGTCTTAGCATTTCACACAAGTAGGACTGATGGTGCTCCTCCGAGAAAAGGTGGGGTCAAACTGTCTAGATGGACAGGGGAAATCCTTGTGATTAAAGATGTGACATAGAATAATTGGAACTATAGAGGAGGCACCAACATAGAGAGTATGATTTGAAGCCTTGGTGAAAGGCGTGGTCGAGTTGTGAAGTGATTACAGATGAAATCTACATGTTGGCTAGAACAGACATGAGGAGTCAAGTTGAATGACTAAAGGTTGTTATATGGATCCGGTATTGCCCTAATAAGATGATTACCGAAAAGTGTATATATAAAAGTTTAATGAGAAATGCAGGTACTCCAATGAAAATTGAAGCTGGACTGATGACCTAAGAGTTAATGAAAGTAATAAGACCAACCAACGTAGTCCATAAGGCGTATACGAGGAAACTCAGAAGGATTTAACTATCCTACTGGTGGTAAAGATTTAAAAGAAGGTAAAACGACATGAGTACAAGGAAAACATAATAAATGCGATAGCCAGATTGACGGTACATCCACAGTTGTAGAGAGATTTGGCTTGATTAGAGATAGAAATTCAGTTTTCCGATACAGATAGTCAGTTGGCTACGTTGGAGTTACTTCCTGATCTGTTGGACGAGATCCGACAGAAGCAAACGACTTGCCCGACTTTGACCAGGATCCGGGAGAGGATGTCTCGAGATGAGGCACCACAGTTCACTATTGGTGCTGATGGAGTGATGAGACGTCAAGACCGCGTGTGTGTGCCATCAGACAGTGGTTGAGACAGAGGATACTAGGTGAGGCTCATGCTACCCCATACTCAATACATCCTGGAGCGAGTAAGATGTACAAGGATGTGAGACGGTCCTTCTGGTGGGGTGGTTTGAAGCCCGACGTGGCTCGGTTTGTAGCTCAGTGTGCGACCTGCCAGCAGGTCAAGATTGAGCATCGTAGGTCCGGATGAGAGCTTCACCCACTTCCAGTACCACAATGGAAGTGGGAGGATATATCGATGGATTTTGTTACAGGATTGAGACTCAGCAGAGGTTTTGACGCTATATGGGTAGTGGTAGACCGTCTGACGAAGACCGCACGTTTCATTCCGATTAAGGAAACGTGGCCGGTAAGTCGTCTAGCTGAGGAGTTCACCAGACACATTGTGAGACTCCATGGAGTACCGAGGACTATCGTCTCCGACTGAGATGGACGTTTTACCTCGAGATTTTGGCAACAAGTGCATACTGCTTTGGGGACGAGTTTCCACTTTACTACTGCTTACCACCCACAAACTGACGGTCAGTCTGAGAGGACCATCCAGACATTAGAGGACATGCCGCGGGCTTGTGTACTGGATTGGGGACACGGATGCCAGGTCATCTCCCACTTGTAGAGTTTTCGTATAATAACAGTTGGCACGCGTCTATTGGGATGGCCCTTTATGAGGCTTTGTACGGGCGGAGATGTCGCACGCCAATATGTTGGGATGAGCCTAGCAGAGCTGATGGAGTAGCTCCAGACCAGATACAGGATGACATCGATCGGATTGCCCTGGTCCGGGAGCGGATGTTAGCAGCTCAGAGTCGTCAGAAATCCTACGCCGACAAAAGGCGTCGACCCTTGGAGTTTATGGTGGGTGCTCAGGTGTGGTTGAAAGTGTCACCGACGAGAGGAGTCAGACGATATGTCGGACCTTTTGAGATCTTAGAGAGAGTTGGAGAGGTTGCCTACCGTTTAGCACTACTACCGAGACTAGAGGGTGTCCATCCGGTCTTCCATGTATCTCAGTTGAGAGAGTACATCCTGGATCCGAGACACGTTATCAGTCACGAGGATCTGATAGTTGAGCCTGACCAAACATTTGTAGAGTACCCGGTAGCTGTCTTGGAGCGTAGTACTAGACGTATGCGGTTCAAGGAGATACCGATGTTGAGGATCCAGTTGTCTAGACAAGGAGCTGATGAGGCTACTTAGGAGACAGAGGAGAGTATTAGACGTAATTATCCCGAGTTCTTTGCGGGTTTAGATATTACTTCTTATTGACGAGTTAGGACTCGGATGTTGTGTTGTTGACCATTCATGTGTTTATATGGGATTGAGTGATTATGTCTTAGGTGATGTGTGTCTGAGTATGATGATTGAGTAGTTGCATGGTAGAAAACGAAAATTTTGAAAACTAAGTTATACCATGGAAGTCATGTGATTAGGTATATTATCCTAAGTTTCGTGACGAAACTTATTTTAAGAGGGCACTGATGTAATACCCAAAAAAAAAATTTAAACTTCATTTAATATCGAATCAAACCGGATTCCGATCCACCAATCTTAACTCTTTTAAATAAAAGAACACGGTATTAAATTCTATCATTTTATGTGACTTTGATTTACATAAAATGATAACTTGTAAACCATAAATAATTCCGTAAAGAATTCCGTAAATAATTCCGTGAATAAATCCTTAAATAATTCCGTACTTTTAACGGTTCCGGTTGGGTAACGAATTTTATTTCAGCTCGTTTGTTTGATTTGAGGAACAGGCCCAAATTGCTGGCCCATGTTTTCTTCATCCGGCCCAACACCAATCTAATTAACCTAATCCTACACTTAATCTAATCCTAAACTTAACCTAATTCTAAACCTAACTTTACGTAAACAGACTTGCCGCTTCTCTTGCACTTAGCACCTTACCTCACGACTCTGCAAAAGACGAAGCCGCCGCTCGTCCGGGATTGAAGCCACTGCTGCACACCGGAAGGAATCGAACCACCGCCTACTCGCCCTGCGCCATAGCCACCACCGGAACCGGACCCGACATCCTACGCGACGGAGACCCGATAAGGCATTCCTTCTCGCGAACATCCTCCGTCTTCCTACTTCCTACTTCCGTTGTTAAACCTTACTTCGAACGTTAGGCCAGTGAGGAGCATCTTCCCTAGCCGGCACCGAGGACGATACGAACCGCTGTGCTGGACCAACGAGCAGGCTAAGCGGACTCCAACCTCGTTCCACAGGAACCGTAACCGACTACCTGCATCCGACCCCGGTAAGCCGACCCGACTGGCCTTAGTCGATTCATTCCTTTACCCTGAACTTGCTAACCGGCTGTTGTACAGCTTGCCGAACATCCGGGTGGCTGGTGTTGTACAAATTCGACCGTCTCCAGCCTCGAGTTCCACTTCTGGCAAGGCGAATCAAGGGGGGGGGGCTGGAAGGTGAGTTTGATCATCCTAAGTACAGTATGTTGTACATGTATATATATATAGTTAAATGAAAGGGAGGACGTGAGTATATATATATATATACATGAATAGGGTAGTGGATGTTTATATATATACATTTAGATGAAGGTTTGGTAGATTTGGGTATGCATATATATATACACAATGTAGTACGTAGATTTATAAATATATAGAATGAGGTATATATATAGGTATAATTATAGCTACAAGAGTGGTGTATACGTATAAGGATACCGAATGTATATAAGAATATACATGTTTGAGCAATAGATGTAGGCGTGTGAGAAAGGAGTAAAGTGCAGTACATGGACGGATGTATAGGTATATATAGAAGTAGAAATTGGAAGAGATAGGTATATATACATATATAGAGATCATTGCGGTGTTCATATATACGGATATATAGAGATAGGATTTTGAAAGGTATAAATAAATGTGTGGTAGGGTAGTGTACTTATACATATATATATAGAGGTGTGAGGCGGGAGTTATATAAATATACATATATATGTAGTGGTGTAGAGTACACATACACGTATAAATAGGTATGAGACGGGAGACATAAGTGTTTATATATGAATAAGTAGAGTGTATATACATAAGTATGTACATAGATGGGTAAGAGTAACGTTTTATATATGTATACATGCATGTATAAGAGTAGAGTAATCGGGGAGGGAGTGATGTTGTTCTCTTTGACGAGTGTTTAGAATTTAACCCTATAACCTCTAGTAAACTGTCCTTGAGCAACCAAATTATAGAAACAAGTTCTAAAACAAAATATTAGAAGTTAAGAATAAACTTTGAGAGTTTTGGGATCAAGGGTAAAATAGTCGTTTACCTTAAGAGAGTTATCGTTTCGAAATTTATCCTCTTGAGATTTGTACCTCTTAGAAGTTGATAACTTCTAAGAGTATGGGATGTGATTTTGATACACGTGCCTTGTGTGACAGGCGTTTGAGTTTCTACGGTTGTGGACCGAGTTGAGAAATTGAGAGTGTATGTATAACGGGCCGTGACATCATTGCCCAGCTCTGCCAGGAGACTGAGAGGTTCTCTATACCCAGACCATATAGGTACACGGTGAGATGCATCGGATCCACTCCTGATGGGTACACTGGGGCGGAGGCGAGGTTTGGGAATCCCTCGTGTCACAAAATAAGTATCATTAGTAAGAGTGAATGACTTAAATGAAGATAATAAATGGATTGTTTGAAAGCATGATGAGTGTTTATTATTTTATGTGTGTGTGTGCTATTATTATTCTCCTAATGTTTAGATAACTAGCTAATGGTTGTTTTGTTGTGTTATTAGTTTTACCGCATGTTAGAACAGCAGATGAGTGATCCGGAAGTAGTGGTCAGCCGGGTCTCCGTACTCCTTAGAGTGGGGGGTTTGGGTTGTTGCTTTGTTGTTCTTTCCTCTTGTTAAGACAGTTAGTCTTTTCCGTTGTTTAAGTATTATAGGCTGTTAGACTTTGTTGCATTCATCCTGTTAAAAATACATTTTTATGAATTTCGGTTTTTCTTATTTGTGTCTTGTTGCAAGATCCTAGTAAAATTGTTGTCAAACTGAGGTCGGGACCCATTGTGAGGTCCTAACCAGTAATGTCCCGAGTTTTGAGAATTCGGGGTGTTACAGATTTAGACTATATTTGAAAGGTTAATGTGACACCTATTTAATTTCTAGTTGATTACAAGTTATTTAATCCTGTTTAAAGAAATAAGCAAAAAACGTAAAATTTTAAAACTTTATCTTACAAGCATATTCACAACAAATATACATACTAACAATGTCATGAAACCCTATTTAATAAAACACAATGGTTTAAAACCACACAAAACATCCTAGGCGGTAGCATCCCATAACAGCCATCTAATATGATCTCAAATACAGGTGTTGGGTCCAACATCCTTGCCTTGATCAGGCTGAGTCTGAGTAGTTGAAAAAAATGCGGATATAACAACAATGAGCCACACGCTCAGTAAGGGTATACAAATCGCACTCCCCCAATATATACAAGTATCTAACATCCCGTCTCCAAAGGACACTCTATACCCTTTTCTCACATTCCAAAGCATACATATACATATCCACATTCACATTACGTCCACAACCATCCATAACACATAGCATATAAACATTTAAGCATGTTATCACACCACATATAAACATATCATCTCATATAAAGATCTCATATCATACCATCACATATAAATAATCATAACATAACATCATTTTAAGCATACAATTCATTCACATAATCCACAAGGCATGCAAGAAAGCACAATATCACACCATATCATAACACATAATTTATTTCCGTATGCATGCATAAAACTAAACTCATATTAAATACATAGTATATATTAAGCAAGTGTCATTTATATACACTTACCTTGCAAATAAGATAACCCTAATCCACTCTCGGTCTAAACCTAAGTCCGTTTCTCGCTCCGGACTATATCCCCTTTCTCGTACCTCCAAAAATATACCAACATATATCCTTATCAATACCTTACAACCAAAAAACCCCTTAACCTTTTCAAACATATGTAACATAGCCAAAAGTGAACTTTTTCCACCAAACTCAACCACAAAAATGAGTTGTTCAGTTCATGTCCTGAAAAATTCGTTGACATAAAACACATGTAACTTTCGATCCCACCGTTGGATCGTCTCCAAATTGTAATATGATATAGGAGAATGTTAGTACTGAAACATATCAAAATTTCAGCAAGATCGGACCATGGGAAGATATTTAAATAATTGCAGCAAGTTGACAGTTCATATCGAAAACTCCGCATCAGCTTTTTCGACCTATTTTCTTCATGCTATAACTTACAACTCAGGCAATCAAACCAAAATCTGATCATATATTCTTGTTCCTAACATCTCAAAGTGTATGTGATCGATTAAAATTTGGTGAGCTTTCAAGGAGTTTTGATACCTTAAATGTATTTCTCAAATCAACATCTCCATTTACATGCCTTATGTGAACAACCCACTGTTTCTGTACATTCCGGCAAGGCTCCGGCGACTTCTCCGGCCTCCTGCTGGTGGTGTACTGGTGGTTGCAAGGTGGTGGTGTTGATTGCTTGATCTATCCAGTCTGGCTCTTGTTTACCCTTCTCCCTCTCACGTATAGGATTACAAAGCTTGTGTGACATATGTATATGATTTTTGCTTAACCCAAGGAACAAAGATGAAGAAGGCTTATTCAGCCTTAAATTTAACTCCCCCTCTTCTACGTAAAGGGCTTGCAAAATTATCTAGTGTAAAATTTACACATTCTACCCTCTTATTTCAATATTTACACTTTATCCAAAGTTCTTTATAGAAAATTACACCGACATAACAAAGTCTATATAATTTTACAAAACTTTCGTGAATCCTTCATAACATAAAATAACAATTTTCCATCGCTTCACTTTCGGAAATTTTGCTCATTTTATATTTCTTTACAGTTTAATTCCATTTAATTCCTTAAAATTGCCGATTAGTCCGTCTTCGATTTTTGACCGCTACAGTTAGGAATTGTAGTACCCAGATTCCGGAAATGTTTTCCAAATCGATTTTATTGGGATTAAACCGAGATTTGAAAATTGAACGAGATATTAAATTAAGGGGAAACGATGTGAGTTAAACTAACGTTGGTTGCGTAATTTGAAAAGCCCGTTAAGAAAACCCTACAACAACAAGATTCGTTTTCGAGGCACTAGTCATGGGCCCTGCTTAGTTAAAGAGTTGAAGAGGTTCATTTAGATTTATGGTTAGACTTCTGAAAAATTAGGGGCGTTTAGTTAGAGTTTTGCTTTTTACTGTGGCTATTGTGGTTGTGGTTTTGAGGGTTTGAAAACTCTGATTTTGGAATCTCATCGGGGAAGATTTTGGGGATTTTATACAGGATTATTCCATTCAAGCCCTTTCCAATCCAAACATCGATTTCCCTCTCTAAACATCGATTTCAAAGTGACAATGGAAGTGTGTATGAGAAATCGAACTGGTCAAGATCCTAACAATGGAGGTTTGTCTTCTTCAAGAGTAACCTGAGCATCAATCTTCTCTCCTCTTCATTCTCTCAATCCTCAGATTCAACCTGAGCATCAATCTTCTCTGCTCTTCATCCTCTCAATCTTCAGATTCAACCTGAGCATCAATCTTCTCTGCTCTTCATCCTCGACAATGGAGCGTTTCTGGCTCTTCATGATGGACTTCTGATAGATGAGTATCAATCTTCTATGTTCTTCATCCTCGACAATGGAGCGTTTCTGGCTCTTCATCCTCGACAATGGAGTGTTTCTGGCTTGAGGAGGTTGCGAGTGACGGAGCGAGACCCTTCAGGAGAACGCCGAGACCAGGAACTGTGAGGAGGATGAGCATGATTGCCTCAACTCCAGCTGCGTATCCTAACATTATCTCCATTGATGGAGATTGATGGTGATCACGAAGCTTTGTAAATGCGAAAATCTAGATCTGAATTGAAGTATGAATTTAGGGATTTTTCTGCCCTACCCTTCCTAGATTTCAATTGAAATTAGTATGGAGAAATTACTGCACTCACAAACTGAGAATTGCTTTATTTGAGTGCACCTTGCAAGTGTGTGTTGTATGATCGTAGAGTACAATTTGTAATGGGTATCCAACAATGGCATAAGTGAGAAGATAGTAGTGTGATGAAGATGGGGTATTTTGGTCATTGATCAAAATTAAAACTAGAACCGAACCCTTTAACTAAACACGTGTGTGGAGTTTTTTATAAACCACAAACACTCGTTTATAACCACATTCATTACCACAACCACGACCCTAACCACAACCACGACCCTAACTACAACCACAACCACAACAACGAATTCTACTTTTTTACTAAACACACTCGTGGTCTTCCACACCAAAACCTAAGTTTCCTTTTCGTTTAGCCGCCACGACGCTGGCCGCTGTCTGCTGCCCTCGCAACACCACCTCTGAACCAAAGCCATCGACGCCGTCTCTCGCGAAAGCCACCGGACTGGATCTACACCTCGCCGCCCTCGATCCCTGTCGGCATCCTCCTCGTCGAAAAAGATCTACACCCATCGCCTCGCATTTTTCCGGAATTGAAGCACACTGTTTTGTCGCCCTCGCCGCTGGAACTAGCCACCCAGACCACCACCGGTCACCACCTCGCCCCCTCACCTTCTTCTTGCTCGATCAGGAACTGTTGATTGGGATAGCCGCACCTGGAGCCACCACTAACCGCCATCCCTGTGCCGGGCTTCTCCAGATCTGTCGCCAATAATAGGCCGTTGAAGACCGCCAACCACTGGATTGCTCAACATCGGAATCGCAAGCCGTCGCCGCCCTTCGTTACCACCAAGAAAGAAAGAACAGTGGCCGCCGATTCCGCATCCGCCGAAGCCGGGACCGAGCCAGTTTGTGCCTCCAGACTACGCCGTCGTTCCTCCGTCGTTGTTGCCTCACCCTCGAGCCACCGCCGGAGTGAAATGGAGGCTGCCCCCGGCGCTGCCTGAGAAGATCCGAAAACCCTAGGAGGGGGTTGTTAATTTTGGTAAATTACAAAACTGGCCAATGTTTTCTGATAAAGATTAATTCCAAAATAAATTGATACCCCTGCTGGAAATAAAAAATGCTGATGTGACAGTTTTTTAAATAAATATGCTTATTTAATATGGTCCCCTACAAATCACGATGCTGTTAGGAAAGCAAATATACCTTCCTTGTAAACGTGATCCCAAAATCACAAAATTCCCCATTTCTGAAGACATAACCACCATTTCTACAGAGTTATTCGTTTACTGTCATAAACATTTTCTCTATTTTTTTTGTGATTACTGCCGATTTATTTCGTTTTGATGATCTGTTTCTTCAATCGTTACGGTTTTGTGATCATCAACATTCGGATTGTCAATCTGTAGATTCAATCGTTTGTTTTGAGCGATTTTTGGGACGAAGAACTCGATCTGTAGATCAAATCATTTTGAGAGATTTTTGTCCCGATCTGTGAGGCATGTACGTTCAATCGTTTAATTGGTGGCCAATTCGCACATTTGCTTTGCGTAATTTATGTATATTGTTAATATTATGTATTTCGTATATTTATATGTCGGTGATTTTTTATGTGCTGAGTGTTGGTAATGATGAAGGGAACGAACATAATTTTATGTCTGTATGTGTACATAAGTTTGTATATGTTTAAGTTTAAACCACTGTCGTTGAGAAGGTACTGTGATATGCCTGCGTATTTTATGTATCTGCTAATATTATGTAGTGGTTAAATTTATGTGGCGTTGATTTTTATGTGCTAAGTGTCAGAAATGATGAAGGTGACGAACATAATCTTATGTGTGTATGTGTACATAATTTCGGTTTATGTATTAACTTAAAATTATGTAGTTGTTAAATTTATGTGTTGTTGATTTTTATGTGCTGAGTGTCGGTAATGATGAAGGTGAGGAACATAAATGACTAATTTCAAAATTATGTACATAATCTTTTATGTACATAAGTTCGGTTTATGTATCTGCTTAAAATTATGTACATAATCTTTCATCACTGTTAATTCGAATACATAAATTTCACAAAAATGACTAATTTCAAAATTAAGTTCCATAACAGCCTAAAACATATTTGTTCTTCTTTGTGTGGTCGGATTCCAAAATCTAATCGAATATACATCACAAAATCATGCTTCATAACACCATACAATGCCGAGTAAATGAAATGACATGTAGTTATATATCAACAATGGCGGTTTTTAGTATCGATTTTAGGGAAAACGTTCATCAACTGTTTTCGGTTTGAACCAAAACCAAAGCCATTAAAATGGTATTTTGTTGAGAGAATTTGGAATACTTGCAAGGATTGATTGTTATTACACAAAGAATAGATCAGACAGGAGGTTGAAGACGGTCGAAGATCACGATTTGAAGATGGAGGTTGCGAATGAAAAATCTGACGATACAATGGAGGTTCCGAATGACGCTTAATTTTTGGGATGAAATGTTTAGTAAAGAAGACGAACCGCCGAAACCGTATCTTTATCAATCATGCTGTTGCCTTTTTTTGATTTTATTATCTTTAACTTTTAGGCAGTTATTATGCTACATTACTAATTTGCCCTTAAATAGCTACCTTATTAGCCATGATTTATAATTTCATTTAGCTTGATTTTTTGGAAGAAAAATAGAGGGGCCTATTTTGTATCATGGATACAAAAAGGGCCCTTCTACACCAATTTTCTCTATTATTATTGTTATTGTTATTATACTTTATCTCTTTATGGGTTTTCAAAAGTGTAATTAAAATTGTATGTTGACTTTATTTTTACCTTAGGGTTTAGATATGACTTTTGTTAGTAAGCGTGAGTTATGCTGAACTGCGTTTTCAAGAATCTAGATTTTGAACGATAAAGTTGTGTTTGAGATAGATAGAGATGGGCTTGAGATGCGATAAACAAAGTTGTGTTATTGATTATGACAACCAATGATGATTGAGATTGTGGTACAATGAGTTATGACTGATGATGTGAGTTGTGTTGAGAATAGGGTAATTGGTTATGTTACGCACTGACATTTACGCCTAGAAGGTAATTGGTTATGTTACCACTGACAGTTACGCCTCATGATGTCGGATTGCAACAAGTGACTTTACGAGATGTTGGACTAGGCTAATTGGTTAAGTGATGCACTGCCAGTTAAGCCTAGAGGGTAATTGGTTATGTGTTACGCACTGACAATTACGCCTCAAGAGATCCACTTGTGATAGACGGGTATATGAGATATTGGATTAGGCTAATTGGTTATGTTACGCAGTGATAGTTATACCTAGAGGGTAGTTGGCTATATTACGCGTTGGCAGTTACGCCTGAAGACACCAGATAGTAAGTGATTATTATGAGTGAGATATGTGTATAGTATGGACATAAAAGAATGACGTTGATGATTACAAAGATACGCCGGTTGGTAGGTATGCGCAGAGATAGGTATAGTCAACGGTGATGAGAGCTGTTGATGGATAAGGATAGGGTTATGATCAACGTGATCATGTCTTGTTTTATTTGTTGTTAAGTTTTTTGAGTTACTATATATTTATATTGTACATTGTTGTTTAGCTTGTTTGTTCTTTTGTTCAATATTTTTCACTTATTGGTTGATACTTTCTGCTTTTATATATATACCTACATATTATTTATTAATATTGATGGAATATTTTTCGTGTCCCTTACATGATACATATGAATTTGATATGATTCCGGAGCTTAGACTCCATTCTTGGAAAGTTAGCTAATGGTTCATCTGTTGTTGTTTTTAGGACCTTGTTCAGGTAATTGACTTGTCTTGGAGACTATCTTTCGGGAGATGAGGTACAACCGGACTCACGTGTGCCTTAGGATTCTGGGAAGGTGGTAGTGTCTTTGTCCGAGTTTCGGGTTGTTGAGTTTTGAGTCGTGGGGTTGGTTGCCTTATATTTCTTTTTGTACGGTTTCAAGTTAGCACTATTTAATTTGTTTTGAGAATACCGGTTGGATATTTTGTTTTATATTTGTCGTGCTCTTGTTGGAAGGTCCAAAATTTAAATTGTTGCCACACTAATTTTAGTGGATCCATGGTGTGGTCCACATCCTAATGACACATCGGATTTCAAATCCGGGGTGTTACAAGAATCACCAATGAATTTTACCCCACATATATATATACACACATATATAGTTACATGAGTGCAATCTTTTTAGTATGATAATATCAAAGTCTGCCAATGAATTACGGAGGTGGTGTAAATATTAAAATATTAAATTAATTTATAAAAAATAAATTAAAACCCTAATTTTTATCATTTATCAAATATGTAAAGCTACTAAATTAATCATATAACAGCATATTATGTTAGCTTGTTCTACGTAAGTTTGACGTGTTGTCCTCATGTTGGTTTCACTTGTTGCGTAGATAATAAATGCGCAAAATCGATTCAAAAATATATAAACCTTCCACATAATCTTGATTTTAAATGACATAAATTTTGGTGCTTTAGATAAAAGTGTAATGAAACTTTTATAAATATTTTTAGAAGTCTTATTTTAAATTGTTAATATTTAAAAAATCTATTAACAAAATAAAATTTTAATACCATCTACAAGTTATGATATTGCTTGAATTAATAGAAAAGATACTCAATGTTTATGAATTTTAAGAAATATTATAAATTCCTTGCACGACATAAACATTTAACTTAAAAAATTGATATCTTATAACTATAAGCATAAAATGGCTTGTTCTATAAATAATTTAATACTTGTATTTACCTAATTATATCTACTAGAATAAAATGACTTTTTTCTATAAACCAAATCAGTAATTTGTAAAAAAAAAAATTTGTATAGAAACTTCATCTTAGTTATATATAAATATATTAATATTTTATATATAACTAAGACCATCCACAATGGTTGGTTTTTAAACCCCATTTCTTAACGTTCTCTTTCCGCCACGTCAGCATATAAAACTCTATCTACTTTTTCTCCACATCCATGGTTTCTTAACTCTCATTTCTTAACTTCATATTTATTTACACAAACATATTTATATACTTTTAAAATTTTGATACTATTAATTTTATTTTCAAAAATTATATAAAAAATGTATAAACAGTGAGTTTTTCAATAAATACTTTATTAAAAATTAAAAACATACAAAGATGTTAAAATAACAATTACAAAATTAAGATGCAAAACATAAAAATACAAATACACCAAAATATTAATTTTTATGTATAATATACTAATTTCATGTCTCAAAGTTATTAAATTTATTATAAATATTAAATATCATCATTAATTAATACATTACTCATACTAACTATTTTTAGTTAAAATTATTATATATTTTAAATATAACTAAAATTAACTTTTCCATGTATGCCTTCTAATATATTAGTTTTATATTACTTCTTTTTAATATAAAAAAAATATTTTAAACATATTCAATATTATACTCTATGGATAGAGAAAAATAAATTATAAATATTGAAAACATAAAACTTATCAAAATATATTTATATTAATCATAATAATTAATTAATTACAAACCAACACTATACAAAAACAAAAAAAATAAGATTAATATATGGTTGACACATGGACCAATAAAAACCCATAGAAATTTCTCTCTCTTGGTATCTAAGTTAGATATCTCAGGAAAGTTTTGGCTTGCTTTTGTTAAATATTTAATATAAACAATTGTTAAAAACCTCCATTGTGGAAGGTCTAAGGTGAGATAGGAAGAGTACAAAATCGAAGAAGAGAAGAGTACAAAATCAAAGAAGCTTCTATACAAATTTTTTTTACCCTTTAGTTGGAAAGCAAAACTTTGGGAGTACAAACTTCACCTTAGTTATATATAAATTTTTTTTACCCTCCCAGAAGTACAAGCTCATCAGCTCCCCGATGTCTCCATAGAATCGAAGAAGAGAAGAGTACAAAATCGAAGAAGAAGAAGATAGGAAGAAGATAGATCGACACCTGTATTTCTTAAGCAACAAAGGGCAAAAGAGCAAACCTTGAATTTTCTGGGAGGGTATTTCGAGAATTATAAAACCCAATTCTTCCATTAGCTTCTATAAGATTGCCATGGAGGGCTGATGAAAATGCCTATTTTTTCAACTTCAATAAGCTCCTTCATCTTCATTCAGCTAGCCTTCCCAAACAGACCTTAAATACGTACAAACTGTACAGTGAAAGCTGAAGCAAGCTTAAGCTTCCATAAGCTTGCATAAATTGCTTCCCAAACGGCGCCTAAATGTGGGAGTTGCCCCAATAAATAGTCTATTTCCCATTTTACCCTTTAGTTGATTATTTACTTATTTTACCCTTAAATTTGGTGACAATTACGGTCCTACATTCCTTCCAAGTGTTTCTACTCAGTCTCTCCCAATGACACCTTTTGCCTGTTTGACACCATTTGTCTTGGCCGGTTCTTCTTCCTCTACAAACCTCTCCAAAATATGGTTCATCGATGAGGTTGAACGTCTTCTTCTTCCTCAGATTTCCAATCTCGATTTCTTCTTCTTCTTCCGAGGTTGTACGTCTTCTTCTTCCTCAGTTTTCTAATCTCGATTTCTTCTTCTTCCGAGGTTGAACGTCGTCTTCTTCCTCCTCAGTTTTCTAATCTCGATTTCTTCTTCTTTCTCTGTACGTTTCTACCTCGATTTCATTGTTGTTACTGGCACTGATGGCTTCTTAATAGTGCTAAAACCATGTTGAGGAGATTTGCAAACTAACTACAACCACCAGGCCCACCACAACACGAGACCTAAGAATCTCGATTTCTTCTTCTTCCTCGTTTTGTTCTTCGCTCAACATTTCAATCGGCCGTTTTCCGTGTAAGGAGTTTACAAGTATCGCTCAACATTTTTCTTCACTTGTCTTCTTTCTTCTTTCTTCTTCTAGTCGCTTATAGGGTTTTCGATCTATCATATACATCATGCAAATTCCAATTCATCGTCGCCATAGTCAATCGATTAACCCTAGGGGCATTGAGTTTCTTCTCTCTTAGATAATTGGTGGATTTGATTATTGAATTGCTTGTTTGAATCGAATGCCTCATTCCGAGCTATGGTGTGGTGGATGAGTTGGAATAATTGGTATAAGTCTTGTTCCTAATTTTACATGCATGGATTTTGAAGGCTCTTCTTCTTCTTAATCTCTCTCCACATCCCGCAATTACATTGAATTACTATAAATTTGTTGAATATTTGGTATTTTGTTGTTTTTTTTAATCGGGAATGAGTCTTTTGAAATTTGTGGTTTGATTATTATTCCGACATCCGCAAATTCCTGTTGTGCCCTCTTGGGTCATAGCTTCGTTTGCAGACAAAGTATCATAAATCTGGGTGTATCTGTTATTTTTCATGCAAGGAAATTATAAGTTTAAAATTTGCTAGTCTTTTGAGTTCTGAACCTGCAACCTTCACTGATACTCTATACATTTGATAATGGAACTCGATATAACTAAACTTTTGTATTACAATTCTAATTCTTAGTATTGTTTCAGGTCATTTTAGAAAGATACTCTAGAACTGATATGCCGGAGTTGAAAAGAAAAAGTGAGTTCTCTGCTTCTAACTTCAGTTAGTCTTCATAGATAAAACTTAGAAGTAAACTTAATACAAGTTCAACATCTGATTTATTATAATTTGGAAGTCATTGTTATTGTCCATAGTTGGAGATATGTTTGTTTGAGGTCAATCCTATGTCCCTCTGGAAATCGACTTCAGGCCAAGAAATCCCGTTTACTGTAATACGCTTTTGTGGGAGACTAAATTTAGTTTACCTAATAGATAATTTGGTATAAATCCTTTGTAGTTTTGATGTGGTTCTTGAAAAATGTGCACCTGTCTATTATGCATTTGAGAGGCAATTTTTTTTTTTGAAAGGTTATATATTATCAGAAAAGAATGTAGACGAGGTTCATACTAGAACAGAAAAAGGGGGCAAGAAGAAAGGGATTACAGGAGATGATTGCCTAAAATCTTGGCTCTGGAAATAGAACTAGGGGATCGATCGTGCCATTTGGCAGCAGCAAAATTCTTTGTGTTGGTGATGACTTTGTGAGCACAAGAGGATGGATGTGTGAATTTGTGGTTGAACGAGATCATTCCTAGCCGTCCAGATGTAACATCCAGAATTTTTATTCCGATCTTTGAGCGGTTTATCGACCTTCCCGCGTTAGCGGCTCAGTTTCCCCGCAGGCACGAGGTGCTGAGTAATGAAATTCTTCCCAAATCCCGTTCCGACCTTCCGTTTTCCGCCTTTTGCTTGTGGACCTTCCGGTTCTAGCACAATGGACAAGAGGTCAGTTGACCCCTTGTTTCCCTCTCCCTTTGTGAAACCATGTGACTATCCTCTCACTCCTCACTTTTCATTTCATGTTACTCTCTCTCACTCACTCCCCTCTTGGTGCCCTTTCCTCTACCTTCTCCTTGGAACTCTTGGCTTGTGATGTGCAGCAATGAAAAGCTTTGGATTCAGTTTGGGTAAGCTTTATCTCCTCCCTTCTCCCTTCTTTCCAGCTGCTACCTTCTTCTTCTTCTCCTCTTCTTATCCATTGCCATGGATGAAGCTCTAGAAGAGGGTTCTTGTTGAATCCTTTGCATGTGTGTGTTCTTGGCTCGATTAGGTCATGGGGGAGAGCCTATGTACCGTGGATGATGTTTGAAGAAGACCTAACAAGAAAAGGAGGCCATTGAAGATCAAGATCCACAGTCGAAGACGAAGAAGACGTTGTTTCTAGAGTTCTCCTGCGGGGCGGCATCAGGCGCCGCGGGGGCCTGACCTTCAGCACGCAGTCACACCTTTTGTTTCCGCGGCTACGTTTCTTCAACAGTAGGCTCTTCTTCTCCCTTCTTCTTCGTTCCTTCCTTAGTTGTGAGGTTGTTTCATGTTAGTATCATGACTAGGATGGACCTAGGGTAGTTGTGAATGTCACCTTGTGGTTGAGAACCTAGGAGCCCTTAAGGCTCGATGTAGTTGATGGCTTGGAGTATGTTGAGCATGATGGACCTTCTAGGATAGCTTGTTCCTTCTTGAATGTGGTTTAGGTTCTTGTGAGGGTGTAGGCTGTTGTGAGTTTCTTTTACATGTAGAGAGTGTTGTGAGTATCTTGGATCCTAGGATGCATTCCTAGCTTGAGGGTTAGGTGATCTTGCTTAGATCACTAGAGTGAAGTCTAAGATGATACGTCCCCGGATGGCATCGCCATCCGTGTTTCCGGCTAGAAGGACCCGCACATTTTAAGGATAGTTATTATTATTTCGGCTATTTAATAATAAGTCTTTTTATATTCGGAACTTTAATTCCGGAACTTAATTCCGTGAATTAAATTTCGACCTTTCATATTTGGAACTTAATTCCGACTTTAATTCCGTCATTTATGTTTGAACTCTTTGTATGACCTCCATCCACTATATAAGGATGACTTGACTCATTTGTAAAAGCATGTCTAAGTTGAATACTAAGTATTGAGAAGGAAAACCTTCTTACTTAGTTTAGGCATCACCTTCCTCTTCCACCATCTTAAAGTTCTTATCTTGGATCTAGTCTTTGATCCAAGACTCTCATACTCGAGGATCCTTAGGAAGGATCAAACGAACGCTTCCGCCACCCAAATTCTAAGTTTGATCCAATTCAAACGATCAAGAAGAAGTAGTTGAAGTTTCTCCTCGATCTAGATCATCCGTTTTTCTATCATTGGTATCAGAGCTCGGGATTGAGGTCAAGTTCATTACTTGTGTTCTTGATTGTTCTTCATAAAGTTTTTTTCTCTTCAGAGTTCTTGAAGATCTTCAAGTGTTCTTCGAAGATCTTCAACCGTTCTTCAGTGTTCTTCGAAGATATTCAAGTGTTCTTCGAAGTTCTTCATTGTTCTTCAAGTGTTCTTCATCGTTCATCATGTTCTATGACGATGATGATCAGTTTGACTTGTATGGAGAATGGTTGCCGTCTCCCCATGAATTAAAGCTGAAGGCGGCCAAACAAACCTCCTAGAGGTACCGACGGAGACAATATTTTGAGGATGAAGAGTGGTTGCCTCCTCCGGACCCACCACCGCCGACTTATTCCATGGAAGGGCACCAACGGTATCCACACCAACAAGCTTATTTGGAGGATACCTATAGCGCCCCAAGACGGCGTGCTAATCATGAACACGTTGTCAACTTTGTTCCCCAACGGCGTGCTAATCATGAACACGTTGTCAACTTTGTTCCCCAACGGCGTGCTCAAGTTGATGACATTGCCCCCAAAGATGACTATGTTGTGCTCAAGGAAACAAATGATGCTCTAAAGCGTGAGATTCAAATTTTGAAGGCACAACTTCTTGCCCACACGACGTCCACGCAACAAGAAGAACCTCAAGCGATTTCACAACCACGGTGTGAGTTGGTGGTCCAATCGTTGTGTGACAAATTTGAAGCCGAGGAAGATGTCATCATTCAAACTTGTGCCCCGGTTATTCCAATTCATTTGGTCAATCCGTTACATGGAAAGTTCTTTGAAGATGACAAAGACGAGGCCATTTTTGAGAGTGAAAAAGAAGTCAACCCCGACAACGGAACCATTTCGTTGATGGAAAATCATTTACTTGTGTCGGCCGAGTCGAGGTTTGTCTTTACTATGCCCACTCACTTACCTCCCGGCTTGCCGTTCTATCTTTTCAGCATGGCCTCAACGTTCCCCATCAAGGTTCTTGACGGCATGATAGACAAATTCCACAGCACCGCCACCTTGAGGGATAACATATTCAACAAACGCCGCAAAGCCACAATGTTGAAGGACTACAAGTCCAAGCTGCCCGACAATGTGCATTCAGTATTGATTTTTAAGGGTCTTGTTCCTCAAGTGACTCCTTTCTTTTTTGACGGTGAAACGAGGACGTTTCAAATTTAAGAGGAGGAGAATAATACGCCCCCGGATGACATCACCATCCGTGTTTCCGGCTAGAAGGACCCGCACATTTTGAAGACAATTATTATTATTTCGACTATTTAATAATAAGTCTTTTTATATTCGGAACTTTAATTCCGGAACTTAATTTCGTGAATTAAATTCCGACCTTTCATATTTTAAGCTTTTCATATTCGGAACTTAATTCCGACTTTAATTTCGTCATTTATGTTTGAACTCTTTGTATGGCCTCCATCCACTATATAATGATGACTTGACTGATTTGTAAAAGCATGTCTAAGTTGAATACTAAGTATTGAGAAGGAAAACCCTCTTACTTAGTTTAGGCATCACCTTCCTCTTCCACCATCTTAAAGTTCTTATCTTGGATCTAGTCTTTGATCCAAGACTCTCATACTCGAGGATCCTTTGGAAGGATCAAACAAACGCTTCCGCCACCCAAATTCTAAGTTTGATCCAATTCGAACGATCAAGAAGAAGCAGTTGAAGTTTCTCCTCGATCTAGATCATCCGTTTTTCTATCATAAGACTTCTTGAGCGTGAGCATGTGTTGATACGTGTATTCTTGTGTGAGCAGGTTGTGTGCTTCCTCTCTAAGGAAGTGAGAGTGTTGTGAGCTGAGTGTGGAGATAAGGTAAGTATCCGGACTTACTTAGCTCGTATTCTTCGTATTAGCATTGATGTGTGTTTGGTGGTGTGTGTTTATTGTTTAAGTTATAACAAAGAAACCGGAATTAGGGTTACCGACCTTTATAGTTTTTTGGCCCAAGTGTATGATAACGGGCGGTGACATCACTACCTGGCTCTTGCGAGAGCTAGGGGGTTCTCGGCGACTGGCCCGTGCTAGTTAGACGGTCGGAGGCATCCAAACCGTTCCATTGCTGGAAGAAGGGACCAAGGCGAGTTTCGGGAGATTCTCGTGTCACAAAAGAAGTTGAATTAGAACGGGATATGACTTAATAATAATAAATATAATAAACAAGATTGATGTGATTTTAAGTATGTTGTGTTTATGATGATTTACTTGTGTTTGTGCCTTTCCCATTAATTCTAATGCTTCGAATATGAGCTAACGGTTTTATACCGATTGTTGTAGATGGCCTTGCAGGTTAGGAATGCGGCCGAGAGATCCGGAAGAGTGGGTAGCCGGGGTCCGTACATTTTAGGAAGAATTTATGAGTTGGAGTTGAGTGGTGTTTTGTCCTTCGGTTATTGCGCTTTGTATGCCGCGTGTTTGGCGTTTGGTTTTGAGTTGTATCTCGGCTGAAGTTTGTTGTTGCATTCTTTCGGGTTTTCTTTCATTTGCATTAAAAAATGATTTACGGGTTTGCCTTTATTTGTACCATGTTGGAAAGGTCTGGTGAAATTATTGTCAATCTAAGGGTCGGGACCCATTGTGAGGTCTCGCCCGTAGCATTCCCGAGTCCCGCGGATTCGGGGCGTTACAAAGTGGTATCAGAGCCCTAGGTTGACAACAATGGCACTCGCAATCTTCTAAAGGCCGAATAAGGAATAAACAGAACCCCACGAGTTCTGAGTTTTCGTTTTTAAAATCACATACATGAGTCGGGGTAGAATGTACGGACCACCACTCCTTCCGTTGATCTCGGCAACTTAGTTTATTGGATTTTGATATGTATACATATGTACATATATAGATATGGATATGAGGTTTGTAGTTATGTATGATGGAATTGATGTGTATCTTTGTGGATTGTAGTTGCATGATGGACATGATTTATGTGTATAGTTGTATATGTGGACGATTATATGTTTTAGACTTTGTATTGATATGATGGCATGTCAAAAGTTTTACATTGGTAGAGATATGGACTTAGGACTTATATAGTTATGTATATGTAGTCTTATTCATATAGTAGTATATGGACCTATGGGACCTTGGAGCTAAGATGATGATACGATATCATCACCTTTAAGACGATGATGTGGCTTATGATGACGTTCATATGTGGAGGAGTACGCTCAAGTATCGAGTTGGGCATTTCGTGCTAACGAACACAATGCCGTTCTCGAATTCCTTCTAAAGGATGTCGAAGAGGAGGATTGGAGACGACGCAAATGAAGGACAACCAAGCAAAAAGAATAACAACCAAGCAAAAGAAGAACACGAGACAACTTAAAAGAGTAACATGAAGATGTGGAAGTGGTTACCAAAGAAGGCGCGAATGGAAAGATAGCAAGACCAATGGAGATAACGTATATAAGTTCCTCAAGAAAACGCGTGGACCACTAAATATGCGAGTCAAGGAGGAGATGGGTGCACTCCCACAATGTTAGAGACGACGTCCCAGTGCGAGAAGTAAAGCTTCTTTTAGACGTGATAACACGATTTATGACTTAGGATTAGACACTCATTTAGATAGATTTTTCACTCATTCATGCATGGTTTAGCACTAGTTCACGACGTTTGTACTCAATTCACGTATTTTGTTGAGATAGACGTCTACACGGACTTTTGCATTGCTTTGTAGGTATTTTGGGAGATTTAGGAGCTTAATCGATACGTTTGAGGATCGTTCATCAAGATGACACACCCTCGGACTCATTAGGATGCAAGCTAGAGGCTAAGGAGGACTCATGGAACCTTGTCAACACAAGCCATGCACCAAATCGAAGCTTAATGATCCAAGGCAAAGCTGAAGCACCAAACCACGGTTACTGGTACTTCCACAACCGTGGAAACCAACCGTGGTTTTTGCCAGACGGTTGTGACAGCTGTGCCACGATCTCAAGGCTCACTCTAGCAAGATTGTAGTATAAAAGTGGTCCTGCAAGGCTGAGAGAGGAGATCCACTACACACCTTCCAATCCTCAATCCCCTATCATCCAATCAATTCCACATTCTCTCCCACACTCTCAACAAGAAGATTTTCTCAAGAGGAGAGCTACCATTGGAGGAGGAAAAAGCTCCATTGGAGAAGAAGAGAAGAACACACCATTGCTAGGCTTTGATAAGTTTTGTAGTGAAGATTATCGGAATCGTTTTCTAGGGTTGTAAGAATCGATTAAACCTTCTTTTGAAGGGTTGTGAGTCTTTCTAATCTCATTTTCAGCTTGGTTTTACTTGCTTCACTTGTTCATCTCTTTATCTTCATTATCTTGCAAATGGAAGCCATGATTCTATGTTTGATGATTGAGATTGTTATGATGTATGTTATAGGCTAAATAGATGCGATTCTAGGGTAAGGAAAAGAGGGTTATGGCTAGGACTATGATATGATGGACTTAGATTCGCCCTTGGATGATTCGTTCACTTGGATAGAGCCACTGTTGGAGTCCACGCTTTGTTCTTGCCAGTCCACGGCCATGGAAGTGGTAGAACAACCCGTGGTTTGCCTGGTTCGTTTAGTTTGATGGATCTAAGTTCTATAATGTTAGAATGTTGAAATGCTAGTGTTTGTTGAGTTAAATCTATCCTAGGTTGACCTAGTGTTAGCAACTAAGTGTTAGAAGAGACTTACCCGGTGATTCTCACTCTTAGATTTCAAAGATGACAAACTCTAGGTAGTGGTGAGCCTCATAAGCCGCCATTGGACTAAGTGTGCTAGGATAGTTGTTTAGGACTTACCCTTCCGAGACTTACCCGGTGAGGATAGGTTAGATTCCTAGGTAACAATCCGGTTTGTGTAGAATTCCATTCCTTAGGCTCTTTGAGACTTACCCGGTGATGAGGCCTTAGGTACGGACTAGTGGACCATGAGACCTACCTGGTGATTGATCCCAATCTAGAAACACTAACTCCCAACATATCATAGTTAATCCAAGGAATGTTTAGATAGCTTGAGTCCTATGCCATAATCGGAATTTCCAACCCCTAGAATCCGCTTTTCTCTCTTTGATCTCATATCTCGTGTTGGCTTGTTTGTTTGTGTTGATTTGTTAGCTTAGTTGATTGTTTATCTCGCATGATTTGTGATCCTTGATTGATCACCTAAAAAGCAACCAAAAACATTGAGATTTTCATTTCTTTATTTCTTTCTCTTTTCTTAAGCTTAGATCTTCACTAAACTTAATCACTAATCGAATCAATCTCACCTCAGTCTTTGTGTTCGACCTCGGAATACCATCCCTACTACAAACGTCCCGTACACTGCGGGTTTGCTAGGAGTTAGGAGAAATATAACGAGTTTATAAATTGTAAGACTTTTGCGCATCTATTCCTAGACGTGACAAGTTTTTGGCGCCGTTGCCGGGGACTAGGTCTAGATTGAATCATTTTGTGATTGTTTATAGTGCAGGTCTTTCTTGTTGCTTTTGATCTATTTTTGGTTTGTGTCTTTGCTTTTCAGGACATTTCTCACTCTTTAGGTGTATGCGAAGATCTCGTGGCAAGGATTTAGCTCCATTCGATCCCGAACCGGAGAAAACCCTTAGATCTAGATCCAAGAGCATTAGAAAGGGAAAAGAGATGGCCAGAAGAGATCTCCAAGCTGAGTTGGATGAGGCTTTAGAGCAAATTAGGATAAGAGATGAAGCTTTGGAGAATGAAAGGAGACTTGCCAATGAGAGGCAAGAGGCAACTAGGAGGGAGATTGAGGAGATTAGGCAAGCTCTTGTGCAAAGAGAGCTTAACCGTCAACAACCTCCTCCACCTCCACCACAACCGCAGCCGGCGGCGGTTAATATTCGGGTTGTGCCCATTGCTATTGAAGAACCACAAACATTGGGGCAACGTATGGATCCGGCACAAAGAGCACACCGTCCGGGTGTGAACTTAGGAGATCCCGCATCCCATGATTACGAGCTCCGCCCTCAAGTTGTACAAATGATCCGGCATAATCAATTTGGAGGGATGGAAGGAGAGTCTCCTCATCAACACTTGATGAACTATGAGATCTTGATGGAGACTCTTAGACCGCCTAGATTGGAGAGTAACAACCATAAGCTTAGGACTTTTTCCTTCTCTCTTAAGGATAACGCCTTGGCTTGGTATCAATCTATTCTACAAGGGCGAGTTGGTACTTGGGAGGAAATGACAACCGAGTTTTTGACTAAGTTCTTCCCACCTTCCAAGACTACCGAATTAAGAGGGAAGAGTAATGCCTTCGTGATGAAGGATAGAGAGAGTTTGTTCAAGTCTTGGGAGAGGTTCAAAGACCTTCTCCTAAATTGTCCACACCATGGTATACCGAAAATTGAGCTATTGGAGATCTACTTCAAAGGACTTGATGAAGATAGCCAATTCAAGCTCCAATCTCTTTCCGGTGGGACTTTCATGGAAAAGCATGTGGATGAAGCTTGGGAGTTTGTAGAGAAACAAGCTCTGGTGATTGAGAAATACTCCCATAGGAAGAGTGAAGGGAGAAAGGCGGGAGCATATGAGGTGAGTGAAGTCACCATGAGCAATTTCAAGCTTGACGCCATCAACAACGAGCTTAAGTCTTTGAGGGAGTTGTATGCTACAACTTTGAAGAACCAAGCAACTCCTCAAGTGCTTCCACAAGCTAACTTATCTTCCAAGGAGGAGGATGTGAATTACATGGGAAGGGGCAATTACAACAACTATCAAGGCCCAAGGAACTTCAACAACAACCGGCAATTCAACAATTACCGGCCCAACCACAACCATCCCGGGTTTTCCTATTCTAACCCGGATGGTGCCTTGAACCCTCCCGCTTCCACAAGCGCAACTCCACCACCAAAGGCTTCACAAGAACCTCCACCCGGATTTACTCAACCTCCAAAGGATAGAACCGAGATGATGTTTGAGCAATTGCTTGGAAGGTTGAGTGGTCTTGAGAGCACGGTGACTTCCATTTCTAAAGCTCAAAAGGTGTTGGAAGCACAAGTGTTCCAAAAGGCGGGTGAAGCTCATAGAGATCCGGGAAAGCTTCCCGGAAGAACCGAAGACAACCCGAGAGGCCAAGTGTTGGCCATTACAAAAAGGAGTGGGTTGAGTATGAAGGATCCCTTGCCCAAGGAAAATGCTAGGGGAAAGCAAGTAGTGGTAGAAGAAGAGATATTGCAAGAAAAGGGAGGCAAGAGCAAGGATGATGGGCCAACTTATGTGGCACCGCCTCCATACAAGCCACCACTACCGTTCCCTCAATCACGAGCAAGAGCTCGCTTGGACAAACACTTTGGTAAATTCCTTGAACTTATGTCTAAATTGCATATTAACATTCCGTTCATGGATGCTATCTTAGGTATGCCGGCATATGGCAAGTTCTTGAAGGAAATACTCTCCAACAAAAGGAAGTTGGAGGAGTATGGGGAAGTAAGGATGACGAAGAGGTCCTCGGAATTGATTCAAACGATGAAAGAGGAAATGCCTCCTAAACTAAGAGATCCGGGATCCTTTTGTGTGCCAATCGGAGTGGGAGAAGTGAAGTATGAAGCCCTTTGTGATCTTGGGGCAAGTGTAAGCATCATACCGCTTGCACTTAGCAACAAGGTTGGGCTAGGAGAGCCAAAACCAGTCAAGATGACCCTCTACATGGCGGACCGTTCGATCACTCACCCGGTTGGGATCTTAGAAGACATTCCGGTGCAACTAGGGAAGTTCTATGTGCCGATTGATTTTGTTGTCTTGGACATCCCGGCGGATTATCCGGTTCCCATCATCTTGGGGAGACCTTTCCTAGCCACTTCCGGATGCTTGGTGGATTGTAAAAACGGAATTCTCTCCTTCAACATTGGAGAAGAGAACATCAAGTTCAAGCTATCCACAATGATGAGAGGGCCAACCCTTGATGAAGATGTATTCAACATAGTCGAGCAAGAGGAGTCTAGAGAAGTTGTGAGCTCGATTTTGATCAAGGACCCCTTGGAGAAGGTTCTTAGCTTAAGTTTGATGGAGGAAGGTGTTGAGGAGGCTTGCAATGAAGAAATCAAGGCCTTAGAAGCATTAGAAAAGGAGACAAGAGCTGAAATTGAAGACCACGAGGGTATGCTGAATTTCTGTAGGAACCACGGTCGTGGAAGGTGTTCCACGGCCGTAGAACTCTCTGGAAAGCTCCTAAGAGCAGGCTTAGCAAGGTCCACAGCCGTGGATGTGCCAGGATCCGTGGAGCCAACCGTGGTTTCCCCAGAAGCAGTCCTTGTTGCTGATCAAGCTTCAAGGAGCCTTGGAGAGCCTTCATTTGCTTTGGATTCATCTCAATCAACTTTATTTGGATCGTCTCCGCTCGATAAAGGTCCTCCTAAACTTGAACTCAAACCCCTTCCCTCTCATTTGAAGTATGCTTTTCTTGGTAATAATTCTACATATCCGGTGATTGTGAATGCATGCTTGAATGATGATGAACTTGCTAAGTTGTTGCATGAGCTAAGATTGCATAGGAAAGCCATTGGCTATACTATTGATGATTTAGTTGGCATAAAACCTTCTTTGTGCATGCATAAGACATTGATGGAAGTTAACCATAAACCCTCTATTGAACATCAAAGAAGATTGAATCCTATAATGAAAGAGGTAGTCAAGAAAGAGATCATTAAGTTGCTAGATGCGGGAATTATCTACCCTATTTCGGATAGTAAGTGGGTTAGTCCCGTTCATGTAGTTCCTAAGAAGGGTGGGATGACCGTAGTAACTAATGAGAACAATGAACTAATCCCAACTAGGACGGTTACGGGATGGAGGATGTGTATTGACTATAGGAAATTGAACATGGCCTCTAGGAAAGATCACTTCCCTCTCCCTTTCATTGACCAAATGCTAGAGAGGTTAGCTCAACATTCTCATTATTGCTATTTAGATGGCTATATCGGATTCTTCCAAATCCCTATCCACCCCGATGACCAAGAGAAAACCACATTTACATGTCCATGGGGAACTTTTGCATATAGAAGAATGCCATTTGGGTTGTGTAATGCACCCGCCACCTTCCAAAGGTGTATGATGGCTATATTTTCTGAGTACATTGAGAATATCATGGAAGTGTTTATGGATGATTTTTCTGTTTATGGATCTTCCTTTGATGATTGCCTAGCTAACTTGTCCTCAGTACTTAAAAGATGTGAGGAGACAAATCTTGTCTTGAATTGGGAAAAATGCCACTTCATGGTAAGTGAAGGTATTGTGTTGGGACACTTGGTGTCCAACCGTGGCATTGAGGTTGATAGGGCCAAGATTGAAACGATAGAGAAGTTGCCACCACCTACCTCGGTGAAAGGGGTAAGGAGTTTCTTAGGGCATGCCGGTTTCTACCGGAGGTTTATTAAAGAATTCTCTAAAATTTCTAAGCCTCTTACTAACCTACTAATGAAGGATGTTGAGTTTGTTTTCTCCAAAGATTGCCTTGAGGCTTTTTGTAGGTTGAAGAACGCTTTGATCTCCGCACCTATCATGCAACCTCCGGATTGGAGTTTACCGTTTGAGATCATGTGTGATGCAAGTGATGTAGCCGTTGGGGCTGTTTTGGGGCAAAGGAAAGATGGGCGCACACATGCCATTTATTATGCTAGCAAGACGCTAGATGACGCCCAACTCAATTATGCTACCACCGAGAAGGAGTTGCTAGCGGTTGTGTATGCATTTGAGAAGTTCCGCTCATATCTTGTTGGAGCGAAGGTCATAGTGTATACGGATCATGCTGAGATCCGTTATCTACTTACCAAGAAGGATGCCAAGCCTAGGTTGATTCGGTGGATCCTTCTTCTTCAAGAATTTGATTTGGAAATCCGGGACAAGAAGTGGTCCGAGAATTCTGTGGCGGATCACCTTAGTAGACTTTCACCGTTAGAGCTTGAAAGAGATGACATCCCGATTGATGACTCATTCCGGGATGAGCAATTGCAAATGGTGGAAGAATGCTTGTTCCAAGTGTCTAGAGGAAGTGAGCCATGGTATGCCGACATTGTGAACTATCTTGTATGTGAGGAAGTGCCTCCCGGTTTGTCATATGCCCAAAGGAAGAAGTTCTTCAAAGATGTGAGGCACTACTATTGGAGTGAACCACTTTTGTTCAAAAGAGGGCCGGATGGAGTATTTAGAAGATGCATACCGGAGGATGAGGTGGAGAGTGTGATCCTCCATTGTCACTCCTTGCCATGTGGAGGGCATGCTAGCTCACACAAGACATGTGCGAAGGTGTTGCAATCGGGCTTCTTTTGGCCAAATTTATTCAAGGATGTGCAAAGCTTTATGGTAGCTTGTGATGCTTGCCAAAGGACGGGCAACATCTCAAGGAGGAATGAGATGCCCTTGAACAACATACAAGAAGTGGAAATATTTGATGTGTGGGGTGTGGACTTCATGGGACCATTCCCTTCTTCATGTGGCAACCTCTACATCCTATTGGCGGTAGACTATATTTCGAGATGAGTGGAGGCAATCGCCTCTCCCACAAATGATGCCAAGGTTGTGGTGCGGTTCTTCAACCGAGTGATCTTCCCTAGGTTTGGAACACCAGGGTGATCATAAGTGATGGAGGGAAGCACTTCACTAATAGGAACTTTGGAGCACTTTTGGCTAAGTATGGGGTGACTCATAAGGTGGCAACACCTTACCATCCCCAAACTAGTGGCCAAGTGGAGATCTTCAACCGGGAGATAAAGGGAATTCTTGAGAAGACGGTCTCTAGGACGAGAAAAGATTGGGCTATGAAGCTCGATGATGCCTTGTGGGCATATAGAACCGCCTTCAAAACACCGATTGGCACCACTCCTTACAAGTTAGTCTATGGCAAGTCTTGCCACCTTCCGGTAGAGATGGAGCATAGAGCTTATTGGGCCATTAAGTGGCTAAATTTTGACCTCAAGGAGGCCGGTGAGAAGAGATTGCTTGACATGAATGCTCTTGAGGAGATCCGTTTGGATGCCTATGAGAATGCCCGGATCTACAAGGAAAGGACCAAACGGTGGCATGATAGGCGCCTCATCCCGAAGGAGTTGAGTGAAGGCGACCTTGTCCTTCTCTTCAACTCAAGGCTGCGGCTTTTCCCCGGAAAGCTAAAATCGAGATGGACCGGTCCTTATGTGGTGAAGAAGATCTTCCCCCATGGAGCTATTGAGATATGAGGGGAGCATTGTGGAGATTTCAAGGTGAATGGGCACCGGTTGAAGAAGTATATCCCGGGAGCTCCGGTGGATATGATTGCCCCACTTCACCTAGAATGAGACGCCCCCGAGTTTGGTCAAGCTAATGACCTTAAAGAAGCGCTTGATGGGAGGCAACCCATTGGTAACGTTTTCCCTTTTCGTTTTTGTTTTGTTTTGATTTTTCCGTTTTTGTGTGTTTGGTGTGCTAGAGTCTTGGTAGCATGGAAGCCTTGCATGACATGTGAATGAATCCCTCATCAATTATGGGTGGAGCGGACGCGGGATTTGGACGGCTAGCGGTGCCTAGCGCGGGTCCCGACGCCTTGATGAACACTTAGAGCTCTCTACCATTGTTGATAGGATCATCCACCATCAATCTACTTGAGTAATTCCAAATACCGAAGCAAACCATTTTTACATTGTGAGAACCCTTTTTCACTCTTCTTTACTTCATTTACACATTGGGGACAATATGTTTCTAAGTATGGGGTGGGGTTTGCATGATCCTTTGCATGATTAGCATCTAGGATAGTTTAATATCATCACATGTCTTGCATTGTATATACTCATTTCGAAAAAAAATCCAAAACATCAAAAAATTTAAAAATTTTTGTGCTTTCTAGGCTTGGATATGACTCTAATGATGAATCTTGTCATGTGAATTGGCTATGGATGGCCTTATGTGTTGAATTGATGAATTGCATATGTGGACTTGAAGTACTTATCTTGAATCCCATGAATGATTTGTGATCATGATGTTTGCCTAGAATGGATTGAGTATTGAAAGTCGAAATTACATGCTAGTTCTTGCACACCATCTAGGAATGAATGAGGCAATTCACCTTTCTCTACTTCTCATCTTGATCATGTTGTTTGAGCACCTCAATTGATATAAATTTGACCTCTTTTGACCCATCCGGAAATAGGAGCATGTTAGTGTGTTGATGTGTGTGAAAGGCAAGTGTGGGGTGAAGATGTTGATGAAAGAATGCTATGAATGAAGTGCTGAATTTGTTGTGAAAGTGTAGACAAAAATATAGGTTTGGGGACGTTGGTTTAAATGACGAGTAACACGGCACCATTCACATAATCGGGTGTTTGTGCCTTGCCAAAGTCAAATAAACCAATAGTCCTAACGAGATTTGGTATGTGTGCCCGGTGTGGATGCACCTCGAAAAATAGAAAAAGCCCGAGGACGGCTAATCACCAAGGTTTCGGCTTTTGTACACCAATGCCATTGTCTCAAAAATAAGTGAAAAAGAAAAGAAAACAAAGAGAAAAGATGGAGAAAACATACACTTGGGGGAAGTTGATCGAGGACAAAATTGTGGAGTTAGTTCCATTCCCGGATTAGCATCACAAAGCCTAGAAAAATCCCCACCTAATCACAACGTTTCTTGGCCTTTTATCTCACAAGCCCTTATGACCTATTTGCATGTGTGTAAGACTTAGTAATCTAGATTGGATATGCTCTTGATCATCTTGACTTCTTCATTTTTACATTTCATGCATGCTTTCGAGTTAAGTACAATCGTCTTTCCATGCCTTCACTTGTTTGATGCATGATTGCTTGTCCATTGCCATGAAACATGACTATGAAGGTGATCCAATATTAGAAGCACAACCCCAAAAAGATTTTGCCATTTTTCTGCATACATAAATCATGTCATCTCTTAGTCTATAATTGGGAATTTGCCCGGGGACGAGCAAACCTTAAGTATGGGGTATTTTTGATAACACGATTTATGACTTAGGATTAGACACTCATTTAGATAGATTTTTCACTCATTCATGCATGGTTTAGCACTTGTTCACGACGTTTGCACTCAATTCACGTATTTTGTCGAGATAGACGTCTACACGGACTTTTGCATTGCTTTGTAGGTATTTTGGGAAATTTAGGAGCTTAATCGATACGTTTGAGGATCGTTCATCAAGATGACACACCCTCGGACTCATTAGGATGCAAGCTAGAGGCTAAGGAGGACTCATGGAACCTTGTCAACACAAGCCATGCACCAAATTGAAGCTTAATGATCCAAGGCAAAGCTGAAGCACCAAACCACGGTTACTGGTACTTCCACGACCGTGGAAACCAACCGTGGTTTTTTCCAGACGGTTGTGACAGCTGTGCCACGATCTCATGGCTCACTCTAGCAAGGTTGTAGTATAAAAGTGGTCCTGCAAGGCTGAGAGAGGAGATCCACTACACACCTTCCAATCCTCAATCCCCTATCATCCAAACAATTCCACATTCTCTCCCACACTCTCAACAAGAAGATTTTCTCAAGAGGAGAGCTACCATTGGAGGAGGAAAAAGCTCCATTGGAGAAGAAGAGAAGAACACACCATTGCTAGGCTTTGATAAGTTTTGTAGTGAAGATTATCGGAATCGTTTTCTAGGGTTGTAAGAATCGATTAAACCTTCTTTTGAAGGGTTGTGAGTCTTTCTAATCTCATTTTCAGCTTGGTTTTACTTGCTTCACTTGTTCATCTCTTTATATTCATTATCTTGCAAATGGAAGCCATGATTCTATGTTTGATGATTGAGATTGTTATGATGTATGTTATAGGCTAAATAGATGCGATTCTAGGGTAAGGAAAAGAGGGTTATGGCTAGGACTATGATAGGATGGACTTAGATTCTCCCTTGGATGATTCGTTCACTTGGATAGAGCCACTGTTGGAGTCCACGCTTTGTTCTTGCCAGTCCACGGCCGTGGAAGTGGTAGAACAGCCCGTGGTTTGCCTGGTTCATTTAGTTTGATGGATCTAAGTTCTAGAATGTTAGAATGTTGAAATCCTAGTGTTTGTTGAGTTAAATCTATCCTAGGTTGACCTAGTGTTAGCAACTAAGTGTTAGAAGAGACTTACCCGGTGATTCTCACTCTTAGATTTCAAAGATGACAAACTCTAGGTAGTGGTGAGCCTCATAAGCCGCCATTGGACTAAGTGTGCTAGGATAGTTGTTTAGGACTTACCCTTCACAGACTTACCCGGTGAGGATAGGTTAGATTCCTAGGTAACAATCCGGTTTGTGTAGAATTCCATTCCTTAGGCTCTTTGAGACTTACCCGGTGATGAGGCCTTAGGTACAGACTAGTGGACCATGAGACCTACCCGGTGATTGCTCCCAATCTAGAAACACTAACTCCCAACATATCATAGTTAATCCAAGGAATGTTTAGATAGCTTAAGTCCTATGCCATAATCGGAATCCAACCCCTAGAATCCGCTTTCTCTCTTTGATCTCATATCTCGTGTTGGCTTGTTTGTTTGTGTTGATTTGTTAGCTTAGTTGATTGTTTATCTCGCATGATTTGTGATCCTTGATTGATCACCTAAAAACCAACCAAAAACATTGAGATTTTCATTTCTTTATTTCTTTCTCTTTTCTTAAGCTTAGATCTTCACTAAACTTAATCACTAATCGAATCAATCTCACCTCAGTCTTTGTGTTCGACCTCGGAATACCATCCCTACTACAAACGTCCCGTACCTGCGGGTTCACTAGGAGTTAGGAGAAATATAACGAGTTTATAAATTGTAAGACTTTTGCGCATCTATTCCTAGACGTGACAAGACGCTCCTAAGCTTTGGAGTCAAGTTGTGAAGAGTGAACGAACCGGTATGAAAGAGGTAGAATACCGTAAGTTAAGCTTACGAGGTACCGTCAAGTGAAGAGTTGTTACAAGAGTTTTGAGAAGAATGGTATGGCAAGGATTCACAAGGAGTTGACCGTTTTCCGGTATGATGATAAGACTAAGAGACGCCGAGGAGATACAATTATGAATAGACGTGATCCCGAGAAGCGGAGTGACGCAACAAGGAGCTTTAGTTGTGAAAGGACCTAAGACGACGACCAAGAGATACGCGAGCGGTTGCTGAGCTATGTTAGAGATTTTGGAGAAGACGCGCTTACAAGATGTCGTGAGGCGCGGCTTAGCTTATGAAGATGAGTTATACGAAACGTGAGGCCTAGAAGAGTATGATTACATTATGGAAAAGGAAGAAAGTATGGAACATGGAAGGAGCTAAAGGAGTGGATGTAGAATACCCCAAGGAGGGTAGCCATCATGAGAATAGTGACATAAAGTATTAAGAATTGGTAAGTTGTTGACCTAAGAGAAGTCAACCACTAGCTTATCGGTGTTGACCGAGAACGTGTAAAGTGCGGGTTACCATGGAAAAGTTGTAGACGGGAGGTATAACCTCAAGTGAAGACTACAAAGGAACAATAACAAAAGCTGGGAGTTTTCCCTATGGTTAGATGTCAATGGTAAGAAGTACATCAGTAGAATCGTGATTGTCTTGAGCAATATAATGTTAATTTATTTAAGCAAGTGACGGTAGTAGACCTTCCGCAGAGGGATGAAATGACCCTTTTTGCGACCTTTATAGGTCTCGAGATTCGACATATGGTGGAATGGAGTGGATTGGAACCTTTAAGTTGTAAGCATGATAAAGTGATCTAGTGGATCAGGAGGAAGTGAAGCTTTCCGAGTTGCTTTAAGCCAATGAGAAGATATGGAAAGAAGATGCATGTTATTTCGTTCTTATGAAACGAATGATAAGTTGTCGCGGACAAGAGATGAGTCAAAGGTTTCTTGACTCACCTGAAAGAGCCATGTGGCTATGGTATGAAATTAAGGATTGAGACTATAGCAACATTATAAGCTTAAAGCCTAAGACGGTAGTACGTAGGAATTCATGAGTTAGAAGTTAAGTGGTTTGAAATGGGAACATTTCTTCCGGTCTCCCCATTAGGGCATCCTGGTACGAGTTTTGAGGAAAGGTATGAGTCGGGAAGTTTCATACGAGTACAATGTTTTGTATGATCGTTTTGCAGTCGAGATGTCACCTGATATGGGTGGAGAAAGGAAAGTACTTAAGTAAGATGGCGTTTCGGGTCGGTATGGCCACTACAAGTTGTAGGAAGCCATTTGAGATCACAAGTGTGATTGGTGAGTTGGAGTTTATACAGATGAGTATCCATCGGTTTTCGGAATCGTGTTACGATGAAGTCGGCACTTGGGTTGTTTCAGGCGGCTCCAAGGTGGACCCTAACCTAAGAGTGTTATGATAGTTATGATGCATGAGTTGTGCTAATGATTATTATGATAGGATTTGACGATGCCTTGTTGTACTCTCATAATTGAGAGGAATGAACGTGACATGGGACGACAAGGATACCGGTTATGCAGGGTAAGAGGAAAACTAAGGTTATCTAGGCTGGTTGGGACGTCAGAGGCGACCTCTTAAGAAACATACCGGGTTGAGGATATCTAGTAGATCGGAGGAGAACGAGAAGATAGTACGGTAATACCTTCAAGGTACGTGGAGGAGATGTGAAGCTTATAAGTTGGCGGGTCATAACCGTCGATCTGCGGAATGACCATGACATTTTCTACCCTTCTGAAGAAGTCAAATAGATCATGGGATCCGAGACACATCCGTGGAGTTTTATTAGAAGCGGAAGAGGGAGTGACCTCTAGTCCGTTTCCTTTTGCACCAAAGTTGAGTTATGGGGACTTATGACATTGCGCATACATCCAAGCGGGGCTTGGGATGCGTATGAAGTGACCAGAGAGGTTTCGTGTGTACAAGGACAATTGTTGGTATGTAAGATGAATGACGGATTAAAGGTCAAAAGTTTGCCGCTTTAGGACGCAGGCTTATGGTGATGTTGGTTGGCTATGGAGTAACATGCCAGGCATGTCTGAACAATAAGAGTATGATGTGTGTACGTATACTCATTCAACAAGAGTTGAGTACCCCGCAGAGGCGATGGTTAGAGATGGTTAAGAACTTTAGTCGAAGATGGTCTTTGAATGGCTTTGAGAAGGATCCGGGATAGAAGGTTACGAGGAGAGACCCCATAGTTACCTTTATGGGTTGATGGTTTGTTAAGACCATGGTGTTGGTAAGAGATAGCCGGTTTATGACGTTCACAGTAGTGAGACGGGCTTAAGACCGAGGTGGCTAAGTACATAGCCTTATGTGAACTGCCATCCAAACGGGTTGAACACCATATGGCAAAGAAGAAGACTTCAACACCGCGAGTTAGGCAGTGGGAATGGTAAGATACCTCGAGAGAGATTAGTACCAGTTTGAGACCGTGTGACGGGTTTGGATCGTATGGACTGACCGACAAGGACGGCCTGTTTCACACCCCATTGGGAAACAAGGCCGATGAATCGGCTAAGTTGTGGAGTCTTCTATGTGATGGCAAGGTGACTTGAGTTACCAAGTATCGTTACCTCGGATCAAGATGAACGATTCATCTCGGGATTTATGGGCAGCGGGATCGTGCCCGCTTAGGGGCCCAGTGTCTTTATTGACAGTTTCTCGCTCTCAAAAGTATGGTCGGTAGAGAAGGCTTTCCAAGGCTTAAAGGATGTATTGGAAGCATCAGGGCTAGAGTGGGGACAAGTGTTGTCTGAACACTTTTTGGGATTGAGTTCGCGTGTTGTAATAGTTGAGATGTACCGTTGTGACGCCCTTTTTCGAGGCAAATCATGGACGGAAGTGCAGTACCTTATGATGTTGGAAATTGGTTCGCATATGTAACTATAGTCCTGAATAGATACGGGACGACCTCGCTCGAGTAACGGTGGTCCAAAGGCGGATGATAGACGATCTAAGCCGCAAGGAAGTATGTACGGACCTCCTGGGTTCGGATATGAGACGAGTCGAGTTAAGAGTATCACGGACGTGAGGCGTCATACGTGTTGTTCATTAGATGGGAGTTGGGTTCTCATATATCGGACCTTTTTGAAGATATTGATACGAGTTGGGAAGTGGTTTACCGGTTGGTATGGCCACTGAGAGTGGAGGATGTTCACCAGATTTTAGGTGTGACGGTCGATGGAAGACGTGTATGGCTCAAGATATGATATTAGTTGTGATGGTCTAGTGATAGACAAAGAGCCGAGGAGGCTATCGGGAGGACACGGTATAGTATCTTTGTCGGAGTTTTACGATCATCTAGTTACGTCGAGTTTGCCGCTGGGTTAGATATTGTGTGCATGTGTGATTTTATGTGTTTGGTACCCCGAGAAGGGATGTGTAGGATTGGTTAGGTTTTGTCTTTTATGCGGTAAGCGGTTCATACGAGTATGTGTGCATGCCTTGCGAGGTCTTTACGTGGCTACACGAGTGTGTGATGGTTATCGATTAGGGAGTTGCACATTACGGTTTTGAGTGGTTACCGAGTTTTTATACCGAGAGTTTTGCGTTAGCAAGTTTCGGGACGAAACTTGTTTTTAGGGGAATTAGTTCCTAAATCCCGTTCCGACCTTCCGTTTTCCTCCATTTTCTTGTGGACCTTCCGGTTCTAGGACAAGGGACAAGAGGTCAGCTGCCCCCTTGTTTCCCTCTCCCTTTGTGCAGCCTTGTGACCATCCTCTCACTCCTCACTTTTCATTTCACGTTACTCTCTCTCACACACTCCCCTCTTGGTGTCCTTTCCTCTACCTTCTCCTTTGAACTCTTGGCTTGTGATGTGCAACAATGGAAAGCTTTGGATTCAGTTTGGGTAAGCTTTATCTCCTCCCTTCTCCCTTCTTTCCAGCTGCTACCTTCTTCTTATTCTCCTCTTCTTCTCCATTGCCATGGATGAAACTCTAGAAGAGGGTTCTTGTTGAATCCTTTGCATGTGTGTGTTCTTGGCTCAATTAGGTCACGGGGGAGAGCCTATCTACCGTGGATGATGTTTGAAGAAGACCTAGCAAGAAAAGGAGGCCATTGAAGATCAAGATCCACAGTCGAAGACGAAGAAGACGTTGTTTCTGGAGTTCTTCCACGGGGGCGGGATCAGGCGCCGCGGGGGCGGCATCAGGGTTTTCAGGCGCCGCGGGGGCCGTGTCCTTCAGCGCACAGTCGCGCCTTTTGTTTCCGCGGTTGCGTTTCTTCAATAGTAGGCTCTTCTTCTCCCTTCTTCATCGTTCCTTCCTTAGTTGTGAGGTTGTTTCATATTAGTATCATGCCTAGGATGGACCTAGGGTAGCTGTGAATGCCACCTAGTGGTTGAGAACCTATGAGCGCTTAAGGCTCGATGTAGTTGATGGCTTGGAGTATCTTGAGCATGATGGACCTTCTAGGCTAGCTTGTTCCTTCTTGAATGTGGTTTAGGTTCTTGTGAGGGTATAGGCTGTTGTGAGTTTCTTTTACATGTAGAGAATGTTGTGAGTATCTTGGATCCTATGATGCATTCCTAGCTTAAGGGTTAGATGATCTTGCTTAGATCACTAGAGTGAAGTCTAAGACTTCTTAAGCGTGAGCATGTGTTGATACATGTATTCTTGTGTGAGCAGGTTGTGTACTTCCTCTCTAAGGAAGCGAGAGTGTTGTGAGTTGAGTGTGGCAATAAGGTAAGTATTCGGACTTACTTAGCTCGTATTCTTCGTATTAGCATTGATGTGTGTTTGGTGGTGTGTGTTTATTGTTTAAGTTATAACAAAGAAACCGGAATTAGGGTTACCGACCTTTATAGTTTTTTGGCCCAAGTGTATGATAACGGGCGGTGACATCACTGCCTGGCTCTTGCGAGAGCTAGGGGGTTCTCGGCGACTGGCCCGTGCTAGTTAGACGGTCGGAGGCATCCAAACCGTTCCATTGCTGGAAGAAGGGACCAAGGCGAGTTTCGGGAGATTCTCGTGTCACAAAAGAAGTTGAATTAGAACGGGATATGACTTAATAATAATAAATATAATAAACAAGATTGATGTGATTTTAAGTATGTTGTGTTTGTGATGATTTACTTGTGTTTGTGCCTTTCCCATTAATTCTAATGCTTCGAATATGAGCTAACGGTTTTATACTGATTGTTGTAGATGGTCTTGCAGGTTAGGAATGCGGCCGAGAGATTCGGAAGAGTGGGCAGCCGGGGTCCGTATATTTTAGGAAGAGTTTATGAGTTGGAGTTGAGTGGTGTTTTGTCCTTTGGTTATTGCGCTTTGTATGCCGCGTGTTTGGCGTTTGGTTCTGAGTTGTATCTCGGCTGAAGTTTGTGGTTGCCTTCTTTCGGGTTTTCTTATCATTTGCATTAAAAATGATTTATGGTTTTGCCTTTATTTGCGTCTTGTTGGAAAGGTTCGGTGAAATTGTTGTCAAGCTAAGGGTCGGAACCCATTGTAAGGTCTCGCCCGTAGCATTCCCGAGTCCTGCGGATTCGGGGCGTTACACAGACATAGTACATGTAGCTGGTGAGGGCGGCGATGAGTGTGTGAGAGATGAGGTCATTCTTGTGGCTTTTGAGGGTGCTGAGCCAGCTCCAGAGGTTTGTCCTGAGGGAGGTAGGAATTCGAATACGAAGCCAACGGGATAAAAGTTTCAAAACCATAGAGGAGTAGTTACAGTGTAGAAATAGGTGATCTTAATTTTCAGGTTGAAGCCCGTAGAGCTTGCAGACTTCAGAGTGGACTATGTTCCAAGAGAAGAGCTTGTTGAGAGTGGGAAGCCGTTTGTGACAAGCCAGCCAGGAGATAAAGCCGCACTTATGCGTCTTAAGACCATTCTAAATGGAGCCATGGGTGAAAGGAGGGTAAGGTGGTAGCGTCTTCCAAATGAGGTTGTGAGGAGCGGTGGTAGAGTAAGTTCCATTGGGTCTAGAAGCCGAGTTGAAGAATGTGATGCTATGTCCGGCGTCAGAGATCTCATTTTGGACCTTAAGGATAGAACACCATGTATGACTGTGTTTGTAGTTTGATGTATAGACCCAAATGGAGGAGCTTTTGAGAATGTTGTGACGAATCCAATCGGACCAAAGACTAGGGTACGTGTGGGTGTTATCAAGTTCGAAGATGAGCTTAGCAATGCAATCTTTGTTCCATGAAAGGACCTCCTTAAACCCAAGGCAACCTTCCTCCTTTGAAGAGCATACGGTCTTCGAGGCGATCAGGGCGCGGGGACTCGAGTCAGTTCCCGACCACAGAAAGGATATGAGAAGACCATTAATCTTGGTGATGACACAATGGGGGATCAGGAGGATAACACACCAAAAGTAGTTGATAGCCATAAGGATTGAATAGATGATTTGTGCTCTGCCGGCGTATGACAAATTCCTAGCACTCCAGTTATTGATTCTACATGTGATCTTGTTGATGAGGGGTTTGTAATCATTAGCGTTGAGGCGCTTACTGCCGATGGGGACGCCCAAATAAGTAAGAGGTAGAGATCCAGGGTAGAGGCCGATGGAGCTAGAAATGAGTTCAGGATCCTGAGGGAGCAGCCCACTAGTGAAGATAGTGGATTTAGCCTTGTTGAGATATAATCCGGAGTACTTGCCAAAGGATTGAACCGTGTTGATGAGGATGTCTATGGAAGTGAGAATACCCCTGCTAAAAAGCATTAGATCGTCAGCAAAGCATAAGTGAGTAATTCTAGGAGATCTGAACTTCGGATGGAGGTTAAAATCGGAATTAGAGGTATTTATGTGCAACATAGAGGATATAACTTATTTCCCGATAACAAAGAGGCCAGAAGAGATAGGACTTCCCTTTCTTAACCCCCTGGAGCCTTTGAAGAAACCATGGAGAGAGCCATTTAAGTTGATGGAGTACGTTGATGAGGTAATACAAGCTTTGATGAGGTGAATGAAGTGGTTCGGGAACCCATCCGGCCTAGACAATTGAGGATGAATTGGTGGTCAATCAAATCGAATGCCTTAGCAATGTCGATCTTGATGGAACTCCTAGAGGAGATGTGTCATCTAGAGTAGTTCTTAAGCAACTCGTTGCAAATGAGAATGTTGTGTTTTATGGAACGTCCCTTGATGAAAGCACCTTGATAGCTACCAATGATATACGGAAGAGTGGTGTTAAGGCGAGAAGCAAGAATCTTGGCGATTACTTTGTAGGTCGTGTTACAACAAGAGATGGGTATGAAGCCCGAGGGATTGATAGGGGATTATTTTTTGCAATCAAGGATATGGAGGTGTGATTGACTTGGTTAAGAAGCCGTCCCGTACCAAAAAATTCAGTGATGGCTTTGATGAAGGAGTCACCTGTGGTGTTCCAAGATTGTTTGAATAAGTAGGCGTTAAAGCCGTCAGGGCCGGGGGCCTTGCAAAATCCAATGCTAAAGAGGGTGTTTTTGATATCTTCGGGAGAGACATTACTACAAAGCTGGGGAATGAGATCGGGTGGTAGGTTTGGGAGGGGGCAATTGGGGAAAAGATTCTGCAGATTATGTTGGATAGTAGGGTTGAGGATTGTTGAGAAGTGGTCGACTAGAATAGTGGAGATCTTGGTAGGGTCATGGGTGTAACTTCTTGCAAGATTAGAGGGATCACTGAGTGTTTTGATGGAGTTAGTTGCCCGTCTGGAGATGATACTTTTGAAGAAAAACCTAGTGCATTGGTCACCATGTTTAATCCAAGAAGCCTTAGAGAGTTGGGCAATAGTATCTCGAAGCAAGGTAAGTGTTGAGTTGAGTTGAGCAGTGGTATCTCTTTCCTGGAGGAGCAGGTGAGGGTCAAGAGGAGAGTGTTGGAGATTGGTTTGTGTGGTGCGGAGAGAGGATTTGAGGGCTTCGATGGAAGAGTGGAGTATCTCAAGTTTGGTATTTGTGAACTTTTTCAGGGAGGGCTTGAGAATCTTGAGTTTTTGAATGAGGTTGAGCATGTGGTTTCCATAGTTGGTGCAAGTAGGTGTCGACCAATCGAGGGAGACCGTAGAAGTAAAGCTTTCATGGTTTGCCCAGGTGTTGTTAAAACGAAACTGGCGCTTGAGAGGTGTAGGCTTGGCTTCAAGGAATAGAAGTCCAGGGGAGTGATCCGAAATGAGGGGGTTATCGAAATGGGCTGAGGAATATGGAAAAGAGTTAGCCCAGTGTTGGTTGGTGATGATGCGGTCGAGTTTACACCAAATTCTGTTGGAAAGTTGCTTCTTGTTCCACGTAAACTTAGAACCATAATAGGAGTGGTCCGAGACGTGGTTAGTGGAGAGGTAGTCCGCCAACTCAGCGGTCGGTTGAGAAGAGGTTGAGGGGCAGGCATAGAATTTTTCATCAGGGCTTAGGATGGAGTTGAAGTCCCCCATGAGAAGCCAAGGGTTGTTTGTGGTAAGGAGGTTAATTGTAGTGAGGTAGTCCTAGAGGGGATCTCGTTGGTCCGGAAATTTTAGGGCATAGATGAAGGTGCAGTAGATGGGCGTGGATGGGTTTGAGTTGAGAGGTTGGGTAGGGGAAGTGATTTTGCAGTGGATAAGTTGGTCATTTGAGATGATAGGGGTAAGATGAAGAGCAGCCGGATTCCACCAAACCCAGATGCAACAGGTTTGATCCGGGAGGATATTTGAAGTATGCTTCCAACTTGGAATGAGAGAGGAGAGTTTTTCGATCTTCTTAGCAAGGAGCTTAGTTTCGATGATCACAATGATGTCAAGCTTGTGACGGTTGATAATATCATGGATATCCTTCTGCTTGTTTGGGTGGTTAAGCCCCCTAACGTAATAAGAACAAAGATTAAGATTCATTGGGAAATTTGGAGTGTGGGAGTAGCATCCTTGATGCTACCGTCGTTTGTGTTATGGTTAAGGGAGGGGGAGGGTTTGGGGAGGTCTCAAGGTTTGTAGGGAGTTGAGTGATGGTAGGAGGGTTTGAATTTGGATCAGGTTTTGGGTTGTAAGCCGGGGAGGTGGTGATGGGGTTCTGATCTTTGTTAGAATAAAAGGAGGGGTTGTTGCTTTCAAGATCTGAGGTCTAATTTGATGAGGTGATGTTGGTCAGAGTGGAGTTTAATTTGGGGTCATGAGTTGGGGTTTTAGGTTGTGGCGGGTGTGGTGTGGGTTTCTGGATGCGGATGAGGTCGTCAGGGGTGGGTTGTAATAGTTAGGATTTCCAAATTCTAATCAATGTTAATTAACTTAATCGTTTATAGTAATTGACATATAACTTGCGAAGATTGAGTAAGTAATGAGTATGAGTCCCACCGTTATGTTCCTGGGATAATTTTGGACGTTTGGGGAAATTTTCACTTTTTTTCCCGGGTAATTATTTCTACCTTCCGGTGTTATTTGGAGCATTTGGGAGCTCCAATTAATAAAAATGCAGTTGAGAGAAATGATCAGAAAATCGGATATGTCCTAGATATGAAATAACATGGAGAGACAAAACGGCCAAAAGAGTCGCTATTTCATTTCTTAGCGGTTAAGAATAGCTTAGGAATGCCGATTTTACGAGATAGTTATGGAATATTTATTCCGATAATATTCCGGATTTTATAATCCAGTTCTATAAAATTTGAAGACCGGAAATTATAACCACGTTTTTATTAATTAATTTAGATATATATAATATAATATTATTATATATATGTGTGTGAAAGCGGCTGTGCATCTGCCTGATTCTTCATCAATGTGTGAGAAAGTTATATATATATATATATATATATAAAAGGCGGCTAGTTTATGAATATCAAATACATATATATGCTAACTTATACATATAATTACATATCCATCTTCTTCAATTGCAAAGCTTCAAGCGAAGCAACTGACTGAAACCGAACGAAATATACGACCCATCTTTAATCCTTCACTAACCTTTCATTTTCGATCCATTTTCAAATCCGTTTGTACCAACGAGTCCCTTATCTTGTCCTGTACATCGTGGTACAAATCTATTTTACATTTGTTAGCTTTTTGGTAAAGCTTCCGTTTACCGCTATCGGAACGCCGACGGACCACCGCAAGTCATCAAACGTAAGGTTTCATATTGAGCTCTTACTCCCCGTATCGCCAGGAGTTCGTACCTTCTTCCGGATCGTATATCGGGTTAGTAACGAATAAGTTATGAATTTTATCGTTTTCCGTATTGCGGGTTAGTATATATTGACCTTAAGTTGGTTAAAATGGATAATTGGAAATTCCATTATGCTCGTTACATTATTCTGGTAATTATGGAAATTTTAGTTTGATGATGATATCATGAGTTGGATATATGCCCTGATGTGGCTTTAAGGTTTAGCATATTATTCGAGGTTATAGGATGTATATGATCCCTATAGATCCCTTTGGGTCTAGGTGTGACCCTTTGCTTGATAATAAATGTGACATCTCTTTATGCCTTGTCTATAGCCTGTGTTGTTCCTCCAGTATTTGAGGTGATCGAGTTGTGGTTGAGCTTTATACGAGGTTGAGGTAAGTCCGTAGGACTTACTTAGCTACCATCCTTATATTGGGTGTTTGCATGAGTGGTGTGTGCTTTATATTTTGCTATGATAGCATGAGTTGTCGTTTTTATCGACCTATGTTCTATTGACTGCCCCATTGCGTGGCTGTGATAACCTTTCCCTTTCATCCCGCCGTAGAGTCTGGGAGGTTCTTTGATGTCGGGCCAGACTAGTTTACAGGAAGGGCGCAATCCACTCCCATAGGGTACACGGATTGTGTGACCGATACTCGTACAACTGGACATTGCACTCAGAGGCGGGGATGTATCGGTCCTCGTGTCACATACTTTCATCTATCTATATATATACGGTTTTTGAGTGAATGGTTATTATATAAAGATAATGAATGGGTAAATGTGTGAGATCATGCTAATGTGCTTATCTTTCTATGATTGTGTTTGTGCTTATCCATTACTCCATATATGTTTGGTTAGCTAACGGTTTTATACCGTGTGGTAGATGTTTGCACGATAGGCGCTGCTAAGTGATCTGACAGGGTGACAGGCCGAGGACTCTCGTACATTAGGTGGTTGGTTTTGGGGTTGTTTATGTTTTCCCTCATGCGTGAGGATGATGTCTTGTTTACCTCCTGTGTGAGGATGTCGTTTCATACTCGGTTATGTTGTTGTTAACCTTTGGTTATACAGTTTATACGGTTTTATGTATTTGTTTTTATATCTCTCAGTGCCATGTTGTAAGGTCCAGTGAACTTATTGTCAGGCTAGGGTCAGGATCCATTGTGAGATCGTAGCCCAACGTGACATACCGAGTCCCGCGGAATCGGGGTGTTACATGGGTAGAATAAGTTCAAGGTTTGACGATGGGGGTGAAGATAGTCGGGATTTAAAGGGTCTGAATTGGGGGGGGGGGTCAGGTTTGGATAGGGTAGATCGACATCGGTGCCCAAAGAGGAGACATTTAGGGCAATGCTCTGGGAGCCAATCATAAGTGACTTTCTGCGAGATCGTTTCACCTTCCGAGCCGATGAAAGTAAGCTCCCGGAGAAGAGGTTTTGATGCCTGAATCTAAACGAGTATACTGGAGAAACCAAGCCTGTGCTGGTTGGCCGAACTCAAGTCAGTGAGGAGGGGGAAAACAAGTACATAACCAATTTTGGCAAGCATGGTAGGAGACCAGAAGCGATAGTCAAGCTCGTGAAGAGTAGCCCATATTAGATTCGAGGAGAGACTTGAGTAGTCGAGGGTCATTCCATGACTCCATCTTTTGAGGAGAAGGGAAGTAGATCCATTGACGATCTAGTGACTACCAAGCAGCACGGTATTGAGATCTTCTTCAGTGGCAAAGTGGAAGACGAAGACACTAGAGTCATTACGTAAAATTTTCGGGGGGATACGTTGTTCCAGGCAGCATGAACGTAGTTGAGAAGACGTTGGTATGCCAAAGGGCTGCCTAGAGGGAACCCGACTAGAGACAAGTGCCACTTGGAAACCGTGTATGAGACATCATCATTCGAGAAGTGGATGACGCCGTCATCGTTGGTAGGGAAAAAGGGGAGGGGCACGTGGTTCCATGCTTTAGCATTGATGAGTATGTTTCTGTACGTGACCTTTGAGCTTTCTGGGTTGGGAGAGTAGTGAATATCAGGGGCAATTGAAGGGTCAGCGGTTAAGAGAGCAAGGGTAACGGTGTGGGGGACAGTGGGCGAGGGGGGAGAATGGTTTGTGACTAAAGGGTTGGAAAGAGGGGGAACAGTAGCATGCAGAGGGGTGGAGGAGAGAGGGTGGCTACTGGGAACCTCCATGGGTGATTGTATAGGTGGAAGTTGTGGATTGGGGACCATAAGGACATCCAGAGGAGGATTAGAAGAGTCGGTAGGTGGGGTAGGGTCTTGGGTTATCGGAGGAGGGGTTGGCAGGTTAAGGAGAACAGATAAGGGTTCGTTCTGGGTGCCAGCAGCCATGTCAAGAGCTTTGGGGGAGTAAGGGAGGGGAGGAAAGAAAACCTTGGAAGAAATTTCCCGGTCTTTGGTCTCCAAGGTTTTGGTAAGTCTAATGTTGTTGGAGCGAATAATATCTTCAGGGACGATCTCGTAAGGACTCGGAGAGTCAGAGGAAGGAGTCGGCTTAGTTGGTTGCGCAAGGTGGATTTCCGAAAGCTTCACTGAGTTCTTCTTAGTGCGTTTTGATCCCATCGTGGAGCGCCAGGGAGGGTGAGGCTGTAGGGATGTTGGGGTGTGGTGTGGTGGGGGGGGAGGTATGGCTGGAGGGCCACACCGGGGAAGGAGTGAGGCTGGGGCCAAAACACCAGGGGTTAGGAAAAAAAAATTATTTGGATACTGATGCATCCGCCAAAAAATAAGGCTACAACGGTGAATTCATCATGTTAATCTTAGAATAATGAACAAACCTCCCAATATTCGAGAAATAGCTTAAAGTCATTCCGTTTCTCATCTATTATCGAGACTTGCTCACTGGACACTGGAAGCCGACTCCTTCCTATGAAGGTGTACATTGAACTTGCAGTAAGCTTAAACCATCCTATGAAGGTGGACTCGACGGTGAGGAGGTATATTTTACATATTGCAAGCTTTATTCAAATAGATATTTTCCCACTTTTGACACATAACCTTGATGATTATTGTTTGTGTTAAAGCCCATATGCATTTTGCTTTATCTCATTTAAGAACATATTTTTTTAGTTCCACATGTATCTATGCTTGATTAATTTTTTCTGCTAATGTTCGAGAAGCTAAAAAAGTTTCAGTTTTCTTATGTAATAGGCTGTTGGCCGCCTTACTTTTTCTGTCAGTTTAATTTATATTATGGAGTCCCATTATATAGTAAGGACATCCATCACTATTCTTTTGGGGGATTATGTGCACTGATTTAGTTATAGTGTCATTGTTTACTATGCTATTGATCCTGAGATCACACGTCTGTTACGCTAGAATGATGTTTAAGGTGACAAAGCTGACTTTTGTCAATAGGTGGCTGCAAGAATTTTGCAAGATACTGCTTTGGGGAGAAATTATGCTTCAGATGAGGTTAGTTTTGACATGATTATGCTTCATATAAGGTTAGTGGTTACACCATAATAAAATCTTTACTCCGTACCTTTTGATTTGGTTATGAACTTATGATCTTTTTGGTGTACAGTTAAACGGAGCCAAGAGATTGCGTGATGCTATAGTTCTTGGATTTCAGCCACAACAGATTTTTGGTAGGGATCTTAGCATACCTGAGTGGTATGAGAATGCTCAAACTGAACTCTGACTTCATTTTGGAACACCTAGAATTGCTGAAAATGGAGCAATCGAAGACATTGATAGTTCGTGATTACTAGCCTTCCTAGTAGCTTTGGTTCATTTGGTAACTTGAAATCGTATGTGTTCTTTTGGTATCATTTTTTCAGATACAATGAATACTTCGAGATTCTTCATGGAGATCCCCACGATCTTTAAGATACTAAAAGTTTCTTAAAGAGCTTGGCATAACTAGCACTTGTACTTTGGAAATTCATTGAGCAACAACAAATTCGTGAACAAAAGGCTAATGCGAAATTATTCAATTGGGAGGTTTATTAATTTTAAAATTAATTGTATTTTTTTGTATGATATAGCTTCATGGGAATATTACTTCCCCACGTAAGTGATTAAATATTTTTGGTTGATGCATTTAGAGGGATCTTCTCACTATGTGGACCTGTCTATTGTTTTTAAAAAAAATTGAACTATACTGTTCGCTCCAAACGGTGTGCGCAAGCTTTAAATTTATAACCCTAGACGAAAGCTTAAAACAAGGATGCGAACCCGCAGTGTACGGGTCAATCGTAGTAAAAAGCAAGGAATTCCAGGGGTCGATCACAGGGACTTAGTGAAACAAAGTCGATAACGGTAACTTCGTAAATACTAACCACAAAAGCGATTAAAACAATCAAGGATGATAAAAAGTCAATTAAGGAAGTATGCAATTCTAGGGATTAAAGAATCTAGTTGTGGTTCCAACTCAAGATCTCAAGATAAGCGGACAAAGCTGAGATTTTTGCATAGGGAAGGTGTTACTAAAGTGGAATAGATCACCGGGTAAGTCTCACTACTCACTAATCCTAAACCGTAACTCCTATTACCGGGTAAGTCTCAAGGAATTAAGATAAAGAACTATAACCTCAAACTAACACACCATCTAAGGGAATAGAATCAACCTTTACCGGGTAAGTCTCAGGCTAACTCACAAAGATGGGATGAAAGCACACTCAAACCCCAATAAAAGATAAACCTTTATTACCTACACTTATGATCTTAGGTAAACAAACAAAGGAATTACCGGGTAAGTCTCATCCTAAGCTTGCATTGAACTAGGAAAGGTGTAATAAGAATAGGATTTGGCAAACTCTAACACTTAACTCTCAGTTTCGGATCAGATAAGTCACCTCGGTCAGAAGAATTCCACCACGGCCGAGATGTTCATCGATTGAGCGAGATGCTTAGGGTTAAGGTAAAGACTCGAACTTTCAGGGTCCTACTGTGATTAAGATTATTCTATCATCGTTTTTCCCACAACTTTCAGCCAATCACCCTAGAATCACACAAAGAGATTAGCCACTCATCATCATGAAAGTAATAATCAAATATATGGGAAGAAAGTGAATATTTGAACAAGAAGAATTTAATGAAAAGACTTAAATAACTGAATCAAATATTACAACAAAAGCGTTCCTTGGATAGAAATCCAACAAGACAATGACAAAGAAGGGAATCTAAGATGATCTTACAAAAACCCTTCAAAAGCTATAAAAGCTATAGACTTTCTTCCTTCAACCTTCAAAAAGGTTCTTCAAATCTCCCAACTGGAGTATGGCTGCTGCGGTGTATAAAACACAATCGGTAGTATAGCATGATATGGATTCGTGGAAAATCCAACCCTTTTTATAGGAAAATTACTCTCCAAAGATAAGATATCTTAGAAAGATCTCTTCCCATAAAAATAGGTAAAATATATGATCTAGTATATCTTCTTCCTTCCAAGAGCCAAGTCCAAAAATATAAGATCTCTTTCCAAAAATAAAAGATCTCAGCCAAGAATAAAATATTCCCGCCGCGTTCCAGGTGTTCGCCTCGGTCGAGTCAACTCCTCTGGATCACCTCGGTCGAGGTGACTCTGTAGTCAACCGAGGTGAATCACAACTGAATGTGAAATCTCTCAAATCTGGTCCAAAGTAAATCCTTAATCCATGGCTATGCTTCCTGGATGTAGCTCCAATGACTTCTTTGCTCCTTTTGCTCCTTTTTAGTCCAAAATGTGCCATTTTACCTACGATTACAGCAAAACTAGGTGTAGACCTCGATTCCCACAAAGGTAGATGAAACGACAATATAATCACATAATATACATACAAACATGCAGATTATTGAAGATAAAACGTCTAAACAGGCTCCAAAATATAGACTATAATTCATGCTATCAAAATACCCCATACTTAGCCCTTGCTTGTCCCCAAGCAAGTTTCAAGCATAAAATACAAGATAGAATGGATTATAAGTCATAAAGATCAATGAAAAAGTCTTTCAAAAACATTTTATGGTGTGCTACAATCATAGATCACTCTAAGAGAATACTTCATGGAACTTAAAATCAAAATATGCTCAAAACATTTTATAAATATAAGAAAGTTGTTCATCTTTGCATAAAATTATAGAATGCATAATAAATCATAATCATCGAAATTAATCACGTATAATCCAGTTTAAACCACTAAGTCAATCAACAAGCTCGAGGTCTCAAGGGCTTTTCAAATGAAAGGTTAAAGAAACGTGTGAGGATGCGATGTGTATAAGGAATGTGGTGCTAGAATCCGGGAAAAGGGATCTTCACTTCACTTTACTTTGCTTTGAACTTCACATCTTCCACAATAAGCTTTGCTTATTTACTTTTTTACTTTACTTTTTGGGATGCATGGACAGAGGTGCACAATAACCGAAGCCTAGGAAATCAGCAATCATCAATTTCTCGAGATGCCTCAAACCCTTGATGCACATACCATGACCCGTTAGGAATATCGCTCAATCCGACTTTGGAAAGACACAAACACCCGGCTATGTGAATGGTGCCAAGTTACTCATCATCATGATTGACTTCCCCAAACCTATATGTTTCTTTCTAACTTTCAACCAATTTCTCAACTTTTACTTCACTTGCTTTCACCACTTTGCTTGCTTCCTAATTCCCGGATAGGTAAAGGGAGGCAAAAATGTATATGAGGGGCTAAGCATGATCAAGAAGAAGAAGAGAAGAGAATGAATTGCCTTGGTCTTTCCAGGAAGAAAGTGAGAGAACTCATCATGTGGTGTCAACCTTCAAATTCAACATAATTTGGATAAAAACAAAGTATTAAACATGCCACAAATTTCAAACAAAGCATTTAGCAACTTAAACATATTATAAAACCTTTCAAGCATATAAAGATTTCAAAACCAGTCAGCAAACAAAATCTTCACTGAGATCATGTCCAGATAAGAAGCACAAAACGTTTCGAAAACTTTCAGTTAAACCACCTCGGTCGAGGTGTTCTTAGGTCAACCGAGGTGAAGTACCTCGTTCGGCCAGAACTGCCCCGGTCGAGGTCAAAAATTTTTTTTTTTATTTTTTTTATAAACCAGTTTTTGACGTTTTCTCAATCAAATAACCTGTATGCATGCATGAAATCTCAGATAAGCACATAGAAGCAAAATAAGATCATAAATATCCAAGAGTCATACACAATACATCACATAAGTCAAGTACGTACATCCAAATACCCCATACTTGGAACACACTGTCCCAGTGGGTCAAAATAAGTCTAAGGAGAATAAAATACTCACCGGACATAAAGCTGAGCTGCATAATAAATAAGAAAGAAAATCCTGCAGCTCTCAATAGTCACGATCCGGTGGTGGTGGTGGTGGCACATATGGATATTGAGATGGGTCAAACGGATAACCCATAGTTTGCTGAAACTGGATCTCCATCATCCGGCGCTGATAGTGCTGGCCCTCTAGCATATGATGCGTCCAGCTGTCGATCTGGCGGTGTTGGGCGGCAAATCTCTCATGCATGTCTACAGTCAACGCAGCATAAGAGTCTATCATCTAATCGGTGAGGTCATCGATCCGTCGGTGAGCAGCTCGTCCCTCACCATGCGTGCTCTATGCCTAGCTGGGCGTGATGGTGGTGTGGCCGGCTCAACCTCAATGTCATCATCTAAATCTATGACCGGCGCACTCGGTCCAGCAGTATCAGTCCCCATATCCATAGCAACTCTACCCTCAGTAACCTCATCATCATCATCAATCTCCTCCTCATCCTCCTCCTCAGCTGGTGCAGCTGCTGCCTCTCTCGCATCCTCCATCAATGGGATCCAAGCGGTTTGCCAGTAATGAGCATCATAAACTGTAAACTGGGCTGACCACCTGATCCCCTGCGGTGTAGTAGGCTCCCAGGGCATGGCTACATATGGTGTGGTGAGCCCTCGGGGAACCAGAATCCGCCGAGTGATCATCTCCTGAAGCCCTAGTGGCTTGGCAGCCGCCAACATCGTACAGGCACTGAGGTCCATGTCCTGATAGCTAGCAATGTGGGTCACAAGGCCTCCGCAGCAGATATCCCCCTTCGCCTTGGCCTTGATCCTGTGTAGATCCTCTGCCAACATCAAGCCAAAGTCGGGGATCCCCCCAGTCACCATGTAGTACAAGCTGAAGAGCTCCCCCTGTCGGACCTTCTGGGGCGTCTCAGTACGCGCCAGAAGCGTCTCACTGAAGATACGGTGGGCCAACCTAAAGGCTAGGTGATAAATCATGCGCTCCCTGGAGTCTCCAGGGCGCCACCTGTCTACGTGCTCAACAATGTGAGCAATCTGACCCCAGAACTCCCTAGCTACGGCTCGGGAGGGAAAATCTACAGCTGTCGGGGCTGGGAAACCAAAAATGTCTCTCTAGTGCTCTAAGGGTACTAGGAAGTTCCGGTTCATCAACCGGTACTTCACAGCTCGCTCTGTGGGGAGGTAGGTGAAAGAGCTAACAAACTCTAAGGTGGGCTCTAGGTAGGTAGGTGCACGGATCTCAATAAACTGATCTAGCCCTACCGTCGAGATCATCCGTCTAAGGTCTCCATCCACCTGGAGACAATCGAAAGCTGACACGTCAAGGAAACGTGGTGCAATCACTGGACGGGCTGATATACGGTCGTAGTCGACCTGGTGTCGCTCGTGGATCACCGGTCTACGTGGTCTATGTTACGTCTAGGAATAGATGCACGCAATAAGCCTTAAATTTATAAACTCGATATATTTCTCCTAACTCCTAGCGAACCCGCAGTGTACGGGACGTTTTGTAGTAGGGATAGTATTCCGAGGTCGAACACAAAGACTAAGGTGAAATCGAGTCAAACAATGGTCATAGATAGTGTGGATCTAGTCTAAGAAAGGAGAAAGAAATAAAGAAATGAAAATCATGATGTTTTTGGTTGGTTTTTGTAATGATCAAGCAAAGATCACAAATCAAGCAAGATAATAAAACAATCTAACAACTCAAGCTAGCTAGGTAAACAAGTAACACAAGCACGAAATATATGATCAAGAGAGAAAAGTGGATTCTAGAGGTCAAGATTTCCGGTTATGGCATTGGACTCAAGGTTCTAAGGATTCTAAGGACAAGCTGCGGTGTTGGGGAAGAGTGTTTAACTAATGGAAGCAATTACCGGGTAGGTCTCTCACTTCACTAGTCCCGCATCAAACTCCTATTACCGGGTAGGTCTCAAGGGGTTGAAGTAGGGAATACTACACAAACCGGATACTACTTAAGGGGTAACCCTCTCCTTACCGGGTAAGTCTCGGAATAGGGAAGTCTCAAGCAATAATCCTAGCACACTCGATCCAATAGCGGCTTATGAGGCTCACTACTACCTAGTATTCATCATCTTAGGTATCTAAGGTCGGAAATCATCGGGTAGATCTCTTCCCTCACTTAGATTCATAGCATTAGGTGATCTTAAGCTAAATTAAGCTTAATAAACCCTAGGATTTCAACAACCTAACACCCTAACATACAGATTCATCAATTAAAGATCAACAGAGAAGTAAGTCGGGTGGATCTTATAAAAATCGGCCGATCTAGCATGATGAACAGCCCGATTTTTCTCTCTGGTTAAGGTTTTGTGAAATCAAATCATCCTAAACTAACATATTAGTTCATCCTATCGTCACCCAAGCCATAACCATCAATCCATCACTCCAGAATCACAATAAACTAGCCAATAATATGCATATTAAGATCCAAAATCATCACACAAGCACACATGATTTTCATAGATGGATGATGAAAGATGAGCAAGTTAAATCAATAAATCTCAGCTGAATCTAAGTTTTAGCAAGACTTACAAACCCTCAAATGAAGATCCAAAACGTTCCTAACAATCCTTGCAATAGTTCTTCAATCCAAGACTCCAAAAACGACTCAAAATCACTCAAAACCTCACTATCACTCTATGTTTTGTGTTCTTCTTCTTCCTTCAATTTGAGAGAGTTTCTTCTTCCTCCCAATCTTTCCCCAATGGATGAGCTGTGAATGAGAATGTGGGAGAGGAGGCCTTCCAGCAACAGCTTGCAGGACCACTTATATTCTCCACCAAGAGCAAGGCCGAATCAAGAGATCGTGGGACACGTGGCTTAAGCTGTCAAAGGCAGAAAAATCGACCTAGAGGAATAAATTGGCCGATTTTCCTGGCAGTTGGTCCGATTTTCTTCAGCAGAAGCATGCTATGATAGTCTAGCCATGAGTTGCTCCATTGCTTTGCACCAATAGTGGTCTTTGTGTCCTTTGTTGCTCCAATTGTGCTCCTCCAAAGCTTTGGATGTGTACCACCATGAGGCTTGGCCCTCGAATGCATCGGTTAATGTCCAAAAGACCCCCGAAATACCTACAACACCGACAAAGGCTCGTGTAGACGTCTATTCTAGAATTATGCATCAAATGAGTGTAAACGCCGTGAACTAATGCCAAAACCGTGCATGAATAGTGGGAAAAACTATCTAATTGTATGCCTATACTAACGTCATAAATCACGTTATCAGTCTGGAAGAAGAGGAAGAAGGGGAAGGGGAAGATCTATCCCTAAGGACAAGCTGTCTATCCGAACTCATCTTTCAACAACCATGTCAGACCACCTCGGTCAACCTGACACAACCCAAGAACACCTCGGCCGAGGCACAACACGACTGGACCGAGGCGATAAACTGCGCGATCGAATCTCTCAAAAATCAAGTTATTTTCCCCCAAAATCACTACAACTGCTTCCTATGGGGTACTTAATTTGTATTTCAGCAAATGTGGGGCAACCAAAGCCCAAATCGAAGCAAAAACAGCGAGGTTAGGGTTTTTTCTACTTTTACCTCGTTCGGCCGTTTTGGTTTGATTTTCTTGCAGATCCACACTTGCAACACGATCCTCTACGCTTTAATCGCAATTTGGAAGCGAAAATCTTCGAAAATGAGCAAGAATCGGAGAGGTGAGGTGAAGAGGGCTGCTGCGGTCGAGGGGGTTAGGTGAAGTGAGGAGAGAGAAATTTCACCCCTTTTATACCCTTTCTGGAACTGCTGTCACCTCGGTCGAGGTGGTCTCGATTGGACCGAGGTGGAACTGACCGAGGTGGATCTTCAGAAACCCTAGTCGCCTCGGTTGCTCAAGAATCATCTCGGTCGAGGTGCTCTGACAGCAACCGAGATGTGTCTCAGTCAGACTCCGTCTTCTCAAATTCTCGAACTTCTGTCCTTCCAGTTATGCTCCTGGTTTGTATTTCTTCCTTAGATGTCACCTGTTATCTGTCTAGGACGCCAAAAACAAAACAAAGCAAAACAAAAGCAAACTATCTAAGCTAGACTAGGAAAGGGGAAAGAAGGCAATACCTTGGGTTGCCTCCCAAGAAGCGCTTGGTTTAAGGTCGCTAGCTGGACCATAGTGCGTCTCAAACGAGGTATAGTGGTGCAACCTCCTCAACCGGAATTTCCGGTTTGTACTTCTTGAGTCTATGACCATTGACCTTGAAGCTTCCGCTCGTTTCGCCCCATATCTCAACTGCACCATGAGGAAAAACATGTTTCACAACATAAGGTCCGATCCATCTAGATTTCAACTTACCTGGGAAGAGGCGGAGGCGGGAGTTGAAGAGTAGAACTAAGTCTCTTTCGTTAAGATCCTTAGGGATGATACGCTTGTCATGCCATTTCTTCGTCCTCTCCTTATAGATTTTGGTATTCTCATAAGCGTTCAAACGCAACTCCTCCAGCTCGTTGATATCCAATAACCGCTTCTCGCCGGCTTTCTTAATGTCGAAGTTCAACCATTTGATCGCCCAATATGCTTTGTGTTCTAACTCAACAGGCAAATGACAAGACTTCCCATATACCAAATTATAAGGGGTGGTACCTATGAGAGTCTTAAATGCGGTCTTGTAGGCCCAAAGAGCGTCGTCCAACTTCATGGACCAATCCTTCCTCGTCCTAGAGACGGTCTTCTCTAAAATTGCTTTGATTTCTCTATTCGAGATTTCGACCTGTCCACTAGTTTGACGGTGGTAAGGGGTTGCTACCTTGTGGGTTACCCCATACTTCGATAGAAGTGCCTTAAACTTCCGGTTGATGAAATGCGTCCCTCCATCGCTGATGATGATGCGTGGAGTTCCAAAACGTGGAAAGATAGTCCTGTTTAAGAACTTCACAACCACCTTGGCGTCATTAGTGGGAGAAGCAATGGCTTCAACCCATCTAGAAACGTAATCAACTGCAAGAAGAATATAGAGGTTTCCTCCGGAGGATGGGAAGGGTCCCATGAAGTCTATCCCCCATACATCAAAGATTTCCACCTCTTGAATGTTATTAAGTGGCATTTCGTTCCTCCTAGATAAATTCCCTGTTCTTTGGCATGCATCACAAGAGACAACAAACGATTGCACATCTTTAAATAATGTATGCCAAAAGAAACCGGAACGTAATACCTTAGCGCATGTCTTATCGGTGCTAGCATGTCCCCCACAAGGAAGTGAATGACAATGCCATATGACGCTATTAACTTCATCTTCCGGAATGCATCTTCGAAGCATCCCATCCGGCCCGCGCTTAAATAGAAGCGGCTCATCCCAGTAGTAATGGCGTACTTCCTTGAAAAATCTCTTCTTTTGAGAGTACGTCAATCCGGGCGGTATTTCTTGGCAAACAAGATAGTTCACAATATCAGCATACCAAGGTCCTTTATTATCAAAACGTTGGTGGATAGAATGTTCCACCAACTGAGGAAGAATGTCAGAGAAATGAGTAAGAAGATTGTTATTCTAAGTATTCTCAGTTGACATTATCTCGCCTTCGACCTCGGTCGAGGCGCAGAGGCGTTGACCGAGATGTTCTTCAGTCGCCTCGCTCGGTTCAGAAAGTGCCTCGGTCGAGGTACTGTAACTAGAACCGAAACTAGAGATCTTCGTCTCCTGAATTAGCTTCTCAGTTTTAGTTCCTGGATCTTCTTCCAGCGCCTTTAAGCTCCGTATATCTGCATCACAAGAAGCATCTATACCTTCCTCCATTAAACTAAAACTAATAATTTTTTCAAGTGGATCTTTAGTAAGGATAGAGCTCACCAATTCTCTCGAATCTTCTTCATCATAGATGTTGAAGATATCATCTCCTAGCTGCTCTCCCTTCATTGCCGCAAGCAAGGCAAATTCTGCTTCATCTCCACCAATGTTGAATTTCTACTTGGCGTTCTTACTATCCACGTTGCAACCCGAAGTTGCTAGAAATGGCCTCCCGAGAATAATAGGAACTGGATAATCTGCGGGAATGTCAAGTACGCCAAAGTCTATAGGTAAATAGAAGTTACCTAACTTGACCGGAACGTCTTCCAAAATGCCCACGGGATGGGTAATGGAGCGGTCCGCCATGTACAATCGAATCTTGACCGGCTTGTGTTCTCCAAGTCCGATCTTCACACATAGCTCCGCTCCTAGATCACATAAGGCTTCACAAGTGACATCCCCAACTTGAATGGGAATGCAAAAGGAGCTGAGATCTCTCAACTTAGGTGGCATCTTCTCCTTCATGATTTGAATAAGCTCCGAGGATTTAGATGTCATCCTTACTTCACCAAAGTCTTCCAGTTTCCTCTTCCTTGATAAGATCTCTTTCAAGAATTTCCCATAGGCGGGCATCCCTAGTATAGCATCAAGGAAAGGAATGTTAATGTGTAGTTTATTCATCAATTCAAGGAACTTACCAAAGTGCTTGTCTAGATGTGCTCTGGCCCTTGACTAGGGGAATGGAAGTGGTGGTTTGTATGCAGGAGGTGGGACATAAGCTTCAGTTTTGTCCGACTCCCTCAGTGGCTCCACCTCGGTTGGCATCTCGGCCGAAGTGTTCTTCGACTGCACCTGGACCGAGGTGGTCTTCGTCAGGATTGGCACCGACCGAGGCACTGGATCTGCAGTTTGCAGTCCACTCCTGGTCGTTATGGCCATGATCTGGCCCTTAGGGTTGCTTTCCGTTCTTGCTGGAAGCTTCCCTGGATCTCTTGGCGCTTCATTCGCCCTATTAGCAAGTTGTTGTTCAAGCGCTTTTTGTGCCCTTGAAAATGAAGTCATGGATGTCTCCATAGCACTAACTTGATCAAGATAGCCTCCAGCACCGCATCTTTCTTTTCCGGCTGTGATGAACTTGATCCAGGTTATTGGCTCTTTAATGGAGTAGAAGAAGAAGAAGAAGAAGAAGGGGAAGAGAGGAAATGATTAGAGGAATCGTTAGAATTGGAGTTAGAATGATTGTTACCAGAATTTTGGTTGTCCGCCCTCCAATTGTTGCTATTGGATCCTCTATTGTTGTTGTAGTTGTTGTTCCGGGAACCGTTGTTGTTGTTACGGTATCCATTGTTGTTGTTCCTTTGTCCTTGATCTTCCTTCTTGGTTTGAGCAACCAAAAGTTCCTTCAATTGCTTCACGTCATTCTTCAAAGACGTGAGTTGATTGTTTGAGGAATCTCCTTGAAAGTTGACTCTTTTAACCCCACCTTCAGCTCCTTGGTGGGAGTATTTCTCCATATGCAAAGCTTTCTTCTCAATAAAGTCCCAAGTTTCGTCAATCGCCATGTCCATAAAGGTACCGGCAGAAAGTAGTTGGAGGTTGAACTGGGTGCTTCCGTCCAGTCCCTTGAAGTATATCTCCAACAACTCGATCTTTGGAATCCCATGGTGTGGGCAATCCAAAAGAATATCCTTGAACCTCTCCCATGACTTGGACAAGCTCTCCTTGTTCTTCATGATGAAGGCATTGATCTTCCCTCTTATTTCAGCGGTCTTAGAGAGGGGAAAGAATTTAGTCAAGAATTCTGTAGTCATCTCCTCCCAAGTGCTGATTTTTCCTGGAGAAAGAGATTGATACCAAGTAAGAGCTCTATCTTTTAAAGAAAAGTAAAAAGGTCTTAGCTTGTAGTTGTTGTTTTCAATTCTTGAGGGTCTCAAGGTCTCCATCAAGATCTCATAGTTTTGAAGATGTTGATGTGGGGATTCCTTCTCTAGCCCTCCGAACTGGCATTGGCGAATCATGGAAAGAACTTACGGTCGAAGTTCGTAGTCATGGTCCGCCGGATCTCCTAGGTTAACTCCTGGACGCCTCAGTTGTTGATTGGGGTCCATCCTTTGACCTAGGGTTTGCGGGATTCCTGCAAAAAGAGCACCTCGGACTGGCATCCGAGGTGGAAGTACATCGGCCGGGGCGACAGGTGCTGGGACCTGCCTCGGTCGAGGGTCTGGAATGGGATCTTCCCTCGGTCGAAGTAGATACTGGTCTCGCAAGGCCGCCATATCTGCTTCGATCGCTTCAGTCTTTGCGCGAGTTTCCTCCTTTTCCAGTCGTAATTCTTCTTTGCTAAGGCGTAGTTGTTCTAAGCCTCCCTCAGTTCGGCCTCAAGATCGCGATTGTCTTGGTTGGCCATCTTCGCTTCTCTCAAGCGTCGTTTGTATGTCTTTTCTGGTTCGGGATCGTAAGGAACGATTTCCTTCCCAGTGCGGGTTCTTCGCATAAACCTAAGAAAGAACCTGCAAAAGTCACTCAAGTAGAGTGGTAAGTAGACACGGGGGCAAGTGCCCCAAAAAGCGTTCCGCAACCTGCTCGGCCTAGACCAAGTCCCCGGCAACGGCGCCAAAAACTTGTTCGCTCCAAACGGTGTGTGCAAGCTTCAAATTTATAACCCTAGACGAAAGCTTAAAACAAGGATGCAAACCCGCAGTGTACGGGTCAATCGTAGTAAAAAACAAGGAATTCCAGGGGTCGATCACAGGGACTTAGTGAAACAAAGTCGATAACAGTAACTTCGTAAATACTAACCACAAAAGCGAATAAAACAATCAAGGATGATAAAAAGTCAATTAAGGAAGTATGCAATTCTAGAGATTAAAGCATCTAGTTGTGGTTCCAACTCAAGATCTCAAGATAAGCGGACAAAGCTGAGATTTTTGCATAGGGAAGGTGTTACTAAAGTGGAATAGATCACCGGGTAAGTCTCACTACTCACTAATCCTAAACCGTAATTCTATTACCGGGTAAGTCTCAAGGAATTAAGATAAAGAACTATAACCTCAAACTAACACACCATCTAAGGGAATAGAATCAACCTTTACCGGGTAAGTCTCAGGCTAACTCACAAAGATGGGATGAAAGCACACTCAAACCCCAATAAAGGATAAACCTTTATTACCTACACTTATGATCTTAGGTAAACAAACAAAGGAATTACCGGGTAAGTCTCATCCTAAGCTTGCATTGAACCAGGAAAGGTGTAATAAGAATAGGATTTGGCAAACTCTAACACTTAACTCTCAGTTTCGGATCAGATAAGTCACCTCGGTCAGAAGAATTCCACCCCGGCCGAGATGTTCATCGATTGAGCGAGATGCTTAGGGTTAAGGTAAAGACTCGAACTTTAAGGGTCCTACTGTGATTAAGATTATTATATCATCGTTTTTCCCACAACTTTCAGTCAATCACCCTAGAATCACACAAAGAGATTAGCCACTCATCATCATGAAATTAATAATTAAATATATGGGAAGAAAGTGAATATTTGAACAAGAAGAATTTAATGAAAAGACTTCAATAACTGAATCAAATATCACAACAAAAGCGTTCCTTGGATAGAAATCCAACAAGACAATGACAAAGAAGGGAATCTAAGATGATCTTACAAAAACCCTTCAAAAGCTATAAAAGCTATAGACTTTCTTCCTTCAACCTTCAAAAAGGTTCTTCAAATCTCCCAACTGGAGTATGGTTGCTGCGGTGTATAAAACACAATCGGTGGTATAGCATGATATGGATTCGTGGAAAATCCAACCCTTTTTATAGGAAAATTACTCTCCAAAGATAAGATATCTTAGAAAGATCTCTTCCCATAAAAATAGGTAAAATATATGATCTAGTATATCTTCTTCCTTCTAGGAGCCAAACCCAAAAATATAAGATCTCTTTCCAAAAATAAAAGATCTCAGCCAAGAATAAAATATTCTCGCCGCGTCCCAGGTGTTCGCCTCGGTCGAGTCAACTCCTCTGGATCACCTCGGTCGAGGTGACTCTGTAGTCAACCGAGGTGAATCACAACTGAATGTGAAATCTCTCAAATCTGGTCCAAAGTAAATCCTTAATCCATGGCTATGCTTCCTGGATGTAGCTCCAATGACTTCTTTGCTCCTTTTGCTCCTTTTTAGTCCAAAATGTGCCATTTTACCTACGATTACAGCAAAACTAGGTGTAGACCTCGATTCCCGCAAAGGTAGATGAAACGACAATATAATCACATAATATACATACAAACATGCAGATTATTGAAGATAAAACGTCTAAACAGGCTCCAAAATATAGACTATAATTCATGCTATCATATACCAATACCTAATTAGTGGGGGAACCCAAATCTCAGTGAGAAAACATACCTGAAAATCGTGTTAGTTTATATTGTTGGAAAATGCAGGTGAAAGTACGTGTTCATATCAGAGCTGGAGAGCTTCCTTGATTTTGAATGTTGCAATAAGTTGGCATTTTGAGTTATATTTGTAAGACTCCAATCTTTCGCTTTCAATAGCCCTTGCGGTGAAGTGTGCCGCCCCTTCGGTTGACTACAGATTGCGCCCGATCTTTCTTTCGTTCATTTTATCTTCTTTTCATAGATAGAAGATCCGATCTTTTATCTTATGGGCCGGCTTTCTTATCTTCTTCCTAACTCTAGACGTCCTTTCCATCTATCTTTCCAACCCTTGTCTATATATTCCCGTCTTTTCTTCTTTTTCCCGTTTTTGCTTATGCTTTCTTTAACCCTCGAGTGATGCAACCTTTCTTCCTGTGTTCTTGCTGAACATGTAAGTTCTTCATCCCTTGCTATTCATCACGTTCATGTAGTGGTTGCATGCCCATCCTTCTGTTTCGTTTTCTTCTTTTGTTCTTTCTTTTCTTCTTCTCCAAGAATCAAGTTTGAGCCTTGATTCTTGTTAGCATCCCCGTTGTTGATGTGTTGTTGTTCTCAAGCTCTTTAGGCTGAGTCTTGACGTGGTTAGATCAAAGGTTCGAGATTTGGATCCCTTGCTGAGAAGTTTCTATTGAAAGAAACCCCGATAGTGTTTTGTTCGCTCCAAACGGTGTGTGCAAGCTTTAAATTTATAACCCTAGACTTAAGCTTAAAACAAGGATGCGAACCCGCAGTGTACGGGTCAATCGTAGTAAAAGCAAGAAAATTCCAGGGGTCGATCGCAGGGACTCAGTGAAACAGAGTCAATACGGTGTGCTTATGTCAATACTAACCACAAGAGCGATTAACACAATCAAAGATGAATAAGATGTCAAATAAAGCAAGCATGTAATTCTAGGGATTAAAGCATCTAGTTGTGGTTCCAACTCAAGATCTATAGATAAGCAGACAAAGCTGAGATTTTTGCGTGGGGAAGGTGTTACTAAGTGGAGTAGATCACCGGGTAAGTCTCACTACACACTAATCCTAAACCGCAACTCCTATTACCGGGTAAGTCTCAAGGAATCAAGATAAAGAACTATAACCTCAAACTAACACACCATCTAAGGGAATAGAACTAACCTTTACCGGGTAAGTCTCAGGCTAACTCACAAAGATGGGATGAAAGCACACTCAAACCCCAATAAAGGATAAACCTTTATTACCTACACTTATGATCGTTAGTGCACAAACTAAGGAATTACCGGGTAAGTCTCATCCTAAGCTTGCATTGAACCAGTAAGATGAAATAAGAATAGGATTTGGCAAACTCTAACACTTAACTCTCAGTTACGGGTCAAATAAGTCACCTCGGTCAGAAGAATTCCACCCCGGCCGAGATGTTCATCAACCGAACGAGATGCTTAGGGTTAAGGTTAAAGACTCGAACTTTCAGGATCCTACTGGAATCTATGATTATTCTATCATTGTTTTTCCCACAACCTTCAGCCAATCACCCTAGAATCACACAAGGAAATTAGCCACTCATCATCATTATGAAAGTATTAAAATATATGGGAAGAAGGTGAATATTTGAACAAAGAAGAATTTAATGAAAAGACTTCAATAACTGAATCAAATATCACAATAAAGCGTTCCTTGGATAATAATCCAACAAGACAAGACAACAATTGAGGGAATTGCAGACAATCTTACAAAACCCTTCAATAAAGCTATAAAAATTATGAACTTCAATCTTCCTTCAACCTTCAAAAAGGTTCTTCAACTCTCTCCCAAATTGGAGTATGCTGCTTCTTGCGCTGATAGCGGATGATCGGTGTATGCGGGGTCTAAGCACGATTGGATTTGTGGAAAATCCAACCCTTTTTATAGGAAAATAACCCTCCAAAGATAATAAATCTTAGAAAGATATTCTCCCATAAATATAGGTAAAATATATGATTCTGCATATCCCCTTCCTTCCAGGAGCCAAGCCCAAAAATATAAGATCACTTTCCAATTTTAAAAGATCTCAGCCAAGAATAAAATATTCTCGCCGCGTCCTAGGTTTTCGCCTCGGTCGAGTCGGCCTCTCTGGATCACCTCGGTCGAGGTGAATTTCTGGTCAACCGAGGTGAGTCACAACTGAATGTGAAATCTCTCAAAACTGGCCCAAAGTAAATCCTTAATCCATGGCTATGCTTCCTGGATGTAGCTCCAAATGACTCTTGACTTCTTTTGCTCCTTTTTGATGCAAAACGTACCATATTACCTGCAATTACAACGAAACTAGGTGTAGACCTCGATTCTCGCAAAGGTAGATGAAATGGCAGTAAAATCACATAATGTACATACAAACTTGCAGATTATTGAAGATAAAACGTTCAAACAAACCCCAAAATATAGACTATAATTCATGCTATCAAAATACCCCATACTTAGCCCTTGCTTGTCCCTAAGCAAGTTCCTCATATAGAAGACAAGATAGAATGGATTATAAGTCAAGAAAATAAATGAAAAAGCTTTTCAAAAACATTTTATGGTGTGCAACTATCATAGATCACTCTAAGAGAATACTTCCTGGAATTTAAAAACTCAACATGATCAAAACATTTTATAGATATAGGAAAGTTGTTCATCTTTGCATAAAATCATAGAATGTATAATAAATCATAACTATCAAAATTAATCATGTATAATCCGATTTAAACCGCTAAGTCAATCAACAAGCTCAAGGTCTCAAGGGCTTCCCAAAAGAAAAGGTCAAGAAACGTGTAGGGTAGGGATGTATGTAAGGTAATGTGGTGCTGGAATCCGGGAAAAGGATGAACTTCACTTTCACTTTGACTTGCAACACCTTCCACCAATAAGCTTTGCTTATTTCGCACTTTTCTTTTACTTTACTTTTTGGGATGCATGGACAGAGGTGCACAATAACCGAAGCCTAGGAAATCCGCAATCATCAATTTCTCGAGATGCATCAAACCCTTGATGCACATACCATGACCCGATAGGAATATCGCTCAATCCGACTTTGGCAAGACACAAACACCCGGCTATGTGAATGGTGCCGAGTTACTCATCTTCATGATTGACTTCCCCAAACCTATTATTGCTTTCTAAAACTTTCACTTCCAGCCCACTTCTCAATTTTGACTTCATTGCTTTCACCACTTCGCTTGCTTCCAAATTCCCGGATAGGTAAAGAGAGGCAAAATGTATATGAGGGGCTAAGCATGATCAAGAAGAAGAAGAGAGAAGAGAATGGATTGCCTTGGTCTTTCCAAGAAGAAAGTGAGAGAACTTAACCTGCGGTGTCAACCTTCAAATTCAACATAATTTGGATGAAAACAAAGTATTAAACATGCCAATAATTTCAAACAAAGCATTTAGCAACTTAAACATATTATAAAACCTTTCAAACACATAAAGAATCTAAAACCAGTCAGTAAACAAGATCTTCACTGAGATCATATCCAGATAAGTAACACAAAATCGCTTTCGAAAACTCTCAGTTAACACACCTCGGTCGAGGTGTTCCTGGTTCAACCGAGGTGAAACACCTCGTTTGGCCAGAATCTCACCGGTCGAGGTCAAAAAAAAAATTTTAAAACCATTTTTTTTTTTTTTTTTTTTCGGTTTCGACGTTTTTCTCAATCAAATAACCTGTAGGTATGCATGTAATATCAGATAATCATATAAAGGCAAATGAAGCATAAATATGAAAATATCCGATAAATATAATACATCAAAAGTAGTCGAATACATCACGTAGTCGAGTAGTCAAATAACAAACACCCCATACTTGAGACACACTGTCCCAGTGGGTATAATAAAAGTCTAAACAAGAGAACTCACCGAATAAAAGCCGAACTGCATAAAAAAGATATAATAATAAAGTCCTGCAGCTCCTCAGTAGTCTCGATCCGGTGGTGGTGGTGGCATGTAGGGGTACTGAGTCGGGTCATAGGGATGGCCCATGATACGCTCAAACTGTAGCTGAGCCATCATGTGCTGATGATGCTGCCGCTCCTGCATCTCGCGGATATCCAGCGAAAGTGCAGCATATGAGTCGATAACTTGATCCGTCAGGTCATCGATCCGTCGGTGTGCAGCTCTGTCCCTAACTCCACGCCTCCTGCGTCTAGCAGGTCTGACTGGAGACGCCTCAGCTGGCGCCGGCTCAGTGTCCTCCTCGTCATCATCCAAATCTATAATAGGTGGCGCGCTCGTCCCAGCTGTATCTGTACCTGTGTCCATCGGGACGCCACCTCCTCTCTCATCTACTGTATCATCATCATCGTCGTCCTCGTCCTCAACCTCCTCCTCAGCCTCATCAGGGGCAGTTGCTGCCTCTCTGTAATCCTCCATAAGTGGAGCCCATGCTGTCTGCCAGTAGTGTGGATCAAAGACAGAGAACTGTGCAGACCATCTGATGCCCTGAGGTGCAGTCAGCTCCCATGGCATAGCGACGTAGGGTGTAGTCAAACCACGGGGAACTAGAATCCTCCGTGTAATCATCTCCTGAAGTCCGAGCGGCTTGGCAGCCGCCACCATGGTACACCTACTCAGATCCATATCCTGATACCTAGCGATATGGGTCACTATCCCTCCGCAGCATATATCTCCCTTCCCTTTGGCCTTGATCCTGTGCAGATCCTCTGCCAGCATCAATCCAAAGTCAGGGTATCCACCTGTGACCATGCAGTATAAAGAGAAGAGCTCCCCCTGTCGGACCTTCTGGGGCGTCTCAGTACGCGCCAGAAGCGTCTCGCTGAAGATCCTGTGTACCAACCGAAAAGCTAGATGATAGATAAGCTTCGCCCTGGAATCACCAGGGCGCCACCTGTCTGCATGCCTCGTAATGTGGGCGATCTGACCCCAGAACTCTATAGCTACAGCTCGGGTCGGGAAGTCTACAGCAGTGGGGGCAGGGAAGCCAAAAATGTCTCTCCAGTGGTCAAGAGGTACTAAGTAGTTCCGGTTCATCAACCGGTACTTCACAGCCCTCTCTGTGGGGAGGTAAGTGAAGGAACTGACAAACTCGAGGGTCGGCTCAAGGTAGGCTGGGGCTCGGATCTCAGTAAACTGATCCAGCCTGACGGTGGTGATCATCCTCCTAAGCTCTCCATCTACGTGGAGACAATCAAAGGCAGAAACGTCCAGAAATCTAGGAGCGATAACTGGACGACTAGCAATACGATCATAATCTACCCGGTGTCTCTCGTGAATCACCGGGATAGAAGGTCGGGATGAGGAAGAAGAAGGGGAAGGAGAGGATCTATCTCTAAGGGCTAACAATCTGTCAGAACTCATCTTCAAACTGTGCTGTCAGACTACCTCGGTCGACTGACAAACTCCAAGAATCACCTCGACCGAGGTGCAGATCGACTGGACCGAGGCGAAGACAGTCGCGATTTCAACTCTCTGATTTTCAGTTCTTTTCCCCCAAAAATCACTACCGATGCTTCCTAAGGGGTACTTAAGGCTTTCCTCAACAGAATCAAGGGCAACCAAAGCCCAAATTTCAGTAAACGAACGAGTTTAGGTTTTCGAATGTTTTTACCTCGTTCCGGTCGAAACGCTCAAATTTCTTGCAGATCTGTAGTTGCAATCGACTCCTCTATCCTTCAATCTCGGTTTGGAAGCAGAAAACGTCGAAAACGAGCAAGAAACGAGGTGAGCGAGGTGCGTCTGTTCGCCGCGGTCGAGGAGGGTAAAAAAAATGAAAATGTAATTTTTCCCCCTTTTATACTTTTACTGGATCTGCTGTCACCTCGGTCGAGATGGTCTCGACTGGTCCGAGGTGGTATGGACCGAGGCGGTTCTGCAGAAACCCTAGTCGCCTCGGTTGCTCAAGAATCAACTCGGTCGAGGTGCTCTGATAGTGACCGAGGTGCTTCTGTCTTCTCAGAGTCTCGAACTTCTGTCCTTCCAGTTGTGCTCCTCCTTAGATATTCCCTGTTGTCTGTCCAGAACGCCAAAAACAAAGCAAAGCAAAGCAAAAACAAAAACTATCTAAGCTAGACTAGAAAACGGGAAAGAAGAGCAATACCTTGGGTTGCCTCCCAAGAAGCGCTTGATTTAAGGTCGCTAGCTGGACCATACGGCATGGGATTACTCAATGCACTTCGAATGTCGTGGAGTGCTCATCACATCCGTAAAAATCTTCCAAGAAGGTTCCGGTTCCTAACTTCACCGGCAAATGGTAAGATCTCCCACGTACAAGCTTGTACGGTTTGATTCTCACCGGAATTTGTCTAGACTTCCTACACTTCAATGGGACATTCCTCGTGTCCCATCCTTTCCTTGATCGAGAAAACAGTTTCTCGAGAATTATAGCAGCTTCCCCATCTATAGCTTGGGGATGGTACAGGGTCCTGAGCATGCGAGGGACCCCATACTTGAACAAGAGACTCTTCATCGCCTTAGCGGTGTAGTGCTTGCCAACTCCACTCCTCATGATCCGAGGAGCTTCCTCTTCCAACAATTTCAAGGAAGACTTCATCTTGATCTTTGGAGGTTCTTTTGGAAGAGACCTCCAACTCTCCGGTGCTTTCCTGAAAAATTCAGAAATTTTAATAGGGATTTCGAATGGAGCAAGAGAACTTACCTTTTAAAGTTCTCCAAAGCTCGGATCAGGTTTCATGTTAGGTTGATAACCAACACATGAAATCTCTCTCAACTCAGTTGATCTTTCTTCCACCTTGGTCACAATCTCAGTAATTTGACCAAGGTTCTTTGCATCTTCTGCTTCCAGTTTTGCAGATTCTTCCATCTCGGCCGAGATCTCTTCCACTTCGACCGAGGTCTCAACAGTCAGATCGAGACCTTCCATATCCTCCTCTTCCTCAGGAGCTTCAGGAGAAACATCCGGTTCGACCAAAGGAATGCTTGGAACATGCAACACTTCCTTATGCTCCTCTTTCGGCTTAGCATAGGATAGGGTGCTTTCCTTGAGCTCCTCCACCTTCTTCATCAACTTCTCCAATCTTGATTCGAGAGAGTCTTCAAAAGGTTGCTCATAAATGTTTTTAGGGACATTCTTCTCATCCCATATCGCAAGTTCACGCTGAATGACCTCTTCTCTTTCCCATTCATTGCTGAACCAATAGAAGGAGTACTTCTCCTCCAAGTATTCATAATGGTCCGCCCTAGCACTTTGCCTTGCTATCCAGGCTGGATCAAATGTAGTCATCGGAAATCCTGAAAACTACAAAACTCATAGAAAGAGTAGTTAGTAGCAACAGGGGCAAATGCCCCGAAAGCAAACCGTAACCGGCTCGGTCTAGACCAAGTCCCCGGCAACGGCGCCAAAAACTTGTTCGCTCCAAACGGTGTGTGCAAGCTTTAAATTTATAACCCTAGACTTAAGCTTAAAACAAGGATGCGAACCCGCAGTGTACGGGTCAATCGTAGTAAAAGCAAGAAAATTCCAGGGGTCGATCGCAGGGACTCAGTGAAACAGAGTCAATACGGTGTGCTTATGTCAATACTAACCACAAGAGCGATTAACACAATCAAAGATGAATAAGATGTCAAATAAAGCAAGCATGTAATTCTAGGGATTAAAGCATCTAGTTGTGGTTCCAACTCAAGATCTATAGATAAGCGGACAAAGCTGAGATTTTTGCGTGGGGAAGGTGTTACTAAGTGGAGTAGATCACCGGGTAAGTCTCACTACACACTAATCCTAAACCGCAACTCCTATTACCGGGTAAGTCTCAAGGAATCAAGATAAAGAACTATAACCTCAAACTAACACACCATCTAAGGGAATAGAACTAACCTTTACCGGGTAAGTCTCAGGCTAACTCACAAAGATGGGATGAAAGCACACTCAAACCCCAATAAAGGATAAACCTTTATTACCTACACTTATGATCGTTAGTGCACAAACTAAGGAATTACCGGGTAAGTCTCATCCTAAGCTTGCATTGAACCAGTAAGATGAAATAAGAATAGGATTTGGCAAACTCTAACACTTAACTCTCAGTTACGGGTCAAATAAGTCACCTCGGTCAGAAGAATTCCACCCCGGCCGAGATGTTCATCAACCGAACGAGATGCTTAGGGTTAAGGTTAAAGACTCGAACTTTCAGGATCCTACTGGAATCTATGATTATTCTATCATTGTTTTTCCCACAACCTTCAGCCAATCACCCTAGAATCACACAAGGAAATTAGCCACTCATCATCATTATGAAAGTATTAAAATATATGGGAAGAAGGTGAATATTTGAACAAAGAAGAATTTAATGAAAAGACTTCAATAACTGAATCAAATATCACAATAAAGCGTTCCTTGGATAATAATCCAACAAGACAAGACAACAATTGAGGGAATTGCAGACAATCTTACAAAACCCTTCAATAAAGCTATAAAAATTATGAACTTCAATCTTCCTTCAACCTTCAAAAAGGTTCTTCAACTCTCTCCCAAATTGGAGTATGCTGCTTCTTGCGCTGATAGCGGATGATCGGTGTATGCGGGGTCTAAGCACGATTGGATTTGTGGAAAATCTAACCCTTTTTATAGGAAAATAACCCTCCAAAGATAATAAATTTTAGAAAGATATTCTCCCATAAATATAGGTAAAATATATGATTCTGCATATCCCCTTCCTTCCAGGAGCCAAGCCCAAAAATATAAGATCACTTTCCAATTTTAAAAGATCTCAGCCAAGAATAAAATATTCTCGCCGCGTCCTAGGTTTTCGCCTCGGTCGAGTCGGCCTCTCTGGATCACCTCGGTCGAGGTGAATTTCTGGTCAACCGAGGTGAGTCACAACTGAATGTGAAATCTCTCAAAACTGGCCCAAAGTAAATCCTTAATCCATGGCTATGCTTCCTGGATGTAGCTCCAAATGACTCTTGACTTCTTTTGCTCCTTTTTGATGCAAAACGTACCATATTACCTGCAATTACAACGAAACTAGGTGTAGACCTCGATTCTCGCAAAGGTAGATGAAATGGCAGTAAAATCACATAATGTACATACAAACTTGTAGATTATTGAAGATAAAACGTTCACACAAACCCCAAAATATAGACTATAATTCATGCTATCATGTTTACTGTCACGAATCCGCCCCCGCGGCTGCACACCCCCACTCCCGCGGCAAGCCGCCCCTACGCCATGCTCTTCCACCCCTGCAGTTTCTTCTCGAGTAACTCTCCTTCTTGTGAGTTGCTTCCTTCTTTGCTTTCCTCGTTCCTTTCCTTGATTCTTATGGGTGTTCTTTGCCCATGAGTGTTATGTAAGACTAAGGTTGAGCCTTTAGCTTGTGTAGATCTCTTAGAGATCATTGAGACTCAAAGTTATAGACTGCTAGCAATCGTTACGGTTCCTGATTCGTGATGCCTTGTTAAATAGGCTTTCCTTGCTCCTTTCCTGAGGGAAACTGAGTTGTTCTCTGAGTTCTTGTTAAGCTTTGAGATTACCTTCGAGTGAGGTAAGTCCCTGGGACTTACTTAGCTTCATTCCGTATATTGGTTTGAGTGTTTTGACTTGTTTGTGTTGCTTATCATGTTATAAGGGATACCAGAATAGGATTCACCCTTTTATACCGTAATTGGCCCAAGTGTATGATAACCGGGTGGTGACCACTTGTCTAGTTCGACAGGAGACTAGAATGTGCTCTTGCAACCCAGGCCGCAGGTAACATAGTACTGATCTATTCCTGTTGGTAGGCGGAAGCGGAGACGAGTTTCGGGAGATTCTTGTGTGACAAAAGAAGTTGAATTAGTAATGGATAACTTAATGAAAGATAATAACCGGTTGAGTGTGAGCATGATATATGTTTACTTTACCCTATGTGTGTGTGCGCCTTTACGTTCTTTCCGATATCTAGATTGTTATCTAAGGGATTATACCGATGTTGTAGATGTTCCACAAGATACAGGTGTTGTTGAGTGATCCAGATGGTGTGGTCAGTCGGGGTTCCCGTACATTATAGGACAAGATCGGGTTTATATACTTCTTGTTGTTTCCCTTTTGTTTTGAACTCGGTTGCGAGTCTTTTCCGCTTCCTTTTGTTTAAACCTTTGTTTTTATATTGAGTTTTGGTTTTCATTTATCTGTGTCTTATTGTAAGATCTGTTGTGCTGTTGCTACTCTGAGGGTCGGACCCATTGTGAGGTCTTAGCCCGTAACTCTTCGAGTTCACATAACTTGGGGTGTTACGATATTAGAAGCTATCATTAACAATTTAGAACCTGTCATTAACAATCGTGTTAGGGAGCTCTTATATTTCAAAATGACAATCACGAACAATTTAGAGGCCCGCCATATTAAGTCCTTAAAAGTGCAGTACAGTCCAATATATATCAACCTTCTCATATATCACACTCTAAAAAACATGTCATTCTCGAAGCCATAAATTCATGGCTTCTCCACACTCACCGTATTCTCAATCTGCCGCACCTTATTCTCAAGGACCTCGTCCCTTCTCCTAAACTCTCATTCTCAACCTCCGACTGCTTTAGCTCTGATTGAACTCTCATTCTCGAAGAAGAACAAAACCCTAAGCATGAAGCATCCTAGGCCTCCCCACACCTTAAGCCCTAAGTTTCGCATTTCAACTCTGTTGACATCGAGTTCCCCTTCCAAACTTTAAACTTGATGATTGTAAACTTGTAAAGTTGATGATAATTCTACTTATCATTTACATACGTCAATCTCTTTTTTGAAGGCAATCCATACTGAAAAGGTGTCTAGCTATCTTTTGAAGGCCGCACAAATAAGCATGTCTGAGCTAATGAGGGCGGGCTAAATCTGATAAATGGTCAAACAACTTGAATATTATTTGGAGACCGCCTAACATCATATATGTTAACTGTTTAACTATAAATTTTACAATTCATTTCAAGAAAATATTTTTTTTCCTCTTGACCCTTAACCGACATCATTTACAAGTATAAGTCACAGCGCGCGTGCGTAGTACGCGCGTCCACACTAGTACTTGAAAAAATGAAGCAACCATGTAAAAAAACATTTTGTTGCAGCTGATTTTCTAACTCGGAACCTGAAAAAATACAAATTTACACAAGGCCATTCAACCACTAGGGCTATAAATATTTTTTTATATTTAACCAAACTCAAATTTATATTATATAAAGGCTAGAAAATCAAAGGAACACCTTTACAAATTTGAGGCCCTTAGTGGTGGCTCACCTCACACACCCTTAGAACCGGTCTGGCCTCAATAACAATGACATTAAAATAATTCAGATTGTAGCAAACATATAGGCATAGGCTTCTAGGAATTCTTCAATTTGTTAAATCCACCTCTTGGTAATCCTAGCATGTACTCCGTACTTGGTTTGGAGAATAATAGAATACACTGGGACAACATTTTGGTTTTCAAGGACATGAACATTATAATTGTACAAAATAGTTGCGATGGCTGTCTTCATTTGTATAAAAGAAACATCTTTTCCTAGGCATATCCGAGGACCTGAGTTGAAAGTAAAGAACTTATGAGATGGTTCATGTTTGAGCTCTCCATTCTCCGCAATCCATCTCTCGGGCTTGAATTCAGCAGAATCATCCCCCCAAATACTTTTCATCCTCGCCATGCAATAAAGGGGGATGACGACCATTGTTGAGTTAGGGTTCACTTCATGGCCACTAGGAAGTATATCGCGTTCAAGTGGCGCTCGAGTTTGGAATGGAACCGGAGGAAACAACCTTAGGGTTTCGCAAATAGTAGCATGTAGGTAGACGAATTTTGATATCTCCTCGTGGGTAAATACATGTGCCTTCTCTTTGTTATCTTTTGATATAACTTGAGCAATTTCAATCTTGATCTTGGCCTCAATGGATGGATCTTGTGATATCATCCAGAAAAACCACATCATGGCCGCAGAAGTGGTGTCTTTTCCGGCTAGCAAGAGGCTAAGGAGACTGCCCTTGAGGACTTGATCACCGTCTCGTGAGCGGTAATGTTCATCCTCCGCCAAGTATGTTGTTAATATATCGTTGAACTTGTCATCTCCTGAACCTACTAAATTGAGTTTATCACGCTTATTTGATACAATTTTCGTCGAGAATTCATTCAAGAAAACTGTCGCTTTCTTAAGGACCTTCTCATGTCCAATATCTAACAACCTTTGAAATTTCCAAAATAGTGCCGGAAGGAAATGACGCATCCATACGCTTTGCATTGCATTATTCATGGCCTAACAAACATTGGAACATTATTACCATACGTTATATAAACATAGAAAGTAAATTTAAATTCCTAACAATAAATAGTTTTAACAAATTAAAAAACAGTAGAACACTATAACCATACTTCATATATGGACTTGTTTTTATGTCTATTGAAAAACTCTTAATTAGTTTCATTTACTTTTTCAAATAGAATTAAGATATGATATATTGAATACATTTTGAAATATAATGAATACATTTTATACATTTTTTTATTGCTTTTTTCTTTATCTATATGCATTTAACAAGTTAAGTTTACAAATATATGATTAGTATGTGTGTGGTTAGGATGAAATCAGTGTATACAAAACTCAATAAGCAACATTTATTGGTTAATTAAAAAAAAGAATGTAGGATAAATTTGTATACCTTTGTGAATGGAACTTCATCCCATTGGAGGGAAAGAGTCATAGGATCATTCCCAACAACCAACGTATGAGTCAAATCATATGTATACCTTGAGAACAAATCTTGCAAGTCAACCACTCCACAATCACCATTGCCTAGACGTCCCCCAGCTGCAACATGATCAAGAACAACCACAATCCCATTCTCAACCTTCTCAAAAGCAAGTTCAGATGAATACTCATTGAATTGCTTGTGGTTGAAGAAAGACCTATGGATCTTCCTGTGTGCCAACCATTCCTTAGAGTCCAAATTAAAGTACCCATCTCCAAACACATCGAAATTCTCTCTCGACTTGGGTCCTCTAGGAAAGTTGGAGAATCTGGAGCTAGACGTGTACTGGACATTGGCAGGGTCAATGGTGACCAGTAGGTTAAGATTCATGAACCATGGACCCTTGATCGGAAACGTCGATTGGCCGGAATGATTGGTGATTGCAGTGGCCCAGTCTAATATGTTGCTGAAATTGGCTACTAGGGCAGGTAGCATGCCGATTATCGGCCAGTTTCGAGGGAGGCCATTCTTGTTGCTAAAGGGAGAGAAAGAAAGGTTGAAGATGAGGATTAGGGAAACAATGAAGAATACAACGTAAAAAAGTGGTATGAGGATTGCCATGGTTATATTGTTATACGTAGTTGAGTTGTGTATATATATAGTCTTCTTCATTATATGGGTAGACTCGAGTGTTGTATTATTGGAAAGAGATGAAGGTGATTCAGATGCCTTAATCTGAGGGCATCACTGATGTGCTGATATTGTGCACGATACCAGAAGATTTTGCTCACATATTATATTTACAGATTAGTTGTTATAATATTGAAACTAACAATCAATTATGTTTATCCTTGGCTTATTTTATAGGAAGGGTAGGATGCGAATAAATTGATGTCATATAAGATCGGATGTTGGACAAATATTATTTTATAACTATTTGGGAAATAAGCTAAGTTTTATGAAATTATATCTTATATATAAATTTTAATTATATAAACACAAAAACAACTTATTTGTATCGTAATCAGGTTCACCCTCAACAACATAAATTGACTTAATAACTTTAAAAGTCTATGTAATTTCTATGACGTTCAAATAATAGATAACTAATTTAAGTGGAAGAAAAAACGTGATGGCCCACATAATATCTCTGAAAAAGTAGACCGTGTTCTAGTTCTCAATTAAATTTTTCAACGGTATCCCCTATTAAAAACAAAAAAAAAAACATGCATTTGAAATCTCGAATCACTGTCAAATCTCACTGAAATTAGCGGACACGATACCGTTTACCCCAGAATTGTTCTAAGTTTGAAATGATGTGGATTAAACGCAAAGAGTTTGAGAACATCCTTAAACAAACCTGTCGTGCTAATTTTAGGGGGAATGAAATGTTTAACCTCATTAGGAATACACAACTTCTAAAAATTAAAGCAAAAGAATGAAACAAAATTGACTTTGAAAATATCTTCAAACAACTAAAAGAAGTTGAAAATTGACTTCTAGATATTCAAGGTCTCTCACCTATATATCAACATGAACCAAAAAATTGAAAACCCTACAAAGAAACCTCCTAAATAAACAAAATCGTCTCATCACTTTCACCAAAGATACTGGAGACAAAGAACAAAGAATAAAAACTTGAAAAACATTGACACAAATTCTAAATACTTTCATTGCATTGCTACTGGAAGAAGAAATAGGAAACATCTAAAGAAGTTATTAACAATGAATAAGATGATTCTATCCTCCGAAAATGAGATCCACCTTTAAATAAAAAAAGAATTTGTTTGTAAATTCACTAGAACCCCACTAAATAAAAACCTCTTGGAATAAAGCTACAACTAATGAAGAACAATATTAGTAAAGAAGACAGTGAAAGCCTAACAAAACCGGCAACAAATGAGAAAATCAAAAATGTTATATTTGACATTGGTTGTGATAAATCACTAGGACCAGACGGTATGCCACCCGGGTTCTACTAGAAATATTGGCACATTGTGGGAACTGACGTTTCAAAAGTAGTTACAAAAATTCTTCAGAAGTGGAAAACTACACAAACAAATAAATCATACTTTTATTACACTAATCCAAAAAAGACAACTCAACGACAATTAATCATTTTAGTCCTATCAGTCTCTGCTCAATAATATACAAAAGCATTGCAAAAATTATTACAAATAGAATGGAACCCATCATGCTAAAACTTATTCACACTCTCCAAGGAACTTTTGTAACTAAAAGGTCAATACACTACATTCTCATAGCACGTGAAATTTTCTACTCCTTCCGGACTAACAAAGGGAGGGAAGGATAGACCGCCATTAAACTGGATATGGAAAAAGCGTACGACCAAACAAACTGAGAATTTAGTATTTTATACTAAACAAGTTTGGATTTAATGAAAATTTTATGGGGTGGATCAGAGAATGCATCTCCACTGCATCCTTCTCGGTTCTTGTAAACAAAGGACCAACATATCAATTCTTTCTGAAAAAAGGGCTCAGACAAAGAGACCTCTTATCCCCCTACCTATTCATCTTGGGAGCTGAAATTCTTACACAAATGATTCAAAATGACTATAATAATTACGACAACCATATTGGATTCTCCGTATGTAAAAATGCAACATCAATCCCTTTCTTATCATTTGTTGATGATATGATTATCTTCACTAAAGGAAACACAAACTCCAATCTTAGAACTGTAACACCCCGAATTCTCAGAACTCGGGACATTACTGGTTAGGACCTCACAATGGGTCCCGACCTCAGTTTGACAACAATATTACTAGGATCTTACAACAAGACACAAATAAGGAAAACCGAAATTCATAAAATATTATTTTAAAGGTAATGAATGCAACACGGTCTAACAGCCTAAAGTACTTAAACAAGGGAAAAACGAACAACTGTCTTAACAAAAGAAACCACAACAACCAACAACCCCAACCCTAAGGAGTACGGAGACCCGGCTGACCACTACTTCTGGATCACTCAGCTGCTGGTCTAACCTGCGGTAAATCTAAAAACACAACAAGAGAAACCATTAGCTAGCTATCTAAACATTAGAAGAACAATAATAGCACACACACACATAAAAGAATAAACACACATCATACTTTCAAACAAGTCCATTTATTATCTTAAGTTAAGTTACTCATTCACGCTAATGATACTTAGATTGTGACACGAGGGATTCCCAAACCTCGCCTCCGCCCCCGTGTAATCATCAGGAATGGATCCGATACATCTCACCTTGTACCTGCCTGGTCTGGGTATAGAGAACCTCCCAGTCTCCTGTCAGAGCTGGGCAGTGATGTCACGGCCCGTTATACATACACTTGGGCCTTACACATAATAATAACAGTCGTCCTAGCAAGTTATTATTATTAAACACGCACATAGCACACACAACCACTATCACTCCACTAATATCCAGAAACTGGCTAAGTAAGTCGCAAGGACTTACCTGAGTCAAAACACACTCTAACTCGTCTCAAAACAGTCCGTACTCGTGGTAACTCAAACGCCTGTCAAATAAGGCATGTGGATCAAAATCATACCAGATGTCCAACCTCATGCGAAGGAATTACGGAAAAGCTCTCTTACGGTAAAAGATCATTTTACCCTTAGTGCCGAAAGTTCTCAAGGTTTATTCTTAAGTCCTACTAATTCCTTTTTGAATTTATTTTCCATAATTTGTCTCTCTCGATTAGTTACTTATAGGTTGTAAGTTTAAAACTTGAATCCACTCGAAAAAGGAACAACACTCCTCCTCCTTCCGGTTATTACTCTCCTCTTATATACCTAATTTCATAACTCTCAACCCGTACTTATATACGTAAGTCCATAAATCCGTATACTCCATACTTATACCTACAATTATTTTCCTATATAGATTACATATGTCTATTATTCTTAAGTTTCTATATAAATTTTCCAGGCTCCAACCTATACATTTATATATATCCGTACATCTCCACTGCGCTAAAACATATATGATAATATATACGTCTCTCTCGCCTACAAGTTATAATACGTATACATATATATATAAATATATATATATATATAGAGAGAGAGAGAGAGTTTGGCTCCCATGTAAACAGCCCTTATAGTGTTCAATAAAAACGAATTATATTCGTTGGATTGTTATAATGGATGGCTGTGATTAAGTGAGATTTTAAGGAAAAAAATATAAAAATAAAATTGAAATTGCATATTTGGAAGTAATAGGAGCGTGATACACACCACACCATATCTACCCCAATATTAAAATTCCCTAAAATAAATCCCTAAATCTTTTATAGTTATTGCTTCCTCTTCTTCCTCCTAATCAAGATCGTGTGTTGTTCGTCCTCAAGCATACCATCGATGTTGTCTTCTTCTTCCGGTATCCGATGTTGTTGGTCAAGCCGGTGTTGTGTTCCCCCTCCATTCTACATTAGGTACTGTGTTCGCCGGTGTTGTGTTCTTCCTCCTAATCAACATTTCAGTGCCGATCGTCATTCCGATTAGTGTATTGTTTGACTCGCCGCTCCCCTCCGTCACTCGAGGTATTGTCGACGGCAATGAAATTTCTGGTTCATTGATTCCGATTAGGGTTTTGCGGATTAATGTAATATTCCCTAAAATAATACCCCTCAAATAAAACCCCTAAATCTTTTACAGTTTTCCGTGCCGTCTTCTTCATCGGGTATTCGGCGCTGTTGGTCTCGTCGGTGTTGTGCTCGACCTCCAATCTACATTCGGTGCTGTGTTCGCCGGTATTTGGTGTTGTGTGTGCCGGTATTCGGTGTTGTGTGCGCCGGTATTTGGCGCACACAATGGCCTAATCACCATTTCAATGTCAATCGTCATTCAGATTAGGGTATTGTTCGTCTCGCCGCTCTCCTCCGTCACTCGAGGTATTGTCGATATCAATGTAATTTCCGGTGCATTGATTCCGATTATGGTTTTCTGATTTGTTTTTTTATTTTGAAATATGGTTGCCGAATTGGATTGGTTGTCCATTGTTGTTGAATGTTCGTTCATGCCCTGTCGAATGCGAGTTAGGTTGCAGCCATTCAATACTTGTCTGTTCATAAATGATTGGTGTTAAGGGCTATGAGTTTTTTTTTACTGAACGTACTTGTGGATGCTTGGGCATCGTATCTGAACGCACTTGAGTGGTTTAGAGGCGAAAATTCACCAAAGATCTTTTTTTGTGGGGGTTTAATGCACGGTAAAATGGAAATACAACTCGCTATTCAGTCCTTTTATTATTTATTTTCGATAGCATACTACTTTTTTATTCGCTAATAGCTGTTTTGTTTCTGTGTGGAAGATAACGTTAAAAATTGTTACAGACTTGTACGCAACTACTTTCAATTGGTGACGAAGGGAGCGTTGAGTTCGAAGAAATGTACGACGTTTTCAACTACGAACTGAACAAGTGCATAATGTCAACTGATCACATGGAAGATTTCAGAAATCTTGACATGGTAAAACACAGTGTTGCCAGAAATACCGCGTATAGTTGCTAGAGGGGCATTAAAGACTGACAATGCTATGAATGATGAGGAATAAGCGATTCAAGTTGTTATTTTGATATGTTGTTCCGGACAACTGTTTTGCTACACTATGTCAAAACTATATGCTACAGTTTTTTTCTCTTTTTGGATATTTGAATCACTTATGTAGGGATTATTGCGTTTGACACTCCTGTCTATATTAATGTCAAAGTTTTATGCTACAATGTCAAACTCTTTTGATATGTTGTTTCGGAAAACTCTTTTGCTACAGTGAGTATAACACAACAAACATTGGAAGACAATCTTTATCTTGTATGCAAACACCGTTTACCATGCATAATATGATAGATTAGTAAGTGTATTCATTACCGAATATGAATGATATAATTTCAGAATATACATGATATAGTTAATGGATGCTTCATATATTAGGTGTTGTATGTTAAAGAGCACAACCTTTACACTTGAGGAAACATACGAAGACGATAGTTATCTTGTATGCAAACTCCGTTTACCATAGATAATATGACGGATTAGAAAATGTACTTTTTACCGAATATGAACGATATATTTTATAGAATATACAAGATATAGTAACCGGATATATAATATTTTAGTGTGTCATATGTTAATGAACGCAACATGTACACTTGGGTAATGGAGTTTACACTTTCTTATTTGGTGTTTCAATACTATAAAATGTAATCGTATTACAAACAAGATTACCGAAAATAATATTTATATATTAATGAATATAGTTATAAATATTTCTATATTACCGGAAATAATATTTCTATCAATGGTTCTTTTTTTGGAAATAATTTGTCTTCATAAAAACGGTGAGAATAACACAGCCAACATAGAAAGACGAACGTTATCTTGTATGCAAACACCGATAACCATACAAAAAATGATAGATTAGTAAGTGTTCTTCTTATTGAATATAAACGATATAAGTATGGAATATAAAGGATATAGTTGCCGAATATATTCGATATAAGTTCTGGATATTATACTGTTCGTGTACCAGATTCAGATGAACGAATTAAGTGCGTATGATCGAGTAAATATAACAAGTAACACCACAGTTGGTTATAGAATTCATTATAGTAGTTCACCAATTACGAAATATCACATTCATCTAAGACAAGTTTCACAACGTACATGATATAAAGAGTGAAACTCTTTGACACTTTTCGATAGTGAGTACATTTTCCTTGAGAACGACTACACAATATGCGACGATGCAATAGAGTCCCGTCTTGTGTGCATACACGGGAAGATGACAAACGAACATCAAAACCAACCTTTTTAGCATACGCCTTATAAAAATCGATACCTTCCTCCGGTGTCTTGAAACACATTTCAATACATGGATGTATGGATTCATCGTACCGTGGAGTCTAATATTTTGTTTTCGCCGGTGATTGCGTCATGTCTATTGCATCGTTGAGCTCTTCATTTGCCGTTGCTTCATAAAAATCATCCATACTCTCCATGTTAGCATCAATGTCGAATCCATCAACATCCCAATCCCTTTTATTTCCGAAATCTGTAAAAAATTCACTACATATTTATAATTTGATAATTGAAATATAGCTAACGATTACGAGTATGTTTAATGTTTGATGAGTGGGTAAACCATAACCGGTGCCATATCTGTTTTCGTAACCATGTTATAGAATGTATTCAGAAGTATAGTCACATATATTCGTTAATATGAAACCAAATATCTGTTGATATATTAATTTAATCGTGTATGATGTTTCACATTCACTTACATTCTTCCATCGATGTCGAAAATGTTGCTTGCCAGAATGCCCTACACAAATCAACCGATAAATGTGGACATATAATGATAAAAAAACGTAAGACTGTAAAATGACTCAAGCCGTTTGAACAACAAAAACCGAGTGGTTGATATTTAGGTAAGACTGCTTCATAAAATTCATCCATACTCTCCATGTTAGCATCAATGCCGGATCCATCAACATCCCAATCTCTTTCACATGGGGAATCTGTAAAAAATTCAATAAATATTTATATTATGATAATTTAAATATGAGTTTGTTTAATAGTTGATATTTAGGTAAACCTTCACCGTCACCGAATCGTATTTTGTGGTATATTCAAATATATTCGTTAATATGAAACCAAATATCCGTTAACATATTACTTTAACTGTTTATGTTATTCCACGTTCAGTTACCTTCTTCCATCGATTCCGAATCTGTTGCTTGCCTGAATCCCCTACACAAATCAACCGAACAATTGAGGACATATATTGATGAAAAACGAAAAAATTGAGGACAAATCAACCGTTGTTTGTTGATGAGAATATTGTATACTGAAAAAAGATACACTTACTGTTAACTATTCCGGCGAAAATATGTTTAGTTCTTCCGGCGACAATGGAGTGTATGGCGTTTCAGCAAAACGTATCATCCATATAATTGATATTGCTTTGATCGATTTTGTTGATATTAATTGGAAGATTCTGTATATTGTAACTCCCTAAAATAGTGGAAGAAGATCTCATTTATAATTTTTCTAAAATATTGTAATTGCCTTATTTCGGAGAGTGTATTACACATTCCAATGAGGAGAGTGTGCTGAATTTTTCATTGAATATTTATGTTAATTTTCAGCCTTTAGATTAATTAGATCAAGGGCTACAATTTGTTCTCATTGTACACTATAAGGGTTGTTTACATGGGAGTATGATTCTATATATATATATATATATAGCTGGTACATGTACAGTACCAATCGAACACTCCACATCTGCCTACCCCGTACCCTTGAATCAAACGCATTAGTCTTTCCCATACTTACAGTTCTCAAACGGCTAAAGAACTGTACATACTACCCTTCATCCTTGCTTATACATCCTACATCTACTCTACTGCTTAACCTACGTTCTTACTCACACTTATACTAGCAGGAGGGCAAAAGAGGCGGAGAAGAAGCCTTACCGAAATTATGGTCCGACAGGGTGCTAGGCGGCAAGGTCCTACGGTCGAAGGCAGTGGATCTCCGGCCGGTTCGTTCTTTTTCGTTCCAGCGGCGCAAACAGGAGCAGTCGACTGGTGGTGCGTGCAGCGGCTGGTGCAGATGATGGTAGGGCAGCGAGGCGGTGCCGGTTGGTGGTGACTGGTCTGCTGGCGGCCCAGGCAGTCCTTACTGGCGGTTGGCGCTGCGGGATCGACCGAGAAACGGCAGGACTCGTGGTGGCTCCGGTGCTACTGCAGGGCCGAAGAGAGGATAGTGCGGCGCTGGTCACAGATCTCCTGCGGTGGCCGGCGGCGTCCAGGTCTTGGCGGCGGCGTAGCTTCTCCTCTCTAGGCGTGGCGTGGCGTTTATCTACTGTTCGTTCGTTCAGAGAGAGAGAGAGAGAGAGAGAGGAGACGGCACACAGCGATGGAGATAGGATTAGGAGTAGATTAGGTTAACAAAATAATTAGGTTAGGTTAGAATTAGTTTAAGGAGATGGCTGATGGGCTTGTAAATGGGCCTATTCTTCCTTTAACAAATAAGCTGAAACGAAACCCGTTACTCGTACGGATCGGTAGGAAATTTGCGGGAATAATTACGGAATTAAATTCCGTATTATATAATTTCTTATTTTATTTTAGAGGTACGTAAATTATTTCCGGTTACATAGTTTTATCATTTTATGTGAATCAAGGTCACATAAAATGATAAAATTTAAACTTGTTTTATTTTATTTCATATTGACGTATCGGAATTTGGCTAGATTCAGGTTTAACGGACATTAAAATTTTCGGTTATTACAAGAACTATAGAAATTCTCAAAACATACTACTCTATCTCTGGACAGAAGATCAATTACCTCAAATTTGTCTTTCAAACAACAAAGAACACAAGTGATAGATGCATCACAAAACTAAAATATGTTAAATATGGATTACACAACTACCCTTGAAAAGTATATTGGTTGCCCAATTATCAATGAAAGAGATTAGAGAATATTGGTGTATAAAAAGTCTTTTTTGTATATAAGATACAAAATAGGCCCCTAGTATTTAACAATTTTTAAAAAAAGGTAAATTAGATATTAAGATGATCTTTATTACACAGTTACCGATATAAATGAGAGATAATTAATTATTAAAATATATTCTAATAATTAATTAGATACTGAGATGATCTTTATTAGGCAGCTACCGATATTAAGGAGATATAATTATTTGTTAGAATATATTAATTATGCTAAAAATAAGGAAAAAGGTTAACAAAATTTTGGTAACCCCTATAAAATCACCCCAATCGCCCAGTTAGGGTTTTTTCCAATCATTCGTCTCGCCAAAAAACCGTATGCGTCTCAATTGGGAGAAACCGCTCAAAACCGCATGAAAACCATATGGTCGGAGAAGACAACTAGATCGAAGAAAGGTGCATTAACCACGAGACCGCCATTGATGAAGGCGGCTGCAAGGATTCAATTGAGCGCAGATCTGGTAAGGTTTCTCTTTCGGTTTTGCGCTTCTTCTCTTTTCGCTTATGTGTGTGGTTCATCTTTTGTGTGTCGTCGAGTGAATGAAGATCTGGTAAGGTTTCTCTTTTGAGGACCGCCCAACCCCTCCATTGTTGAAAGCTGCGAGAATATGCAAGGATCTGCTTGAAGTGCGAGCCTACAATTTTCGGAGAAGACGACTCTAGAAACCCTCTCTGGAACCGCATAACGCCACAACCATCGCCTATAACCGCCGGAACCACCTAAAACTCTATATCGCTTGGAGAAGGTACTACATACACGGAGAGTAGTTGAAAGGAGGCCAGAGGTTCAAGGCTTTGATGAGAGAGATTACCAACGTCGGGGGAATAACCTCCATCGGAGACTTATTTCCGGTGCTGAGGAGGTTTGGGATCAAAGGAGTGGAGAGACGATTCAATGTCCTATTTGAGAAAACGATGTGTTTATGCAGGATTTGGTTGATGAATGGAGAAACTCGGTTGAGTTCGATCCGGGATTTGTGGATGAAATGGGTAACAAATGACGGACTTATGTAACCAAACCATGTGTAAATGACGAACTTGTGCAACCAAAACTTATGTAACCAAAACTTCTTTCCGGTGCCGAGGAGGTTTGGGATCAAATGACAAACATATGCAATCAAACCATGTGTAAATGACGGACTTGTGTAACCAAAACTTGTGTAAATGACGGACTTATGTAACAAAAACATGTGTAAATGACGGACTTGTGTAGCCAAACCTTGTGTTAATGACAGACTTGTGTAACCAAACCTTGTGTAAATGACAAACTTGTGTACACGACATAAACAAACGGAACTTGTGTAATTAAAAAACGACCGAATGTGTTACCTACATAAATTGACATAACAAATGAAATTGTGTATGAACATTGTGTAACTGAAATTATGTATTACTATTGTGTAATTTAAATTGTGTATTAATATTGGTCCCGTTTGGTGATGAAGAGTTGAAGATGAAATATTTATTTCATCCCCATAATCTCGATAATCTATCTCATAGAGGATTAAAAAAATCTCCCAATTTCATCTCCATAATCTAATAAACTTCATTTCATCTTCATAATCAATACTCACCAAACGGGGCCATTGTGTATCATCAAAATTAAATATAATTAAGATGGGAGAGAAGAATAATTGATTACCCTATATACATTTACAATACCTAGAATACCTCAACAGAATGAGACTTCTAAGAGGATGAATAAAACCTTGCCTGAGAAAGCTAGGTGTATGCTAGTTAGTAGTGATCTCAAACTTACCATATGGGGTAAAGTTGTTATTGCAACAACTTACCTCATCAATAGACCCCTTTTATCTGTCATAGGATTTAAAACTCCTTATAAGATGTGGTCTAACAGTAGACCTAATGTTTCATACCTAAGGCCCTATGTATGACCTACACTCATGTGAGTGAAGGTAAGCTGCAACCAAGAGCTCTTAAAGGTGTAATGCTGGGTGGTAGCATGTATTATAGTCTATATTTTGGGATTGTTTAGACGTTTTATCTTCATAAATCTGCATGTATGGATGTATACTCTTTGATCATTATGTTGTTTTGTCTACCTTTGCGGGAATCGAGGTCTACACCTAGTTTCGTTGTGATTGTAGGGAAAATGGCACGTTTTGGACCGAAATAGAGCTAAGGAAGCTAATGAGTCATTGAAGCTACATTCTGGAGCATTGAGGAGTTATAAGGAGAGCTCAGGAACCATGAAAATGAGATGGAAGATTGATTTTGGACTAGATTAGAGAGATTTATGCTTAGATGAGATTCACCTCGGTTGGCTACAATGCCACCTTGACCGAGGTGATCTTCAGGATCGACTGGACCGAGGTGAAGTGATGACCGGACACGAGATCTTTATCTTTGGCTGAGATCTTCTATTTTTGGAAAGTGAATATCACATATTTTAGGATGGATTTCTGAAGGAAGCATATCTTTTTGGCTAGTATATTTTGGAAGATTTGAAGATATTTTAAAGAAGGAAATTATCTTTTTAAGATATCTTATGTTAGGAAGGTAATTCTCCTATATAAAGAGACTGATTTTCTAGAATTCAGCCATCTTCAGATCACCAAATCTCTAATTAAAGGAAGTTGAAGGAAGTTTGGAAGGAAGTTTGGAAGGTTGAAGATTAAGGAAGGAAGGAAGCTAGTTTGAAGGATTTTATCCAATGTTCCATAAAATGCAAGTGTTGTTTTTGAGTTTTCGCAAGAATGGCTTGATGCTTTTTACAGGGTAAAGGAAGCGTTGATTATCGCTCCCATCATTCAACCTCCCGATTGGACCTTGCCCTTTGAGATCATGTGTGATGCTAGTGATGTGGCCGTAGGAACGACACTTGGACAGAAGAAGGATGGCCTGACCAACACCATTTACTATGTTAGCAAGACACTAGATGAAACTCAACTGAACTACGCCACCACCGAAAAGGAGCTTTTGGCAATTGTTTATGCATTTGAGAAGTTTTTCTCTCACTTAGTAGGAGTGAAAGTTGTTGTTTACACTGACCATGCAGCTATTCGTTACTTGCTTGCTAAGAAAGATGCAAAGCCGCACCTTATTCGTTGGATTCTCTTGCTTTAAGAGTTTGACCTAGAGATTCGCGATAAGAAGGGATCCGAGAATTCTGTTGCGGATCACCTCAGCCGGCTACCTCCCACCTCGCTCGAGAAGGATGACCTACCCATTGATGATTTGTTTCCCGATGAGCACTTGCATTTTATGGAACATTGGATATAATCCTTTGTTTCACCCCATGATGAAGATGAAGTATGGGGTGAGGACACCTTACAGCTTGTTTGAGGATGACGTACGGTCCAACTAGCGACCTTAAACCAAGCACTTCTTGGGAGGCAACCCAAGGTATTGCTTTCTTTTCCCTTTTCTAGTTTAGTTTAGATAGTTTTCTTTGTGTTTTTACGTCCTCCTAGACAGGAATCACGTACTCTCTAAGAAGGAATTACAACTCAAGAGCTACATGGAAGGACAAAAGTTCGAGAAATTGAGAAAACGGAGTTTGACTGAGACACATCTCGGGTGCAGTCAAAGCACCTCGATTGAGATGTTCTTGGTCAAACCGAGGTGACTAGGTCTGACATCCATTCTGACACCTCGGTCCGCTCAGAAATATCTCGACCGAGGTGTAATCAAATTCAGCGAGGGGTATAAAAGGCGAGACGGTTTCTCTCTCTTCTCACCTTTTCCCTCTCACGACCACCTCGACTGCGGCTACCCTAACTCCCAAATTCTTAATTCTTGCTCGTTTTCAACAATTCTTGGCTCGAAATCACCGGAGGAAGCACGAGATTCATTTTCCAAGCAACAAACAACATAAAAAAAATGCTTCAATCTGCAGAATCTGGGGTATTTTGTTTTGAACCCTAACTCTTTCCCTCTTTTGTCGATTCTGGTTAGATCTGGCTTTGGTTGCCATAGATTGTTGCTAAAAAGGATATAAGTACTCCATAGGAAGCTTTTGGTAGTGATTTTAGGGCAAAAAGCTTACAGATTTAGAAGTTGCGTACGAACAACAGTTTGCCTCGATCTAATCGATTGTATCTCGGACGAGGTGTTCTTGGCGACCGAGGTGTTCATCCAGTATGAGTAGCCCATATCAGATCGTCAGTTGGCCTTGAGAGACATGCCTAGCAGTTCACATCATTCCTCTCGTTCTTCAACTTCTAAATTTTCTATCCTAGTGATCCACGAGAGACACCAACGGGACTATGACAGGATTTGAGGGCGCCCCATCATTGCCCCACAATTCCTTCATGTTGATGCCTTCGAGTGCCTCCATGTGGTGGAGGACTTGAAGAAGATGATATTGATGGTTGGTTTGGAGGAGTTCATGGCCATTAGAGCGCCAGCTTATCTGGAGCCGGCGATGGAGTTTTTGAGTTCAGTGAACTACGTGCCGGAGCATCGCGGGATCAAGTATAGGTTGCTGAACAGGAACTACGTAATTCCTTTGAATTAGTTTGGGGAGATTTTCGGCTTCCCGACACCTACAGTGACAGACTTTCCTTCCCAAGCGGTGGCTCGGAGTTTGTGGGGTGAGATTGCCCACATTACAGACCATAGAGATAGATGGCAGCCCGGCGATTCTCGGGAGCGGATTATTTTCCACCTTGCCTTCCGCTTGGCTCACCGGATCTTTAGCGAGACACTTCTGGCGCGTACTGAGACGCCCCAGAAGGTTAGACAGGGGGAGCTTTTGAGCTTATTTTTTTATGGTGACAGAAGGAGTACCAGACTTTGCTGCCATGGTGGCAGATGATTTGCACAAGATTAAGGGGAAGTCGAAGGGTGATATCTGTTTTGGTGGGTTGGTGACCCACATCGCCACTTCCATGGGATTGGACTTATAAGGATGTACACTTGTTGTGGCTCCGAAGCCGTTGGGATTGCAAGAGATGATCACTCGCCGCGTTCTCGTTCCTCGTGGCCTTGGCACACCTTACGTTGCCATGCCATGGGAGACGACGTCTCCACTGGGCATTATGTGGTCATCTCAATTCTCTGTCTTTGATCGTCAGTATTGGTCTGTTGTATGGTTTCCTTATATGTAGGATGCTAGATATGCAGTTGAGGATGATGATGATGAGCGGTATGGAGGAGGAGCTACTATGGAGACCGGTACTGATACCGGCGGGCCTAGTATTCCCACCGTTGACCTTGACGACGAGGCCACGCAGGATGAGAAAGCAACACCACCGCCACCGCCACCTCAACACAGATGACACCGGCGTAGAGATCCTGAGGCACACCGATGGATTGATGAGCTTACAGAGCAGATGATTGACTCCTACGCGGCCTTGACAGTAGACATCACACAGCGCTTCGATGATGAGCCCCGATATATTGAGGGATGGACGCATCGCATGGAGGAGAGCCAACACTACCAGCGTCGGATGATGGAGCTACAGTATCAGCACGTTATGGGCTATCCATTCGATCCTTCCCAATATCCTTACATTCCACATCCACCACCGCCAGTTGACGAGGACTAGAGCATCATGGATTTCTTTTATATTTATTATGCAGTTCAGCTAGGTCCGGTGAGTATTCAGTTCTTAAACTTATATTTGACCCATTGGGACAATGTGTCCCAAGTATGGGGTATTTGGATGTATTACTTGACTTATGTGATATGGCTTGTATGGCTCTCTTGCTGGATATTATTGTTTATTCTGCTCTATGTGCTTATCTGTCATTACATGCATGCCTACAAATTTCTGTTTGAGAAAAACGTCAAAAACCAGTTCGAAAAAAAAAATTTTATGGCTCAACCGAGACGTTCTTGACCGAACGAGGTTAAACACCTCGGATGACGTCAGAACACCTTGACCGAGATGGGCTTTTAACTGAAAGATTTTTGAAACGTTTTGTGCTTATTTTCTAAATATGACCTCCATGATGATTTTGTTTGCAGATTGATTTTGAAATATTTATATGCTCGAAAGGTTTTATGATATGTTTAAGTTGCAAAATGCTTTGTTTGAAATTTTAGCGTGTTTAATACTTTGTTTTTATCAAAATTATGTTGGATTTGAAGGTTGACACCACATTGTGAGTTCTTTCACATTCTTCTTGGGATGACTAAGGCATTTCACTCTTTTCTTCTTCTTCTTCTTGATCATGTTTTAGCCCCTCATATACATATTTACCTCCCTTTACCTATCCGGGAATTTGGATGCAAGTGACGAAAAGCAAGTGAAGTGAAGTTGAGATCTTGGCTAAAAGTGTTAGAAAGAAACAAATTAGGTTTGGGGACGTTGATCTTGATGATGCTTAACTCGGCACCATTCACATAGCCGGGTGTTTGTATCTTGACAAAGTCGGATTGATCGATAGTCCTAACGGGTCATGGTATGTGAATCAAGGGTTTGAGGCATCTCGAAAAATTGATGATTGCTGATCTCCTAGGCTTCGGTTATTGTGCACCTCTGCCCATGCTCCCAAAAAGTAAAGTAAAAAGTGAAAATAAGCAAAGCTTATTGGTGGAAGATGTTGTGATTCAAAGAAAGTGAAGAAAGATCCTATTCCCAGATTCTAGCACCACATTACCCTATATACATCCTACCCTGACACGTTTCTTGAGCTCTTTTGGAAGCCCTTGAGACCTCGAGTATGTTGATTGACTTGGTGGTTTAAACTGGATTATACATGATTGATTTCAATAAATATGATTTATTATGCATTCAATGATTTCATGCAAAGATGAACAACTTTCTCATATTTATGAAAGGTTTTGATCATGTCTTGATTTCATTTTCCATGAAGCATTCTCTTAGGGTGATCTATGAGCGGAGCGCACCACCAAAAGGTTTTGAATTGTTTTCATTGATCTTTTTGATGAATATAATCCATTCTATCTTGTATCTAAGATTTGGATTTTGCTTGGGGACAAGCAAGGGACAAGTATGGGGTATTTTGATAGCATGTATTATAGTCTATATTTTGGGATTGGTTTAGCCGTTTTATCTTCATAAATCTGCATGTATGGATGTATATTCTTTGATCATTATGTTGTTTTGTCTACCTTTGCGGGAATCGAGGTCTACCTCTAGTTTCGTTGTCATTGTAGGGAAAATGACACGTTTTGGACCGAAATAGAGCTAAGGAAGCTAAGGAGCCATTTGAGCTACATTCTGGATCATGGAGGAGTTATAAGGAGAGCTCAAGAACCATGGAAATGAGATGGAAGATTCATTTTGGACCAGTTAGAGAGATTTACCTCGGTTTGCTACAGTGCCACCTCGACCGAGGTGATCTTCAGGATCGACTGGACCGAGGCGAAGTGATGACCAAACACGAGATCTTTATCTTTGGCCGAGATCTTCTATTTTTGGAAAGTGAATATCACATATTTTAGGATGGATTTCTGGAGGAAAGCATATCTTTTTGGCTGATGTAATTTGGAAGATTTGAAGATATTTTAAAGAAGTTAATTATCTTTTTTTTAAGATATCTTATCTTAGGAAGGTAATTCTCCTATATAAAGAGGCTGATTTTCTGGAATTCAGCCATCTTTGGATCACCAAATCTCAGATTTAAGGAAGTTGAAGGAAGTTGGGAAGGAAGTTTGGAAGGTTGAAGATCAAGGAAGGAAGAAAGCTAGTTTGAAGGAAGTTATAAGATTTTCTTAGTTTGATTGGTTTGTTGTCTTTTCTGATTGTGATTGAGGAACGTAGTTTGATTGTTTGTTTGATTGTTTGATTCAGTTATTGAGACCTTTGTGTTAAGGTTTCCTTGTTAAATATTGATTCCTTTCTCACATATTTGATTATTGTTATCATGATGATTATTGGCTAAGTTCATAATGCGATTCTAGGGTGATTGGCTGAAAGTTGTGGGAAAGACGATGAAAGAAAGAGCCTTTACCCTTGTAGACCCTGAAATCTCGAGCCTTTACCTTAACCGGCGAACACCTCGGTCATCTGTGAAACATCTCGATCGAGATGGTACATAAATTGAGCGAGGCGAGCCCTTTTCTAATCCTTATCTGAGTTGAGATTTCAGTTTGCCAAATCCTATCCTTGTTATACCTTTCCTGGTTCAACGCAAGCCTAGGATGAGACTTACCTGGTGATTCTTTTGTTTGCATATCCAAGATCATGAGTGTAGGTAATAAAGGTTAATCGTTTATTGGGGTTTTAGATTATAGTTCCTTTCCTTAGTACCTTGAGACTTACCTGGTGAGAGGATCTTTGCTTTGAGATAGTGAGTAGTGAGACTTACCCGGTGATCTATTCCCACCGTAGAAACACTTTCCCTTTGCAAACCTCATCTTTGTCCACGTTATCCTTTGAGATCTTGAGTCAGAACCACAACTGGAGACTTTAATCTCTAGAATCCGCATTCCCTTTATCTGATTATTACATCATCATTAATAGCTTTGCTTTGTTGCGTGTTTGTTATTACAACCTGAATTACCGATCTTTGTTTCACCATAGTCCCTGTGCTCGACCCTGCAATTCTTGCTTTTATTACAATCGATATGTACACTACGGGTTCGCTATTTGCAATTATTCTTGGTATAAATATTAAAGCTTGCACACACCTCTTGGAGCGAACACTAGGTAATCCTGAGGGTGTCAAGGGTTACAAACTACTACTTATTCGATCAACATTGGGGTTATAAGGTAGTTGTGTCTAGAAAATTTAATTTTCAATGACATTGAGTTTCATTTTAAAAGTAAAACAAACACTTTTAATGATATTAAGGACATTGTTTGTGAGCATAAAGAAATTGGGAAAATTTGACATACTAGGCTTTTTTGAGTTTTTGTTTAAGAAAGTGTACCCCAAATTTTTTACCACTTTCATTTAATAGTAGGTAAAAATTATTAACCCTTCTATTTAGAAAGAAAGGAATAAATGATGTTTGTTATTTGTTATATAAGTATAAGTTTTAAGTTTTAATTTTTAATTACTGAATTAATTTTTTTTATTTATTATTTTTCTTGCTTTTTTTTATTATTTCTTTTTTATTTTCTAGACTAAATTTCTCATACCGGAATTTTTCATACCAGAATTTTTATACCAGAAATTTCATACCAGAAATTTCATACCAGAAATTTCATACCAGAAATTTCATACCAGAAATTATCATACCAGAAATTATCATACGAAAAGTTCATACTAGAAATTTCATACCATAATTTTTTCATACCATAATTTTTCATACCATAATTTAAATACCAGAAATTCATACCAGAAATTTCATACCAGAAATTTCATACCATAAATTTCATACCAGAAATTTCATACCATAAATTTCATACAATAAATTTCATACCAGAAATTATCATACGAAAAGTTCATGCCAGAAATTTCATACCAGAAATTTCATACCAGAAATTCCATACCATAAATTTCATACTAGAAATTTCATACCAGAAATTTCATACCAGAAATTATCATACGAAAAGTTCATACCAGAAATTTCATATCATAATTTTTCATACCATAATTTTTCATACCATAATTTAAATACCAGAAATTTCATACCAGATCATGTGAACATGTTCGAAATAAATTGATCAAATGTAACGAAACAAACATTCCTTACGCGTTTTTCCATTTTTTTTGAGCAAAACGGTGAATTACAAATCCTTCATAAAGAGAAATAGTACCTGCCTGTCTATCATTGGCCCTTTAATCCCACTACATCCATGAATTAACTCAAAAGAACCAGAAACTTACTAACTGATTAGGAAGATTGAACAATTGATGATACTTCTCGCTCCTCGCAACTGATTTCTGAATGAAATCAACAAATCTTCATAAAAACCATCGCCAAAACCGAAACAAAAACAATGGCACGAAATTCATGAATGCACAGAGCGTATAAAAGAGAAATTTACCAGAAGATCGGCTTGTTATTGGTAAAACTGAAGGAGCGATCGGAGTAACCGAAGCGGCGGAAGCACCGAGCAGAGAGGCCTGGGGATGAGTCCTTCAAATTTGGATAGGGAGAGATAGTTGTCGCCGTCGAGGGAACCGCCATTACCATTGTCCTCGGGCATTTCAGAACTCTTCACAGGAACTGCTTCATCATAGATGCTACTTTCAAAGGAAATATATCTCGGTTCCTAAACCACAGCTGTGAACCTAACTACAAATTGGAGAAATGGCAAGTAGAAGGTGAAACTCGTGTGGGTGTATTTGCTGCTCGGCCAATCAAAGTCGGTGAGCCATTGACATATGATTACATATTTGTGCAATTTGGTCATGAGGTAAAGTGCCATTGTTGCTCTGCAAAATGCACAAGCTATCTCGGTACAAAATGGAACAATTGTAATGCATCAAAATCCCAAGGGAAACGCAGAATTAACCAGAATACTGGACAATGACCAACCTTCCACACGTGTGCAATGCATTGGGTCTTCCCGGTTCTGAGCCCAAGGCTCGTCCCCGGAAGGATTTAGGTCTCGCCGGAAATCGCCCTTGCTAACCGGGGTATTAACGCCAAATTGTTAAGTCTTCGAAGAGTCAAACAAAACTGCTCCAAATCAGTGTTTTTGTGAGTCAAAAGAATCGCTACAGGTTTGAAAGATCAGCCATGTAGAAATCTGAGTGTTTAACATGAGGGTGAGGGTTAGGGCAAGAGAAGCGGAAGAACGAAGGAGAGGCTAGGGTTTGGACAGTAAAAAATATGGGAGGGGTATATTTACTAATTGAAAAACTAATAAAAACCTATTTAGTGTATAATTAAAAAAAAGCCTACTTACCTAATTAGCCCAAAGAAATTGCTATAAGATCAACTTCTTTTTACATGCCCAGTGTCAATCCACATGATGTTGAAGTGGAGATTGACATATGTGAATATCTTGAAGGCAACTATCCGCCTAATGATGACATCACCACTAGTAAGAGTGGTGAATAACACTCGCATATTGATGAAGCTAATAGAAATCAAAATTCACAATAACTAAGGGAGGGTAATTGTGAAAATCTTTTTAAGGACAATAACAGTGACAACCTTAAAATTAGTAATGGAGGTTATCACAGGAACCAATTTGACCCAAATTCTCTTGATGTAGCAAATGAGGAGGACAATTTGGGTCATTTTGGCTTTTGTGATTACTACTAACAAGGCACATGGTTCCTAGAGTAAACATTCCTATTAAGAAAAATGCTAATATGGTTGAGTATGTTTTGATTGCTGCTTCTGTTGTAAAAAATATTTACTAACCTAAAACTTATGAACAAGTTGTTAATTGTAAAGAAGTTAAGTTGGGGCTTGCTTCTTTGAAAGATGAGATTGATTATATGCATGCTAATAAAACTTGGACTTTAGTTAATAGGCCTGACAACACTAGTTAATTCGTGTAGATAGATTTATAAAATCAAAAAAATGTGCTTTTCTAAATGACCCTACTAAGTACAAAGCTAGACTTGTAGGTAAAGTGTTTACTCAAAGAGAAGGGATTGACTATAATGATATCTTTGCCCTGTTTGTTAAGTATACAACTTTGAGCCTTATGCTTTCTATAACTGTTGTGTTTGATTGGGAATTAGAATATATGGATGTTAAGATTGCTTTTCTACATGGTTATTTGATTGAAACTATCTACATGTCTCAACTTAAGCATCTCATTGATATTAAGAATCCTAATGCATATTGTCTGCTTAGAATATATATATATATATATATATATATATAGGGTGTGGTTTCCATGAGAACACCCCTAACGTGTATACATGAGAACAATCGTACACCGTTGGATGGTGAGTATTAAGGGTTGAGATTTAGAGTAGATATCATAATTAATAATAACTACGAATAATAATTAGGAATCCAACAATAACTACGAATAATCCACTCAACCAACAATAACTACGAATAATACATTAAACGATATGGCACCTTCCTAACAAAACTAATAATAATTACGAATCTTTTCTCATGATTACACGATAAGCCTGTTCTCATAGGATCTATACTATATCTATATATATATATATAGGACTTGAAATAATATGTTAGACAACGAAACTGAAATTATGCTGAAACTTGGTTTTGTCAAAAGTGGATATGATAACAAGCCTATATTTTACGAATGTAAGAAACATGCATTTATATGTGTTGTTGTATGGTGATGATATATTACTCATATATCTATTAAGTTCTTATTTCTAGTATTAAGCATGATCTAAAAAAATATTTTGACATGAAAGACCCTGTGCATGTGATCGTGAAAATTCTACTGACAAGTATCAATAACCCGCAAGGATAAGAGATCGGATGTAGTATAATCGGGTCTCGATTCACTAGGACTGCGCCTGACTGATATATGATAATTGCAAGTATCCATCTAAAATAACATTTGACATAGACAAACAAAGACCGTGCTTTTCAACTTGTGTAGCTCTCAATCCAGTGGCTCAACAAGTGTAGGAAAACTCATTAAACGCTTAGAATTCCGGAAAAGACAAAAAACAACCTTTGTTTTTGGCTCTTAAGTTAGCAAAAGGTACAAAGACCGAAACTTTCTACGATTATTAGAAATCCTCGAAGTTTTGATAAACTAGTACTCTCAAAACCAAGTTCTTTTCAATAAATCCAATAAAGCACCCTTCGTTTGTGGCTCTTCTATTGTAGTAAGTTGGGTATGAGATGAGATTGAGGTGATTCCAAGATGCTTGACTATTATACATGTGATGGGATTTAAACGAGTCTTGTAGTTTTTATATATAATGAATTTCACCGGGTCTTATCCCGGTTGAGATTAGGACGGGATGAGATCAATCCCCACTAATATGATCGTGAAAAATCAACGAAAACTAGAAAACTACTACAACCTTATTTGAGAAGTTGATTGGAAACTAAGAGTAGTGAACACGATGAAGTTGTCAGTGAATTGAGAGCACAATGAAAAAGCTAGCATTGAATGACCGGACTTACAATACAATTGTGAAAAATCAAATATGCAATACTAGCATTTACTGTTGTGTTATTGAGACGTGTTATCGATTTAAAAGTGGAATCCGATCACAAATGGCATACATGTTATCGATTTAAAAGTGGAATCCGATCACAAATTGCATACTTGTTTCAACAAAAAAACGGATATCTAAGTCGTGAGTTCAGTCGGATATCGGTTTTTTATAAAAAGAGTTGTAGAGGTAAGCTCTTTTGACCAACTCAAGTATTTCCGGATACTAGATTTAACATAACCGGTATCCGAGAAAGTATATTTTCTTATATAATAAAATATGTATTAAGGAGTTTTTTTTAAGGGTAATTTTGGTAACTAGGCCTTTTTGAAAAATTAGAGTAATAACTATGCTTTTTAATGTTTCAATTAACTAAATATACCCTAACCTTTTGTATTTATTCTCAAACTCTACACACTCCTCTCTCAAGGGGTACATTTACTAAACACAAAAATTAAAAAAGTCTAGCAAACCAAATTGTTTCTTTTTTTTTTTCCTACATCCAGTGACTCTCGTTTCGGGGGCCATACTTTAACCCTCGTAACTCTTCTCACTCTCATCTAAAACCCATCGACTCAATCCTACCTCTATGTACCGTCACCCGTAGGAGTTTTGCCGTAGCTTTTGATGTTAATGATGTTCGGTTGATGTCAACCCAACCTGATTTAGGGTGTACACATTGTTGTTGTTCTACCATAAAACCCAACACGGTGCATACTTGAACTTGATTATCTATTTTTTTCAGCCTTAATTCTTATATAAACGGTGGTATTGATCTTATTTTCAATTTGTCAACATTTGATTGTATAATTGAATTGTCAATTCATTTGAATTAGCAATTCATTTGCAATTGAACAGCTATCAGACCATCCGTTGCTCTTTAACTTTAAATGTGTAGTTAAGTGTTACAACCTTGGTAAGCTAGATGGTCTTTAGATATCTCGTCATAATATATTAATATATACTTGTACTATAATAGTGAGCTGGTGCTCACCTGGAAGACATTGTTCAGGTTTAAATGTATAGTTAAGTGTTATAACCTTGTCAATCAAGCCTATCATATTATACATATGTGGGCCGAGTGGTTAGAATCAACGAGCCGATTAGGCTAACTGCTTTGATACCATATTTAAATCCATCAGACTACATACTGATATTGTATTTATGTATACGAGCTCACATATAAATAAACATTCTTGAAATAGGCCATATGACGAAATTAGGTGGGATTTCATTGAAGATACTATTACCAAGGTAGGCTTTCCAAGGGAGTGAGGTGAGATGGTTAGTCAATGTATTCAAACTATTAGGATGCAACTGCCTTGGAATGGTAAAGTTACGGATCAATTCAGATCGGAGAGAGGGATTCGTCAAGGGGGTCCCAAATCACCCTGCTTATTTGTTCTTGTTGTTGAACGACTTGTTCATCTTATTTTTGAGGTTGTGGAAAAAGGAGTGAAAACTTATTCAACTCTCAAGAGGTGTTCCTCTTCTTTCCCATCTTTTGTTCGTTTTGGAGGCATTTATTACTCAAATGAAAGTTGTGATATTTTTGTAAGGCTTCCGGAAAACATGTTGGTTAAGCAAAATCAAATATTTATGTTTCTCTGAATGTTCCTGTGGAGCTCAATAGAAATCTAGAAATTCTTAGTGATGCTAAAGTGACTAAAGATCTTGATAACTACTTGGGAATGCCAAATCTTCAAGGTCGTGTTTCTAGTAACAACTTTCTTCTGCTTAGAGTTGAGTAGTTGGAGATGTAGTTGTCTTAGCTTCGCAGGAAGAGTTACTTTGACGAGGTCGGTATTGGCTTCCTTATCTGTGTGTCCACGATGGGTACTGTGAAAATCCAAAAAGGAATTTGTGAGGATGTTGGCAAGGTGTGCAAGAACTTTATATGGGGCCATGACAGTGGTAGGCTGAAAATGCACACTATTGCGTGGGATACCTAAGGGTGGATAGGACATACAAAAAAAACATCGTTGCTTTGAATAGTGCCCTCCTAGGTAAGTTAGGCTGGAGGTTCATTAAAGGAAACAATAGAACCTAATTGCAATCCTTCGAAGCAAGTACGTTGGAGAAGATGAAACGTGCCATTCCTCCCCGTCTCATGTCTGGCTGAGCATGTGTGAGGAGCCACTTGGATTCTGGGTGATGGTAGAGATGTTAAATTTTGGGAAGGTGAGTAGATTGGAGAAGAACCGTTGATCAATTCTGACTCATCTCTAGTAGCAAACAACATTCGCCATCGAATTGTCAGAGATTTTTGGGTCGAAGCTACTCGTTGGAACTAGGAGTTCAAGATTGGTAGTTATTATTTGTGGATATCACTGAGCTTGCGTTAGGTCTAAGCCTAGCTTATAAGCTAAGTGGATATCACTTTAAAACCAATTGATAATAGGGTAATTAAGCCGGATTAAAATGTGTGAAGTTTTATGTGAGAAGTTATTACCTCAACACGTTCCCAGAAATGCAACTAGAGAACAAACTTAGTTGCACTTGAACAAATAGGTCTAATTTCTCATTCTCTTCGTAGCTAGTTCACTAGTTAACATCAATGATTTGATTAGGCTAACCACTTTGATACCACGTTTAAGTCCATCAGACTACAAACTCAAATTGTATGTATACGAGCGTCCATATACATATACATTAAACTCAAACCAAAAACATAATCCCAATGACAAACGAAAATAAATCGGTAATATATAAATTAAGCTTGAAATCTCAGGAATTTAGAAATACAATCAACAAGATGTTTAGAATACGAGGATAGTGAATTGAAAACGTCCATATGACCATGAATTGAAAATAAAATCTCAAAATGACATAATGAAATTAACGAGATCTTCCATGTGTTTGTACGAGGAACCCCCAGGCTGTATACAAGTGATTGTCTTGTTTTTGAAAGCTACAGCTCTCTCCCTAATCGCTTGACCTTGCTTGTCAGCCATTAGGGTTTTGATTGCCTTGCTAACATCTTCCGATTTTGCTCCTTTCTCCAACTCCAAACCGATCTTCCAAACATCACTCACATATCTAGCATTAACCATCTGATCACCAAAACACGGCGAACAAATCATGGGCACACCTTCACAAATGCTCTCCAAAGTCGAGTTCCAGCCGTTGTGGGTCCAGAAAGCCCCGACGGCTCGGTGGGCCAGGACCTCTTTCTGTGGGGCCCAATTAACAATGTAGCCTCTCTTTGCTACTTGCTCCAAGAAACCATCGAGTAATAGTTTACTTAACCCGTCTGAGCTATGAACCAAGTCCGACCGAATCACCCACAAGAAAGGTTGGTTGCTTTCGGCAAGTCCCCGAGCCATCTCGACAAACCCGGCTTCGTCAATTGACGCAATGCTCCCGAAGCTCACATAGAGCACCGAGTCGGGTGCTTGTGTGTCCAACCAGGAAAGAGCCCTTTGGTCACGATCTTGAATTGTTGTTGGTAAGCTCCATTTGTGAAATGGGCCTATGGGGAAAATGAGAATCGGGAACTCTTGTTGAATAACGGCTAGTGAGAGCTCTTCAAGTTCCTCTATCGTGTTAACGATTAGTCCTCTCGAATTCTTGGTTTCTCTTACCATTTTTGCCGCATACTCATCTATTGTACGTCGCACATCCATGTCAAATATAGGTATATCCTTCACCTTAAGATGAGGAATCTCCGATGTTAATTCTTCAGGATCTCTACCTGTGGGGTCAAAATTTGCATTAACCATGGCGAGCGAAGACAAGTTACACGTACTTACGACAATACTATGAACCTTGAGGGTGTCAGCGACAGCTCGAGGGAAATACCAATTCTGATCTGAGATAAGACATGATATAGGCTCCGAATCAAGTAGAAGTTGATTTACGCAAGCCCGGAAGGGCTCCACACACTTGTTGTTGAGTGTTTCGAAAAGGGTTAGTACAATCTTAAACGACGTTTCACTCTCTAACAAGCTGTCGTCTATGAAGTGGAAGTCGAAATGCGGGTAGTTGGCGGGTTTAGGCGAGTTAAAGCGTGTATGGATTATAGAGATTGAAAATCCTTTAGAGTGAAGGATGTTTGCCAGCTCAAACATGGAATTCTGATGCCCTGCAAATGGAAAGATCAACAATCTTCGCCCCATCTTCTGCTGCATGCCTGCGATCTACGTTGATTGATCGATCGATCGAACTTTATACTGCAACATGCAAATCAATGACATCAACCTCAAGTGTTTCAACATAGCATACCATATGCACCAAACTGAAACTAATTAATCATCCTGACCAAAGTGGATCGATCACAGTTATGACATTATGATAACAACAAAAGGAATATTCTTACCAAGAATTCCAAGAAAGGAGGACAAGGAGATGCTATCCCAGTTATATATGATACTGAGCAAGGGAAGAAAATGAGCCTACATTTATAGCCGCAACTTAACACTTGTATTTAAGTATGCTAGGAGTAATAATTGTTACCCATCATCCCAAGCTGGTTATTCTGCTTTTTGGTGAGTTGCTGGCATTTGAATGATGGTTCCAACAAATAAAAAATAATTGCACTGAAAGATCGAATCCGAAATCAAATTCTAGATAGAATCCAGAATTTTGTAAGTGACAGGTCTTCGTTAAAGGAAAACAATACAATGTTATTGGAGTGTTGAGTCCTCTTGTTAGATGTAATTGTTGTTTACTAAATTGATCTTCTTTTCAATCTGTAAATGACTTTATTTTAAAATAACTAAGTATTTATGTGCTTCTTTAGGTTTACAAGCAATATATGTGGTGTCATTTTGATAATGTAGTATTTGTGGTGTTATTTTGATCATTGTAGTGAATGTTTTTTTTTTTTGAGGGAAACTGCCTGTAATATATTAAATTAGATCAATATCCGCAAGGTCGAGGATACCTTGCGGGAACTGATCAAACCAAACCATGGAAACATCAGAAGATAAGAGTCTGGCAGCGAGGTGTGCCGTATAGTTAGCAGAGCGGCGAATATGCCTAAAGGAAACCTGTGAAATAGAATTAAAATGCGAGATTATAGAAGAGCAAATGAGAGAAAAATAGGAAAAGTGGCAGCTTTTGTTTGCTTGAGCAGAAAGATCATGTAGTCGAGAGACTAGAGCAGAGGCATCCGATTCAACAATCATCGGTAAGTGGAGGAAGTCCCTTGCAGATTCAACAACAAATAGAGTAGCCAATGCTTCAGCTGTAGCAGGTGTAGCATCACCAGTCATTCTCTTAGAGGCCACCATGATGACGGTACCCAATGAGTTGCGCAAAACAACCCCTAAGCAGATAAAAGTACCGAGTATAGCTGCATCAGTATTAAGCTTGAGGAAACCAACAGGGGGTAGTGACCATGAATTATCCGACGGGTGCTGAGCAGGCGTGATGAGACCAGACGGAGCCATACCGTGGATGTAATCGGAAACAAGCCGGCGGAAACCATCGCGAAGCAGCTCACTGGAGAAGTCCTGGTCACCGAACAACGTTTTGTTTCTAATAGTCCAGGCGATCCAAGTATTGGTCAGAAAGTCAGCAACCCCCATGAGACCCAATACCTCCCAAATTTCTCGGATCACAGTAAGCGGGTCAGACATGGACGAGGTCAAAAAAACAGTGTGAGATGGGGAGTCTGTCCTGGCCATGGTCGCTTGTGGGCATTGGACAAGCGCATGCCAGATATTCTCGTCATCAATGCAGCAGCGAGAATAGATGGGAGAGTCGATGATGTGTCGACTATGGAGCACAGTGCCAACATTGAGGAAGCCATTACATAGTCGCCAGGCAAAGTGAAGGAACTTTGGTGGGAGCGAGTGTTTCCAAAGAAAAGACCAGGCCGGGTCAAGCACAACGTGGTGGACAACAAGCTTGCCAAGCCAGTATGCCGTTTTGACAGTGAAACTACCCGATGGGTGGGCTCCCCATATTAGTTGATCAGGCTCCAACAGATCTAGTAAAGGGATAGCCATGATTTTATGTATGTCTGAGTGCTCAAAAACTGCATGGAGCGTACCAAGATCCCATTCATGGGTGTCATGGTCGATAAGCTCCAAAACCATGATCTCCTCACTCGCAGCTGGCAGGAGGGTAGGACAATGAAAGCCCCGAGCCAATATCATTGTAGTGAATGTTGAGTATGACATTTATCACATAGTCCGGACCATCAAATGGTATAAGATCCATAATGGATTTCACAAATCCGAGATGATCCACTTTAACAAGCAATTATCATGCTTCTCAAAATAATAAAACTGTTACGTGAGTGTGATTCTTCAATGCTTGGCGAACACCCACACAATTTTACCTTAAAATAATTTTTCGATTGTCTTTTGTTTGGCTTTGTAGGCCTCTTGTCTGCCACCACCATAGCTTCAAAGGCAATAGTTGTAATAATTATTATTTTGAAAAATATAGGTAACTAACGTTTGGTCATTTTTCGTCGGCTCCATCCTCACGGCCTAACGGTCCAAAAACACCATAGGTGAAAAGGAAAAATAAAATTTAAGGTCATGGGAATTTACGATCCATGATATGCAAATGCCCTACTGTATTTTGCCCATTTAGTGTGAAAAACACATTATAATCAAAACCAACAAACGACCCTTTAAAATTAAATTAAAACGTTAAAAAGACCAATTCTCCTCCTTCAATGGGATGATATGAACAAAAAAAACGGATTTACAAAATAGTCATTCTAATTTCTCAAACAAGGATTCAGTGTTGTTAATCAAATCTTTTCGAACAATGTTCCCCTTGTAAATCACTACTCTTTAAACAATCAAAGTTGTACACATTTCTATATCACGATACTCGTGTGTTGCAGCTTCGTCTTCTCTATTTTCATTCTCGTCGCTTCCGGTTGACTGAATCATGTTGGTTTCCCCTGAAGACGTCCCTGCTCTCGGGTTTTTATGACGTACTTTCGTGTTTTCTTTTTTTCTTTTGTTGTGGTGCTTCCTGACGGTTAATTCGTCTGTCGATTCTTTTCGCCCTTTCGATCCAATAGTCGGCATGCCGCCTATAGGATCGAACCGCTTTCCATTTTGAAAAAACAAACAATGTTTTCAAAGCTAATGTGGAGATTTGATGATGATGGTTATGACAACGACCTATATCTGAGATCATGATGGTGATGGCTACGAAGCAGATTTGCAACAGTGTTAACATTATTCTTTTCTCCAGTAATCGGAAAGTGTTAATTGGGCGCAGTATTGTTGTCGTGCTACCCACCCACGTGACGATCAAACCGCACCGACCCCTTCGCTTACTAAGATGTATAGTAGTTGAATGATATAGTTTGCGTGCGATTAAAAACCTCAAATTTTGGTTGGCTTGACAATCTTCTCTGTTTATATGGAAATAGTTTAAGACCCTTGGTGGAAAAGCTACTGCAACTGGAATTCATGCAGTCCAAGTTATCTACTTCAAGATCATAACATCACTTTTTTTTTTTTAACTTTATTTACTTTCTTTGCATATTCATTGGGAATGAGTTCACTAACATCACTCAATAACATATTTTATGATGCTCATGAAGAAACAATATAATTCAAGATTAGTAGTTACTAATTAAACTCTGGGTTAATAATAGAGATCTCACTGCTTCATACGATGCTTCACTTTTCAAATATTTATGACAACGTACGTCTATGCATGACATGTGCATGTGATTTTGTTTAAAATTGGTTATTCTTATTAGAAATCGGTCGTAAACCTAAATTCCCGGTTTAGGTTTTTGGTCTAAGGTCAAACTAAGCCTAAACCGTGAAAAACCAAACCAACGGTACGTTTAGACTAAACCGCCGGTTTAAAAAAAAGTCGAGAGCAATCTTGGTCGAAATTTCCAAAATCTCGGGCGAGATTTTGGATATTAAGCCCAAGATTGCTCTTGACATGGGAAATCTCGGTGAGATATTGGTATTTTAATTAAAAAAAAAGAAAGAAAAGGAAAGAGCTTGAACTTGTTTCCCGGATACCCACGTATCCTCTCGGGGTTAAGAGGAATCAAAGCCCACGTAGTTAACTTACCTTTTCTTACCTTTTGTTGGACTTCCGAGTTGTTTAGTTACCCCGTTTACCTTCATGCATCGGACTCGGAAGTTGTGCCTGGATCATCGGAGTTGGAATCCGATTTTCAGTCATACACTGGGGTATTCCGTTGTTTTTACTTCTCCGCCCTTATCCAATCTTGAATGCATACTTGCGCCTCCAACTTTTCAGGGTTCAATTGATTTCTCTTGTAGGTGAGCATATTTGCTCCTTGATTAAATGTTTGTTCCACGACAACCGTTAATGTGAGCACGACCATAAGTTGTTGCACAATTTTGATTGATAACTCCACCTTTATTATTAATTGTTATATTTATTTAATGATGGAAGATTTAACATAAAATGCGATTTTGTAACTCACAAATATCGATTCCATATTCTAGATTGCTAGTCTTGGTTTGTTTGTTATATGTGTGTAGGTCATTGAAGATATCGAAGCCCCTATCACAAAAAAATCTCGAGAGAAGATCTTACTACAACGACAACAAATAAATAAGAAGATCTAGGAGAGTGAAGATCTTGAACGACCAAACAAGAAGATCTTGTTTGAGAAGAGAGACGTATGAAGAGAAGATTTCGGTGAAGATCTCCTTGAAGATATCAAACGGCTATCAAGAGTTTGTTGAAGGTTTCGAACGGTTGAAAAGAAGATCTTGGTTGAAGATTAACTCACAACGACTAATAATAGGATCCCACGCGAGAAGATCTCGTTCAATAAACAAGGATTCCGTGGACGGAAGACGTTGCAATGGTTATAAGATAACGGCTAGAAGAAGCTACCTCCGTAGAAGACTATAAGAGACACATCGATTGAAGAAGAAGATATCAAACTTACAAATGAACATCCAAACCATCTTCATCGATTAAAAAGTTTATCTTCCTCTTTGAGCTTACTTAGGTTTATTTGTTAGAGTGAGATGAACACAAGAGATACATTGGCATATCATCTTAGTGTTATATTTGAGTGTATTACTCTACGAAGTAACTAGACTATTATTGCTAGAATAGGAGTTGACTAGATCGTAGCATTGAAGCTAAATTGAGAGAAGAAGGGAAGTTCTTCTAGGTTGTATCTAGGACTCAAAACAAGCAGATAATAGATAGTTAGAATCCTAGGGTCGGAAACCCTAGGCGGAGAGTAGGTTGTTAAGGCCGAACTTCGTAAACAAATCGTTTGTCTATCTTTTAATTTCCGCACCTTATATCGCTTATATTGTGACTAACAACATTCTACAGGTTTTGACTTCAAGGCCTTGAGATTCACTTCAAAGCCTTGAGAACCAGTTTTGTCACTAAGCGCAGAGATCGACTTCAAGACCTTGATATTCATTTCAAAACTTTAATATCTGATATTGCGAAAAGTTTTCATACTCTATTCAACCCCCCTTCTAGAGTATTTATCTATATCCTTATTCATCCCCTACTCGGTTCTTCATTGATCAAGGTTAGATACTTCGGGGCTAACATCTTCCACCAATCCAAAATTTGAAAAGATTCACTATCAAAACAAAAAACGTTGTTAGATAATTTTGAAATTCCGCACTTGCGAATGAATGTCTTGTTTTTTGGTTCTTTTAGCTAAAATTTGTTTAGATTTTGAAAGAATAGAAGATGAAGAAGAATAAGAGGGTGTAGGAGTTGGTCCGGCGGTAGAAGAAGAGCTAGCACTTGTTTGAAAGGAAGAAACCAATTTTTTAATTTCAATACGAACATTATGAGTAATAGGAGAAGTGTATGTAGAACCCAAAGCTAAACATTCATAATAAGCAACCAACAAATCGGAAACACCTTCAAGTTTAAGTCTAGGATAAAAAACGTTGGAAATAAGATAAACCAAGAGAATATCCATGTAATAATTAGCCATTTCAATTTCATGTCATTTATAGCACTCATAGGGGTTGGATAATTAAAACCGGTTTGACGAACTCTTACCACCACTACCTGTTCTTGGTTCACACATCACCTCCCTACCAACCACCCCCCTGCCATCCCCTCACACAATGCCTTTGAAGTCGATGTTTCTCCATGGAATACCATGCCATTTGCAGCACCCCACACTAGCCCCGCAACAGTCCAAGATACCATTTGGAGTCTCTAAGTCCATAAGAAGCACCGACTCTGATCCCCTTGGACGCCCCATCCCTTCCCCGTTGCATGGATGTTCCTCAAGCCCAATGTTGGACAAGCCAAAAGTTTGCCTACCGACCCTTCGATCTCGTACAAGGATTATGTTTTGAGGAATGTGCCTTGGAATCATGTACCTCTCACCTTTACCCCGGGGCTCGAGTCTGGCACCATTAAATCCTCCCATGAGGTTGTCGGTCACACCACTAAAAAGTGAAACCTATCTTTTGTTGGGTTCCTTTTAGGCCGCCCCATCAACTTTCAAAGGATGAAGGGCTTCACTTTCTCATCTTGGAACAACATCATTCAACCAAAAACCCTACGTAATGATAAAGGAATTTTCATCTTCCACTTTATCAATGATGAAGACCTTAAAACCATCCTAAGTGGTAGTCTTTGGGTTACTGATGGTTCCTTTACTATGATCTTGAAGAGATGGACTCATGATATCAAGCTTGATTACTCTAGCTTGTGCTCGGTTCTAATCTGGACAACTCTCCATGACCTTGATTATCGATTCTGGTCCCAACATATGCTTGCTAAGATTTCCTTGGCTCTTGGGACCACTATCCTCACATACTCTCGATCTACCCACCAGATTCTCTGGGATACGCTCGTATCCTTATTGATATTCATGCCTCTAAGCCTCTGCTCAAGGAGGTTCACCTTGTTGGCCCCGATGGTATAAGCATCACACAAAATATCACTTATGACTAGATTCCTGAGCACTACTCAAAATGCCTGGTCTTCGGCCACCGTTGCAAGTCTACCTTTCACCCTCCTAAGGTGTCCATCTCTTGAAAACTGACATCCAGATCACGTGCCTTGCCATGCTCTAAAATTCAACCTCTCCTTTGAACACCAGATGCCGCTCACAAGATCAATTTGCATGGAAATCCTAACCATGGCATACTCACAAACCCGAGTACATCCCACACCCCTCCTACTGAAAACACCCAAAGCCTAATGACCCAAGACTTACCCTTGGTCACCTCCCCTTCATCTAACCTTGTACTACTACCTTTTGTACCTGAACCATCCTCTATTACTACCTCCACTTCCTCCTCTCCCAGGACCCCTCTATCACCCTTATTCCATCTACTGATCCATCCTTTATTGCTACCCTCCACTTTAACCATTGACCCCATTGATCCTAGCCCTTCATCAAACCCACTGAATAACACTACCATGGCTTCCTTACCCCCTTCGCCCTCTAGAAACAAGAGCTTTCCAGAGTCTTTCTGGCTCATCACCCCAATGAATATACCAAATTTCTCCTAGAATATCAAGGGACTCAACCACCCTAGTAAACATAAGGTTGTTCAGGACCTTGCCAAGAAGCACAATATTGACCTCATGGCCATCATTGAGACCAGACTCAAGAACAACAAAGAGGAACGCATAGCAAAACACCTCCTCCCCATCTGGAAACATCTTTTCAACTCCTCCTTAGTCCACAATTGCTGTCTTTGGATTTGGTGGAACCCGGCCCGTCTCCACCTCACTCCCACCATCATCACCAACAAGCTCTTCCACTGCCTAATCTCCTAACCGTCTAGCTCCCCTAACCAATCTTCTTACATTGAATGCTCCTTCATATATGCTCATAACACTCATGAAAACCGCTCTAGCCTTTGGAGTACCATCTCAACCATTCCCCTTTTCAACTCGTCCAAGCTTGGGCACTCCTTGCAAACTTTAATGTCACACTTTCCCCAAATGAAAAATCAAGTAATAACAACCCCTCCATTTAACAAACTTCCTTTTAGCTCTCCTCGTGCTTTAGCCAAAATAATCTCTCTGATCATCCCTACTCTGGATGTGAATATACATGGAACAACAAGCAATCGGGTGCTAGGACGTGATGCAAACTCGATAGAACCATCACCAATCAATCCTGAGACACCAAGTTCCCTAATTCCTCTTCAAACTTTGATCACCCCTATGTCTCAGGCCACTCACCGGCCATACTTTCTCTTGATCACTCCGGAATATGGCAAAAGCAAACTTTCAGATTCAATAATGCATGGGCCATGCATGAAAACTTCATACCTTGTGTAACCGAGGCTTGACAACTCAATGTCGAAGGGAACCCTATGTACAAGCTTACCAAGAAACTCAAATCACTCAAACCAAAACTAAAGAAGTTTTCTAGCACCAAGCTTGAGTTGATCCATAAATCTATCCAAGACTAGAGAAGCTCCTTTATGACACCCAGGAAGCCCTTCAATCTATCCTCCATAACACTTCTCTCTAGGATATCGAGAGGGATACCATCACCAAAATTAATGCCTCCCTTGACTCTCTTCGTGTTACCATGACTCAACTTTCCAAGGCTAAATGGATCAAATATGGCGACCAATGTGACTCTTATTTCTTAAGGAGTATTATGACTAGAAGAAGTTCCAACAAGATTAACTGTATAAGAGATGCCATGATACAATCACTCATGACCCTGAGTAGATTGCAACTACATTGACTAATCACTTCACTCAACTCTCCCAACTACCAAACCAACCTCTCCATCCCTGACCTATCCCTCCATACCCTTAACCCTAACGATTTTAATGTTCTCTCTATGCAGGTTACCCCTGAGGAAGTTAACAAAGCTCTCTTTAGCATTGGAAACAACAAGGCTCCGGGTCCGGATAGATACAATTCTCACTTCTATAAGGCTACATGGAACATCATCAAAGACGACTTCACTACGGCTATCCTATACTTCTTCTCCTCAGGGAAGATGCTTAGACAAATAAACCATGCCTCCATCTCTCTTATAGCCAAAGGTGATAACCCTTTCTCTCCCTCTAACTTTAGACCGATTTCATGTTGTAACACAACATACAAAACCATTGCCAAGATCATATCCTCCCGTATCAACTCCATCTTACCACATATCATTGGCCCTTATTAGAGTGCTTTTGTGAGCAAGAGATCTATCAAAAATAACATTCAAATTTGTTATGAATTGCTCAACAAGTACAGTAGGAAGCACATCTCTCCTCGTGTTGCTTTGAAGGTGGGTATTACCAAAGCATTTGATACTATTAACCACAATTTTATCCTCCACTTCCTTAGGAAGATTGGTTTCCCAGAACACCTTGTTCTCTTGAATCAAAGGGTGTATCACCACTGCCTCATACTACATTAACATCAATGGTACTTTTAATGGACACTTCAATGGATCTAGGGACTTGGGAAAGGATGCCCTCTCTCCCCTCCACTCTTTGTCATTGCTATGAAATTCCTTTCTTCCATGATCACCTCCAACACTACCAATCCTAACTTCAACACCCATCCCAAATGCCACAATCCCAAAATCACTCACCTATGCTTTGCTGACGATATAATGCTCTTTTGTAGAGGAGACCTTACCTCCATCCTTACCATGAAGTCCACTCTTGACGCCTTTGGTGAGATCTCGGGGCACAAAATCAATCACGGGAAATCATCAATCTACCTTCGTGGCACTTCCATCCACACTCAAGAGATTATTACCAATGCTTCGGGATTCTCCCTTGGAACACTCCCCTTCCACTATCTTGGTGTTTCTATTGGAAGCAAACGCCTAAACCTTGCCGACTTCAAACCCCTTATCCACAAAATTACCAAAAAAATCAGTCTTGGAGTGCAAAACTTCTATCCTATGTTGGTAGAATCCAAATCATGTTGTCCATCCTCATGTCTATGCATCACTACTGGTTTAATGTGTTCCTTATTCCCCCTACTATCTTGAACAAGATCCAAAGCCTCTTTCACTCCTTCCTCTAGTCGGGTAAGGAGACTAGTAGGTGTTCCCTCTTTGCTTGGAGCACTGTATGTACTCCGAAAATCAATGGTGGGTTGGAGTTCAAAGACCTTCTCTCTAGAAATAAGGCTTGCCTTGCTCATCTTATCTATGACTTGGGCATCAACGTAGACAACCTTTAGTGCATCTGGATAACAAATAACATCTTTAAGAGATATACTATCACTAGTACAAAAACCCCCTCCAGACCTCGCTTACGTTGGAGCGGTTTGAAAGAACCGTGATAAAAGGTATTTTCGGACCACGGTTATATATATAACCGAGGTCAATTTTTTTTTTTATTTTTTTAAATTTAGACCCCGGTTATTTTAAATAACCGGGGTATTAAAGGCTCGGACCCCGGTTCGTATATTAACCGTGTTGAAATAATGAAGTTGGACCCCGGTTATTATTTTAAACGTGTTAAAATAATGAACCGGACCCCGGTTGTTAAATAACCGTGGTATAATAACCTATCTGAACGACACCGTTTTAACCTTAATCAGGAAAAGAACACTCGATCTCCTTCCCTAACCTGTCGATCCCGTAATTCCTCCTTCGTGTTCAACCGGCGACTGCACCTCGAATCTGACTCTCCAACAAAGGACAGGCGAAGAGCTGTTGTGAATTGAAGCTCACTGAACTCGTAAGGTATGAATTCTTTGTGTATTTCACACTGACTGGTAATTAACTTCTACAAGAATCATTTTTGTCTCACACAACACTATTACTCGAAGTCGAAGTGAATTTAGGGTTTAGGGTTTTTCTGGCATGGATTTTTTGAAGAGGCTTATCCCGATGTTCGAATCGGGAGTGCCTTGGCTGGCGGCCATCATAGGGTCGACAGTGTGCTTATCGATTTTGAATTATTGCGGGCTTACGATTGTGGGGTGGGTGGCGGTGACTCTAGGGCTGGTTTCTCTGTGCCCTTTTGTGATAATGTCTGCGGTGGAAATCCCCCAAATCAAACCTCATAGATGGTTGAGTCTTGGGCAGAAAGGGGTTAAAAGGGATTGGAATTTGTACTTGAAGTATGATAAATGGTTTTAGATGGGGGATTTAAGCTTGGGACATGTGGCATGAGATGATGTGTACCCTAAGCTTGGCACATGATAAGTCTTCAGCTTTAGTTTAATGTATAGATTATTTGGGGTGAAATAATTTGGTGGAAGAGTGTCAAATTCTAATTGTGTACTCAACTGTAGTTTTTAACACTGATAAAGTCTGTTGATGGTAAAAATTTTGTGCTGAGAGCCTTAAGTGGAGTAATTGCATACGTGATTGTTTTCTGGATGATATGGAAAATTCAGTGCTCATTTTATAGAGTAGGACTATTAATTAGTTTAACCACAGGTCTCTTATGTCTAATGAACTGCAATTAATGTATACTTTAGGAATAAAGACTTCATATCAAAGTAGATAAAGACTATTGAGGCTGAAAATGATGATCTCTGTAACACAATTGAGGAGCTTAAACACACTTGCATAGAAAGTAAGGTGTCTTCACACTAGACTTTCCTTGTCTGAACAGTTTTAAGATTCTCCTGACTCAACTGGTTTAAAATTTTTAGGCACTTGCCAGTTGGAGGGAGGAATTGAAAGTTTGACTTATGCATTGGACAATGTAAAATCACTGGTAAGTTTCCCCACGTTTTCCCACTGTCTTCTAAACATAGGTGGATTGTATCGGACATAGTGCTTTGTATTCCACTGGTTTGCACCCTGGATCCAAATAAAATGGTTGAATATGCAACTACTAACTTCCTCTTTATTTGTATGTGATACTCTGTTATATACTCCCATATTGTGTAATATGAGTCATGTTGGACGATGTTTATTTATTCAAATTTGTGTTAGAAGTACGTTTAATTGCTGAGATTCAATATAGGGTCAAGACGTAAACAGAAGGTCACCAGTTGAAGGATCAAATCATGATGGACATGGGCAGCAAAACTTTCAGGTTCTTTTCTATTGCTCGCGTAATTTATAGGTGCATAGATGCCAACCACATTGTTTTGGATGATCTGCAGCATTGAATTCATATCTGCGTTGCTACACTTAATTTTCTATCATGTGTTCTATAACCATGATTGTTTATTCACATTTGATTTTCCAAGTCTTAAAGACTAAAATTAATAATTGTTTGTGCAAGAACTTGACCTTAATTACCAAATAGAGAGGAGCTCAGCTACTTTAAAAACATTGCAGGATCTAGATCATATGCTTAAGAAGTAATGATGGTTTTATGAACTTCAAAATTCACTTTTATGTAATAGTATTGATGTCTTGTTGTCCAGGTATGAGGCTATTGAAAAGATCGAGGAATTATTTTCCACTCTGAAGGTTACTGAGTTTGAAGGAAACTGTATTCGATTGTCACTGAAGACATACATTCCACATGTTGAGGGCTTGATGCACCATCAAAAGCTGACAGATAATGTTGATCCCTCTGAGCTGAATCATGAACTGCAAATTGAAGTCATGAATGTAGGCATGCAGCTAAAAAATGCCGAGGTACATTAACACGGCATTGAATTTGATGCTCTTTCCTTCCTAAAAAGACAATATGCGGCCTATAATTACTTTTAAGAGAAACTGCAGACACATTCCACTTTGATTTGTATCTATTTATCTTTTCCTGTCACATTTTTATTTGGAACAATTATTTTCTTGCAGATTTTTCCAAATGATGTATACCTAGGTGATATACTGGAGGCTTTGAATTCTTTCAGGTCTGTTTCTTCATCAATAGTTTCCAGAGCACTATTAGATCACACTTTTGTTGTCTGATTACTTTGTTATTGACCCACAAAGATCTCTAATATGACTTGCTTGCATTTAGCTTTCTTGTTTAGTAGTGGTAAAGTAAATTAATAATCCTTATTTAGAAAACTAATCAAAATATGGTTGCATTTTAAGTCTCTAACTACCGCGCATGTGTCTCCTTGGAAAATCTGGAAAGCTAGAAAAGGTTGATTTGCTCACTTCATAGAGATGCTGCTATGTTGCCATGATGAGTGGTTAGGTGAGCAACGAGAACGTACATGTAGGCAAGAAAAAGGCAAAAGGTTATTAGTGAGTTTATACCAAGTTGAATTTAAACACTAACCTAAGTTTAAAATGTGATAATGTTCAACTTATTTAAAAAATAAACGAGATTGAATCAAGAATTTTGGTCCGAATCTGAGAACCCGACCAATATAAAAATTATATAGTGTTATTTTTGAAAATTAATTGCGTTCTGACCCTAAAATTTAACTTATTTTTAAAATATGTGCATATTTAACCCTTTTAAAAAGTGAATGGGTATGAGCTGAACCTAAATAGTTTGTTTCATATGACAATCATATAACGTTATTCAGGCAAACAAGTTGAGCTTTGAAATGTTCATTTATAAACAAGTCGAGTCCGAGCCTAAATTTTTGTTATACTCAGGTTGATCTTTCTTCATCCAACCTAGTGCAAGTTGTTGCTGCTACTGTCTGGTTTGTTGCCCCAGTCTTTGCTGCTCTCACTGGCCTTGTCTTCAAAGAAGGTATATTATATTTTGCTTATTCAACAGAATAAGATGGTTGTTTTTCATTTATTAACAAATCACATGCCTTAATGTCTCCTGTCATAAAGCATCCAAAGATAAAAGAGCATACTTCTCTGCTTCGTAGCCTTCATAGTTCCATTTAGTAGTTGCTTCAATTTATCTAAGGAACCATTAAGTTTGTCATTACTTTTGCTGGCTTATATTGATTAAGTGATATTTTCTCATTTTGCTTGATTTTGAAAGATAACTTAAACTGATTACACTTGCAGCTTGCAGCATGTGATTTTTAGGGCCTATATAAGTGTTATTATGATGGTCTCATACATAAGTTAAAACCTGATGCTGCATTTTACAGCAAATAGTACATAACTTAAATTTATAAAGCAAGTTTTATATCCTATAATGCTAATTCTAACTAACATTTAAGATAATCCTACAAATATCTTAAAGCAAGTTTTATATCCTATATAAGTGTTATTATGATGATCTCATACATATGTTTCCTTCATTTTATACTTATAATTTTGCAACTCATTCTTTCCAATTAATTGCAGCTTACACTTGCAGCTTGCAGCATGTGATTTTTTGTGATTTTTAGCTGAAAATCAGTCTTGGCTACCTATCTTTGGCTACACTATAGTTGGCTTTTCTTTTGGTGTAAGCTGTTCGCTTATGCCAAGGGGCGCGATCCTCGTCTCTTAAAGCAAAAAAAGGTGTTATATCAGTTAGGAACTTAGGATTTTATCATCTGCCATTGTTAATGTAATGTGCAATTCCTTGATGAACTGGTCTACTGAATAACTCATTTCTGTAGTTGGCTTTGCTTTTGGTGTAAGTAGATCAACATGAGAGAAGTTCATAAGGCTTGCTGTAGATATATGTTGTTGAGTACCAGGATGGGGTTAAAGAATTCATAAGGCTTGCTGTAGAAAATGCTAAGAACCCTGACATGCTTCCATGCCCTCGTACAAAATGCTACATTTTAAAATATTGATATGTAAAATTGTTGATATATGTTGTTGCTTACTTTTGTTGTTTATTGTTTAATTGTTTAGTATTTTAAAGGCTCACCGAAGATGTATGACAAAGACCATCTTCATGAACTGCACAAGGAGTGACTCGAGTTTGTGGAACCTCTCATTCAAGAATGCATCGACATTGACTGACTTGCCTAGCTTAGTTTTCCATTAAGAGACCATCGGTAAAAAGTGTTTGTTATCTTTTGTTAAACATATATAATATACTATCAGAACGAAGAACGGTAGAAACTTGGTTTGTTTTTTGATGTTACTTTCGGATTATATGATTGAAATATTAATTACATGATAAGTTTGCTTATGTATTTAGCTTAATATTATTTATTTACTGATTAATTATTTTTCGGTTAAGTACAATACGCATTGTGTAATTTAATCAGGTGCCAAATCAGCTAATTTTCATATTAAATATAATTAATTACGGTTAAAAAATTACCACGGTTTTATGTAAAAACCGGGGAATTAAAATTTAAAAACTGGTAAAAATAACCCGGTTATTATATTAAAACCGAGGTCCGCAAATTACCAAATTTTACCGACTTTTACCTTGGTTTTTTTAAAATAACCGGGGTAAAATGGGACCCCGGTTATTTTAAAAAAACCGGGGTCCGAAAATGACCCCGGTTTTTTTATAATAACCGGGGTCCGACTTTTACCTCGGTTTTTTAAAATAACCGGGGTCCGACTTTTTACCCCGGTTATTAAAAAACCGGGGTCCGAAAATTTTAACTCGGTGACATTTACCGGGGTGTGAACCGTCGGACCTCGCTTCCATAACCGGGTTCCCATGTACAAAATAACCGGGGTCTAGGGGTATTTGTACTAGTGTCTGTAGAAGTATTTGTGACGGCAACCACAAAGCCGTGCAACTAAACCGTACATTTGTGTCGGCAATTTGTTTCCGACGCAAATGACAATTCCGTAGAAGTATTTGGGCTTCGTCAATATCTGCATCGTCTATACCTACGAATTCCGGGAATTTGTGGGTATATTTAACCTGCAGGAGTCATGGATGACAAGCTGACTGGAATCTTCCTACCAATTCAGGGATAAAACCATAGCAATGAGATCGATGGTTTCAACATGCAAGCAGTACGTAAACTAGCGTTTATGAAACTGACCAACGAAGAAAATGAGCCTACATACATATGTACTATGGTAGGAGTAGAAATTGTGGGTCAACTCAGATGGCAATTTGACTCACATATTTGGATCCAAATTAAATCCGGAGAACGCGCCAATAAATGAGCTTTCATTGAGTAGAATAATGAAAATGAATAATCTTTGACTGACAGATTTGCATCCGATTAAACAACTAAAAAGAGATGGAATTGTAACTACAGGAAATTCAAGGCAAATGACCCTATAATTTAAACCAAAGAGAGGAATATATTTAAAGAAATCTCCTATCTAAACAAAATCGTTTACTCTCCTTTCACCAAAGATATTGGAGACAAAAAACAGAAAATAAACACCTAAAAAACATGAACTCAAATTCCAAATATTTCCATCGCATTGCTACCGGAAGAAAAAATCGAAAACAGTTGAAGGAACTAATAACCAATAATGGTTCTACTATATCTTCTGAAATATTGACACATTATGGGTACTAATGTTTCGAAAGTTGTGCAAGAATTTTTCGGGAGCGAAAAATGCTTAATCTAATTAAGCATACTTTCATAACCTTAATCCCTAAAGTGGATAATCCTACTACAGTTAACCATTTTATACTTATTAGCCTTTCCATGACAATATGCAAAATTATTGTAAAAATAATCACCAATAGAATGGAAATCATCATGCATAACCTCATTCACCCTTTGCAAGGTGCCTTTGTAGCAAATAGATCAATTCATGACAATATTCTTATTGCACACGAAATCTTCCACTCATTTTGCTCTAAAAAGACTAAGGAAAGGTGAGCCGCTATCAAAATTGATATAGAAAAAACATATGACCAGGTTAATAAGGAGTACATCATTTGCATCCTTAAAAAATTTGGCTTTGATGATAAATTAATGAGTTCTTCCCCTCATTTCGCTCTAAAAAGACTAAGGAAAGGTGAGCCGCTATCAAAATTGATATGGAAAAAGTATATGACCAAGTTAATAAGGAGTACATCATTTGCATCCTTAAAAAATTTGGTTTTTGATGATAAATTAATGAGATGGATTTTAAAAATGTATAACGGTAGTTTCTTTCTCCGTTCTTGTAAACAATTGACCAACTGAGTAGTTCTTTCCTGACAAAGGACTTAGACAAGGAGATTTCTTGTTCATCTTGGGGGCAAAAATGCTAACATAAATGCTACAAGATGATTGCAACAACTATGACAATCGTATTGGCTTCTTCATGTGCAGACAAGTAACATCAATCCCATTCTTATCTGCCGCTGATAACATGATCATTTTTGCTATGGAAAATGAGGCTTCTTGTCAAAGACTAAGAAAATCCTGAAAATGTAATGCTCTATATTGGGACAAAAGATTAATTTCTAAAAATCTGCTTTCCGAACAACAAAAAAGACTAGTGATAGCAATATTGCCAAATTAAAAAATGTTCTGGCTATGAATCACACCATAAACCTTGACAAATATCTTGAATGTCCAATCATCAATGGAAGAGTGACAAAAGAAACCTTTTGTGACATCAACGTAGAAACAAAACAACCACTGTTCAAATGAAAAGCTAACTCTTTATCGCAAGAAGGGATGAAACCCTCATTAAACAAATTCTGGCCGCTAAACAGACATTTGCAAAGCGAAGCTATATGCTCCCTAGTCATAATTTAGAAGAGTTAGATAAAATATATAAAAAAATTATTCTCGAACAATGGAGACCAACACATGTCCATCATTAGGTGAGATGTAATTTACAAATAAAAAAAGAATGACGGTCGGGGGTTAAGGAAATCCTTAATCACAAACAAAGTCTTACAAGTGAAACTCTTGTGGAAAATTCTAGCAGAACCAAACACAATTTGGGTTAAAGCTCACAACAAAAACTACTTAAAAATCATAATATTCTACATTACCAAAAGAAAGGATCAACGTCTTGGCAATGAAACAACCTTATGAAGCTTAAATCTGAATTCAAAAATGGTATTATTTGACAAGATAGAAATGGTAAATACATCAACTTCTAGCATGATAATTGGATAACACTAACACCACTTATAAAAATGACCCGGAACACTAATCAAATTGATACAAATATCAAATTAGTCACTTTATAAATGACTCGAAACAGTGAGATTTCACAAAAGTTGTTAATGAGCTACAAAACATCATGAGCCCGGATATTCGGAAAATGTAAAGGAAACAATTATACCAAAAATGAAATTCAGGAAAGATTATATTGGAGATGTAGTAAAAATGGTTGGTTCTCTACAAAATCTATGTCAGAGATGATTGAAGAGAATTTGAGCACTCCCTTGAACAAAGCGTGTAATTTGATGTGGAATCTTGACACCCAACCTAAAATAAAAAATTTCCTTCGAAAAGCTTCAGAAATGGAATCCCAACAAAAGATAAGTTTGACGAAAGAAGAATTGCCATAATAGGCACAATGAACTATGCAATCACTATATCGAGGATTTGTTCTACTTGTTTTTTGAATGTCCTTATAGCAAACAAATTTATTTCCAAAATCGATAGATCAATCCAGACCAAAATTAACAACATTAGCCGTGATAATAAAAAAAAGTTCACGACCTCTTACAAGAATTAGAGAATAAAATAGAACTTGACAAGTTCGCATGCTTAGCAACTATATTGTGAGGCATCTAGTTTTTAAGAAATAAAATCATTTTGGTAATGAGTCTATTGGACCTAGTACTAAGGTTATCATTTTCAATAAAAACCAAATTCATAGATGGAAAACTAATATCATTGATGAGGATGATTACGATATAAAACGTTAACAGAAGGACATTATCTCTACCAAAAGAAAAAAACACAATATTAAGTGGGATAAACCAAAACCCGGATTCCATAAACTCAACTTTGATGGATCAAAACTTGGTTCGGGAATAACATCCATTGATTTTGTGATTCAGAATCACAATAGTGAGGTTGTTAGCCTCGATACACGTAGAAATAACTTTAATTCGATAATTAAAGCTGAAGCATTTGCTCTTAAGTCGGGCTTACAAGAGGCCATCATACTAAAGATAAAAATGATCAAAATTGAGGGTGACAATCTCTGTGTCATCAAGGCACTTCAAAAGTAGTATTCGTGCGTCTCCTAGTTCCAACTAGAGCATCAAAAAAGTAAATTTTACTGAAATGTAAAAAAGTTGTCAAAGATGCACAAGAAATACGGCCAGAGTGAAAATTTGAAATACTACCTATGCTTAAAGGAAGAAGGGTCTCCATCCATAGCATACTTGATTTTTTTGCTTTAGACCGTATTTGGACCCTGTAAACCGTACAATTACACTAGTAAATCCAAACATGATCTATCTTTTATTTTCGGATTAGGAATTTTTAATCTTGTCCATGAGAAGTCTGTAAAGGCTATTTAAGGACGTTCTTAGGTCAGATTAGAGAAGTTCATCTCCGGTTGTAACCCTAGATTAGATACAATGTTCAATTTCTACTTCCGTATTATTTTTAAAGGTTTGCCTCATTGTGCTTGAATGATAGTCCTATAGAGAGACAATCATTTTTATATCAAACTATAGAGTCAAATGAACTTGTGGTTTTGAATGATAGTTTTTTTTTTTTTTGGTAGGGGGTTTTGAATGATAGTCAATAACAAGTTTTAGAAGAAACTAAGAATGTTGGAGATCACAAAAAATAAAAAATAAAGTAAATGTAAAAATGCATGTCCAAAGGCTAGACCGCTCATAAGGTTATGTTTCGTCAAGCTAATAATCATAATAAAACTCATGTTCATAAATAATAAGCTGTTAAGCCCAAACACAACACGTAACCGTCTTATATATTAAGCTTCAATTCTCTTTCAACGTAACAGAAGTTACAAATACAACCATCAAGGTGTTTAGAATACGAGGATAATGATCCTGCAAGTTCTAGCATAGAGATGCATGATAGTGAGTTGAAAACGTCCATATGACCATGAATTGAAAACAAAAACTCAAAATGACATAATGAGATTAACAAGATCTTCCATGTGTTTGTATGAGGAACCCCCAGGTTGTATACAAGTGATTGCCTTGTTCTTCAAAGATACAGCTCTCTCCCTAATCTCTTGACCTTGCTTGTCACCCATTAGGGTTCTGATTGCCTTGCTGACGTCTTCCAATTTTGCCCCCTTATCTAACTCCAAACCGATCTTCCAAACATCACTCACATACCTAGCATTTACCAACTGGTCACCAAAACAAGGCGAACAAATCATGGGCACCCCTTCACAAATGCTCTCCAAAGTCGAGTTCCAACCGTTGTGGGTCCAGAACCCCCCGACGGCTCGGTGGGCCAGGACCTCTTTCTGTGGGGCCCAACCGACGATGTAGCCTCTCTTGGATACTTGTTCCAAGAGATCATGTGGCAGTAGTTGACTTAGCCCATCTCCGCTACGAACCACCCACAAGAAAGGATGGTTGCTATTAGCAAGTCCCCAAGCCATCTCGAGAAACCTGGCTTGGTCAATGGACACAATGATCCCGAAGCTCACGTAGAGCACAGAGTCGGGTGCTTGTGTATCCAACCAGGAAAGAGCGCTTTGGTCATGATCCTGACTTCTTGTTGGTAAGCTCCATTTGTGAAATGGGCCTAGGGGCAAAATGGGAATTCGGAACTCTTGTTGAATAACGGTTAGTGAGAGCTCTTCAAGTTCCTCTATCGTGTTAACGATTAGTCCTTTTGAAGTCTTCGTTTCTTTTACCATCTTTGCCAAATACTCATCTATTGTAGGTTGCACATCCATGTCAACTATAGGTATATCCTTCACCTTAAGATGAGGAATCGCGGATACTAATTCTTCAGGATCTTTACCTTTGGGGTCGAAATTTGCATTAAACATGGCGAGCGAAGACAAATTACACATACTTATGACAATACTAGGAACATTGAGGGTCTCAACAACGGCTTGAGGGAAATACCACATGTGATCTGAGATAAGACATGATACACGCTCCTCCTCCGAAGAATCAAGTAGAAGTTGAGACATGCAAGTCCGGAAGGGCTCCACACACTTATTGTTGAGTGTTTCGTAAAGGGTTATTACAATTTTAAACGACGTTTCACTCTCTAACAAACCGTCGTCTATGAAGTGGAAGTCGAAATGCGGGTAGTTGGCGGGGTTAGGTGAGTTAAAGCGTGTATGGATTATGGAGATTGAGAATCCTTTAGAGTGAAGGATGTTTGCTAGCTCAAACATGGAATTCTGATGCCCTGCAAATGGCAAAGGAAAGATCACCAATCTTCGCCCCATCTTCTGCTGCGTGTCAAATGGAATTGGTTGCTGGCTCAAACATTGACGTCAACATAGCATACCATATGCACCAAACTGAAACTAAACAATCATCCTGATCGAAGTGGATCGATCACAGTTATGACAATATAATAACAACGAAAGTAATATTCTTACCACGAAAGGAAGAAGAGGAAAGGGTATCCCAGTTATATATGATACTGAGCAAGGGAGGAAAAGGAGCCTACATTTATGCTAGGAGTAGAAACTGATCCGTCAACTCGAGTGGTAGTTTGACTGACAGATTTGTAGCCGTTGCATATCTTCGATCTGCTGCATGTTTGACTGACAGATTTGAGTAGAATAATGGACATGAATATGTTTGACTTGCATCCTTGAAATTAAATATCTATTGAATGATCTTCTTAAATGTTTGACTGACAGATTTGCGTCATTGAATGACTTCTTAAGAGCATCTTGGTCAAGTACTTATGGGTTTCTTAGCAATTAAAAAATTAAAAATAAAAATAAATATCAAATTAGGAGAAAGAATCAATGCAATTAGTGGAGAGAAGTTTCCTGCAGAATTACTCATTTCACACAAATCAAAGAAAATTTTAATTTATTTTTTTGTTTTGCCCAAATGTAGAGATGTAACATGTTGTTGGTTATAATTATACGTTAAAGAAATTTTGATGAATTATGGGATGGAAGAGAGAGGTTCTTCAATCATTTTGTGAATAAAAGAAAAAAGAAAAATTAGATAAGAAATTTTTTAAGAATTTCTATCCCACGGAACATTCTGAGTCCGTTTAGTTATAACTTCAAAAACGGAATGAGTCCATATGTATACTTCGAAAACGGAATGAGTCCATATGGACTACATACATTTCTATTCCGTTTCCGTTTTAGGAGTTATGACCAAATGAGGGCTTACTTTCTATTGATTCATTTGAGAGAACTTGCTTTGGAGTGCGAAATGATTGACCCGGCTGACCGGCCCATTCAAACCGATATTTACGTAAATGAACCCGTATAGTTCTTTAATCGTCTCCCTTATTTCGCATTCGGAGTGCGAAACTAGTGTTCAATTAACTCTTCACTTGGAGTGCGAAAGAAAAATTGTGTTTATTTTATTCCGTACTTGGAGCCCAAAAACGAAGAAAATTGGTGTAATAGGGCTTTTTATGGTGATGTGCGCAATTTTAATTTCAATACTCTATTGCGCGATCAAATAGAAGACTTCATTCCACAATCAATCTGTTTTGTAGGTTAGGAAAGAATAATAATAATATCAATTATTTGATATTACCTAATAATATTAGGTTAGTATTATTTGTGTAACACCCCAAATCCGTACAACTCGGAATGCTACGGGCTAGGACTTTACAATGGGTCCTGACCCTAACCCGACAACAAGTTCACGGATCTTGCAACAAGGCACAAATAAATATAAAACCAACATCGATAAAATTGAAAGATCACATACCAAATAACATACAAAGACTCACACCTGAGTATCAAAACCATACAATCATGTATCTATACATGCAGACGCCGTAACCCATCATATATGTACGGAAACCCTCGGGTGATCACTTCCGCCAGATCACTCTGTAGCTTTCCTAACCTGCAAAATATCTACAACACGGTATAAACCGTGAGTTAACAATTCATATATAAGATAAATGCATAAGCACGATCACACATCAAGAAGTACATTAAACATCAAGCATGTCATCACACATGTCCAGTTTCTATTATCTTTTATAAAGTCAAACACTCATAATCCATTTAAGGTTGTGACACGAGAAGTCTACGGCTCTTGCCCTTGTTTCTTCGACCATTTGGGTGGCTAGGAGCATTCCACTGTATACCATATGGAGTGGCTCGGTACCCTCACCGCATACTAGGTCTGGCCAAGTCCCAAAGAACCTCTCAGACTCCCTCGGAAGAACTAAGCCGGTTGCCACCACCCAATACTAGTGGGTCAATCATATGTCGGTAAAAATCAACCTAGTACATGATAAAATGCATATAACAAACACCACTCATGTACTCATCCAATATATGAACGTAGTTAAGTAAGTCTCACGGACTTACTTGTATCCAGGTAATCCTCGCTATCAAACAACTCTTAGATTCTCGTAGGTATATACTCCACGCTTGATAAACCAAGGTACACACATCAATAGCTATCCAAGATACTAGAAGATTTCACTCCTAGTCTGTAAAGATCCTCAAAGATCATATAGATCATAACCATTCTCAACAATCTCATCAAAACCTCAAAGCCTCTCAAGGCATTCAACCAGAATATAATACCATCATCAATCTCGTAACTAACCTAGCATATTCCTACGCTGAAGCCACAAGATCAAGAAGGAAGGATAAACATACCAAATGACTTGGTATGTTTTGAGGAAAGATGCGGGCGCGGTGACACTCTTCAGAACGCCGCGACTGCGGCAGTCGCGGGCTCCGACAACACTGGAGGCGAGGGTGCGGCAAAGGGCAGATGCGAGTGCGTTTTCTCCAACAGAGCACAACTCTTCTTGCTTTCGACTGAATCTCCACTCGATTCACGTCACTCCACAACTAGAATCACTAAAGGCAATCTTGCCTTCATCCATACATACACACCAAATATCTAGAGGCTAAAATAACAAGATCCTCCCTTGTTGGATTCAAAAACAAGGAAGAATAAGGAGAAGAGAACAAAGAGGAGAAGAAGGACAGAAGAATGACTTACCACTCTCCGCATCTAAAAAGGAATGAATCTCAAGCTACAACTCTGGTCAGCTGTCAACAGCCACTACCCAACATCAACATCATCATTAGTCTTCAATATGGAAGAAGAAACAAAGAAGAAGAGGAAAAGAAGAAAAGAGGAAGAAGATGAACGTGAAAAAAGAAGGAAGAAGAGCAGAAGAGGTTTCCAAAACCCTTAGAACGAAAGGGAAAGAGGAGACTTCAAAGAGAAGGAAAGAAAAAGGAAGTCGGCTAAAAAGACGGTCCATCACTGCTATTCCACGACCGCAACCTAACATAGGCGCGCCCGCGGTGGCGCGACTGCGGACATGGTGAGGAGCGGTCACGGGATCTCCTAAAGAACACGGTTGTTACAATTTGAATATTATTTGTCACCTAGTTTAGTTTATCTTATCTTAGATATTATGTTTTTTTTATAATTTTTGTAATCCTATACATGGAATACAATAACATCAATGTAATCATGTGGTTCTTTTCCACCATTTTGTATGGTTCTCAACCCTAAAATTATCATTGAATACTCCATTGCACGATCAATTTGATGGCACACGTATGATTTCAATTTCAAGATGTTGTATGTTTTCATTTATTTGGGTAACCGAGGGTATTCAAGTTGGGCAATTATGATTGGTTAATAAAATATTAACATTCGGTATTAGTAAATTCATTATTAATCATGGATATTGAAATTGAGTAAATCGAATTTGGGTAGATTGAGTAAAATCGCACTTGAGTATATTGAGTATATTGTGTAGGTTGGGTAATAGGGGGAGGAAGGTGCCTTCAATGCAAACGGTTTCTTGCCCTCTTCCACGCTCAAACAGTTCCCGCTTTAACTATGGGGGCATACTAGGAATGGATAATTCCATTATCAATTGGTGAAACTATTGAATATTTTAGGTTATTGTTGATTTTACGTTATCTTTTATTATCCTTCTTTGTATGGGTTCTCAACCCTAAAATTATCAAAGTATTAGAGGGTTTTTACTAATGACACTTTCGATCCCCACCTATTCACTCATTCAAACACTTTCAACATCGTCTTATGTCGATCCAAACATTTCATTTTTGTTTATACAAAACCGACTTTGTCGATCCCAAAAACGGTTCATTCGTATCCATTTTGGCTCGTCCAAAACAAAAAATTCATATCAGCATGTTCCGTCACCATAAACGGGATCAATTTTTTCCCAAACACAACCTCGTTTACGACCAACTATACATTGGCTTTGACATTACAATATGTGATTGCACCCGAACACATCATCGATTCTTTGACCAACTCAATATCTGCTTTTATTCACTTCTACATTGTTTTAGTCTTCACCTTCGATATCCTATGCTTTGACTGTCGGGGGCATGTAATAATAATAATAATAATAATAACAATAATAATAATAATAATAGTAATAATAATAATATATGATATTGTGTCATAATATTAGGTTTATATTATTTTAACATTATTTGTTAACTATTTTAGTTTATCATATCTTAAATATTATGTCTTTAATAATTCTTTGTAATCTTATAAATAGGATACAATAACATCAATGTAATTGTGTGGTTTTTTCCCACCATTTGTATGGGTTCTCAACCCTAAGATTATCATTGAATATTCCATTGCACAATCAATTTGATGGCGCACAATTTCATGTTGAAGATGTTGTACGTTTTCAATTTTTTTGGGTAGTCGAGGGTATTCGAGTTGGTCAATTATGATTGGGTAATAATTTTTTTTTTGATAAGTGAGAGTCATGGAATTCTCGCGCTAAAGCGCTTTATTAGAAGAAAAAGAATTACAATCGAGTAGAACGAGGGAGAAATACTCCTCTCATATCATCCAAAATCAAGGGCGGTTCTAGAAGACAATGTACACCAAAGTCCAAGGATAAAGCATAGTGATAGCATGAATTATAGTCTATATTTTGGGACTTGTTTAGACGTTTTATCTTCAATAATCTGCATGTTTGGATGTATATTATGTGATTATATGGCCATTTCATCTACCTTTGCGGGAATCGAGGTCTACACCAAGTTTCGTTGTAATCGTAGGTAAAACGGCACGTTTTGGACAAAAATGGAGCTAAAGGAGATAAGGAGTCATATGAGCTACATTCCGGAGCTTAAGGAAAGACCCAGGAAGCATGAAAATGGATTTAAGATTTACTTTGGACCAGATTTGAGAGATTTCACCTTCAGTTGAGATTCACCTCGGTCAGCTACAGTACCACCTCGACCGAGGTAATTTTGAGGAGCGCCCCGACCGAGGTGAATACCCTGACGCGGCGAGGAGATATATTTTATGGCTGAGATCTTTTAATTATGGAAAGAAGATCTTATATTTTTAGGCTGGATTTCTGGAAGGAAGAGGATATTCAGTTGATATATTTTTACCTATTTTATGGGAAAATATCTTTCTAAGATATTTTATCTTTGAGAGGCAACTTTCCTATAAAAAGGGTTGAATTTTCCACAAATCCAAGATCCGCTACCATCCGGAAAAGGGCTGAAGAGCGCCTACACCGCACAACACACAGCAGTTGAAGAAGATTTCCCTTCAAGATTGAAGGAAGAAGGAAGATTTCCTTGTGAGAAGATAGCTTTGAAGGAGTTTGTGAGCTTTCCTTAGGCTATTTTTGGTTTATTGTCTTGTTTGATTCGTGATTGATGGAACGCTGAGTTGTTTTATATTTGATTCAGTTATTGAAGTCTTTTTATTAACGTCTTCTTGTTCAAATATTCATTCTCTTCCCAAATATTTGATTATTGCTTCCATGATGATGAGTGGCTAATTTCTTTGTGTGATTCTAGGGTGATTGGCTGAAAGTTGTGGGAAAGACGATGATAGAACGATCGTAAATCACAATAGGACTCTGAAAGCTCGAGTCTTTATCCTTAACCCTAGAACATTTCGCTCAGTCGATGAACACCTCGGCCGGGGTGGATTCTGTCTGACCGAGGTGACCCTTTCTGATCCGAAACTGAGAGCTAAGTGTTAGAGTTTGCCAAATCCTATTCTTACTACACCTTTCCTGGTTCATTGCAATCCTAGGATGAGACTTACCCGGTGATTCCTGTGTTTGTTTAACTAAGATCATAAGTGTAGGTAATAAAGGTTTATCCTTTATTGGGGTTTGAGTGTGCCTTCTTCCCACCTTTGTGATTTAGCCTGAGACTTACCCGGTAAAGGTTGATTCTATTCCCTTAGGTGTTGTGTTGGTTTGAGGTTATAGTTCTTTTCCTTAATTCCTTGAGACTTACCCGGTAATAGCAGTTACTGTTTGGGATAGTGAGTAGTGAGACTTACCCGGTGATCTACTCTGCTTTAGAAACACCTTCCCTTTGCAAAATCTCAGCTTTGTCCGCTTATCTTTAGATCTTGAGTTGGAATCACAACTAGATGCTCTAATTCCTAGAATTGCATATTTCTTTAATTGACTTTTTATCATCTTTGATTGCTTTAATCGCTTTTGTGGTTAGTAATTACATAGACTACTTATACTTGCTTAGGTTTCACCTAAGTCCCTGTGATCGACCCTTGAAATTCTTGCTTTTTACTATAATTGACCCGTACACTGCGGGTTCGCATCCTTGTTTTTAAGCATATTTCCTCGGTTATAAATTTAAAGCTTGCACACACCATTTGGAGCGAACAAGTTTTTGGCGCTGTTGCCGGGGACTTGGTCTAGACTGAGCCGGTTGCGGTTGTGTTTCGGGGCACTTGCCCCTGTTGCTACTAACCACTCTACTTGAGTGACGTTCACAGGAAGCGAAGATGGCCAACCAAGACGATCGCGATCTTGAGGCCGAATTGAAGGAGGCGTTAGAACAACTACGCCTCAGTAAAGAAGAACTGCGGCTGGAAAGGGAAGAAACTCGCGCAAGGACGGAGGCGATCGAAGCAGATATGACGACTTTACGGGACCAATATCTACCTCGACCGAATTCAGATCCTTGACCGAGGCAAAGCCTAGTTCCAGACCCTCGACCGAGGCAGGACCCAGTTCCAGCTGCCCCGTTCGAGATACTTCCACCTCGGATGCCGGTCCGAAACACTCTTATTGCAGGTATTCCACAGACCCTAGGGCAGCGGATGGACCCTAACCAGCAACTAAAGCGTCCAGGAGTCAATCTCGGTGGTCCAGCGGAGCATGATTATGAACTTCGACCGCAAGTTCTTTCCATGATCCGCCAATGCCAGTTTGGAGGGCTAGAGAGGGAATCTCTGCATCAACATCTGCAAAACTATGAGATCTTGATGGAGACCTTGAGACCTTCAAGGTTGGAAAACAACAATTACAAGCTAAGGCCTTTCTACTTCTCTTTGAAAGATAGGGCGCTTACTTGGTATCAATCTCTTCCTCCCAGAAAAATCAGCACTTGGGAGGAGATGACGACGGAATTCTTGACTAAATTCTTCCCCCCCTCCCCTCAAAGACCGCTGAAATGAGAGGGAAGATCAATGCATTCATCATGAAGGACAAGGAGAGTTTGTCCAAGTCATGGGAAAGGTTTAAAGACATTATTTTGGATTGCCCACATCATGGGATTCCAAAGATAGAGTTGTTGGAAATATACTTCAAGGGACTAGATGGAAACACCCAGTTCAACCTCCTACTACTATCCGCCGGCACGTTCATGGACATGCTGATTGACGAAGCTTGGGAGTTCATAGAAAAACAAGCTTTGCACATGGAAAAATACTCCCATCAAGGAGCTGAAGGTGGGGTTAAAAGAGTCAACTTCCAAGAAGCTCCATCAAACAATGATCAACTCACCTCGTTGAAGAATGATGTGAAGCAATTGAAAGACCTTTTGGTTGCTCAAACCAAAAAGGAAGAGGGAGGATATCAAGGGTCAAGGAACAACAATCAAGGTTCCCGAAACAACAACTACAACAATAATAGAGGATCCAACAACAACAATTGGAGATCCAATAATCAAAAATCGGGTAACCCTTACTCTAACTCCAATTCGAACAATTCATCTAACCCTTTCCTTTCTTCTTCTACTCCATTGAAGAGCCAAGAGCCTGGATGAAGCTCGTCCCAGCCGGAAAAGAAAGACGCAGTGCTGGAGGCCATCTTGATCAAGCTTAGTGCTATGGAGACATCCATGACTTCATTTTCGAAGGCACAAAAAGCCTTTGAGCAACAACTTTCTAGCAGAGCGAATGAAGCGCCAAGAGATCCAGGGAAGCTCCCAGCAAAAACAGAGAGCAACCCCAAGGGACAAATCATGGCAATAACGACGAGAAGTGGATTGAAAACTACAGATCTAGTGTCTCGGTCGATGCTAGCCCAAACGAAGAACACCTCGGTTCAGGTACAGTCGAAGAACACTTCGACCGAGGTACCAACCAAGGTGGAGCCTTAGAAAGTGGAGGAGAAATCTGAAGTTTATGTTCCACCTCCTGCTTATAAACCACCACTTCCATTCCCGCAGTCAAGGGCTAGAGCACATCTAGACAAAGACTTTGGTAAGTTCCTTGACTTGATGAAATAAACTACATATTAACATCCCTTTCCTTGATGCTATTCTATGAATGCCCGCGTATGGCAAATTCTTGAAAGAGATTCTATCAAGGAAACGGAAGCTGGAAGACTTCGGTGAAGTTAGGATGACATCTAAATCCTCAGAACTTATTCAAATCATGAAGGAGAAGATGCCACCCAAATTAAGGGATCCCGGCTCGTTTTGCATTCCCATACAAGTTGGGGATGTGACTTGCGAAGCCTTATGTGATCTAGGAGCCAGCGTGAGCATCATTTCGCTATGCGTGAAGATCGGCCTTGGAGAGCCCAAGCCGGTAAAGATAAGGCTATACATGGCGGATCGCTCTATTACCCATCCCGTGGGTATTTTGGAAGACATTCCAGTTAAGTTAGGTAACTTCTAGTTACCTATAGACTTTGTAGTACTTGACATTCCCGCAGATTATCCCGTTCCTATCATTCTCGAGAGACCATTTCTGGCAACTTCGGGTTGCAACGTGGATTGTAAGAACGCCAAGTTAAAGTTCAACATTGGCAGAGATCAAGTGGAGTTTGCATTGCTTGCTGCAGTGAAAGGAGAGAAGCTAGAAGATGATATCTTCAACATCTATGATGAAGAAGAATCGAGAGAATTGGTGAGCTCTATCCTTATTAATGATCCACTTGAAAAAGTTATTAGCTTAAGCTTAATGGAGGAAGGTATAGATGCTTTTTGTGATGCAGATATACGAAGCTTAAAAGCACTGGAAGAAGATCCAGGAGCTAAATTTGAAGAACTAATCCAGGAGAAGAAGATCTCCAATTTCGGTCCCAGTTGCAGTACCTCGACCGAGGCACCTTCTGGACCAAGCAAGGTGTTCTTAGCTGAAGAACATCTCGGTCACTCACTCTGTACCTCGACCAAGGTCGCAAACGAGATGAAGTCAACTGAGAATAACAAACTTTCTACTCCCTTTTCTGAATCTCATTCACATTTGGTGGAGCATTTTCTCCACCAAACCTCTGAAAAGAAAGAACCTTGGTATGCTAACATTGTTAATTATCTTGTTTGTCAGGAAATACCACCCGAATTGACGTACTCTCTAAGGAAGAAATTCTTTAAAGACGTACGCCATTACTATTGGGACGAACCTCTACTATTCAAGAGAGGTCCGGAGGGGATGCTTCGAAGATGCATTCCAGAAGACGAAGTTACTAGTGTCATACGGCATTGTCATTCACTTCCATATGGAGGGCATGCTAGTGCTCACAAAACATGCGCCAAGATATTACGTTCCGGTTTCTTTTGGCCTACAATGTTTAAGAATCTACAAACGTTTGTTGTTTCCTGTGATGCATGCCAAAGAACAGGGAACTTATCTAGGAGAAACGAGATGCCGCTCAACAACATCCAGGAGGTTGAGATCTTTGATGTATGGGGAGTTGACTTCATGGGACCCTTCCCATCATCCGGAGGAAACTTTTACATCCTCCTAGCCGTCGATTACGTCTCTAGATGGGTGGAAGCCATAGCCTCTCCCACTAATGACGCCAAGGTGGTTGTGAAGTTCTTCAATAGAACTATCTTTCCACGTTTTGGGACTCCACACATCATAATCAGCAATGGAGGGACACATTTCATCAACCGGAAGTTTAAGGCACTTCTATCAAAGTATGGGGTAACCCACAAGGTAGCAACCCCTTATCACCCTCAAACTAGTGGACAGGTCAAAATCTCAAATACAGAAATTAAGGCAATCTTAGAGAAGACCGTCTCTAGGACGAGGAAGGATTGGTCCATGAAGTTGGACGACGCTCTTTGGGCCTACAGGACCGCATTCAAGACTCCCATAGGAACCACCCCTTATAATTTGGTATATGGGAAGTCTTGTCATTTGCCCGTGGAGCTGGAACACAAAGCATATTGGGCGATCAAATGGTTAAACTTCAACATCAAAGAAGCCGGCGAGAAGCGGCTATTGGACATCAACGAGCTGGAGGAGCTGCATTTGAATGCTTACGAGAATGCTAAGATCTACAAAGAAAGTACGAAGAAATGGCATGACAAGCGTATCATTCCTAAGGAGTTCAAAGAAGGAGACTTAGTTCTACTCTTCAACTCCAGCCTTCGCCTTTTTCCAGGTAAGTTGAAATCTAGATGGACATGACCTTACATTGTGAAACATGTTTTCCCTTATGGTGCAGTTGAGATTTGGGGAGAAACAAGTGGAAACTTCAAGGTCAATGGTCATAGACTTAAGAAGTACCAACCGGAAGTTCAGGTTGAAGAGATTGCACCATTATACCTTGTTTAAGGATGACGTACGGTCCAGCTAGCGACCTTAAATCAAGCGCTTCTTGGGAGGCAACCCAAGGTATTGCTTTCTTTTCCCTTTTCTAGTCTAGTTTTAGATAGTTTGCTTTTGCTTTGCTTTGCTTTATTTTTGGCGTCCTAGACAAAAACTAGGTACACTCTAAGGAAGTAATACAACTCAGGAGCAACACTGGAAGGACAGAAGTTCGAGAAATTGAGAAGACAAAGTTTGACTGAGACACATCTCGGTTGCTGTCACAGCACCTCGACCGAGATGATTCTTTAGCAACCGAGGCAATTAGGGCTTCTGACAACTCACCTCGGTCCGTATCACCTCGGTCCAGTCGGGACCATCTCGACCGAGGTGATAGCAATTTCAGAAAAGGGTATAAAAGGGGGATCGATTTCTCTCTCTTCCCTCTCTCACCTTCTCGACCACAGCGCACATATTCATCTCGTTCCCCGTTTTTCGATCGTTTTCGACAATTCTTGCTTCCAAACTGCAAAGAAAGAGTAAAGGATTAGTTTGCAAGCGACAATTTGTAACAAAAACGCTCCGAATTGACCGAATCTGGGGTAATTCGAAAAAAAACCCTAACTCCCTCTTCTCCATTGTTTCAGTCAAATTTGGGCTTTGGTTGCCCTTGCATTGTGTTGGAAAAGGCTTAAGTACCCCATAGGAACAATTGGTAGTGATATTGGGGGAAAATAACTAGATTTTTGAGAGTTAAGATCGAACCACACATCGCCTTGGTCCAGTCGACCTGCATCTCGACCGAGGTGTTCTTGAGGATTGTTAGAGCAACCGAGGTGACCTGTCAGAAAGAAAAAAAAGAAAATGAGTTCCAGGCCTGACAGGCAGATTGTTCTGAGGGATGGTTCCTCACCTTCTCCTTCTTCATGCCGACCTTCCATACCAGTGATACACGAGCATCACCAGTTTGACTTTGACCGTATCTGCGGGCTCCCTGTCATTGCCCCGCGCTTTTTGAACGTATCAGCTTTTGATTGCCTCTACGTTGCTGATGACCTGAGGCGGATGATCGCCATGGTAGGGCTGGAGCAGTTCATGGAGATCAGAGCTCCAACCTACCTTGAGCCGACCTTGGAGTTCGTGAGCTCTGTGACTCACGTTCCAAAGACGAGGAGCATCAAGTTCCGGTTGATGAACCGGAACTACATCATTCCTCTGGATCATTTCAGAGATATTTTTGGCTTCTCGGCCCGGACAGTACAGGATTTCCCCTCTAGAGTAGTGGCACGGCAGTTCTGGGGACAGATAGCTCACGTTGTTGAGCATGCTGAGAGGTGGAGACCTGGAGACTCCAGGGAGCGCATCATCTTCCACCTCGCCTTCAGACTCGCCCACCGTATTTTTAGTGAGACTCTTCTGGCGCGTACTGAGACGCCCCAGAAGATTAGACAGGGGGAGCTGCTAAGTTTATATTGTATGGTGACCGGAGGAGTTCCTGACTTCGGAGTGATGCTGGCTGAGGATCTCCATAGGATCAAGGCAAAGACGAAGGGAGATATTTGTTGTGGCGGCCTTGTGATTCACATTGCGAGTTACATTGGCCTTGATCTGAGCGCTTGTACTATGGTGGCGGCTGCCAAGCCGCTTGGTCTGCAGGAGATGATCACCAGGAGGATGCTAGTGCCTCGTGGACTCACTATACCATATATGGCGATGCCTTGGGAGTAGACTGCCCCTCAGGGTATCAGATGGTCATCTCAGTTTTCAGTGTCTGACCCTCAGTACTGGTCCACTACATGGATCTTGTACATAGAGGATGCTAGAGATGTAGCAGCCCCAGTACAGGAGGATGAGAAGGCTGATGAGGAGGATGATGGTGGAGTTGCTATGGAGATAGGGACAGATACAGCTGGTCCCAGTGTGCCAGTCGTCGACCTCGACGTGGAGGAGACAGAGGAGGATGCACCAACACCACCACGTCCGACTAGGCGTCGACCCCGCAGACAGAGAGATCCTATAGCCCATCGACGGATAGATGAGTTGACGGATCAGATGATCGACTCCTACGCCGCCTTGTCCTTGGAGATGATGGAGATCAGGGAGAGCCAACACTACCAGCGCAGGATGACTGAGATTCAGTTTCAGCAGGTCATGGGCTACCCATTTGACCCTTCTCTACGTCCATATGTGCCACCACCACCACCACTGGATTGGGATTAGAGCTCACATGACTTGTTTTCTTTATTTATTATGCAACTCACCTTTGTCCGGTGAGTTTTTCTGTTCTTATAACTTATTTGACCCATTGGGACAATGTGTCCCAAGTACGGGGTATGCGGATATGTATTTGACACTTGATGTATGACTTGTATGACTATTTCTATTTATTATTTTCTTTATGATCTATGTGCTTATCTGAGACTGCATGCATACATACAGGTTATTTGATTGAGGAAAACGTCAAAAACTGGTTTAAATAAAAAAAATTTATGACCTCGACCGGGATGATTCTGGCCGAACGAAGGCACTTCACCTCGGTTGACTTAGAACATCTCGACCGAGGTGGTTTAACTGAAAGTTTTCGAAACGATTTTTGTGCTTCTTCTCTGGATATGACCTCAGTGAAGATTTTGTTTGCAGATTGGTTTTAAAATCTTTATATGCTTGAAAGGTTTTATAATGTAATTAAGTTGCTAAATGCTTTGTTTGAAATTTTGGCATGTTTAATACTTTGTTTTTATCCAAATTATGTTGAATTTGAAGGTTGACACCATATGATGAGTTCTCTCACATTCTTCCAGGGAAGACCAAGGCAATTTATTCTCTTCTCTTCTTCTTCTTGATCATGCTTAGCCCCTCATATACATATTTGCCTTCGTCTACCTATCCGGGAATTTGAAAGCAAGCAAAAGTGAAAAGCAAGTGAAAGAAAAGTTTAGATGTTGGCTGAAAGTTAGAAAGAAACATATAGGTTTGGGGAAGTCAATCATGATGATAACTCGGCACCATTCACATAGCCGGGTGTTTTTGTCTTGCCAAAGTCGGATTGAGCGATATTCCTAACGGGTCATGGTATGTGCATCAAGGGTTTGAGGCATCTCGAGAAATTGATGATTGTTGATTTCCTAGGCTTCGGTTATTGTACACCTCTGTCCATGCATCCCAAAAAGTAAAGTAAAAAAGGTAAATAAGCAAAGCTTATTGTGGAAAATGTTGAAGTTCAAAGCAAAGTGAAGTGAAAATCCTTTTCCCGGATTCTAGCACCACATTCCCTATATACATCCCACCCTCACACGTTTCTTGACCTTTCATTTGGAAAGCCCTTGAGACCTCGAGCTCGTTGATTGACTTGGTGGTTTAAACTGGATTATACATGATTAATTTCGATAATTATGATTTATTATGAATTCTATGATTTTATGCAAAGATGAACAACTTTCTTATATTTATAAAATATTTTGATCATGTCTTGATTTTAAATTCCATGAAGCATTCTCTTAGAGTGATCTATGAGTGGAGCACACAACCAAAAATGTTTTGAAAAGCTTTTCATTGATTTTTATGACTTATAATCCATTCTATCTTGTATTTTAGATTTGGAACTTGCTTGGGGACAAGCAAGGGCTAAGTATGGGGTATTTTGATAGCATGAATTATAGTCTATATTTTGGGACTTGTTTAGACGTTTTATCTTCAATAATATGCATGTTTGGATGTATATTATGTGATTATGGCCATTTCATCTACCTTTGCGGGAATCGAGGTCCACACCAAGTTTCGTTATAATCGTAGGTAAAACGGCAGGTTTTGGACCAAAATGGAGCTAAAGGAGATAAGGAGTCATATGAGCTACATTCCGGAGCTTAAGGAAAGACCCAGGAAGCATGGAAATGGATTTAAGATTTACTTTGGACCAGATTTGAGAGAATTCACCTTCAGTTGAGATTCACCTCGATCAGCTACAGTACCACCTCGACCGAGGTGATTTTGAGGAGCACCCCGACTGAGGTGAATACCCTGACGCGGCGAGGAGATATATTTTATGGCTGAGATCTTTTAATTATGGAAAGAAGATCTTATATTTTTAGGCTGGATTTCTGGAAGGAAGAGGATATTCAGCTGATGTATTTTTACCTATTTTATGGGAAAATATCTTTCTAAGATATTTTATCTTTGGGAGGCAAATTTCCTATAAAAAGGGTTGGATTTTCCACAAATCCAAGATCCGCTACCATCCGGAAATGGGCTGAAGAGCGCCTACACCGCACAACACGTAACAGTTGAAGAAGATTTCCCTTCAAGATTGAAGGAAGAAGGAAGATTTCCTTGTGAGAAGATAGCTTTGAAGGAGTTTGTGAGCTTTCCTTAGGCTATTTTTGGTTTATTGTCTTGTTTGATTCGTGATTGATGGAACGCTGAGTTGTTTTATATTTGATTCAGTTATTGAAGTCTTTTTTATTAAAGTCTTCTTGTTCAAATATTCATTCTCTTCCCAAATATTTGATTATTGCTTCCATGATGATGAGTGGCTAATTTCTTTGTGTGATTCTAGGGTGATTGGGTGAAAGTTGTGGGAAAGACGATGATAGAACGATCCAAAATCACAGTAGGACCCTGAAAGCTCGAGTCTTTATCCTTAACCCTAGAACATTTCGCTCAGTCGATGAACACCTCGTCCGGGGTGGATTCTGTCTGACCGAGGTGACCCTTTCTGATCCGAAACTGAGAGCTAAGTGTTAGAGTTTGCCAAATCCTATTCTTACTACACCTTTCCTGGTTCATTGCAATCCTAGGATGAGACTTACCCGGTGATTCTTTTGTTTGTTTACCTAAGATCATAAGTGTAGGTGATAAAGGTTTATCCTTTATTGGGGTTTGAGTGTGCCTTCTTCCCACCTTTGTGAGTTAGCCTGAGACTTACCCGATAAAGGTTGATTCTATTCCCTTAGGTGTTGTGTTGGTTTGAGGTTATAGTTCTTTTCCTTAATTCCTTGAGACTTACCCGGTAATAGGAGTTACGGTTTGGGATAGTGAGTAGTGAGACTTACCCGGTGATCTACTCTGCTTTAGAAACACCTTCCCTTTGCAAAATCTCAGCTTTGTCCGCTTATCTTTAGATCTTGAGTTGGAACCACAACTAGATGCTTTAATCCCTAGAATTGCATATTCCTTTGATTGACTTTTTATCATCTTTGATTGCTTTAATCGCTTTTGTGGTTAGTAATTACATTGACTACTTATACTTGCTTAGGTTTCACCTAAGTCCCTGTGATCGACCCCTGGAATTCTTGCTTTTTACTATAATTGACCCGTACACTGGGGGTTCGCATCCTTGTTTTAAGCATATTTCCTCGGTTATAAATTTAAAGCTTGCACACACCATTTGGAGCGAACACATAGCTAGCGATAGAGTCCGCAACTCGGTTACCTACCCTATACATGTGACTAAGATTGATAAATCAATCTCGAATAATGAAGCATTGGCAACGGGTTAGCAGGCTAGAGAGCGGATGAGCTTGGATCATGCCTCTCTCAATAAGTCCGACCACCAGGAGCAAATCAAGCTCCACCTCCACTCTCAGGTACCCCAATTCCCATGCAAGCTCAAGACCATAAATGAGTCCCCAAAGTTCCGCAGTAGGAGTAGAACAAGCTCCCAAGTTCACTGCTACACCCTGGATCCACTCCCCATACTCATCCCTTAGGAAAGCTCCTGTTGTTATGTACTCTTGGCTTCCTCGTGAAGCACTATCTGAATTCACTTCAACCCACCTTGCTTTCGGTTTTTGCTAATTGATGAAATGTTGCAGCATCCTGGGCAGCATGGCGCACTTCCCTCTAATAGTATTCTCCATGTATTCCTTATACATATCGAGAATAATACCCACTTTATCCCCAACAGCTTGGCCTACATTGAAGACCCTAGAGTTTCTCCAACGTCATAGCCACCACGTAGTGATGGCAAACACCTCACGCCAACTCTTCTGCAAAGAGGAACCATGTCAATGCTCAAATTTTCGAACAACCACTCCTCCCATCTCAGCTTGAAGAAATCCTCATGTAATTCCCTTGGCACTAGTCTACACCAGGTAGTTTTAGCATGATGACAATCTCTTAATAAATGGAGGAGAAATTCATTATAATTAGGACAATCTAAATAAGGGGCCGATTCAGGCATGCGTCTATGGGTTCGCTCAAGATTTGTGAGAGGAACTCCCCAAGCAACATTCCACATAAAAAAACGTACCCATTTCTGTACTTGTAATCGCTAGATTTGTTTGAAGAGGCTCTCCCTTACCTCAACTCATCGACCATTCTCCTTAATCTTTCTATAAGCCGAGGCAATAAAGAAGTTTCCATCCTTGGATGGAAACCAATGTAAAACATCCAAGCCTCCACTAACGCCCCACAAGGCAGTCGCTAGTACCCGTAGTAGGCTCACATTGTTCAGTATACATGCTAGATAGTTAAAATCCTAAGAACCATTGTTAGCATGAAATATTGTGATATTTTAGGCACGTTTTCTAAACGTATTTGATTCATATTGATAGTCTTTGATTGAACTCTATGCATATATGAGCTAGTATTGCCTATATTGTCGATATGGATGTCTACACTAGTTCTATGTTGATTATAGGTGATTTGGAGCTATTTCCGAACGGAAACGAGCAAAGGAGAGTTGAGTTGATATATCCATAGATTGAGGACACTCTTTGGAAGCAATTTGGAGTCTTAGCTTGAGGAATGCACGAGTTTAGGGAAGAATCACGTTCTTGCCCTAAATTACGCCCTAAAATACGGCCGTATCACAAACCACGTTCAGAATTACGGCCGTGGATTTGGAGTCAGAAATCCATGTTCATTCCAGGGGATTACACGGCCGTGGAACATATGTTGCAAACCGTAATTGTTTCCACGCCCTAAATTACGGTCGTGGAACACTTCCACGACCGTGATCTTGGCGAATCTTTTCGCCACGCTTTGAAGCCACGATCTTTTAAAGATTGGGCCGGGCCGACATTTTGCCCTACACTATAAAAAGACGGACGAAGCAAGATTCCGTCACCTTGGCTACGACCTCGCTTACGACCTTCGCTACCCGTTTGCCCTCATTCTTCGCCGCTTAGACACGAAGACGTTTTGCTTAGCTTGCTTGGAAGCAATTGACATCTCTTTGAAGAGATCGAAGTTCGTTTTTGGAATTCATCTAATCTCGCACTTTTGGTGGAGATTGCTGTGGAGATCTCCGGATTTGCGGAAGATCGTAGTTCTTGGAAGATTTTGCAAGAAGACCTCTCTTCTTGATTAGTTCGATTTGGAAAACGGATTGACATCCCGTTTTCTTTTCTTTCCTAGGGTTACGATTATTTGTTTTATTGTGAACCTTTTGACATTGCTTATTCTCTTTGTGACTTTGAGATTGAATTGAAGAGTATTGAAAGTTCTTGAAAGTTTTCATCTTTTTATCTTATAATTCTTGAATTGATATCAATATGACTGTTATTGGCTAAAAGCTCTAAACAGTTCTAAGGTGAAGGGTTGATAGTTGTGGCTTAGATGATGATAGATCGATCGCAAATAGATTAGACCCTGAGAGTTAGAGAATTGTCGCCGACAGCCCTAAATTACGGTCTGTTCTTGAGTCCACGGCCGTGGAACTTCAAGAACTAACCGTGATTTCCCTTAAGTCTACGAATCTGCTTTTACTTTAATCTAAAGTTAAAGATTTGCTTTAGCTTAGTTTAGACTTGTCTTTTCTAGGTGGTAGTGAAGCCTCAACAACCTCTACCTCGATTGTGAGCCTCAACAACCTCAATCGGTTAAGTTAGTCTTGATCCTTGGATTATAAGTTTGGGTATTTGACACTAATTCTCGCCTCTAGAGCCCTTCTATATTGAGCCTCAACAACCTGTATAGAGAGTGTCTTGTAGGTGAGTTATATAAGGTTTTTGGAATTTCACCGTACGATTACCTTACATTAGTATACCTTTGCATATCTCAACTCTGTCTTTATATCATTTAGTATATCTTGAATCGATTGCCACAATTAGATACCTGGATCTTTAGGATTGTTGTTTTCCCAATAATTTGCAAAACTCTCACATTTACTTGCTTGATAATCTGCAATCGAGTTCGTTCTCCCCAAATCCCTGTGTTCGATACTCTGGAATTCTTGCTTAACTACGCCGATCCGTACACTGCGGGTTCGCTGCTTGATTCTAGTTTTATAAATTTAAAGCTTATTTGCACACCTTTTTGGGCGAACAAGTTTTTGGCGCCGTTGCCGGGGATTTGGTTTAGGCCGAATTCGGTTATCGGTTGTCAAGCTTGGGAGCTTGCTCTCGTTATTTGATATCTCTTTGAGTGCATGCGCAGGTCTAGGAACACCGAAGATCTCTTACCTCTTGACCAAGAGCTAGAGAAAACCTTGAGGCAAAAGCGCAAAGAAAAGAAGATGGCCGAAGAACACGAACGTGATCTTCAAACGGAGTTGGCGGAGAAGGAATCTCAACTCCGATGGAATGAAACTCTCCGCCAAGATGAGATGGATCGTCATCAATCTCAAGTTAACGGTCTACAAGACATGATCGTCCAAATGAGGATAAAGATGAGCGACCTTGAGAATAAGGTAGGCAAGAAGTCCTCAAAAAGGAGATCAAGGTCTAGAAGAAAAAGCCACTCATCCGCTGATGATAGTGACTCTTCCATGCCGCCGTTAGAAGAGATTGATCCCACGATCAATATGAATCCTTTCCATCCACAAGGAGCTACTAATCGCCGCATTCCACCTAAGAATGTGAGAGTCGAACGTGTGGATAATGAGCCAAGAACTCTTGGCCAGCGGATGGATCCAACACAACAACCACGCCGCTTGGGTGTGAAATTTGATGCTGAAGATGTGCAAGGGTTCAGCTTTAACCCTCAAGTTATCACTCTTGTTCGCCAAAGCCAATTTGGCGGTACAAGTGCCGAATCTCCACACCAACACTTGCAAAACTTTGAGTGTATGATGGAGACAATGAGACCGAAGAACGCTACTACCAATAGCTATAAGCTCAAACCTTTCTTTTTCTCTTTGAAAGGGAAAGCGTTGTCATGGTATCAAGCTCTTCCCAATGGGAAACTAGACACGTGGGAAGACCTTTCCGCGGAGTTTCTCACCAAATTCTTTCCGCCATCCAAAACGGCGGAACTTAGAGGTAAGATTAATGCTTTTTCCATGAGACCTAACGAAAGTTTGTTTCAATCTTGGGAGAGGTTTCAGGATTTACTCTTGGATTGCCCTCATCATGGCATATCTAAACTTGCCTTGTTGGAAATCTACTACAAAGGGCTGGATGCGGGAACGCAATTCAACCTCCAATCCCTCTCATGCGGAACGTTCATGGACATGAGAGAAGATGACGCTTGGGACTTCATTGAGAAGCAAGCAAGAGTCATAGAGAAGTATTCCCACCGGAAAGCGGAGGGAAATCGTGTGGAGCAAGGAGCGATGCTCACACATGAAGCTCAAAATCAGATTTTCTCCCTCAACAATGAGATCAAAGAGTTGAAGGAGACTATCAAGACCAACTTCCCAAAGCAACAAGAGAAGGATGTTGGCTATTTGGGCAACAACAATGGCGGTGATAACTCCAACCGCAACAACAATAACCGGAACAATAACCGGAATAACAACTGGAATGGAAACAACAACAACCGGAACAACAACAATTGGAACAACAATCGAAGTTCAAACAACAACAATTGGCGCTCCAATCAACAAAATTCCGGTAACTCCTATCCTTCCAATTCTAATTCACTAACTCCACCCTCCTCTTCCTCTACCCCTTTGAAAAGCCAGGGGCAATCATCAAATGGAGGAAACAATGCGGGAAAGGAGAAGTCCGATCCCATGTTGGAGACAATCTTGGGAAAGCTTCAAGGGTTGGAGAACCGCCTCATCAAGGTTGATGATCAAGTCTCTAAGGTTGACAAAGCTCAAAAAGTTTTGGAAAACCAATTGTTCAACCACGCGGAGGAAGTCCCTAGAAATCAAGGGAAACTTCCAGGAAAGACGGAGGACAACCCTAAGGGAAGGGTAATGGCGATTACAACTAGGAGCGGAGTGACCACCACCGATCCGCAGCCTACGTTCGTTGAAGTCCCCGTAGAGAAGGACAAAGGAAAGGGGAAGGAGAAAGAAGATGTCTATGTTCCTCCTCCAGCTTACAAACCTCCCCTACCATTTCCTCAATCTAGAGCGCGAGCGTGCCTAGATAAACAATTCGGTAAGTTCATAGAACTCATGAGCAAGCTGCATATTAATATACCCTTCATTGATGCTATTGTAGGTATGTCGGCTTATGGCAAGTTCTTGAAGGAGCTCCTCTCTAACAAGAGGAAGCTAGAAGATTTCGGTGAGGTCAAGATGAGTTCGGATTCTTCGGATCTCATCAAGACTATGAAGGAGAAAATGCCCCCAAAGTTGAGAGATCCGGGGTCATTTTGCATTCCCATTGGAGTGGGAGAAGTCACATATGACGCTTTATGTGACTTGGGAGCAAGTGTGAGCATCATACCGCTTGCATTGTGTAGGAAGATCGGTTTAGGCGATCCTAAACCGGTCAAGATGACGTTATACATGGCGGATCGATCCATCACTCGCCCCGTCGGTATTGTAGAAGACGTCCCGGTCAAGCTAGGTAAATTTTTTGTCCCTATTGATTTCGTCGTGCTTGACATTCCTGTAGATAGTCCGGTCCCGATCATACTCGGAAGACCGTTTCTTGCAACTTCCGGCTGCATGGTTGATTGCAAGAATGGGAGACTCGCTTTTGATATTGGAGAAGAGAAAGTAGAGTTCGTTCTTTCCACTCTAATAAAGGAGCCAATCTTCGATGAGGATATTTACGATATCCAAGATGAAGAAGGTTTGTCTATGGAGGAGGTAAGTGCGATTCTCTTCAACGATCCTTTACAAAAAGTTATCACTATGAGTCTAACCAATGTAGGGGAAGAAGAAGAGTGCAAAGAGGAAATTGAAGCCTTAGAAGCACAAGAAGAGATGCATGAAGTGGAATTTGAAAAACTCCACGATGAGGCTGAGAATGTAAGAATCCATGGTCATACTCTGTATTCCACGACCGTGGATTTCACAACCAAAATCGACCTCCATTCCAGGGGATTACACGGCCGTGGAATACCTGGAGAGGCCGTAATTCTGACCGTGGAAGAGGGTGACCGGCTTACATCTTCAACTTTTTCTGATTCTTCTCCAAACCACTCCACAACCTTAGAAACTTCTAAGGAAACGTTGGATGCTCCTCAAGGACCATTGGAAACTCCGAAAGCGATGGATCTCAAACCACTTCCTACTCATCTAAGGTACGCTTTTCTTGGATCTAATTCTACCTTTCCGGTCATTGTTAGTTCCGAACTAAGCATAGATGAACATGAACAACTCATGACAGTCCTTAGGAAACATAGAAAAGCCATAGGTTACACTATCGAGGACTTAGTAGGAATTAAACCCTCCCTATGTATGCATAAGATACTAATGGAGGAGGATTTTAGAACTTCAAGACAACCTCAAAGGCGGTTGAATCCGACCATGAAGGAGGTTGTCAAGAAGGAAATCCTTAAACTTCTTGATGCAGGTATCATCTATCCTATCTCCGATAGCAAATGGGTGAGTCCAGTTCAAGTAGTTCCGAAGAAGGGAGGAATGACGGTCATCACCAACAAGAACAACGAACTCATTCCTACCCGAACCGTGACTGGATGGCGAATGTGTATAGACTACCGCAAGCTCAACAACGCGACGCGGAAGGACCACTTTTCATTGCCATTCATCGATCAAATGCTTGAAAGGTTAGCACAACATTCACATTTTTGCTACCTTGACGGTTATAGTGGCTTCTTTCAGATTCCGATACATCCGGATGATCAAGAGAAGACCACATTCACGTGCCCTTGGGGTACGTTCGCTTATAGGAGAATGCCGTTCGGGCTTTGCAACGCCCCAGCCACCTTTCAACGGTGCATGATGGCCATCTTCTCCGAATACGTAGAGGAAATCATGGAAGTCTTCATGGACGATTTCTCCGTTTACGGTTCCTCTTTTAACGATTGTCTTTCTAACCTTTCTCTTGTTTTACAACGTTGTGAAGACACTAACCTAGTTCTTAATTGGGAAAAGTGTCAATTCATGGTTAAGGAAGGAATCGTATTAGGTCACTTAGTCTCTAGTAGAGGGATAGAGGTAGACAAAGCTAAGATAGAGACCATAAAGAAACTTCCTCCCCCAATTTCGGTGAAAGGGATAAGAAGTTTCCTAGGACATGCTGGATTTTATAGACGTTTCATTAAAGATTTTTCTAAGATATCAAAACCTCTCACTAATCTATTGATGAAGGATGCGGTTTTTGAGTTTTTGCAGGAATGTTTAGATGCGTTCAACACCATTCGGCAAGCTCTAATTTCAACACCTATTATCCAACCCCCGGATTGGACTCTCCCCTTCGAGATTATGTGCGATGCTAGTGACGTAGCTATTGGAGCTGTTCTTGGGCAACGAAAGGAAGGGCGAACCCATGCCATATACTACGCTAGCAAGACGCTAGACGAAGCTCAGCTCAACTACGCCACTACAGAAAAAGAGTTTCTAGCCATTATCTACGCTATTGACAAGTTTCGCTCTTATCTTGTAGGTGCAAAGGTGATTGTCTACACGGACCATGCTGCGATCCGGTACCTCCTTGCAAAGAAAGACGCGAAGCCAAGGCTAATTAGATGGATTCTTCTCCTACAAGAATTCGATCTTGAGATCCGCGACAAAGGTTCAGAAAATTCTGTTGCGGATCATTTGAGTCGCCTCACACATCTAGAGGACGACAATCTACCCATGGATGACTCCTTTCCAGACGAACATCTACACATCATAGAGGAGTGCATCAACGAGATCTCCAAAGGTAACGAACCATGGTTTGCTGATTTTGTTAACTATTTGGTTTGCTAGGAGATACCACCCGGACTATCCTACGCACAAAGGAAGAAGTTCTTTAAGGACGTCCGGGAATACTATTGGAACGAGCCTCTCCTCTTCAAGAGAGGTCCGGATGGCATCATTCGGCGATGTGTGCCGGAAGATGAGATGCAAAGTGTCATCCGCCATTGTCATTCACTACCTTGTGGAGGACACGCTAGTTCGAACAAGACTAGCGCAAAGGTATTGCAATCTGGATTCTATTGGCCTACTTTATTTAGAGATGTGCAATCCTTTGTTTCTTGCTGCGATGCTTGTCAAAGAACAGGCAATATTTCTAGAAGGAACGAGATGCCCCTCAACAACATCCAAGAGGTGGAGATTTTTGACGTTTGGGGAGTCGATTTCATGGGACCATTCCCATCTTCTTGTGGAAACCAATACATACTATTGGCGGTGGACTACGTTTCTAGATGGGTGGAAGCAATTGCCTCTCCCACAAATGATGCCATGGTGGTGGTTAAGTTCTTCAACAAGACCATCTTTCCGCGATTTGGAACGCCAAGGACAATCATTAGTGATGGAGGTTCTCACTTCATAGCCCGTCGCTTTGAAGCTCTTCTAGCTAAGTATGGGGTTACTCACAAGATCGCCACCCCTTACCATCCACAAACGAGTGGACAAGTTGAGATCTCAAATAGGGAGATCAAGGGAATTCTAGAGAAGACGGTTTCAAGGACTAGGAAGGATTGGTCCTTGAAGCTAGATGATGTATTATGGGCGTACCGGACTGCATACAAGACTCCCATAGGAACCACACCATACAACCTTGTGTATGGGAAGTCTTGTCATTTGCCGGTAGAGCTGGAGCACAAAGCGTTTTGGGCTATCAAGTGGTTGAATTTCGGCATGAAAGAAGCGGGAGAGAAGCGTCTCCTAGACATCAACAAGCTGGATGAACTTCGCTTGAACGCCTATGAGAACGCTAAGATCTACAAGGAAAGGGCAAAGCGTTGGCATGATAAGCATATCATTCCAAAGGACTTCAAAGAAGGAGATCAAGTTCTCCTCTTCAATTCAAGACTTCGCCTCTTTCCAGGTAAGCTTAAATCCCGTTGGACCGGACCTTTTCTAATTAAGCGCATTTTCCCCCATGGTGCAGTTGAAGTATGGGGTGAAGCTAGCGGAAGTTTTAAGGTGAACGGCCAACGACTCAAGAAGTACACACCGGAACTCCAAGCTGAGGAGTTTGCGCCTACCGCACTCGAATAAGTGCGAGACTGGTCTAGCTACGGACCTTAAACAAAGCGCTTCTTGGGAGGCAACCCAAGGTATTGCATTTTTATTTTTGTCTTCAATTCATAGACTAGTTTAGAGTAGACGTTTTTGCTTTATTTTGCCTCGATTTCTTCCGGTATGTTCGTGTTTTTGGTTGTAGGATCGATGGAAAAGGAGAAAGGGAAGATAATGTCGAAGAAAAGTGACGAAATTCGGACTTTGAAGCTTTACAGAAGGTTCCACGGTCTAAATTACGGTCGTCATAGCTACAGTGGCCGTAATTCTCAAAAGCCTTTGAAAAATCACCAAAACCACGGGTCCGTACACTTCCACGGCCGTGGAACACCCCGACAGACCGTAATTTTTGGAAATTTTGCCGGCCACTATAAAACCCACATTCTTCACAAACTTAACCAAAATTTTCCCCATTTCCACGACCTAGAAACCGAAAACCCTCCATCTCTCTCAATTCCTCGTTTTCTAATCGTTTTCAACGATTCTTCGCCCTAAACTGCAGCAAATCCAACCACGAACAGAATCCAAGCAACAAATCGAGTGGAAATCGATCAACAAACACACATTTTGGATTTTTCAATCCGAAAAAGAGGTTATTTCTTTCTTCTTGATTTTCGCGGATTGGGTTCGTTTTTGCTATAGATTTTTAGGAATAACTGACAAAGACTGGAAGGAATTAGATTAGGGCTGCTTGTTGTGGTGATTGTTGGTGAAATTGCTGAGATTCGCAAGTTTCTGAGACGAATCACGGTCTCTGGGTAAACCACGGCCGTGGAATCTAAGAACAGACCGTAATTTTTGGTGAAAAATGGATTTCGTAAGGAGAGTGTCAGGAAGGATAAAGGAGAAAAAGGGAGAGCAGAATAAGAAAAGAAAGGGCAATCCCTCCACCTCTAGGGCACCACCACCCTCATCTCCCTCACTACCATCCTCACCTTCACCTCCATCTTCACCTCCTCACCCTAGCATCCCAACCATACATGAGAACCACCTTGTTGCGTTTGAGAGGATCACAGAGAGGGCAGTGATTAGCCCTAGGTATTTGTTGTTGGAGGATCTACATCCTCTTAACATTGTTGACGATCTTACATGGCTCTTGGATAGAGCCGGGTTGCTTGTCTTCACGAACATTCGTGAAGACGCTTATGAGGAGATTACCCGAGAGGTTGTGACATCCTTTGAGCACAGCCACGTTGATAGGACCGTCTCCTTCCGTCTCATGGAACGAGACTATCATTTGAGCATTGTCGAGTTTGGGACCATTTTCGGGTTCCATGAGACCTATAACGGTCGATTTCCGAGCGGAGTTTACCCCAAGGATTTTTGGGAGGAAGTAGCCATGATTTACGCCGACGAGGACCGTTGGCAACCCGCCGATACCAAGGCTAGATTGATGTACCATCTAGCCTTGAAGATAGCTCACCGTGTTCTTTCGGAGTGTCTCTTTCCTAGGACGGAGACGCCCCAAAAGATCAAGACGGATGAGCTATTCTTGCTCTATTGTATGCTTTACGGTCGCCGTGCAGATTGTGCCACTCTTTTGGCGGCTACGATGAGTAAACTGAAGAACAAGAAGAAGGGGAACATTGGATATGGTGGGATAGTGACCCACATTGCTAGGACGTTCGGTGTTGATTTTTCTGCTTGCACCCGTATACCGGCGGTTCCCTTAGGGCTACATGCTTTTATGGTTAGGGGACTCATCTTCCCCACACATGGAGGTCCGCCTTATGCGGGTATGCCTTGGGAGACTCGGACGGGTAGAGGGATTGAGTGGCTACCGGAGTATTCCATTGTGGCGGGACGCCACAATTGGAAGGAGACGTTCGCTACGATGCATGCGAACAGGCTAGTAGCTCCCCCTTACGTTCCACCACCGGTTGTGGAGGAGGAGGACATGGGAGGTCAGTACGAGAGTGGTGGAGGAGCGGAGCACGAGTTTGGCACGTTTCCGGATCAGCCGGAAGCGGCCTCGGATGTACCTAGGCGCTCTCCACGTCCAGCTAGAGCTTCAGGCTCGTCATCTCGCCGCGCTAGCGTGAGTGAGAGGCCCACGTGGATGACTACACCTCCCACTTGGTATGACACACCCCCTCCTTGGTCCACAGCGCAGCCAGCAGCACCACCACCGCCACCAGCACCAGCACCATCCGATGCTCCATCATGGTACAGTCACGCCCCGGGATGGTACGAGCAGATGCCGGATTGGGCTACCGGACTTTCGGAGAGAGTTGGAGCGCTAGAGATCCGGGCGGATGCTAGAGACGGACGCTTAGACGACCTTGACCACATGATGAGGGACGTCTACCGCCAGCAGTTTGGGCGGTACTATGATCCGAGTTTCTCTCCATTCCCACCTCCACCGACGCCGCAGTGATTGATGCATGATCGTTGTTTTAGACATTCCCGCCACCACTTGTGAGTTTCTTTTTCTTTTCTTTCTTTTGTTCTTTCTTTTGAACATTAGGGACAATGTTCGTCCTAAGTATGGGGTGGGATGTACTAAATGTTTGTAATAACTCTACTCTCTATGTTTGCTTCATTTGAGACTATCGTTGCATCTTCATTATGTGTTACACGTTTCCTTATTGCATTGCATGAAAAAGAACTTGAAAAACCCATAAAAATTGAAAAATTTTGAAAAATTTTGTGCTTCTAATGAATTGAGATGATTTCCATGATAATCACTACTTGTGAATTGAGTTTGATGACAATTACATGCTTAAAGGAATTGTGAATTGAGAAGAAATTGAATGAATGAATTTTACCTCTTTTGCGAGTTTTATAATGTGAGAATGTTACCTAAATCATGTTAGAAAATTGAAGTTGAAATCATGTTATAAGTTCCTATACTTCCTTTTGAAATGATTAAGGCAATTAAATACTTTCTTTCTTCTTTCCTTGATCATCTAGCTCCTCATTGAAATATTAGCCTCCTTTACCTATCCGGGAATTTGGAGAAGTGAATGAGAAAAAGGCATGTTTGATGTGGGAGGGCCATGAGAACAATTATTTGCAATCAATTGAATAGAAAGAAATTATAGGTTTGGGGAAGTCAATCATGATGATGAGTAACTCGGCACCATTCACATAGCCGGGTGTTTGTGTCTTGCCAAAGTCGGATTGAGTGATATTCCTAGCGGATTATGGTATGTGCGCTAAGGGTTTGAGGCATCTCTTGACAAATTTGAGAAACGCCGATCTCCTAGGCTTCGGTTTTTGTGCACCTCTATCCATAACTCCAAAAGTAAATTCGAGAAGTGAAAAGAAGAGAGCGAAGCTCTAAGTTGAAGTATTGCGGAAACCGCATAAGAAGAAGAAGGTAGTTATCCACTTTCCCGGATTTATGCACCACTTTCCCTTAAAGTCTTCCCCTCCCTTCCATATTCTAGACCTCTTCTTTGAAAGTCCTTAAGATCAAAAGAATGTTATATGACTTGGTGATCTAAATTGAAGTTTCTTGTGAATGATTTTGTTAATGTTTGAAGGTTATAATGCTTGTTTAGAAGTTGAGTTGATTCATGAATTTTCTTTACCTTTTACTCTTTGATTAAGTGTGTGAAAGTTTGAAAAACGATTGAAGCAAGGTTTGAGAATGATCTATTCTTTAGAAGTCACATTCATCCAAAAGAAGGTACACATATTTCATCCTAACTCTTGTTTAAAGCTTTTTGAAAGACCTTGCTTAGGGACAAGCAAGTGTTAAGTATGGGGTTATTTGTTAGCATGAAATATTGTGATATTTTAGGCACGTTTTCTAAACGTATTTGATTCATATTGATAGTCTTTGATTGAACTCTATGCATATATGAGCTAGTATTGCCTATATTGTCGATATGGATGTCTACACTAGTTCTATGTTGATTATAGGTGATTTGGAGCTATTTCCGAACGGAAACGAGCAAAGGAGAGTTGAGTTGATATATCCATAGATTGAGGACACTCTTTGGAAGCAATTTGGAGTCTTAGCTTGAGGAATGCACGAGTTTAGGGAAGAATCACGTTCTTGCCCTAAATTACGCCCTAAAATACGGCCGTATCACAAACCACGTTCAGAATTACGGCCGTGGATTTGGAGTCAGAAATCCATGTTCATTCCAGGGGATTACACGGCCGTGGAACATATGTTGCAAACCGTAATTGTTTCCACGCCCTAAATTACGGTCGTGAAACACTTCCACGACCGTGATCTTGGCGAATCTTTTCGCCACGCTTTGAAGCCACGATCTTTTAAAGATTGGGCCGGGCCGACATTTTTCCCTACACTATAAAAAGACGGACGAAGCAAGATTCCGTCACCTTGGCTACGACCTCGCTTACGACCTTCGCTACCCGTTTGCCCTCATTCTTCGCCGCTTAGACACGAAGACGTTTTGCTTAGCTTGCTTGGAAGCAATTGACATCTCTTTGAAGAGATCGAAGTTCGTTTTTGGAATTCATCTAATCTCGCACTTTTGGTGGAGATTGCTGTGGAGATCTCCGGATTTGCGGAAGATCGTAGTTCTTGGAAGATTTTGCAAGAAGATCTCTCTTCTTGATTAGGTTCGATTTGGAAAACGGATTGACATCCCGTTTTCTTTTCTTTCCTAGGGTTACGATTATTTGTTTTATTGTGAACCTTTTGACATTGCTTATTCTCTTTGTGACTTTGAGATTGAATTGAAGAGTATTGAAAGTTCTTGAAAGTTTTCATCTTTTTATCTTATAATTCTTGAATTGATATCAATATGACTGTTATTGGCTAAAAGCTCTAAACAGTTCTAAGGTGAAGGGTTGATAGTTGTGGCTTAGATGATGATAGATCGATCGCAAATAGATTAGACCCTGAGAGTTAGAGAATTGTCGCCGACAGCCCTAAATTACGGTCTGTTCTTGAGTCCACGGCCGTGGAACTTCAAGAACTAACCGTGATTTCCCTTAAGTCTACGAATCTGCTTTTACTTTAATCTAAAGTTAAAGATTTGCTTTAGCTTAGTTTAGACTTGTCTTTTCTAGGTGGTAGTGAAGCCTCAACAACCTCTACCTCGATTGTGAGCCTCAACAACCTCAATCGGTTAAGTTAGTCTTGATCCTTGGATTATAAGTTTGGGTATTTGACACTAATTCTCGCCTCTAGAACCCTTCTATATTGAGCCTCAACAACCTGTATAGAGAGTGTCTTGTAGGTGAGTTATATAAGGTTTTTGGAATTTCACCGTACGATTACCTTACATTAGTATACCTTTGCATATCTCAACTCTGTCTTTATATCATTTAGTATATCTTGAATCGATTGCCACAATTAGATACCTGGATCTTTAGGATTATTGTTTTCCCAATAATTTGCAAAACTCTCACATTTACTTGCTTGATAATCTGCAATCGAGTTCGTTCTCCCCAAATCCTTGTGTTCGATACTCTAGAATTCTTGCTTAACTACGCCGATCCGTACACTGCGGGTTCGCTGCTTGATTCTAGTTTTATAAATTTAAAGCTTATTTGCACACCTTTTTGGGCGAACAACCATCCTCCGTCCACACCTCCTTGACCTTCATCTCTGTCTCTGCATGTGTAATGGGCATTTGACAAGAATCAAGTAGAGATTCCGGCAACACCCAAGAGTCGCTCTGAAATCGGGCCTTCCTACCATATTTAATGCTCCAACCAAGATTTCCAACAACCACTTGGTTATAACCTTTAGCAATGCCCCTCCAAATATATGAGCTCCCAGCTTTCCAAATGATTTGTTCAGGCCATACTTGTTGACCTCTAACATACTTTTGTAAATGAATCTGAGCCCATAGTTGGTCCTCAAAATTGAACATCTCCACCCTATCTTTGCATTTGTAACACCCCAACTTCAGAGAACTCAAAACGTTATGGGCTAGGACCTCACAATGGGTCCCGACCCTCAGTGTAACAACAATAACATTGGATCTTGCAACAAGGGACAAATAAATGAAAACCAAAACTTATATAAAATCCAAAGGTTTAACAAAAGGGAAAAGCAAAAGACTCGCAGCTGAGTTCAACAATAAACTGAAAAGACAACAACAAAAATATAAACCCGATCATGTTCTGTAATGTACGGGAACCCTGGATAACCACACCGTCCGGATCACTCAACAACATATCTAACCTGCAGGGCATCTACATCATCGATATAAACTATTAGCTAACATTCTAGATATCAGAAAGACAGTAAATGCACAAAGACACATAAGAAGGTAAACACAAAGCATGCTCTCACACAACCGGTTATTATCTTTTATTAAGTTTATCACTTTACTTACTCAACTTATGTTGTCACACGAGAATCACCGTGAACTCGCCTCTGTCCCCTTTCACAACCAGAATAAAGGTGATGTATCCCTCCATTACCTGTGGCCTGGTCACAAGAGCACCTCCCAGTTTCCCCATTTTGAACTAGACAAGCGGTCACCGCCTGGTTATAGTACACTTTGGCCAATTAAGGTATAAGGTCATCCTAGTCTGGTCAAACCAATATACGGAATACAGCTAAGTAAGTCCAAGGGACTTACCTCACTCAAAGGTAAACACAAGAGGTCAACAACTGCTCAGTTTCCCGAAGGAAATAGTGAATGCCTCCTCATACAAGGCATAGCAAATCAGAAACAAACTGAAAGCTAGAATTCTACAACCTCTAGCCCCAATGATCTCTAAGAGATCTCCAACAAGCTGGGGACACGATCCCTAGTCTCATAGGTATCCCAAGGAACAACATCAACACTCAGCTCAAGGAAAAGAAGGAACGAGGAAACAAGGAAGGAAGCAACTCGCCAAAGACGGAAGTCACTGTAGGTGAACCGTGGGGCGGTAAACAAAAGACGCGCGCGCGCATGCGCGCGGGGGGGGGGGGGGGGAGGCTTGTAGCCGTAGGGGCGTGTTCTTCTAGGCGTGGGGGAGGTTTCTGCACAAAAGCGGCGTCGCTTCTTGACAGCAATAGCACAACAAGGGCTAAGGCTTGACTTCTCAAAACCACACACAACAACCTTTCAACCAAAGAAGCCTGGAACACATACCCGTAAAAAACGAAGGATGACAAGAACCAAATCGATCTTGATTTATGTGAAGAAGAAGAAGAAGAAGAAGAAGAAAATAGAAAGGGAAAGAAGAAAATAAGAAGGAAGAAGCATGCAACAACTATACAAGAATGTCAGAAGGATCAAGGGATGAAGAACTTACACGTTCTGCAAAAGATCACAAGAAAAGGCTGCAGCTTTGCTCGAGGTTGAAGAAAATGTAAGAAAGAAGGAAAGACGGCCCGAAAAAATAGAAGATAGAAGGAAAGACGGCCCGAAAAATAGAAGATTGGATCTTTTAAGAAAGGAAAGAAATAAAAATGGAAGAAAAACAGATCGGGCGCAGTCTAGGGTTAGCCATAGGGGCGAGTGACCCGGCCACGACCGTCATAGGCCGCAGGGGCAGCTCCCTTCACTACGGGGGCGGTGAAGGCAAAAACACGGATGTTACATCAGAACCCCCTAAAAAGAAGTTTCGTCCCGAAACTTGCAACATACCACAAGATCAAACAACAACATAGTGGAAACACTTATCACAACTCATATTCCCTTGCGGGGCACATAACTCAAAGCGTCACACAAGCGTATACACAACTCAACAAAAAGGAAACTAAAACTCCACCGTTTATGCTATAGGTACATCAAGCTCCGCATAAAATTCCGGATAGTTCCTCTGGACACTATCCTCTGTCTCCCAAGTCGCCTCATCAACTCCTCGCATCGACCACTGTATCTTCATCATCGGTATGTCCTTCGATCGCAAGCGGCTCGTACTACGCTCTAAGACAACTACTAGGTGCTCTACGAACGTATGGTTTGGCTCGACCACTAAATTCTCATGACTGATGATGTGTCTCGGGTCTGGTGCATACTCTTGTAACAGAGACATATGGAAGACTAGGTGAACACCCTCTAGTCTTGGTGGCAGAGCAAGTCTGTATGCTGCCTCTCCAACTCCCTCAAGAATCTCGAAAGGTCCGACATATCAGGACTAAGCTTCCCCTTGACGCCGAAATGTCTAACTCCTCGCGTTGGAGATACTCTCAACCATACCTGAGCTCCAACTCTGAACTCCAAAGGTATGTGCCTCTTATCCGCATAGGACTTCTAGCGACTCTATGCTGCCAACATCCGCTCTCTGTCAATACTTGAGCCATATCGTCCTGTATCCACTAAGGTCCTACACCGCTCGACTCGTCCCAAAAATAGAGGGGTACGACATCTCTGCCCGTATAAAGCCTCATAAGGACTCATCCCTATCGATGCGTGCCAACTGTTGTTATACGAAAACACCACTAAGGGAAGGTGATATGGCCACACTTGTCCCTAGTCTAACACGCCGGGTTGTTGGGCACCCAGTCGTGGTTGGTGCTGTTGTGAGGCCATTGAACAATGGTTGGGCCGGAGGAAAGCTACATTCTACTATTGCGGGTGAAGAAAACTTCGTCTACTCCTCAAATTGAGTTGTAAAACAATGAAAAGGGTCAGGTGATAAAAGACATAAATCTGTAATGTTGTGCCTAAAGAAGGTTAAATTTTGAATTAATTAGGAAAATAGGACCCCTTGAACTTCTCTTTTGCAAACTAAGTCTCTATACAAAATGAAGAAAAAGTAGGTATGAAAACTAGAAAATAGGGGCGATAATTTTTTTAATTGAAATGATGGTGATTAGATGTTTACTTTTGGTTTAAGTATCTTTTTTTTATTTTTGGTCAATGTAGCTAGTTTGATGAAATTTTCAAGTCCATGAATGTTTAATTTTTTTGGGTGACATTGTTTTCGTTACCCAAACATGAATTGTAATATTTTTTTAATTATTGGGTATATGTGTATTGTTTTTGTGGTATGTTTCTTATTGTTGAGTATGCTTAAAGTGATATTTTTGGGTATGTTTTATGGTTACCCAAACTGTGTTACAATGACCAAATATCATTTGGTATTGATATTTGTGTACAATATCAATTTGTGTAAAATTTGGTTATGACAAATTCAAATTGGGTATGCCTTTATACGTGTATTGACTTTGTAGTATATTTCTTATTATTAAATATATTTAAAGTGATATCGTGGGTATGTTTTATGATTACCCAAATTGTGTTATAATGATCAAATGTCAAGCGGATTTTTGGGTAATGACCAAATGTCATTTGAAATTGATGTTTGTGTACAATATCGAGTTTTGAAAATTTTGGGTATGACAAATTTAAATTGGGTATGATTTTTGTATTAAGTGATGTTTAAATTAGGTATAAATATAAAATATTATCCAATTCATGGATCTGGTTTTATTTTGATTACTGATTTTTTGGGTATGTTATTTTCGAGTATGTTTATGTACTTTGACAAATTTATTTTTGGGTATGATTGTGACATTGTTTGGGTAAACGGATTTTTGGATATGCTTTTATACGTGTATTGGCTTTGTAGTATATTTCTTATTATTAGTATATTTAAAGTCATATCGGGGGTATGTTTTATGGTTACCCAAACTGTGTTATAATAATCAAATGTCAAGTGGATTTTTGGGTAATGATCAAATGTCATTTGATATTGCTGTTTGTGTACAATATTGAGTTTTGAAAATTTTGGGTATGACAAATTGAATTGGGTATGGTTTTTGTATTAACTGATGTTTAAATTGGGTATAAATATAAAATATCATCCAATTTATGGATATGATTTTATTTTAATTATTGATTTTTTGGGTATGTTATTTTCGAGTATATTTTGTGTACTTTGACAAATTTATTTTTGGGTATGATTGTGACATTATTTGGGTAAGCGGATTTTTTAGGTAATTGGTAAGAAAATAAGGATGATGAGAATTCCTTTTTACGATTGATGTGACATGTGAGATAGTACAACATATCACATCCGATGTGTTGTCAAACTTAGCCTCTTTTTGTACTATATTTCCTCTACTCTATTTTATAGGGGGTCAAAATACCAATTCCAAATACTAGGGGTCTTCTTTCTCAATTGATTTGCTTAAAAGGGCTAGTTTGTCAATTTTGCGTTGATTTTTTTTATTACCAATTACAAGTTGCTTCTCAATTCTAAATTGATTTGCCCTGCATAAATGTCTTAATCTTTGTAATTGGATGTTGTGTTTTGTGTATCGAGGGTTAGTTTGGACATGTTTTGTGTAGGTTTGACAAGTTTTGATTCAAAACTAATGTTTTGACAGATTTTCATGTTTTTGTGTAATTTTGACAGGTTTTATGTATTTTTTTTACTAGTTTAGTGTACTTTTGACATGTTTTGTGCAGTTTTGATTCAAAACTAAGGTTTTGACAAATTTTTGGTATGTGAGTGTTAGTTTTGATGGATTTGATTCAAAACTCGCATATATATATATATATATATATATATATATATATATATATATATATATATATATATATATGCGGGTTTTGAATTATTATTTTTTCATTCCCAGTCAAAATAAGGCGAGGAAAATATTAAACGAAGTTTGTCACCTAATAACTAGGCGACAAAACAAGAAAACCGCCACCTAAAACTATGCCGTCACTCCAATACTTAGTGACGAGCCAGCCTTCGTCGCTAGAGAATGGATTAGCTGATGAAGTTTTGTAAATCCGTTGCCTGAATACTCGGGGGACAGTTATGTCGCGACGGATCAGGCGACAGAATGCTCGTCGCGAGACGGATATTGCTTCCTGTATAAATCCAGAAAAAGCACATAATAGGCTAACATAAAAGAATAACTAAGCTGATGAGATCCGCGGAGGTAGTGGTGGTCGCCCGTACATCTATCCTAGACCGACAAATTTAAAACCAAAACACCCTTTTAAAACATAGACCCTTACGGGTTCTGTTTATTTATCTTAAACAACTTAATTTTATGAAGCAGTAAAGCAGATGTACCTTCACATAACATGCATCATGTCTATATATACACACATACTACTGTAATTTGATTTCGTGGAAGTTTAAGTAAACTAAATGATTTCGTGTTCAATAAAAAAATTAATCTCATTAGTTTGTTTAACTATTAACTTTAATCTCATTAGTTTAAATTTCCATCTTAATAATGTATTATATTTTTTCATATTAAAATGTAATTTAATCTCTATAATTTGTTTAAGTAATGATTTTTTATACAAAATTATCTCATCATCGAAATTATGCGTGATTCGGGACCTAGCTTCACGGATGTTGATTGGAGCGGGTAAACTAAGTATGGAGTGTATTGGTTACATTTTTACAACTTTCATTTTTCAATTTCCGCAGCTATCCGGGTTGTTCCAACGTCCTCCGTGTCAAGTCTTTGACATAAATGTCTTAGTCATCCTGCATTTGATTTTATAACATCCAATTCGGATGATAATAATGTTGTTTTACGTTCCCCTAAAAACGTTTCGTCCGATATTTATCATCGGGCAAACAATCTCGTTCATTTTTCTTGAAAAGTTTATTTCGTTCCGACAATATATTTGATCTTGTTCACTGTGACTTATGGGGTTTATACCAAATTCCGGCTTTATGTGAAGCTTCATTTTTGTTTAACTATTGTTAATGATTGCTCAATAATTACATGGGTTTATCTTTAAAAAATCAAAAAAAAGTTTCTACTATTTTCCAAAACTTTGTCAAAATAATTCAAACACAATTTAATATGAATATTAAACGTGTTAAAACTAGTAATGGATCGGAATTTTCCAAACTTAAACAAGTGTTTTCCGAAAATGTTATCCTTCATGAAACATTTTGTACTTATACCCCGCAACAAAATTGTAGGGTTGCACGCAAACATTGTCATCTACTAAACGTATCACACACATTAATTTTTCAATCACAATTACGTATAGAATTTTGGGTCATGCGGTTTTAACGTTTTGTTACATTATCAACTGTACCCCAACAAAATATTTAAGGACAAATCTCCTTTCGAAATATTTTTTAACAAAATCCGGATTACTGACATAAATGTATTTTTGGATGTTTAGCATATGCATCTATCTTACCAAAAATACAAATAAATTTTCTTAACAATGTCGCATATGCATTTTTATTAGGTATCCGTTTAGTCAAAAAGGATGAATTTTATTTGATTTTGAAAATGTAAGTGTAATAGCTAGGATTTCCGAATTCTAATTAATGTTGATTAACTTAATCGTTGATAGTAATTGACATATAACTTGCGAAGATTTCCCAAGTGATGAGTATGAGTCCCACCGTTATGTTCCTCGCGTAATTTTGGACGTTTTGGGAAATTTTTACTTTTTCCCCCGGGTAATTATTTTTACCCTCCGGTGTTATTTGGAGCATTTGGGAGCTCCGATTAATAAAAATGCAGTTGAGAGAAATGATCAGGACATCGGATATGTCTTAGATATGAAATAACATGTAAAGGCAAAACGGCCAAAAGAGTCGCTATTTCGTTTCTTAACGGCTAAGAAAGACGGCTTAGGAATACACGTTTTCCGAGACAGTTGTGTAATAATTATCCCTACAATATTCCAGATTTAATGTTCCAATCTCGAGAAGTTTGGAGAAAGAGGTTCGACCCGCCTTTGGATCGGTTAAAGGATAATTATCGACTTTACTAAAGGATAATTATCGACTTTACTAAAGGATAATTATCGTCTTCACTATAAATAGCGGAAAATCCTTTATTAATTCATTTCCTTTCACGTTTTCTCGTAAAAGCTCTGATTTCTCTCAACCTTCAAACTCAGATCTACTCTCCGTTTCTAATCCGATTTCAATTCCGTTTGAGTTTCTGGATTCCTCTCTTCATTCTCTTCATAACGGTACCGAGTTTCTGCATTTCCGAGTATATGGAGGGCTGGTCGAGCATATATGTCACCAGGACGGTTCCGTCGCTCAGATTCCGATGAATTTGATGCTGTCCATGCGTAGCCTGCGTCGTTGTGATTCCGAATCTTCTTTCAGATCGTCAATCGGGTTAGTAACGAATAAGTTATGAATTTATTCGTTTTCCGTACTGCGATTTGGCCTAAATTGACTTTAAGCTTGTCAAATAGGACAATTAGAAATTCCATTATAGTCGTTATATTATTCTGGTGATTATTGATAGTTTGTTTGATGAAATATGATGACAGGTGGGTTTAGAAATTGCTTGCGGGCAAAACGTTATTCTGGTGAAATCTAATTAATTAATTAAAGGTTAATTAATTAAATTAGGATTAAAATTGAGATTGAGGAATGTTGATTAGATACTACCTTGAGATTTGAGGAATTGTGAGTTATGTTGAGATATTGAGGTTTAGTTGGTTGTGAGGCTCATAGATTGAGTATGATCCTTATGGATCCCTTTGGGTCTAGGTGTGACCCCTTTGATGAACAGAGGTTGATATATCTCTTTATGCCTTTTTATAGGCCGTGTTGTCCCTCCAGTGTAGAGGTGATCGTGGTTGATTTTGTACGAGGTTGAGGTAAGTCCGTAGGACTTACTTAGCTATCATCCCTATATTGGGTGTTTGCATGAGTGGTGTGTGCTTTATATGTTTGCTATGATAGCAAGAGTTGTTGTTTTTATCAACCTATGTTCTATTGACTGTCCCACTGCGTGGCTGTGATAACCTTTCCCTTTCATCCCGCCGTGGAGTCTGGGAGGTTCTCTGATGTCGGGCCAGACTGGTTTACAGGAAGGGCGCAATCCACTCCCATAGGGTACACGGATTGTGTGACCGATACTCGTACAGCTGGACATTGTACTCAGAGGCGGGGATGTATCAGTCCTCGTGTCACATACTTTCATCTATCTATATATATACGGTTTTTGAGTGAATGGTTATTATATAAAGATAATAAATGGGTAAATGTGTGATAGCATGCTGATGTGTTTATCTTTCATGATTGTGCTTGTGCTTACGCATTACCTCATATATGTATGGTTAGCTAACGGTTTCATACCGTGTTGTAGATGTTTACAGGTTAGGCGCTACTGGGTGATCTGGCAGGGTGACAGGCCGAGGACTCTCGTACATTAGGTGGTTGGTTTGGGTTTGTTGTGTTCCCCTCCTGTGTGAGGATGTTCTTTTGTACCTCTTGTGTGAGGTTGTCGTTTTATATACTCGGCTATGTTGTTGTTTACTTTGGGTTGTACAGTTTATACTGTTTTATGTATTTGTTTTATATCTGTCAGTGCCATGTTGTAAGGTCCAGTGAACTTGTTGTCAGGCTAGGGTCAGGATCCATTGTGAGATCCTAGCCCAATGTGACATCCCGAGTTCCGCGGATTCGGGGTGTTACAGAGTTGGTATCAGAGCCCAGGTTGACAACAATGGCACTTACTACCTGCAATGAGGTTTGATAGGTAAAATAAACAGAGCCCACATGGGATCTGACGTTTTCAAAGGTTTTGGTTTTAAGTGTGGTTTTGGGATAGAATGTACGAGAAGTCGTCACCTCTGCCATGGGTCTCTGCAGCGTAGATATGTATATATATCTGTGTGTACTATGGATTATGTGGATTTATTATATACATATCGATACCTATGGCATATATATAGCCTTATAAGATTAGGTACGTATATCCTACAGATGACTCAGACTAGAGTAGTATCTGTAGTGGGATGAGGTAGGGGTACACCCCCCCTCTTCCTCCAGTGGTGATAAGTTAGGGACCAGTTTCCGCTGTTGTTTCGCCTATGGCAGAGAACGAGTTTGAAGAGGTTGATCGTGTCTCCATGAGTAGATCCGAGTTTCAAGAATATATGTAACAAGTATATGAAGTGGTGATAGCGGGTAGATCGACACCAGATTTACCAACAATTGTGAGATCAACTAAAGCTTCTGGATCCAGAAAGAAGCAATGAACTGAATCAGTTACTGGAGAAGCAAAGATGATGAATGGGGAACCAAGTCCGATATCAGGACAATCTAGTGATCATTTGGCCATGAAGATGACTGGCAAGGAACTACAGTGTTTTAATTGCGTGGAAGTTGGGACACTGGCGAGCTGTGTGCCCAAAGGCTCCCATCATATGCTTTGCGTGTGGTAAAGCAGGGCATAGAGCGAAGTTTTGTCGACAGGGCAAGGCATTGCCTTTACAGGTTCCCTTCAAGAGTGAGATCATTCCAGGTGGACGACGAAGGTCGAGTTACCCTTCAGTTGCACAGGTTGCAAGGATGGGATGATTATGTTTCAGTTGTGGCTATCCAGATCATTTGCGTTTTGTGTGCCCTTTGGCACTGATAGCTGTTTCACTTGTGGTGAGCTAGGCCATCTGGCCCTTTCTGTCAGCACGGTGGTGTTTCTTCCCAGCAAGACCTTCCTCTTTCCGGTGTAGAAAGAGTGGAAGTGGAGGCTATAGTAATGACCTCAGTGATACCTGAGGAGCATGGATCTGATATTGAGTGATGATATGTAGTGGAGCTACGAGTGTTAGCTGTTATAGGTACCATTCTCGTTAATGGTTTACCTGGTGGAGTTTTGCTGTTGTGAGTGCTATGCACTTCATGTCTTTCGATGCATGCGTTAATGGTTGACTTTTTGTATATAGTAGAAGGTGGATTTTCCTTTACAAGATTACTTTTTTGGGTCTGAGATACCCGTGAGATGCGTGTTTGTTCCCTTATTTCAGGGACCCGTGTATGATTGTAGACTTCTTTGTCATGTCGTAGGTGCATGAGGAAGTCATTATGTGTATGGTTTGGATGAATAGATATCATGTGGTGTTAGCTTTTAATAGTAAGACTATTATAGTCTTTACTGAGTTGAGTTAAATAGAGGTCTTCCGAGGTTAAGACCTTTGAAGAGACGGGTTTGTCATTAGGACTGTACGAGCAGCGAGCTGATAGCACAGGGATGTGATGCCTTCTGTTTTTATACCATAAAGGAGCGAGATAGTCCAACAATTGAAGGTATTCCAGTTGTTTATGAGTTTATAGACGTGTTACTGAACCGTCTAGTTGCCACCTCAGCGGAGTGTGGACATTGTTATCGAGTTGAAGTATGATACAAGATTGAATGGGAAAGCCACACTAATATGGTGCTTGTTGAGATATTGTACTGATAACTTGAAAAGTTTACTGAAACGGGTTTACCCTAGTGGGTTCCATGTTCCGTATTGACGACCTGACGAGTTAACTTCAAGAAGCAATTGTGTTTTCAGGATTCCTTTATGCTCAAGATATCCCTAGTCATGGATGAGAGAGCAGCATGTGTATGAGATAGCATCCCATACCCGTTATGGACACTACGAGTTTGTAGTGATGTCATTTGGGTTGATGAATGTTTTAGTAGTTTTTATGGAGTTGATGAATAGTATCTTCATCGACTTCCTTGATTAGTTGGTGGTGGACTCCATGGATGACATGTCGGTATACTCTCATAGCAGAGAATAGTGGACCGATCGTCTGAGGACCGTTCTGCAGATTTCAAGAGATAGAGGGTTGTATGCTACGCTCTCTAAGTGTAAGTTGAGATGCCAGTGGTAGCCTTTTTAGGCCATGTTGTCTCCGCCAGTGGGATCATGGTTGACCTGGCGAGAATTAAGTATGTTGTAACATGGGAGATACTGATGAACATTAAGGAATACGTAGTTTTCTCGGCTCAGCCGATTGCTACCAATGCTTTGAGGAAGGATTTTATATGATTACGTATTCATTTGCGAGTCTTTTGAGAAGACCACCATAACTACATGATGAAAGCAGTGCGTCTATGTTCTGAAGAGTTGAGGGGGCATTTGACCTCTGCTTCCATTCTGTTGTAGTTAGAAGATTTTTGGATTCCCGTGATTTACGGTGATACATCCCAGCTAAGTTTGAGATGTGTATTACTACAAAGGAGTAGGGTTATTGATATGTGTGTTTACAACTGAGAACGTATGATGAGAACTACTCGACTCATGATTTAGAGTTAGTAGTGGTAGTTCAAGCCTTTAAATTTTGAAGACCGTACCGGTGTGATCTTCATGTCAGATTTCTACAGATTATAGAAATCTGAAGTATATTTTATGCAAAAGGGGTTGAATAACCGCCAGTATTAAGAGCTTAAGTTGATCAAGACTTTGACTTGAAGATTTCATATCATTCATAGAAGTTGAATGTTGTCGCCGATAACTTGAATGGAAAGACGCTCCAAGAGAAGATGATTGTGAGACTGATAGTTCAACCTCAGCTTCAAAGAGATATAGCTTGGCTAGAGTTGGACAATCAGTTCTTTGATAAGGATACCCATTTATACCTCAGAGGTTCTACCTGGTCTGTTGGATGAGGTCCAACAGAAGCAGGAGACCTGTCGGGCCTTGACAAGGTTTAGAGAAAGGATGTCTCGTACTGAGGCACCATAGTTCTCCATAGGAGTAGATGGACTGATGAAGAGTCATGACCGCTTTTGTGTTCCTGCTGATGCAGATGGAGACAGAATATTACGTATACCCATTGTACGCCTTATTCAGTACATTCAGGTACGAGTAAGATGTACCACGAGATGAGACGATTATATTGTATGAAGCCGATATAACCAGATTTGTGATATAGTATGTGACATGTCAGCAGGTCCAGATAGAGTATTTCCGATCTAGAGATAAGCCCCCACCCACTACCAGTGCAGTAGTAGAATTTGGGAGGACATCTTTATGGACTTTGTTATGGGATTGTGACCCTGTAGAAGATTAATCTTATTTGGATTGTTGGTAACAGATTAATGAAACCGGCACGTTTCATTTCTATCAGAAGGACGTGGCTAATGAATGAATTGGTTGAGGAGTACACTAGACAAATAGTGAGACTCCATGGTATACCGAGAACGATCATTTCTGATCGAGATGGATGTTTTTACTTTGAGATTGTGGGCAGCAGATTCAGACTGCTTTGGGGACAAGTATGTACCTCATGACTAGACTTCACCCCCTGACAAATGCTTAGTTAGAGAGGATCATCTAGATCTTAAAGATCTATTATAAGTTGTAAGTTGAATGGGAAACGTGGAGGGTTATATTACCTTCCATTAATGAGTTTATTATATAACAATGAAGGACGTGCATCTTTTTGGGATGACCCTATGAGTCAATATATAGACATAGATGTCATATATCCTTATGCTAGAAGTGATCTAGCAGTAGAAGTGGAATAACACCTGACCAGACTCAGGATTTTATAGTTCAAGTAACGTTGATTGAAGGAAGAATGCTGGATGTACAAAGTTGCCAGATATTATATGTAGACAAGAGGCGTTAACCTCTAAAGTTCAAGCGAAAGTTCATGTCCGGTTGTAAGTATCTCAGCTGCGAGACATTAGACGTGTTAATATGGAAAGGGAACTGAGTTTCCAATATGATGGTTTATTTGAGATCGACCAGTACGGAGAAGGCAGCATGATGTTTAGCTTTGCCTCTGAGATTAGAGGATATCCACCTAGTGTTTCTTATGTCTCAACTGAGGAAATATATACCAAACTCGAGACACCTTGTGAGTTACGATGATTTGTTGGTTGGGTCCAACCGCACTTTTGTTGAGCATTCGATTACATTCTTGTAATGAGATATGAAACGCTTGCATTCGAAAGACATTCCCATATTGAGGATATGATGATCGAGATGAAGACCTGAAGAGGCTATGTGAGAGACTGAGGATAGTGCCCTGAGGGACTATCCAGAGTATATGTTACGACATACCCATTTGTGGGAGCACGAGTATATCTTAGTGCTATCTTAATGAATGTTGTGCTTATGTGCTTATATGCTTATATGCCTTGATGTGTTATTCCATGCTAGTTGTGATGTGATTTATGATCTTAGTAGATCTTGATGTGCTAGCGTGATGTATGCTATAGCTGGAGTTGATTACTTCCTCCACGCTACCCGAGTATGATCATATTTATAGCTGGAGATGGTTCTTTCCTCCATGCTATTTGAGTGGGATTAGGATTCAGCTGGAGATGGTTTTTTCCTCCATGCTACCTTGATGGACATAGTTCAGTGGAGATGTGATTCCTCCATGCGATATATATGTTTATGGGTTGGTTAGAGACGTATTTCCTCTATGCATGCGATATGTTTTGGCTAGAGATGTGCTTCCTCTATGCCTTGTGATGTGGTATGGCGAGAGACGTGATTCCTCTACGCCTTTGGGTAGCGTTATGGCCCTGTTTCCTAGAGTGATGATTCCTCCATGTTTATACTTGAGGTTATAGATTGTTATAGGTTGTGATCATTTGGAACGGAGATGTGATACCTCCGATAGAAAGAGTGAGAGTTATACCTCGGCGTATGGGTCCGAGAGGATTTGGGAATTGTTCAAGTTTCGGGACAAAACTTTTTTTTAGGGGTGTGTGATGTAATAGCTAGGATTTCCGAATTCTAATTAATGTTGATTAACTTAATCGTTGATAGTAATTGACATATAACTTGCGAAGATTTCCCAAGTGATGAGTATGAGTCCCACCGTTATGTTCCTCGCGTAATTTTGGACGTTTTGGAAAATTTTTACTTTTTCCCCCGGGTAATTATTTTTACCCTCCGGTGTTATTTGGAGCATTTGGGAGCTCCGATTAATAAAAATGCAGTTGAGAGAAATGATCAGGACATCGGATATGTCTTAGATATGAAATAACATGTAAAGGCAAAACGGTCAAAAGAGTCGCTATTTCGTTTCTTAACGGCTAAGAAAGACGGCTTAGGAATACACGTTTTCCGAGGCAGTTGTGTAATAATTATCCCTACAATATTCCAGATTTAATGTTCCAATCTCGAGAAGTTTGGAGAAAGAGGTTCGACCCGCCTTTGGATCGGTTAAAGGATAATTATCGACTTTACTAAAGGATAATTATCGTCTTCACAATAAATAGCGGAAAATCCTTTATTAATTCATTTCCTTTCACGTTTTCTCGTAAAAGCTCTGATTTCTCTCAACCTTCAAACTCAGATCTACTCTCCGTTTCTAATCCGATTTCAATTCCGTTTGAGTTTCTGGATTCCTCTCTTCATTCTCTTCATAACGGTACCGAGTTTCTGCATTTCCGAGTATATGGAGGGCTGGTCGAGCATATATGTCACCAGGACGGTTCCGTCGCTCAGATTCCGATGAATTTGATGCTGTCCATGCGTAGCCTGCGTCGTTGTGATTCCGAATCTTCTTTCAGATCGTCAATCGGGTTAGTAACGAATAAGTTATGAATTTATTCGTTTTCCGTACTGCGATTTGGCCTAAATTGACTTTAAGCTTGTCAAATAGGACAATTAGAAATTCCATTATAGTCGTTATATTATTCTGGTGATTATTGATAGTTTGTTTGATGAAATATGATGACAGGTGGGTTTAGAAATTGCTTGTGGGCAAAACGTTATTCTGGTGAAATCTAATTAATTAATTAAAGGTTAATTAATTAAATTAGGATTAAAATTGAGATTGAGGAATGTTGATTAGATACTACCTTGAGATTTGAGGAATTGTGAGTTATGCTGAGATATTGAGGTTTAGTTGGTTGTGAGGCTCATAGATTGAGTATGATCCTTATGGATCCCTTTGGGTCTAGGTGTGACCCCTTTGATGAACAGAGGTTGATATATCTCTTTATGCCTTTTTATAGGCCGTGTTGTCCCTCCAGTGTAGAGGTGATCGTGGTTGATTTTGTACGAGGTTGAGGTAAGTCCGTAGGACTTACTTAGCTATCATCCCTATATTGGGTGTTTGCATGAGTGGTGTGTGCTTTATATGTTTGCTATGATAGCAAGAGTTGTTGTTTTTATCGACCTATGTTCTATTGGCTGCCCCACTGCGTGGCTGTGATAACCTTTCCCTTTCATCCCGCCGTGGAGTCTGGGAGGTTCTCTGATGTCAGGCCAGACTGGTTTACAGGAAGGGCGCAATCCACTCCCATAGGGTACACGGATTGTGTGACCGATACTCGTACAGCTGGACATTGTACTCAGAGGCGGGGATGTATCGGTCCTCGTGTCACATACTTTCATCTATCTATATATATACGGTTTTTGAGTGAATGGTTATTATATAAAGATAATAAATGGGTAAATGTGTGATAGAATGCTGATGTGTTTATCTTTCATGATTGTGCTTGTGCTTACGCATTACCTCATATATGTATGGTTAGCTAACGGTTTCATACCGTGTTGTAGATGTTTACAGGTTAGGCGCTACTGGGTGATCTGGCAGGGTGACAGGCCGAGGACTCTCGTACATTAGGTGGTTGGTTTGGGTTTGTTGTGTTCCCCTCCTGTGTGAGGATGTTCTTTTGTACCTCTTGTGTGAGGTTGTCGTTTTATATACTCGGCTATGTTGTTGTTTACTTTGGGTTGTACAGTTTATACTGTTTTATGTATTTGTTTTATATCTGTCAGTGCCATGTTGTAAGGTCCAGTGAACTTGTTGTCAGGCTAGGGTCAGGATCCATTGTTAGATCCTAGCCCAATGTGACATCCCGAGTTCCGCGGATTCGGGGTGTTACAGTAAGATTTTTTATCCTCGAGATGCATTTTTTATGAAAAATATTTCCTCTTTTCAGACTCTAAACCTATATCTTTTTCCGAAAATTCTTCAACCCATATTTTCGATTCATAATGTAACCATTCATTTTCAAAAACTAACCTAAACTTACCTTATCTATGGCGGCAGATCCGAGCTCTCATCGGAAACAGCCGTGCTTTTAGCACAAAATGATTAGAATTTTAATATACGGATTTATGAAGATCCTTCTAATTTTGGACCAAATATTTCCGATTTTCTAATGGATTATGTTGATAATACCAGCCAAAATTCTCATATTAATCAGTCTCCTATTTTAATAGATTCTTCCCTTCAAACACAAATCATATCTTCGTCCGATACGGAAAGTGCGATATCCCAACTGTTGACATCTCTCTTTACATGACATGCCTCCGGGTTTCACAATTTCGGATCCAACCAAAGTTTACAAACTCAAAAATTCGATCTAAGGACTTAAATAGTCTCCTCAAAACTGGTTTCAGAAACTCGGTCAAGAACTTCTGCATGTTGGGTTTGTTCAGCCAAAAGCGGATTCCTTGTTATTTATGTATGTCCGTCCAAGTATTTGTATCCACAAATTAATTTACGTAGATGAATTAATTATAACTGGTCATGATCCTCAACCAACCAATTAATCTTTGGCGTGACAACAAAGTTGCTCCACACATTGCTTCTAATCCCGTTTTCATACGCGTACAAAACAAATCGAGATGGATTGTCATGTCATTAGACATGGCCGTCTCAATGATTTCGGAGGCCCCATGCCAAAAAATAATTAATGTATTTTTAAAAAAAATTAAAACTATATTATATTTTTTAGATTCATTAGTAGCATTTTATTAACTGTATTTTATATGCTGAAATTAATTTTAATATGACTGAAATAATATTTTTAATACGCATTATGGTAAACAAAAAAAAAATTTCAAAGACAAGGTCAAAAGGCAAAAATTATTCATATTAATTTGTGCTTTAGTAATAAGGTGTAACATATATTGTATTGTAAGTAAAAGTAAAACAATAAAAATAATAATGAGAAGGGGTCCACAATAATAAAAGAAAGCGGGTGAGAAAATTTTTTTTTACAAGATTCGAACCTAAGCTAAACAGGTAAAATAATTGTATTCATGCCAGCTGGGCAACAAAACATGTTATACACAAACTGTTTTTTTTAACTATATTGAGGCCCTCGAAATTGCGGGGCCCTATTCACAAGAACAGGTAGAACCGGTCACGAGCCGGACATGTCGTTAGAGAAGAAGTTCAATAGAAGACCATCGAACTCTACATATTCGATCCAACAATCAACTAAGTAGACATCTTCACTAAAGCACTCTAACATTAATGGGCTAATTTGGAAACTAGGCCTTTTTTTTTTTCCACTCTACTAACTGGACCTTTTTCATTTTCTGAATAAGTAAATGTACCCTCTTTTTTTTTTTTACCGTTCAAATAAGATTTCATTTACTTTTCTTACGCTATAGGGAACCCTAACTCCCCTCTCTTCCCTCTCTCGTTCAACCGGCCGCCGCCCTTCCCCTTCAATCTACACTGCTGAAACCTCCTCCCCTCTCTTCTCTCTTGTACAGGCGACGGCGTTGGACGGTGGTGTGACTTCGAAGCCATATTCGTTCGTGTTATACTCTTTTCATTTCGTTTTCGGTTTGATTTTTGTACATATTTAGGTCTCGTTTTCTCATTTCGATTTTTTCTTCGGTTTTCTCATCAAGGAAGAGGTTGCGAGGAAGTATTTCCAACAATTGATCTCCGCTTCCGGATTCTGTCATGCTCGAGGCGTTTATCATCGCGATTTGAAGCCGGAGAATCTCTTGCTAGACGAGATTGGTGATTTGAAGGTATCTTATTTCGGTATCAACGCAATTTCCGATTAAATCCGTCAAGACGGTCTATTTCATACCTTATGTGGCACGCCGGCGTATGTTGCACTGGAGGTCCTTGCGAGGAAGGGTTACAATGGGGCCAAGGTTGATATTTGGTCTCTAGAGGGTTTGATTTGTCAGGTTTGTTTGAAGATGGAAATGAGGAAGGGTCAATAATTGTATCAGGCCAAGGATTAACAAAGGTCCTTTGTTAATCAAAGTTGAAATTTCTGAATGCATTAATTACCATAGGGAAGGAGTGAAGATGGCGGAGGGAAGACTTGCTAGTGCTTGGCTCAATGGTGGATGGTGACTTGCTGTTGTTATGATGGTGACTTGGTGTTGGTTTATATTTTTTTAACTTCCGGTATGTAAATTCCGGTATGTAAATTTTGGTATGTAAATTATAAAAAATAAAAAAGAACAAAAAAAACAAAAAAAAAAAATTCTGGTATGAGTTTCTGGTATGAATTTAATACTAGAAACTCATACCAGAAAATTATAAAAAATAAAAAAGGACCCAAAAAAAACTTCTGGTACGAAAAAAATTCTGGTATGAAAAACCTTTTGGTATGAAAAAATTCTGGTATGTGAAAAAAATACAATTCTGGTATGTGAAAAATACAATTCTGGTATGTAAAAAATTCTGGTATGTGAAAAAAATACAATTCTGGTATATGAAAAAATACAATTCTGGTATGTGAAAAAATTCTGGTATGTAAAAAATTCTGGTATGAAAAAATTCTGGTATCAAAAAATTCTGGTATCAAAAAATTTATGGTATGAATATGAAATTCTGGTATCAAATTCATACCAAAAAATAAAAATAAATAAATAAATAAATAAATAAACAAAAGACAAAAAAAAGAAAATAAAAATAAAAATAAAAGTCACATTCATTTACGTAACATTTGAAAGATATGACTAAGTTCATGTATTTTTCTTTTTCTTTTTAAATAGAAGAGTTAATTATTTTTACCTACCATTAAATGAAAGTGGTAAAAAATTATGGGGTACATTTATTAAATCATATTCTGAAAAAAGCCTAGTATATCAAATTCTCCCAACATTAATTATTTTAACATTTTCTTAACAAATTTGACATTTGTAATATTTATGTTCCAACTTGAGGAAGAATATCTTATTCGAAGTTGCATTATCGTTATCTTCTTCTAAGTTGCTATGTATTTACCCACCCACGTGACGATCAACTTTGTCATCTACTACCCACTTCTACTGCACACCAAAGAATTGACCCGAACCTGTTCAACCAGTGATATTTTTGATCGGGTCAGCTTAGCCACAAATCCACCCATTCTGATCCGCACGCCATGATTAAACCATAATGGTGTTTACTTTATTTTGGGTATAGGTTTGGACCACGTTTACGCAAAAAATGAAACATATATACACATAAGGCGACGATAGGGTACGGTAAAAGCAGGTAACAGATTGCTTACTAAGATGTAAAGTAGCAAATGATATAGTTTGCGTGAGATAAAAAGCCTTATTGCTCCTCTTAATTATAATAAGTAAAAGATTGTGTAGAAAGTAGAATTCGAACTTTGGACAAGTTCGCTCTGCCTCCCACCCTTATACCAGGTGGACTAATTAAACTTTGTGTATTATTTTGATGATACACAATATTAATACACAATTTCAATTACACAATATTTATACATAATTTCAAATACACAATATTATTAAATAAAAGACTTGTGTAACCAAAACCTTGTGTACGAAATACCTTTCACTGAATTTCTTTCCTGAATAATATGTAGGTACATTATGTATACTCGAGTCATTTTATATCGCTCGATTATTTCACACACAAGGCTTTTGGTTACACAAGTCTTTTATTTATTAACATTATGTATTTCAAATTATGTATCACTATTGTGTAATTGAAATTGTGTATGCTCCAGTCATTTTATATCGGTCGAGTATTTCATACACAAAGTTTTTGATTACACAAGTCTTTTATTTATTAACATTATGTATTTGAAATTATGTATCACTATTGTGTAATTGAAATTGTGTATTAATATTGTGTATCATCAAAAGAATATATAAAGTTTAATTAGTCCAACTGATATAAGGGTGGGAGGGGGACAACTTGTCCAGAGTTTGAAACCTACCTTTTACACAATCTTTTATTTATTTATTATAATTAAGAGGAGAGAGATTCTAGGAAAATTTTAATTACTATTTCCTATTTTAACATATCAACAAATCCGTTTACATCATTAATTAGGAATCTTTTATTTAATATAGGAGAGAGAATATCTCCAAATTACGTAATATCTGTTATTGTTTTCTAATTAATCTTTTTCTACATAATTCTAAGTGCCTACTTTATCTACACATTACAAAACATACCTACTATATACACACAAATACGTTATGTACCTACTCAACCAACTCACCCAACTTTATTTAGTTTATTTGCGTATTCACTGGGAACGAGTTACTAACATATTTAATAATGCTCAGTGATGAAATAGTATAATTAATAATGTAAATTCACTAATTAAATTAGGCAAAATTGGTGAAATGGGCATTTTAGGCCATTGAGTTAGGGCATCTCCTTTTCCTAATTGAGAAATTGAGCCCCTAGAATATAGGTCGGAAGAAATATAGTAAAAAAACTATTAACTTTTGCAACCAATTTGATTTGGTATATCTGACATTTGTGTCAATTCCCAACCTGCACATTTTCTCACCTTCTACCAAAAAATTCATTTACGCAGAAACGTCACTGTCATACCCAAAATAATTTTGTCAAAACATACTCGAAAACTCACATACCCAAAAACCCAAACATACCCAAAAAAATTAAAATATTAAAAAACATCATACCCATAAATTTGGTAGTATTTTGTTTTATAAAATATTCATAACCAATGTAGTCATACTCAATCCATTTTTTTCTCTTCAATTTAAGTCACACTTAATATTAAAAGCATACCTAATTTGAATTTATCATACCCAAATTTTACACAAATCGATATTTTACAAAAACATCAATACCAAATGACATGTAATATCCGGAAATTTTTCATTCAATCAATTCCGAGTCAAACCAGTTTCCAATCCGTTGATCTTTTCATTTCACCAATTTCCGGTTTCGTCACAAATTCTATCATTTTGAGTGAGACCTTTTTCTCACATAAAATGATAGAAAAATAACACTAAACCCTAAATGGCAACCATGAGTTCATATCCTAGACGAGATCATGACGACGCCACCCGACGAGTTTTGACAAGGTCATGACGAGACCATGACAACGTCACCGACAAGCTTAAGACAAAGCCATTGACAAGATTTTGACAAGACCTTGAATAAATATGTCAGCCCACCTCTCCATCCTTATTTCAGCCCACTCCCTCCTCACTACTCCAGCCCACCGTTGCCATGCCAGCTAGCCTAGTGAGAAGCCCACACCGCAGCTATGCTCAGCCTAACATGAAGAGCTCCCTTGCGACAAGCCCAAGACGCAACCTTGCTTCAGCCCAGCCGGAGGAGCTCCCACGTTACCAGCATTCCAATCAGCAACCAAGGTTTCCTTCCACGCAGCAGATCCACGCTTCTGTCCTCTCGCTTTCCTCACGTACGCGAAGATCACGGCCTTAGGAGACTCGTTTGGTAAGTGTATATCCGGGCAATCTTTTCTCTCCTTAACTGCTGCGAAGAATCTCCTTGAGCGGACTGCACATCTCACACCTTCCATCCGATCCCTTCCTCAATCAGCAGCATCATCTCCCTTCCTTGCTCATCTGTTGGAGGCAGCAATCCTAAACCTAGCCGGCTTCTGTTCCTTACACGAGGAGACATACCATCTTTACCACGTCCAAGCTGGTCCAGAGAAGCGTTTTTGCATCGCCACTACTACTGCCTGGAGGGAACCACACTCGACGCCTCCACTGCTACCCTAGAAGACCAGAACATCCTGGTGTTGTCATCCCAGTAGACGTTTGGGTAAGCCTCTTCCTTCTTCCTGTCTACCTTCGGCTTAGCATGGTCTGATCTGTTGCTTCGTGCACAACAACACGCTTCTTCCCCTCATTATACGCAAACACAGGTGCACTAACTGCTGCCCTTCTCGCTCTCACCTTGGATATGTATGTTGGCACCCTATGTACTACACTGCTCAAGGACCTAGTGGCTCGATCGATAGCCGGACCAGACGCCTTCCTAGTCACTCAGGGAAGTCGGGCTCGAAGTGGAGATCTATTGCATACCCAGTTAGACGAGAAATGAGGTTGAAGGGAATTGAACCGAAGACTGTGGACTAGATACAAAGAACAAGCAAGCAGTGGGTGAGACATTAACCCTAGATCTGTTGCAATCTCAGTTTCTTTGAAATTCAGAAATCATGTTGAGCAGTCCACTTTAGATCAAGTTTTCGATACCTTAGAAAATTAATTCACCGTTCAATTTTCAATATAATATAAAGGGACATGCTAAGTATGGATTTTCTGGTTTTTGAAAGCATCTTTGGAGATTTTTGTAGGAGTTGTTGTTGAATGTTTGTGAGAGATCTTTGCTCCTATGAGTAGTATGTATATCATAGAGAACCTAGAGATTTATTTCGGAATTTGTATATTTTTATCCGAGCCTCGTAGTTTAAGTAAAAGTCGGACCTTAACGACTTTTTGTGAAAATCAAGAATGGTGTATAACTCTTATAAATCTTTAGCGAACCTTTCCGTGAGAACTAAATTGTAATAACCGGAAATTTTTAAATTTCGTTTAGTACTGAATTTGACCGGATTTCGATTCGTCAATCTTAAATATTTAAATAATCAAATCAAATAAAACGAGTTTTAATTTCTACCATTTTATGTGACCTTAATTCACATAAAATGATGAAATTATAAAACCGGAATTAATTCCGTATCTGTAAAATAAATGATAACTTATGTTAATACAATAATTAATTCCGCAAATTATTCTTCGGTCCGGGGCGATTAACGAGTTCCTTAGCCTTATTGTAATGAGAGAGAGAGAGAGAGCAGGCCGGATGTGGCCCACTACTAGACCCATTTACCAGCCACCAGCCCATTTCTTAAGCTAATCCTAACCCTAACCTAAATTACACTTTAACCTAATCTAATCCAAATCTACCATCAACTGCTGCGTGCCGCCTCTCCCTCTTCCTCTCTGTACGAACTATAACAGCAACCAACGTAACACCGGAGCCACCGCGCCGCCAAGTCCGTCGTAGCTCTGTAGCGTGCGTCCACCGGAGGCTAGTTTACGCTCCTCTTCGCCACCCTCCTGCGCCGGGAAGAACGAACCAGAACCAGCCTTCTGCACCACCTTTCTAACCTCCTCGCAACCATCAGACCACCGCGAAGTTGAGCCGGTCGAGACTGTAGACACACGAACCAGGCGGCAGAAAAGAGGCTCGCGATCGCTAACCACTGCATCCCGTCACCGGCGGAAAACGCGACCCACACCACCTCCTGGACACCCGACTGGTATAACACGGCAGAAACCGTCCCACTTCAAGCCAGGGCAGTAACGTCGGACTGGAACCACCACACTGCTGCCGAAGTACGAGGCGAGAGGAACGGTGTAACGGCGGAGCACCACCGAGCCAGCTTGGGACCCCTGTGAACCACCTTGCAGATTTGAACCGGGGCTGGACTCTCTTCCGAGTACGGTGCGGCGTAGGATCCGTCACTGCTGAGCAGGTCGAGATAACCGAGTGAGTTCACTGCTTGTAGAAGCTTTGTGTTTGAGTATGTATATAAGTATAATTGTGGGTAGAAGTGTTGAGTTATGTTAGTGAATGAGTATGTATATATATATATATATTTATCTGTGGTTAGAAGCGTTGGATGTGATAGTGTATGAGTATATATATATAATTCGATATGGATGAGGAAGGAGAAAGAGTGCGAGTGCTGATTTATATATATACATATAAAATTAAACATTAGAGTGAGGATACCGAAGTATACATACTTATATATATATAGATGTATAAGTTGGTGTATGTGTAAATTATGTATAAGAATATATTTATAAGTATAATGATAGTGTATATAGATATATGGGTTAATATATAAGTAAGAGTTAGGAGTGTGAAATTATGTTGATATAGGTCGGTTGAGGAGAAAGGTTAAAAACATGTTCGACGGTATAATATATGTAGTAGCGTAACTAGTAACCGGAGAGAAGGAGTGTTGTCCTTCTTCGAGTTGTTTCGAGTTTTGAACTTATAACCTATAAGTAACCATCCGAGAGACACTTTTATGGAAAACAAATTCTAAAAGAAATTAGTAGGGTTTAAGAATAAACTTTGAGAACTTTCGGCACTAAGGGTAAAATGGTCTTTTACCGTAAGAGAACTTTTTCCGTAATTCTTCGCATGAGGTTGGACATCTGGATGTGATTTTGATCCAGATGCCTTATTTGACAGGCGTTTGAGTTACCACGAGTACGGACCGATTTGAGACTTGTTAGAGTGTGATTTGACTCAGGTAAGTCCTTGCGATTTACTTAGCCGGTTTCTGGATATTAGTTGGGTGATAATGGTTGTGTGTGTGCAATGTGTGTTATAATAAAAATAACCTGTTAGGACGACCGTGGTTATTATGTGTTAAGGCCCAAGTGTATGTATAACGGGCCGTGACATCACTGCCCAGCTCTGCCAGGAGACTGGGAGGTTCTCTATACCCAGACCATCCAGGTACACGGTGAGATGCATCGGATCCACTCCTGATGGGTACACGGGGGCGGAGGCGAGGTTTGGGAATCCCTCGTGTCACAAAATAAGTATCATTAGAGTGAATGACTTAATTGAAGATAATAAATGGATTGTTTGAAAGCATGATGAGTGTTTATTATTTTATGTGTGTGTGTGCTATTATTATTCTCCTAATATTTAGATAACTAGCTAATGGTTGTTTTGTTGTGTTTTTAGTTTTACTGCAGGTTAGAACAGCAGGTGAGTGATCCGGAAGTAGTGGTCAGCCGGGTCTCCGTACTCTTTAGAGTGGGGGTTTGGGGTTGTTGCTTTGTTGTCTTTCCCTTTTGTTAAGACAATTAGTCTTTTCCGTTGTTTAAGTACGATAGGCTGTTAGACTTTGTTGCACTCATTCTTTTACAAATACATTTTATGAATTTCGGTTTTTCTTATTTGTGTCATGTTGCAAGATCCTAGTAATATTGTTGTCAAACTGAGGTCGGGACCCATTGTGAGGTCCTAACCAGTAATGTCCCGAGTTCTGAGAATTCGGGGTGTTACAACATGGTATCAGAGCTCTAGGTTGGCAACAATGGCACTTGAAATCTTCTGAAAGACCGAATAAGTACTTAAGTAGAACCCGAAAAGGGATCTGAGTTTTAAAAAGAACTTTTGGTTTTTTAAATGCATGCATAGTCTTGATGAGGATAGAAAAGTACGGCTGACCACCACTACTACCGCGGATCTCAATATGTTTAATGGAGACTTTAGGTTTTACTTTAGTTGGACTTATAAGCTTGATTATAAATATATGCGATGTAGATAAGTATATGGAGAAGATTAGTAGGAATTTGTAGTTATGTTATGTCCTTAACGGAGATAACATAATGAGTTCTCACCCCTTTGACACATCTAAGTAGATTTGGAAGGGTGTCAACGTGAGGATTAGTATGCACATCTTATGTGCATTAGGATAGACGAACGACGGACAACTCCTTCGAGCTTGTTGAGGAACGTTGAGACGGAAAAGTGAAGACTGAAAAGACAACACCAACGAAGATGACAAGAAGGGAACCCCGAGCCAACTAAATAGGACCAAATGAAGAAGATACATGAGAGTAGTTCCGGAAAAGCGTTGGATGACCGGAAAGTATACAAATTGGAAGCGACAACCCATAGGTTCTTTCAAGTGTGGTGTAAAGCAATGTTACAAACAAAGCGGATACCTTGAGAAACATACATGAGTATGAAAGTCAAGGTGAAATATAGTAGTGATCCAGACAAGAGGTATTGAATATAAGCTTAGTGACGGACCAGAAGGAGAGGCTAGAAGCAGGAAGAATATGATCAATCCTAACCAGCTACTTGACACCACAATCAAGATGGGAAACAGAGATAATCATAAGCGTAGAAGTCAAGATGAGATACATTGTTCATCCAAATACGAATAATAAAAGAGCCGCAAAAAGGGAAGCTTACAGGGTACTAGAAAGTGGAAGGCATATTTCACCAACATGGAAGTGGTCTAACCTCCTAGAACACACCAGAATTACAACAAGGATCGGGATACAACAAATACCGGATTTCCACAAAGGCGGAAGTACAAGCAGCACCCCAAGGGAGGAGGGTGTAAGAGAATGGTCTTGGTGAAAAAGAGGGCCTCTAATAATTTATCACTCACGAAGGGATTTAAGCTAATAACACCAGCGGGTCATAACAGAGAACCGCCAGTGGACAATAACTCGGATACAAAGAATCAGGGAGAAATGCCTACAAGTTATCGTAGAAGAATTTATAAGTCCGTTGACGGGAGACGAAGGTACAACTAGACTCGTAAGAGTATAGTACTCTTATAGGAGTGTAATATGTAGAAGGAGCTAAAGGAAAATAAATGGAAGAGATATATTTTTACCTTGTGTATCACACCTCAAAAGAGATAGAAGAAAAGTAAGTCTACGATCTTATAGCAGGTCAATTACAGACTAATTGGTAACAATAGAGGATTTACACGTGCTGGCTAACTAGTGATGGTTGGTTGACAGATAAGAAGAATAACCACAAGGTTATAAAGGAAATACCGACATCTGGTGAATATCTTCCAGAGATCAACGACGACAATGGTGAAGTTAAATTAATACAAGTACTAGTAGCATTGATGGTAACATTGAATGAGTCCAATATGATAACTCTAATAAAGAAATTAAAGAGAAGCTCTTGACGGTCGGCAATGACCATTCATGATAGTAATGGTGTAAAGGGAATTGTTGTGAGTAGTTGCTTACTACTGACTAAGGAAAGATACATATCAAAGTTAGTATGAAGGAATCCATGTAAGAAGAACTGGAAGAGTAAGAAGAAATAGATGATTGTGAACATGTTCTATGTCTTATCATTCCACGCAATTAGGACTGAGAGTGCTCCTCCGAGAAAAGGTGGGGTCAAACTATCGAGATTGACAAGGGAAACCCTTGTGATTTAAGAAGTGATATATAATAATTGGAATTACAGAGGAGGCACAAACATAGGGAGTATGATTTAAAGCCGTGGTGAAACGTGTGGTCGAGTTGTGAGGTGATTGCAGATGGAATCTACATGTTGGCTAGAACAGACATGAGAAGGAGTAAAGTTGAATGACTAAAGGTCGTTATATGGATCCGGTATTTCCCCAATTAGATGATTACCGAAAAGTGTATGTATATAAGTTTAATGAGAAATGGAGGTACTCCAATGAGAATTCAAGCTGGACTGATAACATAAGAGTTGATGAAAGTAATAAGACCAACCAACGCAGTTTGTAAATGCGAGTCAAGAACTTTGATTTTTTTTTTGGAGAAAATCATATACAACTGAGGTTCTTATGCAAATGGTGCCGATAGGTGTTTAATAAAAGTCATGTATAAAAAGGCGGATCTTGTTAAATTGGAATAAAGTGTTGGGATGAGGATGCCTTTGTAGAATCTATGCAAGAGTACAACGTAACTGAGGTTCCAACATGAAATGGGCAGTAATGATCAACTGAAAGTTAGACCGAGTAAGGGGAGGAAATTGTTATAAGACGAGTCATCTAGTAGAAGAGTTCACAAGACAAGCTTGAGAGACCAAAAGAGATAAAATGTCAACCCGGATGTTGGGGTCGTAGGTACAAGGAAGGGGTACCTACAATGGAGTGTAGAAGTAAAATGTAGACTTTACAAGTGTAGAAAGGTTTTGACCTCCTCAAAGATATAGGAATTTAAAAGAAATCGCAATGCCGGTATCAAAGAGTTAAATCCCTGTAACAGAAACAATGGAGTTTCATGAAGGCAATTTTCCGGTAGCACCAGCGAAGGAATATATATATGAGAACGGCCTTTGTGGATTCGAAAGTCCAAGGTAACCCCAATTATCACGGGACCTAAGCCATCAACACCGACGGTTCATGCAAGGGAACTGCAAGGGGATGATAATTAAAGTCATCAGAACTACAAAGACACTTACCAAGCTATCGTTGAAGACTTGGAATGACTATTTATGTCAAGATGAATGACCCAGTTGGGCTCGAGAAGTAGAGTTAGCCTCAGGAAAAAGAAGGGTGGAAGATAAAACAAATTAGCAAAGCGTGAAAGGATTAATCGAGCAGATGATGCTCACCAAGAATTTAACGCCGGTATAAGTATGAGAAGAGTAAGTCCGGGATATGAAGATAAGTCAAGTAGAGACTGACCGACGTCAACTAAGGACATGTAAGTGTTGGTTAGTATTGACGAGTAGGTACCGTTAAGAAGAGACATTAGTGACTGCGGATTTAAGAGGTAACTTTACCAATGCCTTGGAGGAATTCCCAAGTAGGCTACGACAACCTTCTGGGATGATCTAAGGATATGGAGAGAATCGGGTTAGAGATTGCTTACTGGTTGGTTAAGAACGGACTATAGTTGCATAAGAGAGTAAGGGTCTGTTTGAAGAGGATCTTGCTAGTATTAGAAGGGAAGTATAAGCGGGAGTGAGGTAAATTATGTTGACCCTCAAAAAGACTCCATTGTGATTAATGAGTGTTACAACAGAAGCGTGGTAGGCCATAAACCACAGATGAAGAAAATCATTGATTGGTTAACTATGATTTCAAGTTAAAGAATTAGAGATCTATATGAAAAGGTTCACTTGGGTGTGTGATTTGTTTTGGGTTATATAAATTTGAAAGCTTGATAAGAAATAGGGGAGAGGTATTATTTGAGAAACGGTCCAACTGAGTCGTATTAGGGAGAAAAGACCAAGTGAGTGGTCTTACAAAGAACATTAACCACCTATTAAAGTGTCGGGAGATGTCTCAAATCATTGTTTCAGAATTTATAGACGGGATCTTCCGAAAAGTCGGGAACAAATGGATTCAATAGAAGGAAGGAAGTTTTATTGTTATTTTAGTAGTCACCAAAAGATTTAGAGGTGAGTTTAGAAAGGGAACCGATGATATATATAAACTGATTGAGTTCGAGTGACTCCATTACCCATACTAGAGGATGTACGCCCACCGTTCCCCATGTCTCAGTGAGAGAGTACTTACCGGATAAGAGTCACGTCGTCAGCTTTAAGAATCGGATAGATGAGCCAAAGCAAACTTTAGTAGAGTGCTCAGTAGCTGTCTTGGAGCGCAGTACTAGACGTCTGCGGTCCAAGGAGATACCTATGTTGCGGATCCAGTGGCCTAGACGAGGAGCTGATGAGGCCACTTGGGAGACCGAGGGGAGTATGAGACGTAACTATCCTGAGTTCTTTGCGGGGTTAGATGTTACTTCTGTATCGACGAGTAGTACTAGGATGTTGGGTTGTTTGACCATTCATGTTTTTATATTGGATTGGGTGTTTACGTTTTATGTGATATACGTCTGATTATGATGTGTGAGTAGTTGCATGGTAGAAAACGAAAATTTTGAAGAGACTAAAAAGATACCAAAGAAACCATGTGACTAAGAAAATAATTTTAAGTTTCGGGACGAAACTTCTTTTAAGGAGGCACTGATGTAATAATCGGAAATTTTTAAATTTCGTTTAGTACTGAATTTGACCGGATTTCGATTCGTCAATCTTAAATATTTAAATAATCAAATCAAATAAAACGAGTTTTAATTTCTACCATTTTATGTGACCTTAATTCACATAAAATGATGAAATTATATAACCGGAATTAATTCCGTATCTGTAAAATAAATGATAACTTATGTTAATACAACAATTAATTCCGCAAATTATTCTTTGGTCCGGGGCGATTAACGAGTTCCTTAGCCTTATTGTAATGAGAGAGAGAGCAGGCCGGATGTGGCCCACTACTAGGCCCATTTACCAGCCACCAGCCCATTTCTTAAGCTAATCGTAACCCTAACCTAAATGACACTTTAACCTAATCTAATCCTAATCTACCATCAACTGCTGCGTGCCGCCTCTCCCTCTTCCTCTCTGTACGAACTATAACAGCAGCCAACGTAACACCGGAGCCACCGCGCCGCCAAGTCCGTCGGAGCTCGGCAGCGTGCGTCCACCGGAGGCTAGTTTACGCTCCTCTTCGCCACCCTCTTGCGCCGGGAAGAACGAACCAGAACCAGCCTTCTGTACCACCTTTCTAACCTACTCGCAACCATCAGACCACCGCGAAGTTGAGCCGGTCGAGACTGTAGACACACGAACCAGGCGGCAGAAAAGAGGCTCGCGATCGCTAACCACTACATCCCGTCACCGGCGGAAAACGCGACCCACACCACCTCCTGGACACCCGACTGGTATAACACGGCAGAAACCGTCCCACTTCGAGCCAGGGCAGTAACGTCGGACTGGAACCACCACACTGCTGCCGAAGTCCGAGGCGAGAGGAACGGTGTAACGGCGGAGCACCACCGAGCCAGCTTGGGACCCCTGTGAACCACCCTGCAGATTCGAACCGGGGCTGGACTCTCTTCCGAGTATGCTGCGGCGTAGGATCCGTCACTGGTGAGCCGGTCGAGATAACCGAGTGAGTTCACTGCTTGTAGAAGCTTTGTGTTTGAGTATGTATATAAGTATAACTGTGGGTAGAAGTGTTGAGTTATGTTAGTGAATGAGTATATATATATATATATATATATATATATATATATATATATATATATATCTGTGGTTAGAAGCGTTGGATGTGATAGTGTATGAGTATATATATATCGATATGGATGAGGAAGGAGAAAGAGTGAGAGTGCTGATTTATATATATACATATAAAATTAAACATTAGAGTGAGGATACCGAAGTATACATACTTATATATATATAGATGTATAAGTTGGTGTATGTGTAAATTATGTATAAGAATATATTTATAAGTATAATGATAGTGTATATAGATATATGGGTTAATATATAAGTAAGAGTTAGGAGTGTGAAATTATGTTGATATAGGTCGGTTGAGGAGAAATGTTAGAAACATGTTCGACGGTATAATATATGTAGTAACGTAACTAGTAACCGGAGAGAAGGAGTGTTGTTCTTCTTCGAGTTGTTTCGAGTTTTGAACTTATAACCTATAAGTAACCATCCGAGAGACACTTTTATGGAAAACAAATTCTAAAAGAAATTAGTAGGGTTTAAGAATAAACTTTGAGAACTTTCGGCACTAAGGGTAAAATGGTCTTTTACCGTAAGAGAACTTTTTCCGTAATTCCTTCGCATGAGGTTGGACATCCGGATGTGATTTTGATCCACATGCCTTATTTGACAGGCGTTTGAGTTACCACGAGTACGGACCGATTTGAGACTTGTTAGAGTGTGATTTGACTCAGGTAAGTCCTTGCGACTTACTTAGCCGGTTTTTGGATATTAGTTGGGTGATAATGGTTGTGTGTGTGCAATGTGTGTTATAATAAAAATAACCTGTTAGGACGACCGTGGTTATTATGTGTTAAGGCCCAAGTGTATGTATAACGGGCTGTGACATCACTGCCCAGCTCTGCCAGGAGACTGGGAGGTTCTCTATACCCAGACCATCCAGGTACACGGTGAGATGCATCGGATCCACTCCTGATGGGTACACGGGGGCGGAGGCGAGGTTTGGGAATCCCTCGTGTCACAAAATAAGTATCATTAGAGTGAATGACTTAATTGAAGATAATAAATGGATTGTTTGAAAGCATGATGAGTGTTTATTATTTTATGTGTGCGTGTGCTATTATTATTCTCCTAATGTTTAGATAACTAGCTAATGGTTGTTTTGTTGTGTTTTTAGTTTTACTGCAGGTTAGAACAACAGCTGAGTGATCCGGAAGTAGTGGTCAGCCGGGTCTCCGTACTCTTTAGAGTGGGGGTTTGGGGTTGTTGCTTTGTTGTCTTTCCCTTTTGTTAAGACAATTAGTCTTTTCCGTTGTTTAAGTACGATAGGCTGTTAGACTTTGTTGCACTCATTCTTTTACAAATACATTTTATGAATTTCGGTTTTTCTTATTTGTGTCTTGTTGCAAGATCCTAGTAATATTGTTGTCAAACTGAGGTCGGGACCCATTGTGAGGTCCTAACCAGTAATGTCCCGAGTTCTGAGAATTCGGGGTGTTACATAAATGGTGGAAATAGGTTTCAAATGAGAGTTTGAAACTAGGTCATAGAAAATTCTGGAGTTTCGGGATCAGGGGTAAAATGGTCATTTTACCTTAGGAGCGTTTTTAGTTTTTTCCTCTTGATGAGTTTGTACATCTTAGAAGTTATAGACTTCTAAGAGTATGGGACGTATTTTGATACACTTGCCTTGTATAACAGGCGACGGAGTTGCTACGGTTGCAGACCGAGTTGGAATTGAGAGAATTGCGATTTGATTCAGGTAAGTCCTTGCGACTTACTTAGCCAATTTCTGGATATTAGTTGGGTGATAATGGTGGTGTGTGTGCAATGTGTGTGATAATAATGATAACAACTTGTTAGGACGACCGTTGTTATTATGTGTTAAGGCCCAAGTGTATGTATAACGGGTCGTGACATCACTGCCCAGCTCTGCCAGGAGACTGGGAGGTTCTCTATACCCAGACCATACAGGTACACGGTGAGATGCATAAGATCCACTCCTGATGGGTACACGGGGGCGGAGGCGAGGTTTGGGAATCCCTCGTGTCACAAAATAAGTATCATTAGAGTGAATGACTTAAATGAAGATAATAAATGGATTGTTTGAAAGCATGATGAGTGTTTATTATTTTATGTGTGTGTGTGCTATTATTATTCTCCTAATGTTTAGATAACTAGCTAATGGTTGTTTTGTTGTGTTTTTAGATTTACCGCAGGTTAGAACAGCAGCTGAGTGATCCGGAAGTAGTGGTCAGCCGGGTCTCCGTACTCCTTACAGTGGGGGTTTAGGTTGTTGCTTTGGTGTTCTTTCCTTTTGTTAAGACAGTTAGTTTGTTTTCTGTTGTTTAAGTACTGTAGGCTGTTAGACCTTGTTGCATTCATCCTTTAAAAATACATTTTTATGGATTTCGGTTTTCCTATTTGTGTCTTGTTGCAAGGTCCTAGTAATATTGTTGTCAAACTGAGGTCGGAACCCATTGTGAGGTCCTAACCAGTAATGCTCCGAGTTCTGAGAATTTGGGGTGTTACATGACATTTGGTCATTATAACACAGTTTGAGTAACCATAAAAGATACACAGCATTTCACTTTAAACATACTCAACAATAACAAACATACCACAAATTGGGTAACATTTTATAACCTAAAATATTCGTACCCATAAATTGGGTAACATTTTATAACATAATATATTGATACCCATAAATTGGGCAATATTTTACCAAACTTATATAATAAGATTAAATCCACATGCCTAACCGTACCAATAATTTGAGTAACATTTTATAACATAAAATAATCATACCCATAAATTGGGTAATCATACCCCTAAACAATATACTCAATTCATCAAACACATACCCAATACGCCTTATCAAAACGAATCAAAAGCATACCCAAAATCTAGTAGAAATAGCCTACCAAAAAAATACAGATCTGTTCCAACTTACCAAGCCCTAGTCGGAATCTTCATCGGACTCCTCTTTCTCGCCGGCCTCCACAACAATAGCCTCATCTTCGTTGGAATCTTTGTCTCGAAACTCCAGCGCTTGGAAACCAAGCCTCGTGGGACTCCTCTTTCTCCTCGGCCTCCGAAATAATAGTCTCATCTTCATCGGAATCTTTGTCTCGAAACTCCGGCGGATCTCCGGTACAAAAAAACTTAAGCAAACATACCCACAATACTTCACCCACCAACCGGTTATCCATCATACCCAGCAACCCTTACGGAAGCTTACTTACAAAGTCGGACAATGATACTTGTAAATAGGAGAAATAACATTAACTGAGGAGTGGGTAACGACATTGAAAGAAAGAGGAGAAATCTAACCCAAGTAAGAAGAATGATGACAAGCACTATTGCTTACCCAAAAATAGAAGTACTAACTTCAATAGCTTGAGATTACCTAGTAAGTTTGAGGGTTTCGGATTCACAAAAACCAAAGATGAGAAGTTTCTTTCAAATTACCCAGTAATGTATCCATAGAGTTATTTGTATTGGAACAGAGAAAGGAGTTTATAAATAGTACAAAAAGAGGGAAGAGGAAAGTAGGTTCAAATGGGCTGTGTTATTTGGGCATATTTTCCCTCCAAAATTTTCATCAAAGTGTCACTAATCAAATTGGATGGGCTGTCCAATTTTTGCCCACTTTTGTACTATTTCTGATTTACCCTATTATATAAGGGCCCAATTTGCAAAAGTATATTTTTAGGACCTCATTTGACCAATTCTATCATTAAATTATGGGCTTCGTCAATATATGCATCGTCTATGTCGATCTGTCAGAAGGAATGAACTAATTCGTGCACTACTGCATGTCCATATATATATATATATATATATATATGATAGCATGAATTATAGTCTATATTTTGGGACTTGTTTAGACGTTTTATCTTCAATAATCTGCATGTTTGGATGTATATTATGTGATTATATTGCCATTTCATCTAGCTTTGCGGGAATCGAGGTCTACACCTAGTTTCGTTGTAATCGTAGGTAAAACGGCATATTTTGGATCGAAATGGAGCTAAAGGAGCTAAGGAGTCATTGGAGCTACATTTTGGAGCTTAAAGGAGAACTCATGAAGCATGGAAATGGATTAAAGATTCACTTTGGAACAGATTTGAGAGATGTCACATTCAGTTGAGATTCACCTCGGTCAGCTACAATGTCACCTCGACCGAGGTGATTTTGAGGAGCACCCCGACCGAGGTGGACACCTTGTCGTCGGCGAGATATATTTTATGGCTGAGATCTTTTAATTATGGAAAGAAGATCTTATATTTTTGGGGTGGATTTCTGGAAGGAAGAAGATATATTCAGCTGATTTAATTAGATATATTTTATGAGAAAATATCTTTCTAAGATCTCTTATCTTTGGGAGGCAATTTTCCTATAAAAAGGGTTGGATTTTCCACAAATTTAACAGATGCTTGGAGGCTGAAACGACCCACACAACACGCAGTAGTGGAAGATCCTGCAGTTGCAGAAGATTTCCCTTCAAGATTGAAGGAAGAAGGAAGATTTCCTTGTTAGAAGATAGCTTTGAAGGAGTTTGTGAGCTTTCCTTAGGCTACTTCTTTGTTTATTGTCTTGTTTGATTTGTGATTGAAGGAACGCTGATTTGTTTGATATTTGATTCAGTTATTAAAGCCTTGTTCTTAAGGTTTTTGTGTTCAAATAATCATTCTTTCCTCATATATTTGATTATTGCTTTCATGATGATGAGTGGCTAATTTCTTTGTGTGATTCTAGGGTGATTGGCTGAAAGTTGCGGGAAAGACAATGATAGAACGATCTTAATCCCAGTAGGACCCTGAAAGCTCGAGCCTTTATCCTTAACCCTAGAGTACCTCGCTCAGTCGATGAACACCTCGGCCGGGGTAGATTTTGTTTGACCGAGGTGACTATTTTGATCCGAAACTGAGAGTTAAGTGTTAGAGTTTGCCAAATCCTATTCTTATTACACATTTTCTGGTTCAATGCAAGCCTTGGATGAGACTTACCCGGTGATTCCTTTGTTTGTTTACCCAAGATCATAACTCTAGGTAATAAAGGTCTATCCTTTATTGGGGTTTGAGTGTGCCTTCATCCCATCTTTGTGAGTTAGCCTGAGACTTACCCGGTAAAGGTTGATTCTATTCCCTTAGGTGGTGTGTTGGTTTGAGGTTATAGTTCCTTTCTTTTATTCCTTGAGACTTACCCGGTAATAGGAGTTTTGGCTTGGGATTGTGAGTAGTGAGACTTACCCGGTGATCTATTCCACTTTAGAAACACCTTCCCTTTGCAAAATCTCAGCTTTGTCCGCTTTATCTTTAGATCTTGAGTTGGAACCACAACTAGATGCTTTAATCCCTAGAATTGCATATTTTCCTTAATTGACTTTTTATTATCTTTGATTGTTTTAATCGCTTTTGTGGTTAGTAGTGATTGCATAGACAACCTATACTTGCTTAGGTTTCACCTAAGTCCTTGTGATCGACCCCTGGAATTTCTTGCTTTTTTTACAATTGACCCGTACACTTCGGGTTTGCATCCTTGTTTTAAGCATATTTCCTCGGTATAAATTTAAATCTTGCACACATCGTTTGGAGCGAACAAGTTTTTGGCGCCGTTGCCGGGGACTTGGTCTAGACCAAGCCGGTTACGGTTGTCTTTTGGGGCATTTGACCCCATTGATACTCACAACTCTACTTGAGTGACTTTCGCAGGTTCTTTTTCCTTAGGTTTATGCGAAGAACCCGCGCTGGGAAGGAAATCATTCCCTACGATCCCGAACCAGAAAAGACGTACAAAAGACGCTTGAAAGAAGCGAAAATGGCCAACCGAGACGATCGCGATCTTGAGGCCGAATTAAAGGAGGCTTTGGAACAACTGCGCCTCAGTAAAAAAGAATTGTAGCAGGAAAAGGAAGAGACCCGCACAAGGACGGAGGCGATCGAAGCAGATATGGCAGCCTTACGAGAACTATATCTACCTCGACCGAATCCGGACCCTCGACCGAGGCAGGACCCTGTTCTAGCTGCTGCGGCCGAGATACTTCCACCTCGGATGCCTGTCCGAGAGGTACTTTTTGCAAATATTCCACAGACCCTAGGGCAGATGATGGACCCAAACCAACAAGTGAGGCGTCCAAGAGTCAACCTAGGTGATCCAGCGGAGCATGATTATGAACTTCGACCGCAAGTTCTTTCCATGATCCACCAATGCCAGTTTGGAGGTTTAGAGAGAGAGAGTCTCCGCACCAACATCTACAAAACTATGAGATCTTGCTGGAGACCTTGAGACCTTCAAGGCTGGAAAACAACAATTACAAGCTAAGACCCTTCTACTTTTCCTTGAAAGATAGGGCGCTTACTTGGTATCAATCTCTTCCTCCCGGAAAGATCAACACTTGGGAGAAGATGACGACGGAGTTCTTAACTAAGTTCTTTCGCCACTCTAAAACTGCTGAAATGAGAGGGAAGATCAATGCATTCACCATGAAGGACAAAGAAAGTTTGTCCAAGTCATGGGAGAGGTTTAAAGACGTTCTCTTGGATTGCCCACATCATGGGATTCCAAAGATAGAGTTGTTGGAGATAAACTTTAAGGGATTGGATCAAGCTACCCAATTCAGCCTCCAACTACTATCCGCCGGCACATTCATGGACATGCCGATTGACGAAGCTTGGGAGTTCATCGAGAAACAAGCTTTGCATATGGAGAAATATTCCCACCAAGGAGCCGAAGGTGGCGTTAAGAAAGTCAACTTCCAAGAAGCTCCATCAAATGATAATCAACTCATCTCCCTCAAAAATGATGTGAAGCAATTGAAGGACCTTTTGGTTGGTCATACCAAAAAGGAGGAGGGAGGATATCAAGGATATCAAGGGTCAAGATATAACAATCAAGGTTCCCGGAACAACAACTACAACAACAATAAAGGCTCCAACAACAACAATTGGAGATCCAACAATCAAAATTCGGGTAACCCTTACTCTAACTCCAATTCGAACAATTCATCTAACCCATTCCTTTCTTCTTCTTCTACTCCACTGAAGAGCCAAGAGCCTGGATCAAGCTCGTCCCAGCCGGAAAAGAAAGACGCAGTGCTGGAGGCCATCTTGATCAAGCTCAACGCTATGGAGACATCCATGACTTCATTTTCGAAGGCACAAAAAGCCTTAGAGCAACAACTTTCTAGCAAGGCGAATGAAGCGCCAAGAGATCCAGGGATGCTCCCAGCAAAGACAGAGAGCAACCCCAAGGGACAGATCATGGCAATAACGACGAGAAGTGGATTGAAAATTGCAGATCCAGTGCCTCGGTCGATGCCAGTACAGATGAAGAACACCTCGGTCCAGGTACAGTCGAAGAACACTTCGGCCGAGGTACAAACCGAGGTGGAGCCTTAGAAAGCGGAGGTAAAATCTGAAGTTTATGTTCCACCTCCTACTTATAAACCACCACTTCCATTCCCCCAGTCAAGGGCCAGAGCACATCTAGACAAGCATTTCAGTAAGTTCCTTGACTTGATGAATAAACTACAAATTAACATCTCTTTCCTTGATGCTATTATAGGAATGCCCGCATATGGGAAGTTCTTAAAGGAGATTCTATCAAGGAAAAGGAAGCTGGAAGACCTTGGTGAAGTAAGGATGACATCTAAATCCTTGGAGCTCATTCAAATCATGAAGGAGAAGATGCCACCTAAATTGAGAGATCCCGGCTCGTTTTGCATTCCTATTCAAGTTGGGAATGTAACTTGTGAAGCCTTGTGTGATCTAGGAGCCAGCGTGAGCATCATCCCGTTGGAGCTATGTGTAAAGATCGGACTTGGAGAGCCCAAGCCGGTGAAGATAAGGCTATACATGGCGGATCGTTCCATTACCCATCCCGTGGGTATTTTGGAAGACGTTCCGGTTAAGTTAGGTAACTTCTAATTACCTATAGACTTTGTAGTACTTGATATTCCCACAGATTATCCCGTTCCTATCATTCTCGGGAGACCATTTCTAGCAACTTCGGGTTGCAACGTAGATTGTAAGAACGCCAAATTGAAGTTCAACATTGGCAGTGATCAAGTAGAATTTGCATTGCTCACTACAATGAAAGGAGAGCCACTGGAGGATGATATTTTCAACATATACGATGAAGAAGAATCAAGAGAATTGGTGAGCTCTATCCTTATTAATGACCCTCTTGAAAAAGTTATTAGCTTTAGCTTAATAGAGGAAGGTATAGATGCTTCTTGTAATGCAGATACACGGAGCTTAAAAGCACTGGAAGAAGATCCAGGAGCTAAATTTGAAAGACTAATCCAAGAGAAGAAGATCTCCAGTTTCGGTCCTAGTTACAGGACCTCGACCGAGGCACCTTCTGGACCAAGCGAGATGTTCTTAGCTAAAGAACATCTCGGTCACCCACCTCGGGCACCGACCGAGACAGCAAGCGAGATGCCTTTGACTGAGAATAACAAACTTCTTACTCCCTTTTCTGATACTCTTTCACAGTTGGTGGAGCACTTTCTCCATCAAGCTTCTGCTATTAAAGAACCTTGGTATGCTGATATTGTTAATTATCTTGTTTGCCAGGAAACACCACCTGGATTAACGTACGCTCAAAGGAAGAGGTTCTTTAAAGAAGTACGCCACTACTACTGAGATGAAGCTTCACTGTTTAAGCGAGGTCCGGATGGGATTCTTCGAAGATGCATTCCGGAAGATGAAGTTACTAGTGTGATACGGCATTGCCACTCGCTTCCTTGTGGAGTACATGCTAGCGCCCACAAAACATGCGCTAAGGTATTACGTTCCAGTTTCTTTTGGCCTATGTTATTTAAGGATGTGCAAAATTTTGTTGTTTCTTGTGATGCATGCCAAAGAACAGGGAACTTATCAAGAAGGAACGAGATGCCACTCAACAACATCCAGGAAGTTAAAATTTTTTATGTATGGGGGGTTGATTTCATGGAACCTTTCCCGTCATCAGGAGGAAACCTCTACATCCTCCTAGCCTTCGACTACGTCTCGAGATGGGTGGAAGCCATCGCCTCCCCCACTAATGACGCCAAGGTGGTTGTGAAGTTCTTCAATCGAACTATCTTTCCACGCTTTGGGACTCCACGCATCATCATTAGCGATGGAGGGACGCATTTCATGAACCGGAAGTTTAAGGCACTTCTATCGAAGTATGGGGTAACTCACAAGGTAGAAACCCCTTATCACCCTCATACTAGTGGACATGTCGAGATCTCAAATAGGGAAATCAAGGCAATTTTGGAGAAGACTGTCTCTAGGACGAGGAAGGATTGGTCCATGAAGTTGGACGATGCTCTATGGGCTTACAGGACCGCATTCAAGACTCCCATTGGTACCACCCCTTATAATTTGGTGTACGGAAAGTCCTCTCACTTGCTTGTTGAGCCAGAACACAAGGCATATTGGGCGATCAGATGGTTGATTTTGACATTAAAGAAGCCGACGATTAGACATCAATGAGCTGGAGGAGCTGCGTTTGAACGCTTATGAGAATGCCAAGATCTACAAAGAAAGGACAAAGAAATGGCATGACAAGCGCATCATTCCAAAGGAGTTCAAGGAGGAGATTTAGTTCTACTCTTCAACTCCCGCCTTCGCCTCTTCCCAGGTAAGTTGAAATCTAGATGGACAGGACCTTACGTTGTGAAAAATGTCTTCCCCTATGGTGTAGTTGAGATTTGGGGAGAAACAAGTGGAAACTTCAAGGTCAATGGTCATAGACTCAAGAAATACCAACCGGAAGTCCAGGTTGAAGAGATTGCACCACTCCACCTTGTTTAAGGATGACGTACGGTCCAGCTAGCGACCTTAAATCAAGCGCTTCTTGGGAGGCAACCCAAGGTATTGTTTTCTTTTTCCCTTTTTCTAGTCTAGATTTAGATAGTTTGCTTTTGCTTTGCTTTGCTTTGTTTTTGGCGTTCTAGACAGAAACCAGGTACTCTCTAAGAAAGGAATACAGCTCAGGAGCAACACTAGAAGGACAGAAGTTTGAGAAATTGAGAAGACGGAGTTTGACTGAGACACATCTCGGTTGCTGTCAGAGCACCTCGACCGAGATGATTCTTGAGCAACCGAGGTGACTAGGGCTTACAGAAATTCACCTCGGTCCGTATCACCTCGATCCAGTCGAGACCATCTCGACTGACGTGACAACAGGTTCAGGGAGGGGTATAAAAGGGGATTGATTTCTCTCTCTTCCCTCCCTCACCTTCTCGACCGCGGCGCACAGTTCACCTCACCTCTCCGATTCTCGATCATTTTCGACGATTCTTGCTCCCAATCTGCAAAGAAAGAGTAGAGGATCAGTTTGCAAGTAACAATCAGCAACAAAAATGCTTCCAATCGATCGAATCTGGGGTATATCAATAAAACCCTAATCTCTTCTTCTTTTACTGATTTTCGAAGAGAGTGGCTTTGGTTACCAATTCTTTCTGTTGGAAAAGGATTAAGTACCCCATAGGAACAATTGGTAGTGATTTTGGAGGAAAAGAACTAGAAATTTGAGAGTTGGAATCAAACAGCGAATCATCTCGGTCCAGTCAACTTGTGCCTCGGCCGAGGTGTTCTTGAGAGCTGTCAAGGCAACCTAGGTGGTCTGACAGAGAGAGAAAAAGAAAAAAAAAGAGTTCCAAGTCTGACAGGCAGATTTTTTTGAGGGATGGTTCCTCACCTTCTTCCTCTTCCCGACCTTCCATACCGGTGATAAATGAGCATCACCAGGTCGAATATGATCGTATCTGCGGGCGCCCTGTCATTGCCCCGCGGTTTATGGACGTTGCTGCTTTTGATTACCTCTACGTTGTCGATGATTTGAGGCGGATGATTTCCATGGTTGGACTGGAGCAGTTCATGGAGATCCGAGCACCGGCTTACCTTGAGCCTTGTCATTGCCCCGCGGTTTCTGTGACTAATATTCCGGAGACGAGGAGCATCAAGTTCCGGTTGCTGAACCGGAACTACATCATCCCACTGGATCATTTCAGAGATATTTTCAGCTTCCCGACACCGACAGTTCAAGATTTCCCTTCTCGAGCCGTAGCACGATAGTTCTGGGGACAGATAGCTCATGTTGTTGAGCATGCTGACAGGTGGAGACCTGGAGACTCCAGGGAGCACATCATCTTCCACCTCGCCTTTAGACTCGCCCACCGTATTTTTAGCGAGACACTTCTGGCGCATACTGAGACGCCCTAGAAGATTAGACAGGGGGAGTTATTGAGCTTATACTGTATGGTGACCGGAGGAGTTCCTGACTTCGGAGTTATGCTGGCTGAGGATCTTCACAGGATCAAGGCGAAGGGAAAGGGGGATATTTGTTGTGGCGGCCTTGTGACTCACATCGCGAGTTACATTGGCTTTGATTTGAGTGCCTGTACTATGGTGGCGGCTGTCAAGACGCTAGGTCTACAGGAGATGATCACCAGGAGGATTCTAGTGCCTCGTGGACTTACTACGCCATATGTGGCAATGCCTTGGGAGTAGACTGCCCCTCGGGGTATTAGGTGGTCATCCCAGTTTTCAGTTATTGACCCTCAGTACTGGTCCACTGCGTGGATTCCTTATATTGAGGATGCTAGAGACGTAGCAACAGCATCCCAGTAACAGGATAAGGATAAGGAGGATGATGGCGGAGCTGCCATGGAGACAGGGACAGATACAGCTGGTCCCAGTGTGCTAGTCGTCGATCTAGGCGACGAGGAGACAGAGGAGGAGACCGCAACACCACCACGTCCGATTAGGCGTCGACCCCGCAGACAGAGGGATCCTATAGCCCATCGACGGATAGATGAGTTGACGGATCAGATGATCGACTCCTATGCCGCCTTATCCCTAGAGATGATGGAGATACGGGAGAGCCAACACTACCAGCGCCGGATGGGTGAGATTTCAGTTCCTGCAGGTCATGGGTTATCCGTTTGACCCATCCCAACATCCATACGTGCCATATCCACCACCACCAGCGGATCAGGATTAGAGCTTGCAGGATTTCTTTCTTTATTTATGATGCAGCTCAGCTTATGTGTGGTGAGTATCTTGTTTCCTTAGACTTATTTGACCCATTGGGACAATGTGTCCCAAGTATGGGGTATGCGGATGTATTATTTGATATTATGTATGCTTGTATGACTCTACTCGGATTTTATGATTTTTTTTATGCTCTATGTGTTTATTTGAGACTGCATGCATGCATACAGGTTATTTGATTGAGAAAAACGTCAAAAACTGGTTAAAAATAAAAAAAAATTTTTGACCTCGACCGGGATGATTCTGGCCGAACGAGGTGATTCACCTCGGTTGACTTAGAACATCTCGACCGAGGTGGTTTAACTGAAAAAGTTTTCGAAATTATTTTTGTGCTTCTTCTCTGGATATGATCTCGGTGATGATTTTGTATGGAGATTGGTTTTGAAATCTTTATATGTTTGAAAGGTTTTATGATATGTTTAAGTTGTTAAATTCTTTGTTGTAAATATTGGCATGTTTAATACTTTTTTTTATCCAAATTATGTTGAATTTAAAGGTTGACACCACATGATGAGTTCTCTCACTTTCTTCCTGGAAAGACCAAGTCAATTCATTCTCTTCTCTTCTTCTTCTTGATCATACTTAGCCCCTCATATATATATTTGCCTCCCTTTACCTATCCGGGAATTTGGAAGCAAGCAAGTGAAAGAAAAGTTGAGATGTGGGTTGAAAGTTTAGAAAGAAACAAATAGGTTTGGGGAAGTCAATCATGATGATGAGAAACTCGGCACCATTCACACAGCCGGGTGTTTGTGTCTTGCCAAAGTCGGATTCAGCGATATTCCTAACAAGTCATGGTATGTGCATCAAGGGTTTGAGGCATCTCGAGAAATTGATGATTGCTGATTTCCTAGGCTTCGGTTATTGTGCACCTCTGTCCATGCATCCCAAAAAGTAAAGTAAAAAGTAAAATAAGCAAAGCTTATTGGTGGAAATGTTGAAGTTCAAAGCAAGTGAAGTAAAGATTCCTTTTCCCGGATTCTAGCACCACATTCCCTATATACATCTCACCCTCACACGTTTCTTGACCTTTCTTTTGGAAAACCCTTGAGACCTCGAGCTTGTTAATTGACTTAGTGGTTTAAACTGGATTATACATGATTAATTCGATGATTATGATTTATTATGCATTCTATGATTTTATGCAAAGATGAACAACTTTCTTATATTTATAAAATGTTTTGATCATATCTTGTGTTCGCTCCAAACGGTGTGTGCAAGCTTTAAATTTATAACCCTAGACTTAAGCTTAAAACAAGGATGCGAACCCGCAGTGTACGGGTCAATCGTAGTAAAAAGCAAGAAATTCCAGGGGTCGATCACATGGACTCGGTGAAACAAAGTCAATAACGGTAAGCTTCGTGAAAACTAACCACAAGAGCAATTAACACAATCAAAGATGAATAAGAAGTCAATAAAGCAAACATGCAATTCTAGGGATTAAAGCGTCTAGTTGTGGTTCCAACTCAAGATCTAAAGATAATCGGACAAAGTTGAGATTTTTGCAAGGGGAAGGTGTTACTAAAGTGGAATAGATCACCGGGTAAGTCTCACTACTCACTAATCCTAAACCGTAACTCCTATTACCGGGTAAGTCCAAAGGAATCAAGATAAAGAACTATAACCTCAAACTAACACACCATCTAAGGGAATAGAATCAACCTTTACCGGGTAAGTCTCAGGCTAACTCACAAAGATGGGATGGAAGCAAACTCAAACCCCAATAAAGGATAAACCTTTATTACCTACACTTATGATCGTTGGTATACAAACTAAGGAATTACCGGGTAAGTCTCATCCTAAGCTTGAATTGAACCAGGAAAGGTGTAATAAGGATAGGATTTGGCAAACTCTAACACTTAACTCTCAGTTTTAGGATCAGATAAGTCACCTCGGTCAGAAGAATTCCACCCCGGCCGAGATGTTCATCGACTGAGCGAGATGCTTAGGGTTAAGGTTAAAGACTCGAACTTTCAGGGTCCTACTAGAATCTAAGATTATTCTATCATTGTTTTTCCCACAACCTTCAGCCAATCACCCTAGAATCACACAAGGAAATTAGCCACTCATCATCATTATGAAAGTATTAATTATATGGGAAGAAGGTGAATATTTGAACAAGAAGAATTTAATGAAAAAGCTTTCAATAACTGAATCAAATATCACAACAAAGCGTTCCTTGGATAGCAATCCAACAAGACAAGACAACAAGGAAGGAAATTAAAGACAATCTTACAAAACCCTTCAAAAAGCTATAAAAGCTATGATCTTCAATCTTCCTTCAACCTTCAAAAAGGTTCTTCGAAACTCCCAATTGGAGTACGGCTGCTGCGTGCTATAAACCCTGATCGACGGTATAGCGTGATCTCCAACTGTATGCGGATCCGGATTTGTGGAAAATCCAACCCTTTTTATAGGAAAATAACCCTCCAAAGATAAAATATCTTAGAAAGATCTTTTCCCATAAAAATAGGTAAAATATAAGATCTTCTTCCTTCCAGGAGTCAAGCCCAAAAATATAAGATCACCTTCCAAAGATAAAAGATCTCAGCCAAGAATAAAATATTCTCGCCGCGTCCTAGGTGTTCGCCTCGGTCAAGTCGGCGTCTCTGGATCACCTCGGTCGAGATGAATCTCTGGTCAACCGAGGTGAGTCATAACTGAATGTGAAATCTCTCAAAACTGGTCCAAAGTGAATCTTTAATCCATGGCTATGCTTCCTGGATGGTTCCTTATGCTCCTCAATGTAGCTCCAATGACTCCATAGCTCCTTTTGTTCCTTTTTGATGCAAAACGTGCCATTTTACCTACAATTACAGCAAAACTAGGTGTAGACCTCGATTCCCGCAAAGGTAGATGAAATGGTAATATAATCACATATTATACATGCTAACATGCAGATTATTGAAGATAAAACGTCCAAACAAAGCTCAAAATATAGACTATAATTCATGCTATCAAAATACCCCATACTTAGCCTTTGCTTGTCCCCAAGCAAGTTCCGCATATAGAAGACAAGATAGAATGGATTATAAGTCAAGAAAATCAATGAAAAGTCTTTCAAAAACATTTTATGGTGTGTTACAATCATAGATCACTCTAAGATAATACTTCATGAAATTAAAAACTCAATATGCTCAAAACATTTTATGAATATAGGAAAGTTGTTCATCTTTGCATAAAACCATAGAATGCATAATAAATCATAATTATCAAAATTAATCATGTATAATCCAGTTTAAACCACTAAGTCAATCAACTAGTTCAAGGTCTCAAGGGCTTCCCAAAAGAAAAGGTCAAGAAACGTGTAGGGTAGGGATGTATGTAAGGTAATGTGGTGCTAGAATCCGGGAAAAGGATGAACTTCACTTTCACTTTGACTTGCAACATCTTCCACCAATAAGCTTTGCTTATTTCACACTTTTTTTCTTTTTACTTTACTTTTTGGGATGCATGGACAGAGGTGCACAATAACCGAAGCCTAGGAAATCAGCAGTCATCAATTTCTTGAGATGCATCAAACCCTTGATGCACATACCATGACCCGTTAGGAATATCGCTCAATCCGACTTTGGCAAGACACAAACACCCGGCTATGTGAATGGTGCCGAGTTACTCATCTTCATGATTGACTTCCCCAAACCTATTATTGCTTTCTAACACTTTCACTTCCAGCCACTTCTCAATTTTAGCTTCACTTGCTTTCACCACTTCGCTTGCTTCCAAATTCCCGGATAGGTAAGGGAGGCAAAATGTATATGAGGGGCTAAGCATGATCAAGAAGAAGAGAGAAGAATGAATTGCCTTGGCCTTTCCAAGAAGAAAGTGAGAGAACTTATCTTGTGGTGTCAACCTTCAAATTCAACATAATTTGGATAAAAACAAAGTATTAAACATGCCAATAATTTCAAACAAAGCATTTAGCAACTTAAACATATTATAAAACCTTTCAAACACATAAAGAATTAAAAACCAGTCAGTAAACAAGATCTTCACTGAGATCATATCTAGATAAGCAACACAAAATCGTTTTCGAAAACTCTCAGTTAACCCACCTCGGTCGAGATGTTCTTGGTTCAACCGAGGTGAAACGCCTCGTTTGACCAGAACTGACTCGGTCGAGGTCAAAAATTTTTTTTTTAAAATCATTTTTTTTTTCCAGTTTCGACGTTTTTCTCAATCAAATAACCTGTAGGTATGCATGTAATATCAGATAAACATATAAATGCAGAAGTGAAGCATAAATAAAATATCCGATGAAATGTCATACATCAAAATAGTCAAATAAGTACATCGAAGTCATCACATAAATACAAACACCCCATACTTGGGACACACTGTCCCAGTGGGTCAATATAAGTCTAGAGACAAGAGTACTCACCGGATAAATAGCTGAACTGCATAAAAATATAATAAAGAAAATCCTGCAGCTCATCAGTAGTCCTGATCCGGTGGTGGTGGTGGTGGTACGTACGGATACTGAGTCGGGTCGAACTGATAGCCCATAGTCTGTTGGAACTGTAACTCCATCATCCTGCGCTGATAGTGCTGCCCCTCTAACATCTGACGAGTCCAGCTGTCAATGTGTCGGTGCTGGGCAGCAAATCTCTCATGCATATCCACATTAAGGGCAACATAAGAATCTATCATCTGATCTGTCAAGTCGTCGATCCGACGATGAACCTCAGAATCTCTATGACGGCGTGTCCGACGCCTAGCAGATCTAGCGGGAGGTGCAGCAGGTGCAGGCTCAGTATCCTCCTCATCATCCAAGTCTATGATCGGCGGTGCGCTCGTCCCTGCAATATCAGTCCCTGTATCCATCGGGACTCCACCATCTCTCTCGTCTACTGTCTCCTCGTCATCGTCATCCTCCTCCTCAGCCGGGGCAGCTGCTGCCTCCCTATGATCCTCCATCAGCGGAGCCCAAGCTGTCTGCCAATAATGTGGATCGAAAACTGTGAACTGGGCAGACCAGCGGATCCCCTGTGGCGCAGTCCGCTCCCATGGCATAGCAACATATGGAGTGGTCAGACCACGGGGAACCAAAATCCTCCGTGTGATCATCTCCTTTAATCCAAGCGGCTTCGGACCCGCCACCATCGTACAAGCACTGAGGTCCATCCCGTGATAAGCAGCTATGTGGGTGACTAGACCTCCGCAGCAGATATCTCCCTTCGCTTTAGCCTTGATCTTGTGCAGGTCCTCTGCCAAGATCAAGCCAAAGTCTGGGAAACCCCCCGTGACCATACAGTTAAGGCTGAAGAGTTCGCCCTGTCGGATCTTCTAGGGCGTCTCAGTACGCGCCAGAAGTGTCTCGCTGAATATCCTATGGGCTTATCTGAAGGCAAGGTGGAAGATGACCTTCTCCCTGGAATCTCCAGGGCGCCATCTATCTACATGCTCAATAATATGGGCAATCTGCCCCCAGAACTCCCTAGCTACAGATCGGGAGGGGAAGTCAGTGGCGGTGGGCTCAGGGAAGCCGAAAATCTCTCTCCAAACCTCTAAGGGAACTATGAAGTTCCGGCTCATCAACCGGTACTTCACAGACTGATCTGTGGGGAGGTAGGAGAAGGAGCTAACGAACTCTAGGGTCGGCTCCAAGTAAGCTGGGGCTCGGATCTCAGTAAACTGATCCAGCCCGACTGTGGTGATCATCCGCCTAAGGTCTCCATCTACCCCTAGGCAATCAAAAGCCGATACGTCCAGAAAACGTGGTGCAATCACTGGACGGTTAGCTATACGCTCATAATCGACCCGGCATCTCTCGTAGATCACCAGGCGGTAAGGTCGGGAAGAAGAAGAAGGAGGGAAAGGTGAGGATCTATCTCTGAGGGCAAGGCGACGATCGGAACTCATTTTCTCTCAACTACTGTCAGATCACCTCGGTCGCTGACAACCCTCAAGAATCACCTCGGTCGAGATACAGTTCGACTGGACCGAGGCGCAACAGTTTACGATTCCAATCTCAGAAATCCAGTTCTTTTCCCCCAAAAATCACTATAATTGCTTCCTATGGGGTACTTAAGCCTTTTCTCAGCAGATTTAAGGGCAACCAAAGCCCAAATCGAAACGAATGAACGAGTTAGGGTTTCGACTGTTTTTACCTCGTTTCGGTCGATTCGTTCGATTTCTTTGCAGATCTGTAGTTGCAATGGGATCCTCTACTCTTCAATCGCAGTTTGGAAGCGGAAATCTTCGAAAACGAGCAAAAACAGAGGAAGCGAGGTGAGGAGCGCCGCGGTCGAGTCGAAGAGAGTAAAAAGGTAAAAAATAAATTTTCCCCCTTTTATACTGTTCCTGGATCTGTTGTCACCTCGGTCGAGATGGTCTCGACTGGACCGAGGTGGTTCTGCAGAAACCCTAGTCGCCTCGGTTGCTCAAGAATCAACTCGGTCGAGGTGCCCTCGACTGGACCGAGGTGTCTCAGTCAAACTTCGTCTTCTCGAATTCTCGAATTTCTGAACTTCCAGTCATGCTCCTTCCTTAGATGTCTCCTGTTATCTGTCTAGGACGCCAAAAACAAACAAAACAAAGCAAAAGCAAACTATCTAAGCTAGACTAGAAAACGGGAAAAGAAAGCAATACCTTGGGTTGCCTCCCAAGAAGCGCTTGATTTAAGGTCGCTAGCTGGACCCTTCTCCATAGAATTACTCAATGTACCTTGAACACCATGGAGTGCTCATCACATCCATCATAAAATTCTTCCAAAAAGGTTCCGGTTCCTAATTTCACCGGCAAATGGTAAGATCTCCCACGTACAAGCTTGTACGGTTTGATTCTCACCGGAATCCTTCTAGCCTTCCTGCACTTCAATGGGACATAATCTAGCCTTGTGTCCCATCCTTTCCTTGATCGAGAAAACAATTTCTCGAGAATTATAGCAGCTTCCCCATCTATAGCTTGGGGATGGTACAGGGTCCTGAGCATGCGAGGGACCCCATATTTGAACAAGAGACACTTCATCGCCTTAACGGTGTAGTGTTTGCAAACTCCACTCCTTATAATCCAAGGAGTATATTCTTCTATCGGTTTCAAGAGAGGTTTCATCTTGATCTTAGGAGGTTCTTTAGGAAGAGACTTCCAACTCTTCGGTGCCTTCCTGAAAAATTCAGAAATATTAATAGGGAATTCAAATGAAGTAGGAGAGTGTACCTTGCAAAGTTCTCCAAAGCTTGAGACAAGTTTCGTGTTGGGTTGATAATCCACCCACGAAATCTCTCTCAGTTCTGCTGGTCTTTCTTCAACTTTGACCACAATCTCAGTAATTTGGCCAAGGTTTTCTGCATCTTCCACTTCTGGTTTTGCAGATTCTTCCATCTCGGCCGAAATCTCTTCCACCTCGGCCGAGGTCTCAACAGTTGGATCGAGACCTTCCATATCCTCCTCTTTTTCAGAAGTTTCAGGAGAAATTTCTGGTTCGATTGGGGGAATGCTTGAAACGTACAACACTTCCTTATGCTCCAATTCCGGCTTAGCATAGGATAAGGTGCTTTCACTGAGCTCCTCCACTTTCTTCATCAACCTCTCCCATCTTGATTCAAGAGAATCTTCAAGGGGTTGCTCACAAATCTTTTTAGGGATATGCAGTTCATCCCACATCGCAAGTTCACGCTGAATGGCCTCTTCTCTTTCCCATTCATTGTTGAACCAATAGAAGGAGTACTTCTCCTCCAAGTATTCATAATGGTCCGCCCTAGCACTTTGTCTTGCTATCCAGGATGGATCATATGTAGTCATCGGAAATCCTGAAAACTACAAAACTCATAGAAAGAGTAGTTAGTAGCAACAGGGGCAAGTGCCCCGAAAGCAAACCGCAACCGGCTCGGTCTAGACCAAGTCCCCGGCAACGGCGCCAAAAACTTGTTCGCTCCAAACGGTGTGTGCAAGCTTTAAATTTATAACCCTAGACTTAAGCTTAAACCAAGGATGCGAACCCGCAGTGTACGGGTCAATCGTAGTAAAAAGCAAGGAATTCCAGGGGTCGATCACAGGGACTCGGTGAAACAAAGTCAATAACGGTAAGCTTCGTGAAAACTAACCACAAGAGCAATTAACACAATCAAAGATGAATAAGAAGTCAATAAAGCAAACATGCAATTCTAGGGATTAAAGCGTCTAGTTGTGGTTCCAACTCAAGATCTAAAGATAAGCGGACAAAGCTGAGATTATTTTAAGGGGAAGGTGTTACTAAAGTGGAATAGATCACCGGGTAAGTCTCACTACTCACTAATCCTAAACCGTAACTCCTATTATCGGGTAAGTCTCAAGGAATCAAGATAAAGAACTATAACTTCAAACTAACATACCATCTAAGGGAATAGAATCAACCTTTACCGGGTATGTCTCAAGCTAACTCACAAAGATGGGATGGAAGCAAACTCAAACCCCAATAAAGGATAAACCTTTATTACCTACACTTATGATCGTTGGTATACAAACTAAGGAATTACCGGGTAAGTCTCATCCTAAGCTTGAATTGAACCAGGAAAGGTGTAATAAGGATAGGATTTGGCAAACTCTAACACTTAACTCTCAGTTTTAGGATCAGATAAGTCACCTCGGTCAGAAGAATTCCACCCCGGCCGAGATGTTCATCGACTGAGCGAGATGCTTAGGGTTAAGGTTAAAGACTCGAACTTTCAGGGTTCTACTGGAATCTAAGATTATTCTATCATTGTTTTTCCCACAACCTTCAGCCAATCACCCTAGAATCACACAAGGAAATTAGCCACTCATCATCATTATGAAAGTATTAATTATATGGGAAGAAGGTGAATATTTGAACAAAAAGAATTTAATGAAAAAGACTTCAATAACTGAATCAAATATCACAACAAAGCGTTCCTTGGATAGCAATCCAACAAGACAAGACAACAAGGAAGGAAATTAAAGACAATCTTACAAAACCCTTCAAAAAGCTATAAAAGCTATGATCTTCAATCTTCCTTCAACCTTCAAAAAGGTTCTTCGAAACTCCCAACTGGAGTACGGCTGCTGCGTGCTATAAACCCTGATCGACGGTATAGCGTGATCTCCAACTGTATGCGGATCCGGATTTGTGGAAAATCCAACCCTTTTTATAGGAAAATAACCCTCCAAAGATAAAATATCTTAGAAAGATCTTTTCCCATAAAAATAGGTAAAATATAAGATCTTCTTCCTTCCAGGAGCCAAGCCCAAAAATATAAGATCACCTTCCAAAGATAAAAGATCTCAGCCAAGAATAAAATATTCTCGCCGCGTCCTAGGTGTTCGCCTCGGTCGAGTCGGCGTCTCTGGATCACCTCGGTCGAGATGAATCTCTGGTAAACCGAGGTGAGTCATAACTGAATGTGAAATCTCCCAAAACTAGTCCAAAGTGAATCTTTAATCCATGGCTATGCTTCCTGGATGGTTCCTTATGCTCCTCAATGTAGCTCCAATGACTCCATAGCTCCTTTTGTTCCTTTTTGATGCAAAACGTGCCATTTTACCTACAAGTACAGCAAAACTAGGTGTAGACCTCGATTCCCGCAAAGGTAGATGAAATGGTAATATAATCACATATTATACATGCTAACATGCAGATTATTGAAGCTAAAACGTCCAAACAAAGCTCAAAATATAGACTATAATTCATGCTATCATCTTGATTTTATTTTCCATGAAGCATTCTCTTATGGTGATCTATAAGTGGAGCACACCACCAAAAATGTTTTGAAAGGCTTTTCATTGATGTTTATGACTTATAATCCATTCTATCTTGTATTTTATATTCGAAACTTGCTTGGGGACAAGCAAGGGACAAGTATGAGGTATTTTGATAGCATGAATTATAGTCTATATTTTAGAACTTGTTTAGACATTTTATCTTCAATAATCTGCATGTTTAGATGTATATTATGTGATTATATTGTCATTTCATCTACCTTTGCGGGAATCGAGGTCTACACCTAGTTTCGTTGTAATCGTAGGTAAAACGACATACTTTGGATCGAAATGGAGCTAAAGGAGCTAAAGAGTCATTGGAGCTACATTCCGGAGCTTAAAGGAGAACTCATGAAGCATGGAAATGGATTAAAAATTCACTTTGGACCAGATTTGAGAGATTTCACATTCAGTTGAGATTCACCTCGGTCAGCTACAGTGTCACCTTGGCCGAGATGATTTTGAGGAGCGCCCCGACCGAGGTGAACACCCTGTCGCCGGCGAGATATATTTTATGGCTGAGATCTTTTAATTATGGAAAGAAGATCTTATATTTTTGGGCTGGATTTCTGGAAGGAAGAAGATATATTCAGCTGATTTAATTAGATATATTTTATGGGAAAATATCTTTCTAAGATCTCTTATCTTTGGGAGGCAATTTTCCTATAAAAAGGGTTGAATTTTCCACAAATTCAACAAATACTTGGACGCTGAAACAACCCACACAACACGCAGCAGTTGAAGATCCTGCAGTTGCAGAAGATTTCCCTTCAAGATTGAAGGAAGAAGGAAGATTTCCTTGTTAGAAGATAGCTTTGAAGGAGTTTGTGAGCTTTCCTTAGGCTACTTCTTGGTTTATTGTCTTGTTTGATTCGTGATTGAAGGAACACTGATTTGTTTGATATTTGATTCAGTTATTAAAGCTTGTTCTTAAGGTTTTTGTGTTCAAATATTCATTCTTTCCTCATATATTTGATTATTGCTTTCATGATGATGAGTGGATAATTTCTTTGTGTGATTCTAGGGTGATTGGCTGAAAGTTGTGGGAAAGACGATGATAGAACGATCTTAATCTCAGTAGGACCTTGAAAGCTCGAGCCTTTATCCTTAACCCTAGAGTCTCGCTCAGTCGATGAACACATCGGTCGGGGTGGATTCTGTCTGACCGAGGTGACTATTTTGATCCGAAACTGAGAGTTAAGTGTTAGAGTTTGCCAAATTCTTATTACACCTTTTCTGGTTCAATGCAAGCCTTGGATGAGACTTACCCGGTGATTCCTTTGTTTGTTTACCCAAGATCATAAGTATAGGTAATAAAGGTCTATCCTTTATTGGGGTTTGAGTGTGCCTTCATCCCATCTTTGTGAGTTAGCCTGAGACTTACCCGGTAAAGGTTGAATCTATTCCCTAAGGTGGTGTGTTGGTTTGTGGTTATAGTTCCTTTCTTTTATTCCTTGAGACTTACCCGGTAATAGGAGTTTTGGCTTGGGATTGTGAGTAGTGAGACTTACTCGGTGATCTATTCCACTTTAGAAACACTTTTCCTTTGCAAAATCTCAGCTTTGTCCGCTTTATATTTAGATCTTGAGTTGGAACCACAACTAGATGCTTTAATCCCTAGAATTGCATATTTTCCTTAATTGACTTTTTATCATCTTTGATTGTTTTAATTGCTTTTGTGGTTAGTAGTAATTGCATTGACAACCTATACTTGCTTAGGTTTCACCTAAGTCCCTGTGATCGACCCTTGGAATTTCTTGCTTTTATTACAATTGACCCGTACACTGCGGGTTCGCATCCTTGTTTTAAGCATATTTCCTCGGTATAAATTTAAAGCTTGCACACACCGTTTGGAGCGAACAATATACCTACAGCTATACGACGTACACGTGTCGAGCATTGTAAAAAATAAATAGATATGCGACGCTTGTTATGACGGTAGGCACATGCCTTCGTTGTTCTAACATTTGCGATGACGCCAAATTCCGTAGCAGTATTCGTGACGGCAACTACAAGTCGTGGCAACCAAACCGTATTTTTGTGTCGGCAATTCCAACTTAAATGACAACTCCGTAGAAGTATTTGGGCTTTTTCAATATATGCATCATCTATACCTACGAATTCCGGCAATTTGTAGGTATATACAACCTGCAGGAGTCAAGGATGACAAGTTGGCTCCAATCTTTCTACCAGTTCAGGGATCAAACCATAGGCAATGAGATCGCTGCTTTCAACCTACAAGCAATACATATGTAGAATCAATACATTAGGCCTTTAATTGTATTTTCAGTCCAAGTTATTTTTATTAACTTTGCTAATAAATTAATTTTTCTGATAGGGACACTTAGAGATGGATTTGGAATTCATATCTTTAGTACACTTGAGGACCAAGTCTTAGAAGATCTATTTTTATTAAAAGATAGATCTTATTTTATTATTTTCTTTGATCTAGATCTTATTTTATTCCAAATAACATACGATTCTACCAACTAGATTATAAGACCCATTTGACCGACCCATAGGGCCGACCCTCCTCCTATAAATAGGGAGTTCTTGCCTCTTATTTTCTCAACCTGAAGTTGCTTGGACTTGTTTAAGTGTGTTCTACTGATAGGTGATGGAATCACTATCATTTAGGGTAGTTTTTAGAGTCTTTTTATTGCATTTGCGTCGGTTTATGCTACTAACTCCTTGGTCTAGAAGAAGAAGTCTAAAAGAAGCTAAAGAAGGAGTTATAGGCACTTAGGAGTGAAGACCATTCACGAAGCAAGGCTTCTGTTGCACCACCGCCCCAGCGGGCCCTTGTCCCCACCCCTACGGGTGACGTCTTCTACCGGAGCGCTGCCTACGCCTTCATCAGCACCAACCATGAATAGTGTCACCGCCCTTGCGCCATTCCCTTGGCGCCCCTGCGGTGACTTGCCTAGAAGAAACGATGACCAGCGCTCCTGCGCCTCCCACTGCGCCCCTGCCTGCGCCTCAACATGAAAGCTGGAAGACGAAGGGGTTGTGTCACCGCCCCTGCGTCGACATAGGGACGCCCCGGCGGCCTGGCATCAGAAACGCCAGGAAGGCAAAGGTCAGATGTTGAAGAACATTGAAGATCCGCCCCAGCGGAATGGTGTAGCCGCACCAGCGGCCTTGAAGAAGATCAACCGATTCTGCCTAAACCGCCCCTGCGGTTCCTGAAGGCTGCCCCTGCGGTGTAACGCCTGAAGCTTTACTCCGGCTGTTTATATCACCTTTATGGCATTAAAGGTGGTTGTTTTAGTCCGGCTATTTACTCCTAATTAAGTGTCTTTTGTAGTATAAATAGTCCTTGGCTGATTGCTAGAATCATCCATGCTTTCCTCACAAAAATCCACTTTAGACTTGAGTTTTCCATTGTAACGAGTTGCTAACTCCCTTGCTACATTCGGTTGGTTTGAAGCTCCATTATTACTTTGGTTGTAAGTTCTTTTTAATATATGTTTTATTCAGTAATGCTTTGTGTTTCCTTGATCTCCATTGTTAAATTGCATGTTTACTATTGCTTGAGATTGATCACCTTAGGTTCTAAAGTGCATGTAAACAACTAGGATTAATAGGTTCCGGGTTCGGGTCTTTAATCTAGTAGCAACTTTAAGTAATAACGGGTTGTAATTACTTAAAGAAAAGGAACACAAATATAAAGATAAGTTTAACGATTTTAATCTTCTCTTTATATCCCTTAGTCTTTATTTGAAAGCTAACTTGTTATTTGTTCTTGTAGGTTTACGGAACACTAACCTGTTAAGTTGTGTTGATGCCGGTTGGCTCAACACATATATATGATCGAGACGGGAGATTACTTAAAAACTTGTAAAAGGAACACACCAAAGTAGCAATTGCATGCCTAGAATCAACCTAGTGTAGATTCACCCATCATTGTCTTATTTGTTGCGTTAATTTGTTTTCTTAAAGTTTTTGTGTGCAATCTATTCAACCAAAACCCTCTGTTACTTGTCACTTTAATCGATAATTGCATCTAAAAACCTCAAACTCTCTTGGGTTCGACCCTTACTTATCCACTATACTTGTTCTTAGTGCTAAGTCAGGATTTACTTTTGATTGGGTATAGACGACCATAGAAATACCGTCAGCCATCTACTTTCCATGGCAAAGCAAGGTGCTTCAAATTTCCACAAAAATCCTCTAGGTGCTCTAGGGTTCTTTTTCATGTTGTGTTTGGTAGTAGCGGAAGTGTTCTACAGAACGTCATTGATTGTGTATTTGGGTGATCCTTTCGATCGTGTCCACTTATGCTTCCAAGTCGTTGCTTATGGTTCGACCTTGATCTATCCTACTACCGATTCATTCTCACCATCGGATCATCTTCTTTCCATATCTCTTTCTTTAGTGACATTGTGCTTTGTTTTTCAATGATACTTATTCACCCTTCTCATCTAGACCTTTCATAAAAAAAGAAATTGGAAGGATTTGTAAAAGATTGGTTTTAGTTTTTTTACATATACAAACATTCATTCAAAAAATAGACCCTCGCCATTACCTTTACTTCTTTTGTCATGCAATTAAGTTCCTTATATCTCTACAACTTGTTTTCAACTTGTGTATTAGACCAGCTAGAAACACATATTTATTTCTAATCCATATGACCATATCCTAAGTTAAGAAGTTTAGTATAACCAAGGGATATCATTAGATCAAGCAATGTCAATTACTATATAACTTGTTTCATTGTTTGGGCAATTAGAGGATGGTGTGAAGCTTCATCATGGAGTATGAAACAACCAACACTAACCCTTACTGCTAATGTAGTATTATCATTAGACTCAAATTGGTGTTTGAATAGTCTGAATGCAAGAGGATTTAATGTTTCCTTTTTTCATTTGTTCCCCTTCCTACATCAGAATTGATTGGGTTGTCTCCATCGTTAAATGTCTAAAATGATAAGTATGTTGTAATGTATATTGTTGTTAATTTCTAGGCGTTATATATGGGACTTTCGAAGTAGTGAGATTCAAGGTATTCTTTCTAATTTCTTTTTGAAATAAAATACAAGGCATTGAATAATGGTGTTTTTGTTTATGTTTGCAACATAAAGAGAAAACACACAACTCACAGTTATATTTCCTTCATTTAACAATTGTCACCGAGTGTCAATGTTTTTTTAACAAGAAAATGAATAGTGTATTATTTCTTTTTATCTTCTTGTCATAGCTAGTCATCTTTATCGGGCTCTCCAAATCACGACCTTTTAGGGTATGGTTCACCCAAAAGATATATTTTTTTTAAAAAAGATTCGTATATTAGAGGGGAAGAGCTTACAGGAGGAGGTCAACTAGACCTTAAGGAGGAACACAAACAAGGCAAAATAAGGAATAAAATCGCATTACAAGAGATGAATTCCAAGCAACTTGGCCCACATGAGAGAATTAGATGAATGGTCCTTCCAGTGGTGAGCCGTGTTGTTCTTCGTGGCCTTGATGGAATTCTGAGCACAAGTAGGAGATAGAGTGAAGTTTTGGTTGTATAAGAGATCATTTATTGCCTTCCAGATGAAGTAGATGTAAGAGGTAATGGCCGAAACACGGACATGAGTGACGAGGTCGTGTTTGTGAGGGTTGAGGGATCTGAGTAGGACCCATATATCATGGTTGTAGGGGTATTGTAACACCCCAAGTTCTAGAAACTCGATGTAAGAGCCTAGTTGCTGAGTTGCTGAGAGTGTGAGCTGAGGACCCGATTTTAGCCTGGACCACCCCTACGTGACCCAGTGGCCGCCCCTGCGGTTTGTCTGGGTCGTACCTGCGCCTCACAGGGTCTGCCTTTGCGGCTCTGTGTGGCTGCAACCGTCTTCTTTGACCCGAGCCCTTGCTTTTTGACGTCTTCCTACTTTATAATCTCCTCTTCTCCTCCAAATGAGGGTTTACCCCATTCTCTCTCCTGCTCCATCTCTCCCTACGTTCTTCTTCTCCTCTCATCTCTTCTTGGATCATCTTTGATCTTTTCTTGAGTTTGGTGTGAGTTTGAGAGCTTTTATGCTTGGCTTTGTTGATGATGGTTGATAGTTGTTGTTGCCGAGCCTTGTGAGTTAGCTTGAGGTTGTGGTGATGGTGTTTGATCTTTTGGAGAGCTCAACTTGGTAAGCTTCCATGGTTTCCTCCCTATCTTTCTTCTTTCCTTCATCTTTGCCTCTTTTTCCTTAGTCTAGCTTAGATTCCTTAGGTTTGGATCTTCCTCCAGCCATGATTGGCTTGTGTTGATGTATATATATGTATGTTTATGTATGTATGGTGTTGGAGTGAAGAAGGAGCAAAGGAATCGAAGGAAGAAGGGGCTGAAGTGGTGTCTTCTGTTGTCCAGCTGCCCCTGCGCCACCTTGCAGCCACCCCAGCGCCGGCAATGAGCCGCCCCTGCGGCCACCTACACCAGCTGGTGTTTCCACTTGGTTTTGCAGGTGTGTGTTGCTTCTAGGCTTGCTTTAGGGTGCCTTTGTTCCTTCCTTTCCTAGTGTGAGTGTATAGGATCATGCTAGATGTGTGAGGATGAGTTTTGATGAGGTTATGATCGATTTATGCCATGTAAGCCTTTGGAGGTTTATTAGGTTGTGAGGTTGGTTGAGGATGATCCTATGGATCCCTTGGGTCTAGGTGTGACCCCTTTGATGAATAAATGTTAATATCTTTCTATGCCTTGTTATTAGGCAGTGTCCCTCTCTCAGGAGTGGAGGTTGATTCTAGTTGAGCTTTGTACGAGGTTGAGGTAAGTCCGTAGGACTTACTTAGCTACCATCCATATATTGGATGTTTGCATGAGTGGTGTGTGCGTTATATGTCTGCTATGATAGCATGAGATGCCGTTTATACTGACCTATGTTTTATTGATTGCCCCGTTGTGTGGCTATGATAACCTTTCCCTTTCATCCCGTCATGGAGTCTGGGAGGTTCTCTGATGTTAGGCCAGACTGGTTTACAAGAAGGGCGTAATCCACTCCCATAGGGTACACAAATTGTGTGACTGATACTCGTACAGCTGGCTATCAGGCTCAGAGGCGAGGATGTATCGGTCCTCGTGTCACATACTTTTATCTATCTATATATATACGATTTGAGTGAACGGTTATTAATATAAAGATGATAAATGGGTAAATGTGTGATATCATGCTGATGTGTTTATCTTTCCATGATTGTGTTTGTGCTTATGCATTACCTTATATATGTATGGTTAGCTAATGGTTTATAACCATGTTGTAGATGCCTTACAGGATAGGCGTACTACTGAGTGATCTAGCAGGGTGGCAGGCCGAGGACCTCTCGTACATAGGATGGTTGTGGTCTTTTGGGGTCGTTTATGTTTCCCTCCTGCGTGAGGATGATCTTTTGTTACCTCCTGTGTGAGAATGGTGTTGTTTATACTCGGCTATGATGTCTTTACCTTTTGGTTGTACAATTTATACAATTTTTATGCATTTGTTTTTTATATCTATCAGTGTCATGTTGTAAGGTCCAGTGAACTTGTTGTCAGGCTAGGGTCAGGATCCGTTGTGAGATCCTAGCCCAATGTGACACTCCGAGTTCCACAGATTTGGGTTATTACACTCGAAGCGTTACGGGTTAGGACCTCATAATGGGTCCCGACCCTAAGAATAGCAACGACAAACGGATCTTACAACAAGGCACAAACGAATAAAAACCAAAATTCAATGTAAAACCAAAGGTTTAAACAAAAGAAAGCGTAAAAGACTCGCAACCAAGTTCAAAACAAAAGAAAAGCAACAACATAAATATAAACCCGATCCCGTCCTATAATGTACGGGAACCTAAACCCGATCCCGTCCCATAATGTACGGGAACCCCAGCTGTCCACACCATCCGGATCACTCAACAGCATCTGGAACCTGTGAAACATCTACAACATCGGTATAAATTGTTAGCTAACATTCTACATATCAGAAAGATAGTAAAGGCACAAACACACATAAGGAAAAGTAAACACATAGCATGCTCACACAACAGCCGATTATGATCTTTTATTAGGTTATCCAATTACTAATTCAACTTATGGTTGTTACACGAGTATCGCTAAGATCTCGCTTCCGACCCCTTTCACCAACAGGAATAGAACGTATGCATCCTTCTGGTACATGATGGACTAGTCGCGAGAGCACCTCCCGGTTTCCCCTTTCTGAACTGGACAAGCAGTAACTGCCCGGTTATAATACACTTGGGCCAATTAAGGTATAACAAAGGTCAATCCTATTCCGGTTATCAGTTATAACAAGATAAAAAACAAAAGCAAGCCAATACAATCAAACGGATATATGGAAAGAAGGTAAGTAAGTCCAAGGGACTTACCTCACTTGAAGGTAAACTAAACTCAGCAACAGCTCAGAGGACAACTCAGTAACAACTCACTTGCCCTCAAGAAAAGAGACAAGAAATCCTGTTCACACAAGCATCATGAATCAGGAATGAAACGGTTGCTAGAAGTCTATAACTTCTAGTCTCAATGACTTTTAAGAGATCTCCACAAGTTAAGGGCTCAACCTTAGTCTTACAGCATACACAGGGAACAAGAAACATCCATAAGAATCAAGGAAAGGTATGAGGAAAACAAGGAAGGAAGCAACTAACAAGAACGGGAGTTATTGCAGAAGAAACCGTGGGGGTGGCTGGAAAGAGGCGCAAGGGAGGCACGTGACAGAGGCGCAGGGGCGGCTCTGTGCAGGCACGGGGCGGATCTTCGACAAAAGCTACTGTCGACTTCTCGATGACAGCAGAACGACGACAAGGCCAAATCTTTCTCTTTAACTACTCTTCACACTTCACAACTCAACCAAGGGAGCCTGTGAACATCAAAGGATCATCAAGAAATGCTCCACAAGAATCAACGACTAAACTGGATTCTTGGAGAAGAACAAAAGAGGAAAACAAACAGAGAAACGAAACAGAAGAGAAGCAAGGTGCAACAGCACATGAACGTGATGAAGAACAAGGGAGGAAGAACTTACACATTCAGCAAGAACTCAAGAAGCAAGGATGCAACGCTCTAGAGTTGAAGAAGACGTAAGCAAGAAAGGGGAAAAAGAAGAAAAGACGGGAATATATAGTAGAGGAAGGAAAGATAAAATGAAGGAAATCTAGGGTTAGGAAAAAGATAAGGAAGCCGGCCCAAAGATAGAAGATGGGATATTCTATATGTGAAAGGAAGATAAAACGAACAAAATAGATCGGGTGCGATCTATAGCAAATTCTCAGGGGCGGATTGTTCGCTCCAAAGTGTGTGCGTCAAAGTCTTAAATTTATATCTAGAACTTATGCAAAAGCGAACCCGCAGTGTACGGATCGGTGTAGTAAGGTAATAAATTTCAGAGTCGAACTCAGGGATTTGGTGAGAATAAAATCAGTTCACAAGTCGTCAAGCAAGTAAAATATAGAAGCTTTGCAAGTAAAATTGGGAAAACAACAATTCTAAAGATCCAAGTATCCAATTGTGGCAATCGATTCAAAATATTCTATAGATGTAAGGACAGAGTCGGGATTGCAAAGGTATATCTAATGTAAGGTTATGTACGATAAAGTTCCAAAACCCTATATGTCTCACCCAAGGAATCTCTCTATAAAGGTTGTTGAGGCTAGAATATAGAAAGGATCGAAGGATAAGAATTGTTCTCAAATACCCATGCCCAAACCCAAGGAATCATAGATAAACCAAAACGGTTAAGGTAGTGACATTCGAAACCGAAATGAGTCTCACTACTACCTAGTAAAGGCAAGCCAAGGCTAGGTTAATGCAAATCTTTTAACTTTGGATCAAAGCAAAAGCAAAAACGTACGATAGGGGAAAACCACGGCTAGTTCTTGAGAAACCACATCCGTGGAACTCAAGAACAAACCGTGGAAAAGGTTTGTCGACGAGGTTCTCACAACTCTCAGGGTCCAATCTGTTTTGGTTCAATCTATCATCATCTAAGCCACAACTATCAACCCTTCACCTTAGAATCGCTAAAGGATTTTAGCCAATAATCATCATTATTGAATCAAAAATCAAGTTTAAAAAGGAAAAAGTGTAAAACCTCGAAAACTCAATAATAGTCAAATAACCAATCTCAAATCCGAACTACAAATGTTTGTGTTTAATGTATGTAGAAAAGGGAATAGAAATCCTCACAACAATCTCGATAAACAATGAAGAACGGGATGTCAATCCGTCTCCAAATGTAAACCCTAAGATAATCTCGAAGTACACAATCTCCAAATCGCGTCCTTCTCGGGATCTTCCCTAAGCAATTACCCTAGATGCAAGCCGTCGATGCACGGTCTAATGCGGGTGTCCTTTTTTCTCCTTTCTTCAGCCTTCTTATAGAGAAAAATAGGGTTACGAGAAAAGCCCGATAACTATTGTTGACGTGGCAAAAAATAACACGTGGTAACGTCGAGGAAATCACGGTCAAGTACAACTTTCCACGGCCATGGTTTAGGGCGTGGAACCTTCTGGTGCTCTTCAACATCACTTTCCACGATCTTGATGGTAAAACCACGGTCGTGGTTCTCTTGAATTGGCCGTGGAAGCTCAAATTCCTTTGTGAAAGCTCTTGTTTCGTGAAGTTCTTCCACCATGCTCCTTTCTTAGCTCCTCCAAAACATCCTCTTGACATCTAGCATGATCAAATACTCATTTTCTCTCATATATGCTCCAATTCAAACCTTCATTTACCTAAAAACAAAACAAAGCTTGTGTAGATCTCTATATCGACAAAGTAGGTGAATATGCTCATAAATGCCTCAAACTCATATCCATATACACAACAAATGGGGAAAAACAATCAAAACAAGTGCCTAAAATATAGTCATATTTCATGCTATCACGGATTACCTCAGGGGCAAGGGCGGCCGGCTACAGAGGCGGCCCCTTGTCATCGCGGGGGCGGCCTCCTTCACCACTGGGGCGGTGAAGGTCAATACTAAGATCTTACATCAAATCCCTCTAAAAAGAAGTTTCGTCCTGAACGAACACGTAACAACACACATAATTGAACAAAACTCATATATTCCCACTCGGGGAACGTAACTCAAACGTCAAAAGCATACACAACGCAACAAAGAAAAACTGAAACGACTACGCTATAGGTGCATCAAGCTCAGCGTAAAACTCCAGATAGTTCCTCTAGATACTATCCTCTATCTCCCAAGTCGCCTCATCAGCTCCTCACATCGACCACTGAATCTTCATCATGGGTATGTTCTTCGAACGCAAGCGTCTCGTACTACGCTCTAAGACAGCCACCGGGTGCTCAACAAACGTGTGGTCTAGCTCGATCACTAGATCCTCGTGACTGACGATGTGCCTCGGGTCTGATATGTACTCCTGTGTCTGAGACACGTGGAAAATGGGGTGAACACCCTCGAGTCTCGGTGGCAAAGCAAGTTTGTATGCTGACTTTCCAATTCGCTCAAGAATCTCGAATGGTCCGACATATCTGGGCTCAACTTCCCCTTGACAACGAGACGTTTGACGCCTCGTGTCGGAGATACCCTCAACCAAACCTGAGCTCCAACTCTGAACTCCAGAGGTCTACGCCTCTTATTTGCGTAAGACTTCTTTCGAATGTGTGCTGCTAACATCCGCTCGCGGATCACTGCTACTCGAGCCATGTCATCTTGAATCTGCTCAGGTGCTACACCGCTAGCACTACTCGGCTCGCCCCAACACAACGGTGTAGACTTCTCTGTCCGTATAAAGCCTCATATAGGAGCCATCTTGATCGATGCATGCCAACTGTTATTATACGAAAACTCCACTAAAGGAAGGTGATCTGGCCACACCTTTCCGTAGTCTAACACGTAGGCTCTCAACATGTCCTCCAGAGTTTGATGGCCCGCTCAGACTGACCATCGGTCTGAGGATGATAAGTAGTCGTAAATTGTAGGCTCGTACCTATGGTGGCTTGCACCTGCTGCCAGAACCTCGAGGTGAATTGTCCGTCTGTATCAGAGACTATAGTCCTAGGTACCCCATGAAGTCTGACTATTTGTTTCGTGAACATCTCTGTTGTAATAGCTAGGATTTCCGAATTCTAATTAATGTTGATTAACTTAATCGTTGATAGTAATTGACATATAACTCGCGAAGATTTCACAAGTGATGAGTAAGAGTCTCACCGTTATGTTCCTGGTGTAATTTTGGACGTTTGCGAAAATTTTTACTTTTTCCCCGGGTAATTATTTTTACCCTCTGGTGTTATTTGGAGCATTTGAGAGCTCCAATTAATAAAAATGTAGTTGAGAGAAATGATCAGGACATCGGATATGTCCTAGATATGAAATAACATGGAGAGGCAAAACGGCCAAAAGAGTCGCTATTCCGGTCCTTAGCGGTTAAGAAATGTGGCTTAGGAATGTCCATAACTATTATGGATTAACTATCCCGATAATATTCCGTAATTTCTATTCTAATTTGATAAAATTTGAAGACCGAAAATTATAACCGCGTTTTAATTAAATGTTTTTGATAAACATTAATTATATATATATATATATATATATATAAAATGTACATGTGTACAATCACAGGAGGCGGCTAGTGGATGTATATCAAATACATATATATGCTAACTTATACATATGATTACATATCCATCTTCTTCAATTGCAAAGCTTCAAGCGAAGCAACCGACTGAAAACCAAACGAAATATACGACCCACCTTTAATCCTTCACTAACCTTTCATTTTCGATCCATTTTCAAATCCGCTTGTACCAACGAGTCCCTTATCTTATTCTCTTCATCCTGTTACAAATCTATTTTCCGTTTGTTAGATTTTTGGTAAAGCTTCCGTTTACCGCTATCGGAACGCCGACGGACTACCGCAAGTCATCAAACGTAAGGTTTTATACCGCGCTCTTACTCTCCGTATCGCTAGGATTCTGGATCTTCTTCCGGTTCGTATATCGGGTTAGTAACGAATAAGTTATGAATTTATTCGTTTTCCGTATTGCGGGTTAGTATAAATTGACCTTGAGTTGGTTAAAATGAATAATTGGAATTTCCATTATGCTCATTATATTATTCTGGTGATTATGGATAGTTTGTTTGTTGAAATCTGATGACAGGGGGTTTAGAAATTGCCTGCGGGTAAAACGTTATTCTGGCGAAATCTAATTAATTAATTAAAGGTTAATTAATTAAATTAGGATTAAAAATTGAGATTAAGGAATGTTATTAGATACTACCTTGAGATTTGAGGAATTGTGAGTTATGCTGAGATATTGAGGTTTAGTTGGTTGTGAGGCTCACAGATTAAGTATGATCCTTATGGATCCCTTTGGGTCTAGGTGTGACCCCTTTGATGAATAGATGTTGATATATCTCTTTATGCCTTTTTATAGGCCGTGTTGTCCCTCCAGTGTAGAGGTGATCGTGGTTGTTTTTGTACGAGGTTGAGGTAAGTCCGTAGGACTTACTTAGCTACCATCCCTATATTGGGTGTTTGCATGAGTGGTGTGTGCTTTATATGTTTGCTATGATAGCATGAGTTGTCGTTTTTATCGACCTATGTTCTATTGACTGCCCCACTGCGTGGCTGTGATAACCTTTCCCTTTCATCCCGCCGTGGAGTCTGGGAGGTTCTCTGATGTCAGGCCAGACTTGTTTACAGGAAGGGCGCAATCCACTCCCATAGGGTACACGGATTGTGTGACCGATACTCGTACAGTTGGACATTGTACTCAGAGGCGGGGATGTATCGGTCCTCGTGTCACATACTTTCATCTATCTATATATATATACGGTTTTTGAGTGAATGATCATTATACAAAGATAATAAATGGGTAAATGTGTGATAGCATGCTGATGTGTTTATCTTTCATGATTGTGCTTGTGCTTATGCATTACCTCATATATGTATGGTTAGCTAACGGTTTCATACCGTGTTATAGATGTTTACAGGTTAGGGCTACTGGGTGATCTGGCAGGGTGACAGGCTGAGAACTCTCGTACATTAGGTGGTTGGTTTGGGGTTGTTGTGTTTCCCCTCCTGCGTGAGGATGATCTTTTGTACCTCCTATGTGAGGATGTCGTTTTATATACTCGGCTTTGTTGTTTTTTTTTCTTTGGGTCGTACAGTTTATACTGTTTTATGTATTTGTTTTATATCTGTCAGTGCCATGTTGTAAGGTCCAGTGAACTTGTTGTCAAGCTAGGGTCAAGATCCATTATGAGATCCTAGCCCAATGTGACATCCCGAGTCCCGCGGATTCGGGGTGTTACAGAGTTGGTATCAGAGCCCAGGTTGACAACAATGGCACTTGCTACCTGCAATGAGGTTTGATAGGTAAAATAAACAGAGCCCACATGGGATCTGACGTTTTCAAAGGTTTTGGTTTTAAGTGTGGTTTTGGGATAGAATGTACGAGAAGTCGTCACCTCTGCCATGGATCTCTGCAGCCTAGATATGTATATATATCTGTGTGTACTATGGATTATGTGGATGTATTATATACATATCGATACCTATGGCATATATATAGCCTTATAAGATTAGGTGCGTATATCCTACAGATGACTCAAACTAGAGTAGTATCTGTAGTGGGATGAGGTAGGGGTACACCCCCTCTTCCTCTAGTGGTGATAAGTTAGGGACCAGTTTCCGCTGTTGTTTCGCGTATGGCAGAGAACGAGTTTGAAGAGGCTGATCGTGTCTCCATGAGTAGATCCGAGTTTTGAGAATATATGTAACAAGTATATGAAGCGGTGATAGCGGGTAAATCCACACCGGATTTACCAACAATTGTGAGATCAACTGAAGCTTCTGGATCCGGAAAGAAGCAATGGACTGAATCAGTTACTGGAGAAGTAAAGATGATGAATGGGGAACCAAGTCCAATATCAGGACAATCTAGTGATCCTTTGGCCATGAAGATGACTAGCAAGGAACTACAGTGTTTTAATTGCGTAGAAGTTGGGACACTGGCAAGCTGTGTGCCCAAAGGCGCCCATTATATGCTTTACGTGTGGTAAAGCAGGGCATAGAGCGAAGTTTTGTCGACAGGGCAAGGCATTGCCTTTACACGTTCCCTTCAAGAGTGAGATCATTCCAGGTGGACGACGAAGGTCGAGTTACCCTTCAGTTGCACAGATTGCAAGGATGGGATGATTATGTTTCAGTTGTGGCTATCCAGATCATTTGCGTTCTGTGTGCCCTTTGGTACTGATAGCTTGTTTCACTTGTGGTGAGTTAGGTCATCTAGCCCTTTCTGTCAGCACGGTGGTGTTTCTTCCCAGCAAGACCTTCCTCTTTTCGGTGCAGAAAGAGTGGAAGTGGCGGCTATAGTAATGACCTCAGTGATACCTGAGGAGCATGGATCTGACATTGAGTGATGATATGTAGTGGAGCTACGAGTGTTAGCTGTTATAGGTACCATTCTCGTTAATGGTTTACCTGGTGGAGTTTTGCTTGTTGTGAGTGCTATGCACGTCATGTCTTTCGATGCATGCGTTAATGGTTGAATTTTGGTATATAGTAGAAGGTGGATTTTCCTTTATTGGATTACCTTTTTGGGTCTGAGATACCCGTGAGATGCATGTTTGTTCCCTTATTTCAAGGACTCGTGTATGATTGCAGACTTCTTTGTCATGTCTAGGTGCATGAGGAAGTCATTATGTGTATGGTTTGGATGAATAGATATCATGTGGTGTTAGCTTTTAATAGTAAGACTATTATAGTCTTTACTGAGTTGAGTTAAATAGAGGTCTTCTGAGGTTAAGACCTTTGAAGAGACGGGTTTGTCATCAGGACTGTACGAGCAGCGAGCTGATAACATAGGGATGTGACGCCTTCTAGTGTTATACCATGAAGGAGCGAGATAGTCCAACATTGGAAGGTATTCCAATTGTTCATGAGTTTATAGACGTGTTACTGAACCGTCTAGTTGCCACCTCAGCGGAGTGTGGACATTGTTATCGAGTTGAAGTATGATACAAGATTGAATGGGAAAGCCACATTATATGGTGCTTGTTGAGATATTGTACTGATAACTTGAAAAGTTGACCGAAACGGGCTTCTTTTACCCTAGTACGTTCCATGTTCCGTATTGATGACCTGATGAGTTAAGCTTCAAGTGTTTTCAAGATTCCTTTGTGCTCAAGATATCCCTAGTCATGGATGAGAGAGCAACATGTGTATGAGATAACATCCGATACCCGCTATGGACACTACGAGTTTGTAGTGATGTCATTTGGGTTGACAAATGTTTTAGTAGTTTTTATGGAGTTGATGAATAGTATATTCATCGACTTCCTTGTTTAGTTGGTGGTGGACTTCATGGATGACATGTCGGTATACTCTCATAGCAGAGAATAGTATACCGATCGTCTGAGGACCGTTCTGCAAATTTCGAGAGATAGAGGGTTGTATGCTACGCTCTCTAAGTGTAAGTTGAGATGCCAGTGGTAGCCTTTTAAGGCCATGTTGTCTCCGCCAGTGGGATCATGGTTGACTTGGCGAGAATTAAGTATGTTGTAACATGGGAGATATTGATGAACATTAAGGAATACGTAGCTTTCTCGGCTCAACCGATTGCTACCAATGCTTTGACGAAGGATTTTATATGATTACGTATTCATTTGCGAGTCTTTTGAGAAGACCACCATAACTACGTGATGAAAGCAGTGTGTCTATGTTCTGAAGAGTTGAGGAGGCATTTGACCTCTGCTTCCATTCTTTTGTAGTTAGAAGATTTTTGGGATCCCGTGATTTACGGTGATACATCCCAGCTAAGTCTGAGATGTGTATTACTACAGAGGAGTAGGGTTATTGATATGTGTATTTATAGCTGAGAACGTATGATGAGAACTACCCGATTCATGATTTAGAGTTAGTAGTAGTAGTTCAAGCCTTTAAGTTTTGAAGACCGTACCGGTGTGATCTTCATGTCAGATTTCTATAGATCATAGAAATCTGAAGTATATTTTATGCAACAAGGGTTGAATAACCCCTAGTGTTAAGAGCTTAAGTTGATCAAGACTTTGACCTGGAGGTTCCATATCATTCCGAGAAGTTGAACGTTGTCACCGACAACTGGAACGGAAAGACGCTCCAAGAGAAGATGATTGTGAGACAGATAGTTCAGCTTCAGCTTCAGAGAAATCTAGCTTGGCTAGAGTTGGACAATCAGTTCCTTCATAAGGATACCCAATTATACCTCAGAGGTTCTACCTGGTCTGTTGGATGAGGTCCAACAGAAGCAGGAGACCTACCCAGCCTTGACAAGGTTTAGAGAAAGGATGTCTCGTACTGAGGCACCATAGTTCTCCATGGGAGTAGATGGACTGATGAAGAGTCATGACCACTTTTGTGTACCTGCTGATGCAGATGGAGATAGAGAATGTTACGTATACCCATTGTACGCCTTATTCAGTACATTCAGGTACGAGTAAGATGGACCACGAGATGAGACAATTATATTGTATGAAGCCGATATAACCAAATTTGTGATACAGTGTGTGACCTGTTAGCAGGTCCAAATAGAGTATTTCCGATCTAGAGATAAGCCCCACCCACTACCAGTGCAGTAGTAGAATTTAGGAGGACATCTCTATGGACTTTTTTATGGGATTGTGACCTAGTAGAAGATTTATGTTATCTGGATTGTTGGTAACAAATTAATGAAACTGGCACGTTTCATTTCTATCAGAAGGACGTGGCTAGTGAATGAATTGGCTGAGGAGTACACTAGACAGATAGTGAGACTCCATGGTATACCGAGAACGATAATTTCTGATCGAGATGGATGTTTTTACTTTGAGATTTTAGGTAGTAGATTTAGACTGCTTTGGGGACGAGTTTGTACCTCATGACTACACTTCACCCCCTAACAGATGGTCAGTTAGAGAGGATCATCTAGATCTTACAAATCTATTATAAGTTGTAAGTTGAATGGGAAACATGGATGGTTATATTACCTTCCATTAATGAGTTTATTATATAACAATGAAGGACGTGCATCTTTCTGGGATGGCCCTATGAGGCAATATATATAGACATAGATATCGTATATCCTTATGCTAGAAGTGATCTAGCAGTAATAGTGGAATAACACCTGACCAGATTCAGGATTTTATAGTTCAAGTAACGTTGATTGAAAGAAGAATGCTGGTTTTACATAGTCGCCATATATTATATGTAGACAAGAGGCGTTAACCTCTAAAGTTCAAGCGAGAGTTCATGTCCGGAAGTAAGTATCTCAGCTGCGAGACGTTAGACATGTTAATATGGAAAGGGAACTGAGTTTCCAATATGATGGTTTATTCGAGATCGACTAGTACTGAGAAGGTAGCATGATGTTTAGCTTTGCCTATGAGATTAGAGGATATCCACCCAATGTTTTATATGTCTCAACTGAGGAAGTATATACCAGACTCGAAACACCTTGTGAGTTACGATGATTTGATGGTTGAGTCCAACCACACTTTTGTTGAGCATTCGATTACATTCTTGGAATGAGATATGAAACGCTTGCATTCGAAAGACATTCCCATATTGAGGATATGATGGTAAAGATGAAGACCTGAAGAGGCTATGTGAGAGACTGATGATAGTGTCCTGAGGAACTATCTAGAGTATATGTTGGGACAGATCCATTTGTGGGAGCACGAGTAGATCTTAGTGCTATCTTGATGAATGTTGTGCTTATGTGCTTATATGCCTTGATGTGTTATTTCATGCTAGTTGTGATGTGATTTACGATCTTAGTAGATCTTGATGTGCTAGCGTGATGTATGCTATAGCTGGAGATGATTACTTTCTCCACGTTATGATTATATTTATAGCTGGAGATGGTTCTTTCCTCCATGCTATTTGAGTGGGATTAGGATTCAGCTGGAGATGGTTCTTTCCTCCATGCTACCTTGATGGACATAGCTCAGTGGAGATGTGATTCCTCCATGCGATATATATGTTTATGGGTTGGCTAGAGACGTATTTCCTCTATGCATGTGATGTGTTTTGGCTAGAGATGTGCTTTCTCTATGCCTTGTGATGTGGTATGGCGAGAGACGTGATTCCTCTACGCCTGTGGGTAGCGTTATAGGCCTGTTTCCTGGAGTGATGATTCCTCCATGTTTATACTTGAGGTTATAGATTGTTATAGGTTGTGATCTTTTGAACGGAGATGTGATACCTCCGATAGAAAGAATGAGAGTTATACCTCGGCGTATGGGTCCGAGAGGATTTGGGAATTGTTCAAGTTTCGGGACAAAACTTTTTTTTAAGGGGTATGTGATGTAATAGCTAGGATTTCCGAATTCTAATTAATGTTGATTAACTTAATCGTTGATAGTAATTGACATATAACTCGCGAAGATTTCGCAAGTGATGAGTAAGAGTCTCACCGTTATGTTCCTGGCGTAATTTTGGACGTTTGTGAAAATTTTTACTTTTTCCCCGGGTAATTATTTTTACCCTCTGGTGTTATTTGGAGCATTTGGGAGCTCCAATTAATAAAAATGCAGTTGAGAGAAATGATCAGGACATTGGATATGTCCTAGATATGAAATAACATGGAGAGGCAAAACGGCCAAAAGAGTCGCTATTCCGATCCTTAGCGGTTAAGAAATGTGGCTTAGGAATGTCCATAACTATTATGGATTAACTATCCCGATAATATTCCGTAATTTCTATTCTAATTTGATAAAATTTGAAGACCGAAAATTATAACCGCGTTTTAATTAAATGTTTTGGATAAACATTAATTATATATATATATATATATATATATATATATATATATATAATGTACATGTGTACAATCACAGGAGGCGGCTAGTGGATGTATATCAAATACATATATATGCTAACTTATACATATGATTACATATCCATCTTCTTCAATTGCAAAGCTTCAAGCGAAGCAACCGACTGAAAACCAAACGAAATATACGACCCACCTTTAATCCTTCACTAACCTTTCATTTTCGATCCATTTTCAAATCCGCTTGTACCAACGAGTCCCTTATCTTATTCTCTTCATCCTGTTACAAATCTATTTTCCGTTTGTTAGATTTTTGGTAAAGCTTCCGTTTACCGCTATCGGAACGCCGACGGACTACCGCAAGTCATCAAACGTAAGGTTTTATACCGCGCTCTTACTCTCCGTATCGCTAGGAGTCTGGATCTTCTTCCGGTTCGTATATCGGGTTAGTAACGAATAAGTTATGAATTTATTCGTTTTCCGTATTGCGGGTTAGTATAAATTGACCTTGAGTTGGTTAAAATGAATAATTGGAATTTCCATTATGCTCATTATATTATTCTGGTGATTATGGATAGTTTGTTTGTTGAAATCTGATGACAGGGGGTTTAGAAATTGCCTGCGGGCAAAACGTTATTCTGGCGAAATCTAATTAATTAATTAAAGGTTAATTAATTAAATTAGGATTAAAATTGAGATTGAGGAATGTTATTAGATACTACCTTGAGATTTGAGAAATTGTGAGTTATGCTGAGATATTGAGGTTTAGTTGGTTGTGAGGCTTACAGATTAAGTATGATCCTTATGGATCCCTTTGGGTCTAGGTAAGACCCCTTTGATGAATAGAGGTTGATATATCTCTTTATGCCTTTTTATAGGCCGTGTTGTCCCTCCAGTGTAGAGGTGATCGTGGTTGTTTTTGTACGAGGTTGAGGTAAGTCCGTAGGACTTACTTAGCTACCATCCCTATATTGGGTGTTTGCATGAGTGGTGTGTGCTTTATATGTTTGTATAATAGCATGAGTTGTCGTTTTTATCGACCTATGTTCTATTGACTACCCCACTGCGTGGTTATGATAACCTTTCCCTTTCATCCCGCCGTGGAGTCTGGGAGGTTCTTTGATGTCAGGCCAGACTGGTTTACAGGAAGGGCGCAATCCACTCCCATAGGGTACACGGATTGTGTGACCGATACTCGTACAGCTGGACATTGTACTCAGAGGCGGGGATGTATCGGTCCTCGTGTCACATACTTTCATCTATCTATATATATATACGGTTTTTGAGTGAATGATCATTATACAAAGATAATAAATGGGTAAATGTGTGATAGCATGCTGATGTGTTTATCTTTCATGATTGTGCTTGTGCTTATGCATTACCTCATATATGTATGGTTAGCTAACGGTTTCATACAGTGTTATAGATGTTTACAGGTTAGGCGCTACTGGGTGATCTGGCAGGGTGACAGGCCGAGGACTCTCGTACATTAGGTGGTTGGTTTGGGGTTGTTGTGTTTCCCCTCCTGCGTGAGGATGATCTTTTGTACCTCCTATGTGAGGATGTCGTTTTATATACTCGGCTTTGTTGTTTTTTTTTTTTCTTTGGGTCGTACAGTTTATACTGTTTTATGTATTTGTTTTATATCTGTCAGTGCCATGTTGTAAGGTCCAGTGAACTTGTTGTCAGGCTAGGGTCAGGATCCATTATGAGATCCTAGCCCAATGTGACATCCCGAGTCCGGCGGATTCGGGGTGTTACATCTGCTAACCGACTCACTGGCTACGTTTTCTTGATCGGAAAGAAACGTGCGGTCTTCGTTAGTTGGTCCACTATCACCCACATAGCATCAAAGCCTCGACTCGGTCTCAAACCGGTAACAAAATCCATAGAGATGTCTTCCTACTTCCACTGAGGCACGGGAAGTGGATGTAGCTCGTCAATCCTAAGAAGCTGCGTACCTCCTTGACGTTCTTAGGAGGCGGACAAGATGCTACTAACTCGATCTTCGCCGGATCTACCTTGATCTCTTCCGCTGAAACGATGTGACCAAGGAATACCTCAGACATCCAAAACTCGCACTTAGAGAGCTTGGTGTAAAGCTCTATGTCCTGTAAGACTTGAAGAATGATCCTCAAGTGCCCTGCGTGCTTCACTCTGTTGCGAGAGTAAACCAGAATGTCATCTATGAAGACAACTACAAACTGGTCTAGAAAGTCAATGAAGATGTTGTTCATCAACTCCATGAAGGCTGCTCGCGCATTCGTAAGGCCAAATGGCATCACTACAAACTCGTAGTGTCCATATCTGGTCCGAAATGCCGTCTTGGCTATGTCCTGCTCTCTCACCCTCAGGTGGTGATATCCTGATCTTAGATCGATCCTTGAAAACAATGACGCCTCATGCAACTGATCCAAAAGGTCATCGATACAGGGCAATGGGTACTTATTCTTGATCGTCACCTTGTTAAGCTCTCGGTAGTCGATACACAACCTCATTGACCCGTCTTTCTTCCCAACGAAGAGAACGGGTGTGCCCCAAGGAGATACACTAGGGCAGATAAAGCCCTTCTCTGCTAACCCATCGAGCTGCTTCTTCAACTCAAGCATCTCGATAGGCGCCATACGGTAAGGATCCTTAGAGATCGGTCTCGTACCAGGCTCTAGCTCAATGCCAAAGTCTACACTCCTCTGTGGAGGTAAAATTGATGGCTTTCCAAAAATGTCTAAAAACTCGGAAGATACTAGAATCTCCTCCAAAGCTGGAATCATGTTATCCTTTATGGCATAGCACCAGAAAGCCTCGCAACCCTGTCCGATAAGTCTTGCAGCTCGGAATGCGCTGATGACTGTACCGGTCTTCCCTAGATCGCATCCTTTGAAGATCACAACATGGCATGCATCTGTAGTTACCGTCACTATCCTCTTGCCGATGTCCAAAACTACTCAATGTCGGTCCAATCCATGCCAAGGATAACTTCTTCATGTACTAAGTACATGACGAAGAAGTTAGTTGACCAATCGCGACCTCCTAGTCTAATAGGGCAATTGCGAACCTCTTGTGTACCTCTAATATTACCCCCATCGGGTAGTCCTATAAAGAGGGGTCTGCCTTCTGCGGTAACAAAGACCAATCTATCTACACATGCATCAGATATGAAAGAGTGCGTAGCACCGGTATCGAAAAGAACTTTGATAAGAAAACCATTAATATGAATGGTACATGTGGTCCTTGGCGTTGTCGTCTCTACAACACTTCTTAACTCGTAAACTCTGGCTGATGCATCTCTGGAGTCTGTAGAACCACCAACTCGTCCTCTACATCTCCCTTGTCCCGGAGTAGAATCCTGAGGAGCGGTAGAACTAGAAACTCTCTATTGCTGCTGTTGATAATGAGATCTCTGCCTACCTCCCGCAACTGTAGCAGGTGAAGAATCCTGTTGAGATAACACCTTGACCTGACGGCAAAATGAAACTCTATGTCTGGGCTTGCCACAAGAAAAGCAAGTCACTACAGGCTTCTTGCAATCAGCTCTCATGTGTCCAAAACCTCCGCATGTAAAGCATTTCCGTCCTCTATCGGAACTCTGTTCAGATTACTGAAAACCAGAACATCCCAGCCTCTGACTACGCCCAAAACCTGCTGCTCCTGCTCCAGCACTAGCTGGTCTAGTCTTTTGTCTCTTCTCAGGACATCCTGTCCGAGAAGCTCTTCTCTGACCCGATCGGTCTCTCTCATAAGCAAAAGCTCTATCTTGGTAGTCCGTCAAAGAATTACAACAGAAACCAGAAAGATAAGAGTGGGTAGACTCCCTCAACCTCTGAGAGATAAGGTAAACATGCAGATCCTCAAGTGGTGCAGACGGACCCAACAAAGATAGCTCATCCTGAAACTTGCTGATGATCTCAACAATAGGCAAATCCTCGAATCCAGCCTCAAGGAAATCTTGAAGACGGTCCCTCCTCATAGCTGCAGGGTAGTAGCGATCTTTGATCACCGTCTTCATCTACTCATAACTGGTGACCTTACTGCGAGCTGTCCTCCACCAAGAATGAGCCTAGTCCTTCAACAACGTCTGTGCTATGTTGACTCGACGTCCCTCTAGGCAACCGATAACCTCCATAGTAGAATCCAACTATCCTAGCCACTGCTCCACTTCCAACCCAGTCTTTCCCATGAACATAGGAACCTTCAGCTGGTCGAAAGCCTTTAACCAACTTGCAGGCTTCGGCTCTCTTGCCTCAACCGGCGCTCTAATGGCCTCAACAACTCTAGTAGGTGGGACAATAACCTGTGTAGCTCTCTGTGAACCTCAGCTGATCTCGCATGAACTGGCGGTGCTGGTGTAGGTCCTCCAGTCGTGTTAGCCTCCTCCACTCTCTGCACATAGTCGCGATATGAAGAAACTCTGATGGACACTCGAGCGGACTCTATCGATGGCGCTCTTTGTGCTCCAGATCTAGCAGCGGTCTTGTTCCCAGCCTCAAGAACAACACTCTCAGCAACTTCCTCAGCAAACGCCTTAACGATAGGCGGATCAACAACTGGGGCCTGGCCCCGACCTCTAGCTAGTGGAGATCTCCCTACACGTCCTCGTCCACGGACGGCAGATGAAAGTGGTGGTCGACCCCTTCCTCGCCCCATAGCAGATCTAGCTCTAGTACGTGTCATCTACTATAAGGATAGATATATAAGAATCTATATATAGATATAAGGTCACGCTACAGCTAAAGCATAAATCTAGAAAAAGCATATAAAGGCCAACACATAAGAACTACACTATTGAGATCCGTGGAGGTACTGGTGGTCGGCCGTACATCCATCCCAGATCGACAAGTTTAAAAACAAAACCCATATTTTTAAAACTCTAGATCCCTTGCGGGTTCTATTTATTTATCCACCCGACCATTAGAAGATTTTGAGTGCCATTGTTGCTAACCTAGAGCTCTGATACCATCTTGAAACACCCCAAGTTTTGGGAACTCGAAGCGTTACGGGCTAGGACCTCACAATCGGTCCCGACACTAAGAGTAGTAACGGAAAACGGATCTTACCACAAGGCACAAACAAATGAAAACAAAAACTCAATGTAAAACCAAAGGTTTAAACAAAAGAAAGCGTAAAAGACTCGCAACTGAGTTCAAAATAACCGAAAAGCAACAACATAAACATAAACCCTATCCCGTCCTATAATGTACAGGAACCCCGGCTCCACACCATCTGGATCACTCAGCAGCATCCTAAACATGTGGAACATCTACAACATCCGTATAAACCATTAGCTAACATTCTACATATTAAAAAGACATTAAAGACACAAACACACATAAGGAAAAGTAAACACATAGCATGCTTACAAAACAGCCGATTATTATCTTTCATTAGGTTATCCAATTACTAATTCAACTTATGGTTGTTACACGAGCATCGCTACGATCTCGCCTCCGTCCCCTTTCACCAACAGGAATAGACCGTATGCATCCTTCTGTCACTTGCTGGACAGGTCGCGAGAGCACCTCCAGTTTCCCCATTTTGAAATGGACAGGCCGTAACCGCCCGGTTATAATACACTTGGGCCAATTAAGGTATAACAAAGGTCAATCCTATTCCGGTTATCAGTTATAACAATATAAACAACACAAGCAAGCCAATACAACTCAGAGTACAACTCAGGAATAACTCAGTTTCCCTCATCAAAGGAGCCAGGAAAGCTTGTTCACAAAGCATCATGAATCAGGAACGAAACGGTTGCTAGAAGTCTATAAATTCTAGTCTCAATGATCTCTAAGAGATCTCCACAAGCTAAAGACTCAACCTTAGTCTTACAACATACACAGGGAACAAGGAACATCAATAAGAATCAAGGAAAGGAACAAGGAAAGCAAGGAAGGAAGCAAATCACAAGAATGGGAGTAACTACAGAAGAAACCGCGGGGGCGGCTGGACTAAGGCGCAGGGGCGGCACGTGACAGAGGCGTAGGGTTGACTCTATGCAGGCGCGGGGGCGGATCTTCGACAAAACCTACTGTCGGCTTCTCGATGACAGTAGAACGACGACAAGGCGAAAGCTTGCTCTTTCACTACTCTTCACACTTCACAACTCAACCAAGGGAGAAAAGGATCATCAAGAAACGCTCCACAAGAATCAAGGATCAAACTTGATTCTTGGAGAAGAAGAAAAGAGGAAAACGAACAGAGAAACGAAATAGAAGGGAAGCAAGGTGCAGTAGCAGATGAACGTGATGAAGAACAAGGGAGGAAGAACTTACACGTTCATCAAGAACTCAAGAAGCAAGGTTGCAACGCTCTAGGGTTGAAGAAGACGTAAGCAAGAAACGGGAAAAAGAAGAAAAGACGGGAATATATAGGAGAGGAAGAAAAGATAAAAGGAAGGAAGTCTAGGGTTAGGAAAAATATAAGAAAGCCGACCCATAGATAGAAGATCGGATATTCTATCTATGGAAGGAAGATAAAACAAACGAAAACAGATCGGACGTGAGATGCAGCAAATCCGCATAGGCGGATTGCCTCAGCCACATGGGTGGCCGGCCGCAGGGGCGGCCCCTTGTCACCACGGGGGCGGTGACAAACATCAAGGCTGCTGGGGCGTCCTGCTTCACCATTGGGGTGGTGAAGGTCAAAACAGGGATCTTACAGGTATGGAGGGCGTAGCCTGGTCCATCTGGAAATGATATCGAGTACAAGAGTAGAGTAACTACAATTTTGCAAGAGGTGGTCTTTATCCTTATGTTATATAGTCTCCATTCATCAAATTGTGTATATTCATTGATCAATGAATTAATCTATGCACTCTTGATGTGCCTAGTTTAATAAAAGGGAAATAACCTAAAACGACAACATCTTAGCCATTTAAATATATGGGAAATAATATGAAAAGGCAACATCACACGAAGCTAAACAATTGACAACTTCACCTTGGTTATATATTTGCATATATCATGATGGTAGACTTAACACAAATGAAGCGGTTTTTATACTAACGAACATCGATTATATTTCTAGATTGCATGGTTTGGTTTTGCGTTTGTTCAAATGTGTGCAGGCATTGGAAAATATTTCAAAGGATGAAAAGAGGCCTTGAAAACCGATACAAGGGACAAGCGCAAAGATTGAAAACCATTTCGAGGGATCAAAGCCGAAGCCGCGAAACTAGATACAAGGGACATACCGGCTGAAAGGAATTCAAAATTCAAGATGCAATCTCAACAACAAAATTTACCAAGGATCAAGAGAAGATTTTCCAAGAAGATATCAAGAAGATTGGGCCAACAAGAAGATTCGGCCCAACAATAAGATCTTAAACCGACGCAAGATCTCTTCCAAAGGATCTCACAAAGATCTCGAAGATCTAGGAGCTCGAAACAAGAACCTGAACGACAAGATCTTCAACAGTTCTTTTCAAGAGAAGATCTTGGAGAAGAAGAATCAACATGCATCAAGGAGATGAAGAAGATAAGAAGAATCTAAAATGGCTATCTCATCTCAACATACACCGTTTTCTATGAAGCAAAAAGAACGTCAACAACGGTGATCTTCGCAATGGCTAGAAGACTTCTCCATCGAAGACTATAAATGGAGATGACGATTGAAGAGAAGAAAAACAAGCTTACACGGAAACATCTAAAGTCTTCAAGCGATCAAAGCATCTTCATTTTGTTCCTAATAGTTTTTCTTCCTCTTAGTTTACAAAAGCTTACTTTTCTGAAGAGAGAAAAACACGATAGCCTCATTGGTATATCTAGAGAGTGTTATAATTGAGTGTGTGTTACTCTGCGAAGTAACTAGACTATTATAGCTAGGTTAAGAGTTGGAACTAGATCTTAGCATTGGGTACTGTGAGAGAAGAAGGAGATTTTTTCTAGGTTGTATATAGGACTCTTTGAAGGTGATAATAGATAGTTAGATCCTACGGGTAAAGAAACCTTAGGACGGATACGTAGGCTATTAGAGCTAAACTTCGTGAACATATCACCGTGTCGATCTTTTCATTTCCTCACTTTATCTTGCTTAATGATAGGTGATGGAATCATTATTATTTAGGGTAGTTTTTAGAGTCTTTTCATTGCATTTGTATCGGTTTATGCTACTAACTCCTTGGTCCAGAAGAAGAAGACTAAAAGAAGTTAAGGAAGGAGTTATAAGCACTTAGGAGTGAAGATCGATCACGAAGCAAAGCTTTTATTGCCTCACCGCCCCAACGGGTCCTTGCAGCCGCCCCAGCGGGTGACGCTTTCCACTAGAGCGCTCCCTGCGTCTTTGCCAGTGCCTGCCATGAAGTCTGTCACCGCCCCTGCGCCACTCCTTGGCGCCCCTGCGGTATCTTCCATTGAAGAAACGAAGACCAGCTCCCCTGCGCCTTCCACTGCGGCGCTGCTTGCGCCTCAACATGGGAGCTGGAAGACGAAGAGGTTGTGTCACCGCCCCTGCGACGACATAGGGACGCCCCGGCGGCTTGGCATCAGAAACGCCAGGAAGACGAAGGGTCAGACGTTGAAGAGCATTGAAGATCCGCCCCGGCGGAATTACTTAGCCGCCCCTGTGGCCTTGAAGAAGATCAACCGATTCTGCCTAAACCGCCCCTGCGGTTCCTGAAGGCCGCCTCTGCGGTTTAACGCCAGAAGCTTTACTCCGGCTGTTTACACCACCTTTATGCCATTAAAGGTGGTTGTTTAAGGTTGGTCATTTACTCCTAATTAAGTGTCTTATGTAGTATAAATAGTCCTTGGCTGATTGCTAGAATCATCCATGCTTTTCCTCACAAAAATCCATTTTAGAATTGAGTTTTCCATTGTAATGAGTTGCTAACTCCCTTGTTGCATTGGGTTGGTTTGAAGTTGTGTTGTTACTTTGGTTGTAAGTTCTTTTTAATATAAGTTTTTATTCAGTAATGCTTTGTGTTTCCTTGATCTCCATTGTCTTATTGCATGTTTACTATTGATTGAGATTGATCACCTTAGGTTCTAAAGTGCATGCAAACAACTAGGATTAATAGGTTCCGGGTTCGGGTCTTTAATCTAGTAGCAACTTTAAGTAATAACGGGTTGTAATTACTTAAAGAAAAGGAACACAAATATAAAGATAAGTTTAACTATTTTAGTCTTATCTTTATATCCTTAAGTCTTTGTTTGAAAGCTAACTTGTTATTTGTTCTTGTAGGTTTACGGAACACTAACCTGTTAAGTTGTGTTGATGCCGGTTGGCTCAACACATATATACGATCGATACAGGAGATTACTTAAAAACTTGTAAAAGGAACACACCAAAGTAGCAATTGCATGCTTAGAATCAACCTAGTGTAGATTCACCCATCATTGTCTTACTTGTCGCGTAAATCGTTTTCTTAAGTTTTTGTGTGCATCAATTCAATCAAAACCTCCCTTTTTATTACTTGTTACTATAATCAATAATTGCATCTAAAACACCTTAACTCTCTTGGGTTCGACCCTTACTTATCCACTATACTTGTTCTTAGTGCTAAGTCGGGATTTACTTTTGATTGGTTATAGACGACCATAGAAATACCTTCAGTCAAATTTTAGCGCCGTTGCCGAGGAGTTTTAGTGTTTTATTGTTATTATTGATTATTGGTTTGAACAATTTTTATGGTTCAAACCCGTGCTACTAACCCAAATCTTGCTACTTTTGATCCAGAAATTGAGAGGATGCACATCCGGCAACGAAGACAACAACAACTTCAACAAGAGATGGCCGACCGTACTCTTCATCAACTTACACAACCCACGTTGGCTCAAAACCCTCTCGCGGTCACTATACCGGCATTAGGGGAAGGAGTCAACTTTGAGCTCAAGCCAGGCCTCATTCACTTGCTTCCATCCTTCCATGGGCTAAGTGGTGAAGACCCCATCAAGCACCTTGGGAAGTTCCATACCGTGTGATGAGCATGAAGCCAGCCAACATTACCGAAGAACAAATCAAGATGAGGGCATTCGGTTTCACACTCAAAGATTCTGCGGATGATTGGTATTACCACCTTCCATCCGGGAGTATCGACACTTGGGAGAACCTTCACAAGGCGTTTTGGAGAAATACTTTCCAGCCAAGAAGGCCAATAGCTTGAAGAAAGCCATAAGCAACATCGAGCAAGAGGCAAATGAAACTCTCTACGAGTACTTCGAGAGGTTTGCACGCCTCCGATTCAGTTGTCCTTTTCACGGATATTCAACGCAAGATCTAGTCTTGTACTTGTACAATGGCTTGCTAGACAATGAAAGGAGGATCGTTGATGCAGCTTGCGGAGGTAATATTCTTAACTCTACTCCTGACCTTGCTTTGGAAAAGATACAGGAACTAGCGGAAGGTACTCGGAACTTTGGAAGGACTCCGGCAAAGAAAGGAGTTCATGCAGTGAGTTCCAGAAAGAGCGAGATTTCCACCGAGCTCGCGGAAGTGAAGGAAATGGTGAAAAGGATAAATCTTATGCGAACCCCACAACAGCTCAAAGCTTGTGGAGTATGTGCTGACTCAGACCATCCAACCGACATGTGTCCACAAGTCCAGGATGATGATGCTGTGGTGAACGCAATGGGCTATGGACAACCACAGCAGCAAAGACCTAGGAACGATCCCTATGCACAGAATTTCATGCCAAACTGGCATAAACAACAAAACTTTCGTTGGAGGGATCAACAAAACCAACAACACCAGCCCCGTCAAGGTAAGTACCAATCAACTGATGATATGCTGCAGGTTTTGACTAAACACTTTACCACTCATGTCCAAACAACAGAATCTAGCATCAAGAACGTTGAAAAGCAGGTTGGTCAAATGGCGGAAACCATTTCAAGAACCGAATCAAGACTTGCCGGAGGATTGCCTTCCCAAACGTTTATAAACTCCAAGGAAAAAGTTAGTGCCCTAACATTAAGGAGTGGGAAGCAAATCCAACAAAAACCAGCAAAAGAATTACCAAGCAGACCTTCTGTCGATTTTACCGCACCCTCAGCTGCAACTGCGCCCAACACAGAGCAAACAACGCCCCTGCGGCTGGATGTCCCCGCCCCTGCGGTGACAACCCCTGAGCCGCCCCTGCGCTTACAAGCTGACGCCCTTGCGGAAAACATAACAGAAGGTTCTGCTGAAAAGGATACCTACGTCCGGCCAAACTTTCCGCCACTGTACTTTGAGAAACCACCAGCTCCTTTCCCTGAGGCTCTGAAGGAGAGGAGAATCATGGAGGACAAGGACCTCTTTGAGACTTTCTCCAAATGCAAGGTAAACATTCCCGTCCTTAAGTTGGTTAAAAGTATTCTTAAGTATGCTCGTTTTTTTAAGGAACTCTGCACTATCAAGAGGAATCAGAAGCTGAAGGGGAAACAAAAGGTGCAAGTAAGTGAGCATGTGTTGGCAGTTTTTGAACGGAGAATGCCCAAGAAATGCAGCGATCCGGGCATGGTAAGCATTCCTTGTGTTATAGGGCAAACCCGCTTTGACAAAGCAATGCTTGATCTCGGTGCTTATATCAATGTTTTACCATATTCGATTTACAAATCGCTTGGCCTTGGGCCATTAATGGAAACTAGGATTGTGGTACAACTTGTTGATAGATCTACCCAAAAGGGATAATTAAAGATGTATTAGTAATGATAGACAACCTAATATTTTCTACTGATTTTTTTGTAATGGATATGGAAAATGATTCACAAGTTGCACCCATTCTACTAGGTAGGCCATTTCTGAAAACTGCTAGGACTAAAATTGATTATGTTAGTGGCAAACTAACCATGCAGTTTGATGGAGAATTAGTGGAATTTGACATCTATGATGCAATGAGATTTCCTAGTGATGGTCATTCTTTATGTGCTATTGACATTGTTGAACATTTTGTGCAAGATGTTTTTGATAACTCTGACGTTGATGAATTGAAAAATGTGATTGAGCATGACATTGATAGTTTCAAATCAGATTATGTATTAACATCCATCATGAAAGAGGTCCTTTCCCAATTAGATGGATATAAATGGCTACATATCACCAATTTGGCCATTGGGCCCACTTTACTAACCCCAACCGAAAAGCTTGTTCCGTCCATATTGTAGGCACCTGAAATAGAATTGAAGGACCTTCCGTCACACCTCAAGTACGTTTTCCTTGGAGAACACAATACCTTGTCGGTGATCATCTCCAACAAGTTGACTACCGTCAAGAAGACAAGTTGGTGAAGGTACTAAAAGAGCACAAGACGGCCCTTGGATGGACCATTGCGGACATCAAAGGGATAAGCCCTTCAACTTGCATGCATAGGATTCTACTTGAGGACGAAGCCAAACCCTCTAGGCAACCTCAAAGGAGGTTGAACCCGCCAATGATGGATGTGGTCAAAAAGGAAGTGTTGAAGCTCCTCCAAGCTGATATGATCTTTCCTATCTCGGATAGCACTTGGGTTAGCCCAACCCAAGTAGTTCCAAAGAAGGGACGCATCACCATGGTGGAAAATCAACATGGAGAGATGGTTCCAAGCAAAACACAAACCGGATGGAGAGTTTGCATTGACTACCGCAAGCTCAATAAGGTAACACGAAAAGACCATTTCCCATTATCTTTTATTGATCAAATGCTGGAACGTCTTGCAGGTCATCAGTACTATTGTTTCCTGGATGGATATTCGGGCTATTTCCAAATAACCATCGCACCAGAAGATCAAGAGAAGACGATGTTCACTTGCCCATTTGGCATTTTTGCTTACCGCAGAATGCCATTTGGACTTTGCAACGCACCCGGCACTTTCCAACGGTGCATGATAAGTATTTTCTCCGAATACATAGAAAATTTCATTGAAGTCTTCATGGATGATTTTACCGTCCATGGAGGTAGTTTTGACGCATGTTTAGGACATTTGAAACTTGTTCCTGAAAAATGTGTTGAAACCTATTTGGTTCTTAATTCGTAAAAATGTCATTTCATAGTCGAACAAGGAATTGTGCTAGGACATGTGATATCCTCAAAAGGGATAAAGGTAGATAGGGCAAAGGTTGATGTAATCCAAAATTTATCTTTTCCTACTAATGTTCGGGAAATCCGATCTTTTCTTGGTCATGCAGATTTCTACCGACGTTTCATCAAAGATTTTTCAAAGATCTCGGCACCCCTGTGTGAATTGCTCAAGAAAGACGTCACCTTCATAGCAGATAAGGATTGCAAGAAAGCTTTAGACACTTTGAAGGCATGTCTTACCACCACACCAATCATCCGTTCCCCGGATTGGGAGAAACCGTTTGAAATCATGTGCGACGCCAGTGACTACGCCGTTGGAGCTGTCTTAGGACAAAAAGACAGAAGGCCCCCCATGTAATCCATTATGCGTCTATGACACTCAATGGAGCGCAAAGGAATTACTCTACCACCGAGAAGGAGATGTTGGCGGTGGTTTTTGCCCTTGAGATATTTCGGCATGACCCACTTGGGGTAAAGGTAATTATCTTCACTAAGCATGCAGCTCTTAGGTACCTCATGGCGAAGAAGGAGGCAAAGCCACGATTGATTCAATGGGTGCTCCTTCTAAGTGAGTTTAACCTACAGATAATGGACAAGAAGGGGCTGAGAACCTGGTGGCCGATCATTTAAGCAGACTAGTGCAAGAAGAGGAAGATCCAGGAGAAGGAAGAGAGATAGCCGAAAGTTTTCCAGACGTTACATTTTACACAACTCTCTGTTGTGTAACCGCCCCCGCGCCTCACATCATCCGCCGCTGCGGCCAGCCGCCCCTACGGCTCAGTCTAGGCGCCCCTGCGGAATTGTCGATAGAGGTTTGTCTTAAGCTTCAATCTTTTAAGCCTTGGTTTACTGACATTGTGAACTTCATTGTCCGAAAGGAGTATCTTCCAGACTTCACCAAGGCACAACGAGAGAAGGTAAAGGCTGAAGCTAGACACTACGTTTGGGACGATCCTTACCTTTGGAAGCATTGTAGTGACCAAGTGATCCGAAGGTGCATTCTGGACAATGAGGTACAATCGGTCCTAACTTTCTGTCATTCTAAAGCATGTGGAGGGCATTTTGGGGCCAACAAAACAGCAAGAAAAGTTTTGGATGCTGGTTTCTTTTGGCCACACATTTTTCGAGACGCTTTTGCGTTTTGCAAAGTGTGTGATAGATGCCAAAGAGTAGGAATCTTTCAAGGAGACATGAAATGCCCCAATCCTCTCTTATATTTTGTGAAATATTTGATGTTTGGGGAATTGATTTCATGGGGCCATTTCCTACTTCATTCGGGAACACATATATTTTGCTTGTGGTGGACTATGTTTCCAAGTGGGTGGAAGCAAAGGCCACCAAAACTGATGATTCAAAAGTGGTTGCAGCATTTCTTAAGGAAAATATCTTTGCTAGATTTGGAATTCCGAAAGCCTTAATCAGTGATAGGGGTACCCATTTCTGCAACAAGACAATCATAGCTCTCCTTAAGAAGTATCACGTTCACCAAAGAGTATCAAAAGCTTATCATCCTGAAACAAATGGTCAAGCTGAGGTATCAAACCGGGAAATAAAGACCATCCTTGAAAAGACGGTTTCTCCCGGAAGGAAGGATTGGAGTGCAAGGCTAAACGATGCTCTATGGGCATATCGGACAGCCTACAAAACTCCGATAGGGATGTCTCCGTTCAGGCTTGTGTTTGGGAAAGCGTGCCACCTCCTGGTGGAACTAGAACATAAAGCTTGGTGGGCGGTAAATAAATGCAACATAAACATAGCGGAAGTGGGAGAATTCCGGAAGCTCCAATTGCAAGAGTTGGAGGAACTGAGGCTTGATGCATATGACCATGCTACCACATACAAAGAAAAGATCAAAGCATGGCATGACCGGAACATTCTCCGGAAGGACTTCAAGGTAGGTAACAAGGTACTTCTCTTTCAATCACGTTTGAAACTCTTTCCAGGTAAGCTGCGTTCAAGATGGACAAGGTCGTTCATAGTAGCTAAAGTATACCCTCACGGAGCTATGGATCTCTATGATCCCCAAACGCACAAGGTGTTTAAGGTGAACGGACAAAGGCTAAAGCTTTACCTTGAAGGAGTCAAGAACGATCCGATTGACGAGATGGTGCTGGAGGAAGCACAGTCAGAGAAGTAGAGATCTTACGTCGAGCCAACGACGTAAAACAAAGGCGCTTCTCGGGAGGCAACCCGAAGGAATAAGAAGAGGAGCTTCTGTCAAAGAAACCGCCCCTGTGGCTTTGTATCCCCGCCCCTGCAGTGACACTCATGCCCAGTGCCGCCCCCGGCGCTGGGCCTGCGCTTGCGATATGCTTGCCACCGCCTCCGCGGTGACATCCCTACGCCCCTGCGGCGGCCATCCTTGACACGCATCCTCAGCACTGCACCCGGCACTGAGCCTGCGTGACCCTTCTTCCTTGTCCCCGCCCCCGTGGAGACAAACTCCCGCACCTACGGGTACACCCAGAAAAGAAAAAAAAATTGGATCTCGAAAATGCCTACACCTACCCCATACCTCCCACCAACCTTCTTCACCAAACACACGAACCCTCCAACCCTACTCCTTCACTCACTCTCCTGAGCCCCCTTGCTCACCAACCACCTTGTCGACGCCCCTGTGCCACCTCCGACACCGAGTACACCCCCTTCCAATGCCCTTGCGTCACCCTCTCTCATTCCTACCACCATCTTCCTCCCATTGCAACTCTCTTTCCTTCTGCGCCACCTCCGACGACGCCTGTACCAAAGCCGCCACCGGAGCAACTCCAAACGCCACAACCTTCACAGTCTCTCGCAATCTTCTTATGTTGTTCTCGCGCCCCCGCGCTTGCAAGCTCCCGCACCTGCACCTCACCGCCCCTGCGTCTGCTTCATCCGCCCCCGCGGAAAACACAACAGAAAGGTCGATTCTATTCCTTGCTTCAACATTCACTAATATTTTGCTTCAATCATTTCAAGAATAGAAGCACCAAGGGAACACATGATGTCCAAGACAGAGAAGGAGCGTTACAGGACTGTGCAGGATCGAGTTGTGTATGCAACTCGATTTCTACATGTTCCTACTTTGGAGAAACTCGGCATGCTGGAAAGCATGCAGTCCTTTTTGGCAAACGCTGGGCTCGGAGAATTCCTACAGAGAAGTGCTCCGACATATCCCGAGCTCAGCAGACAGTTCATCTCCACTTTCACAATGGAGAAGGAGGATCATGTGTGTACCGGCCTAACCTTCAAGTTCAACATGGTGAAATACACACTGGACTACTTCCAGCTACAGGAGGCCTTTGGGGTGACTTTAAACCTCTCCGAGAGCTAGTGGGAGACAGTCCCTACCTCGGATTTGTGTGAGTTCTGGAAGGCGGCCACCGGGTCAGAATTCCATGCTGGGGGTGAGTACTCCAACAAGCTCACTCACCCCTCCTTGAGGCTCCTCTCCAAGATCCTGATGAGTGTCTTTTAAGGACACAAAGAGGAGAACAAGGTCGCTCTCAAGGACCTCCCTCTACTCTAGTCCTGCCTTCCACAGAGTGAGAAGGTGATGGATTGGCCGTATCTCTTCCTTGCCGCTTTGAAGCGGATTAGGAGGAACGAGCCGACGGACATTTTTGGTGGTGGGGTGATCTCCTTGATCGCCTCACAGGTGATTGACCTGTCCGGACTTGAGGACGGGCTGGAGGCCCCGCTTTACACTGAGGGGATGCTCAGGAGGTGCAAGCTCGTCCGGTGGAACGAGGAGAACCTATTTTGGATCTCCCTTGCAGATGGGAGCAACCTCACCTACCTCCCTAGGCCTTTACCATTAGGGGAGGAGTTCTCAGACCTTTACATTCCGGCAGATCCCTTCGTGCCGAGACGGCCACTAGTGGCCATTGTGGAGAGGCATGCTGCCAATTCCAGCCGGGCTCATCAGGAGGAGCACCTGCCCATTCCCGACGACGACGAGGAGATGCCCACTGCGGCTCCATAGGAGGACCCGGCCCTGGCGAGCCTTCAGGCTCAAATGGTGGCCATGACCACCCATCACCGGACATGGCAGACGGAGTATCAGAGGACCATGCTGGAGCAGCAGGAGAGCTGGCAGACGAGCTTTACTGCCTCTATTACCTCCCACCTTGGTCAGCGGCAGGAGGCTTGGCAGGCTGCCCAGCAGCAGCATCTTGAGGCTCAGCAGCTGGCTTGGCAGGCCAGTTTTGAGACCTCTTTCGGGCGCCGGATGCAGGCTTATTTCCACTTTATGGAGGGTCCAAATGGTCCAGTCGGACCATCTCACTAGGGGTATTCTTCTCTTCCCTTTTCCCACATTTATCTTTGCCTCATTTCCACTTTGAGGACAAAGTGTACTTCAAGTATGGGGGAGGGACATATCATTGCATGTACAGTTTTAGCGAGTTGTTTTTGAGTTTGTTTTCGCATTGTTGAATTCAGTTTTTTTTTTTAGTAAAAAAAACCAAAGAAATGAAAAGAGGCATGAAATCCTTGAATAGACCGAAAACCCGAAAGGGCGGTTTAGGTAAAAAGAAGGTAGTCCGGCCAACCTTAGGTTGGTGCAAAATTGGACTTGAGGGATGTGAGTTCAAGTGAGAAAATAAGAAGAGTGGCAAGGTGAAAACCCGAAAGGGCGCCTTGGCAAAACGAGCGACACCGAGTGTAGGATTCCCTTCCGGCGTTTGGCGACATAAGAAGGGGAGTCATAAGGAGGTTGTCCGGGTAGGTCCCTCTTAGAGCGATAAGGATGGTAGTATTTCTTTTTCTCACATTTCCTCTCTTTTCCTTCTTTCTTTCTTGGTTTTTCTTTTCGTTTCATTATCTTTTCTGCTTGCCCATGCTTCTTGAGGCCTTTGAGTCTAGTTGTTGTCATTTGTTTTTACTCGGGACGAGTAAAAGGTCTATGTATGGGGGAGTTTGATAGGTGATGGAATCAGTATTATTTAGGGTAGTTTTTAGTGTCTTTTTATTGCATTAGTGTCGGTTTATGCTACTAACTCCTTGGTCCAGAAGAAGAAGACTAAAAGAAGCTAAGGAAGGAGTTATAAGCACTTAGGAGTGAAAATTGATCACGAAGCAAAGCTTTTGTTGCCTCACCGCCCCAGCGGGTCCTTGCAGCCGCCCCGGCGGGTGACACTTTCCACCAAAGCGCTCCCTACGTCTTCGGCAGTGCCTGTCATGAAGTGTGTCACCGCCCCTGCCACTCCTTGGCGCCCCTGCGGTATCTTCCATTGAAGAAACGAAGACCAGCTCCCCTGCGCCTTCCACTGCGGCGCTGCCTGTGCCTCAACATGGGAGCTGGAAGACGAAGAGGTTTTGTCACCGCCCCTGCGCTGACATAGGGACGCCCTGGCGGCTTCGCATCAGAAACGCCAAGAAGACGAAGGGTCAGACGTTGAAGAGCATTAAAGATCCGCCCCAGCGGAATTACTTAGCCGCCCCTGCGGCCTTGAAGAAGATCAACCGATTCTGCCTAAACCGCCCCTGCGGTTCCTGAAGGCCGCCCGTGCGGTTTAACGCCAGAAGCTTTACTCCGGCTGTTTACACCACCTTTATGGCATTAAAGGTGGCTGTTTAAGGCCGGATATTTACTCCTAGTTAAGTGTCTTATGTAGTATAATTAGTCCTTGGATGATTGCTAGAATCATCCATACTTTTCCTCACAAAAATCCATTTTAGGATTGAGTTTTCCATTGTAATGATTTGCTAACTCCCTTGCTGCATTGGGTTGGTTTGAAGCTCCGTTGTTACTTTGGTTGTAAGTTCTTTTTAATATAAGTTTTTATTCAGTAATACTTTGTGTTTCCTTGATCTCCATTGTCTAATTGCATGTTTACTATTGCTTGAGATTGATCACCTTAGGTTCTAAAGTGCATGCAAACAACTAGGATTAATAGGTTCCGGGTTCGGGTCTTTAATCTAGTAGCAACTTTAAGTAATAACGGGTTGTAATTACTTAAAGAAAAGGAACACAAATATAAAGATAAGTTTAACGGTTTTAATCTTATCTTTATATCCCTTAGTCTTTGTTTGAAAGCTAACTTGTTATTTGTTCTTGTAGGTTTACAGAACACTAACTTGTTAAGTTGTGTTGATGCCGGTTGGCTCAACACATATATACGATCGAGACGGGAGATTACTTAAAAACTTGTAAAAGGAACACACCAAAGTAGCAATTGTATGCTTAGAATCAACCTAGTGTAGATTCACCCATCATTGACTTACTTGTCGTGTTAATCGTTTTCTTAAGTTTTTGTGTACATCAATTCAATCAAAACCCCCTTGTTTATTACTTGTTACTATAATCAATAATTGCATCTAAAACACCTTAACTCTCTTGGGTTCAACCCTTACTTATCCACTATACTTGTTCTTAGTGCTAAGTCGGGATTTACTTTTGATTGGGTATAGTCGACCATAGAAATACCTTCAGTCACTTAACTGTGACTAACATTGCTTTGCAGGTTTTTTGAGTCAAGGTTTTGAAATCACTTTGAAAGCCCTTGAAATCCAGTTGTGTCACAAAGAGCACATATCGACATCAAGGCCTTGAAATTATTTTCAAAGCCTTGAGATTGTTTTTTGCGAAAAATTTTCATACCCTATTTAACCCCCTTCTAGAGTATTTCTATCCTTATATTCACCTATACGGTTCTTCAATTGGTATCAGAGTTCGTATATTGATTTAACCATCAGTGAGACTAATCATGAACTCTGTAGGCGATGGAGGATTCGCTCAAGGAAGATCCACATCTCGACCACCACTCTTCTGTGGCAACAACTTTGCCCATTGGAGAGCACTAATGCAAATGCTCGTTATTCATCAGGTTATGAAACTATGGAGCATTATTCAAAATGGCCCAAAAATCCCAACCTCCACGGTTGAAGGAGTCCAAGTCGCAAAGAAGGAAGTTGACTTCACACAAACCGACTTGGATAGAGTTTTAAAGAACTACAAGGCCATGAACTTGCTCTATTGTGGATTGCACGCAAATGAATTCAATCGTGACTCATCATGCAAGAGTGCAAAAGAAATATGGGACAAACTTGTCGTCAAAAATGAAGGAATAAGTCAAGTCAAGGAAACAAAGATAAGCATCTTCCTCACACTATATGAGCTATTCAATATGAACTCAAATGAATCAGTCAAAGAAATGTTCACACGATTCACCGAGATCGTGAACAACCTAGACTCACTTGGAAAGGTCTTCACAAACGAAGAGAAAGTAAGGAAAGCTCTAAGGAGCATACCGAAAGCCAAGTGGGAACCAGAGGTGAATGCAGTCGAAGAAGCTCAAAATCTCACAACACTTCCTCTTGACGACCTTCTTGGAAATCTCATCACCCACGAAATGGTTCTTGGTGAAAAAGATGGACAACTCCCATCCAACACAAAGAACCTGGATCTAAGATCTAAGAAGGATAAGATACCATCAGAAGAGGAAAATAGTTATGATGAAGATGAGGAAGATCCATTTGCCTTGATCTCTAAGGGTCTTGAGAAAATTATTCAAATGAAGAAGCAGCTTGCAAACAATAAAGAATATTCGCGAACGTCAAGACCTCGAGATAAGTTTTCTAACCCTAATAAGAAAACTGAAGTTCTGACTTGTTTTCAATGTGGTGAAACAGATCATCTCGTAAAGGATTGTCCACAAAAGAAAAAGAACAACTTTAGAAAGAATGATCGAAAGAAGAAAGCGATGGTAGCTTCATGGAGTGATTCAGATTCTACAAATGAATCAGAAGATGAAAAAGAACAACCAAACCTATGTCTCATGGCCGATCATGAAGAAGATTCAGATCACTATGCTGATAATGTGGTAAGTACAATTATTTCTCAACCTGAATCTGAACTCACACAATTCCTAAACGGCATAATCATATGTGATAAAGAACATACGGTAAGGATAAGTTCCTTGAGAGAAAAGATTATCAAACAAGAGAAACGATTAAGTGATATGTCTTTGGAGATTGAAAACCTTAACACTGAAAAGTTAGACCTTGATATCAATATCAAGGCCTTGGAATCAGAAAATGCGATTCTCAAGTGCAATCCCTCTTCTTTTCATCGAGAATATATCGATCTAGAGAAAGAAAAGGTTGATCTAACTGTAAAGTGTCAAGACCAGAAGGCTGCACTTATTCAATTCACTCATTTGAAAGCCAACCTCGAAAGGATGATGGGTGAGCAACAATCTTCTCTAAACAAAAATGGTATAGGATATCACGTAAGTTTCCTTAGAAAAACAACTACCACTTTTGTCAAAGCTAAATGAAGTATTCATATGCCCACATGTTTCTATTGTTGCAAAAAGAGTCTTGTAAAATCAACATGTCCATATAGAAGAAATGATCCTTATATCATTAGAAACACTTATCCTCTATGTCTAAGAAAACAAGTTAAGCAAATATGGGTTCCTAAAGGTACTATACTACCAAAGATGATTGAGCCTGAATATGGACCAAAATATGCCATTTGGTCGACCCGGAAATGTTGATGTTTTCTGTTTTGCAGGATATCACCAAGGTAAAGGAGCATAAATGGATATTAGATAGTGGTTTCTCACAACATATGAGTGGAAAAAGCTCATTGTTCTCGGATCTAAAGAAGCAATCATCTAGGACCATTATGCTTGGTGATAAAGGAAAGTGTAACATTATTAGCATTGGTAAATTGGTTATAATTACATCTAACTTTATTGATATTGTCTATCTTATTGACGATTTGAAAATACAACTTGCTTAGTATCTCTCAAATTTGTGATTAAGGCAACAAGGTGATTTTTTATTCACAAAAATGTGAAGTTCAAGATAAGATATCGGGTGATGTTGTGCTTACAACTCCAAGATGTAACAATGTTTGTTCTATAAGTACTAAAAAAGTTTTAGGAACTAAGCTAAAATGTCTCAAGGCCTTGACTGACGATCCAAGGCTTTGGCATAGAAGACTTGGTCACGTAAGCATGGATACAATGAAGAAATTACTTTCAAAGGATTTGGTACGTGGTTTGCCAAACCTAAACTTCACGGTAGATGAAATATGTAAGGCTTGTACACAAGGTAAACAAACAAGAGGATCATTCAAACCAAAGAAGGTTGTAAGTTCTTCTCGACCGATTAAACTTTTAAATATGGATCTATGTGGTCCTATGTGTGTCAAATCTGCCAAGGGAAAACAATACATCCTTGTCATTGTGGATGCTTTTTCTCGTTTTACATGGATCTCATTCTTACGGGAAAAATTTAAAGCTTTGTTTGGGTTATCAAAATTATGTAAGGAGTTGCAAACTTTGAAAAACCTACCTATTGTTTCGATAAGAAGCAATCATGATAGAGAATTTGATCAACTAAAGTTCGACTTGTTTTGTGAAAAATATGGTATTTCACACAACTTTTTAGCTCCTAGAACTCCTCAACAAAATGGGGTTGTGGACCGTAAGAACTGCACCTTAGAGGACATGTCTAGGACTATGCTTTTAGACAATAGTTTGCCAAACAGTTTTTGGGCTGAAGTGGTTAACACTGCTAACTACATCTTGAATAGATGTTTAATCCGCCTATTTTGAAAAAGACTCCTTATGAACTCTTTAAGGAAAGAAAACCTAATATTTCCTATTTAAAACCCTTTGGATGTATGTGCTTTGTCCATAATAATGGCAAAGACAACCTTGGTAAATTTGATGCACGTAGTGACGAAGAAATCTTCATTGGATATGCTTCAAATAGCAAAGCTTATCGAGTTTATAATAGACGTACCAAAATAGTTAAGGAAAGTATTCATGTTATATTTGATGAAAGCAATGATGGTACTTTGAGTGAAAGTTTTGCAAATCTTAATTTGAATCAAAATGAAGATCATAATTCTAATGGAGAAGAAGATCCTAAAGCTCAGGAAAAGAATATGCAAGAAAATATTCAAGGCCTTGAAACAGAAAATTGCGATGTCAGAACTCAGTTTCAAAGCCTTAAATCCAACTCCAAGGCCTTGATATAGGATCGAAGGGCAATACTCCAGCGGTACCTGAATCTAGTCGAGCTAATGAGCCCCAATCTTCAGGATCTTCTCTATCTTACAAATGGAGGAAGTTTCAACATTCTTCATACCATCAACAAGAGAATGTGATCTCAGATCCAAACGCAGGAGTTCAAACTCGATCTAGGGTTAACAATCTATGTCCATTCTCAACGTTCGTATCTCTTATTGAGCCCAAGAACTATGTTCAAGCTCTTCAAGAACCCGATTGGATCATGGTCATGCCAAATGAACTAAATGAGTTCGAGATAAACAAAGTTTGAACCCTCACGTCTAGACCGAAGCATCAATTTGTCATTGGTACAAAATGGGTTTTTCGAAACAAGTTGGATGAAAGTGGAAGTTATTCGGAACAAAGCACGACTTGTAGCTCAAGGCTATAGCCAAGAAGAAGATATTGATTATGAGGAGACTTTTGGTCCGGTTGCTAGGTTAGAAGCCATAAGTATGCTACTTGCTTTTGCATCCTTCATGAACATAAAGTTATTTCAAATGGATGTAAATTGTGCTTTTCTAAATGACTTCTTAGAAGAAGAAGTCTACGTTGCTCAACCTCCTGGTTATGAAAATGATGAATTTCCGGATCATGTTTTCAAATTGGACAAAGCTCTTTATGGTCTTAAGCAATCTCCTCGCGCTTGGTAAGGAAGATTGTCCAAGTATCTCCTTGAAAATGATTTGAAAAGAGGGTTGATTGACAAAACTTTATTTATTAAAACCAGAGGCAACGATATATTAGTAGTAAAAATCTAAATTCTTTGCCATTATAAACAAAATTAACAAACTTTTTCCAAATCTAGGTTCGGATGAAAGTTTATTTCGAAAATGCACGAGGGTGTTAGGTGTGGAATTAAAACACGGTGACTCACCGCGTTTCTACTGTAAAGAAACGCGAAAAATATCCACCGCATTAAAAAAAAGACGGAAATTTAAAAAATAAATAAAGGAAAGAAACGCGGTAGTTCACCGCGTTTCTTTTATTACAAAAAAAAATAAATACAAGAAACGCGGTGACTCACCGCATTTCTATTGTTTTTTTTTAAATACTTGCACTAGTATATAAGTACGCGAAAATATGTATTTACGTATTCATTTGGATTAACTTGTCAATCTAACAACACAACAAATGAGGAACCTAATTTAGTCCGTTTCTCAAATATAAAAGGGCACGTTATACATTTTCATTTGTTTCCGAAACTTTTATTTTTTCTGTTTTACTAGTTATTGTTATTTAAATAAAAATAATTGTATGCTCCACTAATATTTTTTAATAGTGAAACAATAAATGAAAATAAAAAACATAATTATTAAAACAAGTACAAGCAACAAATGCATCATTCACTAGTTTATCAAAAACATAAATAAATGCATCATTCATTATTTTATCAAAAAAAAACAAATGCATCATTCATTAGTTTATCAAAAAAAAACAAATGTATCATTCATCTTCATCACTTTCATCGATAACTGACCTGCTTTTGCCTTGATAATCCGTAGACGGACCAATATGCCTGATAGGGCCTATATATGAAGACCGACGAGGAAGAGGGGGGGATACGAAAGGCTGTGGGATCGTCCCAAACTGCGACATGTTCTCAAATGGATATGAATATGGCATGCTCTCCAGAAGGCTAACAAATCCTAAGCCGGTGAAGTACCCCGACGGCTCTGGCATAGCACCCGAACCCGAAGCACCTCCATATGATGTAAAATTTGGTTTGGTCTAGGGCTGGGCATGGGGAGGTGTCGCCTGTGGATAATGTGTCGCCTGTGGAGGGGTCCCCTGTGACATACCAGCGCCATGTGAACTCGGATGCTGGTAGTAGGACGGATGAAAGGGTAGGTGACTAAGTATATCTGCGCCTTGTGAACTCACGTAGTCATAGTACCCTGAAACTCCACTCATCATGTCCCCATATTGCTGTTGTGAGTGGAACTGTGAAGCTTGGTCAACAGTTTCTCTTCCTCTACTTGTTACGTCAAAAATATATTGACCTTGAAAAAAAAATTATCATACCAAGAACTAATTGATTAACTATTTGTTTATTAGTAAAATACTCACGCTGGCATAAAGATAAGGAGCGACAAGATGATAATGGGCAAGTGATATGTGTCCTGAAGGGCTGATCAAAATACGCGTCCTACTCGTGTATCAAGTCATATAGTCATGTAAGAAGTTTGGCACACTTTCAGGTGGGTAAGAATGTGCTATAGTTTCTACGCGCCTCTCCCACTCAGCGATGTTGGCCCCTTCTATCAACAGCGTGCAACTCCTTGCTGTAATTAAGCGCATGAGATAGGTGGGATTTGCACTTGCCCAAGCTGTCTCAAAACACGCTCAGGCCGATGATGCTCCACTATATCAAAACATATCATGGGTGTCTCCTCCAAATATGTCAACCCTGACAACAAATAAGAGCAAGGACATCCAAAATGTCGTCAGTATATGGCTCCCATACAAACTACAAAAACATTTTGGTGAGCAAAACATGTATAATTTACAAGATTATGCCGTTAAAGAATATTAGATCTAACCTCATCAGACCTCTGACTGTCTAGGGCATCCCGATAATACGCCAGATTTTTAGGGGCGTGCTCATATGAGAATACGTGGCCTACCCACTTATAATATTTTAACAATAAAAAAATAATTTTATCATTTATATAAACGTATATATACAACCAAAAAATTATCAATTTATATACCTCATAGCCAACGCATCTACCCTGCGAAGAAAGTGATCACCAAGTGGAGGTGGGTGTAGATCTGTTGTTGGATGCCTCTGTCTCCTATGCCTTCTCGCACCGCGATCTGATTTAGTACCCTGAGTCGGGTAAAACGAGCATCGTGGTCTTCCTATGGGGCTCCTCTCCCACGACCATAACTACAATTGCTTAATGAATATTAAAATGTGAAATAAGTTAATTTATTTACCGAAAGATGTTCAATATTTAGGGTTTACCTGCAATAAGATCAATGGTCATGTAATCTCGTATTTTCTTTTTGGGCCGCTTTACATAGTTGTCTGTACACAAAAGCCAACGTCGCAGAACCCCAACTGTATCGACCAGCTGCCTCTAGATCCCCCAGCAATGGGAGGTACAAAAGCTGTATATAGCCACCACTAGTATCTGCAAAGATCACTGCGCCCATGAGCAACAGTATATATGCTCGAGCATGATGCTGCACTATAACCTCGTTAGCGTCCTTTGGAGACCTCGTGCAATGAACCTCCGTAGCCACGAAAATTTTAAAGATGAACCCTTAATTTCACTCGGCTCCGGGCGCTCTCCAAGAAGCAACTCAACAACTCTCCCCCACTGGTAGTTTGCACTACCAGTCACAGCAGGTCCATCTAAGGTAGACCCAACAATACCGCGTCGTCGTGAAGTGTGATCGTCGCCTCACCGACAGCTAGGTGAAAAGTATGTGTCTCATGTCTCCTTCTCTCAACTAATGATGTGATCAACTCAGCATCTAACTGAAAGGAAGATCCAAGACGATATATCCCATAAAATCCAGCCAGCTTAAGATAATGAATTACCCTCTCATCTGGTGGGAGGCATGAAACAATGTTTCTAAGATGCATTCTAGCAGTCAATGGTTGTTGAGTCTGTAAATGATAAAGCATATTGTTAAGATTAAGAAATCAACACCAAATTAAAATAATTATCAATTTTAGTTTAGAGTTGTTCTTACATAAGGGACACGCGACCACACATCATCACAACGATGCTCAATCTGACGTCTAAGCAAATCTGGTACACGGGGGCCAAGATCCATCTACATGTGGTAAAGAACTTTAAGTTTGATTGACTAAACAATATCACAACAAACAAACACAACTTCATATTTCATTGATAAAACAACTTAATACAAAAACAAGCAACTTCATATTTCATTGACAGCTAAACTTAATACAACAAACAAACAACTTTTAAGCTCTTCTTGATGACCCAACTTGAGCACGACAACTCCTTCTATTATGACCAAGTTGTCCACAACTTCCGCAACGACTTTTTCCTCTTTCACTTTGATCCATTTCAATTCTGATTCTCGAGTTTCTATGTCTTCCACTTGGGCACTTAGAACTTTGATCCGGGACTATTAATGGCCCATGTACTATTGGCCATTCGTTTGATCGCCAACAGGTTGGAAGTATGGCTTGTACGTCTCAAGATATGTATGTGTGGTGAAAAATTCATCAACAAAGGGCTCAAAGGACCACTTGTGATAATAACAAACAACAAGTACGTGGGGGCACAGAAACTTCAGCAACTGCCAGGTATGACAACTACATTGATGTTGTTGTAAACGAACGGTAAAGTTACGGCAATCGCCCCGGTCTAATCTAGGGACCTGTACTTCATATATTCCTTGCTCATTGTTAAATGGACTCACTGTTGCTGTCATGGCTACATCCTTAAAGTTTTCAATTTTTTGATCTATATGTTGGGATAAGGTTAAGCCGTCTTGTATGTAACACCCCAAATTCTCAGAATTCGGGACATTACTGGTTAGGACCTCACAATGGGTCCCGACCTCAGTTTGACAACAACATTACTAGGATCTTGCAACAAGACACAAATAAAGAAACCGAAATTTATAAAAATAGTATTTTTAGGGTAATGAATGCAACACTGTCTAGCAGCCTAAGTACTTAAACAAAAGAAACGAACAACTGTCTTAACCACAAGAAAGGAAAGACAAACACAACCCCCAACCCCCACTCTAAGGAGTACGGAGACCCGGCTGACCACTACTTCCGGATCACTAAGCTGCTGATCTAACCTGCGGTAAATCTAAAACAACAACAAGAAGAACCGTTAGCTAGTTATCTAAATATTAGCAGAATAATAGCAGCACAAACACACTCAGATAAACATAAACACTCAGCATGCTTTCAAACAAGTCCGTTTTATTATCTTGCTTTAATTTACTCGTTCACTCTAGTGATACTTATTTTGTGACACGAGGGATTCCCAAACCTCGCCTCCGCCCCCGTGTAACCATCAGGAATGGATCCGATGCATCTCACCTTGTACCTGCATGGTCTGGGTATAGAGAACCTCCCAGTCTCCTGTCAGAGCTGGGCAGTGATGTCACGGCCCGTTATACATACACTTGGGCCTTAAACGTAATAATAACAGTCGTCCTAGCAAGTTATTATTATTAAACACGCAAAAAGCACACACAACCACTATCACTCAACTAATATCCAGAAACTGGCTAAGTAAGTCGCAAGGACTTACCTGAGTCAAAACACTCTAACACTCCTCAGATAGTCCGTACTCGTGTAACTCAAGTGCCTGTCAATGAAGGCATGTGTATCAAACTCACATCTCGATGTCCAACCTCATGCGAAGGAATTACGGAAAAAAAAACTCTCTTATGATAAAAGACCATTTTACCCTTGGTATCGTAATTTCTCGAAGTTTATTCTCGACTTCTACTAATTCTTTCCTTATCTTATTTTCCAAAATTATGTCTCTCGGATAGCCATTTATAGGTTAAGAGTTCAAAACTCAATCAACTCGAAAAAGGACAACGCTCTTCCTCCTTCCCGGTTACCATCTACTCGGATACATAAGTTATACCGTAATATATACTTTAACCTTTCCCTCAACTCACTTATATACTACTAGTATACCCGCACAAACTTACATAATTCATATCTTCCAATCCCGCACTTATATACGTACCCATATATCTATTTACATGTATATACCTATATACAATTTATGTAAATACTCGGTACAATATACTCTTATATTTTATTTATCTTTCAACCTCTATTTATATAAACATATGTACTTTACACTGCAATTCTCTAAAAACTAACATGATCCTATATATGTGTATACATATATAATCAACATCTCTATATTCATGTACTATATATATATCTCACACTGCAGATTACTAAGAAAGCAGCAACTGTCCATCACCAACCTACCCTACGGATTCACTGCAGTCATGTTGTAACAGGACAAGGAGAAAGCCAAAGGAATTAACGCAGCCTACCTACTGTAGTAGCGTGCAAAACGGTTGTGAACCGGCTGATTCGAGTCCCTCGCTTCAACACTGCAGACAACACTACCCGGGTCGAGGCGTCGCGGCGACGGTGCAGACGGAGACACGACGGTGGGGTGGTGCTGTGGTGTACCCGGCGGTCTTCACTGGTGCTGCAGTAGGCGGAGCGGTGCTGTGAGTTCAAAATCGCAGCGGCGGAAGAGCAGCAGCGGAAGAGGAAGGAGGCGACAGCTTACCTGCGGTGCCTGGTGGTTGCAGTGGCGGAGCGGTGCTGCTGTAGGCGGAGGAGAAGCGGCGTCACCGGTCCCGGACTGTTGCAACGATTGGCGGCGAGGTGAGACTCGGAATAGCGAAGCCGCAGAGAGGGAGGGAAGGAGGAGAGGGATGCAGTACACTTACCGGCTTGCTGCGGTGGTCGACGGACGGCGGCGCAGGGCTGGTGGCGGCGCTCCGGTTGAAGGCAGCAGCGTGCGGCGTGTCTCCTGTTGAAGCGGAAGAGATGGACACGGTCGATACAGAAGAGAGGGAGGCAGCGGCTGGTTAGAACAAAAATTAGGTTAGGTTAAATTAGGTTAGTTTAAATTAGGTTTTAATTAGATTAATCTTAAAAATGGGCTGGCTGGGCTGGGCCGGTAATTGGGCCTAGTAGCGGGTTAACTCCAACCTCACTCTCTTTAGAACAGGATCCGGAACTCGTTAAAAGTGCGGGAATTTATATAATACGGAATTAGATTCCGTATTTTATAAATTTTTATTATTCTTATTTTAAAGTGCGTAATTTATTTCCGTTTACAAAGTTTCGTCATTTTACGTGACTTAAGGTCACATAAAATGATAGAACTTAAAACTCGTTTGTTTTATTATTTTCATATTGACGTATCGGAATTTGGTTATATTCAGGGTTAACGGACATTAAAATTTTCGGTTATTACATCAGTGCCCCCTTAAAAGAAGTTTCGTCCCGAAACTTAGAATGTTCCTCTTACTCACACATTTCCTTTGGTATATTCTATTTTTCTAAACATTTTCGTTGCTACCACACAATTACTCAAACATCCAAAAACAGACATGTATCACATAAAACGTAATCACTCAGATCAAAATAAAACCTGAAAGGTCAAACAACACAACATCCGAGTTCTAACTCGTTGATACAAAAGTGACACCTAACCCCGCAAGAACTCGAGATAATTGCGGCTAATACTCTCCTCGGTCTCCCAAGTGGCCTCATCAGCTCCTCGTCTAGACCACTGAATCCTCAACATAGGTATCTCCTTGAACCGGAGACGTCTGATACTGCGCTCCAGGACAGCTACTGGGTATTCTACAATTGTATGATCAGGCTCAACAGTCTGATTCTTAGAGTTGATGACGTGACTCTCCTCCGGTGAGTACTCTCTCACTGAGACATGGGGAACGGTGGGTGTACGACCTCTAGTATGGGTAATAGTGTCAATCGAACTCAATCAGTTTATATAAATCAACGGTTCCCTTTCTAAACTCACCTCTAAATCTTTTGGTGACTACTAAAATAACAATAAAACTTCCTTCCTTCTATTGAATCCATTTGCTCTCGACTTTTCGAAAGATCCCGTCCATAAATTCTGAAACAAGGATCTGAGACATCTCCCGACATTCTAATAGGTGGTTAAAGCTCTTGTAAGACCACTCCTTTGGTCTTTTCTCCCTAATACGACTCAGTTGGACCGTTTCTCAAAAATACCTCATCACCTATTTCCTGTCAAGCTTCCAAATTTATATAACTCAAAACAAACCACACACCCAAGTGGACCTTTTCATATAGATCTCTAATTCCTTAATTTGAAATCAGAGTTCACCTAACATTTATTTTCTTCATCTGTGGGTTATGGGTCTACCACGCTTCTGGTGTAACACCCATTAGTCACAATGGCGTATTTCTGAGGGTCAACATGATTTACTCACTCCCGCATATACTTCCCTTCTAATACTAGCAAGATCCTCTTCAAACTGACGCTTACTCTCTTACTCAACCGTAGTCTGTTCTTAACCAACCAGTAAGCAACCTCTAACTCGTTTTCTCTTCATATTCTTAGATTACCCCAGAAGGTTGTCGTTGCCTACTTGGGGAATCCTCTAAGGCATCGGTTAAGTTACTTCTTAAATCCGCAGTCACTAATGTCTCTTTTTAACGATATCTACTCGTCAGTACCAGCCATCACTTGCACGTCCTCAGTTGATGTCGGTCAGTCTATAATTGGCTTATCTCAATATCCCGGACTTACTCTTCTCATACCTATAATGGCGTTAACTTCTTTGTGAGAATCATTTGCTCGCTTAATCCTTCCATGCTTCGCTAATTCGCTTTTATCTTCCACACTTCTGTTTCCTTAGGCTAACTCTACTTCTCGAGCTCAATTGGGTCATTCATCTTGACCTAAATAGTCATTCCAAGTCTTCAACGATAGCTGGTAATTGTCTTTGTAGTTCTGATGATTTTAATTATCATCCCCTTGCAGTTCCCCTTGCATGGACCGTCGGTTTTGATGACTTAGGTCCCGTGATAATTGGGGTTACCTTGGACTTTCGAGTCCACCAAGGCCGTTCTCATATATACATTCCTTCGTTGGTGTTACCGGAAATATTGCCTACATGATACTCCGTTGTTTCCGCTACAGGGCTTCAACTCTTTGATACTGATATTGCGATTTCTTTCAATTTCCTGTATTTTTGAGGAGGTTAAAACCTCTCCACACTTGTAAAGTCTACATTTGCATCTACACTCCATTGTAGGTATCCCTTCCATGCACCTTAGACCTTCATATCCGGGTCGACATCTTATCTCTTTTGGTCTCTCCAGCTTGTCTTGTGAACTCTTCTACTAAGTGACTCGTCTTATAACCATTTCCTCCCCTGAATCGGTCTCAAGTTTCAATTGATCATTACTGCCCATTTCTTGTTAGAACTTCAATTACGTTGTACTCTTGCATAGATTCTTCAAAGGTAACCTCATCTCAATATTCTATTCCAATTTAGCGAGCCCCGCCTTTTGATACATGACTTACCTTCTTACTGGTCAAGTTATCCTGTGGGTTTACACTTTATCCATCCAAGCGCTATCGGTCCGATGTGTATGACTTTTGTTAAACACCTATCGGTACCGTTTGCATAAGAAACCTCAGTTGTATACGATTTTAATCAAAATCAAAGTTTTCGACTCGCATTTATTATGTTGTCCTTATGCTCGTATCGCTTCATCTTCTATAAATCTTTACCCCCCTATGAGTACGCGGTTTCACAACTACTCACCCATCTACATATCACTGAGTTATCACGATTAAATTGAATTTGCATTGGAATACCACCATTTCTTCCTAAGCTCTTATATAAACACTTCTCGGTATCTATCTTACTGACGTGACATCGGATCCGTATAACAACCTTTAGTCCTTCAATATTACTCTTTCTCATGTCTATTCAACCCAAAGTGTGTACTCTACCTACAACTACCTCCCAACTCGACAAGACAAACCACCACGACACTAAGTCGAAAATGTGCCGCCTCTCTAACTCTAGTTATTCCGTGTTACGTCTTTAGTCACAAAGGCTCCCTTTGAAACTCTCGGGGAGTCGGGCACCATCATTCCTATTTGTGTGGAATGTTAAGAACCCCCTGTCTTTGATCACTCTTTTCTTAGCCCGTTTTTTCTTACTCTTCTAGTTCTTTTTACTCTTCTAGTCCTTTTTACACATCCATCCTTACTTTGATCACTCTTTTCTTAGCCCGTAGGCAAGCAACTGCTCACAACCATTTCCTTTACCTCTTTAATGATCTAAGGAGTCAATTTCCGACCGTCCAAATCTTCTCCTTAACTTCTTAACCTAAAGTTACTGGTTTGAACTCGTTCTATGTTACTATTAAGGTATTAGTACTTGTATCGTTTAAACTTCACCATTGTCACCGTTGATCTCTTGTAGAGATCCTCTATATACCAATCATTTTCTCTTATAATTCCACTGGTATTATCTTCCGACTAGTCCTCCATAGTCTCCCATATACGTAAATCCTCAGTTGTTACTAGATAGTCTATAGTTGATCTTCTACAAGATCATAGACTTACTTTTCTTCTATTTACCTCGATGTGGATATATTGGGTGAAAAGTTATTCATTTAAGTTTATCCGTGTATACACCTTTAGCTCCTTCCACGATCTATCCCTTTCTTTCTCTCTATTTGATCACTTTGCCAAAGTGCAGTTGTGTTACTCATATGCCAACTATAGCGGTTTATCAATTCTTCCCGATAGCTTGTAGACACGTCTTTATAAATCCTTGGATCTAAATTTCCATTCACTTGCGGTTTCTCTTGTATGAACCGTTGATGTCGGTAACCGAGTCCCGTGTTAAGTGAGAGGTCATGTTGGACTCTTAAGTCTACCCAAATCATTCTCACATACTTTTCTCCCTTCGTTGTTTTGTAACATTGCGTTTATGAAAATCCGTTATATCCGTTAAAGGCTTCTACCCTCTTTAATACATGCGTCGGGACATCTTTCAAAATTTTCGTATCTTGAAGAAGTCAATATGTCTCCCTATTTATGATATCTATCTTTCGGCCTTAAGCTCCATTGTAAATTTCCATCTTTGCACTCCTTTAGTCTTCCATATCTGGGTCAAAACCTTATTCTTTGGACTCTCGTGCCTTCTAGAAAGTCACTTCACCTCCATGTTTATGAATTTTACCTTCCACTTTCTAGCAAACTGTAAGTTTTCATCGTGCGGCTCTTTGATTCTTCGTATTGGGATGAACAATGTATCTTATCTCAACTCATACTCTTATGATTGTCTCGGTTTCCCATCCTGATTGTAGTGGAGAGTAGCTTGTCGAAAGTGATCATATTCCGCTCTGCTTCTAGCTTCAAACTTTCACCTCCTGATCCGTCGGTAAGCTTAGATTCAATACCTCTTGTCTGGATCGCTACTATACTTCACCTTGACTTTCATGCCCATGTGTGTTTCTGAAAATATCCGCTTTATTTGTAACGTTGCTTTACACCACACTTGAAAGAACCAATGAGTTGTCTCTTCCAATTCGTATATTTGTCGGTCATCAAACGCTTTTCCGGAACTACTCTCATGTATTTTCTTCATTTGGTCCTATTGAGTTGACTCGGGGCTCCCTTCTTGTCTTCGTCATTGGTGTTGTCTTTTAGTCTTCACTTTTCCGTCTCGACGTTACTTAACAAGTTCGAAGGAGTTGTCCGTCGTACGTCTACCCTAATGCACATAAGATGTGCATACTAATTCTCACGTTGACACCCTTCAAAATCTACTTAGCTGTGTCAAAGGGGTGAGAACTCATTATGTTATTTCCGTTAAGGACATAACATAACTACAATTTCTACTAAACTTCGGCATATATTTATTTATACTACATATCCTTATTATCAACCTAATAAGTCCAATCTAAAGTAAAACCTAAAGTCCATCCTAAGCATACTGAGATCCGCGGTAGTAGTGGTGGTCAGCCGTACTTTTCTATTCCCAACCAGACTATGCATGCATTTAAAACCAAAAATTTTCTTTTTAAAACTCAGACCCCTTTTCGGGTTCTGCTAAAACTTATTCGGTCTTTCAGAAGATTTCAAGTGCCATTGTTGCCAACCTAGAGCTCTGATACCATGTTGAAACACCCCAAATTCTCAGAATTCGGGACATTACTGGTTAGGACCTCACAATGGGTCCCGACCTCAGTTTGACAACAACATTACTAGGATCTTGCAACAAGACACAAATAAAGAAACCGAAATTTATAAAAATAGTATTTTTAGGGTAATGAATGCAACACTGTCTAGCAGCCTAAGTACTTAAACAAAAGAAACGAACAACTGTCTTAACCACAAGAAAGGAAAGACAAACACAACCCCCAACCCCCACTCTAAGGAGTACGGAGACCCGGCTGACCACTACTTCCGGATCACTAAGCTGCTGATCTAACCTGCGGTAAATCTAAAACAACAACAAGAAGAACCGTTAGCTAGTTATCTAAATATTAGCAGAATAATAGCAGCACAAACACACTCAGATAAACATAAACACTCAGCATGCTTTCAAACAAGTCCGTTTTATTATCTTGCTTTAATTTACTCGTTCACTCTAGTGATACTTATTTTGTGACACGAGGGATTCCCAAACCTCGCCTCCGCCCCCGTGTAACCATCAGGAATGGATCCGATGCATCTCACCTTGTACCTGCATGGTCTGGGTATAGAGAACCTCCCAGTCTCCTGTCAGAGCTGGGCAGTGATGTCACGGCCCGTTATACATACACTTGGGCCTTAAACGTAATAATAACAGTCGTCCTAGCAAGTTATTATTATTAAACACGCAAAAAGCACACACAACCACTATCACTCAACTAATATCCAGAAACTGGCTAAGTAAGTCGCAAGGACTTACCTGAGTCAAAACACTCTAACACTCCTCAGATAGTCCGTACTCGTGTAACTCAAGTGCCTGTCAATGAAGGCATGTGTATCAAACTCACATCTCGATGTCCAACCTCATGCGAAGGAATTACGGAAAAAAAAACTCTCGTATGATAAAAGACCATTTTACCCTTGGTATCGTAATTTCTCGAAGTTTATTCTCGACTTCTACTAATTCTTTCCTTATCTTATTTTCCAAAATTATGTCTCTCGGATAGCCATTTATAGGTTAAGAGTTCAAAACTCAATCAACTCGAAAAAGGACAACGCTCTTCCTCCTTCCCGGTTACCATCTACTCGGATACATAAGTTATACCGTAATATATACTTTAACCTTTCCCTCAACTCACTTATATACTACTAGTATACCCGCACAAACTTACATAATTCATATCTTCCAATCCCGCACTTATATACGTACCCATATATCTATTTACATGTATATACCTATATACAATTTATGTAAATACTCGGTACAATATACTCTTATATTTTATTTATCTTTCAACCTCTATTTATATAAACATATGTACTTTACACTGCAATTCTCTAAAAACTAACATGATCCTATATATGTGTATACATATATAATCAACATCTCTATATTCATGTACTATATATATATCTCACACTGCAGATTACTAAGAAAGCAGCAACTGTCCATCACCAACCTACCCTACGGATTCACTGCAGTCATGTTGTAACAGGACAAGGAGAAAGCCAAAGGAATTAACGCAGCCTACCTACTGTAGTAGCGTGCAAAACGGTTGTGAACCGGCTGATTCGAGTCCCTCGCTTCAACACTGCAGACAACACTACCCGGGTCGAGGCGTCGCGGCGACGGTGCAGACGGAGACACGACGGTGGGGTGGTGCTGTGGTGTACCCGGCGGTCTTCACTGGTGCTGCAGTAGGCGGAGCGGTGCTGTGAGTTTAAAATCGCAGCGGCGGAAGAGCAGCAGCGGAAGAGGAAGGAGGCGACAGCTTACCTGCGGTGCCTGGTGGTTGCAGTGGCGGAGCGGTGCTGCTGTAGGCGGAGGAGAAGCGGCGTCACCGGTCCCGGACTGTTGCAACGATTGGCGGCGAGGTGAGACTCGGAATAGCGAAGCCGCAGAGAGGGAGGGAAGGAGGAGAGGGATGCAGTACACTTACCGGCTTGCTGCGGTGGTCGACGGACGGCGGCGCAGGGCTGGTGGCGGCGCTCCGGTTGAAGGCAGCAGCGTGCGGCGTGTCTCCTGTTGAAGCGGAAGAGATGGACACGGTCGATACAGAAGAGAGGGAGGCAGCGGCTGGTTAGAACCAAAATTAGGTTAGGTTAAATTAGGTTAGTTTAAATTAGGTTTTAATTAGATTAATCTTAAAAATGGGCTGGCTGGGCTGGGCCGGTAATTGGGCCTAGTAGCGGGTTAACTCCAACCTCACTCTCTTTAGAACAGGATCCGGAACTCGTTAAAAGTGCGGGAATTTATATAATACGGAATTAGATTCCGTATTTTATAAATTTTTATTATTCTTATTTTAAAGTGCGTAATTTATTTCCGTTTACAAAGTTTCGTCATTTTATGTGACTTAAGGTCACATAAAATGATAGAACTTAAAACTCGTTTGTTTTATTATTTTCATATTGACGTATCGGAATTTGGTTATATTCAGGGTTAACGGACATTAAAATTTTCGGTTATTACATTGTATGCGTTTAAAAGCTCGACCAGGCCTTGTAACAAAATAACTGTTCAAACGGGCGAACGTTTCTTGCACAATGCCAATGACTGGAAGAGATCTTGTGCCTTTCATTACCCCGTTGAAACACTCAAACATGTTTGTGTTCATGCATCCATATCGTAAACCACCGTCATGATGTAGAGACCATTTCTCGAGGCCAAATTCTTGGAGAAACTCACGACATTCACGGTTTTTTTCACCAATTTGGTCAAACCCGGCGGAAAAAGGACGTCGCTCACGGATGTATGCAGTCACACCCACTAGGAATTTGAGTTGCGAATCTTTATAACGAGTTTGAACATTAGACTTAAGATGACGGATGCAAAACCTATGATATGCATCTCGTGGACTCCATCTTGGATCCGTCATTGCCCTACTTATCCCTGTGTGTCTATCAAAAATTACACACAAGCCAACTCTATCTGTCACATGTTCGCGAATGCAACTCATAAACCATGGCCAACTTTCTGTATTCTCCGCTTCCACAAGGGCCAATGTAAGAGGGAAAAGTTGTTCATTTGCATCAACAACCATAGCAATTAGCAGGATGTGCTTGTACTTTCCGTATAAGTGGGTTCCATTAATTGAGATCACCGGACGGCAATGCTTGAAACCAGCAATAGAAGGCCCAAATGCCCAAAAGACGCGTTGAAACATCCTCACTGACAGATCACTTGTTTCTGTTGTGACCTAGTCAACCACTGTACTTGGGTTTGATTGTTGTAGGGCTTCCATATATCGCGGTAAATCAGCGTACGATTGCTTCCAATCTCCATAGATATCAGCAATTGCTTTTTGTTTGCCCTCCCACGCTTTCTTGTAACTTGGAAACACTTTGTCTTTCATGTTTATAACTTCTATAATGGTTCGCGGTTTGATTGTCAAGTCTTGGCGAACAAGGTTATGAATCTCATTGCTGATGAATTTGGAAGTTGCATTACGGTTATCGAGTTCTCGCGAATGAGAGACACAAGCAAGGATATGAGGCCCGTTATGCCAGTGCACAAACCACAAATCTAGCGCTTGATCAACCCGATGAGCAGAAACTAGCCATGTGCATCCGGTTTCGCTTTTTCTAGCATAATAGACGGTGTAATAATGTGCATCTGCTCTACCTGTCTTGTAAGGGTATCCACTTCTTAGGGAATAAATTCCAAGCTGCATTTTCAAATCGCTTAATGAGTTGAAACATTGACCTATATAAAATCCATCAACGTCGTGCATTTGAATGGAAGTATAAGGATCCTCCCATGAATTCATCTATGTTGATACTGGTTCGACGACGTTGTTCCAGTTTGGGTTAATGGCTTGAGCTCTTATTATTCGATCCGCTTTTGCTACGACTTGGTCATAATCTGGTGCTGCAGGGCCATCGTCAACGTGACGATCTTTTTTTCACTTTCAAGAATCTCATCATTAGTCTCAACACCATTCTGATCAACATCTATATCATCGTCATCAACTTCATTTCCATCTCCATGGCTTGAGGACGCATGTGATGTCGATGGTGCCATGGTGGGATGAGTTGTATGCATGGGAATATTTTCATACCCGGCCATCACAGTTTGCGCGTACTCATTATCCGTCAGCAATCTCGGGTACGTTTCCATGTTTTGCCATAAGGGGTAGTTATTGTTGTCATCCATCTATTTTACATTACGTTAAATTATGGAAAACAATGTTTCATATTCAATATTTTCTACTCAATATTCATAGTAAATCTACAAAATTTATATAGTAATCTTAATAAAATGTTTCATATTCAATATTTTCCGTTTAACTAATGATTAATAATTTTTTTAATGATAAACTATTATACTAATGACAAAATCATATATTAACACTAATCTATTTAGACATTTCTAGAAAATATATTTAGACTAACATTTTTTACCTATTCTAAAAAATTATTTTACTTAAATTATTTTACTGAATCTAAATAAAATATTTCCTACTCAATATTCATAGTAAATCTATAAAATTTATATAGTAATCTTAATAAAATCTTTCATATTTAATATTTTTCTTTTAACTAATGATTAATAACTTTTTAGTGATAAACTATTATACTAATGACAAAATCATATATTAATACTAATCTATTTAGACATTTCTAAAAAATATATTTAGACTAACATTTTTTACCTATTCTAAAAAAATATTTTACTTAAATCTATTTACAAATTTCATATTGACATTTCTAAAAAAATATGATAACATTTTTTTACCTATTCTTTTAAGTTATCTATTTAGACTAATTTTTTTTATACAATTTCTATTTAATACTAATCTTAGCTAAGTTAAGATAAACTAATCTAACTAAACTAATAACATATCTTAACCCTAAACTAACATTTTTATACTAACAAAATCTTTCATATTATTAAATTTTTAACATTATGTTTTTATATTACACAAAATTACATGACTAACTACAATGATCTAATCTAAGTATATAACTAACAAAATATGTAAACTTAAACTAATCTAACTAAACTACTAACATATCTTAACCCTAAACTAACAATTTTATACTAACAAAATATGTAACAATAAATAATTTGTTTAGTATTCTTTTTTTATTATATTATTCAAAAATAATTAAATAATTATAATCATCTAATTACTAACAAAACCCTAACCCTAAATATGCTAATACAAAACTAACAAATATTAAGAAGGAATCACTTAAAGAAAAGGTTGCGGTACAGGGGTACAAGGGTGGTCCGTTTGCGGTCCGGCAGTGGTCCAGCGGTGATCCAGTGGCTGGGCATTCTCTTATGAGGTAAGCTTTATAATTTTAATGGAGAAATAACAAGAGAGAAAGAAGAGTAGGAGTTTGATGTAAAAATACAAGAAGAAGAGTGAGGATTTATAGAACAAAGAAGCAGCAGCAGCCTTCAATGTCTTCGTCGTCTTCCCTTCGTCGTCTTCTTTTCGTATTCAATGTTGCAGAATAGCCGTTCAACGCCCTAATAATTGCGAGTTATTGTGTTTGCGTCAGGTAAAAGGAAACACGCGGTGACTCGCTATATTTTTACTGGTTAAAAACGCGGTGAGTCACCGCTTTTTCTGCCACGGGCAGAAAAAGGAAAGAAACGCGGTCAGTGACCGCATTCTTATATTAAAAAATAATAATAACGGAAACGCGGTGTCTAACTGCGTTTCTTGTTTTTATTTTTTTTAATACAAGAAACGCGGTCAACTACCGCGTTTCTTTCCTTTTTTTTTTCAAATTTCCGTCTTGTTTTTTTAATGCGGTGGTTATTCTTCGCGTTTATTTCCATTAGAAACGCGGTGAGTTACCGCGTTTTAATTCCCTACCTACACCTTCGTGGATTTTCGGAATAAACTTTCCTCCGAACCTAGATTCGTAAAAAGTTTGATAATTTCGTTTATAATGGCGAAGAATTCTAAAAATCTATGTTGATGATATATTATTTGGTGCTACTAACAATTCTCTATGCAAGGAATTTTCAGATATTATGTGTAGGGAATTCTAAATGAGCTTAATAGGAGAGTTAAATTTCTTTCTTGGACTTCAAGTTACACAAGCAAAGAAAGGAATATTTCTCAATCAAAGCAAGTATACCAAGGGCTTGCTTAAGAAGTATAAAAAGGATCAATCCAAGGTAGCAAAAACTCCTATGAGTTCCACATCTTCTCTATCTTACAAATGGAGGAAGTTTCAACATTCTTCATACCATCAACAAGAGAATGTGATCTCAGATCCAAACGCAGGAGTTCAAACTCGATCTAGGGTTAACAATCTATGTCCATTCTCAACGTTCGTATCTCTTATTGAGCCCAAGAACTATGTTCAAGCTCTTCAAGAACCCGATTGGATCATGGTCATGCCAAATGAACTAAATGAGTTCGAGATAAACAAAGTTTGAACCCTCACGTCTAGACCGAAGCATCAATTTGTCATTGGTACAAAATGGGTTTTTCGAAACAAGTTGGATGAAAGTGGAAGTTATTCGGAACAAAGCACGACTTGTAGCTCAAGTCTATAACCAAGAAGAAGATATTGATTATGAGGAGACTTTTGGTCCGGTTGCTAGGTTAGAAGCCATAAGTATGCTACTTGCTTTTGCATCCTTCATGAACATAAAGTTATTTCAAATGGATGTAAATTGTGTTTTTCTAAATGACTTCTTAGAAGAAGAAGTCTACGTTGCTCAACCTCCTGGTTATGAAAATGATGAATTTTCGGATCATGTTTTCAAATTGGATGTAACAACCCGTCTATTATTGGGTGCGTTTCGATATTTAATTCTCCTACTTTTATCGATATTTTATTAGCTCAAGTATTTATTTAAAAGTATTATAAGGCGTAAAATGTTTTTCCCGAGCATAATTATATTTTCGGTATATTTTCGGAAAAGGGTCGGAATGTTTTTTTTTCCGATCTGAAAATCCCGTTCCGAATGTTTGAAAATGAGTCTATCCTCATATTATTTCTTTCCCTTTTTCTTATTTTTTTTCCTTCTTCTATTCCCTCTCTCCTTCGGCTGATGAGGTCACTAATGTTCTCACCTCTTCCCCAGGCCTACTTCGACTCATCATTACTACCGTCTCTGCCCTACAGCCCCTCTGTGAACCATACACTCGACTACCCGACCCCTCGACCACGCCGATACAGCCAAAGACAACCCCTTCTGCCCCTTTGCTCACTCCCTCAGCCTCTCATTCCATCTCCTCTGTTTATTTTTCCCCATCCCCTCAAACCAGAAGCACTCCCTCGTCGCTGCCGGAACCAGAGGAGAAACGCAGTACCTTGCCTCGCTTGCTAGCGGAGAGATAGCCCAGCCGCCGTCCTCACCGTCGTTGCTCTCCTCCCTCCAGCAACACCGACGCAGCAGCTCCCCTTCGTCTCTCTTTCGAATCCCCTGTCACCCGCCTACACTCTACCCCCTCCCTCTCTGTACCGTTTTTCTTTCCCCTGGTCCCTCTTTGATGTTCAGACACGGGAGCTGGAGAAGCAGCCCTTACTCAGCTTCTGTCGCCGTCGACCGGAGACCAGGGAGACTCAACCGCCGCCCTCAAACTCGCACCTCTCCGCCCCCATGTTCCCCGCTTGCCACCAGTGTCGCCGTCTTCCCTCGCCGCTGGCAAAAAAATCGAAACCGCCGGAGATGGCCCCCTGTTGCGTCCTCTCTCTCTGCCGCCATTAAAGGGTTAAAAACCCTACTTCATCAATTCAAATCGGGGCCCTTCTTTTTGGGTTAATTGCAGATTTGTATCCCATGTTTTATATTTACATATTTGGCCCTAATTTTTGGAATCTTGCAATATTACCCCTGCTGGAATAAATTACAAGAAATAGCCCAAAGATTTATTTACAATATTTGACACAAGTTTCTAGCATTTCATAAATTGCCCTCAATGTTTCTATGGATTTTAAATTTGAGATTTACTTGAATTATATTATTATGTATATATACCATATATATTATGCTCGTGTTGGATTAATTCCGGATTATGACTTAAAGATTAAATTACGGGATTTTAACGTTGGCTTTGAAAATGAGTTTGACCTTCGGATTATGATGTTATACAATTTGTCCGGAATATATACTTACGGTTTTAACTTGGGTTTTAAAAGTGGGGTTTTCCTTAGATTTATATATGTTAATTATACCGTTCAAATTTAGCGTATAAGCTAAATTTGTTTAGATTTGATGTTAGGTTCGGAAGCGCCCCGATAAAGCCCCAACGAGTCCTTATCGACGTCCATAGATCGTCTTCCGTCTTTTGACGTCACGTGAGTACCCTCTTACCCCGAGCTTATGATCTTACTCGATTTAGTTATGATTAGTAGTACCATGCTAGGTTGGATCTAGCATAACCTAGTGAGAATACCAAGTAGTGGTTTGGACCTTAGTTGAGTTTTGAGGATTTATGTTTTATACTAAGGCTTGAGTTGGGTTGTTATCTTGTGAGGATTGTTAAGGATTTGTGCTTTATGGTTGATCTTGTGAACCTTGTGGCTTGAGGTTTGTGGTTACATGATCTTTGAGATTGTGGAGACTAGGACATGAGTATCCTAGGCTAGCGCTTATGATCGGGGAGATTATTGAGACTATGAGTGTTTTGTCCTAGCATGTGAGTTGTATGACCTTGTTGAGGTCATTTGGGCTAGAAGTCTAAGGACTTCTAGCATGAGAGAGAGATGCTAATGTTGTGCCTCGTTTGGTCAGGTTGAGAGTATCTTCCTGCGGGAAGCAGAGTGCGGTATATTTTCGGGTTGAGCGTTTGTGACAGGTAAGTCTTCGGACTTACTTAGCTCGTATTCTTTGTATTAGCATTATTGTGTGTTGGGTGGTGTGTGTTTATTATTTTACTGTTTATAACAACTAAACCGGAAATAGGATTACCGACCTTTATATTATTTGGCCCAAGTGTATGATAACGGGCGGTGACATCACTGCCTGGCTCCCCGTGAGAGCTAGGGGGATCTCGGCGACTGGCCCGTGCTGGTTAGACGGTCGGAGGCATCCGACCGTTCCATTGCCGGAAGAAGGGACCGAGGCGAGTTTCGGAGGATTCTCGTGTCACAAAAGAAGTTGAACTAGAACGGGATATGACTTAATAAATAAAGATAATAAACCGGATTTGTGTGTTTTGAGTATGTTGTGTGACTATGTTGAATTAATTGTGTTTGTGCCTTTCCCTTTAATTCTAATGCTTCGAATGTGAGCTAACGGTTTTATACCGAATGTTGTAGTTTGCCTTGCAGGTTAGGCATGCTCCGAGAGATCCGGAAGGGTGGGCAGCCGGGGTCCGTACATTTTAGGAAGGGTTTTGTTTGGAGTCACGTTTGGAGTTTTGTATATTGTATTATTGTATGCCGCATGTATGGCGTTTGGTCTTTGTAGTTGTTTTCGGCTGAAGTCCGTTGTTTGTTTTCTTTTGGGTTTTCTTACATTGCATAAAATGTATTTCGGTTTTGGCCTATATTTGTGCCTTGTTGCAAGATCCGGTGAAATTGCTGTCAAGCTAAGGGTCGGGACCCATTGTGAGGTCCCAACCCGTAGCGCCCCGAGTCCCGCGGATTCGGGGTGTTACAAAAGTGGTATCAGAGCACTAGGTTGACAACAATGGCACTCGCAATCTTCTAAAAGCCGAATAAGGAATAAACAGAACCCCGCGGGTTCTGAGTTTTCGTTTTCAAAATCACATGCATGAGTCGGGGTAGAATGTACGGACCACCACTCCTTCCGCGGATCTTGGCAGCATAGTTTATTGGATTTTTAGTATATATATGTATATATGTAGATATGTATTGTGGACTTAGGATGTTTTTGGACTATTATTGTATGTGGATTGTAGTTGCATGATGGACATGATTTATGTGTATAGTTGTATATGTGAACGATTATATGTTTTGGACCTTGTATTGTTGTAATGGAATGCTGAATGCGTGATATTAGTAGTACGATGAACTTAGGACTTATATAGTTATGGATACGTATTCCTATTATATATAGTAGCATATGGAGGTATAAGACCTTTTAGTTGAGATGCTATTATGATATCATCGCCCTTGGACGACGTCGTTTTACATAGGATAGTGTGCATACGAGGACGAATACGCTCAAGTATCGAGTTGAGAGCTACGTTCGGGCGAACATTTTGGAGTTCTTGTACTCCTTTAAGAGGATGTCGAAGAGGAGGAGTAGAGATGACAATAACGAAGGACGAACAAGTAGAAAGAAGAACTCGAGACGAATAAAGAGAGGTGGAGATGGAGCAATACAAGTAAAGAAGAGCAACATTAAAGTGTAGAAGCGGTTCCAAAGAGGCCATGATCGAACGACGACGAGACCAAGGGAGAGAACAAACTTAAGTTCTTCGAGAAGAAGCGTGGACAACTAAAGAGGTAAATCGAGAAGGAGATGAGTACGTTCTAGCAAGGTTAAGGTGGTGTTCCATTAAGATGCAAAGCTTTCTTTAGACGTTTCTAAGCATTGGAGTTAAGATGAGAGAAGTGAACGAAACATGTGAGAAAGATTTAAAATACCGTAAGTTAAGCTTACGAGGTACCAAAAAGTAAAGTTAAAACATTACTAGAGTTATGAGAAGAAAGGCACGGTGGGGTTTCACGTGGAGTTGACTGGTTTCCGTTATAATGATAAGACTAAGAAACGCCAAGAAGGAGGAAGTGTGTGTAGATGATGATCTTCAGAAGATGAAAGGTGAAACAAGGAGTTTGGATTCAAAGACTCAAGTTACCAACCAAGAGAAGAGAGAGTGGTTACTAACGATAGAGGTGTGGGGAATATGCATTTACAAGATACTATGAAGATCAGTTAAGCTTATGAAGTTGGGTCATATGACATGAAAGAGTTGGGGAGGTATAGTTATCTTACAGAAGCGGAAGGAAGAGGGGAGCTTAATAGGAGCTAACGGAGTAGGAAGTAGAGTAAAATGAGCTAGTGAAGTTTAAGACAGAGTACCCCGAGAGAGTATCCTTCAGGAGTATGGTAACATGGAAGTATGGTAGGAGGGTAAGTCGTGACCTTAGAGAGGGTCTTCAATGAGTTAATCGGTGACCAAGGAGGGTGCACAGGTGCGGGTTATATACTGGTGACTATGGGAAGGAAGAGTAACCCAGGATGTGAGATCATGAAGAAGGGGAACAAAAAACTGGAACATTCGTGGAGGTTGAATGCAGTGATAGGAGGTGTATTAACTGAAGCATAAACGTTTTAATCAAGTAACATCTTTATCAATTCTAACAAGTGATGGTAACGTACCTTGTGGAGGGATTGTAACGATATGGTACGACCTTCTTAGGTCATGGGGTTGCCATATGGAGGAGTGATACGGATCAAGGAAAAAGGAACTAGAAGGACAAAGAGGAAGGTGAACTTTCTATAGTTGTTATGCAAAAAGGGGGGGTATAGAAGGGGATGTATGGTATGTTTGTTCTAAGGTTATGGATGTCATGTTTTCGCGAGCGAAGGCTAAGTCAAGGTTTTTGTGACTCGCATGGCGAAGCCATAGCGGCTATAACGTGAAACAAGGAATCTGGATTAAGACAACACTACAAGCTTAGAGTTTATGATGTTAATGCTTGGTGAAGTTGAGTGGATCTTTCAGTGTTTGTGGTCGGGAATTTTTGCCTAAAGGCATACTGGTACGGTTGTGAAGTTGTTCTTGGAATATCAAGAGATGCATAAAGTGACCAACAAGAGAAAGAGAGGACTGAAGTTTTGAAGTTCGATGTTATCATGAGATGTACAAAAAGTACATGAGAGATTGAGGTTAGAGCCTCTATGGTCGGTTTGACGTTGCATATGGAAATGAAGTGTAAGGTTCTACACATACTTGAAAGAAAGGATGTCTAGAGTGAAAGCTTATGTAGAATACGAGGAGTTTCTCCCATATGTTGGGATGTCAGAGGAAGCAAAGAAAATTGAATCGATTGGTTATAAGGCATGATTGAGTCTTGTAGTTAAGACCTTCGTGACTGGACACATGTGCGAAGTCAAGAGGTGTCATTATCGCCTTTCCTTCGAAGCAAGAAGAGGAATTAAGCTGAATTATTGCTTAACTAAGGCTTCAAGAGTCGGAAAAGTAGAGCAAGTCTCTCGAGATAAAGGATCTATGGAAGAGGACGGTGAACATAGTAGCTACAGAAGGAGCAATGAAAGGGTTGAAGGATGTCACCCCAACAGATCAGGGTGGACCACTTGTCAAGCGTTAGGACCAGGTTGTGTCGGTCATTACGAGATGAAATGGGTAGAGAGAAGATGGAACCCGAGATAGAACAATTTCCAACGCATCGGAAGGTGGATTTTTCCATTAAGATGATTTGAAGTTCACGTTGGAATATATCTTAAACACTGGATTTTAAATTGTTATGGAGAACACCAGTTTGCGAAAATTGAGACGGTTATCTCCATTTGTACATCGATTACCATGAGCCAAGCAAGATAACAATAAAGAACAAGTATCCCTTACCACGAAGGGATGATTTAGTTGATTGGTTGCAAGGGTCAGTAATCGCTCCTAAAATTGATTTAAGGTGTGATTGCCACCAACTGAGAATTCGGGATCAGGATATTGCAAATATGACATTCCGTACAAGGTATGGTCACCATGAGCCTGTCGTGATGTCATTTGGGCTTGCTAATGTCCCGTATAAGATATTTTGGTCTACTCTCGAGGAAGAGAGAAGTTGTATGACAGACAAACCCCGAATGATGGGAAGAAGTTACTAGTTTGCTTAGATGTGTTGGTCATTACCGGATTTGTGGAGAGATTTTTTTTTTTTTTTTTTTTTCTTTTTTCAAAGTAACACCACCTATGGCTAACCTACTCTGGATCACAATGAAGTAGTGAGAAGGACGGAGATTGACAATAGAGTTGTTTAGAGTTAAAAGGAGATTCATTGGTGCAACTGTTTTGAAACTACCTTGAGCTATGATGGGTTTGAAGTGTACAAGTGATTTTCCAAGACATGGTCTTGATTGGGTATTGAGGAACGATGTAAAATTAATAGCATACATGTCTTGTTAGTCGAAGCAATGTCAAGTTAAGTACTTCCTTCATTCCTTAGAGCTTGCAACAAGAATTGATGAAATGGTACATTAAAGTTTGGTTTGACAAGAACCAAAGCCAACTATGTAAAATTGGAAGTTCGATCTTCTTTGTTAGAGAAATTGAAAGGGAAAATAATGGAAATGTTGCATTTAGAAATACCCGAGAAGGAAGTTGAGTTCCGATATATCGGACCTTTGTGAGATGTTAGCGTGAGTTGGGAAAGTGGTTTACCAGCTGGCGTAACCGCCAAGAGTAGAGAGTGTTCACCCGGTGTTCATGTGTATCAGTTGAGAGAGTACATACACGACTCGAGACAGATTGTCAGTTATGGTGATATAGTCGTAGACGAAGAACCGAAGAGACTAATAGGAAGACGGAGTATAGTATCTTTGGTTAAGTTTTACGCCGAGTTAGTAGCTTTGTAGAATCAACGGGTTAGACCTAGTTCTTCCCTTAAGTTATTTGTGTTTTTGTGTGATGTTATATCTGGTTTTGTGCCCGTGCGGGAATGTGTTTTATATCCGGTTGTACTTTTGCGATGGTGATTGGAGCAGTTTGTGTGTATAGAGTAGAAGGTCCAAGCCCCCCTAGTTGTGAGTTTCTACCTCAGCCTTAGAGACCGAGAAGTTCGATACACATTAAGTTTCAAGACGAAACTTGTTTTTAGGGGTATCTAATGTAACAACCCGTCTATTATTGGGTGCGTTTCGATATTTAATTCTCCTACTTTTATCGATATTTTATTAGCTCAAGTATTTATTTAAAAGTATTATAAGGCGTAAAATGTTTTTCCCGAGCATAATTATATTTTCGGTATATTTTCGGAAAAGGGTCGGAATGTTTTTTTTTCCGATCTGAAAATCCCGTTCCGAATGTTTGAAAATGAGTCTATCCTCATATTATTTCTTTCCCTTTTTCTTATTTTTTTTCCTTCTTCTATTCCCTCTCTCCTTCGGCTGATGAGGTCACTAATGTTCTCACCTCTTCCCCAGGCCTACTTCGACTCATCATTACTACCGTCTCTGCCCTACAGCCCCTCTGTGAACCATACACTCGACTACCCGACCCCTCGACCACGCCGATACAGCCAAAGACAACCCCTTCTGCCCCTTTGCTCACTCCCTCAGCCTCTCATTCCATCTCCTCTGTTTATTTTTCCCCATCCCCTCAAACCAGAAGCACTCCCTCGTCGCTGCCGGAACCAGAGGAGAAACGCAGTACCTTGCCTCGCTTGCTAGCGGAGAGATAGCCCAGCCGCCGTCCTCACCGTCGTTGCTCTCCTCCCTCCAGCAACACCGACGCAGCAGCTCCCCTTCGTCTCTCTTTCGAATCCCCTGTCACCCGCCTACACTCTACCCCCTCCCTCTCTGTACCGTTTTTCTTTCCCCTGGTCCCTCTTTGATGTTCAGACACGGGAGCTGGAGAAGCAGCCCTTACTCAGCTTCTGTCGCCGTCGACCGGAGACCAGGGAGACTCAACCGCCGCCCTCAAACTCGCACCTCTCCGCCCCCATGTTCCCCGCTTGCCACCAGTGTCGCCGTCTTCCCTCGCCGCTGGCAAAAAAATCGAAACCGCCGGAGATGGCCCCCTGTTGCGTCCTCTCTCTCTGCCGCCATTAAAGGGTTAAAAACCCTACTTCATCAATTCAAATCGGGGCCCTTCTTTTTGGGTTAATTGCAGATTTGTATCCCATGTTTTATATTTACATATTTGGCCCTAATTTTTGGAATCTTGCAATATTACCCCTGCTGGAATAAATTACAAGAAATAGCCCAAAGATTTATTTACAATATTTGACACAAGTTTCTAGCATTTCATAAATTGCCCTCAATGTTTCTATGGATTTTAAATTTGAGATTTACTTGAATTATATTATTATGTATATATACCATATATATTATGCTCGTGTTGGATTAATTCCGGATTATGACTTAAAGATTAAATTACGGGATTTTAACGTTGGCTTTGAAAATGAGTTTGACCTTCGGATTATGATGTTATACAATTTGTCCGGAATATATACTTACGGTTTTAACTTGGGTTTTAAAAGTGGGGTTTTCCTTAGATTTATATATGTTAATTATACCGTTCAAATTTAGCGTATAAGCTAAATTTGTTTAGATTTGATGTTAGGTTCGGAAGCGCCCCGATAAAGCCCCAACGAGTCCTTATCGACGTCCATAGATCGTCTTCCGTCTTTTGACGTCACGTGAGTACCCTCTTACCCCGAGCTTATGATCTTACTCGATTTAGTTATGATTAGTAGTACCATGCTAGGTTGGATCTAGCATAACCTAGTGAGAATACCAAGTAGTGGTTTGGACCTTAGTTGAGTTTTGAGGATTTATGTTTTATACTAAGGCTTGAGTTGGGTTGTTATCTTGTGAGGATTGTTAAGGATTTGTGCTTTATGGTTGATCTTGTGAACCTTGTGGCTTGAGGTTTGTGGTTACATGATCTTTGAGATTGTGGAGACTAGGACATGAGTATCCTAGGCTAGCGCTTATGATCGGGGAGATTATTGAGACTATGAGTGTTTTGTCCTAGCATGTGAGTTGTATGACCTTGTTGAGGTCATTTGGGCTAGAAGTCTAAGGACTTCTAGCATGAGAGAGAGATGCTAATGTTGTGCCTCGTTTGGTCAGGTTGAGAGTATCTTCCTGCGGGAAGCAGAGTGCGGTATATTTTCGGGTTGAGCGTTTGTGACAGGTAAGTCTTCGGACTTACTTAGCTCGTATTCTTTGTATTAGCATTATTGTGTGTTGGGTGGTGTGTGTTTATTATTTTACTGTTTATAACAACTAAACCGGAAATAGGATTACCGACCTTTATATTATTTGGCCCAAGTGTATGATAACGGGCGGTGACATCACTGCCTGGCTCCCCGTGAGAGCTAGGGGGATCTCGGCGACTGGCCCGTGCTGGTTAGACGGTCGGAGGCATCCGACCGTTCCATTGCCGGAAGAAGGGACCGAGGCGAGTTTCGGAGGATTCTCGTGTCACAAAAGAAGTTGAACTAGAACGGGATATGACTTAATAAATAAAGATAATAAACCGGATTTGTGTGTTTTGAGTATGTTGTGTGACTATGTTGAATTAATTGTGTTTGTGCCTTTCCCTTTAATTCTAATGCTTCGAATGTGAGCTAACGGTTTTATACCGAATGTTGTAGTTTGCCTTGCAGGTTAGGCATGCTCCGAGAGATCCGGAAGGGTGGGCAGCCGGGGTCCGTACATTTTAGGAAGGGTTTTGTTTGGAGTCACGTTTGGAGTTTTGTATATTGTATTATTGTATGCCGCATGTATGGCGTTTGGTCTTTGTAGTTGTTTTCGGCTGAAGTCCGTTGTTTGTTTTCTTTTGGGTTTTCTTACATTGCATAAAATGTATTTCGGTTTTGGCCTATATTTGTGCCTTGTTGCAAGATCCGGTGAAATTGCTGTCAAGCTAAGGGTCGGGACCCATTGTGAGGTCCCAACCCGTAGCGCCCCGAGTCCCGCGGATTCGGGGTGTTACATTGGACAAAGCTCTTTATGGTCTTAAGCAATCTCCTCGCGCTTGGTAAGGAAGATTGTCCAAGTATCTCCTTGAAAATGATTTGAAAAGAGGGTTGATTGACAAAACTTTATTTATTAAAACCAGAGGCAACGATATATTAGTAGTAAAAATCTAAATTCTTTGCCATTATAAACAAAATTAACAAACTTTTTCCAAATCTAGGTTCGGATGAAAGTTTATTTCGAAAATGCACGAGGGTGTTAGGTGTGGAATTAAAACACGGTGACTCACCGCATTTCTACTGTAAAGAAACGCGAAAAATATCCACCGCATTAAAAAAAAGACGGAAATTTAAAAAATAAATAAAGGAAAGAAACGCGGTAGTTCACCGCGTTTCTTTTATTACAAAAAAAAAATAAATACAAGAAACGCGGTGACTCACCGCATTTCTATTGTTTTTTTTTTAAATACTTGCACTAGTATATAAGTACGCGAAAATATGTATTTACGTATTCATTTGGATTAACTTGTCAATCTAACAACACAACAAATGAGGAACCTAATTTAGTCCGTTTCTCAAATATAAAAGGGCACGTTATACATTTTCATTTGTTTCCGAAACTTTTATTTTTTCTGTTTTACTAGTTATTGTTATTTAAATAAAAATAATTGTATGCTCCACTAATATTTTTTAATAGTGAAACAATAAATGAAAATAAAAAACATAATTATTAAAACAAGTACAAGGAACAAATGCATCATTCACTAGTTTATCAAAAACATAAATAAATGCATCATTCATTATTTTATAAAAAAAAAACAAATGCATCATTCATTAGTTTATAAAAAAAACAAATGTATCATTCATCTTCATCACTTTCATCGATAACTGACCTGCTTTCGCCTTGATAATCCGTAGACGGACCAATATGCCTGATAGGGCCTATATATGAAGACCGACGAGGAAGAGGGGGAGATACGAAAGGTTGTGGGATCGTCCCAAACTGCGACATGTTCTCAAATGGATATGAATATGGCATGCCCTCCAGAAGGCTAACAAATCCTAAGCCGGTGAAGTACCCCGACGGCTCTGGCATAGCACCCGAACCCGAAGCACCTCCATATGATGTAAAATTTGGTTGGGTCTAGGGCTGGGCATGGGGAGGTGTCGCCTGTGGATAATGTGTCGCCTGTGGAGGGGTCCCTTGTGACATACCAGCGCCATGTGAACTCTGATGCTGGTAGTAGGACGGATGAAAGGGTAGGTGACTAAGTATATCTGCGCCTTGTGAACTCACGTAGTCATAGTACCCTGAAACTCCACTCATCATGTCCCCATATTGCTGTTGTGAGTGGAACTGTGAAGCTTGGTCAACAGTTTCTCTTCCTCTACTTGTTACGTCAAAAATATATTGACCTTGAAAAAAAAATTATCATACCAAGAACTAATTGATTAACTATTTGTTTATTAGTAAAATACTCACGCTGGCATAAAGATAAGGAGCGACAAGATGATAATGGGCAAGTGATGTGTGTCCTGAAGGGCTGATCAAAATACGAGTCCTACTCGTGTATCAAGTCATATAGTCATGTAAGAAGTTTGGCACACTTTCAGGTGGGTAAGAATGTGCTATAGTTTCTACGCGCCTCTCCCACTCAGCGATGTTGGCCCCTTCTATCAACAGCGTGCAACTCCTTGCTGTAATTAAGCGCATGAGATAGGTGGGATTTGCACTTGCCCAAGCTGTCTCAAAACACGCTCAGGTCCGATGATGCTCCACTATATCAAAACATATCATGGGTGTCTCCTCCAAATATGTCAACCCTGACAACAAATAAGAGCAAGGACATCCAAAATGTCGTCAGTATATGGCTCCCATACAAACTACAAAAACATTTTGGTGAGCAAAACATGTATAATTTACAAGATTATGCCGTTAAAGAATATTAGATCTAACCTCATCAGACCTTTGACTGTCTAGGGCATCCCGATAATACGCCAGATTTTTAGGGGCGTGCTCATATGAGAATACGTGGCCTACCCACTTATAATATTTTAACAATAAAAAAATAATTTTATCATTTATATAAACGTATATATACAACCAAAAAATTATCAATTTATATACCTCATAGCCAACGCATCTACCCTGCGAAGAAAGTGATCACCAAGTGGAGGTGGGTGTAGATCTGTTGTTGGATGCCTCTGTCTCCTATGCCTTCTCGCACCGCGATCTGATTTAGTACCCTGAGTCGGGTAAAACGAGCATCGTGGTCTTCCTATGGGGCTCCTCTCCCACGACCATAACTACAATTGCTTAATGAATATTAAAATGTGAAATAAGTTAATTTATTTACCGAAAGATGTTCAATATTTAGGGTTTACCTGCAATAAGATCAATGGTCATGTAATCTCGTATTTTCTTTTTGGGCCGCTTTACATAGTTGTCTGTACACAAAAGCCAACGTCGCAGAACCCCAACTGTATCGACCAGCTGCCTCTAGATCCCCCAGCAATGGGAGGTACAAAAGCTGTATATAGCCACCACTAGTATCTGCAAAGATCACTGCGCCCATGAGCAACAGTATATATGCTCGAGCATGATGCTGCACTATAACCTCGTTAGCGTCCTTTGGAGACCTGGTGCAATGAACCTCCGTAGCCACGAAAATTTTAAAGATGAACCCTTAATTTCACTCGGCTCCGGGCGCTCTCCAAGAAGCAACTCAACAACTCTCCCCCACTGGTAGTTTGCACTACCAGTCACAGCAGGTCCATCTAAGGTAGACCCAACAATACCGCGTCGTCGTGAAGTGTGATCGTCGCCTCACCGACAGCTAGGTGAAAAGTATGTGTCTCATGTCTCCTTCTCTCAACTAATGATGTGATCAACTCAGCATCTAACTGAAAGGAAGATCCAAGACGATATATCCCATAAAATCCAGCCAGCTTAAGATAATGAATTACCCTCTCATCTGGTGGGAGGCATGAAACAATGTTTCTAAGATGCATTCTAGCAGTCAATGGTTGTTGAGTCTGTAAATGATAAAGCATATTGTTAAGATTAAGAAATCAACACCAAATTAAAATAATTATCAATTTTAGTTTAGAGTTGTTCTTACATAAGGGACACGCGACCACACATCATCACAACGATGCTCAATCTGACGTCTAAGCAAATCTAGTACACGGGGGCCAAGATCCATCTACATGTGGTAAAGAACTTTAAGTTTGATTGACTAAACAATATCACAACAAACAAACACAACTTCATATTTCATTGATAAAACAACTTAATACAAAAACAAGCAACTTCATATTTCATTGACAGCTAAACTTAATACAACAAACAAACAACTTTTAAGCTCTTCTTGATGACCCAACTTGAGCACGAGAACTCCTTCTATTATGACCAAGTTGTCCACAACTTCCGCAACGACTTTTTCCTCTTTCACTTTGATCCATTTCAATTCTGATTCTCGAGTTTCTATGTCTTCCACTTGGGCACTTAGAACTTTGATCCGGGACTATTAATGGCCCATGTACTATTGGTCATTCGTTTGATCGCCAACAGGTTGGAAGTATGGCTTGTACGTCTCAAGATATGTATGTGTGGTGAAAAATTCATCAACAAAGGGCTCAAAGGACCACTTGTGATAATAACAAACAACAAGTACGTGGGGGCACAGAAACTTCAGCAACTGCCAGGTATGACAACTACATTGATGTTGTTGTAAACGAACGGTAAAGTTACGGCAATCGCCCCGGTCTAATCTAGGGACCTGTACTTCATATATTCCTTGCTCATTGTTAAATGGACTCACTGTTGCTGTCATGGCTACATCCTTAAAGTTTTCAATTTTTTGATCTATATGTTGGGATAAGGTTAAGCCGTCTTGTATGCGTTTAAAAGCTCGACCACGCCTTGTAACAAAATAACTGTTCAAACGGGCGAACGTTTCTTGCACAATGCCAATGACTGGAAGAGATCTTGTGCCTTTCATTACCCCGTTGAAACACTCAAACATGTTTGTGTTCATGCATCCATATCGTAAACCACCGTCATGATGTAGAGACCATTTCTCGAGGCCAAATTCTTGGAGAAACTCACGACATTCACGGTTTTTTTCACCAATTTGGTCAAACCCGGCGGAAAAAGGACGTCGCTCACGGATGTATGCAGTCACACCCACTAGGAATTTGAGTTGCGAATCTTTATAACGAGTTTGAACATTAGACTTAAGATGACGGATGCAAAACCTATGATATGCATCTCGTGGACTCCATCTTGGATCCGTCATTGCCCTACTTATCCCTGTGTGTCTATCAAAAATTACACACAAGCCAACTCTATCTGTCACATGTTCGCGAATGCAACTCATAAACCATGGCCAACTTTCTGTATTCTCCGCTTCCACAAGGGCCAATGTAAGAGGGAAAAGTTGTTCATTTGCATCAACAACCATAGCAATTAGCAAGATGTGCTTGTACTTTCCGTATAAGTGGGTTCCATTAATTGAGATCACCGGACGGCAATGCTTGAAACCAGCAATAGAAGGCCCAAATGCCCAAAAGACGCGTTGAAACATCCTCACTGACAGATCACTTGTTTCTGTTGTGACCTAGTCAACCACTGTACTTGGGTTTGATTGTTGTAGGGCTTCCATATATCACGGTAAATCAGCGTACGACTGCTTCCAATCTCCATAGATATCAGCAATTGCTTTTTGTTTGCCCTCCCACGCTTTCTTGTAACTTGGAATCACTTTGTCTTTCATGTTTATAACTTCTATAATGGTTCGCGGTTTGATTGTCAAGTCTTGGCGAACAAGGTTATGAATCTCATTGCTGATGAATTTGGAAGTTGCATTACGGTTATCGAGTTCTCGCGAATGAGAGACACAAGCAAGGATATGAGGCCCGTTATGCCAGTGCACAAACCACAAATCTAGCGCTTGATCAACCCGATGAGCAGAAACTAGCCATGTGCATCCGGTTTCGCTTTTTCTAGCATAATAGACGGTGTAATAATGTGCATCTGCTCTACCTGTCTTGTAAGGGTATCCACTTCTTAGGGAATAACTTCCAAGCTGCATTTTCAAATCGCTTAATGAGTTGAAACATTGACCTATATAAAATCCATCAACGTCGTGCATTTGAATGGAAGTATAAGGATCCTCCCATGAATTCATCTGTGTTGATACTGGTTCGACGACGTTGTTCCAGTTTGGGTTAATGGCTTGAGCTCTTATTATTCGATCCGCTTTTGCTACGACTTGGTCATAATCTGGTGCTGCAGGGCCATCGTCAACGTGACGATCTTTTTTTCACTTTCAAGAATCTCATCATTAGTCTCAACACCATTCTGATCAACATCTATATCATCGTCATCAACTTCATTTCCATCTCCATGGCTTGAGGACGCATGTGATGTCGATGGTGCCATGGTGGGATGAGTTGTATGCATGGGAATATTTTCATACCCGGCCATCACAGTTTGCGCTTACTCATTATCCGTCAGCAATCTCGGGTACGTTTCCATGTTTTGCCATAGGGGGTAGTTATTGTTGTCATCCATCTATTTTACATTACGTTAAATTATGGAAAACAATGTTTCATATTCAATATTTTCTACTCAATATTCATAGTAAATCTACAAAATTTATATAGTAATCTTAATAAAATGTTTCATATTCAATATTTTCCGTTTAACTAATGATTAATAATTTTTTTAATGATAAACTATTATACTAATGACAAAATCATATATTAACACTGTAATAGCTAGGATTTCCGAATTCTAATTAATGTTGATTAACTTAATCATTGATAGTAATTGATATATAACTCGCGAAGATTTCGCAAGTGATGAGTATGAGTCCCACCGTTATGTTCCTCGCGTAATTTTGGACGTTTGGGGAAATTTTTAGTTTTTCCCCCGGGTAATTATTTTTACCCTCCGGTGTTATTTGGAGCATTTGGGAGCTCCAATTAATAAAATTGCAGTTGAGAGAAATGATCGGGACATCGGCTTTGTCTTAGATGTGAAATAATATAAAAAGACGAAACGGATAGAAGAGTCGTTATTCCGATTCTTAGCGGTTAAGAAATGTGACTTAGGAATGCCCATTCTACGAGATAGTTATGGATATATTATTCCGATGATATTCCGGAGTTGATATTCCAATTTAGTAAAGTTTGGATACCGAAAAAAATTATATCCGCGTTTCAATTAAATAGGTTGGATATATATATATATATATATATATATATATATATATATATATATATATATATATATATATATATATATATATATATATATAAATATATATAAATGGAGGCAAAGGCGGCTACCAGCGTCTTCTTACCCTTTCTTCTTATATTATATACATTATATATATATTATATATAAAGCAAAAGTTGCAGTAAGTCTTCACAATTTACATTACTTTTCAATTGTAAATTGAAAGCTTACAGACGAAGGAGTTCGAGAGAAACCGAGCAAACATATTCTATCTTCAATATTCCATCACTTGTCCATCTTTAGCCCATTTTCAGATCCGTTTGTATCAACGAGTCCCTTATCTTATTCTCTTCAACGTGGTACAAATTTATTTCCCGTTTGTTAGCTTTTTGGTAAAGCTTCCGTTTACCGCTTCCGGAATGCCGACGGACCACCGCAAGTCGTCAAACGTAAAGTTTCATACCGTGCTCTTACTCCCCGTATCGCACGGAGTCCGTACCTTCTTCCGGATCGTATATCGGGTTAGTAACGAATAAGTTATGAATTTATTCGTTTTCCGTATTGCGGGTTAGTATAAATTAACCTTAAGTTTGTTAAAATGGATAATTGGAATTTCCATTATGCTCGTTACATTATTCTGGTAATTATGGGATTTTAGTTGGTGATGATATCATGAGTTGGATTTATGCCCTGATGTGGCTTTTAGGTTTAGCATGTTATTCGAGGTTATAGGATGTATATGATCCCTATGGATCCCTTTGGGTCTAGGTGTGACCCTTTGTTTGATAAGAGATGTGACATCTCTTTATGCCTTGTCTATAGGCTGTGTTGTTCCTCCAGTGTTGAGGTGATCGTGGTTGAGTTTGTACGAGGTTGAGGTAAGTCCGTAGGACTTACTTAGCTACCATCCTTATATGGGGTGTTTGTATGAGTGGTGTGTGCCTTATATGTTTGCTATGATAGCATGTGATGTCGTATTTACCGACCTATGTTTTATTAAGTGCCCCACTGCGTGGCTGTGATAACCTTTCCCTTTCATCCCGCCGTGGAGTCTGGGAGGTTCTCTGATGTCAGGCCAGACCGGTTTACAGGAAGGGCGCAATCCACTCCCATAGGGTACACGGATTGTGTGACCGATACTAGTACGGCTGGCTAGCAGGCTCAGAGGCGAGGATGTATCGGTCCTCGTGTCACCTAGTTTCATATATATTATATCTATACGATTTGAGTGAATGACCATTATATTGAGATGAATAAATGGGTAAATGAGTGAAAGCATGCTGATATGTTTATCTTTCCCTATGTGTGATTGTGCTTATGCATTACCTCATATATGTATGGTTAGCTAACGGTTTCATACCGTGTTGTAGATGTTTACAGGTTCGGTGCTACTGGGTGATCTGGCAGGGTGACAGGCCGAGGACTCTCGTACATTAGGTGGTTGGTTTGGGGTTGTTGTGTCTCCCCTCCTGCGTGAGGATGATCTTTTGTACCTCCTATGTGAGGATGTCATTTTATATACTCGGCTATGTTGTTGTTTACTTTGGGTCGTACAATTTATACTGTTTTATGTATTTGTTTTATATCTGTCAGTGCCATGTTGTAAGGTCCAGTGAACTTGTTGTCAGGCTAGGGTCAGGATCCATTGTGAGATCCTAGCCCAATGTGACATCCCGAGTCCCGCGGATTCGGGGTGTTACAAAGTTGGTATCAGAGCCCAGGTTGACAACAATGGCACTTGCTACCTGCAATGAGGTTTGATAGGTAAAATAAACAGAGCCCACATGGGATCTGACGTTTTCAAAGGTTTTGGTTTTAAGTGTTGTTTTGGGATAGAATGTACGAGAAGTCGTCACCTCTGCCATGGATCTCTGCAGCGTAGATATGTATATATATATGTGTGTACTATGGATTATGTGGATGTATTATATACATATCGATACCTATGGCATATATATAGCCTTATAAGATTAGGTGCATATATCCTACAGATGACTCAGACTAGAGTAGTATCTGTAGTGGGATGAGGTAGGGGTACACCCCCTCTTCCTCCAGTGGTGATAAGTTAGGGACCAGTTTTCGCTGTTGTTTCGCCTATGACAGAGAACGAGTTTGAAGAGGCTGATCGTGTCTCCATGAGTAGATCCGAGTTTCAAGAATATATGCGCCAAGTATATGAAGTGGTGATAGCGGGTACATCCACACCGGATTTACCAACAATTGCGAGATCAACTGAAGGTTATGGATCCAGAAAGAAGCAATAGACTGAATTAGTTAGTGGAGAAGCCAAGATGATGAATGGTGAACCAAGTCCGATATCAGGACAATCTAGTGATCCTTTGGCCATGAAGATGACTAGCAAGGAACTACAGTGTTTTAATTGCGTGGAAGTTGGGACATTGGCGAGTTGTGTGCCCAAAGGCGCCCATCATGCTTTACGTGTGGTAAAGCAGGGCATAGAGCGAAGTTCTGTCGACAGGGCAAGGCATTGCCTTTACAGGTTCCCTTCAAAAGTGAGATCATGCCACGTGGACTATGAAGGTCGAGTTACCCTTCAGTTGCACAAGTTGCAAGGATGGGATGATTATGTTTCAGTTGTGGCTATCCAGATCATTTGCGTTTTGTGTGCCCTTTGGCACTGATAGCTTGTTTCACTTGTGGTGAGTTAGGTCATCTGGCCTTTTCTGTCAGCACGGTGGTGTTTCTTCCCAGCAAGACCTTCCTCTTTCCGGTGCAGAAAGAGTGGAAGTGGCGGCTATAGTAATGACCTCAGTGATACCTGAGGAGCATGGATCTGACATTGAGTGATGATATGTAGAGGAGCTACGAGTGTTAGCTGTTATAGGTACCATTCTCGTTAATGGTTTACCTGGTGGAGTTTTGCTTGTTGTGAGTGCTATGCACGTCAGGTCTTTCGATGCATGCGTTAATGGTTGAATTTTGGTATATAGTAGAAGGTGGATTTTCCTTTATAGGATTACCATTTTGGGTCTGAGATACCCGTGAGATGCGTGTTTGTTCCCTTATTTTAGGGACCCGTGTATGGTTGCAGACTTCTTTGTCATGTCGTAGGTGCATGAGGAAGTCATTATGTGTATGGTTTGGATGAATAGATATCATGTGGTGTTAGCTTTTAATATTAAGACTATTATAGTCTTTACTGAGTTGAGTTAAATAGAGGTCTTCTGAGGTTAAGACCTTTGAAGAGACGGGTTTGTCATCAGGACTATACGAGCATCGAGTTGATAACACAGAGATGTGACGCCTTCTAGTGTTATACCATGAAGGAGCGAGATAGTCCAACATTAGAAGGTATTCCAGTTGTTTATGAGTTTATAGACGTGTTACTGAACCGTCTAGCTACCACCTCAGCGGAGTGTGGACATTGTTATCGAGTTGAAGTATGATACAAGATTGAATGGGAAAGCCACACTATATGGTGCTTGTTGAGATATTGTACTGATAACTTGAAAAGTTTACTGAAACGGGTTTACCCTAGTGGGTTCCATGTTCCGTATTGACGACCTGACGAGTTAACTTCAAGAAGCAATTGTGTTTTCGGGATTCCTTTATGCTCAAGATATCCCTAGTCATGGATGAGAGAGCATCATGTGTATGAGATAGCATCCCATACCCGTTATGGACACTACGAGTTTGTAGTGATGTCATTTGGGTTGATGAATGTTTTAGTAGTTTTTATGGAGTTGATGAATAGTATCTTCATCGACTTCCTTGATTAGTTGGTGGTGGACTTCATTGATGACATGTCGGCATACTCTCATAGTAGAGAATAGTAGACCGATCGTCTGAGGACCGTTCTGCAGATTTCGAGAGATAGAGGATTGTATGCTACGCTCTCTAAGTGTAAGTTGAGATGCCAGTGGTAGCCTTTTTAGGCCTTGTTGTCTCCGCTAGTGGGATCATGGTTGACCTGGCGAGAATTAAGTATGTTTTAATGTGGGAGATACTGATGAACATTAAGGAATACGTAGTTTTCTCGGCTCAGCCGATTGCTACCAATGCTTTGAGGAAGGATTTTATATGATTACGTATTCAATTGCGAGTCTTTTGAGAAGACCACCATAACTACGTGATGAAAGCAGTGTGTCTATGTTCTGAAGAGTTGAGGAGGCATTTGACCTCTGCTTTCATTCTGTTGTAGTTAGAAGATTTTTGGGATCCCGTGATTTACGGTGATACATCCCAGCTAAGTCTGAGATGTGTATTACTACAGAGGAGTAGGGTTATTAATATGTGTGTTTACAGCTGAGAACGTATGATGAGAACTACCCGACTTATGATTTAGAGTTAGTAGTTGTAGTTCAAGCCTTTAAGTTTTGAAGACCGTACCGGTGTGATCTTCATGTCAGATTTCTATAGATCATAGAAATCTGAAGTATATTTTATGCAACAGGGGTTGAATAACCGCCAATATTTAAGAGCTTAAGTTGATCAAGACTTTGACTTGAAGATTCCATATCATTCAGAAAAGTTGAATGTTGTCGCCGATAACTTGAATGGAGAGACGCTCCAAGAGAAGATGATTGTGAGACTGATAGTTCAACCTCAGCTTCAGAGAGATCTAGTTTGGCTAGAGTTGGACAATCAGTTCCTTGATGAGGATACCCAGTTATACCTCAGAGGTTCTACCTGGTCTGTTGGATGAGGTCCAACAGAAGCAGGAGACCTGCCCAGCCTTGACAAGGTTTAGAGAAAGGATGTCTCGTACTGAGGCACCATAGTTCTCCATGGGAGTAGATGGACTGATGAAGAGTCATGACCACTTTTGTGTACCTGCTGATGTAGATGGAGATAGAGAATATTACGTATACCCATTGTACGCCTTATTCGGTACATTCAGGTACGAGTAAGATGGACCATGAGATGAGACGATTATATTGTATGAAGCCGATATAATCAGATTTGTGATACAGTGTGTGACCTATTAGCAGGTCCAAATAGAGTATTTCTGATCTAGATATAAGCCTCACCCACTAACAGTGTAGTAGTAGAATTTGGGAGAACATCTCTATGGACTTTGTTATGGGATTGTGACCCAGTAGAAGATTGATGTTATCTGGATTGTTGGTAACAAATTAATGAAACTGGCACGTTTCATTTCTATTAGAAGGACGTGGCTAGTGAATGAATTGGTTGAGGAGTACACTAGACAAATAGTGAGACTCCATGGTATACCGAGAACGATCATTTCTGATTGAGATAGATATTTTTACTTTGAGATTTTGGGCAGCAGATTCAAACTGCTTTGGGGACGAGTTTGTACCTCATGACTACACTTCACCCCGTGACAGATGGTCAGTTAGAGAGGATCATCTGGATCTTAAAGATCTATTATAAGTTGTAAGTTGAATGGGAAACATGGATGGTTATATTACCTTCCATTACTGATTTTATTATATAACAATGAAGGACGTGCATCTTTCTAGGATGGCCCTATGAGGCAATATATAGACATAGATGTCGTATATCCTTATGCTAGAAGTGATCTAGCAGTAGTAGTGGAAATAACACATGACCAGACTCAGGATTTTATAGCTCGAGTAACGATGATTAAAGGAAGAATGTTGGCTCTACATAGTCGCCAGATTGTGTGTGTAGACAAGAGGTGTTAACCTCTAAAATTCAAGTGAGAGTTCATGTCCGGCTGGAGGTATCTCAACTGTGAGACGTTAGTTGTGTATTATGGAAAGGGGAACTGAGTTTCCAATATGTCGGTTACTTGAGATCTTGATCAGTTTTGTGAAGACAACATGATGTTTAGCTTTTACTCTGAAGTTGGTGGATGTTCACCCAGTGTTCCTGTGTCTTAACTGAGGAAGTATATACCAGGTTGGAAACACTTTGTGAGTTATAATGATCTAGTGGTTAAGTTGAACCACATCGTTGTTGAGTATCTGATTACATTCTTGGAATAAGATATGAAACGCTTGCATTCGAAAGACATTCCCATATTGAGGATATTATGGTCGAGATGAAGACCTGAAGAGGCTATGTGAGAGACTGAGGATAGTGTCCTGAGGAACTATCCAGAGTATATGTTAGGACATACCCATTTGTGGGAGCACGAGTAGATCTTTGTACTATCTTGATGAATGTTGTGCTTATGTGTTTATATGCCTTGATGTGTTATTCCATGCTAGTTGTGATGTGATTTATGATCTTAGTAGATCTTGATGTGCTAGCGTGATGTATGTTATAGCTGGAGATGATTACTTCCTCCACGCTACCCGAGTATGATTATATTTATAGCTGGAGATGGTTCTTTCCTTCATGCTATTTGAGTGTGATTAGGATTCAGCTGGAGATGGTTCTTTCCTCCATGCTACCTTGATGGACATAGTTTTAGTGGAGATGTGATTCCTCCATGCGATATATATGTTTATGGGTTGGCTAGAGACGTATTTCCTCTATGCATGTGATATGTTTTGGCTAGAGATGTGCTTCCTCTATGCCTTGTGATGTGGTATGGCGAGAGACGTGATTCCTCTACGCCTTTGGGTAGCGTTATGGCCTTGTTTCCTGGAGTGATGATTCCTCCATGTTTATACTTGAGGTTATAGATTGTTATAGATTGTGATCTTTTGAACGGAGATGTGATACCTCCGATAGATAGAGTGAGAGTTATACCTCGGCGTATGGGTCCGAGAGGATTTGGGAATTGTTCAAGTTTCGGGACGAAACTTTTTTTTAAGGGGTGTGTGATGTAATAGCTAGGATTTCCGAATTCTAATTAATGTTGATTAACTTAATCATTGATAGTAATTGATATATAACTCGCGAAGATTTCGCAAGTGATGAGTATGAGTCCCACCGTTATGTTCCTCGCGTAATTTTGGACGTTTGGGGAAATTTTTAGTTTTTCCCCCGGGTAATTATTTTTACCCTCCGGTGTTATTTGGAGCATTTGGGAGCTCCAATTAATAAAATTGCAGTTGAGAGAAATGATCGGGACATCGGCTTTGTCTTAGATGTGAAATAATATAAAAAGACGAAACGGATAGAAGAGTCGTTATTCCGATTCTTAGCGGTTAAGAAATGTGACTTAGGAATGCCCATTCTACGAGATAGTTATGGATATATTATCCCGATGATATTCCGGAGTTGATATTCCAATTTAGTAAAGTTTGGATACCGAAAAAAATTATATCCGCGTTTCAATTAAATAGGTTGGATATATATATATATATATATATATATATATATATATATATATATATATATATATATATATATATATATATATATATATATATATATATATATATATATATAAATGGAGGCAAAGGCGGCTACCAGCGTCTTCTTACCCTTTCTTCTTATATTATATACATTATATATATATATTATATATAAAGCAAAAGTTGCAGTAAGTCTTCACAATTTACATTACTTTTCAATTGTAAATTGAAAGCTTACAGACGAAGGAGTTCGAGAGAAACCGAGCAAACATATTCTATCTTCAATATTCCATCACTTGTCCATCTTTAGCCCATTTTCAGATCCGTTTGTATCAACGAGTCCCTTATCTTGTTCTCTTCAACGTGGTACAAATTTATTTCCCGTTTGTTAGCTTTTTGGTAAAGCTTCCGTTTACCGCTTCCGGAATGCCGACGGACCACCGCAAGTCGTCAAACGTAAAGTTTCATACCGTGCTCTTACTCCCCGTATCGCACGGAGTCCGTACCTTCTTCCGGATCGTATATCGGGTTAGTAACGAATAAGTTATGAATTTATTCGTTTTCCGTATTGCGGGTTAGTATAAATTAACCTTAAGTTTGTTAAAATGGATAATTGGAATTTCCATTATGCTCGTTACATTATTCTGGTAATTATGGGATTTTAGTTGGTGATGATATCATGAGTTGGATTTATGCCCTGATGTGGCTTTTAGGTTTAGCATGTTATTCGAGGTTATAGGATGTATATGATCCCTATGGATCCCTTTGGGTCTAGGTGTGACCCTTTGTTTGATAAGAGATGTGACATCTCTTTATGCCTTGTCTATAGGCTGTGTTGTTCCTCCAGTGTTGAGGTGATCGTGGTTGAGTTTGTACGAGGTTGAGGTAAGTCCGTAGGACTTACTTAGCTACCATCCTTATATGGGGTGTTTGTATGAGTGGTGTGTGCCTTATATGTTTGCTATGATAGCATGTGATGTCGTATTTACCGACCTATGTTTTATTAAGTGTCCCACTGCGTGGCTGTGATAACCTTTCCCTTTCATCCCGCCGTGGAGTCTGGGAGGTTCTCTGATGTCAGGCCAGACCGGTTTACAGGAAGGGCGCAATCCACTCCCATAGGGTACACGGATTGTGTGACCGATACTAGTACGGCTGGCTAGCAGGCTCAGAGGCGAGGATGTATCGGTCCTCGTGTCACCTAGTTTCATATATATTATATCTATACGATTTGAGTGAATGACCATTATATTGAGATGAATAAATGGGTAAATGAGTGAAAGCATGCTGATATGTTTATCTTTCCCTATGTGTGATTGTGCTTATGCATTACCTCATATATGTATGGTTAGCTAACGGTTTCATACCGTGTTGTAGATGTTTACAGGTTCGGTGCTACTGGGTGATCTGGCAGGGTGACAGGCCGAGGACTCTCGTACATTAGGTGGTTGGTTTGGGGTTGTTGTGTCTCCCCTCCTGCGTGAGGATGATCTTTTGTACCTCCTATGTGAGGATGTCATTTTATATACTCGGCTATGTTGTTGTTTACTTTGGGTCGTACAATTTATACTGTTTTATGTATTTGTTTTATATCTGTCAGTGTCATGTTGTAAGGTCCAGTGAACTTGTTGTCAGGCTAGGGTCAGGATCCATTGTGAGATCCTAGCCCAATGTGACATCCCGAGTCCCGCGGATTCGGGGTGTTACAAACACTAATCTATTTAGACATTTCTAGAAAAATATATTTAGACTAACATTTTTTACCTATTCTAAAAAATTATTTTACTTAAATTATTTTACTGAATCTAAATAAAATATTTCCTACTCAATATTCATAGTAAATCTATAAAATTTATATAGTAATCTTAATAAAATCTTTCATATTTAATATTTTTCTTTTAACTAATGATTAATAATTTTTTAGTGATAAACTATTATACTAATGACAAAATCATATATTAATACTAATCTATTTAGACATTTCTAAAAAATATATTTAGACTAACATTTTTTACCTATTCTAAAAAATATTTTACTTAAATCTATTTACAAATTTCATATTGACATTTCTAAAAAAATATGATAACATTTTTTTACCTATTCTTTTAAGTTATCTATTTAGACTAATTTTTTTTATACAATTTCTATTTAATACTAATCTTAGCTAAGTTAAGATAAACTAATCTAACTAAACTAATAACATATCTTAACCCTAAACTAACATTTTTATACTAACAAAATCTTTCATATTATTAAATTTTTAACATTATGTTTTTATATTACACAAAATTACATGACTAACTACAATGATCTAATCTAAGTATATAACTAACAAAATATGTAAACTTAAACTAATCTAACTAAACTACTAACATATCTTAACCCTAAACTAACAATTTTATACTAACAAAATATGTAACAATAAATAATTTGTTTAGTATTCTTTTTTTATTATATTATTCAAAAATAATTAAATAATTATAATCATCTAATTACTAACAAAACCCTAACCCTAAATATGCTAATACTGTAATATCCGGAATTTTTATTCCGTTCATTTCTGTAACAAACCCGATCTCGATCAGTTGATCCATATCCGTCTACTTAGTTAGACACATTATTATAAAATTTATCATTTTATGTAGATTTCCTTCACATAAAATGATAGAATCTCTTAAAAGTTTATCATTTTATGTAGCTTACCTTCACATAAAATAATAAGTTTAGCCCTAATTTAGAATATGACAAGGCCCGGACAAGTCGGTGACGAAGCTGTGACTAGGCCAGACAAGGCTGTGACGAAGCTGTTACAAGGCCAGACAAGGCTGTGACGAGTCTGTGACAAGGCCAGACAAGGTTGTGACAAGTCTGTGACAAGTCTGTGACAAGCCCAGACAGGCTGTTGACAGCCCAGCGCCCAGTGTCCGCCTCAGCCCGCTTGTCCGCAGCCCAGCGTCCAGTCCAGCGGAGTGTGCAGCTGCCTTACCTTCTTCAGCCAGCGTCCAGCCCAGCAGCAGCTTGCCAGTGTGCCCAACGTCCCCTTCAGCCCAGCAGCGTCAGCCCAGCGTGCGTAGCCTTTCCCTCAGCCCAGCGTGTAGCCTGCTAGCCGCCAGCCCAGAATACCCAGCCTGCTAGCCTCGCGTCCAGCCCAGCAGGAGTGAAGAGAAACTGGCCGTCGATAGCTGCAGCCCATGAAGATCCACGCTGTTGAAGAGCGTTAACATAAGGTAACTGTCCGGATTTCACGCCAGATCTCAAGCGTATTCCGATCTCCTTCCTTGTGCGCTGCGAGTGTTATTTCCGTCCAGATTCACAAACACACCTCCTCCCTTCTGTCTACGGATTTCAGTAGCAACAGGCGGCCTTACCTTCCTCTCTTGCTGATCGAACGCTCCAACAGCAGTAGCATACGCTCCTCTTGTTGCTGCAACAACAAACGGCCGATTGACCCACTAGGTAAGCACCAGCACCTTCCCTCTTTTGTTCCTATCGACTGAGTGTAATCAACCTTCCTGGATTGTTCTGGGCACGAACAGGAAGTACAATACATCTCCCTATCACACTTCTGTCGAGTACTAGTGCAGAAGATCCAAACATCTCGCTGAAGTCATGAATTAGGGTAAGGGTGATACTCTTCTCTTTCTTGCACTTCCTTCCACATATTCCATGTCTAATGAATGCCTATTATATCTCCTAATCATGCCCAGAACTTCCATAGAAGAAACTGTGAAGATAGAGGCGTTTCTGAATTTTTTTAGAAGGGACGAGCAGTGAACTTCGGGTCCAAATTTGGGTACGTTAGACTCTTCTTTTGAGGCTGATTTTCGGGTATGTCGTAGTCAGTGTTGCATAGTATATCATACTAAAATTTGGGAACAATCGGAGTTACGGTGTGAGAGTTATAGTACCCCGAAGTTGGCTATTCATGCAGTTTTCGTTTAGAATGCTGAGTTGAGGAAATTTGCTTGAGATACAGTTTTGTGGAATAAATTTGGAGGGGTTATTGACTTCTGTTAGACTTGAATTTCGGACAAGTTATAGTTGATATAGTATAGTAGATCATACTAAAATTTCAGATGAATCCATGTTATGGTTTGAGAGATATGAGGTTTCAAAGTTAAGTTTTATAAATGTGCTGAGTTGAGAAAAACAGCATGGGATGCTGTTTTGTGAGATAGTTTAAAATAGGCTTTTGATCTCTGATAGGCTTGAATTTTTGATATGATATAGTTGACATCTTGTTGTAGATCATATTAAAATTTGGGAAGAATCGGAGTTACGGTTTGAGAGTTATTGTGTTTCAAAGTTGACGTTTTTATATATGTGCTGAGTGTTGGGGGAAAACAGCAAGTGATGCTGTTTTGTGAGATGATTTTGAATAAGCTCTTGATATCCTTTCCGGCTGAATTTTGGATATATTATAGGTAAGATTTTATAGTAGAACATATCAAAATTTGGGATAAATCCAGTGAGTGGTTTAGGAGTTATGATTTTTCAAAGTATACTCAGATTTTGGCTAAGTATAGAATTTGTAAAGAGAGTAGTCAACTTTAGGAATTTTTATAAAACTGTTGAATGAACAGTTTGGAGAAATTCTTTCTCCTAAAGTTAGATAGGACATCATAGATAATCTAGGGATTTAAGTCGGAATTTTCATAAGCGGATACGAATTTTATATTTGGAATCGAAGTTAGACCTTTACGATTTCCCGGAAAATAGTAACATAGGAAAAATGTCAGCTTGGAACCCAACGAAACTTTGGGAGTTAGAATATGATTTTAGAATCTCAAATAGGAGTTTAGACATGAATTTTAGAATTTTCGGGAATTTCGGGACCAAGGGTAAAATGGTCATTTTACCCTAAAGTAATACTGCAACTAGTTATGTCTTAATATATTATTCTATTTTAGAAGTCTTAGACTTCTAACTACGTAGGAGTGTGCTAATGCACTTATCTCCTTTGACAGGCAACTGAGTTGCTACAGTTTACAGAGCGAGTTGGTTTACAGAGAGTCGAGCTTTATATCAGGTAAGTCCTTTGGGCTTACTTAGCTGACTGCTAAATATGAGTATAAATGATGATGGTGGTGTGTGATTGAAATGTTAGAGAGATAGGTTGTGATATATAATTACCGACGTATATTTTGGCCTAAGAGTAACGGGCGGTGGCATTCTGCTCAGTAGCTCGCGGGGCGCTGGGGGTTTCTTTCGGGACTAGTCCATACGTGGTTTGTAGTGATGCTACCAATGGAAGTCAGCTAGACCTACACCAGTTGGATAAGGAACGGAGGCGAGAACTAATAATAATTCTCGTGCCACAACTTAAATTGAATAATGTGAATCACTTAGATAATAGATAATAAACGGTTGAGTGCCAGCATGATGTTTGTTTATTTTTGTTTCTGCTTGTGTTTGTGCTGTTATCTTTTTGCTTATATTTGGATAGTTAGCTAACGGTTTATCCGTGTTGTAGATCTGTAGAGATAGACAGTCGCAGAGAGATCCGGAACGGATGGTCAGCCGGGTCCACGTACTCATTAGATGGGGACGGGGGAGTCTTCCATACGTCATGCATGTTATGTATCTTTATATATGTTTGTAAGGCTGTCACATGTGTACGTTTATACCATCAAAAATATTATATTTTTAGAAACTGTTTTAAATACATTTGTGCCTTGTTGTAAGATCCAAGTAATGTTGTTGTTAAACCAAGGTCGGGACCCATTGTGAGGTCCTAACCAGTAGCTCCCCGAGTTCCGAGAATTTGGGGTGTTACAACATGGTATCAGAGCTCTGGGTTGGCAACAATGGCACTTGAAATCTTCTAAAAGACCGAATGTATAAAATCACTAGAACCCGAAAGGGGTCTAAGATTTTCATAACAGATTTCTGTTTTTATACAAGTGCATAGTCGGGTTGTTGGGTTAGTAGTACGTCGGACCACCATCGTTCTCCGTGGATCTCTGCAACTTGGAATGATAGATGTTTGTATTTAGAGTTATATCGATATGTTTTAAGGTATGATTATATATATGTATATGTGTAGCACGTTAGAATCCTAAAGGATACTTTAGATCCTTTAGATATGAGATCATGAAGCGATTATCGCCTCATGATAAATCCATAGCGGATTTGAAGAATTTTCAACACGAGACAATGGATTCAAACCTAGGATTGAGTATTATTCTCTGGTGGGCGTCCTGGCGACCTTATAAATTATCCGGTGAACGGGTGGACAAGGAAGTAAAGATGTTGAGATAATCTTCACCACAAGTACAATCCGATGAGAAAGAAAATCCCGAGTCAGCTCACATAGAAGGAATTGGAAGTCGTGCAAGGGACTTTTTCGTATGAAGCCGAGAGATGAATTAGAAGAACTATGCAAGAGACGACAAGAGCGTAGAATGGAGATAGTAATGGAAAAACAAGAATCATATAGAACGGAGTACAACCAAGAATTTCGGAGTAAAGGACGTTACAATCAAGGCGGACGCCGCCATAAACAAGCATGGGCATGAGAGTACAAAGAAGATAGAGTGTTGGCCTAGGTGTGAGAAATTAAAAGGTACAAAGATAGAGAGTGAGTCTAATGACGAGAAATAAATTCTGTAACCATGGAAGCATGTGGAGTCCTTCAAGGATACGAGAATTTTGAATGAAACTCCGACATAAGTATCAAAGAAACTAGAAGTCTAAAACTGAGACAACGAATGTCTATAAAGGTAGCAGGATCAAACAACACCAATCAAGGGGAACAATGTGGAGAAGTAATTTTGTGGGACTAGAGAGAGTCCCCAATAACTTATCATTCACCTAAAAGTTAAGTTACCAACATTGACGGTCATATCGAAGAACTGCAAGCAAACGATGGACAACGTAAGAAGATTCATGAAGACTTGATAAACTTATTGACGACAGATGAAGGCTATGACTGGACTCACAAGAGTATAGTGATCTCATAAGAGAACCAGAGAGGTGTAGATTGTAGAAGGAGCTAAAGAGTTTTAACAAAGAAGCTGGAGGAAATAGATTTCACCAACTGTATCAAACTTCGAAAGAGATAGAAGAACAATAAGTCCGTGGTCTTGTTGAAGGTCAACTACCGACTAGTTGGTAATAAATGAGACATAACACGTGCGAGTCAACTAGTGGTAACTGGTTAGCAGATAAGGAGGATAACCATAGACTTATGAAAGAGTTTCATAGATATTTGGAGGACCCTCCAAGAGATCAACGACGACAGATATGAAGCTAAATTGATACGCGTGCTAGTACCCTTAATAATAACATGGAGTGAGTTCGAGCCAAGAACTCTAATTAAGAACTTAAGAAGAAGAACTAGATGGCCAAGAATGACCCTCTTATGCCATTTGAGACCAAGGGAATTGTGGAAATGATTTACTACCTACTAGCTAGGAAAAGAGTACATATCACAACCAGTAGAGATGAATTGTAAAAGAAGAATTGGAAGAGTAAGAAGTATATAATTTTGATAAGGTTCTATGTCAATCTAGACAGAGGATGCGTAGCATCCCATACTAGGTAAACTGCAAGTGGATGAAATTTAAGGTCATGAGAGTCGTGTAGACTTGCTTACAAGCTATAGTGGAGGAACTAGCAAGGACCACCGATGTTAGATGGACGACACAGTTGGACTCGGGAAATGGAGTTAGCTCACGGAGGAACTGGAAGTTCTAATGTAGAACGATCTAAAGGAGTATAAAGGGATGAACTTGAGTAAGTAGTGTTCACCAGGAAATTTAACGGCAAAAGAGGTATGAGAAAAGTGAGTCCCGGAAATGGAGATAAGTCAACTATTGACCGACCGACATCAACTGAGGACATGCAAGGGTTGTTTGGGATTGACGAGCTATGTACAGTTAAGAAGAGATATCTGTGATTGAGGATTATTGAATTAACTATACCGATGCTTTGGAGGAGTTCCTCAAGTAGACAACGAAAATCTACTTAGACAACTAAAGGTATAGAGAGAATCGTGTTAGAGGTTACTTCTCGGTTGGTTAAGATCAAACTTCAGTCGAGTCAGGAAGTTTGGATCCGTGTTAGAAGAATTCCAAAAGTAAACGGAAGAGGTCGTCTTCCAACCGTTATCTTAGTCCCTTAAGGCAAGTAAGGAAGGTACTTGGTATTTCATCCGGATAGGACTTATGGGGAATTGAGAGGGAGAGTTTTGGGTCCATCAATTTGGACTCACGGAAAATGTCCTTACGATTAGCGGGTGACAACATAATTATCAAAGTAGCGCAGCGAAAGCGTGATGAGTCCTAACCCACAGAACCGGAAACTCGAGAGTACAACAAATGACGTGTCGAGTTTAAGACGAGGATAATTGGTGAAATGCGTTTCGTTTAGAAGGAACGTGAAATAGGCTACGTGGAGTGACAAGAAATTTTGTCGAGGAACTGTATCACCAACTAGATAGACGAGAAAGTATGTGCACGTAGAAGTATAGAAAGAGAGGGGTACCCCATTATAGATCCAAGTGAAGCATGCCGACCTAGTCACATGTTGGAAGACCAGTAAATTTGGAATTTAATACCTAGCATGGTACTTTAGAACGAGTTTCTTGATAAAATGAGAAAGGAAGTAACGAAGTAATAAAGGTGTTGTGTAGGGCCTGCACTAACAAGTTCAAGGGGAGTAACTATCAAGTTGAATCGAAAGACAAATAAGAAAAGGAAGCTACGGGAGTGTACTTACAGACCAGTACTCGTACATATAGAAAACATAATCTCAAGAATGGAGTATAAGAAGAATTTTATCTCGGAACGGAGTCGAGTTGCGTTTTGAGTAAGAGGAATATTATAGGACACAATACAATGTTAACAACTATTAAGTAGTGTGAGCAAATGACGGTGATGTGAGATCACCTTGTATCTAATACCGTCATTCCGGACATATTGTATGTCACTCAAAAAAAAAAAAAAAAAAAAAAAACGTGAGAAGCCTAAGGTTGAGCTAACAATATATTAGATATCCATGAATATTATAATAATGCCAAGTGAATACAGATGATGACCACTAGATTGTGTCTCCACTACTAGACCGGAAAAGGGTAAAGGGATGACTCCTTACCTGAGGAATAAGATGACCGAGCCATATTAAAAGACAAGTGAGTCGTGATACAAGGAGCATTAGACACTTGGTGAAGTGCTGGCGGAGGTCCAAAACCTTTGGCCTGAGTGTGTAGTCAAGTAAACATAACGAAGGGAAGAAAGTTGACTAGGTTATTTTCTGTACGGTCATCAAAAGACCTGGAGGTGAGTTGCGAAATGTGACCACTCGAGGCTGTAGAGTGGTTTATAAGTGATTGATGGACTAGTAAACCTCACCCTATTGGAGAGTGTAACCCTAGTTTTCTACGGTTTCAGTTAGAGGTATACTTACCAGACAAAAGTTAGGACATCGGCTTAGAGAATCGGGCAATGAAGCCGGATGATACCGGTGAGATATCTAGTTACCACACTAGAACGTGGTAGTAGGCACTGGTGAAGTCTGTACATGAAAAGATTTTAGAGTTAGTGGTTTTATAGGGAGCGACGAGTTAGGGTTTGGCCTTATATATGTGTTATATTGTGTGGCTACTTGTTTATTTTCATGCTCGAGTTCTTAGTCGGGATGTGTGTTATTGGTGACCTTAATATGCGGGATACTTATATGTGGAAACGATGACTCTTGTACGGTAACAAGTAGATACACTAGATTCGTACCTTGAGGGCCGACCTTATGACAGACGTACTTTAAGTTTCGGGGCGAAACTTATCCTAAGGGGGGGTTGATGTAATACCCGGGAATATTTCTTCCGGCTATTTCAGAAACAAATCAGAACTCGACCGTTGTGACCTCTTTCCGGCGCTTAAATTCGTTTGCATGGACTCCGACATTACGAGTCTTCTTTTAAGTTTCGGGACGAAACTTATTTTAAGAGGGTACTGATGTAATATCCGGAATTTTTATTCCGTTCATTTCTGTAACAAACCCGATCTCGATCAGTTGATCCATATCCGTCTACTTAGTTAGACACATTATTATAAAATTTATCATTTTATGTAGATTTCCTTCACATAAAATGATAGAATCTCTTAAAAGTTTATCATTTTATGTAGCTTACCTTCACATAAAATAATAAGTTTAGCCCTAATTTAGAATATGACAAGGCCCGGACAAGTCGGTGACGAAGCTGTGACAAGGCCAGACAAGGCTGTGACGAAGCTGTGACAAGGCCAGACAAGGATGTGACGAGTCTGTGACAAGGCCAGACAAGGTTGTGACAAGTCTGTGACAAGTCTGTGACAAGCCCAGACAGGCTGTTGACAGCCCAGCGCCCAGTGTCCACCTCAGCCCGCTTGTCCGCAGCCCAGCGTCCAGTCCAGCGGAGTGTGCAGCTGCCTTACCTTCTTCAGCCAGCGTCAAGCCCAGCAGCAGCTTGCCGGTGTGCCCAACGTCCCCTTCAGCCCAGCAGCGCCAGCCCAGCGTGCGTAGCCTTTCCCTCAGCCCAGCGTGTAGCCTGTTAGCCGCCAGCCCAGAATACCCAGCCTGCTAGCCTCGCGTCCAGCCCAGCAGGAGTGAAGAGAAACTGGCCGTCGATAGCTGCAGCCCATGAAGATCCACGCTGCTGAAGAGCGTTAACATAAGGTAACTGTCCGGATTTCACGCCAGATCTCAAGCGTATTCCGATCTCCTTCCTTGTGCGCTGCGAGTGTTATTTCCGTCCAGATTCACAAACACACCTCCTCCCTTCTGTCTACGGATTTCAGCAGCAACAGGCGGCCTTACCTTCCTCTCTTGCTGATCGAACGCTCCAACAGCAGTAGCATACGCTCCTCTTGTTGCCGCAACAACAAACGGCCGATTGACCCACTAGGTAAGCACCAGCACCTTCCCTCTTTTGTTCCTATCGACTGAGTGTAATCAACCTTCCTGGATTGTTCTGGGCACGAACAGGAAGTACAATACATCTCCCTATCAAACTTCTGTCGAGTACTAGTGCAGAAGATCCAAACATCTCGCTCAAGTCATGAATTAGGGTAAGGGTGATACTCTTCTCTTTCTTGCACTTCCTTCCACATATTCCATGTCTAATGAATGCCTATTATATCTCCTAATCATGCCCAGAACTTCCATAGAAGAAACTGTGAAGATAGAGGCGTTTCTGAATTTTTTTAGAAGGGACGAGCAGTGAACTTCGGGTCCAAATTTGGGTACGTTAGACTCTTCTTTTGAGGCTGATTTTCGGGTATGTCGTAGTCAGTGTTGCATAGTATATCATACTAAAATTTGGGAACAATCGGAGTTACGGTGTGAGAGTTATAGTACCCCGAAGTTGGCTATTCATGCAGTTTTCGTTTAGAATGCTGAGTTGAGGAAATTTGCTTGAGATACAGTTTTGTGGAATAAATTTGGAGGGGTTATTGACTTCTGTTAGACTTGAATTTCGGACAAGTTATAGTTGATATAGTATAGTAGATCATACTAAAATTTCAGATGAATCCATGTTATGGTTTGAGAGATATGAGGTTTCAAAGTTCAGTTTTATAAATGTGCTGAGTTGAGAAAAACAGCATGGGATGCTGTTTTGTGAGATAGTTTAAAATATGCTTTTGATATTTGTTAGGCTTGAATTTTTTATATGATATAGTTGACATCTTGTTGTAGATCATATTAAATTTTGGGAAGAATCGGAGTTACGGTTTGAGAGTTATTGTGTTTCAAAGTTGACGTTTTTATATATGTGCTGAGTGTTGGGGGAAAACAGCAAGTGATGCTGTTTTGTGAGATGATTTTGAATAAGCTCTTGATATCCTTTCCGGCTGAATTTTGGATATATTATAGGTAAGATTTTATAGTAGAACATATCAAAATTTGGGATAAATCCAGTGAGTGGTTTAGGAGTTATGATTTTTCAAAGTATACTCAGATTTTGGCTAAGTATAGAATTTGTAAAGAGAGTAGTCAACTTTAGGAATTTTTATAAAACTGTTGAATGAACAGTTTGGAGAAATTCTTTCTCCTAAAGTTAGATAGGACATCATAGATAATCTAGGGATTTAAGTCGGAATTTTCATAAGCGGATACGAATTTTATATTTGGAATCGAAGTTAGACCTTTACGATTTCCCGGAAAATAGTAACATAGGAAAAATGTCAGCTTGGAACCCAACGAAACTTTGGGAGTTAGAATATGATTTTAGAATCTCAAATAGGAGTTTAGACATGAATTTTAGAATTTTCGGGAATTTCGGGACCAAGGGTAAAATGGTCATTTTACCCTAAAGTAATACTGCAACTAGTTATGTCTTAATATATTATTCTATTTTAGAAGTCTTAGACTTCTAACTACGTAGGAGTGTGCTAATGCACTTATCTCCTTTGACAGGCAACTGAGTTGCTACAGTTTACAGAGCGAGTTGGTTTACAGAGAGTCGAGCTTTATATCAGGTAAGTTCTTTGGGCTTACTTAGCTGACTGCTAAATATGAGTATAAATGATGATGGTGGTGTGTGATTGAAATGTTAGAGAGATAGGTTGTGATATATAATTACCGACCTATATTTTGGCCTAAGAGTAACGGGCGGTGGCATTCTGCTCAGTAGCTCGCGGGGCGCTGGGGGTTTCTTTCGGGACTAGTCCATACGTGGTTTGTAGTGATGCTACCAATGGAAGTCAGCTAGACCTACACCAGTTGGATAAGGAACGGAGGCGAGAACTAATAATAATTCTCGTGCCACAACTTAAATTGAATAATGTGAATCACTTAAATAATAGATAATAAACGGTTGAGTGCCAGCATGATGTTTGTTTATTTTTGTTTCTGCTTGTGTTTGTGCTGTTATCTTTTTGCTTATATTTGGATAGTTAGCTAACGGTTTATCCGTGTTGTAGATCTGTAGAGATAGACAGTTGCAGAGAGATCCGGAACGGATGGTCAGCCGGGTCCACGTACTCATTAGATGGGGACGGGGGAGTCTTCCATACGTCATGCATGTTATGTATCTTTATATATGTTTGTAAGGCTGTCACATGTGTACGTTTATACCATCAAAAATATTATGTTTTTAGAAACTGTTTTAAATACATTTGTGCCTTGTTGTAAGATCCAAGTAATGTTGTTGTTAAACCAAGGTCGGGACCCATTGTGAGGTCCTGACCAGTAGCTCCCCGAGTTCCGAGAATTTGGGGTGTTACAAATACAAAACTAACAAATATTAAGAAGGAATCACTTAAAGAAAAGGTTGCGGTACAGGGGTACAAGGGTGGTCCGTTTGCGGTCCGGCGGTGGTCCAGCGGTGATCCAGTGGCTGGGCATTCTCTTATGAGGTAAGCTTTATAATTTTAATGGAGAAATAACAAGAGAGAAAGAAGAGTAGGAGTTTGATGTAAAAATACAAGAAGAAGAGTGAGGATTTATAGAACAAAGAAGCAGCAGCAGCCTTCAATGTCTTCGTCGTCTTCCCTTCGTCGTCTTCTTTTCGTATTCAATGTTGCAGAATAGCCGTTCAACGCCCTAATAATTGCGAGTTATTGTGTTTGCGTCAGGTAAAAGGAAACACGCGGTGACTCGCTATATTTTTACTGGTTAAAAACGCGGTGAGTCACCGCTTTTTCTGCCACGGGCAGAAAAAGGAAAGAAACGCGGTCAGTGACCGCATTCTTATATTAAAAAATAATAATAACGGAAACGCGGTGTCTGACCGCGTTTCTTGTTTTTATTTTTTTTTAATACAAGAAACGCGGTCAACTACCGCGTTTCTTTCCTTTTTTTTTTCAAATTTCCGTCTTGTTTTTTTAATGCGGTGGTTATTCTTCGCGTTTATTTCCATTAGAAACGCGGTGAGTTACCGCGTTTTAATTCCCTACCTACACCTTCGTGCATTTTCGGAATAAACTTTCCTCCGAACCTAGATTCGTAAAAAGTTTGATAATTTCGTTTATAATGGCGAAGAATTCTAAAAATCTATGTTGATGATATATTATTTGGTGCTACTAACAATTCTCTATGCAAGGAATTTTCAGATATTATGTGTAGGGAATTCTAAATGAGCTTAATAGGAGAGTTAAATTTCTTTCTTGGACTTCAAGTTACACAAGTAAAGAAAGGAATATTTCTCAATCAAAGCAAGTATACCAAGGGCTTGCTTAAGAAGTATAAAAAGGATCAATCCAAGGTAGCAAAAACTCCTATGAGTTCCACATTTTCACTTGATCGCGACAAGGATGGTAAAAGTGTTGTACAAAAGGAGTATTGAGGTATGATCGGTTCATTGTTATATCTAACCTCTAGTCGGCCTGACATTATGTTTAGCGTGTGAATGTGTGCAAGATTTCAAGCCGACCCTAAAGAGTCACACTTGATAGCTGTGAAAAGGATATTTTGGTATCTCAACGGCACTAAGGATCTAGGATTATGGTACCCACGTCAAAGCTCATTTCACCTTGTTGGCTATTCAAATGCTGACTTTGCAGGATATAAGGTCGATCGAAAGAGTACTTCTGGATGTTGCCAATTCTTAGGGTCATCCCTAATCAGTTGGCACTCCAAGAAGCAAAACTCGGTTGCCCTATCCATAGCTGAGGTAGAATACATAGTTGCGGGAGCCTGTTGTGCACAAATTCTATGGATAGCTCAACAACTTTGTGATCTTGACTTTGATCTAAAAGGTATCTTGATTAAATGTGACAATACTAGTGCTATTTTGATTACTAAAAATCTTGTGCAACATTCAAGAACAAAGCATATCGATGTGAAGCATCACTTCATACGTGATCATGTTGAGAAAGGTGATGTTTCGATATCTTTTATATCAACTAACTTGCAGCTTGCAGATATATTTACTAAGCCTCTACCCAAAGATCAATTCAATTTTATTAGACTAGAGCTTGGTATGTTGAACAAGAAAGCATTAACTTAGGGGGATTAAATCGTTTTATTTCCTCCTTAGAATACATCCCACTTTTCTATTTCAAGGGCCTTGAAATGCAATTCAAGGGCCTTGAAATAGAATTCAAGGGCCACATTGAAAATCACGGATCTATTTAGGGGTTAATATCTTTAAGATATTTGATCTCTAAATTATTTTAAAGAAGGATTTTTAAAAATAATTATAAAAGTCTTTGTTTTCAAAGTCAAAGATTTGTTTTGAAAAAGTGGTTGAGATTTGATTGGGAAGAATACAAACCAATTTTCGATTTTCAAGGCCTTGATTTTCTCAACGATCTTGATAAACCATAAATTGATTTAACATTCTACCTTTAAATATCAACCATCTCCCTTCTTTATTTTCTTTCCTTCTTCAAATGCTTTACAACTCCCAAAACGCCTTACTTTGTCCTTTTTCCAAAACCCTTCGAGTGCTTTCACAAGTTCATCCATGGCTCCAAGAAGCAAGAAAACTGCTTACCGACTAGCCTCTACGTTCAAAAAGGACTCCGCTCAAATCTCCTCAGCAACACACGATGAACGATTTCCCGAAGATATGGAGATTTCACCACACATTAGTCTTCTAACATCTTGGTTTGTTAACTTCCAAGCTATAGGAACTTGGCTTGATAGATTTCACAATCATCCCCTCTGTATGTGTGATAAGGTGGACATCGATTTCCTGGAAAAATTTCAGATCCGTTGTATCACAATGCTAAAAAATTGCTCAATCTGGAAGGTGTTAAACCCAGGAGATTCTGCATTCCCAAAACTCACGCGTTTGTTCTATGTTAACCTCAACGGAAAAAGGGAAAAGGGGGTTCTCACCCTCGAAATGACGGTTAAAGGTACCCCAGTTTCTCTCACTCCCACTATTTTATTTGAGACTTTAGGGATTCCTACCAATCATTCCCTTACACACTCATCCCGGTCGGAAAGTGTTCGCCTCGCCATAGAAAATTTTTTTGGGCCCTAACTCAACATCCCGTCAACTCACTCGCACTTCCCTAACCCTAGATATTAAAATCGTTTTTACCATTCCGGTAAGATGTGTTATCCCGCGAGCTAACTCAAGAGAACTTTTGACGGATTAGTCTCTAGAACTGATTTACCTGATCATGACCGGTTGAGATATTGAGGTGCCAAACGTGATCGTAAATCACATGGTTCATACCATAAATTCCAAACGAGCTATCCCTTTGCCTTACAGGAACCTACTGCCCAAAATCTTTGACCATTTTTCTATTGACACATCTACTGAAGATCGACAACGGTCAATTGCAAAAATTGATGAGTCTTGCTTAGAGAGATTAAAGGTATAGAAAACCCTTGATGTGGTATGGACTTTGAAAGCAAAAGGTACTACACTGAACACCCCCCCCCCCTACAGCTCCCTCAACTTCTTCTGTTTCACACATCAGGTTAGATGGAATTAGGTTCTCTGAATCGAGAATTGTTTGACTTCCAATTTGACACAATGAGGGGAATGGATGCAGATCATGAGATTATGTTATTTTGCATGCAAAAATTAATCATATGTATCTCATGAATGCTCTCACTCTCACCACCACTAGTAAAATGTTGCCTTTGACTGAAGATGCTACTCAACACACCCAGGAAAGAGTGGAAAATGTACTTATGAATTTCACATGCAAAGTACATCATAAATTCATTCTTTATCCCACGTATGTTGAGCCAACCATTCTTACGGTCGAGGAATATGAAGTGGTCAAGGAACGCCGTGCTGAAGAGAAGAAACGCAGATTAGAAGCTTAACTCAACGATATGAGTAACCGAACTGCTCAATGTAGAGCACGGAGGTTGTTTTATGAGGATCATCATGAATGAGCTTGGATGTCAAGGCCTTGACATCTATTTCAAAACCCCTTAATTTTGATTTCAAAGGTGATGACATGAATTATATACCATTATAATCATGAATAATATGAATGTTTTACCTCAGCTTCTCATACATTTGAAGAAATTTGTGTGCCTTTAAGCTTTGCTTCATATATATATCGGAAATAGAGGTATACACGAGTTTTGATTGAATTGTAAGTGAGAACGATGGATTTGGAAGGAATAATGGGGCAAGGAGTAGCTAAGGTCAATGAGGTAGCATAGGACACTTTTGAGGAGTCATGAGAAATGAGGAAAGTGCAAAGGAAGAGTCACACAAGAAGGTGGAAAACAAGCCAAAAGAAGAGCACTTCCTTTTGTTAAAAATCGGGTGATTTATTATATAACTCGAACGCTTTTGCTGTTAAAAATCGGATGAGAGTTGTAGAAAAATAGGTCGATTTTTAGTTGTAACCGTCTAAAATATAACGTTCGAAAGCCCAAAGCTTTTGGGCCTAAAGAGGGATATGATTTTCAGCCCATTAGCGAGTGGGGTTATGTTGGAACCCTAGAAGACCAAAATCGGAGGTCGCACATATCGGGATTGACGGCATACGAGAGAGAAAGGATTTGCGGAAAGGAGATAGAGTTCAAGATTCAAGAAAGATGTGAGATCTTTGATTATTGTTGATTATTGTGATTTGTGAACACATTCTATTGAGTGCTTTGAGAGATTTTATTGAAGTTTTGAAGTATTGATTACAGATTTTGGAGATTTATCGAGTTTTATTGCGAAGTTTTGTTTGTATTTGATTTTCTTTATTCAATCTTGATTTTGATTCAAGTATGAATCTGGTTGGCTAAAAACCTTGTGATTCTAGGGAGAATAATTGATGATTGAGGCATAGATGATGATAGACTAAACTCATTTAACCATTTGGGCCTTGAGAGTTGAGATTGAACTTTTGCGATTACGAAAAATCGTGGTGCTCTTGAGAAAATCTGCCGATTTTCTCCTACAACAGTCCGATTTTTCTGTCTACCGTTCCTTATATCTTTTATCCTTGAACCAAAGTTAAACCTTGCCTAAATCCTAGCCTTGCTTAACCTTTGTACCCTTATCCAAGTGTAAGAGGAGACTTCATCATTGATTCTTTGCTTGTTAACCAAAGTTTACAAGATTCGGATATTAGAGAGACTCAATATCCTCTATTAAGGTTTGAGTGTGCCTTTCACATTTACCTTCGAGAGTCATACCCTTGGGTTTTAGTGAGTGGTTTGAGTGTTAATCCTTGCCTTGAGTAATCTTCTTGACGAGATTCAATATCCTTCGGGTTGAGAGCTTCTAAGTTGGGATAAGTGAGTAGTGGAACTTCACCGTACATTATTCCTTTCTTCGAAACACATAACCTTGGCAACGCCAACTCTATCCTTTGATCTTTAGAGTGTCTTGAATCGAAAGCTGCAGTCGTATACTTGAATCCTTGGAATCATTTGTCTCTTACATCTTTATAAAAGCTTTTACATCTTGCCAGACAGTATATGGACCGATTTTATTCTCACCAAATCCTTGAGTTCAACTCTGGAATTTCTTGCTTTACTACAGCCGATCCGTACACTGTGGGTTCGCTTTTGCTTAAGTTCTGGATATAAATTTAAGACTTTTACGCACACACTTTTGAGTGAACAAGTTTTTGGCGCCGTTGCCGGGGATTTGGTCAAGACCAAATTCAGTTTTCGGTTTTTTTGGCATGACAACTTTTGCTCTTGTTATTTGATCTATCTACCTTAGTGTTCTTGCAGATTTCTCTTTAGGTATATGCGAAGGTCTCGATCTGAGAAAGATCTCGTTTCTTTTGACCCTGAACCTGAAAAGACTCTCAAGAAGCGGTTAAGAAAAGCAAAAATGACTGAGCACAATGAAAAAAACTTCAACCTGAGTTGGATGAAACTCGAGCTCTCCTTAATACAAGTGAAAGAAGACTTCTTGAGGAGAGAGCTGTAGCTCGTGCTAATCCACCACCTAATCCTCGTGTCCCAGCTAGAGAGGCGAGAGTTGCTCCTATCATGGCTGAACCACGAACCCTTGAGCAACGTATGGATCCGAATCAGCAACCGCGCCGTTTGGGCGTGAATCTTGGAGATCTAGATGAGCATGACTATGGGTTTCGCCCTCAAGTCGTTACTATGATCTGCCAAAGTTAGTTTGGTGGAATGGAAACGGAATCTCCACATCAACATTTGTAGAATTATTAGATTCTTATGGAGACCTTGAATCCTCCAAGAGAAACCAACAACAACTATAAGTTGAGACCTTTCTTTTTCTCTTTGAAAGACAAGGCCTTAGCTTGGTATCAATTTCTTCCAACTGGAAGAGTTAACACATGGGAGGAGATGACTTCGGAATTCCTCACCAAGTTCTTTCCGCCATCCAAGACGGCAGAGGTAAGAGGTAAAATCAATGCCTTTGCTATGAAACCTAATAAAAAAATTTTAAGTGTTGCGAAAGGTTCAAGGACCTTCTATTGGATTGCCCTCACCATGGCATTTCAAAGCTCGAGTTGTTGGAGATATACTACAAGGGATTAGATGTGGAGACTAAATTCAAACTTCAATCTCTTTCGTGCGGAACTTTTATGGAAATGAGAGATGATGATGCTTGGGAGTTCATTGATAAGCAAGCTCTAGTAATTGATACGTACTCTCATAGGAAGATTGAAGGTGGGAATCGAGATTCCGGAGATCCGGGATTGAATTTGAATCAAGCGAGCAAAGCTCAAATCTTCTCTCTCAACAATGAGATTAAGGAGTTGAAAGAACTCTTGAAACCAAACATTCAATCAAAGAAGGAGCAAGACGTTAGTTATCTAGGAAGAGAGAAGAATCAAGGGAATATGAATAACAACCGGAACAACCATTGGAACAGTAACAACAATAACAGGAACTTCAACAACAATTGGAGATCCAATCAGCATAATCCCGGTAATTCTTATTCCCATGCTGAAAATGCACTAACACCTTCTTCTTCTTCTTCTTCTTCTTCTTCTACTCCTTTGAAAAGTCAGGGAAAAACTTCCTCGAGTTCGACCCAACCGGAGAAGGACAAGCTTGAAGCGATGATGGAAACAATCTTGGGGAAGATGCAAGGGATGGAGAATTTCATCACTTCGATCTCTAAAGCATAAAAAGCTTTGGAGAATCAAGTATTTAGCAAAGCCGGAGAAGTTCCTAGAGATTAAGGGAAGCTTCCCAGAAGGACGGAAGACAATCCGAAGGGGCGTGTGATGGCAATTACTACAAGGAGTGGTGTGACAACCACCGATCCTGAACCCCGAATGCATGACAAAGAGAAGCAACCCGAGTTCATTGAAATCCCAGCCGAAAAAGAGAAGGAAAAGGAGAAGGACGATGTCTATGTTCCTCCTCCATCTTACAAGCCTCCACTACCTTTCCCTCAATCTAGGGCGAGAGCACGTCTAGACAAGCACTTCGGTAAGTTTATTAATCTCATGAGCAAGCTGCATATTAACATACCTTTTATGGATGCAATTTTAGGTATGCTAGCTTATGGGAAGTTCCTAAAAGAGATCCTCTTTAACAAAAGGAAACTAGAAGATTTCTGTGACGTAAAGATAAGTTTGGAGTCATATCTGAACTTATCAAGACTATGACGGAGAAAATGCCCCCTAAACTGCGAGACCCAAGATCAATTTGCATACCCATCGGAGTAGGGGAAGTCACATATGATGAATTATGTGACCTTGGAGCAAGCGTGAGCATCATTCCACTTGCTTTGTGCAAGAAAGTTGGTTTAGGAGAGCCTAGACTAGTGAAGATGACACTCTATATGGCTGATCGTTCCATCACTAGACCTGTTGGAATCATAGAAGACATTCCCGTAAAACTTGGTAAGTTTTACATTCCTATAGATTTTGTTGTGCTAGACATTCCTGCAGATTATCCAGTTCCCATCATACTTGGGAGACAATTCCTTGCAACCTCCGGATGCTTGGTAGATTGCAAGAACGGGAAGCTATCATTCAACATAGGAGAAGAGAGAGTAGAGTTTGTGTTATCATCTTTGATTAAAAAGCCAGTTGTGGGAGAAGATGTTTTTAACATCTTTGATGAATAAGAGTCTAGAGAAGTAGTGAGTTCGATCTTTATCAAAGATCCGCTTCAAAAGTTCTAAGTATGAGCATCGTTGAGGAAGGGGTGGGACATGATTGTGATGATGAGATTCGAGCATTGGAAGATGTAGAGGAAGAGCCAGAAGCAAAATTTGAAGAGCTGAAGGAAATCCTTGAATAGGCTGAAAACATCGACCTACACAAAGGAGATCGGGTGATTTTTGAAGAAGTAAGTCGATTTTTGACAACAGAAAGAAAAATCGGACCAAAAATTTACCGATTTGCCTCAAAGGAAGTCATTTTTCTGCTATTTCTCTGACTTCTACAAATTCAATTGCAAGTGTTCTTGGATGTAATAGCACACCTTCTCAACCTTCAGAGGCTTCTCCAATGACACTCCTTAGTCAAGATTCATCAATCAAATCACCACCATCATTGGAGTTAAAACCACTCCCTGCACATCTAAGGTATGCATTTCTTGAACCTAACTCAACATATCCTGTTATAGTTAGTGCGAATTTGACTAATGAGGAACTTGAAAAGCTTATGAATGTTTTGAAACAGCATATGAAAGCTCTAGGCTATACCATTGATGACTTAGTAGGAATTAAGCCTTCTGTTTGTATGCATAAGATCTTAATGGAAGAGGATTATAAGCCTTCACGACAACCTCAACGACGGTTAAATCCGATCATGAAAGAGGTCGTGAAGAAGGAAATCCTTAAATTGCTTGATGCAGGTATCATATTCCCTATTTCTGATAGCAAGTGGGTGAGCCCAGTTCAAGTAGTTCCAAATAAACGAGGAAAGACTGTCGTTGCTAACAAGAACAACAAACTCATTCCAACGACAACATTTACGGGATGGAGAATGTGCATTGATTACCGTAAGCTAAATATTGCTACGAGGAAGGGCCACTTCCCTCTCCCTTTCATAGACCAAATGCTTGAAAGGTTAGCACAACACTCTTACTTTTGTTATCTAGACGGATATAGTGGTTTCTTTCAGATTCCCATTCATCTAGACGATCAAGAGAAGACCACTTTCACGTGCCCTTAGGGTATGTTTGCCTACAGAAGGATGCCATTTGGTTTATGCAACGCCCCAGCCACCTTCCAAAGGTGTATGATGGCCATCTTTTCGGAATACATACAGAACATCATGGAAGTATTCATGCATGACTTTTCGGTATATGGATATTCCTTTGATGATTGTCTTTCTAACCTTTCTTTAACTCTTAAGAGATGTGAAGACACTAACCTAGTTTTGAATTGGAAGAAGAGTCACTTTATGGTCACTGAAGGAATTGTGTTAGGACATTTGATTTTGAACCGTGGAATAGAAGTAGATAGAGCAAAAATTGAAACTATAGAGAAGCTACCTCCTCCAGCTTCGGTGAAAGGAGTTAGAAGCTTTTGGGGCATGCCGGATTCTATAGGAGGTTCATAAAGGATTTTTCTAAGATTTCAAAACCCTTGACTAATCTTTTGATGAAAGACATAACTTTTGAGTTTTCGAAAGAGTGTTTGGATGCTTTTTACAGGATCAAGGAGGCCTTGATTTCAGCTCCTATCATCCAACCACCCGATTGGACACTCCCATTCGAGGTCATGTGTGACGCAAGTGACGTAGCCGTAGGAGTTGTACATGGACAGAAGAAGGATGGTCGTACTCACGCCATCTACTATGCTAGCAAAACTCTAGACGAAGCTCAACTAAACTACGCTACCACAGAGAAGGATCTTCTTGCTATTGTTTATGCATTTGAAAAATTCCGCTCTTATCTTATAGGTGCGGAGGTGATAGTCTATACAGATCATTCAGCAATTCGCTACCTATTCACTAAGAAGGATGCGAAGCCAAGGCTCCTAAGATGGATCTTACTTCTACAAGAATTCGATCTGGAGATCCATGACAAAAAAAAGGTCGGAGAACTCGGTAGCTGATCACCTTAGCCGTCTTCCACACCTCACTTGCCAGGCGGATCAGCTCCCTATTGATGACTCGTTTCCAGACGAGCAGTTACACGAGATTGAAGAATGCATTCATCAGATTTTGAAAGGTAATGACCCATGGTTTGTTGATATTTTCAATTACCTTATTTGTCAGGAAATCCCACCCGGACTATCATATGCTCAAAGGAAGAAGTTCTTTATAGACGTCCGACACTTCTACTGGAATGAACCTCTACTCTTCAAGAGGGGGCCCGATGGCATATTTAGGAGATGCGTCCCAGAGGACGAAATAGAGAGCACCATCCGTCATTGTCAATCTTTGCCTTGTGGAGGACACGCTAGTTCTCACAAGACATGTGCTAAGGTACTCCAATCTGGCTTCTTCTGGCCCTCTTTATTTAAGGATGTACAAAACTATGTTGTTGCTTGCAATGCTTGTCAAAGGACAGATAATATTTCAAGGAGGAATGAGATGTCCCTCAACAATATCCAAGAAGTAGATATATTCGATGTATGGGGAGTAGATTTCATGGGACCATTCCCATCATCTTGTGGTAACCAATACATACTTGTAGCTGTAGACTATGTCTCAAGATGGGTAGAAGTTGTCGCTTCTCCAACTAATGATGCGATGGTAGTGGTAAAGTTCTTCAATAGAACGATCTTTCCACGGTTCGGGACTCCCCGAACTATCATTAGTGATGGAGGAACGCACTTCAAAGCTCATCAATTTGAGGCTATACTAGCTAAGTATGGGGTACCTCATAAAATCGCCACCATACCATCCGCAAACGAGCGGATAAGTCGAGATTTCCAACAGGGAGATCAAAGGGATTCTAGAGAAGACTGTCTCTAGAACGAGAATAGATTGCATGATGAAGCTAGATAATGCTTTATGGGGGTATAGGGCCGCTTTTAAGACTCCCATAGGAACAACACCATACAACCTTGTGTATGGGAAGTCTTGTCACCTTCCTGTAGAGCTAGAGCACAAAGCATATAGCATATTGGGCCGTCAAATGGCTAAACTTCAGCATGAAAAAAACGGGAGAAAAGCGTTTGTTGGACATCAACAAATTAGAGGAGATCCGCCTGAATGCGTATGAGAACGCAAGGATCTACAAGTAAAGAACAAAGAAGTGGCATGATAAGCATATCCTTGCAATGGACTTGAAGGAAGCAGATCTCGTTCTTCTATTCAACTCGAGACTTTGACTCTTTCCAAATAAGCTTAAATCTCATTGGACAGGACCTTTTGTCATTAACATGTTTTCCCTCGTGGTGCAGTTGAAGTATGGGGTGAAAAGTGTGGAAGTTTCAAAGTAAATGGCCAACGATTGAAGAAGTATACGCCAGAAGCTCTGGTTAAGGAGATTGCTCCTATTCTCCTCCATTGATCATTAAAAGAGAAACGTCTAGCTAAAGACTTTAAACGAAGCGCTTCTTGGGAGGCAACCCATGGTAGTTCTAGCCTTTTTCTTTCTTTTTGCTTTAGAGTAGCTTAGGATAGTTAGTTAATTTGTTTGTTTTTGCTTTGCTTTTGTTTTCCTCGATGTGCTCTCGGTTTGTTTGTGTCATATATCGCATGAACTAGTTACAATCTTGAAGAATTGATGGAAAAGGTTGATACAAGTGTGCTTAAAGATGTTTTCAAGGAACAAAGCACAATAAATCAACTTACCACAAGAAGACCGATCGATTCAAGCTTCAGAGCAAGTCAACTTTTGACAATAGAGAGGAAAATCGGATGAAAAATCGACTTACCATAAAAACAATTGGTCGATTTTCCTTGAGGATGACCAAAATGGACAGAAAATCGGACCGACAAAAAACTCGGCCCTAAAAATCAGCCGATTTTCTTCGTAAACAGCCAAAGCCTTCTCCACTCTTCTTTCTCATTCCACACTTAGCTTTTTTCGTGCTTCTTCACTCCTCAAGAGCCGAAAAATTGCCCTCCTCTAATCTCTTCATTTGGTAACCGTTTTACACGATTCTTGAGTCTAAACTGAAGCCCTTGCAACAAGGAAGAAGAATATATCAACAACAAGCATGGCAAACTGCTTATTCATCCGGAATTCAGGTTTTCCCATTCAAAATCTAAGTTTTTCGCTCGATTTTGATTTGTGCTTTGAAGTTGTTGGATTGTTGTGTTTGTTGGAGGGCTTTGCTTAGAAACAACCCTAGGTAGATGTTTGTGGCGTTGCATTGGTTAGATCTTTACATATTTGTGAGTTTAGTTGAAATCGAAGAAAAAATCAAACCAACCTAGAAAAATCGGTCGACTTTTCACAAGAACAGCCCGATTTTTCATTGCAGAATGGGCGCCATAAGGAGAACCACTAGGAACCTAACCAAGAAGAAGGGATCTTCTTTTAGGGCCCCTCCACCACCTCCCCTAGCCCGACCAAACATCCCCCCTCCCACTTCCAAACACAAGAAGAGGTATGAAGGCCTCTTGACTCGACCCATTATCCCTCCTCGCTATGTGGTATTGGATGACTTAGATGCATTGTTTGTGAGGGAGGATATTGACTAGATGTTGGAAAGAACAAGGCTGAGCCAGTTTGCACTTATTAGAGTGGATGCATATGTTGATATCACTCTAGAGTTCCTTAGCAGTTTCGAGCATGATCCTAGAGATAGGAGAGTTTCCTTTCGGCTTATGGATGAGGTTCATGAGATGTATATTCCTACGTTTAGAGACTTGTTTGGCTTTCCTTCATCTTCTGCAGGCACATTCCCGAGAGGAGATAGCGCTAGTGCTTTCTGGGAGAGCATCTCCATTGGTGAGGCCGGACGGGACAAATGGAGACCGGGGAACTCCAAGGAAAAGAGCATATACAACTTATCCTTCAAGATAGTGCACCGGATCCTCAACGAGTCTTTGTTCACAAAAACGAAGACACCGTAGAAGGTCAAGGCAGATGAGCTCTACACTCTCTATTGCATGACTACAGGTACCATCCCAGACACCACCACCATGCTTGCTACTATCTTGGGAAGATAGCCAACAAGAAAGAACGAGGCATATGTGCTGGAGGCCTTGTCACTTATGTGGCCAAGGCATTGGAGCTGAATTTATCCGACTGTACTTTATCTAAGAGTGCACGCCCCCTTGGTTCGCAGAGATTGGCTTCTTCGCCCATGCCATGGGCGAAGAAGCCAGCTGAGATTGAGTGGAAATCCGAGAATACTATTCGGAACAAAAGCAACTAGAAGGAGACGTTTGAGCATTATTTTGATGGGATGGCCCCTCCGATCATGTATTATGATGAGGATGAGGAGGATGAGGAGGAGGATGATGATTATGATGAGGGAGATGTAGCATACCACCCTTCTATGCTAGAGTTTGAGAGCGACACATACAGTGGCCATGCCACAGATGCTATGGACACAAATACACATGGCGTTGGACCAAGCAGGACCAGTGGAGGTGCAGAGGAGACCGAGGATGAGATACCGGCTCCATGTCATTCCTTCTCTCATGCACCCAGCCGTGGGAGAGGATGTGGGCGCGGATTTGGACTCCAGCATTAGATTAGAGCATAGAATTAGTTGCAGGCATTCGGGGTTTGCACACTAACTATCAAGCTCTCCACACCGATTACCAAACACTCAACACCCAGTTTACTTGGTACCGTAAGGTAATGGACCCGCGGCACTCCTCCTATATATGATGGACATATGAGAGACATGTACTACCATACCTCTGGTACCTTCTACGACCATGGAGCTCCGAGGTATCCATACCCACCACCACCGCCAGCTGGGGATTGAGATTCCACTCCATTTTACATTGTAAGTATTTTTTTCTCCGGCTTGTGCTTGACTTCTCACATTGGGGACAATGTGAAGGTTAAGTATGGGGTGGGGGTACTTACAATATCTTTCCTATTATCGCACTTATTTACTTTACATTGCACCTTATGACTTGGTTTGTAATAACTCTTTCACTATCGTTTTCCACTATGACATTTGCATTGCATGGTTTCATTCCAAAACTTGTGAAATTTTCGACATTTTTTGTGCTTCTAATGATGGAAATGACCTCTATGATGATGATTGTGATGTGAAAAGGCAAAAAATGACTTAGCTATGTTGAGATTTTAATGGTGACATGTATGAATTTGACTATCTTGTTTGAATACATATATGATTTATATGATGTTGATGCCTTGATAAGAGAATGAAATAATGATCGAAGCTATATTATAAGTTCTTATGCATCATGTTGGAATGACCAAGGCAATTCGCTTCTTTCTTTCATATCTTGTTCATGCTAGCTCCTCAATGAAAATTGTGACCTCCTTTTGACCATCCGGGAATTAGGATAAGTGGTTATGTAAGGGATGTTTGATGTGGGAGGGCCATTGTAAAAGTATTAAGTGAAAGTTTAGCAAAAATAGGTTTGGGGACGTTGAACATGAGGATGAGTAACTCGGCACTATTCACATAGCCGGGTGTTTGTGTCTTGCCAAAGTCCGAATGAACGACAAGTCCTAACGGGATATGGTATGTGCATCAAGGGTTTGAGGCATCTCGAAAATTGAGAATCGCCGATCTCCTAGGCTTCGGTTTTTGTGCACCGCTGTCCATACTCTCAAAAAGTAAAGTAAAAGAAAAGAAATTTTACATGCAAAGCATGTGTTGGTGAAATTGTGTTCTTAATACTCTTATTGTGTTGTTCCTCTTTCCCAGATTAGCACCACCTTAACTTAAAGATTTCCCACCCTTAACACGGTTCTTTGGCCTCTTTTTGATTGGAAGACCTTGAGACCTTTGTGCACATGTTTAAGACTTCATGGCTTAGATTTGTTTGATTTTGATTATCTCTACATCTTTATCATGTCTCTTAATTGCATGTCTTTTAGTAAGAAATGATGATTTGTCCATGGCACGGTTATTATTGATGCATACTTTGTCCTCCTATGCCTTGAAACATTACTTTGAGGGTGATCCGAAAGAAGAAGCACATTTCAAAACATATTTGAGTTTTTCGCATCATATAATCCATAACATCTTATGCTCTAGATTTGAACCTTGCTTGGGGACAAGCAAGAAGCAAGTATGGGGTATTTTGATGACATGAATTATATACCATTATAATCATGCATATTGTGAATGCTTTACCTCAGTTTCTCATACATTTGAAGAGATTTGTGTGCCTTTAAGCTTTGTTTCATATATATATCCGAAATAGAGGTCTACACGAGTTTTGATTGAATTGTAGGTGAGAACGATGGATTTGGAAGCAATAATGGGGCAAGGAGTAGCTAAGGTCAATGAGGTAGGATAGGAGACCTTTGAGGAGTCATGAGGAATGAGGAAAGTGCAAAGGAAGAGTCACACAAGAAGGTGGAAAACAAGCCAAAAGACGAGCACTTCCTGCTGTTAAAAATCGGGTGATTTATTATATAACTCGAACGATTAGTTGTGTAGAAAAATCGATCGATTTTTAGTTGTAACCGTCTAAAAATATAATGTTCGACAGCCCAAAGCTTTTGGGCCTAAAGAGGGAGATAATTTGCAGCCCATTAGCGAGTGGGGTTATTTTGGAACCCTAGGAGACGAAAATCGGAGCTCACACAGATCAGGATTGACGGCATACGAGAGAGATTGGAGATTCTTGGAGAGAAAGGATTTGCGGAAAGGAGATAGAGTTCAAGATTCAAGAAAGTTGTGAGATCTTTGATTATTGTTGATTATTGTGATTTGTGAACACATTCTATTGAGTGATTTGAAAGATTTTATTGAAGTTTTGAAGGATTGATTATAGATTTTGGAGATTTATCGAGTTTTATTGCGAAGTTTGGTTTTTATTTGATTTTCTTTATTCAATCTTGATTTTGATTCAAATGTGAAAATAGTTGGCTAAAAACATTGTGATTCTAGGGAGAATAGTTGATGATTGAGGCATAGATGATGATAGACTGAACTCATTTAACCATTTGGGCCCTGAGAGTTGAGATTGAACTTTTGCGATTGCAAAAAATCATGGTGTTCTTGAGAAAATCGGCCGATTTTCTCCTAGAACAATCCGTTGTTTCTGTCTGACGTTCCATAAATGTTTTATCCTTGAACCAAAGTTAAACCTTACCTAAACCCTAGCCTTGCTTAACCTTTGTACCCTTATCCAAGTGTAAGAGACTTCATCATTGATTCTTCGCTTGGTAACCAAAGTTTACAAGATTCGGGTAATAGAGAGACTCAACATCCTCTATTAATGTTTGAGTGTGCCTTTCACCTTTACCTTCGAGAGTCATATCCTTGGGTTTTAGTGAGTGGTTTGAGTGTTAATCCTTACCTTGAGTACTCTTCTTGACGAGATTCAACATCCTTCGGGTTGAGAGCTTCTAAGTTGGGATAAGTGAGTAGTGGAACTTCACCGTAAATTATTTTCTTTCTTCGAAACACATAACATTGGCAACACCAACTCTGTACTTTGATCTTTAGAGTGTCTTGAATCGAAAGCCGCAGTCGGATACTTGAATCCTTGGAATCATTTGTCTCTTACATCTTTATAAAAGCTTTTACATCTTGTCAGACAGTATTTAAACCGATTTTATTCTCACCAAATCCATGGGTTCAACTCTGGAAGTTCTTGCTTTACTACAGGCGATCCGTACACTACGGGTTCACTTTTGCTTAAGTTCTGGATATAAATTTTAAGATTTTGACGCACATACTTTTGAGCGAACAAAAGGCCTTGACTTATGTTTGTGGGACTTATGTTTTCACTATTTTTGTGGTTTTTGGAAATACTTTTATGGGTTTGTAACCGTTTAAACTCCCGTGCTTTAACTATTTTCCTCCCTTGTTGAGAGACAAAGGGGGAGAAATTATGTGATCCGATATTTCGATATTTGTGCATTCTGTAATTTAATTCTTGATATTATTACATATGTATCGCTAACTTGAAATGCAGGTACGATATTTGTGTTGTCTTCTATCAAGTGGTAGATTGATAACTCCACCTTGGTTATATATTTGCATATGTGATGATGGAAGACTTAACACAAATGAAGCGGTTTTTATACTAACGAATATCGATTATATTTCTAGATTGCATGGTTTGGTTTTGTGTTTGTCAAATGTGTGCAGGCCTTGGAAAGCATTTCAAAGGATGAAAGGAGGCCTTGAAAACTAATACAATGGACAAGCTTATAGATTGGAAACCATTTTAAGGGATCAAAGCTGAAGCCGTGAAACTAGATACAAGGGACATACCGGCTGGAAGGAATTCAAAATTCAAGATGCAACGTCAAAAACTAAATCTACCAAGGATCAAGAGAAGATCTTCCAAGAAGATATCAAGAAGACTTGGCAACCAAGAAGATTCGGCCCAACAATAAGATCTTAAACCAACGCAAGATCTTTTCCAACGGATCTCACAAAGATCTCAAAGATCTTGGAGCTAGAAACAAGAACCTCAACGACAAGATCTTCAACAATTCTTTTCAAGAGAAGATCTTGGAGAAGAAGAATCAACGTGCGTCAAGGAGATGAAGAAGATAAGAAGAATCTACAATGGCTATCACATCTCAACATACACCGTTTTTTATGGAGAAAAAATAACATCAACAACGGTCATCTTCAGAACGGCTAGAAGACTTCTCCATCAAAGACTATAAATGGAGATGATGATTGAAGAGAAGAAAAACAAGCTTACACGGAAATATTTAAAGTCTTCAAGCGGTCAAAGCATCTTCATTTCATATCTAATAGTTTTTCTTCCTCTTAGTTTACAAAAGCTTACTTTTCTACAGAGAGAAAAACACGAGAGTGTTATACTTGAGTGTGTGTTACTCTACGAAGTAACTAGGCTATTATAACTAGGTTAAGAGTTGGAACTAGATCATAGCATTGGCTACTGTAAGAGAATAAGGGGATTTCTTCTAGGTTGTATCTAGAACTTTTTGAAGCTGATAATAGATAGTTAGATCCTATGGGTAAAGAAACCCTAGGACGGAGACGTAGGCTATTAGAGTTGAACTTCGTGAACATATCACCGTGTCAATCTTTTCATTTCCGCACTTTATCTCACTTAATTGTGACTAAAGTTGCTTTGCCGGTTTTTTAAGTCAAGGTCTTGAAATCACTTTCAAAGCCCTTGAAATCCAGTTGTATCACAAAGTGCACATATCGACATCAAGGCCTTGAAATCAGTTTCAAAGCCTTGTGATAACAAGATTTATGACTTAGGATTAGGTAGTCACTTAGATAGATTTCTCATTCATTCGTGCAAGTTTTTGGCATTGATTCATGACGTCTTCGCTCAATTCACGCACATTTCTAAAAAAGACGTCTACACTACCTTTTATCGGTTTTGTAGTTAATTCGGGGATCTATTGGACGTTAATCGATACATTTGAGGGCCAAGCCTCATGATGGTACACATCCAAAGCTTTGGAGGAGCATAATTGGAGCAACAAAGGACACAAAGACCACTATTGGTGCGAGCAATGGATCAACTCATGGCTAAATGAGCATAACACCTTTCTGCTGAAGAAAATGGACCAGCAAGCAGATAAATCGTCCGATTTTTGTCCACTGGGTCGATTTTTGAGGCTTTGACAGCTTAAGCCACGTGTCCCACGATCTCTTGTCCGTCCTTGCTCTTGGTGGAGAATATAAGTGGTCCCTCAGGTGGTTGCTGAGCATCTCTCCTCTCCCACACTCTCATTCACAGCTCATCAATTTGGTAGGAAGATTGGAGAAGAAGAAAAGCTCTCAAGGATTGAAGGAAGAAGAAGAACACCATTCTAAGAGTTTAGAGTGATTTTGAGTGATTTTGTAGTCTTGGATTGAAGAACTAATTGGAAGGATCGTTAAGAACGTTTTGCATCTTCATTTTAGAGTTTGTAAGTCTTGCTACAACTTGGATTTGGCTGAGACTTATTGATTTTTCTTACTCATCTTTCATTACTCATCTATGAACACCATGTATGCTTGTTTGATGATTTCGGATCTTGATATGCATATTAGTGGCTAATTTCTTGTGATTTTAGAGTGATGGATTGATGGTTATGGCTAGGGTGATGATAGGATGGGCTTATATGTCAGTTTAGGATGGTTTATATGCACGAAACTCACAACAGAAGGAAAAATCGACCTGTTCATCAGATAAATCGGCCGATTTATCTATAGAACAGCCCGATTTATTCTTCTGTTGCTCTTTAAATGATAAATCTGCATGCTAGGGTGTTTGGTTGTTTAAATCCTAGTGTTTATTAAGCCTAATTTAGCTTAGTACCACCTAATGCTACCAATCTAAGTGAGGGAAGAGATCTACCCGATGATTTCCGACCTTAGATACCTAAGATGATGAATGCTAGGTAGTAGTGAGCCTCATAAGCCGCTATTGGATCGAGTGTGCTAGGATTATTGCTTGAGATTTCCCTATTCCGAGACTTACCCGGTAAGGAGAGGGTTACCCTTAAGTAGTATCTAGTTTGTGCGAAATTCCTTACTCTAACCCCTTGAGACCTACCCGGTAATAGGAGTTTGATGTGGGATTAGTGAAGTGAGAGACTTACCCGGTAATCGCTTCCATTAGTGAACATTCTTTCCCAAACACCACAGCTTGTCCTTAGAATCCTTAGAACTTTGAGTCCTATGCCATAACCGGAAATCTTGACCTCTAGAATCTATTTTTCTCTCTTGATCATATTCTTGCGCTTTGTGTTGCTTGTTCGTTTGCTAGCTTGAGTTGTTAGTTGTTTATCATCTTGCTTGACTTGTGATCTTTGTTTGATCACCACAAAAACCAACAAAAACATTGTGTTTTCCATTTTCTTTATTCCTCATCTTATCTTAGTCTAGATTCACACTATCTTTGATCATTGCTTGACTCGATTTCACCTTAGTCTTTGTGTTCGACCTCGGAATACTTACCTTTCTACAAACGTCCCGTACACTGCGGGTTCGCTAGGAGTTAGGATAATTATAACGAGTATAAATTTAAGACTTATTGCGTGCACATAACCTATTCCTAGACGTGACAAGTTTTTGGCGCCGTTGTCGGGGACTAGGTCTAGATTGAGTCATTTCGTGATTGTTTATAGTGTAGATCTTTCTTGTTGCTTTTGATCTCTCTTTGGTGTGTGTCTTTGCTTTTCAGGACATCATCTCTCTCTTTAGGTGTATGCGAAGATCTCGTGGCAAGGATTTAGCTCCATTCGATCCCGAACCGGAGAAAACCCTTCGATCTAGATCCAAGAACATCCGAAAAGAGAAAGAGATGGCCGGAAGAAACCTCCAAGCTGAGTTGGATGAAGCCTTAGAGCAAATAAGGCTAAGAGATGAGCTCTTGGAGGAAGAAAGTAGACTTGCCAATGAGAGGCAAGAGGAAACTAGGAGGGAGATTGAGGAGATTAGGCAAGCCCTTGTTCAAGGAGAGCTTAATCGCCGACAACCTCCACCTCCTCCACCACCGATGGAACAACCGCAGCCGGCGGCTAATGTTAGGGTTGTGCCTATTGCCATTGAAGAGTCACAAACGTTGGGGCAACGTATGGATCCGGCACAAAGAGCACACCGCCCGGGTGTGAACTTAGGAGATCCCGCAGCCCATGATTACGAGCTCCGCCTTCAAGTTCTACAAATGATCCGGCATAACCAATTTGGAGGGATGGAAGGAGAGTCTCCTCACCAACATTTGATGAACTACGAGATTTTGATGGAGACTCTTAGACCGCCGAGATTGGAGAGCAACAACCATAAGCTAAGGGCTTTCTCCTTCTCTCTTAAGGACAAGGCCTTAGCTTGGTATCAATCTATTCCGCAAGGGCGAGTTGGTACTTGGGAGGAGATGACAACCGAGTTTTTGACTAAGTTCTTCCCACCTTCCAAGACTACCGAATTAAGAGGGAAGATCAATGCCTTCGTGATGAAGGATAGAGAGAGTTTGTTCAAGTCTTGGGAGAGATTCAAAGACCTTCTCCTAGATTGTCCACACCATGGCATACCGAAAATTGAGCTATTGGAGATCTACTTCAAAGGACTTGATGAAGATAGCCAATTCAAGCTTCAATCCCTTTCCGGTGGGACTTTCATGGAGAAGCATGTAGATGATGCTTGGGAGTTTGTGGAGAAGCAAGCTCTAGTGATTGAGAAGTACTCCCATAGGAAGAGTGAAGGGAGAAAGGCGGGAGCATATGAGGTGAGTGAGGTCACCATGAGCAACTTCAAGCTCGACGCCATCAACAATGAGTTGAAATCCTTGAGGGAGTTGTGTGCTACAACCTTGAAGAACCAAGCAACTCCTCAAGTGCCTCCACAAGCCAACCTATCTTCCAAAGAGGAGGATGTGAACTATATGGGAAGGGGCAACTACAACAACTACCAAGGCCCAAGGAACTTCAACAACAACCGGCAATTCAACAATTACCGGCCCAACCATAACCATCCCGGGTTTTCTTACTCTAACCCGGATGGAGCCTTGAACCCTCTCGCTTCTACAAGCACAACTCCACCACCAAGAGCTTCACAAGAACCTCCACCCGGATTTACTCAACCTCCAAAGGATAGAACGGAAATGATGTTTGAGCAATTGCTAGGAAGGTTGAGTGGTCTTGAGAGCACCGTGACTTCCATTTCCAAAGCTCAAAAAGTGTTGGAAGCACAAGTGTTCCAAAAGGCGGGTGAAACCCATAGAGATCCGGGAAAGCTTCCCGGAAGAACCGAAGAAAACCCAAGAGGCCAAGTGTTGGCTATTACAACAAGAAGTGGGTTGAGCATGAAGGATCCTTTGCCCAAGGAGAATGCTAAAGGGAAGCAAGTGGTGAATGAAGAAGAAACTTTGCAAGGAGATGGAGGCAAGAGCAAAGATGTAGAGCCAACCTATGTGGCACCGCCTCCATACAAGCCACCACTACCGTTCCCTCAATCACGAGCAAGAGCTCGCTTGGACAATCACTTTGGTAAGTTCCTTGAACTAATGTCTAAATTGCATATTAACATTCCGTTCATGGATGCTATTTTAGGGATGCCGGCATATGGCAAGTTCTTGAAGGAAATACTCTCCAACAAAAGGAAGTTGGAGGAGTATGGTGAGATAAGGATGACTAAGAGATCCTCGGAGTTGATTCAAACGATGAAGGAGGAGATGCCTCCCAAGCTAAGGGATCCGGGATCCTTTTGTGTGCCAATCGGAGTAGGAGAAGTGAAGTATGATGCCCTATGTGATCTTGGGGCAAGTGTAAGCATCATCCCGCTTGCACTTTGCAACAAGGTTGGGCTAGGAGAGCCAAAGCCGGTCAAGATGACCCTTTACATGGCGGACCGCTCAATCACTCATCCGGTTGGGATCTTGGAAGACATCCCGGTGCAATTAGGGAAGTTCTATGTGCCCATAGACTTCGTTGTTTTAGACATCCCGGCAGACTATCCGGTTCCTATCATTTTGGGGAGACCATTCCTAGCTACTTCCGGGTGTCTAGTGGATTGCAAGAATGGAACCCTCTCCTTCAACATTGGAGAAGAGAACATCAAGTTCAAGCTATCCACAATGATGAAAGGGCCAACCCTTGATGAGGATGTATTCAACATAGTTGAAGAAGAGGAATCTAGGGAGGTTGTGAGCTCAATCTTGCTCAAGGATCCACTTGAGAGAGTTCTTAGCTCAAGCTTGATGGAAGAAGGAATTGAGGAGAGTAGCAATGAAGTAATCAAGGCCTTGAATGTTGTTCGCTCCAAACGGTGTGTGCAAGCTTTAAATTTATAACCCTAGACTTAAGCTTAAAACAAGGATGCGAACCCGCAGTGTACGGGTCAATCGTAGTAAAAGCAAGAAAATTCCAGGGGTCGATCACAGGGACTCGGTGAAACAAAGTCAATACGGTGTGCTTATGTCAATACTAACCACAAGAGTGATTAACACAATCAAAGATGAATAAGAAGTCAATAAAGCAAACATGCAATTCTAGGGATTAAAGCATCTAGTTGTGGTTCCAACTCAAGATCTATAGATAAGCGGACAAAGCTGAGATTTTTGCTTGGGGAAGGTGTTTCTAAAGTGGAGTAGATCACCGGGTAAGTCTCACTACACACTAATCCTAAACCGTAACTCCTATTACCGGGTAAGTCTCAAGGAATTAAGATAAAGAACTATAACCTCAAACTAACACACCATCTAAGGGAATAGAATCAACCTTTACCGGGTAAGTCTCAGGCTAACTCACAAAGATGGGATGGAAGCACACTCAAACCCCAATAAAGGATAAACCTTTATTACCTACACTTATGATCGTTGGTACACAAACTAAGGAATTACCGGGTAAGTCTCATCCTAAGCTTGCTTTGAACCAGGAAGGTGTAATAAGAATAGGATTTGGCAAACTCTAACACTTAACTCTCAATTTAGGATCAGATAAGTCACCTCGGTCAGCCAGATTCCACCCCGGCCGAGATGTTCATCGACTGAAAGAGATGCTTAGGGTTAAGGTTAAAGACTCGAACTTTCAGGATCCTACTGGAATCTAAGACTATTCTATCATTGTTTTTCCCACAACCTTCAGCCAATCACCCTAGAATCACACAAGGAAATTAGCCACTCATCATCATGAAAGTATTAATCAAATATATGGGAAGAAGGTGAATATTTGAACAAGAAGAATTTAATGAAAAGACTTCAATAACTGAATCAAATATCACAACAAAGTGTTCCTTGGATAACAATCCAAAAAGACAAGACAACAATTGAGGGAATTGAAGACAATCTTACAAAACCCTTCAAATAAGCTATAAAAGCTATGGACTTCAATCTTCCTTCAACCTTCAAAAAGGTTCTTCAACTCTCCCAACTTGGAGTAGGTTGTGGCTGCTGCGTGCTATAAACCCTGATCGACGGTATAGCGTGATGTCCAGCTCTAAGCGGATGTCGGAATTATGGGAAATCCGACCCTTTTTATAGGAAAATAACCCTCCAAAGATAATAAATCTTAGAAACATATTCTCCCATAAATATAGGTAAAATATATGATCTTCTTCCTTCCAGGAGCCAAGCCCAAAAATATAAGATCACCTTCCAAAGATAAAAGATCTCAGCCAAGAATAAAATATTCTCGCCGCGTCCTAGGTGTTCGCCTCGGTCGAGTCGGCGTCTCTGGATCACCTCGGTCGAGGTGAATCTGTGGTCAACCGAGGTGACTCACAACTGAATGTGAAATCTCTCAAAACTGGTCCAAAGTAAATCTTTAATCCATGGCTATGCTCCCTGGATGTAGCTCTAAATGACTCATGACTCCTTTTGCTCCTTTTTGATGCAAAACGTACCATATTACCTGCAATTACAACGAAACTAGGTGTAGACCTCGATTCTCGCAAAGGTAGATGAAATGGTAGTAAAATCACATATTATACATACAAACATGCAGATTATGAAAGATAAAACGTCCAAACAAACCCCAAAATATAGACTATAATTCATGCTATCAAAATACCCCATACTTAGCCCTTGCTTGTCCCCAAGCAAGTTCCGCATATAGAAGACAAGATAGAATGGATTATAAGTCAATAAAATCAATGAAAAAGTCTTTCAAAAACATTTTATGGTGTGCAACTATCATAGATCACTCTAAGAGAGTACTTCCTGGAAATTAAAAACTCAATATGCTCAAAACATTTTATAAATATAGAAAAGTTGTTCATCTTTGCATAAAATCATAGAATGCATAATAATTCATAATTATCAAAATTAATCATGTATAATCCAGTTTAAACCACTAAGTCAATCAACAAGTTCAAGGTCTCAAGGGCTTCCCAAAATAAAAGGTCAAGAAACGTGTAGGGTAGGGATGTATGTAAGGTAATGTGGTGATAGAATCCGGGAAAAGGATGAACTTCGCTTCCACTTTGACTTGCAACATCTTCCACCAATAAGCTTTGCTTATTCCACTTTTTTTTCTTTTTACTTTACTTTTTGGGATGCATGGACAGAGGTGCACAATAACCGAAGCCTAGGAAATCTGCAATCATCAATTTCTCGAGATGCATCAAACCCTTGATGCACATACCATGACCCGTTAGGAATATCGCTCAATCCGACTTTGGCAAGACACAAACACCCGGCTATGTGAATGGTGCCGAGTTACTCATCTTCATGATTGACTTCCCCAAACCTAAAATTGCTTTCTAACACTTTCACTTCCAGCCACTTCTCAATTTTAACTCCACTTGCTTTCACCACTTCGCTTGCTTCCAAATTCCCGGATAGGTAAAGGGAGGCAAAATGTATATGAGGGGCTAAGCATGATCAAGAAGAAGAAGAAGAAGAGAATGAATTGCCTTGGTCTTTCCAAGAAGAAAGTGAGAGAACTTAACCTGCGGTGTCAACCTTCAAATTCAACATAACTTGGATAAAAACAAAGTATTAAACATGCTAATAATTTCAAACAAAGCATTTAGCAACTTAAACATATTATAAAACCTTTCAAACACATAAAGAATTTAAAACCAGTCAGTAAACAAGATCTTCACTGAGGTCATATCCAGATAAGTAACAAAAAATTCGTTTTCGAAAACTCTCAGTTAAAACACCTCGGTCGAGGTGTTCTTGGTTCAACCGAGGTGAAACGCCTCGTTTGGCCAATACTGACTCGGTCGAGGTCGAAAAAAATTTTTTTTTAAAACCATTTTTTTCCAGTTTCGACGTTTTTCTCAATCAAACAACCTGTAGGTATGCATGTAATATCAGATAATCATATAAAGGCAATGAAGCATAAATACGAAAATATCCGCTAAATAAAATACATCAAAGGTGTCAAATACATCACGTAGTCACGTAGTCAAATAACACAAACACCCCATACTTGAGACACACTGTCCCAGTGGGTATAATAAAAGGTCTAATCATGAGAGTACTCACCGGATAAAAGCCGAACTGCATAAAAGAAAATAAAGAAAATCCAGCAGCTCCTCAATAGTCTCGATCCGGTGGTGGTGGTGGTATGTAGGGATACAGAGTCGGATCGTAAGGATGGCCCATGATGCGCTCGAACTGCAGCTGAGCCATGATGTGTTGATGATGCTGCCGCTCCTGCATCTCGCGGATATCCAGCGAAAGTGCAGCATATGTGTCGATAACCTGATCCGTCAGGTCATCGATCCGTCGGTGAGCAGCTCTATCCCTCACTCCATGTCTCCTGCGTCTAGCAGGTCTAACTGGAGAAGTCTCAGCTGGTGCCGGCTCTGTATCCTCCTCGTCATCCAAATCTATAATAGGTGGCGCGCTCGTCCCAGCTGTATCTGTCCCTGTGTCCATCGGGACGCCACCTCCTCTCTCATCTACTGTATCCTCATCGTCGTCGTCGTCCTCAGCCTCCTCCTCCTCCTCTACAGCAGGGGCAGCTGCTGCCTCTCTGTAATCCTCCATCAGTGGAGCCCATGCTGTCTGCCAGTAGTGTGGATCAAAAACTGAGAACTGTGCAGACCACCTGATGCCCTGAGGTGCAGTCAGCTCCCATGGCATAGCGACGAAAGGTGTAGTCAAACCACGGGGAACTAGAATCCTCCGTGTGATCATCTCCTGTAGTCCGAGCGGCTTGGCAGCCGCCACCATAGTACACCTACTCAGATCCATATCCTGATAAGTAGCGATATGGGTCACTATCCCTCCACAGCATATATCTCCCTTCCCTTTGGCCTTGATCCTGTGCAGATCCTCTGTCAGCATCAATCCAAAGTCAGGGTATCCACCTGTGACCATGCAGTACAAAGCAAAGAGCTCTCCCTGTCGGACCTTCTGGGGCGTCTCAGTACGCGCCAGAAGCGTCTCGCTGAAGATCTTGTGGGCTAATCGAAAAGCAAGATGGAAGATAAGCTTCTCCCTGGAATCACCAGGGCGCCACCTATCTGCATGCTCTGTAATGTGGGCGATCTGACCCCAGAACTCTCTAGCTACGGCTCGGGTCAGGAAGTCTACAGTAGTGGGGGCAGGGAAGCCAAAGATGTCTCTCCAATGGTCTAGAGGTACTAGGTAGTTCCGGTTCATCAACCGGTACTTCACAGCCCTCTCTGTGGGGAGGTAAGTGAAGGAGCTGACAAACTCAAGGGTCGGCTCTAAGTAGGCTGGGGCTCGGATCTCAGTAAACTGATCCAGCCCTACGGTGGTGATCATCCTCCTAAGCTCTCCATCTACGTGGAGACAGTCAAAAGCAGAAATGTCCAGAAATCTAGGTGCGATCACTGGACGGCTAGCAATGCGCTCATAATCTACCCGGTGTCTCTCATGGATCACCGGGATAGAAGGTCGGGATGAGGAAGAAGAAGGGGAAGGAGAGGATCTATCTCTAAGGGCTAACAATCTGTCAGAACTCATCTTCAATCAATACTGTCAGACTACCTCGGTCGACTGACAAACTCCAAGAATCACCTCGACCGAGGTGCAGGTCGACTGGACCGAGGCGAAGACAGTTGCGATTCCACTCTCAGAAATTCAGTTCTTTTCCCCCTAAAATCACTACAGATGCTTCCTAAGGGGTACTTAAGCTTTTCCTCAACAGATTCAAGGGCAACCAAAGCCCAAATTGAAGTAAACGAACGAGTTTAGGGTTTCGATCGTTTTTACCTCGTTCCGGCTGATTCACTCAAATTTCTTGCAGATTCGTTGTTGCAATCAACTCCTCTACCCTTCAATCTCGGTTTGGAAGCAGAAAACGTCGAAAACGAGCAAGATTTGAGATGAGCGAGGTGCGTCTGTTCGCCGCGGTCGAGGAGGATAAAAAAAGGTGAAAAGTAAATTTTTCCTTTTTATACTGTCACTGGATCTGCTGTCACCTCGGTCGAGATGGTCTCGACTGGACCGAGGTGGTACGGACCGAAGCGGTTCTGCAGAAACCCTAGTCGCCTCGGTTGCTCAAGAATCAACTCGGTCGAGGTGCTCTGACAGTAACCGAGGTGTTTCTGTCTTCTCAGAATCTCGAACTTCTGTCCTTCCAGTTGTGCTCCTCCTTAGATATTCCCTGTTGTTTGTCCAGAACGCCAAAAACAAAGCATAGCAAAGCAAAAACAAGAACTTTCTAATCTAGACTAGAAAACGGGAAAAGAAAGCAATACCTTGGGTTGCCTCCCAAGAAGCGCTTGATTTAAGGTCGCTAGCTGGACCATACGGCATGGGATTACTCAATGCACTTCGAATGTCGTGGAGTGCTCATCACATCCGTAAAAATCTTCCAAGAAGGTTCCGGTTCCTAACTTCACCGGCAAATGGTAAGATCTCCCACGTACAAGCTTGTACGGTTTGATTCTCACCGGAATCCTTCTAGCTTTCTTGCACTTCAATGGGACATTCCTCGTGTCCCATCCTTTCCTTGATCGAGAAAACAGTTTCTCGAGAATTATAGCAGCTTCCCCATCTATAGCTTGGGGATGGTACAGGGTCCTGAGCATGCGAGGGACCCCATACTTGAACAAATAACACTTCGTTGCCTTAGCGGTGAAGCGCTTGTTAACTTCACTCCTTATAATCCAAGGAGCATCTTCCTCTAACAATTTCAAGAGAGGTTTCATCTTGATCTTAGGAGGTTCTTTCGGAAGAGACCTCCAACTCTCCGGTGCCTTCCTGAAAAATCTAGAAATATTAATAGGGAATTCAAATGAAGTAGGAGAATGTACCTTGCAAAGTTCTCCAAAGCTTGAGACAAGTTTCGTGTTGGGTTGATAATCCACCCACGAAATCTCTCTCAATTCTGCTGGTCTTTCTTCCACCTTGACAACAATCTCAGTAATTTGGCCAAGGTTCTCTGCATCTTCCACTTCTGGTTTTGCAGATTCTTCTTCCATCTCGGTCGAGATCTCTTCCACCTCGGCCGAGGTCTCAACAGTCGGATCGAGATCTTCCACATCCCCCTCTTCCACAAAAGCTTCAGGAGAAACTTCCGGTTCGACAAAAGGAATGCTTGGAACGTGCAACACTTCCTTATGCTCCTCTTTCGGCTTAGCATAGGATAGAGTGCTTTCCTTGAGCTCCTCCACCTTCTTCATCAACTTCTCTAATCTTGATTCGAGAGAGTCTTCAAAAGGTTGCTCATAAATTTTTTTAGGGACATTCTTCTCATCCCATATCGCAAGTTCACGCTGAATGACCTCGTCTCTTTCCCATTCATTGCTGAACCAATAGAAGGAGTACTTCTCCTCCAAGTATTCATAATGGTCCGCCCTAGCACTTTGCCTTGCTATCCAGGCTGGATCAAATGTAGTCATCGGAAATCCTGAAAACTACAAAACTCATAGAAAGAGTAGTTAGTAGCAACAGGGGCAAACGCCCCGAAAGCAACGTAACCGGCTCGGTCTAGACCAAGTCCCCGGCAACGGCGCCAAAAACTTGTTCGCTCCAAACGGTGTGTGCAAGCTTTAAATTTATAACCCTAGACTTAAGCTTAAAACAAGGATGCTAACCCGCAGTGTACGGGTCAATCGTAGTAAAAGCAAGAAAATTCCAGGGGTCGATCACAGGGACGCGGTGAAACAAAGTCAATACGGTGTGCTTATGTCAATACTAACCACAAGAGTGATTAACACAATCAAAGATGAATAAGAAGTCAATAAAGCAAACATGCAATTCTAGGGATTAAAGCATCTAGTTGTGGTTCCAACTCAAGATCTATAGATAAGCGGACAAAGCTGAGATTTTTGCTTGGGGAAGGTGTTTCTAAAGTGGAGTAGATCACCGGGTAAGTCTCACTACACACTAATCCTAAACCGTAACTCCTATTACCGGGTAAGTCTCAAGGAATTAAGATAAAGAACTATAACCTCAAACTAACACACCATCTAAGGGAATAGAATCAACCTTTACCGGGTAAGTCTCAGGCTAACTCACAAAGATGGGATGGAAGCACACTCAAACCCCAATAAAGGATAAACCTTTATTACCTACACTTATGATCGTTGGTACACAAACTAAGGAATTACCGGGTAAGTCTCATCCTAAGCTTGCTTTGAACCAGGAAGGTGTAATAAGAATAGGATTTGGCAAACTCTAACACTTAACTCTCAGTTTAGGATCAGATAAGTCACCTCGGTCAGCCAGATTCCACCCCGGCCGAGATGTTCATCGACTGAACGAGATGCTTAGGGTTAAGGTTAAAGACTCGAACTTTCAGGATCCTACTGGAATCTAAGACTATTCTATCATTGTTTTTCCCACAACCTTCAGCCAATCACCCTAGAATCACACAAGGAAATTAGCCACTCATCATCATGAAAGTATTAATCAAATATATGGGAAGAAGGTGAATATTTGAACAAGAAGAATTTAATGAAAAGACTTCAATAACTGAATCAAATATCACAACAAAGCGTTCCTTGGATAACAATCCAAAAAGACAAGACAACAATTGAGGGAATTGAAGACAATCTTACAAAACCCTTCAAATAAGCTATAAAAGCTATGGACTTCAATCTTCCTTCAACCTTCAAAAAGGTTCTTCAACTCTCCCAACTTGGAGTAGGTTGCGGCTGCTGCGTGCTATAAACCCTGATCGACGGTATAGCGTGATGTCCAGCTCTAAGCGGATGTCGGAATTATGGGAAATCCGACCCTTTTTATAGGAAAATAACCCTCCAAAGATAATAAATCTTAGAAAGATATTCTCCCATAAATATAGGTAAAATATATGATCTTCTTCCTTCCAGGAGCCAAGCCCAAAAATATAAGATCACCTTCCAAAGATAAAAGATCTCAGCCAAGAATAAAATATTCTCGCCGCGTCCTAGGTGTTCGCCTCGGTCGAGTCGGCGTCTCTGGATCACCTCGGTCGAGGTGAATCTGTGGTCAACCGAGGTGACTCACAACTGAATGTGAAATCTCTCAAAACTGGTCCAAAGTAAATCTTTAATCCATGGCTATGCTCCCTGGATGTAGCTCTAAATGACTCATGACTCCTTTTGCTCCTTTTTGATGCAAAACGTACCATATTACCTGCAATTACAACGAAACTAGGTGTAGACCTCGATTCTCGCAAAGGTAGATGAAATGGTAGTAAAATCACATATTATACATACAAACATGCAGATTATGAAAGATAAAACGTCCAAACAAACCCCAAAATATAGACTATAATTCATGCTATCAAATGCATTGGACGAGCTACCAAGTGTTGGGTTTGAAGTGCTAGAAGAAGAGGAAAACTGCCAGAAAAATCGGACTGGGGGCCAAAAATCGGCCGATTTTTGTACTTATGCTGAAATTTCGGCCAGTTTTGCCAAAACAGAAACTCAGATCGACCCCCCTTCAGAAAAATCGACCGATTTTTCTTCCTGGGTCGATTTTCCTGAGTCTTTTCAGCATCAACCACTTGAGTATGAGCAATCATCAAGGGACTTCAAGGAGGCTTCCATGGCTTTGCAATCATCTCAATCTACATTGTATGGATCGTCTCCAACCGAAAAAGGTCCCCCTCAACTTGATCTTAAACCTCTTCCTTCTCATTTAAAGTATGCTTTCCTTGGTTCAAATTCTACTTATCCGGTGATTGTGAATGCATCTTTGAATGATGATGAGCTTAATAGATTGTTGAATGAATTGAAACTGCATAGAAAGGCAATAGGATACACCATTGATGATCTTATTGGCATCAAACCATCTTTGTGCATGCATAGGATAATGATGGAAGATAGTCATAAACCCTCTATTGAGCATCAAAGGAGATTGAATCCTATAATGAAAGAGGTAGTTAAGAAGGAGATCATTAAGTTGCTAGATGCGGGAATTATCTACCCTATCTCGGATAGTAAGTGGGTTAGTCCCGTTCATGTAGTACCTAAGAAGGGTGGGATGACCGTAGTAACCAATGAGAACAATGAACTAATCCCAACTAGGACGGTTACGGGATGGAGGATGTGTATTGATTATAGAAAGCTTAACATGGCCTCTAGGAAAGATCACTTCCCTCTCCCCTTCATTGACCAAATGCTAGAGAGGTTAGCTCAACATTCTCATTTTTGCTACCTAGATGGCTATAGTGGATTCTTCCAAATCCCTATCCACCCCGATGATCAAGAGAAAACAACCTTTACATGTCCATGGGGTACTTTTGCATATAGGAGAATGCCATTTGGGTTGTGTAATGCACCCGCCACCTTCCAAAGGTGTATGATGGCTATCTTTTCGGAATACATTGAAGATATCATGGAAGTGTTCATGGATGATTTCTCTGTTTATGGTTCTTCCTTTGATAATTGCTTGGCTAACTTGTCCTTAGTATTGCAAAGATGTGAGGAGACAAATCTTGTCTTGAATTGGGAAAAATGCCACTTCATGGTAAGTGAAGGTATCGTGTTAGGACACTTGGTGTCTAACCGTGGCATTGAGGTTGATAGGGCCAAGATTGAGACGATAGAGAAGTTGCCACCACCTACCTCGGTGAAGGGGGTAAGGAGCTTTCTAGGGCATGCCAGTTTTTACCGGAGGTTCATTCAAGATTTCTCTAAAATTTCTAAGCCTCTCACTAACCTACTAATGAAGGATGTTGATTTTGTCTTCTCCAAAGATTGCCTTGAAGCTTTTTGTAGGTTGAAGAACGCCTTGATCTCCGCACCTATAATGCAACCTCCGGATTGGAGCTTACCGTTTGAGATCATGTGTGATGCAAGCGATGTAGCCATTGGGGCTGTTTTGGGGCAAAGGAAAGATGGGAAAACTCATGCTATTTATTATGCTAGCAAGACGCTAGATGATGCCCAACTCAATTATGCTACCACCGAAAAGGAGTTGCTAGCGGTTGTGTATGCATTTGAGAAGTTCCGTTCCTATCTTGTTGGAGCGAAGGTCATAGTTTATACGGATCATGCTGCGATCCGTTATCTACTTACCAAGAAGGATGCCAAGCCTAGGTTGATTCGGTGGATCCTTCTTCTTCAAGAGTTTGACTTGGAAATCCGGGACAAGAAGGGATCCGAGAACTCCGTGGCGGATCACCTTAGTAGACTCCCACCGATAGAGCTTGAGAGAGATGACATCCCGATTGATGACTCATTCCGGGATGAGCAATTGCAAATGGTGGAGGAATGCTTGTTCCAAGTGTCTAGAGGAAGTGAGCCATGGTATGCCGACATTGTGAACTATCTTGTGTGTGAGGAAGTGCCTCCCGGTTTGACATATGCCCAAAGGAAGAAGTTCTTCAAGGATGTGAGGCACTACTATTGGAGTGAACCACTTTTGTTCAAGAGAGGGCCGGATGGAATGTTTAGAAGATGCATACCGGAGGATGAGGTGGAGAGTGTGATCCGCCATTGTCATTCCTTGCCATGTGGAGGGCATGCTAGCGCACACAAGACATGTGCGAAGGTGCTACAATCGGGTTTCTTTTGGCCAAGTTTGTTCAAAGACTGCAAGGCTTCGTGGTAGCTTGTGATGCTTGCCAAAGGACGGGCAACATCTCAAGGAGAAATGAGATGCCCTTGAACAACATACAAGAGGTAGAGATATTTGATGTGTGGGGTGTGGACTTCATGGGACCATTCCCTTCTTCATGTGGCAACCTCTACATCCTATTGGCGGTTGACTATGTTTCGAGATGGGTGGAGGCAATCGCCTCTCCTACAAATGATGCCAAGGTGGTGGTGCGGTTCTTCAACCGAGTGATCTTCCCTAGGTTTGGAACACCAAGGGTGATCATAAGTGATGGAGGGAAGCACTTCACTAATAGGAACTTTGGAGCACTTTTGGCTAAGTATGGGGTGACTCATAAGGTGGCAACACCTTACCATCCCCAAACTAGTGGCCAAGTGGAGATCTCCAACCGGGAGATCAAGGCCATTCTTGAGAAGACGGTATCAAGGACGAGAAAAGATTGGGCTATGAAGCTCGATGATGCCTTGTGGGCATATAGGACCGCCTTCAAAACACCAATTGGCACCACTCCTTACAAGTTGGTCTATGGAAAGTCTTGCCACCTTCCGGTAGAGATGGAGCATCGAGCATATTGGGCTATAAGGTGGCTAAATTTTGATCTCAAAGAGGCCGGAGAAAAGCGGTTGCTAGACATGAACGCCCTTGAGGAGATCCGGTTGGATGCATATGAGAATGCTCGGATCTACAAGGAGAGAACCAAGCGATGGCATGACAAGAGGATCACCCCGAAAGAGTTGAGTGAAGGAGACCTTGTCCTTCTCTTCAACTCAAGGCTGCGGCTTTTTCCCGGAAAGCTCAAATCAAGATGGACCGGGCCCTATGTTGTGAAGAAGGTCTTTCCTCATGGAGCGGTGAAGATAGGAGGAGATCATTGTGGTAACTTCAAGGTGAATGGGCATCGATTGAAGAAGTACATCCCGGAAGCCCCGGTGGAAGTGATTGCCCCGCTTCACCTCGATTGAAACGCTCCTAAATTTGGTCAAGCTAATGACCTTAAAGAAGCGCTTAATGGGATGCAACCCATTGGTATATATTTTTCCTTGTGTTTTTCTTGCTTTTGTTTAATCTCACTCTTGGTGTGCTTTGTTTTTCTTTTGTGTTTTTGGGTACTAGATCTTGTTGTTGTCATGTGTGATGAGATGCTGGAGGTCATGTGAAAACCTCATGGAACTGTTGGGAAGAAGGTACAAGATCCGAGCACATGGATGAGGAAAAAAGCACCCAGGAAAATCGGACTGATCTTGCACAAAATCGGCCGATTTTCCTGGGTAGCTGGTCCGATTTTTCCTCTGTAAAGGAAAGTGATGATCTCCAATCAAGCATGGGTGGAGCGGACGTGGAACTTGGACGGCTTGCGGCGCCAAGCGCTGGTTCCGACATCATAATGAACATCAAGAGCTCTCTACCATCCTTGATCGATCATCCACCATCATCATTCAATGAGAACCGAAATGCCAAAGCATCACCAATTTTACATTGTGAGGACTCTCTTTCACTTCTTTATTTAGTTTCCACATTAAGGACAATGTGCTTCTAAGTATGGGGTGGGGTTTTCATGATCATTTGCATGATTAGCATCTAGGGTAGTTTAATTTTGTCACATGTTTCATTATGTCTTGCATTGTACATACATATTTCGAAAATTTCAAAAAAATCAGAAAATTTTAAAAAAATTTTAGTGCTTCTAAAGCTTGGGAATGACCCTAATGATGAACCTTGTCTTGTGAATTGGCTATGGATGGCCTTATGTGTTAAATTGATGAATGTATATGTGGACTTGAAGTACTTCTCTTGAAACCATGAATGATTTGTGATCATGAATGTTTGCCTTGATTGAATTGAGTATTGAAAGTCGAAATTGCATGCTAGTTCTTTCACATCAATTAGGAGTGATTAAGGCAATTCATTTTCCTCTACTTCTCATCTTGATCACGTTGTTTGAGCACCTCAATTGATATAAATTGACCTCTTTTGACCCATCCGGGAATAGGAGCATGCTAGTGTGTTGATGTGTGTGAAAAGCAAGTGTGGGGTGAAGGTGTTGATGAAAGAATGCCATGAATAGAATGCTGAATTTGTTGTGAAAGTGTAGACAAAAATATAGGTTTGGGGACATTGGTTTAAATGACAAGTAACTCGGTACACTTCGCATAATCGGGTGTTGGTGCCTTGCCAAAGTCAAATAAACCGATAGTCCTAACGAGCTTTGGTATGTGTGCCCGGTATGGATGCATCTCGAAAAATAGAAAAAGCCCGAGAATGGCTAATCACCAAGGTTTCGGCTTTTGTACACCAATGCCATTGTCTCAAAAATAAAAGAGAGAAAAGAAAATGAAGAAAAATATACACTTGAGGGAAGTTGATAAGAAATGTGAAGTTGTGATTGTTTAGTTCCTTTCCCGGATTAGCATCACATAGCCTAGAAAATTCCCGCCTAGTCACAACGTTTCTTGGCCTTCTATTTCACAAGTCCTTATGACCTACTTGCATGTGTGTAAGACTAAGTGATTTAGATTGGATATGCTCATGATCATCTTGACTTCTTCATCTTTACACTTCATTGCATGCTATCAAGTTAAGTGTAATTGTCTTTCCATGCTTTCATCTATTTGATGCATAATTGCTTGTCCATTGCCATGAAACATGACTATGAAGGTGATCCAATATTAGAAGCACAACTCCAAAAGACTTTGACAATTTTTCTGCATACATAAATCATGTCATCTCTTAGTCTATAGTTGGGAATTTTCTCGGGGACGAGCAAACCTTAAGTATGGGGTATTTTTGATAACAAGATTTATGACTTAGGATTAGGTAGTCACTTAGATAGATTTCTCATTCATTCGTGCAAGTTTTTGGCATTGATTCATGACGTCTTCGCTCAATTCACGCATATTTCTAGAAAAGACGTCTACACTACCTTTTATCGGTTTTGTAGGTAATTCGGGGATCTATTGGACGTTAATCGATACATTTGAGGGCCAAGCCTCATGATGGTACACATCCAAAGCTTTGGAGGAGCATAATTGGAGCAACAAAGGACACAAAGACCACTATTGGTGCGAGCAATGGATCAACTCATGGCTAAATGAGCATAACACCTTTCTGCTGAAGAAAATCGGACCAGCAAGCAGATAAATCGTCCGATTTTTGTCCACTGGGTCGATTTTTGAGGCTTTGACAGCTTAAGCCACGTGTCCCACGATCTCTTGTCCGTCCTTGCTCTTGGTGGAGAATATAAGTGGTCCCTCAGGTGGTTGCTGAGCATCTCTCCTCTCCCACACTCTCATTCACAGCTCATCAATTTGGTAGGAAGATTGGAGAAGAAGAAAAGCTCTCAAGGATTGAAGGAAGAAGAAGAACACCATTCTAAGAGTTTAGAGTGATTTTGAGTGATTTTGTAGTCTTGGATTGAAGAACTAATTGGAAGGATCGTTAAGAACGTTTTGCATCTTCATTTTAGAGTTTGTAAGTCTTGCTACAACTTGGATTTGGCTGAGACTTATTGATTTTGCTTACTCATCTTTCATTACTCATCTATGAACACCATGTATGCTTGTTTGATGATTTCGGATCTTGATATGCATATTAGTGGCTAATTTCTTGTGATTTTAGAGTGATGGATTGATGGTTATGGCTAGGGTGATGATAGGATGGGCTTATATGTCAGTTTAGGATGGTTTATACGCACAAAACTCACAATAGAAGGAAAAATCGACCTGTTCATCAGATAAATCGGCCGATTTATCTGTAGAACAGCCCGATTTATTCTTCTGTTGCTCTTTAAATGATAAATCTGCATGCTAGGGTGTTTGGTTGTTTAAATCCTAGTGTTTATTAAGCCTAATTTAGCTTAGTACCACCTAATGCTACCAATCTAAGTGAGGGAAGAGATCTACCCGATGATTTCCGACCTTAGATACCTAAGATGATGAATGCTAGGTAGTAGTGAGCCTCATAAGCCGCTATTGGATCGAGTGTGCTAGGATTATTGCTTGAGATTTCCCTATTCCGAGACTTACCCGGTAAGGAGAGGGTTACCCTTAAGTAGTATCTAGTTTGTGCGAAATTTCTTACTCTAACCCCTTGAGACCTACCCGGTAATAGGAGTTTGATGTGGGATTAGTGAAGTGAGAGACTTACCCGGTAATCGCTTCCATTAGTGAACATTCTTTCCCAAACACCACAGCTTGTCCTTAGAATCCTTAGAACTTTGAGTCCTATGCCATAACCGGAAATCTTGACCTCTAGAATCTATTTTTCTCTCTTGATCATATTCTTGCGCTTTGTGTTGCTTGTTCGTTTGCTAGCTTGAGTTGTTAGTTGTTTATCATCTTGCTTGACTTGTGATCTTTGTTTGATCACCACAAAAACCAACAAAAACATTGTGTTTTCCATTTTCTTTATTCCTCATCTTATCTTAGTCTAGATTCACACTATCTTTGATCATTGCTTGACTCGATTTCACCTTAGTCTTTGTGTTCGACCTCGGAATACTTACCTTTCTACAAACGTCCCGTACACTGCGGGTTCGCTAGGAGTTAGGATAATTATAACGAGTATAAATTTAAGACTTATTGCGTGCACATAACCTATTCCTAGACGTGACACCTTGAGATAGGTTTTTGCAAAAAGTTCTCATACTCTATTCAACCCCACTTCTAGAGTATTTATATCCTTATATTCACCTATACGGTTCATCAAAAATGTTTTATTTGTTCTTTGGAAATGCATGGCTTTATTTGGTGATTGGTAAAGTGATGGCTTTATTTTATGATCGGGATACTAAATAGTATCACAGTCTCGGCGGTGATTCCAGGTCCGAAACCGAACAAAACATCCCAGTCTTGACCTTCTCCGGTGATTGTTAGACCGTTTTCAAATGACTTATGTCTCATCTCATCCATGATGAAAAGTACACAAGAAATGGACATATTTCCATAATCTTTTAACACATGTCTAGTAGCCTTTAGTTTATCCTTTTTGAGGCCGACCCTAACCTCAACATGGTCTAAGATGGTCGGTCTGCTTGTAAATTAAGAAAAATGAGTCAACTCGTCCATTTTAATTTCGCAAACTAACTCAAAAAATACACTTGGAACCAATACTTTAAATAAGTAGTGTGCCGGGTTTTTCGGAAAACTTTTATGTGGGCTCCATCCATCATCAAAACTAGAAAATGGAAGCATTGTCTTCGTCTCCACGAGCACAGAATTGTGGTATACTTATTTGCTAAAATTGAATTCCAAGTGAATGAGATAATGATGCCCGAATTTACATGTATGAAACACAAAACTTGGAAAAGGGAACAAAAATGTAGCAATCCCACATCAAGTGAAAGTAGTAGAATCCTTATTGTGTATAAGGAGAAAAAACGCTTAAAGGAGGTGCCGAGCCAATCCGAGTCAAGTTGAGTTGAGGCTTAGGCTTAGGCTTGGGCTTGGGCTTGGGCTTGGGCTTGGGCTTGGGCTTGGGCTTAGGCTTAGGCTATCTAGGTCATGACGAGAATGGAATACCCGGAGTTACAAATCACGGATTAAAAGCGCCGATCTCATTCGTCTTCTGAGTTCGCCTATAAAAAGGAAATCTCGTCTTCATTTTCCAACACACAACCAAAACAAATGACAAAACGTCTTCTCCCCTCCTTTTCTCTTCAAACTCGAGAGTGCAACACAAAAGCGGTTCACTAGATTTCAAAAGTCGTTAGGCGACTTGGATCAAGTATAGTTTTATCGTGAGATTCGGAATGCTACTCAAAGGTAAAAACGTAAAATAAGGTATTATAAACTACCAAAAAAAGAAACGGTTTTAAAAATTTTGGTAACAGAATCTGAGCTATTTACACGGAATATTACCCCCTCTCTCCCCTAATTTGTGTTTTTCTTTTACAGATTACCCTCTCTTTCCTAATCCTTGGTTTCCTTTAACAAATACCCTCTCTCCTAATATGCGGTTCATCTTCTCCAGATCAAAGTCCATCTTCTTCAAATTGGAATTTTTAATTCTTACATATCAGAACATCAAATCTGCAAAATTTCATTATAGGTATCGGGCGAAAAGGATCGAAATTGCTTTGTGTATATGTTGCTGCTATAACTAAATTTCCGAAATTGAATTTTGTATATGTTGTTTTGTATAATTTTTGTCTTGTGTAACTATTGATTATGTAACTAAACTACCGAAATAACTTGTGTAGGTTATATGGATTTTAAACAAAACTGCTTTGTGCAATTGCTTTGTGTATCTATTGCTTATACAAAGGTGTAATATAGGTTTCGCCGAAGGTTTTCTTCGCAACTCTCGCATATTTGCTTTGTGTATTTGTTGCTTAAGTAACTAGACTTTAGAAACTTTCGATAATGCTTTGTGTATCTATTGCTTATGTAACTAAATTTCAGAAATAACTTGTGTAATTACTATTAGTTTTAAACAAAATATATGTTTTGTGTATTTTGCACATTCAATGTTGTTAAAGAGGAAACTATCCGATATGTTGCAATTGATGACGTTAAAGTGGTTATGAAGATGTAATCTACAGATTAGGAGAGTAAAGAGATAATATTGTCAGAACATTTTTATTCCCTATTTAATCTTTTTTGGGAACTGATGTGATCGAAATCGATTCGAACACGAGGATCCACCGGCACAAGTTCACACTCGGATTGGAATTGGTTAAATGAAACTCCTTTTTTCGGATTTTGTATTTTTGGATATGAAGAGAAAATTCCCTCGGCCTCTCACTTTGGGAATCCCTCAACTCGAACGAACTACCCTCGGAATCTCACTTTGGGGTTCGAACCTTTGTTCCTCGGCCTCTCACCTTAGAACCACCTAAGCATCTCACCTAGATGTTTGAAAACTAAGCATCTCACCTAGAATTCGGGTTTTGTTTTAAAGCAAACAACAACTTTGAAAGCACAAAGGCTAACTTACTTCATTTAACTTCACTTGCCTTACAATGGGAGGATACAAGGCTTTATATAGCCACAAAACTCAGCCTAGAAACTCCCTAATTAAGTGCTAGAAATATCAAAGGTTTATCAAAAGGAAATGCAAGAAATTCAAGAGTTTTTCTAGGAAATTCAAACACATAAATGGCCACATTTGGCCTTTAATCAAAGATGACTCTTGGATCCTATTCTCTTCACTTGGACAACACATCAAGGATGGTCTAATCAAGTCTTGGACGTCCATATTGAAGGAGAAGAAGACCATTGAACTACCTTGGCCTCCATTCAATGTATGTGTGTGAAGATGCCTTCAATGTTTGATTGAATGTTGACATGTTGACCTTCACATGATCAATACATAAATTCATGCATAATATATGAATAATATGAGCATGGTATGCTGCATGAAATATGTATGGTAGGACGTGCATATGTTTTGTATAACCATCTTTCATGCCTCCATGCATGATCTTGTCCAACAATCCATACAAGTACCGTACTTGCTGCAATGTAGGGTCATTTTCACCCTCTTCCTCTTGCAATATCGACTTTGAGTAAACTAGAAAGTTGTAGATATTGAAAATACCTTTCAAAGTAGTACTCATGGGTATTTTAATTCCAAGTATTGCCTCAGTTATAGTCATTTTACTGAGAGTGCGCAAACCTGACAGCTTAGCCGGAGAGAGTGAAAATTGGCTTGCATTGGGCATGCTCGGAGCAAGCTTTTTCGGTTTGATTTCAATAGGTTTTGGCTCAGTTTTAGGCATGACCTCCAACACATAACTATTGATTTTGATAAGTTCCGGCTGACTTTTGACTTGGACGGTTGGTGGCAAAACGATTGGTTCCGGCTTGATGACGATGATTTCTTCCCCGGTGGGGATCACATCATCCCCTTTCCCTTGAAAAGGATTCGTCCTCGAATCCGTCATGCCATCATTGGTAAAGTGATTGTGGGATGTATTACCATGATAACTACTTCTTTCGACTTCGTCGCCATCATGCCGAGATGCTTGAATACAATCCGGGTTCCCATGGGCACGACTATCAACATTTCGTTCTCGACGGTGGTTGATTTGTCCATTCCGGTTGGCATGGTTGCTACCTCCTTGGATTTTGTCATGAGGGTTCAAGGTAAGGAGAGGAAACCTTCTCAATATCTCAGCTAGTTGGGCTTCAAGCCTATCCAAACGTTGGTTGTTTCGATTACCACCGTTTGCATTGTCGTTGATGATCGTCATCCCCGAAAGCTTGAGGAACTCGCACCGTTGGGCTCTGTACCACTTGATGTGATCGAAATCGATTCGAACACGAGGATCCACCGGCACAAGTTCACACTCGGATTGGAATTGGTTAAATGAAACTCCTTTTTTCGGATTTTGTATTTTTGGATATGAAGAGCAAATTCCCTCGGCCTCTCACTTTGGGAATCCCTCAACTCGAACGAACTACCCTCGGAATCTCACTTTGGGGTTCGAACCTTTGTTCCTCGGCCTCTCACCTTAGAACCACCTAAGCATCTCACCTAGATGTTTGAAAACTAAGCATCTCACCTAGAATTCGGGTTTTGTTTTAAAGCAAACAACAACTTTGAAAGCACAAAGGCTAACTTACTTCATTTAACTTCACTTGCCTTACAATGGGAGGATACAAGGCTTTATATAGCCACAAAACTCAGCCTAGAAACTCCCTAATTAAGTGCTAGAAATATCAAAGGTTTATCAAAAGGAAATGCAAGAAATTCAAGAGTTTTTCTAGGAAATTCAAACACATAAATGGCCACATTTGGCCTTTAATCAAAGATGACTCTTGGATCCTATTCTCTTCACTTGGACAACACATCAAGGATGGTCTAATCAAGTCTTGGACGTCCATATTGAAGGAGAAGAAGACCATTGAACTACCTTGGCCTCCATTCAATGTATGTGTGTGAAGATGCCTTCAATGTTTGATTGAATGTTGACATGTTGACCTTCACATGATCAATACATAAATTCATGCATAATATATGAATAATATGAGCATGGTATGCTGCATGAAATATGTATGGTAGGACGTGCATATGTTTTGTATAACCATCTTTCATGCCTCCATGCATGATCTTGTCCAACAATCCATACAAGTACCGTACTTGCTGCAATGTAGGGTCATTTTCACCCTCTTCCTCTTGCAATATCGACTTTGAGTAAACTAGAAAGTTGTAGATATTGAAAATACCTTTCAAAGTAGTACTCATGGGTATTTTAATTCCAAGTATTGCCTCAGTTATAGTCATTTTACTGAGAGTGCGCAAACCTGACAGCTTAGCCGGAGAGAGTGAAAATTGGCTTGCATTGGGCATGCTCGGAGCAAGCTTTTTCGGTTTGATTTCAATAGGTTTTGGCTCAGTTTTAGGCATGACCTCCAACACATAACTATTGATTTTGATAAGTTCCGGCTGACTTTTGACTTGGACGGTTGGTGGCAAAACGATTGGTTCCGGCTTGATGACGATGATTTCTTCCCCGGTGGGGATCACATCATCCCCTTTCCCTTGAAAAGGATTCGTCCTCGAATCCGTCATGCCATCATTGGTAAAGTGATTGTGGGATGTATTACCATGGTAACTACTTCTTTCGACTTCGTCGCCATCATGCCGAGATGCTTGAATACAATCCGGGTTCCCATGGGCACGACTATCAACATTTCGTTCTCGACGGTGGTTGATTTGTCCATTCCGGTTGGCATGGTTGCTACCTCCTTGGATTTTGTCATGAGGGTTCAAGGTAAGGAGAGGAAACCTTCTCAATATCTCAGCTAGTTGGGCTTCAAGCCTATCCAAACGTTGGTTGTTTCGATTACCACCGTTTGCATTGTCGTTGATGATCGTCATCCCCGAAAGCTTGAGGAACTCGCACCGTTGGGCTCTGTACCACTTGATGTGATCGAAATCGATTCGAACACGAGGATCCACCGGCACAAGTTCACACTCGGATTGGAATTGGTTAAATGAAACTCCTTTTTTCGGATTTTGTATTTTTGGATATGAAGAGCAAATTCCCTCGGCCTCTCACTTTGGGAATCCCTCAACTCGAACGAACTACCCTCGGAATCTCACTTTGGGGTTCGAACCTTTGTTCCTCGGCCTCTCACCTTAGAACCACCTAAGCATCTCACCTAGATGTTTGAAAACTAAGCATCTCACCTAGAATTCGGGTTTTGTTTTAAAGCAAACAACAACTTTGAAAGCACAAAGGCTAACTTACTTCATTTAACTTCACTTGCCTTACAATGGGAGGATACAAGGCTTTATATAGCCACAAAACTCAGCCTAGAAACTCCCTAATTAAGTGCTAGAAATATCAAAGGTTTATCAAAAGGAAATGCAAGAAATTCAAGAGTTTTTCTAGGAAATTCAAACACATAAATGGCCACATTTGGCCTTTAATTAAAGATGACTCTTGGATCCTATTCTCTTCACTTGGACAACACATCAAGGATGGTCTAATCAAGTCTTGGACGTCCATATTGAAGGAGAAGAAGACCATTGAACTACCTTGGCCTCCATTCAATGTATGTGTGTGAAGATGCCTTCAATGTTTGATTGAATGTTGACATGTTGACCTTCACATGATCAATACATAAATTCATGCATAATATATGAATAATATGAGCATGGTATGCTGCATGAAATATGTATGGTAGGACGTGCATATGTTTTGTATAACCATCTTTCATGCCTCCATGCATGATCTTGTCCAACAATCCATACAAGTACCGTACTTGCTGCAATGTAGGGTCATTTTCACCCTCTTCCTCTTGCAATATCGACTTTGAGTAAACTAGAAAGTTGTAGATATTGAAAATACCTTTCAAAGTAGTACTCATGGGTATTTTAATTCCAAGTATTGCCTCAGTTATAGTCATTTTACTGAGAGTGCGCAAACCTGACAGCTTAGCCGGAGAGAGTGAAAATTGGCTTGCATTGGGCATGCTCGGAGCAAGCTTTTTCGGTTTGATTTCAATAGGTTTTGGCTCAGTTTTAGGCATGACCTCCAACACATAACTATTGATTTTGATAAGTTCCGGCTGACTTTTGACTTGGACGGTTGGTGGCAAAACGATTGGTTCCGGCTTGATGACGATGATTTCTTCCCCGGTGGGGATCACATCATCCCCTTTCCCTTGAAAAGGATTCGTCCTCGAATCCGTCATGCCATCATTGGTAAAGTGATTGTGGGATGTATTACCATGGTAACTACTTCTTTCGACTTCGTCGCCATCATGCCGAGATGCTTGAATACAATCCGGGTTCCCATGGGCACGACTATCAACATTTCGTTCTCGACGGTGGTTGATTTGTCCATTCCGGTTGGCATGGTTGCTACCTCCTTGGATTTTGTCATGAGGGTTCAAGGTAAGGAGAGGAAACCTTCTCAATATCTCAGCTAGTTGGGCTTCAAGCCTATCCAAACGTTGGTTGTTTCGATTACCACCGTTTGCATTGTCGTTGATGATCGTCATCCCCGAAAGCTTGAGGAACTCGCACCGTTGGGCTCTGTACCACTTGATGTGATCGAAATCGATTCGAACACGAGGATCCACCGGCACAAGTTCACACTCGGATTGGAATTGGTTAAATGAAACTCCTTTTTTCGGATTTTGTATTTTTGGATATGAAGAGCAAATTCCCTCGGCCTCTCACTTTGGGAATCCCTCAACTCGAACGAACTACCCTCGGAATCTCACTTTGGGGTTCGAACCTTTGTTCCTCGGCCTCTCACCTTAGAACCACCTAAGCATCTCACCTAGATGTTTGAAAACTAAGCATCTCACCTAGAATTCGGGTTTTGTTTTAAAGCAAACAACAACTTTGAAAGCACAAAGGCTAACTTACTTCATTTAACTTCACTTGCCTTACAATGGGAGGATACAAGGCTTTATATAGCCACAAAACTCAGCCTAGAAACTCCCTAATTAAGTGCTAGAAATATCAAAGGTTTATCAAAAGGAAATGCAAGAAATTCAAGAGTTTTTCTAGGAAATTCAAACACATAAATGGCCACATTTGGCCTTTAATCAAAGATGACTCTTGGATCCTATTCTCTTCACTTGGACAACACATCAAGGATGGTCTAATCAAGTCTTGGACGTCCATATTGAAGGAGAAGAAGACCATTGAACTACCTTGGCCTCCATTCAATGTATGTGTGTGAAGATGCCTTCAATGTTTGATTGAATGTTGACATGTTGACCTTCACATGATCAATACATAAATTCATGCATAATATATGAATAATATGAGCATGGTATGCTGCATGAAATATGTATGGTAGGACGTGCATATGTTTTGTATAACCATCTTTCATGCCTCCATGCATGATCTTGTCCAACAATCCATACAAGTACCGTACTTGCTGCAATGTAGGGTCATTTTCACCCTCTTCCTCTTGCAATATCGACTTTGAGTAAACTAGAAAGTTGTAGATATTGAAAATACCTTTCAAAGTAGTACTCATGGGTATTTTAATTCCAAGTATTGCCTCAGTTATAGTCATTTTACTGAGAGTGCGCAAACCTGACAGCTTAGCCGGAGAGAGTGAAAATTGGCTTGCATTGGGCATGCTCGGAGCAAGCTTTTTCGGTTTGATTTCAATAGGTTTTGGCTCAGTTTTAGGCATGACCTCCAACACATAACTATTGATTTTGATAAGTTCCGGCTGACTTTTGACTTGGACGGTTGGTGGCAAAACGATTGGTTCCGGCTTGATGACGATGATTTCTTCCCCGGTGGGGATCACATCAGGAACAATAAAAAGGGCCTATTTTATTCCATTAGAAACATAGGAGTCTTGATTGTGCTCATCTTTTCAATAACAATCCACATGCCCATTTTAGACAATCTAAACAATGGCTTTATTTATGATATTAGTAACCGACAAAACTAGAGAAAAGGAAGTAATTCATGTTCAAAACGGAAGCATTGTTTTAAACAATGGGTTTGATGAAAAAACTGTAATTTAATTCCTCGGTTTTATTTTCATATTTTTCTTAAAGAAATTGTGAAAGAACCCTAGTTTTAAACTAGGGTTCTCTCCTTTCAAAAACAAAAACCACGGCTCTCTCTTACTTTGGCCACCCATTCTCCTTTTGGCTAATTCCAAACTCAACTAGGAAAGCCTCGAATTGTCAAGCTCCTTCTTCTTGCGCTCCTTTTATGATAGCCAGATGAACCTCCGTTTTCCTCGCCAAAGGGCAAGAGCAGGTGGTTGGAGGGGTTGTGGTAGGAGAGGTTGTGGCGGTTGGGACAGTGATTGTGATTGCGCCAACCTTTGGTGATGTAGCTTATGAGAGAGTGTCGCTTGAGGAGGAGACCCCAATTCAACACGGGGTTTGCAGATGCAAACGCCGATGATTAGTGGTCTGAATAACAACATTAGAGACACTTGCATATTATAACGATTGTGGATGTATAACGACCCTACATTGCATATTATAACCATCATTATCATGTAGCTTACAATCGTTAGTTTTTTTCATAGGTTAACAAATGTTCGATACACTTGCTAATGATCGGTAATTAAAAAAAACATCTATAATAACCGGGCATGTATCGTTAGCTACACTTGCTAACGAGCGTTAGCAAAAATAACCCTATAATGATTGTGCATGTATATTGGACGATCATACTAACTATAATAACCAGGCATTGGTTTTGTCCGGTTCACTTTAATTGAAAAGGGTAGCCCGTTTGCAACAACTCATGCAATTTGATAAATAACTTGGCAAACAAAAGTTCTGGCCGGGCATCCCGTGCGTACTTCTTTTTAATATATTTACGGATCAAACTAATCAACCGGTTTTTACTGTCCTAGTAGACAATAAACCGGAATTGACCAAAACAAAACCAAAGCACAAATCATTAAAAAACGATCTGATGCCGTTCTAAAATGAACATCCTACAGTATATTTAGGGTCCGTTTCGTTTTAACTCCGGAAGCTGAATGAAAACAAATTTAGTCCATACGTATACCTTATTCATGAAATTTTCTTAGAAACATTCATTGTGGTTTGAATGATTGGAGTAAAATCTACATATTATATAAAAGCAAAAGAATTTAAATCCACGTATCATTCATTTATATATCGGATGACACGTGTCATTTTATTATAATTTACCTTTTACTATTTTTTATTATATTTTTCATTAATTAAGTTCTACCTATTTTTACCATATAAATCAAGATAAAATTTGCTAATCTAAAAAGCCAATATCTAACTAATTAATATTTTTACCTTCTAAAAATATATTTCACGTTAAGTTTAATAAATGAAAAAATACGTTTATTTATAATTGTTAGAAAACATAATTATATAAATGTATTTCACGTTAATTTTTTTAAAAAAATTACTCGTGCAAAGCACGGAAATTATAGTAGTTTGGTTAGTTTTGATAGCCGGTTGGAAAACAAAATGGGAAAGCAAATGCATTTTGAATGAAACCACAAGGAATACTTATAATACAATTCATGAACAAGGTATGAACTTCGTTTTTGTTTCCGGGGTAGAGTTTGATTGCTTTTGATACCCTATAGGGTAATAAAATGTGGGAAATCAATTGCAATTTGCCTTAAGCCACAAGGAATGATTCCATACAATTTCATGAATAAGGATATAGATATGGACTAAATTCGTTTTCATTCCGTTTCCGTTTCCGAAGTTGGAAACAAACGGGCCATTAGTGTAGATATAATACACTTATATTTTTTTCATTTTCCATTAATTATTAATAGTAGAAACGTGTGATGCATGGAGTCAACAAATATAGAAATGTAACAACATGACTTCATATTCATATTTTCACCCAAAAATAAGAACACGACAAGACATTTATTCAATTATGGAAACAACATCTTAGACATTTAATAAAAGGAAAGTAATTTAAAGCGACAACATCTTAGTCATTTAAATATGAAGAGAAAAAAATATGAAATGGCAACATCACACGAAGTTTAACAATGTTTTATTCGTTATTCATATTTAAATGGCTAGATCAACACGAGTAATGGCTTTATTTTATGATCGGGATACTACGTAGCACCACCGTCTCGACGGTAATTCCAGGTCCAAAGCCGAACAAAACACCCCAATCCTGACCTTCTCCGGTGGTTGCTAAACCATTTTCAAATGACTTCTTTCTTATCTCATCCATGATGAAAAATACACAAGAATCGTTTAACACTTGTCTAGTTGCCTTTAGTTTATCCTTTCTGAGACCGACCTTGGCTTCAACATGGTCTAAGATAGCCGGTCCACCTACAAAAAAATTTTGTTGATGATAAAGCATGTAAAAATTCAGCCGAATTTATACACTATATAGTCGTGTGCATAGTAAAGCATGCATTATAATCTCACCCTGTAACTTTGAGAATAAGTGTAGTTAATACACGGTACAAATGATCTATTATCTCATTCTCTTTATAGCTAATCCACTTTATAACTAATCTAATATAACCGAAAGTTGTGACATATATAACATGAATATATATATGGGCAGAATATAAGGTACTCACCAGGGTGTGCAATCCAAAATATGGAGTTCCAATCATTAATGTGGAGCGACGTAAAAGCTTGTAAAAGACATGTTTCTATGGTATTAGAGATCAACGTGGGAACGGACTGTTTCAAGTGAAAACTGAGTCCAACTTGAAGCAAATGGCCTTCAATTGCACCGTCAGATTCAGGTATGATTGTTTGGGCAGCGGAGATCAATTTAAAAATTGGCCTCTCAATTTCCAAGTCTGGATTTGCACCAACTATGACAGCTGCAGCCCCATCACCAAATATGGCTTGTCCTACCATGGAATCTATATGAGTCTCCGATGGGCCGCAGAAACAAATAGGCGTCATCTCTGAGCAAATGATCAGCGCTCGAGCTCCCTTGTTGTTCTCGGTTATGTCCTTTGCTAGGCGAAGAACAGTGCCACCGGCATAACATCCTACATGCATATATCATCCAATAGCTAGGTTAGTTACATGAACCTTATATAATTAGTCTCCATTTCAATTCGTTAGAGGGTAAAATGAAAATGAAATGTTAATAGATAATGTGAAGAAAATAAAATGAAAATGATCATGTTACTTTCATATGTTAAAAAAAACCCTCAAACATTCTACTTTACTCTCTCTATTTAATAAACATGACTTTTGGTTGATTCAATAATATCTCTTAATTATTTCAAACAAACAATTAGTGTATATACGGTTTCGATTACCTAGGTGGTAGAACATGAAACGTTTCACAGAAGGGTCGAGGCCAAGAAGCTTAGTGAGTTGATAGTCTGCCCCGGGCATGTCAACGCCGGCAATGCAACAAACAATGAGGTGTGTGATCTTAGATTTGGGTTGCCCCCACTCTTCGATGGCCTTTAACGCTGCCATTTCCCCTAGTTTCACAACTTCTTTCACTTGGATCTTCTGTCTAACATCCAACGACGGTGCCTCGTAAGCACCAACGTTAGGGTTTTCCTTGAGGATCTCTTCTGTTAAATGTAAGTAACGCTTTTCAATCATCGACTTCTCACCTAACACGTAAATACAACGGAAATTAATGAATATTGAAAATAACAAGGAAACATATGCTTGCATGTATAACGTATGTACGTACAAATGCGTTTAAATTTGTCTTTCAGGCTGGTGAGGTGGTCGCTGCCGGTGGCACGGAAGTAGAAGTCCGGAAACTCGGCCTGGAGATAGCAGTTTGTGGGGTTGGCGGTGCCGATGGCCAGGACGCTGGCGGCTCCATCGGCTATATCTCTCTCAACTGCAGCTGATCTCATTTCTCCGAGGCTAAAGCTACCATAAACAACTTAATTGTATGAAGCAGTAAAGCAGATGTACCTTCATATACCATGCATCATGTCTATATATATACACATACAACTGTAATTGATTTCGTGGAAGTTTAAGTAAACTAAATGATTTCGTGTTCAATTAAAAAAAAAAAAAGAAAAATGAACAATAATAATATAACTATGAGGTATGAAGCAAAAATAATACAAACTTTAAAAATTACTAATTGGTATATAAACTATTTCACATTAAACTAATTTTGATACGAGGTAATGTTATGACTGATTTTATTACATAAACCGTCCATAACTTTTTAAATCATACAAAACTATCCCTACATTATATTTTCTTTCAAAAAACACCTATATATTATTTTTTTATACCTAACAAAATATATAATAAAAGTTATTTATCACTTTATTCTTAATTATTTTAGGTCATTTATTTAAAATACAACTATAAGAATGATTGAGAAGTTTTAAAAACTTTAAAAATAAAAATTTGGTTAAAAGACCCATACTTGATGACATTCCCACAATTTTGGTATAAATAAGATTAATTTTTGAATTTTTTATAATTTAAACATCAAATGTATATTTTTTCCACAAAATTATATTAAATGTATTAATTTTAAGATTTTAAATTTCCATATAAATAATATACTCGTTCATTAATTTTTAGTTACAAACATAGATTATTCCCTCACACTACCCATCAAATAATAATGACACCAAACATGGTTCTACTAATCAAAATTTTATTTTTAAAACTTCTTAATTTTTTAATGAATAAACTACCTTAAATATTAAAAATAAAGTGATGGCTAACTTTTGTTACATAATTCATTAAATATACTAAAATAACATGGGTGATTTTTAAAAGAAAAGAAAATATAGGGGTCATTTTGTGTAATTTAAAAAATATATGGGCGGTTTTTATAATAAAATTTGGTTAGATTTTCATCCCGTATCAAAATTGGTTTAATGTGAAATAGTTTGTATATCAAATAGTAATTTTTAAAGTTTGTATTATTTTTGGTTCATATCTCATAGTTGGTATTATTTTTGGTCATTTTTCCAAAAAAAAAATTTAATCTCTGTATTTTGTGTAACTAATAATTGTAATCTCATTAGTCTAAATTTCCAGCTTAATAATGTATTATATTTTTCGGATTAAAATGTAATTTAATCTCTTTAGTTTGTTTAACTAACGGTTTTACTGCAAAATTATCTTATCATCGAAATTAGGCGTGATTCGGAATCTAGCTTCGCGGATGCTGATTGGAGTGGGTGAACTAAGTATGGAGTGTATTGGTTACATTTTTACAACTTTTATTTTCCAATTTCCGCAGCTATCCGAGTTGTTCCAACGTCCTCCGTGTCAAGTTTCTTACACAAATGTCTTAGTCATCCTGCATTTTATTGTATAACATCCAATTCGGATTATAATAATGTTGTTTTACGTTCCCCTAAAAACGTTTTGTGCTATATTTATCATCGGACAAACAAAATCGTTCTTCTTTCTTGAAAAGTTTATCTCCTTCCGACATTATATTTGATCTTGTTCATTGTGACTTATGGTCCATATCGAATTCCGTCTTTATGTGGAGCTTCATATTTTTTTTAACTATTGTTGATGATTGCTAAAGAATTACATGGGTTTATTTTTTAAAATAAAAAAAAAAGTTTCTACTATTTTCCATAACTTTGTCAAAATACTTCAAACACAATTTAATATGAATATTAAACGTGTTAGAACTAATAATGAGTCGGAATTTTTCAACCTTAAACAAGTGTTATCCGAAAATGGTATTCTTCATGAAGCATTTTGTACTTATACACCCCAACAAAATTGTAGGATTGCACGCAAACATTGTCATCTACTAAACGTAGCACACACATCAATTTTTCAATCACAATTACGTTAAGAATTTTGGGGTCATGCGATTTTAACGGTTTGTTAGGTTCTCAACCGTACCCCGACATAAATATTTCAGGACAAATCTCCTTTTGAAATATTTTTTTAACAAAAATCGGATTACCGGCATTTACGTATTTTTGAATGTTTATCATATGCATCTATCTTACCAAAAAACACAAATAAATTTTTTGAACGATCTCAAAAATGCATTTTTATTTGGTATTCGTTTAGTAAAAAAGGATGGACTTTATTTGATCTTGAAAATAAAAAGAGTTTTTATCCTCGAGAGGCATGTTTTTTGAAAAACATTGGGCAATTTTGGTAACTAGGTTTTTCTGAAAAACTAGAGTAGTAATTAGGCTTTTTAATGTTTCAATTAAGTATTTATACCCTAACCTTTTGTATTTATTTTCAAACTCTACACACTCCTCTCTCAAGGTGTACATTTACTAAATACATAACTAAAAAAAGTCTAGTAAACTAAATTGTTTCAAAAACATTTCATGTTTTCAAACTCTAAACCTATATCTTTTTCCGAAAATTCTTTAACCAATCTTTCCAATTCAAAACGTAATATTTCATTTTCAATAACTAATCCTAATTTTACCTTATCTATGGCGGCGGATCCGAGCTCTCATTCGGAAACATCGGTGCCTTAATTAGCACAAAATGATTAGAATTTTAATATACGAATTTATGAAGATCCTTCTAATTTTGGACAAAATATTTCCGATCTTCTAATGGATTATGTTCATAATAACAAAAAATTATCCGTTTAATCAGTCTTCTATTTTAATAGATTCTTCCCTTCAAACACTTGTCATATTTTCCTCCGATACGGAAAGTACGATATCCCAACCGTTGACATCTCTCTACATGACAATGCCTCTGGGTTTCACAATCTCGGATCCAACCAAAGTTTGTAAAATCAAAAATTCGATCCATGGACTTAAATAGTCCCCTCGAAACTGGTTTTGAAAACTCGGTCAAGAACTTCTACATGTTGAATTTGTTCAGTCAAAAGCGAATTCCTCGTTATTTACGTTTGTTCGTCCTGATATTTTCTATCCACATATTAATTTACGTAGATAAATTAATTATAACTAATAATGATCCTCAACCAACCAAAAGTTACTATGTATTTACCCACCCACGTGACGATCAACTTTGCCATCTACCCAAGTCTACTGCTCACCAAACAAGTATGACAAATGGAGGAATTGAAAAGGAAAGACATCAAAATCACAGCGAGCAATGAATTCTCTATAGTTGATACAAGAGGGTTCTAATGCAAGCCTCATGTTCATATATCAAGTGTCACAAATTTAATATTTGACGGTCCCTAAGTTTTTTAGTTGCACGTCTTTAGATCGATATGGTCCAAAGATAAGGATAGCTGCGAAGTTTGGCATCAGATGTTGACAAAATTATTGTGGGAATATATATATATATATATATACACATATATACTGTAAAAGTCCGATACAGACGGAGCGGCAGAGCGGGGGTCGTGTGCATGCGCGTTAGGCCCAAGCCCAAACATAAACCCGGCGAGGTTCCATCCTAAAATCAATTAGCAATAGGAGGAGTAGTCCACCGACCTTATATACTAGGCTCAGAGTGTACACAACTTTCGATGTGGGACTTATTATCGCCAACACGCTCATGCAAGTGCAAATAGGGTATAAACCGAGTTGACACTTGTCCATAGGTTAGGATCGCGAGCCGAATTGAGGCTAACCGCTCTGATACCATGTCAAAGTCCGATACAGACGGACCGGCAGAGCGGGGGTTGTGTTCATCCGAGCACACATGCACGTTAGGCCCAAACCCATCACATAAATTCAACGAGATTCCATCCTAAAACCAATTGACAATAGGAGGAGTAGCTCACCGACCTCATATACTAGGCTCGGAGTGTCCACAACTTTCGATGTGGGAGTTATTATCTCCAACATATATATATATATATATATATATATATATATATATATATATATATATATATAGGGTGTAGATCATATGAGAACACCCCTAACGTGTATACATGAGAACAGATTCGTAATTATTATTAGCTTTGTTACGAATGTGTCATATCGTTTAATGTGTTATTCGTAGTTATTGTTGGTTGAGTGGATTATTTGTAGTTATTGTGGTTATTCTTAATTATTATTATTATTCCTAATTATTATTAATTATAATATCTACACTAAATCTCGCCCTTTAATACTCACCATCCGACGGTCTAAGATTGTTCTCATGTATACACGTTAGGGGTGTTCTCATGGGAATCACACCATATATATATATATATATATATATATATATATATATATATATATATATATATATATACAGAGAGAGAGAGTATTAAATCATATGAGAACAAACTTATCGTGTAATCATGAGAACATATTCGTAATTATTATTAGTTTTGTTACGAAGGTGTCATATCGTTAAATGTATTATTCGTAATTATTGTTCGTTGAGTGGATTATTCGTAGTTATTGTTGGTTGAATGAATTATTCCTAATTATTATTATTCGTAGTTATTATTAATTATGATATATATTCTAAATCTCGACCCTTAATACTCACCATCCGACGGTCTAAGATTGTTCTCATGATTAAACGATAAGCTTGTTCTCATGGGAACCGCGCCCTATATATATATGGTAAGAGTTGTTTACATGGTAAGAGTTGTTTACAAGAGAGTCAACCTCATATATATACATATACATATATATGAGGTTGACTCTCTTGTAAACAACTCTTACCATGTAAAATGAGAACAATCACCACTCCTAATGGAACCTACTCTACTAGTCCCCCAACCTCTGGTCCAATTGGATTCATTACAACATTCTCAAACAATCCTCCATCTGGACCTATGCATCAAACTACAAACGCAGCCACACGTGGCGCGCTATTCTTAAGGTTCGAAATGAAATCTCTGACGCTGGGCATAACACCAACTTCTCCAACATCACAACAAGGCCTATTCGAACCTACTCTACCACTACTGCTCACAATCTCATGTGGAAGACGCCCCCACCAGACCCGCCTTTCACCCATGACGCCATTTGGAAAGGACTTAATATCCCAAAGTGTAGTTTCATTGTAACACCCCGAATACTCAAAACTCGGGACATTACTCGTTAGGACCTCACAATGAGTCCCGACCTCAGTTTGACAACAATATTATTAGGATCTTGCAACAAGACACAAATAAGAAAAACCGAAATTCATAAAAATGTATTTTTTAAAAGGATGAATGCAACAAAGTCTAACAACCTATAGAACTTAAACAACGGAAAAGACTAACTGTCTAAACAAGAGGAAAGGACAAGAAAACAATAACCCAAACCCCCACTCTAAGGAGTACGGAGACCCAGCTGACCACTACTTCCGGATCACTCAACTGCTGCTCTAACCTGCGGTAAATCTAAAAGCACAACAGAACAACCATTAGCTAGCTATCTAAACATTAGAAGAAATAATAATAGCACACACACACATAGCAATAGTAAACACTCATCATGCTTTCAAACAATCCATTTATTATCTTCATTTAAGTCATTCACTCTTACTAATGATACTTATTTTGTGACACGAGGGATTCCCAAACCTCGCCTCCGCCTCCGTGTAACCATCAAGAATGGATCCGATGCATCTCACCTTGTACCTGTATGGTCTGGGTATAGAGAACCTCTCAGTTTCTTGTCAAAGCTGGGCAGTGATGTCACGACCCGTTATACATACACTTGGGCCTTAAAACAGAATAACAACAGTCATCTGAACAAGTTTTTATTATAACACACATTGCACACACACCACTATTATCACCCAACTAATATCCAGAAACGAGCTAAGTAAGTCGCAAGGACTTACCTGAATCAAATCACAACTCTCTAAATCTCAACTCGGTCCGCAACCGTAGGACTCAAACGCTTGTCAAACAAGGCATGTGGATCAAAATCACATCCCCAAACTCTTAGAAGTTATAAACTTCAAAGATGTACAATCTTATGAAGAGAGATTACGGAAAAGACTCTCTTAAGGTAAAAGACTATTTTACCCTTGGTCTCGGAAACTCTAAAAATCTATTCTTAACTCCTAATATTTTCTTTTTGAACTCGTTTTCTCTAATCTGGTTCTCAAGGTTAGCTTACTAAAGGTTATGAGGTTAAATCTCAAACACTCGTCAAGAAAACGACATCATTCCTTCCCGGTTATTATTCTATTCTTATACCTATGTGTATAAGTATATATATACGTTACCTTTACTCGTTTGTGTATATACTTATGTATACACACTCTACCTATTCATATATATACACTTGTATCTCTCATCTCATACCTATATATATATATACATATATATATATATATATATATATATATATATATATATATATATATATATACACGGCATTGTTACTTATATAATTAATTATCTTTCAACTCTTACTTCTACATATACCCCGCTATGTACTATATTCCTACATAAGCATGTTTGTATCTACTACTCACACATGTATGTACCTATATACATTCAGTACCCCTACACTTATATATACCTACATATACTCAGCACTCTTTGAACAGATTCAAACATACGTATACTTATCTATTCCCCTACACATATACTTATACATACATATACTTATATATAACTACTATATATACTTATATATACTACAATTTATACAATTGTATAGATATAACTACACTGCAAGGACGAAGGAGGCTCACCAGTACAGCACTCTAGTTGCGTCTTCGCAGAGGAGCAGACTGTGGCCGGGGTCGATCGAAGTAGTCCCGATTAGAGCACGATCTAATCTGCGTTGTACCGGCCAACAGGAAGGTCGATTAGCATACCTCGATTACACTCGCTGCGTGAAAAGGATTGACGAAGAGGTAAGGCTAACCTACCTTCAGCGATGACAACTCGAAACGTCGGCAAGCAGTGCTAGGATGCGGTGCTGTCTGGGTCGCGAGAAGGATGTCGTCATGTAAGCGGCTGGTTAGTTACGTACAGCACCTTACGGTCAAACGAGAAAAGAGGTCAGTCAGTAGGACTTACCGGGGTCCGTCTACAGGAGGCCGAGTGAGGTTTCTCCCGCCGGTCTGCGCAGTCTCTAGCGTCCGGGAAGAGGGTCCAACTCGCAAGCAGTAGACGTTCCGGTTGTTCGTGGGCTGCAGAAGGCTGGGAGTAACTCGGCGTGACACACCAGGCGGCTCGACTCTCCTGGCTCCCAACGAAGGCGAGGCGAAGCGTGCCCTTGCGTCCCCGACTCGTGGTGCTGGTGGCGGAGCAGAAGGGAGGTGGGGTGGTGTTGTTTACCGAATGCGTGGAGTGTTGTGCGGTAGGGAGGAAGTTTTGTCGAGAAACGCCGCAGCAGGATTAGGGAGAAATTAGGTTAAGATTAGGATTTGCTTAAGTTTAGGATTAGGTTTAAAGAGGTGGGCTGGCTGGGTGGTCATTGGGCCTGGTGTTAGGCCAGAACTGGCCTGCTCTTTCATTAAAACAAAAGGCTGAAGGAAGGTTCGTTATTCGCCCGGAACCGTAAAAAAAATACGGAACTTTACGGGATTACTTACGGAATTATTTACTGCATTATATAAGTTATCATTTTATGTGAATCCAGGTCACATAAAATGATAGAATTTAATATCGTTTTTTTCTTAATTAAAAGAATTTAGGTTGGCGGATCGGAATCCGGTTTGATCCGGTATTACACGGAATTTAAAAAAAAATTTCCTGGTTATTACATTCATCTCTTGGCTGACCTGCCACAAACGTCTTCCCACTCTTAATAAGCTTCTATCTTGGAACATAGTCCATTCTAACGGTTGTAAGCTTTGTGGGATTTAACTTGAAAATGAAGACCACCTATTTCTACACTGCAACTACTCCTCCATGGTTCTGGAACTCTTCTCCCGCTGGCTTCGTATTCTGATACCCCTCCCTCTTAGAATGAACTTCTGGAGTTGGCTCAGCACCCTCAAATGTCACAAGAATGACCTCATCTCTCATACTCTTATAGTCACTCTCACCAGCTACATGTACTACGTCTGGATGGCCATCAATGAGCTTGTGTTCAATCAGAAGTTCACCCATCCCTCCAACTGTGCTCACACTATCATCTCCAACACAAAAAAATTTGTTGCTGCCAAATGGCACGACCGATCTCCGAACTCTATCGCCGCGCCGGAGCCAATATATTAGGCATTCATCTCTTGTAATCTCTTTCTCCATGCCCCATTCCCTTCTGTTCTAGTACGAACTACTTGTACATTCTTTTCTGATAATATAACAACCTTTCAAAAAAAAATGAGAACGAATTGTATTCGATAGATCTTTAAATAGATGGCTGAGATTAGGCGTGATTAAAGGGAAAAAAAACCCGTGTGATTAGTGGAAGAAATATTCGGCGGTATAGTCACATATATTCGGCGGTAAATATTTGGCTGATATAGTATATATTCGGCAGAATAGTCACGTATATTCGGCGGTATAATCACATATATTCGGCGATAAATATTCTATAATTTGTTCTCATATTTATATAGTAAGAGTTGTTTACATATGAGTCAGGATCTATATACATACATATATTCGGGTTTGTTAACTCGTCATAAGCACACTTACGTTAAAGTCCAAACAAGAATTTAATTTGTGTGCATATACTAGAGTCAAACTTAACATATGAATGACCAGTTATTTATTGATTGTATTATTTTATAATAATTAAGAATATGGGCACCTAGTTATAGGTCGATGAATGTTACTTGGTTAGTAGCCCTTCTTACTCTATAGTCTATACATATGCATGCACATAGACTTTCGATATTCCCTAGCATGCAGGGCAACATTCCCCATCAATGGCTATATATGGCCGGTGTTCATTTTCATAGTGTCATTGGCCCACTTTTTTCTTCCTTAACTTGACTAGTATTTTTATTAAAGTTTATAGTAATATTCTATATTGAGTTAACTACAATAATAATAATTTTTCAAAGCTCTTCCTTACATGTAAAATGAGTTTTTGAAAAAGAAAAAAAAAAAAACTAAATCGACTTACAATATAAATTCTTAGTAATATTTAATTATCTTTGATCAAACTAAGGCGATGATTAGGTACTTTTCAAATTTTCTTTTTGGTGAAAGTGGGTAATAGATTGCTTACTAAGGGTGTGTTTAGTAAAATCGGTTTCGTGGTTGTGGTTGTGGTTAGGGTTATGGTTGTGGTTGTAGTATGAGTTTTTGGTAGATTACGGTTTTGCTTACGAAATTGTTTGACGTGTTTATTTAGGTGGTTTACACTAGTTTTCGACATGATAAAAAGACTTATGTACCCCGTTAAAAATAACAAACTACAAACGATGGTTGTTTGTTAATTTTACCCTTTCTTTCTATCTCTGCTTCTCAACTCTCATGAGTCGAACATTCGAAGAACCCTAGGCGACCACGCAAGCTGCTCTTCTAAGATCTATGGTTGTTCATCCGTTCGATTGTGAACACTACGGGATCGATTACTGAGGTTAGTCTCCTTTCTTTTCATGGTTTGATTTGTTGTCTTTGTTCTCCCCAAATTTGTCGATGGTGCTCTCCCGAAATATGTCGATGTTTGCTATCATCTTCGATGGTGCTCTCCCGAAATCTTGTCATGGTTTCATTTAGGAGCTGACTCCATTTTGCACTTTTATGCTTTAAACGCATCTTAAATCCATGTAGCTGATTGTTTCGCTACTTTTTTTTTATTATCTACAAATGGTAGTACTCTGCCTTTGAAAACTTACCACAGTTTGAATAGAAAATGTGTTATTCTGACTCCAATTAGGAGCTAACAAAGAAAGTAGGTTATTGTTTAATTGAATGCAATGTGTTATTTTAATCTACAGTATAGTTAAGCATCATAACTACATAATTTTAATTCCTTTATACTTTGAGATGCATTCAGTTAGAAATCAAAGAATGAGAACACTACAGACTTGCATCCATAAGTAGAAGATAGCCTTGTTCAATGCCTGTTGAATGCAAAACTTTCAGATTTTAATTCCTTTTTACTTTGAGTTGCCAATGCCTGTTGAATGCTTTGTTGAATGTTGAATGTTATGCATTTTTTCTCTCTAGATTGTCAAATGTCATTATATTCTTATACGCATGCTTTTGTGTATTACTACAGTTATGCCAAAGGGTGAAAGTCTACAACAAAATGAAATATGGATATCTCCTCCTGAATCAGTATGGAGAATTTTTGGAATGGAATTATATGCTATTGATCCACCTGTGCTTCCTTTGCAAATACATCTGTCGAATATGCAACCAATAAGTTTCCATGAGCGTGAAAGTCTACAACAAATTGTTTCAAACGAGCAACGCTCAAGTACCATGCTAATAAAATTCTTCAAGAACAAGTCAACAAGTGTGAGGGAAAAATTGTACTTTGAGTATCCTGAATTCTACGGCTGGAATGTTACAAAAAGGGAATGGATCAGAAGACAAAGACATAGAACAACAATTGACAAACTGGCATACGTTGCCTCTACAGAAGGGGAAAGATACAATTTAAGATTGTTGCTCCTACATGTATGAGGGCCCACATCCTTTGATGCCCTCCTTACTGTCAACGTACAAAAGTATGCAACATTTATAGAAGTTGTAGAGAACCAAGGACTGCTGGAATAAAATGGCTATGTAGAGTCGTGCATGAATGAAGCAATGCAGGTACAAATGCCGCATGCACTACTACGTCTCTTTATAATGTTAATGCTATTTCAGCCACCAAAATAGAGCATATCCTGCCAAATTTCTACACCTAACTTGTAGAGACATTGAACGAATTCTTGAAGTTATAGGCAAATCGTTCATGACTACAACCTCCATGACCTCATTGATATCCAAGAAAGCTCCCTGAGAACCTTTAAAGACATAAACGACGCACTTGCTGCTCCTATTCCATTTATATACAACAAAGCTTCTAAAAGTTAAATGCCACACAACATTCCCCATATAAGTGCATAAGGTGTCATGTGAAGACAAACATAGCTGGGACATTTTTCATCGACGGACTTGGAGGTATTATAAAAACTTTCCTTTAATGTGCACTTTATGCCAAAATGTGATTTATGGGACGAATTGTCTTACCAACAGCTACATCTGCATAGCCGCATCGAATACTCCTACAGGGAGAACATCACATTCAAGGTTTAAGATATCAATCAACAATGACTGTCCTTAAGATGTAATATGTTCAAGCAAAGCACTTTAGCTCAATTACTCAAAGAGGCAACATTAATCATTTGCGAAGCATCAATTGAAAAAAAAAAGACAAACTTAGAAGTAGTAGACATAATCCTACAAGATATTTGTAGCAAGAAATATCTATTTGGCGACAAGATTATTGTCTTTGGCTGCAACTTCCGATAAGTTCTACCAATACTACCAAGAAAAACACAACGGGAGGCAATTGATGCCAACTTGATGAGCTCCTATCTTTGGCTGAAGTTGATAAAGTTCAGATTAACCAAAATATAAGGGCAAAAGATTACATAGAATTCTCAAGTTTCCTACTTGATTTAGGAAATGGGTCTCCACAATCTGTGAAAACCAATGATGTTGCTCTCCCAAAAGAGATTAACACATATATTGACAAACAACGCAAGGATTTTACTTAATTGATAGACAAAGTGTTCTCCGAGATAAGAAACTCTTCCATTGATCCCAACATCGTCAATGAAAGAGCAATATTGACACCAACAAATGACGACATCGACAAAATAAATGCAGCTCCTGTTGACAAGTTTAATGGAAAATCCATGACTTACAAAAGCTTTGGCCCCGTGATTGAAGATAATTGCAATACATGTCCTCTAGAGTTCTTAAACACATTATGTCTTGCTGGTATAAGCCCCCACGAGCTTGTTTTACAAAAAGGTTGTCCGGTGATGTTGCTTCGTAATCTAGATCCAACTTTTGGCTTATGTAATGGCACACGGTTACTATCCAAGGAATTCTTCAAAAATGTCATCCATTGCGAAATAAGTGTTGGCTACTACAAAGGTGGAGTCTTCCTACCGAGAATCACGCTTAGACCACCATCGTTGAAAAATTATCCCTTTCTCTTTGAGAAAAAACAGTTCTCAATCTAACTTTGCTTTACCGTGACAATAAACAAATCACAAGGCCAAACATTAGAATAAGTTGCGCTATACTTGCATCAACCATGCTTTTCACACGGTCAATTATACGTTGGACTTTCAAGAGCACGGACAAGGGAAAAAGCGACCGTGTTTACTACGTCACCCGACTACCGATCAACTGAAAACACAATGGTCAAGAATGTAGTATCATTTGAAATGTTAAGGCATGCCAAAATCATCTAAACGAGGTACTTACTTTTCTTGTGCATTTCAACAGTTTCATAAATGTATGTAACATTGCACACTCAATATATGTCCTCAACTCCTTTAGTTCCATGTACATCCCGTGTCTTTATTCTAAGGTACTTACTTTTTTTGAAGGTCCTAAATTAGAAGCATGTGAGTCATTTTTCATTTTAATTACAAGCATCCAAGCTGAAATACATGGTAAAATACACTACAGAGGAATATAAGAAAAGCTAAAAGTTACTGATTAGATTGGATCCTTGTGGCCGGTATAATAATATATGCTATGTTTTAAACGTTCTTTGTCGGTGCACATGTTTTTTTGTAAACTTCTTACATTGTGCTCTTCAAGTTAAGTTCATTTAGATAATTAAATTTACTTGTGACGTTTATATATTCGCTTGATTTATTATATCATTATCAACTCATTGTCTCAAGTCTTCGAACCTGGACATTGTAAACTAGATGAGATGATAAACAAGCTTGGGAAGAAGGGTGACTGTGAACTCTCGAAAGCTTTGACATCTTACTCGGTTTTTCTCCTTGATTCATATCTAATTCGGCTTGTGCTTATTTTATCCCCTTGGATTTGTGTTGTTTTTCATCACTATTGTTATTTTCCATTTCCTAAAAGTCAAAAATCTTCATTGGATTGCTGTCAATTATTTTTGACTTTTTTTGTTTTGTATTGATTGTAGGTGCTTCTTCATTCTACTCAGTGGAGCTAACCTGTTCAGATTTTTCGAACTAACTTCAGCTTGGTTTCCTCGGTGCAGCTGCAACTATCGTCTTCTCATGTAAGTTGTTTTAATTTGATAGGTGATGGTATCACTATCTTATTAAGGTAGTTTAAGTATGTTTTTAGAGTCAAATGGTTGTATTTTGTTGCCAACTGTGTAAATCCAGCTGAAGAACTAAGCAATGAAGAAATCCAAAGATTTAGCAACAGTTGGAAGAAGAACAGAAGCAAAGAGATGTCCAATACAAAGTCTCTGTTGAAAAAACCGCGCCCACGGCAACACAAAGCCGCCCCGCGGCGACACTTAGTCCAGAGGAACCCTGTCACGGCACCCGCGACAACACTGTCCTGCCCCCGCGACGACACTGATTCCAGAGGAACCCTGTCACGGCACCCGCGGCGACACTTTCGTGCCCCGCGGCGACACGGATTCCAGAGGAACCTTGTCACGGTACCCGCGGCGACATTGTCCCGTCCCACCGGCGACACTGATTCTAGAGGCACCTTGTCACCGCCCCCGCGGCGACACTGGGCCGCCCCCGGGGCGACACTGGGCCGCCCCCGTAGTTTGACACCATAAACGTCAAGAAGATCAACAATCAAACGTTCCAAAGCTTTAAAGATCCCACCCCGCGGCCCTGCCATGCCGCCCCTCTGGCTCAGTTTGAAGATGGAGCGTTTTGCACTAAACCACCCCCGCGGCTCCCAGATCCACGCCCGTGGTAATGCAACAGTCGTAATAAGTTTGGTTGTTTAGACTCTCATTTTATGGCATTTAAAGTGACGGTTTAGGTTGCCTATTTACTACAATTTAGTGTCCTAATTAGTATAAATAGAGATGCTAGGATAGTGTTAGAATATCTCAATTTTCACCTCATCACATCAAAAATACTTTTATTTTCTTTGTTTTGTTTTGTTCTCTATGGAGGGCTAAACACCTTTAGTTGTGCTTGACATTGGAAGCTCTCGACATAGATCTGGGTGTAAGTTTTATAATTGAAGTCATAATTCCATAATGATTTGTGTTATGTTCTTGTGCTTAACTTCTTGATTGTATCTCACCCTCTATCTAGCTTAATTATCTAGGTATTTGGGTCTTATCCAATGTGTTATGAATTATGGTTCCGGGTTCGGGTCATCATTCTGGTAGCAAACACGTTTACATAAGCGGGTTGCAAGTGTAATTCGTGAGTGGAGCATAACCACATGATTTTAGTAACAGGTTGTTTCTAATTCATGTGTCTCTCTATCTTTATTTGAATGCTATTTGTTAAAATCTGATTTTGTAGGTTTAGGAGTTAGGATTGAAAATAAGTAATACCGGGGCTGCTTGAACCGGTATTTAAATACGATCGAGATGAGAACAAACTTTGGAATGAACTTCATGAAAAAAATGATCAACCATATCTTATGTTGAAGTGGATAATTCTCAAGTGCAACGTTTTCTGAAAATCATTGAAATCAACTTCTTGTTTGCTTTGCCTATTTGTCACTTTAACAATCACAACCCCCCGATTACATATAATTGATAGTTTAATCGCATTTGTGCTTTATTTACTCTCTATCTCTCTTGGGTTCGACCCTTACTTAATCACTATACTTGCTTTAGTATTGAGTTCGGAAATTACTTTGATAGGATATAAACGACCTAAGAAAATATCCTTGTCAATTCATATCTAATTCGGCTTGTGCTTATTTTATCCCCTTGGATTTGTGTTGTTTTTCATCACTATTGTTATTTTCCATTTCCTATAAGTAAAAAACTTCCATTGGATTGTTGTTAATTATTTTGGACTTTTCTTGTTTTGTATTGATTGTAGGTGCTTCTTCATTCTACTCAGTGGAGCTAACATGTTCAGATTTTTCGAACTAACTTCAGCTTGGTTTCCTCGGTGCAGTTGCAACTATCATCTTCTCATGTAAGTTGTTTTAGTTTCTATTCATTGCTTGTGACCTGTTGTTTTATGGCATTAAGATTTCCATGAAGTAGTTGTTTTACAATAGTCAATGAATGAACTTGCTAGACCTATTTGAGTGCCATTTTCCTTAAGGGATGACACAAGGAGAAATTATAGCAGGTTATCTTAGCATGATAGCTGATGAGAAGATAGTTTGGATCAGAAGAAGACTATCAAGCTATTAGGAAGTTTATACAATTCCTAATTGTTTTCGATCCTTAGAAGACATATAAGATTGAAATACCCTAATGGCCTTACATTTTTGGCAATTCTGTGTGACCCTCTTTTTATCAAAGCATGCTCCCTAAAAACATTCTCTGCATCTGATCATGAACTTTTCTTCTCCTTGTTTTTGACAATTTGTATAAGGGGTACATGACATAGTATAGTTTAGTACTCGTTCACTTCTTCTAGAAGAAGCACAAGGTGGTTAGTAGCTTTTAACCACATTCAAACTTTGTTTGAGTTAAACATTCTCATGTTGTTTTACATCCTTAATTTGTGTAGATGTTATACGTTGATGAGGATGTGAAGGTGTTAAGGTTGGAGAAGGAGAAACGGGAGTTCGATAAAGATGATTGTGATTCTAGCAAGCTGAGTTGCTGAAGAGTAATAATTGAATTATTGAAGGATATCATATATTCTATTTAGATTAATTATCTTTATATATTAGGTTAGTTTGAATTTGATTTTATTTCGGTAATCTTTATTAGTTTCCTTTAATTCTCTTGTAATCCTATATATGTAGGATCATTATATCATCAATAAAGGTGCGGTTCTACCACCATCATCTGTGTGGTCTTCTCCACCAAAATCTATCGTGGTATCAAAGCGGGTTCGATCTCTAGTATCTTGACTTATCGGGTTTGTCGACCTTACGACAGTAAATGCGGGTATGAACAATAATAGTTCGTCCGATTGGGATAGCCGGCCTTAAGGCACGCCGTCAACCTTTCATCGTCTAAATCTACCATTTCTACCGGTTTATTGGTGGTCATATCAATTTATTGATGTCATCGATCTACCATTGCTACCGATTTATTTGTGGTCATATCAGTCTATGGATTATCGGTTTTGGTCACCCCACATGCTTGGAAAGATTGGCTCTGCCATCGGAGTCCCGCTGCTTACTGACTCATGCTCAGCACACCAAGACAGACTAGGATTTGCCAGGATCGTAGTCGAAGTGCATGCATCCAAGCCTCTCCTACGTGATGGCATACCTATAACTCAAAAGATCACGTATGAATGGTTGCCTGAGCACTGCCCCGCCTGCCTCGTCTTCAGACACAAATGCAAATCAAAGCAGCCACGAGAAGCCAAACAAACACAACCAAGACCCAGACCCCCCCACCCACTAACCCGAAATTACTTCTCCCCACACCACATGAATCCCTCCGCATACTCAGTCTACCTCCTCCCTCACCTACAGAGCAATCACTAACCATGCAAGCCACCGAACCATTACAAACCTAGCATACCTCCCCTTCCCTCCCTAAAGGCATATCACTCCCGGACTCAATCTCAATCTCAATTCATAACCACATGCCTGAAGATACCCAGCCAAACCCTAATCTTGTTGGAACTCCTAATCCCCATCCCCCCAACAAACCCTCATCCTCTCACATCTCAAACACACTCATTGCATGCATCAAGGATTTATGCAACCCCACTGAGAATTCTAAATGAATCGCATCATAGGCGCTTGGAACGTTAGGGGTCTTAACCACCCTAACAAACAAAGGGTTGTCCGCAACTTGGTTAAGAACCATATGCTTGATGTTGTTGCTCTCATTGAAACCAAACTCAATGCTGACAAGATGAATAAGCTTAACTCTCTCATCCCCTCCTGGAACCATACCTCAAACTACTTCATCGAATTCAAGTGCCGTATTTGGCTTTGGTGGAACCCTCATTCAACCCTTCTCACCCCTATCCTCATCAATGATTAAATAATCCATACAAAGATCACTCCCACTAACCCCTCCTCCACCAGTCATACCTCATCCCTAAACTACTCCTTTATTTATGCCCACAATGACATAAATGACTGACCTCCACTCTAGGATAGCATCACTACCATAAAGCTCCTCAACACAAATGAACCATGGGCCATTCTAGGGGACTTTAACACCTTCCTCACCCCTGATGAGAAGCTCTCTATGCTCACGACTCCCCACTCCCAACCCTCAACCGAGCTCTCCGAATGCTTCTCCAATCACTCCCTGGCTGACCATACATACTCAGGCTGCAAACTCACCTGGAACAACAAACGTAATAATGTACGTGTCTGGTGCAAGCTCGACAGAATCATCATAAACCACACTTGGGACAGCCACTTCCCTGCATCCACTGCCCACTTTGCAAACCCTAATATTTCGGACCACTCCCTTGGCATCCTATCCCTCAACACCAAACCTATCCAGCCTAAACGAGAATTTCGTTTCAATAACTCTTGGATCAACCATAAGAGCTTCTCTCAATCAGTCTCTCTTGGTTGGTCATTAACCCCCCAAACCCCCAACTCCACCCACATGAAATCTCTTCTCCTCAAACAAACAAATTTCAAACCTATCTTGAGGAGATAGGTTTGAAACCCTCCAAACCAGACACCAAATCCGTCAAAAACGAGCTTGCAACCCTCCAAACCAGACACCAAACCTCACCCTTTGTCCTTCTCCTCCTCGAAAGTGAAAAAAACACCACCTGCGAGCTAAACTCCAAATTGGACACCCTCCACTCTACCATTGGACAACTCTCAAAGGCTGCTTGGTCCAAACATGGCGATCAATGTAATGCATTCTTCTTCAAAACCATCTCCACGAGGAGAGCCTCAAATGCCATTTTGTCCTTAATTGATCCCTATGATCTCGACAGCGGCCCCACCAATGATCCAATTAGGATCTCCTCCATCCTAACCGAGCACTTCTCCCGCATGCTAAACCCTCCCAACAAGCCCAACCCACACAACCTTTACCCCAACTGCCCCATCCCTTGCATCTCCCCCGAAGACGCCGTAAATCTCTGTAAAGCAGTTACAACCAATGATGTGAAGACGACGCTCTTTGACCTTGGTGATTGCAAAGCCCCTGGTCCAGACGGTTTTAACAGCCATTTCTTCAAATTAACGTGGAGCATCATTGGGGAGTCCTTTACCAACGCTATTCTCGAATTCTTTCAAACGGGAAAGATGGATCCTCAAACAAACCACACTACCATTACCCTGATTGCCAAAAAACCAAACCCATCCTTACCATGCGACTACCGTCCCATCTCTTGCTGCAATACACCCTATAAAGTCATCTCCAAAATTCTTGCTGCAAGACTCAACACCATTTTACCAACAATCATTGGTAAATACCAAGGAGAATTTGTAAGAGGAAGATCCATCAAACATAAAATTCTACTATGCCAAGAGATCTTCAAGCGTTACAATCAAAGGCATATATCCCCAAGATGTGGCATTAAGATCGACATCATAAAAGCTTTCGATATGATCGACCATCAATTCATCATCAACACTCTTGGTAGGATGGGCTTCCCAGTTGAATTTATTAAACTCATAGACGTCTGCATCTCAAACCCTCACTACTCCATAAACATAAACGGCGCACTATATGGTTTCTTCAAGGGATCGAGAGGGCTCAGACAGGGCTGCCCCCTCTCACCTTCCCTCTTCATTATCGCCATGGAGTCCCTCTCTTCAATGATCAACATCAACACCACCACCCCGGACTTCAACATCCATCCAAAATGCTCCTCCCCTCGCATAACACACTTGTGCTTTGCTGACGATCTTATGATGTTTTGGAGGGCCGACACTATATCCATAAACATCCTTCTGAAGACCCTGGCTCATTTTGGTAATTACAGTGGTTTCAATTTGAACATAAACAAGTCTTCAATCCTCCTGGGCGACCTCTCTCAGAATGCTAGAGACCACATTATCTCCTCTAGCAGGCTCCAACATCAAACCTTACCCTTAACATACCTCGGCATACCCATTGGAAGCAAGAGACTTCGTTTAGCTGACTACTCACCCCTCAACACAAAAATCACCAAAATAATCAATTCCTGGAGTGCTCGTAACCTCTCTTATGCTGGTAGGAAACAAATCATCTCCTCCATACTCATGTCACTCAATTTTCATTGGTGTGTTGTGCTCCCTATTCCCCATGTTGTCATCGACAAGATCCTAAGCCTTCTACGATCCTTCCTATGGTCCGGTAAGGACTCCAGCTCGTGCTCTCTCGTCACCTGGAATACCATCTGCTCCCCAACCAATGTTGGAGGCCTGGGATTCAAGGAGCTCCTATCATGGAACAAAGCTTGCCTGGCCAAACTTATCCCTCAGCAAACCTCTGGACCACGTGGATTCACAATAATATCCTCAAAGGTGCCTCTATATGGTCCTGCAATCATCACACCATATTCAATCAGTCATGGCACGCCATCCTCAAAGTCAAAGACGACATCCTTACCACCACTGGCCCCCAATTCATTAACTCCACTACCAAGCCTAATCACTACTAGAAAAGTTAATGATACCGACCCCTAGAATGGTTGCCGTTTTCCGACCGATATGATGATGCCAAGGGGTTTGATCGTTGGGCTTCAATCGATTGGCAAATCGCTCGTCAGTAAATGTTCCGACGACTTAGACGGTTGAGTTGATTACCAACGGGTTTACCTGTTGGTGGTTTTTCCAACGGGTTAACCTGTTGGTTGTTTCCGACGGATTTGATCGTTCGTATGTTCTGACGGATTTGGTCGTGGGTTGTTTCTGACGGATTCGGTCGTTGGATTGTTTCCGATGGATAAGGATGTCGGTTGTTTCCGACAGATTAGTTCGTTGGTTTATTTCCGACCGAATCGGTCGTTGAGTTGCTTCCGACGGATTACGTAGTTGGGGTTTTCCAACCGGACAAGTCTTCCAACGGATGAGCGGTTGGTTTGTTTCCTGGATTTATTTTAATGGGTCACTTTATTATTGATTGACCTATTAAAATTTAATTACCATTAAATATACATTATTTTTATTTGATAAGAAATACAATAGCATAAAATAAATATAGATAAATATTGTTGAAACATAATTTCTCAATTAACTTAAAATAATCCCAATTAAAGAATTTCATGTGTATCAAACACTTCAAAAATAACAAAATGTCTAATAAAAATAGTACGAAACATAGTGCATCCAACTTATAAATAATCTAACACTATCTAACATATCCCACCACCACCATTGTCATTGCCATTGTTACCCCCTTGAACACCATTGTTATCACTTCTTGCACTCCTTCGAACATGAGAGCCAAATGAAGGCATTCCGCTTGGAATATTTGTATGACCAATTGGATCATCCGTGAGAGAAAACAAATTGCAACCGTCATTCAATAAGGATTGGAATGACATGTCGGATGAGACACTTGGGTGCAAATTGTTATACATTTGCATCTCCCTCCTTCGTATCATAGCTTCATAAGCTTTAAGCTCTTTCATTTTAGCCGCAATTAATGCTTCTGCTCGTTCAACCTCGGTCATAGACAAACCTTGACCATAAGAAAATTGTGAAGGAGTAGGAAGAGGTATAGATGAACAATGATTCAAATGAGACGGACCATGTAGTTGTGGAGAAGGAGGACCTTGAACCGGAGGAGATAAGCAATCGTTCCGAGGAGAAGGATGGCGAATTGGAGACGATGTGGCACAATTTGGAGACATAGAACTAGTAGCCGGAGGATTGAGGACATAATCATGCTTAGAATAAAGCGATCCTAGTCCAAAAACTCTTCCTTTCTTCTCACCACCAACGGATTCAACCCATAACATATCTTTATCTTCTTTAGACAATTCTTGTTGTGATCCAATCAGAGCATTGCACTTCTCATTATAAGATTCCTAAAAAAAATATTTAATTATTGTATGAAGCATTATATGTAAAAAAAAAAAACAGGTCTAATGATATATATCAATTGTTTTATAAACAAAATCATAAACATATAGGCATGCATCATAAGCAAATCATATATATATATATATATATATATATATATATATATATATATATATATATATATATATATATATATATATATATATATAAATCCTAGTATCATAAACAATGCATAATCACAAGTACATCAACAAAACAATGGTTAATCTAATATAAATATAAACTATATAAAAAACACTTATAATTACATTTTAGTATATATATATATATATATATATATATATATATATATATATATATATTATCATAAACAAATAATAATCACACATATGTATGAAAAAAACAATGATTAATTTAATATAAATTTAAACTATATAGAAAAAACTTACAATTGCTTTTTTAGGGCGTTCACTAGTCCAGGTTCCAAGTCTTTTACTGTGATACGTTGCTCGTACCAGCTCTACTTGGGTTATTTCTCGTCCATGTTTCCCCTTCTACGCAAGTTTAATAAATATATATTAGTTCAAAATAAATGAGTATTCAACTATAAAATTTAAAATAGAAGGAAAATACTTACAAACTCTTCAGCATACTCGGCGGCAGATTTAGAGCCACCCGCATACGCTGACATTCCGTGATCACCCTTAGATGCTCTATTTTTCTTATTAACCTCGCATTTTTTCCGATATTCGGCACTTTTACTATCTTTCAATATTTGTGACCAATGCTCACTTTCAATAAATTTGGGTTTGACTCCGGTGTTCCGAGCTTCACATATCGTAGTTGTAATATGTCTACTACACCTAGCTCTCTAATTTCGTTTGATTACGGGACCGTCATGATTGTCCCAAAAAAAAGCATTCTGTATAGTTTTACAATTAGTATAAGACAAACATTATAGTGACACGATATTCATAATTCAAAAGATATAACACATAATTCTACTATTGTAACAAGAATACGTGACATATTTTATGCAAAAAAAAAAAAGTGATGCAAATCATTTTAGATACACTCAAATATATAGATAAAAGTTTGTGAAGTTTACGTACCTCAAATTCAGACCACCATAACGCTATAACATTTTTGGGAACTTCGGAAAGACACTTCCAAGGACCATCATAGTGACCATGTATAGATCTATTAATAACCTTGAAAACTCGAGATTTGTTGTAAAACCTAACATATAAACAAAATTTTAGTCTTTGATGGTTATGATGGTTAAATATGTAAACAAGATTTAAATAGCAATATCAGTAAAAAAAAAAAAAGCCTATGTAAAATAGACTTTGGTCCTTCGGTACCCAAAATGAAGCTCATTTCAAACCCTTTCAACCTTCCAGTACTCGGTGAGGAGGTGAAGCTGAGCATGCTGAGATTGAAGGGTGGAAGAGGAAGCTTATCGTATTTTCAATCGATACCCTTAGACTACAAGGATGAAGGTGAGAATCTCATTTCTGAATTTAATTTCTACCTTCCAAATGTTTCAAGAAAAACCCCCCTTTGGTAACCGATTACTTTGTCTTCTCCGATTTCATCTCTTCTCTTCACCAATTGATTATCAACACCGTCCAAATCATGGATGTAGACTCACAGAAGATGATGTTTCTAGCAAAGATGGATGCGAGGTCTCTCGATCTGTCTGAGCTAGTTCAGGATTTGGACGATTCAATGTCTGTTTCTAGTAGAAGACAAGCAGAGAGGTTGAACTACAAGAAGCTGTTTAATGTAAGCTAGTCTGCTAATTTATAATCCATGACTGGTGCTCTTTATTATTGTATCTAGTATTCCCCAAATGTACAAATAAAAATTAGAGGAGTTTCCAACCAAAAGATGCCAAATCATTAGAAATTTAGAATAGTAGTAAACTATTATCAGTATCATCTATTAAAGCAAAATAATCAGATTCAGGTAATCATTTCATATTACCTTAACTATTATTAGTACCATCTATTAGTATCATCTATTAAGTAAGATAAACAAAGGCATAATGTTCATGTGTTTTGTTTGGTGACAGGGGAAAAGCGAAGTCTTGTGTGGGAGCTGCAATGGAGCTGGATTCATGGGTGGGTTTATGAGCACATGTGATAGCTGATGCGTGACACCATTCAATAAATTGGTGGTTTGGTTTAAGGATTTTGGATGCGAATAGAATACTCTAGTAAGTGATTTCTTTATCTTCTTCATTAGATTCACACAATTATTCGGTGTTTCAATTTCTGATTTAAGGCCAAATTCACCCTACTGGTAGATTCCTCACCTGCTACGGTCAGAGTAGCTCTACCTGAATCGTATAAGTATGAACGATTGATTATGCACGCTCTCCCTAAAAAAGAAAGAGGCAGCCTTCCCTCGATTAGTCTGCTTTATGAACAGTAGGAATGTCATTGCTCATGGAATATGGGAATAGGTCTTATACATCGAAGTGTATATCATTTGTTGAGATGGAAATTTGCAAGAGTTTGAGGGAGGCAGTTGACGAAGTGTATTCTATCATAAAGGTGGAAGTGGATTTGAGGAATGGAAATAATGATTTAGCTATGTATCATGGGGTAAACTGGTTGGTTGATAAAGGGAGTACATAAAGAGAACAACTGGATGAATGGGATTATAGCATTGAATATCAATGGGATTATGCATCAAATATCAATGTTTCAAGAGCATTAGTAAAGCCATTCAGTTTGTTCTCAATGTAGGAGCTTACTTAAGATTGTTAAAGTACTGTCTCTTTTTGTTCTTGTATTCTTATATTTACATTTTTGTAGTTTTAAATTTACCTACTATTTGAAGTAGGCTATTACTGGAGTAAATATGTGGTAAAGGGAAAATAATACATCCAGAGTAAATATGTGGCTTTTGGACCATGTTATATTTGAAGCACCTGGAGAGAAGCTGAGGAATGGAACTAATGCTGTAACTATGTATTTGAGATAAACTGGTAGGTTGTTAAAGAAGGTAAAGTGAACAAAATAATGGATTGCTTTAGGTTTAGATTGAATGTTTACTATAGTGTTTTCACAAGAAAAATTTACACATCTATAAAGAGTACGGATTTAAGAATAGCCTGTTCCAAAAGGGTTGCTTCCTTCTGCAGGCCTATCAACTAGAACCATGCTTGTTGGGTTTTGAAAAGCTTGAAACCTTGGAAGTCGTTTATTGTTGGATTTTTCCTCTTGGTACCCTCAAGGTTTGGACTTTTCCTCTTGGTATCCACCAAGTTTCAAAATTCCTCTTGGTGCCCTCAAGGTTCCATTTGTTTCCTCTTTATACTCATTCTTAATATATTACAATAAAATTCATTATAAAATAATTAAAAAAATCAGAAAAATAAATTTAAAATAGATTATGACTTACTTACATTTTAAACTAATAAATTTATAATGATAGTATTTTTTAAAAATATTTTTCTAATTAAAAAAAATAAAGTAAAATAAAGATAATTTTTATTTTTGAATTAAAATAAATCAAAAATAAATTTTTAAAATTTTTTAAGAATCCAGAAAATTAAACATATAGTATTTTTTGAAGTTAATTTTCTATAATTTATTTTAATTAGAAAATAACAATATTATTTTTTATGTGTTAATTTATTATTTTTTATAATATACTTCTCCATAATCTTAAAATTTAAAAAAATATAACTTTTTTTTAAAAAATTTTTGATTTAATATAAATTATGTAAAATTTAAATTCAAAATAAATAAATTTATTATATTTTAATTCTCTAGACTCTCAAAAAATTTTCAAAATTTTATTTATATTTAATTATATATATATATATATATTTATATTTATTTTTTGAAATAAATATATTTTTCATTTTTAATTAAATTAAATTATTTTAATTTTTACTTTCGATTTAAATAAAAAACATAATTTATATTAATTCGAAAATATAATAAATTTATTTATTTTGAATTTAAATTTTATATAATTTACATTAATTCGAAAATTTTAAAAAATTATGTTTTTTTTTTAATTTTAAGATTATGAAAAAGTATATTATAAAAAATAATAAATTAACTCATAAAAAATATATTATTGTTATTTTCTAATTAAAATAAATTATAGAAAATTAACTTTAAAAAAAATATATTTTTAGGACTCTTAAAAAAATTTATTTTTGATTTATTTTAGTTCAAAAATAAAAATTATCTTTAATTTACTTTCATTTTTTTAATAAGATTTTTTTAAAAAAAAAACACTATCATTATAAATTTATTAGTTTAAAACTTAATGAAGTTATAATCTATTTTAAATTTATTATTGTGATTTTTTAATTATTTGATAATGAATTATAATGTAATATATTAAGAATGGGTATAAAGAGGAAACAAATGCAACCTTGAGGGCACCAAGAGGAATTTTAAAACTTGGTAGATACCAAGAGGAAAAGTCCAAACCTTAAGGGTACCAAGAGAAAAAATCCTTTATTGTTTATATATAACTTCCAAGCTAAGGGGTATCTTGTTTATATAACTTTCAAGCTAAGCGTTGTTTATACTTTTCCCTTTCAGGTACATTATACAAACTCTACTGTTGTTTAGGCCTAGAGTATACCGTACACACTAACTATCTAATTGACAGTTTTCAACTACAAATTATAATATCTAAAGTAGGGCAGAACGCTTACGTGGTTCCCAAAGGTACTAGTTTTTCCCTATTTTTTGCATCCTTCTCAATCTGCTTGAAACTTTTAGGGTCGGAGTTCGCCGGGGATCCATCTTCCTCTCGAGTAATGTCGTCATCGGAAAAGGTAGTGTCTTCCCTTGCAAGTGGCACCGAAGTATCTTGGGACGCCATTGAATGCAAGTATGGGCAAAGTATCGGCAAAGCAAAGAATGAATTAGTTTTGAGAGATTAGGGGATTCTAGGTTAGTTTTGACGCGCAGTTGTTCGGTTTGTAAATGGATTTGATCGTGCTAGATATGTATCTTTAAAATTTAAAGATAAAAACAATATAAGGATTCAAAACTTTAAAATTTTAGAAAAGTTGCCGGGAGGGGGAAATAGTACTTTTAAAACTCCCAGAATTGTGTACGCCAAGACATTCAAAAGAAATGAATTTTTTTTGCACAATTAATTTGTCATAATGATTAAACCAACCTTAATCAGTAACTTAATCAAAATGATAATATTAATTTTTTACTAACAATGCACTTTTTATGGAGAAATCTAACCATTAATTTAAATTAATTGTTTAGGTGCACTTTATAAGGAATATATTAATTTCTTTAGCATTAGGTCCACTTTATAAGGAGTAACTAGAGTTAGTCTTTTAACTTGCCACCACAAATTTTAATTTTCTTTATTATAAATATATGAAATAGTTATTAAAGAAACTATAAATATGAGAGTATTGTAGTTAGAAAGAAAACATTAATGCTTGAGCGTACTCCTCCACGTATGAACGCTATCCCACGCAAATAACGTCGTCTTAAAGGTGATGATATCGTATTATCCACTTTCTATTAGGTCCGAATCTCTATATGCTACTATATATATATAAGAACCCGTTTATAAGACTATATATGTCCTATGTCCACATTGATACTATAATAACACACTTGGTAGTCCATTACAACACAACAAGGTACAAAGCATATATTATAGTCCATACATATAACTATACATATATATATATATATATACCAAGATCCAATAAACTAAGCTGCCGAGATCCGCGGAAGGAGTGGTGGTCCGTACATTCTACCCAGACTCATGCATGTGATTTTGAAAACGAAAAGTCAGAACCCGTGTGGGTTCTGTTTATTCCTCATTTGGCCTTTAGAAGATTGCGAGTGCCATTGTTGTCAACCTAGGGCTCTGATACCACTTTTGTAACACCCCGAATCCGCGGGACTCGGGGCGCTACGGGTTGGGACCTCACAATGGGTCCCGACCCTTTGCCTGACAACAATTTCACCGGATCTTGCAACATGGCACAAATAAAGGCCAAAACCGAAAAACATTTTTATGCAATGAAAAGAAAAACCCGAAAGAATACAACAGAGGACTTCAGCCGAAAAAAAAATACAACTCCAAGACTAAACGCCAACACGCGACATACAATATACGATAAATACAATACTCAAACTCGACTCCACCCAAAACCAAATCCTAAAATGTACGGAACCCCGGCTGCCCACTCTTCCGGATCTCTCGGCCGCATTCCTAACCTGCAAGGCAGTCTACAACAATTGGTATAAAACCGTTAGCTCATATTCGAAGCATTAGAATCATGGTGAAAGGCACAAACACAAGTCAATCATCATAAACACCCAATACACTCCAAAGCACACAAGTTCGGTTTATTATCTTATTATTATTAAGTCATATCCCGTTCTAATTCAACTTAGGTTGTGACACGAGAGTCACCGAAACTCGCCTCGGTCCCTACTTACCGGCATGGAATGGTACTGATGCATCTGACCGTCTACCAGCACGGGATAGTCGCCGAGAACCTCCTAGCTCTCGCGGGAGCCAGTCAAGTTGTTACCGCCCGTTATCATACACTTGGGCCAAAATAATATAAAGGTCGGTAATCCTAATTCCGGTTTAGTTGTTATAAACAATAAACAATAAACACACACCACCAAACACACATCAATGCTAATACAAAGAATACGAGCTAAGTAAGTCCGGAGACTTACCTTATCGCCACACTCAACTCACAACACTCTCGCTTCCCTTGGGAAGGAGTCCACAACCTGCTCACAGGAAGATAGCTATATCAACAACTCGCTCAACTCAAGAAGTCTAAGACTTCTACACAAATGATCTACGCGAGATCATTTGACTCACATTCTAGGACTGCGTTCTAGAATCTCTCATGCTCACATCACACTCAACACAAGCTAGAAGTCTAAGGACTTCTAGACCCTATGATCTCGCAAGATCATAACTCACAACACATACTAGGATAAACATTCCTAGTCTCAACAATCTCAATGGTATCAACACTATGCTAGGATATGCATATACTAACCCATAATCTCAACAACCATATAACAACAACCTCAAGTCTCGGATACTCACAAGATCAACCAAACACTCAACACCTTACAATCCTCAAAAGATAACATCAACCCTCAAGTCATAAAACATTTCACAATCCTCAAACACTCACCTAAGGTCCATAACCACTACTTGGTATTCACTCTAAGTTATGCTAGATTATTCAACCTAACATGATACTAATACTAAACATAACTAAATCGAGTAAGATCATAAACTCGGAGAAAAGGGTACTCACATGACGTCAAAAGACGGAAGACGATCTAAGGATGTCGACTTGGACTTGTTCGGTCTTTATCGGGACGCTTCCGAACCTAATACCAAAACTAAGCAAGTTTAGCTCATACGCTAAACTTGAACGGAATATAATATATAAATATAATCTATAGAAAACTCTTTTTCAAAAGCCACATTAAAATCTCGTAAATAATCGTCCCGGACACGATATGAAATTCTAGAAACTTGGTCATTAAACCGGAATTAAAACTTTGGAGCCATAACTCAAAATTAATCCAACAAGGGCATGATTATTACTTGGTGAAAAACCGGGTCAATATGTATACTTAATTTTCTGCTGAGGGCACAATTGCATCTTTAAAAAAATGTGGGTCAACAACAATATAAAACCATGGGTATATTTTCTAATAATACAAATCAGCAGGGCAAAATGCAATATACCAAAAAGAATGGGGTAGAAAGTGCAATTATACCAAAACAGGGGGGCGATTTTAAATAGGTTAAAAGGGTTTTGAACCCGTAGCTTGCGGCGGGGAAGGGGCAGACAACGCAAGGACCTGCGGCAAGGGCAAGGGCACTGCAGGGCAGGCGGCGGCCGGGCAAGGGCGGGCTTCCCACTCCAGCGTCGTCCCTGGCGGCCAAAGTGGAGGTGGCGGTTTTACCAGCCCGGCAGAGCTCACTGGACCAAGGATGTTGCGCAGGGTTCTACAAAGAAGAAAGAGACGAAGGAGGCGACAGCGCAGGCGAGGCTCCGATTGGGCAAGGCGCTGGCTTCCTCCAGGAGCCGACGGTGGTTGTTCCAGGGCATAGGAGATCGAAGGCAGCTGTAGAGTTCTCCGGCGTCTGGTGGCACCAGTTGCAGCGAGGGTATAGCTTCAGTGAGATTCGCACCTGGACGACGAACAGGGAAAGAAATAGGGTGCAAGGGAAGTTGTTGGTGTGGGTACGACCGACGGCGGGGCTCAATCGACGGACGGAAACGGCGGTGAGGGCGAGGGAAGGAGAAGGCGGAGGAGACGCCGGTCCTTCCCGGTGGTAGACGGCCCCAATAGGCTTCCTCAAGTGGGGCAGTGAGGGTGGAGCTCCCCTCTGTTGGTGCTCCGGTTGGCTCCGGTGGCAGCAGGCGAGGCAAGGCGGAGGGAGGCTCTGTGTTTCCTGGTTGCAGAAAGAGAGGAGATTGAGATGGGGGAAAGAAGAGTAGAGGAGAAGAATGTGTGGGGGTTCTTGAGATGAGCAGAGGAGATGTATGCGTGGGGTTCCTGAGGTGAGCAGTGGAGAGGAACGTCAATGAGGAGAACAAGGAGTCGGGCTATGGTCATGAATAGAGTTGTAGGTAGAGGCGCAGAGAGTAGCCTGGGCGGGGAGAGGCAAATCATAAGGCTCCGAGACAGGCAGGGCAAGAAAAGAAAGAAAGTAAAGGGAAAAAATAAATATAAATAAAAATAAAAAAAATAGGAAGAAAAAATAGAAATGAACTCGATTGAAATACTCGGATCGGGATTTTCGAATCGGAAAACTTTCCAAACTATTCTGAAACAATTTACGGAAAATTTATGATCAAGCATATATTAATACACTCGTAAAATTTAATTTACACCTGAAAATACTCGTAAAAATCTTTAAACTATCAAAGTATCGATAAAAACCGGGAAAAAAAAAATATCGCAAACGTGCCTAAAAATTGGGGCGTTAGATCAGATCCCCCTAAAAACAAGTTTCGTCCCGAAACTTGCCACACACCGAACATCTCGATCCCTCAAGGCCGAGGTATGAACTCTCTCTTTAAGAAGGTTAAAACCTTCTAATCTATATACACAAACTACTCAAACTACCACTGCAAGATATATTAGATAATATAGCACATTCCCGCACATATCACAGACTACACATAATAGCACACATACAAATAACTCAACCAAGGGAAGAAGTAGGTCTAACCCGTCGATTCTATCGATGCTACTAGCTCAGCGTAAAACTCAATTAAAGATATTATCCTCCTCTTCTAGTTTGACTCATCATTTCCCCGTCTGCCACTAGACCATCGGGTGAACACCGGGTGAACACCCTCTACTCTCGGCGGTAACACCCACTTGTAAGTCACTTCTCCAACTCGCGCTAACATCTCAAAAAGGTCCGATATATTAGAAATTCAAGTTCCTTCTCGGGTCTTCCTCCATACAACACCATCAAAGATCGAACTTCCTATTTACACCGTTGGCTTTGGTTCTTGTCAAACCGAACTTTGATGTTACATTTCCTCAATGCTTGTTGCAAGTTCCAAATAACGATGGAATCACTTTATTCCATACTACTTCAATTCACAAAACACGTATACTATTATTTTTACATTGCTTAGCAATACTCGATCAAGACCTTGTCTTGAAGAATCACTTGTACACTTCAAACCCATCATTCCTCAAAGCAAATCAAAATAGTTGTACCAATAAATCTCCTCTTTAACTCTCAAAACTCTATTATCTCTTCCTCACATTCAATACTTCATCGTCATCCGTAGTAGGTTACCATAGTTGACGTTATACAACTCCTCCCTTTCACAGATCTGGTAAAGCTCAGCACTTCTAAGATAACTTGTAGCTTCTTTCACATCCTTCGGGGGTTTTCATCTCGAGACAACTTGTCACACAACTTCTCTCTTCTTCGAGAGTAGACCAAAATATCTTATACGGGGCATTAGCAAGCCAAGATGACATCACTATAGGCTCATGGTGACCATACCTTGTACGGACTTCCGTATTTGCAACATCCTGATCTCGAATTCTCAATTGGTGGCAATCAGCCCTTAAATAAATTTTAGAAAAGACTACGGACCCTTGCAACTGGTCGAGTAGATCATCCATCCGTGGTGAGGGATACTTGTCCTTCATTGTCATCTTGCTCAACTCACTGTTATTGATGTACAACGGAGATAACCGTCACTCTTTTCGCAAACTGGTGTTCTAAATAACAACTTCAAATCAAGAGTTTAAGATATATTCCAATATGAACTTCAAATCAAGATTTCAAGACAGCATTCGGAGTTTACCATAGCATTTCACTAATTCTAATGAACTCTTTTCTATAAGTTCTTGCAATTGCTCCTTCACTTGCTTCCACAACTCATGTCTCTTCACAAGCGTCATTCCATACGACGCCTTAGATGTCGGAGGTGCGTCAAGCTCAACATTGGTGGAAACAATTCCACATTCTGACGTATTGGAATCCAAGATATCTCGGTTTTTGTCTTTCCTTCTTTCGTCCCATAACATAAGACCGACACAATCTTGTCTTATCACTTTACAAGTGGTCATGCTACTAATAATCTATCCCGATCTGTTGGGGTGACGCCTTTTAAACACGTGTATTGTTCCATCTTTAGCTACAATGTTTACCGCCTTCTTCCAGAGATCCTTCATCTCTTGAACTCGAGAGACTTGCTTGAGTCTTCTGACTCTTGTAGCCTTATTTAAGTATTCCCTTAACTTAATCCCATTCTTCCTCTTTGATGACATGATTGTAAAAATCTTCTAAGGTTTCTCACTTATGTGCAGTCATAAGGGTCCAAATTGCAGGACTTATTGTGCTTCAAAACAATTAACCCTTTTTTTTTTTATTATTTTTTTTTCACTTTCCATGACATGCCAACATATGGGAGGAGCTCTTCGTATTCTACCTAAGCTTGCATCATAGACATCCTTTCTTCAAGTAGAAATTATACTTCACTTTCCTTTTGTAAAGTCAACCCGACGGTAGAGGTTTTAACCTCAATCTTACATATACTTTTTGTACATCTCTTGTCGGCATCAAACTTCAAAACTTCGATCTTCTCTTACTCTTGTTGGTCACCTTATGCATCTCTCGGTATTCCAGGAAGAACTTCACAACTGTACCGGTATGCCCCGTGGAAAAATGCTAGAAGAAACTCCCCATCCAAAACCACTAAAATATCAAACTCATTACATCTCTAGGTACTAACATCATAACTCTAAGCTTACAGTGTTGCCCTAATCTAGGTCCTCTCTTTCACGTCATAACCACAATGTCTCTTCCGTGTGAGTAAAGAAACTTGACTTATCTCTTGCTGGCGGTAACATATCATCCATTTCATACCATGCATCCTCTATATACTCCCGTTTACGTACCACTTCCATGACACATTACCCTCTTCTTGATTCACTACTTCCCCTTTACCGTGGTCAAACTTTAAAACCTCTAATTCGTGTCATTCTCCCATATGTCAATTCCATGACCTACAAAGGTCGCATAAGGTTATCCAAATCCCTCTATATGCCGATAATCTTGTTTACTCATCCCCTCTACACCCACCAATAGACAACCCGCACACGTGCGTTCTTGGCTGTCACCAATTAACTTATAACTAACCTTCTCCGATGTCAATGACTTACCATTCTTCTTACCCTCTATGTTACCATACTCCTAAAGGCTACCCTCTAAGGGTACTCTGTCTTAAACTTCATTAGTTCTTTCTTCATTCCATGCTTCCTCTTCTTTATAAGATAACTATATCTTCCTTGCCTTGTTGTTTCATATAACTCCCTTTCATAGACTTAATCATTCTTCCTTGATGTCTTTTGAGAGCACCTCCCCAAAGATTATAGCCCTAGCTAGCATCCACTCTCGTTCCTCTTAGTTGTATCTTAAGTCTCTTGATCAAAGCTCTTCGTTTCGTCTTTCATCTTCTTGGGGTCATCATTTATACACACTTCCTCCTTCTTGGCGTTTCTCAGTTTTATCATCATAATGGAAATCGGTCAACTCTACGTGAATCCCCACCATGCCCTTCTTCTCATAACTCTAGTGTTTTTGACACTCCACTTATTGGTACCTTGTAAGCTTAACTTACGGTATCTTAAAACTTTAGCAAATGGTTCGTTCACTCTTCTCGTCTCGAGTAAAGAAAACTTCACATCTTAATGGAATACCGCCTTTATCCTTGCTAGAATATACCCATCTCCTCCTCGGTTCGCATCTTTAGTTGTCCACGCGCCTTCTTGAAAAACTTAAGTTCGTTCTCTCCATTGGTCTCGTCGTTGTTTGATTATGGCCTCTTTAGAACCGCTTATACACTTTAATGTTGCTCCCTTTTTTTTGTATTGCTCCCATCTTGATTTCACTTAAGTTGTCTCGAGTTTTCCTTCCCCTTGTTCGTGCTTCGTTTATGTCATCTCTCTACTCCTTTTCGACATCCTCTTAAAGGAATCCGAGAAACACCGTGGTGTTCGTTAGCACGAAAAGCTCAACTCAATACTTGAGCGTACTCCTCCACGTATGAACGCTATCCCACGCAAATAACGTCGTCTTAAAGGTGATGATATCGTATTATCCACTTTCTATTAGGTCCGAATCTCTATATGCTACTATATATATATAAGAACCCGTTTATAAGACTATATATGTCCTATGTCCACATTGATACTATAATAACACACTTGGTAGTCCATTACAACACAACAAGGTACAAAGCATATATTATAGTCCATACATATAACTATACATATATATATATATACCAAGATCCAATAAACTAAGCTGCCGAGATCCGCGGAAGGAGTGGTGGTCCGTACATTCTACCCAGACTCATGCATGTGATTTTGAAAACGAAAAGTCAGAACCCGTGTGGGTTCTGTTTATTCCTCATTTGGCCTTTAGAAGATTGCGAGTGCCATTATTGTCAACCTATGGCTCTGATACCACTTTTGTAACACCCCGAATCCGCGGGACTCGGGGCGCTACGGGTTGGGACCTCACAATGGGTCCCGACCCTTAGCGTGGCAACAATTTCACCGGATCTTGCAACATGGCACAAATAAAGGCCAAAACCGAAAAACATTTTTATGCAATGAAAAGAAAAACCCGAAAGAATACAACATAGAACTTCAGCCGAAAAAAAAAATACAACTCCGAGACTAAACGCCAACACGCGACATACAATATACGATAAATACAATACTCAAACTCGACTCCACCCAAAACCAAATCCTAAAATGTACGGAACCCCGACTGCCCACTCTTCCGGATCTCTCGGCCGCATTCCTAACCTGCAAGGCAGTCTACAACAATCGGTATAAAACCGTTAGCTTATATTCGAAGCATTAGAATCATGGTGAAAGGCACAAACACAAGTCAATCATCATAAACACCCAATACACTCCAAAGCACACAAGTCCGGTTTATTATCTTATTATTATTAAGTCATATCCCGTTCTAATTCAACTTAGGTTGTGACACGAGAGTCACCGAAACTCGCCTCGGTCCCTACTTACCGGCATGGAATGGTACTGATGCATCTGACCGTCTACCAGCACGGGATAGCCGCCGAGAACCTCCTAGCTCTCGCAGGAGCCAGTCAAGTTGTCACCGCCCGTTATCATACACTTGGGCCAAAATAATATAAAGGTCGGTAATCCTAATTCCGGTTTAGTTGTTATAAACAATAAACAATCAATACACACCACCAAACACACATCAATGCTAATACAAAGAATACGAGCTAAGTAAGTCCGGAGACTTACCTTATCGCCACACTCAACTCACAACACTCTCGCTTCCCTTGGGAAGGAGTCCACAACCTGCTCACAGGAAGATAGCTATATCAACAACTCGCTCAACTCAAGAAGTCTAAGACTTCTACACAAATGATCTACGCGAGATCATTTGACTCACATTCTAGGACTGCGTCCTAGAATCTCTCATGCTCACATCACACTCAACACAAGCTAGAAGTCTAAGGACTTCTAGACCCTATGATCTCGCAAGATCATAACTCACAACACATACTAGGATAAACATTCCTAGTCTCAACAATCTCAACGGTATCAACACTATGCTAGGATACGCATATACTAACCCATAATCTCAACAACCATATAACAACAACCTCAAGTCTCGGATACTCACAAGATCAACCAAACACTCAACACCTTACAATCCTCAAAAGATAACATCAACCCTCAAGTCATAAAACATTTCACAATCCTCAAACACTCACCTAAGGTCCATAACCACTACTTGGTATTCACTCTAAGTTATGCTAGATTATTCAACCTAACATGATACTAATACTAAACATAACTAAATCGAGTAAGATCATAAACTCGGAGAAAAGGGTACTCACATGACGTCAAAAGACGGAAGACGATCTAAGGATGTCGACTTGGACTTGTTATGTCTTTATCGGGACGCTTCCGAACCTAACACCAAAACTAAGCAAGTTTAGCTCATACGCTAAACTTGAACGGAATATAATATATAAATATAATCTATAGAAAACTCTTTTTCAAAAGCCACATTAAAATCTCGTAAATAATCGTCCCGGACACGATATGAAATTCTAGAAACTTGGTCATTAAACCGGAATTAAAACTTTGGAGCCATAACTCAAAATTAATCCAACAAGGGCATGATTATTACTTGGTGAAAAACCGGGTCAATATATATACTTAATTTTCTGCTGAGGGCACAATTGCATCTTTAAAAAAATGTGGGTCAACAACAATATAAAACCATGGGTACATTTTCTAATAATACAAATCAGCAGGGCAAAATGCAATATACCAAAAAGAATGGGGTAGAAAGTGCAATTATACCAAAACAGGGGGGGCGATTTTAAATAGGTTAAAAGGGTTTTGAACCCGTAGCTTGCGGCGGGGAAGGGGCAGACAGCGCAAGGACCTGCGGCAAGGGCGAGGGCACTGCAGGGCAGGCGGCGGCCGGGCAAGGGCGGGCTTCCCACTCCAGCGTCGTCCCTGGCGGCCAAAGTGGAGGTGGCGGTTTTACCAGCCCGGCAGAGCTCACTGGACCAAGGATGTTGCGCAGGGTTCTACAAAGAAGAAAGAGACGAAGGAGGCGACAGCGCAGGCGAGGCTCCGATTGGGCAAGGCGCTGGCTTCCTCCAGGAGCCGACGGTGGTTGTTCCAGGGCATAGGAGATCGAAGGCAGCTGTAGAGTTCTCCGGCGTCTGGTGGCACCAGTTGCAGCGAGGGTATAGCTTCGGTGAGATTCGCACCTGGACGACGAACAGGGAAAGAAATAGGGTGCAAGGGAAGTTGTTGGTGTGGGTACGACCGACGGCGGGGCTCAATCGACGGACGGAAACGGCGGTGAGGGCGAGGGAAGGAGAAGGCGGAGGAGACGCCGGTCCTTCCCGGTGGTAGACGGCCCCAATAGGCTTCCTCAGGTGGGGCAGTGAGGGTGGAGCTCCCCTCTGTTGGTGCTCCGGTTGGCTCCGGTGGCAGCAGGCGAGGCAAGGCGGAGGGAGGCTCTGTGTTTCCTGGTTGCAGAAAGAGAGGAGATTGAGATGGGGGAAAGAAGAGTAGAGGAGAAGAATGTGTGGGGGTTCTTGAGATGAGCAGAGGAGATGTATGCGTGGGGTTCCTGAGGTGAGCAGTGGAGAGGAACGTCAATGAGGAGAACAAGGAGTCGGGCTATGGTCATGAATAGAGTTGTAGGTAGAGGCGCAGAGAGTAGCCTGGGCGGGGAGAGGCAAATCATAAGGCTCCGAGACAGGCAGGGCAAGAAAAGAAAGAAAGTAAAGGGAAAAAATAAATATAAATAAAAATAAAAAAAATAGGAAGAAAAAATAGAAATGAACTCGATTGAAATACTCGGATCGGGATTTTCGAATCGGAAAACTTTCCAAACTATTCTGAAACAATTTACGGAAAATTTATGATCAAGCATATATTAATATACTCGTAAAATTTAATTTACACCTGAAAATACTCGTAAAAATCTTTAAACTATCAAAGTATCGATAAAAACCGGGAAAAAAAAATATCGCAAACGTGCCTAAAAATTGGGGCGTTACATCTAAGACTTTATTGATATAAGCTTTTTGAGACAAACCTAACAATCCTTGTGATTTATCCCGAAATATTTCTATTCCAATCACATAGGATGCCTCACCCATATCTTTCATTTCAAAGTGCTTAGAGAGATATTTCTTTATATCATGTAACATGCATATGTTATTTGCGGCAAGCAAGATATCATCAACATATAGGACTAAAATAGCAAATTTACTCCCACTGACCCTTATGTAGATACACCGATCAACAGTGATCTCTACAAAACCATAAGACGTGATGATATCATTAAACTTAAGATACCATTGTCGGGAAGCTTGTTTCAGTCCATATATTGATTTTCTCAACTTACACACCATATGTTCTTTGTTTGTGGTCAAGAACCCTTCAGGTTGGTCCATATATACTTCCTCCTCTAAATCTCTATTTAGAAAAGCGGTCTTTACATCCATTTGGTGAAGCTCAAGATCATAATGAGCCACCAAAGCCAAAACAATTCTCAAAGAGTCTTTCTTTGACACCGGAGCGAAAGTCTCCGTGTAGTCAATGCCATCTTTTTGAGTGTATCCTTTAGCAAACAATCTAGCCTTATATCTTTCAATGTTGCCTTTAGAGTCCCGTTTGGTCTTAAAGACCCACTTGGACCCAACTGTCTTGGAACCCTTAGGCAACTCAACTAAATCCCATACTTGGTTATCACTCATCGATTTCATTTCTTCTTTCATGGCAATTAACCAATTTTCAGAATTGTCACTTCCCATGGCCTTCTTAAATGAAACTGGATCTTCATCAACACTTAAGTCACATTCATTTTCAAGAGAATAAACCACATAATCATCTGGAATGGCAAATCTTCTTTCTCTTGTAGACCGCCTTAATGATTCACGTGGTTCATTTGTCTCTTCTTGTACTATGACTGGTTCATTTATTTCATTTTCAACTAATGGATTTTGGACATCATTTTGTTGGTCCAAATTCTCATGTAACTGTGATATGACAATTGGTACAACAACTTCAGAAGAAACCACAGGTGAAAGATCTTCAACCTGAATTTCTTGAATGTCCACTTTTCGTGGATCACCACTCCCACTAGTTTGACCATTCTCAATGAACCTAGCATTGTCAGTTTCTACGATTCTCGTACTATGGTTAGGACAATAAAATTTATATCCCTTTGACTTATCAGGGTAGCCAATGAAGAATCCACTAACTGTTCTTGGATCAAGCTTCTTTTCATGTGGATTATACACCCTCACTTTTGCAGGACAACCCCAAACACGGAGATGTCTCAAACTAGGTTTCCTTCCCGTCCACAGCTCATAAGGGGTCTTAGGAACTGCCTTACTAGGAACCCGGTTCAATAAATATGTTGCAGTCTTTAATGTGTGTATCCACAATGATAAGGGCAAAGAGCAATTACTTAGCATGCTCCTAACCATATTAATTAATGTACGGTTCCACCTCTCAGCTACACCATTTTGCTGAGGTGTACCGGGCATTGTATATTGTGCACAAATGCCTCTATTTTCAAGGAACTTTGCAAATGGACCTGGACACTGTCCATTTTCATTATATTTCCCATAAAATTCTCCACCTCTATCGGATCTCACAACTTTTATTTTTCTATGTAATTGTCTTTCCACCTCAGTAACAAATACCTCTAAGGCATTTATAGAATGAGACTTTTCATGCAATAGATAAATATATCCATAACGTGAGAAATCATCAATAAAAGTGATGAAATACTTTTCACCGTTCCATGAAGGAACGTCAAAAGGACCACAAATGTCGGTGTGAATTAACTCAAGAAGTTGAGTGCTTCTTGTGGCGGCTTTCTTTGTAGTGTGTTTAGTTTGCTTTCCTTTAATGCATTCTATACACAAATCTAAGTCACTAAAATCCAAGTGAGGTAGGATATCATTTTTCACCAACCTCATTAACCTTTCCTTAGATATGTGACCTAATCTTTGATGTCATAAGAAAGCTGAATTTTCATTAGATGTACTATGCTTGATGCCCACATTAGCTTCAACATAAAGCAAAGATTCAGAAAATTTGATATCAAGATTAAACTTGTAAAGTGAATCAATCAATGTACCACTACCATAAAAAATATTATGTTTGTACAATGAAAATTCACCATGTCCAAACTTAATAATAAAACCTAAATTGTCCAATCTACTAATGGAAACAAGATTTCTAGCACATTCAGGTACATAAAGACATCCTTCAATATCTATATAACAACCAGTGTCCAAGATCAATCTGTAACTCCCGATGCCCTCTATCTTTGCCTTCATCCTGTTTCCCATGAACAAATACTGTTCAGCTCCTCTTATGGGCTGAATCATATTGAATCCCTGTTTAATATGAGACACATGAGTAGTAGCACCAGAATCTATCCACCAAGTATTATTAGGCACTTCTATAAGATTTGATTCAAAGGAAATATAACTATAATGTATACCTTTCTTCTCAAACCAAGCCTTCCTTCTAGGACAATCCTTCTTGAAGTGTCCCGTTTTCTTGCAAAAAAAAACACTTCACTTCCTTCTTAACATGACCCTCATTGACTTTCAAAGGGTTCTTGTTCCTCTTGTCCTTTTTACCTGACTTACCCTTACTGCTGCTGGCACCATCATGACTTGTAAAATGGACAACTTGGTCCTTTATCTTCCTTAATCTCCCTTCCTCTTGAACAAGCATGGCCTTTAATTCTTGAAAGTTCCATTTGTCTTTAATGGTGTTATAGTTCACCTGGAACTGATCAAACTCAAGAGGTAGAGAGTTAATGATAAATTGGACCAAGAATGTTTCATTAACGTCCATTCCCAAGGTCTTTAACTTTGCTGCCAAATTAGACATATACGTCACATGATCATGGATAGGCTGAGACCAGTCAAACTTTTTCATAGTCAGCTCACTCATGAGGCTTCCTACAATTGACTTGTCCGCCAAATCCGATTGTGAATACTCCTTCACTTTCAGAAAGAATTCCTTTGCATTCTCTGTCTTAGGCATTGATGGCTTAATACTTTCAGCCATACTCATCCCCATGAGATTCAAACTCAACCTGTTAGAACGCTCCCAATCCTCATAAAGAGATTTTTCAGCTTCGGAGCTATCCTCTATAATGGTTGCTGGTTGATTATCCATGAGTATAGCAAGATCCAACGACATAATGCCCAAAGTAAATCGGACTTGTTCAGACCAATCATCATAATTTTGCCCATTGAACTTGACAACAGAGTTTGTAGATGCAGAGAAATTTGATGAAGCTGCAATAATTTATACATGCTTACCTATTAGTGTTTTGACTATAATACAGACTCAAATCATATATGTAAAATTTAAAGCATGTATTCAAGCAACCTTTGGGCAATACTTAAAAAAACACACACAATCATTGATGCTAAAATGTACATTTAATAGATTATCATTACATACATAAATCAAATAAGCATGTTATCTTTGGATATACACACTATTCAACCTAAGTATCATGATTAATCTCTTTAATATTATTGACTATTTTCAATGATCCACCTTTGGGTGATATGCTAGAATCATAACCAATAAATCAATTGTTCAATCAAATCATTTCATAGCATGTATTTAATCATGAACAATTGATCATATACTAAAATTTAAATGTTAAACTTAAATACAACTAGGTCACTTTGGTGACTAACAAATTATACATAATTTTAACATTTAAATTTAATTACTTTATTATAACAATACTGATCATAATTACGCACTCACGTATGTGATTCAATAATTCATACGTATACCATTTGAGTATAAACTAGTGGCAATCAAATTAAAATAACACATTGTCATAGTCATAAAGGGCAAAGCATTATATATCCCCAAAATCAAAGGTGATGCAGCAATATCACTTTCACTACTGTAACCAACCACATAGTACCGTAGTAAAGATCACGATGTTAATTAAAGTAAAACTAATTTCCTTAATCACAAATCTTTACAAAACAGTACATACAAATACAAATAAACTTCAAACATGATACTCATCCTAATGTGAACATTCAGTCACTAATACACTGCACAGTACTATGCCAAACATATTCACACGGCACCATAAAACTCAATCTGATTGCATTTTGATGGTGAATCAAGTAAGTCTAAACCCGCTCTGATACCAATTGTTAGAATATTTGCGATTCCGTTTCGAAATCAAACCCTATAATAGATAGACTTAAACATGAATCAACCAATGTATCCGTATATGAATCGAAGACTAACCTTTATCCGTAGGAATCTTCATCACAAATCAAACGAGTCCGTTAACATAAGTGTAAGCGTAAGCGAGTAGTCTTCTCCTTCCTTAATCCTTCACTTTAAATAATCTCTAATGGATGAGATTAATATTAATTAATCCTCTTCTCACTAATTACTTCCTTTAATGAATGGTCGTCACTTTCATGCGCAGTCCTCTTCTAATTCATCTTCTCTGTATACTCTTGAAGAATGAAAACTGTTTTCTTTTATTGATTAACTGCCGCATGTTCCATTTCCGGTCATTTATATATATATATTAAAATTAATGAGAAGAGGTGTATTTTATTTATTGGATAAGGAACGAGGGATTATATTAATCCCGTAATTTTAACGTCTTTAACCGATACCGTTCCATTACGGTTTCGACTTTATATTAAAACTACACAATATAAATTGGACTTAACTTGATATATTAAATGTAACACTCCAAGTTCTCGGAACTCGGGGAGCTACTGGTTAGGACCTCACAATGGGTCCCGACCTTGGTTTAACAACAATTTTACTAGGATCTTACAACAAGGCACAAATGTAAATAAAACAATTTCAAAACATTTTATGAATGTACACATGTGACAGCCTTAAAAAAACACCTATATATTTATATAGCATGCGTGCCGAAAGAAAGACTCCCCCGTTCCCATCTAATGAGTACGTGGACCCGGCTGACCATCCGTCCCGGATCTCTCTGCAACTATTTATCTTTAGAAAAACTACAACACGGATAAACCGTTAGCTAACAATCTAAATATAAGTAGAATAAAGATAGCACAAACACAATCAAGATAACATAAAACATACATCATGCTGGCACACAAACAGGTGATTTTCTAGTAGTTAAGTGATTCACCTTATTCTAATTTTACAGTTGTGGCACGAGAAATCTTAAGAGTTCTCGCCTTCGTTCCTTATCCAACTGGGTGTAGGTCTATCTTACCTCCGCCGGTAGCATCACTACAAACCGAGTATGGACTAGTCCCTAAAGAAACCTCCAGCGCCCTCAAGCTAACTGAGCAGAATGCCACTGCCCGTTACTCTTAGGCCAAAGTATAGGTCGGTATATATATATTACTAAATATAACTCTAAACATCTCAATCACACACCACTATCATTATTCATACTCATATCCAGAAGTCAGTTGAGTAAGCCCAAAGGACTTACCTGAATTAAATCATAATCCCGTTATCTCAACTCGGTCCGCAACCGCAGGAACTTAACCGCCTGTTATAAAATGAAAGTGGATAAATAATGTATTCCACTTTATTAGAAGTCTCCAACTTCTAAGATATTTAACTCTATCATCAGATAAATTACCAAAAATACCTTCGTAATGGCAAATGACTATTTTGCCCCTAGTGTCCGAAACCCTAGAAGTATTCTTAGAATATTTCTAAAACTTCATAAGAAGTCCAAAACTATACTATAACACTCACAAGAAAGATCGAGTTAAGTTGGAAGATATTTTCCAACTTTTTAACTTCTAGAAAAACTCAAAAACGATCTCACTTTGACCTAAGTTAGAACGCTCATACAAAACTCTAAAAATCTCAAATAAAATATCTAATCCTTATATGCAAAGTATTCTACTCACTAGAAGAAATAAATCTTAGAAAGAATCAATAACTAGTCTTACACAAAAATCCCAAGTTGACTCTTCATCACAATTTCTCCCATACTTAGCCAAAATCTGTATTTTACCAAACTGCACAGCTAGACTACTTTGGAACCTTATAAGTCTAGATTCGATCGCTGGATCGACAACAACTTTTAATAAATCATAGTATGCATCTCACTCTATGTTCCATTAAAATTTCATGTCCATCAGATAGATCTAACCCATTCATATCTAGACCCAAAAACTGCTTCTACACAGTTTTTTTTTATAAAACAGAAAAACTGTTTACTGTCTCAACTTTGAAAATTCATAACTATTAAACCTCTTGATGAATTTCCCTCAATTTTTGATATAATTTACTATGTAATCCTATCTAAGACATATCCAAATTTCAAGTCCAATAGAGATCAAAATCCTATCCAAAACTGTCTTACAAAACTGCATCACATGCAGTTTTTCTCAACACTCAGCACACTTAAAAAAAACTGCATGAGTAGCCTACTTTGGAACAACCTCACTCACGAACTGTAACTCCAATTCTTCCAAAATTTTAGTATGATCTACTATGAACTACTGACTACAACATATCCGAAAATCAGCCACAAAGGAGGAGTCTAACTTACCCAAAACTGGATCACAAAACTGTGTCAACATGCAGTTTTCCAACACTTGAATATTTCAGCACAATAGGAAAAAAAACTGTTTACGACTCAATCTTTGAAAAAATCATAAATTCCAAACCACTCATTGGATTCCTCTCATATTTTAATATGTTCTACTAAAATATCTCATCTATAACATATAAAAATTTCAGCCAAAAAGGATCATTCTTTCATACCTAAATTTGGATCGTTAGTTGTTCATCTCTTCCGAAAACTCAGGAAATATAACAAGTCATCTTCCATGGTTGTTATATATGGATGTTTTAAGCTACAAAAGAGGGTTTTCATCAGCACTGATATAGAGAAGGTAATGCAAAGAGAAGGGTTAGGAATGAAAGGTACGGATCTTACGCGATTTTTAGACTCAAAGGAGGGAAGGTATAAGCACTCGCCTCTACTGCTGGTCGGCGCTACAATAGCATGGGAGGGGCGCAACAACAGCCTAGGATCGAACCCGCAGCGAAGGAGGAGTGGCGCACCTGTAGCCGACCCTAGCCCCTTTGCGTTTTTGATGTCTGAAGGCAGCCCCGATGGTAGATTGTTCTGCTAAGCGGTTGGAGAGAAGGCCCGTCCGTCAGCCTGCTGGAGTCGACAGAAGAGGGAGAGCAAGCCCTCCTGGTGTCGTTGTTGGAGTCTATTGAAGAGGGAGAGCGAGCCATTCCGGCGCGGTTGGAGAGAAGGTCTGTCTGTCTGCCTGTTGTTGTCCAATCGAGGATGGGAGAAGCTCGTCGGCGTGTGGCGGGGATGAAGGATGAGGCTGCCGCTGGGTGATGCCAGTGTGCGAGAGGAGAAGAGCCGCGTCGGTGTACGTGATGTCGAGCGAGAGAAGGAGAGATTAACGAGAAGGCCGGCTAGGGTAAAAGTTTCACGTATCAGGTAAGGAGATGGAAGAAGCGGGAGGTGATGGCTGAGATGCGACCGTATCTCTTATTGGGCCCGGATGATATACCCTGATGGGCTCATATGACTTACCCTGATGGGCCCGGAAGGTTATCAAAAGGATTAAACCCTTACGGATTAGAAAAAAAAAAAGTGGCTACCTATTGCGTTATTTTATGTGAGTAAAGTTCTCACATAAAATGATAAAAAGGTCGTAAAACTTAAACTCAGCGCCACCAAAAATGATAAGACGTCGGAAAAGTCTAAACCGATCGAGTTCCGATTTTACTCGGAAATAATCGGGAATAAAAATATCCGGCTATTACATCAGTACCCCCTTAAAAATAAGTTTCGTCCCGAAACTTAAGAGAAGACAACATAAAGTCGGAGTCTCTACACAAAAAATAACGCATCGGAAAAGTCACAATGGTCAAGTTCTAATTTGTTTCTGAAATAGCCAAACGATATTTTCCGGATATTACATTAATCCCCCTTAAAAATAAGTTTCGCCCCGAAACTTAATATACGTCAATCGTAAGCTCGGTCCTCAAGGAACAACGATGGTACAAACCTAGTGTACCTAATCACTACCCCAAAAGTTTCGTCGTTTCCACATCTAAGTACTCAAGCACGAAATAAACAAATAGTCAAACAATATCACACGGATACAGGGTCAAGCCCTAACTCGTCGCTCTCAGGGTTATAACTATCTCTACATAGGTTTCTGAAAGGTTACGTCTCATACTATCCACAATATCTCAAGTAGCTTCGTCGGCTTTTCATAAAACGCATGACTCAGAAATCTTTTCATGTACTTACATCACAAGCGCTTGTTACAACGTTCTAGAGTGGTTACCGAATATTTCACTGGTCTCGTTCGACCCAACTGTCCGATCCTCTATTCTGAGGACCTAACTCGTGTCTAGTAGGTATTCCCTCTAACTAAATCCGTGGACAATGGGGTTGCTCTCCTCAATAAAGCGAGGAATACTAGTCCATCAATCACTTTCGACTCCGCTTGCAAGGTCTCACAAGGTTGTCTTACATAACTCACCTCTAGATCTTTTGATGACCTTCCTGAGGTAATTTATTCCAATTCCTTTCCTTCTGATCTTCTGAAATGGTTCCGGGTATCCAATCTAGGATATCCCCCCTTATACATCTCCTGACACTTTACTAAGTGCTTAAGGCTAGTTGTATCACAACTCACTTGGTCTTATCTCCTAATATGACTCCGTCATATGGTTCCTCCATTACAGAATCGCCATCTGCTTATTTTTGGTCTTAAACTTGAAATAACTTAACAATCAAAATCCGGTGGTCAATCTTAGTGTTCTATCAACGTCATCATATTATTTTATAGATCTCTAGCTCAGCTCAAGCTTCTTACGCAGTATCAAGATCTTAGGTGATATAGAATGTATCCGCGATGACAACACTAGACACAAGGTGATCTTACCTCACATCGTTTGATCATAACTACTCGATAACTGCTAACACACCATCAGTATTCCACTCTTATATCCCTCACGTTTATCAGACCAATAATATTTCTCTAACTCGAAACACAACTCGGATCTGTTCCGATATAACCTTACAAGTAAACTTTACCCGAGATTATGCTTCCTATATGCACGATTACTGAGTTGCAAGTATACCCTTGCCGCTTATTTTCTTATATCTCTTCCGACTCAGTAGGGTAGTTACTCACTTTGAGCTTCCTAGGGTAAACCCTGCACAATACTTTTATAACGTCATTAATTCTTCTCATAATCCATCAAGAAAACTCACTCTAGAGTGCTCCATTAGTATAGAAGTCAAAACCGCTTGTCTAGCAACATGTAGCGAAGCCGTCATTCTTCACTTGGATCCATAATAGGGTACCACTACCTTTTTTTTTTTTTTGAAAGTTTAATTGTATTAGAAATGGATGTACAAATAGGGAACAAGACTCTTGTTCGGGTTACATGTTCAGATACTAGATCACGCAGCCAATACCCAAGTCAAAAACATGATGGAATGCTCCGCGACCTTAGTCCAACCGGATATTCAGTAGGCCAGCATAGTGAAGAGTGTTGGGCGACCTATCCTTCTAGGAGGCAGCAAAATGCAATTTAATGGACTTAATGATGTTGGCCGCACAATCTATGGCTCGAGTGAACTCTTTGTTGTGTAACATATTGTTGCGTGCAGCCCAAACATAGTATATGAAGGAGGTTATAGAAGCAATCCTAATGCATTCGTTCAACTTCATGTTGTGAGTAGGTCTGGAGCTCATCCAATTCCATATATTAGCTAGATAGGTGTATTTCCAGTCACTCCGCGTAGCCTATCTCACTTCTGATCCAAACAAAATGCATTTCACCAACTGTCATCAAGTTAAATTCAACACGTCGTTTTTCGGTACCATTGAGCTTCCTGCTCCGTGAGTTAGGACCCACCACGCTTCCGCTGCGCTACTCTGATAGTTCTGTTGTCATCCCTCAATCATAAGGACATTTTTTTTTTGTGACTCCAAAGTGATTGTCCCCCAAAACTCTTTCTCCCGATTACACCGTAAGTCCTATCCGGATGATGTATCGAGAACCTTCCTTACTTGCCTTAAGGAAATAAGATAACGGTTAGAAGACAACCTCTCCCGTTCACTTCTTAAATTCTTCTAACACGGATCCAAACTCTTTGACTCGACCGGGGTTTGATCCGAACCAGCCATTACAAAATCTCTAACATGGTTCTCTTTATACCTTTAGTTCATCCAAGAAGGTTGTCGTTTCCTACTTGAGGAACTCCTCCAAGGTGTCGGTAAAGCTACCTCGTAAATCCACATTCACAAATATCTCCTTTTACCGGTAAATAACTCGTCAATGCCAAATAACACTTGTACGTTCTCGGTTAACATCGGTCAAGTTGACCTATCTCAATTTCCGGGACATACTTTTCTCATACCTCTTTTGCCGTTGAATTTTACTGGTGGGCACTACTTACTTGAGTTCATCCATTTATACTCCTTTCGCTCGTTCTACATTACAAACTTCTTGTTCCTCCGTGAGCTAACTCCATTTCTCGAGTCCAATTGTGTCGTCCATTTGACATCAATGGTCCTTTCTAGGTCTTCCAATATAGCTTGTAAGCAAGTCTACACAAATCTCGTGACCTTAACTTCCATCCACTTGCGGTTTATCTGGTATGGAATGCTACGCACACTCTGTCTTGATTGACATAGAACCTTATCAAAATCATATACTCCTTACTCATCTAGTTCTTCTTTTACAATCCATTTGTACTAACTGTGATATGTACCCTTTTCTTAGCTAGTATGTAGTAAATCACTCACACGATTCCCTTGGTCTCCAATGACATAAAGGGGGTCCTTCCTAACCGATTAGTCTTTCTTCTTATGTTCTTAATTAGAGTTACTACCTCAAACTCACTCCATGTTACTATTAAGGATACTAGCACTTCTATCGATTTAGCTTCACATTTGTCGTCGTTGATCTCTTGAAGGGTCTTCCAGATGTATATGAAATTCTTTCATAACTCTATGATTATCCTCCTTATTTGCCAACCAGTTACCACTACTTGACCCGCACGTGTTATGTCTCAGTTATTACCAACTAATCTGTAGTTGACCTCCTATAAGATCCCGGACTAATTGTTCTTCTATCTCTTTTGAAGTTTGATACACTTGGTGAAAATCTACCTCCTCCAGTTTCTTTGTTAATACCCTTTTAGCTCCTTCCACAGTCTGCACTTCTCTTGTTCTCTTATGAGATCACTATACTCTTCTGAGTCCAATCATAGAATTCATTTGTCGTCAATGAGTTTATCAATTCTTCCACCATAACTTGTAAGCGCGTCTTCACAATTCTTTTTCTTGGTCATCGTCTGGTTATGGTTCTCTGATACGACCATGAATGTGGGTAACTTAAAACTTTATGTGAATGAGAATTTATTGTGGACTCTCTAGTCCACCAAAATCACTTTTCCACATTCTTCCCCTTGATTGGTGTTGTTTTGATCATGCTACCTTTAAAGAAATTCGTCGTTTCAGTTTTAGACTTCTAGTTTCTTTGATACTTATGTCGAAGTTTCTTTCAAAAATTCTCGTATCCTTAATGGACTCCACATGCTTCCCGGTTACAAAATTTATTACTCGTCATAAAAATCACTCTCTATCTTTGTACCCTTTAATCTTTCACAACTGGGCAAACACCCTATCTTCTTTGTACTCTCATACCCATGCTTGCATATAGCGGCGTCCGCCTCGATTGTAGTGTCATTTACTCTACAAATCTTGGTTATGCTCCGTTCTATATGATTCTTGTTCTCTTATTGTTATTTCTACTCTGATCTCTTGTCGTCTCTTGAGTGATTCTTCTAATTCCTCTCTCGGCTCATACAACCAAGTCCCTTGTATGACTTCTTGTTCCTTCTGCCTGAGCTGATTCGGGAATTCCTTTCCCATCGGGCTGTACTTGTGGTGAAAATTATCCCACATCTTTACTTCTTTGCCCACTCGTTCTTCGGATGATTTATATGGTCACAAGCACGCCACCAGAGTATAACACTCAATCCTAGGCCTGAAACCATTATCTTGTGTTGAAAACTCTTCAAGTCCGCTACCGATTTATCATGAGGCCATAATCGCTTCATGATATACCAACTAAAGAATGTAAGATATCCTTTAGGATACTAACATGCTACACATACACATATATATAATCTTACACTAAAACATATCAATATAAGTCTATATACTAACATACCTAACATTCCAAGTTGCAGCGATCCACGAGAACGATGGTGGTTCGACGTAATACTAACCCAACAACCCGACTATGCACGTGTGTAAAAACAGAAATCCGTTTTGAAAATCTTAGACCCCTTTCGGGTTCTAGTTATTCTATACATTCGGTCTTTCAGAAGATTTCAAGTGCCATTGTTGCCAACCCACCTCTGATACCATGTTGTATCACCCCAAGTTCTCGGAACTCGGGGAGCTACTGGTTAGGACCTCACAATGGGTCCTGACCTTGGTTTAACAACAATTTTACTAGGATCTTACAACAAGGCACAAATGTAACTAAAACAATTTCAAAACATAATAAATTATTTTATGAATGTACACATGTGACAGCCTTAAAAAAACACCTATATATTTATATAGCATGCGTGCCGAAAGAAAGACTCCCCCGTTCCCATCTAATGAGTACGTGGACCTGGCTGACCATCCGTCCCGGATCTCTCTGCAACTGTTTATCTTTAGAAAAACTACAACACGGATAAACCATTAGCTAACAATCTAAATATAAGTAGAATAAAGATAGCACAAACACAATCAAGATAACATAAAACATACATCATCCTGGCACACAAACCGGTGATTTTCTAGTAGTTAAGTGATTCACCTTATTCTAATTTTACAGTTGTGGCACGAGAAATCTTAAGAGTTCTCGCCTCCGTTCCTTATCCAACTGGGTGTAGGTCTATATTACCTCCGCCGGTAGCATCACTACAAACTGAGTATGGACTAGTCCCTAAAGAAACCCCCAGCGCCCTCAGGCTAACTGAGCAGAATGCCACCGCCCGTTACTCTTAGGCCAAAGTATAGGTCGGTATATATATATATTACTAAATATAATTCTAAACATCTCAATCACACACCACTATCATTATTCATACTCATATCCAGAAGTCAGCTGAGTAAGCCCAAAGGACTTACCTGAATTAAATCATAATCCCGTTATCTCAACTCGGTCCGCAACCGCAGGAACTCAACCGCCTGTTATAAAATGAAAGTGGATAAATAATGTATTCCACTTTATTAGAAGTCTCCAACTTCTAAGATATTTAACTCTATCATCAGATAAATTACCAAAAATATCTTCGTAATGGCAAATGACTATTTTGCCCCTAGTGTCCGAAACCCTGGAAGTATTCTTAGAATATTTCTAAAACTTCATAAGAAGTCCAAAACTATACTATCACACTCACAAGAAAGATCAAGTTAAGTTGGAAGATATTTTCCAACTTTTTAACTTCTAGAAAAACTCAAAAACGATCTCACTTTGACCTAAGTTAGAACGCTCATACAAAACTCTAAAAATCTAAATAAAATATCTAATCCTTATATGCAAAGTATTCTACTCACTAGAAGAAATAAATCTTAGAAAGAATCAATAACTAGTCTTACACAAAAATCCCAAGTTGACTCTTCATCACAATTTCTCCCATACTTAGCCAAAATCTGTATTTTACCAAACTGCACAGCTTGGCTACTTTGGAACCTTATAAGTCTAGATTCGATCGCTGGATCGACAACAACTTTTAATAAATCATAGTATGCATCTCACTCTATGTTCCATTAAAATTTCATGTCCATCAGATAGATCTAACCCATTCATATCTAGACCCAAAAACTGCTTCTACACAGTTTTTTTTTTATAAAACAGAAAAACTGTTTACTGTCTCAACTTTGAAAATTCATAACTATTAAACCTCTTGATGAATTTCCCTCAATTTTTAATATACTTTACTATGTAATCCTATCTAAGACATATCCAAATTTCAAGTCCAATAGAGATCAAAAACCTATCCAAAACTGTCTTACAAAACTGCATCACATGCACTTTTTCTCAACACTCAGCACACTTAAAAAAAACTGCATGAGCAGCCTACTTTGGAACACCCTAACTCTCGAACTGTAACTCCAATTCTTCCAAAATTTTAGTATGATCTACTATGAACTACTGACTACAACATATCCGAAAATCAGCCACAAAGGAGGAGTCTAACTTACCCAAAACTGGATCACAAAACTGTGTCAACATGCAGTTTTCCAACACTTGAATATTTCAGCACAATAGGAAAAAAAAACTGTTTACGACTCGATCTTTGAAAAAATCATAAATTCCAAACCACTCACTGGATTCCTCTCAAATTTTAATATGTTCTACTAAAATATCTCATCTATAATATATAAAAATTTCAGCCAAAAAGGATCATTCTTTCATACCTAAATTTGGTTCTGAAGTTAGTTGTTCATCTCTTCCGAAAACTCAGGAAATATAACAAGTCATCTTCCATGGCTGTTATATATAGATGGTTTAAGCTACAAAAGAGGGTTTTCATCAGCACTGATATAGAGAAGGTAATGCAAAGAGAAGGGTTAGGAATGAAAGGTACGGATCTTACGCGATTTTTAGACTCAAAGAAGGGAAGGTATAAGCACTCGCCTCTACTGCTGGTAGGCGCTACAACGGCATGGGAGGGGCGCAACAACAGCCTAGGATCGAACCCGCAGCGAAGGAGGAGTGGCGCACTTGTAGCCGACCCTAGCCCCTCTGCGTTTTTTATGTCTGAAGGCAGTCCCGATGGTAGATTGTTCTGCTAAGCGGTTGGAGAGAAGGCCCGTCCGTCAGCCTGCTGGAGTCGACAGAAGAGGGAGAGCAAGCCCTCCTGGTGTCGTTGTTGGAGTCGACTGAAGAGGGAGAGCGAGCCATTCCGGCGCGGTTGGAGAGAAGGTCTGTCTGTCTGCTTGTTGTTGTCCAATCGAGGATGGGAGAAGCTCGTCGGCGTGTGGCGGGGATGAAGGATGAGGCTGCCGCTGGGTGTTGCCGGTGTGCGAGAGGAGAACAGCCGCGTCGGTGTACGTGATGTCGAGCGAGAGAAGGAGAGATTAACGAGAAGGCCGGCTAGGGTAAAAGTTTCACGTATCAGGTAAGGAGATGGAAGAAGCGGGAGGTGATGGCTGAGATGCGACCGTATCTCTTATTGGGCCCGGATGACATACCCTGATGGGCTCATATGACTTACCCTGATGGGTCCGGAAGGTTATCAAAAGGATTAAACCCTTACGGATTAGAAAAAAAAAAAGTGGCTACCTATTGCATTATTTTATGTGAGTAAAGTTCTCACATAAAATGATAGAAAGGTCGTAAAACTTAAACTCAGCGCCACCAAAAGTGATAAGACGTCGGAAAAGTCTAAACCGATCGAGTTCCGGTTTTACTCGGAAATAATCGGGAATAAAAATATCCGGTTATTACATTAAACCTAGACACATTTGCCACATAGAATATATATATATATATATATATATATATTATAAATATTCTTACATCATCTACTCTAACTCTTCTTAGTCTTTCCTACTGTTTGTATTGTTATAGTCTTCATATGATGATCTAGCAGATTAACTATAATATCCCAAACCTTTATGATATATATACACCATTTCAAAAAAAAAAATATCATATATTCTATTTAGATAAATTATCTTTATATATTAGGTTAGTTTGAATTTGATTTTATTTCGGTAATCTTTATTAGTTTCCTTTAATTCTCTTGTAATCCTATATACATATAGGATCATTATATCATCAATAAAAGTGTAGTTCTACCTCCACCATTTGTGTGGTATTGTCCACCAAAATCTATCATGAATAACTCAAATAACTATGAAAATCTCAAATTATGATTCTAGTTGTTTATGTTAGCTATGGTTAAATCCACATGCTTCTTCTAAAACGTACTTACATGGAGTTCCAAAAAACCCTAAGATTGTTGTTGCATTGATGTAGGGGTAATTCTTGTATAGGATAGTTATAAGAACCTTCTTTGTTGAGCTTATCATAGTACAAAATGTCCTCTGCATATGAGCCTTCTATGTGAAACTTAGCATAGAACAAAATAAATGCCCTCGTGCAGATGTAACTCATAAAAATAGAACATTTGTCTAGCTGACTCTAATGTAATTGTATCACACAAGTTCAAAGTTCTTTGATAATGACTGTTAACTTTTTAGTTGTACGCGCTCTAGTTTAAATAATAAAGAAAAACATTTTAAAATGACAACATCTTGGACGATTTAAGAAAAGGACAGTAATTTGAAGGCGACAACATCTTAGTCATTTAAATATAAGTAAAATAATATGAAATGGCAACATCACATGAAGTTAAACAATGTTTTAATCAAGTTATCTAAATGGATTCATTTAGTGATCAGCACAAATAATGGCTTTATCTTGTGATCGAGATACTACGTAGAACCACAGTCTCGACGGTAATTCCAGGTCCAAAGCCGAACAAAACACCCCAATCATGACCTTCTCCGGTGGTTGTTAGACCGTTTTCGAATGACTTCTTTCTCATCTCATCCATGATGAAAAATACACAAGAACTCGACATATTTCCATAATCGTTTAACACTTGTCTAGTTGCCTTTAATTTATCCTTCCTGAGACCGACCTTGGCTTCAACATGGTCTAAGATAGCCCGTCCACCTACAAAAGGTATTCGTTGATGAGAAATCATGCAAAAGTTTAGCCGAAATAGTATACTATAGTCATGTGCATAGTAGCACACATACAAGTGTAACTACGAGAATAACTCTCGTTAATACTCGTACAAATGATCTAGTGTCTCATTGTCTTTATAGCTAATCCAATATAAATGAAAGTCAATACATATGTATGGATGGAAGCTAAGGTACTCACCAGGGTGTGCAATCCAAAATATGGAGTTCCAATCACTAATGTTGAGCGACGTAAAAGCTTGTAAAAGACATGTTTCTATGGTATTAGAGATCAATTTGGGAACGGACTTGTTCAAGTGAAAACTGAGTCCAACTTCAAGCAAATGGCCTTCAATTGCACCGTCAGATTCAGGTATGATAGTTTGTGACGCGGAGATCAATTTGAAAATTGGCCTCTCAATTTCCAAGTCTGGATTTGCACCAACTATGACAGCTGCAGCCCCATCACCAAATATAGCTTGTCCTACCATGGAATCTATATGAGTCTCCGATGGACCGCGGAAACAAATAGGCGTCATCTCTGAGCAAATGATCAACGCGCGAGCTCCCTTGTTGTTCTCGGTTATGTCCTTTGCTAGGCGAAGAACAGTGCCACCGGCATAACATCCTACATGCATCATCATCCGATAACTAGTTAAGAAAATGGAATGAATTTCTACTGTAGTAGCTTATATAAACAATGACTTTTGATTGATTCAATAATATCTCGTTTTCGGGAATTATTCTTAGCAATTTCAAACGTGCATTAATATATATACGATTTTGATTACCTAGATGGTAAAACATGAAACGTTTCACAGAAGGGTCGAGGCCGAGAATCTTAGTGAGTTGATAGTCAGCGCCGGGCATGTCAACGCCGGCAATACAACACACAATGAGGTGTGTGATCTTAGATTTGGGTTGCCCCCACTCTTCGATGGCCTTCAAAGCTGCCGTTTCCCCTAGCTTGACAATTTCTTTCACTTGGATCTTATGTCTAACATCCAACGACGGTGCCTCGTAAGCACCAATGTTAGGGTTTTCCTTGAGAATCTCTTCTGTTAAATGTAAGTAACGCTTTTCAATCATCGACTTCTCACCTAACACGTAAATACAAAGGAAATTAATAAATATTGAAAATAACAAGGAAACATATCCATGCATGCATAACATATGTACGTACAAATGCGTTTAAATTTATCTTTCAGGCTGGTGAGGTGGTCGCTGCCGGTGGCACGGAAGAAGAAGTCCGGAAAGTCGGTCTGGAGATAGCAGTTTGGGGGGTTGGCGGTGCCGATGGCGAGGACACTGGCGGCTCCATCGGCTATTTCTCCCTCAACTGAAGCCGATCCCATTCCTCCAAGTGTGCAAAGTGTTAGGAGAGAATGTGAGATAGGTTGTGAAGCAGTTGCTGTTATTGATATTACTGTTGGTTTATATACATGATATTGCAAGATCATTAGTTATGGCAGAAAATAAATAATATAGGGAAGAAATATATATATAAATATACATAAATGGAAAAGATATCTCTAATTTATCTTCTTTCCAAAAGTAAGATACCTGATTTGGTGTATATTAAAATTTTCCTGGTAAATGTGATTTGTTTCTATAAATATAATTAATTTGAATGTTTTTGTATGGTAAATTTAAATTCACTTTTTATACTAGATTTTAAAAAAACACCTTTTAATCATTATATATATTTACTTTTTTGGGTAGAAATATATATTTACTATATTCAAGTAGATGGCACTAACGAGTAATTAGGGATTTTATAGCAAATTAATTTGAATGCTATGTAGCTAACCATCCACATGACGATCAACTTTGCCATTTACCCACTTGTACTGATCACCCATTCTGATCCAAAATTACTTGTTTGATCAAAGATTCAAAGGCCATCATTTAGATTAAGTCGGTTTTTGACCCAAAATTAAATGTTTTATATTTTCACATCTCATAATATCTTCTTAATTAAGTACATTTTATTGCATTAATTCTATCTTAAACGATTCTTCTTCTTTCCACTTCTTGTTCATTGGTGTATATAAGTTAATTAATGTTTTGATTTCATTTGATCATTTTAGTATATTGATTAACTCTTACGGTAACTATTTCTTGTCCGTCTTTTTTAAAAGAAGAATTTATAAAATGTAGTTGTTCGTGTATATATAAATGATCATTCTTATGAATATAATTATTTAATGTGTAAAATGTGGGTGTCATTTATTGTTTTTTTTTATGTATTATAGTTCTTTGTTTTTGGATTTGATTATAACTAGGAAATTTGGTGTTTAGTGTATAATTAACTTCCATAAAATCCCACCCAAAAAACAACTTCCATAAAATCCCACCCAAAAAAAACTTCCATAAAATGAAAATTTGGTGAATAATTTTTTCCTTAAATTTTTTATGTTATTTATTGTCATTTTAGATGTATTATAGTGTTTTAACTCCATATTAAGCTATTGTGCATCTTTTATTTTAAATCATAGATCTACTTAATCATTCTCTCTCTTTTATATATATATATAAGAAAAAAAATACTTTAAATGGAGTCTGGCTTAGTGTTGTTGGTGGTGGTAAGATGTGTTGGAAATTTGGAATGGGGTTGCCTAGATCTTCTCCAACCAACTCAAACACCAATTAGTTTACTCACTAATAAGATCAAAAAATGACTGAAATGTGAAATAAGATCGAAGATGGAAGACAAAGATAGCACTTACAACTTGAAATGGACGTGGAATTAAATCAAAAATACCGGCTGGGCTCTGATACTACTTTGATACGTGGATTCTCGTAGTTTGTCTACTCTAGGTGGATCGATTCCTTCAAGACTCAAACAATAGAGAAACTTTAGAAAATGAAACTTAAAATAATAAATAAATGATATATATGGAAATGAATTTCAAATGATGAAGGAGAAAGAATCAAGGGGATCAAGAGATAGAACATTGATCTTAATTGATCAAAACTAGTAGGTTCGTCTTACTTTAACCCGATCAACAATACAACCTTACACAAACCTCAAGATGAAGGAGGCACAAGGAGGAGGAAAGTGAATAAAATTTGAAGCACCAATCTTGAAGAATATTGACACAACAATGATTCAACCAAGTTGCACAAACATTCAACAATTTCCCAATCAAAACTCTCTATTTGATTATAAATTTGTGGAAAACAAACTATGACAAATCGTCTTTAACTTCAAACTTAACTTGATAAAACTAAAACTAGGGAAGGCTATTTATAAGTGATGACATGAATTATGATCTATATTTAGACATGCATTTATGTAGATTTTTTTCTTAATTTTGCATGCCTAAACATGAATCCATGACATTTAAGCTCATATTTGCATATTTTGCTAGAAAAGATGTCTACACAAAGTTTTATTGCATTTGTAGGTAAAATGGCGAATTATAGAGCAAAATGACACATTTAAGCATTAATTCTTCCGCATAGGAAAGAGCTGGAGTGAACTCTGATACCGCCAAAGTATTTTCTGATACTCCGGAGTGGGATCTGATACCGCGGCAAAGTGAACTATGATATCGTCTGATACCGCACAAAGTATTTTTTGACACCTCGCCAAAGTATTTTCTGATACCGCGCGCCGGAGTGGGATATGATACCAGCGGGCTCATATTCTTTTTCGGCCCAAAATTTTAGGGTTTATCTTTAAGCTGCAGTTTATATTTAAGCTAGGGTTTATCTTTGAGATATCTCAAATTTATATTCTTCCCAATAGTAAGCTACAGGATTTGGTGTATATTAAAATTTTCCTGGTAAATGTGGTTTGTTTCTATGAATATAATTAATTTGAATGTTTTTGTATGGTAATATTTAAATTCACTTTATATACTAGATTTAAAAAACACCTTTTAATCATTATATATTACTTTTTTGGGTAGAATAATATATTTACTATATTCAAGTAGATGGCACTAACGAGTAATTACGGATTTTACATATATAAATTTCAATTATATATAACAAATTATTAAGTGGAGATAAATAAATAAATAAAAACCCTAAATACAAAAGTCTTGATTCAGTTCAGCACCTATGACCTTCAAAATTCAATTATTGATTCGATGTTTTTGTATATATATCTTTTTGGTAGGCATGTTGTTTTTGTATTGTTATCTTCTTCATTTTCACATCTCATAATATCTTCTTAATTAAGTACATTTTTATTACATTAATTCTATCTTAAACTATTCTTCTCCTTTCCACTTCTTGTTCATTGGTGTATATAAAGTAATTAATGTTTTGATTTCATTTGATCAGTTTAGTATATTGATTAATTCTTACGGTAACTATTTCCTGTCCGTCCTTTTTAAAAGAAGAATTTATAAAATGTAGTTGTTCGTGTAAATATAAATGTTCATTCTTATGATATAATTATTTAATGTGTAAAATGTGGGTGTCATTTATTGTCAATTTTTATGTATTATAGTTCTTTTTTTTGGATTTGATTATAACTAGGAAGGTGTTTATTATACAATTAACTTCCATAAAATTCCACCCAAAAAACAACTTCCATAAAATCCCACCCAAAAAAAAACTTCCATAAAATGAAAATTTGGTGAATAATTTTTTCCTTAAATTTTTTATGTTATTTATTGTTATTTTGGATGTATTATAGTGTTTTAACTCCATATTAAGCTATTGTGCATCTTTTATTTTAAATCATAGATCTACTTAATCATTCTCCCTTTCTTTTATATATATATATATATATATATATATATATATATATATATATATATATACTTCTTTATTAAACGATCTGATCTATTAATCCAATGTGTAACCTCGTAAAGCTGAATATTACTAACATATTTTATTATATAAAAACTCATAAGTTATATTTAATATCTAACAAAATATATAAGTATCTAATGTGATTGGATTATATATTTTATTTTAGTTATCTACTTCAAAATCATACCATCGGTTGTTATTTTAACTTTATTTAGTTTTTTTGTGTATTGCTTGGAAATGAGTTCTAACATAAAATGATCAGTGAGAAATAATATAATTAAAAATATAAATTTTGTTGGAACACGTAATGTGAAGTTAAATTGTAAAAGCATAATATAATAGGATCGGAAAATTGTGCAGATGAAGAACCTGAATTTTGTAGAGTCGATATATGATATTTCTCCTAAATTCTAAAATCACCACGTATTACGATGATTACCGGTGTTCAAGAATCTCTGCATAAAATTGATTTTTGAATCCGACCTGCTTAATTGGTCAGAAACCTGCACACCAATTGAGTGTTGTACTCTTGAGAAAACAGAGCAAAGAGAAGAGGAGGAGAAGCGGTTCTGGATGTGAAAAATGAGGGACGGAGAGTCCTTTTTATAGGGGCGGGGAGATCCGAAGGAACTTTAATGCGAATATTTGCATTGAATTTGCAATATTCTACAATAAATCCCGGATCCTATAAGTGGGGAATATTTGATTTTGATTGTATTAATAACAACCTTATCCAGTGATCCATTGTACTATAGGGTTAGGTTTTGGCCCAAGGACAACCTCATCCATCTGCATTGTTGGATTGCAGAGTTGGGCCGACCCAAAACGTAACATTAGTTGCCAGCCCATGTTGTGTCTAGGTCTGCCTGTCTCAACTCAACCCAATACAACACGGCACGGCTCGGCGTGCGGGAGTGTGTGCTTGTGTGCCTACGTCGTTCCCCATTAAAAACGGGTAATGACCCATGATCACGGACTTTAGTGCGTTTCTCCACTATATATATATATCCCGTATGATACCTCTCATTCTAGTCAATGTGGGATAGCCACATTTTTTACTCTTCCCCGAGTTTTTGTCTTGCAAGCAACCAACTTCAGGTATTCATTTTTCATTCAAACGAAACTCAAATTTAACGTATGAATAAACCACGAGTAAGAGCTCGCATAGACGAAGCCAAAGCTCCCACTTTGCGGTGTAGACAATGACCGGAGCCCACCAAAAATATGTTCGGAAAGTGTCCGGCGCATCATGTATTAAATATATATTTATTCATAAAATTTAGTTCCAAAATATTCTAGATTAATAGTTACTAATCAAATTTTGGGTTAATAATAGATCTCACTGCTTCATACAAATGCTTCACTTCAAATATTTATGACAACGTCTGACATGTGTATGTTTTGTTTAAATATATTTATTCCTACTAAATGAGTAAGCCTGAGTCTTTAGATATCTGCTATGACAAAAATATGAGTTTAAAAATTGTCATTTTCCTTCTATGAAAAAAATATGTACTTGTTTAAAATTGTCATTTTCGTTCTATGACGAAAATATGTACTTCTACTATAAATAATGAGCTTGTGCTCAGTTATAAGACACTAATACGAGAATTTTTGTAGTTTGTCCGATATAGATGGATTGATTTTTTCAAAATTCAACATAAGAGAAACTTGAAACTTAAAATGATAAATTCCAAATGATGAAGGAGAAAGAACCAAGGGATCAAGAGATAGAATCTTGATCTTAATTGATCAAAATCCGTATCTTCGTCTTACCTTAATCCGGTCAACAATATAAGTTTTCACAAATCTCAAGATGAAGCGAGTACAAGGAGGCAAGTGAGGAACTTTGAAGCACCAATCTTGAAGAAGATTGACACAAACAAAGATTCAACTAAGCTACACAAACAATCAACAATTTCCCATTTAAACTTAACTTGATAAAATTAAAACTAGCGAATACTATTTATAGGACTAATAAGCCTTGTAGCCTAAGTTATAGATTAAATGCATGAGTTTGAAAATATTTAAACCTATGAATTAAAAGCATTAAAACCTTATACTTAAATGTCTAATTTATTCTTCAACAAATGTTTAAGCCACGGGTACGGTGAACAGTAACCGCAGGTGCGGGAATGAGAAGCGTCAAAAACGCTTCATCTTTTGAAGGAGTGAAGATCCCACGGGGGCGATGAATAGTAGTCGTGAGTGCTGGTTTTAAGGAAAGGTGAAACATCATAAATCTTTCAATTGAAACTTGCGGGTGCAGGTTAAAGTTGTTGCGGGTACGGAATGAGGTTGTGGGTGCGGAGAAAGGCAGCCAGAGGTGCGGACAAAGCGGCCTGGCCACGGGCGCGGCCAAAGGAACCGCGGGTGTATGGAACCTAAGTTGCGGATGCGGATCACCGAGCCGTGGGTGCAGCCTATGTCGCCGCGGGTGCGGCCTTGTGAGCCGCGGGTGGCTGGCCGCGGGTACGGCATGTCTACCCACAGGAATGCCTTTTGCATGTAGGCGCCCCAAACGACGACTATTTCCTTCTTCTTTTCAAAGCTTTTGGTAATCTACATATGGGATGATCGGAAAACTCCTACAAACGCAACAACAAAAACAACATTAGATTTGAAATCATAGTCAACATATTGGTTAGTGAGCACTTCCCTTAAGTGCTTATTTTTTGTATTTAATTAAGTTTTTTTCATAAAAAGGTTATTAGGATAAACAATAACACAATCATACATGTAACAATCAAACACACAAATCGGCCTAGGCATGAGCAATCTAGGTGGTATAAGGGTTGTTTTCCTATCTCTAATCATCAACTCAAGATCGACTAACTTAGAAACCTTAACAAGCACCTCCCAAGTTAGATATGCATCTTTCAAGTCATATCTACCTATAACAAACTCCTCAATTGGTTCATCTTCTAAAATACTCAAGTTTAAGGTAGGTAATATACTATAAAGTCTCAAATCTACATGTGTAACTTCATCATTAATGCTTTTCCTGTAAGGATCTACCAATTTCGGGATTTGAGACCGCAACTCACAAGTCTATTTTCAGTTTGATCCTAGGAGTTATATGATACTCTATATTTCCATCTAAAGACAAAACATGGGTATATCCTTAAGAAAAAGTTCTAAGGGACAATCTAAAGATGAATGCAACAAGTTAGAGGTAGTATCATAATCAAGATAATAAGCATATTCTAACTCAGATTTATGCACATCTAGCTCTAGTTCATCCGTGTCATGCATAACTACATCCGATCTTGACACATTCAACACAGTAATATCCACAACATGCTCATCATCACCTATAAGATCATTATCAACAACATCCGATGATGACTCATGCACCTTTACTTCCTTACTATCTAGATCATGCTTGTGCACATCACAAATAATGTCATGCAATGTAGATTCATGTGCATACAATTGATTTACATCTATTTCATGTTCAACACATTTCATCTACTAAATCACATTCATGCTCCATTGATTCATTAGTTGTAAAAACATGTGACACTAATTTAGAATATGATTGTTGCAATTCAAATTAATTAAGCATTAAACTAGAGGGTTTAGGAACACTCCCCTTGGGGTTGCAACAACCTCAATGGATTTTTCTTTCTGGGGTTGGTCAATGCGTGTTTTCAAAGCTTTCAATATATTGTTCATCTATTCCATTCTTGTGGGTGGTGGTGGATCATATCGAGCCTCTATGTTTGACATACATTTATCCATTCTCGCTAGGTTATCGTGCATCTCTCTTAGAAGGTTAATAACATCGGCTTTGGTTGGTCTTGGTGACCTAGACATGCTTAAAAAATAGAAATGAACACAAAATTATGTGAGTGTTAGTAAAAGCCTTTAAAATTCTTCACAAGTGTTTTCCCTCACTCTCACTCTCAAGTTGGTTTTGCCCAAGCTTCTTGACGTAGTTGCTTTGTAAGGATCAACACTTTCTTAAGCCAATGTTCTAGATCTAAACTAGCAAAGTCCTTGGCTATGTGTAGTAAGGTATATAGTTGAAAAAAAAATGCTCAAGTAACACAAATAAGAAAACACAATGGACTCTAGGAAAGTGAATGCAAGTGAGTTAGGCTTGACAAACACACAAAGAAAAAATGATTCAAGATGGTGATTTTATGCATCAAAACGAAAGATACGACTCTAGAGATGCAATGAATTGAACTGAGAAAAGATGACTAGAAAAATGGACATAAGACTTAGAAGCGAGCTTACTTGCCTTGCAGTTGGATGATAGAAGAGAGCTTCGGTTATGGATAAGGATAGGCTTGTGATGGTTTATGATGCTTCTTCTTTTTTGCCTTGATGGTCTCTTCACAAATTGGACGACTTGCACTTCTTGCTTCTTCAACACTTAGACCAAAATAGCTTGTAATATGTCTGCAAAATAAAAAAAAAATGACTGAATTTTCTTTTCTCTTTTTTTGACTGATATTCATTTTCTTTCTTTCATTTTTTGACTAATATTCTTTTCTTTTCTTTTTTTTACTTTAAACACAAATAAACTTGCAAAAATTGCTAAAACAAAAGAAAAAATACTTTAAATGGAGTCGGCTTAGTGTTGTTGGTGGTGGTAAGGTGTTGGAAATTTGGAATGGGGTTGCCTAGATCTTCTCCAACCAACTCAAACACCAATTAGTTTACTCACTAATAAGATCTAAAAATGACTCAAAGGTAAAATAAGACTCAAAGACTCACAGATAACTCAACTCGAAGATGGAAGACAAAGAAGGCACTTACAACTTGGAATGGACGTGGAATTGAATAAAAAACACCGGTTGGGCTTTGATACTACTTTGATACGTGGATTCTCGTAGTTTGTATGCTCTAGGTGGATCGATTCCTTCAAGACTCAAACAATAGAGAAACTTTAGAAAATGAAACTTAAAATAACTAATAAATAAAGGATATATATGGAAATGAATTCCAAATGATAAAGGAGAAAATACCAAGGGGATCAAGAGACATAATATTGATCTTACTTGATCAAAACTAGTATCTTCGTCTTACCTTAACCCAATCAACAATACAACCTTACACAAACCTCAAGATGAAGGAGGCACAAGGAGGAGGAAAGTGAGTAAACTTTGAAGCACCTATCTTGAGGAAGATTGACACAACAACGATTCAACCAAGTTGCACAAACATTCAGCAGTTTCTCAATCAAACCTCTCTATTTGATTATAAATTTGTGGAAAACAAACTATGATAAATCGTCTTTAACTTCAAACTTAACTTGATAAAACTAAAACTAGGGAAGACTATTTATAAGTGATGACATGAATTATAACCTATATTTAGGCATGCATGTAGATTTTTCCTTTATTTTGCATGCATAAACATAAATCCATGATATTTAAGCTCATATTTGCATACTTTGCTAGAAAAAATGTCCACACAAAGTTTTATTACATTTTTAGGTAAAATGGAAAATTATGGAGCAAAATGACACATTTAAGGATTAAGCCTTGATGCGAAATAAAAAGGAGCATAAACGGGAGCTAGGAAAGAGTTGGAGTGAATTCTGATACCGCCAAAGTATTTTCTGATACTCCAGAGTGGTCCAGAGTGGGTTTTGATACCGTGACAAAGTGATCTCTGATACCGTCTGATACCGTGCAAAGTATCTTCTGATACCTCGCCAAAGTATTTTTTTGATACCATGCGCCGGAATGGGATCTGATACCAGTGGGCTCATATTCTTTTTCGGCCCAAAAATTTTAGGGTTTATCTTTAAGATAGGGTTCATCTTAAAGATTATTTATCATTAAGATTATCTATCTTTAAAATTATTTATCTTTGAGACTATTGATTCTATAAGCAAATCTTATGCTTATCTAAACCATAAATTTTTCCCTATAAATAGAGGACGTCTCACCACCATCCAAATCATCTCATCCAACACACTACAATTTGAATCTTCCATCGACAACTGGATAGGAATTGACAACTCCTTCCACCCTTAGATTGTCATCCAATTCCATACAACACTATTGAGGAATACAATCGAAGGTGCGGAGGAAAGCATTCGGAGTTGAAGATCGAAGAAAGTTCGGAAGTTCTAGTCCAATAATAGAGTTCTTGGAAGTTTTGTGAGTTTGATTCTATATTCTGTCTTTGTGAACGTGATTTGGAGTTTGTTTTTGAGTTTTTCTTTGAGTTTTGAAGGATTGAAATATTGTTCATACACTCTTGTTTGATTTTATTCAAGATTCAAAGTTTTCTTATCATTATTCGCTTTCTTGATTTAATATCTTCTTTGATTTTGAAAATGTGTATTCTTGGGTAAAACCTTTGTGATTGTAGGGTGATAGGTTGAATATTGTGGTTAAGATGATGATAGAATGATCTGCATAAATATATTGGACCATGAGAATTGAGTTTAACCTTAACAGAAGAAAAAATCGGGGTGTTCATTGAGTAAATCGGACGATCTCCTTTGATGAACAACCTGATTTTCCTTCTGTCGTACCTATCTTGCCTTATCCTTTATCTTTGGTTAAAGATTAGTTAAACCCTAACCTTGTTGAACCTTTCTAACCTATATCCGAGTGTGGGAAGATACTTATCCGGTGATTTCCGTCCTTTACAAATTTTAGGTAATAGAGGATTCAAACCCCTCTATTAAGGTTGACTGTGCCATAAACCTTACCTTTGTGAGTTAACCTGATTCCCTTGGGTATGTGTTTGGTTTTAAGAATAATATTCTTCCCTTAGATCCTCTATCTTATCGAGACTCAACATCCTTTATTTAGAGCCTTTGGATTTCGACATGGGTGGTGCAGACTTCACCGTACATCATTCCGCTTTAGAACACATACCTTAGAAACCTCAACTCTGTCTATATAATCTTTAGAAGTCTTGAATCGAAAACCACAATCGGATTCCTTGATCCTTATAATCCTTTTTCCCAATTCTTTACACAAAATCAAGTCTTTGTCTTTTCAATTGTCAATAGTTGCATCTTTCTTTGTTGGATATCTTATTATGAATTTGATTTCACCAAATCCCTGTGTTCGACCCTGGAATTCTTGCTTTTATTACAATCGATCCGTACACTACGGTTTCGCTTAATTGCATTTGTTTTTGGTATAAATATTAAAACTTGCATACACCCTTTGGAGCGAACAATAACACTAACAAGCCTTGCAGCCTAAGCTATAAATTTAATGCAGAAGTTTTGGAAATATTAAAACCTATGAATTAAAAGTATTAAATCCTTAGACTTAAACATCTAATTTATTATTCAACAGTTTAAGCCGCGGGTGCGGGTTTTGAGAAAAGGTGAAACGTCATAAATCATTATATTGAAAGCCGCAGGTGCGGGTTGAAGCAGTTGCGGGTGCGGAATGAGGCCGCGGGTTCGGAGAAAGGCAACCACGGGTGCAACGGAACGGGCTGGCCCCGGGCGCGGTGTTAGCATGAAATATTGTGATATTTTAGGCACGTTTTCTAAGTGTATTTCATCCATATTGATAGTCATTGATTAAGCATTGATACAATTGTGAGCTAGTTTGTCTATAATGTCGATATAGAGATCTACACAAGCTTTATGTTGATTGTAGGCAATTAAGAGCTATTTCCGAACGGATTGTGCGAGAATGGAGTTTGATCAAGCATGTCCAAGGATTGAGACATCTCTAGGAGCTAAGGAATGTGCTAGCTTGAAGAATATGCACGAGGAAAGGATGAATCACGGTTTTGCCCTAAACCACGCTCTAAAATACGGCCGTACTACATTCCACGTTCAAGTCCACGGCCGTGGAACCTTGGCAAGGGAAGCGTGGTTCGTTCCAGCAACTTCTACGGCCGTGGAAAGATTGATACAAACCGTGACAGTTTCCACGCTCTAAATTACGGTCGTGGAACCCTTCCACGACCGTGATCTTGACGATCTTTTTCGCCACACTTTAAGTCACGATCTCCTACGCAGTTGGGCCGGGCCAATATTTTATCTTACACTATAAAAGGACGGACGAAGAGAGATTCCGTCACCTCTGCTTAGACCTTTGCTTACGCTTGATGACATGAATTATGACCTATTTTTAGGCATGTATTTATATAGATTTTCCCTTTATTTTGCATGCATAGACATACATTCATGGCATTTATGGTTATATTCACCTACTTTGCAAGAATTGAGGTCTACACAGAGTTTTATTGCATTTGTAGGTAATTTGGTGAATTATGGAGCGAAATAGCACATTTAAGGATTAAGCTTTGAAGCGGGACAAAAAGGAGCATAAAAGGAATTTAGGACGGCCCAACGTATCTTCTGATACCATCGGACGCGGCCCAAAGTATCTTCTGATACCGTCTGACGCGCCAAAGTATTTTCTGATACCGTCTGACGCAACCCAGAGTATTTTCTGATACCAACGGATTCGACTTCTTTTCAGCCCAAATATTTAGGGTTTTATCTTTAAACCCTAGATAGAGATATATTGGAGAGCCTTCAACATTGAAGGAAGAAGGGTGATAGCCCCAGGATTTGGATCCCCAAAGAGAGGGAGGGTTGAAGATTTTATTGCGTACAGGGAAGATTCGGAAAAGGACGCATTTTGGAGATTGTGTACTTCGAGATTATCTTAGGTTTACCTTTGGAGACGGATTGACACTCCGTTCTTCACTGTTCCTTAAGATTATTGTGAGGATTTCTATTCCTTTTTTCTACATTTATTCAATACAAACATTTGTTATTGGATTTGAGATTGGTTATTTGATAGTCATTGAGTTTTTGAGGTTTTCATCCATTTTCTATTTAAACTTGATTATTGAATTGATGATGATGGTTATTGGCTAAAACCCTTTAGCAATTCTAAGGTGAAGGGTTGATAGTTGTGGCTTGGATAATGATAGATCGATCGTAAATTGATTGGACCTTGAGAGTTAGAGAAATATCGTCGACACCCTAAATCACGGTCTGTTCTTAGGTTTCCACGGCCGTGATTCTTAAGATCTACCCGTGATTTACCTCAGTTTACGAACTTTGCTTTTACTTTGATTGAAGGTTAAAGATTAGCTTTAATCTAGTCTAGGTTTGCCCTTTTCTAGGTAGTAGTGAAGCCTCAACAACCTCTACTTCGATTTCGAGTGTCACAACCTTAATCGGTTTAGTTAGTTTTGATCCTTGGGTTACAAGTTTGGGTATATGAGATTAATTCTTGCCTTTAGATCCTTTCTATAATGAAGCCTCAACAACCTTTATAGAGAGTGTCTTTAGATAAGTCATATAGGGTTTTGGAACTTCATCGTACATTACCTTACCTTAGTATACCTTTGCAAACCTCAACTCTATCCTTATATCTATAGTATATCTTGAATCGATTGTCACAATTAGATACCTAGATCTTTAGGATTGTTGTTTTTCCAATATTTGCAAAGCTTCTATACTTTACTTGCTCGATAATTTGTTAACTGAATTTGATCCCCCAAATCCCTGAGTTCGATACTCTGGAATACTTGCTAATCTATGCCGATCCGTACACTGCGGGTTCGCTTGCTTTTATTCTAGTTTTATAAATTTAAAAGTTGATTGCACGCACTTTTTGGGCGAACAAGTTTTTGGCGCCGTTGCCGGGGATTTGGTCTAGACCAATTTCGGTTTTCGGTTGTCTGGCTTGGGAGCTTTTGTTTTTGCTTTTAATCTTTTCGGTATGAGTTTTTGAGTTTTCAGGTTCACCAATGGCTGCATGGAGCAATGAACCTGCATTTGATCCAACTTGGTTTGCATGGCAAGGTACTAGGGCGGACCATTATGAATATTTGGAAGAGAAATATGCCTTCTATTGGTTTGACAGCGAAAGAGAACGTGAACAAACCATTGAATATGAATTTGCAAAATGGGAAAAGTTGCACTACCCAAAGAAGGTTAAGAAGAAACCTCCCAAAGATGCGGAGGACTCGAAATTTGAAGAATTGATGAAGAAATTTGAGATGATCGAAGAAAGATTCAAAGCCTATGATGAATATAATCTAAAAGTGATAGAAGACGCAAAAAAGAATATTTCTAGTTTTATAAATTTAAAACTTGATTGCACGCACTTTTTGGGCGAACAACGCTTAGACGCATTTTCCGCTTACACTTGGAATTGCCCTAATTTCGCATTTTGGCGGAGATTGTGATTGGGAGGTTTGTGCTTTGCCATTGGGAATTCCGGATTGACGGAAGATTGAAGATTCGGAAGATTGTTCGTAAGGAGATTTCGCTTCTTGCTTAGGTTTGATTTAGAAGACGGATTGACATCCCGTTCTTCCTTCTTATCTAAGATTCGTGATTGTTTGTGTTATTCCGAATCTATTGACGTTATTGTTCTTGATTTGTGGATTTGAGATTGACTTGAAAGTTATTGAAGGTTTTCGGAAGTTTTCATCTTTCATTCTTTTAAACCTTGAATTTGATATCAATATGACTGTTGTTGGCTAAAACCTTTTAACAATTCTAAGGTGAAGGGTTGATAGTTGTGGCTTAGATGATGATAGATCGATCGTAAACAGATTGGACCCTGAGAGTTAGAGAGAATCATCGACGAACCTAATCCACGGTCTGTTCTTGAGCTTCCACGGCCGTTGAACCCAAGAACTACCCGTAATTTTGTGTTAGTTTACGAACTTGCTTTTGCTTTAATCCAAAGTTAAAGATTTGCTTTAACTTAGTCTTGGCTTGCCTTTTCTAGGTGGTAGTGAAGCATCAACAACCTCTACCTCGATTGTGAGTGTCACAACCTTAATCGATTTAGTTAGTCTTGATCCTTGGATTATAAGTTTGGGTATTTGCATGTTAATTCTTGCCTTTGGAACCTTGCTATATTGAAGCCTCAACAACCTTTATAGAGAGTGTCTTTTAGGTAGGTCATATAAGGTCTTTGTAACTTCACCGTACGATTACCTTACATTAGCATACCTTTGCAACCCTCAACTCTGTCCTTATACCTTTAGTATATCTTGAATCAATTGCCACAGCTGGATATCTGGATCTTTAGGATTGTTGTTTTCCCAATACTTGAAAAGCTTCTTACATTTACTCGCTTGATAACCTATAATTGAATTTGTTCCCCCCAAATCCCTGTGTTCGATACTCTGGAATTCTTGCTTAACTATATCGATCCGTACACTGCGGGTTCGCTTGCTTGATTTCTAGTTTTATAATTAAAGCTTATTTGCACGCACGCTCGGGAGCGAACAAGTTTTTGGCGCCGTTGCCGGGGATTTGGTTTAGGCCGAATTCGGTTTACGGTTGTCAAGCTTGGGAGCTTTGCTCTTGTTATTTGATATCTTTTCAAGTGCATGCGCAGGTCTAGGAACACCGAGGACCTCTTACCTCTTGATCAAGAGCTTGAGAGGACTTTAAGGCAAAAGCGTAAGGAAAAGAAAATGGCTGAAGAAGGAGAACGTGATCTTCAATCGGAGCTGGCGGAAAAGGAAGCTCAACTCCAATGGAGTGAGAAGACACGTAGAGAAGAGACGGATCGTCACCAAATGAAGGTAGATGATCTAACGGACATGATGTTCCAAATGAGGTTGGAAATAAACAACCTTAAGGAGAAAAAGAAAAGGAGGAGACCGGGAAGATCGGTTAGAGCCAACTCATCCAATGAGGATAGCGACTCCTCCATGCCACCGCTAGAGGAAATTGATCCCACGATCAATGTGAATCCATTCCATCCACGGGCAGCTGCAAATCGCCGTGTTCCACCTAGGAATGCTAGGGTCGAACGTGTGGATGAGGAGCCAAGGACTCTTGGCCAAAGGATGGATCCAACGCAGCAACCACGCCGTTTAGGTGTGAACTTCGATGCTGACGATGTGCAAGGGTTTAGCTTCAACCCGCAGGTTATTACTCTTGTTCGCCAAAACCAATTTGGCGGAACAAGCGCTGAATCTCCACAACAACACTTACAAAACTTTGAGTGTATGATGGAGACAATGAGGCCGAAGAACGCGACTACCAACAACTATAAGCTCAAGCCTTTCTTCTTCTCCTTGAAGGGGAAAGCATTATCTTGGTATCAAGCTCTTCCTAGTGGGAAACTAGACACGTGGGAAGACCTTTCCGCAGAGTTCCTCACTAAGTTCTTTCCGCCATCCAAAACGGCGAAGCTAAGAGGTAAGATTAATGCATTTTCCATGAGATCTAACGAAAGTTTGTTTCAATCTTGGGAAAGGTTTCACGATTTGCTCTTGGATTGTCCTCATCATGGCATATCCAAACTTGCACTTTTGGAGATATACTATAAGGGGCTAGATATGGAGACACAATTCAAGCTCCAATCCCTCTCATGTGGTACATTCATGGACATGAGGGAAGATGACGCTTGGGACTTCATTGAGAAGCAAGCAAGGGTCATAGAGAAGTATTCTCACCGGAAAGTAGAGGGAAATCGTGTGGAGCAAGGAGCAAAGCTCACACATGAAGCTCAAAATCAAATTTTCTCCCTCAATAATGAGATAAAAGAGTTGAAGGAAGCTATCAAGACCAACTTTCCAAAGCAACAAGGAAAAGATGTTGGCTACTTGGGCAACAACAACAACGGTGGTGAGAATACAAACCGCAATAACAACAATAACCGGAACAACAACCGGAATAATTGGAACGGCAACAACAACAACCGGAACAATAATTGGAACAACAATAGGGGCTCAAACAACAACAATTGGCGCTCCAATCAACAAAATTCCGGTAACTCTTATCCTTCCAATTCAAATTCACTAACTCCACCTTCCTCTTCCTCTACTCCTTTGAAAAGCCAGGGGCAAACATCAAATGGAAGAAGCACTTCGGGGAAGGAGAAGCCCGATCCCATGTTGGAGACGATCTTGGGAAAGCTTTAAGGGTTAGAGACTCGCATCATCAAGGTTGATGATCACATAACTAAGGTTTATAAATCCCAAAAGGTTTTAGAAAACCAAATGTTTACTCATGCGGAGGAAGTTCCTAGGAATCAAGGGAAACTTCCAGGAAAGACGGAGGACAACCCAAAGGGAAGGGTTATGGCAATCACAACTAGGAGCGGAGTGACAACCACCGATCTGCAGTCTAAGTTTGTAGAAGTCCCCGTTGAGAAAGAGAAAGAAAAGGGGAAGGAGAAGGAAGATGTCTACGTTCCTCCTCCAGCTTACAAACCTCCCCTACCATTCCCTCAATCTAGAGCAAGAGCGCGCCTAGATAAATAATTTGGTAAGTTTATAGAACTCATGAGCAAGCTGCATATTAATATACCTTTCATTGATGCTATTGTAGGTATGCCGGCTTATGGCAAGTTCTTAAAGGAGATCCTCTCTAACAAGAGAAAGTTAGAGGATTTTGGAGAGGTTAAGATGAGTTCGGATTCTTCGGATCTCATCAAGACCATGAAGGAGAAGATGCCCCCAAAGCTAAAGGATCCGGGGTCATTTTGTATTCCCATAGGAGTGGGAGATGTCACATATGATGCATTGTGTGACTTGGGAGCAAGTGTGAGCATCATACCACTTGTATTATGTAGGAAGATCGGTTTAGGTGACCCTAAACCGGTAAAGATGACATTGTACATGGCGGATCGATCCATCACTCGCCCCGTCGGTATTGTAGAAGACGTCCTGGTCAAGCTAGGTAAATTCTTTGTTCCCATTGACTTTGTTGTGCTTGACATTCCTACAGATAGTCCGGTCCCGATCATATTCGGAAGACCGTTTCTTGCAACTTCCGGCTGCATAGTCGATTGCAAGAATGCTAGACTCGCCTTTGACATAGGAGAGGAGAAGGTAGAGTTCGTTCTTTCCACTCTAGTGAAGGAACCAATCTTTGATGAGGATATACTCAATATCCAAGATGAAGAAGGGTTGTCTAGAGAGGAGGTAAGTGCTATTCTCTTTAAAGATCCTTTGCAAAAGGTTATTACCATGAGTCTAATGGATGTAGGGGAAGAAGAGGAGTGCAATGAGGCAATTGAAGCCTTAGAAGCACAAGAAGAAGTATGTGAAGAGGAGTTTGAGAAACTCCACGACGAAGCAGAAAACGTGAGAATCCACGGCCATACACCGTATTCCACGGCCGTGGATTTCACCAACCAAAGCGTGGCTCACTCCAGAGGGTTACACGGTCGTGGAGGAAATAGAGCACCCGTAACCACATTCCACGCCCTAAACCACGGCCGTGGAGGATGCAGAGAAACCGTGATTCAGGCCGTGGAAGAAGGCGATCGTGCCTCTTCTTCAACTCTTCTTCATTCTTCTCCTACACCTTCTACTTCCTTAGACACTTCTAAGGAAGCATCGGATGCTCCTCAAGAACCATTGGAAGCTCCGAAAGCGATGGAACTTGTTAGCATGAAATATTGTGATATTTTAGGCACGTTTTCTAAGTGTATTTCATCCATATTGATAGTCATTGATTTAGCATTGATACATTTGTGAGCTAGTTTGTCTATAATGTCGATATAGAGATCTACACAAGCTTTATGATTGATTGTAGGCAATTAAGAGCTATTTCCAAACGGATTGAGCGAGAATGGAGTTTGATTGAGCATGTCCATGAATTGAGGACATTCCTAGGAGCTAAGGATGTGCTAACTTAAAGAATAGCACGAGGAAAGGAAGAATCACGTTCTAGCCCTAAACCACGCTCTAAAATACGGCCGTACTACATTCCACGTTCAAGTCCACGGCCGTGGAACCTTGGCAAGGGAAGCGTGGTTCATTCCAGCAACTTCTACGGCCGTGGAAGAGTTGTGTCAAACCGTGATATTTTCCACGCTCTAAATTACGGCCGTGGAACCCTTCCACGACCGTGATCTTGGCGATCTTTTTCGCCACACTTTAAGCCACGATCTCATACGCAATTGGGCCGGGCCGATATTTTATCTTACACTATAAAAGGACGGACGAAGGGAGATTCCGTCACCTCTGCTTAGACCTTCGCTTACGCTTAGACGCATTTTCGATTTCACCTTGGAATTGCCCTAATTTCACATCTTGCGGAGATTGTGATTGAGAGATTTGCGTTCTACCATCGAGATTTCCGGATTGACGGAAGAGTTGAAGATTTGGAAGATTATTCGTGAGAAGACTTCGCTTCTCTTTTAGGTTTCATTTGAAAACGGATTGACATCCCGTTCTTTCTTCTTATCTAAGATTCATGATTGTTTGTATTATTCTGAATCTATTGACGTTATTGTTCTTGATTTGTAGATTTGAGATTGATTTGAAAGTTATTGAAGGTTTTCAGAAGTTTCTATCTTTCATTCTTTTAAACCTTGAATTTGATATCAATATGATTGTTGTTGGCTAAAACCCTTTAACAATTCTAAGGTGAAGGGTTGATAGTTGTGGCTTAGATGATGATAGATCGATCGTAAACAGATTGGACCCTGAGAGTTAGAGAGAATCGCCGACGAACCCTAATCCACGGTCTGTTCTTGAGCTTCCACGGCCGTGGAACTCAAGAACTACCCGTAATTTTGTGTCAGTTTACGAACTTGCTTTTACTTTAATCCAAAGTTAAAGATTTGCTTTGACTTAGTCTTGGCTTGCCTTTTCTAGGTGGTAGTGAAGCCTCAACAACCTCTACCTCGATTGTGAGTGTCACAACCTTAATCGGTTTAGTTAGTCTTGATCCTTGGATACAAGTTTGGGTATTTGACGTTAATTCTTGCCTTTAGATCTTTTCTATATTGAAGCCTCAACAACCTTTATAGAGAGTGTCTTTTAGGTGGGCCATATAAGGTTTTTGGAACTTCACCGTACGATTACCTTACATTCGTATACCTTTGCATATCTTAACTTTGTCCTTATATCTTTAGTATATCTTGAATCGATTGCCACAACTGGATTCCTGGATCTTTAGGATTGTTGTTTTCCCAATAATTCGAAAAGCTCTTATATTTACTCGCTTGATAATTTATAACTGGATTTAACCCCCCAAATCCCTGTGTTCGATACTCTGGAATTCTTGCTTAACTACTTCGATCCGTACACTGCGGGTTCGCTTGCTTGATTCTAGTTTTATAAATTTAAATCTTATTTGCACGCACGCTAAGTGGCGAACAGAACTAAAGCCACTTCCCACTCATCTAAGGTACGCATTTCTCGGATCTAATTCTACCTTTCCGGTTATTGTTAGTTCCGATCTAAGCATAGATGAACATAGTAAGCTCATGGTTGTCCTTAGGAAACATAGAAAAGCTTTAGGATATACTATTGAGGACTTAGTAGGAATCAAACCTTCCCTATGCATGCATAAAATCTTAATGGAAGAGGACTTTAGGACTTCAAGACAACCTCAAAGGCGGTTGAATCCGACCATGAAAGAGGTTGTCAAGAAGGAAATTCTTAAACTTCTTGATGCAGGTATCATCTACCCTATCTCCGATAGCAAGTGGGTGAGTCCGGTACAAATGGTTCTGAAGAAGGGACGAATGACGGTCATCACCAACAAGAATAACGAACTCATTCCTACCCGAACCGTAACGGGATGGCGGATGTGCATAGACTACCGCAAGCTTAACAATGCAACGAGGAAGGATCACTTCCCATTGCCATTCATCGATCAAATGCTTGAAAGGTTAGCGCAACATTCTCATTTTTGCTATCTTGACGGTTATAGTGGTTTCTTTCAGATTCCGATACACCCGGATGATCAAGAGAAGACCACATTTACGTGCCCATGGGGTACGTTTGCTTATAGGAGGATGCCGTTCGGGCTTTGCAACGCCCCAGCCACCTTTCAAAGGTGCATGATGGCCATATTCTCCGAATACATAGAGGAAATAATGGAGGTTTTTATGGATGACTTCTCCGTTTATGGTTCCTCTTTTGACAATTGCCTTTCTAACCTTGCTCTTGTATTACAAAGGTGTGAAGACACTAACCTAGTTCTTAATTGGGAGAAGTGTCAATTTATGGTAAAGGAAGGAATTGTATTAGAACACTTAATCTCTAGTAGAGGGATTGAGGTGGATAAGGCGAAAATAGAGACTATAGAGAAGCTTCCTCCCCCAACTTCGGTGAAAGGGATAAGAAGTTTCTTAGGACATGCTGGATTCTATAGGCACTTTATAAAGGATTTCTCAAAAATATCAAAACCGCTAACTAATCTATTGATGAAGAATGCAGTTTTTGAGTTTTTGCAGGAATGCTTGGATGCGTTTAACATGATCCGGGAAGCTCTAATTTCAGCACCTATCATCCAACCTCCGGATTGGAGCCTCCCCTTTGAGGTTATGTGCGATGCTAGTGACGTAGCCATAGGAGCTGTTCTTGGACAAAGAAAGGAAGGGCGAACCCACGCTATCTACTGATAGCATGAATTATAGTCTATATTTTGGGGATTTGTTTAGACGTTTTATCTTCAATAATCTGCATGTTTGTATGTATAATATGTGATTATATTACCATTTCATCTACCTTTGCGGGAATCGAGGTCTACACCTAGTTTTGTTGTAATCGTAGGTAAAATGGCACGTTTTGCATCAAAAAGAGCAAAAGGAGCTATGGAGTCATTGGAGTTACATTCAGGAGCATAAGGAACCATCCAGGAAGCATAGCCATGGATTTGAGATTCACTTTGGACCAGATTTGAGGGATTTCGCATTCAGTTGTGACTCACCTCGGTTGACCACAGATTCATCTCGACCGAGGTGATCCAGGGAAGTCGACTCGACCGAGGCGAATACCTAGGACGCGGCGAGAATATTTTATTCTTGGCTGAGATCTTTTATCTTTGGAAAGAGATCTTATATTTTTGGGCTTGGCTCCTGGAAGGAAGAAGATATGCTAGATCATATATTTTACCTATATTTATGGGAAAATATCTTTCTAAGATATCTTATCTTTGGAGGGTTATTTTCCTATAAAAAGGGTTGGATTTCCACAAATCCAACATCCTGCATAGAGTCGGAGATCCCGCCTACACCGCTGCAGCCATACTCCAGTTGGGAGGTTTGAAGAACCTTTTTGAAGGTTGAAGGAAGATTGAAGATTGTAGCTTTTATAGCTTTTGGAGGTTTTCTTGTAAGATTACCTTAGATTCTCTTCCTTGTTGTCTTGCTTGTTGGATTACTATCCAAGGAACGCTTTTGTTGTGATATTTGATTCAGTTATTGAAGTTTTTTCACTAAATTCTTCTTGTTCAAATATTCACCTTCTTCCCATATATTTGATTATTGCTTTCATGATGATGAGTGGCTAATTTCCTTGTGTGATTCTAGGGTGATTGGCTGAAGGTTGTGGGAAAAACAATGATAGAATGATCTTAATCACAGTAGGACCCTGAAAGTTCGAGTCTTTAACCTTAACCCTAAGCATCTCGTTCAGTCGATGAACATCTCGGCCGGGGTGGAATTTGGCTGACCGAGGTGACTTATCTGATCCGAAACTGAGAGTTAAGTGTTAGAGTTTGCCAAATCCTATTCTTATTACACCTTTCCTTGTTCAATGCAAGCTTAGGATGAGACTTACCCGGTAATTCCTTAGTTTGTGTACCTAAGATCATAAGTATAGGTAATAAAGGTTTATCCTTTATTGGGGTTTGAGTGTGCTTTCATCCCATCTTCGTGAGTTAGCCTGAGACTTACCCGGTAAAGGTTGATTCTATTCCCTTAGATAGTGTGTTAGTTTGAGGCTATAGTTCTTTATCTTGATTCCTTGAGACTTACCCGGTGATAGGAGTTATGGTTTAGGATTAGTGAGTAGTGAGGCTTACCCGGTGATCTATTCCAGTTTAGAAACACCTTCCCTATGCAAAAATCTCAGCTTTGTCCACTTATCTTTAGATCTTGAGTTGGAACCACAACTAGATGCTTTAATCCCTAGAATTGCATGTTTGCTTTATTGACTTCTTATTCATCTTTGATTGTTTTAATTGCTCTCATGGTTAGTATTTACATAAGCATACCGTGATTGGACTTTGTTTCACTAAGTCCCTGTGATCGACCCTTGGAATTTCTTGCTTTTTACTACGATTGACCCGTACACTGCGGGTTCGCATCCTTGTTTCAAGCTTACGTCTAGGGTTGTAAATTTAAAGCTTGCACACACCGTTTGGAGCGAACAAGTTTTTAGCGCCGTTGCCGGGGACTTGGTCTAGACCGAGCCGGTTATGGTTTGCTCTTGGGGCACTTGCCCCCGTGTCTACTAACCACTCTACTTGAGTGACTTTTGCAGGTTCTTTCTTAGGTATATGCGAAGAACCCGCACTGGAAAGGAAATCGTTCCTTACGATCCCGAACCAGAAAAGACATACAAGCGACGCTTAAGAGAAGCGAAGATGGCCCAACAAGACAACCGCGATCTTGAGGCCGAATTGAAAGAGGCGCTAGAGCTGCTACGCCTCAGCAGGGAAGAACTGAGGCAAGAGAAGGAAGAAACTCGCACCAAAACTAAAGCAATGGAAGCAGAGATGGCCGTCATAAGAGACCAGATTCTACTTCGACCGAGGGAAGATCCAGTTGCTGATCCTCGACCGATGCAGGTCCCAGTTGCTGACCCTCGACCGAGGCAGGTCCCAGTACCTGACGCCCCGGCCGATGTACTTCCACCTCGGATGCCAGTCCGAAACGTTCTTCTTGCAGGAATCCCACAAACCCTAGGTCAAAGGATGGACCCTAATCAACAACTGAGGCATCCAGGAGTTAATCTAGGAGATCCAGCGGACCATGACTATGAACTTCGACCGCAAGTTCTATCCATGATTCGCCAATGCCAGTTCGGAGGGCTAGAGAAGGAATCACCACATCAACATCTTCAAAACTATGAGATCTTGATGGAAACCTTGAGACCTCCGAGGATTGAAAATAACAACTACAAGCTAAGACCTTTTTACTTTTCTTTAAAAGATAGAGCTCTTACTTGGTATCAATCTCTTCCTCCAGGAAAAATCAGCACATGGGAGGAGATGACTACGGAATTCTTGACGAAATTCTTCCCCCTCCCCCTCAAAGACCGCTGAAATGAGAGGGAAGATCAACGCTTTCATCATGAAGGACAAGGAGAGCTTGTCCAAGTCATGGGAGCGGTTCAAGGACATTCTTTTGGATTGCCCACATCATGGGATTCCAAAGTTAGAGTTATTGGAGATATACTTCAAAGGACTGGACGGAAGTACCCAATTCAATCTCCAACTACTCTCCGCCGGTACCTTCATGGACATGGCGATTGACGAGGCTTGGGACTTCATCGAGAAGCAAGCCTTGCATATGGAGAAGTACACCCACCAAGGAGCTGAAGGTGGAGTTAAAAGAGTTAACTTCCAAGAAACTCAGCCCAACAACAATCAACTCACGTCTTTGAAGAATGACGTGAAGCAATTGAAGGAACTCTTGGTTGCTCAAACCAAAAAGGAAGAGCAAGGACAAAGGAACAACAATAATGGATACCGTAACAACAACAATGGTTCCCGGAACAACAATTACAACAACAACAATAGAGGATCCAACAGCAATAATTGGAGGGCAAACAACCAAAATAACGGTAACAATCACTCAAACTCCAACTCTAACGATTCCTCTAACCCTTTCCTCTCTTCCCCTTCTTCTTGTTCTTCTACTCCATTAAAGAGCCAGGGGCAAGGATCAAGTTCGTCTCGGCCGGAAAAGAAGGACGCAGTCCTGGAGGCTATCTTGATCAATCTCAACGCTATGGAGACTTCTATGACTTCATTTTCGAAGGCCCAAAAAGCCTTTGAACAACAACTTGCAAGTAGGGCGAATGAAGCGCCAAGAGATCCAGGGAAGCTTCCAGCAAGGACGGGGAGCAACCCTAAGGGCCAGATCATGGCCATAACTACGAGGAGTGGACTGAAAACTGCAGATCCAGCACCTCGGTCGGTGCTAGTACCGACGAAGACCACCTCGGTCCAGATGCATTCGAAGAACACTTCGGCCGAGATGCCAACCAAGGTGGAGTCACAGAAAGAGGAAGGGAAAACTGAAGTTTATGTTCCACCTCCTGCATACAAACCACCACTTCCATTCCCCCAGTCAAGGGCTAGAGCACATCTAGACAAGCACTTTGGTAAGTTCCTTGACTTGATGAATAAACTACATATTAACATTCCTTTCCTTGATGCTATTCTAGGGATGCCCGCCTATGGGAAATTTTTGAAGGAGCTCCTATCAAGGAAGAGAAAACTGGAAGACTTTGGTGAAGTTAGGATGACATCTAAATCCTCGGAGCTTATTCGAATCATGAAGGAGAAGATGCCACCTAAATTGAGAGATCCCGGCTTATTTTGCATTCCCATTCAAGTTGGGGATGTCACTTGTGAAGCCCTTTGTGATCTAGGAGCCAGCGTGAGCATCATCCCGCTGGAGCTATGTGTGAAGATCGAACTTGGAGAGCCCAAGCCGGTCAAGATTCGACTCTATATGGCGGATCGCTCCATCACCCATCCCGTGGGCATCTTGGAGGACGTTCCGGTCAAGTTAGGTAACTTCTATCTACCAATAGATTTTGTTGTACTTGACATTCCCACAGATTATCCTGTTCCTATTATTCTCGGGAGGCCATTTCTAGCAACTTCGGGTTGCAACGTGGATTGCAAGAACGCCAAGCTGAAATTCAACATTGGTGGCAATGAGGTGGAGTTCGCACTACTTGCAGCCATGAAAGGGGAGCAGCTGAGTGATGATATCTTCAACATCTATGATGAAGAAGAATCAAGAGAATTGGTGAGCTCTATCCTTACTAACGATCCACTCGAAAGAGTTATTAGCTTCAGTTTAATGGAGGAAGGTATAGATGCTTCTTGTGATGCAGATATACGGAGCTTAAAAGTACTGGAAGAGGATCTATGAGCTAAAACTGAGAAGCTAACCCAGGAGACGAAGATCTCCAGTTTCGGTTCCAGTTGCAGTACCTCGACCGAGGCACTTTCTGGACTGAGCGAGGCGACTGAAGAACATCTCGGTCAACGCCTGTGCGCCTCGACCGAGGTCGATGGCGAGACGACTCCAACTGAGACTTCCGAAGGTCTAGTTCCTACATCTACTCCATTGGAAGGAGGAAGCAAGGATTCCCCTCAGAAAGCACCCCCAGTTGTGGAGCTTAAACAACTCCCAAATCATTTGAGGTATGTCTTTCTTGGACCGGATTCCACTTACCCCGTTATTGTTAGTGCTTCCCTTTCCGAAACTGAATTGTCTAAACTCATGCATGTCCTGAGAAAGCATCAAAAGGCTTTGGGTTACACTATTGATGATCTTATTGGCATTAAGCCTTCTTTCTGCATGCATAGAATTCTAATGGAGGATGATCATAAGACTTCACGGGAACCTCAAAGACGGTTAAATCCGATCATGAAAGAGGTTGTGAAGAAGGAAATCCTTAAGTTATTGGATGCAGGTATTATTTATCCTATCTCGGACAGCAAGTGGGTTAGCCCGGTGCATGTAGTTCCGAAGAAATGAGGGATGACCGTTGTGACGAACAAGAACAACGAGTTGATCCCAACCAGGACCGTTACGGGCTGGAGGGTTTTCATCGATTATAGGAAGCTGAATAAGGCCACACGGAAGGACCATTTTCCACTTCCCTTCATTGATCAAATGCTCGAGCGGTTGGCCCAACATTCACACTTTTGCTACTTAGACGGCTATAGTGGATTCTTCCAGATTCCTATCCATCCGGATGATCAGGAGAAGAGCACTTTCACTTGTCCATGGGGGACATTTGCTTATAGGAGGATGCCATTTGGATTGTGCAATGCACCCACTACCTTCCAGCGATGCATGATGGCTATCTTTTCCGAGTACATAGAGGAGATCATGGAGGTATTTACGGATGATTTTTCTGTATATGGTTCCTCTTTTGATGATTGCTTATCTAACCTTTCGCTAGTTCTTAAAAGATGTGAAGACACTAATCTCATCTTGAATTGGGAAAAGTGTCATTTTATGGTTAGTGAAGGCATTGTGCTAGGACACCTCGTTTCTAATCGAGGCATTGAGGTCGATCGCGCTAAGATCGAGACTATAGAGAAACTCCCTCCCCCTTGTTCTGTTAAAGGTGTGAGGAGTTTTCTCGGGCATGCAGGTTTCTACAGGAGATTCATCAAGGACTTCTCTAAGATTTCTAAACCTCTAACTAACCTCTTGAATAAAGAAGTTGTTTTTGAGTTTTCGCAGGAGTGTCTTGATGCTTTTTACAGGATTAAGGAAGCGTTGATCTCCGCTCCCATTATCCAACCTCCGGATTGGACCTTGCCCTTTGAGATCATGTGCGATGCTAGTGATGTAGCCGTAGGAGCGGTGCTTGGACAGAAGAAGGATGGACGGACCACCGCCATTTACTATGCTAGCAAGACGCTAGATGTAGCACAACGCAACTATGCTACCACCGAGAAGGAATTATTGGCGGTTGTATATGCTTTCGAGAAATTTCGTTCCTATTTAGTTGGGGCGAAAGTCATCGTCTACACCGACCATGCAGCCATTCGTTACTTGTTGGCTAAGAAAGATGCCAAGCCACGCCTTATTCGGTGGATTCTCTTGCTTTAAGAGTTTGATCTAGAGATCCGCGATAAGAAGGGATCCGAAAATTCTGTTGCGGATCACCTCAGCCGGCTACCTGCATCATCACGCCAGAAGGACGACCCACCCATAGACGATTCATTCCCCGATGAGCATTTACACTTGTTGGAGCATTTGATAGACTTGCTTACTTCACCCCACGATGGAGGTGAAGTATGGGGTGAGGGCACCTCCCATCACGTATGAGAGACGCACCATGGTCCAGCTAGCGACCTAAAACCAAGCGCTTCTTGGGAGGCAACCCAAGGTATTGCTTTCTTTCCCTTTTTCTAGTCTAGCTTAGATAGTTTTTTTTTTTGCTTTTGCTTTGCTTTGTTTTGTTTTTGGCATTCTAGACAGATAACAGGAGACATCTAAGGAAGGAGCTTAACTGGAAGGACAGAAGTTCGAGAATTTGAGAAGACGGAGTTTGACTGAGGCATCTCGGTTGCTGTCAGAGCACCTCGACCGAGATGATTCTTGAGCAACCGAGGCGACTAGGGTTTTCTGAAGGACCACCTCGGTCCATACCACCTCGGTCCAGTCGAGACCACCTCGACCGAGGTGACAGCAGATCCAGAAAAGGGTATAAAAGGGGGATTTATTTTCTCTCTCTTCACTTTCACCCTTCCCCGACCGCGGCGACAGTTCACATCGCCCCCTTCGATTCTTGCTCATTTTCGACGATTTCTGTCTCCAAACTACGATTGAAGGATAGAGGATCGTGTTGCAAGTTCAGATCTGCAGAAAATCGAACCGATTCGGCCGAAACGAGGTAAAATGAACCGAAACCCTAACCTCTCCGTTTCGCTTCAATTTGGGCTTTGGTTGCCCCTGTATTTGTTGAGGAAAGGCTTAAGTACCCCATAGGAAGCAGTTGTAGTGATTTTTGGGGGAAAAGAACTGAACTTTTTGAAGAAATTAGATCAAGTTCACCGTCTCGGTCCAGTCGAGCTGTGCCTCGGCCGAGGTGATTCTTGAGTGACGTCAGTTGACCGAGGTGACCTGACAGTTTGATTTTCTGAAAATGAGTTCTGACCGCTGCCTTACCCTCAGGGATAGATCCTCACCTTCCCCTTCTTCCTCTTCTTCCCGACCTTACCGCCCGGGGATCCATGAGCGACACCGGGTGGATTATGACCGTATTTCTGGCCGTCCAGTGATTGCACCACGCTTCCTGGACGTGTTTACTTTTGATTGCCTCCAGGTAGACGGAGACCTTAGGAGGATGATTTCTACAGTTGGGATGGATCAGTTTACTGAGATCCGAGCCCCAGCCTATTTGGAGCCGACCTTAGAGTTCGTTAGCTCCTTCACCTACCTTCCCACAGAGAAATCTGTGAAGTACCGGTTGATGAACCGGAACTTCTTAGTGCCACTTGAGTACTGGAGAGATATTTTTGGCTTTCCTGAGCCCACCGCTGTTGACTTCCCGTCCCGATCAGTAGCTAGGGAGTTTTGGGGGCAAATTTCCCATATTGTTGAGCACGCAGATAGATGGCGTCCTGGAGATTCCAGGGAGAGAGTCATCTTCCATTTAGCCTTTAGGTTAGCCCACCGGATATTCAGCGAGACACTTCTGGCACGTACTGAGACGCCCCAGAAGATCCGACAGGGAGAGCTTTTCAGTTTATACTGCATGGTTACTGGGGGTATCCCGGATTTTGGCTTGATGCTGGCAGAGGATCTGCACAGGATCAAGGCCAAGGCGAAGGGAGACATCTGCTGCGGAGGGCTTGTCACCCATATAGCTAGCTATCAGGACATGGATCTCAGTGCTTGCACGATGGTGGCGGCTGCCAAGCCGCTTGGGCTGCAGGAGATGATCACTCGGCGGATTCTGGTTCCCCGAGGTCTGACTACTCCGTACGTGGCTATGTCGTGGGAGCTGACTGCGCCACAGGGGATCAGGTGGTCTGCCCAGTTCACTGTTTATGACCCACATTATTGGCAGACCGCTTGGGCTCCACTGATGGAGGATTATAGAGAGGCGGCAGCTGCCCCAGCTGAGGAGGAGGAGGCTGATAATGAGGAGACAGCTGATGAGAGAGAGGGTGGAGTCCCGATGGATACAGGGACAGATACTGCAGGGAAGAGCGCACCACCAGTTATAGATCTGGATGAGGAGGACACTGAGCCTGCACCTGCCACTTCTCCAGTGAGACCTGCTAGGCGTAGGACACACCGACGCAGGGATCCAGATGCTCATAGACGGATCAATGACCTGACGGATCAGGTTATTGATTCATATGCTGCTTTGTCACTGGATATCCGCGAGATGTAGGAGCGGCAGCACTACCAGCACATGATGGCCCAGATCCAGTTTGAGCACGTCATGGGCTATCCGTTCGACCCGACCCAGTATCCGTACGTGCCACCACCACCACCACCGGATCGTGACTACTGAGAGCTGCAGGATTTTCTTTATTATTTTTTATGCAGTTCAGCTTATCATCCGGTGAGTACTTTTATCTTTTAGACTTATTTAGACCCACTGGGACAGTGTGTCCCAAGTATGGGGTATTTGATGTATTTGACTTATGTATGACTCGACATTCTTGGATATTTTATGCTTCAGTTGCTTCTATATGTTTATCTCAGACTACATGCATACTTACAGGTTGTTTGATTGAGAAAAACGTCGAAACTGAAATAAAACTGGTTTTTAAAAAAAATTTTGACCTCGACCGGTGGAGTTCTGGCCGAACGAGGTGTTTTACCTCGGTTGACCTAAGAACACCTCGACCGAGGTGGGTTATCTGAGAGTTTTCGAAACGATTTTTGTGCTTCTTATCTAGATATGATCTCAGTGAAAACTTTGCTTACTGACTGGTTTTGAAATCTTTATGTGTTTGAAAGGTTTTATAATATGTTTAAGTTGCTAAATGCTTTGTTTGAAATTATTGGCATGTTTAATACTTTGTTTTTATCCAAATTATGTTGAATTTGAAGGTTGACACCGCAAGGTAAGTTCTCTCACTTTCTTCCTGGAAAGACCAAGGCAATTCATTCTTCTCTCTTCTTCTTCTTGATTATGCTTAGCCCCTCATACACATTTTGCCTCCCTTTACCTATCCGGGAATTTGGAAGCAAGCGAAGTGGCGGAAGCAAGTGAAGTTAAAGTTGAGAAGCTGGCTGAAAGTGTTAGAAAGTAATCTTAGGTTTGGGGAAGTCAATCATGATGATGAGTAACTCGGCACCATTCACATAGCCGGGTGTTTGTGTCTTGCCAAAGTCGGATTGAGCGATATTCCTAACGGGTCATGGTATGTGCATCAAGGGTTTGATGCATCTCAAGAAATTGATGATTGCTGATTTCCTAGGCTTCGGTTATTGTGCACCTCTGTCCATGCATCCCAAAAAGTAAAGAAAAAAGGAAAAAGTGTGAAATAAGCGAAGCTTATTGGTGGAAGATGTTGAAAGTCAAAGTGAAGTGAAGTTCATCCTTTTCCCGGATTCTAGCACCACATTACCTTACATACATCCCTACCCTACACGTTTCTTGACCTTTCTTTTGGGAAGCCCTTAAGACCTCAAGCTTGTTGATTGACTTAGCGGTTTAAACTGGATTATGCATGATTAATTTCGATAATTATAACTTATTATGCATTCCATGATTTTATGCAAAGATGAACAACATTTCTATATTTATAAAATATTTTGATCATATTTTGATTTTAAATTCCATGAAGTATTCTCTTAGAATGATCTATGATTGTTGCACACCATAAAAATATTTTGAAAGACTTTTCATTGATTTTTCTTGACTTATAATCCATTCTATCTTTTCTTCTATATGCGGAACTTGCTTGGGGACAAGCAAGGGCTAAGTATGGGGTATTTTGATAGCATGAATTATAGTCTATATTTTGGGGATTTGTTTAGACGTTTTATCGTCAATAATCTGCATGTTTGTATGTATAATATGTGATTATATTACCATTTCATCTACCTTTGCGGGAATCGAGGTCTACACCTAATTTTGTTGTATTTGTAGGTAAAATGGCACGTTTTGCATCAAAAAGGAGCAAAAGGAGCTATGGAGTCATTGGAGTTACATTCAGGAGCATAAGGAACCATCCAGGAAACATAGCCATGGATTTGAGATTCACTTTGGACCAGATTTGAGGGATTTCACATTCAGTTGTGACTCACCTCGGTTGACCACAGATTCATCTCGACCGAGGTGATCCAGGGAAGTCGACTCGACCGAGGCGAATACCTAGGACGCGGCGAGAATATTTTATTCTTGGCTGAGATCTTTTATCTTTGGAAAGAGATCTTATATTTTTGGGCTTGGCTCCTGGAAGGAAGAAGACATGCTAGATCATATATTTTACCTATATTTATGGGAAAAGATCTTTCTAAGATATCTTATCTTTGGAGGGTTATATTCCAATAAAAAGGGTTGGATTTCCACAAATCCAACATCCTGCATAGAGTCGGAGATCCCGCCTACACCGCTGCAGCCATACTCCAGTTGGGAGGTTTGAAGAACCTTTTTGAAGGTTGAAGGAAGATTGAAGATTGTAGCTTTTATAGCTTTTGGAGGTTTTCTTGTAAGATTACCTTAGATTCTCTTCCTTGTTGTCTTGCTTGTTGGATTACTATCCAAGGAACGCCTTTGTTGTGATATTTGATTCAGTAATTGAAGTCTTTTCACTAAATTCTTCTTGTTCAAATATTCACCTTCTTCCCATATATTTGATTATTGCTTTCATGATGATGAGTGGCTAATTTCCTTGTGTGATTCTAGGGTGATTGGCTGAAGGTTGTGGGAAAAACAATGATAGAATGATCTTAATCACAGTAGGACCCTAAAAGTTCGAGTTTTTAACCTTAACCCTAAGCATCTCGTTCAGTCGATGAACATCTCGGCCGGGTGGAATTTGGCTGACCGAGGTGACTTATCTGATCCGAAACTGAGAGTTAAGTGTTAGAGTTTGCCAAATCCTATTCTTATTACACCTTTCCTAGTTCAATGCAAGCTTAGGATGAGACTTACCCGGTAATTCCTTAGTTTGTGTACCTAAGATCATAAGTATAGGTAATAAAGATTTATCCTTTATTGGGGTTTGAGTGTGCTTTCATCCCATCTTTGTGAGTTAGCCTGAGACTTACCCGGTAAAGGTTGATTCTATTCCCTTAGATGGTGTGTTAGTTTGAGGCTATAGTTCTTTATCTTGATTCCTTGAGACTTACCCGGTGATAGGAGTTATGGTTTAGGATTAGTGAGTAGTGAGGCTTACCCGGTGATCTATTCCACTTTAGAAACACCTTCCCTATGCAAAAATCTCAGCTTTGTCCGCTTATCTTTAGATCTTGAGTTGGAACCACAACTAGATGCTTTAATCCCTAGAATTGCATGTTTGCTTTATTGACTTCTTATTCATCTTTGATTGTTTTAATTGCTCTCGTGGTTAGTATTTACATAAGCATACCGTGATTGGACTTTGTTTCACTAAGTCCCTGTGATCGACCCCTGGAATTTCTTGCTTTTTACTACGATTGACCCGTACACTACGGGTTCGCATCCTTGTTTTAAGCTTACGTCTAGGGTTATAAATTTAAAGCTTGCACACACCGTTTGGAGCGAACATCTACTACGCTAGCAAGACGCTAGACGAAGCGCAGCTCAACTACGCCACTACGGAAAAGGAATTTTTAGCCATTGTTTATGCTATTGACAAATTTCGCTCTTATCTTGTAGGTGCAAAGGTGATTGTGTACACGGATCATGCTGCGATCCGGTACCTTCTTGCAAAGAAGGATGCGAAGCCAAGGCTAATTAGAAGGATTCTTCTCCTACAAGAATTCGATCTAGAGATCCGCGATAAGAAGGGTTCAGAAAATTCTATTGCGGATCATTTGAGTCGCCTAACACATCTAGAGGACGACCACTTACCTATAGATGACTCCTTCCCGGACGAACACCTACATATCATTGAGGAGTGCATCGAAGTAATCTCCAAAGGTAACGAACCATGGTTTACTGATTTTGTTAACTATTTGGTTTGCCGGGAGATACCGCCCGGATTATCCTACGCACAAAGAAAGAAGTTCTTTAAGGATGTTCGGCAATACTTTTGGAATGAACCTCTCCTCTTTAAGAGAGGTCCGGATGGCATCATTCGGCGATGTGTGCCGGAAGATGAGATGCAAAGTGTCATCCGCCATTGTCATTCACTACCATGTGGAGGACACGCTAGTTCGAACAAGACTAGCGCTAAGGTATTGCAATCTGGATTCTTTTGGCCTACTTTATTTCGAGATGTGCAAACCTTTGTTTCCTGCTGCGATGCTTGTCAAAGAACAGGAAATATCTCTAGGAGGAATGAGATGCCTCTCAATAACATCCAAGAGGTGGAGATTTTCGATGTTTGGGGAGTTGACTTTGTGGGACCGTTCCCATCATCTTGTGGAAACCAATACATACTCTTGGCGGTGGATTACGTTTCTAGATGGGTGGAAGCAATTGCCTCTCCCACCAATGATGCCATGGTGGTGGTTAAGTTCTTTAACAAGACCATTTTCCCACAATTTGGGACACCAAGGACTATCATTAGTGATGGAGGTTCTCACTTCATCGCCCGGCGCTTTGAAGCTCTTCTAGCTAAGTATGGGGTTACTCACAAGATCGCCACCCCTTATCATCCACAAACTAGTGGACAAGTTGAGATCTCAAACCGGGAGATCAAAGGAATCCTAGAGAAGACGGTTTCAAGGACTAGGAAGGATTGGTCCTTGAAGCTTGATGATGCATTGTGGACATACCGGACTGCGTACAAGACTCCCATAGGAACCACACCATACAACCTTGTGTATGGGAAGTCTTGTCACTTACCGGTAGAGTTAGAGCACAAGGCGTTTTGGGCTATCAAGTGGTTGAATTTCAGCATGAAGGAAGCGGGAGAGAAGCGTCTCTTGGACCTTAATGAGCTTGAAGAACTTTGCTTGAACGCCTATGAGAACGCCAAGATCTATAAGGAGAGAGCAAAGCGTTGGCATGATAAGCATATCATTCCAAAGGACTTCAAAGAAGGAGATCAAGTTCTCCTCTTCAATTCAAGGTTTCGTCTCTTTCCAGGTAAGCTAAAATCTCGTTGGACCGGACCTTTTCTAATCAAACGTATTTTCCCCCATGGTGCAGTTGAAGTATGGGGTGAAGCGGGCGGAAGCTTTAAGGTGAACGGTCAACGACTCAAGAAGTATACGCCGGAACTCCAAGCTGAAGAGTTCGCGCCCACCGCACTCGAATAAGTGCGAATATGGTCTAGCTACGGACCTTAAACAAAGCGCTTCTTGGGAGGCAACCCAAGGTATTGCATTTATGTTTCTGTTTTCGATTCATAGTTTAGCTTAATTTAGACGCTTTTGCTTTGTTTTGCCTTCGATACCTCCGGTATGTTCGTGTTTTTGGATGTAGGAACAGTGGAAAAGGAAAAGGGAAAAGAAAGTATGAAGAAAAGTGACGAAACTTGTACTTTGAAGCATTACAGAGAGTTCCACGGCCTAAACCACAGCCGTGACAGCTACAGTGACCGTAATTTCCAAACGCCTTTGAAAAATCACAAAAACCACGGTTCCGTACAATTCCACGGCCGTGGAACCCCCCGATAGACCGTGGTTTTCAAAAATTTTGCCGGCCACTATATAAACCACGTTCTTCACAAAAACACACCACAAACCCAATTCCACGCCCTATTTCGCCGAAATCACGCCCCTCACCTAAATTCATCGTTCGTTAATCGTTTTCAACGATTCTTCGACCTAAACTGAAGCAAATTCAACCACCAACGAGATCCAAGCAACGATTCGAGCGGCAAACCACCGGAGAAAGCACAATTCGGATTCTAAAATCCGAAAACCTAGGTTTTTGGTTCTTTCTCTATCTTTGTCAATTCGGCTTCGTTTTTGCTAGCATTTGTAGGAGAACTGATTGAAATTGGAAGAAATTAGCATAGGGTTGATTGACTGCTGAGTTTGGTGATTATCTGCTGAGTTTTGAGAAAAGTCGAGACGAACCACGGTCTCTGTCACTTCCACGGCCGTGGAACACCAAGAACAGACCGTGGTTTTCAACAGTAATGGATTTTGTGAGGAGAGTTTCAGGGAGAAATAAGGATAAGAACAAGGAGAAGGATAAGAATAAAAAGAGGAAGGGCAACCCCTCTTCCTCTTCATCCTCTAGAGCACCACCACCTTCATCCCCTTCACCTCCATCATCACCTTCATCACCATCACCTCCTAGCCCTAGGGTACCCACCATTCACGAGGATCACCTCGATGCCTTAGAGAGGATCCATAAGAGGGCTGTTATAGGACTTAGGTACCTATTATTGGACGCTATAACTGGAAGGAGACGTTCGCTGCTATGCATGCGAACAGGATTGCAGCCCCTCTGTATGTTCCACCACCACCTGTAGTTGAGGAGGAGGAGATGAGAGATCAGCATGATGATGGAGGAGGAGGAGCTGAGCAGGATTTTGGCACGTTTCCGGATCAGCCGGACATAGCTCCTGACATGCCTAGACGTTCTCCACGTCCCGCCAGAGCTTCAGGATCATCTTCTTGCCGCGCCAGCGTGAGCGAGAGACCCACTTGGATGGAGACCCCTCCTGCGTGGTACGGAGCTCCACCTCCATGGTCTACACAAGCACCGCCGCCACCAGCACCAGCACCGTCAGATGCACCGGGGTGGTATAGCCAGCCTCCAGGTTGGTATGAGCAGATGCCAGAGTGGGCTACCAGCCTTTCTGATAGGGTGGGAGCTTTGGAGATCCGAGCTGACGCTAGAGATGGACGCATGGATGACCTCGACCATATGATGAGGGATGTCTACCGCCAGCAGTTCGGGCAGTACTATAACCCTAGCTTCTCTCCATACCCGCCTCCACCGCAGTGACGATGATGATGACCGACAGCTTTAGCCGCTCCACCGCCATTTTGTGAGTTTCTTTTTCTTTCTTTCTTTTCTTCTTTTTTTCTTTTATTTGAACATTAGGGACAATGTTTGTTCCAAGTATGGGGTGGGGTGTAACTAAAAGTTTGTAATAACTCTTACTCACTTTGATTGCTTCTATTGAGACTATCTTGCATGTTCATTATATTGTTACACGTTTCATTATTGCATTGCATGAAAAAGAGTTTGAAAAACCCATAAAAATTGAGGCATCTCATAAAAATTGAGAAACGCCAATCTCCTAGGCTTCGGTTTTTGTGCACCTCTATCCATAACTCCAAAAGTAAAGTCGAAAAATGAAAGGGAGAGAGCGAAGCTCTAAGTTGAAAGTGCTGCGGAAACCGCAAGAGAAGAAGAAAAGAGTAGTTATCCACTTTCCCGGATTCATGCACCACATTCCTTAAAGTTTTCCTTCCCCTTCCACATTCTAGACCTTGTTTGGAAGTCCTTAAGATCAAAAGAATGTTATATGACTTGGTGATCTAAATTGAAGTTTCTTATGATTGATTTTGATAATGTTTGAAGGTTATGATGTTTACATGGAAGTTTAATTTATTCATGAGCTTTCTTTACTCTTTACTCTTTGATTAAGTGTATGAAAGTCTTATAGACGAATGAAGCAAGATTTGAGAATGATCTATTGATTAGAAGGCACATTCATCCAAAAGAAGTTTCGCTTTGAGAAGGTACACATATTTCATCCTAACTTGTGTTTTTAAAGCTTTTGAAAGACCTTGCTTAGGGACAAGCAAGTGGCAAGTATGGGGTTATTTGTTAGCATGAAATATTGTGATATTTTAGGCACGTTTTCTAAGTGTATTTCATCCATATTGTTAGCATGAAATATTGAGATCTACACAAGCTTTATGTTGATTGTAGGCAATTAAGAGCTATTTCTGAACGGATTGTGCGAGAATGGAGTTTGATCGAGCATGTCCAAGGATTGAGACATCTCTAGGAGCTAAGGAATGTGCTAGCTTGAAGAATATGCACGAGGAAAGGATGAATCACGGTTTTGCCCTAAACCACGCTCTAAAATACGGCCGTACTACATTCCACGTTCAAGTCCACGGCCGTGGAACCTTGGCAAGGGAAGCGTGGTTCATTCCAGCAACTTCTACGGCCGTGGAAAGATTGATACAAACCGTGACAGTTTCCACGCTCTAAATTACGGTCGTGGAACCCTTCCACGACCGTGATCTTGGCGATATTTTTCGCCACACTTTAAGTCACGATCTCCTACGCAGTTGGGCCGGACCAATATTTTATCTTACACTATAAAAGGACGGACGAAGAGAGATTCCGTCACCTCTGCTTAGACCTTTGCTTACGCTTAGACGCATTTTCCGCTTACACTTGGAATTGCCCTAATTTCGCATTTTGGCGGAGATTGTGATTGGGAGATTTGTGCTTTGCCATTGGGAATTCCGGATTGACGGAAGATTGAAGATTCGGAAGATTGTTCGTAAGGAGATTTCGCTTCTTGCTTAGGTTTGATTTAGAAGACGGATTGACATCCCGTTCTTCCTTCTTATCTAAGATTCGTGATTGTTTGTGTTATTCCGAATCTATTGACGTTATTGTTCTTGATTTGTGGATTGGAGATTGACTTTAAAGTTATTGAAGGTTTTTGGAAGTTTTCATCTTTCATTCTTTTAAACCTTGAATTTGATATCAATATGACTGTTGTTGGCTAAAACCCTTTAACAATTCTAAGGTGAAGGGTTGATAGTTGTGGCTTAGATGATGATAGATCGATCGTAAACAGATTGGACCTTGAGAGTTAGAGAGAATCATCGACGAACCTAATCCACGGTCTGTTCTTGAGCTTCCACGGCCGTGGAACCCAAGAACTACCCGTAATTTTGTGTTAGTTTACGAACTTGCTTTTGCTTTAATCCAAAGTTAAAGATTTGCTTTAACTTAGTCTTGGCTTGCCTTTTCTAGGTGGTAGTGAAGCCTCAACAACCTCTACCTCGATTGTGAGTGTCACAACCTTAATCAATTTAGTTAGTCTTGATCCTTGGATTATAAGTTTGGGTATTTGCATGTTAATTCTTGCCTTTGGAACCTTGCTATATTGAAGCCTCAACAACCTTTATAGAGAGTGTCTTTTAGGTAGGTCATATAAGGTCTTTGGAACTTCACCGTACGATTACCTTACATTAGCATACCTTTGCAACCCTCAACTCTGTCCTTATACCTTTAGTATATCTTGAATCGATTGCCACAGCTGGATATCTGGATCTTTAGGATTGTTGTTTTCCCAATACTTGAAAAGCTTCTTACATTTACTCGCTTGATAACCTATAATTGAATTTGTTCCCCCCAAATCCCTGTGTTCGATACTCTGGAATTCTTGCTTAACTATATCGATCCGTACACTGCGGGTTCGCTTGCTTGATTTCTAGTTTTATAATTAAAGCTTATTTGCACGCATGCTCGGGAGCGAACACGCGGCCAAAGGAACCATGGGTGCGACTCCCTGAGCCGCGGGTGTAGGGAACCTGAGCCACGAATGCGGATCGCAGGGCCGTGGCCATGAGCAAATGTGCCGTAGGCGCGGCTTGTGTCGCCGCGAGTGCGGATCGCTGAGCCGTGTAAGCAAACAAAGGCGTCATGGGCGCGGAATGTGTTGTATGTGCGAATAGAGGGTCGTCGAGTCGATATAGCAAAAATGTTGTTGCAGGATCAGGCTCATCACTGGTGGAGGACCATTCACAACAAAGTCGTGAGTTATGAATAGATGAAGACGGTGATCAGGGATTGCTATTGTCCTGCAGCTATGAGGAGAGATCGACTTTAGGATTTTCTCGAGGCTGGATTCAAGGATATTCCTATTGTTGAGATTGTTAGGAAGTTTTATGAGGAGTTATCTTTGCTAGGTCCATCCGCCCCACCCAAGCTTCAGCATGTTTATCTTTTCTCTCGGAGGTTGAGAGAGTCGACTCGCTCTTATCTTATTGGTTTTCGTTGCGAGTCTTTGACGGATTATCAAGATAGAGCATCTGCTTATGAGAGAGACCGACCAGGTCAGAGGAGAGCTTATCAGGCAGGAGGTCCTGAGAAGAGACAAAGGACTGGACCAGGTAGTGCTGGAGTTGAAGCTTCTGGAATTGGGCGTAGTCAGACGCCGGGACGTTCTTGTTTCCAACAGTGTATGTAGAGTTCCGACAGAGGACGACAATGTTTAAACTGCGGAGATGTCGGACACATGAGAGCTGATTGTAAGAAGACTACAGTGATGTGCTTTTCTTGTGGCAATCCCGGACATAGAGTTGCGTTTTGCCGTCAGGGCAAGGCACTATCATAGCAGGGTTCTTCACCTGTCAGCGTTGTCGGAGGCGGACAAAGACCTCATTTAAGCAGCAGCAACAAAGAGCTCCAGGTTTTACCGCTCCTCAGAGTTCTGCTCAAGGAAAGGGGAGAGGTAGAGGACGAGTTGGTGGTACGTCAGAAACTAGAGATGCTTCAGCCAGAGTTTACGAGCTGAGGAGTGCAGTGGAATCGGCAGCTCCAACGACCACAGGAACCATTCATATTAATGGTTTTCCTGTCAGGTTTCTTTTTGAAACCGGTGCTACGCATTCTTTTATATATGATGCATGTATAGATAGATTGGCCTTAGTTACCGTAGAGGGGATACCCTTCTTTATAGGATACCCGATGGGGGTAAGATTAAAGGTACACGAGAGGTTTTGCGATTGTCCTATTAGATTGGGAGGTCGCGATTGGCCAGCTGACTTCTTCGTCATGTAATTAGTACATGAAGAATTTATTTTGGGCATGGATTGGATGGATCGACATCAGGCAGTTCCTGAGATCGACAAGAGGACAGTTACGGTGACTATGGAGTCAGGCCATGTGGAGATTTTCTGAGGATGGGATCTCGGGAAGACCGGTACAGTCATTAGTACAGTTCGAGCTGCGAGACTTATCGGTCATGGTTGCGAGGCCTTCTAGTGCTATGCCATGAAGGATAGTACGATTCCAGCGTTGGAGGAGATTCCGGTAGCGTGCGAGTTTGCCGACGTTTTTTGGAGAGCCATTAGGTTTACCTCCACAGAGGAGTGTAGACTTTGGCATTGATCTAGAGCCCGAGACGAGACCGATCTCGAAGGCTCCTTACCGCATGGCGCCTATCGAGATACTTGAGCTTAAGAAGCAGCTCGAGGAGTTAGTTGAGAAGGGCTTCATCCGCCCTAGTATATCTCCTTCGGACGCACCCGTATTCTTCGTCAGGAAGAAAGACGGGTCGATGAGGTTATGTATTGATTACCGAGAGCTTAACAAGGTGACAATCAAGAATAAGTACCAATTGCCCCGTATCGACGATCTACTGGACCAGCTGCACGGAGCTTCAATGTTTTCGCGGAATCGATCTCAGATCCGGATATCACCAAATGAGATTGAGAGAGCAGGACATAGCCAAGACGGCATTTTGGACCGGATACGGTCACTACGAGTTTGTAGTGATGCCTTGAATGCACTCGCCGTGTTCATGGAGTTGATGAACAACTTCTTCATTTCAGACCAGATTCAGTGTTTCGGTTGCAATCGGTGCTGATGGAGGTCTGAAGCTAGATGTTACGAGAGTTGAGACGGCGGATCTTACAAGAGGCTCACTCTACACCTTACTCAATCCATCCTAGTGCGAGAAAGATGTATCAGGATATCAAACACTCCTTCCAGTGGGGAGGTCTGAAGCTAGATATTACGAGATATGTAGCTCAGTGTGCGACTGACCAACGTAAAACCTATGATCGTTGTTTTTAGCTTAATCAAAGTAAAGTTCCAAACTCAACACTTAACCGATGTATAGTGAATAAGTAAGGGTCGAACCCAAGGGAGTTAGGATTAAAGTTTGATTTAGATTCAATTATCAATTATATGTAACCAATGGGGGGTGGATTGTAATATTGAACACAACAAAAGCATGTAAAATAGCAAAGCAAAGATGGTGATAATATGAGGAAAAAAGCTACACTAGGTGAGATTTCCGCATACATATAACTTGGTTGGTTCTTTTTAGAAGTATTCCCCATTTGTTATCATCTTGATCATATTATGTGTTAAGCCAACCGGCATTAACACAACTTAACAAGTTTATCGATCCCTAAACCTACAAGATCAAACCATAAGTTAGCATTCATACAAAGATAGAGAGATACATAAAAAGAGAAACAAACCGTTAATCTTGTTATGTAGTTATGGTCATTTAACCTTAGACAATCTTGTTATTACCTAGAATTTTGCTACTAGATTATTGACCCGAACTTGGAATCGAATAATCATAGCTTTTTGCATACAATTATACAACTTAGGTGATCAAACTAAGTGAGAATAAACATACAAACATAAGTTAAAGAACAAGGAACGTACATAACACAATTGGATACTGAATATAAACTTCTATTAAAAAGACTTACAACCAAATTATATGCAGCTTCAATCAACCCAATATAGCAAGGAAGCTTAGCACTCCATACAAAATGGCAACTAAACAATAGAGCTTTTGTGGGAAAATGATGATGATTCTAGCAAGCAGTCTAGGGCTCTATTTTTTACTAGAAAATGAAGTAAAAGAGACTAAATAGGCTGTGTAAACAACCACCTTTATGGCCATAAAGGTGGGATAAACACCTGTAGTCATGTCGTCTATTACTAAAACGCAGGCACGGGCAACGGCGGGGCGGTTTAGTGCAAAACTCTCCATCTTCAACTTGGCTGCGGGGGCCGGAAGGGCCGCGGGGCGGGGTCTTTAATGCTTTGGAACGTCTGAGTGTTGATTTTCTTGACGCATTTGGTGTCAAACCGCAGGGGCGGCCCAGTGTCACCGCGGGGGCGGTGACACAGTCTCTTCTGCTTCTCAGGTCCGCAGGCATAGGCGTAGGGGCGCCAACTTTTGTTCTTCGGGGGGTATCACAGCAGGGGCAGCTAGGTGGTGCCGCGGGGTGGTAACATGCTGCTCTTGGGGTGTTGGCGAGGCGCTGGTTGCGGCGTCGGAGGCATTGACCATCGTTGGGGCGGTGGCTTCTGCCGCGGGGGCGGTGTGGCACCAAAACCTTGTCTTCGTCGATCTTCTTCTTTTTCTCCCAAGTGATGTTAGATCCTTTGTTTACTTTTTTTTGAACTCCTTCATCTGGATCCATACATTAGCAATATAATAAAGCTACAAGACTTTAAAAATACTCTAAAACTACCTAAAACCGATAGTGGTTCCATCACCTATCAAACTCCCCCGTACTTAGACTCTTTACTCGTCCCGAGTAAACCATACATCGTATCAATAATCAAACATAAGCCTCAAGAAGCATGGTGCAACAAAAAGGTGAGGAAAGCAAAAGATAAATTACCAAAGAAAAGTGAGAAAAGAGAAATGTGAGAAAAGAGAGAAACTACCATCCTATCGCTCCAAGAGTGACATACCCGGACTCCTCCTTATGTCTCCCCTTCTTATGTCGCCAACGTCAGAAAGAGGAGAACATTGTTCGCCCCTAGAGGTGTGTGCAAATAAGTTTTAAATTTATAAAACTAGAATCAAGCAAGCGAACCCGCAGTGTACGGATCGACGTAGTTAAGCAAGAATTCCAGAGTATCGAACACAGGGATTTGGGTGGGAACAAATTAAGTTGCAGGTTTTCAAGAGAGTAAATATGAAAGCTTAGCAAATTATTGGGAAAACAACAATCCTAAAGATCCAAGTATCCAGCTGTGGCAATCGATTCAAGATATACTAATGATATAAAGACAGAGTTGAGATATGCGAAGGTATGCTAATGTAAGGTAATCGTACGGTAAAGTTCCAAAAACCTTATATGACTCATCTACAAGATACTCCCTATACAGGTTGTTGAGGCTCAATATAGAAAGGTTCTAAAGACAAGAATTAATGTCAAATACCCAAACTTGTAATCCAAAGGTCAAGACTAACTTAGCCGATTACGGTTGTGACACTCACAATCGAGGTAGAGGTTGTTGAGGCTTCACTACCACCTAGAAAAGGTAAGTCTAAACTAAGTTAAAGAAAATCTTTAACTTTGGACTAAAGTAAAAGCAGGTTCGTAACTTAACACAAAATTACGGCTAGTTCTTGAGTTCCACGGCCGTGGAAGCTCAAGAACAGACCGTGAATTAGGTTCGTCGACGATTCTCTCTAACTCTCAGGGTCTAATCTGTTTACGATCGATCTATCATCATCTAAGCCACAACTATCAACCCTTCACCTTAGAATTGTTAAGGGTTTTTAGCCAATAACCGTCATGTTGATATCAATTCAAGGATTAAAAGATAGAAAGATGAAAACTTCCGAAAACTTTCAATAATCTTCAAATCAATCTCAAAGTCACAACCAAGAACAAGTATTACCAATAAATTCAGAATAAAACAAACAATCACAATCTTAGGAAAGAAAGGGAAACGGGATGTCAATCCATTTTCCAAATCGAACCTAAACAAGAAGAGAGATCTTCTTGCAACAATCTTCCAAAAGCTTCGATCTTCCGCCAATCCGGAGATCTCAACAGCAATCTCCACCAAAAGTGCGAGATTAGGGCAAATCCCCGATGCGAACTTCGATCTCCAATGAGATGTCAATTGCTTCCAAGCAAGGGCTTAAACGGAGTTGAAATTCTCTAAGCGAGGATGAAGCGTGGATTGCCAAAATTCCCTAAGCGAAGATGACGGAATCTTGCTTCGTCCGTCTTTTTATAGGGCAAGATAAAATATCGGCCCGGCCCAATCTTCAAAAGATCGTGGCTTCAAAGTGTGGCGAAAAAGATCGCCAAGATCACGGTCGTGGAAGTTTCCACGACCGTAATTTAGAGCGTGGAATGTGTCACGGTTCGAACCATAGATTCCACGGCCGTAATATCCTCTGGAATGAACCACGTTTCCTGGCTATGGTTCCACGGCCGTGGAACTGAACGTGGTTTGTAATACGGTCGTATTTTAGAGCGTGGTTTAGGGCAAGAACGTGATTCTTCCCTAGCCTCGTGCATTACTCAAGATGGACTCCAATTTGCTCCTAAGAATGTCCTTAATCCATGGACATACTCAATCAACTCTTCTTTACTCGATTTTGTTCGGATTAGACTCTCGATCACCTATAATCAACACAAAGCTAGTGTAGACATCCATATCGACAATATAGGCAATACTAGCTCACATATGCAACGATGCTCAATCAAAGATTATCAATATGAATCAAATGCGTTTAGAAAACGTGCCTAAAATATCACAATATTTCATGCTAACAAATAACCCCATACTTAACACTTGCTTGTCCCTAAGCAAGGTCTTTCAAAAAGCTTTAAACTAAAGTTAGGATGAAATATGTGTACCTTCTTTTGGATGAATGTGCCTTCTAAAGAATAGATCATTCTCAAACCTTGCTTTAATCGTTTATCAAACTTTCACACACTTAATTGAAGAGTAAAAAGCAAAGAAACCTCGTGAATTAATCAAACTTCTAAACAAGCATCATAACCTTCAAACATTATCAAAATCAATCGTAAGAAACTTCAATTTAGATCACCAAGTCATATAACATTCTTTTGATCTTAAGGACTTCCAAAGAAAAGGTCTAGAATATGGAAAGGAAGGAAAAACTTTAAGGGAATGTGGTGCATATATCCGGGAAAGTGGACAACTACCTTCTTCTTCTTTTGCGGTTTCCGCAACACTTCAACTTAGAGCTTCGCTCTTTTCTTTTCATTTTTCGACTTTACTTTTGGAGTTATGGACAGAGGTGCACAAAAACCGAAGCCTAGGAGATCGGCGTTTCTCAATTTTCATGAGATGCCTCAAACCCTTAGCGCACATACCATAATCCGCTAGGAATATCGCTCAATCCGACTTTGGCAAGACACAAACACCCGGCTATGTGAATGGTGCCGAGTTACTCATCGTCATGATTGACTTCCCCAAACCTACAATTTCTTTCTATTCTTTTGATTGCAAATAATTGCTCTCATGGCCCTCCCACATCAAGCATGCCTTTTTCATTCACTTCTCCAAATTCCCGGATAGGTAAAGGAGGTCAATATTTCAATGAGGAGCTAAAATGATCAAAGAAAGAAGAAAGAAAAATTTTTCAAAATTCCTCAACATGATTTAGGTAACATTCATCACATTATGAAACTTGCAAAAGAGGTAAAATTCATTCATTCAAATTCTTTTCAATTTACAATTCTTTTAAGCATGCAATTGTCATCAAACTTAATTCACAAGTAGTGATTATCATAGAAATCATCTCAATTCATTAGAAGCACATAATTTTTCAAAATTTTTCAATTTTTTTGGTTTTTCAAGTTCTTTTTCATGCAATGCGATAATGAAACATGCAACAATATAATGAACATGCAATGATTGTCTCGAATAAAAGCAACATAGTGAGTAGAGTTATTACAAACTTTTAGTACATCCCACCCCATACTTAGGACGAACATTGTCCCTAATGTTCAAAAAGAAAGAAAGAAAAGAAGAAAAGAAAAAGAAACTCACAAAGTGGTGGCGGGAATGTCTAAAACGAACGGTCATGCATCAAATCACTGCGGCGGTGGTGGAGGGAATGGAGAGAAGCTCGGATCATAGAACCGCCCAAACTGCTGGCGGTAGACGTCCCTCATCATGTGGTCAAGGTCGTCTAAACGTCCGTCTCTAGCATCCGCCCGGATCTCCAGCGCTCCTACTCTCTCTGAAAGTCCGGTAGCCCAATCTGGCATCTGCTCGTACTATCCCGGGGCCTGACTGTACCATGTTGGGGCGTCGGATGGTGCTGGTGCTGGTGGAGGTGCTGTTGGCTGCTCGGTGGACCAAGGAGGGGGAACGCCATACCATGTGGGAGGTGTGGTCATCCACGTGGGCCTCTCACTCACGCTAGCGCGGCGAGATGACGAGCCTGAGGCTCTAGCTGGACGTGGTGAACGTCTAGGTGCATCGGGGGCCGCCTCCGGCTGGTCCGGAAACGTGCCAAACTCCTCCTCAGCTACTCCTCCACTCTCGTACTGGTCTCCCATCTCCTCCTCCTCGACAACCGGTGGTGGGACATAAGGGGGAGCTACTATCCTGTTCGCATGCATGGCAGCGAACGTCTCCTTCCAATTATGGCGTCCCGCCATAATGGAATACTTCGGCAGCCACTCTATACCCCTACCTGTCCTACTCTCCCAAGGCATGTCCGCATAAGGCGGACCTCTATGTGTGGGGAAGATGAGACCCCTAACCATGAAAGCATGTAGCCCTAAAGGTACGGCCGGTATGCGGGTGCAAGCAGAAAAGTCGACACCAAAACTCCTAGAAATGTGGGTAACTATCCCACCATATCCAATGTTCCCCTTCTTCTTGTTCTTGAGCTTGCTCATCGTAGCAGCCAAGAGAGTGGCACAATCAGCCCGGCGTCCATAAAGCATGCAATAGAGCAAGAATAGCTCATCCGTCTTGATCTTTTGGGGCATCTCCGTCCTAGGAAAGAGACACTCCGAAAGAACACGGTGAGCTATCTTCAAGGCTAGATGGTACATCAATCTAGCCTTGGTGTCAGCGGGCTGCCAGTGGTCCTCGCTAGCGTAAATCATAGCCACTTCCTCCCAAAAGTCCTTGGGGTAAACACCACTCGGACATCGACCATTAAAGGTCTCATGGAACCCGAAAATGGTTCCAAACTCACGGATACTCAACTGATAATCTCTCTCCATGAGGCGGAAAGAGACGGTCCTGTCTACGTGGTTGTGCTCAAAGGATGTCACAACCTCCCGTGTAATCTCCTCATATACGTCTTCTCGGATAGCCGAGAAGACAACTAATCCGGCTCTATCCAAGAGCCAAGTAAGGTCATCAACAATGTTGAGAGGAGTTAGATCCTCCAACAACAAATATCTAGGGCCAATCACTGGCCTCTCCTTGATCCTATCAAGTGCAGCAAGATGGTCGTCGTGTATGGTTGGGACTCTAGGGTGAGGGGGTGAAGATGGAGGTGAAGGTGAGGATGGAGGTAAGGTGAAGAGGGTGGTGGTGCCCTAGAGGATGAGGAGGAGGAGGGATTACCCTTCCTCTTCTTATTCTGCTCATTCTTCTTCTCTTTTATCCTTCCCGAAACTCTCCTTACAAAATCCATTCTGCTCAAAAATTACGGTCTGTTCTTCAAGAATTACGGCCGTGGTTTACCCAGAACCCGTGATTCGTCTCAGAAAATCACAAATCTCAGCAAATCAGCAATCAATCACCACAATAAGCAGTCCTAGTCTAATTCCTTCCAGTCTCTGTCAGTTCTTCCTAAAAATCTATAGCAAAAACGAACCAAATTGGCGAAAATCAAGAAGGGAAAAGAAAACCTCTTTTTCGGATTGAAAAATCCGAAATGCGCGTTTGTCGGTGAATTTCCATTCGATTCGTCACTTGGATCTTGTTTGTGGTTGAATTTGCTGCAGTTTGGGAGGAAGAATCGTTGAAAACGATTAGGAAACGAAGATTTGAGAGGGGGTCATGGGGTTTCGGCACATAGGTCGTGGAAAGAGGGATTTTTGGGATGAATTTGTGAAGAATGTGGCTTATATAGTTGCAGGCAAAATTTTGAAAATCACGGTCTGTCGGGGTGTTCCACGGCCGTGGAAGTGTACGGAACCGTGGTTTTGGTGATTTTTCAAAGGCTTTTGAAAATTACGGCCACTGTAGCTATGACGACCGTAATTTAGACCGTGGAACCCTCTGTAAAGCTCCAAAGTCCAAATTTCGTCACTCTTCTTCAACATTATCCTCTCCTTTCCCTTTTTCATCGATCCTACATCCAAAAACACGAACATACCGGAAGACATCGAGGCAAAAACAAAGCAAAAACGTTTATACTAAGCTAATCTATGAATCGAAAATAGAAACAAAAATGCAATACCTTGGGTTGCCTCCCAAGAAGCGCTTTGTTTAAGGTCCGTAGCTAGACCAATCTCGCACTTATTCGAGTGCGGTAGGCGCAAACTCCTCAGTTTGGAGTTCCGGCATATACTTCTTGAGTCGTTGGCCGTTCACCTTAAAACTTCCGCTCGCTTTACCCCATACTTCAACTGCACCATGGGGGAAAATACGCTTAATTAGAAAAGGTCCGGTCCAACGGGATTTAAGCTTACCTGGAAAGAGGCGAAGTCTTGAATTGAAGAGGAGAACTTGATCTCCTTCTTTGAAGTCCTTTGGAATGATATGCTTATCATGCCAACGCTTTGCTCTTTCCTTGTAGATCTTAGCGTTTTCATAAGCATTCAAGCGGAGTTCATCCAGCTTATTGATGTCGAGGAGACGCTTCTCTCCTGCTTCCTTCATGCCGAAATTCAGCCACTTGATAGCCCAAAACGCTTTGTGCTCCAACTCTACCGGCAAATGACAAGACTTCCCATACACAAGGTTGTATGGTGTGGTTCCTATGGGAGTCTTGTACGCAGTCCGGTATGCCCATAATGCATCATCAAGCTTCAAGGACCAATCCTTCCTAGTCCTTGAAACCGTCTTCTCTAAGATTCCTTTGATCTCCCTATTTGAGATCTCAACTTGTCCACTTGTTTGTGGATGGTAAGGGGTAGCGATCTTGTGAGTAACCCCATACTTAGCTAGAAGAGCTTCAAAGCGGCGGGCTATGAAGTGAGAACCTCCATCACTAATGATCGTCCTTGGCGTCCCAAATCGCGGGAAAATGGTCTTGTTGAAGAATTTAACCACCACCATGGCATCATTGGTGGGAGAGGCAATTGCTTCCACCCATCTAGAAACGTAGTCTACCGCCAATAGTATGTATTGGTTTCCACAAGAAGATGGGAATGGCCCCATGAAATCGACTCCCCAAACGTCGAAAATCTCCACCTCTTGGATGTTGTTGAAAGGCATCTCGTTCCTTCTAGAAATATTGCCTGTTCTTTGACAAGCATCGCAGCAAGAAACAAAGGATTGCACATCTCTAAACAAAGTAGGCCAAAAGAATCCAGATTGCAATACCTTTGCGTTAGTCTTGTTCGAACTAGCGTGTCCTCCACAAGGTAGTGAATGACAATGACGGATGACACTTTGCATCTCATCTTCGGGCACACATCGCCGAATGATGCCATCCGGACCTCTCTTAAAGAGGAGAGGCTCGTTCCAATAGTATTCCCGGACGTCCTTGAAGAACTTCTTCCTTTGTGCGTAGGATAGTCTGGGTGGTATCTCCTGGCAAACCAAATAGTTAACAAAATCAGCAAACCATGGTTCGTTACCTTTGGAGATCACGTTGATGCACTCCTCTATGATATGTAGGTGTTTGTCCGGGAAGGAGTCATCAATAGGTAGATGGTCGTCCTCTAGATGTGTTAGACGACTCAAATGATCCGCAACAGAATTTTCTGAACCTTTCTTGTCGCGGATCTCAAGATCGAATTCTTGTAGGAGAAGAATCCATCTAATCAGCCTTGGCTTCGCATCTTTCTTCGCAAGGAGGTACCGGATTGCAGCATGATCCGTGTAGACAATCACCTTTGCACCTACAAGATAAGAGCGAAACTTGTCAATAGCATAGACAATGGCTAAAAACTCTTTCTCGGTAGTGGCGTAGTTGAGCTGCGCTTCATCTAGCGTCTTGCTAGCATAGTATATGACATGGGTTCGCCCTTCCTTTCGTTGTTGATAGCATGAATTATAGTCTATATTTTGGGGCTTGTTTGGACGTTTTATCTTTCATAATCTGCATGTTTGTATGTACATTATGTGATTTTACTACCATTTCATCTACCTTTGCGAGAATCGAGGTCTACACCTAGTTTCGTTGTAAATTGCAGGTAATATGGTACGTTTTGCATCAAAAAGGAGCAAAAGGAGTCATTAGTCATTTGGAGCTACATCCAGGGAGCATAGCCATGGATTAAATATTTACTTTGGACCAGTTTTGAGAGATTTCACATTCAGTTGTGAGTCACCTCGGTTGACCAAAGATTCATCTCGACCGAGGTGATCCAGAGACGCCGACTCGACCGAGGCGAACACCTAGGACGCGGCGAGAATATTTTATTCTTGGCTGAGATCTTTTAAACTTGGAAAGTAATCTTATATTTTTGGGCTTGGCTTCTGGAAGGAAGGAAGATAATTTATTTTAGGAGATCTATTTTGGAGATAAGATATATTTTATTAGGAAATTATCTTTTAAGATATTTCCTATAAAATTATCTTAAGAAAATATTTATTTTAGGAGATAGGATATATTTTTATTAGGAAGTTATCTTTTAAGATATTTCCTATAAAATTATCTTAGGAAGATATTTATTTTAAGGAGATATGGATAGATTTTATTAGGAAATTATCTTTTTAAGATATCTTATCTTTGGAAGGGTAATTTTCCTATATAAAGGGTTGGATTTTTCACAATTCAACCATCTTCGGATCGCCGCATACCGACGCGGATCCCGCTAATCACGCTATACCGTCGATCAGGGTTTACACACGCAGCAGCCGCAGCCTACTCCAATTTGGGAGTCTTCGAAGAACCTTTTTGAAGGTTGAAGGAAGATAGAAGTCCATAGCTTTTATAGCTTTTTGAAGGGTTTTGTAAGATTGTCTTCAATTCCCTCAATTGTTGTCTTGTCTTTTTGGATTGTTATCCAAGGAACGCTTTGTTGTGATATTTGATTCAGTTATTGAAGTCTTTTCATTAAATTCTTCTTTGTTCAAATATTCACCTTCTTCCCTTACAATTAATACTTTCATAATGATGATGAGTGGCTAATTTCCTTGTGTGATTCTAGGGTGATTGGCTGAAGGTTGTGGGAAAAACAATGATAGAATAATCTTAGATTCCAGTAGGATCCTGAAAGTTCGAGTCTTTAACCTTAACCCTAAGCACCTCGTTCAGTCGATGAACATTTCGGCCGAGGTGGAAACTGGCTGACCGAGGTGACTTATCTGATCCATAACTGAGAGTTAAGTGTTAGAGTTTGCCAAATCCTATTCTTATTATACCTTTCCTGGTTCAAAGCAAGCTTAGGATGAGACTTACCCGGTAATTCCTTAGTTTGTGTACCAACGATCATAAGTGTAGGTAATAAAGGTTTATCCTTTATTGGGGTTTGAGTGTGCTTCCATCCCATCTTTGTGAGTTAGCCTGAGACTTACCCGGTAAAGGTTGATTCTATTCCCTTAGATGATGTGATAGTTTGAGGTTATAGTTCTTTATCTTAATTCCTTGAGACTTACCCGGTAATAGGAGTTACGGTTTGGGATTAGTGTGTAGTGAGACTTACCCGGTGATCTACTCCACTTTAGAAACACCTTCCCCACGCAAAAATCTCAGCTTTGTCCGCTTATCTACAGATCTTGAGTTGGAACCACAACTAGATGCCTTAATCCCTAGAATTGCATGTTTGCTTTATTTGACATTTTATTCATCTTTGATTGTGTTAAATCGATCTTGTGGTTAGTATTAACATTAGCACACCGTATTGACTCTGTTTCACCGAGTCCCTGTGATCGACCCCTGGAATTTTCTTGCTTTTACTACGATTGACCCGTACACTGCGGGTTCGCATCCTTGTTTTAAGCTTAAGTCTAGGGTTATAAATTTAAAGCTTGCACACACCGTTTGGAGCGAACAGTTGTCCAAGAACAGCTCCAATAGCTACGTCACTAGCGTCGCACATAATCTCAAAGGGTAGAGTCCAATCCGGAGGTTGGATAATAGGTGCTGAGATTAGAGCTTGCCGAATGGTGTTGAACGCATCTAAACATTCCTGCGAAAACTCAAAAACCGCATCCTTCATCAATAGATTAGTGAGAGGTTTTGATATCTTAGAAAAGTCCTTGATGAAACGTCTATAAAATCCAGCATGTCCTAGGAAACTTCTTATCCCTTTCACCGAGATTGGGGGAGGAAGCTTCTCTATGGTCTCTATCTTAGCTTTGTCTACTTCTATCCCTCTACTAGAGACTAAGTGACCTAATACAATTCCTTCCTTAACCATGAATTGACACTTCTCCCAATTAAGAACTAGGTTAGTGTCTTCACACCTTTGCAAAACAAGAGAAAGGTTAGAAAGGCAATTGTTAAAAGAGGAACCGTATACGGAGAAGTCGTCCATGAAGACTTCCATGATTTCCTCTACATATTCGGAGAAGATGGCCATCATGCACTGTTGGAAGGTGGCTGGGGCGTTGTAAAGCCCGAATGGCATTCTCCTATAAGCAAACGTACCCCACGGGCACGTGAATGTGGTCTTCTCCTGATCGTCCGGATGTATCGGAATCTGAAAGAAACCACTATAGCCGTCAAGGTAGCAAAAATGTGAATGTTGCGCTAACCTTTCAAGCATTTGATCAATGAATGGCAATGGAAAATGATCCTTCCGCGTTGCGTTGTTGAGCTTGCGGTAGTCTATGTACATCCGCCATCCAGTCACGGTTCGGGTAGGAATAAGTTCGTTGTTCTTGTTGGTGATGACCGTCATTCCTCCCTTCTTCGGAACTACTTGAACTGGACTCACCCACTTACTATCGGAGATAGGATAGATGATACCTGCATCAAGAAGTTTAAGAATTTCCTTCTTGACAACCTCCTTCATGGTCGGATTCAACCGTCTTTGAGGTTGTCTCGAAGTTCTAAAGTCTTCCTCCATTAGTATCTTATGCATGCACAGGGAGGGTTTAATTCCTACTAAGTCTTCAATAGTATAGCCTATAGCTTTCCTATGTTTCCTAAGGACAATCATGAGCTGTTCATGTTCATCTATGCTTAGATCAGAACTAACAATAACCGGAAAGGTAGAATTAGATCCTAGAAAAGCGTACCTTAGATGAGTAGGGAGTGGTTTGAGTTCCATTGCTTTCGGAGCTTCCAACGATCCTTGAGAAGCATCCGACGTTTCCTTAGAAGTTTCTAAGGGTGATGAGTGTGTGGGAGAAGAATCAGAAGAAGTTGAAGAATTGTTTCGGTTACTCTCTTCCACGGCCAAAATTACGGGTGGATCTTGTCCTCCACGGCCGTGGTTTAGGGCGTGGAAGGGAAATACGGTTGTCATATCTTCTCCACGGCCGTATAATCCCCTGGAATGAGGCATGATTTTGGTTGTGGAATCCACGGTCGTGGAATACAGAGTATGACCGTGGATTCTGACATTCTCAGCCTCATCGTGGAGTTTCTCAAACTCCTCTTCATGCATCTCTTCTTGTGCTTCTAAGGCTTCAATTGCCTCATTGCACTCTTCATCTTCCCCTACATTGGTTAGACTCATAGTGATAACTTTTTATAAAGGATCGTTAAAGAGAATCGCACTTACCTCCTCTCTAGACAACCCTTCTTCATCTTGGATATCGTAAATATCCTCATCAAAGATTGGCTCCTTCACTAGAGTGGAAAGAACGAACTCTACTTTCTCTTCTCCTATGTCAAAAGCGAGTCTACCATTCTTGCAATCGACTATGCAGCCGGAAGTTGCAAGGAACGGTCTTCCGAGTATGATCGGGACCGGACTATCTGCAGGAATGTCAAGCATGACGAAATCAATGGGAATGAAGAATTTACCTAGCTTGACTGGGACGTCTTCTACAATACCGACGGGGCGAGTGATGGATCGATCCGCCATGTATAACGTCATCTTCACCGGTTTAGGGTCATCTAAACCGATCTTCCTACACAATGCAAGTGGTATGATGCTTACACTTGCTCCTAAGTCACATAAAGCGTCATATGTGACATCTCCCACTCCAATGGGAATGCAAAATGACCCCGGATCCTTCAGCTTTGGGGGCATTTTCTCCTTCATGGTTTTGATGAGATTCGAAGAATCCGAACTCATCTTGACCTCGCCGAAGTCTTCTAGCTTCCTCTTGTAGGAGAGGAGCTCCTTCAAGAACTTGCCATAAGCCGGCATACCTACAATAGCATCAATAAATGGTATGTTAATATGCAGCTTACTCATGAGTTCTATGAACTTACCGAATTGCTTGTCTAGGCGCGCTCGCGTTCTAGATTGAGGGAATGGAAGGGGAGGTTTGTAAGCTGGAGGAGGAACATAGATATTTTCCTTCTCCTTCCCCTTCTCCTTGTCCTTCTCTACGGGGACTTCAACGAACGTAGGTTGCGGATCGGTGGTTGTCACTCCGCTCCTAGTTGTAATCGCCATTACCCTTCCCTTAGGGTTGTCCTCCGTCTTTCCTGGAAGCTTCCCTTGATTCCTAGGAACTTCCTCCGCATGGTTGAACATTTGATTTTCCAAAACCTTTTGAGCTTTGTCAACCTTAGAAACTTGATCATCAACCTTGATGAGGCGGTTCTCCAACCCTTGAAGCTTTCCCAAAATCGTTTCCAATATGGGATCGGGCTTCTCCTTTCCCGAAGTGTTTCCTCCATTAGATGATTGCCCCTGGCTTTTCAAAGGAGTAGAGGAAGAGGAAGGTGGAGTTAGTGAATTTGAGTTGGAAGGATAAGAGTTACCGGAATTTTGTTGATTGGAGCGCCAATTGTTGTTGTTTGAACCCCTATTGTTGTTCCAATCGTTGTTCCGGTTGTTGTTGTTTCCATTCCAATTGTTATTCCGGTTATTGTTCCGGTTATTGTTGTTGCCGCCATTGTTGTTGCCCAAATAACCAACATCCTTCCCTTGTTGCTTTGGGAAGTTGGTCTTGATAGCCTCCTTCAACTCCTTGATCTCATTGTTGAGGGAGAAAATCTGATTTTGAGCTTCGTGTGTGAGCTTTGCTCCTTGCTCCACACGATTTCCCTCCACTTTCCGGTGGGAATACTTCTCTATGACTCTTGCTTGCTTCTCAATGAAGTCCCAAGCGTCATCTTCTCTCATGTCCATGAACGTTCCACATGAGAGGGATTGGAGGTTGAATTGCGTTCCCGCATCCAGTCCCTTGTAGTAAATCTCCAACAAGGCAAGTTTGGATATGCCATGATGAGGGCAATCCAAGAGCAAATCCTGAAACCTTTCCCAAGATTGAAACAAACTTTCGTTAGGTCTCATGGAAAAAGCATTAATCTTACCTCTAAGTTCCGCCATTTTGGATGGCGGAAAGAATTTGGTGAGGAACTCCGCGGAAAGGTCTTCCCACGTATCTAGTTTCCCACTAGGAAGAGCTTGGTACCAAGACAACGCTTTCCCCTTCAAGGAGAAGAAGAAAGGTTTAAGCTTATAGCTGTTGGTAGTAGCGCTCTTCGGTCTCATCGTCTCCATCATACACTCAAAGTTCTGCAAGTGTTGGTGTGGAGATTCAGCGCTTGTCCCGCCAAATTGGTTTTGGCGAACAAGAGTAATGACTTGAGGGTTGAAGCTAAACCCTTGCACGTCTTCAGCATCGAAATTCACGCCCAAGCGGCGTGGTTGTTGTGTTGGATCCATCCGCTGGCCAAGAGTTCTCGGCTCATTATCTACACGTTCGATCCTCACATTCCTAGGCGGAATGCGGCGATTAGCAGCTCCTTGTGGATGGAAAGGATTTACATTGATCGTGGGATCAATCTCCTCTAGCGGTGGCATGGAAGAATCACTATCATCAGCGGATGAGTGACTTTTTCTTCTAGACCTTGATGCTTTCCTTGAGGATTTCTTGCTTCCCTTATTCTTAAGGTCGCTCATCTCTACCCTCATCTGGAAGATCATGTCTTGTAGATTGTTAACTTGAGATTGATGACGATCCATCTCATCTTGGCGGAGAGTCTCATTCCATTGGAGTTGAGCTTCCTTCTCCGCTAACTCCGCCTGAAGATCACGTTCGTGTCCTTCAGCCATCTTCTTTTCCTTGCGCTTTTGCCTTAAAGTTTTCTCTAGCTCTTGATCAAGAGGCAAGAGATCTTCGGTGTTCCTAGACCTGCGCATGCACTCAAAGTAATATCAAATAACGAGAGCAAGCTCCCAAGCTTGACAACCGGCTACCGAAATTGGCCGAAACCAAATCCCCGGCAACGGCGCCAAAAACTTGTTCGCCCCTAGAGGTGTGTGCAAATAAGTTTTAAATTTATAAAACTAGAATCAAGCAAGCGAACCCGCAGTGTACGGATCGACGTAGTTAAGCAAGAATTCCGGAGTATCGAACACAGGGATTTGGGTGGGAACAAATTCAGTTGCAGGTTTTCAAGCGAGTAAATATGAAAGCTTAGCAAATTATTGGGAAAACAACAATCCTAAAGATCCAAGTATCCAGCTGTGGCAATCGATTCAAGATATACTAATGATATAAAGACAGAGTTGAGATATGCGAAGGTATGCTAATGTAAGGTAATCGTACGGTGAAGTTCCAAAAACCTTATATGACTCATCTACAAGACACTCCCTATACAGGTTGTTGAGGCTCAATATAGAAAGGTTCTAAAGACAAGAATTAATGTCAAATACCCAAACTTGTAATCCAAAGGTCAAGACTAACTTAGCCGATTACGGTTGTGACACTCACAATCGAGGTAGAGGTTGTTGAGGCTTCACTACCACCTAGAAAAGGTAAGCCTAAACTAAGTTAAAGCAAATCTTTAACTTTGGACTAAAGTAAAAGCAGGTTCGTAACTTAACACAAAATTACGGCTAGTTCTTGAGTTCCACGGCCGTGGAAGCTCAAGAACAGACCGTGAATTAGGTTCGTCGACGATTCTCTCTAACTCTCAGGGTCTAATCTGTTTACGATCGATCTATCATCATCTAAGCCACAACTATCAACCCTTCACCTTAGAATTATTAAGGGTTTTTAGCCAATAACCGTCATGTTGATATCAATTCAAGGATTAAAAGATAGAAAGATGAAAACTTCCGAAAACTTTCAATAATCTTCAAACCAATCTCAAAGTCACAACCAAGAACAAGTATTACCAATAAATTCAGAATAAAACAAACAATCACAATCTTAGGAAAGAAAGGGAAACGGGATGTCAATCCGTTTTCCAAATCGAACCTAAACAAGAAGAGAGATCTTCTTGCAACAATCTTCCAAAAGCTTCGATCTTCCGCCAATCCGGAGATCTCAACAGCAATCTCCACCAAAAGTGCGAGATTAGGGCAAATCCCCGATGCGAACTTCGATCTCCAATGAGATGTCAATTGCTTCCAAGCAAGGGCTTAAACGGAGTTGAAATTCTCTAAGCGAGGATGAAGCGTGGATTGCCAAAATTCCCTAAGCGAAGATGACGAAATCTTGCTTCGTCCGTCTTTTTATAGGGCAAGATAAAATATCGGCCCGGCCCAATCTTCAAAAGATCGTGGCTTTAAAGTGTGGCGAAAAAGATCGCCAAGATCACGGTCGTGGAAGTTTCCACGACCGTAATTTAGAGCGTGGAATGTGTCACGGTTCAAACCATAGATTCCACGGCCGTAATATCCTCTGGAATGAACCACGTTTCCTGGCTATGGTTCCACGGCCGTGGAACTGAACGTGGTTTGTAATACGGTCGTATTTTAGAGCGTGGTTTAGGGCAAGAACGTGATTCTTCCCTAGCCTCGTGCATTACTCAAGCTGGACTCCAATTTGCTCCTAAGAATGTCCTTAATCCATGGACATACTCAATCAACTCTTCTTTACTCGATTTTGTTCGGAAAAGACTCTCGATCACCTATAATCAACACAAAGCTAGTGTAGACATCCATATCGACAATATAGGCAATACTAGCTCACATATGCAACGATGCTCAATCAAAGATTATCAATATGAATCAAATGCGTTTAGAAAACGTGCCTAAAATATCACAATATTTCATGCTAACAAACATACACTCGAATGTTGCTCATTTTGCCAAGGAGCCCTCTCGGGGTTTCACTTGGCCACTCTTCTTCTTTCTATGATGGTCTCACCAAATTCTCACATCCTTCAAGTCCATTTTTGTACCAACCTAGTGTTCATCGAATTACCTTCTTTTTGTCTAAATCGCCCTTTGGGATTTCCGGTTTATCCAAGGATTTTTCATGCCTTTTTCTCATTTTCTTTGACTTTTTTTCTTCTTTTTTTGACTGAGTATAAGACCGGAATTACAACTGAAATCTCAAAAGCAAACACTGGACCATCACACTAGTGAGTCTCCTCTTTCCCTTCTCCACATATTATTTTGCCTTCATTTTCACACTTTGAGGGAAAAGTGTTCTTCAAGTATGGGGGAGGGATCATATCTTTCTTGTATAGTTGTGTTTGTTTATATGGTTGATCCATACATCTGAAATTTTGTTGATCACGCCAACCCGCCATGTAGTTTTGAGCATAGGGATCACTCCTTTGGCGTTGTTGTTGTCCATATGACATGGCGTTTACCTCAACAACATCATCTTGGACTGAAGTCCTTGGGATGGAAAGGATCGGCACATACTCCACAAGCCTTGAGTTGTTGTGGAGTTCCCATCAAAGTTAGCCTTCTTGACCATCTCTTTGAGCTCAGCAATCTCAGTGGACATTTCCAGACGGCTAGGGTGTACAACATGCATCCCTCTTTTGGTAGTAGTCCTACCAAACTTCCTTGTTTCCTCCGCCATCTCTTGAATCTTTTCCATTGCAAGTTCGGGGATAGAGTTAAGGATGTTACCTCCACAAGCGGCATCGATGATCCGCCTTTCATTGTCTAGCTCGATTCCCATTTGGGCTACCTTGCACGATCTCGATTACATATTCTGGTCCCATCTCATGCTAGCCAAGATCGAATTGGCTATTAGGACTCCCATTCTCACCGGCTCACATTCTGCTCATCAAGACTCACTAGGGTTTGCTCGTATCCTAGTTGATATACATGTTGCCAAACCTTTACTCAGGGAGGTTCGTCTTGTTGGCCCGGATGGCATTACCAACTCTCAAAAGATCTCCTACGACTGGATCTCTGAGCATTGCCTTACATGCCTCGTCTTTGGTCAACGTTGCAAGACTAACCCCTCCTTACCCAAGGTCCCTTTCACTCACAAGCATACCTCCTACAAACCATATATCATCCCATGCCCCAACCCTCTACCTCTCCTACCTACCCTTGATGATTCTCTAAAAACCCCTCCGACGGGACCCCCCCTCTTGTCCATCTCTTAGCCCAAAATATCTCCCACATTATGGTCAACCCCGTCATTACCCCTTCTACATCTCCTGACCCTCTTGATTCCACACCTGGGGCAGATTCTACCCCTTCTACCTCTATTGCATTACTTGATCCTTCCCCATCCTCCTTCCCTCCAATATCTTTGGACCATCTAGGGACTCTTGAAAATGAAATCATACCGCCCCCTACTCCCCCTCCCTCAGGCAACAAGAGTTGCATTGAGTCTAACACATCATCTAAATGAATCTACAAATTTGCTTGTGGAATGTTAGGGGATTCTACCACCCTAAGAAGCATAAAATCGTGCAGGATATTGTCAAGAAACACAAACTTGATCTTATTGCCATTATTGAAACAAGACTAAAGAACAATAAAGAGAAACGTATTGCAAAGTACCTCCTTCCATCCTGGAATCACCTCTCAAACTCCTCCATTGCTCACAATTGTCATCTGTGGATATGATAGAACCCTGACCGGCTCCACATCTCCCCCACCATCATTACAGACCAACTCTTCCACTACCTTATCTCACAGGACTTCAAATTCCCTCAACCAATCCCCTACCTTGAATTCTCCTTCATCTACGGCCATAACACTCCCGATGATCGTGTTAGTCTGTGGAACTCCATTGCTACCATTAACTTACTCAACTCGACCATGCCTTGGGTCCTCATGGGTGACTTTAATGTCACTCTCTCCCCTTATGAGAAAACATGTTATAATATCCCTTCTATTACCCAATCCTCTTTTGAATTGGAAACCTGCTTCAACCTTAGCAATCTCACTGATCACCCTTTTTCTGGTTGCAATTTCACTTGGAACAACAAGCAAATTGGAGCTAGAACATGGTGCAAACTAGATAGAATTGTTACCAACCAAACTTGGGACTCTAAGTTCCCTCTTTCCACTGCTCACTTTGACCCCCGTACGTATCGGACCATTCCCAGCCTTATTAACCCTTCCCCCTACACCTGGTCAAAGACAACCTTTCAGATTCAATAAATCTTTGGCTTCACATGAGGACTTTCTCCCTACTGTAACTGAGGACTAGAGTCACAAAGTTTATGGTAACCCCATGTATAGTCTCACCAAGAAGCTCAAATCCCTCAAGCCCAAACTCAAGAAGTTTCCTAATATCAAGCTCGAGCTCATTCATAAGTCTGTTCATGATCTCAAAGTTAACCTCTATGACACCCAAATTGCTCTACAATCTAACCCTCATAGCCACACTCTCCATGATGCTGAAAGAGACACTACAAATAGCCCCAACTCCTCTATGAATAACCTCAGGATCACCATGAATCAACTCTTAAAAGCCAAGCAAACCAAACACGGGGATCAATGTGACTCGTATTTCTTCATAAGTATCAAGTCTAGGAGGAGTACAAACAAGATCAATTACATTAAAGATGCCTCCAATACCATCACGCACGACCCTGAGCTAATTGCTACCACTATAACCAATCACTTCACTTCCATCCTTAACCCACCTAAGTACCACCCAAACCTCCCTATCCCCATCTTCACCATCCCCTCCTTCAGCCTTAATGATTTTAGTGCTCTCTCAATGCAGGTCACTTCGGAGGAAGTTAAAAATTCTCTCTTCAGCATCGGAGACAACAAAGCTCCAGGACCGGATGGTTACAATGCTTTTTTCTTCAAGAGTTCATGAAATATTATCAAGGATGTTTTCACTTCGGCTATTCTCAACTTCTTCTTTTTCAGTATGATGCTCAAACACATCAATCATGCTTTTATCTCCCTTATTGCCAAAGGTGAAAACCCCTCCACTCCATCTGATTTTAGGCCTATATCCTACTGCAACACTACCTACAAGATCATTGCAACCCGTATAAACTCTATTCTTCCATATATTACAGGACCTTATTAAAGTGCTTTTGTTAGCAAAAGATCCATCAAACATAACATCCTTATTTTCCATGAACTGCTTAACAAGTACACTAGGAAACACATCTCCCCTCGTGTGCCTTGAAGATCGATATTACCGAAGCCTTTGACACTATCGATCACAATTTTATCCTCCACTTCCTTAGAAAGATTAGGTTTCTTGAGCACCTTATTCTATTGATCAAACATTGCATCTCCATTGCCTCCTATTCCATTAACCTCAACGGTACTCTCAAAGGACATTTTAAGGGTTCTATAGGTCTTAGACAAGGGTGCCCTTTATCCTCACCCCTCTTTGTCATTGCCTTTTTCCTCAATGTTAAACTTACATACTTCAAATCCGGACTTCAACCTGCACCCCAAATGCAATAACCCTAGAATCACTCACCTTTGTTTTGCGGATGACATCATATTTTTCTGTTAGGGTGAGCTCACCTCCTTACTCACTCTGAAGTCGACACTTGACGAATTTGGTAAGTACTCTGGACTCAAAATCAACATGGAGAAGTCGTCTATGTACCTTGGTGGTATCCCTGTTCACACTCTTGGATCCTTCTCTACGGCCACCGGCTCCTCCCTTGGTACCCTTCCTCTTCATTACCTTGGGGTGCCGGTTCGTAGCAAGAGACTAAACCTTTGTGACTTCCAACCCCTGATCCATTAGATCACCAAACGTATACAATCTTGAAATGCAAAGCTCCTATCTTATGCCGGGAGGATACAAATCATCACATCTATCCTTCAGTCCATGTATCACTATTGATGCACTGTGTTTCTCATCCCCCCAACTATTATGAACAAGGTCCAAGGTCTCATCCGGTCTTTCCTTTGGTCGGGAAGGGAGACTAGTAATCGTGCCCTCATTGCTTGGAACAACATCTGCACCCTGAAAGCTAATGGTGGTTTGGGTTTCAAAGATCTTAACTCTAGAAACAAGGCTTGCATTGCTCATCTTATCTATGACTTGGACACCAACCTTGACTCTATTTGGTGTAGTTGGGTCACTCACAATATTCTCAAAAGGCATCCCATCTGGACCTATAAAGCTTGCAACAACCACAACTATACTTGGAAAAGCATCGATCATAAAGGTTAGAGACGAGCTTCTTTCCCTTGGTAATGGCAATGATTGATTGGCCGCCATTACCTCTTCAAATGGGTTCTTCTCCCCCAAGGCCACATACGCCCTCTTCAGAAGCCCTACTCTATCACAAACTGCCTTCACCTCCAGAGCTATTTGGTACAACATCAATATCCCTATGTGTAGTAGTATTGCTTGGATTGCTAGTCACAGAAGACTACCTATACTAGACAAACTTCGCCAATATTGGAACAACGATACTTGTAAGCTTTGCACCTCCTTACCTGAAGATGGTAGCCACCTTTGGACTAGCTAGATGCAGCTACACCTCGCTCGTTCTCGACATCATCTCCCGTTAGAACAAAACCCCTTACCCTCCCCCTTACCTTCGGGATCCTTGGACCTGGTTAGCCTCATGCCCAAACCCTAAGAGAAGCCTTGTTGAAAGAGTCAGAATATGCTCCATCGCTACCTACATTTACCACACATGGCGTGCCCGGATCGAACCTCCTCATCTACAATGGCACCTTCACCCGTACCATTGTGTGTGCAAACGAGGCCATGAATGCTACCAAGAACTACCTCGCGCATACCTGGAAGGACAGATCAAGTGACTCTCTCACCATTGCTAGAATGCTCATTATCCATCTAGTTTGATTCGACCTCCCTTTGCTCTTGTGTTTTGTTTGTAACCGTTCTAGTGAACTCGTGTACATCCCTTTTCATCTATATACGTAAATTTTCAAAAAAAAATAATTATTATAATTCATCCAAAAACTCATACACGTAAACAATAACACGTTAAACACAAACCCAACACAAAAGCCTAAAATTAATAGGTAATTGAAAGAGCAACCGTCGTTATATATTATTCTCGAAATCTCTTTCTAACAGCTAGAAGTTACAAATACAACCATCAAGATGTTTAGAATACGAGGATAACGATCCTGCAGTTCTAGCATGCATGATATATGATAGTGAATGAAACCAAAATCTCAAAATGACATAATGAGATCAACGAGATCTTCCATGTGTTTGTATGAGGAACCCCCAGTCTGTATACAAGTGATTGCCTTGTTCTTCAAAGTTACAGCTCTCTCCCTAATCTCTTGACCTTGCTTGTCAGCCATTAGGGTTCTGATTGTCTTGCTGACATCTTCCGATTTTGCCCCTTTCTCCAACTCCAAACCGATCTTCCAAACATCACTCACATATCTAGCATTAACCATCTGATCACCAAAACACGGCGAACAAATCATGGGCACCCCTTCACAAATGCTCTCCAAAGTCGAGTTCCAGCCGTTGTGGGTCCAGAAACCCCCCACAGCTGGGTGGGCCAGGACCTCTTTCTGTGGGGCCCAATTAACAATGTAGCCTCTCTTGGATACTTGCTCCAAGAAACCATCGGGTAATAGTTTACTTAACCCGTCTGAGCTATGAACCAAGTCGGACCGAATCACCCACAAGAAAGGTTGGTTGCTGTCGGCAAGTCCTCGAGCCATCTCGACAAACACGGCTTCGTCAATGGACGCAAGGCTCCCGAAGCTCACATAGAGCACCGATTCGGGTGCTTGTGTGTTTAACCAAGAAATAACGCTTTGGTCATGAGCTTGAGGTGTTGGTAAACTCCATTTGTGAAGTGGGCCTATCGGGAAAATGGGAATTGGGTATTCTCGTTGTATGATAGCCAATGAGAGATGTTCAAATTCCTCTATTGTGTTTACGAGCAGTCCCTTAGAAGCCTTGGTTCCTTTTACCACGTTGGAGAGATATTCGTATACTGTAGATTGCACATCCATGTCAGGTCTAGGGATGTCCTTGACTTTAAGATAAGGAAACTCCATTATCAAGTCCTCAGGCTGTTTATCTGTTCGATGACAAAGCATAATATATGTTAATTTATTTTTTTATATTCGGCCGTTTTAAAACGGGAAGGGAAGAGGATGCACGTAAATAATTCTACACACAATCATCCTAAAAATCACTTGGCAAAAGAAAGTGTAACATAAGACATATATGCTTATATGTTACATTCACGTATTATATTAATACTGCCCTCAATTGCAACCAGTCTGCACTAATTGACATTTGACACAAAACCTTAAGATCGACATAGTCAAACGGACGGATAACATTAATCGTTAATCACAACCCAAACGCATCATAATAAACATGTACATGATAATGAGATCCGGATCGGACCTACTCTAATACATGTAATTTATCTTTTTATCTTCGACGAGTCTAAGATGTAAAGGATGTAAGGTTAAGCTAATCTAAACGCAAATTTTTTAAAACTTTAATATTAAAATAAATTAGACAATAGAAATAGAAGGATTAACCCTAATATATATAGAGAGAGGTTCACGTTTTCACATTCAACAGTATTGAGGGAAAAAGATACGAACCCTTATTAGGTTTTAGTAAAAAGATATTACCTGTGAAGTCAAATTTTGCCTCAAAAACAGTGAGCGAAGACAAGTTAGCCGTCGTCGTAACAATACAAGGAACATTGAGGTCTCCGGCGACAGCCGGAGTGAAATACCACATGTGATCCGCAACAAGACACGACACAGACTCTTGATCCGAAAAATCAGCTAGAATCTGTGAGAGGCAAACCCTAAAGGACTCTTTACACTTGTTGTTGAGCGTTTCATAAAGGGTTACGACAACTTTGAACGACGTTTCACTCTCCGACAAGCCGTCGTCTATGAAATGGAAGTTGAAGTGTGGATAGTTGGCGGTGTTAGGCGAGTTAAAGCGTGTATGGATTATAGAGATTGAGAATCCTTTTGAATGAAGGATGTTTGCTAGCTCAAACATGGAGTTCTGATGCCCTGCAAATGGCATCGGAAAAATCACTAGTCTTTGCCTCATCTGAATTCTTACCTTACTGTAACAATATACAGAGGAGGTGTTTGCGTTCCGTGCTACAAGTGCGTATATTAATATTTACACACAGTTATGGGACGGCAAAAGGATATTATTATTTATGTATTGAAAATTGCTACCTGGCGATAATGTACAGTAATATGCATGTTGCATGTCAAGCGGCTGTCAGCCTATGCATCCACGTACTAGCTAAAGTGCAACGATAGACAAGTCAAAATAGATTTGATTAAAGTTCAGTTGTATGTAAATGTGATTTTAAGTTATTTTTCGTCAAAATTTTATTATGAATATTTATCATTTTGTTTACTGCTATATAATAGAAGATTAGTTCTATTTGTATACGTTCTTTTGTTTTCATTTGTGTGTATATAGGAATAAGAATACGCGAGAACACTCGTGATGGTTATGGTAAGAAGCGTTAAAAAATGTTCGTGATTTCACAACTTGGCGTGTGCATGGGTATGAAGCGCGCGATCATGTGTAAGTAATGCAAGATCGTGAGCCATGTAATATTAATTGCGGCAAAACGGGTGCACGACCGGCGCACAATCGTGTTCGCACAGCATTTTCAATGTGTAAAAAAGTGAACGTCGGAGAATCTCTTATTTGAAATCATGTTCTAGCTCAAATAAATCATGTTCTAGCTTTACTAGATGTGTTATGTATTGCAAGATCGTGTGCATGGGTATGAGACGTGCGATCATGCGTAAGTAATGCAAGACTGCGTGCTCTATAATTGTGGCAGATCAGGTGGCGTGTTAAAAAGTTGATCCACCAATAATCCGAGTCGGAAATATCTTACATTTAATTTATCCTCCAAAAATCTATCTGGATCCGCTCACAATTTTCGGAAATATAGATTGGATATGGAATATGTGTTTTTAAAACCCGAAAATCCCAGAATATTAAATTTGTTTTCAGATATTATACTTATGTCTAGGGGTGTAATACGAGCCGAACGAGCCGAGCATCGGCATGCTCAAGCTTGGCTCGTTTAGAAACGAGCCGAGCCCGAGCCGAGCCCGAGCCGAGCCTAAAAATTATACGAGCTTTAAAATGTGCTCAAGCTTGGCTCGTTTAAAAAGTGAACAAGCTCGAGCCGAGCTTTTGACGAGCCGAGCCCGAGTAGTTCGGCTAAAATAATGCTCCTATAGTTTTATTTTAGCCAAACGAGCCGAGTTTTACCCGAACGAGCCGAGTTTTGACATGCTCAAGCTCGGCTCGTTTATAAACGAGCCGAGCCTAATTTTTATACGAGCTTTAAAATGTGTTCGTATTCGGCTCGTTTAGAAAACGAATGAGCTCGAGCCAAGCTTTTGACGAGCCGAGCTCGAGCCGAGCCCGAGTAGCTTGTCTCATATTACACCCCTACTTATGTCACATTAGCTGAGTTGGTGGGAGTGGAATCTTGTTTTTAACAAGTGACACAGACTCTAGAGTTCAAACCTACAAACAAATAAAATTTGCCCTTTTCTTAATTTTAGAAGAAGAAAAAAAAAAAACTAAACCTAATATCGTTTTTGGCAACGCTTCTTACTATTATCGATTCTTCTCCCATTCCATTGTTGGCAAAGTTCAGTCGAACAACGAACCTAAGGATGCACGCCGCTAGACCTGGTGTGATAGCATCCCCGGCATACCGTTAGATTTTCATGAAGAGGAAGGAATATAGGGAGAGATATGGACACTAGGGAAATGAAGGGGAGAGAGGGAGGGAGGAGAGAGAGAGCGCAGTGCCACTCTCTCTTCGGTGTCTCCCCGGATTGTGATGAAGACGAAGGGAGATCATGAGATATGAACACAGCATGCTTGGGTTGAAACAGGTTGGGTAAAAAAAAAATGCTTGGTTAATAATCGGTTTGTTTCGGGTAGGACCGGTTTCGGGTCGGTACCGATTGTTCGGGTTATAACGGGTTATCAGGTAGCCTTGGTTCTCGGGTCATAACGGATCGGTTTATTTTTAGTTCTTGGTAGCGGTATCAAACAAGACCAATGGGTCGGGTCGGTTTGGGCCGGTATCGATTGTTCGGGTTATAATGGGTAGCCTCGGTTCTCGGGTCATACGGGTCGGTTTTATTTGGTTCTTGTTAGCGGTATCAAACAAACCAATGGTCGGTTCGGGTCGGCCACAACAAGATCGGATTCAAACGGGTCGGGTCAAAACTGTCTCTTTTGTTTTAGCGTTTGTTTCGGGTTGGGACGGTTTGGACCGGGTATCAAAAGTTCGGGTTCAAACGGATTGGGTCAAAACAATCTTTCTTTTTAGCGTTTTGTTTTGGGTCGGTTCGATTTAGATCGGGAGTAAATTGTTTGGTTTAGTACTGGTTATTAGATAACCTCGGTTCTTGGATTATAATTTAGTTCGGGTCATTCGGGTTAAGTTACTTCTATTTTTCATGGCTACGGGTAAAGGTGTCCATTGGGGCAGGTCAACCGGGTTTGAGTCAGGTCAAGTTATGTTCAGGTTGGGTCGAAACCAGGTCCGGTTGTCTAACATCTTGATCCAGGTCGGTTTTGGCCTTTGGGTCGGGCAATTAGTAACAAACTACATAAATCACGTCCGGTTTATAATAAACCACATAAAACCACCTCTTATTTACTCTTTTTTTCACTTAACCACATCTTATATTTTTATTTTCATTTAACAACACAATATTTATAATCCGTTAACAATTAATCACCTGATTAATATTCCATATAGACTATAATAGACTATCCAGTTTTCTTCCAAATTTAATGGGTCCACGAAAATATACTTTGGGATACGTATTATAAATATGGTAATAATTACTTTGAGATACGGATTAATAAATGGAGTCCTATAAATCCTTTTCGAATTTTTGAATGTCACTAGCAAATCCTTGTTTTTGGTTAATAATTTGATTATGATCAATAACCCGTCATATCGTTAATTTAATTTTATATTAATCAACTATTACTTTCTTAAACTAGTGAGAAACTCAATATAAATTATTTGACACTTTATTTGAATGTAACACTTTATTCAAATGTAACTATTTATTACTTTTCACCGAATTCGATAATAATTCGTGGATATTTGGTTGATCCTTTTGATCCAAATTCTAAAATATGGTATGTGAAAAAATTTTTAGTCGGATTGGATAATTATCCGCGAATATTTGGGTGATTTGTTTAATCGGAATGATTTTAGCCTGCTCCGTTTGATTGAAAATGACTTTAACCGGATATGGATATCCGACTGACCTGTTAGATCCAAATATCGACGTGATTTATCCATTTGATCCATATATGTTTTTTTTCCTATTTTGCTTGTTATAAAATGTAAAATAAAATATATCATAGTCAATTAGTCACATAGCTTAAGCCAGATGAAAGTGAAAAATGTATAGAAGATACAAGTTTTTTAAATGAACTTATTTTTAAGACCTTAACACATATCTTATTTCTAACACGGTAGAAAATTTAATAAGTAAAAACGTCATCATATATATTTATATACATATACTATGCATTATGTAATATGTATATTGAAATACTTGTATAAGAAATCGATAACTAAAGTTGGAAAATGTTTTTAATAATTAATTACTAAAACATAAATTAAAATCAAAAGGTTTTTAAATGAGTTAAAACCAACGTTACCTTACATGTATCGTGTCGGAGTTGAAGAATGTCATTATAGACTTATAGTTATAGTATGGATTATGTAATATGTAATATGTATTTATGTATATATAGACAATATAATAAATAAAAAATTATCTTTAAAATGTTTATTCTTAAAAATTATAGTATGAATTATGTATTCATGTGAAAACGATTTAGTCGAATTGGATAAATATCCGTGAATATTCAGGTCATTTGTTTGGTTGAGATGATCTTTAACCGGATCCGGATATTCGAATTATAGTATGAATTATGTAATATTTACTATGTAATATGTCATTATAGAATTATAATATAAGCTTATAGTATGGATTATGTCATTTTAGACTTATCGGGTTACTTAGGGTCAAGTTTCCTTGGATCGGGTTACTTCGGGCTATTGGGTCATTCGGACAGGGTGACTTCAGGCTATCGGGTTGCTTCGGGTCGGGTTATCAAGACACTCGCGTCGGGTTACTTTGGGCTATCGGGTTAATTCGGTTCAGGTTATTCGAGCTATCAAGTCATTCGGGTCGGATTACTTCGGGTCGTTTATTACTTCCAACTAAATCGGTTTCAAGCGGATCGATTTCGGTATTCTCTTTTATCAAAATTTCCTGGACCAGTTCAGGTTCATCGGATCGATTTTACAGATCGTGTCAACTTTAACAACTCTAGACACTTGGGAAGTGGAGACGAGAGAGCAGTGCCACTCTCTCCTCTCGTCTCCCCGACGGAGAGATGGCGAGGGCCTTGACACCGGAAATATACTAGCTTTTTATTATAATTGATATCTTATATATATTTTTTTCATTTATTTCAAACTAGTGCATAGCTCGTGCCTTGCACGGGTATTTGTTAAAAATACTTCTTCATATTTTTCAAATTGATGATTCAAGTCAATAGGTCATCTTAGTTCGGTCTCGACTATTTTACATTGGAAGAACGGTATCGAGACATGCCTTTTTTTTACTGAATCCACACGGCCTTATTCCGTTAGGGATCGGGATGGGCTCATTCCCGCTTGCCCGTTAATTTATTTACCGTGATTAAAATTTACACTTTATCCACAAAAATATACGTATATATCGTACTTAAAACGCAAGACAATACATTTTAAATATCATATAAAACATCCAAATAAAAAACCCAACATCCTAAAAAAAATCAAAAAAACATTACACGTCGATACATAAATAAGAAATGGTGTAGTTTTAGAGTTGATTAAATATGAAATTATTTTAAAACTTGTGTCATACTCTCGGATGTGATTGTTTAGATATTAGGTTTAGTAAATAAGATTAGATGAAGATTGTTTAGGAAGATTTAAACATAAATAATATTCTTTTTTTGAATTTTGACTAATCGTAAATATAAAATACCCATAATTATAATTAAGATTTGTTGCTTAGTAAAAAATAAAGATGGCTTAATTAGTTATTTAGTAATTAAAATTATTTCGAACAAAAAAAATGTGAGGCCTCTACATCATCATCAACATCGCCTACCTTAGTAAAAATATACATTTATATCCCGTGTAGGGCACAAATTTTAGTAAATTATATTTTTATATCCCGTGTAGGGCACAAACTTTAGTAAATTATATTTTATATCATGTGCAGACCTCGTGCCCACGGATATTTGTTAAGAAATAATGTGTAGATGAAGAAATTGAGAATGTTTATTGGAATGGATTGAGATGAACGTAACTCACATAAATACGAGAAGATTTAGTTATGAGTTAAAAATATTATTAGCGCTAAATATGTTTACTTATTAACTAATGTTTTATTTATGGAATATTGTTTTAGAAGGTGGACGGATTTATATTAAGCTTCTCCGACAAGAAATTATGTTAGAAGAGTATGCACATATCAAATAGTCTACTTATTCATGTATCCGAAAAATATATCTATTTTATTTTAAAGAAAATTATACTTGTTAAATTCCCGTATTCCGAAATATTAAGTTAGAAGTTTGACGGATATAATCTTTTATAAAATATAGTTTTAGTAAAATAAAAATTTGTATAGCTTTATTATGAATTTAGTAAAAATAATAAATACAATTCAAAAATAATGTTACATGGACTTATAAGTAGGAAAATAGATAAGAAACAAATACTAACACTTAGACTACGTGGAATCAATAAATACAATCCAAAAATAAAAGAAAATCTTTATATACAATTTAGCCAAAATATGTAAGTAGTTATAAAAGTCTTAGCCATGTTCCTATAACAACTCTCTAACATATCGTATTTTTTTATACGTGGAATCAAAAAATAAAAGAAAATCTTTAATAGGTTCTATTATCAATTTTAAAAATATCAAATTTAAATTGAATTGATTACCAAGAGGCCAAAATCGAGGCTGACAATTACGTTAGCGTTGGAGATGCCGGCGAGTTCAAGATCACCAAGGTGGCCGGCAAAGGCTTGGTAATGAGGAACATGGTGTAGAAAACCACTCGGATGAAGATGGGGGAGGACCCATTATGTGAGTTATAGCTTCTTTGACTCAACCCATACTCTATCTACAATCCTTTCTTCATTGTTGATGTATGTTGCTTTCGAATCGCTGTCAAGTTTTTCTATTGTTTCTAACAATAGAAGCTCGCTTCCTTTGCTCCATTCAAGAAGAGGTCAACCAATAGGAGTGCGTTATACCTATAAAAAAAAGTTGGTAAAATCAAATATATACAATAAGAGGACCATGAAAGCAACCTTTTCTTGACTATCAAACAAAGAAGTAGCTTAAAATAGTTGCACATTTATATGGATTGCAAAACAAAGAGATTAACAATTAAAAGCAAAAGAGAAGAGAGTTATGTATAAAGGAGATCGTTCGCTATTCATAATCTTTGCCAGCTTCTTTCATTGACACAAGAATGCACATGCACCCTAAATCGTATCCTTCAGCGCAACAAATAATTCAATCAAACCAATTTGATCGCAATAGGAAGGCATTTATTTTACCGGAAAAAGGTACGACGAAACTGGATAGAAGATGACGGAACCTGAAAAAGAGAACGAAATATGATGGAAGACAATGGAAGTGATCCGTATATATAGAATGAGAATCTAAACGTATAAGAGAAGTTTAGAGATTGTTGATTTAGTAAATTTCGAGATCTCAAAATTAAAATTTAGATATTGTTTTAACTTATAAGAAAAGTTTAGATATTTATTAGTTAAAAGAAATAAATCGTAAATTCTCAACTGTAAAAAATTAATATATATTATAATCGATTTCGATTCTGATAGATACCTTAAGTAACAACCTCGAAAAAATAAAATTTTTAAAAACCTCCATAATTAATAATTAAAAAAGTGAAAAATAAAAACACGTAACAAAAACAGCTTAAAATCTGATTTTTTTTTAATTAACAAAAATACTTATATAAAGAATTTTTGTTGATAGTATGATCTTGTGTAGTGAAAAATATTTTGTTTCCTAAAACTCCGGTTACAAATTTTTTTCCAGATTCGGGATTTTAATGAAAAAACAGTTTAGTAATTACTTTATATAATAGCTAAGGAATATACCAGCACAATATATATTGAAAATTAAAAATCTACAAATATAAATCCCGGAAGTTAACAAAAAGATTCGTTAACAAATTATTAATTAAAAAGTTATTTTGGTTAACAATTAATTTTAACACCAAAAATATTGTAACAAAATATTGATTAGCGTAAAATTTGGCCAACAAAATATTTCGGCAGTTAACAAAAATTTTGTAACAATATTTTTATAATAAAATTATAATAAAAATAATTAATAATAATAACATTTTACTAATTAATTTAATGATTAATTAAAATAGCATTTTAGTAAATGTTTTACAAAAAAATCCTATGTGGCATTACTGATTGATTGACATGTGACGGTAGTGTCCTTCGTTTTAGTAAGTAATATAGATTATGATCTTCAATAAATCTTTAGTTGACACACTTGTTTTTTCTCCTTTCTCACGTCCCTTCACCTAATAGTAAACTATTTTCTTAGTCTTACTATCTACATCTCTTTCACACAATCTCAATTATATTTTTGATGCTCACATCGTTTTTGGGATTGTTGTGGCCATTTACCATAGCTATGAGGCATCGTAGACAACGGAACAAAGCATGGCTCATCGCCTCATCAACACGGTAGCAATATTGTTGTTGATCATTCTTTGAGGTCACATATACATTAAGATTTACAAAAATTTCAGTAACATGAAGTCGAAATCATTAGAAAGCAATTAAACCTATGAATTAACATTTTGAACAATTGTTCATATATTTGAACAATTTCGAATATAGTTAAACAATTGACATATTTAAACAACTACGAATATAAATAAATAAATAAATACGTGTTATATTTGAGTAATCTTATATCTATTAAAGCAGAAGTTTTTTTTGTCATGTGTCAACACGAGGTTTCTCTAAGCCTACCAAAATATTTTTTAAAGTTAATTATTAAGTTAATTATTTATTAATCAATTAATCAATCTTTCATTTCACAAAAGATTAAACCTTAAAGAAAATCTTTTGCCACGTAAATCTTATCTCATCTTTTCCAATTTTTTATAATATAAATTGGAAATTTGAAAAAACGTATATAAATAAAAATTTAACGTAGATATTTTATTTAGTTGTAACAAACCGTATAAAAAATCTACAAATAAAAGAGTGCATCGGAAGTTTTAATATAAATAAGTATTAAAACTTAACAAGATTTGTTAAAATTAGGAATCACGGTTAACATTCTACCACTTAACTCATTAATTATATATGAATTTTTTTAATTATATAGGAATTAATGTTTTTGTTATATTTTTCGCTGTATATATTTGTTTTTCATTCATACCTATTATCTAAAAACAATTTATTTTTAATATAAATTTTTCTTAAATATATACAAATATAGGCTTATAATAGTAATATTTAATATTATATATATGTAATTGTTGTTAACATTGATACTTGTATGATAGTCTTTAAAAAAATATTTTTATAATTAAATATAAATTTAATTAAAAAAAATTAATATTTTCAATACTACAACTTGAAGCTATAAAAATATATACGATATTTGTTTATTTTTATTTTTTAATTTAGTTTATATATACTTGATTAAAACTATTTTTGTTCATTCATTTTTTATTATCAGGTAGTAGAACTCTTAATTTAATAATTTATAAAAATTATAATTTATATATTAATTTTAATTAATGTAATAAAATATGATTTACTATTAATTTGTTAGTATTTTTTTAAAAATTAAATACAATATCTTATATAAAAAATATTTTAAAAAAACCGTGCAGGGCACGGATAATATACTAGTTGTTAATTGTTATTAATACAATGGCTGTGAATCCTTCATACTTTTGACTCTAAAATCTCTTTCTACTTGAACTCATCTCTCTATATATAGAGAGAGATAAGATCTAGGAAATTGTTTTACGGTAGGAAGTATGAACTTATTATAATTGTACGATCTGAATAATTGAACGTCCCAGATTTGTGACTACATAAAGAAAAATATCATAACTTACTTTGGTTAACCATGTAAATAATATTAGTAGTATATGTTTCATACTCGATTAGAAACTTGTATTGCCTTCCTCTATTGCTTCGAAGACGAAGTTTTTTGATCTTAGTATCGTTTTTGTATTTTGAGCGGTACATAGTTATTTAATCGTTACTAAATAAAGATAAGAGTAGTTGAATTGAAGACTTTTAACTTTTTTCGATCGAAATAGTATAACTTACAAGCTATAAATTCATTTGAATTGAACAATTTTCAACTAATTCAATCGTACTAGTATAATTTCGATTGAAATACAAGATTCATTCATAATTTACGAGCTTTCTATTAGCAAAACCATTTTGATCGAAATAGTATAACTTTGATCAAATACAAGATCAAAATTATACTATTTTTCTACTTGAACGCGCCGCAACACGCCGCAACAGTCCTTCGTCCCTCATGTCAACAAAGAGAGCCTCCGGATGCACTCCCAATATCCATGAGCCCGACCATACGCACACGCAATGCGCAGGCTTTGTTTGCTTCACTAAATACCTTATGTATGTGTAATTTCTTATTTTTCGGAGGTATATGCTAGACATACCATATATTTTATTATAAAAATAAATTAATTTCGCACTTCGGGTGCAGAATCAAATCCACGATTACAATTTTATTTCATTTTTGGGTTGTGGCCCAAGTGCGGAATTGTTTAAGCACGATTTCAGTTTTGGGGCCCAAATGCGGAATTGATTAATGGTCCCTTTGGTAGAAGCAAATTAAGGGAATGAAGCTTAAATCGAGGATATAGGGATGAAATCATGAAACTAATCTTGTTTGGTTGGGGATGAAGGAGATGAAGAGAGGGGACGAAGGAGATGAAATTATGTGCATTTTGTAATCTGATTTCTAGGGGATTACAAGGATTAAAGGGCATCATGGAAAAATCTTGCCATTATTACCCTTCTTCTTTTGGGTTCCCTTTCCTTCTTCCCGCTGCGTTTTTTACGACCCATTATTAACGAACTTTAACCTTAATTGTTGTAGACCTTTCAAGCAGTCATCAGCAAGTGAAAATAATTTCTAATTTACTTACAGGGATGAAGAAAACAAAACTCATTCTTACCGTCTAACTTTCCCATCTATTTTTTCTTCTTCTATACCTGTAAATCATCATCTCCATCTTCACTCTCTGATACTTCTTCTTCTAAAGGTTTGATTCAATGAAATTACAGTGAATACATTAATCAAATCACCTAATGTCTTCAAACCATCAATACACAAAGTGTAATCTTCAACCCACACATTACTAGCACCCTAGAGGAGACTCATTCTGTCGATCGAATAGCACTACAACAAGGTTGAACTACTACAATCAAAGCCCCCATAAACTTCAATTTAAACCCTAAACAAAAAAAAAACTGGAATGAAGAGCCTTCTGGATTCACAACAGTGCAAAAGCAGAGGGGATGTTTTGAATTTAGGATCAATCAAAGAATCATAAGTCGCCTCCAAATGAGGCCGGAATTCAGGGGATCTGAGAAAGAATGTGACGAAATTGAGGTCGATTAAGAGCTTTGAGCGTTATCGGTGAGATTGGACTCCATGGATGATGATTATTATCGAGCAAGGAGAGGATTCGAGAAACCTAGCTGAAGGGTTTGTAGTCTTTGTGCGATGGCGTCGGAGTTGTCGGCGAGGGTTCAATCTATTCCGGGAAGGAAGCATGGTGGTAGTTGTGAGGGGTTAAGTTTTGTGAATAGAGAGGAGGTGAGGTAGGGTCATACAATTGGAGGTGACGAATTTACAAAGGGTTTAAAAAAGGGCAAGTGAAAGTAATAATTTATTTTACTCCGTACCCTTTTTTGTAATTTTACCCGCAATAATCTTCTCTTTTTTTTTGAAAGGTTAATTGTATTGAGAATAAGAACGAATATACAAGGATACAAGATCAAGCTATTATTCGATGAGCATAAACAAAGAGCAAAAGCAAGAAAGGACCCTATCAAGGATGGAGGGGAGGGCCAGGATTATCAGTTGAGGTTAATGTTCAGATTAAGGGTCATGTCGAGAGTGGGCTGCGACCTGTCCTTCCAGTTGTGAGCAAAGTGAAGTTTGATGGATCGAATGATCTCTCCGGCACAATCAATAGGCCTGGTGGATGTGTGGTTGTAAACCATGTTATTTCTTGCTGTCCAAACATGGTAGACAAAGGAGATGACTGAAGCAATCCTGACTCTATCCGTCGGGCAAGGCTTAAGCCTAGTCCAAGACTCAAGCCAAATCCAAAGATTATCGATGTAGGGAGCAGGGTAGGAAATCTTGGTCCAGCAAGAGACAATATCCAGCACAAGCGAGCCATAGCAACAGTGATGCCATAAGTCGTCATCATTTTCAGGGGCATTGTTACAAAGCTTACAAGTGTCATCATTGATCATGTTCCAGTTCCTAATTTTCTCAAGAGTGGGTAGGCGGTTTAGGGCAGCAAGCCATGTTATATAGGAGCTCTTAGGAATGTTAGAACAGGACCAAATGGCTTTGAAGGGAGTGGAATGCGTAATAGGAATGCTAGGCAAGAAGATAACATAGGCTTTCTTCCGCGAGAAGGTATCATTAGGGTTTGCAATGGCATCACCCCTCGAGCAGCCCGGAGGAGGGATCGGTATATCATCCCTGACAGAGAGCAGTGCCTTCCAAAAAGCGTTGTGATGGGCCTTCATGGTACAGTTCTATATGTTCTCTCCACTCTTGAACAGGTGGCGATGAACCCAAGATGTCCAAATGTTGGGACTTCCCCTATCGAGTTCATAGATGAGGTTAGAGATGACAACCTTATTCCTGGTTGCAAGGTCAGGGAAGTCAAGCCCGCCAAACACTTTAGGGCTACAAATGGAGGACCAGGCCACCAAAACGCGCCTGTTGTTAACGACGCCAGACTAGAAGTAAGATCGCATGAGACCATTAATGGTGTTGATGACATTTGCAGGGAGCACGAACATGGAACACCAATATTGGCAGGTAGCGAAGAGAATGGACTTGATGAGCTGGGCTCTACCAGCATAAGACAGTGTTTTAGCACTCCAAGACTGGATATGTCGCGTGATCTTGTGGATCAAGGGAAGGTAATCGGGAATTGTCAACCTCTTGCTCCCAATCGGAACCCCAAGGTAACGGAAGGGGAGGGATCCCTCAGTCATGCCAGTGAGGCTAATAGCATCATCAATCTCAGTGCGAGTCATCCCTCCAGTGTAGAGTTGGGACTTTGCAGGGTTAATAATAAGTCCGGAGACTGCACCAAACCCATCCAGAGTATCCTTGAGGATCTTGATGGATCGAATATCCCTACAACACAGCAGCAGGAGGTCATCAGCGAATGCCAAGTGGGTGATGATTGGAGAAGAACATCTAGGGTGATATTTGAATTCCGGGTTTGAAGTGCTCTCCTTGATCATACTGGACAGAAAGTCCATTGCAATAACGAAGCGATGTGGAGATAGTGGACAATCCTGCCTCAACCCATGACAACCCATGAAGTGCCCCTTTAGTGAACCGTTGATGTTAACTGAATAAGAAGTAGTAGTGTTACATTCCTTAACCAATCTAATCAAAAGCGTCGGGAAGCCCATTCTACGAAGACAGTGCAAGATGAAGTCATGGTTCACAGTATCGAACGCTTTGGAGATGTCAACCTTCATCGCAGCTCTAGGTGAGATATGCTTTCTACCATATTTGTGGAGCATTTCTTGGCAAAGAAGAACATTGTTCTTGATGGAGCGCTTTGAAACAAATGCACTTTGATTGAAGCTAATGAGGTTTGGGAGGATAGAGTTGAGCCGCTTTGCAAGGATCTTTGAGATGGTCTTATACACGGTGTTACAAAAGGAAATGGGCCTGTAGTCTGAAGGAGCAAGGGGGCAGTCATGTTTAGCAATTAAGGAAATAGAGGCATGGTTTACCTACCTAAGCATTCGACCATTGGTGAAGAAGTCCTGAATTGCCTCAGTGAAATCATTGTGGATGATACTCCAGGTCGTTTTGAAGAAAAGGGAGCCGTAGCCATCCGGTCCAGGCGCCTTATTATCTCCAATATTGAAGATTGCATTCTTTATCTCGTCGGGAGTGACCATCATGCTCAGAGTTGCAAAGTCATCCAGGTTAAGGGTGGGAAGGCTAACATTGGGAAAGAGACAGATAGGGGGTCGGGACTGAGGGTTTAGAACTTGGCTAAAGTGATTCACCAGGGTGTTGTCAATGGCATCAGGCTCATAGATCATAGTCCCTTCGCTAGATCTAATAGCAGTGATAAGATTAGCACACCAACGGGTTTTAACGCTCCTAAAGAAGAAGGACGATCATTGATCACCATGAGTGATCCACTTCGCCTTGGAAAGTTGAGCCAGCGTGTTATGGAGCTTTCTACGGCTATCCTTAAGAGCAAGGGAGAGCCTCCTCTCCTCATCCTGGATTTCGACATCAAAAAAATTTGTTTGGAGCCGGGTTTGTGTTTCATTGAGAAGGCGTTGATGCTAAAAAATATTTGCTTGTAAATCCTCCAACTTAGCACCAGGAAACTTTTTTAGCAAGGGCTTAAGGATTTTCAGCTTCCTAGTGAGCCTAAACATTGGGTTTCCAGCGATCTCCGTATCCCAAGAGGATTTCACAGTCTCAAAGAAATCCTCGTGTTGAGTCCAGGTATTGTTGAATCTGAACGGGAAGTGTCTCCTGGTGTCCAAAGTATCAGTGAAGAGCAAGGCTGGGGAATGATCCGAAACATCAGCAGGGCCAAAGTGGGCTTTAGATTGGGGAAAAGCATTGAGCCAGGCATTGTTGGAGACGATTCGATCAAGTTTACTCCAGATACGGGAGCCAATTTGCTTGTTGTTCCAAGTGTATTTACAACTCGAATAAGGGAGATCAGAAAGCACGTTTTGCTCAAAACACGACTCAATCTCATTGGAAGACTGTGTAATGTTTGGCTGGTTATTGGAGGACTTCTCCTCTGGGGAAAGCATTACATTGAAGTCGCCCATTAAGATCCAAGGTTTGTTGGTGTTGAGTAGACGCAAAGTGGAGATAGCAGACCATAGATCTGATCTATCCTCCGGCTCATTGTGGGCATAAATGAACGAGACTTCAGCAAATGTAGTTTGGTCAGGGTTTGGAAGAGGTTTAGCGATGTAACAATGAATGATTTGATCAGAGATGATAGCGGTGGAGAGATTTAGCTTAGCCGGGTTCCACCAAACCCAAATGCGACAATTGTGTGCATGGAGGGAATTGGATATGTGGTTCCAAGAAGGGAAAAGGGATTTGGAGATGCGTTTCTCATTAGCAGACCTAAGTCTAGTCTCCATGATGGCTATTAGGTCAAGGCTTTGCTTCTTAGCAAGGGATTGGATTGCTCGTTGTTTTGTGGGGTCATTCAAATCCCGAATGTTCCATGCACACATACGTACTATCATTGATCAAAATTGTTTTGTCCATTGATTGCACTTGCGATCAATGTGGAAACTGAAGAGGGAGGTGCATTTGTGTTAGGACAAGGGAGGGAAGGAGAGGAGGAAGAGTTGGGTTCATGGTTGGAAAAGGAGGCTAGGTCATGTGGTGGGGGGAGCAGGGCTTAGAGGGGTTTGCATTGGAATGGGAAAGGGAAGGAGAAGGGTCTGGTGGGTTGACAGTTGTGTAAGTTACAATATGGGTCGAAGAAGGGGGGGTCTCAACTAGCAAGGGGTTTGGACTCGGACGGCAGTTGTTGGAGTCTAAGTTGACACCAGACGGGGCAGTCTCGTCAGGTCAACCCATGATAGGGGTGATTCTCAAGGAGGGATCAAGGGTTGGAAGCAGGGGGGCGGAATTAGGGTTAGGTTTAGGGTTTGTATTTTTTGGTGGATTTCACAGGTCTAGAAGCATGGGGCATCCCATTATTATGGATCAACTTTGGTGCAGTGCAACTGTGTCCGAAGATCAAACAGGAGTCGCAACGTGGGGGCAACCAATCATACATGACCTTTTGCACAAAGGAGACACCATCAGGACCATTTAGGGTGATCTCACGCAAGAGGGGCCGAGAGGCATGGATGCCAACGAGAATCCTAGCAAACCCCAAGCGTTCTTGGTTGGCCGAGCAAGCATCTGTGAGAATAGGGGTCCCCAAGGCCAAACCAATCTTAGCAAGCATGTGCTTGGACCAGAACCTATAGTCCAGGTTGTGCAGTGTGATCCAAGTAGGCATAGAGTTGAGGCTAGAGTAGTTCAGGGGAAGGTTATTGGACCAGCGTTTCAGGAGAAGGGTGGTGGATCCGTTCGCAATCCAAGGACTACCAAGCATGATGGAGTTGAGATCATCTTCATTGGAAAAATGAAACACAAAGATTCTCTTCTCATTGTGAAGCATCTTTGGCAAGGGGATAGAGTTCCAGTTTTCAGCAACGAATTTGGACATACGTTGGTAGGAGATCGGGCTACCAAGAGGGAACCCCACAAGGGATAGATGCCACTTTTGCATGGTTTCTTCGACTTCCTCATTAGTGAATGGGATGAACCCAGATTCAAGACCAAGAATAAAGGGTAGAGGAACATGATTCCAGCAGAGACTTCTAGAGACAATGTCCTTGTAGGTAACCGAGGAGTTGGGATGTAGAGAGTCGGCTTGGGGGCTAGGGTCATTAATGCACGCATGGGTTGTGATCTGGAGCAGCGCATGCAAAGAGTCGGGATGTAGAGAGACAGGCAATGCTTGGGGGACAACATCCTCGGAATCAGCGTTCAAAATAGCATGGGGAGGCGAAAGGGCGGCCTTAACTGCATGCGTGGGATTTGGAGAGACTGGAGCTGCAGGATCACGAATAGAAGGGTCCGATTCTAGTACCAAGGTTGGTTCAAATCCGGAGGGGTCTTGATCAGACGTCCGGGGAAGAGACAGACTTGGGGCAGACAGATCAAGCGACCCCATCGAAGCAGGGGGCTGATTTTTGGAAGGGGGCTCAGCGGGGGGAACACCATGTCGGAAGTTAACACCGGTGGCATTGGTGGTTTAGGGTTGAGTCTTTTGTTATTAGAACGTATAAGCTCGTCAGGGATAGGCTCAGGGGTTCTTTCGTGAGAGGGAGGGGAGGGGAGGGTGGCTTTGGTGTAAGGGTGATTGTGTTGGGTGGTGGATGGTCGGGGCAACTCCGAGAGCTTGATGAAGAGTCGTTGAGACCTCCTAGATCCATCCATGGGGGAGGCAGGGCAGGAGTGGGCGGGGTACGGCCTGGGGGCCGCACTGGGGTGGTGCAAGCGAGCTTACACCGGAGAGCAGGAGAGAGAAGAGAGCGTTATTATTCTAATGATGTTTTCCTTAATATTCTTTACCCGTAATAATCTTCATTTTTGCCAAACACTCATTTTACTTATTTTCATATTTCATTCCCTTAAACGATTCCATCTCCTTAATTCTTCATCTATATAATTCTATTCATCTTAATCTTCATCTACATAATCTTACGTCGTCAAACGGGCCTAAATCCAATTTCGGTTTCGGGTCCCAAGTGGGGAATTAAAACAAACTCAATTCCGATTTTTGGTCCAAGTGCGGTATTGATTAAACCTAATTTATGTTTGAAGATTTTGGCCTACTAGGCCTTTTTTTTAGTTTTGTGTTTAGTAAGTGTACCCATAAATTTTTACCACTTTCATTTAGTGGTAGGTAAAAGAGATTGGGATATATTTACCTAATTATAAAACCAAAAAGTCTAGTTACTAAAGGCAAAACACAAAAAGACTATTAACCAAATTAACCCTTTCGTTTTCCGGTCCCAAATAAAAAATTAATTAAACACTAATTTTATATTTCGGGTGTAAAATTAGGAAGACGTTTAAAGAAAATACATGGGTTCAGGTTCGTTTAGGATGGATTCGGATGACTATGTAAATGGATGACTTGAGGCGTGTTTATGTAATTAGCCCTAATATGTTACCATATTGGCCCAACCCAATTGAGTATGGCCCATTCTACTGATTTCTGAATATCCCTGAGCTAGAATTTGAAGAAAGAGGGGGAGAAGAAAAGAGGAACAAGGATGGAGGAAGACAAGAGACGTGAATCCGCACTAGCAAAAACTGCAATTCTACAACCCAATTCCAAACCAACTGGCGTTTCGAAGAGTCAACTGGATAAATTTAAGGTGCTCTCCTTCATATTTGTTTTGCAAACCCTAATTTGTTCGCTCTAATTGTTTAAAATTGTGTGATTTCGCCCCCTTGTTTTTATTTTCTAGTGGTGTTTTCGATTATTGACTCATCGTCGAAGTGAATTTCATCTAAAATAGAAAATGTAGAATTGTGTTTTGATAGGTTGCTGGCCTTTTAAGGGTTTGTTGTGATTTATACTGGTTTGAAGATGGCATTCGCCTATGGAATTACGTTTTGATAGGTTGCAGGACTATTTTGTAGAATTCGTTATCGTTCATATTTGATTTATAAAGGTGAAGATGATTTGTCATCGTTCACAGTTAACTATTTTAGAAAGTGGATGTATTTTCCTATCCTTTATAAGATCTTCAAAAGACTGTAAAGTGCATTTGCTGCATCGACTGCACAGGAGCTCTCACCTGTAGCCTTATGTGTGGAATGGATGTATTTCCTAGTTCATACTAGTTTGTTGAATAACTTGATTGTGTTATCTTGTTCATTCTATAGGAGCTGCACAGGCGACGCTTGCAAATAAAATCAAACTTCAAGGGTAAAAGCAAACACAAAGGTCCTGTTGCTAATTTATCAGTTGCTAGAACATTTACTTTAATTTTTCTGTGGTACTTATACTTATCTAGACTGCCCTTCCATTGACAGGCAACAAGAAATATGAGGGGAAGGATATTAAAGTAAAAGATTGTGTAGATGAGGTTGCAGATTTAGTTACTGAAGGTTCTAGTGTGACCGAAAGCAATGTCACAAAGGTACCATTACCACAGGATGATATCCCTCTTGTATTTAGGAAAAGGAAATTGCATTGGGGGTATGTTTTCTCTCTTTCTCTGAATGAAAAGCTTCATTGGCTTTTGCCCATAGAACTTGTGTGGTACATGAATTATCACCATTGTTGTTTAGTTTCTCGTTTGTGATATCACTCTTGTTTTCCTATCATCTTTGCACTAATCAATGGTTCATTGACCTCTGTGGCTTATAGGCTTGATACAAAGGAGCGGTGGGAGAGAAAATCGAACATGTAGGATTGACATCATAGACGATGTAGGAGCTGTTGTCTTGTCATTCTCACTTGGATAGTAGGAGTGCACAATGCAACCTGCAAGAATGGCCTGACATCTGATTCCGATGCAATCTTAGCACATTGTACAGACGGCCAAAGGCTGCTTGTCCTCTCATCATCTCCATCTCGCAGTTGATTTTCCATCTTCAAGTGTTGATCATATCCGGCAAAGTCAACTTCCTTCTCCGTTGTGCTTACTGATTCCACCAGAATAGTGTTTCATCATGCTGTTGAATCTAGGTTGGTCCTTGGCAGATGTTTAGAGTTAAGGATTCAGCCATGTTCAGTTGGATGAGTTGATTTCACTTGTGTAGTTGTGATTTCACTGTTGTGGGTCGAGTGATTTTGGTAAGGAAATAAAGGAGATTAAAGTAGTTAGATTATGGAGATGAGGAGAATTAGGGTATGTGAATTATGTAATCCTATAAAACTTTACCCTTTTTTTTCTCCCTTTCATCTATACAAAATTACCTTCCATATCTGACTCAAATTCCATAAATTGACCTTCAATTTTCTTGTCCGACTCAAAGTCAAGCTCTTCAAGCTAATAATTTTAGAACATTGCTTTATAACGTTTTGGGATGAACCTTTTTTCATAAGATTATGGTTGGTGTATGAATCTTCAAGTTGTAGAAGATCAATCTTAAGGAACTTTGTTAATTCACATAACAAAGATCAAACCTTTTCACATGTCATTGTCACCAGGCAGACCTAAACCAGTTGATAAAGATCAAAACTTCGAATATAATTACAGGTAAAAACATACTATAACCTTCATCGTCAAAAAGGTCCAAATCCAACTACAAACAATCACGCAGCAAAACATCCTTGCTGTCAACAGTCTACTTGGCTAAATAAATGATAAGATTACAGAGCTCACTAGCCATGCACATTATTGGCTAAAGAAGCGCCAAACACATCCAACTAACAATTCCTCAAAAACCATCCTTGCTGTCTACTTGTTCTTCATTTGGTACTCCAGCCAGGCCAGTCTATCAGCATTAGATTGAAGAAACATGAATCCTTTCCTGCAAGTATCATCCAATATCTTCGTTGCGGCAAAGCAAAACAACTCGGTCCCAGACTCAAGTAGACCTTCTGCAACCATTTTGTAGAGTACGTCATAGGCATCGCGGAGCTGCTGATCCGGATCACTAGGAAAAATCAGGGTAGGGCTTGGTGCACAGACAGCTTTAACCATATCATACGCTCGCCTTCCTTCTTCTCTAAGCTCAGTTATGGCTTCTTGAAATGCAGCCACAATAGGAGACAACCGTAACCGCTTGCTTCCCCCTGGGGTTGTGGTGGTCTCAGTAGGTGAGGAAAATGGAACCCCTGTAGTCATAGTTGACCTCCGCTTTAATACAGCACGAGTAAGTGAGGATGAACTCCCCCCCTCGCCTTCAATCAGGTGTATATTTCCAAAATCCGAAGGGTCTGTGTGCTCCTCCTCGTCCTCTAGCACAGGGTCACATTCTCCCGTTGGGGTGACAGGTTCATTTGGACTAAGTTGTTGCTCCGGCACAGCATAGTGCGCTCCTGTAGGACAAGAGTCTCCAAAAACTATGTCCGATAACTTGTCCATATCCGGAGGAACACCGTTGTCACGAAACTTCTTGTATTCGGAATTCTCCTGCACAGTACACAAATCACCTGCTAAATAGACTTTCTTACAAATAACCCCATTACTCTTCTATACGTTTAAACAAGAAATTAAAAAAAATTATAAATTTAACACTTCCATTTTTTTATACATTTCGGTTCATTGATCTGCAATAAGTTGTAATTTTCAAGAATGGATGGATAATTGTACATTTAAAAAAAATCAAGCATAAAAAGAGTTGTAAATGGTTGTTTGAAAATAGTAACTATTCACAGATAGTTTTGTAAAAAGTCACCTATTTTAAGGGTAGTTTTGTGTAATTAAATATAATGTAAATAGCAATGTCGTAGCTGCAATTTAACTTACCTTAATTTTCATATCCCACCACTCTGGATCAGCTTCAATCTTACCTGTAACAGGGTCAACTTCAAGGCCAATATCTGAATTCTTGAGCCGTGTCCATAACAGATATTGTCTTTTAACTATCTCCATCCGGTTGCGAAGTTGGCCAACTAAAACATGTGTACCAGTGCATTCCTGAAATTTCTCCTGAATTTGAGGCCATTTGAAGTGCTGTTTCTTCCCATGGGTAGAGTGGAAGTCTGCACAAATTTCAAGCAACAACATCGTATTTTTCTTATCCCAGGAAAAACTTCCAGATCGGCCGACCTTTGTATTCGTCAATGCCTTTTTGCCATGTACTTCAATCCTGTTGTTTGGGGATGCAAAATCCTCTAGCACGGTGCCATCTGGTGTAAGATGTTGCTCGCCATCACTTACATTTGGGGAAGGTGAATTTAGTGGCACAACACAGTGCTCCTCTGTATCACATGAGTCTCCGAAAATTCTGTCCCACAACTCATCCATTTCTGGAACAACACCATTGTCACGAAATTTCTTGTTTTCGGAATTCTCCTGCAGCGTCAGAAAACATTTGGTCAAATCATGTTGATTATTTCACAATCAAATTGTTTTATTTATTTTTGAAGTATTATGGTACCCGTGGACTTTCATGATGAAATATTTCACAATCAAATTGTCACGAAATCTCTTGGTGGTTTGTTATTAATTTAATTATGTTAATGTGTATTTGATCCTATTAAAAACTGTCTACCTTTCTATCAAGGAGTGCTGCGATTAATCAAATGAGCATACTGTAGCAAATTCCCAAGTTTCATCTTGATTTTTTATCTAAATTACTCAACAAATCAGATGGGTAATTAATATAAACTACTGTATTACCCGCACTTTGTGCGGGTTCAGTTTTAATAAATATTTAATACTTAGACATTATATGTATATTTTTGTAAAATAAAAATCCGAAAAATGAAATTATAATCATATGAATTTTAATTCTCTTTTAAGTATTTATCTCTTCTAATTAATTATATTTTTAAATTGATTTGTTAAGATATGCTTGTTGGTAAAAAAAATTTGTAAAAGTTTAAAAACTATTTTTATAAAAATATTTATTTACATATTTTTTTAAAAAAAATTAAAAATTAATTTTCAATTTATATAAACATTTAGAAATTAATTTCTAAAATAATTTTTTAGGCTTCGAGAAACCTGGCGTTGACGTGTGGCAATAGAGCCTTCTGCTTTAATAGATATAAGATAACAAAATGTCATAGCTTCAAATAGACTTACCTTGATTTTCATATCCCACCAGTCTGGATCGGCTTTAATCTTACCTGTAACAGAGTCCATTTCAAGGCCAGACATTGAATTCTTGAGCCGTGTCCATAATAGATACTGTCTTTTAATTATCTCCATTTTATTGCGAAGTTGACCAACTAAAACATGTTTACCCGTACGTTCCTCAAACTTCCCTTGAATTCGAGGCCACTTGAAATGCTGCTTCTTTCCATGGGTGGATTGGAATTCCGCACAAACTTCAAGCAACACCATTGTGCTTCTATTATCCCAAGAAAAGCTTCCACGTCGACTGCTCTTCCCTGGTGTTTCACTCCTGCTGTTTAGGCATACCATCTTCTTGTTGGGGGACATACCTAGAACAAGAGCTGTAAAAAAAAGCATTGCAGTCCCAAAATGCAATGCAAGTTACCTCATGTTGCTGCATATAATACACTTCATGAAAAAAAATTTAAGAACAGCTTACATTCCAAAATAACAAAAACATGTATTATCTTTCTACTCATTTGTAGAAGCAGCAAATTTATAGTGAAAATATCACCTCCATTCTTCTAGACAAATTAAACAAGCTGTTTTGAAGATTCTACTATAACATAATCAGCAAAGGTGGTATATCTTGGCGGGTTAGTGACAATAACAAATCTTATGGGATTTAAAGTTCAAACATTCAAGAAAAATCAGAAGTTGGAAGTCAATCAACTCTTCTGAAACCAAGGAAACCCTTCATATTATTTCTGGCACTGCAGTGTTCAGTAAAATGCTATGATGATCGTAGGACAGAACGAATATATGGAGAAGTTTTAACACTGTGCTACCTTACAACAATCAACCACACCAAACATATATGCCCCTACAGATATGAAGAACGTGAGATACAGATGGGAATTAAAGCAATCTCCCAAGGCAGATAAAGCCAAGTGCAAATTGAAATTTAGCAGTGAATTTCTCAAGAACTCAAGTGATCAGCCACCGTGTAATTATCGATCCAGAAAGAAGGAACCATCTAGTGTTGTAAGTCTTCCTTTCAGTTCAAGCAACTTAGGGCTCATACTTCTACATGTACAAGGGAGATTGTTTGGATCATACAGGGAAAAAATGTCATTCTTCTACAACTTCATAATCTGAAGAAGTTGATAACCTCATAATGTAATAAAAGATAATTCATAAATCAACATAATTTGTTGATCATATATACACAAATGCAAAACCAATTTGTGTCTATCTAAAGTGTTCTGCAAACTACCTTGAAATGCTATCAATGCATTGCATAAAACACTGTAGCTCAAAGATGATCGAGGAATATACAAGTAGAGAAGACTTTAGATGACACAAATTTCACATGATCAACACTAACACCATCAAGATTTTCTGAAGGGCAAAGACAAAGAGCAGGAAGATGAAAGAATCGAATACCTGTAATCAAAGCGTTGAAGCAACACATAAACCCTAGATGAGAATCAACAAGGGGAAGAGAAATTGAGAATGCCCTCGCTGGAGGAAGTGGGTGGCGGTGGTTGAGTGGCTGGGGGTGGACGGTGCCGGGAAGATCGGTGACTGAGAGCCCTAGGTGGGACCCAGCGTGTTGGAGGAGAATTCGGGGGAGTTGGGATCCGGAAACAGGGAAGATAAAAAAAAGCTTTATAATTCAAAATCATGACATAACACTTTATGCAGATAACGCATTATAATTAATGCGGGTTTTTTGGTTAAAATAATTAATGCGGTTGTTTTTTGTTAAAATACCTAATGCGGTTTTGATGCAGAGTAACTTGAATAGAAATTGGTTTACTACCATAAGAATACTAAAATATATTTTTTATAAAATATTTGAAAATGGATCAAGGGTTTATGTGATTTAAATTTAATTTTATATTTTTTGGAATGAAATATATTTACAAAGATTTTTATTTTAATATTTTTATTTTTGAACCATCAATTCTAATATTAGTATATAGTATAATATATTTTGAAGGCACTAACTAATTATTATGGAACAAAAATATTTTCATAAGAAAAGATAAAGTAATACCAACCCTAAATTTTGAATTTTTTTTTTTGGAGAATTTGACATACTAGGCTTTTTTGAGTTTTTGTTTAAGAAAGTGTACTCCAAATTTTTTACCACTTTCATTTAATAGTAGGTAAAAATTATTAACACTTCTATTTAGAAAGAAAGGAATAAATGATGTTTGTTATTTGTTATATAAGTATAAGTTTTAATTTTTAATTACTGAATTTATTTTCTTTTATTATTTTTCTTGCCTTTTTTTTTTACATTTTATTTTCTTTTTTATTTTCTGGACTGAATTTCTCATACCGGAATTTCTCATACCAGAAATTTCATACCAAAAATTTCATACCAGAAATTATCATACGAAAAGTTCATACCAAAATTTCATTCCAGAATTTATCATACGAAAATTTCATACCGGAATTTTGTCATACCAAAATTTTTTCATACACCAGAATTACCTGAATTTTTCACATACTAGAATTTTTTCACATACCAGAAATTTTCTTACCAGATTTTTTTGATCATTTTTTATTTTTTATAATTTCTGGTATGATTTTTTTCCTACCAGAAAACTCATACCAGAAATTCGTAAAAAAAAAATCATACTAGAAAATCGCATACAAGAAAAATCGCATACCAGAAAAATCACATACTAGAAAAATCACATACCAGAAAAATGACATACCAAAAACATGGCATACCAGAAACATGGCATACTAGAAACATGGCATACCAGAAAATGGCATACCTAAAAAGTCGCACATACCATAAGTTAATTATAACATTAAGGCTTTTTACACCACCAAAGAGAATTGGTGAGCTATGTGAATAAATATGACATATTTCATGTGAATGTAAAAACGAGCCCTCATTGTGTATAGGAACAAAATTAATGAGACCCTGTCGATCAGCGAATCGAATAAAAACTATTTATACCCAAATCAAAAAGACAAAAAATACACAAGTTTAAAAGCAACAGAATCTATTGATATTCAATGAAGTGGTGAATAGACAGATCTAGCGCTAGATCACCAAAAACAAATCAACTTGGTTATCATCTGTTTGAGAAATGTCAATGGTTATCTTCATCTACGATACTAGAGCGTATACAAGGTGATTGTAAATAACTAAATAACGCGTATGCGATGTATGTAGTCATGTACAGATGATTACAGTATCAGATGTTGTGCGTGTAAACTTTTTACTGCATATATACCTATATATAAACATATTGTGCATGTAATGACGATGTGTGGTGCTCTTTTTTCAAAAAAAAAAAGTATGAAGAAGATGAGATACTGAGAAGCAGAGGATGAGGGATGAGATGGCAGTTAGATTTGTTGAATCGAGAAAGTGATTGCGGCTACAAACAAAAAGCTCTTTCTATGACACCGATGACCTTACCGGAATCAACCCCGTAGACTGGACCTACGACATCAAGCTCTCCTTCTCCGTCCCCGACACCGACGAGCTCACTGGAATCAACCGTTGCTCCTTCTCCGTCGCCGACCCCGTAGATGGACCTACGGCTGCAACCGCTGTTGTCCTTCTCCGTCCCCGTAGACTGGACCTACGGCCAGACCTAGATCTAGATCTCAAATTGATTCTTCAAGCCCGGAAGAACAGCCTTGAACACGAGCTTTCGGGGTCTCTTTCCAAATTGTGATGCTGAGTTGGGGGATTGAGTTAGGAAGCCTTCAAATGGATCCTTAACATCGACTGAAAAGGGATCGAGACACCTTGAAATTAGCGATATTCATTTTGGATTGAACAAAAATTAGAAACAGAAAGACGCAACTCTTTGATTTGTTCAGACGAGGAACAAATCACATACCAGAAGGTTGAAGGAGAGAGGGAGATGTGGTTTTGAAGGAGAGAATGGTGAGGAGATGGAGTAGCGGCTAGGGTTTGAAAGACCGGTAAAAATAAAATTGGGGTACATTTACTAACAAAAAATATGGCATAAACTTAATTCATGGGCTAAAAAAAAAAAAAAAAAAAAAAGCCTACTTACCTAATTAGCCCTTTTTTTCCAAAATAATAAAAGAAAAATATAAAAAAAAACCGTAATTTGATGACACTATCTTAAAATTAAATAATATTAAAAAATCGGTTTATGTATCTTACTATCCTATATTTTCATCTTTTGTGAGATCATTAATTGATTAATATTAAATTTTAATATTTTAATATTGATATTATTTTTTTTTTTGTAGATTAGGGAAAATGAATGGTTTATTACACAATAATAATCGGTTTATGTATCTTTTTTGTAGATTAGGAAAAATAAATGGTTTATCATGCCAAAATAACCCATGTCAGACACCTAAGTACTAAAATACACTTCTATGAGAAATATTGTTTGTATTTGATTGATGGTTTCACTGTTACATTGCACTGAATATATAGAGATAGATCAGGTAGCCATCGGGTCATGGGCCTTTACATTGAATTGGCTATGGTCCTAGTATGCCCCCTCAAACTAAATTGCACAGAGTGAGAGTTTAGATCGAAGAAGTTGGAACAGAGCTGATGTGAGGGGTTTTGTCAAGGCGTCGGCAATCTGATCTTTTGAAGTTATAAAATCCACCTGAAGAGTTTTTGCTGCAATCTTTTCTCGAACAAAATGATAGTCCAATTCGATGTTCTTGGTTCGGTGATGAAATACTGGATTAGCTGCGAGGTATGTGGCGCCCAAATTGTCACACTAGAGAATCGGTGGATGGTGTAAGAAGACCCGTAGTTCAGCAAGAAGATGTTGAATCCAGATGAGCTCGCATGTGGTCTGACCAAGGGCACGGTATTCAGCCTTAGTGGACGAACGAGACACAATCGGCTGCTTCTTGGACGACCAAGATATCAAGGAGGAGCCAAAATGTATACAATATGTAGCAGTGGAGCGTATATCAGTGAGGTCACCTGCCCAATCAGCATCACGGAAACCAGCAAGAGAGGGATTTGGTGTGGAGGAGAGATTAAGAGAAAGGTAAATGGTGGAGTTGAGATAACGAAGGATGTGTTTTGTGGCTTGCCAGTGGAGTTGACGAGGTTGATGCATAAACTGGCAAATTTTGTTGACTGCAAATGCAATATCAGGACGTGTGAATAAGAGATATTGAAGGCTACCCACAACACTTTTGTAGAGAGTGGGATTAGGAAAGACAGGGAATCTGTGTTTGAAAGATCACAATTAAGAGACATAGGTGTAGAGACTGGTTTAGAAAGATGCATATTGGTGGATTGCAAGAGATTGTGGATGTATTTGGATTGAGAGAGATAGAATCCAGAGGAGTTGCGGGACACTTCAACACCAAGAAAGAAATGTAGATGACCAAGGTTTTTGACTGGAAAATGAGTGGAGATTGAAGAAATAAATCTGTTTGCAAGAGAATCAGAGGAGGCAATTACAAGGATATCATCAACATAGACAAGAATGAAAACAGATTCAGTTTTGGTATGATAAGTGAAGAGAGAGCTATCAGCCCTGGATATTGTAAAACCAAGGTGAAGCAAAGTGTCACTCAACTTGGAATACCATGCTCTAGGAGCCAGGCATAAGCCATAAAGAGATTTATGAAGTTTGTAGATATAAGTAGGAAATTGAGGATTAACAAAACTGGTGGTTGAGTAATATAGACGCCTTCATTCAGATCACCATGAAGAAATGCGTTTTGTATGTCAATCTGCTTGACAGACCAGTTGGACATGGCTGCATAGGTAAGAACAAGGCGAATGGTGGAAGGTTTAATTACAGGGCTAAAGGTCTCAGTGAAGTCAACACCCAAAACTTGATCAAACCCCTTGGCGACTAAACGAGCCTTTCGGCGCTCAAGAGTGCCATCGGATTTTCTTTTGGTCTTGAATACCCATTTAACACCAAGTGGGTTAAGGTTTGGTTGAGGTGGGACAAAGGACCATGTATGAGTAGAAAGTATGAAACTCTTGAGACATTGCAGCCCGCCATTCTGGAAAAGATGAAGCTTGACTAAAGGAGGTGGGCTCTTCTGGGACAATTTTGGTGGATGAAGCCGATGGTGGTGGCCAGGGAATGGTACCATCTGTACGGATTCGAGGTTTGAATATATTGTGTTGTGAGCGGGTTGAAATTGGTCGTGGAGGTAGTGGTGCTGGTGGTGAAGGATCGATAGGAGGGGAAGAGGAAGAGGGTAAGGTATGAAAGTTTGGTGAGATGACGGTGTTTGGAGAAGAATCAATGGGTAATGATGAAGTGGGCTAATGGGAAGTTGGGCTTGAAGGAGTTGCAGATGTGGTGTTACAAATTTGTGAGGGAAGCGGCGACGTGGGCCTTGAAATATGGGCTGGTGAGTTTTGTGATACCAAGGATGGATGGAGTGGTAAGCTACAAGATGAGCCAGAGGAAGTGGGTTGAGATTTGTTTGAGAGATGGGTGGAAGACTGAAATGGGAATTGTGACTCATGGAAGAGGACATCCCGAGAGAGATAGACTTTGTGAGAAACATAATCAAAACATATATAACCCTTATGGTTGGAAGCATATCCCAGGAACACACATGGAATGGAGCGGAAGTTGAGTTTGTGAGAATTATATGGACGGAGATTGGGAAAGCAAAGAGAACCAAAAACTCAAAGAAATTTGAGATCGGGCGGTTGATTGTGAAGTAAGTGGTAGGGAGATCGATTTTGCAAGGTGGGGGTAGGTAAACGGTTTATGAGGTAAACGGCGGTCTCGAAAGCATAATCCCAAAAGGATAGAGGCAAGGATGAGTGAGCTAGGAGGGCAAGGCCAGTGTCCACAATGTGATGATGGCGATTCTCAATGCTACCATTTTGAGCATGAGAGTAAGGACATGTGAGTGTGTGGTTAATACCAAGTTTAGCAAGAAAAGGTTTAAGTGGCTTGAATTCCGTGCCATTATCAGTTTGTATTGACTTAATGTGGGCTGAAAAATAATTTTGAGCAAAGTAGACAAAAGATTGCACATAAGAGGAAGTTGTGGTTTTACTAGTCATGGGAAAAATCCACACAAAATTAGAGTAGTCATCTAATATGGATAGATAATATCGGTGACCCCTTGAAGATATAGTGTGGGCCGGACCCCACAAATCTAAAAACAGAAGCCCAAAAGGCTGAGTAGCTCTGGACGGAGACTGAGGATGAGGTAGGGCATGCGCCTTTGCACGAGAGCATGCGACACAGTGAAAGGGGAAACCAGAAGAAATGGGGCAAGCAACATTAATTGAGCGGAGCATTTGTTGATTGGTGCGAGAAGATGGGTGACCGGACCGAGATTGCTAGAGATGAAGGTAGATGTGGTGGTTGAGTGAGCTTGAGGAGTAGGCTTAGTAGCTGGCAAGGGAAAGACATACAATTCGTCTTCAATGGTGCCTTGCAGAAGCGTTGCTCGTGTTCGTTGATCCTTCACAAAGAAGCAGTCAAAGTGAAATTCGAAGAACACATGATTATCAAGACAGAATTGACGAACAGATAGAAGATTTTTGTTGATAGATGGAACATGAAGTATATGTTTAAGAGAGAAATTGACAGAGGGAGAGTGAGGAGAGGAGAGAAAATTGGAACCGTAGTGCTGAATGGACAAGGATGAGCCATCACCAATGGAGACAATGTCCGAGCCATGATACGACTACTTATCGTATTGCAACTGGTTGAAGTCTGGTGTGAAGTGGTTTGTAGTTGATGTGTCTGGTGTCCACTGAGAGGAGGAGTAATGAGCTTGAAATGAGGAAGGCGAAGGTGCCTGGTAAGACTGGTTAAACCTGTGCCAACATTGGAGGGCCGTATGTCCAGGTTTCGAACACACTTGGCATGTAGGGCGTGTATCAGGCTGGCCGTTGAAGTTTTGAGAGAAATTGTTCTGAACCCGACCTGAAGGTGGGCCTCTGAAGGATGTGCTTTGATTTGTAAAATTGTTAGAACGACCTCTTCCTCTATAGTTGGTGGGAGGGTTTCTATTCTGGTTGTTGGGGTTGTTGTTCTGATTTCTGCGACGGCCTCTGGAATCAGTTGTGTCCGGATTGGTGGTGTATGTGGAGTTGGCCGACATATTGGGGAGAGAATGAGTAGAAGTGGAGGTGTGAAGAAGACGAGCTTCATGGTTGAGAAGATGGGAGAGGATCATGTGAGAAGTGGGTAGAAATGGTTGAGTGCTAAGAGATGTAATAATGGGGTCATAGTCTGAGGGTAGGCCAAAGAAAAGGGACGCAGCAAACTCAGAGTCTGAGATGTGTTGGCCTGCTGCTTGAAGAGTTGAGACAAGCGCTTTTACCTTGTTGAAGAGTTTGATAGTGATGAAGTTGGAAAAACCTGGTAACGGTGTGGCATGGGTAGTCGATATGGATGTCGGTTGAGATGGTGGAGCTGGGTCTAGAGGAGGTGGTGGGAAGAAATTTGTGAAGGGAGAGGGATGTGTTGTTGGAGATGGATTAGTGTCTGCCGGAGAGGTGGAGGAGCTGTTGCCTGGCATTTTTGTTTTCTTGCTTTTAGAGGACGTTTGTCTTTTTTGTGGCCTTTGATACCATACTAAAACCCACTTCTATGAGAAATATTATCTGTATTTGATTGATGATTTCACTGTAACGTTGCACTGAATATATAGAGATAGATCAGGTAGCCATTGGGCCATGGGCCTTTACATTGAATGGGCTATGTTCCTAGTACTAAGCAAAACGAGGTTGTTGAAGAAAGTGAATAGAAGGGCTTTTGAGAGATAATTGTAGATGCCTCAAATTTACATGTTATGGATAGCTTTTGAGAATTGATTACAAATTCACGAGAATTGATCACAAATTCACGAGTCTTTCACACAACTGCAACAACTACAAGAACAATGACTCATAGAAAAGTCCTTCATCTAAAAGTTGGATGGGCTAAAATGTTTTTAAAAGAAGTGTCCACATTTGTTCAGTACATTGCCACTTATGTACAAGTAGATCTTTAGAATCCTATATCGATTTCTTCAAGGGATCGTCCCTTTGTCTCAACAACATTGCCACTTATGTACAAGACAGCAACGATACTCGCCAAAGCGAACCCCATATACACACTACCAATTCCAAACTTGTTCGTAACACTCAAGAACGAGAGCCCGATGACAAAGTTTATAGCCTGTAACACAACAACAAAAATGTTGCATTACAAAAAACTCGCATAATCCATACATCGTTGTGCTAAACCAACTTACCCAATGCGTGCCTAATGACAATGCCACCGCCTTAGCCCTGATCCGAGAAGGGAATATCTCGGGAAGTAGAAGAGCAGGCACAGGACCCGCCCCTAGCGAAAAGAACACTATATATCTGCATAATAATAGTAGCAGCTCACCAACCTTATATATTTATATCACATATTTGATAAAGTACTATAACAAAAAGCGACTCACAGAACAGTTCCTAGGATTGCTAGAGTGCCCGAGTAGGGCTCTAAGACCTTCCATGTGAAGGATAATGACAGCAACAACATTGAAGCAGCCTTCAACAAGACAAATAATTGTTAAGAGGAAGAGTAACCACCAACCTTATATACTAGACTGGATCTTACCATTCCGGAGAAACTTATCATAAGGAGACTCTTTCTTCCTTGTCTATCCATCAAAGAAGATGCAACCGCGGTGCCTATGACATTTGATGCCCCAACAAAAGCACTGGCAGCAACATCAGATGTAACACCCGAATTTCGGAAGACTATTGTTGAATAATACACTACTGCATTTATTCCTGCAAACTGCTGGAAGAGAAATAGTGCAGCACCAATACTTACAACTGCACCAACAATAACATGTTAACAGATGAATACTTATGATAAAAACGACAACAAGGTTAATGGATATACCTTTCCGGTAGCGGATACTAAACAGATCAAACCATCTAGCTTCCTCAGTAGAAGATCTTTGAGCTGCAGCTCTTAAACCATTTATAACTTCTCGAACTTTGTCCTTTCCAAATAGTCTTGTTATAGCCTCTTCAGCTTCTGTCACTTTTCCTTGCTACATGCTCAGGATTAATTTAGACAGTTCAAACTTTTTGCTGTGATTTGAACGAGTTAAGCAGTGGAATAGCGAAAAAAGAGGAAACGTTTGTGGTTTTTAATATACTTTTGTGGATAAAAGAATACCCTAAAACCTAAATCATTGCCCATCGTACGAGTCTACCTAGATTTATTGTCTTATTATATCACGCTTTTCCAGGTGAATCGCAACGAGTACCTGGAAAAGCCACCTCGGGCTCTCTGGGCAAAACGACATCCCTAGTGCCAATAGGACAGAAGGAAGAGCTGCCATGCCGAACATAGTCCTCCACCTGATGACAAGTCAGAGTCTGTTTGAATGTTTTACAATGCAACTGTTATGATATGTGTTACATTTTACCACAATGCATTTCTGGCTAGAGGTAATCCAGCAATCAATGCTGCAAGAACACCAATACAGATGAAAAGCTGGTTGACAGAACCAAGTGCACCGCGGATTTCAGTTGGTGATATCTGTCAAAAAAAACATTTTCACTTCTGTAAGTGATATTACAACATATTTTAAGAAGAGAAGCTAGAGGATACTACCTCAGAGATGTATAAAGGTACTAAAGCAGATGATATGCCGATTCCAATGCCTGATAGAAACCGGCCAGTCAGCATTATCTCGAACGTTCTTGATCTCATACTGTCAATGATCAAATCACTACTTGATATGTAACAAAAGGATTGAATTTTAGATGGCTGGTGAAACGGACCAAAGATAAGCTCCAACTGTCAATGGAATTGCGGCTAGCTGAAAGGTCCTTGTTCTTCCGAACTTGTCGGCCAATGTTCCACTTGTGAATGAGCCCATAAATGCACCAACAAGTACAGTGCTAACAACCCAACCTTGAGATTTGGTAAAAATATGAAAGTTACTGTCAACAACATCAGCAAAGTGTGAGAATTTATAATCACAACACTGAACATATTGCAAGAATTCTAAATTTATCTGTCATGTACAGATAACTGATCTAAACTATCTATTTTACCATTTACCACCCTGAAATGTAAGGCAATGACATTGTTACCTTGCAGGAAAGTGTTTCCGGAAATTCCGAGGTCTAAAGATAGGTACTCAAGAGCACCATTTACCACCCTGAAATGAATGCAAATAACTTAACCAAAAAATGCAGATTTCATTGACATTTTAGGATCTTTATAAAAAGCTTGTCAACTATTCATTCATGATTATTGTATATGTCTGTGGAGAAGATCTTAGAGTTAAAAACGGTCACCCGACGTGATATCCGAATAAGATAGCTCCCAAACAAGCAACACCAACATAAGGCAGTACTAAAGTTGAAGATTTGCCATGAAATTCGACGAGACCTGCATCTCTTGGATCTCCTACTGCAAGACACAACAATTTCTGTTCATCACAAGCACTATTAGTTGCTGACATGATTATATTCAATGCTAGATAATGTGAGAGAGAGGAACCAGAAGCTTGAGCTCGAACTGATCTGTATTTGACAGACGAACACGACATGTCATTGCTGCACAGATTGTTCCTTCTTACAAATCCGAGATTATGACTTGCAGTTGAAATTCTTCTGATCGCCCCATTCCGAGCAATACAAGAGATATCTCCGCTACGCTCTCGAAATTCAAAATCCGAACCTAAGTTGGCTTTTATGCGATACGTCAAAACTTGCATTTTTCGTTCTTGATAATCAAAGGGGAAATCAGGAATTTGACATGAATGCTGAAGTACTTTGGAATGTGATTAGGGGAAGTAAAATCTCGATAAACGTTGTTAGCTTGATAATCAACTTGTATTGTTTTGCTGTCAAGGGAGGTTAATTAGAGTAATTTTTGTCGTCAGATAAGAGAAATAGGATCAATTTTATGACTTGTTTGGTTAGTGATGAAGCTGAGATTTTTTGAGTTTTGTCGTTATGGAATCGTGAGGATTGTGGCTTACAGGACGCGGGTCAGCCTTTGGAAAACTGCCACGTACAAACCAGATTCTTCTTATCACATGACAATATTTTTATTATACATGTTTATATCCACTTATTAAAATTTTAAATAAATAATAATAATTTCATAAAAAAATTTACCTATCAACTAAGTTGAATTAAGTAAAAAAAAAATTTCTAAAAAAAGCTAATAAATTAAATAAAAAATATAATATAAAAATGCTCGAAAATACTATAATAGGTTCAAACAAACAAAATATATTTTATAGAAGAAATTATGTACATATTTATTTAAATTAATGATTAATTCATATTTATATTTTAAGTCAATAGATATTTTTTTTTTTTTAATTTAGATTAAAAACATATATTTAAAGTATATGCATATACGCATATATGATTGCATATGAAGTGATTTTTCGTTCCATAATTCATACAAATCAAATAATATATTTAAAGAATCCATCATTTCAACAACAGAAAAGTATAATAAATGTCTAATTTTAATTTTCTGTTTCTTCTAACTTCCGGTTCCAAAACCTCGTTCATGTGGTGTCATACCAAACAAGCCCAATTACTTTGAGCAGAACTTATCCTTTTCTAAATTTCATTTTAAAGCCTCCAATTTTACTAATTTCATTTTAAGCTCTCCAATTTTACTAATTTCATTGCTAAGTTGTAACGGTCACCTTGTCCGCAAACTTGGTGCAATTGTCAAAAGTTTGAGTTGGCATTACCTGTGAAGAAGAATTGCTCTAAAAAGTGAAAAATGACATCGAGTTTTTCAAGGACTGAGTTTACCAAATAAATTAGAGGATGCTTAAGGTTTCTTTGACTTTGATTGTATGCCTTTTGTTTTGAATTTTAAAATGCTTTTATAATCTGTAAATATAAAATAATTACTTTAACAATATCAACATTAAACTTATTTGGCTTTATTTTTAGTATTTTCCACAAGTAAAATTATTAGAAATAAATCATTTTTATTTATAATTTGGATTAAGTTTTTTATTATATTAGGCCAGTAATCCAATGTAATTTATTATAAGCCGTAATTTTATAGTTTTAAAATAAGTACATGGAAAACAAAAAATTAATCAGTTTCATATTATTATTTTTTAGATTTTTCAGGAAAATTCAAAGATTAAATTCTAAGTTCTAACAAACAAACACTTATATCATGGTTGAGAAATAGGAGTGTATGGAAACAGGTTTTGAGTTTCCTGCATATAAAATTGTACCACTTTGAATAATAAATAATTTAGTTTGTGAGTTTAACACTTTAACGTGCTATTGTTTATATTGTGAATTAGTTCATACCTCGTGCGAGTATATTTATATATTTGATGTTTTTTAATAAAATATCATTAACTTTTGTACGTGAGAACTAATGATATATATTTGAAAAAAAAATCAAATAAAATTTTAATTTTAATTTATTACTAACAAAATTTTGAAAGAAAAAGAAAAAAGAAAATACAAAATTGTGGGGATAATAATGGTAACCCATCCTTAAAGTAAGTTATTTATGTGAAATTTTATAATATTTGTACAAAACAATAAAAACAAACTAATTATAAAGAAAATCGAAACTATTATATGTTATGGGTTTAAATTACGTTGAAGAAATTATTATTAGGTTTCATATATTCTAAACTATAAATCCTAAAACATATTTTAAAAAGTCTGAAATTATTCCCAAATAATGGAAAAGTTGAAGACTTTAACTGTAAATTCAAAAAATTTAGAAGATTTTGATTTTAGTGGACACGTTAGTTCAAAACGAATGAGTTGGTTAAGTAGTTACATTATGTAACAGTGTATATAAAGTAGGCACTTTTTGTTATGAGTACACAAATTAAGCACCCTATATTGAGTGATGTTCAGGTAAGGCACATTATTTCGATGCGGTCGTTCGTACGGCCGACACGTGTCTGGAAAAAAAATACTCTTAGTGGCGCACCATTACTCGAGTTAAAGGGTGTTTCTTACTTGATTTTCAATAAATCCTCGATTTTGGCTAATTTTTATTTTTTTTCTTTTTTTTTTCCAAAAACGAGTGAAAGTAATAGTTCAAAATTTATTAAGGAATAGTTCATAACTTATAAAAGGATAGTTCATGAATTATAATAGAATAGTTCATAGTGCAAAATTTATAAAGGAGTGAAAGTAATAGTTCAAAACTTATTATGGGATAATTCATGATTTATAATAGAATAGTTCATGAATTATAATAGAATAATTCAAAGTGCAAAATTTATAAAGGAGCGAAAGTAATAGTTCAAAACTTAGTATGGAACAGTTCATGAATTATAATGAATTATAATAGAATTGTTCAAAGTGCAAAATTTATAAAGGAGTGAAAGTAATAGTTCAAAACTTATTATGGGATAGTTCATGAATTATAATAGAATAGTTCATGAATTATAATAGAATAGTTCAAAGTGCAAAATTTATAAAGGATAGTGCATAACTTATAAAATGATAGTTCATGAATTACAATTGAATAGTTCATAACATATAAACAATTAGTTTATGAATAATTTGATAAAATATATTAAAAAGTAATAGTTCATGGATTATATGAGAATAGTTCAAAGTTTATAGGAGAATAGTTCAAAGTTTATAGGATAATTCATGATTTGAATATCTCCGATTCAAATCAGAAGAGGAGATCCTCATCGGAATCGGAGATATTCAAATCAGAAGAGGTCAAATTACCTGAACAAATTGCAATGATTTGGTTGCCATCTCCACTTGGTAAACATATTATCAGGTCTGCCATTCTCAAAACATCTAAACCCACCATCCAAAAACTTGCAATCTTTTGAATCATAAAGAGGGTAACTTTCATCCCAAACCCATTTCCCATCAAACAAATCACACTCAACAGTTTTCAGACCAACTCCATGGTTTTCCAAAAGAAGAAGAACTTGCCCAATTTCAACAGACGGAGAAGACACGAATTACTCTCAACATTAACTTACCTTGATGAAGCGCAACATTGTTTTTGTAATTAGCGCAACCATACATCCGAGGTCCATAAAATTCCGCCATCAAGAAAACACAAAAAATCCCTAAAGTGCTATTAAGAAACACGAATACAGAGCGTATGGTGAGAAACACGAACACAGTTTTGTCATATGATATTGTACTACTACTAAACTGCTACTATAACATAGATTTGGAATACATAAAAAATGATTGTATGGTAGAATACATAGAAGCTGATCGTATGGTGGAATGCATAGAAGCTGATAAATTTAATAAATTAAATCAACATGGAGTGATTGGTAACATACCACGTTGATGAGCAACAACTTGACAATCACGTTGTTCTTTTGGAATATGCGGCGTCGATACCTGCAATATGAACAGGTAAAAAAATCAGTATACGAAAGGAGTTAAAATCTCTTAGATTGGTATATATGTATATATAATATAGAGAGAGAGAGTAATGAGAAAGATATTTAGTGGAATCTTTCGGAATACGCTCACCGGGAAAAAAAATCACGATACGATTTGGTGATATCAGTACTCTAAGATAATATTAGTATCATTTATTTTTTCTTAAACAGATTATAAATTTATATAAAATTGGAAAAAAAAAATAAAAAAATAGGGATCTAGATCTATCGTGATATTGTTTCTGTTTAGTTGATATACACGCTGTTTTTAAAAATCAATCATTATAACTTGGTGATATCATTAACAAAGATAAGATCGTTGGTTAATTATAAATTTTTTCAAGCAAATAACGTCCTTTAGATAAAATCAAACAAAAAAAACTAAAAAAAAAAAAAAGGAATCCAGATTGTATGGTGAGATTGCGGATTGTTTTATCGATATTCATGTTAGTTTGTTTTAAAAAAATTTTTTGCTATAATAAAAAAAAATGTAATGGCTTAATTAGTAGTTTAATAAAAAGATTTAATTCGAGAAAAATTGTGGGACGCCACGTCAGCATTATTGTGGTCTGTTTTAGTAGAGAATATAGGTTGATTTTGGGATAAGTTTAACGAATTTGTGTGATTATGGAAATCCTTTTTGCTCCATCTCCTCTCTCGAATTTGCCGAGTTTAAAAATATGAGTCTCCTAATCGTGACTATTAGAGATGACAATCGGGTATGATATGATACAAACTACAAATATCGACATCGGAATTAATAAAGATAGAGATGAAGCTAATGAATTTATTTGGAACATTTCAAAAGAAGCAACGAAATTAAAACAAAAAAAAACTTCATTTATGTGATTTATTTATAATCGTGATGATTCATTCGTCAAATTAATCTAGGGAGAAATAATTAGCAAGTTAAAGTTCAAACCTCCTTCTACAAATCCACTCCTATTTTCTACCGGATAAAGAAAGCCCGAACTCGATTGAAAACCTCACACACCCCAAATGGGAAGGATCCACGTGCCTATGGAGAAGATGAGTGTTTTTGTTTAAAATATCTCCATTAGTTGATTACTCGGAGTTACTTTGTTTCACTCAGATAACTTAGTTAATTTTTAGTTTTTTTGTTTATAATTTTTTTTTACCATAACCTCTTATCTATTAGTTGTAAAATCATATCTGTTTAGAGTTAGTTTTGAACTTTTTTTATGCCTATAAGTTGAGTGCATTAATTGTAATCCTCACTTTGAAATTGATTGATACTGTACATTGACAATATCGACCGATTATCCAAGGCAATTATAAATTCAACATTTATTTTGGAGTTCTTGTGCCTCTATCTACTAGTTTGTTGCTTGATCCTCTCTTCATCCAATCTTCTAGTTTGTTGCTTGATTCAATCAATCTAGCTTTAATCCCGTATTGAATTCTTGTCCAATTTCTTATTCAATTACATTTTCAATTAATGTTTGTTGTTGCAGTGACAAGTGACAATTGTAACCCTTGTCTCCCTAGTAGTTGCTGGTTGGCTTCTAAGCCCTATACCAGTTGATATTTGATTCAATTCAAAGTAGGGCCGAGTAAATTGCGGTTCGATTCACCAAACTGCAACTAATTGGTTCGATTTGCGATTCAACATATTTTGCGCTGCGGTTTGTGGTTTGGTTCATCAACAGAACCGCAAACCACAAAAACCGCAAAAAACGCAAAACCGCAAACAAATCACAACCGTGAGATTCGATTTGCGGTTTTCATTTTTTGAGTTTGCGGTTCGGTTACGATTACAGTTTTACGGTTTTAAACCGATGCTTAACCCTAATTCAAAGTATTGCCTGCTAGTTTCCTTTTCATCCATCCATTTGTTTCCTTATAAACAATTGTATTTGCAATTGACAACAACAAACTCTGCCAACTAGTGTCCATTTTCATCCAAATTGTCCCTATTCGAGCTTCCTTGAAGGTGAAAAAAAACCCATTGAAAAGATCAAGAAACACCCAAGTATAGTGATTTAGAGTTCATAGTGGGCCACTTATACTGGACTTTTAACATTGAGCTTAGCCTCTACTCTAGCAGTCCTGCATTTAAGAATGTAGCCTAAAGGTAAGGGAAGGGAAAGCTCCTTACTGTTCATCTTCCAGAGGCAACCCCTCTTCATTTTCTCCTAACAAGGAAACCAGAGGCAACCCTCTTGCATTTCTACTAACAAGGAAACTAACAACTCCTCTTGCTGCTTTCATTTTCTTGGCGAGGCGACCCCTGTACTGGTTTCAACCTCCCCCTTCTTCCACACAATGAAAAACTGATTGGGATAACCTTCCATACATAAACTTCACCTAAACTTTAAAGCTTCCATGGGTAAAACGTTTGTTTTGAACTGTGGTGGGATTGGGTCCGGATCTAAAGCCCTTACTTGTCTGGCTTCAGTTTCCCCTTTCTTCACAATAGATCAAACCGAGCACCGTTTCAGATCCCGTCTACAAAAACGTTTTACAAGACAAAGTATTCGGATCCTACGTCACTCTCGATGTGGGGAGAGAATAAGATCTAGAATCTCTTTTCAGATCCCGTACACAAAGCTCTTTTCTCTGTCAAACTCGGCACCCTTCCCACTCCCTTCAACTTTTTCAAGTTACTCGTCTCTCTCATGGCAACTCGTCATTGCCTTTGCGAGAGATGTCCTCCGAATCGGAGTTTGTATGTGGTCTTCTTGATCCAAAGAAGGAACAGATCTTTTAGTGCAACACTTCAAATCGGGGATTCTCTATCCCAAAAAAGAAAATAAATAAATGAATAAATAAATGTTCTAAAAATTTATCATCTCAATATATGGCTTGTTCTGTATTGAACACTGAATACTACAGTGACCGTGTCCTTTACAGAATTTTAATCACCCATATTTTGACAAAATCTATCTTTTGCAAAAAGGATAAAGTTCTTGTTTGAAAGATAATACTCAAAAGTCTCAAAGAGTCTAACTTCAATCTCCATTCTAAAATTAAATGGCTTAAATAACACTCTCTATTCTTAAAAAAAAAATGATAAGCTTCAAACAAACAATACAAAGTAATATTATAAAAAGAAAATTTATTTTGAGTTATCCTCAATTGTTCCTTCAAATCTTTTTTCTCTTATCCATTAAGTTCTACACATTTATTCATCAAGATACCGTATCCTGCAATCTCGTCTTCTGAGGTCTGATGCAGTCATTTGTTGGCGGTTTCGTGCGTTCGTCGAGAAGGGGGCGTGGATTTGTGATCGACTCCTGACGGCTCTGTTGCAGTCCAAATCTGAGGTGTTCACAGTTGTTCCCCAGGTTTCCTCCCTGTGTACTTCCTTCGAAGATGAACATTTATGTTCGGTGCCTCCGGCTGGCTGGATCGTCCTGCTTTCCCTTGAAGACTTTTTTTTGCTTTCGGTGTCATTTTGATGTATTTTTGTGTATTTCTTTTCTCCTTTTTGTTTGTGGCCCTTCGTGATGGTTTAGACCGTCTGCCGATTTTTTCGGCCTTTCGACCCACTAGACGGCGCGCTGTCTAGTGGTTTCGAACCGCTTTCCATTTTCAAAAAAAAAAAAAAAAAAAAAAAAAAGATCAAGTTAGATTCAATTGAGTTTAGTCTTGTTGAATCGATTTGTATTAGATTGAGTTTGTCATATAAGTTCATTCTAATTGGATACGTTTGAACATGTTGAATTATTTTGCATCTTGAGTTTATTTGTCCAAGTTATTAAATAGTTAGTAGCTGTAGCAACAAGTGACAAAAATCGAATTGAAACGAGAAAACCGACATGATTCATCGACTTGGATATAATCTAACAAATAATGATGAAATACTATTTAACCAAGCCATAAGCAAAACAGCATCCAAGATAAATAAAACCTCTTTACGAAGAAAAAAATAACTTTTATTTTCTTATTTTTAATACTTTTAACGCAAAAAATAAAAAACAGAGTGGGCAATCCCTAACCTCCCCTGACTTCCCTCCCTGAAATTAGACCGTTGGAAACTCGCGCACATTAAAACACACAAATCCACCATAGAAAATTCTGTCAAAATAACAACTCCTCTTTCTGACTTCTTCTCTCACAAACTCAACAGCCATATTCTCTCTCTAAAACCATCCATGGAGGAAACCCCACCCCTCCTCTCTCTCAATCTAAATTCCCAGTACAATTTCACTACTGAAACGTTCTTCATGGAAAGAGGCTTAAAGTACGAAGCTTACTCTAAAATCCGCGAATCCAGGCTTCGATCCAGATCTATGATCCGTGTAAAAGAATACCCAGATCCGGAGATTCCTAAACCGGGTTTCAGTCCAAGCCCTGTTAAGAAGACCGTCAAATTTCAGGTCGAAAATGGGTTTCCGGGTCAGAATCGAGATCCAATGTCGTCGATTAGGAAAGAGAACCGGAGACCACCGACCGGGAACAGGATAGAGAAATCGGCGACACCGCCTCCGACGAAGAGTTCGAGGTTGTACGGTAGCGGGTCGAAAACAGGGAGCAAATCTGTGAATTCAGGGGAAAAGAAAGCTGTGGGGAATTTAATGATGGGAGCGCGTAGGAGCTACGCGAGTATCGAGGAATTGAAGGGTTTGTCGGCTGCGGCGGCGTTGGCAATCTCCGGTGAGAATAGAAGTGGCCAAAAGAGGGTAATTGGGAAAACCTCTGTTTTGGGGATTCGACAGTCTGTACAATTCTACTGAAGAATTTGAATTTTAGGGTATGATGGGTATTTTTGGCAATTCCGAAAGGAAATTTTGTTGTTTCTTGATCCATACTACATATGATTTTGTGACTGGATTGTATACCTATGATCATTGCAATACTCCTGCTATGTTGTTCTTTGGGTTCTTCGTTCTTGCAATATACTGTCAATATATCAACATTGTTTGTCATCTCTCATCAGTCATCAGTAATGATTTGAACTATTTCTCGGCTTTGATCTCAAAATTCGTCCAGTTAGGGTATGATCATGTATAAGTCTTGGGGTATCCAAGTTCAAATTCATTGTAATGTACTAATGTATGTAATCAGCTTGGTCTATCTTGTCTTTGATCCGGTTATGTTGAAACAGAGTTATTGTGCTTCCTCTGTACAGGCCCATTATTAGCTGGCCTCATCTAGAAATAATGAGCCCAGCTCTGTCCAACTATAAGGAATTGGAGAAAATAAAGATAGCTCTTTAATGTGGGTCAGTCGGGTTGATCAACGCATGACTTTGGCTCGACTCGGTGTAAAACGCAATGTCTGTAAGGTACGGTCATTTTCTCGTAAAAGAAAGTCGATAGGCCCAACACGTGTGTCCATTGAGCCGATCAAGTATAAAACCTCCAGCATCTTTATTTCTTTACCCTCGTATCTCAATCAATTCAGTCATGACTTACTTTCTATACTGTAGGAATAACCTTAGTGTGCCGTAGACATTTTTCCTTAAATATATCCATTTTTGCTCCAAGAGGGCTTACAATACCTCACAATATCACGAACACACGAATAGATTTCCAAAATACAAAAGAGGAGAAAAATCTACCATAATATCATGCAAATCAATAATGTATGTGATGTGGGCTTAAACGTGAATCTCACATCTCGCAAATAACTACAAGATGTGATAATATTGTAGTAAATAGTCGTGGTTGAGCACGAAAATATTAATGTAATGATTTGAATAGTTAATTTCAAACCAAAATATAAAATATATAAACAAAACAAAAGACTGATCGGTCCGATCTAGAGGACAAGTCGGCCGATCTGTAGAGTAAATTAGCCCAATCAAGAAAGATAAGGGAGAAGAGTATAGATTCTATATGTTAATTCAATCACATCCAACTAAAAAATAAATAATCAACACATGTGAATAATAAAGCATTCTACAATCTAAATCACCGCAACAATCCATTTTCAATCTCAATCGATAACAATATTCAACTTGTTGATTGAAACCTCTCTTTCTTAAGTTTCTTTGTAAATCATTATCTCACTTACTGAAGCTTTATATAGATGCAAATTGTACAACACTTGGTTTTTAACTTGTAAATATGGGTAAGCTATAACTTCAATTGTGACAAAAAAAATATAAAGAGCATTCATCTGCTCTTTAAATTTTAGATGTTTTTTTTTTGGCACGGGGGACTTTTATTGTACTATTACCAAAGTATAATAACTGAATTTTAGATTTTTTTGGTATTTATATTTGGCATAAGTGACGTGTATTGTGTAGCAAAACAATTAAAAAAAATAATGAACGCATGGTATATGATTTATTAACAATTTCTTCACTGAAATTGATTAAAAATAATAAATTATCGCTGTGAGTATATAAACTATCTCCGATAAATTAAGTTTGATATGATCTCAATTTTAGTCAAATTTTCTTCTTCTATAACACGATTACACGTTATCCGTGAGGATTTTTGTTAATGATAGGATGAGTCATTTGATAAAAAAAATGATAATATATTGCAATAAAGATGGTTTATTACAAAAGTTTAACAGATTTTTATAAATATATTATAAAAGGCTATCAATTCTCTCAAAAATTATTTTAAAACATATCTAAATTGATTAAGTACATAGTTGTATTACAATATACATATACACTATTGCATCGACGATTATAAAACAAAATTTAAAATTTAACATAGAGATCCATTGTATGTTAGATCCGAGTCTAATTATAAAAAATCTAATGATCTAGATTCGACCAATAAAAACTAGAAATATAACATAGTTATAATTATAAATTTATTTATTATTTCACGAATATGAAATGAAACCCATTATTCTCCCGTGTGTGTATATATATATATATTTTTGATGATACTCTACTCAAATCTGTACACCAAACTGATAGTTGACCAATTGATAGGAGTTGGGTGTAAAACATGTTGATCGACAACTTGAAAGATGGGAATTGAGTGTGGTATGGATCGTTGCCAAAATTAAAGGGTAAATGCCAATTGCAGCCAAGCAAAGTGGGTCTCCTCCTCCATATCTCTTGGCAGATATGCACAAAGATACAAGTTGGAAAAACAAACATAGAATAAGGTCATGAAAAATGTGCTCTTATTATAAGGTCAGAGCATGTGAGGATCCTTTTTGGGATAAGGAGTGGTGATATAACATACGTTTTTTTCTTTTGGACCTTGGTTGAAAGACCTTTCCTCCAACCCTATTAACGGTTAAACAAGTTGAATCTTCTTATTTTTTTATTTGTTGAAAAAAAAAATATTAAGAGGGTTTGTTACATTGTTCATCACTCGTTTACGGTACATTGCTTGATTGTTGGTCTAAATAAATGAACATCTTAGTGGTACAAATGTACAATTAGGGATGCACATGATCGTATACCCTTGTAGTAAATTTTATAGGGTAATTTTTGGTAACTAGGACTTTTTGAGAAACTAGAGTAGTAACTAGGCTTTTTAATGTTTCAATTAAGTAAATATACTCCAACCTTTTGTATTTATTCTTATACTCTACACACTCTTCTCTCATAGGGTACATTTACTAAACACAAAACTAGAAAAAGCCTAGTAAACCAAATTGTTTCAATTTTATATGAGTGAGTTGGATTAAGAAACTTTAAATTATATTAGGATGATCGTACACCTGGTTAACTATAGCGAGGTTATCGCCCTCTACTTCAAGTCTTGTGATTTTAAGTTGAAGTGCTTTTATTATCTCGCTTCTGAGAGCGAAAAGTCTCACTAAAAATGGTATCGTTGGTTCCATATTGACTATTGACAAAGGTAAAAGTGATAGCTTTGAGTTATATTAAGACGAAGTCAAATAAGTATTGTCTATTATCTCAAACGAGAAAATGCTAACCCTGTAAGATTTTTATTAATCTTATTATTATTAGTGGGCTTACATATTATAGTAACCAATTATATTATATGACTAAATATATTAACGGGCTAATAAAAGTGATTCAATCAAGTAAAGCCCGTAGACTTTAATTAAGCGGTATGGGCTTAATGGGTGGATACCAGACTTTGGCCCAATAGGCTTAATGGGATTCTATTAGGTCATTATATAAACGTTATTAGGTTATGGTTCCCGATACGTCAAATCGATCAGCCGTTTTCCATTCTCTACCCATCAGAGAGAAAACCTAAAGAAACCCTAAGGAGGTTTGACTGAGGAAGACTGTATACCTGCGGCGCTCATTCGGATCGTAGATTCCGCACTATAGTTTTGATCCGATTGTTACGGGTTCATCCGATTGCTACTATGGAACCAGGTATGTAAATTCTAGATTCCTTAATAACCCCAACATGATATCGATTCTTGCGTTTACGGTTTAGGGAATATGTTTATTCCAACAAGTGGTATCAGAGCGGTTATCATGTTGAGTTGTTAGGATATTTTTTTTTATATATTTGTATCGATATTTTGATACGGTGTTTTAGGTTTTTGGTTTTGATTTTGCTTGCGCCGATTCCTACGTGAATTTGTTTCTTTTTCACATTCACTGAATGTGGGACCCGCTTGGTTTTGGTTGATTTGAGAGATGATGTTTATTTTTATTATATAAATTATATTATCAATATGATATCTTCAGTACTATGTGAAGTCCTGCAATTTTCAATTGCTTTTCTATTTTGGCGTGCAGAGTATGCTTTTGTATTTTATATTTTTTTGTTTATATATAAAATCTGGACACTACTTTTCATTTTTTTGTAGAGCGTAAACCTGCTTTTCATATGTATTTAATTTTTTTTTTAAAAAGTTTATTATATTGCATATGAAATGACAATCCTACCTATCTACAACTTAAATTGAAAAGTCTATGCTTTTCTTTAGGTTGAGAACTTAAGTTGAAAAAGCCAATGCCTTTTTCTTTATGCTAAGATATTATTTGAAAAGTATTTAGCTTTACAAAATATAATATCATGTTTTATATATAATTGGTACGTAATATGGTTGTTCTTACGAGCATAAAATTTGGATCTTTTCCACTATATTTTGTATCGATTAAAGTTTATCGAGTGTAATATTTGAATTTTATTTACACGAGATATATTTAAGGATCTATATATTTTAAGGTTATTTTAAATTAAATTGATTGAAACAATATGCTACTAAAGTAGTCTATGTTGTGTAAATTTATTTTTAATTTAAAATTATAAAGGTTTGTGTATTGTTTGTTTATGCGGATATCAATCGGCCCAAAGGAAGGTTGATATTTGGCCAAACATTAAATACACTAGTGATTATACTTGTTTATGCGAATATTGATCGGCCAAAAGGAAGATTAATATTTGGCCAAACAAAATCACATTAAGGATAATATATTGATTAATCAATTGTGCTTTCATTAATTATGCGGATATTGATCGGCCCAAAGGAAGGTCAAAGTTTGGCCAAATAATGAAAGCGCATGCGACAATAAATAACGATAAATATAAAGGTTATCCATGTGAATGATAGTCGGTCCAAAGAAAGGCTATTGTTTGGCCGGATTTATTATCAATATTTGATTGTTGCATTGAGAGTACTATTTACAATTGATATTTTGTGCAAACACTGAATGTCAAGTTGTGTTGGGTATCTTGTTTTATAAATTAATTGATTAATTGTGTTTTTCTTTGCTTTTATGTTTAGTTTCTGCAACTACTACTAATGTTTCTGCTCAAGTCAGTTCCATTCCAATGCTTAATGGGACAAATTTTAAGGTCTGGAAGGAGAATGTGGAAATCGTTCTCGGATGTATGGATCTAGACCTTGCGCTAAGGACTGAACGACCCACTTTGGCTGAGGATAACTCCAATGAAGCGAAAGTAGAGAAGTGGGATCGCTCTAACCGCATGTGTCTTATGATCATGAAACGTTCCATTCCGGAAGCGTTTCGGGGCTCTATTTCTGAGAGCAAAGATGCTAAGGAATCTTTTGAGGCAATTCAGAAATATTTTGCCAAGAATGAGAAAGTAGAAACAAGCAACCATTTGGCTGCTCTGATTTCTATGAGGTACAAAGGAAAAGGAAACATAAGGGAGTACATTATGGAAATGTCAAATCTTGCGGGAATACTAAAGGCACTAAAGTTAGAGATAAATGATGATTTACTCGTGCATTTAGTTCTCCTGTCTTTTCCCACACAATTCAGTCATTTTAAGGTGAGTTATAATACTCAGAAGGAGAAATGGACTCTTAATGAGCTCATTTCGCAATGTGTGCAAGAAGAGGACAGGATAAAAAGGGATAAGACAGAAAGTACTCACTTTGCATCAAGCTCTCAAAACAAATCAAAGAAGAGGGCTAAGGATACTGCAGCTGTACACATGTGCAGAAAAAGGCGAAGAAGCAAAGTGATGAACTCACTTGTTTTTTCTGCAAAAGGGAAGGACATATGAAGAAAGCATGTCCTAAGTACGCTGCTTGGCGTGAAAAGAAGGGTAAAGTTCTCACTCTAGTTTGTTCTGAGGCTAATTTAGCTTCTGTACCTATTGACACGTGGTGGGTAGATTCTGGTGCTACTACTCACATTTGTGTGTCAATGCAGGGTTGCCTTTGGAGTCGACCACCAAGTGATGCTGAAAGATTCATCTATGTTGGCGATGGCAATAAAGTTCCTGTGGAAGCAATAGGGCATTTTAGATTAAATTTAAGTACTGGATGTCATTTGGATTTAAAGGATACTTTTGTTTCTCCGTTATTTAAACGGAATTTGATTTCTACTTCCTGTTTGGACAAAGGTGGATATCTTTGTAGTTTTGGAAATGGAAAATTCAGTATTTCCTTAAATTCAAATCTTGTTGGTACCGGTATCTTAATTGATCGTCTTTATATGCTAGAAACGGTTGCTTCCCATAATGAAATCCTGCACACAGGTTCTAAAGGTACAAAGCGAAAATTGGATGAAGATTCTGGATTCTTATGGCATAAGCGCTTAGGTCACATCTCTAAACAAAGAATTCAAAGGCTTGTGTCAGAAGGAATTCTTGATTCCCTTGATTTAACAAACTTTCAAGTTTGTGTTGAGTGCGTCAAGGGAAAGTTAACAAACATAAGAAAGTTAGGTGCCAACAGAAGTACAAAAGTCTTAGAACTAATACATACGGATATTTGTGGTCCATTCCCTACAGCTACGTGGAATGGTCAACAATACTTTATTACGTTCATAGATGACTACTCTAGATATGGATACCTTTGCTTGATATGTGAGAAATCACAATCTCTGGATGTTTTTAAGGCTTATAAAGCTGAAGTTGAACTTCAACTTGGTAAGAAGATTAAAGCCGTTAAATCTGACCGTGGTGGAGAATACTATGGCAGATATGATGGATCAGGAGAACAACGTCCAGGACCCTTTGCAAACTTCCTAAAGGAGTGTGGAATTGTCCCTCAGTATACTATGCCGGGGAAACCCAACATGAATGGTGTTGCTGAGAGGCGGAATAGAACACTATTGGATATGGTGAGAAGTATGATTAATCATTCTTCTTTACCTGAATCACTTTGGGGAGAAGCGCTAAAAACTACCGTATATATCCTTAATAGAGTACCTAGCAAATCGGTAGCTAAAACCCCATATGAAATGTGGACTGGGAAAAAGCCCAACATAAAGCACTTACACATTTGGGGATGTCTAGCTGAAGCAAGGCCTTACAAGCCTAACGAAAGAAAGTTAGACTCTAAGACAACTAGCTGCTACTTTGTTGGATATGCTGAACGCTCTCGTGGGTTTAAATTTTATGATCCCGCTACCCGATTATTTTTTGAGTCGGAAAATGCCAGATTTCTTGAGGATGTAGAATTTGGAGGGGAAGGATTAAGGAACGTCACTCTTGACGAAGTTGTCCTTGAGGAAGAGGAATTTATCTCTCTTCCCAATATTGTTATTGAAAGTGATCAAGATACAACTCTTAACACTCTTCAAGAAACAACTCCGGTTTTAGACAACAATGAAGTTCCTTCCATAGAGCAAATTCAACCACCTCAAGAAGTGCCTTTAAGGAGATCCGGTAGAGAAAGAAGATATGCAATTCCGGATGACTACATTGTATATCTAGTAGAACAAGAAGATCCTGTGGGAGAGATACCAGATGATTACATCTCGTATCTTATGGAACAAGAAGATTCTGTAGGCATTGCAGAGGATGATCCAATCAATCTTCTTGAGGCCCTTCAAAGTTCTAGCTCTCAATACTAGATTAAAGCCATGCAAGAGGAGATGAAATCCATGAAGGACAATGACGTATGGGATCTTGTCGAGTTGCCAAAAGGTGCAAAACCCATTGGTTGTAAATGGATATTTAAAACCAAAAGGGATGCAAAAGGCAATATCGAAAGATATAAGGCTCGTCTAGTTGCAAAGGGATTCACTCAAAAGGAAGGTATTGACTTTAAAGAGACCTTTTCTCCGGTTTCATCTAAGGACTCTTTTAGGACAATAATGGCACTAGTAGCTCATTTTGATTTAGAGTTACATCAGATGGATGTGAAAACAGCGTTTCTCAATGGAAACATTGATGAAACCATTTATATGGTTCAACCAGAACATTTTGAATCCAAAGATTCAAAATCTATGGTTTGTAAATTAAAGAAATCCATCTATGGGCTTAAACAAGCATCAAGGCAATGGAATCATAAATTTCATCAAGTGATCACCTCCTTTGGATTTGAGGTGAATAAGGTTGAAGATTGTGTGTATCACAAATTCAGTGGGAGCAAATCTATCTTTCTGGTATTGTATGTTGATGACATACTATTGGCTTGTAACGATATAGGCTTATTGCACGAAACCAAGAAATTTCTCATTAGGAATTTTGAGATGAAAGATCTTGGGGACGCCTCTTTTGTCTTAGGAATTCAGATACTAAGAGATCGATCTCAAGGTATCCTCAGGTTATCACAAAAGGGCTATATCGAAAAGGTACTAAGCAGGTTTAACATGAAAGATTGCTCAGCTGGAGATACACCAATAGCTAAAGGAGACAAGTTTAGTCTCAAATAGTGCCCCAAAACAGATCTTGAAAAAAAGGAGATGCAAAAGGTTCCCTATTCCTCAGTGGTAGGGAGTCTAATGTATGCTCAAGTTTGTACCCGTCCCGACATAGCATTTATTGTGGGACTTTTGGGCAGATACTTAAGTAATCCTGGATCGGATCATTGGAAAGCAGCAAAAAGGGTTCTCCGGTATTTGCAAAGAACGAAGAACTACATGCTGACTTACAAGAAATCAGACAGATTGGAGATCGTTGGATATTTTGATTCTGATTTTGCCGGTTGTATTGACAGTAGACGATCCACCTCAGGCTATGTCTTCATGTTGGCTGAAGGAGCTATATCTTGGAAAAGTGTCAAACAAACACTTGTAGCTACCTCCACTATGGCTGCAGAGTTCATGGCTTGCTTCGGAGCATCCATTCATGGGATATGGTTGCGTAATTTTGTCACAGGCCTACGTGTGGTTACTGGAATTGAAAGGCCATTGAAGTTATTTTGTGACAATAAGGCTGCAGTTTTGTTCTCCAATAACAACAGAAGCTCTGTAAAGGAGAAGCACATTGACATCAAGTTCTTGTCATTGAAGGAAAAAGTTCAAAGTGGGCAGATTTGTATAGAACACATAAGCACAAACTCCATGATTGCGGATCCGTTAACTAAGGGGTTGCCTCCTAAAGTTTTTCATGAGCACACTGCTCGTATGGGGCTTGACAGTTTTGTAATCCCTTGACTTAGTGGGAGTTTGATTAGCTGTTCTATGTTTATAGTTTATGCATAATAAAGTTGCCGTCATTTACATTTTGAACTAAAGGTTGTTTTGGACTGATCTCCGAATAAAGAAGAACCAGTTGAAAATAGACATGTTTATGAGATCACATTTCATGTAATTTTCATGCCACTCATCCATACTTGATCTATGTCATAGAATATACTAATGTGGTGAACACGAAAGGTTTAGTCACGATGATGTGACGAAAGCCGCCGTGATCTCATATTGATATATGAGGTGGACCAGATTGATTAAAGGATAAGTCTACATAAAATTAGTCATTACGTGTACACATAAAGAATTTTGGATAATATAGTTGTTTATTTAATATGTAGCCCAAGTGGGAGATTGTAAGATTTTTATTAATCTTATTATTATTAGTGGGCTTACATATTATAGTAACCAATTATATTATATGACTAAATATATTAACGGGCTAATAAAAGTGATTCAATCAAGTAAAGCCCGTAGACTTTAATTAAGCGGTATGGGCTTAATGGGTGGATACCAGACTTTGGCCCAATAGGCTTAATGGGATTCTATTAGGTCATTATATAAACGTTATTAGGTTATGGTTCCCGATACGTCAAATCGATCAGCCGTTTTCCATTCTCTACCCATCAGAGAGAAAACCTAAAGAAACCCTAAGGAGGTTTGACTGAGGAAGACTGTATACCTGCGGCGCTCATTCGGATCGTAGATTCCGCACTATAGTTTTGATCCGATTGTTACGGGTTCATCCGATTGCTACTATGGAACCAGGTATGTAAATTCTAGATTCCTTAATAACCCCAACATGATATCGATTCTTGCGTTTACGGTTTAGGGAATATGTTTATTCCAACAAACCCTACAAAGATCAAACATTAAAAACCTAGTTGTTGGAGATAATAAATCCCCACATCGAAACTTGGGACATTTCGAGCCTAGTATATAAGGTCGGTGGACTATTACTTTTATTGTCAATTAATTTTAGGATAAACCTCATCGAATTTATGTAGTGAGTTTGGGCTTAGTGCGCATGTGTGCTCGTATGAACACGAACCCGCTCTACCCGTCTGTACTGGACTTTGACACTAGTTAACAACAAGTTTGTGTCAACGATTGTCGATTGATTGAAAGAGATCGGACATAAGATTCTTAATAACGTCGCTTTGTCTTCATCGGAAAATGAGTGAGTTGGAGACACCACAACGTACGATTGTTCCACCAAGAAATTTATCTTAGGTAAACGAGGTTTGCCCCCAATTAAAGTAAGATAACTATATTAACACTTATATATTATTACATAAATGGCAATGTCAACATATTAAATTTGACTGAAACGACTAGACCTTGTAGTGACCTGCGACCCAAAGCCTCTCACCAGTCCTGAACTTGTCTGTTTGAATGTGATCTGAGCAGTTCACCAACCAAGTCAATGTTTGTAGTTTGAATGTCGATTATGTAGATTGATATAAACTTCATATCCGAATGTCATATTCATATTCTTCTAGTCTGTGGTTAATGATTCTATGAAAGCCTAAGAAAGAACAACAAACATACGCATACAACCGGGGCAATTGGTTCTAAGATACCGACTCGATGAGTTGATGTACTACTCCTATTTTACTTTTGGGTGGTTTACTCCTATTTTTGGTTGTAAGATGAAACATCACTGAGTTAATGTGGTGAGTTCGAGTCTATCGCACATGTGTGTCTGAATGTGTGATGAACACCGCGTTAAATCTGACCAGCCAAAATTTCACACGTATCAAAGCAATTTGATCTTCGATCCTGACTTATTGGGTTTGTCGGCTGTGAGATATTTGATGACGGACTATGGATTGTGATTGTCTCGTTCGATGGGCTAGCCGGCCTTAAGACATGTCATCAAGTGTCAGCCGAGTAAGAGGGGTTGCACTCAAAGGACGTGTGGAAAATTCAATCTTTTCACATCGATCACAAATGAATAATAAGCTTAATAGGTAAGGTTGGTGGACCGTTTTCATATTATCAATTGATTATAGGACGGAATTATTGTTTCATTTACGTATTAAACTTTAACAAGATATACAAAGTTGAAATATACATCAAATATATACTTTTTTTGATACAAGGGTAAGCAAAAGGGGGAATAGTCTCTAGAGACTTGTCCCCCCAAGGCATCCAAACGGATGAGGTCTTCAACATCTTCCGGTAGCACCTCATCACCAGCCGCTGACGCAAAGTCATACAACGTAAGTAATCTGCTACGGTGTTGAAATCCCAGAAAAAGTGGTGAGCACAAAGCTGATCAAAACCGGAGATTCAGGAGGAGACGTCCGAGAAGATCAAAACGGAGCCAAAGAGAAGAAGGGTAAAACACGAAAACGAAAAGCATCTCACAAAGATGAAACGGGAATATATTTGTATCAAGGTCCCATCTTTAACTGGCCAAAGAACTTGTTGCGTTTTCATCATTATTAGAAAATACAAAAACGGAAATTTAAAATTTTAGAAACTTTATAAGAATTATATTTTATAAAAGGTGAAAAAATTATTTAGTTAAAATTGTTTTTCTTGAAAATTTAAGTTACAATAGTAGAAATTGGGTGAGAATACAACTTACCATTTTATTCTTGGTCATATTCATGATTTTTATCTTTTGTTTATTAACCTCCCAACAAATAGAATTTTCTAACAAATAGAGATAAAAATATTATTTTTTATACTATCAACTGTCCATAATTATACCGTAAATCATTGATGATAATATATAATTGTATTATCATCAATTATTGATAGTACAATTACGATTTTTGAATCAAGGTGTATAAACTAGGTGTATAAACTTATGATGAGTTGACTAAGTAGACAATTTATATATCAAGGTGTATATAATTGTATTATCACCAATCTTCTCTAATATAATTATGTACATGCAATAAAATGTTCAAACATTTTATTAAAACAAAAATATTTCTTAAAAAAAATAATTTTATTTTATTGAAGGATTAAATTTTTTTAAAAAAAATTTAATGTTAGATTCTCAATTATATAAGTCCAGCCTCCCTCTCATACTCCTAAACTGGTTTTACTATTACATAAGACGGATATTCTATGTCACTTAAAATTGTTTAATTAGTTTTATCATTAAACTTGTTTATACTCCGTGTCTACACGGATATTTGTTCATAAAATTTTAAAATTATCGTATATTTATTATATTGATAAATATAACTTACGAATATAATAGGTCAACGATCCACATACAAGGAGGTCGACGACACATATACGAGATATAAATTTGGTATGAACAAATATTATATCTTATCTTAGCTAAAAAACCTAAAAATATATGATTTGTGCAATCTTTAGACCCCATATTTCTATTTATATTTATTCAAGTTGTCAATATGTCATCCTTACTTGGTAAGTGACATGGTGTTGCCAAATTCACAAAAACATGACAAAATTTAAAAAATCATGGATACAAATGATTTTTAGAAATTACTATGAGAAATTTTATATTATGTTTTAGTATAATTAAAAATTCAAGTAAATTTTGTGTGTGATATATCCGAAAATTGAGATTCAACGTTATATGTCAAGTTAAGAGATGAATAAAATATTTAATAAAATAATTACGGTTTAATAAAAAAAATTAAAAACTTAATTATGAAATTTAAATAAAAAATTACTAGAAAAATCGTAAGTCGACACATCAACATTAGTGCCATAATTTTAATATATGTATATAAAAATATTTATTTAAATAGTAATTATGTATTATTTAATTAAAGATGATAATACAACTTGTTTGCCGCATTTTTACGATTTTAATATGTACATAAAATAATAAGTTTTTTTTTTTGGAAAAAGGAGTACACTACTCCAAACTTACGCGTTAAAAGAAACGGGACTACAAACGAGAAATTCGGGACAAACTAACACCCCTAAGATCATCCAACAATAAAGAAAGCACACAAGGTGGGGGCCAATTCAACCTATGCACCCCAACACTACATGAAAAGGCAAAATTAGCAAGCGAGTCCGCCACTCTATTCCCTCCTCTGAAGATATGGCCGAGATCCACAATCCAATCCCGGATAAGGAAGCCTTGACAACGAATCATCAGGCTCGCAAGCGGATGTGAAGGACACACCCCTTTCTTGATGAAATTAACCACTGTAGTCGAATCCACCTCCAAGCTCACTTTCCGACAGCCCATATTCCACGCAAGATCTAAGCCGTGTATCACTCCCCATAACTCTGCTGCCGGAACAGTGGTACTCCCCAGATAACCGCCACTCCCTTAAACCAATCGCCATTTTCATTCCAGATTACAGCCGTTGCAGCCGCTCTACCATTCCCTCCCTTCACAGCATCATCCGTATTAATTTTAACCCACCCCTTATTTGGTTTCTTCCATGTTACAAGCCTCTCCGTTTTCGGGTCCAACCTTGGAGCCGAGATCCTCCATTTTGCTGCATTAACTTCCGCAAATCTGGCCTCTAAGAAAGGCCCTTTGTTGGTCACCATTTCGTTATCGGAGAAAACCCGCGCATTTCGCCACTTCCATAACCACCACAACGTGCAAGCGAACATGTCTCTCCAGAACCCAATCGAACCATGGACAGCCTTCCGGCTCAAATTGATGTACAACCACTCCTCCCACTCAAGCTTGAAGAACTCCTGCACAAACTGATCTGGCACCAAAGCAATCCAAACACTTTTAGCTTGTGTACAGTATCTGAGAACATGAAGTAGAGACTCTACAATATTAGGGCAACATTAGCAATATGGGATTTGAGATATATGTCGACGATGATGTTCAGCATTTGTAAGTGGGAGCTACCAACCACAGGAAGTATCGTATTCTTTCTGTAACTTCAAGTCTCCAGATCAGAGCAAATATTGCAGACCGGGCCGGTGGTAGGTCACGTACCACCATAGTAGCCTAATAGGCTGAAGAAGAGGAAAATACACCATTTTTTGAGCACAACCATCTCCTGGTGTCATTGCCCACAACCCCACCATCCAAGGCCTAAGCTGCAACCTTAAGTCGACCCATATGGTTCAACTTACCTTCCAAATACGACCAGTCCCATGCTCCAAACTCCAGCCAGACGTCCCGAACATGCAGTTGTCTTTCCAGGAGAGAGAGGGAACCAGAGCAGAACTGTTCCAGTGGAACATCATCGATCCAACAATCAGTCCAAAAGCACGCACTTCGGCCATCCCTTACACTCCAACCAGTATATGGGACAATAATCTTGTTATACGCAATGACCAAACCTTTCCAAATATAAGATCTGTTGCCTCTAATACGTAGTTCTTGGGGCCAGACATCCCCTCTCACCACGTATTTAGCTCTCACCACCCTCGACCACAATTGTTCTTTGTTGGAGAATAGACGCCAGCCTAGTTTACTATCACGGCCATATTAACATCTGCCGATTTTCTAAAGCCTAACCCCCCTTCACTCCGCCTTTGGCATACCTTGTCCCAAGCAAGGAGGTGAATCTTCCGATTACCGGATGCACTCCCCCAAAGGACATCACGACATAGTTTGTCCAGATAGCTTAAAACTCTCTTTGGTAATAACACTGTATTCATAGAATAGATGGGAATGGTCGAAAGAACAGACTTGACCAAAGTGGCCCTTCCGGCAATGCTTAGGGAGTTAGCCTTCCACCCCGCCAACCGTCTGGACCCCCGATCCATCAGAGGTTGGAACGAAGATCTGGATACCTATCGTGGAGAATAGGAATACCCAAGTACTTACCAAGAGATCTAGTCGATGAGATACCACAAAGGTCACTAAAGGCCCTCTCCAATCTACCTCGGACATTCTGGGACACATATAACTTGGACTTCATCAGACTCACACGTTCCCCTGATGCTCCACAGAAAGACTCCAAATACCTCTAATCGTCTGTAGTTGAGAAACCGATGCTTCCGCAAACAAAAGAATATCATCTGCAAAAAGAAGATGAGAAACATTTGGTCCCCCTCTTAATAATCTCATGGATTTCCAAGAACCATCGTCACTGCCCTCTCAATCAAGTGACTCAGTCTCTCCAAACAGATTACGAAAATATAGGGGGAAATAGGGTCTCCCTATCGTAACCCTCTAGCCATAGGAAAACCTACCAAAGCCTCCCCATTCTAGAGTAGCTTCATGGAGGCCGTAGAAAGACAAGAATATACCCAAGATATCCAGCACGTTTCAAGGCCGACATCTTGAAGGGTCTCAACAATAAACTCCCATCTAAGCATATCATATGCTTTCTCAAGGTCAAGATTCAAAATTATCCAACCCTTCTTTCCCTTCTTACTCTTCATTGAATGTATTGCTTCTTGGACAATAACAATGTTGTCAGAAATCATCCTACCCGGAATGAAACTGGATTGCATTGGGGATACTAAATGATCCATCACAACCTTGAGACGATTCGCAAGGACCTTAGTAATCACTTTATAGCTAACATTACATAAACTAATGGGCCTGAATTGACTGATACTCTCGGGTTTAGCCACTTTGTTTATCAGCACAATAAGTGTTTCATTAGAGACCCGGGTGATATCACCATCCGAGAAAAAATCCTTCACAAACCCCAACAAGGACGATCCGACCGTAGACCAACAACTCTTATAAGAAATTAGGTGGTAACCATCCGGACTAGGAGCCTTTAACGGGCCCATATCTTTCAGCGCTGATACAATCTCCTCATCACTACAGGGTCTACACAGAGTATCACGCTGGGCAGATGACAAACTAGGGAAGCACCTAGTCGGCAACTAACCAAGATCAGGGAGATCCTCCGGTCCATAGAGACGTTTATAGAAATCCAAAGCCTGGGATTCCAAAATAGTTCGATCAGAGTACCACTCCCCAGACTCCAGCTTAAGTGCCTCTATACGGTTAACATTCCTGCGCACAATAGTAGAGAGATGAAAGAATTTAGTGTTACGATCGCCATGAACTAACCAGTCCTGGCAGGCTTTTTGGCTCCAAAGGGTCTCTTCCTGTGCAAGTGTAGCCTCCAACTACTCTTTTAAGACCGCTTCTTTTTGTAGCAGAGAATCACTAACCCCATCTGCAAGTTCCAGGCTTAGTGCCTCTAACTGCTTAATAAGCTCCTCCTTTCTGGCATGAATGTTCCCAAACACATCTTTATTCCATTTTTTAAGAATGACTTGGAGCTTCTGCAGAGCCCCAGGGAGGTGATCCAGTTTGTCCCATGATTTCTCAATCAAAGCCCAAACTCCGGATGCGAAAACCATGCCGCTTGAAACCTAAACGGTCTCCTTCTCGGGTTACCAATCGCCATACTAACAAAAGAGAGGAGGAGGGGAGAATGGTCCGACGACATCTTAGTGAGATGACGCACACAGGCATCCGGCCATCGAAAACTTCCCTCTGTGGACACAAGGATCCTATCAAGACGCTTGGAAATTCTTGTACTGACCTCACCACCTCTCGCCCAAGTAAAGGGGGGTCCCCGATTTCATCCACCACAAACGGACCAGCAGTTGACGAGACTATTTCCCCGATTTCATCCCACACCATCCCTCGGCGTTGAGGATCCGGACAAATGTAAACCGGCACAAGATGGAAAAGGCCCTCCCCTCCCCCAACAACTGCATGAATATACTGTCGATTCTTCGATAATATCCGGAGGGGACAAGTAACACTGTCCCATAAAAGCCAAATCCCCCCACTATGACCGTCTGCTTCCACTCTATCATAAGAATCAAAACCCATTTTACTACAGATAGTCGAAGCAGTCTCGCCCAAACAATGAGTCTCAAACAATGTTACAAAATTAGGCTTGTGTTTTCTTAACATGTACCGAATAGACCTACGGAAACCGGATTTCACCGTTCCGCGGGAATTCCAAAAGAGACCTATCATTAAAAAACTTTGGGCGTACATAACCAAGACCCAAGTTATACTTGGGAAGCAGGAAAGATCGAAATTTGGGATGCTCCCGCAGTCTGACTATTATCCATATCCATCTGCTCCACTCCAACTCGCAAGTCAGATGGAGATGACACAACAACCCGTGCCCCAAAGATAACATCCGGGGAAGAAGCACGGTGGAGAATCTTAACCTGGTTAATAGAGGGGGGTAGCAACTTCGTAATACCCTCTTCCCGCATCATCTACTTTCCAAAAGGTGAGGAAGGTTCGGCTCTAACAATGGGAACCCTATCCAAACCTTGGTTTCCTCGACGGGCTCTTTTCTTAAAATTATTTTTTGAAACATAATTGGCCCCTGGAACAACCTTATGGAAAGACAAAGACCCCTCCTTCTCAGTAGCTCTCCTCCCATCCTTTGATACCACATCCTTATTTGCAAGCTGGACCCTATTGTTATCAGGTCCCTTACTTCTAGCTGCACCCAACACTTCGGATCTGCTATAATGAGAAACTTTCCTTCAGGGGACCACCATCCATTCCCCAAGACTGACATCCCTAATCGGAGAACTTTGCTCCCCATTGCAAGGATCTGTAGCAACTCCAAGTGGGGCGTCAAATATTTCGGTACCAATATCCTTTCCCATTGGTTCCGAAACCACATGCGTCCTGTCAACTTGCTTTTGACCCAATCCCTGAATACTCCGAGTCCTGATTACACCATTATCGTTATTATCTTGTACTTGGTTCACAATTGCTTTTGCTTGACTCCCTACCCCCACAATACATCGGTCCTTTCGGTGACCATAACAACCACACCCAAAGCATATTGCATGGAGATTTTCGTACTCGAGTAATAGCCGTTGTCCATTTAGCAAGACGTCCCCTTTCAGGGGCCTATTAAGGTCTATACTTACACAAACTCTTGCAAACCTTCCACGATCAAGATTGAGAGTCTTATCATTAATTCTAAGCGGGGTGCCTAGAGCCGAAGCTATAGCCTTTAAGACCTCAGTGTTGTACATTGAAAATGGCAGTCCAGAGATTCGCACCCAGACGCCAGTGGTCGAGATAGTCGATGTCATGGGATCGAAAGATGGATTTCACTGTTGCATGAGAAGATAGTGGACAAACATTTTCCAAGGACCATTAGAAAGGGCATCTAACATATCCGATTCCAACTCAAATCTTATCAGAAAATAGCTATTTGGTAGATCTATAATCGACCATTCGCCTCTCGGCTTCCACAGCAGCCTAATCGTTTTCTCAAACGTACTGAACGATATCATTCTACCCAGCAGTTTGAGAACAACAGAATTTCTCCAAGGGACATTCAGGATATGCACTACATCTGGGGCCACGGTATTGGACGGTGTAGCGTCGTCTCCATGCATTCCCACCAAAAAGCAAATTGCTCCAGGAATTTTGGGGTGATTCGGAGAGTCAGTTGCTTGTGTAGGGGGGAGATCCCCAACAGCCTTCTCGTGATCGGGGTCATCAATGATAGACTGATTCTGGTTGTCGACTATAAGCGGATGAGGAGTAGGGTTAGGAGAGTCGCCAATATGCATCATTAGGGTTTCAAGAGTATAACTAATAAGTTTAAAAATAGGATCATAAGTAGATCATAAAATAGACTAAAATAAGTACATTATAGAAAACAATCTTTATCAATAGGCTACGGCATCGTATAAATCAAAAGCAAAATTGATTAAAAAATGTGAAATTGTGGCATTGGTTGATTCAAAATAAAAAGCGACAAAGCAAGATAGAGGCAATATTAGTAAAGTGTTGCGATGCTTACGAAATTTGTAAAGGTATGTACTTGAAGAATATTCTGCTTTTCAACTTCTCTTCAGATATGGTCCGCCAAAACCTACAATTCACATAACATAGCCCTAAATTTTAGAGATTCGCAAAAATAGACTTTTGGTGGTTAAAAATAAAGTGTTGCGAGAGTTAAACATAACATTTTTCGTAAGAATTTGTCTGTCTTGTTATATATTTTTTTTAAAAAAAAATAGAAACTATTATCTGATTATATAATAAAACGTGTTTAAAAGTAAGGAACCGAAAAAATAAAATTAATGCACGTGCATTATTACTCAATAGACATGAGCAGAGTTCGAGTTGACACCTTATTTTCTTAATTTACCATATGAGCTAGCAAATCAATATAAATCATATACACTTAAAAAAAAAAAAATTTCGCTGGTAGCAATCCCCTTACCCCTATATCTACCCCTGATCTGAATTGAGTAATATTAGAGAGATATGAATCCTAATTTATACTAAAAATAGCATAAATATGTACTTTGTCCAACCTGAAAAGCAGGAAAATGAGTGGAACCCTAAATTAAGGGTTGGTTCATTTGTCAACTTTTGATATGTGGTCCTAAACTAAATCTACGTTTTAGAGCCACAAGAAAAAGCTCTCCCAACTAGATGAAATGTTAGAAGCTATCTTTTTTTCTTTTTTTTAACATAAACGAGTTTAGTATACAAAATACGACAAATATACCGAAAAGAAAAAGAAAGGATAATTATGCTATCAATAAGGGGGAAAAAATTAAAAAACAAAAAAGACATCAATGAAAAAGAGTTTGAATCATAATCTTCTGATAAAAGAGAAACATAAGATAAACATCAGACATAGAGAAAAGTAGTTAAAAACCTCTAACATAAAAGCGTCTGTAAACTTTGTGATTCATATTTGTATAGGATAGATTACATAAGTGCATGCAATGATATTGACTTGTAATATTTCCTAGATCTAGCTTAGTTAGGATGAGCATATTGACGCGTGTTGTAGCTGACTAATGTAGTACTCGTTGCCGGTTCATTGGACCCTGGTGGCTTGGACTCATTAGGAAGTTGTGGCATGTGTTGTATACTTATCTCTTAGGTGGTGTTGTGGCTTCGTGACATGAGATTGTGTCTGCTGGGCAACAACTTCTGTTATATCATTGGACCGGGTTCACAGGTGTGATGCGCTATCGTCAGACGTTTTGGCTCGGTTCAGTACCGCCTAAATGAAACGGTGCGTTTGGGTTATGAAGAGGAGGTATATAAGCTACCCTCACCTTCACCTAAACCCTAAGCAAGTTTGCAGCCCTTGCCGCTGAGGAAAAAGAGAGAAAGAGAGAGAGAGCGATCGAAGAAGAGATTGGAGGTGGTTCGCTAGGGTTCGAGACGCTCATCCTCACCTGCTCCTCTCCTGAAGAAGATCTTCCCATTGAAGATTGCAAAGCTTTAACAGAAAGCTTTGCGTAGCCACACAGGGGCTATTTCTGAACCTTGTTCTTCGTATCTCCTTTGTTCTGACTTGTTTCTAGATATAGGGTTTTTACTTGTTGATCTTGTATGCACTTTTGTAATCAAACCTATATTGTAATCGCCTTGAATGCCTAGTGAAAAATGGGATTGGACCTCCCCTCTTTAGGTTCCGCAGACGTAGGGTTTTAACACCCGAACTGCGTAATCAATTTCGTGTGTCGATCTTTCTTTTGGTATAAAATCGTATGATCACATAATAATAAATCTACAGCGTCGATTCATAGACGAGAGAATCAGAAGCTACGAATTTCCTTCTTTTAGCTTTAAATTGATGAATTAGGTTCTAGTATTTTTATCTTATGTAAATACATAATTATCCCTAATGAATTAATTTTATAGAATATTTGTGTAAATAAAAAAAAAAAGTAATAGTACAATACCTAAACAAGGTTATGACTATAATTAGGCTTAAAATATATCATCTATTAATTTATCTAACATAAAAAAAATAACATTACATTTAAAAATAATAAATTTTTAGAATTTTAGAGTCCCAACTCCTTTGAATTGTTAAACAATATCTCACTCACTTCCTTTTACTAAGTTGGCAAGTTACATTGTGTGATTTCATCTTCATTTCAAAATTGGATGTATTTGTGTAATTCATATTCCGTGCTCTCAACTATTTGTGTACCTGAAATCATGTAGGGAAATTCCGGTTGGTACCCCTGTGGTATGGGGTATTTCGGATTTTGCCCATAGATTTTTTCAAGTTCGGTTGGTACCCCTCAGTTTTCACATATTTCCGGAATTTGCCCAGCCGTTTAAAATCTCGTTAACGTTAACGTTAACGTTTTCAATTAAAAAAGGAAATTAAAAATAAATAGAAAATGTAAGAGGAAGGAAACTAAGAAGAAAAAAAAATGAAACTATCTCCCCCATCTTCTGTTGCTCGAAACTCTCTCTCCCAAAGTCGAACGAACGTTGAAGACGACAGGTCAAGCTAGACACCCTCTCTTCTCCTCTCTCGAACGAACAAGTGCTTCGAGATCCACTTCTCTTGTAGGTTCGAAAATCAGATATGTCCCCTCTCTGCTAAAGATAGATGGAACGAAGGGAAGAACCAAGCGAAGAGCACATACTTCCTTCAGGTTTGAAAATCAGATCTCTCCCCTCTCTTCAGGTTTGAAAACCCTAATGAGCAAGGTGCTTCCAGGTTCTATTGCTGCCGAATTTTTCGTTTTTTGTTAATGCTCTAACAAGCAGGTTGAGATTAGGTTACCAGAGTTTAGGTTTGAATTCTAAGTATGACTGCTATTGAATTGGGATGTTAAATTCGAACAAGCTGCTTGAGATTAGGTTTTGAGTTGCCTTTGTCATTTGTTCTTCTAGTTGAACCGAAGCAAGTTGTGTAATCCTGTATAGACGCCTAGCAATAACCAAAATTATGGAACTTCATAATTAAAATAACAGCAATAAACAAAATTATTTCAGTTCACTTCAAACAGAAACTGGTTAATTGCTTAACTCATTCTAGTTTGCTGATTTTTGTTTTAGTTCTAGTTAGTTGATTTTAGTTTTATTTTTATGTTTAGTTTGTTGTTTATAGGTATGTGGATGGGTCAAGAACTGTAGCAAGTGCTTGTGGTGACATTGGGTGGTACTACCATACCTATGAATGTTTTACCAGTTAAATTGTTTTATATTTAGGTGTCAACCAGGTTTTGCTGGCCGGATGGAGGTTCTGTGAATCATGCAGCAACAGGGATGGAGGTTTTGTGGATGAAACTGCTGCCTGTTTTTTGCTGGCCGGATGAAGGTTCATGAGAAGACCTTTTTGCTTATATAAATATTGAAACCAGTATATGGTATTTGACTATTTGTGGTCCTGTGGATGAAACAATGAATTTTTGCTTATATAAATATCAAAACTGAAGACAACAATGACCGGATGGTATTTGTGGTCCTGTAAATGCTATTTGGATGAAACGGTGAATTTTTTCTGTGTTGAATACTGCAGATGGTATTTGTGGTCATGTGGATAGTACTACTCTCTAGTAGTTGTATGCAAGTCTCAGTATCAATATCAAGTTAGACTCAGTCAATCCATTATATCTTTCACTACTTATCTTTGGTAATTGTAAACCCAAAATATATGCCAAAGACCAATACATAATTGAAAGTAAAATAAATAAAAAAAACACTAAAGAATGATTTCAACTAGAAAACTCCAAGCCTTATTGTACTAACAACTCAAAGAAAGTATGAGTAGAGATCTCTCGAGCACAGATGATAGAACTTAAGCTAAAATACAAACAGAAGAGGAAAACTCCAACAACAAAAAATCCAGACTAGAGTACATGAGGGTGCTACATTACCCAAGTATATATCCCTCAACTTGAGGTCTTCAAACATATTCAAAATAAATTGTACATTAAATTGCAATTAGACTAATGTCTAAAAGTGGCATGCAGAGAGGTGTTCTTGAGAAGCTGTACATAAGCTGGAATTCTTGCCTTATATACATCCAACTCCATAGAGGACTAACATGATTCTTCATCCTAACAGTTTTCCTTGTGCATACAACCTTTTTTGATCCTCCCTAACAGGGGAGTCCTCTGATCATAAGATGATTCCAAGTCTGTAGTTTCCGATTCCTTCGACACCTCTTTTGTTGCCTTCGCCCACATAACAGCTTAGATTCTAAGCGAAGAACCTGGGCAAACCTAAACTCTGGTATATTGAAAATTCCTTCGACACCTCTTCTGTATATTAAATTTAATATACAGACTTGGAATCTAAGCTGTTGCCTTCAAACCTAAACTCTGGTAACCTAATCTCAACCTGCTTGTTAGAGCATTAACAAAAAAACGAAAAATTCGGCAGCAATAGAACCTGGAAGCACCTTGCTCATTAGGGTTTTCAAACCTGAAGAGAGGGGAGAGATCTGATTTTCAAACCTGGAGGAAGTATGTGCTCTTCGCTTTGTTCTTCCCTTCGTTCAATCTATCTTTAGCAGAGAGGGGGCATATCTGATTTTCGAACCTACAAGAGAAGTGGATCTCGAAGCACCTTGTTCGTTCGAGAGAGGAGAAGAGAGGGTGTCTAGCTTGACCTGTCGTCTTCAACGTTCGTTCGACTTTGGGAGAGAGAGTTTCGAGCAACAGAAGATGGGGGAGATATTTTCATTTTTTCTTCTTCTTAGTTTCCTTTCTGTTACATACCGAGTCACATCGGGCTTCAAACCACCCCACCAGAAGGACCGTCTCACATCCTTGTACATCTTACTCGCTCCAGGATGTACTGAGTATGGGGTAGCATGAGCCTCACCTAGTATCCTCTGTCTCAACTCACTGTCTGACGGTACACAAACGCGGTCCTGACGTCTCATCACTCCATCTGCACCAATAGTAAACTGGGGGGCCTCATCTCGAGACATCCTGTCTCGGATCCTGATCAAAGTAGGGCAAATCTCCTGCTTCTGTCGGATCTCATCCAACAGATCAGAAAGTAACTCCATGGTAGACAACTGACCATCAATGTCGGGAAACTGAATCTCTATCTCCAACCAAGCCAAGTCCCTCTGCAACTGTGGCTGTACTGTCAACCGGGCTATCGCCCTCTCTCTAGGTGTCTTCCGGCTCAAAGCATCAGCTACCACATTCGCCTTTTCGGGGTGGTAAAGGATCTCAAGGTCGAAGTCCTTGATCAACTCTAACCACCGCCTCTGGCGGTTATTCAACTCTCTTTGGGTGAATATGTACTTTAGACTCTTATGGTCTGTAAAGATCTGACATGTCGCCCCATAGAGATAGTGACGCCAGATCTTAAGAGCATGGACTACTGCAGCCAACTCTAGATCATGTGTGGGGTAGTTCTCCTCATACGTCTTCAACTGTCGAGACGCATAGGCTATGACCTTACTCCTCTGCATCAAAACACACCCCAAGCCCAGCTTGGATGCATCACTGTATACCACAAAGTCATCAGTACCCTCAGGCTGTGCTAAAATCGGAGCGGACGTCAATCTCCTCTTCAGCTCCTCAAAACTCTGCTGACACGGCTCAGACCAGACAAACCGAGTGGTCTTCCTCAGAAGACAAGTAAGTGGTCGGGCAATCAAAGAGAACCCTTCCACAAACCGGCGGTAGTAACCTGCTAAACCTAGAAAGCTGCGGACCTCCTTAACATTCTTAGGAGGTTGCCAAGAAGATACTGACTCGATCTTCGCCGGATCGACCTTAATACCCTCAGCAGTCACCACGTGACCTAAGAAAGCTACCTCTGACATCCAAAACTCACACTTGGATAGCTTAGCGTACAGCTGGCTATCCTGTAAAATCTGCAGTACTGTCCTCAAGTGTCCGGCATGCTCCTCTCGACTCCTGGAGTAGACTAGGATGTCGTCAATGAAGACCACTACAAACTGGTCTAAGAAGTCAATGAATATCCCATTCATTAACTCCATGAACACCGCTGGTGCATTAGTGAGCCCAAATGGCATCACTACGAACTCATAATGACCATACCTAGTCCGGAATACCGTCTTAGGTATGTCCTGATCTCTCACCCTCAACTGGTGGTAACCTGACCTCAAGTCTATCCTCGAGAACACGGACGCTCCATGCAACTGGTCCAACAGGTCATCTATGCGTGGCAGTGGGTACTTGTTCTTGATAGTCACCTTGTTCAGCTCTCTGTAGTCTATGCACAGCCTCATCGACCCGTCCTTCTTCTTCACAAACAACACTGGAGCACCCCAAGGAGACACACTAGGGCGTATGAAACCCTTCTCTGCTAGCTCCTCTAACTGCTTCTTCAGCTCAAGCAGCTCTATAGGTGCCATACGGTACGGAGCCTTCGAGATAGGTCTCGTGCCCGGCTCCAAGTTAATGCTAAAATCAATGCTCCTCTGTGGGGTAGTCCTGGCAGGTCGTCACTGAATACCTCTGCAAACTCGCATGCAACATGTATCTCCTCTATAGTCAGGCTCTTGCTTTCCTTCATGGCATAACACCAGAAGGCTTCGCAACCCTGTGCTATCAGTCTCGCTGCTCTCACTGCACTGATAACTGTACCTGACTTTCCGAGGTCCCACCCTCAGAATATTACTCTATGGCCCTCCTCCGTGGAAACGGTCACTGTCCTCTTACCAATGTCTAAGACTGCTCCGTGTTTCCTCATCCAGTCTATCCCTAAAATGACATCCTCATGAGCTAAGGGCATGACTAGAAAATTGACTAGCCAGTCTCGATCTCCCATGCGAACAGGACATCCAAAGATCTCTCTAGTCCCTCTTACCTTACTCCCATCAGGTAAGCCTATCATAAAAGGTATCCCCTCTACAGTAGCTAAGGACAACCTATCTACGCATGCATCAGATATGAAGGAGTGTGTAGTACCCGTATCAAATAAAACTCGTACAGGTAAGTCATGAATCTGGATCGTACCTGTGGCAGTCGGTGCATCTGGCTGATCATCATCTCTCAACTCAAACACTCGTGCCTGAGCTCCTCTAGTATCAGCCACACTACCACGTCCTCTGCCCCGACCTGATCCCTACATAGATTCTGTGGTGGTGTGTGTCCTGGAGCCCTGTAAGACTGCTGCTGACTAGGAGTCCGGTACTGTGGCGGTCTCTGTACACTCCCTGATAAGCCTGCAGGAGAAGAACCCTGCTGAGATGGAGCCTTGCCCTGACGGCAGAATGCATCTCTATGTCCAACCTTACCGCACTGGAAGCAAGTCACTGCTGGCTTCGTGCAGTTCGATCGGATATGCCCATAGCTATTGCAGTTGTGGCACTGCAAGCCACCAGCTGAAGTCTGACCAGTAGCTGTATGACTCTGTCGCCCCTGAGTCTGTCCCAGTCCAAAAGCAGCTACTCCTGAACTACCGCTAGCATAACCTGTCCTCTGCCGCTTATCCGGCCTGTCTGACTGAGCAGCTCTCCTCGACACTGGTTTGTCTCTCTCATACGCAGATGCTCTATCCTGATAGTCTGACAGAGTCTCACAGCGAAATCCTGCCAGATAGGAACGGGTACTCTCTCTCAATCTCCGTGAAAAGAGATAGACATGCTGCTCCTCAGGAGGTGCAGCTGGTCCAAGCAGTGTCAGTTCCTTCTGGAACTTCTTGATGGCAGCAGCGATCGGAATGTCCTCAAATCCAGCCTCAATGAAGTCCTGGAATCTCTCTCTCCTCAACGAGACAGGGCAGTATCTGTCTCTAACAATGCTCCTCATCTGCTCCCAACTGGTGACTCGACTACGCATGGTCCGCCACCAGGAATGAGCATCTCCAGTGAAGCAGGTCTGCACCAAGTCCACCTGCCGATCCTCTGGGCAGCGTATTGCCTCTAACGCAGTCTCTACCTGTCCAATCCAGTGCTCCACCTCCAGTCCTATTTCTCCACTATATGAGGGAACCTTCTGAGAGTTGAAAGCCTTCAACCACTCATCTGGCCTCGGTGCTCTAGTCCCAGTAGGCGCTCTATCAGCCACAACTCTCCTCTCAGGTACAGCTGGCACCTGAGGCACTCCCTGTGTCACCTGGACAGATCTAACCGGTACTGGTGGTACCTGGGTAAGTCTCTTTGTCCTAGCAGCCTCCTCCCTACGCTCAACGTAGGCTCGGTACTCTCTGTACTCAGTCGCTCCAATGGAAACACGTCCTGACTCTGTCGAACGTGCTCTCTGTGCTCCAGACCTAGCAACGGTCTCGTTCCTGACCTCAGGACCAACACTCTCAGCTAATTCCTCCACTCCAGCCTTTGGCATGATCACTGCTGGGGGATCCTCTCGTGGAGCTCGACCTCGACCTCGGGCTAGTGGGGGTCTACTTCCACGGCCGCGTCCTCTAACTGTAGGGGTCCTATCTCCCCTACCTGGTCTAGCTGGAGGGAGAGGTGGACGACCTCTGCCTCGACCAGTAGCTAGCGTAGCTCTAGTACGTGCCATCTGCGCAAGAATAATAACTATAATTACTACTAGCTGAAAATCCAAAAGTCCAACTACAGTAAACCTAAAGTCCAACTAAGCATACTGAGATCCGTGGTAGTAGTGGTGGTCAGCCGTACTTTTCTATTCCCAACCAGACTATGCATGCATTTAAACTAAAAATTTTCTTTTCAAAACTCAGACCCCTTTTCGGGTTCTGTTTAAAACTTATTCGGTCTTTCAGAAGATTTCAAGTGCCATTGTTGCCAACCTAGAGCTCTCATACCATGTTGTAACACCCCGAATTCTCAGAACTCGGAGTATTACTGGTTAGGACCTCACAATGGGTCCCGACCTCAGTTTGACAACAACATTACTAGGATCTTGCAACAAGACACAAATAAAGAAACCGAAATTCATAAAAACCATGTTTTTAGAGTAATGAATGCAACACGGTCTAGCAGCCTAAAGTACTTAAACAAAAGAAAAGAACAAATGTCTTAACCAAAAGAAAGGAAAGACAAAACAACCCCAACCCCGCTCTAGGGATTACAGAGACCCGGCTGACCACTACTTCCGGATCACTCAGCTGCTGATCTAACCTGCGGTAAATCTAAAACAACAACAAGAAGAACCGTTAGCTAGTTATCTAAATATTAGCAGAATCATAGCAGCACAAACACACTCAGAGAAATATAAACACTCATCATGCTTTCAAACAAGTCCGTTTTATTATCTTGATTTAAATTACTCTTTCACTCTAGTGATACTTATTTTGTGACACGAGGGATTCCCAAACCTCGCCTCCGCCCCCGTGTAACCATCAGGAATGGATCCGATGCATCTCACCTTGTACCTGCATGGTCTGGGTATAGAGAACCTCCCAGTCTCCTGTCAGAGCTGGGCAGTGATGTCACGGCCCGTTATACATACACTTGGGCCTTAAACGTAAATAATAACCGTCGTCCTAGCAAGTTATTATTATTAAACACTCAAATAGCACACACAACTACTATCATTCAACTAACACTCAGAAACTGGCTAAGTAAGTCGCAAGGACTTACCTGAGTCAAAACACTCTAACACTCCTCAGATAGTCCGTACTCGTGTAACTCAAGTGCCTGTCAATGAAGGCATGTGTATCAAACTCACATCTCTATGTCCAACCTCATGCGAAGGAATTACGGAAAGAACGATTCTCATACGGTAAAAGACCGTTTTACCCTTAGTGTAGAAAATTCTCCGGGTCACTTCTTGACCTCTAATATTTCTTTTGGAACACTTTTCTAATCTAAGATTACTTCCAAAACAGTTTACTAGGGTTATAAAAATTAATCTCGTCCATTCGTCATCTGGAATCGCATTATTTCATTCTCGGGTATTATCTAATCTTATAAATCTATATAACTATATATATATATATATATATATATATATATATATATATATATATATATATATATATATACTTTCGTGCATATTAACTTTCCTTCCAATTATATAAAAATTCCGAAACTCCTAGGTATTTAGGTACATATATAAATTCTCATATTTTATAATTTCACCAACTCAACTCATAAGTATACTTTTATTTCAAGTACTATATATACGTATATTTATGTACTCTGCATACATTTTCTTATATAATCTCACACCTGCTCTTATAAATCTTCCGTAATCGAAAGTACATAAGTACTTATATGTATCCTATATATATATATATATTCCGAATCAACTTATTCATACACATCTTGCATCTCCACTCACGTTTCTTACTATATACTAACACCGTACCCGTATATATATATATATATATATATATATATATATATATATATATATATATATATATATATGCACAAATACGTCCTTTATACCCATTAATCTATACGTATATACATGCTGCAGAAAGGAATTACGGTACATCCCAACTCTACATACACACCTACTGCAGTGGAAGGAAGAGATGGAGAAGCCGGCTTACCGGAGCTGCAGTCCGGCGAGGTGAGTCCAGGCGGTGCACTGGCGTCCGGCGGCCCTTCGCTGGTGGTCTTCACTGGTGCTGCAGCGCCTGGTGATTGCAGCAGTTGGCGGTGCGGTGAGATCTAGAAAGTTGGCTGTGCAGGAAGGGAGGGTTACTGTCCTCGGAATCGAACCAGAAAGCGGAAAGGAAGGGAGACGGAAAGAAGAGGGAGGTCGGGATCTTACCGGCCTGACTGGAGGCGTGCAGGACTCGGCGGCGATGGATCCGGCTGAAGGCTTGGTGCGGCGCTCCGGTTGAAGCGGAAAGGAAACAGCAGCGTTGTTGTTTTCGGACTTGACTGAAGACGTGCAGGCCTCGGCGGCGATGGCTCCGGCTGAAGGCAGCGCAGAGATGCGGTGGCTTGACTGGCGCCGGCGAAGAGGTGCGGTGGAAGGCGGAGTGGCGTGGTTCGCGTCTCAAGTTGAAGGCAGAGGTATGGGTCGAATGTGCAGAAGGTAAGCGTAGAGGGAAGCGAAGCGGCACAGGGGATTAGAAGGGTAATTAGGGTTAATAGTGTGATTAGGTTAGGTTAAGTTATTGGGCTTAGGGTAATGGGCCGACTGCTTGGGCCCAAGCGGGACTATTGAGCGGTTAGCTCATGAAATAATTGCGGAACTCGTAACTCGTAATTTTTTGTGCGGGAATTTATATAATACGGAATTAAATTCCGTATTTATAAATTATTATTATTTTTATTTTGAATACGTAAATTATTTCCGGTCATTTAATTTATCATTTTATGTGAATCTAGGTCACATAAAATGATAGAACTAAACTCGTTTTATTTTACTTATTTATTTATTTACGATTGTCTCATCGGACTTTGGTTACTTTCAATTTACCGGAACTTAAAATTTTCGGTTATTACACACCAGAAGGTACATTTTTTGGTTCGAAATGAAGTTTATTGCAACCTATTCGTCGATTATGTACCAGATTATTACAAATCGAACACTAATTTGACTATCGTCTTCCATAAATCACACAAAGGTTAACATTGAAAGTATTATGTGAAAATGTTCTGTTTCTATGTAGACTGATTGTCTTAATATATAAACAAACTATGCAAAGACAGAGTAATATTCATCTATTTCATTCCTTCATCTAAGTACTCAGTATATGCCCAGATCTGTTATTGTGATATCTGGTTATGATAATCCAAATGTATTGACGAAGTTGCATGATCAGTTAGATGTTCGTATATATAGAGAAAATCTACATATCATGTTATACTGTTATGATACACACAAATGTGATACATGTTTATATCAAAATGAATAACTGGTGAATGTGTACCAGATTATACCAATTATGTCTAATATGTGCCTTATATTTGTTAGAATTTGATGCGGAAATGAGTAATTGGTGATTATTTGTTGATGCATGTCGGTTATTGTACTAAACAATAGCAAATATATACATATTATTTAGAAAGTTTATACTGGATACATGTAGAATATGTATACATATCAAAAAAGGCAAATTGATTATGAATTGAAATAATAACCAATATGTAGACAAACATCATATTTGGTACATATAAGTGCAGATGTTTATGAAATATCATACATGAATGTGTTACGTTTATAGCTCGTAATAGGCATACAAATTATGTATTTACAATATGTACATATAGCATTCAATGTAAGTTACAAAATCAACTAATCGTACTAGTTCATTGATAGTACAAACACTATGACAAGAAAAAAGCAAATGGCCATTAAGCCCCACATGAGGAAAGATCATCCTACTTCTGGGGCTGGTCCTTCCAAGCAGGTATCCAAATGTCTTCATTATGTAGTTATTAATCAGTTGTAGCTCATTAGATAAATGTACAGATCTATAAGTAGTCAAATGTAATAGTCTAATTGTAATCATGTAACAGTAAACAAGCATGAGACTATCATACATCATATGCATAACACACATCAGTAAGCACATATTTATGTAACTGTCATGTATATGTTGTTAAAATCATATGTTTTTCATAAACAAAAAAAAGATACTGATTAGTACATGAGTAACCACATATTTATGTAACTGATATCATATGTATTAATAATATACACAAGTTGATGAAAAAAATGCAATATGTTTAAATATATACAGATATTATGATAGCATATGTACAGGTTTTCGAAAACAGTTGATTGTACACAGGTAATGTATTTCAATATGTAATAGGCAGCACATATTTATGAGTATATCATTATATGTATTACATATACACATACAAATGTGTTGATCAGTCAAATTATGAACAGGGAATGGAAGGTACATACACTCAAGATGTCGCAACAATGAATAGGGAAGACAATCCTCAACTGAAGGTTGGTCAAAATATTGTAGACTACATAATATTCATTATTTTGTTTAATGTACTGATATTAACAACATATTAAATTTACCTTTACAGTTCACCTACCGATGGGTGGAAAATGAATCCCCTCGGATGACTCGTATTAACAACTTTAGTCGACTCCAGCTTATACCATTGATACTTGACGGGCTGTCTGATTCAGACAATAAAAGAATGGAGAATGGTGTATTTGGCCCAATAATTGAAATGAGCACACAACTGAAAATGTCAAACCAGATCATACACTTCATGTTGATGAGGGAGGTTCAGACAAGGAGACAACACTCTATGTGGTTTGGAGTAAAAGATGTACTGCTAAGGTTTGGAATCAAGGAGTTTGAAGAAATAACGGGGCTCAACTGCGAGGAGGATTTCTTTGAATCATACGATAAAACACCCGATGTCGACATGAAAGCTGTTGTTGGTGTAGAACGATGCTCAACTAAAGATCTGGAAGAAATCTACATGAAAGAACCCAAGGAATCCCCATTCAAATACAGAATGGCCCTCATCCTTTTCATCGAATGTGTTGTTGTGTCCAAAGACAGGAAAACCCAAATCAACCAGCAAACGATCAACATGGTAAATGATATGGACCTTTTTAACTCGTTTCCATGGGGTAGATTAGCTTTCGTACAGACTAAGAAGTTCCTTCAATCCTGTGAGGCTGGTAAAGATAGGAACAACGGTGGTTACAACATTGGAGGGTTCCCACTTGCGCTGCAGGTATGTGTAAATATGATTGGTGTTTATTTGCAATTGATGTTTCCAGTTAAGCAACCAGAAATTGTGCATTGAAAATACAATGTTTATGTAGGGCATATCCACATATTTTAATACATAATCATAAAATATATAAGTGTGCATAAATATTTTATGTTTGTATGACATATTATACAGATATTTGCTTTCCATTTAATTCCAAAGCTTGTAAGGGTATTCGCAAGCTTAATAAATGAAAATGCATCACCTTTGTGCCTACGTTGGGTATCAAAGTCTGGTAAAGGGGGTAAGCCGTTCCCTGGGTATGCAAACATTAAGGGTATTATAAATACCCTTGAAAAGAAGGAAATAAAAACAGTCCAAGGTCTCAGTGAATCGGATGACATCGATAGGTGGGTGACAAAAGAGGGAGAAGATGAGAGGATTGATTTTTTGTTTAAAGCTGGATTTGAAAAGTTTGACTTAATAATTACAAGGCCAAATATTGTGCACGAGAAGGAAAAGGAATTTAGGTACGTTATGTACTGATTTGTACATTATATTGTTTTATGTAGATAACAGGTAGACATATTTGTTGATAGGTTTTGGTTGTGTAGTCCAATTGTACCAGAAATAAAGATTAGGAGCATATCAAATACGAAGGATGATGAAGATGCTGATGACTTTGTTGATCCACCTAGTAAGTTAAAGAATTTACTTATTGATTACATATTAAATGAGATGTACTGAACATATAATTTGTGTACACTGAAAAACAAAAATTGGAGGCAAAAGCTGTGGAAAAGATGAAGAGGAAAAGGAAAGCAGAAAACACTAGCCCAATCATCAAGAATATCAGGTTATCACTTTAATTAAAACAAGTTTTTTTTTATAAATCCCGAATGTATGTAGTTGATAATACATATGTTAAACGTCATGTAGATCGTCAAAGAGGACGAACAAGAACAAGGAATCCCTATCTGCAGAAACGATAGATGCAGCTCCTGATAAAGAACCCGAAGGAAAGAAGGAGAAGTTTGTTGAAAAAACATAGGAAAAGATTCCGGATAGCCCAAGGTCAGTCTTACAATGTACATAATTTAATACATAAACTAGAAAATGGCAATATATATATATATGATTCAAATTGTAAACAATATTTACCGTGTTTAACAAGGATGTAAATACTTTATTTCTTGAACTCTCAGAATGGAAGCAACTCAGCCGGAGTGGGTTGGAAAAATAATTGAGAAATTGGAATCAATTGAACGGGATCAGAAAGATCTTGCAGACAAGTTTGAACAGCAAGGAATTATGATTGATGATTTGACAACATATTCAAAGGATCTTGGAACACTATATGATAAGATAGACACAACTGTTTACATGGCAAGCAAGAAGACCGAGAACAAAATCAAAATTCTTGTCAAAGAACTTATAGCCCAATCAGCTGATACAAGAGGGAATGCCCCAACTGAAAAGAGTGCTGCTGCTTCTTCAAAACAGACTGTAGATGATGTTTCTGTTCAAGAAATAGGTGGTGGGTCGAGCGAGGTATGAAACAACACAAGTGTGTAGCCTATAATACAAAAACATCGTAGAATATGTAATATATATGTATGTTTATGTAACTGAATATGGTACTCTACATATGACATATTAAAAAAATATGTAATGTTTGTTTATCATTTTGTTAAAACAGGGCGTCAATGTAATAGAGTCTGTTCGAAGGGTTGGACTTAGGGTCCCAAAAGATAGTAAATACAAGCGTACCCCATTCAGGAAAAACGTGAAACTTCCGAAAGAACCACCAATGAGCTTGTTACAAACAGCTGAGCATCAAAAACTGTATAACTGGGTGAAGAACAAAGACGATCAAGGTATGATTCGGGGTTATATTAAGAACATATCCAGAGAATCAATACACGACATACTGAAACAAAGCGGCTGGATTAAAGACGAGGTATGTACACATAATCAATACATATATATACACAGTCGATACGTATTGAATTATTCAGATATGTACATGCGCAGGATGTACAATTTGCTCACATTTATACACAGGAAATGTATAAATAATGTGATTCCAATATTTATGTTTTGCCGTAGAATATTGAATAGATCAATATGTAACTACTAATATGTACATATTTTTTACTTTTTCATATAGAATATGTATTAGTATGTTGATCCCGTAAGTATATTTTATCACATGTTTATTGATTATATCATTATGTAACTGCTCTTACTGAGTTCATTATGTAACTGTTCATATTTTCATATTGCAACTGCTCTTGCTGTGGTCAATATGTAACTGCTGTTGCCTTGAATCAACATGTAAATGCTCATATGTACAACTTAATTATATATATATATATATACAAAATATGTGTAGTTATGTTTGACCCCGTAAATTTGTTTTCTACAGGCTATTGATGAGATCATTATGAACATGCGGAAGAGCATTGTTGAAAACCCTGAACGATTCGCCAAAATTGTTGTGCTTTCAACTGTTTGGTCTAGGGCATACAACCGTTCAGTATTTGAAAAGCATATTACTATGAAAGAATCGAAGCAAAGTTTCAATCAAAGCATGCACGAGATTATTTTTGGGGACAGTCCACAAATGTTTCGAAAGACGTTATATGATGTTGATGTCATATATTCACCATTCAACCTCCAAGAATCCCATTGGGTTGCTCTTGAAATTAATTTCCGTATGTGGTGCATATATGTTTATGATCCACAAATACACTACACAAAGGATGACAAACTGCATAACCTTCTTGAGTCCATGGTTGTTATGCTCCCTAAACTGCTTGGAGTACATGGCAAGCACAAAAGGCTTGAAGATCGACTAAAGGGTCCACTAAAGGTGATCAGGAAGACTGGGTTGAACATCAACGCTGATGGGTACGTGCTGTGTACTTCAATTATGTAGTTTTCATACAATACTACATACTTTGTAATTATGTGCACTTTTTTGAACACAGGGGAAGCTGTGGCATATTCACTCTAAAGTACATACAGTACTTAGCGTCTGGACGTAAAGATTTGAGTGCTATCAGCGATGAATTTGTTCAAGCAAATAGAGAGAAATTGGCAAATGTTGTGTTCACCCGGGAATGGCGCGACTGGTTCAATGAGGACTGAAAAACATCCAATTATGTAATGGTTTATGTAACCCAAACACTAAGACTTCCATTTTACTGCTTTGTGTTTTAAGTTGCTCGAATGGGTTGATGAGAATTGAAAAACATCTGTTTATGTAACGGTTTATGTAACCGAAACACTTAGACCCCAATGTTACTCCTTGTTTTTAGTATGACCCGTAGCTACTATACACATGGTTGTGTATAACGGTTTGATGTTCATTGCACATGTTCGTATGACATAATAAAGTAAGATAAACAGCATAGAAAGTTATAATTATTCAGATTATTAACTTATGCAATATATTTGTACATAATCGATAAATTTTTATATTAAAATAAAGCACACATATCAATTGAAATTTACATACATAAAATATAACAATACACATACGCATATAAATTATGTACACAATGTCGTTTGAATTCGACTTTGGATATATTGATTCGCAAATACATTATACATTTATTAACACAATAGAGTATACGAGTTATATATGTATGTGTGATATACATATTTTAAAAAAAACGACGTTTGTATATATATAATAAAGGCAATTTTTATAAAGTTGATAACAAACTAACACATTAAATGTACGGAGTAAAATATTGAATTAATTATCAAATAAACTTGGCTATTTCGGCTGATTTACACAAGTTTTTTTAGTGTGTCCACTAAAGCCACAACAACTACATTTTCTCTTAGATCCTTGTTCCCAAGATGCACAAAACCTGGACTTTGGCATCCTTCCACACCTCTTACGCTTCAATGGGGGCTCACAAGCAATATCTGAAACGTATATCGGTATATCCCAATCTGACTTGCTCGGCACCGGGTAAATAACCTCTGCATATCCAGACCTCCAATATTCTGTGGAATAATATTTACTTATAAGATAAGAAGGACTCATACCTACATGTTTCGCTGCAGCTATTGCATGTATGCATGGTATTTCTTCTATATCAAACTCTTTGTAGGCACAAGTCTTCATTTGCAAACAAACAATGACATGTTCATCCGCCCTTTTTACCTCAAATTTCATCCTCTCTGCGTCAAGTGTGTACATAAAGTAAGAACCTGCTTCATCAAACCTTTTTTGAATGATAGCCTCAACTTTTGGTGTGGAAACATCCACACAAGATTGCGATTTTTGACGGCGTTCCGCAAACCACCGTGACATAAACTGTCTGATTTCATCCAGCATTGCTAACACTGGATATTCCCTCCCTTCTTTCATTATGCCATTAACACACTCGGCGTTGTTGCTAGTCATTATGTTATACCTTTTTCCAGGAGATAATGAACGAGCCCACGTTGATATCCCCATCTCAGTAAGCAACTCTCCCACCTTCAGCTTTTCCTATACATATTTTTATACATAAGTATACATATTATATACATAACGAACAGATGAATCCATGAAGTAACAACACATACCAGAGATATTTGCCTAAGTAGTTCAATGCAATCAGATTCTCTGCATTTCTTCGCCCCTTCAATAAACATTTGTAGGATACGGTTCGATCTTGTCCTCTTTCGCAGGTTCCCCTTAAGATGCCAAATACAGTAACCATGAAATGCCAACCGATAGTTCGCTGAAATACCCTTCTTTATTGAATTATGTCGATCAGAAACAAACACAAGTTCCTTGTTATCCGGAATTATACGACTCAAATTATTAAAAAAGAAATCTCAGGACGCATCATTCTCACTATCAACAATACCGAAAGCAATTGGGTAGATTTGTTGATTTGCATCTTGCGCAGTTGCAACGAGCAACACCCCTCCATATTTTCCACTTAAATATGTGCCATCTACCGTTATAACCTACATATTTTTTAAAAAAATGTACACATTGAAATACATAATAAATTACAAAGTACTACATATTGTTAAAAAAAAAGGTATTGTACCTTTCGCATTGCACCAAATCCTCTAATAGATTGACCAAACGCGACAAATACATATCTGAAACGATTCTCCTCATCAAGTACAAGGGCAGAAATGGTACCATTGTTCACTTCCTCTAACATATACAAATATGCGGGGATGGAGCTATAATTATCTTCTGAAGTTCCTCTAATCATATCCTTAACAGCCTCATGTGCTTTCCAACACTTCCAATAACTAGCATCTATTCGATGTAAACTCTTCATAACAGTGACTATCTAATTAACCGAAGGTAACTTCTTCGAGTTGCCGTACCTACATAAACATTGTGTACACAAATTAGTACACAACTTACATTCAAGAACATAAGGTTGAGCTATAATATACAACATACATTGATTTCACTTTCTCTGCAATTACTTGATAGGAAGCTCCCCTGTTCCCAGCTCTCCTCATGTGATACAAACATGTGTGTGTGGACACATACCTTGTTGTTGTAAAATAACTTGATCCCCCAAGCTTAGTGAAACGAACCCTCCATTTACATTCTTCGTCAATACATCTTGCTGTTACTGCCTTCATTTTTGACTTAACAATCCTATATTGGGAACATTCGGATATTGAATGCAAACACAAAGCATTCTTTAACTCTACCTTCGAAGAATATATTTTTCCCAATGCAAGCTCATAATCATGCGCATCTGGTACATATGTATCTACACGAGGCACTATCGCTAGTGTGTCACCCGGCGTAAGATCTTCTTCTACTGTCACCGACATATTTGATGAATATGTACTTAAATCAAGTTGCAGATACTCGTTCATATTTTGTTCAACATTATGTAACGCATCCAGTGTCACAACATTGTTAGGCTTATGAACACTTACTGTCGTCACACACATTGGCACACACCACATGAACTGCTACAGACCATTTATTTGGAGGAATGTTTCCAAATCAACCGTTGTGGTGACGTTGAATGGCTTGAGTGAAGGATTGAATGGATTCTTGTACGATAATTTGACGTCAAAGTCGGACTTACATATCCCAAACTGCGTTGAAACCTTATCTATTAATTCCTCAAATGTGCAAGATCCATCTACAACAAGAGACTTGCTTGTAACATCACCAATGTATTCCCATACATTAGTCTTCAACTCCCAAGTACCACCGTAATAGAATGTCGCAAATACAGTACTCATACCTAATACATAAATAACAATAACATGTTACATTACATACACACCACATAACGTAACGACATATTCAATACACAAGACACATACATATCATACCCACATATATTAGTTTTTCATTGTACAACGACCCAGTAACAATTAGGTTTACATTCAAACAAAACACACAAAACGACATACAAATACATATTACCTGGTACATACGCAATCTATTGATTAATACCACACATATGTAGTCGAATCCTACCGTCTTGTGTATACACTCGTTATCTTCTGATGATACTGAGTAGATCAGAAGGACCAACAATGGCGTCCAGATTGTCGGATGAAAAAAACGGAGAACACAATCAATATGTTTTTGATTATGAGCGCCTTATGTATACGATCGAATCCTATCGAACGATTAAGGAGGAATGCATATGAGAAATCATAGATTCAATGTAGAAAACGACAATAGCACAAACTCGGATGAAGCAGCAATGGCGTCCAGAAAGCTTCTGCAAACGATCGTCTAATGGATATTCAATTAATGAATGGTAATTATCAAAACGCCTATTCCCTTATTTAACGGCTGAAATAAATTTTAATGACTTAAATTAAGCTAATTAATACGGATAATTAGGAAAGAGGATTATTCAGCAAATCTATAGAATCCTACATATTTATTTGATTAATCTTTTTTGTAAATTATAGAGGGGCCTAGTTTGTTAACAAGAAACAAAAAGGACCTAGTTTGTACACACCATTACATAAGTTGCCTACTTACCCAACTCATCCTAAAAATTATCATACGTAATTAATCGGAGAAATTATTTTAAATTTCATCCTTTATACCAATCTTACTTTTAATCTTACGAAAAAGCTATATATATAGTCTTTGTTTTACTAAAGTAAAAACAAATCGCAATCTGTCTGCGATGACATCAAGAGTTTACGCCCCTTTTACCTTAATTTTTTTTTGAAAAGAAAGGACGCCGAAACCAAAATTTTTAAACCCATTTTAACAGGCATTATTGTCGCCGAAGGAATTTTGAAGAGATTTATTTTTAGGGTTTGGACTCCGGCGCCTGATTTTTTTTAAAAAAAAAACAAAAAAAAATGCCGTCACCGTGCGAATTTTTTTAGAAACAAGTAAATTTAAAATTGTGCAAATAACACGTCCATAAATCTTGTCCACATATCATATTTTTGTATTTTGTAAAACTTAGATCACTTCAACAACTACTAAAAAAACATAAATTACCTAAACTGTATAACATTCCTTTATATTTTAATTATTTAATGAAATTTAGTAACATTTTAATAGGAAGAAATTTTTTTCATTATATTTATAATGTTCAATCCAAAACCTTTTTTTTTTATTGATGAGAACAAAACTTAAGTGCATGTGGCATTGTAGCCCATATTGCCTATCTCAAATTTGGCTAAAGAGGCCAATTGGTCCCGAATTTATGGCCATACCATGTAACTTTACTCATTTAGCTTGTGATCGAAGTTGGAATAACGAGCCAAGCTTACAATTTTGTACTTATTAAGTCATTATGTGGCCCACAAACTAGCTACTGTTGTTCATGAACAAGATCGATCCCAATAGCTACATTAGCCTATGCATGATTTTGACATTATCTTCACTATTCGGTAGACATTGTTTTCATTAAAACCAATATTAGTTAGTCAATGGTTTACACAAGTGAATGAATTGTGTGTAGGACTCTATTTATACATATGAAGGGTTTAGAGCAATAACAATTCTTATGGTAAGGAGTGAATCACATAAAATGTTGAATCTAAAACGCTCTTAATTTGTAATGATTTAATATTCGTTTTAAAAATATCGATTTAGAGTTTTGAACCCTATTATTAATTGGACTAGTTGAATCTCTTTAGTTTTTAAAAGACAAATGAAATGTAACTGTTCAATTCACTTTGTTTTATTGTTTGTAACTTGTTCATGGTATATTGTTCATCGTGCACGAATGAAAAAAAATATGTATGCAAATGAACATGGGTGGGTGCACGATCGTGCTTCATGTTGATAGCATCATGCATGAACGTGCTATGTGTATCATATACAATCCTACAATAGATAAGATCATGATTGTGCATCCGACGAGCAATGATCGTGCTCCTCACATCCACATGCATGGTCATACATCGGAAATCCAAAGTGTTGTATAATTTAATTCAATCATTCTTAGAGGTTCTCACTTTTTACTGTAAGGCAGGTTCTCACGTTGTTCTATTCATGTTTGAACAATTTGATTAATTCGAGGCTTTGAAGCGTGAAATTACTATCTTTTAAGTGATATTTGCTCCATATCGAATGTTGTTGGGTTTCAAGCAAATCACTTCTAAATATACAACAAAGCCAATGATCGATTCAGACAACAATCTGAAAATCAATCAACATGCCAAATTTTGTGAAGATGTTCTGAATTTATAGAGTTTTCCGAAAGCAGTTATTTGACAGAAAAACAATTGACGGGTATATAACTCTGTACCAAATGCTCCCAAAACATTTATTAAACAATTAATGATAGAAGAGAGATTCCCCTTTATAAGGAAATCTCTTTAATGCTCCCTAATCAATGTGTGATAAATTTCCAAGACTAACACCAACAATTCATATATAAGGTTAGGATTAGGTAAAAATCACTTTTATGATAAGAAATGAGAACAAATTTCAGCCACGATAGTAAATACATTGAACGGATATGATACGTTAATAAAATTAGACAATAATTGATATAATATTGGCGGTTTCCTAACGAGATATGAAATATATTAATTACCTTAATAAACTATATATATATGATGCGCGATTAGATTCAATACATGCATGACTAAGTTCGACTAATGTACATATGATGAACGAGATTAAATACATGCACAACTAAGTTCAACCAAAACTGTTATGATGCACGACTAGACAATGCATGACTACGCCAATAAGTTAATGCACGACTAAGTTTGACCAACGCAAATATGATGCACAACTAGACCTATAATTCAATTGATGCACAAACTCACCTATAAATTAATGCACAACTAATTTCATAGTTCACCACGACTATGTACATAGTACGTGCACGACTAAATAGATAGTTCAAGTACGACTAAGTTTGGCCATTGTTCATATCATGCACGACTCAACATATAAGTTAATGTTCATTAACGTGCACGATTACTTACAATTTTCCGTTAGAGATAAATAGCGTCTTAATATTATTTCATGTATAGTTTGACTATTATACCCCTAACATATATACCTTGTTATATATATATATACATAAAATGTGGCAAGTTCCCTTTGACAGACTCTTTTCATAATTGTTATGTGGTATAACATGGTATCAGAGCTCTTCTAAAAAAATTCCGGCAAACCCTATTCTTGATATATGACGATGAACAATCAACTAGCTCACCACTGACGACAGGATCGGGCGGCACACCTAGTGGATCCGATGGCACCTCCGATCCGGTCGTCACTCCACCAGCCACCGTTACCACCGCCACCTTCATGCCACACAATTAATCAGTAACATCCGCAATCATGTCCCATTTACCCTAGATCTCGTCAAGGTCCAATATCACTCATGGGAGGAACTTTTATCCGTCACCACTCAATCCCATGATGTTGCAAATCACATCACCAACACTGCCCCTGATTCATCCAATCCTCAATGGATCAAATTCGATGTAGTGTCTTATCTTGGATCTACGCCACCATTAGCGAGGACATTAGTTTTCATGAAGACCTGTCCTTCACGAATGATGTTTGCAATTTTGTGGGTGCACGGTATGCCATATGTACTCTTTGTGTAGTAGTTTATGCCCTCCTGTTTGTAAATTTTAGAGCAAACCTTAATGAACTAATTGTGTAGCAAGGTGAGACAATATTGAGACCACATTGTGCAATAAGAATCTCAAAATTGGCAAAGCTCGCACTTTGTTCTGAACTATGAAACGTGATTTCTCTAAATATGACATTAGTTGTCGGAATTCGTCCCTCAACATTTTGTGAATGTGCTCCAAATAAGTGTCAAGACGGTAATTCCTCGTATCCAAATCTTTCTTGAAAACCGAATGGGCGGATCCAACCCTATTAGTACATGAAAACTGACCATACAACTGAGTAATGCAAATTAAAGACTAGATATCACATTGGTATGGTTCAAACTCGGGTTTTACCTACTGGATAATCGGTTGCTTGGGTGCATGTGTTGATCGGTCAAGAAACTTACTGTGTTGTCCTTGTGAACCAACCAAGTTGCCTGAAGATATTCCATTAGACTCCAACGAGTCCCCCAAGTGTCATTCATCTTTTGAAGTTTGGACTCATACGACTCCCTGGACAATAAGAGAACATAACACTTATCAAAAACTTATTTTGTACCGACATTGAACACGTTTTGTTGTACGTGTAATCCTCTATGTTTTTATGTACATGTCAAGTGCAAAACATATGATATGACTCGAGAAACGTGTTAGGGAGCGCTTTTAAAAAACCGAACAAAGATCCGCATGTTATGGTGAAAAAAACAATATATAATGCCACTATACGGTTTAGGTTTTCAACAATTTACAGGACCCAAAATATGGCATGAGGGTTTTTTCAAAAATCCTTACTAGATTCATCTTTTATTTACTATTTTTTCGCTTAATCATTATGCAAGCTCTAGGAAAATGAACCACTTGAATGACCATTTTCTATGTATTTGTTAGAGTTCACATATGCATGATTTTATGAATAATTCGGTACCTAGTGAACCGTATCGGGCTCAACAAAGACTACACGAATATAGCATCCCTTGTGAACCATATACAAGAACCTGAATGCGATCCCACACCTCAACCGGAACGTGACTTCACACCTCAACTAGAGCCAGATAATGACGGGTTTCCTAACGGAATCGTGGACAAGGATATTGTCCGACCGCTGGTTGGTAATCTTCCGCCCACTTATTTGCTTCATCGGGCCAAATCGATATGGCAGTCGCCCGATTGGGTAAGTTTGATGAACTTTCGATAAACTTAAGCAAATAAATCACACTTTCATAACAATAATCCCAAAAGTAGGCAACCCTACGACTATAAGTAGTTTAGACCTATTAGCCTCTGCTCAACAATATACAAAATCATTGTAAAAATCATTACGAATAGAATGGAACCCATCATGCCAAAACTTATTCACCCTCTTCAAGGAGCTTTCATTACCAAAAGATCAATGCATGATAACATCCTTATTGCACACGAAAATTTCCATCTTTCCGAAGTAAAAAAGGCAAAGAAGGTTGGACCGCCATTAAACTTGATATGGAAAAAGCATACGACCAAGTTAGCTGGAAATATATTATTCGCATTCTCCAAAATTTTGGATTTAATAAAAAATTTGTGGGATGGATTGAGGAATGTATCTCCACTATTTCTTTCTCGGTTCTAGTAAACAATGGATGGAAAAGGACTTAGATAAGGAGACCCCTTATCACCCTATCTTTTTAGTTTGGGAGCTGAAATCCTTACACAAATGATTCAAAATGACTACAATAATTATGACAACCATATAGGTTTCTCCATATGTAGGAATTCTATTCACTCCAAAAGGTGTGTGCAAGCTTTAAAATTTATAACCCAAGAAGTATGCTTGAACAATATGTGAACCCGCAGTGTACGGATCAATTGTAATTAAAGCAAGAATTCCAAGGGTCGAACACAGGGACTATGGTGAAACAAAGCACGAAATCAGGTAGTCAAATATTGCTAATAACTACAAATAAAAGCAATCAAAGATGATATCAAATAAAGGGAAATGCGGATTCTAGGGATTAGAGCATCCAGTTGTGGTTCCGACTCAAGATCTCAAAGGATAACGCGGACAAAGCTGAGGTTTGCAAAGGGAAGGTGTTTCTAAGGTGGGAATAGATCACCGGGTAAGTCTCACTACTCACTATCCCAAACCAAAGCTCCTTTTACCGGGTAAGTCTCAAGGTACTAAGGAAAGGAATTATAATCTCAAACCAACACACCACCCAAGGGAATAGAATCAACCTTTACCGGGTAAGTCTTAGGCTAACTCTCAAAGATGGGATGAAGGCACACTCAAACCCCAACAAAGGATAAACCTTTATTACCCACACTCATGATCTTGGATAAACAAACAAAGGAATCACCGGGTAAGTCTCATCCTAGGCTTGCGTTGAACCAGGAAAGGTATAATAAAGATAGGATTTGACAAACTTAAACTCTTAACTCAAATAAGGTTCAGGAAAGGTTCACCTCGCTCAGTTAAATTTCATCCCGGCCGAGATATTCAATGACTGGCCGAGGTGTTCTACGGTTAAGGTAAAGACTCGAGCTTTCAGGGTCCTACTGGGATTAAGATCATTCTATCATCGTCTTTCCCACAACTTTCAGTCAATCACCCTATAATCGCATAAGAAACTTAGCCAACAATCATCAAGATAACAATAATCAAATATATAAGAAAGGAATCAATATTCAAACAAGAAAACCTTAACAAAAAGGTCTCAATAACTGAATGAATCAAACAACAAATTAGCGTTCCTCAAGTCACAAATCTGAAAAGACAACAAACCAAAAGCAATCTAAGAAGATCTTACAAACTCCTTCAAAAGGCAACTTCAACTATGATTCCTTCCTTCCTTGAACTTCAATCCTTCAACTTCCTTCAAAATTCCTTCAAACTTCCTTCAGAAAATACTCTAGAAAATCCTTGATCCGAAGATGGCTGAATTGTAGAAAATCCAACCCTTTATATAGGAGAATTATCTTCCAAAGATAAAATATCTTAAAAAGATCATTTTCTATAAAATATATCTCTATCTCTTAAAATAAATCAGCCAAATATTATATCTTCCTTCCAGAAATTCAGCCAAAAATATAGAATATCCTCCTTCCAAAAATAGAAGATCTCAGCCAAAAATATAGATCTCGCCGGCGACAGGGTGTTCGCCTCGGTCGGGACGCTCCTCAAGATCACCTCGGTCGAGGTGATACTGTAGCTGACCGAGGTGAATCTCAACTGAATGTGAAATCACTCGAATCTGGTCCAAAGTCAATCCTTTTAATCATTTCCATGCTTCTTGAGATCTTCTCAAAGCTCTAGAATGTAGCTACAATGACTCCTTAGCTTCCTTAGCTCCATTTTGATCCAAAACGTGCCATTTTCCCTACAATTACAACGAAACTAGGTGTAGGCCTCGATTCTCACAAAGGTAGACAAAACAACAATATAATCACATTATATACATCCATACATGCAGATTTATGAAGATAAAACGTGCCATTTTGATCCAAAACGTGCCATTTTCCCTACAATTACAACGAAACTAGGTGTAGACCTCGATTCCCGCAAAGGTAGACAAAATAACAATATAATCACATAATATACATCCATACATGCAAATTTATGAAGATAAAACGTCTAAACTAATCCCAAAATATAGACTATAATACATGCTATCAAAATACCCCATATTTGTCCCTTACTTGTCCCCAAGCAAGTTCCAAATCTTAGATATAAGATAGAATGAATTATAAGTCAGAAAGATCAATGAAAAGCATTTGAAAACATTTTTGGTGGTGTGCTCCACTCATAGATCACCCTAAGACTATCCACATCACACTCCGTTTATAATCCTATTTATACACTCTATTTGTATACTAAATCATGTATACCCTCCGTCTATATATCTTTTCTTACATCCCATGTTCCGTTTATAATATAATTGTACTCATTTTACTCCACTATGTTTTCAATTTTTTAAAAGAAAAATTAAGAAAAGAGAGAGAGAAAGATTTGATTGATTAATTTGTAAAAGAGGTGGACCTGATTCCTTTTGCACTTTGTCACAATCAGATCCAAATTTAAAAAGAGTGAATTTTAGTTTAACTCTTTTCACATGAAGAATACAAGGGATGTGGAGATTATTTTGGATAAAAGTGTAAAATTTAACAATTTAACTTAGGGATGTAGATAGTCTAAGAGAATGCTTCATGGCAAATAAAATCAAGACATGATCAAAACATTTTATAGATATAGAAAAGTTGCTCATCTTTGCATAAAATCATAGAATGCATAATAAATCATATTTATCGAAATCAATCATGTATAATTCAGTTTAAACCACCAAGTCAATCAACAAGCTCGAGGTCTCAAGGGCCTCCAAAAGATGTCAAGAAATGTGTCAGGGTGGGATGTATATAGGGTAATGTGGTGCTAGAATCCAGGAAAAGGATCTTACTTCACTTTCTTTAAAACTCAACATCTTCCATCAATAAGCTTTGCTTATTTTACTTTACTTTTTGGGATGCATGGACAGAGGTGCACAATAACCGAAGCCTAAGAAATCAGCAATCATCAATTTCTCGAGATGCCTCAAACCCTTGATGCACATACCATGACCCGTTAGGAATATCGTTCAATCCGACTTTGGCAAGACACAAACACCCGGCTATGTGAATGGTGCCGAGTTACTCATCATCATGATTGACTCCCCCAAACCTATTTGTTTATTTCTAACACTTTTAGCCAACATCTCAACTTCACTTTCACTTGCTTTTCTTCACTTGCTTCCAAATTCCCGGATAGGTAAAGGGAGGCAAATATGTATATGAGGGGCTAAAGCATGGTCAAGAAGAAGAAGAGAAGAGAATGAATTGCCTTAATCATCGCAGGAAGAATGTGAGAGAACTCATCATGTGGTGTCAACCTTCAAATCCAACATAATTTTGATAAAAACAAAGTATTAAACATGCCATAATTTCAAACAAAGCATTTTGCAACTTAAACATATCACAAAACCTTTCGAGCATATAAAGATTTCAAAACTAATATGCAAACAGAATCATCATCGAGGTCATATCCAGAGAAGAAGCACAAAACGTTTCGAAAAATTATCAGTTAAGAACCTGCCTCGGTCGAGGTGTTCTGATGTCATCCGAGGTGTCTACCTCATCCAGTCAAGTACATCCCGGTCGAGGTCAATAAAAAAAAATTTCAAACCAATTTTCGACATTTTTCTCAAACAGAAACATGTATGTATGCATGTAATGGCAGATCAACACATAGAGCATAAATAAGATCATAATCAAAGATCAAGAGAGTCATAAGAGTCATACACACATAAGTCACATAAAATACATCCAAAATACCCCATACTTGGGACACATTGTCCCAATGGGTCAAATATAAGTCTATGAACAAAATACTCACCGGACTTAGCTGAACTGCATAATAAATAAAGATAAGAAATCCATGAAGCGCTCAGTCCTCGTCAGCAGGCGGTGGTGGTATGACCTAGACGCCTCGGTTGACAAAGAACATCTTGGTCGAGGTCCTGTGACTGAACCCGAGATGTGTCTCAGTCAAGCTCCGTCTTCTTAATTTCTCGAACTTCTGTCCTTCCAGTGTAGTTCCTGAGCTATAATTCTTCCTTAGAAAGTACTTGGTTCCTGTCTAGAGGACGCAAAAACAAAACGAAGCAAACTATCTAAAACTAAACTAGAAAAGGGAAAAGAAAGCGATACCTCGGGTTGCCTCCCAAGAAGCGGTTGATTTAAGGTCGCTAGCTGGACCTTTCTTCATGGAATTACTCAATGTACCTCGAACACCTTGGAGTTCTCATAAAATCCACAATATAACTCTTCCAAGAAGGTTCCGGTTCCTAATTTCACCGGCAAATGGTAGGATCTCCCACGTATATGCTTGTACGGTTTGTTTCTCACCGGAATCCTACCGGTCTTCCGATTCTTCCATGGGACATAACTCAGTTTTTCATCCCATCCTTTCCTTGATCGAAGAAACAACTTCTCAAGAATCCTAGTAGTTTCCCCATCTCCAGCTTGAGTGACCCCATACTTGAACAAATAACACTTCTTTACCTTAGCGGTGAAGTGCTTGTTAACTCTGCTCCTTTCAGTACAAGGATTATCATCTTTCAGCAAATTCAAGGGAGGTTTCATCTTGATCTTAGGAGGTTCTTTCGGAAGAGACCTCCAACTCTTTGGTGCATCCTTGAAGAAATCTAGAACTTTAAAGGGAGTAGGAGAAAGTACCTTATAAAGTTCTTCAAATAATGGGACAAGTTTCATGTTAGGGTGATAATCCACACATGAAATCTTTCCCAACTCAGCTGGATTCTCTTCAACCTCGGCCGATCTTTCTTCAACCTCGGCCGATCTTTCTTCAACCTCGGCCCATGTTTCATCAATTGGATCGAGATCTTCCACTTCTTCCTCTTTTTCAAGAACTTCAGGAGAAACTTCCGGTTCGATTGGAGGAATGCTTGAAACTTGTAGTACTTCCTTATGCACCTCTTTTGGCTTAATGTTCGCCCGAAAACGTGCGTGCAAATAAGCTTTATATTTATAAAACTAGAATAAAAGCAAGCGAACCCGCAATGTACGGATCGGCGTAGATCAGCAAGTATTCCAGAGTATTGAACACAGGGATTTGGTGAAACAAAATCCAATTTCAAGTTGTCAAGCAAATAAGACGTAAAGCTTTGCAAATATTAAGAAAAACAGCAACCCTAAAGATCCAGGTATCAAATTGTGGCAATCGATTCAAGATATACTAAAGAACTAAGGACAAAGTTAAGAATTGCAAATGTATGCTAAAGTAAAGTAATGTACGGTGAAGTTCCAAGACTTTATATGACTTATCTAAAGACACTCTCTATAAAGGTTGTTGAGGCTACAGTATAGAAAGAATCTAAGGACAAGAATTAATCTCAAATACCCAAACTTTTAACCCAAAAATCAATATAAACTCAAACGGTTAAGGTTGTGACACTCGAAACCGAAATAGAGGATGATGAGTCTCACTACTACCTAGAAAAGGACAAGCAAAGACTAGATTAAAGCTAATCTTTAACCTTGGATCAAAGTAAAAGCAAGGTTCGTAAACCAGGGAAAATCACGGCTAGATCTTGAGAACCACGGCCGTGGAAACCAAGAACAGACCGTGATTTAGGGTGTCGACGATATTTCTCTAACTCTCAGGGTCCAATCAAATTACGATCGATCTATCATCATCTAAGCCACAACTATTAACCCTTCACCTTAGAATTGCTAAAGGGTTTTAGCCAAGAACCATTGTCATGATATCAATATTCAAATTAAAGATAATGAAAGATGAAAAGCCTCGAATACTCAATAAAACGTCAAAACCAAATCTCAAATCCAAAACACAAGAAGCGATATTTAATGGATTCAGAATGTATAACACAAAACCTCACAATGATCTAGGGTAAGTATGAAGAACAGGTTGTCAATCCGTCTTCAATATCAAAACCTGAGAAAAAGGCTAAACTTTCAGCGATCTTCAATCAACCCTAGACAAGAATGCTCCAAAGCAAGGTAAGCGTCCGTTTATCCCGAAGTGTATGCGAGATGTATGCGGCGTCTAAGCGGCGATAAGTAGGGATCCCCGAAACTCTCTTTTCCGACCTTTTTATAAGACGGGAAAGAATAACCGTCCAGGCCCATTATGTAAATAACGTGGCAAACAAAGACACATAAAAAGATCACCTAAATCACGGTCTCATGGGTTTCCACGACCGTGGTTTAGAGCGTGGAAAAGGGTTACGGTGTCGTGTGACTTCCACGACCGTACTTTAGGCCGTGTAACCTACTGGAGTGCTCCACGTTCATGATGCCAAGATCCACGGCCGTGGTTTAGAGTGTGGACTCTTCTACGGCCGTAATTTAGGGCGTGGAAGTGTAAAATGCTTGTGGTTTCCTTTGTGTCGTGACATTCTTCATCCTAGCTCCTTCCTTAGCTTCCTTGATGTGTTCCTATTAATCCTCGAACATGATCGATTACTCTCTTTTCTCTCTCAATTTCTCTTATTTAGCTCCTTTTCACCTACAATCAACACAAAGCTAGTGTAGACATCCATATCGACAAAATAGACGAACAAGCTAACAATTGCTTCTAAACTTCATCCATGTACACAATAATAAGGGAAAAACAACCAAAATAAGTGCCTAGAATATCGCAATATTTCATGCTAACACTTAACATATGATAGAGAGCTTTCTTTGAGCTCCTCCACCTTCTTCATCAATTTCTCCTATTTTGATTCAAGCGAATCTTCAAGAGGTTGCTCATAAACCTTTTTAGGGACATTCAACTCATCCCATATCGCAAGCTCCTCTTCAATAGCCTCTTCTCTTTCTCTTTCACTGTCAAACCAAATGAAGGCGTATTTCTCTTCCGAGTATTTATAATGGTCCGCTCTAGCACTTTGTCTAGCTATCTAGGCTGGATCAAATGTAGGTTCATAGCGACTCGTAGCCATTGGAAATCCTGAAAGCTAAAAAACTCATAGAAAAAGATCAAATGCAAAAGCAAAAGCTAGACAACCAAATACCGAACTCGGTCTTGACCAAGTCCTCGGCAACGGTGCCAAAAACTTGTTCGCTCCAAAAGGTGTGCGCAAGATTTAAAATTTATAACCCAAGAGTTATGCTTGAACAATATGCGAACCCGCAGTGTACGGATCAATTGTAATTAAAGCAAGAATTTCAGGGGTCGAACACAGGGACTATGGTGAAACAAAGCACGAAATCAAGTAGTCAAATATTGCTAGTAACTATAAACTAAAGCAATCAAAGATGATATAAAATCAGATAAAGGGAAATGCGGATTCTAGGGATTAAAGCATTCAGTTGTGGTTCCAACTCAAGATCTCAAAGGATAACGCGGACAAAGCTGAGGTTTGCAAAGGAAAGGTGTTTCTAAGGTGGGAATAGATCACCGGGTAAGTCTCACTACTCACTATCCCAAACCAAAGCTCCTTTTACCGGGTAAGTCTCAAGGTACTAAGGAAAAGAACTATAATCTCAAACCAACACACCATCCGAGGGAATAGAATCAACCTTTACCGGGTAAGTCTCAGGCTAACTCTCGAAAATGGGATGAAGGCACACTCAAACCCCAATAAAGGATAAACCTTTATTACCTACACTCATGATCTTGGATAAACAAACAAAGAAATCACCGGTAAGTCTCATCCTAGGCTTGCGTTGAACCAGGAAAAGTATAATAAGGATAGAATTTGACAAATTTAAACTCTTAACTCAAATAAGGTTCAGGAAAGGTTCACCTCGCTCAGTTAAATTTCATCCCGGCCGAGATGTTCAATGACTGACCAAGGTGTTCTACAGTTAAGGTAAAGACTCGAGCTTTCAGGGTCCTGCTGGGATTAAGATCATTCTATCATCGTCTTTCCCACAACTTTCATCCAATCACCCTAGAATCGCATAAGAAATTTAGCCAACAATCATCATGATAACAATAATCAAATATATAAGAAAGGAATCAATATTCAAACAAGAAAACCTTAACAAAAAGGTCTTAATAACTGAATGAATCAAACAACAAATCAGCGTTCCTCAAGTCACAAATCAGAAAAGACAACAAACCAAAAGCAATCTAAGAAGATCTTACAAACTCCTTCAAAAGCCAACTTCAGCTATGATTCCTTCCTTCCTTGAACTTCAATCCTTCAACTTCCTTCAAACTTTCTTCAAACTTTCTTCATAAAATACTCCAGAAAATCCTTGATCCGACGATGGCTGAATTGTAGAAAATTCAACCCTTTATATAGGAGAATTATCTTCCAAAGATAAAATATCTTAAAAATATAATTTCCTATAAAATATATCTTTATCTCTTAAAATAAATCAGCCAAATATAATATCTTCCTTCCAGATTTCCAGCCAAAAATATAGAATATCCTCCTTCCAAAAATAGAAGATCTCAGCCAAAAATATAGATCTCGCAGGCGACATGGTATTCGCCTCGGTCGGGAAGCTCCTCAAGATCACCTCGGTCGAGGTGATATTGTAGCTGACCGAGGTGAATCTCAACTGAATGTGAAATCTCTCGAATCTGGTCCAAAGTCAATCCTCTTAATCATTTCCATGCTTCGTGAGATCTTTTCAAAGCTCTATAATGTAGCTCCAATGATTCCTTAGCTTCCTTAGCTCCATTTTGATCCAAAACGTGCCATTTTCTCTACAATTACAACGAAACTAGGTGTAGACCTCGATTCCCGCAAAGATAGACAAAACAACAATATAATCACATAATATACATCCATACATGCAGATTTATGAAGATAAAACGTCTAAACTAATCCCAAAATATAGACTATAATACATGCTATCAAATTCATCATCAATCCCTTTCTTATCATTTGTAGAAGACATGATCATCTTCACCAAAGCAAACTCAAACTCCTGCCTTAGAACGAAACAAATCGTTGAAACATACTACTCCATCTTTGGACAAAAGATCAACTACCTCAAATCCGCATTCGAAACTATTAAAAACACTACCATGAGTTGCATCACTAAACTTAAAAATATCCTTAATATGGAACACACGACCTCTCTTGATAATTAGGTTGCCCAATTATTAATGGAAGAGTCAATAAAGAAACCTTTAATAATAATAATAATAATAATAATAATAATAATAATAATAATAATAATAATAATAATAATAATAATAATAATAACGTAAATGGAAAGCAAACTCCCTTTCAAGAAGGTAGAAACATACTTATAAAACATAATTTTAACAACCAAACCATCATTTGTAATGCAAGGCTTTATGCTACCAATGCATAATCTAGACGAACTCGATAAAATGTATACAAACTTCTTTTGGAACAAAGACAACAATTATAGACCAATGATAAGTTGGGATGCAGTTTGTAAACCAAAAAGAAACGGCGGACTTGGGTTAAGAAAGTCCCGTATCACTAATAAAGCCCTTCAAATGAAGCTACTCTGAAAAATTCTTGCTGAACCAGAAAACATATGGGTGAAAATTGTTTATGAAAAATACATGAAGAATATTAATATACTATAATATTATCAAAAAGGTCCAGCGTATTGGCAATGAAAAAACCTTATAAAACTCAAATCCGATTTTAAAACGTAATTATTTGGAAAGTGGACAATGGGAAAACCATTAATTATTGGTAAGGTAATCAGGTCACAACGACTCCTCTAATTAAATTGGTAAAAAATATCGATATAAACAATACACATATTAGAGTAAGTCATTTCATCAAATCAAACGAATGGGATACCACCAAAATTAAAATGAACTACAAAACATCATCAGTCCAGTAACCAGGAAAAGAATTATAGAAAACAATTATCTCAACAAACGAAATACAAGACATACTATAGTGGAGAAGCATTTCAAATGGTTGGTTCTGTACAAAATCAACTTCGAAAATGATTGAGAAAGAGTTTGGATGGCTTATTGTCTATTCTTGTGAATGAATGTGGAAATTATACACTCAACCAAAAATTAAAAACTTCATATGTAAAATCTCACGAAACGGTCTCCCAACTAAAGCAAAACTTAACGAAAGAAGAATCGCGGTTACTAAAAATTGTGACTTTTGTAATCACCATCTCGAGGATCTTTTACACATTCTTATTGATTGCCCATACAGTAAAAATGTGATTGTAAGAATTGACAACTCCATCTTAACCAACCTCAATACCATTAATACGGAAAACAAAAAAATCCAAGAAATTCTACTAGAGATAAAAAACAAGATTGACATTAATATATTTACTCGTCTTGCTACTATATGGTGGAGTATTTGGTTCTTCAAGAACAACCCATCTTTAATAATGATACTATTGGGACGGACATGTTATCGTAAACTTTATCAAAAATCAATTACATTTTGAAAAACTCATATTACGGATGAAGACGACTATGATTTTAAATACACCACAAAAGACAACAAATCTTCTACAAGGAAGAAAAATAACTTCAAATGGGACAAACCAAAACTTGGATTCCATAAACTTAATTTTGATGGATCAAAACTCGAGTCGGGCATAACGTCTATTGGTTATGTTATTTGAAATCATAACGAAAAATTTATTAGTTTGGACGCTAGGACAAACAATTGTAACACCCCAAATCCGCGGTACTCGGGATGCTACGGGTGGAGACCTCACAATGGGTTCCGACCCTTAGCTTGACAACAATTTCACCGGATCTTTCCAACATGGCACAAATAAAGGCAAACACCGAAATCGTTTTAATGCAATGCAAACAATCTCGAAAAGAAAGATACAACTTGGAAACTCAACCGAGTCCTCAAAACGACACAACTCCAAAACATAAATCCATAAGGTACAACAATCCAAAAACGACATCAACACATAACCATCCCCGTCCTATAATGTACGGAGACCTCGACTGTTCACTCCTCCGCCTCACTCGGCGGCATCCCTATCCTACAAGGCATCTACAACAACCGGCTTAAAACCATTAGCTAGCGATCCGAATATTAGAAGAACGATAAGGCACAAACACATATAACAAAGTAAAAACACATAAACATGCTCAAACAAGCCAAGTCCGGTTATTATCTTTAATTAACGATATTCCCTTATTAATCCACTTATGGTGTGACACGAGATTTCCTCGCCCTTGTCCCCTTTCACCATGCCGGGTTTGTACTTGACGCCTATCAGCATCACCCGCTGGACTGGTCGCAAGACGCCTCCTAGTCGCCCCATTATGGACTGGACAAGCGGTCACCGCCCGTTATCATACACTTGAGTCAGATTTAAAAATAATATACAAGTCCACATCCTAATCCGGTTAATAGTTATCACAACAATTATAAACACACACCACCCATACGTATCAACCAATATGCGAAAGCTAGCTAAGTAAGTCCGAGGACTTACCTCACTCCAGGTGACTCGAATAAAACCACTCTCAGCTTTCCGCAAGAAAACGCTCAACGCCTGACCAAACGAGGCACACTATCAATAACTAACCGATAAGCTATAAGTCTCGGACTTCTATTCTCCAACACCTATATGAGGTCCTAATTCTAGTTTCGAAGATCATCCTAAGATCGTAAGGAAAATAACCCAACAAGCTCAATATCCAATCACTAGTACTTATGGTTCAAGGTCACTACATGGTATTTAGTCTAAATTATGCTAAATTCACCTAGCATGATATAATACTATCAACATAGCTACACAAGGGAGAAGGTACTCACACACGGTTCAAGGTGGAAGACGATCTACGGACGTCGAGAACGGTTCGATGACCTTTATCAGGGCGCTTCCGGACCTAAAACGATGCTAAACAAATTTAGCGTAATGCTAAATTTGGGGATAGCATATAATGTTTATATAATATTCAACAATGGAAGGACAAACCCCGTACTATAAATCTAAGTTAAGATCTTAAAACTCTTTCCTGACGACTCGTACAATTTTATAAACATGCGTCATTTTTCAAAATATAAATATGGCCATATTTGTAAACTCACATGTAGAGGACATAAATATTCATTTATTTGAAATATGGGTCATAAACTGTAAATTAAAATTGGCCATATTTCGTAATTATACCAACAAGGCAATTTTGCAACTTTCAGAAAAATAGGGCCAAATCTACAATTACAAAACAGTGGGTCGAAATGGTAATTAGCACAAAGTAGAGGAGCCCAATAATAAATAAATAAATAAAAATAAAATGAAGTTAGACTCATTCAAAACGCTCGGAACAAGATTCATTAATCCGAAAGATTTTCTGAACCTTTCCGAAAGTAAACGAAAATATAAATATACTCAGGAATATTATTTTTACGTCTTAAAAACACTTTTTAAAATATAAAAAAGAAATTTATTAAAAAGGGAATATCGATAGAAATACGCAAGGGAGACAATCGAAAACCGGGCGTTACAACAACTTTAACTCTTTAATTAAAGTAGAAGTCTTCGCTCTAAAAGTTGGACTAAAAGAAGCAATAAGGCTAATTAAATATCAAAAAGATTGAAATTGAGGGTGATAACATATGTGTTATCAAGACACTCCAAGGACTTTATAACTATTCTTGGGAGATCGAGATGATCATATCCGACTCCAGACTAAATCTTTGCTTCTCTGAGTAAGTCCATGTCAGGCATGTGTTTAGAGAACTGTGTTGCTGACCGATTGACCCATTTAAGAATTCCGAACCCCAACACACCCTTTTCTGACGATCCAGACACGAATACTTCTTGTTCTCATACGCAAGGATAAACTACCTCCAGAATTTCCTAACTGCTTTCTTCTTTTTTTTTTTAAATAATTTGGATGAAAAAGCAAAGTAAATATGGGTGGAAATCAGAAGATAATGAATTCTTTAATTTAAGTTGACATTTTGAAAGACTGAATTCCGATTTTATCCTTTCTGGTCCAATTCCAAATCGAAGCAGCCGTATTGTACACCCCTAGTTCTACTTTATAAAGGCTAGCGATTACCCAACTTCCACGTCTGCCAAAGTTCGTCTATTGATCACTCTCACATCCTTCCAATGTAATTTGTATGGACAAATCCCACTTGAAAAATACCCTTATACAAATAATACAATCTTCACATTTAACAAAATAAAATATTAGTGGCCCGTATAACATTGTGGGCCCCAAAGATGAACAGTAGGACCCATCCCCCTTTTTTCTCCCATTCCCTTGCTTTCTTTTTCCTTTTTATTTTTTTTTGGGATCTCTCTTCAAAATCAATTTTCAACTGCCTTTCATATATATCACGCAAACTGCCCGATCTCCACCGACCCCGTATTTACAGCCTTCTTCCTCCTTGAGCAATCAAGTGATTCCTGTGAATTCTTCACATGCAAAACCCCATTCTAACTCCATTGTAGCTTTCTTCAACGCTACTGCTTCTCGCGCGTACATTTGTTCTCTCATTTCATGTCTATTTAAGTCCACCAAGCATTAACTCATCTTCATTGGTCGACGCGTCTCTATGAGAAATTCCACTACCTAAATTGATTGTTCTAGGTTTATGTGACCACCTACATTCGAATTACTCCAGATCTCGTTTTATTCGAATGTGATTTGTGTTGATTGTGTTTTCAATTTTTCCCTTTTTACCAGTTCCTGGAGAGTTGGGCTGTGCAGATACTCTCAATATCTGCCTTCCCCAATTCTCTACGATTTGTTCGTCATTTTGATTTGAGGTGTTGAGATTTTAGGGAGATTTTGCATCAGCCATGAAGATGGAGATGAATGGTGGAATTTCAACGAAGAGCAAGTTGAAGAGACTTAGATGCTCAGTTCAGAACTACGGGTGGGGTCGAATCGGATCCGATACGGCCGTCGCCAGGATGTGTGCTGCGAATTCCGGTGCTGTCATCGATTCATCTCGTCCGTACGCTGAGTTTTGGATGGGAACTCATGAATCTGGACCCTCCTTTGTGGTCAAGAAGGGCTCGTTCATGGCCAATGGGTATAGAAACGGATGTTTGAAGCCTCGTCGATCTGGTCCTTTTGATCAGGATTTGATTAAGGTGAATGGTTATCTCAATGGGAATGGGCGTGCTAATGGCCGTGAATCTGCTCCTTCTGATAAGGCTGGGTACGTTATGAATGGGAATGGGCATTGTGAACTGGAAGGTGAGACTCTCAAGTCTTGGATTCAGAAGAACCCTAGTGTTCTTGGAGATAAGGTTCTTCGTAGATGGGGTTGTGATCTGCCCTTCTTGTTTAAGGTAAGATCTCAATTTCTATATTTTATTTGCGAATGAAATCACTGTTTGTGGCTATACTGTTGATTTTGGTGGCTACCGACAGATAATTGAGCTGCAATGTGATAGAAATTTTGTTGTAATTGATGGTCTATTGGTTACATGCTTGATATGAAGTCCTTGGTCATTGAATTATGAACTTACTGTGTTTTGCATACCTGTAGGTTCTGTCTATTGCAAAGCCACTATCTATACAGGCCCATCCGGATAAAGTTTTGGCGAAGGAGTTGAATAAGTTGCATCCCAGTGTTTACAAGGATGACAACCATAAGCCTGAAATGGCTCTGGCTCTGACTGAATTCGAGGCGCTTTGTGGATTTCTTGAGCTTAAGGTGAATTCCTTTTCCATGTTCAGTGTTTGACAGACACCTTCATGGTTCCATTTGGTTATGTCTACTGTAATAATGATTGAGGGAAGAAATGGATTGAACTTGAGGTATCTGTTGGCTGTGCATTCAGATCTTATATGAAACTTACCTGACCCGAAGATCTCCTGTTTTATTTTACTTTTGCTAGGAACTGAAGGAAGTTCTTCGAAGGGTTCCTGAGATTGAAGATCTGGTTGGCAATGTGAACAGACAGAAAGTTTTGGACGTTGATGAAGATGATGAAGAAAATATAAAAGCTTTAGTTAAATTGCTGTTCACAGAAATCATGTCTGCAAGTGAGAACATTGTCGCTGAGGTCTTATCTAAATTGAAGAGTCGTCTGTATATGATAGGGAAAGAGAAGGTAAGCTTGCTATGCTTCAGCAATTCTTGTTGTATATATATGTTGCTGCTTTGATAATCATTGTTGATAAATATCTTGTTTCATATGTATAAGCGAGTGTGCGTGTAGCTGCTGCCATATTTTTTAGGTTCGTATATGAATTTGAACCCATGGAAGCAGGTTGTAGTTATCACCTTGCTCATTGAGTATCATACTATGTTCTGTTTGAAGGTTACTATCTTAGTTGGCAGCATCCTGCCTAAATGTTTCTGTTTATACTTGCAATCTTTTATGTTACATTCCTTTTATCCTTTTAAGATTTGTACACTTAAAGGCAATTTAGTAAACTTCGACATGACTCCATGGAGTCAAGTCATAAGTATATGAATTAGACTTATCCTTCCTTTCTTTACACTTAGTTGAAAGTACACTTCAGATTTGACATTGAATGTGTGGGAGCAGTGAAATCTTTACTGTACGTAATGTTTCTTTGGCAGTTTCATTTGAGATCTGAATGCAAGCAATGTTGCTTAATTTACTATTTCATTGCTTCAGTTAACACCAAAGGAGCAATTAGTTTTACGGCTTGAAGAGGAATATCCAGACGACGTTGGTGTTATTGCTGCCTACTTCATGAACTATGTGAAGCTAAAGCCAGGGGAAGCTCTTTATCTCGGGGCAAACGAACTTCATGCCTACATATCTGGTGACTGTGTTGAATGTATGGCAACCTCAGACAATGTGGTTCGTGCCGGTCTAACCCCTAAAAAGCGGGATGTTGAAACATTATGCTCAATGCTTACTTACAATTTGGTAAGATCTCGAGTAATACCGTCCTCTTTACAGATGATCCATCTTCTCAGTTGGTACTAAAGTGTTTTGTATACGTTTACAGGGTTTTCCCCATACTCTGAAGGGAAGTACCATAAACAAGTACACGAAGAGATACCGACCCCCATTTGAAGAGTTTGAAGTCGACCGGTGTGACCTCCCCGAGGGGGCATCAGTTTCATTTTCCGTAATGCAAAGCCCGTCAATATTTGTGATTGTGGAAGGCGACGGGGTGATCAGAACACATTATGACGGAGAAGAAACCGTGACCCACGAAACTATTATCGTGGGTGACGTTCTGTTCGCACCCGCGAAAGTTGAGGTGACCATAAAAGCTTGTCGTGAGCTGAAGCTGTACAGAGCTGGGGTTAACAGTGAGGTCCTATGAATGAGGTAAAATGGTCAGTTTGGTTAGCGTATTACATATATATATGAAGCTCTTATGGTTATTTATTTTTAAATTATTTGAGCAAATCTTGGTAAGAAAGATATACCATTAATGATTATCATACAACCACGTTGCTGCTACAAAGTAAGTTTGTATGTAGTGAAAGTATATCATGTCTTGTATACAAGCTTTGTCACGAGGAATATACCATATTGTTTATAAGGTAATTAGATTGGTCACAGTTTGTTCGTTCATATGTTTCAACATCAAGAAAAACGCGTCGTTTTGACACAATTTATTGGTTATCTACCAAATGACCCAATTCAAACGAGGTAGTTAATTGATTGATTCAACGTGTATGCACGATCCGTGGGAAATGATGTGGACTTAAAATTGTATTCTAAGCAGTTACAACTCTCACATACGTGAGCCACATGATCACTATTTTTACAGATACAATATATATAGATAGAGGGAGACTAGATTTATAATAGATATCATAATTATTAGATAAATAAAATACCATTTACGCGCCCTAATATTCTGAAACTAATAACAAGTACAAATAATCCATTTAACCAATAATAACTACGAATAATAAATTAAACGATATGATACCTTCGTAACAAAACTAATAAAAACTACGAATAATATATTAAACAATAAGACATGTTCTTATGTTATAAAATCAAATCACAAGGGCTTCACAAGGGCTAAACAAAAATTAAAGTATGCAAATAATGGGAATCGAATCAGAGATCTGCTGATACAACATTCACTCTCTAACCAACTGGGCATATACAACTTGTTAAAGCAATTTACTACTAACATAATTTTACTTAATCTCCCCCCTAGCTACGCCCCTGCAAGCAATCAACAAATATTTTCAAGTGGTTCTTCGGTTGTATCAAAATCTAATCTAAATGCGTATTTTACAAACTAAAGACGTTCAATTGACAAGAACAATAGTCAGAAATAAATTTGTAATGAATAATGCTAAGGAAAAATAGAAAATGTTAAAATTATAATATTAGATTATAATGTGTAGAATCATATTAAGATTCAAAATAGGAAATTGAATGGTTGTTGTAGTTCTTGAGAACTTTGTCTACAGCTGATCAATACCTTGTCATAAGGAGTCCTGATTCAGGTCAATAAATGTAATAGAAAGGAGTTGCTTCGAATAGGAGGACTGAAATTTCATATGTTTTCTAATTCAATAAGCATTACAAAGAATACTGCAAACTTGACAAGTTACAAAGACCAACATTATACTTATATGAGCTCTTTGTTACTCTTCTTAACACTCGAATGCTCGACTGCCTCAATCAGAGACTACACCACTAACTTCTCTTCATCATCCTCGAAGAACATCAAAACAAGGTCCCCAAGACCTTCCACCTCCCAGCTAACCTCTCCGGTGGCGGTATCATCATCACCGCATAAATACTCATACGTAGCTAAAAGCATGAGAGACCTTTAATCGGCTAAACCATACCAATTAAAAGTACAATCAAGTTAAAGGGACAAAGAAGTTAACACATAAGCAACATATGGGCAGAAAGACTATGCTAATCGCAATGATCAATTCTACAAAATAAACTATTTACCGTTGTAGCACAGACATTGCACATAAACAAGGTACCCAGAAGTTAATGTTGCTTTTGGACTCCTGGAAAGATAGCAACAGAAGAACCAAAACATTTGAAAGATGAGCAAAGTTATTGATAAAAAAACAAAAATAAATAAAAAATCAATGCAAACAACTCAATAAGTGAGTATTGAATATCCTCTGACCAGATTAGTATAAAAGAAAAAAACAAAAAGAAAAAAAAAAAGAGAGAAAACAAAAACTGGGTTTTGAAGGCTACCTTATCTGAGAGTGGTTGGGCACAACTGTAGTTGTAGTGGCAGCAAAAAGAGGTGAAAATGGTTGAAGGAAAATATATCTCGTACGAGGATGGAACTAAGCATTATCTTTTGCATGGGGACGGAAATGATGTTAGAGGTTTGCGACCCGTCCCATTGGGGATTACCATAGGAATCCCATGAGTAGATTGGATGGGCAAATTAGTGGTGATTTGTAGTTGGTTAATATAATTAATTAATATTTTAAATACTTTTGTGATTCTATTTTACTAAATTGGGCTAAAGATGACTTTATATTAAATGTATAGTTTATCCAAATGAGTTTCTATAATTAATTCATGTGTATTTATAAATAAAAATTTTAAGAAGAAAACTCACGAAAAAAATGATAAATAAGGAAAATTAGGTAGGAATGAGAATTTTTCGATGAGATGAATACCGACGATGATGAAAAACTTTCATCTACTTTTTAAGTAGGTTGTAATTATAATATTGTTCATTATGACACGATATGTTATTTGTTTAAATATCTATTTAGTGAAATTTTACTAGAATTTTATCTTAATAAAAAAAAAATTCTAAACTAGGGGAAAAAAACTTTTTAAAATGCCGATATGAAACACAAAAATATTATGTTAGTACCGTAATATCTACACTCTACAAGTTTTGTTTTTTAAAAAGTTTTAACCATTTTTTTAATTTGTGGAAATAATGAAAACGAACTTGCCCTGAAAAAGAAAATTCAAAATGAACTCAACTCTTTGCCGGTCTGTCCGTTTTTATCCCACTATAAGACATGAAGACGTCACGTGATTTGGTCAAAAAGAATTTGGCCAAATTGAGCTTATAAATAATATCTAAGTTGAGTTTTTTAAACTAATTTATTCTAATAATAAAATTTGAAAAAATAACCATCTAAATTTTTTTATTTTTGGTTTATAACCACTTAATCAGTTTAAATTTTAAGAAAATCAAAAAAATTTTTCTTCAGACGGTCAACTTGTTGACAATACGTTACAATTGTTGACAATCCGAAAAATTATGATAAAAATGACTTTATGACAATCTGAAATGAGTTATGAACAACTATACTCGTCGACAATCCATTTTACACTTGTTGACGATCTTTTTTACATTTGCATTGTCAACTTGTTGACAGTCCGAAAAAAACCGAACAAAAAATTTTTTCGAATTTAAAAAAATAATAATTAATTAAGTGGTTAGAAACTAAAGCATAAAAAAACTTGAGGGTTAGGTTTTCAATTAGTTAATTGAAATGTGATATTCTACCAAAAAATTTCTCTCACTTATTTGTCCATAATCCACATTAGGACCTTTTATTTTAGATTGATTTTACTACTGACCAGATAAGCTACTAAAACGTGACCATTTTTATTGATTTGGATGCAAAGTTATTTGGAAGAAAATCAATTGGTGTAATAAGCTATATGAACGTGCGTGCCTTATAATACACATACTATTTTACAACGTACTGGCATACTAAGGCGCACCACAACCATTAGACCAACTGAGTATTGGTAACTTGCAAGTGATTTCTAGACAGTGCGCTAAGCTTAAGTTGCTTTCTATCAATGATTGCCTTTCATTTGATGTTCAAGAGACTGAAACTAGATCTCATCATCATCTTTAACAAAGCTACAGTTGAATGGTCTTTTTTTTTTGGCTGAATTTGCAATGTAGGCCTTTTACAATGTAGAGTTTGAATTTTAGGCCTCTCATAATTTCATTTAAAAAATGGGCTCTTATTGTAGAAAAAATCAGAAAAGTAAGGGACATAGGTATCTAGACTGATTTGATGGGTGACATGTAGAAAAAAATCAGAAAATAGACCAATCAATTCAGTCAGCTCATCTTCTTCCCTCCATTGTCCCTTCTTCTTCCCTCCTTTCAAACGTAAATTTATATCTGGATATCCATATGCAGCTCTTTTCTTCTTCCCATTGAAACGCAGGAATCTGGACTGTTTGTTGAGCTTCTTCTTCACCGGAATCTGGACTGCTTACATATCCCTATTCTATTTCTGGGTAAGCAGTGTTTGTTCCTATTTCTGGGTAATCTCAAACTTCTTGGGTAATGTATTTGTGGGTAATCTGAAACTTCTCATCTTTTGTTTTTGTGAATCTAAAACACTAAAACTTCCTGTTCTATTTGTGGGTAAGTCGTGCTTGTTTACATTTTCTATTTGTGGGTAAGCAATGTTTGTTTGTATCCATGGATAATCTCCAACTTGTCATCTTCCTGGGTAATGTATTTCGGGGTAAGCTGAAACTTCTCATCTTCCTGGGTAATGTATTTCGGGGTAATCTAAACTAGTCAAACTTCCTGGATAATGTCAAACTTCTTGGATAATCTATTTTTGGGTAATCTCAAAATTCCTGGGTAATGTATTTCGGGATAATTTGAAACTTCTCAGCTTCCTGGGTAATGTCAAACTTTTTGGGTATCCATATACTCCAACACTAATATACACATATCTATATAATCTAAATAACTGAACTTGGGTAAACATACATTTGGGTAAGCATACAATTGGGTAAGCACATATCCATATACTTCAACACTAATATACACATATCCATAGCCATATAATCTAAATAATTGGAATTGGGTAAGCATTTTTTGGGTAAGCACGTATCATATACTCCAACAGATATTCATATAATCTAAATAAGTGAACATTATCATACCCAAAAAGTAACTACGTATGCATACAATTGGGTAACCCTAGTTTCAGCGGAAACCCTAGCTTCATCCGCCATCGAAGTCTCGCCGGCCATACTAGGCTCCTCTACTTCAATAACAGCCTGCGTAAACCCTAGACTGTAGGAGGGCGCCGGAATCTGAGCAGAAAAGGAAGGGAGATCCGCCATTAAAACAACGTTCCCAAACGGTTTCAGGGGAGGAAGAAGAGGGCAAAGAAAGGAGAAGTGGGCACGGTTTGGGTAAGGTTGAAGAATAGGGCGCAAATGAAGGGGAAGTGGGCGCCGCCTTTAGCGGACGAAGAAGGAGTGCGCCGGCTTCAGAAGAAGTGCGCCGGCTTCACCGGAGGGAGAGGGTAAAGAAAGGAGATGTGGTCGTCGGCTTTGTGGTACCAGTGGCGTAGCCCCTCCTCGTGTCAACCTTGACAGCGAAACCCTAGATCTCTCGCTTGCCCTTCTCCCGCTCGAAGGAAACCCTAGATCTCTCGCTCATCCTTCGGTGTCGGCTTGGTGGCCAAATGTCATGGCGGCGAAACAGTGCTCCTTGTCGTTGAAACTCCGGCGGATCTCCGTTTCATCCTCTATTTCTCCTTCTTCTCTTTCGTTCCTTTCTAGATCTGTTTTCTATCTCTTTACAAAGAGAATAAATGTTTTCTCTTTCTTCTCTGCAAATAATACCAACAGTCATTTAATATTCAATTTTTTTGACAACCCATCCATCCATTCATCTTTTCTTGGGAGGCCCACAAATACAGCTATTAATTTTTTTGCAGGCCTAAATTATACTAGGAGCCCACTTTGCAAAAGTAAAATTTTAGGAGCCCTATTTTCCTCATTTATTCTTTTTTTTTTTTGGTGGAATACAGTAGAATGGTCTACGCATCACATATTTCTTTCTTATTATTACGTGTCACAATGACAGGTCTATTGCCAACCTTAGTTTGTGGCACATCAAGAATGTTAGTGAAAAATTACTTTTGGTAATCAGTAATGGGTAATGCCAAGTTTATTCTAGGACCTCTTTGGATTTCCTTGAGAATCACATATATGAGCAATCATCTTGTCTCTTGATGGTGTCGAGGTCGATTAGTGCTGTCTTCTCGAGAACCTAAAGACAGTTTAAAGATTTTTTATTTGCTCAAAAGAGGATCTAATGCAAGCATAAAACAATCTTTTACAACATTTCCTGCATTGTCATCGTTCATCCTCCTCTCCTTCTTCCTCTTGTCATTTATAATGTCTAAGAAGAGGTGTTTGTCAAAAAAATGTAAACAACAACATCCTATGCGCTTCAAGAGGCGCATAAGAGTGGATTAGTATCTCAAACTTATCATAAAGTGGATCGAGAAATGGTTAACATCTCATGATGCGTGTAATTTTGGCGTGTCTATGGAAATTATAAGGCGTTCGACCAAATCGAATTTGGAATGAATTAAACTAACTCAGTTCAAATCGAACCAAAACTGACAAAATCAGTTTGGTTTATGGTCCATAATGCCATCCACGATTTTCATGTCATATAAAGAGTGTACCCGCAAGCCCGGTCGGGCAGGTATGACAACCATTTCAGGTCCAGTTCGGATCCTGATATGAACATGTCTATTGACTACCGACTAGAGGTAGATTAAGGGACTAAAATACTAAGGCCTGTTTGATAAATTAAGAGATTGAAATTTATCAAATTTTTAACCACGGTTAGCATTTAGCAGGTGGAGGTTTGCCGATTGAATAGAGCACTGAGCAGCGGAGGGGAAGGCATTGAGCAAGCCCTCCAAGTGGGCTGAGTTTTGGGCCCAGTGTTTAGGCCGACAGCCCATTTCTCCCAGCTTGGCCCAACTATTGGCCCATCTTCGTACCATCGTACATTCAACCACTTCAAATTATAAGCTACCACAATATAAACTGGTTTGGTCCGATTCACTTCTTTGGAACAAAAAAAAGATAAAAACAGTTTTTTTTTTTGGGGGAAACTTATAATGATTATTGACCCGTGTGTTGCAACTTGGTCTTCTCTTTTTTATGCTATCTTTTGTGGCGTTTCAAGTGTTTGTCGAGAAGGGGGCGTGGATGTGTGATCGACTCCTGACGGCTCTGTTGCAGTCCAAATCTGAGGTGTCCACAACTGTTCCCTAGACTTTCTGTCTGTGTACTTCCTTCGAAGATGAACGTTCATGCTCGTCGCTTCCGGCGGATTGGATCATTCTGCTTTCCCTTGAAGACTTCCTTGCTTTCGGGTTTTGTTGATGTATTTTTGTGTTTTCCTTTTTCTCCTATGTTATGGTCATTCATGACGGTTTGTCCGTCTGCCGATCTCTTTCGGCCTTTTGATCCAATAGTCGGCGTGCCGTCTATGGGATCGAACCGCTTTCCATTATCAATATATATATATATAATGATTATTGACCCATGTTTTATCAACTTGAGTGAACACAAGAAAGAAGAAAAAAAAGCGGTTTGAACCATTAGACGATGCGTGGTCTAGTGAGATGAAAGGTCGAAAACGATTGGCAGACGAACTAACCGTCATGAAGGATCACAAAAAAAAAAAAACACACAAAAATACCTCAAAAGAAAATCGAAAGAAAAAGATAAGCATTTACTCATATTGTTTACACTATTAGTTTATATGACTTTTGAACTGCGTCCATAAAATGTATTATTACATCTTATTTATTTCATATGACGGTTTGTTCATAATAAGATAATGTTAGAATTTTAATTAAATAATGCGAGATTATGAATAAACCATATGTTAATTTATTTTTTCGTATTCTAATCATCCAGTTTTTCATATTTCTTTCATGAGAATTTGAATTATAATGGAAAAAAAGAAACTCTTTTTTCCAAAATACTTCAATGAACTCAAGTAATAATACAAAAAAAAAGAAAAAAGAAAAATAAATAACCGTTAAAAATTTAATGTTACATATTTTACAAATATTGAGTACGTGCATGTCTCACAAACATTTGGTTCATGACTTTACACAATCATATAATAAATACACCAAACATACCTCCAACTAATAATTTAATTATTTTTCGTAGTGATACTTTGTAATAAATATAAATATTAGTATATTTGATACGAAACTAACAAATGGTATTAGATCTTAGTTCATAGCTAAGTCCATTTGCCAATTTATTTTTGACATCTAAATTCATCAGATAACATTTCGCTTATACCAAATACAATAGGAGTTTTTAACAATAAAAAATAATTAATCTCTTAACAAAAAGTACCTTTTGTGTTCAAAACTTTACCCTACGACTCTTATTTAAACCTCATATCAAACGTACTTCATTCAGGTTTTGTTTGTTATTATTTTTATTTTCTCTTATTTCTTTATCTTTTTTCTTTTTACTGGATCATTTTTTTTACTGGGTCATTTGTTTCTTTTTAATGTGTCATTTGTTGACGTGACGGAGATATAAGAATTAAAAACTTTTGTTAAATATTCAAACTAGTGCACATGGTCTTAGTGTTCTGAATCTTTTTTTATTTCAATAGAAAAAACCAAGAACAATTATAAACATGTACTAAGAAAATAGATTACAAAAATACAACTAACAAATAGTAAAACAAATGCTTAAACTGATAGTACAAAATGTTTGAACTAAAAAACTAAACTAATAGAAGGATGAACTTTTAAATCTAAATTTATAATTTTTTGTAGTCATATTATACAACGAGTATTTACTAACTGTATAAATAATATAAACGGACAAATGACATATAAACATGTATAAGTAAAATTGTTAATGCCAAGTATTAATATTAAAAAAATAAGGTCAAATTAGCTAAGTAAGCTGTTTTGAGATCTCTCTAGTAAACCAAATTGTTTCATATTATAAATATGTTTAGTAAATGTACTATATTTAAACCCCTTACCTTCCAACTTCAATTTAGTGGGGTGTATTCAATTAAGATTTTTACAAGAATTTTTTGGAGTTCAAAAGTCTATGAGTATTTAATATAAATTTTAAAAGTTTATATATTTCTTTTGGTATTCAATTGGGATTTAAAATTTTTTATAAAATTCCTATGGTATTTAAAAGTTAGTTGATTTTAAAAGAATCTATTATTTCATTGTTTTTGTAGGATTCTTTATTACTTATATACATACATAGACACTATACAAGTCTTTCCCCAATACATAAGATTTTCACATAATCTGTATTGACTATATATATAGAATTAAAATATTCCACAAAATCAGCAAATTCTATGATTATTAAAAATCAGTCAAAATCTTTAAAAGTCTGGATTGAATACACCCCCTTAGTGAAAGCGGTAAAAATTGAAGGGTACACAAACCTAATAAAACTAAAAAAATGTCTATTTAAACAAATTCTTTCAAAAAAATTGAAAAAAAAAAAATTAAATGTACATTAATAGTATAAAATTGTTAGAAGTAATAGAACAAACCTAACTCTTCTAATATACAAAAATTTAGTGGTGTTTTTTTTTTCTCCAAGTACAACTAACGGGTCTCTTGATTTTAGCTCTAACCTAATTTTGTTAATGCGTCCAAATCTCTATGTTTTTATAGCAATTAGATAATGCCATAAAATATACCATAATCAAACCTAACTCTAATAAAATGTAACGTGGTCCTTCAATGGTGGATGTCAAAAGTGACACACACAAGAGGGTCATTAAGTTTGATTGTCACGTGTGGCATGACCTTCTGCCACCTTAACCAAGATTAACAAATGTGTGTGGACCAAAAGATTGGGAGATTTACGTATTTGAAATTATTGAACTCGGCTAGGGACTTGTCATACATATATGGTTGCCTCATTAATGTATTGTTAGGTTTGCTACATCCACCATATATTCATATTGTTCGATGTCCACGTATCGTAAAGGCCATGTGCACAATGAGTGGATCGGTGAACCACACACATCTAAAGTTTTGACGAACGTAGAGATCGAGTTTTAGCGATTTGTTTCATCCATTTCTATACATGTATCGTTTTTGTTGGAGATACTAAGTTTTCACATCTAAAGTGGGACATTCCGAGTCTAGCATATAAGTTCGGTGGACTACTTCTCTTTTTGTCAATTGAGTTTAAGATGTAACCTAACCAACTTTACGTGTTGGATTTGGATATAATGTGCATGTACGTTAATATACAATGACCCTGCTGTACGGACTGTTTGTGTATGACTTTTTATCAGTTTTAACTTTGCTTATTTGTTTTACAATAGTTATAATTATAGAATTTTATATCCATTTTATAGATTTGCCCTTTTTAGAACAATGAGAAGAAAGAAAAATGAATATGTGAATGATATGGCCGAATAACTTATGTATATGCAGAGTTTAAATAATAGGATTAATCCATAAGATATATGTATGAAGAAAGATATGATAAACTTTCAAAATGAATAGAGATAATCAGGGGATTTTACTTGTATAAAAAAAGGATCGAATTTGCTATTCAAAAAAGATTGTCGGTAGGACTTGTTGCCCCTCTTCCTTCTTTCTTCTAACTCGATGTAAATTATATTATTTTATATACTTTTATTTTATTATTAAAGGAGAAAATTTTATCAAAAAAGTAGTCAAATAAATAATATAACATTCCTTAATACTCTTATCACATTGAAGTGTATGTTAGTAACACTAGATTGGGAAATAAGTACATGAAATTGCTTGTGACAAATAATCTTGATGGAGAGGTCAACTAGTTACTTACTAGGTACAGACGTGTACACAATGGACTTGGTCTTGCTAATCTTTCTCTCGTACGACAAGAAAATCAATTTTAATGTTATGTGTGTAATACCCAAGGTTTTAGGGACGTTGTCCCCATGCTAATTTCCAGAAGGTCACCATTCCCATTCCCGAAATTTCTCTCCCACAAGCACGCTTAACTCTGAGCTTCAACTCCTGACTTCCGCGTCAGGCTGAAGGACCGTCCACCGAGCCAAGTGACCACCTACTAGGGCGAGCACACCATGCACGTGGAGAAACTTCCCAGGAGGTCACCCATCCTGAATTTCTCCCCATGAGGTCACCCATGACCCATCTTGAAATTTCTCATGCACGAGCACGCTTAATTCAAGAGTTCTTTGTCCTCACTCAACCACTAGAAAAGAAGAATTTTTTTGACATGGGCACCAGTCCATCTTTAGAAGTTAACCATAAATACCCATTCAAATGATGCGGGATGATCATTTTTACGGGGTGTTACATTGTGCTCTCGGGGAATACGAGATTAGAAGAAATGTGAATTGCTGCTTTGTTAACGCAATAGAGAGTTGTTTGTTGAGGTTCATTCTAGACGTGAAGAAGGACCCAAAGCCAAGTGAGTTCACATCAAGTGTTATCCATGGAGAAGTACTTGACTTCGGTGCTTCATCTTGATATGGTTTCGTGCTTCTTTGATTTTCATGACATGGGGTCACCAAAAAGGAAAAGAATGTAGTAGCCGGTTGTTGAGTGGTGAGAATCCTGAGAACGGGCCCAATCATCATTACAATAGGTTGTGAAATGGAGGCGTCCATGGTCTGGGAGGAATATGCATTGCCTAGAAATTCATAGGTTATAATAAGGCGAGGTTGGCGGGGTTGTCACGTGAATTGGCTGAGTAGTGTTGGGGTGAGTGGTAGTGAGGTAGAAGAGATGTCTTACTAGCCGGTGGTATTGAGAATGATCGAACAAGGCTTCTCCTTCGGTCATTGAAAAGGCAATATTTTGATCGAGCAGACACTTAGTAGGTTTGGTTCCAATGATACCTACATTGTCTAAGATTTCAAGAGCGTATTTGTGGTAGTATAGAGATAAAACTACATCTTTAAAGTAAGCTACTATAATGTCAAGAAAAAACCCTCTACAAAACGCAGGTAATACTATGCTAGCCCAAGGATACTGCGTACCTCCTTCACATTTATAGGGGGCTCACAAGATGCTATTGCCTCAATCTTCGTAGGGTCCACCTTAACCCCTTTTGCTAACACCAAGTGTCCTAAGAAGGTCGCCTCTAGCATCCAAAATTTGCATTTTGACAAATTGGCAACTAATGTCGTCTAATTAAGCACGCCCAATACTATCTTTGGTGATTTGCGTGCTTTTCCCTACTCCGGGAATACACTAAGATGTTATTGATGAATACTACCACAAACTGATCTAAGTATTCACTGAAGATGTGGTTCATTAATTCCATGAACACTGTTGGGGTATTAGTAAGCCCAAAAGGATGACAACGAACTCATAATGACCATAACAAATACGGAAAATTGTCTTCAGAATGTCCTCGGCCCAAACTTTCAATTCATGGTATCCAGATCTCAAATCAATCTTAGACATACAAAACCACTACTCCTTAAAGTTGGTCTAACAAATACTCAATCCGGGGAAGTGGGTACTTGTTTCTAATAGTGACCAAGTTGATATCTCGGTAATCAATGTATAACCTCATGGATCCATCCTTTTTCTTTAGAAACAACACTGGAGCTCCCCAAGGTGATGCACTCGGTCTAACTTACCCTTTCTCCAATAACTCCTCTAGTTGGTTCTTGAGTTCCTTCATTTTTGTGGGTGTCATACGATAAGAAGCCTTCGAGATTGGTCTCGTCCCCGGTTCCAGATCAATAATGAAGCCCACCTCTCTCCTAGGGGGACAATCCATATATATATATATACAACAAACACATCCTCAAACTCTCGTACCACTAGGATCTATGTCACCTCTATACTTGCCCGTTCATACAGGGCGTAACACTATTATCCCACATATCCGTCGTCAAGAGGTTTCACCCTTTGAATTGCACGAAGTACCGTATGTGATATAGTGGGATCCAAACACTAACACGCATGTTGTGTCTCATCAGGTGAAGTCACGGTAATCGTCCATTGCTCAATATCCAAGCGTGTTTGGTATTTGATTATCCAATACATCCCCAATATTACATCATCATGGGGTAATGACATAACTATAAAATTAGTAGGCTAGATGCACCCTCCTAGACAACCCGGACATTGCAAAATCTCTCTATCACCTGTCACCTTGCACCCATCTAGAAACCCTACTATGAAATGTGTCCCTATTATGGTCTCTAAATGCAACCTATATACGCATGATGTAGCAATAAAAGAGTGGGTAGATCCTATATAAAAAGGATTATAACGGGCTAAGACTGAATCCAGATCATACCTATAATAGTAGGCGCCTCTAGACATCGACTCTCTTCTTCTCCAACACATGGGTCTGACCCACCCTAGATTCACTAGTTGAATTGGCCCCACAATCGTGACCTCGTCCCCGACCCTGGACTGATCGTGTAATATAACATGGTGCATGTCTTGACCCGATAGTCATCCTAGTTGGTGAAGATCAACATGAGGTTGCAAGTTTCAAAGTACAAAATGCAACTTGATGGCCTAGTTGTCCATAAGAGTAACATGTGGCAAACCTCATCCTACACTCCCTCTTGATGTGATCTAAATCCCCACAATTGAAGCAACGTCTTGGCCCAAATGAGCCCACTGAACATGATGTCTCACACTAGCGGTCATAGGTCGGGGGTTGAGTAGGAGTGAAGGTGTTTTGTGGGGTAAATCTCGGTCTACAGTCTCCTTATAGGTTTAGAGCTAACCTTCTTCTATAAAATGAACCCTTAAGCTTGTTATTTCTCATGCATATTTCCCTTGGAGAGATAATCGTTATACGTTATGGTTTACTGAACTCCTTATTCTTGAGTTGGGAATACCAAACTTGCAAGATGATTATTATATGTTGAATATGTCTTTTGGATTGTCAATTGATTATAGGTTATCATAGCTCTTGTTATTATCTATGCAATATGTGACAGTTTCATTTAAATGATTTTTAGTTTCTACGTTGTTAAAGGTTGAAGTTTGCAAGATGTGAGACAACTGTAAATTAAGCATCAAGCTTTTACAAGATGTGCATTGTCCCGATGGCTGATTAATCCGGGGAGTGCCAACACAGTTTTATTTCACACCTTAGGATATGCATTGTCCCAATGACTGAATTTTGGGGGTTTTGCCTATGATGTAAAGGCCGTACGGGAGAGTGGTTACTGACCGGTAATCCTAAACAAACTCACGATTAGTAATTATGCTCCTTCAAAAAACACTACATCCCAGACACCCTCAATAGTGTGGTACTAAGATGCCAAGACTTCTTCAAAGAGAGAATGAACTATCCAATTTTGTCATATATGTCATGGGGTAGATGCTGTCGCAAATTATTTAACTAGTATTGCTTATGACTATTATATTGATCTTGGTTCATTGAATATTGATTGACCATCTTTAAGATGTAAATACTTTTTTGTATTATGATGTATAAGGTCAGACCATCTCCGAGTGATTAGTAATCTCTGCTTTTTTTAATAATAATAGAACACATCTATATACGGATCGAGAGTATTAGACATCTTGATGAAAGTATACAAACAACTTGCACTTGTGATTGTTACATATCATATCCTAAATTGAAAAACTTTGAACCGTTAGTACAATAGTACATACAATATACATAGAGTATACATATGATTCCATGTACACGTACACTTAACACTTCTCATGTACGAACACTGAGCACGTGCAATAGCGATCAAGCACAAATGCGACCATATCTTTATTAATTCGTTTTTGTTTACTTCTTATGAACACCTTTTATCTTGTGGATGAAGAAAATTTTCTTTTTACTGCAAACCTCCTGAAATTCAAGAAAAAAAAAGCTGTAAGTTGATATGCTTTCTTGTCTTCACTTCCTTTAGAGCTTGACGACGTCCGGGATGTGAACCGGGTACTTATCAATACAATCCATCCACGGTCCACTCGCCGGAGACTTAATATTCCGGTTGCAAATCCAGACGGCGCTATTACACTTGAACCCACTTCCAAATGCAATTTGCCAAATCCGGTTCCCTTTCTTCATCCTTCCTTTGGCTTCAATGTAAGCAAGCTCATACCATAGAGACGACGATGACGTGTTACCAAATCTGTGGAGTGTCATTCTAGAAGCCTCCACGTGTTCATGTGAAAGTTGCAGGCTTTTCTGGAGTTCGTCGATGACCGCCCTACCGCCGGCGTGGATGCAGAAGTGATCGAATGCTTGTTTGAAATCTGGAATGTAGGGTTTCCATTTAGGGTTGAAGAGTTTCCGGCCGATGAGGGAGAAGAGGAAAAGAAGTTGCTCTGACGCCGGGAGAACCAATGGTCCGATCGTCGTTATGTTGGATTTGAGTGCTTCTCCGGCGATCCTCATTAGATCCTTTGAAAGGGAGATACCCACTTTTCCTGTTCAAAAAAACATGCAGATTAACCCTCAATTATATTTAATTATACATTGACTATTCATGAAAACTACGAATTATAGCTATGAAGTAAGTCAATATTATTATAATTATTTCATCTGCACTTATTTTCATTCTTATATAAAAAAGGTAAAGTTGCCATAACTTAAAATCTGAGCAACTGGGATATGCTAGGCCAATGAATTAATAACAATAAATAAGATATAGTTAGGAAATCCATATCTAATCAAATTGGTTGTATGTTATTTTCTATTTCTTCTTTTTGAATAATTAAATGATTAATAATTATATCTAGAACATCGTGACATATAACTAGATATTCCATCCAATCACAAAATAAACATTTTACATAAATTAATAAACTTTTTCATAAAATTACTAAATAATTGGAAAAAAAAATATTTTTTTTACTAAACTTTCTATTTTATTAATTATAAAAATAACAATCAATGCATAAAAAGTTAATAAAAAAAATTATAAATTAGTTATAATTTTCATATCACACCAATTAAAAACTGGAAAATCACCCATAATCTATATATTTTAAAAGATTAAAATATCATAGTCGATCATATTTTGTCGGCAGTATAGATATACAAAAACTTGTAATAGTTTGAAGTAATAAATGACATATATTATCTTTTCATAATAAGACTTGAAACTCACACCAACCAATAATTAAAAAAAAAGTCAAAAGATTTGATTATTTAACTAATACGGAATGAAACGACGACGTACGAACGAAAGTTACAAGTAACAACGTACCTTGAGTATCCTCTTCTTGGTAGACACATCGATAGGCTTTATCATCACCTCCTTTATGAGTCCTAACGATATGCATCAACCGATACTTAGCCCTAGAACGGTCACGGCGTTTGTTACTAAGCAAAATCGCAGCGCAACCCATACGAAACAAGCAATTAGGCAGAAGCATGGCGCGCTCCTCGCCCATGTAGTAATTCGGCGAGATTATCTCGGTGCTAATGACGAGCGCATATGAGCTCGGATGAACCTGTAGGAGGTCGCGAGCAAGGTCGATTGAGATTGGGCTTGCACTGCATCCCATTCCACTTAAGTTGAAGCTCTTGATGTTACTTCGGAGTTTGTATCGGTTCACGATCATGGCTGTTAACGATGGAGTTGGGGAGAAGAGACTGCAGTTCAGGATGAGGATGTCGATTTCCTTCGGCTTTACGCCGGTTTCTGAGAGGAGTTGGTCTATTGCGTTGAAGATTACTATCTCCGCCTCGCCTCGCGCTGCCGACATCGATGTGTCCGGTGGGATGTAGTGGTTTGCTGGAGGAAGACATGTTTCTTCGCCTAGCCCGGATCGCTCTAGGATTTTCATTTGGAATTCTACACTCTTTTGATTATTCCTGCACGTTATCATTTCATCATTTATAAAAAGGCAACAAATCAACAAATCTATGTAGATTGATACGATGATAAAGGGTCTTCAATCTAAAAAACATTAGGATTGTATTCTTTTTATCCACAAAATTATATTGAAAATCCCAACGCAAATATTATACAGCAAAATCAAAAATGAAATACCCGATTTCACTAATTAACTCGTGTGAATCACAACAATAACCCCGAATCTCGAAAACATATTAAATGATCTCTAGAGTACACAATCCATAATTGCGATCGACCTTTGATAGAACTATCGAGTATTATATCAAACATCTTCTATTAGAAATCGAACGGTGATCTTATTCTTAATCATAACGGAATCTCGACGACGAGATATCAAATGATCTTTAAAGTACACAATCCATAGATGTGATTAACCTTTCAATTTCAATTTAATAATAGTTTGTGTCATATATTATTTGTATTTCATTAAAACACCATCTGTTGGTCCAACCTAACTATCCGGTTATCAGAAACTAACATTTATGTCAAACCTTACACGTCAGGCAAAAATTCTGATTTGGTATGGCATATGATATGATTTGTCTTGTTTTTTTTTAAACTTTTTACCTCAATTATTGTCGCCTAACACATGCACGTACTACTCTCACTGTATAGTACTAAATAGTAATTAGCCATGAAATTGAAAGAAAACTGCAGGAAGGCTTGTCGGATCGGAATATACCTAAGGTTAAGGCGGGAGTGCTCCATGAAGGTGGCGAAGGGAACCCGGAAAGTGACCGGCGGCTTAAAGCAAGCGTAATTAACCAAGTAAACCGCCCTCGGCTTGGACATGAAATACACGGTGGCGACAAACACCAGGAAGAAAGTCGATCCAAGAATTTGAACAAGTGAAACCTGGTCGCTGAGGATCCTGAAAGCCGCAACGAGCTCATTAGGGCTGACCGACATCGCCTTGACCGCTAGAGCCGCCATGACCGGGATGAGTAGTAAGGTTAGAATGTTGTTTACTAGGTAAGTGTAACCTAGTTTCACGTATTTTAGCTTCACTGATGTGTTAGTGACGGTTGTGGGAGAATTAGTATTACTACTACCATTATCTCCCATGATAATTTTCTCTCTCTTTTTTCTTTTTCTTTTTTTGGGTGGAGGGTGGTGGCCGGCGATGGTGGTGGAGATGGGAGGAGGAGGAGGGAGATATAAAGAGGTGAAGTTGAGAAGGGAGGTGCAATGAATGAAGGCAGATGGGAGGAGTAAATGAAAGTAGCTTTCACCATCAAATTATACAACGCTCTACACCTCTCTATCTCCTTGCTGGACTCTATTAATTATTCTAACCCACCCACCAGCCGTTTAATAATCAAATTTCATACAAATTTGTCTTACCTTTCTCTTCTGTGTAGTATATATGTAATCTTCATTAAGTTTTCGATTCTAAATTTGTTGATACATATCGATAGATGAATTAGGTACCCGATTTTAAATCGAATTGGGCCTTTTCGGTTCATAACATAGGTTAATTGGTTTGGATCATGGCAAGCCAACTAATTTCCAACATAAAAGTCTACTGTAAATATTTTTAACAAGAGAAAATAGTTCATTTTCAACATTGACCAAGGCATATGTATATCTACGAGAATTCAAGATAGTTATTTATTGATATGACTTTTGCACACACTTAGAGGAATTCCACGGGGTTCAATTGCTCGACCATCGAGTTAGGTGGTCGAGAGGCCAACAAATAATCTTCTCGCCGGCATGCAATTAGGGATGACAATGGATCGGGTGGAGGGTGGATGACCTTGATCACCACCCGATCCATCACCCAAAATTGTCCATGTCACCCGACTCATCACTTGCTAAGGGTCTCACCCACATTCAATCCATCTGCATTCATTGGATGAAGCGAGTGAATCGGGTAAAATTTCAGGTGTTGTATACCTTATTTACAAATTTGTAAAAAATTAAATATTTTATTGAAAACCAAAATCATTACCAATAGAGAATCCCTATGGGCAAGACTGCTATGGGCAAAGTACAGGCTTAACAGAGCAAACGACATTCTGAATATTGGAAGATCGAAGAAGGGGCATGTGATCTTCAAAGGCATGGTATGGGGTATTCACAAAATCCTTCGCTCAAGTGTTGCTTGGCGTATTGAGGACGGACGTTCAGTGAATTTCTGGACGGATAGATGGATTGACAGTAAACCTCTGTTGGACATGGCTTCCATTCATCCATATGCGAAGACCATCAACTCTAAAGTGAGAGATCTTTGGGTTGATGACTATGGTTGGAATTGGACCACCATCAACCCAATCCTTCTTGCCACCATACTTTTAAAACTGGCAGCTTTAAGGATTTTTGAAGACAGTCGGGAAATGGACGTGCCACAACGGCCTTATAGTGGGAATGGCGAGTATTCTATCGGATCGGGGTATAAGTTTCTCAAGTACGGTACATAAGCTTTGCCTCGTAGCTGTATGTACACATCCATTTGGAAACTCAAGGTTCTAGAAAAATTGAAGACTAATATGTGGTTGTCAGCTCTGGACAAAACCCTTACCAATGCTGAGAGACATAGGCGACACATTGCTCCATCCCCTTATTGCGATCTTTTTCCCGGCTGTAGGGAAAATCTTATACATATATGCCGAGATTTTCATGGTGCAAAGATCTTTTGGGGACACTTCGTACAACCAAACGGATTGACAGTTTCTTCTCATTGAGTGACACATAATGGTTCTCATCAAACATTTTCGATGGGATATAGCGTGTGGAGGGTATTCAGTGGAATACCATGTTTACATATGTGGTGTGGTGACTATGGAGATGGAGGTGCAACAGAGTTTTCAAAGAAGATGAGCCCCCTCTCCACCCTCATTTATTCATCATTTGACATGCTAAAGAATATACACACACACACCATGCAACATACAGAAGCAAGGAAAGCGAGTTCAGGTATAAAGAATGTCGGAATCCAATGGATCAGGCCACCAGTGGGTTAGGTCAAATGGAATTCCGATGGGACAGTACAACAAGCAAATGAGGAGGCATCGGCTGGGGAGTTTTACGTTCAGATGATGGAAGATGGGTCTGTGTGGCGGTACATCATATTGGCATATGTTCGGTGCTCCTCGCTGAACTGTGGGGTACGTGCTTTGGGTTGGAAACATGTTGGAAGTTGGGACATTGGAAAGTTGAATTAGAATCAGATTCGGCCCTCTTTGTGAAGATTCTGCAAGAAGGTGTTAATCATTCACACCCTTGTGCTGGTCTGGTAGTGTGCTGCCAAGGCTTCCTCCGTAGGAGTTGGTCCGTACGACTCCAACATATTTATCGCGAGGCTAATACCGTTGCGGATTTTATTGCAAATCATGCTTTTGATTTTCCAATTGGAGTTCATTTGTAGATTCCCCGGAGTGTTCCTGATTAATTTTATATAAGCGTTCTGCGCGGGAGCTCCTCACTCCGCTTTACCAAAACAAAAAACTATAAACTTCATCTTCCTCTTCATGACTACAACCCCACATATCATGAACCATCAGCCTATGCCCCCCCCACCATCGATGTTGGCATCGCACTAACCCTATCATCACCTACACAAACCCGTTAGGTCATCACCACCACCAATTATAAACATAGCTAAATATCATATAAACCCTACAAGTTATAACCCATCCGGAACCTCAACCAATGGTTCAAATTAGGTTGGAAGAATGACAAAAAGTAGGGTTAAAACTTGTTTTGTCTTCATTGTCAAATTCGTGCTCAAGCCCCAAAATCTAATGAAATATAACACAATCAACACATCACAAACATTACACATATCGCCGTGCCTGAGCAACGAATTGAGCCAAGCATCGAGGCAAAGAAGATGAAAGAAATTCTTACAATCATGTATCATATGCAACTTCTCAGCTTCAATGTAATCGAAGAGACAAATGGAGTAGATCGAGGAACTCAAATCATTTGTAGAATTCCTAATTTGATAGGAAATGAGTATTTAGGGTAAGAGTTGACAATGGATTGTTGAAGTCCCAAATCGATTTTTGAATCAATAAGAAAAGGTGAGAGTCGTTATCATGAAGCAAAACACTGTTCGGATTTGATGCGGGGTTGATGCCGTAGTTCCCGATCTAGATTGAAAGTCCTCAAATCGAAGAACATAAGCAAATCTCAGGCGAGATTTTCCCAAGAACAAGCCGAAATTCTGTAAAACTCAGAATGAAGAATAACGGATGATAATGGAAGATAGGAAAATGATTAATGGAATGTAAAATGATAAGTATAGGAAGATCGGACTATTAATAAGACTTGCAAAGAACCTTGACCAATTATGTGTCAAAAACATAAACATAGAATAATCTTTCACCCTTCCTTCGTTAACCTTACACAAGCCTTCTAAGTAAGACAATCACAAGGAGGTACTAATTTGACTAGTAGCACCAATCTTCAACAAGATTAACACACACAGAAACAACCTACCAAGGATTCAACAAAAATTTTTCCTTTTGATTGAATAGAAATGATAAAATGTAAACTTCGTGAACGAAGTCACAAGTGTCTCACAAATCTGTGGAAATCAAATTCAAATCTAACCGTCCTATGAATCTCGTCCTCTAAAGCTATTTATAAGAGAGATTTCTCTAAAAGATAATCTAAAAATAATCATAAAAGATAGGATCAAAAACTAACTAATACCTTTAGATTGTTTGAGAGCTTAAATGTATTTAAATAATAAAAGATAAGTAGAGAATAATAATCCTCCTATCGAGATCTACTCGATAACACGTAACAATGGAGAATCTTGGTCTCAAGTCATAAATTGCAGCCGAGATTTTATTGTGTTGACCGAGATTTTGCATCTTCCATATGCAATCCTCCATTCTCTCGGATCCTCCCATGTTTGCAGCTTGCAAGCAACCTTTCCTTTAATGTCTCCTACTTTTGACTTAGTGATGGTTCCATGTAATGTAGGTGCTATCAAGGATGGTCTCACATCAACATTTCTCAGCAATGGTGTTCGAGAGACATTCATTGTTCATGCAAAGTGAGAGAGCGAAGAAGTAGGGAGGGACAATTGAATTAGGTTTAGTTATTTTTAATTTATTTTGTCATTTAAAATTTAGTTATGGTTTACCTTTTTTTTTTTTTTTTTTGCTTTTTTACTTTTCATAACATAAATCATGTTAAATTTACCATTTTTTTTAAAAAAAAAGCACGGGGAGGAAATGTTTAAAAGTTTAAGGGCACCAAGAAGAAATTTTAAAACTCGTGGATTACAAGAGAAAAGAGCAAAACCTTAGGGACACAAATTAAGAGGAAAAAATCATATAAATAAAGAGTTAAGCAACTGAAATTTCACCCGATCCACCTGCTTCATCTGTCGGATGAGGGTGGATTATAAACGGGTGAGACTCTTAGCGGGTGGTGGGTCGGGTGGGGTGGGCAAATTTTCGTGATGGATCGGGTGGCGGTCAAGGTCATCCACCCGTCACCCAATCAATTGGCATCCCTAATTTATCCGGTCGACTTTTCTTTTAGGGTTTTATGTAGGAATCGAGTTCTATATAACCGTCCGTTTTGTACCCATTTATGATAATATGAATCATATGATCACTCTGTAAGTAATATAATTTTTATCCATACATGTAACCTTTCTCCATAAACCACATGTGTTTGCTCCAGTTGATTTATTAACACTGTTATCTTTTGTGTAATAGTTCTAAATCTAATACTAAAGTTACTATTACCAAGATTAAAAAAAAACAGAAAAAAACAAGAACAAAACACAGATAGAATGAATCTATGACAGTATTACAGCTATCACAAAACGTCTAGATCCATCTAATTTTTTTAAAGAAAACACAAAAAATATGATATAAATATATAAGATGTAGGTGTATATTACTGTTGTATCGTCATAAAGAAACATTGGGCAGTCTTCACTCATATCAATTATCTGTAGCAGCTGCAAATTATGAAAACAGGTAAGAGTTAAATGTAGATGGTCATAAATTGTATCATATGGGGTAAAGATGACTAGTTCATATCCAATTTAGAAGTTTGTATCATTGCATGTGTTTACTCAAAACTCTTCACCTTAAAGGCAAGCTCATGACAATGAATACTGTCACCTTTTTTGTGGTTGCGAAGGAGACACGAGTAAATACATCAGATGGCCTTTATACCCATCACACCCGGTCAGTATAACGGTTATGCTCATCAATTATGTCGTTGGATTCAGTCGGATCGGGTTTGAGCTGTTATTCAGTGTCATTTATATATCATGCTTCAAGTATAGTATATCTCAAAGACCGATACCCGATTTAATGATTAACCTTTACCCTAAATTTTAATGTGGGTTGGCTACTTGTTGAGTGTGAAAATGTCTCACCTCGACAATATAGTATTGTTGATAGTATATATTCGCTAATTATATTCCGTGAACCTAATATATAAGTGTTAGGGTTACTCCTCGTATTGTCAATTGGGTTTAGGTTCACTCTAACGTGCAATCTCTCCACGTCTTAAACCAACCGGATATATAAAAGATAGATTAACATGGTATCAGAGATAAGGTTCGTGCGTGTCTCATAATCTTGTGCTTTGGTTGTGATTAGCGAATATATGTTGTCCACCCGTTTGGTTAAGCCGGTCTTAAGGCTTTGAGTGTGGAAATGTCTCACATTGACAATATGATACTACGTGAACCTAACATATAAATCATACGACTACTTCTCATATTGTCAACTGGTTTTAGGATGAAACCCCGAAATCTTGTGTGTAGGTTTACTCTGATGTGTATCTTGTTCACGTCTTAGACCCGCCGAATATAAAACGATAAATTAGCATGGTATCCGCCCGTTTGGCTAAGGGTTTTTGTTAGGGGCTTGCTCCTAGATAAAAGATAGCACATGGATTTCCTAGGGTTTTTTTTTGCATCGGTTTTTTAGGGTGTGTTTACTTATAGTTTATTTGTGTTTCATTTAGTTTATAAACTCATGGTTTAATATTGTAGGCGTTTACTAGGAAGCCCTCCAAAAATAAACTTCTCCGATCAAAGTTATTTTTGCTTGGATGACTTTATTTTTGTTTAAAACCCAATTTTGGCCTTGTGATTTTCCATCTTGATATTATTTGTTCATCCTTTGATTCAACGTTATTCTTCGATTTTTTATGGTCTTAAGTGTCTTTTGAAGTAAAATAAACCCAAAAATGAACTTCAAGTAAACAATCTTACTTGATTTATTCATATAAACATGATGAGCATCAATTAGGCTATTTTCTTATTACCCAATTAAGTGGAATCTCATCATTCTGTAATTATTTTTTAAAGTTATACTTAAATGTTAAGTGTAACACTCAATCTTAATTATTCAAGTCAAATACCCTTAATTACCTACTTAATTATCCAATTTTCGTAATACCTAAGTTTCGTAATACTCAAGTTTCGTAATACCCAACACCCAAGTTTCGTAGTACCCAAGTTTCGTAATACCCAATCTTAATACCCAATCTTTGCACCATGAAAGCAACGTTTTGTTCATAAATTGTGGCAGCGAGGCAATTCCGGCGAGAAGCAGCGGCAACACTCCTGACGAGAAGCGAGTGGTGGCGACGAGAAGCAACAATTGTTACGGAGAGGAGAAACCATGTGAGAGAATGACATGAAGCATAGATTTGCGATAAGAGAAAGAAGAAGAAGAAGAAGAAGAAGAAGAATGATGATGTGAATCGTTCATTAATGATATATTGATATGGGTTGTTAAATAAGATTATCTCTCCTACTTCCGGCATGAACCTTGACTCTAACCATGACGTGATAATTGGTTCTTTTTAACATAATCGGGTGGTGGAGGAGGGGTTCATTAGGAGGTGAACTTTTTTTTTTTAAAAAAAATCGATTTTTTTAAATAATTTCATTTCATATAAAATTCTAAAAATAAATATGATAAAAAAATTGATAAACAAAATTTTCAAAACTTTATTTCAAAAAATCAAATTATTTAAAAATTAAAAATAACTTTAGTTAGATTTTTAGAATACTAAATAATGTTAGTTTTCTTTTTTAAAAATAATATCCAAATCAAACTACTCCTCCTAATTTTTTGATGACATGTAACAAATATATTGTCACGTGATCACTGGAACTACGATTTTTGCCAAAAAGATAAGATGTATTATTTTTTTTATAACTATGTTGATTGTTTGTATCGCTCCTAATAATTTTCAAAGTTAATATTTTTTTTTTGTTCAATGTTAAGTGTTGATATTATTTTAGTTTATTTTTCATAATTTAAATGAATAATTCTACGTGGCCAATTAATAAGTTAAATCAATTGAAATGAACTCAAGAAAAGTCATAAATGTTCATATTTATCTTGTCCTAAGAGATGAATCAAAGTCCAGGTTACATTTGATAAGGTTAAAGATTATCCTTGGTCCATATTACACCAAGTACTGCGTATTAAATAAAGATCTACCGGCCAATAAATTAAACAGTTTTATCGTTGGTTTGCAAATTTAATTGGATATTTGTCAGACGATACTTAATTTGATGCACGTTTAATTTCGTGATGGAGATGATCGAAGCTAAAGTCCTGTTTACTAGAAACTAAAATCAAATAGTAACAAAATGAGAAAGTGAGCAAATCATGAAACTACGGTAAATAATAACTTTTGAGCGATCAATGCAAAATTTTAAGAACTAGGTGAAGCAATAAGTTAAGCTAACCAATTATACTATACTTGTAATCCGTTTATTATCGACGTGGAAATATTATATGTATCAAATATACATGTAACAGGATTCGTGTTTCGAGGGTCCATCACACGTCCGAGCATATATGCACAATACATAAGTTCAATGGGGTTTCATCCTAAAATTAATGGACAATGAAATAGGATGAGTACAACGTTATATACTAAATCCCTAATCCGTTTATTATTGATGTGAGAACATTAACTCTCTACAATATATACGGGATCAAAATATTGCATTTTTCTGCACATCGACAATAATTAAGGGTTATTTTAGATTCTTAAAGATAAGGTTTTAAAACTGCATGTGTTTAGTTTGGGTTTGAGTTTGTGGTTTGAGATTGAATTGAAAGAGATTAACATTGTCAGTTAATTGTTACAAAAAGAAGTAGTCACCATATTATATTTGCAACAATAAATTCTTAGTGTAAGATGTTAAAATTGACACAAAATATAAGGGTTTTACGAACAAATATGATGCATAAAAGGTTAAAGAGTTTTTAAATTGGATTTTAAGAATGAGGTAGAAAAGAAGGTGCAAACTTGAATGGTGAGACATTCATTAATATTTCAAAGGATCTCTTATTTTTCTACACGTGACCGGATTAGGATTGTCCTTCAATAGTTATCTATCTACATTTGATATTGAAGACCCGACTACTTATTTTCAAGAAAGAGTTATTCATGTCCCTACCATTAATTAAAATAGTTCAAAAGGTTAACGACTCTATTTTATCGATGATAGTTAGGAATGAGACCTTTTACTTGAATTCTGATACCATATGCCCAAGTAATTGTGTAACTGATGGATTCTTCTCAAATAAGTTCTTGAAAAAATAGGTGAAATTCTATTTGTGGTTGAGCATTAATTATACTTATAATAACATGTATTATGAATTAAAATTTTAAATCTCTAATAACAATTATTGAGAATCATATGAAATATATTGTTTCAATAAAATTAATATATATGACTTAAAAAAAATTACACAAAATCACCCTTTATAATCACACTTTTTCAATAAAACCACCATTTGTAGAAAAAAACAAAAAAAAAACAAACATAAAACCACCTAGTGTTCATTTGTTTGCAATAAAACACCCCTTATAAATAATTTGACATAAAATCACCCTTAACTTTAAATGTTTTCAAATACCCACCTTATGGCTTATACTAGCTAAAATCTCATCAAATAATTTATAATCGAAGCATAGTCAAGGTAAATTTTCAATATTAATATTACATCATTTTTTAGGAAGAAAAAATACTATAAAGTATTATTAATTTCTAATAATATTATACCAAACTATTGAAACTAGATATGATATAATATTAATAACTATTATAAATTAATACAAAAGTATTTTTAAATGTTGGAGCTTCACACTTTGTTTTATGCCAAATTATTTATAGTATTTTCCTTGTTTATTCTTCAATTTAAAATTATTTAATGTGATTTTACTAGTTTAAGGTGGTTGATTACAAACACTTAAAAATTAAGGTGACTTTATATAAAAAATTTTTTTATAAGATGTGATTTATTGTAAATAGATGAATATAAAGAGTAATTTTATGCTAAAAAATTTATAAAGAGAATTTCTTGTAAAATAGTGATTATTAAGGATAGTTTTAATAATACGCCCAATCTAATTGCTTGACAAGTATTAGAAAGCATTAGTAAGAACGTATACCATGGAAGTCATTTGAGGAGTAAACTTCACAAAACTAAATTAATGCTACAGGTAGAATATATCACTCCAACGATGACACTCTGACCTTCAACTACGTGTTCACATTTAATTCATAAATAGACCCTAAATTTTAAATACGTGTTTTGGGTATTGATTTATAGGTATTAGATTTTGGATTCATGTTTTGTGTACGTGATTACGAGGATTAGATTTCATATATATGTTTTAGTATTGAGTTTTTGGTATTGAATTTCAAGTATAATAATTCAGACATTATGCATTAGAATTAAAGTATTTAAATTCGATTACAAGGTATCTTTTAGCATAAATGTGGATGCTGATGTGAAGGAGCAAATTCAAGGTATTCTTGAGGTGGTCGACGCTGAGAAGCATGAGAGGTACCTGAGGTTGTCACAATAATTGGAATCTCAAAGAAAGTTATTTTCGATCAAGTTAGAGAGGGTTTGAAAAAAAATTGAGCGGATGGAAGGGGAGCCATTTGTCAAGAACAGGTAAGGAAATCCTCATTAAATCGGTTGTTCAATCGATACTTATAGACATGGTGTCATGTTTTTACGTCACGGCATGTCTATGTCAGGATATTGAGCAGATGATGTGTACATTTTGGTGGGGAGATATCAACAAGGATAAAATTCACTGGATGAACTGAAAGAGATTATGCGCTACCAAAGCTGAGGGTGTGATGGGTTTTCGGGATATTGAGGCTTTTAATCTTGCATTTCTGGCGTGCCAAGGATGAAAAATAATTCAAAAACCTACGTCTTTGTTGACTCCATTGCTAAAAGTGAGAGATACTTTCCATCTTCTTTTTTCCTAGAGGCAAGTGTTGGCTTTAATTCAAGCTATACTTGGAGAAACATCATCAAGGGGAGAGAGTTTCTTCAACATGGTTGTTATTTGCAAGGGGGGAATGAAGCTATAAGTATTACGTAAGATAAGTGGATTCCTCGACCTGTGTGTTTCCGTTCCTTGAATTGTACGGGAATTTTGGATGAGAATGCACGGGTAATCGATCTTATCGGTTGGAACTCAAATCGATGGTGAGAGGACATTATTCATCAGCACTTCTGCAGCAATATGTGGAGGAGATCCAGAGAATTCATCTTGTGGATTATTCTGAACAAGATACGATTATGTGGTTTTATGAAAAGAGTGGCATTTTCAATGTTAAATCTTGCTATCATCTTATAATGAAATTGATGAAAGAAGCTGATGGAATTGGTGAATCCTCTGACTCGACGAACAAGAACTCTTTGTAGATTTTTGTGAACTGAACGCTTGTTTATTTTATTGATTCAATAATGTTTATTTAGACAAGTATAAAGAGATAAAAAGATAAATTAACAAATAAGGATAAACCCAACATGTGGCCCAATAGACTGAGCCCATTATATTGGACCCATACTCTAACACTCCCCTTCAAGCTAGAGTTGTATTTCAATAACTCCAAGTTTGAACGGTAAAAACTTGAAGGTTTTTTGTTTTTGATGTTCCTCATTACTTGCACTTGAGTCTTGAGCGCGAAAGTTGTTGTTGGAACGAAAAGATGTTGGAAGGACTTGATGAACCTCCCTTCATTGGTTTTTGTTTTGTTGACATCGATATAACGCTGGTAGGTTAGGCCCTAAGACGCGAGTAGATTAGCATTCTAGGGTAGATTTTTGGCCCTAGGACGCAGGTTGATTAGCTTCCTATGGTAGATTTTGGGCCCTAGAATGCACGTTGATTAACGTTTTAGAGTAAGTTTTGGATCCTTGGACACAAGTTGATTAGCGTTCTAGGGTAGACTTTGGTCCCTAGGACGCAGGTTGATTAGCATCCTAGGATAATTTTAGAGCTCTAGAACGCATGTAGATTAACGTCTTGGGGTAGGTTTTTGGCCTAGGACGTAGGCACATTAGCATCCTAGGAAGTAATAAGAAGGGATGAAATGAGGAGTTGATGTACCCTTCTTCTTGGGTCTTTGTTTTATTACGTTGGCGATAACAACACGCCGGTAGAGTCGGCCCTAGGTACCTGTAGGTTGGCGTGATAGCCGCCGCTGCCATCACCGGCAGCGGTGATGACGACACAACTAGGATTTGTGGTGTAGGGTTTGTTTAGGAGGAAACGTGTTTAAGGATCATAGGCTCTGATGCCATGTAGAGATTTGTGACTGAAATCTTGTTTATTTTATTGATCCGATAATGTTTATATAGACAAATATAAAGAGATAAAAAGATTAACTAGGAAAATTAGGGATAATCCCAACATGCGGTCCAATAGACTAAGCCCTAATATATTAGGCCTCTAACACTCTTGGTGGAAGCAAGAGTGGTCTCCGCCCATCTAGTCGCACTTATTAATGGAAGTTTGTGGTATTTATCATGTAATACTCCACAAATTTATCACATCGCATCATTTGAATGAGGATTTATGTTTATTTTATAAGGATGAGTTGCTACCCATGTCAACAATAATTCTTCTTTTCCAATGATTGAGTGAGAGCAAAGAATTATGGAGTTAAGTGTGCTCGTACCGGAGCAATTTCAAAAAGATTGACCTCTTGGAAAATTTCTGCTCAAGGATGGTTCGCATGAGAACATCTTACCAACATGGTATCAAAGCTAATCATGAGTTACAAGTGTTCTTATCCTAGTAGGAGTTCGCTCGACTCGGTGGACGGTCCTTGTGTCTGACGTGGGCATTAGGAATTTAAGCGGGGGGAAGTTCTAACACCCCACAAATGTATCATCTCACATCATTTGAATGAATTTATGGTAAGCGTGCTCGTACGGGTGCAATTTCAGGATGGGTGACCTCATGGAAAGTTTCCGCACGAGTATGGTTGGCATAGAGATAACTTAGATATCCGATCCAGACTATAGGATTAAATATCCTCTTTTTAATGCAGAATTCAATTTTGTATCCGATCCGAAAATATCTAGACATTTAAATGTTTTAGATTAGATCAGATATTATCGCACACATTCGTATCTTATACATGATGAATTGATGATGGTATTGGGAGATTAAAACCTAAAGTCTGCTACTAACAAGACATGAACTCATGGCTTAATGTACATGGTCCAAAGAAACACAAACTAATTGTTAGTTGAGCTCACCATTTGTGTGATTTAAACCCAAACTAAAAAAGAACTATACTCCATAAAACACTGTCCCAATTAAAAAATTGAACTATACCTCGGATATCCGAAACATATAATCCATTTAGAATCTTATCTGGTACTTTTCTTGGGTCATATCGAATTTGAAAAAAAATCATCGGACACGGAATTTACGGATCGGATCATCGGATCGGAACTATAGGAATTTTATGAGCACCCCTAGTGTTGGAACTAGATGGTGATTATATGTAAGGTTGTGATTTGGACGGAGGAACAACTTCAGTTTTGGGGATGACAAAGCCTCGTTCTAGGTTTCTCTTTAACCTGATGCAAGCAGTCTCAACCAAACCCAGTATCAAAAGATCCAGCTCGTGAGAAAGGTTATGATTGAGGGAGAAGTTGTGAATGTGGTCGAGCAAGGTCAGCTCGCATAAAGCAACTTAGATCTGGAAAAATAGTGGGCTCGGTGAACTATAAATGGGTGGAGGAAGAGACGAGGGAAGGCTTTGAGAGAGGAATGAGATGAACATTAACCTCAAAATTATGATGTTTCCAAAACATAAGGCATTCTTATAGGATACAAGAAATTGTATCACACAAATAAAAATTTTGAATTCCTCTATTTGTCAACTTAATCAATAATATTATCGTTATACCTCAGACCTTCAATTAAGTCATCTCTAGTATATTGATAACTCAAACGACTTTTCATATAACTAAAACCGATATAACCCAAAATAAAGTAATTGTCGTACATTCATCATATCAGAAATTCGATTATTACATATATAGTAGGACCAAAAATGAGTTTCTTCAAGAAACTAAAAAAGGAATATCGGTCATGGGTGAAACGGAAGCCTCAAAGCTAACAAATAATATACAAAATCCGTCGTAGTACATAAGTCATGATCGTTCACAGGAAAATTGAGAATTAATTTAAATGATTAATTGTAAAGCCCAAATATAAAATAAAAATAGAAACTTGAAAAGTTCAAAATACGAGGATCGAGTCAACATAAGGGTGAAGTCGACTCAATCAAGACAAAAAGTGTGTGAATCGAGTTTAGCATAAAACATGACGTCAATAAAAACACAACAAAAACAAATCAACGGTATATGTAATATAGGTAATTAACAAAGGTGTCCCGAAATTTACTAAGTAGGCTTTTTGTATATAATTTGTTCTACTAAATAGACCCAAAACATTTTCACATTTAGTAAATGTATCTTCTTCTTTTCGTACTGTCTAAAGTCTCTCCCAAACCCTAATTTTTCATCGTTGCCTTTACAGGCTTCTTCAGTTTCTTCTTCTTCTTTCACTATTTCTCATCGCTGCCTTTTAAGTGTGAACGTTAGGCAAGAATCTTATGACAAACCACGGTGAAGATCAGTCGGCAGAGAAGGAGGCGTTCAAAGTCCTAGAAATCAAGATCACAAACCTCTTCATCAATGGAAAATTTTTGGATTCTATCTCATGTATAAATGAGTGCAGGAAAAAGGTTTGAAACAAGAGATCCGAGGAACGGAGAACTTGCAACGATTGTGGCGGAGGGAGACAAGAGAATCAAGAAGAAGCCCCACTCTGATGGGTCTGCATATGATTTCTTCATCGATAAGGTAAACCATTCTTTGTTGTTTTCTTTTTCTGTTCTTTGAAGACCATTTTGATTGTTTGGAGTTGTCCTACCTGCAGGTCGTAGGAGACAACATAAAGAACCTACAAGGATACAAGCTGAACTCTGCAGCACAAACGCAAATCTTTACTTTTCGTATGAGTTCTCATCTTCCTTGTTAGTAAGTATTGTTTAATGGGTGCAAACAGAAAACATCGAAATGTTTGTTGTTGCCTTACATGCATGATGAAATAGAAACTATCTCTATCAAACTTCCGGTGGACAAGGATGACCTACAAAAGTTCTTCCCCAAGTAAGTTGAAAGTGTAAACAGAGAAAACATTGAAATGTTTATTGTTGCCTTTTTAGATAGCAACATTAAAATGGTTGTAATTATACTAGATCATGGTGCGATCGACATGGGGATGTAGATTTTGCCATCAAGGCGGCCCGTCAGGCCTTCAAATATAGCCCTTGGCCTCGCATGTCCGGCTATATATGTAAATATTTTACATATTATGAATCATATATGGTTCATGAATCTGATTATTTAACAAGTGTTGACTTGATCGATCATGAATTTGGATGCAATAAATGGGGAGGATACTAAAAATTCATACCAGAAATTTAAGGTATGATATCTAGTATGAATTTTTTGTATAAAATTCATATCAGAAATTCTACCAGAAAATTCATTTCACAAAACTCATACCAGGAAATAAAAAAGAAAATAAAAAGGACAAAACTAAACAAAAGAAAATAAAAAATGCAATACGAAATTACTTTTAATTAACAAAAGCAAATCCATATAAATCCTAAATCAAATCAATAATACATTTATCACTCTAATTTCAAAAACGGATAATCCATCACTAAATACCACTACATACCTATAAATCTTTGTTAAAAAATTTACAAAATTATTGCTAAAATTCTAGCAAATAGGCTAAAGACAATTTTGCCCAAATTAATCCACCCTCTCCAAAGCGCTTTTACACAGAATAGATCAATTAATGATAATATCCTCATTGCCCACGAGATCTTCCACGGATTCAAATCAAAGAAAGGGAAAGAGGGCTACATGGTCATTAAACTTGATATGGAATAAACATATGACGGGGTGGAATGACCATTCATCCTAGCCGTTCTCGACAAATTTGGATTCGAACAAAAATTCATTATATGGATTAGAGAATGCATTTTCACGGTCTCATTTTCCATCCTAGTCAATGATAAAACGTCAGAAGTGATATACCCCAAATGGGGTCTACGCGAAGGTGACTCACTCTCACCTATGCTATTCAGCTTAGGTGCAAAAGTTCTAGCAAGGAGCATACAACAAGAATGCTATTAAAATAACAAAACAATTGGTTTCTCAATTACAAGAGGTGGATCTACGGTGCCCTTTCTAGCATCTGCTGACGATATAATTATATTCGCTAAAGCATCCTTAGTGGCAAGTACAAAGATTCTGGACCTTCTAAACGGATGCTGTCATATTATTCGGGACAAAAAGTCAATTTCCATAAATCATCATTCCAAACTACGAGAAATGTAGGGTTTGAAATGGAAAAACAAATCCAATTAAAAAACGGAATTATTGCTACAAACGAGTTGGACAAGTATCTTGGATGCCTTGGTATTAACGGTTGAGGAAACAAGAACGTCTTTGAAGATGTAATAACAAAATCCAGGAAACAACTAATTGCATGAAAAGCCTCCACACTCTCCCAAGAAGGAAGAACGACTCTAATTAAGGCAAATCTGAATGCTAAACCAAGCTATACAATGCAAAGCTTCATGGTTCCTTCCTACATACATAAGGAATTAGACCAAATCAACTGCACCTTCTTTTGGAACAAAGGACCCAACTATCACCCTCTTATCAGTTGGGACAAAGTTTGCAAATCAAAAAAGTGCGGAGGTGTGGGCATTAGAAAAGTAAAAGACATGAATAAGGTCTTCTAAATGAACTACTCTAAAGAATTATGGAAGAGCCAAATAATATATGGGTTAAAATAGTAAATGAAAAATACCTCAAAGTTTCATTCCTATGGAACTACAAAACCCAGAAAAATACCTCTTGGCAATAGAGGAGACTAATGAATCTCCGTCCCGAATTTGAGAGAGGTTTCAGGTGGAACGTTAGGGATGACAACACCATTAAATTTTGGAAGAACGAGTGGGTAACAGATCAATTGCTCATCAAACTTCTTTGGAATAATAGTAGTATCGATGAAAATGAATTAGTAAGCAACTACATCATAGAAAACAAATGGAATACCGAGAAACTAGATATGAAACTAGGCAACTACCTACCCCAAGAGATTATTGTAACGCCCAATTTGTAGGCACGTTTTCAATTTTTATTTTATCTTGCTTTTATCAATATTTTAATAATTTTAAATATTTTTTCGGATATTTTCACGTTGCAAATTAAATTTTATGAGTTTATATATATATTCCGTGTTTTATTTTATGGAAAAGTTTAGAACTTTTTCTTTTCCGAAAATCCCGTTCCGAGTAACATGTATCCGGTTCAATTTTATTGATTTTACCTTTCCTTTCTTTCTTCTTTTCCCTTGTTGAACCTACTGCCCAGCCTTCATGTCAATGAGATGTGCTGCCCAGCTAAGGCCATCCTAGTAGGCTGGCTAGTCCCTACCTGCTACCGACCCCTCATCTCTCGGTGCCTCTCCACTCGCTGAACTCTCTGTTTTCCCTCTCTCACATGCTATCTCCCTCTCAGCTTATCAAGGACACCACCGCTACTCTCTCTTCTACCCCCTCACCTTCCAGCGTATGAGCTCTCACACATCTCATCCCTCTTTGAGTCTTGGAACAAGCAGCTGCTCAGACCTCAACGAAGCCTCGCTTCAACCACCTGTTTTCCTTCACCACCTACACAACCTCCTCTTGATGAGCCTTCAGAGAACCTTGCCGCCTCGAACCACCCTCGAGCTCCCTCCATTGCGACACAAGCTGTAGCTCCTCCTCGCCAGGACTACCTCGGTATTCTATCTTCCCCTTCCCTTCACGGCCAAACGCAGTAACCAAAGACGCCTCTGGTTCGCCCCGCAGCCCACCGCAACCACCGGAGGACCACCTTACCACCTCGTCTTCTCGGTCTCTCTCCCCTCTGCCCTTCGAATTCAGTCTCTGGCCAGCCATCTCCTTATGTTCTCATGTCCCCTCTGTGTCAAAACCGACAGAATCGAAGCCACGAGGGAGCACTGTGAGATTATGAGAAATTCCCCTTAGGGTTTCCATCATCAGATGGATTGTATATATAGATAAACATTATACATAATTACAAAAGGCAGACCTTATTTACAAATATTTACATATTCTATCATACCCCCGCAGTCGAAACTGGAGGAGGCATTACAGTGAGACTGGATCTAAAATCTAGAAATAAAGAACGTGGTAAGCCTTTTGTAAAAATATCTGCATACTGAAAGGCGGACGGTACGTGAAGAACTCGAACGTGACCGCGGGCAACCTTATCTCGAACGAAGTGAATGTCAATCTCAATGTGCTTGGTTCGTTGATGTTGGACAGGGTTGCTGGCAAGGTAGGTAGCAGATATGTTATCTGTGTAGACAATGGATGCCTTGGTAAGTGGGCAATGAAGTTCAAGCAGTAGGTTGCGTAGCCAAGAACACTCAGAAACTACATTGGCAACCCCTCTATATTCCGCCTCTGCACTAGAACGTGAAACTACAGATTGCCGTTTTGCAGACCATGAGATTAAAGTGTCATTGAAGAAAACACAGTAACCTGATGTAGATCGGCGTGTATCAGGGCAACCTGCCCAGTCGGCATCTGTATATGCAATAAGTTCAGACTTTGGAGAAGGGGATATGTTGATACCCAGAGATGATGTGCCAGCGATGTATCTGATGATACGCTTGAGAGCAGCAAAGTGAGACTCCCGAGGATCATGCATAAATAAACATATCTGTTGCACAGCAAAACTGATGTCAGGTCTTGTGAAAGTGAGGTATTGCAATGCCCCTGCTAGACTTCGATATAGGGTCGGATCACTGACAGGAGGGCCAGAGGAAGCGCTGAGTTTGATGGAGGGTTCAGCCGGAGTCGCTGCTGGCTTGCAATTAGTCATGTTGGCTCGGGCAACAATCTCTCGAGCGTATTTGTCTTGGGACAAGAAAAGTCCTGAAGGCAGGCGCTGAACTGAAATGCCCAGAAAATATGATAGGGGACCAAGATCGGACATAGCAAATTCTTTACTGAGAGAAGTAGTTAGAGTATTGCGGAGGTCATCAGAAGAAGCAGTGAGGATGATATCATCAACATAAAGTAATAGATAAGCCAACTGATTTCCATTCCGATATATAAAAAGAGAGGAATCACTCTTACTGCTGATAAAGCCAATGCTGAGCAAATATCCTGCAAATCGTTGATACCAAGCCCGGGGTGCCTGTTTGAGGCCATAAAGTGATTTCTTCAAAAGGCAGACATGTGACGGACGAGTAGAATCAACAAAACCTGGAGGTTGAAACATGTGAACTGTCTCATTGAGATGCCCATGAAGGAAAGCATTCTTGACATCAAGTTGGTGAATGGGCCAAGAGCGAGAAACAACAAGACTCAGAACTGTCCGGATAGTAGCCGGTTTCACAACTGGACTAAAAGTTTCATCACAATCTATGCCAACCTGCTGGGAACAACCGTTAGCAACAAGACGGGCTTTATAACGTTCAAGGGAACCATCCGAACGGAGCTTATGGCGAAAAATCCACATACATCTCACAATGTTAGTCCGGGGAGGACGAGGAACAAGAACCCAAATACCATTTCGAATAAGGGCTCGATATTCGTCGGTCATGGCTGCGGACCATTTCGGATCTTGGAGAGCCGACTTATGGGATGTGGGTATAGGGGAAAGGGCGGGTGAAGTAACGGTGTTGAGATCAAAAATGGCACGTGGTTTAAAAATCCCGCTAACAGACCGGGTAGTAGGTCGGTTTATATTAGGATTTTGTTGAACGTGAGAAGGTGGTATAGCAGGTGTGGGATCAACAGGTGGGGCTGGGCCAGGAGTGTGGCAAGCTGCACGTGGTGACTGTGGGCCTGGGGAGTGAGCCGGTGATGGGCTAGAGGAAACGTGGGAGGGTTAGTGGGTAGCGTATCAGCAGAGGGAGTGGGCTGGTGAGGCTGCTGGGCGCTTGGGCTGGGCTGGGCCAAACGTGGAGCTGGTAGGGGAGCCGCAGAAGTTGGGCTGGTGTGGGGCGAGGTAGGCTGGCCCGACTGGGGCTGGGATTGAATTTGATTCAATTGGTGAGCTGAGTTATAGGGGGAAATTCCGGGTTCCGAATCCAGTACCAAAGGGGCTGAAGAAATTGGGACGGATTTTGAGAACGGAAATTTTGACTCATCAAAAGTGACATGTCGGGAGATGAAAATTTTATTTGAACCTATTTCGAAACATTTATACCCTTTATGATGTTTAGGATAACCGAGAAACACACAAGGTGTGGAGCGGGGTTGGAGTTTGTGAGAAATGGTTGCACTTTGGTTTGGGTAGCAAAGACACCCAAAAACGCGGAGGTGAGCGTAAGAGGGTTGAGAACCAAATAACACTTGGGTGGGTGAACGATTTTGGATTGTGGTGGAGGGAAGAATGTTAAGAAGGTAAGTAGACATGTCTAAGGCATGAGCCCAAAAAGAGATAGGTAGCGAGGCGTGAAACAGTATGGATCGCATCATATTGTTAATGGTGCGGATGACACATTCCGCCTTGCCATTTTGAGGGGATGTGTGAGGACAAGAGAACCGAAAATGTATTCCGTGAAGAGCAAAAAACGAGTGAAATTGATGATTATTAAACTCGCGGCCCATGTCACATTGGAAGTTTTTGATAGGCATGTTGAATTGAGTTTTGATAAACGTATGAAATTGCACAAAAAGATCGAAAACTTGAGATTTGAATTTGATTGGAAAAACCCAAAGAAAATGGGAAAAATCATCAAGAAATAATAGATAATATTTGTAACCTTCCCGACTCGGAACCGGAGAAGTCCAAAGATCACTATGTATAATATCAAAAGGTGCAATTGTAGTCGTAACAGACCTTTCAAACGGGAGCCTATGATGCTTCCCAAGTTGACAAGCATGACAAAGTGTTGGAGAATGCTCCTTATTTAAATTAAGAAAAGATGACTTCCTAAGACTTTCTAGAACTGGCGTTCCAGGATGACCTAGACGAGCATGCCAGAGACTCGAAGACTGAGCTGAAAGAGCCTGAGCAGGTGCAGAAGAAGCGGTAACTGGATAAAGGTCCCCGGAACTATTGCATCTCAGACGGGTTGTCCCCGTTTGTAAATCCTTCACAGAAAAACCAAAAGGGTCAAATTCAACACTGGCGTGGTTATCTATGGTGAAACGACGAACGGAAACAAGATTTTTAACAATTTGAGGAGCAAGGAGGATGTTGGATAGCTGGAGAGGATGGGTGGAGGTACGAAGTTGAGCTTCACCAAGACCTGTAGATGGTATCCGCATTCCATTTCCAACAATTATCGAATTTAAAGAACCATTATAAGAAATGGACGAGAGATTACCTGATGAGTTGGTCATGTGAGATGTAGCACCCGTGTCCATGTACCAAAGATTATCCGCGGGATTTAACGTCATCGAAGAAAATGACTGATCGAGACTCGTGGGCTGTTGGGGAGCTGCAGTAGCGTGAAAATTGGCCTGAGGAAATACATTTTGGGCTGGAAACTGGCCCAAAATGCCAGCCTGAGAATGATGTGGGCCAGGTGAGTTACGGGCTGCTGCTGCTGTGGGAGTGCTGGGCCAGTGGGCCTGCTGTGCTGGCGGCCCAAGAGCAATCTGCATCCATCCAAAGCTGGGGTGATACGCAAATCTGGCTGGCTGCTGTTGTGAGCCGCCGCCAGATTTGTTTCGCCCCTTTTTGCCACGTCCTCGGTTGCGCGAAGACCCGTCCGGCTGGGCGGCGCTGGAGGTGGGCTGGTGGTCGGCGCGAGAGTTCGACGGCGACCCGCCGGTGGTGGCAGTCAAGGCGGTGGAGTCTTTGCCGGGTAGGGTTTGGCTTGCCATCCGAGTCTCTTCCAAAATAAGTTGTGAACGTGCTTTTTGGAACGTCGGCAACGGATCCGATTGCTGAATATAACTAGTAGTAGCATTGTACTCAGCAGGCAAACCAGACAGGAGTTGCAAGACTAACCTGTTGTCGGTAATTGGAGACTCGACACCTTTAAGTTGATCCGAAAGCGCCTTCATATGTTGACAGTAGGCGGATACGGAAGCAAAAGACGCCAATTTGCAGTTGGAAAATTCATGTTCCAGATAGACTGCGCGTGTGTGCTTATTGTCCTGAAAGATGTCCTGAATACGACCCCAAGCTTTGAGAGCAGTGTCGTCAGGATCGAGGATTTGAAGAAGAATGTCTTTAGATACCGTACTGTAGATCCATTGAAGAACCGTTGCATCAACTTGGTTCCACAGAGCGTCATCAATGTCAACAGGGCGAGGAACTTTAGCGTCAATGTGGTCCAAGACGTTATGTGCTTTGGCGGTGACGCGAAAAAGAGTTACCCATGAAGCATATGGCGTGTCGTGATCAAGAACAAGAGCAATGTTGTTCTTAATGTTTGAAATCCCAAGAGCGGAATGAAACGTTTGTTTCTTCTCCATAGACATAGTCGGTATGTGATGAAGGGGAGGAAAGAGCGCGGCGACGTTAGGGTTGAGCGCCGGCGATAATAGAAGGAAGAGGGCGGAAGCGTTTTAGGGCTATGGATCAGAAGGCTCTGATACCATGTGAGATTATGAGAAATTCCCCTTAGGGTTTCCATCATCAGATGGATTGTATATATAGATAAACATTATACATAATTACAAAAGGCAGACCTTATTTACAAATATTTACATATTCTATCAAGCACCTTGCCGGGAACCCCTGAATCGCCGCCCTCGACCTCCATTTCACCGGAGAAGAGAGAGGGAGCTTCTCCCTGTTTCGTCGCCTCTGTGCAGCTTGCCGGAGAAGGAGGGCCACCTCTGTCACCGCCGTAGCGTGCCAGAACCCGTCACCAGTGGGCCTCCTCCGCCTCGCCAGCCTTCTGGAGGTCCAGCCGCCGCCTCCTGCCTTCCTTTCCCCAGCTGAAGAAGAAAAGCGGAAGCTTGTAACCCTTTAACCTATTTAAATCGGCCCCCCTATATTTTGGTATATTTGCATATTTTACCCTATGTTTTGTATCTGCAGTTTTGACCCATGTTTGTGAGTTTATGCAATTATGCCCCTGCTTGAATTAATTACAGAAAATGGTCCAAGGAATTAATTACGAGTAATGTCCCATATTTATAAAATTGTATTAATTGGCGGAAAATGTATTTATGGGTTTTAAAAGTGGGGTTTTCCTAGATTTATATATGTCGTTATTCCGTTCAAATTTAGCGTATAAGCTAAATTTGTATAGTTTTGGTGTTAGGTTCGGAAGCGTCCCGATAAAGACCTAACAAGTCCATATCGACATCCGTTGATCGATTTCCGTCTTTTGACGTCGTGTGAGTATTCTTTCCCTCAATTTAGTTATGTTTAGTATTAGTATCATGTTAGGTTGGATAATCTAGCATAACTTAGAGTTAATGCCAAGTAGTGGCTTGGAACCTTGGGTGAGTTTTGAGGATTTGATATTGTTTGATAGATTGATGTCGATTCTAAGCTTGAGGTGGTATTGCGGTCTAGTGAGGTTATTATTAAGGATTTGAGTATATGGTTTGATCTTGTGAGAATCATTAGGCTTGAGGTTTAGGATTACATGTGGTTATGAGAGCATCGAGACTAGGAACATGTTCTCCTAACATGTGAGTTGTATGACCTTATAGAGGTCATTTAGGCTAGAAGTCTAAGGACTTCTAGCATGAAAGATAGATATTGATCATGTGCCTTGTTTTGGCCAGGAGTTGAGTATGTTCCTACGGGAAGTTGAGAGATATTGTTGATCGGTTTAGCTTTGGGACAAGGTAAGTCTTCGGACTTACTTAGCTCGTATTCTTTGTATTAGCATTATTGTGTGTTGGGTGGTGTGTGTTTATTATTTTACTGTTTATAACAACTAAACCGGAAATAGGATTACCGACCTTTATTTTATTTGGCCCAAGTGTATGATAACGGGCGGTGACATCACTGCCTGGCTCCCCGTGAGAGCTAGGGGGATCTCGGCGACTGGCCCGTGCTGGTTAGACGGTCGGAGGCATCCGACCGTTCCATTGCCGGAAGAAGGGACCGAGGCGAGCTTTGGAGGATTCTCGTGTCACAAAAGAAGTTGAACTAGAACGGGATATGACTTAATAAATAAAGATAATAAACCGGATTTGTGTGTTTTGAGTATGTTGTGTGACTATGTTGAATTAATTGTGTTTGTGCCTTTCCCTTTAATTCTAATGCTTCGAATGTGAGCTAACGGTTTTATACCGAATGTTGTAGTTTGCCTTGCAGGTTAGGCATGCTCCGAGAGATCCGGAAGGGTGGGCAGCCGGGGTCCGTACATTTTAGGAAGGGTTTTGAATTTGGAGTTGTCTCATGTTTTGTCTTTCGGTTATTACGTTCGTGTGCCGCTTGTTTGGCGTTTGGTTTGTGTTGTAAATCGGCTGAAGTCTGTTGTTGTTTCTTTCGGGTTTTTCATCACTTGCATTAAAAATGATTTACGTTTTTGCCTTTATTTGTGCCATGTTGGAAAGGTCCGGTGAAATTGTTGTCAAGCTAAGGGTCGGGACCCATTGTGAGGTCCCAACCTGTAGCATCCCGAGTCCCGCGGATTCGGGGTGTTACAAAAGTGGTATCAGAGCCCTAGGTTGACAACAATGACACTCGCAATCTTCTAAAGGCCGAATAAAGAATAAACAGAACCCCACGGGTTCTGAATTTTCGTTTTTAAAAATCTCATGCATGAGTCGGGGTAGAATGTACGGACCACCACTCCTTCCGTGGATCTCGGCAGTTTAGTTTATTGGACTTGGTATAAATATAGATATGTGTATATATGTAGATATGTATATTATACGTGGATTGTAGTTATGCATGATGGAGTTGTTAGGTATCCTTGTGGATTGTACCCATGTATGATGGACTTGTTATGTATAGTAGTGGCATGGCTTTATATTGATATATGCTTATATATGTTGTATGATAGGATCTTATTAGCTTTTGAACCTTGTATTGTTGTAATGCATTTTCTGGATTTGGCATATTAGTAGTGATAGTGTGAACATAGGACTTATATATATATATAGTTATATATACATACACATATGGTATGCTAGTATTATATTAGTAGTAGTAAACCTTATAGTTAAGATGATAGGAAGCTATCATCGCCCTTGGAAAAACGCCTTTTTGGGATTAGGATAGTATATATACGATGAGTATGCTCAAGTACCGAGTAGAGCATCACATTCTGGCGAACACCCTGGCGATTCATCGGACTCCTTTTGGGGACGTCAAAGAAACCATCTTAAGGATAAAGAGGACATTAGCGGCAAGGACGAACAAATAGAAGGGAACTTTGAGTCAACTTAAGAGAAGTCGAGATGGAAGCAATACAAGTAAAGAGAGCAACGTTAAGGTGTATAAGTGGTTATAAAGAAACCGTGATGGTACTACGAAGAGACCAATTGAGATAACGAGCTTAAGTCTTTAAGAAGACGCGTGGACAACTAAAGATGCGAATCGAGGAGAAGACGAGTATGTTCCAGCAAGGTTAAAGGTAGTATTCTATTAAGAAGTAAAAGTTTTTCCCAGGCGCTCCTAGGCATGGGAGTCGAGATGAGAGACATGGAACCAATCACAAAAGATTTAAGATACCGTAAGTTAAGCTTACGAAGTGTCAATAAGTGAAGTGTCGATATTACTAGAGTTATGAGAAGAAGGGCATGGTGGGGATTCATGAGCAGTTTACCGGTTTCTGTTTTGATGATAAGACTAAGCAACGACGAGGAGGAGGAAGTGTGTATAAATGATGATCCCGAAGATGAAAGATGACACAAGGAGCTTGGATCGAAAGACTTAAGATACCAACGAGAGGAATGCGAGTGGAGGCTAATTAATGTCAAAACAATTGAGAAGTGCTTTTACAAACATTATGAAGAACGGTTAAGCGTGTGAAGGTGGGTCATATGACATAAAAGATCTGGGAAGGTATAGTTATCTTAGAGAAGTGGAAGGAAACGTGGAGCGCAGAAAGAGTTGATGGAGGGTGTGAAGAGTTAAATGACTAAGTGAAGTTTAAGGCAGAGTACCCCGAAAGGGTATCCTTCAGGAATATGGTAACATGGAAGTGTGGTAGGAGGGTAAGTTGTTGATCTTGGGAAGAGCTATTAATGAGCTAATAGATTTCCATCGAGAATGCACAGGTGTAGTGTGTATACTGGTGACTATAGGTGGGGAAAGTAATCCAGGATGTGGGATCACGAAGAGGGGTAATAAGAACTTGGAACATTCGTGATGGCTGAATGTCAGTAATAAGGAGGTGTATTAACGGAAGCATAAACGTTTTAATCAAGTAACATCTTATCGATTCTAATAAGTGATGGTAACGTACCTCGTGGGGAGGGATTGTAACGATATGGTGCGACCTTCTTAGGTCATGGGGTTGTCATATGGAGGAATGACACGGATTAGGGTAAAAGGGGACCGGAAGGACGAAGAGAAAGGTGGGTCTTCTATGGTTATTATGCGTAAAGGGGGAATACATAACGGGATGTATGATATGTTGTCCTAAGGTGATCGATGTTATATTTTCGCAGGCCCAACTAAGTCAAGGTTTTTGTGGCTCGCATGGCGAAGCCATAGTGGCTATGACGTGAAATGAGGAATCTAGATTAGGGCAACGCAACAAGCTTAGAGTTATGATGTTAGTGCTTGGAGAAGTTATGAGTTGGATACTTCAGTGATGTTGGTAGGGGGTTATTAGCCTAGCGTTCGTCACAAGGCATATTGATACAGTTGTGAAGTTGTTCACGAAGTATCAAGAGATACATAAGGTGACCAACAAGAGTTAGAGAAGACCGAAGTTTTGAAGTTTGATGTCAACATGGGACGTACGAGAAGTATATGAGAGATCGAGGATTTAAAACCCCCGTTGTCGGACGGACGACGCAAAAAGAAGTGAAGTATGATTTCTACACCTACTTGAAAAAGAATGTCTACCGTGTAAGCTCAGGTGTAATATGAAGAGTTCCTCTCATATTTTGGCAATATCATGGAACATCAAGAAGATAAGATCAATTTATTATAAGGCGTGATTAAGTCCTGTAGTTAGGGCCTTCATGATTGAACATATGTGCGAGATCAAGAAGGATTATTTCACCATTCCTTCAAAGTGAAAAAGGGAGATTAAGCAGAAATATTGCTTAACCAAGGCCCCAAGAGTCAGAAGACTCGAGCAAGTCTCGAGGTCAGTAGATGAAGGATCTTTGAAAGAAGATGATCAACATTGTAGCTACAGAAGGAGCAATACACGTGTTGAAGGACGTCACCCCAACCGGTCGGGGTGGACCACTTGTCAAGCGTTAGGACTAGTTTGTGTCGGCCATTACGATACGAGATGGGTAGAGAAAAGACAGAACTCGGGATAGAACGGATTTCAATGCATCGGAATGTGAATTTTACCGCTAAGATTGATTTGGGCTCAACTCCCATTTCTAAGGTGCCGTACAAAGGACATTAATAAATGATACCCGTAAGGATACTCGAATTGAGGATGCAATCAAAGGAGAAATTGCAAGGACTTGTTGATAAAGGTTCATTAGAACCAATGCACTGCCATAGAGAACACCATAAGTTATCTTGAACTCTTGATTTGAGGTTTATCTTGAAATATATCTTAAACTCTTGATTTGATGTTATTATGATAACACAAGAATTGTTGTGAAAAAGATTGACAGTTCTCTCCAAATTGAACATCGTTTACCGTGAGTCAAAGGACAAGTATTCCTTACACGGATAAATGATCTACTCGATCGGTTACAAGGGTCAGTAGTCTCTACTAAAATTTATTTAAGGGCTGATTGCCACCAATTGAGAATTTGAGACTGGGATATTGCAAACACGACATTCATGAAAAATCATGGTCACTACGAGTTATAGTAATTCCATATGGGCTTACAAATGCCCGGATAAGATATTTTTGGTCTACTCTCGGAGAGGAGAGAAGTTGTATGACAAGTTGCCTCGGGATGACAACCCCGAAGGATGTGGAAGAAGTTACAAGTTTTCTTAGATGTGCTGGTCATTACCGGATTTATGAAGAGATTCTCCAAGTAACACCATCTATGGCTAAACTACTCTGGATGACAATGAAGTATTGAGTGGGATGAAAAGTGACAATGAAGTTGTTAAGAGTTAAGAGGAGATTCGTTGCGGCAACTGTTTTGAATTTGCCTCGAGGTATGATGGTTTGAAGTGTACAAGTGATTCTCGAAGACAAGGTCTTGATTGAGTATTGAAGAACGATATAAAAGTAATAGAATATGTGTCTCATTAGTAGAAGTGGGTGAAGTAAGTACTTCCTTCGTTACCTAGAACTTGGAACAAGATTGGGGGGACGTAACATCACGTTTGGATTGACAAGGACCAAAGCCAATGTGTAAATGGGAATATTCGATCTTCTTAGTTAGAGACGATCAAAGAGAAACAAAATATAAATGCTTCATCAAAACCGAGGAGGAGGTTGAGTTCCGATATTTTGACCTTTTCGAGATCTTAGCGCGAGTTGGAGAAGTGTCTTATAAGTTGGCGTTGCTGCCAAGAGTAGAGAGTGTTCATCCGGTGTTTCATGTGTATCATTCTAGGAAGTACAGGTATGACTCGAGAAGTTTTTGCTGGTCTTGATGAATTAGTGGCATCGCAGAACCAAGGAGGCTAATAGGAAGTCGGAGGATAGTATCATTAGTTGAGTTTTACACTGAGCTAGTAGTGTTGATAAATCGAAGGGTTGGACCTAGTTCTTCCCTTAGTTGTGTATATGTGTGATGTTATATGTTGTTTGCACCCGTGCAGGATTGGGTTTTATGACCGGTTATAGTTATATTGCGTTGGTGGTGTGAGCAATTCGTGTATATAGATTAGAAGGTCTAGCCTTCTTTGTTTGAGAGTTTATACCTCGGCCTTATGGATCGAGAAGTTCGGCGTGTGGCAAGTTTCGGGACGAAACTTGTTTTTAGAGGGATTTGTTGTAACGCCCAATTTTTAGGCACGTTTTCAATTTTTATTTTATCTTGCTTTTATCAATATTTTAATAATTTTAAATATTTTTTCGGATATTTTCACGTTGCAAATTAAATTTTATGAGTTTATATATATATTCCGTGTTTTATTTTATGGAAAAGTTTAGAACTTTTTCTTTTCCGAAAATCCCGTTCCGAGTAACATGTATCCGGTTCAATTTTATTGATTTTACCTTTCCTTTCTTTCTTCTTTTCCCTTGTTGAACCTACTGCCTAGCCTTCATGTCAATAAGATGTGCTGCCCAGCTAAGGCCATCCTAGTAGGCTGGCTAGTCCCTACCTGCTACCGACCCCTCATCTCTCGGTGCCTCTCCACTCGCTCAACTCTCTGTTTTCCCTCTCTCACACGCTATCTCCCTCTCAGCTTATCAAGGACACCACCGCTACTCTCTCTTCTACCCCCTCACCTTCCAGCGTATGAGCTCTCACACATCTCATCCCTCTTTGAGTCTTGGAACAAGCAGCTGCTCAGACCTCAACGAAGCCTCGCTTCAACCACCTGTTTTCCTTCACCACCTACACAACCTCCTCTTGATGAGCCTTCAGAGAACCTTGCCGCCTCGAACCACCCTCGAGCTCCCTCCATTGCGACACAAGCTGTAGCTCCTCCTCGCCAGGACTACCTCGGTATTCTATCTTCCCCTTCCTTTCACGGCCAAACGCAGTAACCAAAGACGCCTCTGGTTCGCCCCGCAGCCCACCGCAACCACCGGAGGACCACCTTACCACCTCGTCTTCTCGGTCTCTCTCCCCTCTGCCCTTCGAATTCAGTCTCTGGCCAGCCATCTCCTTATGTTCTCATGTCCCCTCTGTGTCAAAACCGACAGAATCGAAGCCACGAGGGAGCACCTTTCCGGGAACCCCTGAATCGCCGCCCTCGACCTCCATTTCACCGGAGAAGAGAGAGGGAGCTTCTCCCTGTTTCGTCGCCTCTGTGCAGCTTGCCGGAGAAGGAGGGCCACCTTTGTCACCGCCGGAGCGTGCCAGAACCCGTCACCAGTGGGCCTCTTCCGCCTCGCCAGCCTTCTGGAGGTCCAGCCGCCGCCTCCTGCCTTCCTTTCCCCAGCTGAAGAAGAAAAGCGGAAGCTTGTAACCCTTTAACCTATTTAAATCGGCCCCCCTATATTTTGGTATATTTGCATATTTTACCCTATGTTTTGTATCTGCAGTTTTGACCCATGTTTATGAGTTTATGCAATTATGCCCCTGCTTGCATTAATTACAGAAAATGGTCCAAGGAATTAATTACGAGTAATGTCCCATATTTATAAAATTGTATTAATTGGCGGAAAATGTATTTATGGGTTTTAAAAGTGGGGTTTTCCTAGATTTATATATGTCGTTATTCCGTTCAAATTTAGCGTATAAGCTAAATTTGTATAGTTTTGGTGTTAGGTTCGGAAGCGTCCCGATAAAGACCTAACAAGTCCATATCGACATCCGTTGATCGATTTCCGTCTTTTGACGTCGTGTGAGTATTCTTTCCCTCAATTTAGTTATGTTTAGTATTAGTATCATGTTAGGTTGGATAATCTAGCATAACTTAGAGTTAATGCCAAGTAGTGGCTTGGAACCTTGGGTGAGTTTTGAGGATTTGATATTGTTTGATAGATTGATGTCGATTCTAAGCTTGAGGTGGTATTGCGGTCTAGTGAGGTTATTATTAAGGATTTGAGTATATGGTTTGATCTTGTGAGAATCATTAGGCTTGAGGTTTAGGATTACATGTGGTTATGAGAGCATCGAGACTAGGAACATGTTCTCCTAACATGTGAGTTGTATGACCTTATAGAGGTCATTTAGGCTAGAAGTCTAAGGACTTCTAGCATGAGAGATAGATATTGATCATGTGCCTTGTTTTGGCCAGGAGTTGAGTATGTACCTACGGGAAGTTGAGAGATATTGTTGATCGGTTTAGCTTTGGGACAAGGTAAGTCTTCGGACTTACTTAGCTCGTATTCTTTGTATTAGCATTATTGTGTGTTGGGTGGTGTGTGTTTATTATTTTACTGTTTATAACAACTAAACCGGAAATAGGATTACCGACCTTTATTTTATTTGGCCCAAGTGTATGATAACGGGCGGTGACATCACTGCCTGGCTCCCCGTGAGAGCTAGGGGGATCTCGGCGACTGGCCCGTGCTGGTTAGACGGTCGGAGGCATCCGACCGTTCCATTGCCGGAAGAAGGGACCGAGGCGAGCTTCGGTGACTCTCGTGTCACAACCTAAGTTGAATTAGAACGGGATATGACTTAATAATAATAAGATAATAAACCGGACTTGTGGGATTTGGAGTGTATTGGGTGTTTATGATGATTGACTTGTGTTTGTGCCTTTCACCTTGATTCTAATGCCTCGAATATTAGCTAACGGTTTTATACCGGTTGTTGTAGATTGTCTTGCAGGTTAGGAATGCGGCCGAGAGATCCGGAAGAGTGGGCAGCCGGGGTTCCGTACATTTTAGGATTGGGTTTTGGTTGGAGTCGTGTTTGGGTTTTGTTTTCATTATATATTGTATGCCGCGTGTATGGCATTTGGTCTTTCGGTTGTATCTCGGCTGAAGTCTTTGGTTTGTATAGTTTTGGGTTCATTGCATTGCATAAAATGTATTTGGTTTTGGCCTTTATTTGTTCCTTGTTGCAAGATCCGGTGAAATTGTTGTCAAGCTAAGGGTCAGGACCCATTGTGAGGTCCCAACCCGTAGCGCCCCGAGTCCCGCGGACTCGGGGTGTTACAATGATCTCGGCGACTGGCCCGTGCTGGTTAGACGGTCGGAGGCATCCGACCGTTCCATTGCCGGAAGAAGGGACCGAGGCGAGCTTTGGAGGATTCTCGTGTCACAAAAGAAGTTGAACTAGAACGGGATATGACTTAATAAATAAAGATAATAAACCGGATTTGTGTGCTTTGAGTATGTTGTGTGACTATGTTGAATTAATTGTGTTTGTGCCTTTCCCTTTAATTCTAATGCTTCGAATGTGAGCTAACGGTTTTATACCGAATGATGTAGTTTGCCTTGCAGGTTAGGCATGCTCCGAGAGATCCGGAAGGGTGGGCAGCCGGGGTCCGTACATTTTAGGAAGGGTTTTGAATTTGGAGTTGTCTCATGTTTTGTCTTTCGGTTATTACGTTCGTGTGCCGCTTGTTTGGCGTTTGGTTTGTGTTGTAAATCGGCCGAAGTCTGTTGTTGTTTCTTTCGGGTTTTTCATCACTTGCATTAAAAATGATTTACGTTTTTGCCTTTATTTGTGCCATGTTGGAAAGGTCCGGTGAAATTGTTGTCAAGCTAAGGGTCGGGACCCATTGTGAGGTCCCAACCTGTAGCATCCCGAGTCCCGCGGATTCGGGGTGTTACAATTATGATCTCAATTAAATCATACCAACTCCCGAAATCGCATATTTGAAATAACACTTTAAAAAATAAACAAACCCAAGGAACATTCACGTGCAACTCTCGCATCTTGCGTTGGATGAGCATTTAACTACCATAACCTATAAATTAAAACATGTGATAAAAAACTAAGTTATCATAGATATCATTGATTCGTCATGTAAAGTCAGGATCTCTAAACCCTAAATTAAAGTTTTCTTATTACAAACTTGTTGGCCTTCATAATTTGACAAAAATCTCGAACATATAATTTGACAAAAATATAAAATGAGATAATAGGTATTGGTATTTTTGTAAAGTGTTGATTGGGTTTGTATTGTATAGACAGAAAGTCTCCATCGATCATAGTTTCACTTATTGGGTGGGGGAGATGTGAAAGGCAACGACCTACTCAAATGAGTAATTAATTATTTAGTAATTATTACTCTAATTCAACAAAAATAAATGAATTAAGCTGAGCTGCTACCTCGCAACTGTCCAACCCCCAACTGTTTGGAAAACTTTCCTTCTCTCTCACCAATTTTCCTATTTCATGCTATTTAAATACATGATTCAACGTGCTCAAAAGTCGTAACTAAAGGTTGATAAATGGATCGATCAAATTTGAATACTATTTACTCTTTAGAAAAAAAAATTAAAATAAATATTGATAAGTAAAGTATGTGGATAGATTTTTATGATGAATTTATTAAAATTATAAATATTAACTATTAAAAAGGAAATGAGTATTTGTTAGAGGGGTATATATATTTGACTTGAATAATTAAAAGCTAATAAAATTTTACTAAAAGCTACTGAAATAATGAGAGAAAGAGAACCCAAAATTTTTCATTTTGTGAAATGGGCCTCTAATAAATTTACTATATAAAATAGGTCTGAAAAGTATAAACTAGGCTACTGTAGATATTGAATTGAAAAGAGAGGAGTGCAGACTTTTTTTTAAAATGATTTGATGTTAATTTTTTGGGAAAAAAAAAAACAATGCTTACCCACAAATAGATTACCCAGGAATACATTACCCAAGAATTTTGAGATTACCCAGAAATAGATTACCCAAAAAGTTTGACATTACCCAGGAAGTTTGACTGTTTTATATTACCCCGAAATACATTACCCAGGAAGATGAAAAGTTTCAGCTTACTCCGAAATACATTACCCAGGAAGATGAGAAGTTGGAGATTATTCATGGATACAAACAAACACTGCTTACCCACAAATAGAAAATGTAAACAAACATTGCTTACCCACAAATAGAACAAGAAGTTTGAGTGTTTTAGATTCACAAAAAGGAAGTTTCAGATTACCCACAAATACATTACCCAAGAAGTTTGAGATTACCTAGAAATAGGAACAAACACTGCTTACCCAAAAATAGGAACAAACATTGCTTACCCACAAATACATTCCGGTGAAGAAGAAGCTCAACAAGCAGTCCAGATTTCTGCGTTTCAATGGGAAGAAGAAAAGAGCTGCATATGGATACCCAAAAATAAATTTAGGTTTGAAAGGAGGGAAGAAGAAGGGACAAAGGAGGGAAAAAGATGGTTTGACTGAATTGATTGGACTATTTTCTGATTTTTTCTACATGTCACCCATCAAATCAAATGAAACCTATGTCCCTTACTTTTCTGATTTTTTCTACCATAGGAGCCCATTTTCTAAATGAAATGATGAGAGACCCTAAATTTAAACTCTACATTGTAAAAGGCCCACACTGCAAATTCAGCCAAAGCTATTTCAATAAGTTTTTAATAATCTAATCTCTAAGAAATCATATCCACCAAATACAAAATTGTTTTTTTTTACATAGCTATACAAAAAGCTAGATGATACCAAACGGAAAACAAAAACAAATCTGGAGAACAATAAACCTAAAATAAAAATATTAAATTTGAAGTGCACCAAATGGAAAAATCAATACTAACAGTCACTAGTCATAAATTAAAATTTGGAGGGTACCATATGAAAAAAAAACCTTAAATAAAACTTGACCACTTTTATATGAAAAACTTATATTTAGACTCGCAACAAAGTCATCAAGAATCAATCACAAAAACTACGCCCCCTCCTAGACAAGACAAACCACTCGGAAAACATGCATCAAATTGAGAAGATAACACTGTAAAATACAAGAGTCTTGACATATAAAGGTCTATAACTTTGACGTTAATGAATAAAGATTTATAAAGAGAAGAATTGTTCGGATAAAAGCGAATATATTTTTATTTTTTTTTGTGTTTTTCCAAACAAAAGGAAGCCAAGTTCTAATTTTATTTTATTTTTCTTTAGTTTTATATATTACAACCATTTTTTTCATGTTAGATCTTCTTCTTCTCTACAAAACCCTTTTATCCAAGGAGCATGAAGAAGCAGCGCGTAACAAAAGAAAGTTGTGATGGACTTTAGAGTACATATCTGTGCAAGATTCGATTTGATATGAGCAAGGTTCTTGGTTTTTAGGTTTGGGAACTACTGTAATGTTTGGTCATGACTAGAACACGATCAAATTGCTCAAAAAAATTACTAAAACCATCACTTTTTTTCCTTCAAGTAAACTCATTACTGGAGGCTTTATGCCCGACAATCCTAATTTTTTGTAATTTGTAGTGTTTTGACGAGGAAGTTTATCTAAGAGAATAAAAAAAATTGACTTTGGAATGCTATTATTTAGGGGTGTAATACGAGCCGAGCATTGGCATGCTCAAGCTTGGCTTGTTTAGAAACGAGCCGAGCCCGAGCCGAGCCTAAAAATTATACGAGCTTTAAAATGTGCTCAATCTTGGCTCGTTTAGAAAGTGAACGAGCACGAGCCGAACTTTTGATGAGTGTTATTTTAGTCAAAAGAGTCGAGCTTTACCCGAACGAGCCAAGCATTGAGATGATCAAGCTCGGCTTGTTTATAAACGAGCCGAGCCCGAGCCAAGCCTAAAATTTATACGAGATTTAAAATGTGCTCAAGCTTGACTCGTTTAGAAAGTGAAAGAGTTCAAGCCGAGCTTTTGACGAGTCGAGCCCGAGTAGCTTGTCTCATATTACAACCCTACTATTATTCCAATTAGTTCTCAACAATCAATAGAGGTAGTGGTTCTAAACCACAATCAATAGAGTTGGTGGTTTTAAGACACTTGTAAACGGAGAATAAGAGCTCTGGTGTCGGTGAAATAAGAAGGGAGGCTCAAATGCATCAAAGTCAAAGAAATTCCAACGGGGATTCACAATAACAAAATCAATAGGTTTGGTAAAGTTGATTTTCGAGAGTAGAAGTCCAATGTGGTGTTCACAAGATGCCGGTCTTCAAAGGTCGTTATTTCTCAAGTTAGAAAGTATACTCATAAACCAAACTCATGGTGAAAATAATTCGTGAGGGAGTGTTAACTGGTAAACCATTGAAGAGGGGTTTCCTCAAAACAAACTGTTAGCTCATATTTATTTGGAACTGAAACAAAAGTATGAGAAAGAATAGTTAAATCCATGATCACCGCCAACTCCGATCGAGAAATTGTCGGAGATGGCTTGCCTTGAATTGGGAAGGAGGGTTTCTCCTTTTTTGGTTTGGAGAAAAGGGTTTTTTGTCTTTTTTTTTTTTTGTTTTTGAACAATAGAGGGAGTTTTACTCAAAAAAATTTCAAAAACAAAAACCTATGTTTATAAGCCAAAGAGGGCAGATTGGTAAAGACCCACAACGCCGGGGTCAAACCTTGGGTTAACAGAGGTCTCAAAGCGGAGGTGGAAAATGAAGGAAGAAGAAGGAGGTATGGGAAGGAGAGGCGGCGAAGAGGTTGAACCAACTATTAGAGAAAGAGGCACCAACCGAGGTAGAGAGAAATTAGGGCTAAACTGAAACCAAAATCGAGATTACGAGGCTATAGCGGCGTTGCTTTGGTTTCTCGAAAAGAGATACAATAACTACCGGAGATGAACGGGGTTGCTTAATAAAGATCCGGGTTACTAGAGGCATCCGGGGTTGTTGGAAGATGCGATGTCATCGGATTATATGTTTTTAAATGCTAAACCTTATAAGTTGTGCAAGGACGTGAAATCATTAAAGCTTCTTGATCGATCGGTTGTTATTGGGAGTGTTTTATCCGACATGTGATAAATATATAAAAAAGATGAACAATATATAAAAAAAAATTGTGTTTTACAACTATAAGTTTGAGTTATAATAACTACTTCACTAATATGGATTAATACATATCCTTTACTACTAAATTAATTTATATTGTTTAATTACTTATAAAAATTGGCTTGTTCTCTTTTAAATATATAAAAATAATTAAAATAATTACAAGAGTGTATTCAAGTGAAACTTCTAGATAGTTCAACATCGGAGGAGTAAAAGCCTTTTAGAGAAAAATCATGATTATTTAGACAAGGTTTGACCAAATTAGCTAAGTAAGTTTTTTTTTTGAGATTTTTCTCTAGTCATTAGGCCCATGATATAAATATGTTTAGTGTATGTACTCCTAATCAAACTATTTACCTTCCAACTTCAATTTAATGAAAGTGATAAAAATTGGAGAGACATACAAACCTAATGGAAATAGAAAATGACTTATTCGGCCAAATTCTTTCATAATTTTTTAAATGTATTTTTAAGTGTTATTTTATATTATGATGATGATTTTATTAAACTTTATATAATATTTCAGTTTATAATTTTTTATTTTACGCTTTATTTATCGTCAACATAACTTTGTGATTCTTGTACGAGATATAAAAATTAAGGATTTTGACTCTTGGTGCCCTTCAAGTTTGGACTTTTTTTTGGTATCCACATGTTTTTAAGCTTCCTCTTGGTACCCTCATGGTTCAGTTTGTTTCCCACTTATACCCATTGTTAATATATTACATTAAAACTTCAATTATGAAATATAAAATTAGAAAAACAAATTTAAAAATAATTGTGACCTCATTAAATTTTAAACTAATTAACTTTATAATTGAATTATTTTTAATATATTTTATTTTAAGAAAATCTAAAATAAAAGCTTTTTTAATTTTTGAATAAAAATAATAGCAAAAATTTACTATATTTTTATTTTAAGTTAGGGTATATAATTAATTTTAAAACTTATTAAGACCAAATTAAATTGTAAACTTATTAATTTTATAAAATACTAAGTAATGGTATAGAAGTATTTTTTATGTTTTAAATTTTAAACTTTTTTAATTTTAAAAGTATAGTAAACTATATTTAAAATTAATTATGTAACCTTATTTAAAATAAAAATATAGTAAAATTTTATTTATTTTCTAATTAGTTTTAAATTCAATTTTCTATTTTTTTTATTTCAATTCGAAAATAAATTAAATTAAAATTTTATTTTATTTTAAAAATGAAAAAAGTTTGCTTTAAATGTACCTTTTTTAATTAAAAAATAAAAAATACTTCTATACATTAATTAGTATTTAATGTGGTCATAATTAGTTTTTAATTTGTTTTTCTAGATTTTTAAATTTTTTAAGAAAGGGTATAAGGAGGGAAAAAATCAAACCGTGAGGGTGTGAAGTGAAAACTTAAAAGCGTGTGGATATCAAGAAAAAAAAGTCTAAACTTGAATGGCATCAAGATGAAAAATCCAAAAATTAAAAAACTTTTGTAGTTATGGAGTATCGATCTCTGATTTGGTTACCTCCCTGTTATCAATTGATCAAGTTAGAACTCATGTTTTTCTATTTTGAAAATTATAGATATACGTTAATCATGATATTTAAAATTTCACTTGTACATGATTTTTGTATCACGTACAAGTAATTCGAAAACAATTTTATTATACATGATTTTTGTATGTATACAAATATTAATGTGTTGCATAGAAGTAATTTGAAAGTTCAATTATAAGAAGAGTAATTTGAAATGCATACATTGTACATGAAACATATATGGTTAATGTATTATCTTAACATACATAAATAATTTAAAACTTTATATACAAGAATTAATTAAATAGTTTTCTTATATAAGATTCTTATATCTTGTATCAGAAATTCATATACAAATCTTAATCTATCAACTTATTTTCAATAATGTCGAAATAAACATTTATCATAAACAATATATATATATATATATATATATATATATATATATATATATATATATATATATATATGTATATATATATATATATATATATATATATAGGAGTACTTTATACATAACCTTATAGCCACTTTGATGAATGTTTATATATAGACATGGATAGATCGATCCTCTTAACTATTAATAGGATATATAATTATTAGAGTACATCCACTAACTAATAACTATCAAATATTACTGCGCGGCAAATTCTCTCTTCATAAAAGTGACTGTATCCTTATAAAAACCTACGAATACACTGTCACCGTCAATTTTCTCAATATCATGATTATATTATGATTGAGGGTATTTTTGCAATTTTAAACATGAATAATCGATGAATCATGATCACAAAACAAATTGTCCTTAGATTTTCTATTATGGTTCATACCCAAGACTTCATTTAGTTATGCATTATCAAGGATGGCTAGGAAAATAAACAGTTACATCTTTATTGGTCCGTCTGATGTGGACTTATTGTTATTATACATTTTGGATCCGCTTGTTTCTCAAACTGTCTTCTTTTCCGTAGGAGTGTTACTTTCTCACACTATCAAAGCCGGTTTCAACTGAATACATGTCCTCAACCGCTTCGTCTTCTGTATCTCCTAATGGAGATACACTTGCTTTTAGCCGTGTTTGTAACAACCAGTTCTGGCTGTCACCGCCCCCGCGATGACAGTGGCCGCTCCAGCGGCAAGTCTTGGTTGTCACCGCCCCCGCGGCGACAGTGAGCCGCCCCTACGGCTAGCCGCAGTCGCGGCAAGGCAACAACCCCTGCGGTTTTGCCTCATATCGTCCCGATCTGTTTTTATTCCGTTTTTATTTCCTTCCATAGATATAAGATCCGGTCTTCCATCTTATGGGCCGACCTTCCTATCTCCTTCCTAACCCTAGAACGCCTTTACTTCTATCTTTTCATCCTTCTCTATAAAATCCCGCCTTCTTCCCGTTTTTGCCGCTTCTTGCATACGTTTTCTTCAATTCTGAGAGCTGCAGCCGTTCGTCCATCTTGCGATCTTGATGAACGTGTAAGTTCATCCTTCCTTGTTTCTTCCTCGTGTTCATGTGTTGTTGCATGCCGTTCCCTTCTGTTTCGTTTTCTTCATTCGTTCTTCTCTTTTCTTCTTCTCCAAGAATCAAGTTTGATTCTTGATTCTTGTGGAGCGTTCCGTGGTTGATTCATTATTTTTCTCAGGCTCTTGTAGTTGAGTCTTGACGTGTGTGTGGATTGAGAGAAGCAAGCCTTGGTGTCTTGTAGTGTTCCTTGTTGTCGAAGGATTCGACAACGCTTGTTGTCACGCCGCCGCCCCCGCGCCTGCACAGAGTCGCCCCTGTGGCTGTTTGTTTTGTCGCCCTCGCGCCTCTTTCTTGTTGTCCCCGCGGTTCTTCTGCAGTAACTCCCGTTCTTGGTGAGTTGCTTCCTTCCTTACTTTCCACGTTCCTTCCCTTGGCTTGTGTTGAGCTTGTTGACCCTTGTTGATCTGTAAGACTAAGGTTGAGACCTTAGCTTGTGGAGATCTCTTAGAGATCATGGAGACTAGAAGTTATAGACTTCTAGCAATCGTTTCGGAACCTGACTCATTATGCCTTGAGCAGGCATTCCTTCCCTTCCCTTGAGATCTAAGTTGCTGCTGAGTTATCTAAGTGAGGTAAGTCCCTTGGACTTAGCTGCGTTCCGTATATTAGATTAGTTGTTTTGGATTGTTGTTTTATTGTTTATCGTTATAACTGATAATCGGAATAGGATTGACCTTACCGCTTGTCTAGTTCAGAATGGGGAAACTGGGAGGTGCTCTCGTGATCAGTTCAGCAGGTGACGGAAGGATACATACGTTCTATTCATGTTGGTGAAAGAGGACGGAGGCGAGATCGTAGCGATTCTCGTGTAACAACCATAAGTTGAATTAGTAAAGGGCCTAACGTAAATGAAAGATAATAATCAGTTGAGTGTGAGCATGTTATATGTTTACTTTACCTTAGGTGTGTTTGTGCCTTTACTGTCTTTCTGATATCTAGAATATTAGCTAAGGTTTATACCGATGTTGTAGATACCTTGTAGGATATAGGTGTTGTTGAGTGATCCGGACGGTGTGGTCAGCCGGAGTTCCCGTACATTATAGGACGGGATCGGGTTTATATTTCAGTTGTTGTGTTTCCTTTATTTTGAACTCGGTTGCGAGTCTTTTATGATTCCTTTGTTTAAACCTTTGGTTTTATTATAAGTTTTGGTATTTGTTTGTGCCTTGTTGTAAGATCTGTTGTGTCGTTGCTACTCTGAGGGTCGGGATCCATTGTGAGGTCCTACCATGTAACGCTTCGAGTTCCTAGAACTTGGGTTGTTATAATATGGTATCAGAGCTCTAGGTTGACAGCAATGGCACTCGAAATCTTCTAAAGGTCGGATAGATAAATAAACAGAAACCGCAAGGGATCTACATTTTCAAAGGAGGGTTTTGTTTTAAACTTATCGGTCTGGGATAGATGTACAAGCGACCACCACTACCTCCGCGGATCGCAGCAGTGTAGTTTTTTTGTGTTGGCCTTTATGTGCTTTTCTTGAATTTCTGCTTTATTAGTAGTGTGGCCTTATATATAGTCTTATATATCCATCCTTATAGTAGATGGCGCATACTAGAGCTATATCTGATATAGGGTAAGGAAGGGGTCGACCACCTCTTCCACCTGCAGACCGCGGACGGGAACTTGTAGGAAGACCTCCACTAGATAGAGGTCGGGGCCAAGCCCCAATTGTTGATCCGCCTACCATTAAGGCGTTTGCCGAAGAAGTTGCCGATATTGTTATTCCCGAAGTAGGGAATGAGACCGCTGCTAGGTCCGGAGTGCAGAGAGCATAGTCGACTGAGACCGATCGAGTGTCCATCGGATCATTCTCTTATTGAGACTACAAATAGAGAGTCGAGGAGGCTATCAGGACTGGAGGATGTGCACCAGCACCGCCAGTACCCGTTAGACCAGCTGAGGATGTCAAGGTTCGGGATGAAGCATGACTAGTGGTGGAGCTTTGGCTAGACCATGTTGTTTCCGCTTTGGAGTCGATAAGAAGTATGATCAAGGATCGAACGGATTCAAGGAAGGCTTCTCAGGCAAAAGGTTCTAAGAAAAGACAGAGTACTGGACCAACTAGTGCTGAAGTTGGAGCATCCGGATTCGGGCGTAGTCAAATGCCAAGACGCTCTGGTTTCCAGCAGACGATGCAGAGTTCCGACAAAGGACGGCAATGTCATAACTGCGGAGGGGTCGGACATATCCAAGCCGACTGTGAGAAGACCGCAGTGACTTGCTACACTTGCGGCAAGCCCGGACACAAATTTGCATTTTGCCATCAGAACAAAGAGTTATCTCAGCACGGATATTCACCTGCTAGCATTGCAGGAGGTGGACAGAGACCTCAGTACCCGCAGCAGCAATAGAGAGTTGTTGGTTTTACCATTCCTCGGGGTTTCACTCCAGAACAGGGGAGAAGTAGGAGACGAGTTGGTGGTTCTGTAAACACCAAAGGTGCATCAGCTAGAGTTTAATTATGAGATGAGGAGTGTTGTGGAGCCGACATCGCCAGCGACCACAAGTACCATTCATATTAATGTTTTTCTAGTCAGAGTTCTTTTCGATACCGGTTCTACGTATTCCTTTATATCTGATGCATGTGTAGATATATTGGCCTTAGTTACCGTAGAAGGTAGACCCTTCTTTATAGGATTACCCGATGCGGGTAAGATTAGAGGTACACGAGAGGTTCACGATTGCCCTATTAGATTAAGAGGTCGCGATTGGCCAACTGACTTCTTCGTCATGTACTTAGTACATGAAGAAGTTATTTTGGGCATGAATTTGATGGATCGACATCGAGCAATTTTGGACATCGGCAAGAGGACAGTGACGGTAACTACGGAGTCAGGCCATGTAGAGATCTTCAGAGGATGGGATCTCGGGGTGACCAATACAGTCATCAGCGTAGTCCGGGCTGCAAGACTTATCAGAAAGGGTTGCGAGGCTTTCTGGTGCTATGCAATGAAAGATAGTACGAGCCCAGCTTTGGAGGAGATTCCGGTAGCATGCGAGTTTGCCGACGTTTTTGGAGAGCCATCAAGTTTACCTCCACAGAAGAGTGTAGACTTTGGCATTGATCTAGAGTGTAACACCCCAAGTTCTAGGAACTTGAAGCGCTACGGGCTAGGACCGCACAATGGTTCCCGACCCTCAGAGTAGCAACAACAAACGGATCTTACAACAAGGCATAGACGAATGAAAACCAAAACTTAATATAAAACCAAAGGTTCAAACAGAAGAAAACGCAAAAGCTCCACAACCGGGTCAAAACAAAAGGGAAACAACAAACGAAACAAAAACCCAATCCCATCCTATAATGTACGGGAACCCCGGATGACCACACCATCCGGATCACTCAACATCATCCTGAACCTGCGGAACATCTACAACGACGGTATAAACCGTTGGCTAACATTCTAGGTATAAGCAAGAGTGTAAAGGCACAAACACACATAAGGTAAAGAAAACACATAGCATGCTTACACATCAACCGGTTATTTATCTTTCATTAAGGTTATCCATTACTAATTCAAATTATTTTGTCACACGAGAATCTCCCGAAACCCGCCTCCGCTTCCGTCAACCAATAGGAATAGATCAGTACTATCCGTTACCTACGGGTCTGGGTTGCAAGAGCACATTCTAGTCTCCTGTAGAACTAGACATGTGGTCACCGCCCGGTTATAATACACTTGGGCCAGTTAAGGTTATCAAAGGGTGAATCCTATTTCCAATTATCTGTTATAAACATGATAGCAACACAAACAAGCCAAAACAATCCAACTAATACGCGGAATGAAGCTAAGTAAGTCCAAGGGACTTACCTCACACGAAGGTAACTCAAAGCTCAAGAATAACAACTCAGGAATACTCAAGAGGACTCAGTTTCCCTCAGGAACGGAGCAAGGAAAGCCTGTACGAACAAGCAACACGAATCAGGAACGAAACGGTTGCTAGAAGTCTATGATCTCTAAGAGATCAACGATCTCTAAGAGATCAACACATGCTAAGGGCTCAACCTTAGTCTTATAATAACTCAGGGGAACAAGGAACAACCATAAGGAACCAAGGAAGGAACGAGGAAATGAAGGAAGGAAGCAACTCACCAAAGACGGGAGCTACTGCAGGGAAACCGCAAGGGTGGTTAGACAGAGGCGCAGGGGCGGCTGAACAGAGGCGCAGGGGCAGCTCTGTGCAGGCGTAGGGGCGGCTGTGACAGAGGCGCAGGGGTGGCTCTGTGCAGGCGCAGGGGCGACTCTTCGTCAGAAGCTACTGTCGGGCTTCTCTTCGAGAGATCTCACAGCAGGGGCAACTAAAGCTCGAACCTTTGATTCCAACACGTCAAGACTCAACTCCAAAGAGCCTGAGAACAACGAAGGGTCAACAACGGAACACTCCATAAGAATCATGGCTCACGCTTGATCCTTGGAGAAGAAGAAAAGAAGGAACGCAAGGGAGAATCCAAAACAAACAGAAGGGAAGGCATGCAGCGCTAAAGGAATGTGAGGAAGAATCAGAAAATAATGAACTTACACGTTCAACGGGATTGCAGGAAGCGAGGACGGCTGCAACTCTCTAGGGTTGAAGAAGACGATAGCAGAGAACGGGAAAAAGGGAGAAAGAAGAGAATATATAGGAACGGCTGGAGAGAAAAGAAGGAAGGACGTCGAGGGTTTTGGAAGAAGATAAGGAAACCGGCCCATAAGATAAAATATAAGATATTCTATCTATGGAAGAAAGATAAAACAACGAAAACAGATCGGTGCGATCTGTCGCACGATCCGCAGGGGCGGCTGGCCGCGGGGGCGGCCCTCTTCACCGCAGGGGCGGTGAAGGCAAAAACGTAGGATCTTACATCAGATCCCCCTAAAAAGAAGTTTCGTCCCGAAACATGCAAAAGTTCACGAGCACAACAACACACAGAAACAGAACTGAACTCATATCTTCCCACTCGGGGCACGTAACACAAAATGTCACACAAAAGCGTAAGCAACGCAACAAAGGAAAAACAGAAACAACGACTACGCTAAAGGTGCATCCAGCCCAGCGTAAAACTCCGGATAGTTCCTCTGGATACTATCCAATGTCTCCCAATTCGCCTCATCAGCTCCTCGCGTCGACCAATGAATCTTCAACATCGGGATGTCCTTCGAACGCAAGCGTCTCGTACTACGCTCTAAGACAGCCACCGAGTGCTCTACAAACGTGTGGTCTGGCTCGATCACTAGATCCTCATGACTGACGATGTGTCTCGGATCAGGTATGTACTCCCGTAGCTGAGACACATGGAAAACTGGGTGAAAACCCTCGAGTCTCGGTGGCAACGCAAGTCTATATGTTGCCTCTCCAACTCGCTCAAAAATCTCGAATGGTCCAACGTATCTGGGACTCAGCTTCCCTTTGACACCGAAACGTCTGACGCCTCGTGTCGGGGATACTCTCAACCAAACCTGAGCTCCAACTCTGAACTCTAGAGGTATGCGCCTCTTATCAGCATAAGACTTCTGTCGACTTTGTGCTGCTAACATCCGCTCTCGGATCACTGCTACACGAGCCATGTCATCATGTATCTGCTCAGGTGCTACCCCGCTAGCACTACGAGGCTCATCCCAACATAGCGGTGTACGGCATCTCTGTCCATATAAAGCCTCATAAGGAGCCATCCTGATCGATGCGTGCCAACTATTGTTGTACGAAAACTCCACTAAGGGAAGGTGATCTGGCCACACCTGTCCCCAGTCTAACACGCATGCTCTCAACATGTCCTCGAGAGTCTGGATGGTCCGCTCGGACTGGCCATCGGTCTGAGGATGATAAGTTGTCGTAAACTGTAGACTCGTACCTAGGGCGGCATGAACTTGCTGCCAGAACCTCGAAGTGAACCGTCCGTCTCTGTTAGAGATAATGGTCCTAGGTACCCCATGAAGTCTAACTATCTGTCTTGTGAACTCCTCTGCTAATCGACTCACCGGCCACGTTTCCTTGATCGGAATGAAACGTGCGGTCTTCGTCAATCGATCTACTATGACCCAGATAGCATCAAAACCATGACTCGGTCTCAAACCGGTCACAAAATCCATAGAGATGTCTTCCTACTTCCATTGAGGAACGGGGAGTGGGTGTAGCTCACCTCCGGGTCTATGATGCTCGATCTTGACCTGCTGACAAGTCGCACACTGAGCTACATATCTCGTCACATCTGGCTTCAGACCTCCCCGCCAGAAAGAACGTCTGACATCCTGATACATCTTACTCACACCATGGTGTACTGAGTAAGGTGAAGAGTGAGCCTCCTGAAGGATCCTCTGTCTCAACTCTCGATCTGACGGCACACAAACACGCTCCTGGCGTCTCAAAACTCCATCAACACCAACTGCAAACTGTGGTGCCTCTCCTCGAGACATCCGGTCTCGGATCTGTGTCAAAGATGGGCAACTTCCCTGCTTCTGTCGGATTTCGGCCAACAGATCAAGTACTATCTCCAAGGTGGACAACTGGCTGTCGGAATCTGGAAAGTAGATATCCATCTCTAGCCATGTCAAATCTCGTTGTAACTGTGGTTGAGCTGTCAGCCTAGCGATCGCCATCTCCCGGAAAGTCTTCCTACTGAGAGCATCTGCTACCACATTAGCCTTTCCCGGGTGGTATAAGATCTCAAGATCAAAGTCGTTGATCAACTCTAACCATTTGCGCTGGCAGTTATTCAACTCCCGCTGAGTGAATATGTACTTCAGACTCTTATGGTCTGTGAAAATCTGACACGTGGCTCCGTACAGATAATATCTCCAAATCTTCAAAGCATGAACAACATCAGCTAACTCAAGATCATGGGTAGGGTAATTCTCCTCATACTTCTTCAACTGTCGAGACGCATAAGCGATCACCTTTCCCCTCTGCATCAGAACACATCCCAACCCAGCTTGGATGCGTCGCTGTAAACCACAAAATCCCCAATGCCCTTTGGATGAGCTAGGATAGGAGCAGAGGTCAACCTCTTCTTCAGCTCCTCGAAGCTCTACAGGCACGACTCGGACCATACGAACCTCGTAGACTTCCGCAAGGAAGTGAGCGGTCGGGCGATAACAGAAAAGCCCTCAACAAAACGCCGGTAGTAGCCTGCTAATCCTAAGAAGCTGTGAACTTCCTTGACGTTCTTAGGTGGCGACCAAGAGGCTACTGACTCAATCTTCGCTGGATCTACCTTGATCCCTTCAGCTGAAACAATGTGCCCAAGCAATGCTACCTCAGACATCCAAAACTCGCACTTAGAGAGCTTGGCGTAAAGCTCTCTATCCTGTAAGACTTGAAGAACAATCCTCAAGTGTCTTGCATGCTCCTCCTTACTACGGGAGTAAACCAGAATGTCGTCGATGAAGACAACTACAAACTGGTCTAGGAAGTCGATGAAGATGTTGTTCATCAACTCCATGAAGAGTGCGGGCGCATTTGTAAGCCCGAATGGCATCACTACAAACTCGTAGTGTCCATATCTAGTCCGAAATGTTGTCTTAGCTACGTCCTACTCTCTCACCCTCAGCTGGTGATATCCAGATCTCAGATCGATCCTCGAAAACACTGAAGCTCCATGCAGCTGATCCAAAAGATCATCGGTACGGGGCAATGGGTACTTGTTCTTGATCGTCACCTTGTTCAGCTCTCGGTAGTCGATACATAACCTCATTGACCCATCCTTCTTCCTGACGAAGAGAACAGGTGCACCCCAAGGAGATACACTAGGGCGGATGAAGCCCTTCTCTGCTAACTCCTCAAGCTACTTATTCAACTCAAGCATCTCGATAGGCGCCATACGATAAGGAGCCTTAGAGATCGGTCTCGTATTGGGCTCTAGATCAATGCCAAAGTCTACACTCCGTTGTGGAGGTAAACCTGATGGCTCTCCAAAGATGTCAGCAAACTCGCAAGCTACTGGAATCTCCTCCAAAGCTGGACTAGTACTATCCTTCATGGCATAACACCAAAAAGCCTCGCATCCTTAACTGATAAGTCTCGCAGCTCGTACTGCGCTGATGACTGTACCAGTCTTTCCGAGATCCCATCCTCGGAAAATCTCAACATGGCCTGCATCTGTAGTTACTGTCACTGTTCTCTTGCCGATGTCCAGAACTACTCGATGTCGATCCATCCGATCCATGCCCAGAATAACCTCTTCATGTACTAAGTACATGACGAAGAAGTTAGCTGGCCAATCGCGACCTCCCAATCTAATAGGGCAATCGCGAACTTCTCGCGTACCTCGTATCTTACCCCCGTCAGGTAATCCTATAAAGAAGGGTCTACCCTCTACAGTAACTAAGGCCAATCTATCTACGCAAGCATCAGATATAAAAGAATGCGTCGCACCAGTATCGAAAAGAACTCTGACAGGAAAACCATTAATGTGAATGGTACCTGTAGCTGCTGGCGTTGTCGGCTCTACAGCACTCCTCAACTCGTAAACCCTGGCTGGTGCATCCCTGGTGTCTACAGATCCACCAACATGTCCTCTACCTCTCCCTTGTCCCGGAGTGGAACCCTGAGGAGCGGCAGAACCTGAAACTCTTTGCAGCTGCTGGTACTGAGATCTCTGTCCTCCTCCAGCAATACTGGCAGGTGAAGAACCCTGCTGAGATAGCGCCTTGCCCTGACGGCAAAACGTAGCTCTGTGTCCGGGCTTGCCGCAAGTAAAGCAAGTCACTGCTGGCTTCTTGCAATCATCTCAGATGTGTCCAGCTACTCCGCAGTTATGACATTGTCGTGCTCTGTCAGAACTCTACTGAAACCCAGAACGTCCATGCGTCTGACTACGCCTAAAACTAGCTGCTCCAGCTCCAGCACTGGCTGATCTAGTCTTCTGTCTCTTCTCAGGACCTCCAGTTTGAGAAGCTCTTCTCTGACCCGGTCGGTCTCTCTCATAAGCAGAAGCTCTATCTTGATAATCCGTCAAAGACTCACAACGGAAACCAATAAGATAAGAGCGTGTCGACTCTCTCAACCTTCGAGAGAAAAGGTAAACATGTTGATCCTCCGGTGGTGCAGAAGGACCTAGAAATGCCAACTCGTCCTGAAACTTGAGGATTATCTCAGCAATAGGCAAATCCTCGAATCCAGCCTCAAGGAAATCTTGAAGACGGTCTCTCCTCATGGCTGCAGGGCAATAGCGATCCCTGATCACTGTCTTCATCTACTCATAACTGGTGACCTTACTACGAATTGTCCTCCACCAAGAATGAGCCTGATCCTTCAGCAGCGTTTGAGCTATGTTGACTCGACGTCCCTCAGGGCAACCGATAGCCTCCATAGCATAATCAACCTGTCCTAACCACTGCTCCACCTCCAAGCCGGTCCTTCCCATGAAGACGGGAACCTTCAGCTGATCAAAAGCCTTAAACTAGCTGTCGAGCTTTGGCTCATTTGCCTCAGCCGGCGCTCTAACAACCTCAACAACTCCAGCAGGCGGGGCAACAGCTTGTGTAACTCTCTGCGAAACCTCAGTTGATCTCGCAGGAACTGGCGGCATTGGTACTGGTCCTCCAGTCCTGATAGCTTCCTCAACTCTCTGCACATAGTCGTGATATGCAGAAGCTCCGATAGACACTCGTGCAGACTTTGTCGATGGCGCTCTTTGTGCTCTAGACCTAGCAGCGGTCCCATTTCCAGTCTCAGGAACAATGCTCTCGCCAACTTCTTCAGCAAATGCCTCAGCGATAGGCGGATCGGCAGCTGGGACTTGGCCCCGACCTCTAGCTAGTGGAGGTCTTCCTCCACGTCCTCGTCCACAGATGGCAGCTGGAAGTGGTGGTCGACCCCTTCCTTGCCCTATAGCAGCGGTAGCCCTAGTGTGTGTCATCTGCTATAAGGATAGATGTATAAGACTATATATATAATATAAGGCCACGCTACAACTAAAGTATAATCCAAGAAAAGCGCATATAAAGGCCACATATAAGAAACTACACTGATGAGATCCGCGGAGGTAGTGGTGGTCGCCCGTACATCTATCCCAAACCAACGGTTTAAAAATAAAACTCCCCTTTTGAAAACGTTAGACCCCTTGCGGGTTCTATTTTATTTATCCATATGACCTGTAGAAGATTTCGAGTGCCATAGTTGCCAACCTAGAGCTCTGATACCATATTGTAACACCCCAAGTTCTAGGAGCTTGAAGCGCTACGGGCTACGACCGTACAATGGGTCCCGACCCTCAGAGTAGCAACAGCAAACGGATCTTACAACAAGGCATAGACGAATGAAAACCAAAACTTAATATAAAACCAAAGGTTCAAACAGAAGAAAACACAAAAACTCCACTGCCGGGTCAAAACAAAAGGGAAACAACAAACGAAACAAAAACCCAATCCCGTCCTATAATGTACGGGAACCCCGGATAACCACACCATCCGGATCACTCAGCAACATCCTGAACCTGCGGAACATCTACAACGACGGTATAAACCGTTAGCTAACATTCTTGGTATAAGCAAGAGTGTAAAGGCACAAACACACATAAGGTAAAGAAAACACATAGCATGCTTACACATCAACCGGTTATTTATCTTTCATTAAGGTTATCCATTACTAATTCAAATTCTTTTTTCACACGAGAATCTCCCGAAACCCGCCTCCGCTTCCGTCTACCAATAGGAATAGATCAGTACTATCCGTTACCTACGGGTCTGGGTTGCAAGAGCACATTCTAGTTTCCTGTAGAACTAGACAAGTGGTCACCGCCCGGTTATAACACACTTGGGCCAGTTAAGGTTATCAAAGGGTGAATCCTATTTCCAATTATCTGTTATAAACATGATAGCAACACAAACAAGCCAAAACAATCCAACTAATACGCGGAATGAAGGTAAGTAAGTCCAAGGGACTTACCTCACACGAAGGTAACTCAAAGCTCAGGAATAACAACTCAGGAATACTCAAGAGGACTCAGTTTCCCTCAAGAAAGGAGCAAGGAAAGCCTGTACAAACAAGCAACACGAATCAGGAACGAAACGGTTGCTAGAAGTCTATGATCTCTAAGAGATCAACACATGCTAAGGGCTCAACCTTAGTCTTACAACAACTCAGGGGAACAAGAAACAACCATAAGGAACCAAGGAAGGAACGAGGAAAGGAAGGAAGGAAGCAACTCACCAAAGACGGGAGCTACTGCAGGGAAACCGCAAGGGTGGTTAGATAGAGGCGCAGGGGCGGCTGAACAGAGGCGCAAGGGCGGCTCTGTGCAGGCGTAGGGGCGGCTGTGACAGAGGCGCAGGGGTGGCTCTGTGCAGGCTGATAACACGATTTATGACTTAGGGTTAGGCACTCATTTAGATAGATTTTCCGCTCATTCATGCATGGTTTAGCACTAGTTCACGACGTTCGCACTCAATTCATAAATTTTGTCGAGATAGACGTCTACACGGACTTTTGCATGCTTTGTAGGTATTTTGGGAGATTTAGGAGCTTAATCGATACATTAGAGGATCGTTCCTCGAGATGACACGCCTTCGGACTCATTGGAATGCAAGCTAGGGGCTAATGAGGACACATGGGACCTTGTTGGTGCATGCCATGCACCAAATCGTGACTTAATGATCCAAAACAAGCTGAGGCACCAAAACCACGGCCACTGGGACTTCCACGGGCGTGGTTTTGGCCGTGGTTTTTGCCAGACGGTTGTGACAGCTGTCCCACGATCTTCATGGCCGACTCTTGCAAATTTGGAGGATAAAAGGTGGTCCTGGAAGGCTGTTAGGGGTATCCACATCCACTCTCACTACCATTCTCTCCTACACTCTCAACAAGAAAGATTCTCTCATTGGAAGATTGGATTGGAGCTACTCTTGGAGAAGAAGAGAGGCTTCCATTGGAGAAGAAGAAGAAGCACACTAGTTCATAGTTCCATAGTCTTTTTGAGTGATTTTGAGTGAAACGTTTTGCAAGGTTTTGTAAGAATCGATTGAACCTTCTTTTGAAGGATTGTAAGTCCTTCTTATCATGCATTCAGCTTGATTTTCCTTGTTCTACTTGTTCATCCCTATTTCACTTCATTTACTTGCTATGGAAGCCAAAAATGTATGCTTGTTGAGTTTGATTGTTGAAATGCATGTTGTTGGCTAGATAGATGTGATTCTAGGGTAAGGAAAAGATGGTTATGGCTTGGACTATGATAGAATGGACTTAGATGTACCTTTGGATGAATTGTTTGCTCGAACCTAGCCTCTATTGTAAACCACGGTTTGTTTTATACATTCCACGGCCATGGTTCTTGATGAACAACCCGTGATTTTGACTGACTTGCTTGTTTTGATGAATCTAAGTGCTAGGATGTTAGATTGTTGAAATCCTAGTGTTTGTTGAGCTAAACCTATCCTAGGGTGACCTAGTGTTAGCAACTAAGTGTTAGAAGAGACCTACCCGGTAATTCTTACTCTTAGATATCGAAGATGACGAACTCTAGGTAGTAGTGAGCCTCACAAGCCGCTATTGGACTGAGTCTGATAGGATAGGTGTTTAGGACTTGCCTTCCCGAGACTTACCCGGTAAGGAGAGGTTAGATCCCTAGAACACCATCCGGTTTGTGTAGAATTCCTATCCTTAGGCTCTTTGAGACTTACCCGGTGATGAGACCTTAGGAATGGACTAGTGGACCATGAGACCTACCCGGTGATTGATCCCAATCTAGAAACGTTCACTCCCAACATACTATAGTTGATCCAAGGAATGATTAGATAGCTTGAGTCCAATGCCATAACCGGAATTTCCAACCCCTAGAATCTGCTTTTCTCCCTTTGATTACATATTTCGTATTTGCTTGTTTACTTGTGGTGTTAGCTAGGTTGATTGTTGATTTCGCATGATTTGTGATCTTTGATTGATCACCTAAAAACCAAACCAAAAACATTGAGATTTTCATTTCTTTATTCCTTTCTCTTTTCTTAGCCTAGATCTTCACTATCCTTAGTCATTAATCGATTCAATCTCACCTCAGTCTTTGTGTTCGACCTCGGAATACTATCCCTACTACAAAACGTCCCGTACATTGCGGGTTCGCTAGGAGTTAGGAGAAATATAACGAGTTATAAATTTAAGGCTTTTTGCGTGACACGTTCTTAGCGTAACACAGGCGCAGGGGCGACTCTTCGTCAGAAGCTACTGTCGGGCTTCTCTTCGAGAGATCTCACAGCAGGTGTAATATCCGGAATTTTTATTCCGTTCATTTCTGTAACAAACCCGATCTCGATCAGTTGATCCATATCCGTCTACTTAGTTAGACACATTATTATAAAATTTATCATTTTATGTAGATTTCCTTCACATAAAATGATAGAATCTCTTAAAAGTTTATCATTTTATGTAGCTTACCTTCACATAAAATAATAAGTTTAGCCCTAATTTAGAATATGACAAGGCCCGGACAAGTCTGTGACGAAGCTGTGACAAGGCCAGACAAGGCTGTGACGAAGCTGAGACAAGGCCAGACAAGGCTGTGACGAAGTTGTGACAAGGCCAGACAAGGCTGTGACGAGTCTGTGACAAGGCCAGACAAGGCTGTGACAAGCCCAGACAGGCTGTTGACAGCCCAGCGCCCAGTGTCCGCCTCAGCCCAGCAGCGCCATCTTGCACAGCCCAGAAACTCGCCAATTTCAGCAGCTTGTCCGCAGCCCAGCGTCCAGCCCAGCGGAGTGTGCAGCTGCCTTACCTTCTTCAGCAGCTCCAGCCCAATACTTACTTGCCTCTGCCCAGCCAGCCCAGGAAACGTCCCAGCCCATGTACCACTTCAGCCGAAGAAACCCTGCGGACTCATACTTTCAGCCGTTACATTTCCGTGCCCCTTCTATCCAAGCCAGCGGTTTCTTCTGCACAAATTACGCCATGATTTACGTAATCAGCTCCGTGTCTCTCTCCCTCTTCGATCGTCCAGCAAGTGCAACGACAGCTCCACGTCTCTCTCTCCCTCTTCGATCTTCCAACAAGTGCAATGACAACTCCAGTCTCGCTCTCTCATCGATCTTCCAGCAGTCCAGACGATCCTCTCCTGTGCAGCAGCGACGACCCAGGGAGTAGGGCATCGACACCAGCCCAGACGTTCCCTCCTGTGCAACAGCGGGTTCAACAGCAACCTTGAGCCATCGTTAATCCCTCGCTCGAGTCTTGAAATCGGGTAAGGTGGATGCCCTTCTCTTTCTTGCACTTCCGCCCATGTAATTCATGCCTAATGAGTGCCCTTTTATGTCTCCTAAATCTACCCAGGACAGCCATAGAGGAGCTGGTACAGATTCATGCTGTTTCTTCCGAGTTTCAAGAAGTGTTGAACAACCGACTTTGAGCCTAGATTTGGGTAAGTTAGACTTTTCCTTTGCTCCTGGTTTTTGGATATGTTGTTGTCGGTATTGCAGTGTAGAACATACTGAAATTTGAGCCTATTCTGAATTATAGTTTAGGAGATATGATTTTATCAAGTTGGCTTCTCATGCAGTTTTCTAAGTGTGCTGAGTTTGAGGAAAGTTGCTTGAGATGCAGTTTTGTGGAATAAATTTGGAGGGGTTATTGACTTCTGTTAGACTTGAATTTTGGATATGATATAGTTGGCATATTGTGGTGGAACATATTAAAATTTGGGAAGAATCGGAGTTACGGTTTGAGAGATATGGGGTTTCAAAGTTCAGTTTTATAAATGTGCTGAGTTGAGAAAAACAGCATGGGATGCTGTTTTGTGAGATAGTTTTGAATAACCTTTTGATCTCTGTTAGGCTTGAATTTTTGATATGATATAGTTGACATCTTGTTGTAGATCATATTAAAAATTGGGAAGAATCGGAGTTACGGTTCGAGAGTTATTGTGTTTCAAAGTTGACGTTTTTATATATGTGCTGAGTGTTGGGGGAAAACAGCAAGTGATGCTGTTTTGTGAGATGATTTTGAATAAGCTCTTGATATCCTTTCCGGCTGAATTTTGGATATATTATAGGTAAGATTTTATAGTAGAACATATCAAAATTTGGGATAAATCCAGTGAGTGGTTTAGGAGTTATGATTTTTCAAAGTGTACTCAGATTTTGGCTAAGTATAGGAAACTTCAAGTGTTGTAACCAACTTTGGAATTTTTATAAAAATGATGGATGAACAGTTTTGAGAAATTCTTGCTCCTAAGGGTAGAGGGAACATCATAGATGATCTAGAGAATTGTTTCGGAATTTTTATAAGCTTTTACGAATTTTATATTTGAAACCGAAGTTAGACCTTTACGATCTTTCGGAAAATAGGAAAATAGGAAAAATGCCAGTTTGTAACCAAACTAAACTTTAGGAGTTAGAATATGATTTTAGAGTCTCAGATAGAAGTTTAGACATGAATTTTGGAAATTCTGGGAGTTTCGGGACCAATGGGTAAAATAGTCATTTGACCCTAAATTAGTATTGTAACTAGTTATGTTTTACTACGTTCTTTTATCTTAGAAGTCTTAGACTTCTAATTACGTGGGAGTGTGCTAATGCACTCATCTCCTTTGACAGGAAACTGAGTTGCTACAGTTTACAGAGCGAGTTTGGTTTACAAAGAGTCGAGCTTTATACCAGGTAAGTCCTTTGGGCTTACTTAGCTGACTTCTAAATATGAGCATGAATGATGATAGTGGTGTGTGATTGAAATGTTTAGAGAGATAGGGTGTGATATATATTTACCGACCTATACTTGGCCTAAGAGTAACGGGCGGTGGCATTCTGCTCAGTTAGCTTGCGAGCGCTGGGGGTTTCTTTAGGGACTAGTCCATACTCGGTTTGTAGTGATGCTACCGGCGGAGGTCAGCTAGACCTACACCCAGTTGGATAAGGAACGGAGGCAAGAACAGTTAATAGCTCTCGTGCCACAACTGTAAATTGAATAAGATGAATCACTTAAATAATAGATAATAAACGGTTGAGTGCCAGCATGATGTTTGTTTATTTTTGTTTCTGCTTGTGTTTGTGTTGTTGTCATTCTACTTATATTTGGATAGTTAGCTAACGGTTTATCCGTGTTGTAAATTTGTAGAGATAGACAGTTGCAGAGTGATCCGGAACGGATGGTCAGCCGGGTCCACGTACTCATTAGATGGGGACGGGGGAGTCTCCCTTACAGCATGCATGTTATGTATATGTATATGTTTCGTAAGGCTGTCACATGTGTACATTCATATAGTAAAAATATTATGTTTTGAAATTGTTTCAAGTACATTTGTGCCTTGTTGTAAGATCCAAGTAATGTTGTTGTTAAACCAAGGTCGGGACCCATTGTGAGGTCCTAACCAGTAGCTCCCTGAGTTCCGAGAATTTGGGGTGTTACAACATGGTATCAGAGCTCGAACCTTTGATTCCAACACGTCAAGACTCAACTCCAAAGAGCCTGAGAACAACGAAGGGTCAACAACGGAACACTCCACAAGAATCAAGGCTCACGCTTGATCCTTGGAGAAGAAGAAAAGAAGGAACGCAAGGGAGAATCCAAAACAAATAGAAGGGAAGGCATGCAAAGCTAAAGGAATGTGAGGAAGAATCAGAAAATAATGAACTTACACGTTCAGCCGGATTGCAGGAAGCAAGGATGGCTGCAGCTCTCTAGGGTTGAAGAAGACGATAGCAGGGAACGGGAAAAAGGGAGAAAGAAGAGAATATATAGGAACGGCTGGAAAGAAAAGAAGGAAGGGCGTCTAGGGTTTAGGAAGAAGATAAGGAAACCGGCCCATAAGATAAAATATAGGATATTCTATCTATGGAAGAAAGATAAAACGACGAAAACAGATCGGCGCGATCTGTCGCACGATCCGCAGGGGCGGATCCCACAGCCGCAGGGGCGGATCCCACAGCCGTAGAGGCGGCTGGCCGCGGGGGCGGCCCTCTTCACCGCAGGGGCGGTGAAGGCTAAAACCTAGGATCTTACATAGAGCCCGGGACGAGACCGATCTCGAAGGCTCCTTACTGTATGGAGCCTATAGAGATGCTTGAGCTTAAGAAGCAACTCGAGGAGTTAGTTGAAAAGGGCTTCATCCGCCCTAGTGTATCTCCTTGGGGCGCACCAGTTCTCTTCATCATGAAGAAAGACGGGTTGACGAGGATATGTATCGATTACCGAGAGCTTAACAAGGTGACGATCAATAATAAGTACCCTTTGCCCCATATCGATGATCTTTTGGATCAGCTGCATGGAGCTTCGGTGTTTTCGCGAATCAATCTGAGATCTGGATATCACCACCTGAGGGTGAGAGAGTAGGACATAACCAAGACGGCATTTCAGACAAGGTAAGGCCACTACCAGTTTGTAGTGATGTCATTCGGCCTCACGAATGCGCCCGCAATTTTCATGGAGTTGATGAACAACATCTTCATCGACTTTCTAGACCAGTTTATAGTTGTCTTCATAGATGACATTCTGGTATACTCTCGTAGCAGAGAGGAGCATGTAGGACACTTAAGGATCGTACTCAAAGTCCTGCAGGATAGAGAGCTTTACGTCAAGCTCTCTAAGTGTGAGTTTTAGATGTCCGAGGTAGCATTCCTTGGACATATCGTTTCAGCGGAAGGGATCAAGGTAGATCCGGCAAAGATCGAGTTAGTAGCATCATGGCCGCCTTCTAAGAACGTAAAGGAGGTACGCAGCTTCTTAGGATTCGCGGGCTACTACCAACGTTTTGTGGAGGACTTTTCGGTTATCGCCTGACCTCTCACTTCCTTGCTAAGGAAGTCTACGCGATTTGTATGGTTCGAGTCGTGCCTGTAGAGCTTTGAGGAGCTGAATAAGAGGTTGACCTCTACTCCTATTTTAGCTCATCCAGAAGGCATCGATGACTTTGTGGTTTATAACGATGCATCCAAGCTTGGCTTGGGATGTGCTCTTATGTAGAGGGGTAAGGTGATTGCTTACGCGTCGAGACAATTGAAGACGTATGAGAAAAATTACCCTACCCATGATCTTGAGTTAGTTGTTGTTGTTCACGCTTTGAAGATCTGGAGGCATTATTTATGCGGAGCTATATGTCAAATTTTCACAGACCATAAGAGTTTGAAGTACATATTCACTCATCGGAAGTTGAACAACCGCCAGCGCAGATGGTTGGAGTTGATCGAGGACTTTGATCATGAGATCATATACCACCCGGGGAAGGCGAATGTGATAGCTTATGCCCTCAGTAGGAAGACTCCCTAGGAGATGGCGATAGCTAGGCTGACAGCTCAGCCACAATTACAACGAGATTTGGCATGGCTAGAGATGGATATCCACTTTCTGGATTCCGACATTCAGTTATCCACCTTGGAGGTGTTACTTGATCTGCTAGTAGAGATCCGACAGAAGCTGGATAGTTTTCCAACTTTGACACGGATACGAGAAGGATGTCTCGAGGAGAGGCGCCACAATTTGCAGTCGGTGTTGATGGAGTTTTAAGACGTCAGGAGAGCGTTTGTGTACCCTTAGATCGAGAGTTGAGACAGCAGATTCTACAGAAGGCTGACTCTACACCTTACTTAGTGCATCCCGGTGCGAGTAAGATGTGTCAGGGTATCAGACGCTCTTTCTGGTGGGGAGGTCTGAAGCCAGCTGTGGCGAGATATGTAGCTCAATGTGCGACCTATCAGCATGTCAAGATCGAGCATCAACGACTAGGAGGCGAGCTACACCCACTTCTCGTTCCTCAGTGGAAGTGGGAAGACATCTCGATGGATTTTGTTACCGGTTTTGAGACCGAGTCGATGTTTTGATACCATCTGGGTTATAGTAGATCGACTGAGGAAGACCGCACGTTTCATTACTATCAAGGAGACGTGGCCAGTAAGTCGATTAGCGAAGGAGTTCACTAGACAGATAATGAGACTTTATGGAGTACCTAGAACTATAGTCTCTGATAGATACGGACGGTTCACCTCGAGGTTCTGGCAACAAATGCATGCCGCCCTAGGTACGAGTCTACAGTTCACGACCACTTATCATCCTCAGACCGATGGTCAGTCAGAGCGGACCATCTAGACTTTGGAGGATATGTTGAGAGCTTGCGTGTTAGACTGGGGACAAGTGTGGTCAGATCATCTTCCCATAGTGGAGTTTTCTTATAACAATAGTTGGCATGCATCGATCAAGATGGCACCTTATGAGGCTTTATATGGACAAAGATATCGTACCCCGCTGTGTTGAGACAAGCCGAGAAGTACTAGTGGTGTAGCACCTAAGCAGATACAAGATGATATGGCTCGAGTAACGGTGATCCAAGAGCGGATGTTAGCAGCACATAGGCGTCAGAAGTCATATGATGCAAATAAGAGGCCCTGACCTCTAGAGTTCAGAGTTGGAGCTCAAGTATGGCTGAGAGTATCCCCGACACAAGGTGTTAGATGTTTCGACATCAAGGGTAAGCTGAGTCCCAGATATGTCGGACCTTTTGAGATTCTTGATCAAGTTGGAGAGGCAGCATATAGACTTGCTTTGCCACCGAGGCTTGAAGGTGGACACCCCGTCTTCCATGTGTCTCAGTTTCGGGAGTATGTACCAGACCCGAGACATATCGTCAGTCATTGGTATCTAGTGGTCAAGCCCGACCATACGTTCGTTGAGCATCCAGTAGTTGTCTTTGAGCGTAGTATGAGACGTTTGCGTTCAAATGACATACCGATGATGAAGATTCAGTAGTCGATGTGAGGAGCTGATGAGGCGACTTGGGAGACAGAGGATAGTATCTATAGGAACTATCCGGAGTTTTATGCGGATGTGGTTGTACCTTTAGCATAGATGCGTTTCAGTTTTCGTTGTTATGTTGTGCACGCTTTTGTGAAGTTTTGAGTTTTGTGCCCCAAGTGGGAATATATGAGTCGAGTTCCGTGTTTTAGCGTTGTTGTTGTGTGATCTTATAGGTTGTTGCAAGTTTCGGTACGAAACTTCTTTTTAGGGGATCTGATGTAACAGCCAATTCTGGCGGTCAACGCCCCCGTGGTGACAGTGGCCGCTCCAGCGGCAAGTCTTGGCTATCACCGCCCCTGCGGCTAGCCGCGGTCGTGACAAGACAAACCGCCCTTGCGGTTTTGCCTCAAATCGTTCCGATCTGTTTTAATTCCGTTTCTATTTCCTTCCATAGATAGAAGATTTGATCTTCTATCTTATGGTTTGGCCTTCCTATCTCCTTTCTAACCCTAGAACGTCTTTCCTTATATCTTTTCATCATTCTCTATAAAATCCCGCCTTTTCCCCTTTTTCCCGCTTCTTGCATACGTTTTCTTCAACCGTGAGAGCTGCAGCCGTTTGTCCTTCCTGCGATCTTGTTGAACGTGTAAGTTCATCCTTCCTTGTTTCTTCCTGACGTTCATGTGTTGTTGCATGTCGTTCCCTTCTGTTTCATTTTTTCATTCGTTCTTCTCTCTTCTTCTTCTCCAAGAATCAAGTTTGATTCTTGATTCTTGTGGAGCATTATGTGGTTGATTCGTTGTTGTTCTCAGGCTCTTGTAGTCGAGTCTTGACGTGTGCGTGGATTGAGAGAAGCAAGGCTTGGTACCTTGTTGTGTTCCTTGCTATCGAAGGATTCGACAGCGCTCGTTGTCATGCCACCGCCCCTGCGCCTGCACAGAGCCGCCCTTGCGGCTGTCTATTCTGCCGCCCTCGCGCCTCTGTCTTGCGCCCCGCGGTTCTTCTCCAGTAACTCCCGTTCTTTGTGAGTTGCTTCCTTCCTTGCTTTCCTCATTCCTTCCCTTGGCTTGTGTTGAGCCTGTTGACCCTTGTTGATCTGTAAGACTAAGGTTGAGACCTTAGCTTGTGGAGATCTCTTAGAGATCATGGAGACTAGAAGTTATAGACTTCTAGCAATCGTTTCGGTTCCTGATTCCTTATGCCTTGTGTAATAGTTAGGATTTCCGAATTCTAATTAATGTTGATTAACTTAATCGTTGATAGTAATTGACATACAACTCGCAAAGATTTCGCAAGTGATGAGTAAGAGTCCCACTGTTATGTTCCTAGCGTAATTTTGGACGTTTGGGGAAATTTTTACTTTTTCCCCCGGGTAATTATTTTTACCCTCTGGTGTTATTTGGAGCATTTTGGAGCTCCAATTAATAAAAATGCAGTTGAGAGAAATGATCAGGACATCGGATATGTCCTAGATATGAAATAACATGGAGAGGCAAAACAACCAAAAGAGTCGCTATTTCGTTTCTTAACGGCTAAGAAAGACGGCTTAGGAATACACGTTTTCTGAGGCATTTGTGGAATAATTATCCCTACAATATTCCAGATTTAATGTTCCAATCTCGAGAAGTTTGGAGAAAGAGGTTCGACCCGCCTTTGGATCGGTTAAAGGATAATTATCGACTTTACTAAAGGATAATTATCGTCTTCACTATAAATAGCGGAAAATCCTTTATTAATTCATTTCATTTCACGTTTCCTCGTAAAAGCTCTGATTTCTCTCAACCTTCAAACTCAGATCTACTCTCCGTTTCTAATCCGATTTCAATTCCGTTTGAGTTTCTGGATTCCTCTCTTCATTCTCTTCATATCGGTACCGAGTTTCTGCATTTCCGAGTATATGGAGGGCTGGTCGAGCATATATGTCACCAGGCAGGTTCCGTCGCTCAGATTCCGGTGAATTTGATGTTGTCCATGCGTAGCCTGCGCCGCTGTGATTCCGAATCTTCTTTCAGATCGTCAATCTGGTTAGTAACGAATAAGTTATGAATTTATTCGTTTTCCGTACTGCGATTTGGCCTAAATTGACTTTAGGCTTGTCAAAATGGATAATTAGAAATTCCATTATGGTCGTTATATTATTCTGGTGATTATGGATAGTTTGTTTGATGAAATTTGATGACAGGTGGGTTTAGAAATTGCCTGCGGGCAAAACGTTATTCTGGCGAAATCTAATTAATTAATTAAAGGTTAATTAATTAAATTAGGATTAAAATTGAGATTGAGGAATGTTATTAGATACTACCTTGAGATTTGAGGAATTGTGAGTTATGCTGAGATATTGAGGTTTAGTTGGTTGTGAGGCTCACAGATTAAGTATGATCCTTATGGATCCCTTTGGGTCTAGGTGTGACCCCTTTGATGAATAGAGGTTGATATATCTCTTTATGCCTTGTTTATAGGCCGTGTTGTCCCTCCAGTGTAGAGGTGATCGTGGTTGAGTTTGTACGAGGTTGAGGTAAGTCCGTAGGACTTACTTAGCTACCATCCCTATATTGGGTGTTTGCATGAGTGGTGTGTGTTTTATATGTTTGCTATGATAGCATGAGTTGTCGTTTTTATCGACCTATGTTCTATTGACTGCCCCACTGCGTGGCTGTGATAACCTTTCCCTTTCATCCCGCCGTGGAGTTTGGGAGGTTCTCTGATGTCGGGCCAGACTGGTTTACAGGAAGGGCGCAATCCACTCCCATAGGGTACACGGATTGTGTGACCGATACTCGTACAGCTGGACATTGTACTCAGAGGCGGGGATGTATCGGTCCTCGTGTCACATACTTTCATCTATCTATATATATACGGTTTTTGTGTGAATGGTTATTATATAAAGATAATAAATGGGTAAATGTGTGATATCATGCTGATGTGTTTATCTTTCATGATTGTGTTTGTGCTTATGCATTACCTCATATATGTATGGTTAGCTAACGGTTTCATACCGTGTTGTAGATGTTTACAGGTTAGGCGCTACTGGGTGATCTGGCAGGGTGACAGGCCGAGGACTCTCGTACATTAGGTGGTTGGTTTGGGTTTGTTGTGTTCCCCTCCTTCGTGAGGATGTTCTTTCGTACCTCCTGTGTGAGGTTGTCGTTTTATATACTCGGCTATGTTGTTGTTTACTTTGGGTTGTACAGATTATACTGTTTTATGTATTTGTTTTATATTTGTCAGTGCCATGTTGTAAGGTCCAGTGAACTTGTTGTCAGGCTAGGGTCAGGATCCATTGTGAGATCCTAGCCCAATGTGGCATCCCGAGTCCCGCGGATTCGGGGTGTTACACCTTGTTTGAGCAGGCACTCCTTCCCTTCCTTTTGAGATCTGAGTTGTTGCTGAGTTATTTGAGTGAGGTAAGTTCCTTGGACTTACTTAGCTGCATTCCATATATTAGATTGGTTGTTTTGGCTTGGTATGTTATTGTTTATCGTTATAACTGATAATCATAATAGGATTGACCTTTTATACCGTAATTGGCCCAAGTGTATTATAACCGGGCGGTTACCGCTTGTCCATTTAAGAATGGGAAAACTGGGAGGTGCTCTCGCGACCAGTCCAGCAGGTGATGGAAGGATGCATACGTTCTATTCCTCTTGGTGAAAGGGGACGGATGCGAGATCGTAGTGATTCTCGTGTAACAACCATAAGTTGAATTAGTAAAGGGACTGACGTAAATGAAAGATAATAACCGGTTAAGTGCGAGCATGTTATATATTTACTTTACCTTAGGTGTGTTTGTGCCTTTATTGTCTTTCTGATATCTATAATGTTAGCTAACGGTTTATACTGTTGTTGTAGATGCCTTGCAGGATATAGGTGTTGTTGAGTGATCCGAACTGTGTGGTCACCCAGAGTTCACATACATTATAGGACGGGATCGGGTTTATATTTCAGTTATTGTGTTTTCTTTGTTTTGAACTCGTTGCGAGTCTTTTATGATTCCTTTGTTTAAACCTTTGGTTTAATTATAAGTTTTGGTTTTTATTTGTCTGTCTTGTTGTAAGATCCGTTGTGTCTGTTATTTTGAGGGTCAGGACCCATTGTGAGGTCCTACCCCATTTAGCTTCCATTGAGTGCTTATCTTCTCATGCTTCGTCTTATGTGTCTTTTTAATGAAGAAGGTAAGGATTTAATGTTGTAGTTTGTCATTTGCAGTCCTTGCGGTTTTTTACATGTTCTCGTTATCGCTATGTAATTTTGTAGAAGATATGTGTGTAAACTCCGTATTTGATTCTGCAGATTTCTTCCTTCAATCAAATCCTGCGATTTTTTAAGACCTAATTTTTAGTTTCTTTTTGTGTTAATTGCGTACAAACTTGATCTCTAGAAACATTATTCAGTTCAGGTTCATTCGATTTCAAGTGATTTTGTCTAAGTCTGTATCTAATTCGAGTTTATATGTGATAATTGTGTTCTAACCAATTGATTCGAGTTTCTTTGTGGCGATAACAAGCGATTTTGTGTGATAACTCTAGCAAGAGAAGGAAAATGTCAAAAGGTATGTGTTGATTTTGTGTTTATTCAATTTTCTAACAGTTTTTTTCGTAATTGAGTGAGAATATCAAATTAATTCGTGATTACACGGTTCTCCTTTCAAGCTTTTAGTTAATAAGTGAGAGATTTAAGTCATTCTCCTTTACTTTTAACCGGGCGAGGGAGAGCAATAGACAATTGTTGACCTACACTTACATTTGCCAAAATCGTTAGAAAAACAAATGTGAACCAAAGTTATAAAAAAAACTTTGGGAGGGTTTTTGTAATTATAACCTAATTATGGGTGACCCATTTGTAATTATCGGCAAAGCCTTGGGTGGAGTTTTCGGCGGCGACATAGGGTGGCGGTTGCTTCCCGGTGGTTGATGCATGAGTGGTGTAGAGGGCGGTCGTCAGGCTCCAAGGTAGTTTTAGGCTAGGCGAGAATGGCAGCGAGCTTGGGCGGCTAGGGTCGGCTACATTATGTAGGGGTCAGGTAGCAGGGAGTAAGGCGAAAGGGGTTGGCATGAGGGTGCTTGCATAGTGCAAGGGTGAGGCGTAGCTGGAAGGCTAGGTGTAGGGGCTAGCTAGGGCGGCACACCATATGGAACCAGGTGGCATCCCGGCTAGAGCTAGGAAGGGTGAGGCATGTGGTTGATGGCGCCAAGAGGCTAGAGTAATGGCAACGAGAAGGAGAGTGAAGCGGAGAAAAGAAAGAAAAGGAGAGAAAAGAAAAGGAAAAGAAATAGGAAAAAGAAAGAAAAAAAATGATTTAAAATATACTAAACTTTTACGTAAAATAAAATACAAAAAATTATATATAAAATATATACTCATAAAATAAATTTACGATATAAAATATACTCGTAATATATTTACGATGATAAAATACGGAAACAATATATCAATAACACAGATAGTATTTTAAGGATGTTTCACTAATGTCATGTGGGTCATTGACTAACAGTTATTTGGGTTGTTGACCTACTGATACGTTGGTCGTTGACATACTGTTTTGTGGGTCATTGTCTATATAATTTAAAAAAATTGTTGACCTATGGATACATTTGCTATCCCAAATCGTTTATCAAGTAAGACTTACAATTTCAGAATTTGTATAAATAGAGAGTTTTCGGTTATTAAGTAAGGCTTACAATTTGAAAACTTGCATAAGTTGAGGGTTTCTTTAATTTTTGTTATCCCACATTGGTTCTTGTAACACTCCAAATTCTCGGAATTCGGGGCTCTACGGGTTAGGACCTCACAATGGGTCCCGACCCTAGTTTGACAACAACTTTACTAGATCTTACAACAAGACACAAATAAAAGTAAAACCGAAATAGATAATAATGCAAATGTGTCAAAAACCAAGAACAAGGGACAAGACCCTCACCCGAGTACTACAATCTATAATGTTAAAAATCTGAGAACTGAAATAAAGAACCCAATATCCCGTCCTATAATGTACGGGAACCGGCTGACCACTCAGTCCAGATCACTCGGAAGCGTCCAAACCTGCAAGGCATCTATAACAACGGATAAAACCGTTAGCTAACAACCTACATTTTAGAAAAACTATAACAACAGACACACGTCATTTCAAATATAAAACACTCATCATGCTTGCACAGAAGTTCATTTATTATCTTGAATTACGTCATACACTTTCTAATTCAACTTAGGTTGTGACACGAGAATCTCCAGAACCTTGTCTTTGTCCCCGTATACCAACAACACTGGATCCGATGCACCTCACCGTGTACTTGTTTGGGCTAGTCGCGTAGAACCTCTTATTCTCATGTCAGAGTTGGGTAGTGATGTCACCGCCTGTTAAACATGCACTTGGGACACAATGCAAAAAAAGGGAGTCATATTCAGGCTATAATTACTAAGCACTCAAGCAAACACCACTATCACATATCATGCTAACATGCATAAGGTCAGCTAAGTAAGCCCGAAGACTTACCTCTATCAAGGTAATCCCAACTAATTAACACGCTCAGATCCCGTAGGAATAAACTCCACCACTTGATAACAAGGATACGCGGGTCAATCATCTACCATCATCTAAAACTCTCTAACTCCTAGGTCAACCAAGCCTTATCATAAGTCTATACCAACACTTAACCTCAATCATGTCCATCAACAATTTATCCTTATAACAAGATCCGAAAATTTCACTAAGGCAGTTTTCCTATACTTAACGTATACATCAACATCCTTATGACATCCTAAAACCTTAATTTCTCAAGATTCATACTTCCAACCCACTAATTTGGATTCACTCTAGTTTTGCTAAGTTTCAACCTAACATGATACTAACATTAATAACCTTAAACCACGAGAGAGAAAACAACGTACCAAACTTAGTACTTTTTGGAGGAAAGATGCCAACGTGGAGCAAAGGAGGCACGACCGCGGTGGCAAGGTTAAGGCCAACGCGACCGCGGGATATAGGCACCGGCGCGACCGTAGTTTGAGAAGGCGCGGCCGCGGGAGAAGTCCAGAACGGTTGTCACTTTTCTTTCGTCGATGTGCATAACGACACGACTAATCATCAATGTTTCTTTGTTGTTACTTGTTATTGTGGTGAAGGGTTAGGACCGAAAGGAGACGTTCACCACATAAGAAAGGAGCAAGAACAAGATCGGATCTTACCTTCTACACTTCCTCAAGAAAAAATATAACTTGACTCCCCTGAGTGATCGGATCTTACCTTCTACACTTCCTCAAGAAAAAATGTAACTTGACTCCCCTGAGTGCCAGCGACGTTGGAATTCACTGTTGTCTCACTACCTTTGCTAGATTGATGAAGACCGAAGGCCAAGTGTTGTTGTTGTATCGAAGGAAGAGGGTGAAAATTGGTAGAAGAGAGAGAAGAGAAGATATGAGGAGGAAAACTTACATGATTCTAGAAAATGGCTATTAGGTTTCCAAAGAGGTATAAAAAGAGTTCCGAATTGGGTATAAGTGAAAGAAGATCGGGTTTTCAAAAAGGAAACGAAAGATGACGACGGTTACAAAAGATCGGGCGGATCAATTATCTTACCGCGACCATGGCAAGACGCGGCGCGCGACTGCGGGATGCACCCGCGGGCAGGCAAATCTACGCGAAACGGAACTTCTCATCCCGGTTAATCCCATCCTGCATATATATAAACAATATTTATATATTTTTAAAAATATTGTATATATAAGATATACTTTGGTCTTTTGTAAACTATCTTCAGTGTAGTGTAGTGCTAGATTTTTTTAATGTGAATCTGTAAGACACACTTTGGTGTAACTTAAATTCGTTTTGAATATACAAACTACTAGTGTAGGCCTCTTGAAGTGGTATCAAGTTTTTTTTTATCATTTAAGTCTTTGAACATGAGAGAAAACGTGTACAAATGTTGAATATAATAATGCATAATTCTTACGGGATTAGACCCGTTCCGTCCCGTCCCATGTGGAACATGGCCCGCACGGGACGAAGAAAAAAAGTAGTAAATTCCGCCCCATCCCGTGCCACTTATAAATTGCAGAACGGGACGCAAAACGACCTCAATCTCGTCCCATCATGTCCCATGTCCAATGCTACAGTAAACTATATTTCAAATTAAAATATAGAAAAGTAAGTTTTAAACTTATTTTTGTATTAAAGTAAAATTTTACTATATTTTAAAAAAAATATAAAAAAGATAAGGGAAATAAATTATGTTGTTTATTTTCGAATTAAATTAAAAACATATGAAAAATTGATCAAAACTTTTCTATTTCAAAAACAAAAATTTTTAAATTTTTTATTTAATTTCGAATTTAAAGCTAATTTTAAAACTAATTATGCTTACATTAAATATACTTATTTATATTTTAAAATTTTATAAAAGGCTTAGCAAAATATGTCAAGTAAGAGGGCTTAAGGAAATAAACTAAATTACAAGGATACCAATAGAAAACTTGAAAATCCGTGCATAGAAAGAGGATCATTCCCAATTTTAAAAGCACCAAGAGAATTGTCTTTTAAATTTTATAATAAATTTTTTTTGAAATATATTAACTAAGGGTACATAAAGGAAAATAAATTAAGTCAAAAAATTCTTAATATGAAAAGTGTGATTAAGATTCCAAATCAAAGCGTAAAATTGACAACTATAATAAAACATTTTGATCCTTTATTTGGCAAAAAGATAACAATATTCGGCGGTGATGTAGGACATGTATTATGTCTTGGCCTGACCAAATGTAGGCCCTGTATTATCTGTTCGCCTAGCAAATGGCAACATAACAAATTGTATCATTTATGCTAGGCGTAATTATTTATTATGCTATAGAACTATACATATAGATATAGTCATAACGTTTTGTCATAAGTTATCTGTAATTTATATATTTTATATAATAAAATATAATACTAATATTATTGGGTTCTATAAAGTCATACCAACTGAGTTATATATATAAAATATTGGATATAATATGAGATTATATATTTATTACAGAGTAGATAATAAAGCTAACATTACCTTCAAATAAATATTAATCAAAAAAATATATTATCATTCAAAAATAGCTATATTTGTAAGCATTAAAAAGACAGATTTTTAAAGAAAAATTCGAACCAAAATTAACATTAACATCCTAGTTAATAATTAACCTTTTGGATATCTTCAAATCTAATTCATTTGGCAGTGAATTGAATTGGGCTGTTTGAATTGGGCTGTTGAAAATGTTTAAGTAAAAGTTTGCCTTGAATTGCAAACTCAAATATATGGGCTAATTGTGGGTTGTTGAATTGGGCTTCTTTTGACGTTCATTTGGTTTATATGAAAAAGACAACCAATCACATACTATAGTTAGTAGTTACTCTCCCATCGATCTTCCTTATACACCTTTGATTCTTGGAGTAGCATTTAAGATTAGAAGGTGCCAACGGATCCCCTCGTTCCCTGCCTCGACCCTTTGTTCCCTTGAAGTCACTTGGCGCCTCCCGACCATGCACCTAACTCTTGCAGCCGACTCCTTGTACTCCCAAGCCTAGCTTCTTGCCGACACCAACCCAACTAGCCACTCCTACCCGCCTCGACCTCTCGTTTCCCTTCCTACATCAAGCTACACCAACATAACTACCTACTCTCTATGTTTAGGGAATGTAGTTAGACTTGTATGGTGGATGTTGTTTAGATTCGGAAGTACCTTCGTATAAGGTTTTAGCTCAAGTCAAAGTTCGACAAGCGACGATCGACTTTCGTTCCATCGTCGCTATGTGCGTATTCTTAAAACCTTTGTTGCACAACGGTTGTTGCATGTTATAACTTGTGGTGACTAGATTGATAAAATACCTAGTTAAATATTCTGGGTACTTAACTTGTTCTTTTGGATAAAAACTGTAAAAGCAAACCATAAGTGAAATACAACCTTCTTTTCAAGTGGGATTAAGTAAGTCACTTCTAAACCTATTAGATGGTGTTTTGTGATGATGATATAGTATATGTGATGATTGTGGATCCTTTTGCTTATTTAAGTCATTTGTGAAGATTGTTGAGAATGATTAGTTTTAAGTCATTTATCTTGTTATATGCATGATTTGATGTTTTGAAAGATGATTGATTTCCGGATTTATGAACCTTGCATTGTGGTATTTAAAGCAAAGATTTATTGAATGATTATGAAAGTGTTTGATGGTTGTCTCTGATTTGAGTGGTTTACCAATGTTGGTGATGACATGTTTATCTTAAAATTGTGATATTTTAAAGAGATTGCATTTGCGATACTTTGAAAGGAACAAGATTATTGGTTTTGAATATTTGAGCGGTGATTTGGTCTTTGACCATAGCGGGCAATTTGATATATTTGTGTATGATTGAGATGATTTGGTCTATTACCACAACGACAAATTTTTCCACCCTATTTTGTTTCATGATTTTTCACTCCTTGGTTTAGGCAAATCATGCTTACCTGTGGTAAGAATCTTGGTTTTTGTGGGCCGAGGTTGTGCCCGGCCATTGTGGATGGAATGGATTATACCTGACCCGTGATTGTCGTGCTCATCCCGTGGTTGGGATTTAGGAGGTACCTTCGTGTTCAACACAATTTGAACATGTTTTAAAAGAAAGTATTACACTCTTGATTTGAATATAGTTTCTAAAGTAGAAATGATCGAGCATGTTTTCGTATTATGGTTTTGGATGGATTCTTGGTGATTATTTGTGAAAGGAAACAAGGATTTACCTTGTTATCTCATTATGGTCAAATTGACCCCTTTGGTTACACACGCACGCACGCACGCGCACACACACATACACACACACATATATCGGTTTGACATGATGATGAGTTATGTGAAGAGTATTGATTATTTGAACTCTTTTGAGATGACATTGAGTATATTTAAAACGTGTTGACTATTTGAACTCTTTTGAGATGATACTTAGCATATTTGATACATGATTGATTTTAAACTCTTAATATTATTCTGAGCATTTTGGAAGTACATGGATTATTGAATCCCTTTTAAGTATTTCCAAAGTGATCATGTAATACCATATATGATTTTACTCATGTCTCATTCATATATTACATTGCTTACGTATCGATTTAGTCTATGTGGGAGACTAACCTCACCACGTGGGGTTGATTATATATTTGAGATAATCAAGTACAATATCAGTTCAGGAGCATGGAGGTTAGGATCCTAGTAGGAGTCTTTGTTTTGAGGTTGAGCTTGGGTAACCTTGTGTTTCTCAAGGACTTGTTCCTAGCCTTTGGCTTTATATCTTTTGGGTTGATGGTTTGTGTTTTTAAACTAAGATGTTGTCGGCCTCAAGTTTGATCCGGATGTTGTTGTTATTTTTGAAACCTTTTATGGTTCACGTTATGGGACGTCTGTTGATTTTCTTGCCTTTATCGTTGGCAAGCTTTTATGCCCATTTTTTATATCTCTACCTTCTTTATATAAGTCATAAAGGAGTCCTCATCCGGGCTCTTGGCGATGTGACACTATTCCGTTTTGGGGGGCTTTACAATTAAGTTGAACAAAATAGGAGCTATTTGTTCTCAAGAAAGTAGATAGTTTAGTCACCATTTGTTTGAATTTGTTAATCGTAAACAGTTTAGTTGAACAAATAGACAACTTAGTTGACTAAGTAGCCTTTATATTTGAACAAATAGTTCTTATAATTGAACAAATAGATAATATATTTGAACAATAGACAATTTAGTTGAACATGCAAGCATTATATTTGAACAAATAGATAATTAAGTTAAACAATAATGGAGGATTTGGGATAGATAAGGTTCATGATAGGTTTTTTAAAAGATCAAAAGAACAACTACGTGAAGAAAAAAAAAGGAAGAAAAATAAAAGGAAAACAGCTAAATTTTGTAAATAAAAATAGTTTTATGAATTTAAGGTTGAAATAAAACCAGTTGAATGTTTATATTTCCTTTCAATAGCTCATATTTTGGAAAACCTTAGATTAGAAATTAGCACACACCATGATATGATTACACCTTATTGAAGTATCCACAAAATGACGAGATAGTCGGAACATGGAATCACTATACTCAAACAAATGGTGACTAAAAGATCATATATGTTTTGAAAGAGGAAAGGTTATGTGTAGATCAAGAAGTACAAAAGTGAAAGTTCCCAAAATCATCGGTTGTACTTTGACTATCGTGAATTGTGAAAGTTGAGATAAAGATAAAAAAATTGCGAGACAATATGAACGGGTTAGCTTACAAGATTAAAGTTTGGGCACGACAACAAAGTGTGGAGTAGCTAGTTCAATTTTTATGTAGAGGATAAAACAAGGAATATATGAAGACAATTAACCTTTTGCGATTCGAAGTAACATGAGAGACAAATTGTATTTATAGTTGAACAAAATACAAAAATTGTAGAACAAATTATATATACAATAGAACAAATAACATAAATACTTGAACAAATTTAAAAAATAGTTGAACAAATTATATATATGGTTGAAAAAATTACATAAATATATGAACAAATTGTATTTATATATGAACAAATTACAAAAAAAATTTGAATAAATTTAATAAATACTTGAACAAATTGTATTTGTAATTGAACAAATTACATAAATTCTGAATATATTCAATAAATAGTCAAACAAATTGTATATATGGTTCAACAAATTACATAAATACTTGAACAAATTCAATAAACAAATAGCAAAATAGTATATATACTTGAACATAGGGGTGAGCAAAAATATCTGATCCGACGGATCCGATCCACTAATCCGAAGATCCGATCCGAAAAAATTCGAATCCAAATAGATCCGGCAATTGGTGATCCGAGTCTGAACCGATCCGGACATATTTAAGGATCATCGGATCGGATACAAAAGGGTTTTGGAGGAAAAAGTTGGATCGGATTGGATAATATCCGACTAGTCTAAGAATAAATACTCTGATCGGATATCCGATCCGGATAAAACTGTCGGATATCCGGTTCTCTCTGATCGGGTTCGGAAAAACTTTTATACGATTGTCGGATCGGATATCCGGAAATGCTCGCCCCTACTTGAACATATGGTTTTTTGAATTTATATAGATTAACAAATAGTATATACTTGAACAAATAGAGAAATAGTGAAAATTATTTCTTTTGTTTTTATGTTTTTGAAGCATTCTTTTGAACATATCATTTATAATGATTTTATGATCAATTTTGAACCGTTTTGAATAAATATCAAATTAAGTATGTTATTGTTGTTGTCGATTTGATGTTTTTGTTTTGTAAAGATTTTATGTTCAATTTTAGAAGTTAACTAGTTAAAAAATTTCGTTTCCTGCCATTCAATTTTTTATCAGACGATTGAGATCAATTCCTACTTTTGACCCTATGAATCTTTCCACCTGAAACTCAACCCTATATATATTTATATAGTTATATATGTGTGTGTATCATAGATCAATGCAGTCGGCCTCACAAAAGACCCTAGAACAAATGAATTTAGCAAATCACGGCTTAACACAAATTCAAAGCTTTATTAATCAAGGGGAGAAAGGACGCTCGATAGTTGATCGAAGTGCAAATCTTTGAAGCGTCTACAAAACTTTTGAATGAAAACTAAATGAAAAACCTAACGATTGAATATCCATATTTACAGGAGAATGTCTAATATAATCCTCCTAGGATTTGCAATTAAATCTAAATCTACCAAATTCTATCTTACTAAAACACAAATTGTCCAAATGGAGCTACTAAAAGATAAAAACATCCAAAATTGACAAGCTAAAATATAACCTAAAAATAAAAAAGGATAAATGTTACAAGATAACGTCGAAGAGTGAGATATGTGGATCGGTCAACCGACCAATCGGGCCCAATTAGTTGACATCTTCGGAAATGCTTAGGAAGACATCACCTTGACTAGTTGCCACGTGTTTAACATGTGCACTGGAGAATGGGTGGTGATCGGTCGACTAGCACCAAAACATCAAGTAATTCTCGATCTTCACTCTCGGATTTCAAACAACTCCATCTTGACCTTGACTTCCTTGACCGCAATGAGAATCTTAGTGTATTGAGATTATTCTCTCGTAAATGGATCTATTTTAGCTCTGCAACACTTAGAATGCACGCAATGTCATAAACTAATCAATAGATCACCAAAACATAAAAGCGAAGAAAATATAACAATAAGCATCTAAATACTCAAAAAGGTTAAGGAATGAATAAGAATGATGGTGAAAAAGACGCTAATATGGATGATATCACTCTTGCATCTTGCAAATAATAATCGTATAAGCACTTAGAACCTACCCATCACTTAAACACAACTCTTGCGTCTTGTTATAGACAATAAGAAGAACTATGATAACATATACATAATTACATTCGAAAAGACATTTAACTCCTAGACATAATAGATTCATCATGCAAGTCATGTATTCCAAACCCTAGAATAAGAAAATTAGTGAGTCATAAGTTACAAAATAAATCTCGATTGAGTGTTGAATGCCGGCGGTAATCGACACATCTGACCGAGTCTACCAAGTATGTTGCCGCCAAACTAAACTATTCAATTTTTAACTAAGTATCTATAAAGTCTAAATGGACCGAGAAGGGTTCAATTTATAGGCACAGGTTGACCTTGAATCTATTAAGAAAAGATAAAAAAATTTCAACTGAATGAGATAAAAGATAACCCAAATAAAAAATGATATATTGAAAGAAATATAAGATAACATTAAATCCTTTGGCAAAAATTTGCACATGATCGAGTCAATCAGTTGAATAAGTCGAGACTCGAAGAGAAACTTGTTGACACTTTCGTAAAAATGACTTTCGTGTTGTTGTAGTCGGAACCTAAAAGTAAAACCCATGAGTACTACTTTTAAAGGTCAAAAGTATTTTGAATCTCTACAACTTTGTAGTTCACATAAAAGCCCAAAATTGATGTGAAGATTGAAAAATGAATTTTCTTTATAAGGATGGAAGAGGAGACCATAGAGATGCACTCCTCAATTCATCCTACAAATTAGTCCTCAAATTTTTTTTTCAACACTTCGAGGTTAAAATTTCATTATAAATAGTCATATGCATTTTTTATGTCAAGTTGGATTGCAACGTAGCTCTCCTTACGCTTTTTTGGCAAAAGGAGTTGAAGATGCCATGAGAAATTAGTATATTTTCATGAATGTCTCTTTTTGTTACTAACGCACCTTGTAAAGGGTGGACTATTTTAAACATAATCTTTCAAACATTTTGTTGTGATCTTGGTGATAACATCATAGATCGTAGGACAAAGACTAATAAATTGGGTAATGGTTCGTTTTGGTTAATTTATCTAGTTTTTTAGGATCGAGATGAAAAAAAGAAGTTTGGTTGAGTTGTTTCAATAGTCTACTTGTTCGAAAAAAAATTTTAACCGCTCGGACCTCTACCAGTCCAACGTACAATATGTCAATGTTTTTGGTAGAGATTATATGACATTCTATCTCGTCTTGGAGTCTTGTCATTACCGATCTTGAAAATGACATTTTTTTAATTTTTACATTGGATATTGACATGTTTGTATTCACGTTGTCGGAATCAATATGTGTTATTTGAGTAAGTTGGGTTTCAAGTTATCAATATTGCAATTGGTTCTTTTGAATCTTTTAATAGAGTCAATTTGAAATTCTGGTCAAATAACATATTTTTAATTTGTTCATAGCGAAACCTTTATCAATTGTTATGGATTTTATGAAAATTATGTTTCTTCTACAACCTTGTGATGATATTTGGTATTACGGTGAAATAGATTAATGTGAGTTGTTTTAGCACGTTGACTCTAGTAACGTCTTTGGAAGTTTACAAGCTCATATCTTTGATTTGCCGAAATATGTTTCTGAAAGTTGCTTTGTCCTAAACTTTGGCTTTATTTTTAGAAGTTCGGCCTTTTTTATCAAGTTGTACACACGGTTTACAGAGTGTTTATTTTATTTTATCCATCTTTCAAAGTCTTTTCACTTTGTTCACAATATTTCAAATTTAAAAGGTTGTTTTGACCTTAAACGGTTGTTATTGAAGTTGATGATTAATTGATGTGATCTAAGGTCGTGAATGCATGATTTAAGTACATACGGCGGATGTACAATTATTTGTTGATGAGTCATGGCTCAAACGAGTTTTATCGATCAAGGTAAAATTAGTTCCACTTTTTTGATGTGATAAGGGAAGTGGACTAGGAATGACCACTATTTGTAAGTGAGTAATCTAGGGGTGAGCAAAGATATCCGATCCGACTAATTCGATCCACTAATCCAAAGATCCATTCCGAAAAATCCAAATCCGAACATATTCGGCAATTGGTGATCCAAGTCCAATCCGATCCGGGTATATTTTTTGGATAATCGGATCGGATACGGATCGAGGTTTGGAGGAAAAGTTGGATCAGATAATTCGACTAGTCTAAGAATATATACTCGGATCCGGTATCCGAATCGGGTCTTCGGATCGAATACCGATCCGGATAAAACTCTCGGATATCCGGGTGCTCTCGGATCTGATTTAGATCAAACTTTTATAAGATTGTCGGATCGGATATCATAGCCTTCGGATCGGATATCTGGATATGCCCACCCCTAGTGTAATCCTAGAGCATCCTTGCAGATGAGAACTTGAAATTTTGAAAAAAAATCACATGAACCAACAACAAGTAGGTCATGACCATACATAGCGAGCAAATCTACTACAACGTTGACTTCCCTAAAAATGCGAGTGAGAGTAGCTTCCTGAAAAGTCGACAAAAGGGAAACAATGTCAAAGACAATCATGTCAATTTTCTACGAGCTTCCTAAACTTTAATAATGTTGTAAATAACTTTACCTATAAGGTTATCGTCTTCCACAATAACATGAGTAATCCCAAACTCTTTGGCTTTAAGAATACCATGTCTTCGCATCATGGCTTCACCTTTTTCACTTAAGAATTTACCGCACTCACCCCACCCATAGTTAATGAATTGGCATTGTAGTCGCATATAATGTAACCATACGAGCATTCCTCGTTTTGCTTTTTATGTGTTAAAATTTATTTTGAACGAACTCCAGTTGGGTTTTACCTAGTGGATTCCTCATTTCTTCCTTTTGTTCCCTACTTTAGTTCTTTTGAGGTGTTGTTATGCTCTCTTACTTGGGTGGAGAGGTTCCATGAACTATTTGATGTCAGGAATGTATTTTTGTTTAAAAGTTGTTTTGTTTCGGACATGCCAAGTATTCCACCATATAAATGGATATTCTAAAAAGATATGGGGCAAGTTTAGTAACGTACGATTACGTAGAATCGTAGATGAAGATGAGGATGAAGAGATTTATTTAGATGAAGAATTAAGGGGGTGAAATTGTTTAAGATGACGAGTATGAAATTAGTGAAATGAGTGTTTGGTAAAATTAATATAATTGTGGGTAAATTTATGAAAAAAGTAAGTGTTAAATTTTTGTATAGATGAAAGATATGAAAAAATGAGGGGTAAAAGTGAGATTTAAGCCTCATTAATCTTCATAATCCTTATAATTCAAGTTTTACAGGATTACAAAATTCTCTTAATCTACATGATCTAACCCCTTTAATCTTCTTAATTCCCTTATCAAACGAGATTACGAGAATTATTTCTTTCTTTTAATTCTCATACTCCTAATCTTCTTAATTTACACACTTACCAAGTGGGGCTCATGGTATAGATCTTCAAATGGATGGTGACAAAGGTTGCAGTGCATCAAGACTTGGATCTTGTGCGATTCTAATCTTTCTTTTATAGAAATTTATTTTCATTACTTTGTAGGAAAGTCTTAATATTTTGGAGGGTATTGAGTCCCATAATCCATTATAGTCCATCTCAATTAATCATTTAATTTATATATAAGTTTTATGGTTGATTTCGTGTTAAAACAACTTATTCTTATTTTGTTATAGCCTTAGTAAGTTCTTTTTTTGAAGTGGTTCTTTGTGAGTGGGTAGTCAATGATGTCATTAACAATATGAGTTGGTAGCAAATTGTCAAGATAGCCATGAACTTTATCTATATCCCAAGTATGATTTGGTGTTATAAAGTAGCTAACTTTTTCTTGTTCATTAACATTTTTGGAGTTTTTGTTGTGTTCAATCAGTGGGGAATATGAGATCCATATATCCTTACTATACTAAAAGTGGGAGTTGACTAAATGAATAGTCAATTTTCTATTTTAACCTTTTTATTTTGTTATTATTTTTTTCCTCTATATTTTACCCTTTTATTTCCCTTTATTGCCCTTGATGTTTTGTCAAAATTACAAGTATGGACTTCTTTCCTTGTAGTGTGACACATCACCTACTTCATCACCACCTGTCTGCTTCATGTTACACCGCCTCAACCCCATTTCTTCTAGGTCGGAGTTTTCGTCATCATTCAGTCTTCTTCCCCACACAATCCAAATCGATCAGTTGTGAATAATCAAAAAAAGCGATTCTTATCGTGAACCTCCTCAAATCCTACGATTGAGACACCTCCCTCCCTCCTTTGCAATTCATCTCTTCTTCTCCTTCCTTCTTTCGAACGCAATAGCATCGAACCACTCCTCTGTTGCCAGTTGATCAGAAACCAGATCAAGCCTCTCTCCCTGTTTCGTCGTCTGTGCAATTTCACCGGAAGATGTCATCGGAGTCACCGCCTGCACTTTTCCCTTTCCTAGCGAACAAGAACCCTAATCGGGAGAGTTGCTGTTAGAAGGAGAAAAGAGATCAAGAAATTCGAATAAGATCCATCAGGAAGAGATCGAGGAATACCCGGATCACAGCTTGTTCTCAATCTCCTTTTTTTTTTAATTACATGCATACCCTATTTGTCACTACTTCCTCCCATTTTCATTTTCAAATCTGTTTGTGTAGATTTGTGTTCACTGCCATGAAGAATCAAGTTTATTTTCAATCTATTTTCTTGGAATTTTTTTATCTTGTGATTGTATACCGACTAATTGTTATTCTATTGCACATAAGCAAGTTATCCATTTTGGCTTGTGATTTATTTGGCTAAATTTACGTTTTGTTGTCCACCCTGAAAAGCATACTACAGATAAGCTTCATGGGCAGGATTCAAAACATGCGGTTTGTTACCATGACCCTTACTTTGACCATCTTCCTGCGTTGATTTTGGTGATTCTCATTATATCAATCGATTTGTTGCTGACAAATATCTTCATAATTTTCCAAAATCCAGTATTCAATTGACTGATCAAGATGGGAACAAAATTGCTGATGAAGAAGTAATAGGTTACGTCCAAAAGGTAATCATATTTTAGCCCGAAAAATTAATTTCATCAATGAGATTCTTTGAATGCAGTTTGCTAATGTTTTTTTCTTCTCTTGGTATCTGAATTATCAGTCTTTAGGGCCAAATTCAACTTCAATGAATAGGTCAATTAGATTACAATCTACTATAGAGTCCCTGCATGAACGAAATTTTGTACTAATCTTCGGTTTCCTTTGTTCTTCCTTCTTAAAATTTGTGTTTGTGTATCTGTTGTTAATGTGATATGAAGGAATCGAGATCGGGCTGTCAATTTTGAGGATTTGAAACCCTAAATTTTCACTGCTTGGTTTTAGAAAGGAGGAATGTGGAATTATGATGTAGAGTTCTGAGATGAATAAAATTTGAAAATCATACGTTCAATCCAGTAAAAATTGAAAATGCAAATGTATGAGATGAATGAGTAAGTTGTAAGGCCTACAAATTTCGATTATTCACTCAAGATGGCCTCTTATATTTAGCTCCCTTATTGACATAATTTCAGAATTTTGTATGAGAATGTACTTCTGCATTCCCCTTTGTAAAACTGATGCATTTTATTCGTTCGCTTACATGCATTGGATTCTTTCCCTTGTTGAGTTGTAGTTACATTCATCTGTTGGAAATAGGTTCATCGTTCAGAGTAATTAATTTCTTTGATCATTAAAATATCAGAGGAATCCAGCTGAAAAGGGGGAAAAATAAAGAAGACACGAAGCATCGCTCACCGGCTCAATCTTCATCTTTCAACGAGGTTTTTTGCTTCTCCCTCTCTGTCTCGATTCTCCCTGGCCATGGCTTCCCCTTCCTCATCTTCCATGAATTCACCACATTCATCTCTTGCTTTGGTTGTGTACAGGTATGTCCTTCACCTTTTATTTTCTTCTATATGTATCTTGTTTGCTTTGTGATTTTCGTTGATTTGGTTCCAAATTATGATGTGTGTCACCTTTGAATTTGAGGTTTTCTATTTGCTTCTCATTCATCTTCAAGCGGATTTCTACTTTCCTTATTCCCAAAATTCATGTTTGTATATAGGTTGTAATGGTAGAGGCAAACAACACTCTGTAAGCTTTTCTTCGCCTATTCTTTTGCTGAGTTCTTGTTGAATAAATTCGTATAAAATCTCTTACGACTTGCAACATTTCTAATTCATGTTTGATTCACTATTATTATGATGTACTGATACTTTTTGTTTAATATACTTATGCAGTTTACACAAATGGTAGTTGTTTTCTAGCTATTTGCTCCTTTCAGAATCATTTTACTTATCATACTCACATGATGTTCAGAGAATTTGATTCACTATTATTATAATGTACTGATACTTTTTGTTTGATATCCTTTTACAGTTTACACAAAGAAGGCCTCTTCTAAGTTGACATGTTTTCGATATCCGATTGCAATAGCCAGATTATGAAAAGAGTTTAATTTGACATGTTTTCGGTATCTGATTGCAATAGACAAACTTTGAAAAGAGTTTAGTTTGTCATTATTTTTAAGTCGTATACTTCATTTTTACAGTTTATTCGATTCAATCTATGTAATGGTCTTTTGTTTTCAAGTCATATACTTCATTTTTTTTATAGTTTATCCGATTCAAGTTATATAAGGGACCTCTCTTTTTCAAATGAATAATTGATTAATCAGATTTGTAACTTTCGATTGCTTATTCACAAATGAAGCTTTCACCCTTACTAAACCGGAACAACAAACACGTTTCAAATTCACGACGCGCGTGCATAGCACGCGCGACACAACTAGTCAAATCAAAAGGAAATAGCTATACCATCACCCTATTTTAATATTTTTTACTTAGAATTATATTGTATTGCTACGATGGCAGCTTTTGTGATTGACTAGTCACACAAAAACTTATTCTTTAGGTATTTTCATTAATTACTTGGACCCCATATACTGTTTGGTTCCGATATTATTTTGCACAATAATTTCATTTGTAGGGCTATGTTCATATCCTCCGCCTTCTAATACCTATCCCCCCAAAATTGTTTTATTTTTCAAATTTCGTTTCATTCTATAAAAGGTTGTGTTTTGTGTCTATATTCTAAAAGAATTATATTGACTATCAAGTTCTTTTTAAATGGCGGTTAGAAGAAGAAAAGTTTCATCATGTAGTTTGGTTTAGTATTAAGGTTTGCTTGAATGAGGATTTTTCTACTTTCTTGGTAAAAGGTATTAACTTTCTATCCTTATAGTTGTTGGTGTGTTTTAGTGATGTTCTCATCAAAAGTGTTATTTGAGCCTCCACCTTTTATGATGGACAACCCAAATATTTTTCTAAGTTGCTTGTGAGGGAATTTTGAGGCATTGTTGTAGTCTTTTTTTAGTTGCGGTTGGGACAATTTTAGTTACTTGAAGTGTTTATTTATGAATTATGACTTTTGTCAGGATATTGCACTCTAGTCTTTTATGCTTTTGTTAATGAGATTACTAGCCTTATATGATGTTTTTGAGAAAGTGATGATGTCATATACAAAGGCTAGAAACGGAATTATGGATCTTGCTTTTGATATTGGACGGAATTTTCTTATTTTTATTTGCTAGAAATTCGAGATTTCTAGTAAGGACTTCTACTCCTCGATTAAAAAGGAGCGGTGAAAGGGCCCCCCTTGTTGTAAGCACCTCTCTAGCTTAAATAGTTTAGTTGGACAATCATTAATCAATATGGAAAATAGATTGTAGTAATGCATCCCTTTAGCCATTGTCTTAATATTTCAACGAAACCGGTTTTTCCAAGACCGGTAAGAGGAATTCCATTCAACCCAATCATATATTTTTTTTATATCAAATTTCATTCTCATACATCCCCTTTCCTTTTTTATTCCTACATGAGTGGAAACTTATATGGGCAATTAAGATATTATCTTGTACTGTTTTACCTGTCATAAAAGCCCCTTAATGAGGATGAATTAGCTAGGTAATATGGCTTTTAGTCTATGATTTGTAGAAAGTTGAGCATAAACTAAGGGGGGTGTATTCAATCGAAACTTTTATAGATTTTGACGGATTCTTAATAATCATAGGATTTACAAATTCTGTGGGAAATTTTAATTCTCTAAGAGTTAATACAGATTCTGTGGAAATCTTATGTGTTGGGGGAATATTTCTATGAATTTTAGGTAGTTATAAAAGTAATGAAGAATCCTACAAAATCAATGAAATAATAGATTCTTTTAAAATCCACGAACTTTTAAATACGATAGTAGTTTTATGGAAAATTTTAAATCCTAATTGAATACCTACAGATTTATATGGACTTTAAAAAATCTATATTCAATACCCATAGACTTTTAAACTCCAAAAAATTCCTATAGACTCTTAATTGAATACACCCCACTAAGTTGTCTATAATGATTTGTAATAGTTACGTTGGGTTGTTTATTTTTGGAATAAGGGTTACAAGAGTATGATTAAATTGTTTCATCATTTTACTAGTTGTAAAGAAAATTTTCATTACCCTTATAATAGAAGGACACACAATGTACTAGTATTGTTTGAAGAAACTCGCGGAAAAACATTTGGTCAAAAGATTAATCTCATACCATATCAAAAACTACCTTTTTGATTTCCTGATTTGGTATTGGTTTCATGAGAGATTCATTATCCATTTCCGAAACTTCATTTTGAATGAAATGACGTTGTTGGTTGATTTCATTCTCATTAATATTTGTTTTTTAATCTTTTAAAAATTCCTATAAGAATTTTCTTCTTCTTTCTTCATCTTTGACCAAAATGAGGCTATCTTCCAAGGTGATGGTGTTAATATTCTTCTGAGTTCATCTCCCAACAGTCATCATCTAATGATGATACTTCGTATTTTTGTCCCCTAACTTGAGACGATTGGTTTTTACTCTTCACGCTCAATATTTTTGTTAGAAATTAAGGAGTGCACATATATTTTCATTAGGTTGTTTAGTTTGGTATATTTATATGATCAAATCTTCTAGTTGTCTCGATTTTTAATGTTTTATGGGCCTCGTCAACCTCTTTCAATTATTTAGGACATTGCCAAAAGTTCTCCTACTCTAAATCTTAATTTTAGCTTTTATCTCTCATCTTTCTAGCTACGCTAAGCATATGGTTTCCCGCGTGGTTGATTCTTCAAGTTTGTTGGATTAGGTATTCTAAATCTTTTCTTTGGGCCCACATCATCCCGAAACAAAAAAAGTTTATTAATCCTTGGAATGAGGCCGTTACTAAAATCTAACGTGAAACGACAATGCTCGGAGATTGTAAATTCCAACTTATAATTTTGGAAAAAGAGTCCAAATTTTGATTGTGGATTAATGCTCTATCTAACTTTTCAAAGCAAATTAAAATCAACCCCTTTTAATTTCTCCATGTGAATTCATTTCCTTTTGTTTTTAGTTTAGTTACACACTAGTTTATAAAATCATTTAGTCTCATAAATCTCGATTGGTTTGGGATTATTCGCCCTATTTTCTCTTTTATATTTATGAGTTCATTTAAGTCCCCAATTATTACAGATTGAAACCGGGATCCCATGATCTTATTACAAAATTCATTCCAAAAATGATCTTGCTTTTTCGCGCGGTGGAGCATAATCGAACGATATCTCCATTTCAAGCTAAAGTATCATATTAAAGTATTTTATCATAATGAATATTTGTCAGCACGTATAAGTTCAAAGTTTTCATTGATTAAGCGACGAGTTCCGTACAAAGCAAAGACCACCATAAAAGTTAAAGACTATTCGTGGGAAACAAAAAATGTCATCATCAAACCACAATACTTCTATTAATTTTTTCTGCATGTATTTTGTCGTAATAAATGTTTTTTTTCCGTACATATTTTGTCATAATGATTATTTATTTCAACGAGTGCTAGCACTAAAATTTTATCCATTTTACATGTATTTTTATATTGGTACAAAATAATTTTCTTGACATATCGTTACAATTTCAAAATAATACTTCTATTTATAAAAGATATTTTAGATAGATTGGGTAGGTACTTTGTTCTTAACAGGAAAGCATTTTCGGATCAGAGATTTAAATAGATTATTTGTTAGTTATCGAATATTATTTTAAATAAATACTTACACAATTTAGATTTTAAGATAAAACTAGTTTAGCTCCCGCACCGTGTGCGGGTGTTTTTCAAAAATATATTTACGATCATGTTTATATACATGTTCTTGTATTTCTAAATTATATACATGTTCTTGTATTTTTAAATTAATCATATTTAGATATATTTTATAATATTCTAAAATATATTTATGATCATATTTATATACATGTTATCGTTCACTTGAAAATTCAAATCTAAAGGATCAAGTTGATGACAATAGGGATCCCGCATATTGCACTCCAAGATAACATTCCTGAATGTTATAATATAAAAATAATATTTAAATTCGAAATAAAAGAGTGGTTCATTATGACAAATAAAAAGCAATTAGTAGGATAATCAGACATAAAGTCAACCATTTCGGATGTTACATTAATAGAATTCATCAACAGAAAGCAAGTGAACAAATAGATGGAAGACAATAAACAATCGTTAGGATAAATGGAAGATTTAAATCAATATACATACTAAAAGAGGGCACGGATATTGCTTTCACATAAATCCGTGTTCTATTTTAATAGTTTGGGGAGAAATAAAATGTAAGTAGGCAGCTGGGTCCATGAGAGTCAATCACGTAACCAATGGCAACATAAGGTTTTCATAAAAAAGACGACAAATGCAAAAGTTGCATTCATGTCAAAAAATAAGATATACAGTAATCAACCAGATGAAGCAAGATGTATTGTCAATTTCAACCTATTCAAACAGTGAATATAATACTTCAATACATCGCAAAAAGCAACCTGGCAAGTTACATATTTATGAAATGATTTTTAAAGTCTTTCATTAACATATTTTAATGTGCATAAATTATAAATTAAAAGGTACAATTTTCAAATACATATATTACTTTTAAAAAAGACTCTATACACTTCAAGATAATAAGATGTATATTTTTCTAAATTATATACATTTAATACTTGTAAAATATGTATGTTTAACCTATAGACTTTTTTTTTTTTTGTAAAGATCCGATTTAAACTAAACTGTTTGCACACGTAAGTTAAATATACTATTTTTTTAGTTTTATTTTCCATGATAATAGAATTTATTACTTAAAAAAAATCAACCTTTTTATCGGTTTATTGAACTATATTAACAAACCTAACCCGCAATTAACATAATAACTACACAACGAAAAATTCCTTTAAACGTAGAACAATATATCAAATAAATTGAACAATTATAACAAAAATAGACTAAATTTTAGTTTAATATAGCTCTTAAAGCACAATAAAATGAATATAATTTAGAAAAATATACATTTTGAAAACAATAATATTAAAATCCGATCAATTTTGGAAAAATATAAATTTTGTAAAGATCCAATTTCACCGAAATACATTGAAAATTTAGAAATATTTTGAAAACAATAATATAAAAATTCAAAAATATACATATATAAAAAAATACGATCAGAACTTACAAAAACAAAATATCAAAAAATCCAGAAACGGTTTTTCCTTATGAATATTAAAAAAAATCCGATCAATTTTGAAAATAAAATCAAAATCCGATTAATTTTGGAAACGAAATCAAAATACTATCAGTTTTGGAAACGAAATTAAAATCCGATCAATTTTGAAAAATAAAATAAAAATCCGATCAGTTATTGATAAGAACTTAAAAACATTTTAAAATTTAATTTTTAAACAGAAAAAAAAAATCAAATCAATTTTTAAAAATCAATATGAATATAACGTTCAATATTAGAAAATAAAATGAAGTCGGTAAAATATTTTAATATTATTTTAAAAATTCTATGTTTGACGAAGTACATTTTAATCAATATAAAGATTTAAAATACAATCAATTAATTTAGAAACATTTATTTTAAATAATTTTTTAAAAAAGGAAAAAAATGATATCAATATGAAAATTAAGATAGAGTAAAAAATAACAATTAATCCGATTTGGATATTTAAGATACAATCAATTGTTAACAAATATTTGAAAACATATTTTTTGAATATAAAAAAATCCGATCAGTATTTTCATTTTTTGACCTAATAAACTCTTTAAAAACATTTTGAAAATAAATATTATATAAAAACATTTATTCTCAATATTTTTATGGAAAAGGAAAAAGATCAGATCATTTTGAAAATTAACATAGGGTCAAAGATCATAGTAAATCTGATTTGGATATTTAAGATACAGTAAAATTATTTAAAAGTATTTGAAAACAACATATTTTTTGAATATAAAAAAAATCCGATTAGCTACCGGACATTTTTAAAATTTTAGTCAGAGAATCAACATAGAGGTTGCAGAAATCGAAAATTTGCAGTACTAAAAAAAATCTGATTACTGGAAATAATTTTAAAAAAATAAAAAAATTAGTTTACATTTATTTTCAGATTTATATTGAAAAAGGACGACAATAATAAAACTGGAAACATTTTTAAAATTTTGCAGTACTCGAAATATGCAGAAATCGAATTTTTTTTTGAAATATGCAGAAATCGAATTTTTTTTTAACAGTAGAACTCAAAATTTGAAGCATATTCATTAAATTAAGAATATGGGTTCAAATCAATATGAAAAAAGGGATGAAAATAGAAAAAAAAAGCCTAGTGAGGCATGGAAGAGTTTGCAACAATGTAAACTTTTTTTTGTCGAAGCACGTACATACAAAGGCATGGAAGAGCTGATACTATATAAGATAAGGAATGACATTTAACTATGACAAGTTGAGAATCAAACTAAATTATATAGAAATCAAAACCAAGCACGTACCTACGAAGTGACCGGAAAATTATGATACTGAACAACGAAATAAGAAAGCCTACGATTCCTAAAATGCATAAAGAACGACAATGCAAATTATTAAAATGATGAAAATGACAAATCAATATCGGCATGCAATTATATAGAAACGGGTTATATAATTGAGAATAGAAACAAAATACCTCTATGAGAACGAATCAATGAGGACGATAATAGGTTAAGAGAAGAAAAGCAAAGCAGTGGAAACAATTTTACGTTATGGAGTACAATATTTATAGAATAGAAATCAAAACGTAGGAAGTGTGTTGTGGAATTTTCAAGGATCTGATAAGAATGTAAAAAAAGAGATCCGGGTAGATTTTATAAATTGATTAATAATTATTTTAAATAATAAAAATAAAATAAATAAAAATTTAATATTTGGTGGTTATGTTGATAAGAATAAGAAATTTGGCTAGTATTTATAATTTATTAATTCATTAAACGTAGGAAGTGTGTTGTGGAATTTTCAAGGATTTGATAAGAACGTAAAAAAAGAGATTCGGGCAGATTTTATAAATTGATTAATAATTATTTTAAATAATAAAAATAAAATAAATAAAAATTTATTATTTGGTGGTTATGTTGATAAGAATAAGAAATTTGGCTAGTATTTATAATTTATTAATTCATTAAACGTAGGAAGTGTGTTGTGGAATTTTCAAGCATCTGATAAGAACGTAAAAAAAAGAGATTCGGGTAGATTTTATAAATTGATTAATAATTATTTTAAATAAATAAAAATTTATTATTTGGTGGTTAAGTTGATAAGAATAAGAAATTTGGCTAGAATCTATAATTTATTAATTGATTAAAAAGTTGGAGAATCTCCAACAAAAAAAGTTACGTACAATTTTGAATAGAAGTTTGTTAGGTTAGTAAAAAAAAGCTTTCCTCCCACAAAAAATAAAGATTTATTGGCCTATAAAATCTTGGAGAATCTACAACAAAAAAAAGTTACGTATAATTTTGAATAGCAGTGTGTTAGTTTAGGAAAAAAAAGATTTTATAAAGATTTATTGGCCAAAAAATTGTGGGAGCTCCATTTGATTGCTGCTTCCACAGCTCGCCACGTCATCAAATCATGTACTCTGTTTTAGTATGTATAATAGATAAGATTAAAAATCCGAATTAAAAATATGTTTGACAAAATAATTTTAGTTAGATTTTGATCAAAAATTTAAAAAAAGGGAAATAAATTAGGATAAAAATAACAAATATAAAATCTATTTAACAAAAATAAAAAAATAAAAAAAATTACTATGTAAAAATAAAACTAAAGAATTTTTTAAGATATAATTGTTGGTAAAATATTTTTTTTTTAAATTTAAAAATTAATTTTTAATTTATATTAACATTTAAACATCTCTTTTTAAAATATTTTTTTTGGGTTTCGAAAAAACGTGACGTTGGCACACATAAAAGAGGCTCCTATATTAATAAATAGTATCAGATAATACTTCTATTTATAAAAAATATTTATAAAAGATATTTTAGATAGATTGGGTAGGTACTTTGTTCTTATCAGGTAAGCATTTCTGGGTCAGGGATTTAGATAGATTATTTGTTAGTTATCGAATATTATTTTAAATAAATACTTACACAATTTAGATTTTAAGATAAAATAAGATTAAAAATCCGAATTAAAAATATGTTTGACAATATAATTTTAGTTAGATTTTGATCAAAAATTAAAAAAAAGGAAATAAATTAAGATAAAAATAACAATTATAAAATTTATTTAACAAAAATAAAAAAGAAAATAAATTACTCTGTAAAAATAAAACTAAAAAATTTGTTAAGATATAATTGTTCGTAAAATATTTTTTTTTAAAATTTAGAAATTAATTTCCAATTTATATTAACATTTAAAAATCTCTTTTTAAAATAATTTTTTGGGGTTTCGAAAAAACGTGACATTGACACGGATAAAAAAGGCTTCTATATTAATAAATAGTATCAGATAATCTTTCTATTTATAAAAGATATTTATAAAAGATATTTTTGATAGATTGAGTAGGTACTTTGTTCTTAACAAGTAAGCATTTCCGAATCCCCGAAGATCAGGGATTTGGAAAGATAAATTGTAACACATTAAATTTTACCCTAGTATTTTCTTGCTATGTGAAAATTGTATCTAAACTTCTTCACGGCGCCTCTTTATAAGCGAACGAACTTTCTGATTTATTTTTTGGGTTGGTTTTTCGATTTTCCTCTCTCCTTCTAACTGCAGGCTTCGCGACTCCGCCGCCCATCGCCGGAGAACTAAAGCCACACCTCCGGTTGACGAATCTTCCAGGTTTCACAGGATGAAAGTATTCGTCAAGACTCTCAAGAACACCAACTTCGAGATCGAAGTGAAGCCCGAAGACACCGTAACTCTCTTTCCCTTATTTTCTCGCTATCTCAGTTCATGCTAAGCTAAAATGTTTTGGTTTTCCAACTTGGTTTGTAGTTGATAGTGTCGTATCCAATCGCAAGGGCTCCAATTTGGTGTGTTTAATCTGCGCCGATTGCTGACTTGTGTTGGAGAATTAGGGCTGTGCTACGTGATTTTAGGTTTAGAACCAGATTTGTGATTTCTATAGGATTTTACTAGATTTTATCGTCCTTTGTGAATAAAATTTGCGGTTGTAGATTCGGATGCTGTTGAAAGGGATAGGGCTTTTCTTTTTGTTAATTTGGTACTAAATTTCCTCGTTTTTCATCTATCTTGCGAACTTCTTCATGCTTGAGTGGTTAAGATCCCCCTTGTTTTCATTTTGCTGGGATGTAAAAGGTATATGGGATGAGTGAACCGATTTTCGTTTAGAACTTTGAACTGAACTATTTCCACCAATTTCTTGCTGCTTGCATGTGTGGAATGGAAATTCAGATGAGGTATACTAGGAGCTTACTAAATTAAACATAGATTCAGAGGGGGCATTGGCTTTGGTGTAGAGTGTAAACTGAGTTCACTTGTGTGGGGTGGTGTGTGTATGTGTGTGTGTCTGGGGGGGGGGAAGCAAAACAATGATATTTAACAGTGTCTTTATGGGTGGATTGATAATGCTCCATTTATGATTTTCACTTGCTACTGGGAATATAATTGGGTGGAGGAAAAATGTTCCGGGAACTGGGATAAACTAAAATTAACATGCTAATGGTTATGTAAAATGTATTATGCTCTGCATCATTTACTAAGTTTCGTGTATCTATTTTTTGTTACTTATGGTGTCTAAGTGTCTTTAACGTGATCGGAATGTAATCATTCAAAGAGCCTGCAAGCTTACTGCTGTTATGAGGTCTTAATTTGCAATGATGGTAATTTGTCATGACATTAAAAAGAACCAACTCTTGAAGAAATCTTAACTCCCTTTCCTATTTATACGCTCTGTTCTCACCAAGTAAGGGGGTATTTGGTTGACGGTAATGGGAATTAAGATTCTGTTTAGGGTTTTTAACATTTCCGTATACCTTTTGTTAAAGCTCCGTTCCTTCCAAATAAGTCACTTTTGTGCTGCTTGTCCGGGAACTGGTTATGAACTTATAATTGTAAATGGGTGATTAATACTGGAATAAACTAGCTCATCTAACCATAAACACATACTTGACATATATTGACTGCGATTAACATGGTAATATTTATATGGTTTATTATGCTCTGCATACGACATCAATATCAGAGTTTGTGCATCTGTTTTTACATTATGTTTCCTTAACATGCATCTGTTTTTACATTATGTTTAACATGCATCTGTTTTTACATTATGTTTCCTTCACATGAATTTGTTTTTACAATATGTTTCCTTAACATAAATGTAGACTACTAACGATCATGAGTGGCTGAATGTTACTATGATGTCTTAATTTTAAATCTTTGATTTTCCAAAAAGACAAGGTTTTGTTAGGACTCCAAAGAAATAACTGCTGACAGCTATGTGGCATTTCTAGCTGAGTAGTTTTTGGTTGACGGTTATTTTGAATTAATAACCTATTTGAAGTTTTTAAAGTTTTCATAGTGATTGCCCAAACCTCCTGCTCCAAGGTATTGAGTTCCCATACCCTGCGATTCCTTAATGTTTCCTTCATTTTTGAACATCCATGTTCACTTACTTCATTGTCGCCACCAATTGTGGTCTTTTACTGATGGTAGTGGAGCTTCTGTTCTGTCTTCACTGTCTTCCCCTTCTTTCCTTCAACTTATACAAATAAATCATCGTTGTGCTGTCTCATTAGTCATTCCCTTCTTGTCCAGATCTCATTCCTTTCCTTTTATATTAGTATAGTTGAAGAAGCCACACAGTTCAGCTAGACCAAATATTTTTAGTTTTGGGCGAGAAGAGTTTGACTTTGAAGCTACAAACTCCATCATTTGTTACCTTTCTCCATCTAAGTGAAATTGATTCTACTGACTAGAGAGGAACCCAACCAGAGGAGCAAGCTGAAATGGATGACAGCTGGCTATGGATATGTTGGCAGTTAGTGATGAGGGATTATTCTGTAAAATCCTGGCCTTTCTAAAGATAGCCATACACCTTATATTACGAATTGAGTTGCAACCCATACCTCTAAACCTTCCGAATTAGCACTGAACCTTTTATTCACCATCTGCTGCTCTCCTTGTTGTTTCTGCCTTTTGTGCCTGAAACTGCCCCACCACTTTCCTTGCTCATCTTATTACCAAATTTACCCGTGAAGGGTAGACATTGATTGAAGCGGGCAGCTGTTGAGGTTTTACATCAGTTCTTGGATATATCTGGAAATAAAACACTTGCCTTAAAAATTGTCCCGCTTGTTTAACATAGTAAGATATGTTGCTTTCCACATTAGTTTGATTGTTTCCTACTTTTTTCTTTTCTTTTTCAGGTTGCAGATGTTAAGAAAGCTATTGAGACTGCACAAGGTGCAGATATCTACCCTTCTGCCCAACAGATGCTCATCCATCAGGGGAAGGTGTTGAAGGATACCACAACACTGGAAGAAAATAAAGTTGCTGAGAATAGTTTCCTTGTAATAATGTTAACCAAGGTAACCATTCTTTTCTGGAGGAATTTTAAATGTGTATCTTAAATCTTGATTGTCGCATTTTTAATGTTTAGAAAAGATTGAGTTAATTAGTGCTGTAATTCAGTTCAACGAGTCTTTACGAAGTATTTTCTCAAATTTACCTCATATACTATGCTTAACCTTCTTATCTTGGCCTCAATTTGTTGCAGAACAAACCTTCTCCAGCCGGAGCTTCAACTACCTCAGTTGCATCCACGGGTCAGGTAAAAATAGTTGCATGATATATAGATATTTGAATTATTGTATGATGTTAATCGTATTTTATGATTAAGCACTTATATTTCCATGTTAGGCTGCGAGTTCAGCAACTCTAACTTCAACTAGGGAAACAATTGTAACTCCGGTACCCGCAGCAGCTGTGGAACAGTGAGTTTGAATCTTTGGTCAATCCTCTGCACATTTTAGTTTGTTTGTTGGCATTTAAGTATCATCTTGTTGGACATGTTATGCAGGGCACCATCTGCTCCTCAACCTTCTCCTGCTGCAGCTCCTGTTTCGTGAGTTTCTTTCTGTTTCAAGTTCAAATCTCTTTATTGTGGCTTGGCATATAAAAAATGTGTGCTTATCCTTATGATTGATGGTTTCTTATATTCCCCCATTTATTATCTTTTTTTATTAAAAACAGTGGAGAAACTGCTGATGCATATGGACAAGCTGCATCTAATCTAGTCGCTGGTACTAATTTGGAAGCCACAATACAACAAATTCTTGATATGGGTGGAGGAAGTTGGGATAGAGATACAGTTGTTCGGGCACTACGTGCTGCATTTAACAACCCTGAGAGGGCTGTTGACTATCTATACTCTGTACGTCTCTTCTCTTGAATTTAAGTATCCATTATGTATCTTGTTTGTTATTCCCGTCCTCTGAAATCGTGGTTCTGTGTCTAATGTAACATAATGCTTCGGAAAGCTTTTATTTCACTACCTTCCGTATAAGTTAAATGTCAATTTGATCTAGAGGTGCAACAAATTTGTTAGGGCATTCCTGAACAAGCTGAGGCTCCTCCAGTTGCTCGACCTCCAGCTGCTGCACAGGCTGCAACTGGTCCTGTCCAGGCTGCCCAACCAGTAGCACCTACTTCTGCTGGGCCTAATGCAAACCCTCTGGATCTTTTCCCACAGGTATGAATTAATCTTTTGCTTGGTTCTTATTCTGGTGGAAATGGAAATTGCTATCTGAAAGTTGTCTGATGTTTAATTTCTCCTCCCATTCAGGGGCTTCCCAATATGGGCTCAAATGCTGGTGCTGGCTCATTGGATTTCCTTCGAAACAGTCCACAAGTATGTATACAATAATCATATTAGGAGGACACGTTGGTCCAGCTTCCAGTTTTTTGTCTAACCAGGAATACATATTTGAAACACCCTTTTCTGTTTTTTTATATTGAGCTGCGAGTTTTGAAAATTTAGGTTACTAGCATATAGCTTATTCTTTAGTCATTATTTTAGTAATTGTAGGTTAATAATATTTCTTGTAAACTTTGTCTGCATCAAAGTGTTTGTGCTGACGTTTAACTTATGTTTTAGTTTCAAGCCCTGAGAACAATGGTGCAATCAAACCCACAAATCTTACAGGTATGATGTGCTCTTATTATATTAGACTTGTTTTCACTGTTTATACCTTTGAAAGTTTGATAGATATGCCTGTCTATAAATTTTGTGCAGCCAATGCTTCAGGAATTGGGAAAGCAAAACCCACAGCTGATGCGCCTCATTCAAGAGCATCATGCTGACTTTCTTCGCCTGATCAATGAACCTGGTGCTGCTGGTGGTGAAGGAGGAGAAGGGTAAATTTCTACTTCTTAATGTCGTTGCTCTCTTGCTCGTATTTGACAAATTTTCTTCTTACTTATTTATATTCGTTATTGTGGTTAGGAACCTACTTTCACAGCTAGCCTCAACGATGCCACAGGCTGTCTCCGTTACTCCTGAGGAGCGTGAAGCCATTGAGCGTGTAAGTGTATATCTTCTCGTAGATGCGTGTCCTTGTTTTCGTTTATCAAATTGTTAGACATTTGTATTAAAGTTGTCTTGATGTTCATTTGTGCAGCTTGAGGCAATGGGTTTTAGACGTGAAACAGTACTCCAGGTCTACTTTGCATGCAACAAGAACGAAGAGCTGGCAGCGAATTACCTCTTGGATCACATGGACGATCTTAACGAGGACGAGGAGATGAACTAATATGAAGGAAACTCTCAACCAAATTGATGGTGCTCCTCAATGTGGTTTTTACCCTTTTAGGCATATATCTAAAAATTGCATGCCAAAATTGAATTTAGACACCTCTCTTTCTTTTGATTTGTGAAAACTGTTAAGGAACGTTTGAAATGCTAGAGTGTTTGTTATTTTTCCTTTTTTAAAATCTATGGGATCAACAGGAAAGATTATTCACTTGTGTTTTTGTATGACTTGTGCTTCTAACACCTGAAAATGGCCCACAGCTTAGCTCTTCCTGAAAACTCGGTAAGGGCTGCAGTACATGTTATTGGCTCGCGAAATCATTTGACAAATGAATCATATGATTCAGATAGCCAGCAGTATTCTTCGACCTACGAATTTTCTTTATTTCTAGAAAGAAAAGGGATCCGAGGTAGATCATGTGGCTTGAAGCAGCTAGGGCAGCAGTTGGAGGATGTTTGTCGGCCCAAGACTGGGCCTGAACCAGAAATGTTTTGTTGGACTGTGGACCTCTATTGTTATTTTGGTCCATACCGGTCTGGAAAGGTTCGACTTGGTTTTTATTTAAACTATTTTTTGGCTCAAAAGTAGATCCTTTAAATTTTTGATGGACTGCCTAGGTTGTGTCCGGACCGGATTTGATATCCGGTCCAGGTTGTTTTGGTAAAAAATCTTAACTTGGGCCGGCTGAATTTGCAATGTAGGCCTTTTACAATGTAGAGTTTGGATTTAGGGTATCCCAATTATTCATTTAGAAAATGGGCTCCTATATACTAGATGAAATTAGAAAAAGTACAAAAAAGTGATAGTCATTTATTTGATTGATGACAATTTGATGGACATTTTACATGGAATTTGTGCCAAACTGCACACACATATACTCAATGATCAATACCCAAAAAACTACATACCCAAACTGCAAGTCCTTTCTTCTTCCCTTTACCGAAATCTGGAAGCAATCCCCTGTTCTATTTTTGGGTAAGTAATATCCAAAACTACATACCCAAACTGCACACGCATATACTCAATAAGCAATACAAAAAATGCATACTCAAACTGCACACACATATACTCAATGATCAATACCCAAAAAAATGCATATCAATCACTCAATAAACAATACCAAAAAAAGCATACCCAAAAAAATGCATATCAATCACTCAATAAGCAATACTCAAAACTGCACACACATATATTCAAAAATACTTACCCAAACTGCACACACATATACTCAATAAACATTACCCAAAAATACTTACCCAAACTGCACACACATATACTCAATAAACAATACCCAAAAAATGCATATCAATCACTCAATAAGCAATACCCAAAAATGCATACCCAAAAATGCGACCCCTGGCAGCGTCTTGTAGTGAGGGAAGGCTCGTCGACTACTTCTTCTTGTGCATCGAAGGCACCGACTGCGGCACTCTAAACCCCTAGCGGCCAATCGGTAGCGATGAAAGGCGACAACTGTGCTTTCTTTGGTCCGGTGGTGCAGAGAAGGGTAGGGGAAGAGGCGGAGAGAGACAAAGAACGAGAGAGGAAGAAGGGGAAGACTTGTCAGAAGCCTCGACGGGCTGGGGAAGAAGATTGAAGGCATGCAGTGCCGGTCCTCGACGGGCTGAAATAGGAGATGACCAACAGAGCAGGTTTCGGTTTTCATCTGAGACGGAGACTGAGAAGGTAGGGAAGTGAATGTCCGGCGGCTGAGCAAGAGAAGAAAGAAGAAGGATGCGGCTAGGTTAAATAAAAAGAGGTTGGCATTTAAATTTTCTACAGCCCATCATTTCAATTCAAATACAGCTATTAATTTTTTTGCAGGCCTAAATTTTTTTGACAGCCCATTCATCCATCCATCTTTTCTTGGGAGGCCCACAAATACATCTATTAATTTTTTTGCAGGCCTAAATTATACTAGGAGCCCACTTTGCTAAAGTAAAATTTTAGGAGCCCTATTTCCCTCATTTATTCTAATTTAAACAGCCCTACAAACAAGCAGTCCTATGATTCACAACCCGAAACCATAGCCGACTACTACAGGGCAATCAAAAACAACAAGAGAATCAACCTTTGATTTTTTTATTGATTTTTTATGATAATTGTGAGGTATCTTTGAAAATAATGAAACGGCTTGTTTTTTTAAAAAAAATACAAAACCTTACTAGTGAAACTAGAGGCTAACCAAAATTTGTGGTTGTGGTTTTATAGGAGTTTTATGAGATATTGGTTTTGTAAAAGAAAAGAAATAAAAGATGTGTATGTGTTTAGTTAAATTGAAAGCTAACTCCTTATCATAAGAAGATAAAAATACTCTCATAACAAGTTTGCATGTCTTGCAACTGTGTACTGGAGAATTTGTTTTTTCAGGAATAAAATTATTTTTAGCAATGAGTCTATTGTAACTAGTAATAAGGTAATCATTTTCATTAAAAACCAAATTCATAGGTGAAAAACTAATATTATTGACAAGGATGATTACGATCTAAAAACAACAAAAGGACATTAACTCTACAAAAAGGAAAAAAAACACAACATTAGTTTGGATATACCAAAATTTGGTTTTCATAAACTTAAATTTGATGAATCAAAACTCGATTAGGGAATAATATCCATTTGTTATGTGATTCCGAATCAATATGGAGAGGTTATTAGCCTCGATGTTCAAAAAATAATTTCAATTGGGTAATAAAAGCTGAAGTTTTTGCTCTTAAATTACAAGAGGCTAATAAATTGCAGACAAAAAAAAAGAACGAAGCTGAGGGTGATAATTTGTGTTTTCTGATGCTTTTGAACTTCATGTTCTCATACTCAAGCACGTTTTAGGTTGAATTACCTCTAGAAGGTAGATCAACCTAACCGCTTTCCGTTACAAAAAATGGTTTGGAATAGTTTTTATTTACACAAACGTACAAAATGCCCTTAGTAATAAAGTCTATCAAGCACAATGTGCTCATCTACCACGAGTTACTAAAAAATACCAAAGGAAATACATCACCCCACGTGTTGCCCTTAAGATCGATATCACTAAGGCCTTTGATTCTATCGACCATGGCTTCATTCTCCACTGCCTTAGGATGATGGATTTCCCTGAGCACCTCATCCTCCTTATCAAGGAATGCATCACTACGGCCTCGTACACAATCAACATCAATGGCTCTCTCAAAGGCCATTTCATTGGTACCCGGGGTTTGAGGCAAGGGTGCCCTCTATCCCCTCCTCTCTTCACCATTGCCATGGAATTCCTCTCCAACACATCAAATCCTGACTTTAACGCATCCAAAATGCCACAATCCTCGTATCACCCACCTATGCTTCGTGAATGACATCATGCTCTTTTGTCGGGGTGACATTACCTCCATTCTTACCCTCAAATCCACTCTTGATGCTTTTGGTGAGTTTTTTGGTCTAAAGATCAACCTTGGCAAATCTTCTATCTTTTTTTAGGGTGTTCCTAACTCTTCCTATGATCACATCATTAACGCTACGGGTTTCATGCCTGGATCTCTTCCTTTCCACTATCTTAAAGTTCCGGTGGGTAGTCGTCGGCTCAGGAACGCTGATTTCATTCCTCTCATCCATAAAACCACCTCAAAAATCTAGTCTTGGAGTGCTAAGATCCTTTCTTACGCTGGTCGGGTTCAACTTATCACGTCCACCCTCATGTCTCTCAACCACTACTGGAGTACTATGTTCCTCATCCCCACCTCCATCTTGTCCAAGATCCAAGCTCTCCTTAGATTCTTTATTTGGTCAGGCAAGGAAAACTCCAAAAGAGCCCTCATTGCCTGAAACAACATTTGCACGCCAAAGTGCTCCGGTGGTTTGGGGTTCATGGACCTTGGATCGAGAAACAAGGCCTGTCTTGCTCGTCTTATTTACGACATTGACAGGAATGAGGGAAACATGTTGTGCATGTGGGTAACCCGTAACATTCTGAAGAGACAATCAATCTGGAATTGTCATGCTAACAACAACCACAACTACACATGGAAAAGCCTAATTAAAATCAAAGATGAATTACTTGCTCCTGCAAATGGTAACCTTCACTGCGATGTCATCACCAACCCTAATGGCACCTTCTCGCACAAGAGAGCTTATTCAATTTTCAGAGCTCCCTTCCTCCCTCCTCCGATCTCTGCCCGCACTACCATTTGGCACTCTTCCAACATTCCGAAATGTTGTTTCATTGCTTGGTGATGACATGATTTATGACACTAGTTTAGGCATTCATTTAGATAGTTTTTTCCGTTATTCATGCATGGTTTGGCATTAGTTCATGACGTTTACGCTTAATTCATGCATATTGTCGAAATAGACGTCTACACGAACTCTTGTCGGTTTTGTAGGTATTTTGGGGAGCTTTTGGAGCTTAATCGATACATTCGAGGATCATTCCTCGTGATGGCACACTTCCGGACTCATTAAGGAGCAAGCTAGGAGCAAAGGAGAACACAAAAGACCTTTTTGGTGCATGCCTTGCACCAACTCATGACTTGGTGATCCAAAGAGGGCTGAACAGAGAGAACCACAACCCAGAGGCCAAAATCTTGACCGTGGTTTCTTCTGGACCACTTTGACACGTGTCCTGCGATCTCTTTGTCCGACCTTGCTTTTTGGTGGAGTATTTAAGTGGACCAGCAGGCTGATTTGAGGATCTTCTCTCCTTTTTGGACCCTTCTCCTCTAGCATCTTCCCCAACACTCCTCCATTGAAGCTTCTCTTCCAAGCACCCTTGTGGGTGTTCTTGGGAGAGGTTAGTGTGGATTTTAGTTTTATAGTGAGATTTGAGTGGTTTTGAGTGAGGTTTCCATTGTTGACAACTTGGAGCAGCTCTTGAAGCGTTTGTAAGACTTGGTAACTTCTATTCTAGCTTATAATGTCTTTTCTTTGGTTAATTCTTCATTATCTAGCTATGACTTGCAAGCATGCTCTATTTGTGAAGTTTGATCTTGAAATGTATGTTGTTGGCTGAATAGTTGTGATTCTAGGGTGAAGGAATGATGTTTATGCTTTGGACTATGATTGTATGGACTTCCATGTTAGCTTAGGATCGATTTGTGTTCGAAACCCCAACTCAGTATAGAATCACGGCCGGTTCTTTATGATTCCACGGCCGTGGTTTCCATGATCCACTCGTGGTTTTCTCTGTTGTGCTTATATTGATGAATCTGGATGTTAGGATGTAGATGTGTTGAAATCCTAGTGTTTGTTGAGTCTAATCTAGCTTAGGGTGACCTAATGTTAGCAACCTTTTTGAGGAATGAGACTTACCCGGTAATTTACTCTCTTAGATACATAAGATGATGAACTCTAGGTAGTAGTGAGCCAAAAAAGCCGCTATTGGATTGAGTGTGCTAGGATCATTACCTAAGACTTACCTTTTCCGAGACTTACCCGGTAAGGAGGGGTTTGACCCTTAGGTAGTGGCCGGTTTGTGTAGAATTCCCGTCCTTAGGCTCCTTGAGACTTACCCGGTAATAGGACCTTAGGTTCGAGACTAGTGGAGCATGAGACTTACCCGGTAATTGCTCCCATTAGAGAAACACCCAACTCCGAACAACCGCAACTTTCCTTTGATCTTTAGAAGCATGAGTCCATAGTCATAATCGGAATTCCGAATCTCTAGAATCCGCTTTCTTACCTCTTATCTTTTATCTTTGTGTTTGTGTGTTTGTGTTGCTTGTTTGTGTTGATATATTTGTGATCCTTTTTTGATCACCCAAAACCATCCAAAAATATTGTGTTTTGCACCTTATTTATTCCTCATCTCATCTTAGTTTAGATTTACACTGTCTTTGATCACTGAATGACTTGATTTCACCTCAGTCCTTGTGTTCGACCTCGGAATACTTTTCTTCCTACATAACGATCTGTACATTGCGGGTTTCGCTAGGTAGTTTAGGAGATTAGATCGAGTTTATAAATGTAAAGCTTTTTGTGCTACACATCTCTAGCGTAACACTTGGATCGCTAGTCTGGGAAGACTGCCTACTCTTGCTAAGCTTCGTCACCAACGATATTTGTAAGCTCTGCAACACTATGGTCGAGGATGACGAGCACCTTTAGACAAGATGTAGCTTCACCTCTCTTGTTCTTGATATCATCTCTAGATGGACCAAAACGCCTTATCCTGCTCCTTACCTCTACAACATTTGGCACTGGCTCAAAACTTGCCCCAAACCTAAACACAACCTCCTTGAATGCACCCGCATCTCTTCCATTACGGCGTTCATATACTTCTCCTGGAAGGCCAGAAACAACCTCATCTTCAACAATACTTTCACAAGGGCTATTGACTGTGCTAGTGAGGCTATAAGTGCTACCAAGCTTCACCTCATTCACATTGGAAGGATAGATCTAAAATCTCGAAGGCCACGGCTAGACTGCTTGGCATCTATCTAATCTAGCGTCATGTACACATTTACTAATTTTTGAACATTGTTTCCCTCTCTATGTATATTCTCCTATCCATCAATACAAGTAATTTTTCAAAAAAAAAAAACGTGTCTGTTTTCCCAGTAAAATTTCAAACTTCTTCTTCACCGACGACTCTATCATTTTTCCAGGCGAATGCACTACGGATCTTATACTCAACTCTAAAAGATCTAACAAGGAAGCTCGAGTCTTTAACCAATCGAACCGAAATTGATTCCACCAGTCAAGCTCAAACCTTTAACCAATCGATTGGCCAGGCTAAAAAAAATTGAAAATACTAGATAAGCTAAAACCCTAATTTGGAGGCATACAAGAATTTTGTAACCAACCCTTTACAAATCTTCATCGAGTTTGCAAGTCATAGTCAAAACTTCTCCTCGAACTAAATTCAGTTTTGGTGAACGATGAAGATTTGTAAATGGAGGTTTTCCACCTGTGTTTACCGTTGCGGCAATGAAGCCATGAAGGTATATAACTAAAGGGGAAAGAGGAATTCCATGGTTTTCCATCTGTGTTTACCGTTCCCCATGTGTTCCATGGAATAACTTGTGTGGTACATTTAGTACTGAAAGAGAATGTTAAGTGGGTAGTAGCGAATGGGCACCATGTAAAATTTGTGAAAGATCATTGGTGTTCAAATGTATCGCTACATGAAATAACAACTAATCCACTTGATGAAGATGATATCAACATAGTGGTAAAAGAAGAACTTGAAGAAGTAGATATCATCACATGGCCACTTACTCTTAATGGTATGTTCTCATTCAAATGTCAGCTTTCTATTACACAAAGCGAGAGTATAAGGCATGTTTTGCGGGATTGTCCTCACACGGCTGCATTATAAAGGTCGATTCTACCGACTGATATGGAAGGCAATTCGGTCGTTCTCAATTAGACACCCTAGGATGTCTGGTTTGCGATATGCACTTAATGGGTATGAAAGTGGAGAAATGGGAAGATATTCAAGCAAGAGACACATCTAAGCGACATGAAAGGATTTCTGGATATAAAAGTCAACATGAGAACGGAAACCTTCAATAGGCTAAATAAAAACAAGATGAAGACACGAAGGAGTGAAGCCATGGTTAGAAGGCCGACACCTAGGTGAGGTTGGGAAAAACTTAACGGATGGTTTTGACGAGGGGGGTCAAGTGATTTTGCTGGTGGGTTAATAAGGGATGAAGATGGAAACTAGGTTAGGGGATTTGTTTTTAAAATTGGCATGAGTAGTGTTCAAATGGATGAGCTTTGGGGAGTTTGCATGGACCGTACCTTGTATGGAAACTAGGGTTAAGGAGAATTGACTTAGAAGTTGATTTGAAGCTTGTTGAGGGGTTGCTACATAATGGAGTAAAACTAGCACATTAGTATTTCAGTGAAGCGTTGTCAAGATTTCCTTTGCAGAGATTGGTTAGTACAATTACGTCATATTTATCGCGCAGGTAACGGTATAGCTGATTACTTACCTACACTAGGTAATAGTTTCTTGTTGGTATTACATTCCATTGCAAAATGTAACTACACACAATCACAATCTTTTATATTTATCTTTTCTAAAATTTCATGTCGACCATTGTATTAATTCCATGTCGATCCCTATTTTCATGTCGACCATTATATTGTTTTATCTATAATAACGTCTTCATGATAAACAGTGACCATGTCGATTTAGTACCAAAAGAACTCTAAATTTTGACTTGACTTGGGATATAAACGAATAATGTAATTTAATTCTCCACGGAAAGTAACCAAAATAGCATCAAAAGACGACGAAAAGGAAAACCCTTTTTTCCCAGCTTTTCATTTTTTTGTTTCGGTATATATTTCATCTCCTACGTCCCGTGTCCTCTAATTACAAATCGGGCATTTTGGCTTGTGGAAGCCGAAGGGTGAAGGGGCAAGGAAGTGTAGTTGCACAGACGAACATCGTACCCAATTGGGAGGGTTTTTGCGCAAGGCTTCAATCATCTTTGAAGAATTCAAAGATGTCATTTACATCTTTTCGGCTGTTGATGCCTCTTTCTTCCATATCTCCGTCTCACCCTTGTGTTTTATCCTCTTCAATGCCTGAATTGAGTTTTCACTCTTCATCGCCTTCTTCTTCGCAACACAGATGGATTGCTGTTCAGAAAGGGTCCTTCTTCAGACCTAGGGTATACTCTTCTCTTGCTTATATTGATTAAATCGGTTTAGAAGTTTTGTGTTCATGGGTTTGAACTATTAATGGAAATTGCATCTGGGTTCGAATTATAATGGTGATTTTTTTGTGCCTTTGTGGGTGTTCATTAGAATTGCGTTATGTATTGTGAGGACTGTGTCTTGGTAGGGGTATGTTTGATAAGTGAAATTATTTGGTTTATTTCAATGTGAAATTTTTGGGAATGAAGGCCAATTTTGTTTGAATATGGATCCAATTAACTGATACAAAAGGGCGGGGGTCTAAGTTTTCTCCTTTTGATTTGGACCTGTTGTGAAGTTCTTGAGTTACTGGGTGCTAGTGTCATCAGTAAGTATAGACTGAAGAGAAAATTCAACACTGCATTTAATTTGTTCATGAAGATATTTAGATTTGGTTTTTCTAACTTCATTGTAGGCTTTTGAGTAAGGTTTGAACTGTATGTGTTTACACATATGACTTTCAAGTACATTATTGTTCAAAGCAACAATAAGATATAAGCATAAGAAAATATAGCATCTGAACCACATAGGATCCGTCTTTTAACTCAAAATCCATAGGAGGAAGTAACTATTGCGTGCTTCTGAATATGTTGTCTAGTTGGATTGCATTTCAAGGCCCTTAATAAGAAAAAACTTTGCTTGTCATTCTAAAATCCACAGACGTAGATGTGTGACATAGTTTCTGCCAGCAAAGCATCTATGATGCTTGAACTTGTCTGGATTGTGAGATCTCTTGCACCGGAAAGGTTGACTATGCAGATATAGACAATGGATTCCTATCAATAGATGAGTATTTTCTTGTTAGCCCTTGAACCTAGACTCTAGGAGTTTCATCACCTCCTTTAAAATAACTGGGGATGCATATGTGTGAAATCTTAATGCTTCCCATCTCTAGAATTACGTAATTTATTAGTTTACACTTTGGCAGGAGGGATCAATCATCTACTTGATAAGCATATTGATAATCATTGTATCGCTAAAGTTGCTCATTAGTTTTGCTGCTTATTGCTAAGTCACATTTAAGCAGATACTGTTCACTAGTTTCTAAACCATGTGAGAATGATTTATAGATCATATGGGCTTATTTACTTTATTTATCTGACATTAAATGCAATTGGTTTTCACTAATGATTTACTGCCAGGGACTCTGGTTTTTTGTTTGCTGGTATAGTGTATTAGCAGACATAACAAGGATTGTGAGAACACAAATAACAGGGACGATGATGACCAGTTGCGTTCTAGGCTTGGTTCCGATGATGAGGGTGGCATCCTAATTCCAACCCAAGCCCAGTCTCTTGTGGAGGGTTCAGGGTCAGTGACTGTATCCGAGTATAGACCTGCCCCTGATGTTGACTACATACAGGTAAAAGTTATTTTCAGCTGTTTCCTTGTTTGTTTTCTTCTGATATTCAAGTATCTGATCGAACAAATGTCAAATATATGTATCTATATAGGGAAATGATCAAGTAAGAACCACTCCAACAATAAAGAGTGAGAACCTATCTAGACCATTGATTTGTTTAATGCAACGGTTTTAAAAAAAAAGAACAGCCATATCTTTCTAATTCCTGATTCTAGCAATCAAATCTATTTATGTGTGTTGGTCCCCACAACTGATATATTTGTCCAATTAGATTAAACAAATCAATGGTTTAGATAAGTTCTCATTTTTTACCGAAATTCTCACTTTGACCTAATCCTATCAGGGGTAGAAGTTTATATGTATTTGACTGTATCAATTTTAATGTTTTATCAAGCAGGATATTTTGTTCTGCAAATGGATTATTGATTAACTACATATCTTGGAATTAGAGAGTTATCGTCATAGTGCAACGAAAAGCACCGGTCAGATTCTATTCAGAGAGCTGCACCATCCTTCCTTCTTTTTTATGATAGACTCTCATTTTGCCTCCTTATTCCCAAAAATTTTCTATTTGAAGTGTATGCTCAATGACCGAGATAAGAATTAGAAGTAAGAGTTGCTATTCCTTGCTCCGAGTGAATTAAGTCAAGCTTCTTGTCTCCATTTCATCCTCAGATAACTCATCTGCTTTTCTGTCGTCATTGAGGCATTATCTCCAATTGATTTCTTTCTGAACTTTGAAACTCTAAGATGTTGTTTCCTTGCTAGAAGAGTAAATGAAATACCATCTTTTTTTGCACCAAATCTGAGAGAGCTCACTTCAATTGAATTGCTTTTATTTTTTGAGGGACCTTCTTCTCAGCATAATCCATACACCCTAACAAGTAACAAGTGATGGGAATTCATACATTGTCCAATCACCTATTCTGTCAATGACCTATTTTTTACCCACACGTGTCAAGAATATTCTTCAATTGAGCAAACCTGGATTTAGGATGAGTTTAGTTGTAGCTTGTTAAAATAACAAGTGTGACTTATTTGAGCTTCCCAAAATATAACCTTCTCCTCCCAAGGTTATATGAAGTTATATTTTAGATATGTCTTTTTACGGAAAATAGACCCCAAAAAATACACAAGTGAACACCAAATAACCTATAACCCTAAATAACTTCATTTAGATTAAAGACCCAAATATAAGCTCATTTACAACTAAACAGGCCTTTAATCTTCTTTAAAGATCATTTGATAAGGGTTTCTTGTACCATATCTATGATACTCCCTCCAATCCAATTTAAGTGTCGTTTTTAGCCGTTAACACAATTAATAAGGTAAGTATTAAATAACTTTGAAGTTTTTCTAAAACTTACCACTTATTAAGTATTCTTTACCCTTTTGAACCAATAAGAGAAATTTTTAATACAAAAAGAAGTCTTAACAAAACATTTCTCAAGAACAATGTCATAACTTCCCCTTAATTAATGGTCTAACCGTCTAAGAAAACTTAAAACGACACTTAATTATGATCAAATTTCTAATGCTGAAAACAAAACTTAAAATAGGATCAGAGGGAGTATTATGATACGGGTTTGCTTCAAAATCCTTGCTAATCCCATCTTCACAAATCACAATCTTCCATAACTTCTGCAGGAGCTGTTGGCTATTCAACAACAAGGTCCAAGAAACATTGGATTTTTCGGGACAAGAAATATGGGATTCATGCATCAGGAGCTCATTGAGATTCTAAGCTATGCTATGGTTATCACTGTAAGTTGTTTCATCCGAGTCTTATGTTCTTTTTTTGCATAGAACCTTCCTGGTTTCCATTTCATGCTTTTAAGTTTCCTTTTTTCACAATTTAGAAGAACTGTTACATTTTCCAGAAAAACCACATATACACATCTGGATCATCAGGGACAAATGCAGCTGTGATCAGAGGTGCTTTACGAGCTGAGAAACCAGAGTTGCTCACTGTCATTTTGCCTCAGAGTTTGAAGAAGCAGCCCCCGGAGAGTCAAGAATTGCTAGCTAAAGTAAAGTCACTGTATATTAGTTGCATTTTTTAAAATAATTATAGTTTGATTTTATTTGATTGATTGAACTTTTGATCATAATGTTGTCTGGTTATCACACTTCAATGCCTCAAGTTCTCTCAATATTTGCAGGTGGCGAATGTCATAGAGAAACCACAAAATGATCACCTGCCTCTGATTGAAGCCAGCAGGTCTGTCCATGGCATTATCCTCTCTTTCCGCGTAACTTTTTGGTTTATAAAATATGTTATCTGAGGAGTTTGGCTCACAAGATGCTGAGGATACAATTCCAGGAGGTACCAAATCTTTGATGAGTACGTTTGCATGAATTTGCAGGCTATGTAACATGGACATCATCTCACAAGTTCAGCAAGTCATATGTTTTGCTTTCCATGACAGCAGATTACTGATGGAAACATGCCAAGAAGCTAAGAATCTCCGGAAGATCGTAACGCTCTTTTATCTGGACTGAATAGGAAGAAGAATAACAGGGGGAACACTCAATCTTGTCTTGAAATGGAAATAGTGTTTTGGTCTGAAGTGGTGGTGATTTCTCTAGTAGATTGATACTTTCAGTAGCTTCGGAGCCCATTTGCTCCAAGTAATTTATTAGACGAGTATTCGTTCTTAAATTCATGAAATTTGAACAGCTAGAGAATTGTATGATATGCAAAGGTATGTACATGATCATACTTATTATTTGCGTATGAATGGCAGCAAGACTGCTAAAAAACTATCCTGCTGCTGTTAAACCTTTTGATTTCCTAAATCAAATTTCTGATTTTGCTTACTAATTTGGTCATGCCCATTGCGATTGTTTATTGGGTTTAAGTCGACATTACAAGCAACATTTGTTTGTGTTTAGAGATCTGGTGGGTTCGTCAGAGACTTTCACATTTTTTTATTTGTTTGTAGTGAGGAGTCTTTGGTTTATTGAACGATTATAGAGAGTTAACAATTGGTCATTTTTTCCTACCGGTGATCACGAAAACAATTGATCATTTTTCCCAACTTCGCCTCAATAGAATATGGTTTATTGAAGGATTATAATCTCCCAAAATTTCATGGCATATGCAACGAAACAATATTACGGACAAAAACCGATGGTTAGACGAGAGAGCTCTTTATGATAGAGACTAAAGAGAGATAACAAGCTTTTTATACATTTAGGGCCCGTTTGGTTTGAACTCCGGAATCGGAAACGGAATGGAAACGAATCTAGTTCATATGTATATCATTGTTCATGAAAGTTTGTGGAATCATTCCTTGTGGTTTGAACTAATTGGAGTATAATTTGATTACTTTTGATACCCTATAGGGTAACAAAATGTGAGGGGGCAAGTGCATTTTGCATTAATCCCCAAGGAATGATTCCACAAAACTTCATGAACAATGATATACATATGGACTAAGTTCGTTTCCATTCCGTTTCCATTTCCGGAGTTGGAACCAAACGGGCCCTTAGGGTCTTTGGTTTCAACTCCACAAACAAAAACGGACCGTAAACGAATATAGTACATTCAAATGTCATTGTGCAAATGTCATTGTTCGTTCACAATCTTATAAGGTGCATGCATTCTCATTTTCAATACAAAAATGTATTTTCTTCCCCCATTTTGTATCCTATATGATATAAAAATCAATCAAATTATACTACTTTAATTCACAAGAAATGATTTCGACTCTTTATGAATAAGGGTATAACATGTACTAAATTCGTTTTCTGTCTTGTTTTCAGAAATGCAACAAAACAGGGTTAAATTTAAAGCGGTGTTCGAAGGTGTGTTTTAGATCACCTTCCAAATCATTGGCCCCTTAAACCTAGGCTCTAGAATTTGGTCTTGTCCATGGAAAATCTTGTACTTAAATAACAACCCGACACTAGCGATTTCAGAATCGTGCCTAAGCTAAAATTCAACCCCTAACTCAAAAGGGTGTAGACACTATTGGAGTAAATGGGAGAGAACCATAGTTAAAAAGATCCACGCAGTATCATTTATGAAAGAAACAAGAATTCATTAAATGGCATCACAATTGTTCCATGTTCTCGTATCATGACACAATCGCCTTCCTCTCATTGTGCATAGCCAAATGGGGACAAAATTGATCCGCAGAAGCAACGACAAGGCTAATAAAGAAAAAAGAAAGATCGAATACTTGTGCCATGATAGAGCAATTAAAAGGCTATTTGAATTTTTAGCAGATTCTTTAGTTTCAGTCTTTTGATGTTCCTTCCTGTTGCAACACGTAGTTCTTCTTCATCTCCTCAAGAACAGCATCATTTGTACTGTGAAGAAGAAACAAATGTGTTAACAGTGTAAATTCTATGTGTAAGTATATAACTTTGGTAAGAACAGCGCAATCGAAGTATCATAAAAAAAAGGTCAGAACTGTTGCTTCTACTTTTGTTGCAGAGTAGAAACGGATCAAATCGAAATAACAACTGTTCATCTCTAAGTTTCCGGAGAAGACAACAATCCTTATTCAATGGCAGATATAAGTGATGCAGCTGTAACATTTCAGTTCACAGAAAGGCTGTGAATGGCACCAAAGAAAATTAAAAGGGCTCCCGACTCAACCTATAGAGACTTTGCGAATTCACAGCCTTTCTGTGAACTGAAATGTTACAGCTGCATCACAGAAAGGCTGTGATGCAGCTGTAACACTTCAGTTCACAGAAAGGGTGAATAGTTTTCAGAATCTAGCTAACGTATCTCCTTACTAATGTTCTAAACTTAGCCTCAGCCTACAGAGACTTTGCGAATTCCTTGGCAGATGCTGCTATGAAGGTAGCATTTAGATCCTGGTCTTCTTATCAATTAGCTGATCATTCAGCTTACAAACTATACAAACCAATATATACAAGGACAAGTATGAAGTTTGGATCTTGAACTGGAGTGGCATTCATATAAAATTCACTTCTTATAAATTTCGAGGAACAAATAACAATCTAAGAAGTATATCTATTTTTTATTTTTAGAGGAAATACGAACACGAAGAGAGCAGCAAGAGCTAGATTAGACAGACAGGAGAATAATTTTAAAGCGCACTATTACAAGCAAAAATGAACAATAATCTCATTTCCCCCCTCTTTTTTACCAAGCAGCATTTTTGTCTAACATCAAATATAAGGAATTAAGTGACTTCTCGATGAACTTACAATTGATGAAGGCAGTCATTCAGCACTTTAGCTTGTTGTCTGCACTTCCAAACAACTGTGAGTGTCCTTCCATAAGCACATTCAGCATACTTAGATGTGTAATGATCACACTCCTTTAATGCCTTTGCTTTCATTTTGCTACGGAGAGCTGGAATTTTGAATATAAGAATCAACAACCAAGAAACAAAGCAAATTACAAAAGGCCCATAACAAACAAACAAGTTACTATACAATTAGTCTATCACTTCACAAATGTAACAAACACATTTGCTATAGCTTGACAAGGAATAAAGAGAATAGGTTTCTGCTAAAATTGTGTAAAGGCGGCGCAACCTGTACAAAATGGAGCAGAGCTCTTACGAATTGATAGGAATTGATCTATTAGCTACCCACTTTAGTTTTTTTCCTGCATTTTCCTTCAATTAATGTCCATAGCAAGATATGTGTAGACAATGCTACAATATGCACACCTAGGATGTGAAAACCTTATAATTCCAATCAAGTGAATCAACACCATCAGTTAGCTACTGCTTCTAAAACCCTAGAGTTTTCGGTCGACCCACCAACAGAAGAGCATAAGGATTGATTACCGATAAATAGAAACAAAAACAAATCCGCCGGAGTTCGATCGTGCTCCGAAATGCAATTCAATGTAAAAAATTGGCAGATAAAGAATACAAGCAGGATTAGGGTTTAATTATATATAGAGAGGAAATGCATTCCCATCACCTTCTTCAACTTTCTTCTTAACATGGTTTTCTCTGGCCTCCTGCACGTACCCCATGAAATTAAAAAATTTCTTCGGAGAAACGAAACTGCAGACAAATTCTTCTCTCCGTTCTCTCGCTCACAAATCTTAGTGATTACTACTCTGCAAAACCGAAGCTCATCGCTTCTAGACAGTGAGTCGACAACGGAATTAATACGACGCCGCTGCTAATTCCAAAGTGTCAAAGTTCATCGTTTCAATGTTATTGAATTTTTTTATTTTTTATAGGGAAAATGACTAAAAATAATACAAACTATCACTAGTGAACCAAAAATAATACGAACTTTAAAAATTACTAAATGATATACATACTATTAAAGATTAAACCAATTTTGATACGGTCAACATTTTAACCCAAAAATTTAGTCAATGTGTTAATATGTCAAAGAAAATTAAGTTTTGGACTTAAATTATAATTTATAAAAAGTTGAGGAAAAAAAATGTAAAATCAACAAATGACTTTCTCCTTGCTCGTGTGGTCTCTGGTTATGGCGTTTGAGAAACCATTAACATTTTGTAATTTATCACTTAACAATGTAAAATCATATATATTGTGTGAAAGCAGTATGGGGCTTCACTTAGGATACAAATTTTATTACTTTGTATGGTGTTCTTATTGGTTAATTTGAGGGAGATTGTGTTGCCCCCTTTGCAAAAACTAGGGTTCTTGAAACCAAAAATTAAAATTAAATCGATTTAGTTAATATTTCTAATGGTGTGCTTAACACATTATTTGAATTTACAATACCCTTATACAAATTAATAACCTATTGACTTCATCTGATTACATGACTTTGTATTTCAAACAAGAGGTCCTGTGAAGACGAAGCACAATCGCACAGGGAGAGGAGGAAGAAGTACTTTTCTTCATTTTGACATTATTCTCCTAACTTTTTTTATAAATTATTTTTTTAGCCCAAAACTTATTTTTAGTTGTCAAATTAACACTTAGATTTAAATTTTGGTCAAAATTATTCACTATATTATAATTGGTTTAATCTTTCATAGTTTGTATATAATTTGGTAATTTTTAAAGTTCGTATTATTTTCGGTTCACTAGTGATAGTTTGTATTATTTTTAGTCATTTTTCCTTTTTTATACAAAGGTAAGAAGAATAGGCCATATGGATAAGAAGATTAGGGGGTAATTTGTAAAGAATGACCGCCCTGACATGTTTTCAGATGAATCTTCGACACGCTGTTAAACTGACAATAATTTCACCGGATCTTGCAACATGACACAAATAAAGACAAAACCGAAATTCCTTTTTAATGTAAATGATAAGAAACCCGAAGGAATTTTACAACAAAGACTTCAGCCGATGTACTATACCAAGACTTAACGCCATACACGCGGCATACAAACACAATAAACGAAGAATGAAACAAAACCCGACTCCAATCAAAACCCACTCTTAAAATGTACGGAACCCCGGCTACCCACTCTTGAGGATCTCTAGGCCGCATTTCTAACCTGCAAGACAATCTACAAAAATCGGTATAAAACCGTTAGCTAATATTCACAGGATTAGAAGCAAGGTGAAGGCCCATACACACATACATCAACAAAACACATAACATGCTCAAAACACACAAGTCCGGTAATTATTTTTTTATTATTAGGTCATATCCCGTTCTGATTCAACTTTTTTTGTGACACGAGAATCTCCCGAAACTCGCTTCGTTCCCCACTTACCGCATGGAACAGTACGGATGCATCTGACCGTCTAACCACACGGGCTAGTCGCCAAGAACCTCCTAACTCTACGCAAGAGCTAGACAAGTTGTCACCGCCCGTTATCATACACTTGAGCCAAATAATATATAAAGGTCGGTAATCCTATTACCGGTTTTATAAGTTATAATGAAAGCAATAAAACACACATCACAAAACACGCATCGAATCTAATACATAGAATACGAGCTAAGTAAGTCCGGAGACTTACCTTATCGCCACACTCAACTCACAACACTCTCGCTTCCCTTGGGAAGAAGTCCACAACCTGCTCACAAGAAGATAACTATATCAACAACTCGCTCAACTCAAGAAGTCTAAGACTTCTACACAAATGATCTACGCGAGATCATTTGACTCACATTCTAGGACCACATCCTAGAATCTCTCATGCTCACATCCCACTCAACATAAGCTAGAAGTCCTTACCTCGTCTCCACACTCAACTCACAACACTCCCGCTTCCCTTGGGAAGAAGCCCACAACCCGCTCACAAGAAGATACATGTCAAAACCCTACTCACACAAGAAGTCTTAGACTTCTATACAAATGATCTACGCAATACCATTTGACTCTCAATTCTAGGACCGCATCCTAGAATTCCTACACTCACCTCTCACTCAACGCATGAGGAGGTCTACCTAAAACCCGCTCTCTCAAACACATACTAGAACTCATGACAACATACTACCTCTCATAAGATCATACTCAACATCCAAGAACGACGTAAAAACCTATGAGGTCTAACATGCTCCTCACACTCGCCTAAGATCCATAACCACTACTTGGTATTCATTCTAAGTTATGCTAGATCCAACCTAGCATGATACTAATACTAAACATAACTAAATCGAGTAAGATCATAATCTCGAGGGAGAGGGTACTCACGTGACGTCAAAAGACGGAAGTCGTTCAACGAATGTCGGCTTGGACTCGTTGGGCCTTTATCGGGGCGCTTCCGCACCTAACACCAAAACTATACAAATTTAGCATACCGCTAAATTTGGACATACTACATAGTATACATAAACTATAAGAATACCCCCCGTAATTCAAATCCGAGTTTAAAATCTTAAAAACACTTTCCGGAAAATGTATACGATATAACAATTATAAGAATATCCCTGTAAGTAAAATCCAAGATTAAAAACATGCTAACGCATTTTGCGGGGCAAATAATACTATTCCAAAATATGGGTCATAATACGTAATTAAATCTTTGGACCAAATTCCGTAAATAAACCAACAAGGACACACAAGGTAATATATATAAATATAAGTTCAAACTCGTATATGAAATCCAAGGTTAAAACTCGTAAAATATTTTCTGGGCAATATGACAATATCAAAGCCCTAGGTTGACAACAATGACACTCGAAATCTTCTAAAGGCCAAATGAGGAATAAACAGAACCCACACGGGTTCTGACTTTTCGTTTTCAAAATCACATGCATGAGTCGGGGTAGAATGTACGGACCACCACTCCTTCCGCGAATCTCGGCAGCTTAGTTTATTGGATTTATATATATATATATGTATGTGTGTAGATATGTATATATTGATTGTAGTTGCATGTTGGACTCGATAGATATGTATAGTTATATATGTGGACTATAGTACATGTTTGGACCTTGTATTGTTGTAATGGATTTCCGGATGTGATATATTAGTAATGTGGACATAGGACTTATATACTCTTATATATACGGATGCTTATTATATATATAGTAACATATAGATATGTGAGACCTTATAGTTAAGAGGATAGTATGATATCATCGTCTTGGACAACTCCGTGGGGCTTAAAATAGTGTACATACATGAATGAGTATGCTCAAGTATCGAGTTGAGCATCACATGTGACGAACACCTTGAGGTTTCATCGGACTTCTTTTGAGGATGCCAAGCGACTATGAGAAGGCTAATGAGGATATAAGCGCAAGGACGAACAAGTAGAAAGAAAACTCGAGACGACTGAAGGGGGATCAAGATGGGAGCAATACAAGAAAAGGGAGCAACATTAAAGTATAGAAGTGGTTCTAAAGAGGCCATCATCGAACGACAACGAGACCAAGGGAGAGAACGAACTTAAGTTCTTCTAGAAGGTGCGTGGACAACTAAAGATGTGAATCGATGAGGAGATGGGTGCATTCTAACAAGGTTAAAGGCGGTGTTCCATTACAAGAAGTGAAACTTTCTTTAGACACTCCTAAGCATCGGAGTCAAGATGAGAAGAGTGATCGAACCATGTGCGAAAGATTAAGGTACCGTAAGTTAAGCTTACGAGGTACCAATAAGAGAAGTGCCGACATTACGAGAGTAATAAGAAGAAGGGAATGGTGGGGATTCACGTGGATTTGACCGGATTCCGTAATGATGATAAGGCTAAGAAACGTCAAGAAGAGGAAGTGTGTATAAATGATGATCCCAAGAAAATGAAAGACAAAGCAAGGAGCTTTGACCGGAAGACTTAAGATACCAACCAAGAGAAGAGCGAGTGGTTACTAACAATAGAAATGTTGGAGAGATGCACTTAAAAGATTTTATGAAGGACGCTTAAGCCTATGAGGTTGGGTCATATGACACGAAAGAGCTGGGAAGGTGTAGTTATCTTACAAAAGCGGAAGGAGGAGAGGAGCATAGTAGGAGCTAACGAAGTTAGAAGTAGAGTAGAATGAGCTAATGGAAATTAAGGTAGAGTACCATGAGGAGGGTAACCTTCATAAGAGTGGTAACATGGAAAGTGTAGTCGAATGGTAAGTCGTTAACTTCGGAGGAGGTCGAATACAAGTTAATCGGTAACCATCGAGAATGTACGGGTGCGGGTTGTATATTGGTGATTGTAGGTGGGGAGAGTAACCCAGGAGATGGGATCATGAAGAGGGGTAACAAGGACTTGAAATATTCGTGGTGGTGGAATGTCGGCAATAAAGAGGTATATCAAAGGAAGTGCAAATGTCTTAATCATGTAGCAAATTATCGGTTCCAACAAGTGATAGTAACGTACCGTGTGGAGAGGGACTGTAACGAACTGGTGCGACTTTCTTAGGTCATGGGGTCGACATAGAGGGAAACGACACTGATAAGAACTGTTAAGGTTTGATAAAGTTAAGAGGATAGAAGAGCTAGAGGAAGTGAGGATTTTCTATAGTTGATGTACGTAAATGGAAATACATAAATAGGATGCATGGTATGAAACAGATGATATGTTACCGCGGGCAAGAGATAAGTCAAGTTTCTAGACTCACACGGAAGAACCATGGTGGCTATGGCGTGGAAAGGAGGACTTAGATTAGTGCAACGTTGCAAGATGAGAGTTATGATGTTAGTGCTGGGTGGAGTTATGAGTCGGATACTTCAGTGATGTTGGTAGGGGGGATTTTAGCCTAGCGTTATTCACAAGGCATGATTGAGGCTTGTAGTTAGAACTTTTGTGACTGAACATATGTGCGAAGTCAAGAGATATTATTATCGCCTTTCCTTTGAAGTGAAAAGGGGGATTAAATTGAATTATTGCTTAACCAAGGCTTCAAGAGTCGGAAGACTCGAGCAAGTCCCTCGAGTTCAGAAGATGAAAGATCTTTGAAAGATGACGGTCGACATTGCAGCTACAGATGGAACAATACACGTGTTTAAAGGACGTCACCCCAACAGATCGGGTAGATCATTAGTATCATGACCACTTGTAAAGTGATCACACAAGATTGTGTCGGTTATTACGATATGTGACATGAAGAGAAAAGATGAAACTTGAGATATCACGGATTCCAATACGTCAGAATGTGGAATTTCCCACTAAGGTCGAGCTTGATTTAATTCCGATGTCTAAGGCGCTATATGAAATAACACTTGTGCAGAGACATGAGTGGTGGAAGCAAGTGAAGGAGAAATTGCAAGAACTTAGTGATAAGATTTCATTAGTATTAGTGAAATGACATAGAGAACACTAGACGTTATCTTGAACTCTTGATTTGAAGTTCATATTGGAATATACCTAAACTCTTGATTTGAAGTTGTTATGGAGAACATCAGTTTGCGAAAAGTGAGACAATTATCTCTATTTGTACTTCGATTACTGTGAGCTGAACAAGATAACAATGAAGAACGAGTATCCCTTACCACATGTAGATGATCTACTTGACCGGTAGCAAGGGTCGGTAGTCTCTTCTAAAAAATGATTTAAGGTCTGATTGTCACCAATTGAGAATTCGAGTCTGGGATATTGCAAATATAACGTTCGGAACAAACCATGGTCACTACGAGTTGTGGTGATTCTATTTGGGCTTACTAATGCCCCGGATAAGATATTTTGGTCTACTCTCGAAGAAGAGAGAAGTTGTATGACAATTTGTCTCGGGATGGCAACCCCGAAGGATGTGAAAGGAGTTACAAGTTTTCTTGGTCATGCCGGTCGTTACCGGATTTGTGGAGATATTCTCCAAAGTAACACCATCTATGACTAACCTACTTTGAAAGACAAAGAAGTTTGAGTGGGACGAAAATTGACAATGGAGTTGTTGAGAATTAAGAGGAGATTCATTGGGGCAACTGTTTTGAATTTGCCTCGAGGTATGATGGTTTGAAGTGTACAAGTGATTCTCGAAGACAGGGTCTTGGTTGAGTATTGAAGAACGAGATAAAAGTAATATCATACGTGTCTCGTTAGTAGAAGTTGGTGAAGTAATTACTTCCTTTGTTACCTGGAACTTGGAACAAGAATGGAGGGAATGTAACATCAAGTTTGGATTGACAAGGACCAAAGCCAAGGTGTAAATGGGAAGATTTGATCTTCTTAGTTAGAGATGATCAAAGAGAAACATAATCGAAATGTTGCATTGAGAAAGACCAAGAAGAAAGTTGAGTTTCCGATATATCGGACCTTTTTTGAGATCTTAGCGCAAGTTGGGAAAGTGGTTAGGTTAGAGTGGCCGCCGAGAGTAGAGGGTTTTCACCCGGTGTTTCATGTGAATCAATCGAGATAGTATGTACATGACTCGAGACATGTTATTAGTCATGATGATCTAGTGGCAGACAAGAGACTGATGAGGCTACCTGGAAGACAGATGATAGTATATTTGGTTGAGTTTCACGCTGAGCTAGTAACATCGATAGAATCAACGAGTTAGACCTAGTTCTCCCCTTAGTTGAGTTATGTGCATGTGTTATATTATCCGTTTGTGCCCTGTGCGGGAATGTGCTATATGATTTGATATATCTTGTAGTGGTAGTTAGAGTAGTTTAATATGTGTAGATTGGAAAGTCTAAGCCAACTTAGTTTGAGAGTTCATACCTCGGCCTTATGGACCGAGAAGTTCGACGTATAGCAAGTTTCGGGACGAAACTTGTTTTTAGGGGATCTAAATGTAACACCCCGTTTATTAGGCGCGTTTTCGATATTTATTTTTCCGTGGGTTGTGTCCATACAATGCGAGTATATCAACAAGAGTGTTGATTTTCTTGAAAATCTGGTGTGCACTAGAGTGCAAGAAACCCAAGATCATGGAGGAGATATCTGAGATGATCATGTCCGTCTCTCACGGTAGTTTCCATACTTGGTTGATCGAATTAATGAGCACCAAATTGTCTCCTTCAATCTCAATGGATGTACCATCTATATTTGCGGCCTTTTGGAGTCTCTCCGAAGAGCGAAAGTTTTTGCATCTGAAACAAAATCGGCATCGCATCTTCCTTTCCATGTAGCTAGTGAAATTGCAAGGTTGTTCCGAATAATGTATCCATCAACAAATTGGTTATACGAATCCCTTGAGGCATCAAAGTTGATTTTGACATATCCCACCGTATTCTCTTTGGCATTTCATGTTTTTTTTTGTTTTTCTTTGTTGTTTCGGTTGATTGATGTTGTTTGTAGTCCACTCTATGTTGGCCTTTTTCCAGCCGTCTATTTGGTTTAGTACAATTTGTTCCACGTTTTGTGGTGCCGTTTTTCTTGTTGAATATAATTTGATTTCTAGCGAGCCAAATGTTCCACCATGTTACTAATAGTTCGTTGTTGGAGAAATATTTTCTTTTATTTCAGTAATAATTTCAATCATTTTTCGATTTGTGTCACGATTTCGCGGAATTGTTATAACTTTGGCATTATCAATAGTTTGTAGAGTGTATGGATACACAAAGAAGATGTGTTTTACCACTTTCTGTATGATGATTAAAGAATTCGCAATACATCAAGATTGGTACTATTTTTGGCTTGTCAAGATTTTATTTTGTTGGAATTCCAATCGGGGAAAGTTTCCTAAGTAAATTATTTTATTTTTGGCATAATGTTAACCTCTCATATCCATATTTTGTTGAGTTTACTCCTACTTACTGTTGTTGGATCAGATTCATAGCAACTTTTGTAGAATATACCTTCTTCATTAACTACCAATATATTCTATCTTTTAGTTCATTTTGGGTAGGTTATAGTTTTTTTTAAATAGTTTTTTAACAATGTCATTTGGTAGAATAATTTCTAGTTGATTTAAGTGTTGGTGATTTCATCGCTTATATGTGATGAAACTATAAATTGGTTATGTAGAATTTATCAAGGTTTTATTGCTCTTCTGTCGTGAAGTGGTTGTTCTGTAATCCATTAGTCTTTCCAAAATCTAATCGTTTTACCATCTCCCACACCCCATCTAATACCTTTGTCGAAATCTTAGCTCATTTTAATTAATCTCTTCTATTGTCATGATGCTAGTTTTTTCACATTTGTAGTTTCAAATGCATGTACCTTTTAAGTATTTTTCTTCTATTATTATCCGGTTCTACCATTATTTTTTATAAGAGTTTCATTTGTAGCGCTTTCTTCAAATCTTCTAATTTTTTTAATTCAGTTCCTCCTAGTGATTTAAGTTTATAAATTTTATCTCAACTAATAAGCAGATGAAAACTTGGTCTCTTATTCCAAAATAAGTTTCTGTTAAACTGATCTACTTTTTTATGGATGCTTGCATGAAGCATGAATGCCGGCGTTAGGTAACTTGGCTTAACATTAAGATTATTTTTTTTTATTGTACTTTACTCTTGTGATAGAGACGATGCTTTGCACTTTGTAAGTTGTTTTAATTTTAGAATAACAATATTAAATATGTCTTTGTTGACTCTCCCATTAATTATAGGACATCCGAGATATTGTTCTAAATTGGTGAAAGTTGTGATGCCAAGTTGCGATTGAATCCTTCTTTTGTTGCTTGGATTAACATTAGAGGTTGTTTGGAATGCAAATTTATGATAATTTATCACTTGACCAGATACCGCACAATAGTCTATTAGGACCGATAATATTTTGTTGCTTACTTCCGTTGTTACCTTTGTAAAAATTATAATATCGTCCACAATAACTAAAAATGGAATTGTTAATCTGTTTTTCGTGGGGTATCCAATAGATATAGAATTCTTATTGCTTGTTTATGCATATGGCCGGATCATCCAACTTTGCCAATGTCATTACATTGCATTCGAGAAACTAAAGATCAATCATGAAACAAATGATTAAGGCTCTTCTCTTTGAGCTTACACTTACCTTTTTTGAAAAACACAATCCTTATCTTTGAGGTTACAATCTCTTTGGGATTGTTAATAGGACAAGTCACTGACCACTTACTTAGGGCTCTTCTCACCAACTCCTTTATTAAATATGCCCTTAAGTTATGAATTCTTATACCTCCAAAGATATTTGAACATTTCTTCAACCCATTTACTTGAGATCAAGAGCTAATATATTTACAGTCATTATGAGTACGTTCAACAAGGTCAAATTATGGGATTATTGGAGTGATTATTGTACTCGAATTGTTTTAAAGGATTATTTTGACCAAATAAAGTAATCAAATACACTTGAATGATTGATTATTGGGGAAATTATTCTCGCAAAATAATTTGTTGGACTTGCGAACAAGCCTTATAACTAATAGGTCATTCAATGAGTTTAGAAGACAGTAAAATTATCCGTTTAGAAATTATTGGGATAAATCTACTCTATTTTTCATAATGCATGCATGTCGCACCGGAATAATACATTGTTGATCGCTTACGAATGCACCCTCCCAATTTTATTTTATTTTTATATATAAAAAACTGCTATTTTTTTTTTTGCTGAAAAAGAAACAAAAACATTTCTTCTAATTTTCTTTACGGCCTCCTCTCAAAAAAAAACAAAAATTCTCTCATCTATCCCTTTAAATATCTTCCCTTTCCCTCCATTTGCTGCCTCCAACAAGCGCTTTCTCTTTCTCTCTCACACCTCCTTCCCACTCGAGTCACTCGACTTCTCTTTCAACGATTAGCAAAGGTACGACGTTCTTCCTCTTTCCCTTCTACCGGCCTGAACCGCTTGTATTGCTTGGATTTCTGCTTTCCGTCTAATATCATCTGAACTTCAATCCTATCTTTGATTCGATTTTTCGCAAGGTCTGCTCTTATTTCCTTTTTCCTTTACTTGTGTATCTGTTCTTTGCCGCGCGATGAAGTTGAGGAAATCATCGAGTGGTTTCTTGTGAAGATTCTTATCTAAATGGCCTCGTTTTGATGTTTTTAAAAATTCTTTTACATCTTGCCAATAATTTGATTGTTCTTAGGTCTAGCAGTAGTTTGGGAAGATCCTCTAGTTTCGTAACGAAGGAAATGCGTTTGCGGTATTCTGTTTCTTCACATTAGTGGTAAAGAATAGTTCACTGTACTAACTTCATAGCAGACAATATGCTTTTGTGCACATTGTTAGATCTTGGAAACGAGCGATCGAAGGAAGAATCGTCGCAAACTGTAATTCCTTACGGATGATTACTACTCGGAACTATGTAATTTGCAATCTAACGTGTTTGTGACGTTCTGATGAAGCTAATTTTGTAATATATTCTGCTCATGATTAAACCTGCGTCAGGAAAGAAAGTCTATGTTGTTGTTGTTTTCTTCATCTGATGACCAGCTGTTCTTGAGCAAAGAAAACATTTCTTAATTTATTTTGGATTATGTTTTGTTTTGTTGATATGTTATCTCCGTCTGTTCAACAGGTTTAGGATTTGATTTTTCTTAGCAACTATGTCGACTGCGGAATCCAGGGAGGAAAATGTGTATTCGGCCAAGGTGGCTGAGATGACTGCGCGTTATGAAGAAATGGTGGAGTTGATGGATAAAGTGGTGATCAAAGTCGACGCTGAGGGGATAACTGTGGAGGAAAGGACTCTCTTGTCTGTGGCTTACAAGAATGTGATTGGACCAAGAAGGACTGCATGGAGGATCATCGCTGCTGCTGAGCCAAATGAAGAGGCCAGAGGAAAGGAGGAGCGTGTCGCAATACTCAAGAATTATAGAAGCAAGATTGAGACTGAGATCAGAAAGATATGCGATGGAATCCTGAATCTGCTCGATTCTCACCTTGTCCCCGCAGCCAGAACTGCTGAGTCAAAGGTGTTTTACCTGAAGATGAAGGGTGACTACCAAAGATACCTTGCAGAGATTATGACCGGGACTGACAGGAAGGAAGCCGCTAAGAACACTTTGCTCACCTATAAGTCTGCTCAGGTGAATAAATGATTAGTCTGTTGACGTGTTGTACATTTATAGATTAACACATTCTAAGAATCGCTTGTGAATGTAAACAGGATATTGCTGTATCCGACTTGGCTTCTTTTGACCCCGTTAGGCTTGGACTCGCACTCAATTTCTCAGTGTTCTACCATGAAATTCTGAAGTCAACTGACAAGGCTAGCAATCTGGCAAAACAGGTACATATATCTCTTGTGACTCTGCATGTACTTGAGTAAAGTCAAAGCTTGCACAACTGTAAAAATCACCTGATTTCAGCTTACGGGCTCATTTTTGGAGCTGATGGCCATCTGTCTTTGGAAAAAATAATAATAATGCATTGATGTACCTGCCATGAGTTTTCTGTATGCCACTAAATTCAAAGCGTGCACAATTGTTAAATATTAATGCAATGATGTATCTGCAATAATTTAAGTGTGTATCCCATTTCCAAATCACATGGATGTAAGCTGGATTCAAGTAAGTTTGATCAGAAGAAACTTTTGTTTGATACTCTTTAGTGTCATCATCTTTTATGATTTAAGACCAAAGCTCAAGTTCAACTACACCTTATCTGTTTGTTTCTGACTGCGAACACGTAAGATTATTCACTTTCTCCAAAACTGTTGTCTAGGTCCTTACTCTGGTGTGCATGTTTTCCCCTTTGGCCACTGCTGTTTTCTCAACTTTTTGACCGCGTGATGATTTCCATCCCTTAAAAACTGATCATAGTGCATTTTATGCATTTTGCTGCACGTTGTACTTTGTATATTCAATTGTGCTGTGTAGAAGAATTTCTATCAATTTTGTAAGGTTCGCTTGCAAATATGTTTTCTCTCAATTTTGGCAGGCTTATGACGAAGCCACCACTGATTTGGGCACTCTAGATGAAGAAACATACAATGAAAGTAAATCGTTGATGCAGCTCCTCCGGGACAACTGGACCCTGTGGGCTTCACTTGCCACAGTATGCTTCTCTTTACTATGAAATTCTCCTCTATTAAGTCCCAATTAATCAACATCAGATACTATTACAACATTCATCATCTAGGTCCAACCTCTAACCAAGCATTATAACTTCCATTCTCATATGATCTATACTCTATATATAAATCATCCTTTTGACTGTTGATTCCACCAAATGCGTCTCTGTTGAAGTTACATCCAAGCTGAATGATGCTTATATCGTTGCATCATTGCCTTGAGGCTTCATAATTTATTGTTGAATTAAACATGTCTGCCATCTTTTAGTGAGACTGGAAAATTATGGATAAATTACCTACTAGGATGATGCTGTACATGCTATTTGTCAAGGCCCAACATAGTTTTTCTCACATAACTCCCCCATGCTATATGATGTATAGAAAGAGAGAGCTGCTGGGGCAGAGGAAACTGCAGAGCTCGAGACAACCGAGGGACAGTTGTGAAGCAAAGCAGACAGGAACAATACAATATATTAGGCTTGATATGAAATAACATGTCTCTTGTGTAGCCTCCAAGTTTTATAAGAATGTGAACAGTTACATTGCTATATAGTGCACAAGAGGCGGTTTAGGCTTCGTTTGTACGTTACTTGAATGATATGAACAGTTGTATTGCTATACAAGTTTTATGAGAATGTGAACAGTTGGTACATTTCTTTGATTCCTAAGTTTCTTACATAGCCATAAAACTTGTTTCAATGCATCCAAACACACTTGACAATTCAATTCAATTAGATCCAAAGATTATACAAATGATATTTGCAATCCCTTCCCTCAACATTTTTGAGCTTATTCCCATCTTTACTATGTAAGTACGTAACACTAGCAGATCCTGATGCAAGTACTAAGTTACTAGCATACCTATATTACTCGATGATGATCTCAAGAAGATCTTGAAGCTGTGGTGGTGTCTCAAGCGGAGCCTCAATCATGTAAATCATGGAACTGAAGACAAGAACAAAGAGCACAAACACACCAAGAGTAATATCCTGTCTAACAAGGGCAATGACCCGTAAACTTTACAAACATGGACCATTTTTAATGCTGCAAACAGAAACCACAATGGCATGCAAGATGGAGTATACCAATTGATTCCAAAATTATATATCTAAATTGTACTACCATTTCTAATGTACGGCATGTAGAGATAAATTAATGCAAAAATTCTTTATTTATTTATACAAATACATAGATATCTAATTTATGCTACATTACAAAGGATATTTTCTTGAAATATAAAATTCTATTGGATAATTCATTTTTATATCCTTCCTATGGTTTGTGTTTTTATAATAAAAATCAATACCTCTGCTTTTATGAGAAAGTAGTTTAGGACTCGTGCCTTGCACGGGTATTGAATATATATATATATATATGTGTGTGTGTGTGGACATTGGTTTGTATAAGAGTATTTTATTTGTTAAAAATGCATTGATAATACTTTTTATGTCGTGTTGTGTTGTAATTAAAGCAAAAAATAACAACATAATTGGTAATCTAGTTCGTCACTACATCTGAGGGCATATCAAGCCGGGAGTGTTCAAAGTGTTTTAGTTTTACAAACCAAAACAAAAATTGAGAATGAAAAAAAATTGATAATATCCAAAATAAAATTACATAATTATAATAATAATAATGCATCTATAATAAAATAAGTATTCCGCTACAGATCAAGCAGATATAGTCAATGAGCATTCGTGAATCACCTACTTAGGAAAAAAACTATAATCAACCTCAAATATTTTATGCTTTTTTTTACAAATTTTACTACACATATAACTATATTCAATGTATAAATAATTTAAAATATTCGATTTAATATGTAAAAACAAGTATAAAATAAGTAACTCAATCAATGTGCCGAAACACTTCATTACAGACCACATTATTTGTAGCATGTTCCAATTTGCCTGTATGGTCACATATCATAATCCTCTAATATCCCTACTTGTAACCCTTGAAACAACCACATAAAATTGTCCATGACTGAATACATGTGCAAGCGATTTCCCTTGACATTTGTTTATATTCATAGAAAAATACACCATAATAGGGATAATTAATGGTTAGATCATCTAGGAAATGACTTTTGTTTTTAGTCATAGCAAATATAATCTAACAATTTCGATCTTCCATTTAACGCAATAGTTAATGGTTAAATCATATAGGAAATGATAGTCGGTTAATTTATATGTCGGATACTGTAAAAGTCAATAAACAATTTAGTAGATTAGTCCATTATATAATTAGAATAGAAACATATACAAATCAATAAAACATTATAGATTATGGTTAAGATAAATAAAAAAAATCATTGTAAAACATATAGTTTTACAAATCAATAAAACTTTATTGATTGTGTGAAGATGTTCGCTCAAAAGTGCGTGCAATGAAGCTTTAAATTTATAAAATTAGAATCAAAGCAAGCGAACCCGCAGTGTACGAATCGGCGTAGTAAAGCAAGAATTTCAGAGTATCGAACTCAGGGATTTGGGTGGAACAAATTCAGTTCGCAAATCTTCGAGCAATGGAAATAGAAGCTTTTGCAAATATTGGGGAAAACAACAACCCTAAAGATCCAGGTATCAAATTGTGGCAATCGATTCAAGATATACTATAGATATAAGGACAGAGTTGGGGTTTGCAAAGGTAAGATATACTATAGATATAAGGACAGAGTTGGGGTTTGCAAAGGTATACTAAGGTAAGGTAATGTACGGCGAAGTTCCAAAACCCTATATGTCTAACCCAAAGACTCTATCTATAAGGGTTGTTGAGGCTGCAGGTATCAAATTGCTTTAACGATTAAAGCAAAAGCAAAGGTCGTAAAACAGGTAAAATTACGGGTAGTTCTTGAGAATCACGGCCGTGGAAATCAAGAACAACCCATGATTTAGAGTGTCAACGATGTTTCTCACACTCTCAGGGTCCAATCTGTTTACAATCAATCTATCATTATCTAAGCCACAACTATCAACCCTTCACATTAGAATTGCTAAAGAGTTTTAGCCAATAATCATCATTGTAAAATCAAATATCAAATATGAAAGGAAGGAAAGGTAAAACCTTGAAATCTCAATAACAAACACAAAACCAATATCAATAAAACTCAAAAATAAGCGCTCAATAGATTTAGGATCGAATAAGAATCTCTCACAAATCTCAAGGAACAAAGAAGAACGGGATGTCAATCCGCCTTCAAGTGAAACCTGAGAATCTTCCAACTCCGCAAATATGAAAATGCGTCTTTCCCAAATCTTCCCGTGGGGCGTCCCTAGTATCCAAGCCTTCTAGTCTCCCTTTGGAGAAATTGACTCAGAAATTGACTCCCCTTCAATGTTGAAGGGTCTCGAATATATGTAGGGAAGAATTTAGGGTTTAAAGGTAAAACCCTAAATATTTGGGCTGAAAAGAAGTCGAGTCCGCTGGTATCAGAAAATACTCTGGGCCGCGTCAGAAGGTATCAGAGAATACTTTGGCGCGTCAGACGATATCAGAAGATACTTTGGCCCGCGTCAGACGGTATCAGAAGACACTTTGGGCGCGTCCTAACTTCTTTTATTGCTCCTTTTTGTCCCGCTTCAAGGCTTTAATCCTTAAATATACTATTTCACTCCATAATTCGCCAAATTACTTACAAATGCAATAAAACTCTGTGTAGACTTCTATTCTTGCAAAGTAGGTGAATATAACCATAAATGCCATGAATATATGTCTATGCATGCAAAATAAAGGGAAAATCTATATAAATACATGCCTAAAATAGGTCATAATTCATGTCATCAGAAGACAAATAGAAAAGAATCAATGTAAAACAAAAATAATAAAATAGAAATGATTGTCGGTCATTTTTTATGTTAAAAAACACAATATCTATATATTGATAAAAATTAAAAATACATATATTTTAAAAAAGAAAAATAAAAAAATGTAAACAAAAAATCTAATTTTTAATCAAAACAGTAATTTTCCGTTGTTTAAAGAATCAATTGGTTCGGTTTCTAAGTTCAAATCAAATAGAAATCAAACAGTAATTTTCTGTTTTCGTTAAGATAACAAATTTTGAAATCAACAGAAAGCCAGGATATTGTTCCAAAGTATTTGGGAAGCAATTCAAAGCAGCATCCAATAACAAGATTGTTTTATGTGGAATTTAAATGGAATTTAAAAGGGGTCAAATTTTTTAAGGTGTTTAATTGATACAGATTTATAAAAATGAGTGAAATTCTAATTGATGGTTGGAAATTAATGGATGAGTTGGTTAAGTAGGCAACTTATGTATTGTTGTGTACAAACTAGACCCTTTTTGTTTCATGTTAAAAAACTAGGCCCCTCTATATTTTACTAAAAAAATTAATCCCATATAATATAGAAAATTCTGTAGATTTGATCAATATCTCTCTATCCTAATTAGGCGTATTAATTAGTTTAATTAAAAACATTAAAAGATATTTTCAGCCGCTAAACAAGGGAATAAACGTTGAATAATTTCCATTAATTGATGGGATATCAATTAAGCGACCGATTACAGAAACATTTTGGACGTCATTGTTGCTTCATCCGAGTTTATGCTCTTGCGTTCTTCAAACTGGAAGCCATTATTTCTCATCTTGATTTTTTCATAATCGTTGATAGAAGTCGATCAGATACGTAAGACCCTTGGAATCAGATACATATTGGCTGTGTTCATCGTTTTTTTTCGTTCAAAAAACTGTACGCCATTGTTGGACCTCTAGATTTATTCATTATCGTCGGTAGAGATCGAGCAGATACATAAGTCGGTGTCATTCAACTACATATCTATTGTAGTAGTAATTTTCTACGTATGTACCAAGTAATTATTACTTGCCAAGATTTTTTGTGCTTTTTATGAAGTTAAATCTTGTTATTATTGAGTCGTGGTACAATGAAGTATGCTTTGATTTTGGTTTGATATTTAGTAATCTTGTGTAATCAAGGTGTGACTATATTATGTAGTAGGTATGGTATGTAAACGTCTTGTTGCTGTGTATCTATTAGGTATGAGTTCTGTTTTCGTGACCTTCTATTACGGTGGTGCTTGGGAGTTGAAGAATAATGTATGTGAATATATTGGGGATGTTACAAGCAAACCTCTTGTTGTAGATGTTTCTTACACCTTTGAGGATTTGAAACATAAGGTTTCAACACGGTTTGGAATATGTGTGTCAGAGTTTGATGTAAAATTGTCGTACAAGAATCCATTCAATCCTGCACTCAAGCCATTTGACGTCACTACAACGTTTAGTTTGGAAACATTTCTTCAAATAAATGGGCTGCAGCAGTACATGTGGAGTGTGCCAATGTGTATCATGAAAGTTGATCTACATAAGTCTAGCAATATTGTGACAATAGATGAAGTACATAGTGTTGAACATAATATGAACGGTTATTTGCAGCTTGATTTATGTACATGTTCATCGAGTGTTTTAGTGACAGTCGAAGAAGATAATACGGCGGGTGAACCTCTTGCGATAGTGCCTCGTGTAGATACATATGTACCAGATGTGCATGATTATGAGCTTGCGTTGGGGAAAACATATTCTTCAAAGGTAGAGTTAAAGAATGTTTTGTGTTTGCATTCAATATCCGAATATTCCCAGTATAGGATTGTTAAGTCAAAAATGAAGGCAGTAACAACAAGATGTATTGACGAAGAATGTAAATGGAGGATTCGTTTCACTAAGCTTGGGGAATCAAGTTATTTTACAACAACAAGGTATGTGTCCACACACACATGTTCCTATCACATGAGGAGAGCTGGTAATAGGGGTGCTTCCTATCAAGTAATTAATATTGCAGAGAAAGTGAAATCAATGTATGTTGAACATTCTAATTGGAACCTTATGTTCTTCATTGTAAACTGTTTAATAATGTGTGTACCCAACGTTTATGTAGGTACGGCAACTCGAAAAAGTTACCTTTTGTTAATCAAATAGTCACTGTTATGAAGAGTTTACATCGAATAGATGCTAGTTATTGAAAGTGTTGGAAAGCACAGGAGGCCGTGAAGGACATGATTAGAGGAACTTCAGAAGATAATTATAGCTCCATAACTGCATATTTGTATATGTTAGAGGAAGTGAACAATGGTACAGTTTCTGCCCTTGTACTTGATGAGGAAAATCGTTTCATATATGTATTTGTTGCGTTTGGACAATCTCTCAAAGGCTTTGGTGCGATGCGAAAGGTACAATACCTTTTAATCGTGAACATATGTAGTAAATTGTAATATGTTATGTAGCTGAAATGTGTACATATTTGATAAATTTGTAGGTTATCACGGTGGATGACATACATTTAAGTGGGAAATATGGAGGGGTGTTTCTAGTTGCAACTGCACAAGATGCAAATCAACAAATCTATCTCATTACTTTTGGAATTGTTGATAGTGAGAATGATACGTCATGGGATTTCTTTTTTAATAATTTGAGTCGTATCATTCCGGATAACAAGGAACTTGTGTTTGTTTTCGATCGACATAATCCTATTAAGAAGGATACAGCATCCAACTATCGTTTGACGTTTCATGGTTATTGTATTTGACATCTTAAGGGGAACCTGTGAAAGCGGACAAGATCGAACCGTATACTACAAATGTTTATTGAAGGGGCGAAGAGATGTAGGGAATCCGACTGCATTGAACTACTTAGGCAAATATCATTGGTATGTTTCGGTACATAATGACTTTATATGTTCATTATTCATAGGATATGTATCCTTATATTAATAAATATGTACAGGAAAAGCCAAAGGTTGGAGAGTTGCTTACTGAGACGGGGATATCAACGTGAGCTCGTTCGCTATCTCCAGCAAAAAGGTACAACATGATGACTAGTAACAACGCCGAGTGTGTTAATGACATAATGAAAGAAGGGAGGGAATATCCAATTTTAGCCATGCTGGATGAAATCAGACAATTCATTTCACGGTGGTTTGCGGAGCGCCGTAAAAAATCACAATCTTGTTTGAATGTTTCCACGCCAAAAATTGAGTCTATCATTCAAAAAAGGTTTGATGAATCAGGTTCTTACTTTGTGTACACACTTGACGCAGAAAGGATGAAATTTGAGGTAAAAAGGGGGGATGAACATGTCATTGTTTGTTTGCAAATGAAGACTTGTGCTTGCAAAGAGTTTGATATTGAGGAGATACCATGCATACATGCAGTAGCTGCAGCAAAACATGTTGGTATGAGTCCTTCTTATCTTGTAAGTAAATATTATTCCACAAAATATTGGAGGTCTGCATATGCAGAGGTTATTTACCCAGTGCCGAACAAGTCAGATTGAGATGTCCCGATATACGTTTCAGATATTGCTTGTGAGCCCCCATTGAAGCTTAAGAGGTGTGGAAGGATGCCAAAGTCCAGATTTCGTGCATTTTGGGAAAAAGGGTCTAAGAAGAAATGTAGTTGTTGTGGCTTTAGTGGACACACTAAGAAGACTTGTGTAAATCAACCGAAATAGTCAAGTAATTTGATAATTGAAAAGTATGTAACCTTATGAACAAACAATATTATGTTTGCATTTCAACATTGTATTACATCTAGTTTATGTGTGAGCTTGTTTTCAACATTATAAATATTACCTTCTTTTTCTATATACATACGTCGTTTTTCAATTCAAGTTAAAATAATGCCGTTATATGTATTTACATTTACTTTTCTTAAGGTGAAGTCGAAACAATATATACATATTGTATTCACATGCCATTGTATACTATATACATACGTCCTACTGAATTCAATCGTATACACACATATTAATTCGTTTACATATCGAACATAACTTACCGTATGCATTATAAGGTTAAGTCGAATCAGTATATACATATTGCATTCAAACGACATTGTATACTATATACATACGAACTACTAACTACAATCGTATATACACAACTTAAGTCAATCACATACAGAAACATAAGTAACTGAATACATAATTTATATGATTGTGTGTAGCCTTATATGTTATGTATGCACCATGTTATTGAGTTGTGTAATTCAGTTTACTATAAATTACTACATTTATGTACATATATAATAAATAAGGAAACAAACTGAACATTTTTATGTCTTGCTAGAATGTTTCACTTAATTCAAAATGTCAAACGAACAAATGCAATGAAGATCCAACCGGTCTACACAACCCGGTGTATAGTAACTAAGGTTCATAATAAAAATAATCATTATCATGGATGTTATGATGTTTCGTTTACATAAACCATTAGATATCGGGTGTTTTTCAATTCTCATCGAACCATTCGCGTCATTCCCTAGTGAACTGTTCGCCCCTAAAGGTGTGTGCAAATAAGTTTTAAATTTATAAAACTAGAATCAAGCAGCGAACCCGCAGTGTACGGATCGACGTAGCTAAGCAAGAATTCCAAAGTATCGAACACAGGGATTTGGTTGGGAACAAATACGATTGCAGGTTATCAAGCGAGTAAATATGAGAGTCTTGCAAGTATTGGGAAAACAACAATCCTAAAGATCCAAGTATCCAGCTGTGGCAATCGATTCAAGATATACTAATGATATAAAGACAGAGTTGAGATATGCAAAGGTATACTAATGTAAGGTAATCGTACGGTGAAGTTCCAAAAACCTTATGTAACTCACCTACAAGGCACTCTCTATACAGGTTGTTGAGGCTCAATATAGAAAGATTCTAAAGGCAAGAATTTATGTCAAATACCCAAACTTGTAACCCAAGGATCAAGACTAACTTAACCGATTGAGGTTATGACACTCACAATCGAGGTAGAGGTTGTTGAGGCTTCACTACCACCTAGAAAAGACAAGTCTAAACTAAGTTAAAGCAAGTCTTTAACTTTGGATTAAAGTAAAAGCAAGTTCGTAGACTTAAGGGAAATCACGGTTAGTTCTTGAGGTTCCACGGCCGTGGACTCAAGAATAGGCCGTAATTTAGGGTTGTCGGCGATTCTCTCTAACTCTCAGGGTCTAATCTGTTTATGATCGATCTATCATCATCTAAGCCACAACTATCAACCCTTCACCTTAGAATTGTTAAGGGTTTTTAGCCAATAACAGTCATGTTGATATCAATTCAAGAATTAAAAGATAGAAAGACGAAAACTTTCAAGAACTTTCAATAATCTCCAAACCAATCCCAAAGTCACAAAGAGAACAAGTATTGTCAAAGGATTCAAAATAAGACAAACAATCACAACCTTAGGAAAGAAGGGAAAACGGGATGTCAATCCGTTTTCCAAATCAAACCTAAACAAGAAGAGAGATCTTCTTGCAAAATCTTCCAAAAACTTCGATCTTCCGCAAGTCCGGAGATCTCAACAGCAATCTCCACCAAAAGTGCGAGATTAGGGCAATTCCCAAACACGAACTTCGATCTCCAAAGAGATGTCGATGTTTCCAAGCAAGGCTAAACGATCCTCTTCGCGGATGACGGGTGTAAACATGCCTAAATGAGGGTAAGCGGGGGTAAGCGATCATGACGGGTGTAAACGTGCCTAAATGAGGGTAAGCGGGGGTAAGCGATCATGACGGAATCTTGCTTCGTCCGTCTTTTTATAGTGCAGGGCAAAATGTCGGCCCGGCCCAATCTTTAAAAGATCGTGGCTTCAAAGTGTGGCGAAAAGATTCGCCAAGATCACGGTCGTGGAAGTGTTCCACGACCGTAATTTAGAGCGTGGATTTAAATACGGTTTGCACCATATGTTCCACGGCCGTGTAAGTTACTGGAATGCATCACGCCTCTCTTGCAGGGTTCCACGGCCGTGGAACTGAACGTGGTTCGTAGTACGGCCGTATTTTAGAGCGTGGTTTAGAGCAAGAACGTGATTCTTCCCTAGCCTCGTGCATTCCTCAAGCTAAAACTCCAATTTGCTTCCTAAGAATGTCCTCAATCCTTGGACATATCAAATCAACTCTCCTTTGCTCGATTCCGTTCGAAAATAGCTCCAAATCATCTATAATCAACATAGAACTAGTGTAGACATCCATATCGACAATATAGGTAATACTAGCTCACATATGCACAAAGTTCAATCAAAGACTATCAATATGAATCAAATACGTTTAGAAAACGTGCCTAAAATATCACAATATTTCATGCTAACAAATAACCCCATACTTAACACTTGCTTGTCCCTAAGCAAGGTCTTTCAAAAAGCTTTAAACAAGAGTTAGGATGAAATATGTGTACCTTCTTTTGGTTGAATGTGACTTCTAAAGAATAGATCATTCTCAAACCTTGCTTCAATCGTTCTTCAAACTTTCACACACTCACTCAAAGAGTAAAAAGCAAAGAAAATTCATGAACCATCTTAACTTCTAGACAAGCATTATAACCTTCAAACATTATCAAAATCAATCACAAGAAACTTCAATTTAGATCACCAAGTCATACAACATTCTTTTGATCTTAAGGACTTCCAAAGAAAAGGTCTAGAATATGGAAGGGAAGGGAAAACTTTAAGGGAAAGTGGTGCATAAATCCGGGAAAGTGGACAACTACCTTCTTCTTCTTATGCGGTTCCCGCAACACTTCAACTTAGAGCTTCGCTCTCTTCTTTTCATTTTTCGACTTTACTTTTGGAGTTATGGACAGAGGTGCACAAAAACCGAAGCCTAGGAGATTGGCGTTTCTCAATTTTTCAAGAGATGCCTCAAACCCTTAGCGCACATACCATAATCCGCTAGGAATATCGCTCAATCCGACTTTGGCAAGACACAAACACCCGGCTATGTGAATGGTACCGAGTTACTCATCGTCATGATTGACTTCCCCAAACCTACAATTTCTTTCTATTCAATTGATTGCAAATAATTGCTCTCATGGCCCTCCCACATCAAACATGCCTTTTTCTCATTTCACTTCTCCAAATTCCCGGATAGGTAAAGGAGGCTAATATTTCAATGAGGAGCTAGATGATCAAAGAAAGGAGAAAGAAAGGATCGAATTGCCTTAATCATTTCAACAAGAAGTATAGGAACTTATAACGTGATTTCAACTTCAATTTCCTAGTATGATTTAGGTAACATTTTCACATTATAAAACTTGCAAAAGAGGTAAAATTCATTCATTCAAATTCTTTTCAATTCACAATCCTTTTAAGCATGCAATTGTCATCAAACTCAATTCACAAGTAGTGATTATCATGGAAATCATCTCAATTCATTAGAAGCTCAAAATTTTCAAAATTTTTCAATTTTTATGGGTTTTTCAAGTCACTTTACATGCAATGCAATAAGGAAACGTGCAACACATAATGAACATGCAACGATAGTCTCAAATGAAAGCGAACATAGTAAGTAGAGTTATTACAAACTTTTTAGTACATCCCACCCCATACTTAGGACGAACATTGTCCCTAATGTTCAAAAGAAAGAAAGAAAAAGAAAGAAAAGAAAAAGAAACTCACAAAGTGGTGGCGGGAATGTCTAAAACGAACGGTCATGCATCAATCACTGCGGCGCCGGCGGAGGCGGGAATGGGGAGAAACTCGGATCATAGAACCGCCCAAACTACTGGCGGTAGACGTCCCTCATCATGTGGTCAAGGTCGTCTAAGCGTCCGTCTCTAGCATCCGCCCGGATCTCTAACGCTCCAACTCTCTCCGAAAGTCCGGTAGCCCAATCCGGCATCTGCTCGTACCTTCCCGGGGCGTGACTGTACCATGCTAGGGCATCGGATGGTGCTGCTGGTGGTGGTGGTGGTGGTGCTGCTGGCTACTCCGTGGACCAAGGAGGTGGAACGCCATACCATGTGGGAGGTGTGGACATCCACGTGGGCCTCTCACTTACGCTAGCGCGGCGAGATGACGAGCCTGAGGCTCTAGCTGGACGTGGAGAGCGTCTAGGTACATCCGGGGCCGCCTCCGGCTGGTCCGGAAACGTGCCAAACTCCTGCTCCGCTCCTCCTCCACTCTCGAACTGGTCTCCCATGTCCTCCTCCTCTACAACCGGCGGTGGGACGTAAGGGGCAGCTACTATCCTGTTCGCATGCATCGCAGCGAACGTCTCCTTCCAATTATGGCGTCCCGCCATAATGGAATACTCCGGCAGCCACTCTATACCCCTACCCGTCCTAGTCTCCCAAGGCATGCCCGCATAAGACGGACCTCCATGTGTGGGGAAAATGAGACCCCTAACCATGAATGCATGTAGCCCTAAAGGAACGGCCGGTATGCGGGTGCAAGCAGAAAAATCCACACCGAAACTCCTAGCAATGTGGGTAACTATCCCACCATATCCAATGTTCCCCTTCTTATTCTTGAGCTTGCTCATCGTAGCAGCCAAGAGAGTAGCACAATCTGCACGGCGTCCGTATAGCATACAATAGAGCAAGAATAGCTCATCCGTCTTGATCTTTTGGGGCGTCTCCGTCCTAGGAAAGAGACACTCCGAAAGAACGCGGTGAGCTATCTTCAAGGCTAGATGGTACATCAATCTAGCCTTGGTATCAGCGGGTTGCCAACGGTCCTCGTCGGCATAAACCATAGCCACTTCCTCCCAAAAGTTCTTGGGGTAAACTCCACTCGGAAATCGACCGTTATAGGTCTCATGAAACCCAAAGATAGTCCCAAACTCAACTATGCTCAAATGGTAGTCTCTTTCCATGAGACGGAAAGAGACGGTCCTATCTACGTGGCTGTGCTCAAAAGACGTCACAACCTCCCGGGTGATCTCCTCATAGGCGTCTTCACGAATGTTCGTGAAGACAAGTAATCCGGCTCTATCCAAGAGCCAAGTAAGATCATCAACTATGTTGAGAGGATGTAGATCCTCCAACAACAAATACCTAGGGCCAATCACTGGCCTCTCCTTGATCCGGTCAAGTGCATCAAGATGGTTCTCATGTATGGTCGGGATGCTAGGGTGAGGAGGTGAAGATGGAGGTGAAGGTGAGGATGGTAGTGAGGGAGATGAGGGTGGTGGTGCCCTAGAGGTGGAGGGATTGCCTTTCCTTTTCTTATTCTGCTCTCCCTTCTTCTCTTTTATCCTTCCCGACATTGTCCTTACGAAATCCATTTTTCACCAAAATTACGGTCTGTTCTTGAGAAATTACGGCCGTGGTTTACCCAGAGACCGTGATTCGTCTCAGAATTTCACGAATCTCAGCAAATTCACCAACAATCACCATAACAAGCAGTCCTAATCTAATTCCTTCCAGTCTTTGTCAGTTCTTCCTAAAAATCTATAGCAAAAACGAACCAAATCCGCGAAAATCAAGAAGAAAGAATAAACCTCTTTTTCGGATTGAAAAACCCGAAATGCGCGTTTGTTGATGGATTTCCGCTCGGTTTGTCGCTTGGATCTTGTTCGTTGTTGGATTTGCTGCAGTTTAGGATGAAGAATCGTGGAAAACGATTAGAAAACGAAGAATTGGAGGAGGTCGTGGGGTTTCGGCGTTTAGGTCGTGGAAAGGGAAAATTTTTGGGGTAATTTTGTGAAGAATGTGGCTTATATAGTCGCAGGCAAAATTTTGAAAATCACGGTCTGTCGGGGTGTTCCACGGCCGTGGAAGTGTACGGAACCGTGGTTTTGGTGATTTTTCAAAGGCTTTTGAGAATTACGGCCACTGTAGCTATGACGACCGTAATTTAGACCGTGGAACCTTCTGTAAAGCTTCAAAGTCCAAATTTCGTCACTCTTTTTCGACATTATTCTCCCTTTTTCCTTTTCCATTGATCCTACAACCAAAAACACGAACATACCGGAAGAAATCGAGGCAAAATAAAGCGAAAACGTCTATTCTAAGCTAAACTATGAATCGAAAACAAAAACGAAAATGCAATACCTTGGTTTGCCTCCCAAGAAGCGCTTTGTTTAAGGTCCGTAGCTAGACCAATCTCGCACTTATTCGAGTGCGGTAGGCGCAAACTCCTCAGCTTGGAGTTCCGGCGTATACTTCTTGAGTCGTTGGCCGTTCACCTTAAAACTTCCGCTAGCTTCACCCCATACTTCAACTGCACCATGGGGGAAAATACGCTTAATTAGAAAAGGTCCGGTCCAACGGGATTTAAGCTTACCTGGGAAGAGGCGAAGTCTTGAATTGAAGAGGAGAACTTGATCTCCTTCTTTGAAGTCCTTTGGAATGATATGCTTATCATGCCAACGCTTTGCTCTTTCCTTGTAGATCTTGGCGTTTTCGTAGGCGTTCAAGCGAAGTTCATCCAGCTTATTGATGTCTAGGAGACGCTTCTCTCCCGATTCCTTCATGCCGAAATTCAGCCACTTGAAAGCCCAAAACGCTTTGTGCTCCAGCTCTACCGGCAAGTGACAAGACTTCCCGTACACAAGGTTGTATGGTGTGGTTCCTATGGGAGTCTTGTACGCAGTCCGGTACGCCCATAATGCATCATCTAGTTTCAAGGACCAATCCTTCCTAGTCCTTGAAACCGTCTTCTCTAGAATTCCTTTGATCTCCCTATTTGAGATCTCAACTTGTCCACTTGTTTGTGGATGGTAAGGGGTAGCGATCTTGTGAGTAACCCCATACTTAGCTAGAAGAGCTTCAAAGCGACGGGCTATGAAGTGAGAACCTCCATCACTAATGATCGTCTTTGGTGTTCCAAATCGCGGAAAAATGGTCTTGTTGAAGAACTTAACCACCACCATGGCATAATTTGTGGGAGAGGCAATTGCTTCCACCCATCTAGAAACGTAGTCTACCGCCAATAGTATGTATTGGTTTCCACAAGAAGATGGGAATGGTCCCATGAAATCGACTCCCCAAACGTCGAAAATCTCCACCTCTTGGATGTTGTTGAGGGGCATCTCGTTCCTTCTAGAAATATTGCCTGTTCTTTGACAAGCATCGCAGCAAGAAACAAAGGATTGCACATCTCTAAATAAAGTAGGCCAATAGAATCCAGATTGCAATACCTTTGTGCTAGTCTTGTTTGAACTAGCGTGTCCTCCACAAGGTAGTCAATGACAATGGCGGATGACACTTTGCATCTCATCTTCCGGCACACATCGCCGAATGATGCCATCCGGACCTCTCTTGAAGAGGAGAGGCTCGTTCCAATAGTATTCCCGGACGTCCTTAAAGAACTTCTTCCTTTGTGCGTAGGATAGTCCGGGCGGTGTCTCCTGGCAAACCAAATAGTTAACAAAATCAGCAAACCATGGTTCGTTACCTTTGGAGATCACGTTGATGCACTCCTCTATGATGTGTAAGTGTTCGTCCGGAAAGGAGTCATCAATGGGTAGATGGTCGTCCCCTAGATGTGTTAGACGACTCAAATGATCCGCAACAGAATTTTCTGAACCTTTCTTGTCGCGGATCTCAAGATCGAATTCTTGTAGGAGAAGAATCCATCTAATCAGCCTTGGCTTCGCATCTTTCTTTGCAAGGAGGTACCGGATCGCAGCATGATCCGTGTAGACAATCACCTTTGCACCTACAAGATAAGAGCGAAACTTGTCAATAGCGTAGACAATGGCTAGAAACTCTTTTTCTGTAGTGGCGTAGTTGAGCTGCGCTTCGTCTAGCGTCTTGCTAGCATAGTATATGGCATGGGTTCGTCCTTCCTTTCGTTGTCCAAGAACAGCTCCAATAGCTACGTCACTAGCGTCGCACATAATCTCAAAGGGTAGAGTCCAATCCGGAGGTTGGATAATAGGTGCTGAAATTAGAGCTTGCCGAATGGTGTTAAACGCATCTAAACATTCCTGCGAAAACTCAAAAACCGCATCCTTCATCAATAGATTAGTGAGAGGTTTTGATATCTTAGAAAAGTCCTTAATGAAACGTCTATAAAATCCAGCATGTCCTAGGAAACTTCTTATCCCTTTCACCGAAATTGGGGGAGGAAGTTTCTCTATGGTCTCTATCTTAGCCTTGTCTACCTCTATCCCTCTACTAGAGACTAAGTGACCTAATACGATTCCTTCCTTAACCATGAATTGACACTTCTCCCAATTAAGAACTAGGTTAGTGTCTTCACATCTTTGTAAAACAAGAGAAAGGTTAGAAAGGCAATCGTTAAAAGAGGAACCGTATACAGAGAAGTCGTCCATGAAGACTTCCATGATTTCCTCTACGTATTCGGAGAAGATGGCCATCATGCACCGTTGAAAGGTGGCTGGGGCGTTGCAAAGCCCGAACGGCATTCTCCTATAGGCGAACGTACCCCAAGGGCACGTGAATGTGGTCTTCTCTTGATCATCCGGATGTATCGGGATCTGAAAGAAACCACTATAACCGTCAAGGTAGCAAAAATGTGAATGTTGTGCTAACCTTTCAAGCATTTGATCGATGAATGGCAATGGAAAGTGATCCTTCCGTGTTGCGTTGTTGAGCTTGCGGTAGTCTATACACATTCGCCATCCAGTCACGGTTCGGGTAGGAATGAGTTCGTTGTTCTTGTTGGTGATGACCGTCATTCCTCCCTTCTTCGGAACTACTTGAACTGGACTCACCCACTTGCTATCGGAGATAGGATAGATGATACCTGCATCAAGAAGTTTAAGAATTTCCTTCTTGACAACCTCCTTCATGGTCGGATTCAACCGCCTTTGAGGTTGTCTTGAAGTTCTAAAGTCCTCCTCCATTAGTATCTTATGCATACATAGGGAGGGTTTAATTCCTACTAAGTCCTCGATAGTGTAGCCTATGGCTCTTCTATGTTTCCTAAGGACAATCATGAGCTGTTCATGTTCATCTATGCTTAGATCGGAACTAACAATAACCGGAAAGGTAGAATTAGATCCAAGGAAAGCGTACCTTAGATGAGTAGGAAGTGGTTTGAGTTCCATCACTTTCGGAGCTTCCAATGATCCTTGAGGAGCATCCGACGTTTCCTTAGAAGTTTCTAAGGATGTTGAGTGGTTTGGAGGAGAATCAAAAGAAGTTGAAGAAGTATGCCGATCATCTTCTTCCACGGTCAGAATTACGGCCTCTCCATGTGTTCCACGGCCGTGTAATCCCCTGGAACGGAGGTCGATTTTGGTTGTGAAATCCACGGTCGTGGAATACAGGGTATGACCGTGGATTCTAACATTCTCAGCCTCATCGTGGAGTTTCTCAAACTCCAATTCATACATCTCTTCTTGTGCTTCTAAGGCTTCAATTTCCTCTTTGCACTCTCCTTCTTCCCCTACGTTGGTTAGACTCATAGTGATAACCTTTTGTAAAGGATCGTTAAAGAGAATCGCACTTACCTCCTCCCTAGACAAACCTTCTTCGTCTTGGATATCGTAAATATCCTCGTCAAAGATCGGCTCCTTCACTAGAGTGGAAAGAACGAACTCTACTTTCTCTTCTCCAATATCAAAAGCGAGTCTTCCATTCTTGCAATCGACCATGCAGCCGGAAGTTGCAAGAAACGGTCTTCCGAGTACGATCGGGACCGGACTATTTGCAGGAATGTCAAGCACGACAAAATCAATGGGAACAAAGAATTTACCTAGCTTGACGGGAACGTCTTCTACAATACCGACGGGGCGAGTGATGGATCGATCCGCCATGTATAACGTCATCTTTACCGGTTTAGGTTCGCCTAAACCGATCTTCCTGCATAATGCAAGTGGTATGATGCTCACACTTGCTCCTAAATCACATAAAGCGTCATATGTGACATCTCCCACTCCAATGGGAATGCAAAATGACCCCGGATCCTTCAACTTTGGGGGCATTTTCTCCTTCATGGTCTTGATGAGATCCGAAGAATCCGAACTCATCTTGACCTCACCAAAATCTTCTAGCTTCCTCTTGTTAGAGAGAAGCTCCTTCAAGAACTTGCCATAAGCCGGCATACCTACAATAGCATCAATGAATGGTATATTAATATGCAGCTTACTCATGAGTTCTATGAACTTACCGAATTGTTTGTCTAGGCGCGCTCGCGCTCTAGATTGAGGAAATGGTAGGGGAGGTTTGTAAGCTGGAGGAGGAACATAGACATCTTCCTTCAACTTCCCCTTTTCTTTGTCCTTCTCTACGGGGACTTCAACGAACGTAGGCTGCGGATCGGTAGTGGTCACTCCGCTCCTAGTTGTAATCGCCATCACCCTTCCCTTAGGGTTGTCCTCCGTCTTTCCTGGAAGTTTCCCTTGATTTCTAGGAACTTCCTCCGCGTGGTTGAACATTTGGTTTTCCAAAACTTTTTGAGCTTTGTCAACCTTAGAAACTTGATCATCAACCTTGATGAGGCGGTTCTCCAACCCTTGAAGCTTTCCCAAGATCGTTTCCAACATGGGATCGGGCTTCTCCTTTCCCGTATTGTTTCCTCCATTAGATGATTGCTCCTGGCTTTTCAAAGGAGTAGAGGAAGAGGAAGGTGGAGTTAGTGAGTTAGAATTGGAGGGATAAGAGTTACCGGAATTTTGTTGATTGGAGCGCCAATTGTTGTTGTTTGAATCCCTATTGTTGTTCCAATTGTTGTTCCGGTTGTTGTTGTTTCCATTCCAATTGTTATTCCGGTTATTGTTCCGGTTATTGTTGTTGCGGTTGGTGTTATCACCGCCATTGTTGTTGCCCAAATAGCCAACATCCTTCTCTTGTTGCTTTGGGAAGTTGGTTTTGATAGCCTCCTTCAACTCCTTGATCTCATTGTTGAGGGAGAAAATCTGATTTTGAGCTTCATGTGTGAGCTTCGCTCCTTGCTCCACACGATTTCCCTCCACTTTCCGGTGGGAATACTTCTCTATGACTCTTGCTTGCTTCTCGATGAAGTCCCAAGCGTCATCTTCTCTCATGTCCATGAACGTTCCACATGAGAGGGATTGGAGGTTGAATTGCGTTCCCGCATCCAGCCCCTTGTAATAAATCTCTAGCAAGGCAAGCTTGGATATGCCGTGATGAGGGCAATCCAAGAGCAAATCCTGAAACCTTTCCCAAGATTGAAATAAACTTTCGTTAGGTCTCATGGAAAAAGCATTAATCTTACCTCTAAGTTCCGCCGTTTTGGAGGGCGGAAAGAATTTGGTGAGAAACTCCGCGGAAAGGTCTTCCCACGTGTCTAGTTTCCCATTAGGAAGAGCTTGGTACCAAGACAACGCTTTCCCCTTCAAAGAGAAGAAGAAAGGCTTAAGCTTGTAGCTGTTGGTGGTAGCACTCTTCGGTCTCATCGTCTCCATCATACACTCAAAGTTTTGCAAGTGTTGGTGTGGAGATTCAGCGCTTGTACCGCCAAATTGGCTTTGGCGAACAAGAGTGATAACTTGAGGGTTAAAGCTAAACCCTTGCACATCTTCAGCATCAAAATTCACACCCAAGCGGCGTGGTTGTTGCGTTGGATCCATCCGCTGGCCAAGAGTTCTTGGCTCATTATCCACACGTTCGACTCTCACATTCCTAGGTGGAATGCGGCGATTAGCAGCTCCTTGTGGATGGAAAGGATTCATATTGATCGTGGGATCAATCTCCTCTAATGGTGGCATGGAAGAGTCACTATCATCAGCGGATGAGTGACTTTTTCTTCTAGACCTTGATCTCCTTCTTGAGGATTTCTTGCTTCCCTTATTCTTAAGGTCGCTCATCTCTACCCTCATCTGGAAGATCATGTCTTGTAGACTGTTAACTTGAGATTGATGACGATCCATCTCATCCTGGCGGAGAGTCTCATTCCATCGGAGTTGAGCTTCCTTCTCCGCCAATTCCGTTTGAAGATCACGTTCGTGTTCTTCAGCCATCTTCTTTTCCTTGCGCTTTTGCCTCAAGGTTTTCTCTAGCTCTTGGTCAAGAGGTAAGAGATCTTTGGTGTTCCTAGACCTGCGCATGCACTCAAAGGAATATCAAATAACGAGAGCAAGCTCCCAAGCTTGACAACCGGCTACCGGATTCGGCCGAAACCAAATCCCCGGCAACGGCGCCAAAAACTTGTTTGCCCCTAAAGGTGTGTGCAAATAAGTTTTAAATTTATAAAACTAGAATCAAGCAGCGAACCCGCAGTGTACGGATCGACGTAGCTAAGCAAGAATTCCAGAGTATCGAACACAGGGATTTGGGTGGGAACAAATACGATTGCAGGTTATCAAGCGAGTAAATATGAGAGTCTTGCAAGTATTGGGAAAACAACAATCCTAAAGATCCAAGTATACAGCTGTGGCAATCGATTCAAGATATACTAATGATATAAAGACAGAGTTGAGATATGCAAAGGTATACTAATGTAAGGTAATCGTACGGTGAAGTTCCAAAAACCTTATGTAACTCACCTACAAGGCACTCTCTATACAGGTTGTTGAGGCTCAATATAGAAATATTCTAAAGGCAAGAATTTATGTCAAATACCCAAACTTGTAACCCAAGGATCAAGACTAACTTAACCGATTGAGGTTATGACACTCACAATCGAGGTAGAGGTTGTTGAGGCTTCACTACCACCTAGAAAAGACAAGTCTAAACTAAGTTAAAGCAAATCTTTAACTTTGGATTAAAGTAAAAGCAAGTTCGTAGACTTAAGGGAAATCACGGTTATTTCTTGAGGTTCCACGGCCGTGGACTCAAGAATAGGCCGTAATTTAGGGTTGTCGGCGATTCTCTCTAACTCTCAGGGTCTAATCTGTTTACGATCGATCTATCATCATCTAAGCCACAACTATCAACCCTTCACCTTAGAATTGTTAAGGGTTTTTAGCCAATAACAGTCATGTTGATATCAATTCAAGAATTAAAAGATAGAAAGACGAAAACTTTCAAGAACTTTCAATAATCTCCAAACCAATCCCAAAGTCACAAAGAGAACAAGTACTGTCAAAGGATTCGAAATAAGACAAACAATCACAACCTTAGGAAAGAAGGGAAAACGGGATGTCAATCCGTTTTCCAAATCAAACCTAAACAAGAAGAGAGATCTTCTTGCAAAATCTTCCAAAAACTTCGATCTTCCGCAAGTCCGGAGATCTCAACAACAATCTCCACCAAAAGTGCGAGATTAGGGCAATTCCCAAACACGAACTTCGATCTCCAAAGAGATGTCGATGTTTCCAAGCAAGGCTAAACGATCCTCTTCGCGGATGACGGGTGTAAACGTGCCTAAATGAGGGTAAGCGGGGGTAAGCGATCATGACGGGTGTAAACGTGCCTAAATGAGGGTAAGCGGGGGTAAGCGATCATGACGGAATCTTGCTTCGTCCGTCTTTTTATAGTGCAGGGCAAAATGTCGGCCCGGCCCAATCTTTAAAAGATCGTGGCTTCAAAGTGTGGCGAAAAGATTCGCCAAGATCACGGTCGTGGAAGTGTTCCACGACCGTAATTTAGAGCGTGGATTTAAATACGGTTTGCACCATATGTTCCACGGCCGTGTAAGTTACTGGAATGCATCACGCCTCTCTTGCAGGGTTCCACGGCCGTGGAACTGAACGTGGTTCGTAGTACGGCCGTATTTTAGAGCGTGGTTTAGGACAAGAACGTGATTCTTCCCTAGCCTCGTGCATTCCTCAAGCTAAAACTCCAATTTGCTTCCTAAGAATGTCCTCAATCCTTGGACATATCAAATCAACTCTCCTTTGCTCGATTCCGTTCGGAAATAGCTCCAAATCATCTATAATCAACATAGAACTAGTGTAGACATCCATATCGACAATATAGGTAATACTAGCTCACATATGCACAAAGTTCAATCAAAGACTATCAATATGAATCAAATACGTTTAGAAAACGTGCCTAAAATATCACAATATTTCATGCTAACAAATAACCCCATACTTAACACTTGCTTGTCCCTAAGCAAGGTCTTTCAAAAAGCTTTAAACAAGAGTTAGGATGAAATATGTGTACCTTCTTTTGGTTGAATGTGACTTCTAAAGAATAGATCATTCTCAAACCTTGCTTCAATCGTTCTTCAAACTTTCACACACTCACTCAAAGAGTAAAAAGCAAAGAAAATTCATGAACCATCTTAACTTCTAGACAAGCATTATAACCTTCAAACATTATCAAAATCAATCACAAGAAACTTCAATTTAGATCACCAAGTCATACAACATTCTTTTGATCTTAAGGACTTCCAAAGAAAAGGTCTAGAATATGGAAGGGAAGGGAAAACTTTAAGGGAAAGTGGTGCATAAATCCGGGAAAGTGGACAACTACCTTCTTCTTCTTATGCGGTTCCCGCAACACTTCAACTTAGAGCTTCTCTCTCTTCTTTTCATTTTTCGACTTTACTTTTGGAGTTATGGACAGAGGTGCACAAAAACCGAAGCCTAGGAGATTGGCGTTTCTCAATTTTTCAAGAGATGCCTCAAACCCTTAGCGCACATACCATAATCCGCTAGGAATATCGCTCAATCCGACTTTGGCAAGACACAAACACCCGGCTATGTGAATGGTGCCGAGTTACTCATCGTCATGATTGACTTCCCCAAACCTACAATTTCTTTCTATTCAATTGATTGCAAATAATTGCTCTCATGGCCCTCCCACATCAAACATGCCTTTTTCTCATTTCACTTCTCCAAATTTCCGGATAGGTAAAGGAGGCTAATATTTCAATGAGGAGCTAGATGATCAAAGAAAGGAGAAAGAAAGGATCGAATTGCCTTAATCATTTCAACAAGAAGTATAGGAACTTATAACGTGATTTCAACTTCAATTTCCTAGTATGATTTAGGTAACATTTTCACATTATAAAACTTGCAAAAGAGGTAAAATTCATTCATTCAAATTCTTTTCAATTCACAATCCTTTTAAGCATGCAATTGTCATCAAACTCAATTCACAAGTAGTGATTATCATGGAAATCATCTCAATTCATTAGAAGCTCAAAATTTTCAAAATTTTTCAATTTTTATGGGTTTTTCAAGTCACTTTACATGCAATGCAATAAGGAAACGTGCAACACATAATGAACATGCAACGATAGTCTCAAATGAAAGCGAACATAGTAAGTAGAGTTATTACAAACTTTTTAGTACATCCCACCCCATACTTAGGACGAACATTGTCCCTAATGTTCAAAAGAAAGAAAGAAAAAGAAAGAAAAGAAAAAGAAACTCACAAAGTGGTGGCGGGAATGTCTAAAACGAACGGTCATGCATCAATCACTGCGGCGCCGGCGGAGGCGGGAATGGGGAGAAACTCGGATCATAGAACCGCCCAAACTGCTGGCGGTAGACGTCCCTCATCATGTGGTCAAGGTCGTCTAAGCGTCCGTCTCTAGCATCCGCCCGGATCTCTAACGCTCCAACTCTCTCTGAAAGTCCGGTAGCCCAATCCGGCATCTGCTCGTACCATCCCGGGGCGTGACTGTACCATGCTGGGGCATCGGATGGTGCTGGTGGTGGTGGTGGTGGTGGTGCTGCTGGCTGCTCCGTGGACCAAGGAGGTGGAACGCCATACCATGTGGGAGGTGCGGACATCCACGTGGGCCTCTCACTCACGCTAGCGCGGCGAGATGACGAGCCTGAGGCTCTAGCTGGACGTGGAGAGCGTCTAGGTACATCCGGGGCCGCCTCCGGCTGGTCCGGAAACGTGCCAAACTCCTGCTCCGCTCCTCCTCCATTCTCGAACTGGTCTCCCATGTCCTCCTCCTCTACAACCGGCGGTGGGACGTAAGGGGCAGCTACTATCCTGTTCGCATGCATCGCAGCGAACGTCTCCTTCCAATTATGGCGTCCCGCCATAATGGAATACTCCGGCAGCCACTCTATACCCCTACCCGTCCTAGTCTCCCAAGGCATGCCCGCATAAGGCGGACCTCCATGTGTGGGGAAAATGAGACCCCTAACCATGAATGCATGTAGCCCTAAAGGAACGGCCGGTATGCGGGTGCAAGCAGAAAAATCCACACCGAAACTCCTAGCAATGTGGGTAACTATCCCACCATATCCAATGTTCCCCTTCTTCTTATTCTTGAGCTTGCTCATCGTAGCAGCCAAGAGAGTAGCACAATCTGCACGGCGTCCGTATAGCATACAATAGAGCAAGAATAGCTCATCCGTCTTGATCTTTTGGGCGTCTCCGTCCTAGGAAAGAGACACTCCGAAAGAACACGGTGAGCTATCTTCAAGGCTAGATGGTACATCAATCTAGCCTTGGTATCAGCGGGTTGCCAACGGTCCTCGTCGGCATAAACCATAGCCACTTCCTCCCAAAAGTTCTTGGGGTAAACTCCACTCGGAAATCGATCGTTATTGGTCTCATGAAACCCAAAGATAGTCCCAAACTCAACTATGCTCAAATGGTAGTCTCTTTCCATGAGACGGAAAGAGACGGTCCTATCTACGTGGCTGTGCTCAAAAGACGTCACAACCTCCCGGGTGATCTCCTCATAGGCGTCTTCACGAATGTTCGTGAAGACAAGTAATCCGGCTCTATCCAAGAGCCAAGTAAGATCATCAACTATGTTGAGAGGATGTAGATCCTCCAACAACAAATACCTAGGGCCAATCACTGGCCTCTCCTTGATCCGGTCAAGTGCATCAAGATGGTTCTCATGTATGGTCGGGATGCTAGGGTGAGGAGGTGAAGATGGAGGTGAAGGTGAGGATGGTAGTGAGGGAGATGAGGGTGGTGGTGCCCTAGAGGTGGAGGGATTGCCTTTCCTTTTCTTATTCTGCTCTCCCTTCTTCTCTTTTATCCTTCCCGACATTGTCCTTACGAAATCCATTTTTCACCAAAATTACGGTCTGTTCTTGAGAAATTACGGCCGTGGTTTACCCAGAGACCGTGATTCGTCTCAGAATTTCACGAATCTCAGCAAATTCACCAACAATCACCACAACAAGCAGTCCTAATCTAATTCCTTCCAGTCTTTGTCAGTTCTTCCTAAAAATCTATAGCAAAAACGAACCAAATCCGCGAAAATCAAGAAGAAAGAATAAACCTATTTTTCGGATTGAAAAACCCGAAATGCGCGTTTGTTGATGGATTTCCGCTCGGTTTGTCGCTTGGATCTTGTTTGTGGTTGGATTTGCTGCAGTTTAGGATGAAGAATCGTTGAAAACGATTAGAAAACGAAGAATTGGAGGAGGTCGTGGGGTTTCGGCGTTTAGGTCGTGGAAAGGGAAAATTTTTGGGTAATTTTGTGAAGAATGTGGCTTATATAGTCGCAGGCAAAATTTTGAAAATCACGGTCTGTCGGGGTGTTCCACGGCCGTGGAAGTGTACGGAACCGTGGTTTTGGTGATTTTTCAAAGGCTTTTGAGAATTACGGCCACTGTAGCTATGACGACCGTAATTTAGACCGTGGAACCTTCTGTAAAGCTTCAAAGTCCAAATTTCGTCACTCTTTTTCGACATTATTCTCCCTTTTTCCTTTTCCATTGATCCTACAACCAAAAACACGAATATACCGGAAGAAATCGAGGCAAAATAAAGCGAAAACGTCTATTCTAAGCTAAACTATGAATCGAAAACAAAAACGAAAATGCAATACCTTGGGTTGCCTCCCAAGAAGCGCTTTGTTTAAGGTTCGTAGCTAGACCAATCTCGCACTTATTCGAGTGCGGTAGGCGCAAACTCCTCAGCTTGGAGTTCCGGCGTATACTTCTTGAGTTGTTGGCCGTTCACCTTAAAACTTCCGCTAGCTTCACCCCATTCTTCAACTGCACCATGGGGGAAAATACGCTTAATTAGAAAAGGTCCGGTCCAACGGGATTTAAGCTTACCTGGGAAGAGGCGAAGTCTTGAATTGAAGAGGAGAACTTGATCTCCTTCTTTGAAGTCCTTTGGAATGATATGCTTATCATGCCAACGCTTTGCTCTTTCCTTGTAGATCTTGGCGTTTTCGTAGGCGTTCAAGCGAAGTTCATCCAGCTTATTGATGTCTAGGAGACGCTTCTCTCCCGATTCCTTCATGCCGAAATTCAGCCACTTGATAGCCCAAAACGCTTTGTGCTCCAGCTCTACCGGCAAGTGACAAGACTTCCCGTACACAAGGTTGTATGGTGTGGTTCCTATGGGAGTCTTGTACGCAGTCCGGTACGCCCATAATGCATCATCTAGTTTCAAGGACCAATCCTTCCTAGTCCTTGAAACCGTCTTCTCTAGAATTCCTTTGATCTCCCTATTTGAGATCTCAACTTGTCCACTTGTTTGTGGATGGTAAGGGGTAGCGATCTTGTGAGTAACCCCATACTTAGCTAGAAGAGCTTCAAAGCGACGGGCTATGAAGTGAGAACCTCCATCACTAATGATCGTCCTTGGTGTTCCAAATCGCGGAAAAATGGTCTTGTTGAAGAACTTAACCACCACCATGGCATCATTTGTGGGAGAGGCAATTGCTTCCATCCATCTAGAGACGTAGTCTACCGCCAATAGTATGTATTGGTTTCCACAAGAAGATGGGAATGGTCCCATGAAATCGACTCCCCAAACGTCGAAAATCTCCACCTCTTGGATGTTGTTGAGGGGCATCTCGTTCCTTCTAGAAATATTGCCTGTTCTTTGACAAGCATCGCAGCAAGAAACAAAGGATTGCACATCTCTAAATAAAGTAGGCCAATAGAATCCAGATTGCAATACCTTTGCGCTAGTCTTGTTTGAACTAGCGTGTCCTCCACAAGGTAGTCAATGACAATGGCGGATGACACTTTGCATCTCATCTTCCGGCACACATCGCCGAATGATGCCATCCGGACCTCTCTTGAAGAGGAGAGGCTCGTTCCAATAGTATTCCCGGACGTCCTTAAAGAACTTCTTCCTTTGTGCGTAGGATAGTCCGGGCGGTGTCTCCTGGCAAACCAAATAGTTAACAAAATCAGCAAACCATGGTTCGTTACCTTTGGAGATCACGTTGATGCACTCCTCTATGATGTGTAAGTGTTCGTCCGGAAAGGAGTCATCAATGGGTAGATGGTCGTCCCCTAGATGTGTTAGACGACTCAAATGATCCGCAACAGAATTTTCTGAACCTTTCTTGTTGCGGATCTCAAGATCGAATTCTTGTAGGAGAAGAATCCATCTAATCAGCCTTGGCTTCGCATCTTTCTTTGCAAGGAGGTACCGGATCGCAGCATGATCCGTGTAGACAATCACCTTTGCACCTACAAGATAAGAGCGAAACTTGTCAATAGCGTAGACAATGGCTAGAAACTCTTTTTCTGTAGTGGCGTAGTTGAGCTGCGCTTCGTCTAGCGTCTTGCTAGCATAGTATATGGCATGGGTTCGTCCTTCCTTTCGTTGTCCAAGAACAGCTCCAATAGCTACGTCACTAGCGTCGCACATAATCTCAAAGGGTAGAGTCCAATCCGGAGGTTGGATAATAGGTGCTGAAATTAGAGCTTGCCGAATGGTGTTAAACGCATCTAAACATTCCTGCGAAAACTCAAAAACCGCATCCTTCATCAATAGATTAGTGAGAGGTTTTGATATCTTAGAAAAGTCCTTAATGAAACGTCTATAAAATCCAGCATGTCCTAGGAAACTTCTTATCCCTTTCACCGAAATTGGGGGAGGAAGTTTCTCTATGGTCTCTATCTTAGCCTTGTTTACCTCTATCCCTCTACTAGAGACTAAGTGACCTAATACGATTCCTTCCTTAACCATGAATTGACACTTCTCCCAATTAAGAACTAGGTTAGTGTCTTCACATCTTTGTAAAACAAGAGAAAGGTTAGAAAGGCAATCGTTAAAAGAGGAACCGTATACAGAGAAGTCGTCCATGAAGACTTCCATGATTTCCTCTACGTATTCGGAGAAGATGGCCATCATGCACCGTTGAAAGGTGGCTGGGGCGTTGCAAAGCCCGAACGGCATTCTCTTATAGGCGAACGTACCCCAAGGGCACGTGAATGTGGTCTTCTCTTGATCATCCGGATGTATCGGGATATGAAAGAAACCACTATAACCGTCAAGGTAGCAAAAATGTGAATGTTGTGCTAACCTTTCAAGCATTTGATCGATGAATGGCAATGGAAAGTGATCCTTCCGCGTTGCGTTGTTGAGCTTGCGGTAGTTTATACACATTCGCCATCCAGTCACGGTTCGGGTAGGAATGAGTTCGTTGTTCTTGTTGGTGATGACCGTCATTCCTCCCTTCTTCGGAACTACTTGAACTGGACTCACCCACTTGCTATCGGAGATAGGATAGATGATACCTGCATCAAGATAAGAATTTCCTTCTTGACACCCTCCTTCATGGTCGGATTCAACCACCTTTGAGGTTGTCTTGAAGTTCTAAAGTCCTCCTCCATTAGTATCTTATGCATACATAGGGAGGGTTTAATTCCTACTAAGTCCTCGATAGTGTAGCCTATGGCTCTTCTATGTTTCCTAAGGACAATCATGAGCTGTTCATGTTCATCTATGCTTAGATCGGAACTAACAATAACCGGAAAGGTAGAATTAGATCCAAGGAAAGCGTACCTTAGATGAGTAGGAAGTGGTTTGAGTTCCATCACTTTCGGAGCTTCCAATGATCCTTGAGGAGCATCCGACGTTTCCTTAGAAGTTTCTAAGGATGTTGAGTGGTTTGGAGGAGAATCAAAAGAAGTTGAAGAAGTATGCCGATCATCTTCTTCCACGGTCAGAATTACGGCCTCTCCATGTGTTCCACGGCCGTGTAATCCCCTGGAACGGAGGTCGATTTTGGTTGTGAAATCCACGGTCGTGGAATACAGGGTATGACCGTGGATTCTAACATTCTCAGCCTCATCGTGGAGTTTCTCAAACTCCAATTCATACATCTCTTCTTGTGCTTCTAAGGCTTCAATTTCCTCTTTGCACTCTCCTTCTTCCCCTACGTTGGTTAGACTCATAGTGATAACCTTTTGTAAAGGATCGTTAAAGAGAATCGCACTTACCTCCTCCCTAGACAAACCTTCTTCGTCTTGGATATCGTAAATATCCTCGTCAAAGATCGGCTCCTTCACTAGAGTGGAAAGAACGAACTCTACTTTCTCTTCTCCAATATCAAAATCGAGTCTTCCATTCTTGCAATCGACCATGCAGCCGGAAGTTGCAAGAAACGGTCTTCCGAGTATGATCGGGACCGGACTATCTGCAGGAATGTCAAGCACGACAAAATCAATGGGAACAAAGAATTTACCTAGCTTGACGGGGACGTCTTCTACAATACCGACGGGGCGAGTGATGGATCGATCCGCCATGTATAACGTCATCTTTACCGGTTTAGGTTCGCCTAAACCGATCTTCCTGCATAATGCAAGTGGTATGATGCTCACACTTGCTCCTAAATCACATAAAGCGTCATATGTGACATCTCCCACTCCAATGGGAATGCAAAATGACCCCGGATCCTTCAACTTTGGGGGCATTTTCTCCTTCATGGTCTTGATGAGATCCGAGGAATCCGAACTCATCTTGACCTCACCAAAATCTTCTAGCTTCCTCTTGTTAGAGAGAAGCTCCTTCAAGAACTTGCCATAAGCCGGCATACCTACAATAGCATCAATGAATGGTATATTAATATGCAGCTTACTCATGAGTTCTATGAACTTACCGAATTGTTTGTCTAGGCGCGCTCGCGCTCTAGATTGAGGAAATGGTAGGGGAGGTTTGTAAGCTGGAGGAGGAACATAGACATCTTCCTTCAACTTCCCCTTTTTTTTGTCCTTCTCTACGGGGACTTCAACGAACGTAGGCTGCGGATCGGTAGTGGTCACTCCGCTCCTAGTTGTAATCGCCATCACCCTTCCCTTAGGGTTGTCCTCCGTCTTTCCTGGAAGTTTCCCTTGATTTCTAGGAACTTCCTCCGTGTGGTTGAACATTTGGTTTTCCAAAACTTTTTGAGCTTTGTCAACCTTAGAAACTTGATCATCAACCTTGATGAGGCGGTTCTCCAACCCTTGAAGCTTTCCCAAGATCGTTTCCAACATGGGATCGGGCTTCTCCTTTCCCGTATTGTTTCCTCCATTAGATGATTGCCCCTGGCTTTTCAAAGGAGTAGAGGAAGAGGAAGGTGGAGTTAGTGAGTTAGAATTGGAGGGATAAGAGTTACCGGAATTTTGTTGATTGGAGCGCCAATTGTTGTTGTTTGAATCCCTATTGTTGTTCCAATTGTTGTTCCAGTTGTTGTTGTTTCCATTCCAATTGTTATTCCGGTTATTGTTCCGGTTATTGTTGTTGCGGTTGGTGTTATCACCGCCATTGTTGTTGCCCAAATAGCCAACATCCTTCTCTTGTTGCTTTGGGAAGTTGGTTTTGATAGCCTCCTTCAACTCCTTGATCTCATTGTTGAGGGAGAAAATCTGATTTTGAGCTTCATGTGTGAGCTTCGCTCCTTGCTCCACATGATTTCCCTCCACTTTCCGGTGGGAATACTTCTCTATGACTCTTGCTTGCTTCTCGATGAAGTCCCAAGCGTCATCTTCTCTCATGTCCATGAACGTTCCACATGAGAGGGATTGGAGGTTGAATTGCGTTCCCGCATCCAGCCCCTTGTAATAAATCTCTAGCAAGGCAAGCTTGGATATGCCGTGATGAGGGCAATCCAAGAGCAAATCCTGAAACCTTTCCCAAGATTGAAATAAACTTTCGTTAGGTCTCATGGAAAAAGCATTAATCTTACCTCTAAGTTCCGCCGTTTTGGAGGGCGGAAAGAATTTGGTGAGAAACTCCGCGGAAAGGTCTTCCCACGTGTCTAGTTTCCCATTAGGAAGAGCTTGGTACCAAGACAACGCTTTCCCCTTCAAAGAGAAGAAGAAAGGCTTAAGCTTGTAGCTGTTGGTGGTAGCACTCTTCGGTCTCATCGTCTCCATCATACACTCAAAGTTTTGCAAGTGTTGGTGTGGAGATTCAGCGCTTGTACCGCCAAATTGGCTTTGGCGAACAAGAGTGATAACTTGAGGGTTAAAGCTAAACCCTTGCACATCTTCAGCATCAAAATTCACACCCAAGCGGCGTGGTTGTTGCGTTGGATCCATCCGCTGGCCAAGAGTTCTTGGCTCATTATCCACACGTTCGACTCTCACATTCCTAGGTGGAATGCGGCGATTAGCAGCTCCTTGTGGATGGAAAGGATTCATATTGATCGTGGGATCAATCTCCTCTAATGGTGGCATGGAAGAGTCACTATCATCAGCGGATGAGTGACTTTTTCTTCTAGACCTTGATCTCCTTCTTGAGGATTTCTTGCTTCCCTTATTCTTAAGGTCGCTCATCTCTACCCTCATCTGGAAGATCATGTCTTGTAGACTGTTAACTTGAGATTGATGACGATCCATCTCATCCTGGCGGAGAGTCTCATTCCATCGGAGTTGAGCTTCCTTCTCCGCCAATTCCGTTTGAAGATCACGTTCGTGTTCTTCAGCCATCTTCTTTTCCTTGCGCTTTTGCCTCAAGGTTTTCTCTAGCTCTTGGTCAAGAGGTAAGAGATCTTTGGTGTTCCTAGACCTGCGCATGCACTCAAAGGAATATCAAATAACGAGAGCAAGCTCCCAAGCTTGACAACCGGCTACCGGATTCGGCCGAAACCAAATCCCCGGCAACGGCGCCAAAAACTTGTTTGCCCCTAAAGGTGTGTGCAAATAAGTTTTAAATTTATAAAACTAGAATCAAGCAGCGAACCCGCAGTGTACGGATCGACGTAGCTAAGCAAGAATTCCAGAGTATCGAACACAGGGATTTGGGTGGGAACAAATACGATTGCAGGTTATCAAGCGAGTAAATATGAGAGTCTTGCAAGTATTGGGAAAACAACAATCCTAAAGATCCAAGTATACAGCTGTGGCAATCGATTCAAGATATACTAATGATATAAAGACAGAGTTGAGATATGCAAAGGTATACTAATGTAAGGTAATCGTACGGTGAAGTTCCAAAAACCTTATGTAACTCACCTACAAGGCACTCTCTATACAGGTTGTTGAGGCTCAATATAGAAATATTCTAAAGGCAAGAATTTATGTCAAATACCCAAACTTGTAACCCAAGGATCAAGACTAACTTAACCGATTGAGGTTATGACACTCACAATCGAGGTAGAGGTTGTTGAGGCTTCACTACCACCTAGAAAAGACAAGTCTAAACTAAGTTAAAGCAAATCTTTAACTTTGGATTAAAGTAAAAGCAAGTTCGTAGACTTAAGGGAAATCACGGTTATTTCTTGAGGTTCCACGGCCGTGGACTCAAGAATAGGCCGTAATTTAGGGTTGTCGGCGATTCTCTCTAACTCTCAGGGTCTAATCTGTTTACGATCGATCTATCATCATCTAAGCCACAACTATCAACCCTTCACCTTAGAATTGTTAAGGGTTTTTAGCCAATAACAGTCATGTTGATATCAATTCAAGAATTAAAAGATAGAAAGACGAAAACTTTCAAGAACTTTCAATAATCTCCAAACCAATCCCAAAGTCACAAAGAGAACAAGTATTGTCAAAGGATTCGAAATAAGACAAACAATCACAACCTTAGGAAAGAAGGGAAAACGGGATGTCAATCCGTTTTCCAAATCAAACCTAAACAAGAAGAGAGATCTTCTTGCAAAATCTTCCAAAAACTTCGATCTTCCGCAAGTCCGGAGATCTCAACAACAATCTCCACCAAAAGTGCGAGATTAGGGCAATTCCCAAACACGAACTTCGATCTCCAAAGAGATGTCGATGTTTCCAAGCAAGGCTAAACGATCCTCTTCGCGGATGACGGGTGTAAACGTGCCTAAATGAGGGTAAGCGGGGGTAAGCGATCATGACGGGTGTAAACGTGCCTAAATGAGGGTAAGCGGGGGTAAGCGATCATGACGGAATCTTGCTTCGTCCGTCTTTTTATAGTGCAGGGCAAAATGTCGGCCCGGCCCAATCTTTAAAAGATCGTGGCTTCAAAGTGTGGCGAAAAGATTCGCCAAGATCACGGTCGTGGAAGTGTTCCACGACCGTAATTTAGAGCGTGGATTTAAATACGGTTTGCACCATATGTTCCACGGCCGTGTAAGTTACTGGAATGCATCACGCCTCTCTTGCAGGGTTCCACGGCCGTGGAACTGAACGTGGTTCGTAGTACGGCCGTATTTTAGAGCGTGGTTTAGGACAAGAACGTGATTCTTCCCTAGCCTCGTGCATTCCTCAAGCTAAAACTCCAATTTGCTTCCTAAGAATGTCCTCAATCCTTGGACATATCAAATCAACTCTCCTTTGCTCGATTCCGTTCGGAAATAGCTCCAAATCATCTATAATCAACATAGAACTAGTGTAGACATCCATATCGACAATATAGGTAATACTAGCTCACATATGCACAAAGTTCAATCAAAGACTATCAATATGAATCAAATACGTTTAGAAAACGTGCCTAAAATATCACAATATTTCATGCTAACAAATAACCCCATACTTAACACTTGCTTGTCCCTAAGCAAGGTCTTTCAAAAAGCTTTAAACAAGAGTTAGGATGAAATATGTGTACCTTCTTTTGGTTGAATGTGACTTCTAAAGAATAGATCATTCTCAAACCTTGCTTCAATCGTTCTTCAAACTTTCACACACTCACTCAAAGAGTAAAAAGCAAAGAAAATTCATGAACCATCTTAACTTCTAGACAAGCATTATAACCTTCAAACATTATCAAAATCAATCACAAGAAACTTCAATTTAGATCACCAAGTCATACAACATTCTTTTGATCTTAAGGACTTCCAAAGAAAAGGTCTAGAATATGGAAGGGAAGGGAAAACTTTAAGGGAAAGTGGTGCATAAATCCGGGAAAGTGGACAACTACCTTCTTCTTCTTATGCGGTTCCCGCAACACTTCAACTTAGAGCTTCTCTCTCTTCTTTTCATTTTTCGACTTTACTTTTGGAGTTATGGACAGAGGTGCACAAAAACCGAAGCCTAGGAGATTGGCGTTTCTCAATTTTTCAAGAGATGCCTCAAACCCTTAGCGCACATACCATAATCCACTAGGAATATCGCTCAATCCGACTTTGGCAAGACACAAACACCCGGCTATGTGAATGGTGCCGAGTTACTCATCGTCATGATTGACTTCCCCAAACCTACAATTTCTTTCTATTCAATTGATTGCAAATAATTGCTCTCATGGCCCTCCCACATCAAACATGCCTTTTTCTCATTTCACTTCTCCAAATTCCCGGATAGGTAAAGGAGGCTAATATTTCAATGAGGAGCTAGATGATCAAAGAAAGGAGAAAGAAAGGATCGAATTGCCTTAATCATTTCAACAAGAAGTATAGGAACTTATAACGTGATTTCAACTTCAATTTCCTAGTATGATTTAGGTAACATTTTCACATTATAAAACTTGCAAAAGAGGTAAAATTCATTCATTCAAATTCTTTTCAATTCACAATCCTTTTAAGCATGCAATTGTCATCAAACTCAATTCACAAGTAGTGATTATCATGGAAATCATCTCAATTCATTAGAAGCTCAAAATTTTCAAAATTTTTCAATTTTTATGGGTTTTTTAAGTCACTTTACATGCAATGCAATAAGGAAACGTGCAACACATAATGAACATGCAACGATAGTCTCAAATGAAAGCGAACATAGTAATTAGAGTTATTACAAACTTTTTAGTACATCCCACCCCATACTTAGGACGAACATTGTCCCTAATGTTCAAAAGAAAGAAAGAAAAAGAAAGAAAAGAAAAAGAAACTCACAAAGTGGTGGCGGGAATGTCTAAAACGAACGGTCATGCATCAATCACTGCGGCGCCGGCGGAGGCGGGAATGGGGAGAAACTCGGATCATAGAACCGCCCAAACTGCTGGCGGTAGACGTCCCTCATCATGTGGTCAAGGTCGTCTAAGCGTCCGTCTCTAGCATCCGCCCGGATCTCTAACGCTCCAACTCTCTCTGAAACTCCGGTAGCCCAATCCGGCATCTGCTCGTACCATCCCGGGGCGTGACTGTACCATGCTGGGGCATCGGATGGTGCTGGTGCTGGTGGTGGTGGTGGTGCTGCTGGCTGCTCCGTGGACCAAGGAGGTGGAACGCCATACCATGTGGGAGGTGTGGACATCCACGTGGGCCTCTCACTCACGCTAGCGCGGCGAGATGACGAGCCTGAGGCTCTAGCTGGACGTGGAGAGCGTCTAGGTACATCCGGGGCCGCCTCCGGCTGGTCCGGAAACGTGCCAAACTCCTGCTCCGCTCCTCCTCCACTCTCGAACTGGTCTCCCATGTCCTCCTCCTCTACAACCGGCGGTGGGACGTAAGGGGCAGCTACTATCCTGTTCGCATGCATCGCAGCGAACGTCTCCTTCCAATTATGGCGTCCCGCCATAATGGAATACTCCGGCAGCCACTCTATACCCCTACCCGTCCTAGTCTCCCAAGGCATGCCCGCATAAGGCGGACCTCCATGTGTGGGGAAAATGAGACCCCTAACCATGAATGCATGTAGCCCTAAAGGAACGGCCGGTATGCGGGTGCAAGCAGAAAAATCCACACCGAAACTCCTAGCAATGTGGGTAACTATCCCACCATATCCAATGTTCCCCTTCTTCTTATTCTTGAGCTTGCTCATCGTAGCAGCCAAGAGAGTAGCACAATCTGCACGGCGTCCGTATAGCATACAATAGAGCAAGAATAGCTCATCCGTCTTGATCTTTTGGGCGTCTCCGTCCTAGGAAAGAGACACTCCGAAAGAACGCGGTGAGCTATCTTCAAGGCTAGATGGTACATCAATCTAGCCTTGGTATCAGCGGGTTGCCAACGGTCCTCGTCGGCATAAACCATAGCCACTTCCTCCCAAAAGTTCTTGGGGTAAACTCCACTCGGAAATCGATCGTTATAGGTCTCATGAAACCCAAAGATAGTCCCAAACTCAACTATGCTCAAATGGTAGTCTCTTTCCATGAGACGGAAAGAGACGGTCCTATCTACGTGGCTGTGCTCAAAAGACGTCACAACCTCCCGGGTGATCTCCTCATAGGCGTCTTCACGAATGTTCGTGAAGACAAGTAATCCGGCTCTATCCAAGAGCCAAGAAAGATCATCAACTATGTTGAGAGGATGTAGATCCTCCAACAACAAATACCTAGGGCCAATCACTGGCCTCTCCTTGATCCGGTCAAGTGCATCAAGATGGTTCTCATGTATGGTCGGGATGCTAGGGTGAGGAGGTGAAGATGGAGGTGAAGTTGAGGATGGTAGTGAGGGAGATGAGGGTGGTGGTGTCCTAGAGGTGGAGGGATTGCCTTTCCTTTTCTTATTCTGCTCTCCCTTCTTCTCTTTTATCCTTCCCGACATTGTCCTTACGAAATCCATTTTTCACCAAAATTACGGTCTGTTCTTGAGAAATTACGGCCGTGGTTTACCCAGAGACCGTGATTCGTCTCAGAATTTCACGAATCTCAGCAAATTCACCAACAATCACCACAACAAGCAGTCCTAATCTAATTCCTTCCAGTCTTTGTCAGTTCTTCCTAAAAATCTATAGCAAAAACGAACCAAATCCGCGAAAATCAAGAAGAAAGAATAAACCTATTTTTCGGATTGAAAAACCCGAAATGCGCGTTTGTTGATGGATTTCCGCTCGGTTTGTCGCTTGGATCTTGTTCGTTGTTGGATTTGCTGCAGTTTAGGATGAAGAATCGTGGAAAACGATTAGAAAACGAAGAATTGGAGGAGGTCGTGGGGTTTCGGCGTTTAGGTCGTGGAAAGGGAAAATTTTTGGGTAATTTTGTGAAGAATGTGGCTTATATAGTCGCAGGCAAAATTTTGAAAATCACGGTCTGTCGGGGTGTTCCACGGCCGTGGAAGTGTACGGAACCGTGGTTTTGGTGATTTTTCAAAGGCTTTTGAGAATTACGGCCACTGTAGCTATGACGACCGTAATTTAGACCGTGGAACCTTCTGTAAAGCTTCAAAGTCCAAATTTCGTCACTCTTTTTCGACATTATTCTCCCTTTTTCCTTTTCCATTGATCCTACAACCAAAAACACGAACATACCGGAAGAAATCGAGGCAAAATAAAGCGAAAACGTCTATTCTAAGCTAAACTATGAATCGAAAACAAAAACGAAAATGCAATACCTTGGTTTGCCTCCCAAGAAGCGCTTTGTTTAAGGTCCGTAGCTAGACCAATCTCGCACTTATTCGAGTGCGGTAGGCGCAAACTCCTCAGCTTGGAGTTCCGGCGTATACTTCTTGAGTCGTTGGCCGTTCACCTTAAAACTTCCGCTAGCTTCACCCCATACTTCAACTGCACCATGGGGGAAAATACGCTTAATTAGAAAAGGTCCGGTCCAACGGGATTTAAGCTTACCTGGGAAGAGGCGAAGTCTTGAATTGAAGAGGAGAACTTGATCTCCTTCTTTGAAGTCCTTTGGAATGATATGCTTATCATGCCAACGCTTTGCTCTTTCCTTGTAGATCTTGGCGTTTTCGTAGGCGTTCAAGCGAAGTTCATCCAGCTTATTGATGTCTAGGAGACGCTTCTCTCCCGATTCCTTCATGCCGAAATTCAGCCACTTGATAGCCCAAAACGCTTTGTGCTCCAGCTCTACCGGCAAGTGACAAGACTTCCCGTACACAAGGTTGTATGGTGTGGTTCCTATGGGAGTCTTGTACGCAGTCCGGTACGCCCATAATGCATCATCTAGTTTCAAGGACCAATCCTTCCTAGTCCTTGAAACCGTCTTCTCTAGAATTCCTTTGATCTCCCTATTTGAGATCTCAACTTGTCCACTTGTTTGTGGATGGTAAGGGGTAGCGATCTTGTGAGTAACCCCATACTTAGCTAGAAGAGCTTCAAAGCGACGGGCTATGAAGTGAGAACCTCCATCACTAATGATCGTCCTTGGTGTTCCAAATCGCGGAAAAATGGTCTTGTTGAAGAACTTAACCACCACCATGGCATCATTTGTGGGAGAGGCAATTGCTTCCACCCATCTAGAGACGTAGTCTACCGCCAATAGTATGTATTGGTTTCCACAAGAAGATGGGAATGGTCCCATGAAATCGACTCCCCAAACGTCGAAAATCTCCACCTCTTGGATGTTGTTGAGGGGCATCTCGTTCCTTCTAGAAATATTGCCTGTTCTTTGACAAGCATCGCAGCAAGAAACAAAGGATTGCACATCTCTAAATAAAGTAGGCCAATAGAATCCAGATTGCAATACCTTTGCGCTAGTCTTGTTTGAACTAGCGTGTCCTCCACAAGGTAGTCAATGACAATGGCGGATGACACTTTGCATCTCATCTTCCGGCACACATCGCCGAATGATGCCATCCGGACCTCTCTTGAAGAGGAGAGGCTCGTTCCAATAGTATTCCCGGACGTCCTTAAAGAACTTCTTCCTTTGTGCGTAGGATAGTCCGGGCGGTGTCTCCTGGCAAACCAAATAGTTAACAAAATCAGCAAACCATGGTTCGTTACCTTTGGAGATCACGTTGATGCACTCCTCTATGATGTGTAAGTGTTCGTCCGGAAAGGAGTCATCAATGGGTAGATGGTCGTCCCCTAGATGTGTTAGACGACTCAAATGATCCGCAACAGAATTTTCTGAACCTTTCTTGTCGCGGATCTCAAGATCGAATTCTTGTAGGAGAAGAATCCATCTAATCAGCCTTGGCTTCGCATCTTTCTTTACAAGGAGGTACCGGATCGCAGCATGATCCGTGTAGACAATCACCTTTGCACCTACAAGATAAGAGCGAAACTTGTCAATAGCGTAGACAATGGCTAGAAACTCTTTTTCTGTAGTGGCGTAGTTGAGCTGCGCTTCGTCTAGCGTCTTGCTAGCATAGTATATGGCATGGGTTCGTCCTTCCTTTCGTTGTCCAAGAACAGCTCCAATAGCTACGTCACTAGCGTCGCACATAATCTCAAAGGGTAGAGTCCAATCCGGAGGTTGGATAATAGGTGCTGAAATTAGAGCTTGCCGAATGGTGTTAAACGCATCTAAACATTCCTGCGAAAACTCAAAAACCGCATCCTTCATCAATAGATTAGTGAGAGGTTTTGATATCTTAGAAAAGTCCTTAATGAAACGTCTATAAAATCCAGCATGTCCTAGGAAACTTCTTATCCCTTTCACCGAAATTGGGGGAGGAAGTTTCTCTATGGTCTCTATCTTAGCCTTGTCTACCTCTATCCCTCTACTAGAGACTAAGTGACCTAATACGATTCCTTCCTTAACCATGAATTGACACTTCTCCCAATTAAGAACTAGGTTAGTGTCTTCACATCTTTGTAAAACAAGAGAAAGGTTAGAAAGGCAATCGTTAAAAGAGGAACCGTATACAGAGAAGTCGTCCATGAAGACTTCCATGATTTCCTCTACGTATTCGGAGAAGATGGCCATCATGCACCGTTGAAAGGTGGCTGGGGCGTTGCAAAGCCCGAACGGCATTCTCCTATAGGCGAACGTACCCCAAGGGCACGTGAATGTGGTCTTCTCTTGATCATCCGAATGTATCGGGATCTGAAAGAAACCACTATAACCGTCAAGGTAGCAAAAATGTGAATGTTGTGCTAACCTTTCAAGCATTTGATCGATGAATGGCAATGGAAAGTGATCCTTCCGCGTTGCGTTGTTGAGCTTGCGGTAGTCTATACACATTCGCCATCCAGTCACGGTTCGGGTAGGAATGAGTTCGTTGTTCTTGTTGGTGATGACCGTCATTCCTCCCTTCTTCGGAACTACTTGAACTGGACTCACCCACTTGCTATCGGAGATAGGATAGATGATACCTGCATCAAGAAGTTTAAGAATTTCCTTCTTGACAACCTCCTTCATGGTCGGATTCAACCGCCTTTGAGGTTGTCTTGAAGTTCTAAAGTCCTCCTCCATTAGTATCTTATGCATACATAGGGAGGGTTTAATTCCTACTAAGTCCTCGATAGTGTAGCCTATGGCTCTTCTATGTTTCCTAAGGACAATCATGAGCTGTTCATGTTCATCTATGCTTAGATCGGAACTAACAATAACCGGAAAGGTAGAATTAGATCCAAGGAAAGCGTACCTTAGATGAGTAGGAAGTGGTTTGAGTTCCATCACTTTCGGAGCTTCCAATGATCCTTGAGGAGCATCCGACGTTTCCTTAGAAGTTTCTAAGGATGTTGAGTGGTTTGGAGGAGAATCAAAAGAAGTTGAAGAAGTATGCCGATCATCTTCTTCCACGGTCAGAATTACGGCCTCTCCATGTGTTCCACGGCCGTGTAATCCCCTGGAACGGAGGTCGATTTTGGTTGTGAAATCCACGGTCGTGGAATACAGGGTATGACCGTGGATTCTAACATTCTCAGCCTCATCGTGGAGTTTCTCAAACTCCAATTCATACATCTCTTCTTGTGCTTCTAAGGCTTCAATTTCCTCTTTGCACTCTCCTTCTTCCCCTACGTTGGTTAGACTCATAGTGATAACCTTTTGTAAAGGATCGTTAAAGAGAATCGCACTTACCTCCTCCCTAGACAAACCTTCTTCGTCTTGGATATCGTAAATATCCTCGTCAAAGATCGGCTCCTTCACTAGAGTGGAAAGAACGAACTCTACTTTCTCTTCTCCAATATCAAAAGCGAGTCCCAACTGAAAAAGTGTATAACGTCATCTACAATACCGACGGGGCGAGTGATGGATCGATCCGCCATGTATAACGTCATCTTTACCGGTTTAGGTTCGCCTAAACCGATCTTCCTGCATAATGCAAGTGGTATGATGCTCACACTTGCTCCTAAATCACATAAAGCGTCATATGTGACATCTCCCACTCCAATGGGAATGCAAAATGACCCCGGATCCTTCAACTTTGGGGGCATTTTCTCCTTCATGGTCTTGATGAGATCCGAAGAATCCGAACTCATCTTGACCTCACCAAAATCTTCTAGCTTCCTCTTGTTAGAGAGAAGCTCCTTCAAGAACTTGCCATAAGCCGGCATACCTACAATAGCATCAATGAATGGTATATTAATATGCAGCTTACTCATGAGTTCTATGAACTTACCGAATTGTTTGTCTAGGCGCGCTCGCGCTCTAGATTGAGGAAATGGTAGGGGAGGTTTGTAAGCTGGAGGAGGAACATAGACATCTTCCTTCAACTTCCCCTTTTTTTTGTCCTTCTCTACGGGGACTTCAACGAACGTAGGCTGCGGATCGGTAGTGGTCACTCCGCTCCTAGTTGTAATCGCCATCACCCTTCCCTTAGGGTTGTCCTCCGTCTTTCCTGGAAGTTTCCCTTGATTTCTAGGAACTTCCTCCTCGTGGTTGAACATTTGGTTTTCCAAAACTTTTTGAGCTTTGTCAACCTTAGAAACTTGATCATCAACCTTGATAAGGCGGTTCTCCAACCCTTGAAGCTTTCCCAAGATCGTTTCCAACATGGGATCGGGCTTCTCCTTTCCCGTATTGTTTCCTCCATTAGATGATTGCCCCTGGCTTTTCGAAGGAGTAGAGGAAGAGGAAGGTGGAGTTAGTGAGTTAGAATTGGAGGGATAAGAGTTACCGGAATTTTGTTGATTGGAGCGCCAATTGTTGTTGTTTGAACCCCTATTGTTGTTCCGGTTGTTGTTGTTTCCATTCCAATTGTTATTCCGGTTATTGTTCCGGTTATTGTTGTTGCGGTTGGTGTTATCACCGCCATTGTTGTTGCCCAAATAGCCAACATCCTTCTCTTGTTGCTTTGGGAAGTTGGTTTTGATAGCCTTCTTCAACTCCTTGATCTCATTGTTGAGGGAGAAAATCTGATTTTGAGCTTCATGTGTGAGCTTCGCTCCTTGCTCCACACGATTTCCCTCCACTTTCCGGTGGGAATACTTCTCTATGACTCTTGCTTGCTTCTCGATGAAGTCCTAAGCGTCATCTTCTCTCATGTCCATGAACGTTCCACATGAGAGGGATTGGAGGTTGAATTGCGTTCCCGCATCCAGCCCCTTGTAATAAATCTCTAGCAAGGCAAGCTTGGATATGCCGTGATGAGGGCAATCCAAGAGCAAATCCTGAAACCTTTCCCAAGATTGAAACAAACTTTCGTTAGGTCTCATGGAAAAAGCATTAATCTTACCTCTAAGTTCCGCCGTTTTGGAGGGCGGAAAGAATTTGGTGAGAAACTCCGCGGAAAGGTCTTCCCACGTGTCTAGTTTCCCATTAGGAAGAGCTTGGTACCAAGACAACGCTTTCCCCTTCAAAGAGAAGAAGAAAGGCTTAAGCTTGTAGCTGTTGGTGGTAGCACTCTTCGGTCTCATCGTCTCCATCATACACTCAAAGTTTTGCAAGTGTTGGTGTGGAGATTCAACGCTTGTACCGCCAAATTGGCTTTGGCGAACAAGAGTGATAACTTGAGGGTTAAAGCTAAACCCTTGCACATCTTCAGCATCAAAATTCACACCCAAGTGGCGTGGTTGTTGCGTTGGATCCATCCGCTGGCCAAGAGTTCTTGGCTCATTATCCACACGTTCGACTCTCACATTCCTAGGTGGAATGCGGCGATTAGCAGCTCCTTGTGGATGGAAAGGATTCATATTGATCGTGGGATCAATCTCCTCTAATGGTTGCATGGAAGAGTCACTATCATCAGCGGATGAGTGACTTTTTCTTCTAGACCTTGATCTCCTTCTTGAGGATTTCTTGCTTCCCTTATTCTTAAGGTCGCTCATCTCTACCCTCATCTGGAAGATCATGTCTTGTAGACTGTTAACTTGAGATTGATGACGATCCATCTCATCCTGGCGGAGAGTCTCATTCCATCGGAGTTGAGCTTCCTTCTCCGCTAATTCCGTTTGAAGATCACGTTCGTGTTCTTCAGCCATCTTCTTTTCCTTGTGCTTTTGCCTCAAGGTTTTCTCTAGCTCTTGGTCAAGAGGTAAGAGATCTTCGGTGTTCCTAGACCTGCGCATGCACTCAAAGGAATATCAAATAACGAGAGCAAGCTCCCAAGCTTGACAACCGGCTACCGGATTCGGCCGAAACCAAATCCCCGGCAACGGCGCCAAAAACTTGTTCGCCCCTAAAGGTGTGTGCAAATAAGTTTTAAATTTATAAAACTAGAATCAAGCAGCGAACCCGCAGTGTACGGATCGACGTAGCTAAGCAAGAATTCCAGAGTATCGAACACAGGGATTTGGGTGGGAACAAATACGATTGCAGGTTATCAAGCGAGTAAATATGAGAGTCTTGCAAGTATTGGGAAAACAACAATCCTAAAGATCCAAGTATACAGCTGTGGCAATCGATTCAAGATATACTAATGATATAAAGACAGAGTTGAGATATGCAAAGGTATACTAATGTAAGGTAATCGTACGGTGAAGTTCCAAAAACCTTATGTAACTCACCTACAAGACACTCTCTATACAGGTTGTTGAGGCTCAATATAGAAAGATTCTAAAGGCAAGAATTTATGTCAAATACCCAAACTTGTAACCCAAGGATCAAGACTAACTTAACCGATTGAGGTTATGACACTCACAATCGAGGTAGAGGTTGTTGAGGCTTCACTACCACCTAGAAAAGACAAGTCTAAACTAAGTTAAAGCAAATCTTTAACTTTGGATTAAAGTAAAAGCAAGTTCGTGGACTTAAGGGAAATCACGGTTAGTTCTTGAGGTTCCACGGCCGTGGACTCAAGAATAGGCCGTAATTTAGGGTTGTCGGCGATTCTCTCTAACTCTCAGGGTCTAATCTGTTTACGATCGATCTATCATCATCTAAGCCACAACTATCAACCCTTCACCTTAGAATTGTTAAGGGTTTTTAGCCAATAACAGTCATGTTGATATCAATTCAAGAATTAAAAGATAGAAAGACGAAAACTTTCAAGAACTTTCAATAATCTCCAAACCAATCCCAAAGTCACAAAGAGAACAAGTATTGTCAAAGGATTCGAAATAAGACAAACAATCACAACCTTAGGAAAGAAGGGAAAACGGGATGTCAATCCGTTTTCCAAATCAAACCTAAACAAGAAGAGAGATCTTCTTGCAAAATCTTCCAAAAACTTCGATCTTCCGCAAGTCCGGAGATCTCAACAGCAATCTCCACCAAAAGTGCGAGATTAGGGCAATTCCCAAACACGAACTTCGATCTCCAAAGAGATGTCGATGTTTCCAAGCAAGGCTAAACGATCCTCTTCGCGGATGACGGGTGTAAACGTGCCTAAATGAGGGTAAGCGGGGGTAAGCGATCATGACGGGTGTAAACGTGCCTAAATGAGGGTAAGCGGGGGTAAGCGATCATGACGGAATCTTGCTTCGTCCGTCTTTTTATAGTGCAGGGCAAAATGTCGGCCCGGCCCAATCTTTAAAAGATCGTGGCTTCAAAGTGTGGCGAAAAGATTCGCCAAGATCACGGTCGTGGAAGTGTTCCACGACCGTAATTTAGAGCGTGGATTTAAATACGGTTTGCACCATATGTTCCACGGCCGTGTAAGTTACTGGAATGCATCACGCCTCTCTTGTAGGGTTCCACGGCCGTGGAACTAAACGTGGTTCGTAGTACGGCCGTATTTTAGAGCGTGGTTTAGGGCAAGAACGTGATTCTTCCCTAGCCTCGTGCATTCCTCAAGCTAAAACTCCAATTTGCTTCCTAAGAATGTCCTCAATCCTTGGACATATCAAATCAACTCTCCTTTGCTCGATTCCGTTCGGAAATAGCTCCAAATCATCTATAATCAACATAGAACTAGTGTAGACATCCATATCGACAATATAGGTAATACTAGCTCACATATGCACAAAGTTCAATCAAAGACTATCAATATGAATCAAATACGTTTAGAAAACGTGCCTAAAATATCACAATATTTCATGCTAACATGAACACAACATTTGCCAATTTCTCTCTATTTGCTTGAACAGATTCATCGCTTATAGCACTCAAATCTTTGCGTCCAGACGCTAAAAACTGTATGTACTTCAAAGTGAATATGCCACAGCTTCCCCTGCGTTCAAGAAGTGCACATAATTATAAATTATGTAATATAATATGGAGCAATACATAGTTGAAGTACACAACACGTACCCATGAGCGTTGATGTTCAAACCAGTTTTCCTTATCACTTTAAGTGGCCCCTTCAGTCGATCTCCATGCCGTTTGTGCTTGTCATGTACTCCAAGAAGTCGAGGGAGCATAACAACCATGAGCTCAAAAAGATTATGTAGTTTGTCATCCTTTGTGTAGTGGATCCGTGGATCATACACATATATGCACCACATATGAAAATCAATTTCAAGAGCAATCCAATGAGATTCTAGGAGGTTGAATGGTGAATATATCACATCAACATCATATAACGACTTTCTGAACATCTGTGGGCTCAGAAATAACGTCATGCATTCTTTGATTGAAACTTGGCTTCGAGTATTTCATAGTAAAATGTTTTTCATATATTGTACGGTTGTATGCCCTAGACCAAACGGATGATAGCACCACAATCTTGGCAAAGCGTTCAAGGTTTTCGACAATGCTCTTCAGCATGTTCATAATAATCTCATCTATAGCCTGTGACAATCATTATTACGGAAATCAACCTAAATATACATATGTTGTGTGTACATATGAGCAGTTACATAATTGACTATTTTAATATGTACTGAAAATGCATATATATATTGAACACTAATACATACCTCGTCTTTTATCTAGCCGTCTTGTTTCAGAATGTTCTGTATGGATGCTCTAGATATGTTCTTAATATAACCCCGAATCATACCTTGATCGTCCTTGTTCTTCACCCAGTTATAAAGTTTTTGACGATCAAATGTTTGTAGCATGCTCATTGGTGGTTCTTTCGGTAGTTTCACATTTTTCCTGAACGGGATACACTTGTATTTACTATCTTCAGGAACCCTCAGCCCACCCTTCGAACTGGCTCGACTACATTGATGCCATGTTTTAACACAATGATATGAACTATTACATATTTTTATAATATGTCATATATTGTAACATATTCAGCTACATAAAAGTACAACTACATTACATATTCTACACTATTTTGGGGGTATGGATTAAACACTTGTGTTGTTCATACCTCGCTCGAACCACCACCTATTTCTTGAACTGAAGCATCATCTACAATATCCTTTGGAGATGTAGCAACACTTTTTTCAGTTGGGACATGCCCTCTTCCAGCAGACGATGGGGCTAGAAGGTCTTTAACAAGGTTTTTGATTTTGGTCTCGATCCTCTTGCTTGCCATGTACACAATTGTGTCTATCTTATCGTATAGAGTTCCAAGATCCTTTGAATATGTTGTCAAATCATCAATCATAAGTCCTTGATGTTTGAACTTGTCTGCAAGTGCTTTTTGATCCCGTTCAATGGATTCCAACTTTTCCATTATTTTTGCAACCCAATCCGGCTGAGTTGCTTCCATTCTGAGAGGTTAATCAATATAATATGTCTAGTTATTAATACAAACTGAAAATTATTGTTATATTATATGAACATATTTTAAATCAAGCATCAAAGTATTTTGAATTTATTCCCATCTTATAGCTATTTATGTCATGTTTTTAGTTTATGTACTTAATTATGTACATTACTAAACTAACCTTGAACTCTCCGGAATCTTTGTCTCTGTTTGTTCAACACATTTCTCCTTCTTTCCTTCGGGTGCTTTTTCAGGAGTTGCATCTATCGTTTCTACAGATAGGGAGTCCTTGTTCTTGTTCGTCCTCTTTGATGATCTACATTAATTTTGTCATATGTATTATCAACTACATATATTCTGCAGTTATAAAAAAAAAATGTGTATATAAAATTGACAACGTGAGAGGTTTGACAATCGGGCTACTGTTTTCTGCTTTCCTTTTCTCCTTCATCTTTTCAACATCTTTCACCTCCACATTGGGTTTTTCTGTTTAGATAAGTTGTAGGTTCAGTATACTCATATAAAATGTAAGAAAGATGTTAACTAGTTCACTCACTTGGTGGATCAACAAAATCATCAGCATCATCATTCTTCAGATATGCTATGTTTCTAATCTTTATTTCTAGTACAATAGGACTACATAACCAAAACCTATCAATAAATATGTGTAACTGTTAACTACATAGAAGAAATTAACGTAAAAAATCAGTACATAACGTACCTAAATTCCTTTTCCTTTTCGTGCACAACATTTGACCTTGGAATTATTAAGTCAAACTTTTCAAATCCAACTTCAAACAAGAAATCAATCCTCTCATCTTCTCCCTCTTTTGTCACCCACCTGTCGGTGTCATCAGATTCACTAAGTCCTTGGACTGTTTTTATTTCCTTCATTTCAAGGGTATTAATAATACCCTTAATTTCTGCATACCCAGGAAACGGCTTACCCCCTTTACCAGACTTTGACACCCAACGCAGACACAATGGTGTTGCATTTTCATTTACCAAACTTGCGAATACCCTTGCAAGCTTTGGAATCGAATAAAAAGCAAATATTTGTAACATGTATCAAATAATTAGTGAATATTTATACATTTTTTTCCATGATATTACATAATGTATTAGAAAACTCATGTAACACCCCGGATTCTCAGAACTCGGGACATTACTGTAATACCCGGAAATTTAATTCCGAGTATTTCCGGATTAAACCGGACTTTGAAGACTTTACCTCGTTGCACGATATTTTAAAACAAGTTTTAACGTATACTTCGATCCATTTATACGAAATTTTAACATGTTTAAATACAAGTTTATCTTCCTCAAAGATAAACTACCGGGCCCATTTAGCTAGGCCTGCCGGGCCCAGCTAGATAGGCCCAGCAACATGTGCTCGGTCCGGCCTTACAAGCATACAAATGATGTACCTACTTGTCTTTCTTTACTAGCGGGGCCCAGTGAAGGAGGCTCTCATCAGCCATATCTCCCTCTCCCCGTACCTATATCTCTCTCCCCGTATTTCTCTCTCCCCGTATCTCTCTCTCTCTCCTTAATTTCTGTAACCCCCATTTTTACTTCCTTAACCGGTACCTCCCTCAACAAGCAACAATCCCGACCGATTTGATCCCTGGGCACAGTATCCGGAAACCGGCCTCCTCATCCCGCCTTTGCACGCCAACCTACCAACGAACGCAAGCAGTCATTCCACCGTCATCTTGGTCCCAATCGGAGCTAAACCAAAGCAGCACCGCCAACACCATCTACAAGTGCTCGTCGGTTTCTTTTCTCGATCAGAAACAACAACGTTGGTTCTTTTTCCCCCTCCTTTTGCTCCTATCGCAAGCAGCATCGGCGCCCAGGAATGCCCCTCCTCCCTCTCGTGCGACAGCAGTGCAGCCAACCAGGTAACCATTCAGTCGCTTCCTTCATCGGCGGGGACTACTTCGTCTTCAACGGCCAACATCGAGACCCGACGCCTCTCTCCTGTAGCATGGGAACACCGGGAGATCGAACCTCACTACTGCAGCCTAGAGTTCGGACGCCACCACTCACCGGAGATGCCACCAAGACCGCTGCTCTCCCCCGACTATAACCGCAGTCGCCACTGCAGGATCGGGACCGACTACCTTCGCCACTGAGGAGCATATTTCCTAGTCGACACTACAAACGAACCAACCTATGTTCCGGACCCACGAACCGGCTGGGGCGGAACCACCCGGCTACATGCTTGTGACTCCGGTAAGCCGACTCGATCGACCCTTATTGTTTCATTACTTCTACAAGTTATAACTGGTTGTCGAATGGTATCGTCGACCCTCCGGGTGGCTGGTGTTGTACAGGCTTGACAAGGCTCTCTTTCGAGTTACTCCTTTCGACTTCGGGCCAGTCGGGTTCACTGCAGAGACGAGACGAAGGCTGGACGGTGAGTTAGCCCTCCTATTAATGTGTTTACGTATGTATAAGTATGTAAGAGATAGATTAAGGGGTATGCAGTGTTGTGTACATATACTTAAATATGAAGGGACTAGGATACGAGTACATATATATGGATAGGGTAGAGTACGTGTTTATGTACATATAGAGGAAGGAATTGGACAGTATGAGTGTATATATATATATATATATATATATATATATATATATATATATATATATATATTTATATACTAGTGCAGTATACATAGACGTGTATACATATAGATATATACGAATAGAGGATATAGGTATAAAAATATATGATAAAGTGCAGTATAACCACATACGTATATATATAGTTGGGTAAGGGTAAAGTATACATTTATATAAGTATGTAAGTTATATATATATATATATATATATATATATATATGTATGTATATAGGTATAAGTGTAAAATATATAAGTGTATATATATATGTAAGTAAATAGGTGCCTATAACTAGAACCTCGTTCGTAAATGGGTTGGAGCGGGCGACATAGTAATAACCGAGAAGAGTTAAAGTTATAGTTAGTACGGTTGGAGTAGTGTCCTCTAGCTTAAGAGTTGCAGAACCAGGGGTAAAATAGCCTTTTCTTTAAGAGAGTTGTACGTTCGTATTTTTTTCTCTATATGAGATTTCACCTCTTAGAAGGTTATAACTTCGAAGAGTACGGGATGTGATTTTGATCATCATGCCTTGTTTGGCAGGCGTTTGAGTTACCAAGAGTACGGATCGAGTTGAGATTGTTAGAGTGTGATTTGACTCAGGTAAGTCCTTGCGACTTACTTAGCTGGTTTCTGGATATTAGTTGGATGATAATGGTTGTGTGTGTACAATGTGTGTTATAATAAATAACAACTTGTTAGGACGACCGTGGTTTATGTTTTAAGGCCCAAGTGTATGTATAACGGGCCGTGACATCACTGCCCAGCTCTGCCAGGAGACTGGGAGGTTCTCTATACCCAGACCATCCAGGTACACGGTGAGATGCATCGGATCCACTCCTGATGGGTACACGGGGGCGGAGGCGAGGTTTGGGAATCCCTCGTATCACAAAATAAGTATCATTAGAGTGAATGACTTAAATGAAGATAATAAATGGATTGTTTGAAAGCATGATGAGTGTTTCTTATTTTTTTTTTTATGTGTGTGTGTGCTATTATTATTCTTCTAATGTTTAGATCACTAGCTAATGGTTGTTTTGTTGTGGTTTTAGTTTTACAGCAGGTTAGAACAGCAGCTGAGTGATCCGGAAGTAGTGGTCAGCCGGGTCTCCGTACTCCTTAGAGTGGGGGTTTGGGTTGTTGCTTTGTTGTCTTTTCCTTTTGTTAAGACAATTAGTCTTTTCCGTTGTTTAAGTACGATAGGCTGTTAGACTTTGTTGCATTCATCCTTTTTCAAATTGTATTTTTATAAATTTCGGTTTTTCTTATTTGTGTCTTGTTGCAAGATCCTAGTAATATTGTTGTCAAACTGAGGTCGGGACCCATTGTGAGGTCCTAACCAGTAATGTCCCGAGTTCTGAGAATTCGGGGTGTTACAACATGGTATCAGAGCCAGGTTGGCAACAATGGCACTTGAAATCTTCAGAAAGACCGAATAAGTACTTGAGCAGAACCCGAAAAGGGATTTGAGTTTTAAAAAGGACTTTTGGTTTTAAATGCATGCATAGTCTGGTTGGGGATAGAAAAGTACGGCTGACCACCACTACTACCGCGGATCTCAGTATGCTTAGTATGGACTTTAGGTTTTACTTTAGTTGGACTTATTAGCTTGATTATATAGATATGTTATGTCCTTAACGAAGATAACATAATGAGTTTCTCACCCCTTTGACACATCTAAATAGATTTTTAAGGGTGTCAACGTGAGGATTAGTATGCACATCTTATGTGCATTAGGGTAGGCAAATGTCCGGACAACTCCTTCGAACTTGTTGAAGAACGTCGAGACGGAAAAGTGAAGACTAAAAGACAATACCAACGACGATGACAAGAAGGGACCCCGAGTCAACTCAATAAGACCAAATGAACAAAATACATGAGTGTAGTTCCGGAAAAGCGTTTGATGATCGACAAATGTACAAATTAGAAGAGACAACCCATAGGTTCTTCCAAGTGTGGTGTAAAGAAACGTTACAAACAAAGCGGATACCTTCAGAAACACACATGGGCATGAAAGTCAAGGTGAAATATAGTAGCGATCCAGACAAGAAGCATTGAATCTAAGTTTACTGACGGACCAGAAGGTGAAAGTTGGAGGCTAGAAGCAGAGCGGAAGATGATCACTCTCGACAAGCTACTTGCCACCACAATCAAGATGGGAAACCGAGACAAACATAAGTGTAGGAGTCAAGATAAGATACATTGTCCATTCCGATACAAAGAATTAAAGAGTCGCAAAATAAAAGCTTACAGGTTGCTAGAAAGGGGAAGGCCTACTTTACCGACATGGAAGTGGTATGACCTCCTAGAACACACAAGAATTACAACAAAGATCGGGATACAACAAAGACCGGATTTTTATAAAGGCGGAAGTACAAGTAGCACCCCAAGGAAGGAGGGTGTAGGAGAATAGTTTTGGGGAAAAAGAGGGTCTCTAATAACTTCTCACTCACGAAGGAATTTAAGTTAATAACACTAGCGGGTCATAACAGAGAACCGCAAGTGGACAATAACTCGGGTAAAAAGAATCATGGAGAAATGCCTACAAGTTATCGTAGAAGAATTGATAAGTCCGTTGACGGGAGACGAAGATACAACTAGATTCGTAAGAGTATAGTACTCTTATAGGAGTGTAATTTGTAGAAGGAGCTAAAGGAAATAAATGGAAAGGATATATTTTCACCTTGTATATATCAAACCTCAAAAGAGATAGAAGAAAAGTAAGTCTACGATCTTATAGAAGGTCAACTACAGACTAATTGATAACAATAGAGAATTTACACGTGTTGGCTAACTAGTGATGGTTGATTGACAGATAAGAAGAATAACCACAAGGTTATAAAGGAATATTATCGACATCTAGTGAATTCTTCCAGAGATCAACGACGGTAATGGTGAAGTTAAATCAATACAAGTACTAGTAGACTTGATGATAACATTGAATGAGTCCAATATGTCAACTCTAAGCTCTTGACGGTCGGTAAGGACCATTGATGATAGTAATGGTGTAAAAGAGAATTTTTGTGAGAAGTTGCTTACTACTGACTAAGGAAAAATACATATCAAAGTTAGTATGGAGGTATCCCTGTAAGAAGAACTAGAGGAGTGAGAAGAAACAGATGACTGTGAACATGTCCTATGTCTTAACATTCCACACAAGTAGGACTGATGGTGCTCTTCCAAGAAAAGGTGGGGTTAAACTGTCTAGATTGACAGAGAAAGCCCTTGTGATTCAAGATGTGACACAAAATAATTGGAATTATAGAGGCGGCACAAACATAGAGAGTATGATTTAAAGTTTTGGGGAAATGTCTTATCGAGTGGGGAGGTGATTGTAGATGGATTCCACATCGTTGTTGGAACAAACATGAGAAAGGGTAATGTTGAATGATTAAAGGTGGTTATACGGATCCTGTATCACCCAATAAAATGAATATCGAAAAGGGCTTATTTAAGAAAGTAATGAGAAATGGTGATATCTCAATGAAAAGTCAAGCTAACTCTAATAACCAATAATATGTGGATGGATAAGTAGAAGTGAGACTGCATACAAAGGGTGTGTTAGTAGTCCATTCTCGACTGATGACAAAAGAAATTGTGAAAATTATAGGACCAATCAACATGGTCCATAAGACGTATACTAGGAAACTCAAAGGGATTTAACTATCCTACTGGGTGTAAGGATTGAAGAAGGTAAAGCGACATAAGTATAGGGAAAACATAATAAATGCGATGCAAGGGATTTGATTTTTGAGAAAATCATATGCATCTTATAGTTGGTATACAAAAGGGTACAGGTAGATCTTTAAAAAAAAAAAAAAAAAAAAAAAAAGTCATACTATCGGACCGATGCCCCTATGATGGACAAAGTGTAAACCAAGCGTATAGCTTAACTAGTGAGAAGGAAATTCTTGTATCAAAAGGCGGGTCATGCTAGTTTTAAATAAAGTGTTGAGATGAGGATGCCTTACGAAATCTTTGCAAGAATACTACGTAACTGAGATTCAAACACGGAAGGGGGTAGTAATGATCGATTGACAGTTAGAGACCGAATCAGAGAAGGAAAATATTATAAGATGAGTCACCTAGTATAAGAGTTCACAAGACAAGCATGAGAGACCATCATGTGGTTTTATTATAGTTTCGGTGTAGATTTATTACCGCACCTCGAGAATTTGGAGCTAAATAGAAAACTCCATACCAAGAGCGTAAATAGACCAAGTTAATGACTTATAGGTCAACGTGATGTGCTCCTAAGTTGGAGGTAAAAAGGATTGTGAAAGGATAACCCCATTGAATAGTTATGACGAGTAGTAAGTCAAGTTCCGATGGGACATAAGTAAATTCCGGGAGTTTCTAAGACCGCACATTCCAATCCTTACAAGGAGGCGTTGCAGGTGAGTTATTTTACTGAGGAATTCTCTAGGCCTATTGTGAAACTCCATGGGGGTCGAGGATCATAGTTGCGACATATATGAATGGTTATTTCGAGGTTTTGGATTGTCGGTAGTCACGGCTAGAGTACGAGCCTTTCTTTTACTATAGTAAATCATCTTTGGATTTATGATCTGCTTGAAGAGGATCTTGCCTTTTATAGAAGGAAAGTTACGGGCGAGAGTTTGGTAAATGATCATAACTCACGGAATACGCCATTATGATTAATGAGTGGCACAAGATTGATCAGAGTAGTGCAACGGAAGCGTGATTGTCCATTCCAACAGTTGAAAGTCTGAGAAGAAGTAGTTGTTGAGTCATTAGTTGAGGAACGGTCCAACTGAGTTATAATAGGGAGACAAGACCAAGTAAGTGGTCTTACAAAGAGCATTAAGCACTTATTAAAGTGTCAGGAGATGTCTCGAACCATGGTTTCAAAATTGATAGTCGGGATCTCCTGAAAGATCAGAAGCAAGTGGATTCGACTTAAGGAATAAAGTTTAACAGTTATTTCAGTAGAGTCACCAAAAACCAGGATGTGAGCTTGCAACCGTTGATATCTTAAAGCGGATTGAGAAGTTATTTATCGACTAGCTCAACTACCCATACCTAAGGGAGTACCTCGAGTGTACTACATGTCTCAGTTGAGAGAATACCTACCGGATCCAAGACACCACATTAACTATGATAATCAGATAATTGAGCCAGAGCATACTTTTGTAGAGTACACGGGAACCATCCTAAACGCATGGTAGAAGGCACCTACGGTATAAGGATATATGATGCTGCAGATCGAATGGTCTAGTCGAGGAGCCGGTGAGGCTACCTGAGAGACGGAAGATAGCATTAGGAGTACTTGTCCTGAGTTCTTTGTGCAGTCGGCACCAACCCTTGTATTGACAAGTAGTACTTGGACATTGACTGGTAGGACTTGTCTGACTATATGTTTACTTCCGTGTTTGAGTGTTTAATCTTTTGTGGTTAAATTCTATGGTCCCTGAGTGATGCTTACATGTTTAGAAAGATACACCGAATATTTTGTAGAAGAAGAGTTAATACTCCGTTTCTATTAATAAAATGTTATCGGAGTGATGTTTCATGTTCTAAGTTTCGGGACGAAACTTATTTTAAGGGGGAATTGATGTAATACCCGGAAATTTAATTCCGAGTATTTCCGGATTAAACCGGACTTTGAAGACTTTACCTCGTTGCACGATATTTTAAAACAAGTTTTAACGTATACTTCGATCCATTTATACGAAATTTTAACATGTTTAAATACAAGTTTATCTTCCTCAAAGATAAACTACCGGGCCCATTTAGCTAGGCCTGCCGGGCCCAGCTAGATAGGCCCAGCAACATGTGCTCGGTCCGGCCTTACAAGCATACAAATGATGTACCTACTTGTCTTTCTTTACTAGCGGGGCCCAGTGAAGGAGGCTCTCATCAGCCATATCTCCCTCTCCCCGTACCTATATCTCTCTCCCCGTATTTCTCTCTCCCCGTATCTCTCTCTCTCCCCTTAATTTCTGTAACCCCCATTTTTACTTCCTTAACCGGTACCTCCCTCAACAAGCAACAATCCCGACCGATTTGATCCCTGGGCACAGTATCCGGAAACCGGCCTCCTCATCCTGCCTTTGCACGCCAACCTACCAACGAACGCAAGCAGTCATTCCACCGTCATCTTGGTCCCAATCGGAGCTAAACCAAAGCAGCACCGCCAACACCATCTACAAGTGCTCGTCGGTTTCTTTTCTCGATCAGAAACAACAACGTTGGTTCTTTTTCCCCCTCCTTTTGCTCCTATCGCAAGTGTAACACCCCAAATCCGCGGGACTCGGGATGCTACGGGTTGGGACCTCACAATGGGTCCCGACCCTTAGCCTGACAACAATTTCACCGGATCTTGCAACAAGGCACAAATAAAGGCCAAAACTGAAATACATTTTTATGCAATGTTATGAAACCCGAAAATAAAAGAAATGAAAGACTTCAGCCGTCCTTACAACAACATCAACATAATATACAATAACAACAACACAAAGACTCCAAAACCCAAAACAACCTAAGATGTACGGAACCCCGGCTGCCCACTCCTCCGGATCACTCGGCCACATCCTATCCTGCACATCAACTACAACAATCGGTATAAAACCGTTAGCTCACATTCTAGGCATTATAAGAATAATATGGCACAAACACACATAGGAACACAAACACACAACATGATTATAAACATACACATCCGTTACTTATTATCTTTTTATGTTATTCCATATCTAATTCATTCGTTCAAGTGTGACACGAGAGTCTTATAACTCTCGCCTCTGTCCCCGTGTGACCAACAGGAGTGTGGCGGCGCCCAACCCGTATACCCTGAGGGAGTGATGAAGAAGCCCGCCCGTATACCGTGTATGGCCTGGTCGCAGAGATCCCCCCAGTCTCCCTCGGGAAACTGAGCGGTGATGTCACCGCCCGATAATAATAGTAACAATGGGCCAAATAATATATATAGTCAAGTAATCCTAATCCGGTTTCATGATCGAAAGCGATAAAGCACACACCACCATAATGTATCCAAATAATGCATAAAAGCGGCTAAGTAAGTCCGAGGACTTACCTCGTTTCAAAGCTAGCTAAAAACCAATCTCACTTCCCGTAGGAAAATAACCAAAGCCTGTTCATGACAAGGCACGATAATCAATAACTAACTGATAAGCAAGAAGCATCGGGCTTATAGTCTCCCAAAACCTATATGAGGTCACACCCTAGCATGCTAGGTCCAACTCCTAATCTCAAAGATCGTCCTAAGATCGTACCAAACATAACTCGACAAAAACTCATAAACTATCCAACAACCATACACGGTTCAAGGCCACTACTTGGCATTTGCCCTAAGTTATGCTATATCCAACCTAGCATGATTCTAACACTAAACATAACTAGATCGAGGAAGAAGGTACTCACACATGATCCAAGGTTGAAGATGATCTACGGACGTCGAGAATGGATTCGTTGGTCTATATCGGGCGCTTCCGGACCTAAGCCAAAGCTACACAAATTTAGCTAATACGCTAAATTTGATCGTAATATATAAGATATATACTTCTAAGGTAAACTCATTTTCAAAAGCAACGCTAAAAACCCGCAATTAAACCCTTGAGTCATAACTCGAAATTAATCCAACGAGGGTATAAAATATAAGGAAAGTCCCGCTTTTAAAACAAGGATAACACTAGAAAAACGCTTTCCGGGACGATCCATACAAATTTATATACATGGATAAAAATCCGAAATCAACTTTTCCGGAAACGAAGAAACTCACAAAACTCGGCCATTTTTCGAAATAAGCTTTGGGTCAAGCTATAATTTATACCCAAGGGAAAAACTGCACAACTTAAGAATATAAGGTCAAGCCTACAATAATACAATTCAGCAGGGCATAAACTGGAATCTCCAAAAGAGTGGGCCAAAACTGTAATTAATTCATCAGAGGTGACAAATGCAAATTCTAGAAATTTGGGCTATAAATGCAAATATAAAAAATAGGGTACAAACTGTAATTACAGCAAAATAAAGGGGTCCCGATTTGAATTCTGAAAACTGGTTTCTTCAACCTTTGAAACACGCAGGAAGGGAAGGGGAGATGAGAGGCGGCGCGCTTCCAGGACGGCACGGCACGGTGCTCCGACGGCGAAGGCAGGGGAAGAGGCGGGACTTCCTTGCTGGCGGCGACGAGGGCGGCCCTCCGGTGGGAATTCGTCGCTGCGACACCTGTAGGGGATATCGACATCCAGGGGTCCCAATTCGGCCGGCGAGAAGAAAGGGGGAAAGGAGGTGGCGGCGGAATTGCTGCGCTGGCATCTCCGGTGGTTCAACTCCCTTCTCTGGTGGATCCCAAAAGGAGTGGCTCTCCTGCGAATTTGGTTTCTCAGAAGCTGCAGAGAGGAATGAGATCCGGAAAAGGGGGAGAGAAAGAGAGTTGTGAGATGGGGCAAAGGAGAGTAGTCACTGTGAGAGGCTGGGGGCTGGGTGATGCAGTAGGAGACAAGAGGGAAAAGGAGGGGTCGGTTGCAGGCGGCTGGAGCGAGGGGTCGGGGAGGTGAGCGAGGGGTCGGTTTGCAGGAGGGTCAAGGGGTTGGGAGGGGGTAGGTGCAGCGTAGGGTTGCTCATCAGACAGCGATAGAGGGAATGAAAAAAATGGAAAAAAGGAAAATTGAAAAAAAAGGGAAAGAAATAAAAGAAAAGGGGTAAAAGGAAATATAGCTATTTAACTCGATTAAACGAACGGAACGGGATTTTCGAATCGGGAAGATTTTCCGAACCTCTCCGAAAGTAAACCAAAATATAACTATACTTGAAAATTTATTATTTTTTTTTGTCTCAAACACTTTAAAAAGATATATAAATATAATTTATAATAATAATAAAAAATATCGATAGAAGTACGCGAGAGGGGAAATGTCTAAACTGGGCGTTACATTAGGTCCCCCTAAAAACAAGTTTCGTCCCGAAACTTGCTAAACGTGAAACTCTCGAACGACCTCATCTCAATAACCTCAAGAAATACTATAATGTGGCAACTACGGCCCTCTAATCCAAAGTCTACTCGCCTAGACACACGAAGACTCGCAAGATATACACATAAACATATCACGTAACAAATCACACAATCATAACCAAGAAAAGATCTCGGGACTAACCCGACGGTCCTATAGATGTCGCTAAATCTGCGTAAAACTCAACCAAAAATACTATCCTACGTCTTCCGGTTAGCCTCATCGGTTCCTCGTCTGCCACTAGATCATCACGACGGACCATCCGTCTCGAGTCATGTATGCACTCCCTCGACTGATACACGTGAATCTCGGGTGAACACCCTCTACTCTCTATGGTCACGCCAACCGGTAAACCAATTTCCCAACTCGCGCTAAGATTTCAAAAAGGTCCGATATATCGAAATCTCAACTTCCTCCTCGGGTCTTCCTCAATACAGTATTTCCATTATGTGTCTCCTTTATTGTCTCTAACAAAGAAGATCAGATTTCCAATTTACATCGCTGGCTTTGGTTCTTGTCAAACCAAACTTTGATGTTACGTTTTCTTATTTCTAGCCACGAGTTCCAAGTAATGAAGGTAGTACTTTACTTCACACTGTTTCTACTCCCGAGACACGTATGCTATTACTTTTAAATCGTTGCTCAATACTCGATCAAGACATTGTCTTGGAGAATCACTTTTATAATTCAAACTCATCATACCGCGAGACAATTTCAAAACAGTTGCACCACGGAACCTCTTCTTAACTTTCAACAACTCCGTTGTCAATTTTTATCCCACTCAAACTTCTTTGTCTTCTGAAGTAGGTTAGCCATAGATGGTGTTACTTTGGATAATATCTCCACCAATCCAGTAATTACCAGCATGACCAAGAAAACTTGCGACTTCTTTCACATCTCTCGGGGTTTGCCATCCCGAGACAACTTGTCATACGACTTCTCTCTCGTAGTGACTCTGGTTGGTACAAAATGCCGTAATTGCAATATCCGAGTCTCGAATTCTCAAACGGTGACAATCAAATCTTAGTTAATCTTAGAAGAAACTACTAACCCTTGCAACTGATCGAGTAGGTCCCCATTCGTTGTAAGGGACACTTGTCCTTCATTGTCATCTTGCTCAACTTATAGTAATCAATGTACAAACGAAGATATCCTTCTCTCTCTTTGCAGACTGGTGTCCTCTATAATAACTTCAAATCAAGAATCCCAACGTGAACTTCAAATCAAGAGTTCAAGATACACTTCCAACGTGTACTTCAACTCTTCTTAATGGTAAATCCACCTCCCGATGCATTCGGGTTCCAGCTTTTCTTCTCCCATCACATATCGTAAGATATCGACACGATCTTGTCTTAAACTTGCCAAGGGTCCACCCGGATCAGTTGAAGTGACATCCATAGAACACATGGTTAAATACTTCTTTAGCTGCAATGTTCACTGTCCTCTTTCAAAGATCCTTCATCTCCAGAACTCGGGAGACTTGCTCTAATAATCTTTTTAAGGTTTCACACTTATGTGAAGTCATGAAGGTCCTAACTGCAGGACTTAATCACGCCTTATAGTATATTAGTATTACCTTCTTCTTATTCTACCAAAGCTCGCATCATTCCTTCGAGTAGGTGTAGAACTTACTCTCTTTTCTTATGTAACGTCCAATCGAACGTAGAGGTTCTATCCTCAGTCTTTCATGTTCTTCTTGTACATTTCACATCGACTTCAAACTTCAAAAGTTTAGTCTTCCCTTACAATTGTTGGTCACCTTATGTATTTCTCGTTATTCTCTGTACATCTACAATGGAAGCCTCATCTTACGGTTGACCCATTAGCTCCCCTTACCATGATCAAACCTTAAAAGTTGTAACCCGTGGCGTTCCTCCATATGTCAATCCCATGACCTAAGAAGGTCGCATAAGATCGTTACAATCTCCTCCTCGGAGGTCTTGTTATAACTACTTGCTTGAACTTGTTCAACACTATTTGATTTAAGACAAACGCGTGTCCATTGATGTACCTCTTTACTATTGACATTGATCCACCACGAATACTCCAAGCTCTTGTTCCCGATTCTATATGTTCCCATTGTCTTGGTTACTCTTCCCATCTACACACATCAATAGACAACCCGCACTTGTGTGTTCTCAGTTGTCACCGATTAACTTGTATTTGACCTTCTTCGTAGTTAAAGAACTTACCCTCCTATCACACTTCCCTGCTACCATACTCTTGAAAGGATACCCTCTCGGGGTACTTTGTCTTAACTTCACTAGCTCATTTTACTCTGCTTCAACTCCGTTAGCTATTTGTACTCTCCTCTCTTCCTTCCGCTTCTGTAAGATAACCATACCTACCCAATTCTCTCGTCTCATATGTCCCACCTATATAGGCTTAACCGCTCTTCATAATGTTTTACAAATGCACTCCTCGAATATTCAGACATTAATTAGCGTCCACTCACATCCTTCTTGGTTGATAACTTAATTTCTTCGATCCAGCTTCTTGTTTCTTCTTTCATCTTCTGAAGATCATCATCCTCACACACTTCCTCCTTCTTAGCGTTGCTCAGTCTCATCACAATGACAGAAATCGATTAAATCTCACGGTAATTCCACTATGTGAATTTTCACCCTGTGATCCTCCTCGTAACTCTCACATTTCTGAATAAATCCCGCTTAGGATCTCGCAAAGATCGTCACTTCACCCTATGGTATCTCCGTAAGCTTAACTTATGCTTCTCATAAATCTTTCCCAATGTCTTTTCATCATGACTCCCATGCTTAGGGGAGCCTATTGAAAACTCGTCTTACTTAGAACGCCACTTTTATCCTTGAGCGAGAATGTAGTCCTTTCTACTTGATTCGCACCTTCAGTTCATCGGCACCATACTTGGAAAAACTTTAAGTTCGTTGTCTCTAGTTGCTTCATTGATGCTCCATCACGGCTTCTTCATAAGTTCATATCACTCCATACCTTCATGTTGCTTTTATATTGGTATAGTCTCCATCTTGGCTTCGCTTAAGTCGATACGAGGTTCCCCTTTTATTTGTTTGTCCTTGCCGTTAATGTCCTCTTTAGTCTTCATAGGATTGCTTTGACGTCCTCTAAAGGAGTCCAATGATTCCCCAGGATGTTCGCCATAACGTGACGCTCAACTCGATACTTGAGCATATTCTTTTCGTATGTATACTATCCTAAGCCAAAAAGGCGTTGTCCATGGGGCGATGATAGCTTTCTATCATCTTAGCTATAAGGTCCTCTATCACTAATATGATATTAACATACCATATGTTTATATATACATATATAAATATATAAACGTCATGCTATTACTATAAACATAATATGTCCATAAACAATTTACAATTCAACATACAAGTACAGTCCAAAACATCCTAAGTCCACATATACATATCTACATATATACACATATATATTTATATATATACATAATATAATAATCAATAACTACGTCGCCGAGATCCGCGGAGGAAGTGGTGCTCCCGTACATACTACCCCAACTGACTCATGCACATGATTTGAAAACAAAATTCATTTCTTTAAAACTCAGAACCCTTGAGGGTTCTGTTTATTTTTATTCGACCTTTAGAAGATTGCGAGTGCCATTGTTGTCACCCTAGGGCTCTGATACCACTTTTATAACACCCCAAATCCGCGGGACTCGGGATGCTACGGGTTGGGACCTCACAATGGGTCCCGACCCTTAGCCTGACAACAATTTTACCGGATCTTGCAACAAGGCACAAATAAAGGCCAAAACTGAAATACATTTTTATGCAATGTTATGAAACCCGAAAATAAAAGAAATGAAAGACTTCAGCCGTCCTTAAAACAACATCAACATAATATACAATAACAACAACACAAAGACTCCAAAACCCAAAACAACCTAAGATGTACGGAACCCCGGCTGCCCACTCCTCCGGATCACTCGGCCACATCCTATCCTGCACATCAACTACAACAATCGGTATAAAACCGTTAGCTCACATTCTAGGCATTATAAGAATAATATGGCACAAACACACATAGGAACACAAACACACAACATGATTATAAACATACACATCCGTTACTTATTATCTTTTTATGTTATTCCATATCTAATTCATTCGTTCAAGTGTGACACGAGAGTCTTATAACTCTCGCCTCTGTCCCCGTGTGACCAACAGGAGTGTGGCGGCGCCCAACCCGTATACCCTGAGGGAGTGATGAAGAAGCCCGCCCGTATACCGTGTATGGCCTGGTCGCAGAGATCCCCCCAGTCTCCCTCGGGAAACTGAGCGGTGATGTCACCGCCCGATAATAATAGTAACAATGGGCCAAATAATATATATAGTCAAGTAATCCTAATCCGGTTTCATGATCGAAAGCGATAAAGCACACACCACCATAATGTATCCAAATAATGCATAAAAGCGGCTAAGTAAGTCCGAGGACTTACCTCGTTTCAAAGCTAGCTAAAAACCAATCTCACTTCCCGTAGGAAAATAACCAAAGCCTGTTCATGACAAGGCACGATAATCAATAACTAACTGATAAGCGAGAAGCATCGGGCTTATAGTCTCCCAAAACCTATATGAGGTCACACCCTAGCATGCTAGGTCCAACTCCTAATCTCAAAGATCGTCCTAAGATCGTACCAAACATAACTCGACAAAAACTCATAAACTATCCAACAACCATACACGGTTCAAGGCCACTACTTGGCATTTGCCCTAAGTTATGCTATATCCAACCTAGCATGATTCTAACACTAAACATAACTAGATCGAGGAAGAAGGTACTCACACATGATCCAAGGTTGAAGATGATCTACGGACATCGAGAATGGATTCGTTGGTCTATATCGGGCGCTTCCGGACCTAAGCCAAAGCTACACAAATTTAGCTAATACGCTAAATTTGATCGTAATATATAAGATATATACTTCTAAGGTAAACTCATTTTCAAAAGCAACGCTAAAAACCCGCAATTAAACCCTTGAGTCATAACTCGAAATTAATCCAACGAGGGTATAAAATATAAGGAAAGTCCCGCTTTTAAAACAAGGATAACACTAGAAAAACGCTTTCCGGGACGATCCATACAAATTTATATACATGGATAAAAATCCGAAATCAACTTTTCCGGAAACGAAGAAACTCACAAAACTCGGCCATTTTTCGAAATAAGCTTTGGGTCAAGCTATAATTTATACCCAAGGGAAAAACTGCACAACTTAAGAATATAAGGTCAAGCCTACAATAATACAATTCAGCAGGGCATAAACTGGAATCTCCAAAAGAGTGGGCCAAAACTGTAATTAATTCATCAGAGGTGACAAATGCAAATTCTAGAAATTTGGGCTATAAATGCAAATATAAAAAATAGGGTACAAACTGTAATTACAGCAAAATAAAGGGGTCCCGATTTGAATTCTGAAAACTGGTTTCTTCAATCTTTGAAACACGCAGGAAGGGAAGGGGAGATGAGAGGCGGCGCGCTTCCAGGACGGCACGGCACGGTGCTCCGACGGCGAAGGCAGGGGAAGAGGCGGGACTTCCTTGCTGGCGGCGACGAGGGCGGCCCTCCGGTGGGAATTCGTCGCTGCGACACCTGTAGGGGATATCGACATCCAGGGGTCCCAATTCGGCCGGCGAGAAGAAAGGGGGAAAGGAGGTGGCGGCGGAATTGCTGCGCTGGCGTCTCCGGTGGTTCAACTCCCTTCTCCGGTGGATCCCAAAAGGAGTGGCTCTCCTGCGAATTTGGTTTCTCAGAAGCTGCAGAGAGGAATGAGATCCGGAAAAGGGGGAGAGAAAGAGAGTTGTGAGATGGGGCAAAGGAGAGTAGTCACTGTGAGAGGCTGGGGGCTGGGTGATGCAGTAGGAGACAAGAGGGAAAAGGAGGGGTCGGTTGCAGGCGGCTGGAGCGAGGGGTCGGGGAGGTGAGCGAGGGGTCGGTTTGCAGGAGGGTCAAGGGGTTGGGAGGGGGTAGGTGCAGCGTAGGGCTGCTCATCAGACAGCGATAGAGGGAATGAAAAAAATGGAAAAAAGGAAAATTTAAAAAAAAGGGAAAGAAATAAAAGAAAAGGGGTAAAAGGAAATATAGCTATTTAACTCGATTAAACGAACGGAACGGGATTTTCGAATCGGGAAGATTTTCCGAACCTTTCCGAAAGTAAACCAAAATATAACTATACTTGAAAATTTATTATTTTTTTTTTGTCTCAAACACTTTAAAAAGATATATAAATATAATTTATAATAATAATAAAAAATATCGATAGAAGTACGCGAGAGGGGAAATGTCTAAACTGGGCGTTACAGCAAGCAGCATCGGCGCCCAGGAATGCCCCTCCTCCCTCTCGTGCGACAGCAGTGCAGCCAACCAGGTAACCATTCAGTCGCTTCCTTCATCGGCGGGGACTACTTCGTCTTCAACGGCCAACATCGAGACCCGACGCCTCTCTCCTGTAGCATGGGAACACCGGGAGATCGAACCTCACTACTGCAGCCTAGAGTTCGGACGCCACCACTCACCGGAGATGCCACCAAGACCGCTGCTCTCCCCCGACTATAACCGCAGTCGCCACTGCAGGATCGGGACCGACTACCTTCGCCACTGAGGAGCATATTTCCTAGTCGACACTACAAACGAACCAACCTATGTTCCGGACCCACGAACCGGCTGGGGCGGAACCACCCGGCTACATGCTTGTGACTCCGGTAAGCCGACTCGATCGACCCTTATTGTTTCATTACTTCTACAAGTTATAACTGGTTGTCGAATGGTATCGTCGACCCTCCGGGTGGCTGGTGTTGTACAGGCTTGACAAGGCTCTCTTTCGAGTTACTCCTTTCGACTTCGGGCCAGTCGGGTTCACTGCAGAGACGAGACGAAGGCTGGACGGTGAGTTAGCCCTCCTATTAATGTGTTTACGTATGTATAAGTATGTAAGAGATAGATTAAGGGGTATGCAGTGTTGTGTACATATACTTAAATATGAAGGGACTAGGATACGAGTACATATATATGGATAGGGTAGAGTACGTGTTTATGTACATATAGAGGAAGGAATTGGACAGTATGAGTGTATATATATATATATATATATATATATATTTATATACTAGTGCAGTATACATAGACGTGTATACATATAGATATATACGAATAGAGGATATAGGTATAAAAATATATGATAAAGTGCAGTATAACCACATACGTATATATATAGTTGGGTAAGGGTAAAGTATACATTTATATAAGTATGTAAGTTATATATATATATATATATATATATATATATATATATATATATATATGTATATAGGTATAAGTGTAAAATATATAAGTGTATATATATATGTAAGTAAATAGGTGCCTATAACTAGAACCTCGTTCGTAAATGGGTTGGAGCGGGCGACATAGTAATAACCGAGAAGAGTTAAAGTTATAGTTAGTACGGTTGGAGTAGTGTCCTCTAGCTTAAGAGTTGCAGAACCAGGGGTAAAATAGCCTTTTCTTTAAGAGAGTTGTACGTTCGTATTTTTTTCTCTATATGAGATTTCACCTCTTAGAAGGTTATAACTTCGAAGAGTACGGGATGTGATTTTGATCATCATGCCTTGTTTGGCAGGCGTTTGAGTTACCAAGAGTACGGATCGAGTTGAGATTGTTAGAGTGTGATTTGACTCAGGTAAGTCCTTGCGACTTACTTAGCTGGTTTCTGGATATTAGTTGGATGATAATGGTTGTGTGTGTACAATGTGTGTTATAATAAATAACAACTTGTTAGGACGACCGTGGTTTATGTTTTAAGGCCCAAGTGTATGTATAACGGGCCGTGACATCACTGCCCAGCTCTGCCAGGAGACTGGGAGGTTCTCTATACCCAGACCATCCAGGTACACGGTGAGATGCATCGGATCCACTCCTGATGGGTACACGGGGGCGGAGGCGAGGTTTGGGAATCCCTCGTGTCACAAAATAAGTATCATTAGAGTGAATGACTTAAATGAAGATAATAAATGGATTGTTTGAAAGCATGATGAGTGTTTCTTATTTTTTTTATGTGTGTGTGTGCTATTATTATTCTTCTAATGTTTAGATCACTAGCTAATGGTTGTTTTGTTGTGGTTTTAGTTTTACAGCAGGTTAGAACAACAGCTGAGTGATCCGGAAGTAGTGGTCAGCCGGGTCTCCGTACTCCTTAGAGTGGGGGTTTGGGTTGTTGCTTTGTTGTCTTTTCCTTTTGTTAAGACAATTAGTCTTTTCCGTTGTTTAAGTACGATAGGCTGTTAGACTTTGTTGCATTCATCCTTTTTCAAATTGTATTTTTATAAATTTTGGTTTTTCTTATTTGTGTCTTGTTGCAAGATCCTAGTAATATTGTTGTCAAACTGAGGTCGGGACCCATTGTGAGGTCCTAACCAGTAATGTCCCGAGTTTTGAGAATTCGGGGTGTTACAATTACTGGTTAGAACCTCACAATGGGTCCCGACCTCAGTTTGACAACAATATTACTAGGATCTTGCAACAAGACACAAATAAGAAAAACCGAAATTTATAAAAATACAATTTGCAATTATATGAATTTCAGGGCCAAAGCGAGAGGTCGGTCTGCAGAGTCCAAAGCGTGAAGACGTGTAGCGGTTTCTCATCAGCCAGAAGAGAGAGGGGAATAAAAAGAAATAAAGAAAAGAATAGAAGGAAGGAAATAAAAGAAAAGGGGTAAAAGGAAATACAGCTATTTAACTCGATTAAACGATCGGAACGGGATTTCTGAATCGGGAAGATTTTCCAAACCTTTTCGAAAGTAAACAAAAATATAACTATACTTGGGAATTTATTTTTACGTCTCAAAACACTTTAAAAAGATATATATAAATATAATTTATAATAAAAATATCGATAGAAGTACGCGAGAGGGAAAAATGTCAAAACTGGGCGTTACATCAGCCGGGTCTCCGTACTCCTTAGAGTGGGGTTGGGTGTTTGCTTTGTTGTTCTTTCTTTTTGTTAAGACAGTTAGTCTTTTTCGTTAAGTACTATAGGCTGTTAGACGTTATTGCATTCATCTCTTTAAAATACTATTTTATGAATTTTGGTTTTTCTTATTTGTGTCTTGTTGCAAGATCCTAGTAATATTGTTGTCAAACTGAGGTCGGGACCCATTGTGAGGTCCTAACCAGTAATGTCCCGAGTTTTGAGAATTCGGGGTGTTACAATTACTGGTTAGAACCTCACAATGGGTCCCGACCTCAGTTTGACAACAATATTACTAGGATCTTGCAACAAGACACAAATAAGAAAAACCAAAATTCATAAAATAGTATTTTAAAGAGATGAATGCAACAACGTCTAACAGCCTATAGTACTTAACGAAAAAGACTAACTGTCTTAACAAAAAGAAAGAACAACAAAGCAAACACCCAACCCCACTCTAAGGAGTACGGAGACCCGGCTGATGTAACGCCCAGTTTTGACATTTTTCCCTCTCGCGTACTTCTATCGATATTTTTATTATAAATTATATTTATATATATCTTTTTAAAGTGTTTTGAGACGTAAAAATAAATTCCCAAGTATAGTTATATTTTTGTTTACTTTCGAAAAGGTTTGGAAAATCTTCCCGATTCAGAAATCCCGTTCCGATCGTTTAATCGAGTTAAATAGCTGTATTTCCTTTTACCCCTTTTCTTTTATTTCCTTCCTTCTATTCTTTTCTTTATTTCTTTTTATTCCCCTCTCTCTTCTGGCTGATGAGAAACCGCTACACGTCTTCACGCTTTGGACTCTGCAGACCGACCTCTCGACCTCACCGACCCCTCGCTTCTGAAGCTCCTTGATAGCTACTGCACAAGGACCTCTCCCATCTGTTGTGACCTACCTCCCTCTGCTTTCTACTGCAGTACCATCCTCAGCCCAGCCTCTCACCTTCTCCTCTACCCCAACTCGCACCCCCTTCTCTCCCTCTGTGTTTGTGACAGGAAATCGAGCAGTGCAGCCCTCCCTTGGTTGTTCCTCCTCTTTCCACCTTAGTGCAGCCGCCGGAGAAGCACACCCAGGAGACACTGCCTTTGCGCCGTGCTGGAGTTCGGACCTGCGGCCCTGCGACCTCTCTCTATCCCCCTCTATTTTCTCAACAACAGCAGTTCACCCCCCTCTCATACCTTACCTTTCTCCTACCCCTCGGCCGCTTGCAGGTCGACTCACTAGTGAAGGAGCCTAGCAGCCTCCGGAGACGCGCCGCTTCACCGGGACAGGGACCGAATCAACAGCGGGGAAGCCGCCGTTTTTCCCCTTTCACCTACTCGCTTCTGTCGCAAGGAGGGGAAGCCGCTTCCGCCGGGGTCTGGGCCGCCTTGCTGCCGTAGCACCGACGCTTCTCCCTCCGCTGCACAGCCGCCGACCTTCTCCCCTGGTCCCTTCCTGGTAAACCTCCCCTCTGTTGAGCCTGCGTTTGTGAAAGGTTGAAGAAGGGTTTTGTTTAGAATTTCGATTTTGGCCCTGAAATTCATATAATTGCGAACTGTACCCACATCATTATATATATTGCAGTTTTGAACCTACTCTATTGGAATTTACAACTTATGCCCCTGCTGATTTGTATAATCACGGTCTTGACCCATTATTCTTGAGATATGCAGTTTTTGCCCTTATAAATAAACCATAGTTTTGACCCAAAGCTTATTTCGGAAATATGGCCCGAGTTTGGTGAGTTTCATAGTTGCCCGGAAAGGTCGATTTTAGTTTTTGTCCCATGTTTATTAAATGGTATAAATCACCCGGAAAATGTTTTGCGGTTTTTCACCTTGTTTTCAAAGTGGGATTTTTCTTAGACGATTATACATTATTTTCCGTTCAAATTTAGCATACAAGCTAAATTTTCTTAACTTTGGTTTAGGTCCGGAAGCCGCCGTTATAGACCAACGAATCCAATCTCGACGTCCGTAGATCATCTTCAACCTTGGATCGTGTGTGAGTAACTTCTTCCTCGATCTAGTTATGTTTAGTGGTAGAATCATGCTAGGTTGGATCTAGCATAACTTAGGGCAAATGCCAAGTAGTGGCTTGAAACCTTTAGGTGAGTGTTTGAGGCTATTGATGTTCTATGTCATGTGGTGTGTTGATCTTGAGTTGTTATACAGTTGTGAGCCTCGTGGTAGATTTTGTGAGACTTGAGGTGGTATTTATATGTTGGTTGAGATTGCGGAGTTTAGGATGAGAGTATCCTAGCACTTGGGGATATAATTGAGATCTCGTGAATTTATGAGGGCTAGGAGTGTATCCTAGATTATGAGAGTGTATGACCTAGTAAGATGATATAGGACTAGAAGTCTAAGGACTTCTAGCTTGTGAGTAGTTGTTGATTATCGTGCCTTGTCTTGAACAGGCTTTGGTTATATTCCCTCGGAGAGTGATATCGGTTTCGTTTAGCTTTGAGACGAGGTAAGTCCTCGGACTTACTTAGCCGCTTTTATGCCTTATTTGGATATATATGGTGGTGTGTGTTTACTGCTTTTAAGCATGAAAATGGATTAGGATTTACTTGACCTTATTTATTGGCCCATCGTTACTACTATTATTATTATCGGGCGGTGACATCACCGCTCAGTTTCCCGAGGGAGACTGGGGGGATCTCTGCGACCAGGCCATACACGGTATACGGGCGGGCTTCTTCATCACTCCCTCAGGGTATACGGGTTGGGCGCCGCCACACTCCTGTTGGTTACACGGGGACAGAGGCAAGAGTTATAAGACTCTTGTGTCACACTTGAAACCAATGAATTAGATATGGAATAACCTAAAAAGATAATAAGTAACGGATGTGTATGTTTATGATCATGTTGTGTGTTTGTGTTCCTATGTGTGTTTGTGCCATATTATTCTTATAATGCCTAGAATGTGAGCTAACGGTTTTATACCGATTGTTGTAGTTGATGTGCAGGATAGGATGTGGTCGAGTGATCCGGAGGAGTGGGCAGCCGGGGTTCCGTACATCTTAGGTTGAGTTGGGTTTTGGAGTCCTTGTGTTGTTGTTATTATATATTATGTTGATGTTGTTGTAAGGACGGCTGAAGTCTTTCATTTCTTTTATTGTCGGGTTTCATAACATTGCATAAAAATGTATTTCGGTTTTGGCCTTTATTTGTGCCTTGTTGCAAGATCCGGTGAAATTGTTGTCAGGCTAAGGGTCGGGACCCATTGTGAGGCCCCAACCCGTAGCATCCCGAGTCCCGCGGATTCGGGGTGTTACAGCTGACCACTACTTCCGGATCACTCAGCTGCTGCTCTAACCTGTGGTGAATCTAAAAACACAACAGAACAACCATTAGCTAGCTATCTAAACATTAGATAAATAAGAATAGCACACACACACATCATAGCAAAAGTAGACACTCATCATGCTTTCAAACAATCCATTTATTATCTTTACTTAGGTCATTCACTCTTACTAATGATACTTATTTTGTGACACGAGGGATTCCCAAACCTCGCCTCCGCTCCCGTGTAACCATTATGAATGGATCCGATGCATCTCACCTTGTACCTGTATGGTTTGGTTATAGAGAACCTCCCAGTCTCGTGTCAGAGCTGGGCAGTGATGTCACGGCCCGTTATACATACACTTGGGCCTTAAAATATAATAATAACAGTCGTCCTATCAAGTTATTATTATAAACACACCTACCACACATCACTATTGTCATTTAACTAACATCCATAAACTAGCTACGTAAGTCGCAAGTGTAACACCTCAAAACTTTTGACGCGTTTTCAATATTTATTTTTTGGCGGTTATCGATATTTTAATATCTTAAGTATGTTTATGAGTATGTTACGTCGTAAAATTTGATTTTACGAGTATGCTTTTATATTAATATTTTAACGGTATTTTAATTATTATTGGAATCTCGCAATATTACTTACAAGAATGGTTTTATATCGCAAAGTATATTTTTTGCAATTTTATTTATTTATAAATCCGATCCACGCATATTTCCGTATCTTTATTCGGAAAAGAGTTTCCGATCCGAAAAATTCCGTCCCGAATGTTGAAGACAAGCCTAGCCTTGTATTAATTCATTTTTCTCCTTTCCTTTTTGTCTCTTGCCCGACCCCTCGTTCTACCTTCCTGGCCTGCTACCTTGTTCTGATTTTAGCAGCCTGCACAAGCAAGCCTCCTCTGTATCAAATTGCAGGCCAAACAACAGCCTTGTGGTGCTTCTTTCTTCCTCTAGAGTTGAGCAAAACAACCCCTCCTCCTGGCTATCTAATGACTCGCCCAACCCAACATCTCAAAACCTCACTTCTCTCCCTTCATCTGTTCTCACTCAGCACAACAAACTCCCTCCCTCTCACACATCTTACCTTCCTCCTGCCACGCCGGATGCTGCAACGCCTCGCCGGAGAGATGCCAAGCCTTGCCTCACCGATGCCTTCAACGGCCACGCCAGGGACGACATTGGGAAGCCTCTAAGCCCCACCTTCACCACCGCCTTCGCCTCCCTCATCTCCCTCCTCGCACCACCGGAGATTAGAAGCAGCCACGGTAGGGGAGAGAGGCCTGGGAGCCGAAACCCAAGGAGCAACTAAGGAGGCCGGATTCGGGCTGCCTCTGTTGCCGCCGACTGGGCCGCCTCCTCCTCCCTTCTTCCAACTTCCGTCGCGCTAGAGCGCCTCCCGCCGTCGACCCTGCAACCCCTTCGAGCCGCCAGGGAAGCCCTTGCCCTTGCCCAGCCTCCTGTCACCTTGCTGGAAACCTCAACAGGCCCTTATCTTTCGAGCATTTCACCCGTCTGCAGAAACCAAAGAGCAGCGCCACTTGGGCTGCCGCCCTCCCTCGCCCTCGCCTAAGTCGGAGAAGCCCTTCTGGAGCCCTTCCGGCCACTCGAAGCCGGAGAAGCACCCTGCAGCCTAGCCTCGATTATTTCTGTCGTCTTTCTGTCGAGCTGCCTTCTTCCTTCTCCCCCACCGTTCCTGCCGCCTCAGAGAGAAACCCTCCTTGTCGGAGACAAAAGGCCGACTGCCTTTGCTGCTGCGCCCTTGTTGTGTCGAAGCCGGAGATCCATCAGACGAGGCGCGCCGCCCTGCTTCCCTTTTCTTTTCCAAACAGCGTATGAATCGATTGAGGAAGAAGCTTTTAGGGTTTTTAAATCAGACCCCTCACTTCTGGTATAATTACTAATGTGACCCACTGTTTTATATAATTGCAGATTTGACCCATAATTTTGGAATGTAACAAGTATGCCATCTGCTGGAAATTAATTACAGATTTTGTCCCAAGGTTTTATTTACAGAAAATGTCCCAAGTTTCTAGAATTGTTTATATTACCTGGAAAAATGTTTTTACCATTTTAAATTTGGGTTTCACTTGATTTATATTCTTATTCATATATACCATATATATTATGCTCATATTGGATTGATTCCGGGTTATGACTCAAAGATTAAATTACGGGATTTTAAAGTCGGCTTTGAAAACGAGTTTTACCTTGGGTTTACGATGTTATACAATTTGCCCGGAATATATATTTACGGTTTTAACTTGGGTTTTAAAAGTGGAGTTTTCCTTAAATTTTCATATGTTAAGTATTCCGTTCAAATTTAGCGTTATGCTAAATTTGTTTAGTTTGGTCTTAGGTTCGGAAGCGCCCCGATAAAGGCCAACAAATCCTTTCTCGACATTCGTAGATCGTCTTCCGCCTTTGACCTCGTGTGAGTATCTCCTAACTTGATCTTGTTATGTTTAGTAGTATCATGCTAGGTTGGATCTAACATAACTTAGAGAGAATACCAAGTAGTGGTTATGGACCTTAGGTGAGTGTTTGAGGATTGTGAAATATTTTAAGGCTTGAGGTGTTGATGTATCTTGTGAGGATTGTAGGGCGTTGAGTGTTTGGGTTGATCTTGTGAGCTTATGAGGATTGATGTTATGATTGTATGATCTTGTTGAGATTGTGGAGACTAGGACGAGAGTATCCTAACATGGTTATGGTTTACGATCTTGCGAGATCATTGGGACTAGAAGTCTAAGGACTTCTAGCATGTGAGAGAGATATTGATTGTGTGCCTTGTTTTGACCAGGCGTTGAGTGTCTTCCTACGGGAAGTTTAGAGCGGTGGTTAGCGGGATTATCTTTGGGACGAGGTAAGTCTCCGGACTTACTTAGCTCGTATTCTATGTATTAGATTCGATGCGTGTTTGGTGGTGTGTGTTTTATCGCTTTCATTATAACTTATAAAACCGGAATTAGGATTACCGACCTTTATATATTATTTGGCCCAAGTGTATGATAACGGGCGGTGACAACTTGTCTAGCTCTTGCGTAGAGTTAGGAGGTTCTTGGCGACTAGCCCGTGTGGTTAGACGGTCGGAGGCATCCACCGTTCCATGCGGTAAGTGGGGACCGAGGCGAGTTTCGGGAGATACTCGTGTCACAAAAGAAGTTGAATTAGAACGGGATACGACTTAATAATAAAAAGATAATAAACTGGACTTGTGTGATTTGGTGTACATTGTGTGTTATGTTGATTGACTTGTGTTTGTGCCTTTCACCTTGATTCTAATGCCTCGAATATTAGCTAACGGTTTTATACCGATTGTTGTAGATTGCCTTGCAGGTTAGGAATGCGGCCGAGAGATCCGGAAGAGTGGGCAGCCGGGGTTCCGTACATTTTAGGATTGGGTTTTGGTTGGAGTCGTGTTTGAGTTTTGTATTCATTATATATTGTATGCCGCGTGTATGACATTTGGTCTTTCGGTTGTATCTCGGCTGAAGTCTTGGTTTGTTTGGTTTTGGGTTTCTTTGCATTGCATAAAATGTATTTGGTTTTGGCCTTTATTTGTGCCTTGTTGCAAGATCCGGTGAAATTGTTGTCAAGCTAAGGGTCGGGACCCATTGTGAGGTCTCGCCCGTAGCGCCCCGATATCCAGCGGATTCGGGGTGTTACAGCAAGGACTTACCTGAATCAAATCACACTCTATCAAATCTCGACTCGGTACATACTCGTGGTAACACAAACGCCTGTCAAACAAGGTATGTGGATCAAAATCACATCCCTAAACTCTTAGAAGTTATAAACTTCTAAGTTGTACAATCTCATGAAGAGCAATACGAAAAAGTCTCTTTAGGTGAAAAGACTATTTTACCCCTGGTTCCGAAAATCCTAAGATTTTCCTATACTTATTTCCAACTCTCCTTTGGAGCATATTTCCATACTCTAGTTCTTAGAGAAAAGTTTAGTACAGAAAAACAGGAGTTGTAAAAAATTCTAGATTTTCACTAAACGGTCATTAAGGTCCGATTTGGGTTAAGATCCAAGACTTAAATAAAAGATAAGAATTCCGGAAATAATCTCTAGATCATCTAATATATGTATACTAAACATAGGCCAAAGGTCTCTTAAAAACTCGACCAAACTCTTACATAAATTCTAAAGTCGGACTAGAAGCTAAAATTCTATACTTAGTCAAATATCTTCCTGCTTCAAAAACAGCTCAAGTGCTCTACTTCGGGACCTTATAAAACCTAATCCGACCGTTAACTTTCTCCCAAATTTTAACACAATAAACTATATGTATTCATCTACGACATATCAAAAAATCAACGGTGGATTATCGGTTTAAGCTATAGAAAATAGTTCCTAAATTCAGCAAGTCGAAGCTGAATTAACAAGGCATGCAAGTGGTCTCAGTTTCGATTCTCCCTGTCAACATAAGACTAATACATCTGTTCGTAGGTTCCAGGTTCGAGTCCTACTGAGCACGAAACCAAGCTGTGCATTTCTATACATCCTAGGTTAATCTAATTTCTGTACATCCACGTTTGTAGTAGGAGGGAGTACTCAGAAGGCTTACCGACAGCAGGCTGAAAACGACCCAAATTCCTCGTTGTTGGTTCGCAACTCCAAGCGTCTTAGACCCGGCGTCTGTACCCTGGCGCACCCTGCACTTGCTGTTGTCAAACAGCCATCACCGGCGCTATTAATAGGTGCAAACAAAGAGGAGATAAGAGGGGTAGAAGACGACATCTGCTCACCTATCCGTCGACAAAGAAGATCAAGTGAACCCGGTGGTGGCTGCTACGACGCTGAGATGTTCCCAGTTGGTTTGGAGGTGTTGCCACCTAGTTTGCAGTCGAGCGTGGAGGCTGCGGTGTGCAGGTCTCGGCGTGCAGGTCTCGGCGTCGAGGGGAATCGGTGTCTCAGTTTGCAGTCGAGCGTGGGAGTCTGGGGTGTTTCAGAATGGGTTACGTGCAGCGGCAAACGTAAGAGCAGAGTTCACTTGATTAGGTTAATTAGGTTTAGGATTAGGTTAGGTTAACTTTTAATTAGTGAGGGATTAGTAAGTGGGCCGACAGAAGGCAGTTGGGCCAGTGCAATGGGCCTGCTCATCAAATAACACAAATGGGCTGAAAGAATAATCGTTATTCGCACGGAACCGTTCTTTGATTTTTTTTAAAATGTACGGAATTATTTACGGGTTACATAAATTATTATTTTATGTGAATCAAAGTCACATAAAATGATAGAATTTAATATTGTTTTATTTTATTTATAAGAATAGAGGTTGGCAGATCGGAATCCGATTTGATCCGGTATTAAACGGAGTTTAAATTTTTCGGGTATTACAACTCATTTACAAATAAACCACTGATACTAATTACTGATTCATGTACAAATCACCATATGTGGATATGTACATATTTATATCATCATATGTGGGTGTGTACTACATTTTCAATGCACGAGTACTGATTAATGTATTAGAAAACTCATTTGCAAATAAAACAAAGATACTAAGTACACATACCTGAAGCGAAAGTGGAAATCCTCCAATGTTGTAGCCACCGCTGTTCTTATCTTTTCCAACCTCACAAGATTAAAGGAACTTATTTGTCTGGACGAAAGCTAGTCTACCCCACGGAAACGAGTTAAAAAGGTCCATATCATTGACCATGTTGATCGTCTGCTGGTTGATTTGAGTTTTCTTATCTTTGGCCACAACAACACATTAAATGAGTAAGATGAGGGTCATTCTGTATTTGAATGGGGATTTCTTGGGTTCTTTCATGTATATTTTTTCCAGGTCCTTAGTTGAGCATCGTTCTACACCAACAACAACTTTCTTGTCGACATCGGGTGTTTCATCATATGCCTCAAAGAAATCCTCCTCGCAGTTAAGCCTCGTTATTTCTTCAAACTCTTTGATTTCAAACCTAAGAAATACCTCTTTGACTCCAAACCACATAGAATGTTGTCTTCTGGTTTGAACCTCTCTCATCAACATAAAATGTATGATCTGGTTTGACATTTTCAGCAGTGTGCTCATTTCAATTATTGGTGCAAATACCCCATTTTGCAAGGTTTTGTTGTCGACATCAGACATCCCATCCAATATCATTGTTATAAGTTGGAGGTGACTGAAGCTGTTAATACGAGCCATCCTAGGGGATTCATTTTCCACCCATCTGTACGTGAATTGTATAGAAAATACAAGGGTTGTAAGATATTAATACAAGAAACATAAACTCGAAAATGTATTCTACTAAATTGTGACAAGCCTTAAGTTGTGGATTGTCTTCCCTATTCATGGTTGCAACATCTTGGGTGTATGTACCACCTATTTCCTGTTCATAAATTGACTACTCAACACATTTTGTATGTGTATATCTATTACATAAGCTGTTTGATATATAAATATGTTTTTACTGATATATATATATATATATATATATATATATATATATATATATATATATATATATATATATATATATATATATATATATATATATATATTACATGTGGACCTGCACATATTTACCAATTCCTGTACATATATAACATAATACTTGTATATATATATATAACATGTTTGCAACAACTTGGGTGAATATGTACAACATATGCTGTTAGTTACATAAATTTGTGCTTACTCATGAACTAATTAGTACATTTGTATGTGTGTATGAAATACATGCGTTGTTAAAACCATATTACATGTGTGCATGAAAATATTTAACCATAACATCTAATTTGATGTGTGCTATGCAAATGCTGTTTCATGTTAGTCTCATGATTGCTTACTAGTACATATTTAGAATCTGATCAATATATTAGTCTGATTATTCATCTGTACATTTAACTTCTGAGATAAAGTTTACTAACAACTAAATAATGAGGACATTTAGATACCTGTTTTGAAGGACCAACCCCAGAAGTAGGATGGTCTTTTCTCATGTGAGGCATAATGGTCATTCACTTTTTTCTTGCTATAGTGTTTGTACTACCAATGAACTAATAAGATTAGTCGGTGTTCGCTCCAAACGGTGTGTGCAAGCTTTAAATTTATAACCCTAGATGTAAGCTTAAAACAAGGATGCGAACCCGCAGTGTACGGGTCAATCGTAGTAAAAAGTAAGGAATTCCAGAGGTCGATCACAGGGACTTAGTGAAACAAAGTCAGAATAGGTAAGCTTTGTAAATACTAACCACAAAAGCAATTAAAACAATCAAAGATGATAAAAAGTCAATAAGGAAAATATGCAATTCTAGGGATTAAAGCATCTAGTTGTGGTTCCAACTCAAGATCTAAAGATAAGCGGACAAAGCTGAGATTTTTGCATAGGGAATGTAACACCCCAAATTTTACAACTTAGGGAGTTACTGGTTAGGACCGCACAGTGGGTCCCGACCTTAGTTTGACAACAACTTAACGAGATCTTACAACAAGGCACAGATAAGGAAAATCAGAAATCATAAAATAGTTCTTGATAATGCATGAATGTGACCAGATCGACTACAGCCGGAAAACGGAATATAACAAAGTATGAAAGGAAACAATGTTCAACTGTAAAACCCACAAATGCAAAAACGGTAAAACGTCTTAAAGTACGACACCCCGGCTGACCACTACCGTCTGGATCACTCGGCATCTGCTCTAACCTGTGTCAAATCTAAACAACATATCAACAGTTAGCTAACTATCCAAATATAAGCAAAATGATAACAGCACAAGCACACGCAGAAACGAAAATAAACAAACATCATGCTGGCACTCAACCGTTTATTATCTATTATTTAAGTGATTCACATTATTCAATTTAAGTTGTGGCACGAGAACTATTATTAGTTCTCGCCTCCGTTCCTTATCCAACTGGTGTAGGTCTAGCTGACTTTCACTGGTAGCATCACTACAAACCATGTATGGACTAGTCCCGGAAGAAACCCCCAGCGCCCCGCGAGCTACTGAGCAGAATGCCACCGCCCGTTACTCTTAGGCCAAAATATAGGTCGGTAATTATATATCACAACCTATCTCTCTAACATTTCAATCACACACCACCATCATCATTTATACTCATATTTAGAAGTCAGCTAAGTAAGCCCAAAGGACTTACCTGATATACAGCTCGACTCTTTGTAGACCACTCGTTCTGTAAACTGTAGCAACTCAGTTGCCTGTCAAGGCGATAAGTGTATTAGCACACTCTCACGTAGTTAGAAGTCTAAAACTTCTAAGATCGAATGATGTATTAAGACATAACTAGTTACAGTATTAGTTTAGGGTAAAATGACCATTTTACCCTTGGTTCCGATTTTCTCGAAAACCCTAAAATTCATGTCTAAACTCCTATTTGAGGTTCTAAAGTTATATTCTAACTCCTAAAATTTTATTTGGTTCCAAACTGACATTTTTCCTATGTTTCTATTTTCCGGAAGAATCGTAAAGGTTTAACTTCGGTTCTAAATATAAAATTCTTAACAGCTTATAATAATTCCGAATTAAATCTCTAGATCATCTATGAGGTTCTATCTAACCTTAGGAGAAAGAATTTCTCCAAACTGTTCAGCCAATGTTCCTATAAAAATTCACAAAGTCGGTTCCTTCACTCTAATTTCCTATACTTAGCCAAAAACTTAAGTTTACCAAAACTGCTCATCTACCTAACTTCGGGAGCTCATAACTTTCAATCCGACCGTTCATTCCTTCCCAAATTTTAATATGTTAAACTACATATATCCATCTACAGCAGCCCCTTATGTCTATCATTTTATTTATAAACTCTAGCAGCTACCTATTACTATATTAACCATGCTCAAGGTCGACTACAGCAGTTCACCAATCTAGCATTACGGAAATAGTATACATACAAAAGCTTATACAATAACCTTCTCCTTAGACTAATCGGAATACTATGCAGTTCTTTGTACCAACTTAATTCTTTACACCTAGAATACATGGGATCAAGCTGTGGGAGAGAGGGAATTTACCTTCTTCAGTTTGACGGTCCTGAGACGTCTACTCTCGTTTTCGAAGAAGGCTCGTATGTGCTTCCTAACCTAAGGATAGATGGGACGAAAATGAGACAAGCAGGAGAGGAGTCGGTAGAGAGAATAAGGTGAAGATGGAAGAATCAGATTGCTGCACTAACCTCTTGACGCGGCTGACTACGTGCAGAAGGTCGGTATGGACTCGTTGCAGATTCCAATGGCTCTTGCCGCTGCTGGGTGTGTGTGCAGAAGAAAAGGAACGTGTTTGCTGTTGAAAACCGTAGACAGAAGAGACGGAAACAACCGGATGTGGCTGTGGGCAAGGAATGAAACGTGTTTTCTGTAGATGAATCTGGACGCCAAGAATAACTGCTGGCTGCGTGATTGTAGCTGAACAGAAGGTGAGTTTCCTTCCTAATTTCACGGCTGTTACATAGGGATTTATGGCCAATTAATTGCTGCAGATCATTCTTCCAGCTGGCTTAAATTGTCGTGGGTATGCAGAAGGTAAAGGGCTGCTCTTTCCTGGGCTGGAATAGGCGGGTTGCTGCTGTTGGGCTGAACGTGCATCTCAGCAGGACGGAACTGGGCTGCTTTCTTGGGCTGCTGGCCACGAGTTGAAGAAGGTAAGGCAGGAGCTGGCTGAAGACGGGCAAGGCAGTGGGCTGGAGTAAGCAGCAGGCAATACTGGGCTGCAGCAGCTGGGCTGGAGAAGGCGCTGGCTGGCGCTGGGCTGAACGGCTGCTGGCGTTGCTGGCGCTGGGCTGTCAACAACCTGTCTGGGCTTGTCACAGACTTGTCACAGACTTGTCACAGCCTTGTCTGGCCTTGTCACAGACTCGTCACAGCCTTGTCTGGCCTTGTCACAGCTTCGTCACAGCCTTGTCTGGACCTTGTCACAGCTTCGTCACAGACTTGTCCGGGCCTTGTCATATTCTAACTTAGGCTAAACTTATTATTTTATGTGAAGCTAAGCTACCTAAAATGATAGATTTTATAAAGATCCTATCATTTTATGTGAAGGGGAAGCTACATAAAATGATAAACTTTTAAAGGATTTCATCATTTTATGTGAAGGGGATCTACATAAAATGATAAATTTTATCATAATATGTCTAACTAAGTAGACGGATATGAATCAACTGATCGAGATCGGGTTTATAACAGAAATAGACGGAATAAAAATTCCGGATATTACATCAGTACCCCCTTAAAATAAGTTTCGTCCCGAAACTTAGAATAAGGTATCTACCCCAACCTTTCCCTTCAAGAGTTATATTCTAGCATGCAAACTAATCACGTCATCAAGCACATAAACATAAACAATTTTTTAAACATATAATCACAGAAATCATATAAAGTATCGTCTCAGTACTAACCCGTCGGTACTGAGGTAGCGGCTAACTCCGCAAAGAACTCAGGGTAATTACGTCTAATACTCTCCTCTGTCTCCCAGGTAGCCTCATCAGCTCCTCGTCTAGACCACTGAATCCTCAGCATCGGTATCTCCTTAGAACGCAGGCGCCTAATGCTACGTTCTAGGACGGCTACTAGGTACTCCACAAAAGTGTGGTCTGGCTCAACTATCAGATCCTCATGACTGATGATGTGTCTAGGATCCGGTATGTACTCTCGCAGCTGGGATGCATGAAAAACTGGGTGTACTCCCTCTAATCTCGGTGGCAGTGCTAGTCGGTAAGCAACCTCTCCGACTCTCTCTACGATCTCAAATGGGCCGACGTATCGGGGACTCAACTTCCCCTTAATGCCGAAACGTCTAACTCCTCTCGTAGGTGACACCCTCATCCACACCTGTGCACCTACTCTAAACTCCAAAGGTCGACGCCTTTTGTCGGCGTAGGACTTCTGACGACTCTGAGCTGCTAACATCCTCTCCCGGACTAAGGCAATCCGGGTGATGTCATCTTGTATCTGGTCTGGTACTACTCCATCAGCCTTGCTAGGCTCATCCCAACACAACGGTGTACGACATCTCCGTCCGTACAAAGCCTCATAAGGTGCCATCCCAATAGACGCGTGCCAACTGTTATTATATGAAAATTCTACTAGTGGGAGATGATCTGGCCATACCTGTTCCCAATCTAGCACACATGCCCGCAACATGTCCTCTAAGGTCTGAATGGTCCTCTCGGACTGACCGTCCGTCTGTGGGTGGTAGGCAGGGGTAAAGTGAAGACTCGTCCCCAGAGCAGTATGTACCTACTGCCAAAACCTCGAGGTAAAACGTCCATCCCTGTCGGAGACGATAGTCCTCGGTACTCCATGGAGTCTCACAATGTGTCTGGTGAACTCCTCTGCTAGACGACTTACCGGCCACGTATCCTTAATCGGAATAAAACGTGCGGTCTTCGTCAGACGGTCTACCACTACCCAAATGGCATCAAAACCTCTGCTGAGCCTCAATCCGGTAATGAAATCCATAGAAATATCTTCCCACTTCCAATGTGGTACTGGAAGTGGGTGGAGTTCTCTTCCGGATCTACGATGCTCAATCTTGACCTACTGACAGGTCGCACACTGGGCTACATAACGGGCCACATCGGGCTTCAACCCGCCCCACCAGAAGGAACGTCTCACGTCCTTATACATCTTACTCGCTCCTGGATGTACGGAGTAAGGGGTAGCATGAGCCTCACCTAGTATCCTCTGTCTCAGCTCACTGTCTGATGGTACACAGACACGGTCCTGTCGCCTCATCACTCCGTCGGCACCGATAGTGAACTGAGGTGCCTCATCTCGTGACATCTGGTCTCGGATCCGGGTCAAAGTCGGACAGGTCTCCTGCTTCTGTCGGATCTCACCCAACAGGTCAGGAAGTAACTCTAAGGTGGCTAATTGATGAGTTGTATCGGGGAACTGGATCTCTACCTCCAACCAAGTTAAGTCTCTCTGTAACTGTGGCTGTATTGTCAACTGAGCTATCGCCTTCTCCCGAGGCGTCTTCCGACTCAAAGCGTCAGCAACTACATTCGCCTTTCCGGGGTGGTAGAGAATCTCAAGGTCAAAATCCTTGATCAACTCTAGCCACCGTCTCCGGCAGTTATTCAACTCCCGCTGAGTGAATATGTACTTCAGACTCTTATGGTCTGTGAAGATCTGACAGGTCGCTCCATAGAGATAATGACGCCAGATCTTCAGAGCATGTACTACAACAGCTAACTCTAGGTCGTGAGTGGGGTAGTTCTCCTCATACGTCTTCAGCTGTCGAGACGCATACGCTATGACCTTACCCCTCTGCATCAAGACACACCCCAAGCCCAGCTTGGATGTGTCACTGTACACTACAAAGTCCTCTGTACCCTCAGGCTGTGCTAAGATCGGAGCAGACGTCAATCTCCTCTTCAGCTCCTCAAAACTCTGCTGACACGGCTCAGACCTGACGAACCGAGTAGTCTTCCTTAGGAGGGAAGTAAGTGGTCAGGCGATCAGGGAAAACCCTTCCACAAACCGACGGTAATACCCTGCCAATCCAAGGAAGCTGCGAACCTTCTTAACATTCTTCGGAGGTTGCCAAGAGGAAACTGACTCAATCTTCGCCGGGTCGACCTTAATCCCCTTAGCAGTCACTACATGGCCTAGGAAAGCCACCTCTGACATCCAGACTCACATTTGGATAGCTTAGCATATAGCTGGCTATCTTGTAGAATCTGTAGCACTGTCCTCAAGTGTCCGGCATGCTCCTCTCGACTCCTGGAGTAAACTAGAATGTCGTCAATGAAGACCACTACAAACTGGTCTAAGAAGTCGATGAAAATTCCGTTCATCAACTCCATAAATACTGCAGGCGCATTAGTGAGCCCGAATGGCATCACTACAACTCATAGTGGTCATACCTAGTCCGAAATACCGTCTTAGGTATGTCCTGATCTCTCACCCTTAGCTGGTGATAACCTGATCTCAAGTCCATCATCGAAAACACAAACGCTCCCTGCAACTGGTCCAACAGGTCATCTACGCTAGGTAGTGAATATTGTTCTTGATGGTGACCTCATTCAAATCTCTGTAATCGATGTATAACCTCATCGATCCATCCTTCTTCCTCACAAACAATATCGGAGCCCCCCCCCCTATGGAGAAACACTAGGGTATATGAAGTCCTTCTCTGCTAACTCCGATAACTACTTCTTCACTTCAAGCAGCTCTATCGGTGCCATGCGTCACGGGGCCTTCGAGATCAGTCTCGTGCGCGGCTTTAACTTAAAGCTAAAGTCAACTCTCCTTTGTAAATCTAGAAATTGACCACAACTTTTGCTCGAAAGAGCACCATCCGTCTCATTTGTGGGGAATGCTAAGTAACCTCTATCTGGACTGACGTAGGATCTAATCAATTCTTCTTACTCCTCTAGTTCTTCTAATACGACTTCATTTGTACTTACTATGATTTGTACCTTTTTCTTAGCCCACAAGTAAACAACTTCTCACAACCATTCTCTTTATATCATTAATTATATAAGGGGTCCTTTCTGACCGTCAACTCTTCCTTTACAATTTTAATTAGATTTACTGACTTGAATTATTCGGTATTACTTGCACTCGTATCGATTTGACTTTACAATTGTCGTATTTGATCTCTTTAAGGACTTCTCCACATGTCGATAGAATTCATTTGTAACCGTGTGTTTATTCTTCTTATATGTCAACCAGTCACTACTAGTTAACCCTCACATGTAAAGGCTCCGATAGTTACCATTTAGTCTATTGTTGACCTTCTACAAGATCATAGACTAACCTTTCTTCTATCTCTTTGAAGTTTGATTTACTTGGTGGAAATCTATCTCCTCCAGCTTCTCTGTTTATACTCCTTTCGCTTCTTCTATAATTCACACTTCTCTTTCTCACTATAAGCCCACGATACTCTTTCCTATTTTAGCTGCATCATTCATCTGCCATCAATGGACTCATCAGATTCCCCACGATAGCTCGTAAATACATCTTCATGACTTCTTTTACCTCAGTCATCAACTGCTTGCGGTGCTCCTGTGTGAATCGTTGGTGTTGGTAACTTAAGTCCCCTTGTGAGAGGGAAGTTATTACGGCCCTTGGGTATGCCACGATCATTTTCACACACTCTTGTTCCTGAGTTGGTGTTAGATTATAATGTTGCCTTTATAGTGATCCTTTGACTCCGCTTTCAAGATTCTATCATTTGGATATTTGTAACACCATCTTTCTTGTAACTCACTTGTCATATAGAAAGTCACTCTGCCTCCATACTTATGAATTCTACCCTCCACTTTCTGGCAATTCCATAAGCTTCAGTTGGGCGGCTCTTTAAGTCCTCATGGTTGGTTTGATGACATCTCTCTTCTTAACTCTTAGGTTATCAGTGTCTAGGTGGGACCCTCTTGATTAGGATGCCGACTTACCTTGCCAATAGTGGTCATATTCCGCCCTGCTTCTAACAACCACCTTCATATTTTGGTCTGTCGGTAAGCTTAAATTTAATATTTCTTGTTTGGATTGGTTCTAAACCTTACTTTGACTTTCATTACTATGACTGTTTTTGACGGTATCTACGTGGTTCGTATCGTCATTTTACACCACACTTGAAAGAACCTCTGTGATGTCGCTCCAAATCTGCATCATTGTCGACCATCTAATGCTTTTCCGGAACTACTCTCATGTATAATCTTCATTTGATCCTATTAAGTTAACTCGGGATCCCCTTCATGCCATGGTCGTTGGTGTTGTCCTTCAGCCTTCACTTTTCTATCTCGACGTTCCTCAACCAATCGGAGGAGTTGTCTGCCATTCGTCTACCCTAATGCACATAAGAGGTGCATACTAATCCTCACGTTGACACCCTTCAAAATCTACTTAGATGTGCCAACGGAGTGAGAAACTCATTAATCTCTATTAAGGACATAATATATTATTATGCTACTAACCTTCGACATAAGTTATCTATTGTACATATCTTTATAAGCAGCTACTACATCAATATAACATTTCTAAATGTACTAAGCTGCCGAGATCCGTGGAGGTAGTGGTGGTCGTCCGTACTTTCTATCCCAACCCGACTATGTATGCATTTAAAAACCAAAATCTTCTTTGGAAAACTCAGACTCCTTTCGGGTTCTGTTTATTTACTTATATGACCTTTTTAGAAGATTTCAAGTGCCATTGTTGCCAACCTGCTCTGATACCATGTTGTAACACCCCAAATTTTACAACTTAGGGAGTTACTGGTTAGGACCGCACAGTGGGTCCCGACCTTAGTTTGACAACAACTTAACGAGATCTTACAACAAGGCACAGATAAGGAAAATCAGAAATCATAAAATAGTTCTTGATAATGCATGAATGTGACCAGATCGACTACAGCCGGAAAACGGAATATAACAAAGTATGAAAGGAAACAATGTTCAACTGTAAAACCCACAAATGCAAAAACGGTAAAACGTCTTAAAGTACGACACCCCGGCTGACCACTACCGTCTGGATCACTCGGCATCTGCTCTAACCTGTGTCAAATCTAAACAACATATCAACAGTTAGCTAACTATCCAAATATAAGCAAAATGATAACAGCACAAGCACACGCAGAAACGAAAATAAACAAACATCATGCTGGCACTCAACCGTTTATTATCTATTATTTAAGTGATTCACATTATTCAATTTAAGTTGTGGCACGAGAACTATTATTAGTTCTCGCCTCCGTTCCTTATCCAACTGGTGTAGGTCTAGCTGACTTTCACTGGTAGCATCACTACAAACCATGTATGGACTAGTCCCGGAAGAAACCCCCAGCGCCCCGCGAGCTACTGAGCAGAATGCCACCGCCCGTTACTCTTAGGCCAAAATATAGGTCGGTAATTATATATCACAACCTATCTCTCTAACATTTCAATCACACACCACCATCATCATTTATACTCATATTTAGAAGTCAGCTAAGTAAGCCCAAAGGACTTACCTGATATACAGCTCGACTCTTTGTAGACCACTCGTTCTGTAAACTGTAGCAACTCAGTTGCCTGTCAAGGCGATAAGTGTATTAGCACACTCTCACGTAGTTAGAAGTCTAAAACTTCTAAGATCGAATGATGTATTAAGACATAACTAGTTACAGTATTAGTTTAGGGTAAAATGACCATTTTACCCTTGGTTCCGATTTTCTCGAAAACCCTAAAATTCATGTCTAAACTCCTATTTGAGGTTCTAAAGTTATATTCTAACTCCTAAAATTTTATTTGGTTCCAAACTGACATTTTTCCTATGTTTCTATTTTCCGGAAGAATCGTAAAGGTTTAACTTCGGTTCTAAATATAAAATTCTTAACAGCTTATAATAATTCCGAATTAAATCTCTAGATCATCTATGAGGTTCTATCTAACCTTAGGAGAAAGAATTTCTCCAAACTGTTCAACCAATGTTCCTATAAAAATTCACAAAGTCGGTTCCTTCACTCTAATTTCCTATACTTAGCCAAAAACTTAAGTTTACCAAAACTGCTCATCTACCTAACTTCGGGAGCTCATAACTTTCAATCCGACCGTTCATTCCTTCCCAAATTTTAATATGTTAAACTACATATATCCATCTACAGCAGCCCCTTATGTCTATCATTTTATTGATAAACTCTAGCAGCTACCTATTACTATATTAACCATGCTCAAGGTCGACTACAGCAGTTCACCAATCTAGCATTACGGAAATAGTATACATACAAAAGCTTATACAATAACCTTCTCCTTAGACTAATCGGAATACTATGCAGTTCTTTGTACCAACTTAATTCTTTACACCTAGAATACATGGGATCAAGCTGTGGGAGAGAGGGAATTTACCTTCTTCAGTTTGACGGTCCTGAGACGTCTACTCTCGTTTTCGAAGAAGGCTCGTATGTGCTTCCTAACCTAAGGATAGATGGGACGAAAATGAGACAAGCAGGAGAGGAGTCGGTAGAGAGAATAAGGTGAAGATGGAAGAATCAGATTGCTGCACTAACCTCTTGACGCGGCTGACTACGTGCAGAAGGTCGGTATGGACTCGTTGCAGATTCCAATGGCTCTTGCCGCTGCTGGGTGTGTGTGCAGAAGAAAAGGAACGTGTTTGCTGTTGAAAACCGTAGACAGAAGAGACGGAAACAACCGGATGTGGCTGTGGGCAAGGAATGAAACGTGTTTTCTGTAGATGAATCTGGACGCCAAGAATAACTGCTGGCTGCGTGATTGTAGCTGAACAGAAGGTGAGTTTCCTTCCTAATTTCACGGCTGTTACATAGGGATTTATGGCCAATTAATTGCTGCAGATCATTCTTCCAGCTGGCTTAAATTGTCGTGGGTATGTAGAAGGTAAAGGGCTGCTCTTTCCTGGGCTGGAATAGGCGGGTTGCTGCTGTTGGGCTGAACGTACATCTCAGCAGGACGGAACTGGGCTACTATCTTGGGCTGCTGGCCACGAGTTGAAGAAGGTAAGGCAGGAGCTGGCTGAAGACGGGCAAGGCAGTGGGCTGGAGTAAGCAGCAGGCAATACTGGCTGCAGCAGCTGGGCTGGAGAAGGCGCTGGCTGGCACTGGGCGGAACGGCTGCTGGCGTTGCTGGCGTTGGGCTGTCAACAGCCTGTCTGGGCTTGTCACAGACTTGTCACAGCCTTGTCTGGCCTTGTCACAGACTCGTCACAGCCTTGTCTGGCCTTGTCACAGCTTCGTCACAGACTTGTCCGGGCCTTGTCATATTCTAACTTAGGCTAAACTTATTATTTTATGTGAAGGTAAGCTACCTAAAATGATAGATTTTATAAAGATCCTATCATTTTATGTGAAGGAGAAGCTACATAAAATGATAAACTTTTAAAGGATTTCATCATTTTATGTGAAGGGGATCTACATAAAATGATAAATTTTATCATAATATGTCTAACTAAGTAGACGGATATGAATCAACTGATCGAGATCGGGTTTATAACAGAAATAGACGGAATAAAAATTCCGGATATTACAGGGAAGGTGTTACTAAAGTGGAATACATCACCGGGTAAGTCTCACTACTCACTAATCCCAAATCGTAACTCCTATTACCGGGTAAGTCTCAAGGAATCAAGATAAAGAACTATAACCTCAAACTAACACTCCAACTAAGGGAACAGAATCAACCTTTACCGGATAAGTCTCAGGTTAACTCACAAAGATGGAACGAAAGCACACTCAAACCCCAATAAAGGATAAACCTTTATTACCTACACTTATGATCTTAGGTAAACAAACAAAGGAATCACCGGGTAAGTGTCATCCTAAGCTTGCATTGAACCATGAAAGGTGTAATAAGAATAGGATTTGGCAAACTTTAACACTTAACTCTCAGTTTCGGATCAGATAAGTCACCTCGGTCAGCCAAATTCAACCCCGGCCGAGATGTTCATCGACTGAGCGAGATGCTTAGGGTTAAGGTAAAGACTCGAGCTTTCAGGGTCCTACTGTGATTAAGATTATTCTATCATTGTTTTTCCCACAACCTTCAGCCAATCACCCTAGAATCATACAAAGAGATTAGCCACTCATCATCATGAAAGTATTAATCAAATATATGGGAAGAAAGAGAATAATTGAACAAGAAAACCTTAAGAGAAAGGCTTCAATAACTGAATCAATTATAAAACCAACAAGCGTTCCTTGGATAGAAATCCAACAAGACAAACAACAAAGAAGGGAATCTAAGATGATCTTACACAAACCCTTCAAAAAGCTATAAAAGCTATAGACTTTCTTCCTTCAACCTTCAAAAAGGTTCTTCAAATCTCCCAACTGGAGTATGGCTGCAGCGGTGTAATCGAGTTGTTCCGAGTGATAGCGGATGTATGCAGGATGTCGGATTTGTGGGAAATCCGACCCTTTTTATAGGAAAATTACTCTCCAAAGATAAGATATCTTAGAAAGATCTCTTCCTATAAAAATAGGTAAAATATATGGTCTAACTTATCTTCTTCCTTCCAGGAATCCAGCCCAAAAATATAAGATCCTCTTTCCAAAGATAAAAGATCTCCGCCAAGAATAAAATATTCTCGCCGCGTCCCAAGTGTTCGCCTCGGTCGAGTCGACTCCTCTGGATCACCTCGGTCGAGGTGACTCTGTAGTCAACAGAGGTGAATCACAACTGAATGTGAAATCTCTCAAATCTGGTTCAAAGTAAATCTTTAATCCATGGCTATGCTTCCTGGATGTTTCTTAAGCTCCTAAATGTAGCTCTAATGACCCCATAGCTCCTTTTGCTCCTTTTTGATGCAAAACGTGCTATTTTACCTACGATTACAACAAAACTAGGTGTAGACCTCGATTCCCGCAAAGGTAGATGAAACGACAATATAATCACATAATATACATGCAAGCATGCAGATTATTGAAGATAGAACGTCTAAACAGGTCCCAAAATATAGACAATAATTCATGCTATCAAAATACCCCATACTTAGCCCTTGCTTGTCCCCAAACAAGTTCCGCATATAAAATACAAGATAGAATGGATTATAAGTCATAAAGATCAATGAAAAAGTCTTTCAAAAACACTTTTATGGTGTGCTACGATCATAGATCACTCTAAGAGAATACTTCATGGAATTTAAAATCAAAACATGTTTAAAACATTTTATAAATATAAGAAAGTTGTTTCTTCGCTCAAAAAGTGTGTGCGTCAAAGTCTTAAATTTGTATCTAGAACTCAAAGCAAAGCGAACCCGCAGTGTACGGATCGGCTGTAGTGAGGTAAGAATTCCAGAGTCGAACTCAGGGATTTGGTGAGAGTAAGTTCAATTTCAATTATCTAGCGAAAAAATGCAACAAGCTTTTGTGATCAAATAAGGATAGAATGATTCCAAGGATTCAAGTATCTGATTTCGGCTTTCGATTCAAGACACTTCTATAGATATAGGACAGAGTTTATATTGCCAAGATTAAATGTTCAAAGGTAGATATCGTACGGTGAAGTTCCGAAACCTATATAACTAATCTAAAGATTCTCTCTATAAGGGTTGTTGAGGCTGCAATATAGAAAGATCTAAAGACAAGAATTATGTTCAACTAACTATCTAAAACTCCAGGATATGACTCTCCAAAGTAAAGATTAGAAAGCACACTTAAAATCTTAATAAAGGATGTTGAGTCTCTTTATTACCCAAATCTTATAATCTTAATCTATTAAATGTAGAATCAGGTTTGAAGTGTCTTCATACATTCAATTAGAGGTTAAAAAGATTAATCAATGTTGGGATTTAGGCAAGGATTAGTTTTGGTTAAAGATTAATTCAATTAAAGTTCGTCGGAAGAATAAATCGTGTTGTTCATAAGAAAATCGGCCGATTTACTTCAAGAACAGTCCGATTTTCCTGTTATCGCAAAACTAAAATTTAAACTCTCAGGGTCCTAATGTTTGAATGAGTTCAGTCTATCATCATCTAAGCCTTAATCATCAACTATTCTCCCCAGAATCACAAGGGTTTTAGCCAACCATTTTCAAATTCGAATCAAATTAAAGATTGAGTGAAATATCGCAAAGAAAACCGAATCTTGAATAAAAATTCAATAACCTTCAAATCTATAAATAATCGTCAAAACTGATCAATGTATCTCTTAAGTAATTCAATTACGTGTTCAAAAAGAACAATTGCTTCAATGGATAAAGAAATCTCACAAACAAGAATCAAGATTGGCTTCTCGGCAAAAAGTCCTTTAATCCTTCTCCAAGAATCTCCAATCTCTCTCAAACGTGTAAAGATTTCCCGCTGCGGCCTCCTCGTTTTCGTTCCTAGGGTTCTCACCTATAGTTTCTTGCAAATGGGCCGTTTGGCAAAACTCTCCTCTAGCCCAAAAGAATTGGGCTTTGTGTCGTCTTTTCATTTGGCCGAAAAACAAAGGAAATCGACCCAGTCGATTTATACACAAAACCGTTCGATTTCCAGGGAGGAAAATCGTCCAATTTATATGCATATTGGCACGATTTTCTTCAACAGAAAGTGCTCTTCTTTTGGCTCGTCTTCTATGCTTCTCCTTTGTAATTCCTTAGCTCTTTGTGATCCCTCTAAGACTCCTTTAGCTTCCCTAACATCCTTAGATGCTCCTTGCTCCGCTTTTGCTTTCAATTCCACTCCCTTTACCTATAATTCATCAAAAACTCGTGTAGACCTCTATTTCCGACAAATGATTGAATAGAACATAAAAGGCACACAAAATCTCTCTAAATGCAAGGCAAACTGAGACAATCTTCTACAATATGCATGAATATGATGGTACATAATTCATGTCATCAAAATACCCCATACTTGCCCCTTGCTTGTCCCTAAGCAAGACTCAAATTTAGAATACAAGATGTCATGGATTATATATGTATGAAAACTCAAAAACTTTTCTTTTGGTAGTGCTTCTTCTTATTGGATCACCCTCAAAGTGATATTTCAAGGCATAAGAAGGTAAAGTATGCATCAATGATAACTATAAGATGAACTAACTTCCTTTTCCTTCTTGAAAACACAAATAAAGGACATGATAAAGATGTAGAGGTAATCGAAGTCAAACAAATCTAAGCCATGAAGCCTTAAACACATGCATAAAAGTCTCAAGGTCTTCTAATCAAAGAAAAGGTTCAAGAAACGTATTAAGGGAAGGAATTCTTTTTGGCAATTGTGGTGCTAATCCGGGAAAGAGGAACAACATAATACCTTCAAAATTTTACTTCACCGCACATGCTTCGCATGTAGAAAGCTTTGCTTCCTTTATACTTTACTTTTTGAGAGTATGGACAGCGGTGCACAAAAACCGAAGCCTAGGAGATCGTGTTTCTCAATTTCGAGATGCCTCAAACCCTTGATGCACATACCATATCCCGTTAGGACTTGTCGTTCAATTGGACTTTGGCAAGACACAAACACCCGGCTATGTGAATGGTGCCGAGTTACTCATCCTCATGTTCAACGTCCCCAAACTTATGAATTTCTACACTTTCATTTAATACATTTTCCTTGGCCCTCCCACATCAAACATGTCTTTTTCTATCACTTATCCTAATTCCCGGATGGTAAAAGGAGGGTTACATATTTCATTGAGGGGCTAGCATGATCAAGATATGAGAAAAGAAAAGAAGTAAATTGCCTTAGTCATCCTTATATGATGTAAAAGAACTTGCAATATAGCTTCGACTATTATTTCATTCTCTTATCAAAACAACTAAATCATATAACTTATTCATGTGTTCAAGTAACAAAAGTAAACTCATTCATGCTATGATTAACATCTCAACACAACTAAGCCATCTTTTTGCCTATCCACATACACATTTCTCATCATAGAGGTCATTTCCATCATAAGAAGCACAAATTTTTTGAAAATTCATAGGATTTGAAAATGATCATGCAAATGCAAGTGTCATAGTGGAAAGCAAGTAGTGCAAGAGTTATTACAAGCCAAATCATCAAGAGTAGTGCTGATAGCATGAATTATAGTCTATATTTTGGGATTTGTTTGGACGTTTTATCTTCAATAATCTGCATGATTGCATGTATAATATGTGATTATATTACCATTTCATCTACCTTTGCGGGAATCGAGGTCTACACCTAGTTTTACTGTAATTGTAGGTAAAATGGCACGTTTTGCATCAAAAAGGAACAAGAGGAGCTATGGAGTCATTGAAGCTACATTGAGGAGCATAAGGAACCATCCAGGAAGCATAGCCATGGATTAAAGATTTACTTTGGACCAGTTTTGAGAGATTTCACATTCAGTTATGACTCACCTCGGTTGACCAGAGATTCATCTCGACCGAGGTGATCCAGAGACGCCGACTCGACCGAGGCGAACACCTAGGACGCGGCGAGAATATTTTATTCTTGGCTGAGATCTTTTATCTTTGGAAGGTGATCTTATATTTTTGGGCTTGGCTCCTGGAAGGAAGAAGATCTTATATTTTACCTATTTTTATGGAAAAAGATCTTTCTAAGATATTTTATCTTTGGAGGGTTATTTTCCTATAAAAAGGGGTTGGATTTTTCACAAATCCGGCACCCGCATACAGTTGGAAATCCGCTATCACCCCCGCTTATCTAGCATACATCGCCGCAGCCATACTCCAGTTGGGAGTTTTGAAGAACCTTTTTGAAGGTTGAAGGAAGATTGAAGATCATAGCTTTTATAGCTTTTTGGAGGGTTTTGTAAGATTGTCTTTAATTCCCTCACTTGTTGTCTTGTCTTGTTGGATTGCTATCCAATGAACGCTTTTGTTGTGATATTTGATTCAGTTATTGAAGTCTTTTTTCATTAAATTCTTCTTGTTCAAATATTCACCTTCTTCCCATATATTTAATACTTTCATAATGATGATGAGTGGCTAATTTCCTTGTGTGATTCTAGGGTGATTGGCTGAAGGTTGTGGGGAAAACAATGATAGAATAATCTTAGATTCCAGTAGGATCCTGGAAGTTCGAGTCTTTAACCTTAACCCTAAGCATCTCGTTCAGTTGATGAACATCTCGGCCGGGGTGGAAACTGGCTGACCGAGGTGACTTATCTGATCCAAAACTGAGAGTTAAGTGTTAGAGTTTGCCAAATCCTACCCTTATTACACCTTTCCTGGTTCAAAGCAAGCTTAGGATGTGACTTACCCGGTAATTCCTTAGTTTGTGTACCAACGATCATAAGTGTAGGTAATAAAGGTTTATCCTTTATTGGGGTTTGAGTGTGCTTCCATCCCATCTTTGTGAGTTAGCCTGAGACTTACCCGGTAAAGGTTGATTCTATTCCCTTAGATGGTGTGTTAGTTTGAGGTTATAGTTCTTTATCTTAATTCCTTGAGACTTACCCGGTAATAGGAGTTACGGTTTTGGATTAGAGAGTAGTGAGACTTACCCGGTGATCTACTCCACTTTAGTAACATCTTCCCCTAGCAAAAATCTCAGCTTTGTCCGCTTATCTTTAGATCTTGAGTTGGAACCACAACTAGACGCTTTAATCCCTAGAATTGCATGTTTGCTTTATTAACTTCTTATTCATCTTTGATTGTGTTAATTACTCTTGTGGTTAGTATTCACGAAGCTTACCGTTATTGACTTTGTTTCACCGAGTCCCTGTGATCGACCCGTGGAATTCCTTGCTTTTACTACGATTGACCCGTACACTGCGGGTTCGCATCCTTGTTTTAAGCTTAAGTCTAGGGTTATAAATTTAAAGCTTGCACACACCGTTTGGAGCGAACAAGTTTTTGGCGCCATTGCCGGGGACTTGGTCTAGACCGAGCCGGTACGGTTTGCTCTTGGGGCACTTGCCCCCGTGTCATCTAACCACTCTACTTGAGTGACTTTTGCAGGTTCTTTCTTAGGTATATGCGAAGAACCCGCACTGGGAAGGAAATCGTTCCTTACGATCCCGAACCAGAGAAGACATACAAGCGACGCTTAAGAGAAGCAAAGATGGCCCAACAAGACAACCGCGATCTTGAGGCCGAATTGAGAGTGGCGTTAGAGCTGCTACGCCTCAGCAAGGAAGAACTAAGGCGAGAGAAGGAAGAAACTCGCACCAAAACTGAAGCAATTGAAGCAGAAATGGCCGTCATACGAGACCAGATTCTACTTCGACCGAGGGACAATCCAGTTCCTGATGCTGGACCGAGGCAGGTTCCAGTTGCTGACCCTCGACCGAGGCAGGTCCCAGTACCAGACGTCCCGGCCGAGATACATCCACCTCGGATGCCAGTCCGAGATGTTCTTCTTGCAGGAATCCCACAAACCCTAGGTCAAAGGATGGACCCTAATCAACAACTGAGGCGTCCAGGAGTCAACCTAGGAGATCCAGCGGACCATGACTATGAACTTCGACCGCAAGTTCTATCCATGATTCGCCAATGCCAATTCGGAGGGATGGAGAAGGAATCACCACATCAACATCTTCAAAACTACGAGATATTGATGGAAACCTTGCGACCTTCCAGAATTGAAAATAACAACTACAAGCTAAGACCTTTTTACTTTTCTTTAAAAGATAGAGCTCTTACTTGGTATCAATCTCTTCCTCCAGGAAAAATCAGCACATGGGAGGAGATGACTACGGAATTCTTGACCAAGTTCTTTCCCCCCTCAAAGACCGCTGAAATGAGAGGGAAGATCAATGCTTTCATTATGAAGGATAAGGAGAGCTTGTCCAAGTCATGGGAGCGGTTCAAGGACATCCTTTTGGATTGCCCACATCATGGGATTCCAAAGATCGAGTTGTTGGAGATCTACTTCAAAGGACTGGACGGAAGCACCCAGTTCAATCTCCAACTACTCTCCGCCGGTACCTTCATGGACATGGCGATTGACGAGGCTTGGGACTTCATTGAGAAGCAAGCCTTGCATATGGAGAAGTACACCCACCAAGGTGCTGAAGGTGGAGTTAAAAGAGTCAACTTTCAAGAGACTCAATCCAACAACAATCAACTCACGTCTTTGAAGAATGACGTGAAGCAATTGAAGGAACTCTTGGTTGCTCAAACCAAGAAGGAAGAGCAAGGACAAAGGAACAACAACAATGGATACCGTAACAACAACAACGGTTCCCGGAACAACAACTACAACAACAACAACAATAGAGGATCCAATAGCAACAATTGGAGGACGAACAATCAAAACAACCAGAATCCTGGTAACAATTATTCTAACTCCAACTCTAATAATTCCTCTAACCCTTTCCTCTCTTCCCCTTCTTCTTCTTCTACTCCATTAAAGAGCCAGGGGCAAGGATCAAGTTCGTCTCAGCCAGAAAAGAAAGACGTAGTTCTGGAGGCTATCTTGATCAAGCTTAATGCTATGGAGAATTCTATGACTTCATTTTCGAGGGCCCAAAAGTCCTTCGAACAACAACTTGCGAGTAGGGCGAATGAAGCGCCAAGAGATCCAGGGAAGCTTCCAGCAAATACGGAAAGCAACCCTAAGGGCCAGTGCATGGCCATAACGACGAGGAGTGGACTCAAAACTGCAGATCCAGTACCTCGTTCGACGCAGACCACCTCGGTCCAGATCCAGTCGAAGAACACCTCGACCGAGATACCAACCGAGGTGGAGCCACATAAGGCAAGGGGGACAACTGAAACTTATGTTCCACCTCCTGCATACAAACCACCACTTCCATTCCCCCAGTCAAGGGCCAGAGCACATCTAGACAAGCACTTTGGTAAGTTCCTTGACTTGATGAATAAGCTGCATATTAACATTCCTTTCCTTGATGCTATTCTAGGTATGCCTGCTTATGGGAATTTCTTAAAGGAGATCCTATCAAGGAAAAGGAAATTGGAAGACTTTGGTGAAGTTAGGATGACATCTAAATCCTCGGAGCTTATTAAGATCATGAAGGAGAAGATGCCACCTAAGTTGAGAGATCCCGGCTCATTTAGCATTCCCATTCAAGTTGGGGATGTTACTTGTGAAGCCCTTTGTGATCTAGGAGCCAGCGTGAGCATCATCCCGCTGGAGCTATGTACGAAGATCGGACTTGGAGAGCCCAAGCCGGTCAAGATTCGACTTTATATGGCGGATCGCTCCATCACCCATCCCGTGGGCATCTTGGAGGACGTTCCGGTCAAGTTAGGTAACTTCTATCTTCCTATAGATTTTGTTGTACTTAACACTCCCGCAGATTATCCTGTTCCTATTATTCTCGGGAGGCCATTTCTAGCAACTTCGGGTTGCAATGTGGATTGCAAGAACGCCAAGTTGAAATTCAACATTGGTGGCGATGAGGTGGAGTTCGCACTACTTGCAGCCATGAAAGGGGAGCAGCTAACTGATGATATCTTCAACATCTACGATGAGGAAGAATCAAGAGAATTGGTGAGCTCTATCCTTATTAACGATCCACTCGAACGAGTTATAAGTTTTAGTTTAATAGAGGAAGGTATAGATGCTTCTTGTGATGCAGATATACGGAGCTTGAAGGCACTGGAAGAAGATCCAGGAGCTAAAACTGAGACACTACTTCAGGAGACGAAGATCTCCAGTTTCGGTTCCAGTTGCAGTACCTCGACCGAGGCACTTCCTGGACTGAGCGAGGCGACTGAAGAACATCTCGGTCAACGACTCTGCACCTCGACCGAGGTCGATGGCGAGATGATGTCAACTGAGACTACTGAGAATAATAATCTTCTTACTCACTTCTCTGACATTCATCCTCAGTTGGTGGAACATTCTATCCACCAACTTTCTGATAAAAACGGACCTTGGTATGCTGATATTGTGAATTATCTTGTTTGCCAGGAAACACCACCCGGATTGACGTACTCTCAAAAGAAGAGATTCTTCAAGGAAGTACGACATTACTACTGGGACGAGCCGCTGCTATTCAAGCGCGGGCCAGATTGGATGCTTCGAAGATGCATTCCTGAAGATGAAGTTAATAGCGTCATAAGGCATTGTCATTCACTTCCTTGTGGAGGACATGCTAGCACCGATAAAACATGCGCTAAGGTATTGCGTTCCGGTTTCTTTTGGCCTACATTATTTAAGGATGTACAAGCTTTTGTTGTCTCTTGTGATGCATGCCAAAGAACAGGGAATCTATCGAGGAGGAACGTAATGCCACTCAATAACATCCAAGAGGTGGAAATCTTTGATGTATGGGGGATTGACTTCATGGGACCTTTCCCATCCTCCGGAGGAAACCTCTATATCCTCCTTGCGGTTGATTACGTCTCTAGATGGGTTGAAGCCATTGCTTCTCCCACTAACGACGCAAAGGTGGTTGTGAAGTTCTTGAACAGAACCATCTTTCCACGGTTTGGAACCCCGTGCATCATCATCAGCGATGGAGGAACGCATTTCATCAACCGGAAGTTCAAGGCACTTCTATCGAAGTATTGGGTAACCCACAAGGTATCAACTGCTTATCACCCTCAGACTAGTGGACAGGTCGAGATTTCGAATAGAGAAATCAAAGCAATTTTGGAGAAGACCGTCTCTAGAACGAGGAAGGATTGGTCCATCAAATTGGACGATGCTCTTTGGGCGTACAGGACCGCATTTAAGACTCCCATAGGTACCACCCCTTACAATTTGGTATATGGGAAGTCTTGCCATTTGCCCGTCGAATTGGAACACAAAGCGTATTGGGCGATCAAATGGTTGAATTTCGACATTAAGGAGGCCGGCGAGAAGCGACTATTGGAACTCAACGAGCTGGAAGAGCTGCGTTTGAACGCATATGAGAATGCCAAAATCTATAAGGAAAGGACGAAGAGATGGCATGACAAGCGTATCATTCCAAAGGAGCTTAACGAAGGAGACTTAGTTCTACTCTTCAACTCCCGCCTCCGCCTTTTTCCACGTAAGTTAAAATCCAGATGGACCGGACCTTATGTTGTGAAACATGTTTTTCCTCATGGTGCAGTTGAGATATGGGGCGAAACTAGCGGAAGCTTCAAGGTCAACGGTCATAGACTTAAGAAGTACCGACCGGAAACTCCGGTTGAGGAGGTTGCACCAATATACCTCATTTGAGACGCATCATGGTCCAGCTAGCGACCTTAAACCAAGCGCTTCTTGGGAGGCAACCCAATGTATTGCTTTCTTTTCCCGTTTTCTAGTCTAGCTTAGATAGTTTGCTTTTGCTTTGTTTTGTTTGTTTTTGGCGTCCTAGACAGATGACAGGAGACCTCTAAGGAAGGAGCATAACTGGAAGTACAGAAGTTCGAGAATTCGAGAGGACGAAGTTTGACTGAGACACCTCGGTCCAGTCGAGGCCACCTCGACCGAGTTGATTTTTGAGCAACCGAGGCGACTAGGGTTTCTGCAGAACCACCTCGGTCCGTACCACCTCGGTCCAGTCGAGACCATCTCGACCGAGGTGACAGCAGTTCCAGGAACAGTATAAAAGGGGGAAAAATTTATTTTTCACTTTTTATCTTCTTCGACTCGACCGCGGCGCCTTCTCACCTCGTTTCCTCAAATCTTGCACGTTTTCGAAGATTTCCGCTTCCAAACTGCGATTGAAGAGTAGAGGATCCATTTGCAAGTACAGATCTGCGAAGAAATCGAACGAATCGACCGAAACGAGGTAAAAACAGTCGAAACCCTAACTCGTTCATTCGTTTCGATTTGGGCTTTGGTTGCCCCTGAATCTGCTGAGAAAAGGCTTAAGTACCCCATAGGAAGCAATTGTAGTGAATTTTGGGGGAAAAGAACTGGATTTGTGAGATTTGAATCGCAAACTGTTATGCCTCGGTCCAGTCGAACTGCATCTCGACCGAGGTGATTCTTGAGGATTGTCAGCGACCGAGGTGATCTGACAGTAGCTGAAAAAAATGAGTTCCGAACGTCGCCTCGCCCTCAGAGATAGATCCTCACCCTCCCCTCCTTCCTCTTCTTCCCGACCTTACCGCCCGGTGATCCACGAGAGATGCCGGGTAGATTATGAGCGTATAGCTAGCCGTCCAGTGATTGCACCACGTTTCCTGGACGTGTCAGCTTTTGATTGCCTAGGGGTAGATGGAGACCTTAGGCGGATGATCACCACAGTTGGGCTGGATCAGTTTACTGAGATCCGAGCCCCAGCCTACTTGGAGCCGACCCTAGAGTTCGTTAGCTCCTTTTCCTACCTTCCCACAGAGCAGTCTGTGAAGTACCGGTTGATGAGCCGGAACTTCATAGTGCCACTTGAGATATGGAGAGAGATTTTCGGTTTTTCTGAGCCCACCGCCACTGAATTCCCTTCCCGATCTGTAGCTAGGGAGTTCTGGGGGCAGATTGCCCATATTACTGAGCATGCAGATAGATGGCGCCCTGGAGATTCCAAGGAGAAGGTCATCTTCCACCTTGCCTTTAGGTTAGCCCATAGGATATTCAGCGAGACACTTCTGGCGCGTACTGAGACGCCCCAGAAGATCCGACAGGGCGAGCTTTTCAGTCTTTACTGTATGGTTACAGGGGGTTTTGGCTTGATCTTGGCAGAGGACCTGCACAAGATCAAGGCCAAAGCGAAGGGAGATATCTGCTGCGGAGGTCTAGTCACCCATACAGCTGCTTTTCATGGCATGGACCTCAGTGCATGTACGATGGTGGCGGCTCCGAAGCCGCTTGGATTGCAGGAGATGATCACTCGGAGGATTCTGGTTCCCCGAGGTCTGACCACTCCATATGTTGCTATGCCGTGGGAGCTGACTGCACCACAGGGGATCCGCTGGTCTGCCCAGTTCACAGTTTTCGATCCACACTATTGGCAGACCGCCTGGGCTCCACTAATGGAGGATTACAGAGGAGCAGCAACAACCCCAGTTGAGGATGAGGAGGAGGAGGCTGACGATGACGAGGATACAGTAGATGAGAGAGATGGTGGAGTCCCGATGGATACAGGGACAAATACTGCAGGGACGAGCGCGCCGCCGATCATAGATTTGGATGAGGAGGATACTGAGCCTGCACCTGCTGCTTCACCTGCTAGATCTGCTAGGCGTCGGACACGCCATCATAAAGATTCAGAGGCTCATCGTCGGATCGATGATCTGACAGATCAGATGATAGATTCTTATGCTGCCCTTACTGTGGACATGCATGAGAGATTTGCTGCCCAGCACCGACAGATTGACAGCTGGACTCATCAGATGTTAGAGGGGCAGCACTATCAGCGCAGGATGATGGAGCTACAGTTCCAGCAGACTATGGGCTATCCGTTCGACCCGACTCAGTATCCGTACGTGCCACCACCACCACCACCGGATCAGGACTATTGAGGAGCTGCATGATTTTCTTTATTATATTTTTTATGCAGTTCAGCTATTTATCCAGTGAGTACTCTTATTTCTAGACTTATATTGACCCACTAGGACAGTGTGTCCCAAGTATGGGGTGTTTGTATTTATTTGATGACTTCGATGTACGACTTATTTGATTGGATATTTCATATTTATGCTTCAGTTGCCTTTATATGTTTATCTGATATTACATGCAAATTTACAGATTATTTGATTGAAAAAAACGTCGAAACTGAAAAAAAATGGTTTTTAAAAAAAAATTTTTTGACCTCGACCGAGTTAGTCTTGGCCAAACGAGGCATTTCACCTCGGTTGAACCAAGAACACCTCGACCGAGGTGGGTTAACTGAGAGTTTTCGAAAACGATTTTTGTGTTACTTTTGGATATGATCTCAATGAAGATCTTGTTTACTGACTGGTTTTAAATTCTTTATGTGTTTGAAAGGTTTTATAATATGTTTAAGTTGCTAAATGCTTTGTTTGAAATTATTGGCATGTTTAATACTTTGTTTTTGTCTAAATTATGATGAATTTGAAGGTTGACACCACATTATAAGTTCTCTCACTTTCTTCCTAGAAAGACCAAGGCAATTCATTCTTCTCTCTTCTTCTTCTTAATCATGCTTAGCCCCTCACATACATTTTGCCTCCCTTTACCTATCCGGGAATTTGGAAGCAAGCGAAGTGGTGAAAGCAAGTGAAGTAAAGTTGAGAAGTTGGCTGGAAGTGAAAGTGCTAGAAAGAAAGAAATAGGTTTGGGGAAGTCAATCATGAAGATGAGTAACTCGGCACCATTCACATAGCCGGGTGTTTGTGTCTTGCCAAAGTCGGATTGAGTGATATTCCTAACGGGTCATGGTATGTGCATCAAGGGTTTGATGCATCTCAAAAAATTGATGATTGCGGATCTCCTAGGCTTCGGTTATTGTGCACCTCTGTCCATGCATCCCAAAAAGTAAAGTAAAAAGAAAAAGTGTGAAATAAGGAAAGCTTATTGGTGGAAGATGTTGCAAGTCAAAGTGAAAGTGAAGTTCATCCTTTTCCCGGATTCTAGCACCACATTACCTTACATACATCCCTACCCTACACGTTTCTTGACCTTTTCTTTTGGGAAGCCCTTGAGACCTTGAGCTTGTTGATTGACTTAGTGGTTTAAACTGGATTATACATGATTAATTTTTATAATTGTGACTTATTATGCATTCTATGATTTTATGCAAAGATGAACAACTTTCCTATATTTATAAAATGTTTTGATCATGTTTAGATTTTAAATTCCATGAAGTATTCTCTTAGAGTGATCTATGATTGTAACACATCATAAAAATGTTTTTGAAAGACTTTTTATTGATTTTTATAATCCATTCTATCTTGTCTTCTATATGCGGGACTTGCTTGGGGACAAGCAAGGGCTAAGTATGGGGTATTTTGATAGCATGAATTATAGTCTATATTTTGGGATTTGTTTGGACGTTTTATCTTCAATAATCTGCATGATTGCATGTATAATATGTGATTATATTACCATTTTATCTACCTTTGCGGGAATCGAGGTCTACACCTAGTTTTGATGTAATTGTAGGTAAAATGACACGTTTTGCATCAAAAAGGAACAAGAGGAGCTATGGAGTCATTGGAGCTACATTGAGGAGCATAAGGAACCATCCAGAAAGCATAGCCATGGATTAAAGATTTACTTTGGACCAGTTTTGAGAGATTTCACATTCAGTTATGACTCACCTCGGTTGACCAGAGATTCATCTCAACCGAGGTGATCCAGAGACGCCGACTCGACCGAGGCGAACACCTAGGACGCGGCGAGAATATTTTATTCTTGGCTGAGATCTTTTATCTTTGGAAGGTGATCTTATATTTTTGGGCTTGGCTCTTGGAAGGAAGAAGATCTTATATTTTACCTATTTTTATGGGAAAAGATCTTTCTAAGATATTTTATCTTTGGAGGGTTATTTTCCTATAAAAAGGGGTTGGATTTTCCACAAATCCGGCACCCGCATACAGTTGGAAATCCGCTATCACCCCCGCTTATCTAGCATACATCGCCGCAACCATACTCCAGTTGGGAGTTTTGAAGAACCTTTTTGAAGGTTGAAGGAAGATTGAAGATCATAGCTTTTATAGCTTTTTGGAGGGTTTTGTAAGATTGTCTTTAATTCCCTCACTTGTTGTCTTGTCTTGTTGGATTGCTATCCAAGGAACGCTTTTGTTGTGATATTTGATTCAGTTATTGAAGTCTTTTTTCATTAAATTCTTCTTGTTCAAATATTCACCTTCTTCCCATATATTTAATACTTTCATAATGATGATGAGTGGCTAATTTCCTTGTGTGATTCTAGGGTGATTGGCTGAAGGTTGTGGGGAAAACAATGATAGAATAATCTTAGATTCCAGTAGGATCCTGGAAGTTCGAGTCTTTAACCTTAACCCTAAGCATCTCTTTCAGTCGATGAACATCTCGGCCGGGGTGGAAACTGGCTGACCGAGGTGACTTATTTGATCCTAAACTGAGAGTTAAGTGTTAGAGTTTGCCAAATCCTACCCTTATTACACCTTTCCTGGTTCAAAGCAAGCTTAGGATGAGACTTACCCGGTAATTCCTTAGTTTGTGTACCAACGATCATAAGTGTAGGTAATAAAGGTTTATCCTTTATTGGGGTTTGAGTGTGCTTCCATCCCATTTTTGTGAGTTAGCCTGAGACTTACCCGGTAATGGTTGATTCTATTCCCTTAGATGGTGTGTTAGTTTGAGGTTATAGTTCTTTATCTTAATTCCTTGAGACTTACCCGGTAATAGGAGTTACGGTTTTGGATTAGAGAGTAGTGAGACTTACCCGGTGATCTACTCCACTTTAGTAACATCTTCCCCTAGCAAAAATCTCAGCTTTGTCCGCTTATCTTTATATCTTGAGTTGGAACCACAACTAGACGCTTTAATCCTTAGAATTGCATGTTTGCTTTATTAACTTCTTATTCATCTTTGATTGTGTTAATTGCTCTTGTGGTTAGTATTCACGAAGCTTACCGTTATTGACTTTGTTTCACCGAGTCCCTGTGATCGACCCCTAGAATTCCTTGCTTTTACTACGATTGACCCGTACACTGCGGGTTCGCATCCTTGTTTTAAGCTTAAGTCTAGGGTTATAAATTTAAAGCTTGCACACACCGTTTGGAGCGAACAAGTGCAAAGTTCATAAAGTGCTAAGATGAAACAAAAGGTATTGTAAGTATCCCCACCCCATACTTAGCATCCACATTGTCCCCAATGTGAAAATCAAGCATGAGATGAAGAAAAATACTTACAATGTAAAAGAAGTGGAAGCTCAATCCTTTGTCGGTGGTGGAGGTGGTGGATAAGGATACATCGGTGCACTAGGATCGTAGAAGTGGCCGAACTGGTGGAAGTATAAATCTCTCATCTGGCCATCGTAGGATGAATGCCTAGCGTCCGTCTCCTGCCTGTAGTTCCTGAACTGAGTGTTCAGGGTGTCGTAGTCGGTGTGGAGAGCGTGATAGTCGGTCTCTGGAAACTAGAGACTAGCTCCCTAAAGTGACGGGGAGGTCGACGTCCTCGTCCATGTCTTGGGGCACGTGCAAATGAACGGCGAGGTCGCTGCATGTCATCCTCCGTCTCCTCATCGCCTCTACTAGTCCTGCTAGGTCCTCCACCATGAGTGTCGGTGTCCATGGCATCCGTAGCATGACCGCTATGAGTGTCACTCTCAAACTCGAGCATGGTCCCCTGGCCTCCATCCTCATCCTCCTCAGTGTCACCTGTATCATCATCATAATATAAAGGAGGAGATATCTCCTCAAGCATCAACTCAAATGTCTCCTTCCAGTTCCTCTTGCTCCGAATAGTGTATTCGGGTTTCCAGATGATCTCGGATGGCTTCTTCTTTGGATCCTTGTGCCATGGCATGGACACATGAAGTGTTCCTCTCCCTCGAGGAATCAAAACCTGTCGAGTAACCAATCTCTGTGAGCCTAAAGGTAGGACACTCTCAGCTAGAGTGCATCCCGAGTAGTCTAATCCCAATGCCTTAGCCACATGAGTGACAAGGCCTCCAGCACAATTGTCGCCCTTAGCTTTGTTGGCTATCTTTCCTAGATAGTCAGCAAGCATGGTGGAAATGTCGGGAATGGTGGTGGATGTCATACAATATAGAATGAAAAGCTCATCAGCCTTGAGCTTCTGTGGAGTCTCTGTCCGTGCAATAGGCTCTCACTAAGAATCCGATGTACTACCTTAAAGGAGAGGTTGTACATACTAGTCTCCTTAGAATTTTCGGGTCTCCACTTATCTCCTCCATATTCACCCACTGACATAGCCTCCCAAAAGTCACTAGCACTAACACCTCTAGCAAATGTGCCTGCATCTGAATAAGAAAAGCCGAACAAGTCTCCAAAAGTATCAATAGACATAGTATGATCTTGGCTCATAAGGCGGAAAGTGACCATCCTTTCTCTAGGATCATGCTCGAATGTACTAAGGAACTCTAGGGTGATCTCGGTATATGCATCCTCCCTAATCATAGCAAACCATCTCAGCCCAGCCCTGTCAAGCATCATATCCACATCCTCTCGAACAAACAAGGAATCTAGATCATCTAACACAATCTAGCGAGGAGGGGTGAATGGGCGATCTAAGATGCGTTCATATCTTTTCTTGTGCTTGGATAGGGGAGGGGGGAAGCTTTGGAATGTTTTGAGGTGGTGGTGGAGGTGGGGGAGGGGCTTTAGAAGAAGATCCCTTCTTCTTCCCCGTATTTCTAGTTATTCTCTTCACAATATCCATTTCTGCAGCAAAAAATCGCCCTGTTCTTCACAAAAATCGGACGATTTTTCTGGGTTAGGTCGATTTTTCTGTCGATTTCTACGATTCTCACAATTTTGTAAAGTTCTATTCCAACAATCACCACATACAGTTTCCTATAGTGATTCCTAAGTAGATTCCTCAATCAATTTCAACAAACAAACACTTCCTAAGCAAACTTCAATTTCGAATTAGAAACTTAGGTTTTGGAATGAAAAACCTGAATTCCGTACGGAGGAGTCGATTGCCGTGCTTGTTGTTGGTAGATCCTTGTTCCTTGTTGAAAATGCTTCAGTTTGGAGCCAAGAATCACTCAAAATGATTAAGGAATGAGGATTGTAGGGTATGGGCGATTTTCGGAGTTCTTGAGAGAGGGAAATCGAGAGTGGAAGGTTGTGGAATGAGGAAGATTGAGTGTTTGAGTCTTTATATAGGGTCGAGAAACTGGGAAGAAAATCGGACGATTTTTCTTGGCAGGTCGATCTCCAGGTCGATTTTTCTTTCTGTTGGCAAAAATCGACTTGCTCTGTTACTGAATCGGACGATTAACTTAAGGTAACTCGATTTTTCTCTGAACACTTGAAAATCGGACGATTTTTCTTGGCAGGTCGAATTTTCTTTCTGTTGGCAAAAATCGACTTGCTCTGCTCCTGAATCGAACGATTAACTTAGTGCAGCTCGATTTCCTTCCTTATTCTTCATGGACATTGAAGATTTAACTGATTTATGCTCCCTTTCTCCATGGATCTCTCAATTTGGACCTATGCGATTAATGACACGACAAAACAAGAGTGCATCGAGGGACAAATAAAAAGCGAAAACAAAGAAACAAAGCAACTAATCTACTCTAACTAAGTGATGAAAGGAGGGAAAAACTATACTATCATGGGTTGCCTCCCAAGAAGCGCTTGATTTATCGTCTTTAGCTGGACGGTGTATGGTTTGTGTTCAATGGAGGAGGATAGGAGCTATCTCCTCGACCGGAGCCTCCGGTGTGTATTTCTTCAACCGTTGGCCATTAACCTTGAAACTTCCGCTTTGTTCACCCCATACTTCAACTGCACCATGGGGGAAAATTCGTTTAATTACATAAGGTCCTGTCCAACGGGATTTAAGCTTACTTGGAAATAGACGAAGCCTTGAGTTGAATAGAAGGACTTGGTCTCCCTCTTTCAAATCTTTTGGAATGATGTGCTTATCATGCCAACGCTTTGTCCGTTCCTTGTAGATCTTTGCATTCTCATACGCATTTAGCCGGATCTCATCCAGCTCATTGATGTCTAAGAGCCGCTTCTCTCCGGCTTCTTTCATGTCAAAGTTGAGCCACTTGATAGCCCAATAGGCTTTATGCTCTAGCTCTACAGGAAGATGACAGGATTTACCATAGACAAGATTATAGGGAGTCGTACCTATTGGTGTCTTGAAGGCTGTCCTGTACGCCCATAGTGCATCGTCAAGCTTCATTGACCAATCTTTTCTCGTTTTAGAGACGGTTTTCTCTAAAATTCCCTTAATCTCTCTATTGGATATCTCGACTTGTCCGCTGGTTTGCGGATGGTAAGGTGTAGCTATCTTATGGGTCACCCCATACTTAGCAAATAGAGTCTCAAATCGACGGGCTGTGAAATGCGTTCCTCCGTTACTAATGATGTTTCGGGGAGTTCCAAACCTTGGGAAGATCGTTCTATTGAAGAACTTCACCACTACCATTGCATCATTAGTAGGAGAAGCGATTGCCTCTACCCATCTTGAGACATAGTCTACGGCAAGAAGTATATATTGGTTACCGCATAAAGATGGGAAAGGTCCCATAAAATCGATGCCCCATACATCAAAGATCTCTACTTCTTGTATGTTGTTGAGAGGCATCTCATTCCTCCTTGATATATTACCTGTCCTTTGACAAGCATCACAAGCAACAACAAACTTTTGCACATCTTTGAAAAGTGTAGGCCAAAAGAAGCCGGAGCGAAGTACCTTAGCACAAGTCTTGTGGGAACTAGCATGTCCGCCACATGGTAGAGAATGGCAATGGCGGATGACACTATCCACCTCATCTTCGGGGATACATCTCCTATAAATGCCATCGGGACCTCTTTTGAATAGAAGAGGTTCATTCCAATAGAATTGCCGGACGTCTCTAAAGAACTTCTTCTTTTGAGCATATGAAAGTCCGGGTGGAATCTCCTGACAAACAAGGTAATTCACAATGTCAGCAAACCATGGATCATTACCTTTTGAGATGTGTTGAAGACACTCTTCAATCTCGTGTAGCTGCTCATCAGGGAATGAGTCGTCTATAGGAAGTTCATCCGTCTCGTCGGTGAGTTGTGGAAGACGACTAAGGTGATCGGCAACGAAGTTTTCCGATCCTTTCTTATCACGAATCTCCAAATCGAACTCTTGTAAGAGTAAGATCCATCTTAGAAGCCTTGGCTTCGCATCCTTCTTCGTGAATAAGTATCGAATTGCGGAATGGTCCGTATAGACTATCACCTTTGCACCTACAAGATAGGAACGAAATTTCTCAAAAGCGTATACTACGGCTAAAAGTTCCTTTTCTGTGGTTGCATAATTGTATTGAGCCTCATCTAGCGTTTTGCTAGCATAGTAGATGGCATGAGTGCGACCATCTTTCTTCTGTCCAAGTACGGCTCCTATAGCAACGTCGCTTGCGTCGCACATGACCTCGAAAGGAAGAGTCCAATCGGGTGGTTGAATAATTGGTGCTGAAATCAAAGCTTCTTTGATCCTGCAAAAAGCATCTAAACAATCTTTCGAAAATTCAAAAGTTGCGTCTTTCATCAAAAGATTAGTTAAGGGTTTTGAAATCTTAGAAAAATCCTTTATGAATCTCCTATAGAAGCCTACATGCCCTAAGAAACTTCTAATTCCTTTCACCGAAGAAGGGGGAGGTAACTTCTCACTGGTTTCTATCTTTGCTCTATCAACCTCTATTCCCCTTTGTGATACTATATTACCTAACACAATCCCTTCGGTAACCATGAAATGACACTTTTCCCAGTTTAAGACTAAGTTAGTGTCCTCACATCTCTTAAGAACTAGTGAAAGGTTATAGAGACAGTTATCAAAGGAAGAACCATATACCGAAAAGTCGTCCATGAAGACTTCCATGATATTCTCTACGTATTCGGAGAAGATTGCCATCATACACCTTTGGAAGGTGGCTGGAGCGTTGCATAGACCGAATGGCATTCTTCTATAAGCAAACGTACCCCAAGGGCACGTGAAAGTCGTCTTCTCTTGATCATCCAGATGAATTGGAATCTGAAAGAAACCGCTATATCCATCTAGATAACAAAAGTAAGAATGTTGGGCTAACCTTTCCAACATTTGATCAATAAAAGGAAGGGGGAAGTGGTCCTTCCTAGTGGCCACGTTCAGTTTGCGGTAGTCGATGCACATTCGCCACCCTGTAACTGTCCGTGTGGGGATAAGTTCGTTGTTTTTGTTGGCAACAACGGTAATGCCTCCTTTCTTTGGTACTACCTGTACTGGACTCACCCATTTGCTATCGGAGATAGGAAAGATGATACCTGCATCAAGTAGCTTAAGGATTTCTTTCTTCACAACCTCTTTCATTGTCGGATTTAACCGTCTTTGAGGTTGGCGTGAAGGATTGTAATCCTCTTCCATTAGAATTTTGTGCATACATAGGGAAGGTTTTATTCCCACTAAATCATCAATAGTATAGCCTAATGCTCTCCTATGTTGCTTCAAAACATGCATAAGTTTCTCTAGTTCAGCATCATTCAATTTCGCATTGACTATGACCGGATATGTGGAATTAATGCCAAGAAATGCATACCTTAAATGCGTGGGGAGTGGCTTCAATTCTAATGATGGAGGTGCCTTGATTGATGATGAATCGTGGTCTTCGGATGTTGTGGGAGAGGCCTCTAGAGGTGGGGGTGATGCATCATTAGAGTCGAGAACAATTGCGGTGAAGTTTGGAGAATCCATAAAATTTCCCACTGGATCAACCTCCCCTGAAATAAATCGGTCGATTTGAGGCACGATTTTTCTTCCTGTTGGAAAAAATCGGGTTGCCTTTTCACAGATCGGACGATTTAGTTTATTCAGGTCGATTTTTCTTTCTGTTGACAAAAATCGTGTTGCCTTTTCACAAATCGGACGATTTGGTTTATGCAGGTCGATTTTCTTCACAGTTTCCGGAGTTAATTCTAGTTCTTCAATGCTTTCACATCCTAGTTCTTCCTCCATATCATTTAATGCTTTCACATCCTCATTGAAATCATGTTCCACTCCTTCCTCCATGATGTTCATACTAATAACCTTTTGAAGAGGGTCTTTCATCAAGATTGAACTTACTACCTCTCTAGACTCTTCTTCATCAAAAATATCAAAAACATCGTCTCTCAAGGCTGGCTCCTTGATTAAGGAAGAGAGTATGAATTCTACCTTCTCTTCACCTATATGGAAAGATAGCTGGCCATTCTTGCAATCGACCAAGCATCCGGATGTTGCAAGGAATGGTCTCCCAAGAATGATGGGAACCGGATAATCTGCAGGGATGTCAAGAACGACAAAACCTATAGGAATGTAAAACTTACCGAGTTTTACCGGAATGTCTTCTAGTATCCCAACCGGCTTAGTGGTGGACCGATCAGCCATGTAGAGTGTGATCTTCACCGGTCTAGGCTCTCCTAGACCAACTGCCTTGCATAGAGCAAGTGGTATGATACTCACACTCGCTCCAAGGTCGCAAAGTGCATCATAAGTAGCTTCTCCCAAAGTGATGGGTATGCAAAAGGATCCTGGATCACGGAGCTTAGGTGGCATATTCTCCGTCATAGTCTTGATGAGTTCGGATGACTCCATACTCATCTTGACTTCTCCGATGTCTTCCAATTTCCTCTTGTTAGAGAGGATCTCCTTGAGGAATTTCCCATAAGCTGGCATACCTAAAATTGCATCCATAAAAGGTATATTAATATGCAGCTTACTCATAAGTTCAACAAACTTACCAAAATGTTTATCTAGGCGTGCACGCGCTCTAGATTGAGGAAAAGGTAGAGGTGGTTTGTAGGCGGGAGGAGGAACATAGATATCTTCCTTCTCTTTCCCTTCTCCTTCTTTAGTGGTGGTTTCAACTACTTTAGGTTGAGGATCGGTAGTTGTTATACCACTCCTAGTAGTGATCGCCATAACCCTTCCCTTTGGGTTATCTTCCGTCTTCCCGGGAAGTTTCCCTTGGTCTCTTGGAACTTCTCCGGCCTTGTTAAACACTTGGCTTTCCAAAGCTTTGTGAGCTTTATCAACCGAAGTTATATAGCTCTCCAACCCTTGTAGTTTGCCTAGGATCGTCTCTAGCATGGGATCGGGTTTGTTTGATCCGCTTGATTGTTCTTGGCTTGTTAAAGGAGTAGAAGAAGATGGAGATGTTAGAGCCTTTTCAGCATGAGAGTAAGGATTACCTGGATTTTGCTGATTTGACCTCCAATTGTTGTTATTTGAGTTCCTATTGTTGTTGTTCCAATTGGAGTTCCGATTATTATTGTTGTTGTTGTTCCAATTGGAGTTCCGGTTATCATTCCTTTGATTGTTGTCCCTCCCCATGTAGTTGGTTTCTTACTCCTTAGTCTTTTGAAGACTCGTTTTGAGCACTTCCTTCAACTCTTTGATCTCATTATTGAGGGAGAATATTTGTGTTTGAGCAGCTTGGTTCAACTTAGCTCCCGGATCGCCTTGATTCCGGCTATTTGAATCCACCTTCCGGTGGGAATACTTCTCAATCACTTGGGCTTGCTTCTCAATGAAGTCCCAAGCATCATCCTCTCTCATGTCCATGAATGTGCCACAAGAAAGAGATTGAAGGTTGAATTGTGTCTCCACATCCAATCCTTTGTAGTAGATCTCCAATAATTCCAGCTTTGAAATGCCATGGTGTGGGCAATCCAACAAGAGATCTTGAAACCTTTCCCAAGATTGAAACAAGCTCTCATTAGTTTTCATAGAAAAAGCATTTATCTTACCTCTCAATTCTGCCGTTTTGGATGGCGGAAAGAACTTAGTGAGGAATTCCGAAGACAATTCCTCCCATGTAGCTAGCTTTGCAGCTGGAAGTGTTTGGTACCAAGCTAGAGCCTTGTCCTTCAAATAAAAGAAGAACGGTTTGATCTTGTAGTTGCTTGTAGTAGCCTTCTTCGGCTTCATAGTATCCATGAGAATCTCAAAATTCTGCAAGTGTTGGTGTGGAGATTCAGTACTTGCTCCGCCATATTGACTTTGGCGAACCATGGTGATGACTTGTGGTGAGAAGCTAAACTCCTGGATGTCTTCAGCTCCGAAATCCACACCTAGACGGCGTGGTTGCTGAATTGGGTCCATCCGTTGCCCCAAAGTTCGGGGTCTATCACCTTCATTAGTAACTCTCACATCCCTAGTTGGGAGGCGAGGAACAACCCGTGGTTTTGGGGTGTTTCGAACAGGATGAAGTAATGGATCGATCTCCTCAAGTTCCGGCATGTCCGGATCAATCTCTTCATCATCGGATGAGTCATTTCTAATGGATTTAGTTGGCGTCTTGACTTTCTTCTTCTTCTTGGATTCGTTCAATTCCAACTTCATATCCAACATCATAGCTCTTAGTTCATCAATCTGAAATTGATGACTTGTTTCAGCATCCTTTCGTGCTTTCTCACCCAACTGAAGTTGGCGTTGAGCTTCGTTCAGTTCAGCCTGGAGGTTTTTCTCATTGTTCTCAGCCATTTTCTTTTCCTTCAACTTTCTTCTCAAGGTTTTCTCCAATTCGGGATCGAAAGGAACTAGATCTTTAGTGGATCTAGTCTTTCGCATATACCTAAAGAACCTGCAAAGATCACTCAAGTAGACAAATCAAATCACAAGAGCAAGAGCTCTCAAGCTAGACAACCGAAAACCAAATTTGGTCTAGACCGAATCCCCGGCAACGGCGCCAAAAACTTGTTCGCTCAAAAAGTGTGTGCGTCAAAGTCTTAAATTTGTATCTAGAACTCAAAGCAAAGCGAACCCGCAGTGTACGGATCGGCTGTAGTGAGGTAAGAATTCCAGAGTCGAACTCAGGGATTTGGTGAGAGTAAATTCAATTTCAATTATCTAGCGAAAAAATGCAAAAAGCTTTTGTGATCAAATAAGGATAAAATGATTCCAAGGATTCAAGTATCTGATTTCGGCTTTCGATTCAAGACACTTCTATAGATATAGGACAGATTTTATATTGCCAAGATTAAATGTTCAAAGGTAGATATCGTACGGTGAAGTTCCGAAACATATATAACTAATCTAAAGATTCTCTCTATAAGGGTTGTTGAGGCTGCAATATAGAAAGATCTAAAGACAAGAATTATGTTCAACTAACTATCTAAAACTCCAGGATATGACTCTCCAAAGTAAAGATTAGAAAGCACACTTAAAATCTTAATAAAGGATGTTGAGTCTCTTTATTACCCAAATCTAATAATCTTAACCTATTAAATGTAGAATCAGGTTTGAAGTGTCTTCATACATTCAATTAGAGGTTAAAAAGATTAATCAATGTTGGGATTTAGGCAAGGATTAGTTTTGGTTAAAGATTAATTCAATTAAAGTTCGTCAAAAGAATAAATCTTGCTGTTCATAAGAAAATCGGCCGATTTACTTCAAGAACAGTCCGATTTTCCTGTTATCGCAAAACTAAAATCTAAACTCTCAGGGTCCTAATGTTTGAATGAGTTCAGTCTATCATCATCTAAGCCTTAATCATCAACTATTCTCCCCAGAATCACAAGGGTTTTAGCCAACCATTTTCAAATTCGAATCAAATTAAAGATTGAGTGAAATATCGCAAAGAAAACCGAATCTTGAATAAAAATTCAATAACCTTCAAATCTGTAAATAATCGTCAAAACTGATCAATGTATCTCTTAAGTAATTCAATTATGTGTTCAAAAAGCACAATTGCTTCAATGGATAAAGAAATCTCACAAACAAGAATCAAGATTTGCTTCCCGGCAAAAAGTCCTTCAATCCTTCTCCAAGAATCTCCAATCTCTCTCAAACGTGTAAAGATTTCCCGCTGCGGCCTCCTCGTTTTCGTTCCTAGGGTTCTCACCTATAGTTTCTTGCAAATGGGCCGTTTGGCAAAACTCTCCTCTAGCCCAAAATAATTGGGCTTTGTGTCGTCTTTTCATTTGGCCGAAAAACAAAGGAAATCGACCCAGTCGATTTATACACAAAACCGTTCGATTTCCAGGGAGGAAAATCGTCCGATTTATATGCATACTAGTTTAGCGCCCGTGCCGTGCACGGGTATTTGAAAATATATTTCTTACAGTTTTTTTTCGAATGAGTAATTTTTTATAGATTTATTTTTCTTATTATATTTTGTTGATTTGATACGAATGTTTATGTTAAATAGTATACACATATAAGAAAAATAATAACAACATTGTTGTTGACCCAGTTCGGGGCATACCAAGCGAGGAGTGTCCACTATCTCTGTATTATAAAAATCACAATATTAATAATGTCAAAAAACAGTTAAAATTGTGTACATTTAATATAATAGAAATCACGATGATAACCTTTGACGTGAAACCTCGAGCACATGCGCGACAGTCCTATCCTGAAAAAGAGAAGAAGATAAACTTTATATAAGTGTAAGCTCAAGGACGGGTTTATGATTGCTTGATATTATTGATTGAAAACGAAATAAAATGAAGAAGAAATTCTAACGTACCTTAAATTATGTTGCGAAAAACTTCGTCAAATACAACATTAGTTGTAGTATCTTGAACCTTGCCCTTAGGGTCACATATCATAATCCTTAATCCATCTCTGCTCGTCACTCTTGAGATAGCGACATATAATTGGCCGTGACTGAAGACCGATCTAGGCAAATATATTTCAACCTGTGCAAGAGACTGACCTTGACTTTTATTTATAGTCATAGCAAAACATACCATAACTGGGAACTGTCTCCTTCGAAATTAAACAGGAATTTTCAAGTCTGTGGGTGTAAGAATTGTTCGCGGAATGAAGACCTTATGACCTATATTGTTCCCAGATATTATTTCTGCCTCGATGATTTGTTTTCCAAGTCTCCTAACTATCAGTCTGGTTCCGTTACACAACCCTGCAGACTGATCAATGTTTCTCATCAACATAATTAGAATTCCAACTTTCAGTCTCAAGACATGGATCGGAAACCCAGAACACTTGATGCAGTTCAAGAACTCGCTCGAGTAGAAACCTAAATCAAGAGAACCTTCGCTTGGACATATACTATCCGAACTCAAGTACTCTGTCACGTCTCCAGGTATCAATGATAGAATATAGTCATTAACCTTCTCAACAATCTCATTGGTAGGGGCGAGAATAGCTCTTTCTTGAAAGTAGGTCGGTGGATCCTGAATATTGTAACTCAAAGGATATACATGGTCAACAATAGTTGCAATCGGGTCACCTGTAGATGCAAGCAGGAGATCTTCGGGGATGATAATCTGAGCTTCTCCATTAACACTTTCACCTTCCGTGCCATCTCCAATGCCCAATATCCAATCTGAAAACTCCTTAGCCTTTCGAGCTTCTAATTCAGTAACTCCACGTATAACCCTCATGTTTTGAGTTAATCTAAGCACCGTGCAGTGATCCCAGAAATATGACGCATTGATTGCAGCAAAGACAATATCATGTCTACTTCCATGACTTACAACAGGCAATATTTGTCTAAAATCACCACCAAAAATGACAACCTTACCACCAAACGGGAGAAGTGAGCAGTCTGGATTATAAGATCACATGACGTCCCTTAAACTTCTATCGAGCGCTTCAAAACAACATTTGTTAACCATGGGTGCTTCATCCCATATTATCAGCTTTGTCTTTGACACTAACTCAGCCAGATCCGTACCTAAACATATAAGATTAAAACATTAATATATTGTTCAGTGTAATATGAACAATATATTAAAAAAGAAGTTTTAATAATTGAATAATAAGGTTTATACCTGCACGAATGTTGCATGTTGAACTTTCGTCAACATTTATTGGGATGTCAAACCTCGAATGAGCGGTTCTACCGCCTGGAAGCAAGAGAGCTGCATTACCACTCGAAGCAACTGTTAAAACGATCTCACCTTTACTCCTCAAACCAGCCGAAAGGGATCTCCATATAAAAGTCTTTCCTGTTCCACCGTATCCATAAAGACACACCCCCCTATCAGCGGACACAACACACATAATCTGATCATACACTCCCCTATGCTCGTCGGTGAAACTGGAAACCAATCTGTCATGGTCCAAAGATAACTGGGATCGATCATAGTTTAGTTCATCTTGAATTAGTCTATTATGCTGCTCCATAATCAAGGCTGCGTCACGATAAGGCATAGACTTATTCGTCTTCAAACTGCCGCCGTTCCTTTGTAAAAGTTTCTCTATCTCAACCAAGGCGTAATTTTGCAGCACGGCATCATCTAATTGCAAATCTACGTATAAATAAACCAAGTTAAACATGTTTACTTACCTAGTACAAAATATACTAAACAAATTGAAAAAATAATGCAAAACTCGAATTAAATTCATATACATGAAAGAAAGCATACCATTATTACGCAACACCCTTCTCTGTCGTGCAAGAATATCATCAGATAAGTACTTCCATACTTCGGCCCAAACCAGATGAGGCGACGACATGCTACCTGAGAGATACAACATGACGAATAAATTCCGAAGATAACCAGCACTTCCCCAAAAACTTGCTTCTTTTATACCGTCAATGTATTCCCGGTCGTCATCCAACAATCCCATAGCATAACATGCTTCCCTAAATGTGGCATATAGTGTACCGTTGATTGTCCGAATTTCCTCGTAGCATGTAGGACCCTTAATATGATTCAGCAAAACCCTCAAGTAGTACCTCTCTCCAGACCCAGGTGCAACGTGGTATATCCTCCCTAGTGTATATCCCGCACCTTGTGCGGGTTTGTTAATAAAATAGCTTATCATATTACATTTTTTTACTATATTATATGTTGTTAACTTTATTAGTTATATGTTATGAGCTCGTATAAATAACGCGTCAAGTGTTACATAGTAAATGAGACCACGTAACTCATGTGTTGATCATTAATAAGTTTTATACTAATAAATTTTTTTTTTAATCTAATTTATTATTTAATAAATAATAATTTAAAGAAAAAAAATAATCATATAATTTAAAAATACCATAATCTGATACAAATTCAATTAGTAAAAAAAGATTAATTGGCTTAATTTGTAATTTAGTAAAAAAATTTAATCCTAGAAAAAACATAGGAGCGCCACGTCCACATTAGTTTCGTATGTTTTAGTAAAATATGCAGAATATAGATGTATATTTAATATATTGATAAAATAAGAATTACAAATTTAATAGTTCAACGGTCTAGGAATCAGTAGGTTACAAGGACCCACAATTTAGTAGATCACAAGGACCCACAAGAGCACAACGACCCACAAATCATTTGGTCACAACAACCCAAAAATTATTAGGTCAAAACGACCAAAAAATTAGTAGGTCACAATGATTACATACAAATACTAATCCGATATAATTAAGTATTATATTTGATTCTGACCAAAAGGTTCATAAATGTATGAATTTTATAAGCCTCAAACACTCGACATCTATTTATACATGTTTTCGAAGTGTCATCCTTTCCTCATAATCGATGTGGAAGAACAAAAATCATATTTTACAAAATAATTATGATTTAATTAAAAAAAGATTTATTAGCTTAATTCGTGATTTAGTAAAAAGTTTAATCCGAGAAAAAACGTGGGGGCGCCACGTCAGATGTAATGTCTTTTGTTTTAGTAAAGTATATAGAATATATATGTATAATTAGTATATTGATAAAATAAAAATTACGAATTTAATAGTTCAACGGTCCACAAATTAGTAGGTCACAAACGACCCACAAATCAGTAGGTCACAAACGACCCACAAATCAGTAGGTCACAACAAAAATTAGTAGATCACAATGACCCCCACAAATTAGTAGATCACAACTCATAACGACTCACAAATCAGTAGGTCACAACGACCCACAAATAAGTAGGTCACAACGATTCAAAAATCAGTAGCTCAGTAGGTAACAAACGACCCATATATCAATAGGTCACAAACGACACACAAATTAATAGGTTACAACAACCCACAAATTAATAGGTCACAAGGACCCACAAATCATTAGATCACAAGGACCGACAAATCATTAGGTCATAAGGACACAAGCATCAATAGGTCATAACGAACCACAAGGTATTAGATTAAAACGACCCACAAATCATTAGGTTAAAATAACCTACGAATTAGTAGGTAATAACAATCCACATTCAAATACTAATCCGGTATGAATAAGTATTATACTTGATTCTGACCAAAAGGTCCAGAAATGTATGCTTTGTATAATCTTCAAACCTTATAGATCTATTTATAAATGTTGTCAAACTATCATATTTCTCTAATAACCGATGTGGGATAACAAAATTTATATTTTACAAAATAATTATGGTTTAGTAAAAAAAGGATTTATTAGCTTAATTCGTGATTTAGTAAAAATTTTAATCCGAGAAAAAACGTGGGCGCCACGTCAGAATTATTGTCTTTTATTTTAATAAATTATATTGATGTATATTTAGTGCCCGTTTGGTTGGAGCGGTGGAATGGAAAGGGAATGGAATCGGATAAGGGTTAGGAAAGGAAATGGAAATTATGGAATTACTTTCATGTGTTAAAAGACCTCTAACCAAACGTATTTTTTGATTGATTCGGAATCATTCCGTTACCGGGAATGATTCCTAGCGCTTCCAAACGGGCCCTTAGTATATTGATAAAATAAGAATTACGAATTTAATAGTTCAACAATCCACAAATCAGTAGGTCACAAACGACCACAAATCAGTAGGTTACACTGACCCACGAATCAGTAGGTCACAACGACCCACGAATCAGTAGGTCACAACTATCCACAAATCAATAGGTCACAACAACCCACGAATCAATAGGTCACAACGACCCACAAATTCATAGGTCACAACTACCCTCAAATTTATAGGTCACAACGACCCACAAATCAGTGCGTCACAACGACCCACAAATTATTAGATCAATCGACCCACAAATCATTAGGTCAAGACGAACTATAAATCAGTAGGTTACAACGATCCAAAAATCAGTAGGTTACAACGACTCAAAAGGTCTAGAAATGTATGATTTGTATAATCTTCAAACCTTGTAGGTCTATTTATACATGTTGTCAAAGTGTCATTCTTCTCTGATAACCGATGTGAGATAACAAAATTCATATCATACAAAATAATTAAGGTTTAGTAAAAAAAAGTGATTGGCTTAATTCGTGATTTAGTAAAAGATTTAATCCGATAAAAATTTGGAGCGCCACATCAGCATTAGTATCTTCTGTTTTAGTAAAGTATATAGATAGGAAGAAAGTTAAGCTTACGGGTATGAGATAGGCTTATGAACAATATCTTTTAATTTTAAATATTTGGAAAAAAAATTAAAAGAAGAGGGAATGTTATTGTAATCGGAATTAGTTAGTAATCCAAATAAAATACTTTAAAATTGGAACTAATTAAAAAAGATTTAGGCTAATTATGGTTTAGTAAAAAAAGGATTTATTAGCTTAATTCGTGATTTAATAAAAAGTTTAATTAAAGAAAAAACGTGGGGTGGCACGTCAAGAATTAGTGTTTTTTTGTTTTAGTAAAGTATATAGATGTATATTTATTATATTGATAAAATAAGAATTACGAATTTAATAGTTCAACGGTTCACAAATTAGTAGGTCAAAAACAACCCACAAATCAGTATATTTTAAGGAACCACAAATTAGTAGGTCACAAGACCCATAAATTATTAGGTCACAACGACCCACGAATCAGTAGGTTACAACGACCCATGAATCAGTAGGTCACAACAACCCACAAATTAGTAGGTCACAACGACCCACGAATCAATAGGTCACAATGACACACAAATCAGTGGGTCACAATGACACACAAATCAGTGGGTCATAACGACCCACAACGTATTGGGTCACAACGACCCACAAATCAGTGGGTCACAACGACCCACAAATCAGTGGGTCACAACGACCCACAAATCATTGGGTCACAACGACCCACAAATCAGTGAGGCACAACGACCCACAAATTATTAGGTCAAATCGACCCAAAAGTCTATAGGTCAAAACGACCCAAAAATCATTAGATCAAAAGGACCTACGAATTAGTAGGTCACAACAATCCACTCCACATACAAATGCTAATCCGGTATAATAAGAGTATTATACTTGATTCTGACCAAAAGGTCCGAAAATGTATGATTTGTATAATCTACAAGCATTTGAGGTCTATTTATACATGTTGTCAAAGTGTCATCCTTCTCTGATAACCGATGTGGGATAACAAAATTCATATTTTACAAAATAATTAAGGTTTAGTAAAAAAAGTTATTGGCTTAATTCGAGATTTAGTAAAAAAATTTAATCCAAAAAAAATATGGAGTCTTAATTTTTATTTTACAAAATAATCAAATATTCTGATTATGATTTAGTAAAAAAAGGATTTATTAGCTTAATTCGTGATTTAATAAAAAGTTTAATTAAAGAAAAAACGTGGGTGACACGTCAAGAATTAGTGTTTTTTTGTTTTAGTAAAGTATATAGATGTATATTTATTATATTGATAAAATAAGAATTACGAATTTAATAGTTCAACGGTCCACAAATTAGTAGGTCGCAAACAACCCACAAATCAGTAGATTTTAAGGACCCACAAATTAGTAGGTCACAAGGACCCATAAATTATTAGGTCACAACGACACACGAATCAGTAGATTACAACGACCCATGAATCAATAGGTCACAACAACCCACAAATTAGTAGCTCACAACGACCCACGAATTAATAGGTTACAATGACACACAAATCAGTGGATCACAATGACACGCAAATCAGTGGGTCATAACGACCCACAACATATTGGGTCACAACGACCCACAAATTATTGGGTCACAACGACCACAAATCAGTGGGTCACAACGACCCACAAATCATTGGGTCACAACGACCCACGAATTATTGGGTCACAATGACCCACAAATCAGTGAGGCACAACGACCCACAAATTATTAGGTCAAATCGACCCAAAAGTCTATAGGTCAAAACGATCCAAAAATCTGTATGTTAAAACGATCCAAAAATCAGTAGATCAAAACGACCCAAAAATCATTAGATCAAAACGACCCAAAAATCATTAGATCAAAACGACCCAAAAATCATTAGATCAAAAGGACCTACGAATTAGTAGGTCACAATAATCCACTTCACATACAAATGTTAATCCGGTATAATAAGTATTATACTTGATTCTGACCAAAAGGTTCAAAAATGTATGATTTGTATAATCTTCAAACATTTGAGGTCTATTTATATATGTTGTCAAAGTGATGTGGGATAACAAAATTCATATTTTACAAAATAATTAAGGTTTAGTAAAAAAAAAGTTATTTGCTTAATTCGAGATTTAGTAAAAAAATTTAATCCGATAAAAATATGGAGTCTTAATTTTTATTTTACAAAATAATCAAAGATTCTGATTATGATTTTGTAAAAAAAGGATTTATTAGCTTAATTCGTGATTTAATAAAAAGTTTAATTAGAAAAAAAACGTGGGGTGGCACGTCAAGAATTAGTGTTTTTTGTTTTCGTAAAGTATATAGATGTATATTTATTATATTGATAAAATAAGAATTACGAATTTAATAGTTCAACAGTCCACAAATTAGTAGGTCACAAACAACCCACAAATTAGTAGATTTTAAGGACCCACAAATTAGTAGGTCACAAGGACCCATGAATCAGTAGGTAGGTTACAACGACCCATGAATCAGTAGGTCACAACAACCCACAAATTAGTAGCTCACAACGACCCACGAATCAATAAGTCACAATGACACACAAATCAGTGGGTCACAATGACACACAAATCAGTGGGTCATAACGACCCACGACATATTGGGTCACAACGACCCACAAATTATTAGGTCAAATCGACCCAAAAATCTATAGGTCAAAACGATCCAAAAATCTGTAGGTCAAAACGATCCAAAAATTATTAGATCAAAACGACCCAAAAATCATTAGATCAAAACGCCCAAAAAATCATTAGATCAAAAGGACCTACTAATTAGTAGGTCACAACAATCCACTCCACATACAAATGTTAATCTAGTATAATAAGTATTATACTTGATTCTGACTAAAAGGTCCGAAAATGTATGATTTGTATAATCTTCAAACATTTGAGGTCTATTTATACATGTTGTCAAAGTGTCATCTTTCTCTGATAACCGATGTGGGATAACAAAATTCATACTTTACAAAATACTTAAGGTTTAGTAAAAAAAAGTTATTGGCTTAATTTGAAATTTAGTAAAAAAATTTAATCCGATAAAAATATGGAGTCTTAATTTTTATTTTACAAAATAATCAAAGATTCTGATTATGATTTAGTAAAAAAAGGATTTATTAGCTCAATTCGTGATTTAATAAAAAGTTTAATTAGAGAAAAAACGTGGGGTGACACTTCAACAATTAGTGTTTTTTGTTTTAGTAAAGTATATAGATGTATATTTATTATATTGGTAAAATAAGAATTACGAATTTAATAATTCAACGGTCCACAAATTAGTAGGTCACAAACAACTCACAAATTAGTAGATTTTAAGGACCCACAAATTAGTAGGTCATAAGGACCCATAAATTATTAGGTCACAACGACCCACGAATCAGTAGATTACAACGACCCATGAATCAGTAGGTCACAACAACCCACAAATTAGTAGGTCACAACGACCCACGAATCAATAGGTCACAATGACACACAAATCAGTGGGTCATAACGACCCACAACATATTGGGTCACAACGACCCACAAATTATTGGGTCACAACGACCTCCAAATCAGTGGGTCACAACGACCCAAAAATCTATAGGTCAAAACGATCCAAAAATCTATAGGTCAAAACGATCCAAAAATTATTAGATCAAAACAACCCAAAAATTATTAGATCAAAACGACCCAAAAATCATTAGATCAAAACGACCCAAAAATCATTAGATCAAAACGACCCAAAAATCATTAGATCAAAAGTACCTACGAATTAGTAGGTCAAAACAATTCACTCCACATACAAATGCTAATCCGGTATAATAAGTATTATACTTGATTCTGACGAAAAGGTCCGAAAATGTATGATTTGTATAATCTTCAAACATTTGAGGTCTATTTATACATGTTGTCAAAGTGTCATCCTTTTCTGATAACCGATGTGGGATAACAAAATTCATATTTTACAAAATAATTAAGGTTTAGTAAAAAAAGTCATTGGCTTATAAATAATAAAAATAAAAAGGAGATTTGACTATAACCTATAAAATCTTGGAGAATCTCCAACAAAAAAAAGTTACGTATAATTTTGAATAGCAGTGTGTTAGTTTAGGAAAAAAAGATTTTATGGCTTAAAAAATAAAGATTTATTGGCCAAAAAATTGTTTAGGAAAAAAAGATTTTATGGCTTAAAAAATAAAGATTTATTGGCCAAAAAATTGTGGGAGCTCCATTTGATTGCTGCTTCCACAGCGCGCCACGTCATCAAATCATGTACTCTGTTTTAGTATGTATAATAGATTGGCACGATTTTCTTCAACAGAAAGTGCTCTTCTTTTGGCTCGTCTTCTATGCTTCTCCTTTGCAATTCCTTAGCTCTTTGTGATCCCTCTAAGACTCCTTTAGCTTCCCTTTTACATCCTTAGATGCTCCTTGCTCCGCTTTTGCTTTCAATTCCACTCCCTTTACCTATAATTCATCAAAAACTCGTGTAGACCTCTATTTCCGACAAATGATTGAATAGAACATAAAAGGCACACAAAATCTCTCTAAATGCAAGGCAAACTGAGACAATCTTCTACAATATGCATGAATATGATGGTACATAATTCATGTCATCATTGTTCATCTTTGCATAAAATCATAGAATGCATAATAAATCATAATTATCGAAATTAATCATGCATAATCCAGTTTAAACCACTAAGTCAATCAACAAGCTCGAGGTCTCAAGGGCTTCCCAAAAGAAAGGTCAAGAAACGTGTAGGGTAGGGATGTATATAAGGTAATGTGGTGCTAAAATCCGGGAAAAGGATATCACTTCACTTTCACTTTGACTTTCAACATCTTCCACCAATAAGCTTTGCTTATTTCACACTTTTCCTTTTTTACTTTACTTTTTGGGATGCATGGATAGAGGTGCACAATAACCGAAGCCTAGGAAATCAGCAATCATCAATTTCTTGAGATGCATCAAACCCTTGATGCACATACCATGACCCGTTAGGAATATCGCTCAATCCGACTTTGGCAAGACACAAATACCCGGCTATGTGAATGGTGCCGAGTTACTCATCATCATGATTGACTTCCCCAAACCTATTTATTGCTTTCTAACACTTTCACTTCCAGCCAACTTCTCAACTTTTACTTCACTTGCTTTCACCACTTTGCTTGCTTCCAAATTCCCGGATAGGTAAAGGGAGGCAAAAATGTATATGAGGGGTTAAGCATGATCAAGAAGAAGAGAGAAGAATGAATTGCCTTGGTCTTTCCAGGAAGAAAGTGAGAGAACTCATAATGTGGTGTCAACCTTCAAATTCAACATAATTTGGATAGAAACAAAGTATTAAACATGCCAAAATTTCAAACAAAGCATTTAGCAACTTAAACATATCATAAAACCTTTCAAACATATAAAGATTTCAAAACCAGTCAGCAAACAAGATCTTCACTAAGATCATACCGAGATAAGAAGCACAAAACGTTTCAAAAACTCTCAGTTAAACCACCTCGGTCGAGGTATTCTAGGTCAACCGAGGTGAAGTACCTCGTTCGGCCAGAATTGTCCCGGTCGAGGTCAAAATTTTTTTTTTCAAACCAGTTTTTGACGTTTTTCTCAATCAAATAACCTGTATGCATGCATGTAATCTCAGATAAAACCATAGAAGCAAAATAAAGCATAAATATCCGATAATGTCGAGTCATACATCACATAAGTCAACTAAAATACATAAACACCCCATACTTAGGACACACTGTCCCAGTGGGTCAAAATAAGTCTAAAGAATAATAAAGTACTCACCGGACAATAGTTGAGCTGCATAATAAATAAAGAAACAAAATCCTGCTAGCTCTCAATAATTCCGATCCGGTGGTGGTGGTGGTGGCATGTACGGATACTAGGATGGGTCAAATGGATAACCCATAGTCTGCTCAAACTAGATCTCCATCATCCGGCGCTGATAGTGCTGGCCCTCTAGCATCTGATGAGTCCAGCGGTCGATCTCTCGGTGCTGGGCGGCAAATCTCTCATCGATGTCCACAGTAAGGGCAACATAAGAGTCTATCATCTGATCCGTCAGATCATCGATCCGACGGTGAGCCTCTGGATCTCTCTGTCGGCGTACCTACGCCTAGCAGGTCGCACTGGTGATGCAGCCGGCGCGGTCTCAGTATCATCATCGTCTAAGTCAATGACCGGCGCACTCGTCCCAACAGTATCAGTCCCCGTATCCATAGGAACTCCACCATCCCTATCATCATCATCAGTAGTCTCTTCCTCAACCTCATCCTCCTTAGCTGGTGCAGCTGCTGCCTCTCTAGCATCCTCCATCAGTGGGATCCAAGCAGTCTGCCAGTAGTGAGGATCATATACTGAGAACTGGGGTGACCATCTGATCCCCTGTGGTGTGGTCGGCTCCCATGGCATAGCTACATACGGTGTAGTGAGTCCTCGGGGAACCAGTATCCTCCAAGTAATCATCTCCTGTAGTCCTAGCGGCTTGGCAGCCGCCACCATGGTACATGCGCTGAGATCCATATCCTGGTAACTCGCTATGTGAGTCAGGATGCCTCCGCAGCAGATATCCCCCTTCGCCTTGGCCTTGATCTTGTGCAGATCCTCTGCCAACATCAAGCCAAAGTCTGGGATCCCTCCAGTCACCATGCAGTATAGGCTGAAAAGCTCCCCCTGTCTGACCTTCTAGGGCGTCTCAGTACGCGCCAGAAGCGTCTCACTAAAAATCCTGTGAGCTAACCTAAAAGCTAGGTGAAATATAATACGCTCCCTGGAGTCTCCAGGGCGCCATCTGTCTACGTGCTCAACTACATGAACAATCTGACCCCAGAACTCCCTAGCTACAGCTCGGGAGGGAAAATCAACAGCAGTCGGAGCCGGGAAACCAAAGATGTCCCGCCAGTACTCTAAAGGAACTATGAAGTTCCGGTTCATCAACCGGTACTTCACAGAACGCTCTGTGGGAAGGTAGGTGAAGGAGCTAACAAACTCCAAAGTAGGCTTTAAGTAGGCAGGTGCGCGGATCTCAGTGAACTGATCTAGCCCTACCATCGAAATCATCCGTCTCAAGTCTCCATCCATATGGAGACAATCAAAAGCTGATACGTCCAGGAAGCGAGGTGCAATCACTAGACAGGCGGCGATGCGGTCATAGTCGACCCGATGTCTCTCGTGGATCACCGGTCTAATAGGTCTAGAGGAAGAAGAAGAAGGGGAAGGAGAGGATCTGTCCCTCAAGACCAGCTGTCTATCTGAACTCATCTTTCAAACAACCTGTCTAGAGGAAGAAGAAGAAGGGGAAGGAGAGGATTTGTGGGAAATCCGACCCTTTTTATAGGAAAATTACTCTCCAAAGATAAGATATCTTAGAAAGATCTCTTCCCATAAAAATAGGTAAAATATATGGTCTAACTTATCTTCTTCCTTCCAGGAATCCAGCTCAAAAATATAAGATCCTCTTTCCAAAGATAAAAGATCTTAGCCAAGAATAAAATATTCTCGCCGTGTCCCAGGTGTTCGCCTCGGTCGAGTCGACTCCTCTGGATCACCTCGGTCGAGGTGACTCTGTAGTCAACCGAGGTGAATCACAACTGAATGTGAAATCTCTCAAATCTGGTTCAAAGTAAATCTTTAATCCATGGCTATGCTTCCTGGATGTTTCTTAAGCTCCTGAATGTAGCTCTAATGATTCCATAGCTCCTTTTGCTCCTTTTTGATGCAAAACGTGCCATTTTACCTACGATTATAACAAAACTAGGTGTAGACCTCGATTCCCGCAAAGGTAGATGAAACGACAATATAATCACATAATATACATGCAAACATGCAGATTATTGAAGATAGAACGTCTAAACAGGTCCCAAAATATAGACAATAATTCATGCTATCAGTCGGATTTGTAAATTAATATTGAATGCTATATGTACATAGTGTAAATACATATTTGGTATGTCTACTACAAAATATAAAATGTAATACAACAATGTTAGACATAATGAATATATATATCTACATAATTTATATGTTCATATATCCTATTTGTAGTCAACATAATCTGTCTAAATAATATGTACATGCTTGCTAGTATTATGTATCTTATAACCAACATGCATCATCATCATTCACAAGGAGTTCCATAACACAATAACTTTTAGTATAAATCAGGCACATATTAGACAGAATCATATGTTCGTATATCAGATCTGTGCATAACATATAAGCATGAATAAATATGTAGATTCGTGCTATACATACGAACATCTTACTGAACATGCATCATCATCATTCAAAATGGAGTACAATAAGCGAAAATTTTCAAGAACATATATGGGCCATAATATACAGAATCAATACATAAAACTACATAATCGACCCAAATTGAAGAATACTACTCTGTAATTAGTGTTAAATACATATTTCGACTATTAGTTTCCATGCCATCAAATAACTTCCATTGATTGTTTGTAATATTAGCCTACTCTGTTCGTCTAAACAATCCTTGATACTTGTTTGATTTTGCAAAATCTGGTACATAATCAAGTAATATGTCAAAATAATCTTCGATTCGAGTTAGAAAATGTACCTTATTGTGTAACGCCCCAATTTTAGGCGCGTTGGCGACATTTCTCTTTCCGGATGTCATCGATATTTTTAATATCTTAAGTATGTTCTACGAGTATTTTAAGTCGTAAATTTAATTTTTTCCGAGTATATATTTAACGGTACTGTAATTATTGTTATGATCTCGTTCTTTATTTATGAGATTTATTTCTATGACACAAAGGTTATTTCGCGAGTTTATTCTATACTCGATCCACATACATATTTTCTGTATATTGTTTTTTTTATTTTATTTTCCGAAACAGTTGGAAAGTTTTCCGATTTAAAAATCCTGTTCCGAGTGCGTTTGATCAAGTCTTCTATATTCTTCTTTTCCATTTTTTTTTTAATATTATTTTAAGTATTTTATTCTATTTTTATCTCTTTTTTTTCATGCCCTTTTCTTTTCTTCTTTTCTCCTTCCCGCTCACCTGGCCTTTTGATGAGCACACCGACCCCTCGACTACCGCTCAGGCCTGCACCCGGCCCCTCGACTGCCTCCCGGATCTGACCCGACCCCTTGGTTCCCTCACCCCTACTCCCTCAACCTTGCACTCTCTACTTCCCTTCTGTCGATAGCCACGCCTGGAGCAGAACAAATCTCAACGCCTCGCTTGCCACCGGCCTCTCGGTTCCGTTACTTCTCTGTTCTCTACCTCCGTCAACCACCAGGAAACCACCGGAAGGCCCCACCTCGCTGCAGATCCAACGGCAGTACCCTGCCTCCACTTTCGTCGCCACCGGAGACCGGATCGACACCCGCTTCTCCCGTGTTCCTCTTCTCTGCTCTCTCTCTCATGCCGCCTGGAAGCAGCCCGTGCGGAGCGCCCCGGTGCCGCCACTTCCCCCTCCGTTTGCACCGACGCCGGCAGCCTCCTCCTCCTCCGCATGCTGAGCCGCCGGAAGCCCTCTTTCCCCTTTCCTTCTTCTGCAATCGCGTAACAGTAGGTTGAAGATGGGTTATTTTACAATATTGTAATTTTGGCCCTAAAATTGATATAATTGCAAATTGTACCCAAATCATTATATATATTTCAGTGTGAACCCACTCTTTTGGAATTTGCAACCTAAGCCCCTGCTGATTTGTATAATCAAGGTTTTGACCCATTATTCTTGAGATATGCAGTTTTTGCCCTTGTGAATAAATTACAGTTTTGGCCCAAAGTTATTTTCGGGAATTAGCCTAAGTTTCTTGAGTTCCATATTTATGGTCCGGAGATTTAATTGCGGATTTTAACCTATGTTTATATAATTGTATAATCCCCGGAAATGTTTTTACGAGTTTTAACCTTGGTTTTGAAAGCGAGTTTTCCTTAGGTTTATATACGTTAAATCCTCCGTTCAAATTAGCATATATGCTAAATTTCCTTAGCTTTGATTTTAGGTTCGGAAGCGGCAATTATAGACCAACGAATCCAATCTCGACGTCCGTAGATCACCTTCAACCTCGGATCGTGTGTGAGTACCTTCTTCCTCGATCTAATTATGTTTAGTGGTAGAATCATGATAGGTTGGATCTAGCATAACTTAGGGCAAATGCCAAGTAGTGGCTTGGAACCTTTAGGTGAGTGTTTGAGAGGTTATTAATGTTCTATGACATGTGGTGTGTTGATCTTGAGTTGTTATACGGTTGTGAGCCTCGTGGTTGATCTTGTGAGACTTGAGGCGATATTTATATGTTGGTTGACATTGTGGAGTTTAGGATGATAGTATCCTAGCACTTGGGGCTATAGTTGAGATCTCGTGAGTTTATGAGGGCTAAGAGTGTATCCTAGATTATGAGAGTATATGACCTAGTAAGATGATATAGGACTAGAAGTCTAAGGACTTCTAGCTTGTGAGTAGTTGTTGATTATCGTGCCTTGTCTTGAACAGGCTTTGGTTATATTCCTTCGGAGAGTGATTCGGTTTCGTTTAGCTTTGAGACGAGGTAAGTCCTCGGACTTACTTAGCCGCTTTTATGCCTTATTTGGATATATATGGTGGTGTGTGTTTACCGCTTTTAAGCATGAAAATGGATTAGGATTTACTTGACCTTATTTATTGGCCCATCGTTACTACTATTATTATTTATCGGGCGGTGACATCACCGCTCAGTTTCCCGAGGGAGACTGGGGGGATCTCTGCGACCAGGCCATACACGGTATACGGGTGGGCTTCTTCATCACTCCCACAGGGTATACGGGTTGGGCGCCGCCACACTCCTGTTGGTTACACGGGGACAGAGGCGAGAGTTATAAGACTCTCGTGTCACACTTGAACGAATGAATTAGATATGGAATAACCTAAAAAGATAATAAGTAATGGATGTGTATGTTTATAATCATGTTGTGTGTTTGTGTTCCTATGTGTGTTTGTGCCATATTATTCTTATAATGCCTAGAATGTGAGCTAACGGTTTTATACCGATTGTTGTAGTTGATGTGCAGGATAGGATGTGGCCGAGTGATCCGGAGGAGTGGGCAGCCGGGGTTCCGTACATCTTAGGTTGAGTTGGGTTTTGGAGTCCTCGTGTTGTTGTTATTATATATTATGTTGATGTTGTTGTAAGGACGGCTGAAGTCTTTCCTTTATTTTGTTTTCGGGTTTCATAACATTGCATAAAAATGTATTTTGGTTTTGGCCTTTATTTGTGCCTTGTTGCAAGATCCGGTGAAATTGTTGTCAGGCTAAGGGTCGGGACCCATTGTGAGGCCCCCGCCCGTGGCATCCCGAGTCCCGCGGATTCGGGGTGTTACAAAAGTGGTATCAGAGCCCTAGGTTGACAACAATGGCACTCGCAATCTTCTGAAGGCCGAATAAAAAAAATAAAATAAAATAAACAGAACCCTCAAGGTTTCTGAGTTTTAAAGAAATGATTTTCGTTTTCAAATCATGTGCATGAGTCAGTTGGGGTAGAATGTACGGGACCACCACTTCCTCCGCGGATCTCGGCGACGTAGTTATTGATTATTATATTATGTATATATATGTGTACATATGTAGTTATGTATATGTGGACTTAGGATGTTTTGGACTATACTTGTATGTTAAATTGTAAATTGTGTATGGACTAGTTATATTATAGAAGTAGCATGGCTTTTATATCGTATTATATATATAAACATATGGTATGCTAATATCATATTAGTGATAGTGAACCTTATAGCTAAGATGATAGAAAGCTATCATCGCCCCCTTGGACAACGCCTTTTGGATTAGGATAGTATACATACGAAGAAGAGTATGCTCAAGTATCGAGTTGAGCGTCATGTTTTCGCAAGCACCCCGGTGATTTCCCGGACTCCTTTAAGAGGACGTCGAAGAAGAAGATTAAAGATGGCGAAACCAAGGACAAACAAGTGGAAGAGAACCTCAAGTCAACTTAAGCGAAACCAAGATGGAGACTATACCAAATAAAAGCGACATGAAGACATGAGAGTGGTACCAAGGAAATAATGAAGGAGCATCAACGAGGCAACTAGAGACAACGAACTTAATGTTTTTCCAAGTACAGTCCAATGATCTGAAGGTGCAAATCAAGTAAGGAAGACTACATTCTTGCTCGATAATAAAAGTGACATTTTTAGTAAGACGAGTTTCCAATAGGCGCTCCTAAGTATGGGAGTCAAGATGAAAAGAGTGGTCCAAGAATTTAGAAAGATTGACGAGAACCGAAAGTTAAGCTTACAGGAGGTACCAAAGGGTGTGGTGACGATCTTTGCGAGATTCTAAGCGGGTAAATTATTCAGAAATATGAGAGATTACAGGAAGAAACACACGGTGGAAGTTTGCGTGGTAGAGTTTCTTTAGTGGAGTCAATTGGTTTCTGTTGTGGTGATAAGCCTAAACAACGCCAAGAAAGAGGAAGCATGTGTAGATTATGATTTCAAGAAGACGAAAGATTAGGCAAGGAGATGGATGGAAGAACTTAAGTTATCAACCAAGAAGGATGCGAGTGGAGGCTAATTAATGTCAAAATATTTGAGGAGTGCATTCGCAAAACATTATGAAGAGCGGTTGCCTATAAAGGTGGGACATATGACATGAGAGAGCTGTGTAGGTATGGTTATCTTATAGAAGCGGAAGGAAGAGAGGAGCGTAGAAAGAGTTAACGGAGTTGAAGCAGAGTAAAATGAGCTAGTGAAGTTAAGATAAAGTACCCCAAGTGGATATCCTTTCAGGAGTATGGCAGCATGGAAGTATGGTAGGAGGGCAAGTCGTTAACTTCGGAGAAGGTCCGATATAAGTAAACGGTGACAACTAAGAACGCACAAGTGCAGGATGTCTATTAATGTGTAGAAGGGAAGAGTGATCAAGACTATGGGAACGTACAAGATCGGGAACAAGAGCTTGGAGTATTCGCGGTGGATCAATGTCCATAGTACGGAGGTATATCAATGGACGCGCATTAGTCTTAAATCAAATAATGTTGAACGAGTTCAAGCAAGTAGTTATAACAAGATCTCCGAGGAGGAGATTGTAACGATCTTACGCGACCTTCTTAGGTCATGGGATTGACATGTGGAGGAACGCCACGGGTTACAACTTTAAGGCTTGATCTTGGTAAGGGGAGCTAGTGGATTAACCATAAGATGAGGCTTCCATTGTAATTGTTCAAGGAATACCGAGAGAGGCATAAGGTAACCAACAAGGGTGGAGAAGACCGAAGTTATGAAGCCATATGTCGACTTGAGATATCTGGGGAGTATATGAAGGGCTAAGATTTGAACCCTTATGGTCGGAATGATGTTACACCTACTCGAAGGAATGATACAAGTGTGTGAAGAATACGAAGAACTTCTCTAAGGTGTTGGGATGTCAGGGAGAACGAGAAAGATAAGATCGATTTGTTTTAAGTTGTGGCTAAGCCTTGTAGTTAATACCATCATGACTAAACACACGTGCGAGATCAAGAATTATTATTGTCACCTTTCCTCAAAAGGAAAAAGGGGATTTAGCGGAAGTATGCTTAACCAAGGCCACAAGGGTCAGAAGACTTGAGCAAGCCTCTCGAGTTCAGAAGATGAAGTACGGTCGACCTTGTAGCAGAAGATGGAGCAATACACGTGTTTGAAAGACATCACCCAACAGATCGGGGTAGATCATTAGTACCATGACTACCGGTCAAGTGCTAAGATAAGATTGTGTCGGTGATTATGTTATGTGACGAGAGGAGAAAAGACAAAACCCGAGATATCACGAAGGCAAAAACGTAAGAATGAGTATTTGCCACTAAGGACGAGCTTGAATCAACTCTGAAATCCAAGGCGCCATAAATAATGACCTTGGGAAGAGGCGTGAGTTGTAGAAGCAATCGAAGGAAACCGATTACAAGATCTTGTTGATGAACGTTCTGTAGAACCAATGCATTGAAGAGAGAACACTAGACGTTATCTTGAACTTTTGTTTTGAAGTTGTTATGAAGAACACTAATTGCTAAAAGAGAAAAGTTGTATGACAAGTTGTCTCGGGATGACAACCCCGAAGGTTGGAAATAAGTTACAAGTCTTCTTGGACGTGCTAGTCATTACCGGAATTGTGGAGAGATTCTCCAAGTAACACAATCCGTAGCTAACCTACTTTGGATGACAATGAAGTATTGAATGGGACGAAGAATTGACAAAAGAGTTGGTGAGAGTTAAGAGGGGATTCATTGGTGCAACTGTTTTGATTTGCCTAGAGGTATTATGAGTTTGAAGTATACAAGTGATTCTTCAAGACTAGGTCTTGATCTAGTATTGCAGAGCGATGTAAAAGGAATAGCATACGTGTCTCGTTAGTAGAAGCAGTGTGAAGTGAATCACTTCCTTCATCACTTGGAACTTGTAGCAAGCATTGAGGAAACGTAACATCAGAGTTCAGTTTGACAAGAACCAAAGTCAACGGTGTAAATTGGAAGTTCGATCTTCTTTGTTAGAGACAAGCAAAGAAGAAACCCGAGAAGGAAGTTGAGTTCCGGTATATCGGACCTTTTTGAGATCTTAGCGCGAGTTGAAGAAGTGTATTAAAAGTTGGCATTGCCGCCAAGAGTAGAGAGTGTTCAGCCGGTATTTCATGTGCTTCCAGTCCTGATGATTTGGTAGTAGACAAGAACCGATGAGACTAACTGGAAGACAGAGGGTAGTATCTTTAGTTGGGTTTTATGCGGATCTAGTAGCATTGATAGAATCGACGGGTTCGACCTAGTTCTTCCCCTGGTTGAGTTATCTGCTTGTGTGATGTATGTGTAGTTTGTGCCCCCTGCGGAAATGTACTATATGACCTGATATATCTTGCGGTGGTAGTTGAGTAGGTTTTGTATATCGATTACAAGGTTTCAACTTTCTTAGAGTGAGAGTTCATACCTCGGCCTTAGGGACCGAGAAGTTCGACGTATAGCAAGTTTCGGGACGAAACTTGTTTTTAGGGGGATCTAATGTAACGCCCCAATTTTAGGCGCGTTGGCGACATTTCTCTTTCCGGATGTCATCGATATTTTTAATATCTTAAGTATGTTCTACGAGTATTTTAAGTCGTAAATTTAATTTTTTCCGAGTATATATTTAACGGTACTGTAATTATTGTTATGATCTCGTTCTTTATTTATGAGATTTATTTCTATGACACAAAGGTTATTTCGCGAGTTTATTCTATACTCGATCCACATACATATTTTCTGTATATTGTTTTTTTTATTTTATTTTCCGAAACAGTTGGAAAGTTTTCCGATTTAAAAATCCTGTTCCGAGTGCGTTTGATCAAGTCTTCTATATTCTTCTTTTCCATTTTTTTTTTAATATTATTTTAAGTATTTTATTCTATTTTTATCTCTTTTTTTTCATGCCCTTTTCTTTTCTTCTTTTCTCCTTCCCGCTCACCTGGCCTTTTGATGAGCACACCGACCCCTCGACTACCGCTCAGGCCTGCACCCGGCCCCTCGACTGCCTCCCGGATCTGACCCGACCCCTTGGTTCCCTCACCCCTACTCCCTCAACCTTGCACTCTCTACTTCCCTTCTGTCGATAGCCACGCCTGGAGCAGAACAAATCTCAACGCCTCGCTTGCCACCGGCCTCTCGGTTCCGTTACTTCTCTGTTCTCTACCTCCGTCAACCACCAGGAAACCACCGGAAGGCCCCACCTCGCTGCAGATCCAACGGCAGTACCCTGCCTCCACTTTCGTCGCCACCGGAGACCGGATCGACACCCGCTTCTCCCGTGTTCCTCTTCTCTGCTCTCTCTCTCATGCCGCCTGGAAGCAGCCCGTGCGGAGCGCCCCGGTGCCGCCACTTCCCCCTCCGTTTGCACCGACGCCGGCAGCCTCCTCCTCCTCCGCATGCTGAGCCGCCGGAAGCCCTCTTTCCCCTTTCCTTCTTCTGCAATCGCGTAACAGTAGGTTGAAGATGGGTTATTTTACAATATTGTAATTTTGGCCCTAAAATTGATATAATTGCAAATTGTACCCAAATCATTATATATATTTCAGTGTGAACCCACTCTTTTGGAATTTGCAACCTAAGCCCCTGCTGATTTGTATAATCAAGGTTTTGACCCATTATTCTTGAGATATGCAGTTTTTGCCCTTGTGAATAAATTACAGTTTTGGCCCAAAGTTATTTTCGGGAATTAGCCTAAGTTTCTTGAGTTCCATATTTATGGTCCGGAGATTTAATTGCGGATTTTAACCTATGTTTATATAATTGTATAATCCCCGGAAATGTTTTTACGAGTTTTAACCTTGGTTTTGAAAGCGAGTTTTCCTTAGGTTTATATACGTTAAATCCTCCGTTCAAATTAGCATATATGCTAAATTTCCTTAGCTTTGATTTTAGGTTCGGAAGCGGCAATTATAGACCAACGAATCCAATCTCGACGTCCGTAGATCACCTTCAACCTCGGATCGTGTGTGAGTACCTTCTTCCTCGATCTAATTATGTTTAGTGGTAGAATCATGATAGGTTGGATCTAGCATAACTTAGGGCAAATGCCAAGTAGTGGCTTGGAACCTTTAGGTGAGTGTTTGAGAGGTTATTAATGTTCTATGACATGTGGTGTGTTGATCTTGAGTTGTTATACGGTTGTGAGCCTCGTGGTTGATCTTGTGAGACTTGAGGCGATATTTATATGTTGGTTGACATTGTGGAGTTTAGGATGATAGTATCCTAGCACTTGGGGCTATAGTTGAGATCTCGTGAGTTTATGAGGGCTAAGAGTGTATCCTAGATTATGAGAGTATATGACCTAGTAAGATGATATAGGACTAGAAGTCTAAGGACTTCTAGCTTGTGAGTAGTTGTTGATTATCGTGCCTTGTCTTGAACAGGCTTTGGTTATATTCCTTCGGAGAGTGATTCGGTTTCGTTTAGCTTTGAGACGAGGTAAGTCCTCGGACTTACTTAGCCGCTTTTATGCCTTATTTGGATATATATGGTGGTGTGTGTTTACCGCTTTTAAGCATGAAAATGGATTAGGATTTACTTGACCTTATTTATTGGCCCATCGTTACTACTATTATTATTTATCGGGCGGTGACATCACCGCTCAGTTTCCCGAGGGAGACTGGGGGGATCTCTGCGACCAGGCCATACACGGTATACGGGCGGGCTTCTTCATCACTCCCACAGGGTATACGGGTTGGGCGCCGCCACACTCCTGTTGGTTACACGGGGACAGAGGCGAGAGTTATAAGACTCTCGTGTCACACTTGAACGAATGAATTAGATATGGAATAACCTAAAAAGATAATAAGTAATGGATGTGTATGTTTATAATCATGTTGTGTGTTTGTGTTCCTATGTGTGTTTGTGCCATATTATTCTTATAATGCCTAGAATGTGAGCTAACGGTTTTATACCGATTGTTGTAGTTGATGTGCAGGATAGGATGTGGCCGAGTGATCCGGAGGAGTGGGCAGCCGGGGTTCCGTACATCTTAGGTTGAGTTGGGTTTTGGAGTCCTCGTGTTGTTGTTATTATATATTATGTTGATGTTGTTGTAAGGACGGCTGAAGTCTTTCCTTTATTTTGTTTTCGGGTTTCATAACATTGCATAAAAATGTATTTTGGTTTTGGCCTTTATTTGTGCCTTGTTGCAAGATCCGGTGAAATTGTTGTCAGGCTAAGGGTCGGGACCCATTGTGAGGCCCCCGCCCGTGGCATCCCGAGTCCCGCGGATTCGGGGTGTTACATATTGTAAGTCTGAGAAGACGATAACAACTGAAGATGTTTGGTGCGGCCTTCAATGGAGATATATTCAACCGAACTTCAATAACCTTCAATGGAGTTGGATATAAACGATAACTACCATCGGCTTTATTGGAGAAGTAAATAGAGTCGAAATGGAATGGATGAAGATGATACCTTGGAGAAACAAAGCTGCGACCTTGAAGAGAGAAAGCTTCGACCTTGAATCGCCTTCAATGGAGAAAGAATGAGAGTAAAGGTAACCGACGCTTGAAAATCGTGATTTGTCTGTGATTGACAGATGTAACCACTGGTGAAGATGTCGCGAGATTCTCTCCAATGCGGTTGCCCTTTTTCAAATGCGTCTCTATATTTATGGATATTTATTATTTCGGTTTTAATAAACTGCCACTTATCTCCTAATTTATCTCTTAATTATTTGTAATTTATCTTTATATTTTCGGTTGATATTACTAGGGGCCTATTTGTACACTATACAAAAAGGGCCCTATATCACCAATTTCTCGAAATTAATATCCTTTAACCTTCATAATATGAGAAGTTATTTTTTGGTCAACCTCTTTTAATCCCTAACCAAACACAACCTTAATTAGTATTTCTTTTAAAAAAAATACATATTATTTCCAACAAATAGAAGGGTTTTGTGAAATATTTTTTTTCAAAATTAATTTTTTTTTCAAAATCAGTTTGTTCGATTTCAGAATTAGTTTGTATGGAAAATTAGTTGAATTACAATAAAAAAAAAAAGGAAACCGGTATACTTCAGAAAAATCAAAATGAAAATTCTACAGAAATTGGAAATCAGTTTAGGAAAAAATGAATTAAAAAAGGAAACCACTATATTTCAAAAATTCAAAATAAAATTTCTAAGAAAATCGGAAAATCTGTAGGAAATAATTTTCTGTTTCCATCAATATAGAATTCAAATAAAATTGAAATCAATTCAAAGGAAATGGAAATCAATCCTAATCATCAACTCAAAGCAACTGGAAATTAAAAAAAGGAAACCCGTTTATTTAGAAAAATTAAAAGGAAAACTCTGAGGAAATCAAAAATCAGCTTTAGAAAATAATTAACTAAAAAAGAAACCGGTAAATTTCAAAAAAATTAAATAGGATATTCTACATACAAATCGGAGATCAGTTTAGGAGATAATGACTATTTTGCAATTTAATAAGAAATTATAAATTTTTGAAATCAATTCAAAGCAGTCGAAAGCATGACTTAATTAATATTTCTGCTAAAAAGATACAGATTATTTCCATCAAACAGAAGGTTTCAAAATGTTCGTGAAATTTTTTTTTCCAATCATTTTGTTCAATTTTAAAATCAGTTTGTTACGAAAAACTAATAGTAGATAATTTCATTAAAATTGTGAAAAATGAAATTTTCGGTTGTATATGATTTGCAAAAATCATTTTCTGGTTGAATTACAATAAAAAAAGGAAACCGGTATTTTTCGGAAAAATCAAAATGAAAATTCTAAGTAAATCGGAAATCAATTTAGGAAATAAATTATTTAAAAAAAAGGAAACCACTACATTTCGAAAATTCAAAATGAAAATTCTAAGGAAATTGAAAAATCTTTAGGAAATAATTTATCTGATTTCATCATTATGGAATTCAAGTAAAATAGAATTCAATTCAAAGCAAATGGAAATCAATCCTAACTAGTGTAATTCCCGTGCCAAGACGCGGGTAAACAAATCGAATGTATCGTTAAAAATAATTTTAAAGAATAGGTAAATATTTCTTAAAATTTTTATAAACAATATTGATGTATCATAATAATTTTAATGATAGAGTAATTTTACAAAATTGAACTAAATAAATTATATTAAGTATTTTAAATATTTATCTTAAAAAATAAAATATAATATTACATATCTTATTTAAAATTAATGTTAGTAGACTATTTATGAAGATGATAAAAGGTGAATAGAAAAATTAAAAGAAAAATTAAAATAAATTCTTAAAATTAAAATATAAATGTTAAAATAGAGAATATTTAAAAAGTTCAATTACAAAATTATCTTAGCTAATTTTAAATAATATTTTCAAAAAACAAATATGCAATAACTATATTATAATAATTTATAGATTTGTTAAGCTAGTGAATATCTCGTAATTAGTATAATAGTTATATATTTATATGTTAAAGCTAAGATAATAAACTATCTAATCATTTTATAATTAAAATTGGGAAAATTTTCAAAAAAAATATAAAAAGAATATCTTAAGAGTATAGAAAGATTATGGTAATACTAAAAATGGAAACAACATAACTATTATCTATATTAATAAACTGCAAAATCCTCGATGCCCAACTTGGATGCGTCGTTGTAAACTGCAAAATCCTCGATGATAAAAATGCAATCACCTTACCCCTCTACATCAGAACACATCCCAAGCCCAACTTGGATGCGTCGTTGTAAACTGCAAAATCCTCGATGCCCTCTGGCTAAGCTAAGATAGGAGCAGAGATCAACCTCTTCTTCATCTCCTCAATGCTTTGCAGGCAAAGCTCGGACCATACGAACCTCGTAGACTTCCTCAACAAGGAAGTGAGCGGTCGGGCGATAACTGAAAAGCCCTCAACAAAAAGCCGGTAGTAGCCCGCCAATCTTAAGAAGCCGCATACCTCCTTGACGTTCTTAGGAGACAACCAAGATGCTACTGACTCGATCTTCGCCGGATCTGCCTTGATCCCTTCCGCTGAAACAATATAACCAAGAAATGCTACCTTGAACATCCAAAACTTGCACTTAGAGAGCTTGACGTAAAGCTCTCTGTCTTGTTAAACCCGAAGAACGATCCTCAAGTGTCCTGCGTGCTCCTCTCTACTGCGAGAGTAAACCAGAATGTCATCTATGAAAACAACTACAAACTGCTCAAGGAAGTCGATGAAGATACTGTTCATCAACTCCATGAAAACTGTGGGCGCGTTCGTAAGCCCGAATGGCATCACTACAAACTCGTAGTGTCCATATCTGGTCCAAAATGCCGTTTTGGTTATATCATGCTCTCTCACCCCCAGCTTGTAATACCCGGAATTCTTCCGACTATTTCCGAAACAAATAAGAACTTGACAATTTATGACTTTTTCTGGCGCTTTATTTCTTTTGTATAGACTTCGTCCTTATGTTACCAAAATTTTATTTCGGGACGAAACTTATGCTAAGGGGTAACTGATGTAACATCTAGAAATTTTATTTCTGGTTTAATTCCGAGTTAACTGGACTGCGATCGATTCGTTCTCCTTTTAAGTTTTTCTGGTTTAATTCCGAGTCCGCTGGGCCGTCATTACAGGCCAGTCGGGCCCGTCAAGAACATGCCATCCGGGCCCATTAGGGTTACACTTTGGATATGCAGTCTCTCAATCTCTCTCTCACGTCTCTTCTCTTGCCGCCCATCTCTCCTCGCACGCCTCTCCTCTCTCGCAAATTCTCTGAACGTCTATCCAGAAGCGCCGGAACCCTAGCAGCCCTCTCCTCTTCCCCCTGTTGACTCCAGCCGGCGCCGCCTCCTCCTCCACGCCAAGCCGACGCAAGAACCGATGATAGCCACCTCCCCGTTGTCACCATGCCGGCAACCTCCAGTAGCAGCCATCCTTCGTCTTCATCGACAGAACGCAGCAAACGAGCCGTCTCTCCTCCTGCTCCAGCGATGCCTTCACCCGAAGGATCTCCGGCAGACCCGCCGTCTGCCAAGTCCGATGCTTCGCCAGCCGTCTCCCTCGTGGCCTGTAGGCGACAACAGCACCGGACTATCCCTTCGCCTCCAACCCCACAACCGCAACTCCTTTACGATAGCAGACCTTGCTGGTGCGCCTTGCCCTAGCCGTAGGTGAGGCTACGAACCCGGAACCGCTGGTGCGGTAGCTAGAGCCACAGGTGGTTCAGTCTGGGCCGCAGGGGCGCCTCCTCCCAGCCGCTGGTGCGTCCAAGTGATAGGGATCTCGATCCGTCTTCTTCAGTCTACACACGAGCTTATTGAGTCCGTCTAGTCGGGTAAGGACCTCGACCCTCTTCCTTCTGTACCCTCTCTCTATATGTGCTAATTAGAATTCCGTTGGGATCTTGGAACGGTTCACAACAGCCCTAGAGAATGCTTGCTGAGCTGATGCGTTTTTATGAGTTTTCGGAAGTGACAAACCGTCAACTTCGGGTCCAGATTTGGGTAAGTTATACTTCTCCTTTGTTGCTGATTTTCGGATATGTTACAGTTGGTATTATATAGTATAACATACTGAAATTTTAGAGTATTCCGAATTATGGTTGTCCAAAGTTGGCTCTTCATGCAGTTTTTCTTTAGTGTGCTGAGTTTGAGGAAATTTGCTTGAGATGCAGTTTTGTGGAATAAATTTGGAGGGGTTATTGACTTCTGTTAGACTTGAATTTCGGACAAGTTATATTTGATATAGTATAGTAGATCATACTAAAATTTCAGAGGAATCCATGTTATGGTTTGAGAGATATGAGGTTTCAAAGTCAGTTTTATAAATGTGCTGAGTTGAGAAAAACAGCATGGGATGCCGTTTTGTGAGATAGTTTTGAATAGGCTTTTGATCTCTGTTAGGCTTGAATTTTTGATATGATATAGTTGACATCTTGTTTTAGATCATATTAAAATTTGGGAAGAATCGGAGTTACGGTTCGAGAGTTATTGTGTTTCAAAGTTGACGTTTTTATATATGTGCTGAGTGTTGGGGGAAAACAGCAAGTGATGCTGTTTTGTGAGATGATTTTTAATAAGCTCTTGATATCCTTTCCGGATGAATTTTGGATATATTATAGGTAAGATTTTATAGTAGAACATATCAAAATTTGGGATAAATCCAGTGAGTGGTTTAGGAGTTATGATTTTTCAAAGTGTACTCAGATTTTGGGTAAGTATAGAATTTGTAAAGGGAGTAGTCAACTTTAGGAATTTTTATAAAACTGTTGAATGAACAGTTTGGAGAAATTCTTTCTCCTAAGGTTAGATAGGACATCATAGATAATCTAGGGATTTAAGTCGGAGCTTTTATAAGCGGTTACGAATTTTATATTTGGAATCGAAGTTAGACCTTTACGATTTCCCGGAAAATAGAAACATAGGAAAAATGTTAGCTTGGAACCAAACGAAGCTTTGGGAGTTAGAATATGATTTTAGAATCTCAAATAGGAGTTTAGACATAAATTTTAGAATTTTCGGGAATTTCGGGACCAAGGGTAAAATGGTCATTTTACCCTAAATTAATACTGCAACTAGTTATGTCTTAATACATTATTCTATTTTAGAAGTCTTAGACTTCTAACTACGTAGGAGTGTGCTAATGCACTTATCTCCTTTGACAGGCAACTAAGTTGCTACAGTTTACAGAGCGAGTTGGTTTACAGAGAGTCGAGCTTTATATCAGGTAAGTCCTTTGGGCTTACTTAGCTGACTTCTAAATATGAGCATGAATGATGATAGTGGTGTGTGATTGAGATGTTAGAGTTATAGGTTGTGATAAATATTTACCGACCTATACTTGGCCTAAGAGTAACGGGCGGTGTCATTCTACTCAGTTAGCTTGCGAGCGCTGGGGGTTTCTTTAGGGACTAGTCCATACTCGGTTTGTAGTGATGCTACCGGCGGAGGTCAGCTAGACCTACACCCAGTTGGATAAGGAACGGAGGCGAGAACTGTTAATAGCTCTCGTGCCACAACTGTAAATTGAATAAGATGAATCACTTAAATAATAGATAATAAACGGTTGAGTGCCAGCATGATGTTTGTTTAATTTTTGTTTCTGCTTGTGTTTGTGCTGTTGTCATTCTACTTATATTTGGATTGTTAGCTAACGGTTTATCCGTGTTGCAGATCTGTAGAGATAGACAGTTGCATAGAGATACGGAACGGATGGTCAGCCGGGTCCACGTACTCATTAGATGGGGACGGTGAAGTCTTCCATACGTCATGTATGTTATATATCTTTATGTATGTTTGTAAGGCTGTCACATGTGTACTTTCATACCATTAAAAATATTATGTTTTTGAAATTGTTTTAATTACATTTGTGCCTTGTTGTAAGATTTTAGTAAAGTTGTTGTTAAACCAAGGTCGGGACCCATTGCGAGGTCCTAACCAGTAGCTCCCCGAGTTCCGAGAATTTGGGGTGTTACAACATGGTATCAGAGCTCTAGGTTGACAACAATGGCACTTGAAATCTTCTAAAAGACCGAATGTATAAAATAACTAGAACCCGAAAGGGGTCTAAGATTTTCAAAACGGATTTCTGTTTTTACACACGTGCATAGTCGGGTTGTTGGGTTAGTAGTACGTCGGACCACCATCGTTCTCCGTGGATCTCTGCAGCTTAGTAGATGAGAAATAGTTTGTGGACTTATAGTATTGTATGTTTATGTAAGTTATATGTATATCTATACGCATGTAACTTTTTAGTACCTTAAAAGATAGGAAATATACTTTAGTTGAGTTAATATCATGCGATCATCGCCTTATGATAAAATTTTAGTAGATCGTAAAGAGTATCTCTATAGGAAAATAATGGACTCCGACCTCGGAGTAAAGTAATGTGTCCGGACGTACATTCTGGCGATTCCTACAATCATTTGAAGAACGAGTTGACATAAAGTGAAGATTAAAAGATGATTCTTAACCACGAGAATAATTAGATAAGAAAGAATATCAAATAAACTCAGATAGAAGTGATAGAAGTCCATACAAGGAATTTAGCGGTGGGAAGACGAGAGATGAAACTCAAGAATATACGTAAGGACTGATAAGAAACGCAAATTGAAGCGTACAAAATCGGAATACAAATTAAGTGGTGTCGAGTACAACTACACTTGGCGGGTTAAATGACAGTGCAACAAAGGTGGACGCCACCATATGCAAGCATGGGCATGAGAGTGCAAGGAGGATAGGTGTTGACCCAGAGGTGAGAGATTAAAGGTTACAAAGATCGAGAGTGAGTTTAATGACGATAAATAGACTGTGTAACCATGGAAGCAAGTGGAGTCCTCCAAGATACGGGAATTTTGAAAGAAACTTCGACATCATAAGTATCAAAGAAACTAGAAGACAAAAACTGTGACAACGAATTTCCATAAAGGTATCATGATCAAAACAAAACCAATTAAGAGGAAGAATGTGGGAAAGTTAATTTGGTGGACTAGAGAGTCCATAATAACTTCTCATTCACATAAAGATCTAAGTTACCAACATTAACGGTCATATCAGGGAAACACGAACAAACGATGAACAAAGTAAGAAGAATTGTGAAGACACGCTTACAAGTTATCGTGGAAGACATGACAAACTCATCGACGGCAAATGAATGTTAGGACTAGACTCAGAAGAGTATAATGATCTCATAAGAGAACAAAAGAAGTGCAGACTGTGGAAGGAGCTAAAGGAGTATGAACAAAGAAGCTGGAGGAGATAGATTTTATCAAGTGTACCAAACTTCAAAAGAGATAGAAGAACAATAAGTCCGTGATCTTATAGAAGGTCAACTACCGACTAGTTGGTAATAACTGAGATATAACACGTGCGAGTCAACTAGTAGTAACTGGTTGGTAGATAAGGAGGATAACCATAGACTTATGAAAGAACTTTATAGATATCTGGAGGTCTCTTCAAGAGATCAACGACGATAGATGTGAAGCTAAATTGATACGCGTGCTAGTACCAGCATGGAAAATCCCTATTCTTATTGTATGCCAGGCATAACCCCCTTATGCCATCTGAGACCAAGGAAACTGTGCGAGTGATTTACTACCTACTGGCTAGGAAAAAGGTACATGTCACAGCTAGTACCGATGGCTTGTACTAGAAGTACTAGAGGAGTAAGAAGTATACACTTTTGATTAGGTTCTATGTCAGTCAAGACAGAAGGTGCGTAACATTCCATACAAGGGAGAACAATGATTCTCTTCCGATATCTATGGTAGAAACCCTTGTGACTAAGAGGTGCAAGGAATGAAGACCTGCAATTGAGTGTAAGAGCGAAGATAGAACCCACAAGTGTAGAGAAATTTTGACCTCGTGAGAGAGATAAAAAGTGGTGAGGAATCACGAAGTCAGTATCAAAAGGAGTAGGAGGCCTATAGTAGAGTCAATGGAGTTCAACAAAGCGATAGTATAAACAACACTAAGGAAGGAGCATGTGAGAATGACCTAGGGGACTCGAGAAAGAGAGTTAGCCCTAAGGGGAAGGAAGTGGGGAAGATAGAACGAACTAAAGAAGGGAAAAAGGATTCACCGATTAGTTGTTGCTTACCAGAAATTTTATGCTAGTAGAGGTACGAGAAGAGTGAGTAAGAGATATCGAGGTAAGTCAATTATAGACTAACCAATATCCAAGGAGGATGTGCAAATGTTGCTGGTATTGATGAGTTATGTGCCGCCAAGAAGAGATATTTGTGAATGTGGATTTACGAGGTAGCTTTACCGATGCCTTGGAAGATTTCTTCCAATAGGCAACGACAACCTTCTTGGATGAACTAAAGGTATAAAGAGAACCATGTTAGAGATTTTGTATTGGTTGGTTAGATCAAACTCGGTCGAATCAAAGAGTTTAAATCCGTGTTAGAAGAATTCAACAAAATGAACGGGAGAGGTTGTCTTCTAATCATTTCCTTATTTCCTTAAGTCAAGTAATGGAGGTTCTTGACACTACATCCGGAAAGGACTTATGGCGTAATCGAAGAAAGAGTTTCGGAGACAATCACCGTGGACACAAACAAAATGTCCTTATGATTGATGGATGGCAATAGAATTATCCAAGTAGCGCAGCGGAAGCGTGGTGGGTCCTAACCCACAGAGCAGGAAACTCAATGGTACAGAAAAACGACGTGTCGAGTTTAAAATGATGATAGTTGGTGAGATGCATTTGTTGGGAAGAACGTGAGATAGGCTGCGCAGAGAGACTGGAAACACTGTATGGGAATAGAGAGATTATAGGAAAAGAGTGTTAGTCTATTATGGATCCGAATGAAGAATGACGGCTTCGTTACATGTTGCTAGACAAGTGGTTTTGGACTTCTATACTAATGGAGTAGTCTAGAGTGAGTTTTCTTGATGGATTATGAGAAGAATTAACGACATAATAAAAGTATTGTGTAGAGTTTACCCTAGGAAGCTCAAAGTGTGTAACTACCCGACTGATTCAGAAGACATATAAGGAAAGAAGCGACAGGAGTATACTTGCAACTCAGTAATCGCGCATAGAGAAAGCATAATCTCGGGTAGAGTTTACGTGTAAGGTTATATCGGAACGGATCCGAGTTGCATTTCGAGTCAGAGAAATATTATCGGTCCGATAGACGTGATGGATAAAAGAGTGCAATCTTGCTGACGTGTTAGCATGTATTAAGTGGATATGATCAAACGATGATGATGGGAGAGCATCTTGTGTCTAGTATCATCATTCTGGACACGTCCTATGCCACTTAAGATCTTGGAAACTGTGTAGGAAGCTTGAGTTGAGTCTGTAATATATTAAAGATCTACATACTGGATGACGTCAATGAAATGCAGAGACAGACTCCCGGATTTAAATTGAGGAGCTATAACAAATTTAAGACCCCAGAGGGAAGAAGGTGATAAATCATTAATGGAGGAAAGGTCCGATGGAGTCATATTCTAGGGACAAGACCAAGTGAGTGGTCTTACAAAGAGCATGAGAGACTTAGTAAACTGGCAGGATATGTTTAAATCATGATTTCAGAATTTATAGTCGGGATCTTCCGAAAGGTAGAAGCAAGTGGGCCAGCGGAGGAATAAAGTTTTGTAGTTACCGTACAGTAAAGTCATCAATAAAGATGGAAGTGGGTTTAAAATAGAAAATCGTTTAAAATCTTAAGGAGGATTAGGAAGTTATTTATCGACCGTCACTCCTACCCATACTAGAGGGTGTACACCGAGTGTTCACGTGTAACAGTTAAAGGAATACATATGGGACCCGGGACATGTCATCAGCTAGGTGGATCTCATAGATGGGCCGGATCATACCTTGTAGAGTTTCAGTGGTTTAGACGAGAAGCCAATGAGGCTACATGGAGAAAAAGGAGAGCATTAGGTGTAGTTAACCCGAGTTCTTTGCGGAGTTAGCCGCTACCCCAGTATCAACGAGTTAGCACTCGGTTGTGTGTTGTGTAACTTACATGATATATATGATTTGAGTGATTGTGGTCCCATCCGTTGCTTGACTATGATGATTGAGTGGTTCTTTCAGGTTAGGACATTAGAGTGAAGATTCTCTAATAGAAGAGTTAGATATCTCAAATGTATTTATGGAAAATATTATCTGAGTGGATATTCCTTATTCTAAGTTTCGGGACGAAACTTATTTTAAGGGGGTACTGATGTAATACCCGGAATTCTTCCGACTATTTCCGAAACAAATAAGAACTTGACAAATTATGACTTTTTCTGGCGCTTTATTTCTTTTGTATAGACTTCGTCCTTATGTTACCAAAATTTTATTTTGGGACGAAACTTATGCTAAGGGGTAACTGATGTAACATCTAGAAATTTTATTTCTGGTTTAATTCCGAGTTAACTGGACTGCGACCGATTCGTTCTCCTTTTAAGTTTTTCTGGTTTAATTCCGAGTCCGCTGGGCCGTCATTACAGGCCAGTCGGGCCCGTCAGGAACATGCCATCCGGGCCCATTAGGGTTACACTTTGGATATGCAGTCTCTCAATCTCTCTCTCACGTCTCTTCTCTTGCCGCCCATCTCTCCTCGCACGCCTCTCCTCTCTCGCAAATTCTCTGAACGTCTATCCAGAAGCGCCGGAACCCTAGCAGCCCTCTCCTCTTCCCCCTGTTGACTCCAGCCGGCGCCGCCTCCTCCTCCACGCCAAGCCGACGCAAGAACCGATGATAGCCACCTCCCCGTTGTCACCATGCCGGCAACCTCCAGCAGCAGCCATCCTTCGTCTTCATCGACAGAACGCAGCAAACGAGCCGTCTCTCCTCCTGCTCCAGCGATGCCTTCACCCGAAGGATCTCCGGCAGACCCTCCGTCTGCCAAGTCCGATGCTTCGCCAGCCGTCTCCCTCGTGGACTGTAGGCGACAACAGCACCGGACTATCCCTTCGCCTCCAGCCCCACAACCGCAACTCCTTTACGATAGCAGACCCTGCTGGTGCGCCTTGCCCTAGCCGCAGGTGAGGCTACGAACCAGAACCGCTGGTGCGGTAGCTAGAGCCGCAGGTGGTTCAGTCTGGGCCGCAGGGGCGCCTCCTCCCAGCCGCTGGTGCGTCCAAGTGATAGGGATCTCGATCCGTCTTCTTCAGTCTACACACGAGCTTATTGAGTCCGTCTAGTCGGGTAAGGACCTCGACCCTCTTCCTTCTGTACCCTCTCTCTATATGTGCTAATTAGAATTCCGTTGGGATCTTGGAACGGTTCACAACAGCCCTAGAGAATGCTTGCTGAGCTGATGCGTTTTTATGAGTTTTCGGAAGTGACAAACCGTCAACTTCGGGTCCAGATTTGGGTAAGTTAGACTTCTCCTTTGTTGCTGATTTTCGGATATGTTACAGTTGGTATTATATAGTATAACATACTGAAATTTTAGAGTATTCCGAATTATGGTTGTCCAAAGTTGGCTCTTCATGCAGTTTTTCTTTAGTGTGCTGAGTTTGAGGAAATTTGCTTGAGATGCAGTTTTGTGGAATAAATTTGGAGGGGTTATTGACTTCTGTTAGACTTGAATTTCGGACAAGTTATAGTTGATATAGTATAGTAGATCATACTAAAATTTCAGAGGTATCCATGTTATGGTTTGAGAGATATGAGGTTTCAAAGTCAGTTTTATAAATGTGCTGAGTTGAGAAAAACAGCATGGGATGCCGTTTTGTGAGATAGTTTTGAATAGGCTTTTGATCTCTGTTAGGCTTGAATTTTTGATATGATATAGTTGACATCTTGTTGTAGATCATATTAAAATTTGGGAAGAATCGGAGTTACGGTTCGAGAGTTATTGTGTTTCAAAATTTGGGATAAATCCAGTGAGTGGTTTAGGAGTTATGATTTTTCAAAGTGTACTCAGATTTTGGCTAAGTATAGAATTTGTAAAGGGAGTAGTCAACTTTAGGAATTTTTATAAAACTGTTGAATGAACAGTTTGGAGAAATTCTTTCTCCTAAGGTTAGATAGGACATCATAGATAATCTAGGGATTTAAGTCGGAGCTTTTATAAGCGGTTACGAATTTTATATTTGGAATCGAAGTTAGACCATTACGATTTCCCGGAAAATAGAAACATAGGAAAAATGTTAGCTTGGAACCAAACGAAGCTTTGGGAGTTAGAATATGATTTTAGAATCTCAAATAGGAGTTTAGACATAAATTTTAGAATTTTCGGGAATTTCGAGACCAAGGGTAAAATGGTCATTTTACCCTAAATTAATACTGCAACTAGTTATGTCTTAATACATTATTCTATTTTAGAAGTCTTAGACTTCTAACTACGTAGGAGTGTGCTAATGCACTTATCTCCTTTGACAGGCAACTGAGTTGCTACAGTTTACAGAGCGAGTTGGTTTACAGAGAGTCGAGCTTTATATCAGGTAAGTCCTTTGGGCTTACTTAGCTGACTTCTAAATATGAGCATGAATGATGATAGTGGTGTGTGATTGAGATGTTAGATTTATAGGTTGTGATAAATATTTACCGACCTATACTTGGCCTAAGAGTAATGGGCGGTGGCATTCTACTCAGTTAGCTTGCGAGCGCTGGGGGTTTCTTTAGGGACTAGTCCATACTCGGTTTGTAGTGATGCTACCGGCGGAGGTTAGCTAGACCTACACCCAGTTGGATAAGGAACGGAGGCGAGAACTGTTAATAGCTCTCGTGCCACAACTGTAAATTGAATAAGATGAATCACTTAAATAATAGATAATAAACGGTTGAGTGCCAGCATGATGTTTGTTTAATTTTTGTTTCTGCTTGTGTTTCTGCTGTTGTCATTCTACTTATATTTGGATTGTTAGCTAACGGTTTATCCGTGTTGTAGATCTGTAGCGATAGACAGTTGCATAGAGATCCGGAACGGATGGTCAGCCGGGTCCACGTACTCATTAGATGGGGACGGGGAAGTCTTCCATACGTCATGTATGTTATATATCTTTATGTATGTTTGTAAGGCTGTCACATGTGTACTTTCATACCATTAAAAATATTATGTTTTGGAAATTGTTTTAATTACATTTGTGCCTTGTTGTAAGATCTTAGTAAAGTTGTTGTTAAACCAAGGTCGGGACCCATTGTGAGGTCCTAACCAGTAGCTCTCCGAGTTCCGAGAATTTGGGGTGTTACACAGGTGGTGATATCCTCATCTCAGATTGATCCTCAAAAACACTGAAGCTCCATGTAGTTGATCCAAAAGATTGTCGATACAGAGCAATACTTTTTTTTGATCGTCACCTTATTAAGCTCTCGGTAATCGATACATAGCCTCATTGACCCGTCTTTCTTCCTGACGAAGAGAACCGGTGCGCCCCAAGGAGATACACTAGGGCGGATGAAGCCCTTCTCCGCTAACTCCTTGAGCTGCTTCTTCAACTCAAGCATCTCGATAGGCGCTATACGATAAGGAGCCTTAAAGATCGGTCTCGTACCGGGCTCTAAGTCAATGACAAAGTCTACACTCCTCTATGGAGGTAAACCTGATGGCTCTCCAAAACGTCGGTAAACTTGCAAGCTACCGGGATTTCCTTCAATGCCGGGCTCGTACTATCCTTCATGGTATAGCACCAAAAAGCCTCGCAACCCATCCTCTGAAGATCTCCACATGGCCTGCATCAATAGTTACCGACACAGTCCTTTTTCCGATGTTCAGAACAACTCGATGTCGATCCATCCAATCCATGCCAAGGATAAGTTCTTCATGTACTAAGTACATGACGAAGAAGTTAGCTGCCTAATCGCGACCTCCCAATCTAATAGGGCAATCGCGAACCTCACGTGTACCTCTAATCTTACCCCCATCAGGTAATCCTATAAAGAAGAGTCTACCTTCTACGGTAACTAATGTCATTCTATCTACGCAAGCATCAAATGTAAAAGAATGCGTAGCACCGGTATCGAAAATAACTCTGACAAGAAAACCATTAATATGAATGACGCTTGTGGTCGTTGGATCGGTCGGTTCCACTGCACTCCTCAACTCATAAACTCTAACTGAAGCACCTCTGGTGTTTGAAGTACCACCTCCTCGTCCTCTGCCCTGACCCGGAGTGGAACCCTGAGGAGTGGTAGAACCCAGAACTCTCTACTGCTGTTGTTGGTGATACTAAGACCTCTGTCCACCTCCTGCAGCACTAGCAGGTGAAGAACCCTGCTGCGATGGCGCCTTACCCTGACGGTAGAAAGCAGCTCTATGCCCTGACTTGCCATAAGGAAAGCAAGTCACAACAACCTTCTTACAATCAACTCTCATATGACCGACACCTCTACAGTTAAAGCACTGTTGTCCTTTGTCGGAACTCTGTACAGACTGCTGGAAACCAGAACGTCTTGGCATCTAACTACGCCCAAACCCAACTACTCTAGCTCTAGCACTGGCTGATCTAGTTCTTTGTCTCTTCTCAGGACCTCCCGTTTGAGAAACTCTCTTATGACCCGATCAGTCTCTCTCATAAGTAGAAGTTCTATCCTGATAGTCTGTCAACGAAACCCAACGGAAACTAGCAAGATAAGAGTGTGTCGACTCTTGTTTGCCTCTAAGCGTGCATGCAAATAAGTTTTAAATATTAAAACTAAAATTAAGCAAGCTAACCCGCAGTGTACGGATCGGCGTAGTAAAGCAAGAATTCTAGAGTATCGAACTCAGGAATTTGGTGAAACAAAATCAGTTTCGAATAATCGAGCAATCAAAAGTATAGAAGCTTTTCAAATAATTGGGAAAACAACAACCCTAAAGATCCAGGTATCCAATTGTGGCAATCGATTCAAGATATTCTATAGATATAAGGACAGAGTTGAAATCGCAAAGGTATAACTAAGGTAAGGTTGAGTACGGTGAAGTTCCAAAACCCTATATATCTAACCCAAGGACTCTCTCTACAAAGGTTGTTGAGGCTACAGTATAGAAAGGATCAAAGGACAAGAATTAATCTCAAATACCCAAGCATAAACCCAAGGAATCAAAGATGAACTAAAACGGTTAAGGTTGTGACACTCGAAACCGAAATAGAGGATGTTGAGTCTCACTACTACCTAGGAAAGGCAAGCCAAGGCTAGGTTAAAGCAAATCTTTAACTCTGGATTAAAGCAGAAGCAAAGGTCGTAAAACAGAGAAAATCACGGCTAGATCTTGAGATTCCACGGACGTGGAACTCAAGCAGGCCGTAATTTAGGATGTCGACGAGTTTTTTCACACTCTCAGGGTCCATTCTGTTTATGATCGATCTATCATCATCTAAGCCACAACTATCAACCCTTCACCTTAGAACTGCTAAAGGGTTTTAGCCAACAATCATTGTCATTGAATCAAATATCTTTACCTTAGAATTGCTAAAAGGTTTTAGCCAACAATCATTGTCATTGAATCAAATATCAAATTAAGAATAAAGAAAGATAAAAACCCTCAAAGACTCAATAATCAATCAAAGTCAATCTCAAATCCACACAACAAAGTAGTATGCTTAATGAACTCAGAATATGGAACAAGAATCATCACAACAATCTTAGGGAACAATGAAGAACGGAGTGTCAATCCGTCTCCAAAAGCAAAACCCTAAGAAAATCTCCAAAGTACACAATCTTCAATATCGCCTCTTTCACAAGCCACAATCCAAAATCTCCAACTCTGAATCGTAAGCAAGGGTAGAATGAAGCCCTAAGCTACCGTCCTCGAAACTCCCTTCTTAAGCCTTCTTATAGGATAAAACAGGGTTACGAGAAAAGCCCAATAACCGTCGCTGACGTGGCAAATATGACACGTCACTTTCGTCATGGAAATCACGGTCTCATAACATTCCACGCCCGTGGTTTTGGGCGTGGAACTCTCTGTTGTTCTCCAAAACCACTTTCTACGAACCAAGGCCAAGTCCACGACCGTAATTTAGGGCGTGGAAGTCAAAAGTCTTTGTGAAAGCCTTTGTTTCATGATGTTCTTCACTCATGCTCCTTCCTTAGCTCCTCCAAAGCATCTCCTTGAAATCTAGCATGATCAAATACTCCTTTCCTTCCACATTTTGCTCCAGTTCAAGCCTTTATTCACCTATAAACAAAACAAAGCTAGTGTAGATCTCTATATCGAAAAAGTGGGTGAATGAGCTCACAAATGCTTCAAACTCATATCCATGTACACATAAAAGAGGGAAAAACAATCAAAACAAGTGTCTAAAATATAGTCATATTTCATGCTAACAACTCTCTCAACTTCCGAGAGAAAAGGTAAACATGTTGATCCTCAGGTGGTGTAGACGGACCCAGCAAAGATAGCTCATCCTGAAACTTGCTGATGATCTCAGCAATAGGCAAATCCTCGAATCTAGCCTCAAGGAAATCCTGAAGACAGTCCCTCCTCATAGCTGCGGGGCAGTAGTGATCTCTGATCACCGTCTTCATCTACTCATAATTTGTGACCTCACTACGAGCTTTCCTTCACCAAGAATGAGCCTGATCCTTCAACAACGTTTGTGCTATATTGACTCGACGTCCCTTTGGGCAACCGATCGCCTCTATAGCAGAATCCAACTATCTCAGCCACAACTCCACTTCCAATCTAGTCTTTCCCACGAGAGTGGGAACCTTCAACTGATCGAAAGCCTTCAACCAACTGTCGGGCTTCGGCACCTTCACCTTAGCCGGCGCTTTAACAACCTCATCAGCTCTAGCAGGCGGGGCAACGATCTAAGTAACCCTCTTCGAAACCTCAATTGATCTCGCATGAACTGGCGGTGCTGATGCAGGTCCTCCACTCCTGATAGCCTCCTAAACTCTCTACACATAATCACGATATGCAGAAGCTTCGATAGATACTCGAGCGGACTCCGTCGATGGCGCTCTCTATGCTCCGGACCTAGCAGCGGTCCCGTTCCCAGCCTCAGAAACAACGCTCTCAGCAACTTCCTCAGCGAACGCCTGAACAATAGGCGGATCAGCAACTGGGGCATGACCCCAACCTCTAGCTAGTAGAGGTCTTCCTGCATGTCCTCGTCCACGGACAGAAGGTTGAAGAGGTGATCAACCCCTTCTTCGCCCCATAGCAGATGTAGCTCTACACGTCATCTGCTGCTAAAGTAGAAATCCAAAAAAAGCACATATAAAGGCCAACATATAACAAACTACACTGTTGAGATCCGCGGAGGTAGTGTGGGTTCTATTTATTTATCCACCCGGCCTTTAGAATATTTCGAGTGTCATTGTTGCCAACCTAGAGCTTTGATACCATATTGTAGCACCCCAAATTCTGCGAACTCGAAGCGTTACGGGATAGGACCTTACCATGGGTTCTGACCCTCAAAGTAGTAATGACAAACGGATCTTACAACAAGGCACAAACGAATGAAAATCAAACCTCAATATAAAACCAAAGGTTTAAACAAAAGGAAGCGTAAAAGAGTCGCAGCCGAGTTCAAAACAAAAAAGGTGAAAAAAAACAACAAAAATATAAACTTGATCCCGTCTTATAATGTACGGGAACCCCAACTGACCACACCATAGGGAGCACTCAGCAGAATCCTGAACCTGCGGAACATCTACAACGACGGTATAAACCGTTTGCTAACTTTTAACATATCAGAAAGACAGTAAAGGCACAAACAAACATAAGGAAAAATAAACATATAGTATGCTCACACAACACCCGATTATTATCTTTCATTAGGTTATCCAATTACTTATTCAACTTATGGTTGTTACACGAGTATCGCTGCGATCTCGCCTCCGTCACCTTTCACCAACAGGATTAGAACGTATGCATCCTTTTGTCACCTATTGGACTGGTCGCGAGAGCACCTCCCAGTTTTCCCGTTCTAAATTGGACAAGCGGTAACCGCCCGATTATAATACACTTGGGTCAATTAAGGTATAAAAAAGGTTAATCATATTCCGATTACCAGTTTTAACGTACTAAACAACACAAGCAAGCCAACACAATCAAACCAATACGCAGAATGAAGCTAAGTAAGTCCAAGGGACTTACCTCACTCGAAGGTAACTCGACAATCAACAAGGAATTAGAAACCAACTCAGTTTCCCTCAAGAAGGACAAGAAGCCTGCTCAAACAAGGCATACAGAAATCAGGATCTGAAACGATAGCTAGAAGTCTATAACTTCTAGTCTCCATGATCTCTAAAAGATCTCCACAAGCTAAGGTCTCAACCTTAGTCTTACAGAACACTAAGAGACAACAACAACAACAACAAAGGCCAAGGAAAGGAACGAAGGGAGCAAGGAAGGAAGTAGCTCACCAAAGACGGGAAGCTACTACAGGAAAACAGCAAGGGCGGCTCGCCGCGGGGGCGGGGATGTGCAAGCGCGGGGGTAGCTGCATGATAGAACTACTATTGGTTTCACGATGACAGCAAAACAACGACAAGGCCAAGACTTGCTCTTTCACTACTCTTCACACTTTACAACTCAACCAAGGGAGCCTATGAACATCAACTTATCAACAACGGAACTAACAACAAGGATCAAGACTCGATCTTGATCCTTGGAGAAGAAGAAAAGGAAGAACGAAGGGAAAAAGCAAAACAAAAGAGAAAGGCATGCAACAACTACATGAACTTGATGAAGAAACCAGAAGGGATGAACTTGCACGTTCAGCAAGGTCGCATGAAGCAAGGTGACGGCTGCATCTCTCAAGGGTTTGAAGAAACGTAAGCACCAAGCGGGAAAAAGAAGAAAAGACGGGAATATATAGAGGCGGGCTGGAAAGATAGATGGAAAGGACGTTTAGGGGTAGAAAGAAGATAAGGAAACCGGCCCATAAGATAGAAGTTTGAATCTTCTATCTATGGAAAGACGATAAAACGAACGAAAGAAAGATCGGGCGAGATTTGTAGTCAACCGCAGGGGCAGCTTGCCGCAGGGGCGACACACTTCACCGCGGGGGCGGTGAAGGCAAAAGACAGGTCTTACAAAATTGAAATCATTATCATCATATGCTTAAAAGAGATCGTGATCAACAACAATGAAGTTCCCAAAGATATTATATCAAAAAGAATGTATTTATAGACATATTTAGATTCATTGACGGTTAAACATAGAGCATAGCGCTCATGGATGAAGAAGCATCTCAAGAACTTGTCCAACCCCCCAATAAGCTCACAAAATGTACCTACATCAAAGTATTGCGATGAGCTCAATCGAGCATGACAAAGGTACTCCAAAGGGTAGAATTTTCATAGCCGGATTCTTGTTGTAGGAGTGAAAAAAGTACAAAACCACAAAGTTAATAGTTTAGAGTGTAAAGATTAAAGACTGAATCTAAAACCATTATATAATTGAAATAAGAATGAGAAGAACAATGAAGAGATGGATAGATTGAGCACAATAAAAGGAGCTAACGAAAAAAGAAGATAATAAACAAAAGAGCATGCGTAGAGGGTAGACTATAATGAAAGGTAAACGTGTATATATAAGGAAAATTAGATGTATATGAGAAGTTTTTACTAATCAAATAAGTAAAATAAATAAAAATTAAAAATCAACTAAAATTATTAAATCGTAATGAGCAAATCAAATCGTATCAAGTTTCTGGCAAGGAATTGATTTTTTTAAGAAATTTTAACTTCATATGTAAACAACTAATTTTTTTTAATTATCGTTCAAAAAATTCGGAAAATTCGGAAAATCAGATTTTATAATTGTTCAAAAAATTTATAATTTTCTGGCTTAATTTTTATTATAAAAAATAAATCAAAAAGAAAATTTGGGAAATCAAATTTTATAATCGTTCAAAAAATTCAGATTTTTTGGCTTAATTTTTTGAGAAGATTAAGCTACTAGGGTAACTTATTTTTGTAGAATACAAACAAGGCCCCTAGTATTTTACATGTTTAAGAAAAGATAACTTAACCGTAAAATAAGGAAACAAGTTAAACAAGGTAATTGTGCCGAGATTTCCAATATCAAATATCCACAATTTTTGCAATTCAATAGGAGACGGGAGAAACCTTTCGCCATATCAGTTGCGCCATAGCATTCCTCTCGAGCTCTCATCTTCCACCTATTCTTCATCCTCAACAATCTCATTCAATCGCAGATTAAACGGTCGTCTTCAACAGGTTTAAGTTACCAATTGATTCAAAGGATAATCCAAATCTCGAATCGAATAAATTCAGTTTTGTCATAGCCAGTGCTCTCGAGGTATCGTCTTCATCCAATTCTTCGTCCTCAACATTTTCCTTCTAGCGCCTATTAAACGGTCGTCTTCAACATGTATAAGTTACTAAGTTCTTCAAAGGATTATCGAAATCTCGAATCGACTAACTCCAGTCGCCATAGCGAGGTATGATATATTCGGATAGGGGTTGATTATGTACATATGTTGCTGCGGAAATATTACTAACTAACTATATATGTATCAAATATGTAGTTTATGTACATTTGGATAGAGTTTTGAGGATATACAAACATATTTTGTGTGTACATATAACATGATGTCGATTAGAATATGTACAATTTTGTGTTTGCATGTACATATGTTTGCAGTCTCTGGTAATTATGTACATATTTTGCTGTGAAAATGTTACTGACTAACTATATATGTACATATGTTTGCAGTATTTGCGATTATGTACATATGTTGCTGCGGAAATGTTAACAAGATTGATTCAATATTGTCGCCATGGATGAACGCAAGTTGGAAAGGACGAAATTCCGGAAAATATTTTGATTTCCTTAATAAATAGAGATATTTAAAATCCCCTTAATAAATGGAGAGAAAGATATTTACTTTTCCGTTTTGTAATAGTTAATTTTAATAAATGGAGAGAGAAAAATATTTTGATTTTCTTAATATTCTCTTTTTATTTTAATAAATCTTTTTTATATAATTTGTAGTGGTCTATTTTGTTCACATTATTAACTTGGAGCCCTTTATATGGTCATGGTTACAAAACATACATACTCTCCATTTTACCCTAATTTTTATTATAAAACAATTGTCCCAAAAAAAGATTTGATCGTCTAACATGAATTTAATTGGTTCCTATAAAATTGTTAATTTAATAATAAATTTTTTTTGCCTTAAAAATAGTTAAAAATAAAGATTTATTGGCTTTAATTGTGGGAGCTCCATTTCAAAAATACTGCTTCCATATCGCGCCCGTCATCAACCCGTATTGTGTTTTGATATGTATAGTAGATTTGTTTTTAAAAAAAGGAAAATAAAAAAAATTAGAAGATGGATATAAATAGGTTTTAACAAATTTGAAAATTTTCCAAAGACGAATATATGAAGAATATCAATAAAATAGAAATTCAAATATCAAAGTATTTTAACAAAAAAATAAAAGATAAAAATCGTCAAATTTGGGTTTAGCAATCTATTTTCACAAATCCAAAATTAGAAAATATAATTTAAAAATAAAATATCTTAATTGAAAGATAATGTAAAATGTAAGATCCCAATTTTGACCTTCTTCACCACGACGGCGGTGAAGAAGGCCGCCCCAACGACCTTGATGTCTGTCACCGCCCCCACGGTGACAATGGGCCGCCCCTGGGGCCAGGGCAATCCGCCCTTGTAGATTTACAGCAAATCGCGCCCGATCTGTTTCGTTCGTTTTATCTTCCTTCCATAGATGGAATATCCTATCTGTTTTCGTTTCATTCGTTCGTTTTATCTTCCTGTCGAAGGAGAAGTTGGCGTTTCCGTCACAAAAACCGCCCCCGCACTTGCACAGAGTCGCCCATGCGCCTCTGTCATGTGCTGCCCCTACACCTCTGTCAAGCCGCCCCCTCGATTTCTTCTGTAGTAACTCCCGTTCTTGTGAGTTGCTTAATTCCTTGTTTTTCTCGTTCCTTTCCTTGTTCCTTCTGGTTGTTTCTTGACCCCTTAGTGTTCTGTAAGACTAAGGTTGAGCCCTTAGCTTGTGGAGATCTCTTAGAGATAATGGAGACTAGAAGTTATTGACTTCTAGCATCTGTTTCGGTTCTTGATTCGTGATGCTTGTGTGAACAGGCTTCCTTATGTCCCTTTCCTAAGGCTTTCCTAAGTGTTTGTGGAGTGTTGAGATTACCTTCGAGTGATGTAAGTCCCTTGGACTTACTTTGTAACGCCCCAAATTTTGGCGCGTTTGCGATATTTATTTTTTCCGGATTTATCGATATTTTTATAGCTTAAATATTTTTTTTTTATGAGTATTTTTACATCGTAAATTATATTATACGACAATGATTTTTGTACATCAAAGTATAATTTTTGCAAGTTTATTTATATACTAGATTCACATATATTTCCCGTATTTTATTTTACGAGAAAAGTTCGGAAAAATCTCCGATCCGTTAATCTCGTTCCGAATGCTTTGACCGAGTCTATTCTATTACTCTTTTCATTTTCTATTAATTTATTTTATTTCTTTTTATTTTTATTTTTTTTTTCTCTCCTTCTTTTTTTTCCCTTTTCTTACCAACGGATGAGCTCTCCCCTACCTCTACTTTGCCTCTCGCGTCTGCAGCTTGCTCGACCCCTCGGTCTCACTTCCGACCCTTGATTCACCCCGACCCCTCGGTCTCACTCCCGTCCTTTCGGCCTTCCTGCCCTCTGTCCCTGTTCCCCACACTGGCATCCCTTCCCAGTCTCACCTCTTCCCTCGCGTCCTCCTTCCCTTGCGCCTAGTCCGAACAGAGAAAAAACAAAGATGGATGGCCTCTCCTCCCCTATTCTGTGCCACCAGAGACACCGCCACCGACACCGACGGAGAAGCTAGCCTAGCTGCCCTGCCCTCGCCGCCGCCGTCTCGCTCTCCCTCTACTCATACCCCTTCCCCTCTGTTCTCGCAGCTCAACAGAAGCAAACACCCTCCTTCCTTTCTTCTGTCGAGCCACGCCAGGGGCAACCGCCGGACTGATTTATTTACATAAATTGCCCATATATTATATTTACATAAATTGCCCATATATTATATTGCAGTTTTGGTCCTATGTTTTGTAATGTGTAGTTTTTTCCCTTGTGAATAAATCATAGTTTTGACCCAAAGCGTATTTCGGATTTTTACCCATGTTTATAAAAATGGTATAAATCATCCCGGAAAAATGTTTTACAGGTTTTTAAACTTGTATTCAAAAGTGGGATGTTTTCTTAGAATATTATACGTTATATCCCGTTCAAATTTAGCATACAAGCTAAATTTCCTTAACTTTGGTTTAGGTCCGGAAGCGGTCGTTATAGACCAATGAATCCAATCTCGACGACCGTAGATCATCTTCAACCTTGGATTGTGTGTGAGTACCTTCTTCCTCGATCTAGTTATGTTTAGTGGTAGAATCATGCTAGGTTGGATCTAGCATAACTTAGGGCAAATGCCAAGTAGTGGCTTGGAACTTTAGGTGAGGATTTGAGGATGGTTTGAACGTTATAAGGATTGAGGTGTGTATGTTATCATATGAGATTTGTTGAGGTTGTGAGTATGTGCTTGTTGAGATTGTGGAGTTAGGATGGAAGTATTTAGCATGTGGTTATAGTTGAGATCTCGTGAGTTTATGAGGGCTAGGAGAGTATCCTAGTTTATGGGAGTGTATGACCTAATAAGAGTATATAGTACTAGAAGTCTAAGGACTTCTAGCTTGCGTGAGTAGTTGTTGATTATTGTGCCTTGTCTTGAACAGGCTTTGGTTATTTTCCTACGAGAAGTGAGATCGGTTTTTAGCTAGCTTTGAAATGAGGTAAGTCCTCGGACTTACTTAGCCGCTTCTATGCCTTATTTGGATGTATATGGTGGTGTGTGTTTACCGCTTTTAAGCATGAAAATGGATTAGGATTTACTTGACCTTATTTATTGGCCCATTGTTACTACTATTATTATCGGGCGGTGACATCACCGCTCAGTTTCCCGAGGGAGACTGGGGGATCTCTGTAACACCCCAAATTCTCGGAACTCGGGGAGCTACTGGTTAGGACCTCACAATGGGTCCCGACCTTGGTTTAACAACAACATTACTTGGATCTTACAACAAGGCACAAATGTATTTAAAATAGTTTCTAAAAAAAACATAATATTTTTAATGGTATAAACGTACACATGTGACAGCCTTACAAACATATATAAAGATACATAACATGCATGACGTATGGAAGACTCCCCCGTCCCCATCTAATGAGTACGTGGACCCGGCTGACCATCCGTTCCGGATCTCTCTGCAACTGTCTATCTCTACAGATCTACAACACGGATAAACCGTTAGCTAACTATCCAAATATAAGCAAAAAGATAACAGCACAAACACAAGCAGAAACAAAATAAACAAACATCATGCTGGCACTCAACCGTTTATTATCTATTATTTAAGTGATTCACATTATTCAATTTAAGTTGTGGCACGAGAATTATTATTAGTTCTCGCCTCCGTTCCTTATCCAACTGGTGTAGGTCTAGCTAACTTCCATTGGTAGCATCACTACAAACCACGTATGGACTAGTCCCGAAAGAAACCCCCAGCGCCCGCGAGCTACTGAGCAGAATGCCACCGCCCGTTACTCTTAGGCCAAAATATAGGTCGGTAATTATATATCACAACCTATCTCTCTAACATTTCAATCACACACCACCATCATCATTTATACTCATATTTAGCAGTCAGCTAAGTAAGCCCAAAGGACTTACCTAATATAAAGCTCGACTCTCTGTAAACCAACTCGCTCTGTAAACTGTAGCAACTCAGTTGCCTGTCAAAGGAGATAAGTGCATTAGCACACTCCTACGTAGTTAGAAGTCTAAGACTTCTAAAATAGAATAATGTATTAAGACATAACTAGTTGCAGTATTGATTTAGGGTAAAATGACCATTTTACCCTTGGTCCTGAAATTCCCGAAAATTCTAAAATTCATGTCTAAACTCCTATTTGAGATTCAAAAAAAACATATTCTAACTCCCAAAGCTTCGTTTGGTTCCAAGCTAACATTTTCCTATGTTTCTATTTTCCGGGAAATCGTCAAGGTCTAACTTCGATTCCAAATATAAAATTCGTAACCGCTTATAAAAATTCCGACTTAAATCCCTAAATTATCTATGATGTCCTATCTAACTTTAGGAGAAAGAATTTCTCCAAACTGTTCATTCAACAGTTTTATAAAAATTCCTAAAGTTGACTACTCCCTTTACAAATTCTATACTTAGCCCAAATCTGAGTAGACTTTGAAAAATCATAACTCCTAAACCACTCACTGGATTTATCCCAAATTTTGATATGTTCTACTATAAAATCTTATCTATAATATATCCAAAATTTAGCTGCAAAGGAGATCAAAATCCTATTTAAAACTATCTCCCAAAACCGAATTTCAGCACAACAGAAAAACTGCTTACGACTCAATCTTGGAAAAATCGTAAATCCCAAACCACTCGCTGGATGCCTCTCAAATTTTAATATGTTCTACAACAATATGTAAACTATATCATATCCAAAATTCAAGTCCAACGGATATCAAGAGCTTATTCAAAATCATCTCACAAAACAGCGTCACTTGCTGTTTTCCCCAACACTCAGCACGTATATAAAAACGTCAACTTTGAAACACAATAACTCTCAAACCGTAACTCCGATTCTTCCCAAATTTTAGTATGATCTACTATACTATATCAACTATAACGTGTCAGAAATTCAAGTCTAACAGAAGTCAATAACTCCTCCAAATTTATTCCACAAAACTGCATCTCAAGCATATTTCCTCAAACTCAGCACACTAAAAGAAAACTGTATAACTCTCCAACCATAGCTCGGATTCCTCTCAAAATTTAATATGTTATACTATACAATACCAACTTAGACATATCCGGAAATCAGCCAAAAATAAGGAGTTTAGCTTACCCAAAAATGGACCCGAAGTTAACTGCTCATCACTTTACAACCCAGAAAACGCAGCAGCCCCACGAGCCATCTTCGAGGGCTGTTATGTAGGTTCCGAGATACAAATGGCTCACATCAGCACCTATATATAGAGAGGGTAATGCACATGAAGGGGAGTAAGGTCGTTACCCGATCATCGAGACCCGACAGGCACTCGTGTACGAGGACGAATGGGAAGAACACCCTTTTGTAACTGCTGCTTCTTGCGGATCTGGACTTCCGCCTCTGCAGCCTGGTACCAGCGGCTCGGATCTAGTATCTTCTGCAAATCTAGACGGTCTTCGTAGTTGCTGTGTTTCTGGAGCGAGGATCCGGCTTGCTCGACTGGAGAGGAGGGTCGTCTGCACTGCCGGTGTCGACAGCGGCTGGAGGACGCGAGGCTGGAGGTGCTGCGAGGCGGACATGTTTGCTGCGTACACTAGCGTCAGTTGTGCCCCTGGTGGTTGACGTTGCGCACAGGAAGGGGAGGCGGTCGACGGCGGCGGCGGCTTGGTGTGGAGTCCGCTGAAGGTAGAAGAGGGAAGCGGCCGATGGGACTCCTGGCATGCCCGCCGTAGTCCAGTGATGAAGGAGCAGCGCCGGTTCCACAAGAAGAAGGGCAGGGACGTGCGAGAGAGGAGAGGAGGGGCGCTACTGTCCGGTCGAAGACGGTTGCTGCTCGCCGGCGTCGACGGTGCTGCTGCGTGAAGGCTATGGATTCGATGGAGGGGAAGAGAGAGGGGAGCGGCCGCTAGCGTGAAGGGGTAGAAGCGGCGTACGTGAGTAGTTAGGGTAACGAAGTGGAGCTTCCCTGATGGGCCCAGCTGGCTCATTGCAATGGCCCAAATGACGAGTCTTTACGGGCCCGGATGGCCTATTTTAACGGATACAACTCCTTTGACGGATAATAAAAGGTAGATCGGTTTTCTCTTATTTTATGTAAGTAGAGACATCGCATAAATAATAAAACTTTTGAAGAACTCGGTGTCACATAAATTGACAAGCAATGACGGAAAAGTCCGAACCTGTCAAATTCCAGTTTGTCTCGGAATATCCGGAAATTAAAATTCCGAACGTTACATCATTTCCCCCTAAAAATAAGTTTCGCCAGTCAACTGCTGCGCCTCAACGCATTTCGGGGTCCCGAAACTTAAAAGAAGTCAACATGAAGTCGGAATTCATACTAAGGAATTAAAGCGCCGGAAAAGTCAAACGGTCGAGTTATGATTTGTTTCTGAAATAGCCGGAAGAAAATTTTCCGGGTATTACATTAATCCCCCCTTAAAATAAGTTTCGCCCCGAAACTTAATATACGTTAATCGTAAGGTCGACCTCCAAGGAACAACAAAGTTACAAACCTAGTGTACCTAATTACTACCCCAAAAGTTTCGTCGTTTCAACATCTAAGTACCTCGCAATCAAAGGTCACCAAAAAAAAACATACATCCCAACAAAGTACTCAAGCATGAAATAAACAAGCAGTCAAACAATATTACACCGATACATGTTTAAGCCTTAACTCGTCGCTCTCGGGGTTATAACTATTTTTACCTAGGTTTCTGAAAGGTTACGTCTCATACTATCCGCAATATTTCAAGTAGTTTTGTCGGCTTTTCATAACACCACTGACTCCGAAATCTTTTCATGTACTTACATCACAAGCGCTTGTTACTTCGTTCTAGGGTGGTTATCGGATATCTCACCGGTATCATCGTCCCAACTGTCCGATCCTCTATTCTGAGGACCTAACTCGTGTCTAGTAGGTATTCCCTCTAACTAAATCCGTGGACAATGTGGTTTCTCCCCTCAATAGGGTGAGGAATACTAGTCCATTAATCACTTTCAACTCTGCTTGCAAGGTCTCACAAGGTTGTCTTACATAACTCACCTCTAGATCTTTTGATGACCTTCCTGAGGTAATTTATTCCAATTCTTTTCTTTCTGATCTTCTGAAGGGTTCCGAGTATCCGATCTAGGATATCTCCCCTTATACACCTATCGGTACTTTACTAAGTGTTTAAGGCTAGTTGTATCATAACTCACTTAGTCTTACTTCATAATATGACTCCGTCATATGGTTCCTCCATTAATGAACCGTCATCTGCTCGTTTTTAGTCTTAACTTGATATAACTTAACAACCAAAACCCGGTGGTCAATCTTTGTATTCTATCGGCGTCATCATATCATTTTACACATCTCTAGTTCGACTCAAGCTTCTTACGCAGTATCAAGATTTTAGGTGATATAAAATGTATTCGCGATGACAACCCTAGGCACAAGGTAATCTTACCTCCCCCTCGTTTGATCATAATTACTCGATAACTGCTAACACACCATCAACATTCCACTCTTATATCCCTCACGTCTATCAGACCGATAATATTTCTCGGACATGCAACGCATTCGGATCTATTCTGATACAAAATTCTTCTTATACTCTACTCTTGAGATTATGTTTTCTATTTGTACGAGTACTGGTCTGTAAGTACACTCCCGTAGCTTCCTTTTCTTATTTGTCTTTCGATTCAACTTGATAGTTACTCCCTTGAGCTTGTTAGTGCAGGTCCTACACAATACCTTTATTACATCGTTACTTCCTTTTTCCTTCCATCAATAAACTCATTCTAAAGTACCCTGCTAGGTATTAAGTTCCAAATTTACTTGTCTGCCGACATGTGACGAAGTTGTCATGTTTCATTGGGATCTATAATAGGGTATCAATATCTTTCCATAACCTCTACATGCAGGTGCCTTCCAGACTACTTGATGGTGGTACAATTCTTCCACAAAATTTTTAATCACTCCGCATAGCTCCTCTCATGTTTGTGCTCATCAAAACGCATTTCACCAACTACCATCATCTTAAACTCGACACGTCGTTTTTCTGTACCATTAAGCTTCTTGATCTGTGGTTTAGGACCCACCACCCTTCCTCTGCGCTACTCTGATAATTTTGTTGTCACTCATTAATCATAAGGACAGTTTTTTTTTGTGAGTCCAAAGTGATTGACCCCAAACTCTTTCTCCTAATTACACTATTAGTTCTATCCGGGTGGAGTACCCAATATCTTCCTTACTCGCCTTCCTGTAAGCAACTTTTAACAAGATTCTCTCTGTTCCATGAGTTGGTATAAGGAGATCGTCATTGACTACGTGAGATCCCAACATCCTGGACTTACTCTTGTCATACCTCTATTGGCATTAAATTTCTTGTGAGCACGACTTACTCGGTTACTCTTTTTACACTTCTTTAGCTCGGGTTCAACCGTGTCACTCATCTAGCGTAAATAGTTCCTTCAAGTATTCCATGATAGCTCGTAACCCTGTTCTTACTGTTCCTATGACCTTAATTATCCTTCATTTACCGTTTTCTTGTATGGACCGCGGTTGTTTATGAATTAAGACCTGTTATAATTGAGAGGTTACCGTGGACCATTGAGTCCACCACACTATTCTCATATACACATGTTCCTTAATCGGCGTTTTTTGTAATACCTCCTTCAAAGAAACCTTGTTGACTATGCGACAGGCTCCTATCCTTTTGGATACCGGCGTTGTGATTTCTTTCAAAATTCGTATATCTTCGAAGAAGACAAAAATCTCCATGCTTGTGAAGTCTACCTTTCGCTCTTGTACTAAATTGTAAGTCCCCATTCCATGTTAATTGTGATCTGTCAAATTTTTCTTAACTAGTAGGTAGACAGTTGCTGACAACAATTCTCATTACCCTTAATGATTAAGGAGTTAAATCCGACCATCAGAATCTTCTTCTTAACTTTAATTAGAGTTACTAACTTGAACTCGTCCCATGTTACTATTAAGGGTATTAGTACCTGTATCAATTTAACTTCACCATTATCGTCGTCGATCTCTTGTAGAGATCCCCCCATATCTCAATCAAATACTTTTATAAATCCTTTGTACTTATCTACCAACCAGTCATCCACAGTCACCACACATGTAAAGTTTCAGTTGTTACTAGTTAGTCTGTAGTTGATCTTCCACAAGATTATAGACTTACTTTTCTTCTATCTCTTTTGAAGTTTGATAGACTTGGTCAAAATCTATCTCCTCTCGTTTCTTTGTTAATACTCTTTTAGTTTCTTCTACAATCTGCACTTCTCTTGTTCTCTTATGAGGTCACTATACTCTTCTGAGTCTAGTCCTAGCATTCATCTGTCGCCAATGAGTTCATCAAGTTTTCCACATTAGCTTGTAAGCGTGTCTTCGCGATTCTCCTTACTTTAGTCATCATCTGTTTGCGGTTCTCTGGTATGAACCGTTAGTGTTGGTAACTTAAATCTCTTTGTAAATGAGAAATTATTGCGGACCCTTGAGTCCACCAAACCACTTTTCCACATTCTTCTCCTTGTTTAGTTTTGTCTTGATCATGTCGCCTTTATAAAAATTCGTTGTCTCAATTTTAGACTTCTAGTTTCTTTGATACTTATGTCGGACTTTCATTCAAAACTCTCATATCCTTGAAGGACTCCACATGCTTCCATGGTTACAGGATTTATTTCTCGTCATCAAACTCACTCTTTATCTTTGTACCTTTTAACTTCTCACAACTGGGTCGACACTCTATCTCCTTTGTACTCTCATGTCCATGCTTGCTTATGGCGGCGTCCGTCTTGATAGTCACGTCCTTTACACCGAAATTCTTGGTTGTACTCCGTTCTATATGATTCTTGTTTCTCCATTTTTATCTCCATTCTACGCTCTCGTCGTCTCTTGTGTGGTTCTTCTAATTCATCTCTCGACTTCATACGACAAAGCCCTTGCATGATTCTCAATTTCTTCTATCTAAGCTGACTCGGGAACTTCTTTCTCATCCGGTTGTACTGGCGGTAAAATTTTCTAAACACCTTTACTGCTTTGCCCACCCGTCCTTCGGATGATTTATAAGTCATCAGGACGTCCATCGGAGTATCATACTAAATCTTGGTCTGAATCCCTTATCTCGTGTGGAAAACTCTTCAAACTCGTTACCGATTTATCATGAGGCGCTAATCGCTTCATGATATCACAACTAAAGAATACAAGATATCCTTTAGGGTACTAGCAAACTACACACACACAGATATATAATTTACACTAAAACCTATCGATATAAGTCTATATACTAACTCACCTATCGTTCCAAGCTGCAGAGATCCACGGAGAACGATGGTGGTCCGACGTACTACTAACCCAACAACCCGACTATGCACGTGTGTAAAAATAGAAATCCGTTTTGAAAATCTTAGACCCCTTTCGGGTTCTAGTTATTTTATACATTCGGTCTTTTAGAAGATTTCAAGTGCCATTGTTGCCAACCCAGAGCTCTGATATCATGTTGTAACACCCCAAATTCTCGGAACTCGGGGAGCTACTGGTTAGGACCTCACAATGGGTCCCGACCTTGGTTTAACAACAACATTACTTGGATCTTACAACAAGGCACAAATGTATTTAAAACAGTTTCTAAAAAAAACATAATATTTTTAATGGTATAAACGTACACATGTGACAGCCTTACAAACATATATAAAGATACATAACATGCATGACGTATGGAAGACTCCCCCGTCCCCATCTAATGAGTACGTGGACCCGGCTGACCATCCGTTCCGGATCTCTCTGCAACTGTCTATCTCTACAGATCTACAACACGGATAAACCGTTAGCTAACTATCCAAATATAAGCAAAAAGATAACAACACAAACACAAGCAGAAACAAAATAAACAAACATCATGCTGGCACTCAACCGTTTATTATCTATTATTTAAGTGATTCACATTATTCAATTTAAGTTGTGGCACGAGAATTATTATTAGTTCTCGCCTCCGTTCCTTATCCAACTGGTGTAGGTCTAGCTGACTTCCATTGGTAGCATCACTACAAACCACGTATGGACTAGTCCCGAAAGAAACCCCCAGCGCCCGCGAGCTACTGAGCAGAATGCCACCGCCCGTTACTCTTAGGCCAAAATATAGGTCGGTAATTATATATCACAACCTATCTCTCTAACATTTCAATCACACACCACCATCATCATTTATACTCATATTTAGCAGTCAGCTAAGTAAGCCCAAAGGACTTACCTAATATAAAGCTCGACTCTCTGTAAACCAACTCGCTCTGTAAACTGTAGCAACTCAGTTGCCTGTCAAAGGAGATAAGTGCATTAGCACACTCCTACGTAGTTAGAAGTCTAAGACTTCTAAAATAGAATAATGTATTAAGACATAACTAGTTGCAGTATTGATTTAGGGTAAAATGACCATTTTACCCTTGGTCCTGAAATTCCCGAAAATTCTAAAATTCATGTCTAAACTCCTATTTGAGATTCAAAAAAAACATATTCTAACTCCCAAAGCTTCGTTTGGTTCCAAGCTAACATTTTCCTATGTTTCTATTTTCCGGGAAATCGTCAAGGTCTAACTTCGATTCCAAATATAAAATTCGTAACCGCTTATAAAAATTCCGACTTAAATCCCTAAATTATCTATGATGTCCTATCTAACTTTAGGAGAAAGAATTTCTCCAAACTGTTCATTCAACAGTTTTATAAAAATTCCTAAAGTTGACTACTCCCTTTACAAATTCTATACTTAGCCCAAATCTGAGTAGACTTTGAAAAATCATAACTCCTAAACCACTCACTGGATTTATCCCAAATTTTGATATGTTCTACTATAAAATCTTATCTATAATATATCCAAAATTTAGCTGCAAAGGAGATCAAAATCCTATTTAAAACTATCTCCCAAAACCGAATTTCAGCACAACAGAAAAACTGCTTACGACTCAATCTTGGAAAAATCGTAAATCCCAAACCACTCGCTGGATGCCTCTCAAATTTTAATATGTTCTACAACAATATGTAAACTATATCATATCCAAAATTCAAGTCCAACGGATATCAAGAGCTTATTCAAAATCATCTCACAAAACAGCGTCACTTGCTGTTTTCCCCAACACTCAGCACGTATATAAAAACGTCAACTTTGAAACACAATAACTCTCAAACCGTAACTCCGATTCTTCCCAAATTTTAGTATGATCTACTATACTATATCAACTATAACGTGTCAGAAATTCAAGTCTAACAGAAGTCAATAACTCCTCCAAATTTATTCCACAAAACTGCATCTCAAGCATATTTCCTCAAACTCAGCACACTAAAAGAAAACTGTATAACTCTCCAACCGTAGCTCGGATTCCTCTCAAAATTTAATATGTTATACTATACAATACCAACTTAGACATATCCGGAAATCAGCCAAAAATAAGGAGTTTAGCTTACCCAAAAATGGACCCGAAGTTAACTGCTCATCACTTTACAACCCAGAAAACGCAGCAGCCCCACGAGCCATCTTCGAGGGCTGTTATGTAGGTTCCGAGATACAAATGGCTCACATCAGCACCTATATATAGAGAGGGTAATGCACATGAAGGGGAGTAAGGTCGTTACCCGATCATCGAGACCCGACAGGCACTCGTGTACGAGGACGAATGGGAAGAACACCCTTCTGTAACTGCTGCTTCTTGCGGATCTGGACTTCCGCCTCTGCAGCCTGGTACCAGCGGCTCGGATCTAGTATCTTCTGCAAATCTGGACGGTCTTCGTAGTTGCTGTGTTTCTGGAGCGAGGATCCGGCTTGCTCGACTGGAGAGGAGGGTCGTCTGCACTGCCGGTGTCGACAGCGGCTGGAGGACGCGAGGCTGGAGGTGCTGCGAGGCGGACATGTTTGCTGCGTACACTAGCGTCAGTTGTGCCCCTGGTGGTTGACGTTGCGCACAGGAAGGGGAGGCGGTCGGCGGCGGCGGCTTGGTGTGGAGTCCGCTGAAGGTAGAAGAGGGAAGCGGCCGATGGGACTCCTGGCATGCCCGCCGTAGTCCAGTGATGAAGGAGCAGCGCCGGTTCCACAAGAAGAAGGGCAGGGACGTGCGAGAGAGGAGAGGAGGGGCGCTACTGTCCGGTCGAAGACGGTTGCTGCTCGCCGGCGTCGACGGTGCTGCTGCGTGAAGGCTATGGATTCGATGGAGGGGAAGAGAGAGGGGAGCGGCCGCTAGCGTGAAGGGGTAGAAGCGGCGTACGTGAGTAGTTAGGGTAACGAAGTGGAGCTTCCCTGATGGGCCCAGCTGGCTCATTGCAATGGCCCAAATGACGAGTCTTTACGGGCCCGGATGGCCTATTTTAACGGATACAACTCCTTTGACGGATAATAAAAGGTAGATCGGTTTTCTCTTATTTTATGTAAGTAGAGACATCGCATAAAATAATAAAACTTTTGAAGAACTCGGTGTCACATAAATTGACAAGCAATGACGGAAAAGTCCGAACCTGTCAAATTCCAGTTTGTCTCGGAATATCCGGAAATTAAAATTCCGGACGTTACAATCTCTGCGACCAGGCCATACACGGTATACGGGCGGGCTTCTTCATCACTCCCTCAGGGTATACGGGTTGGGCGCCGCCACACTCCTGTTGGTTACACGGGGACAGAGGCGAGAGTTATAAGACTCTCGTGTCACACTTGAACGAATGGATTAGATATGGAATAACCTAAAAAGATAATAAATAACGGATGTGTATGTTTATGAACATTTTGTGTGTTTGTGTTCCTATGTGTGTTTGTGCCATATTATTCTTATAATGCCTAGAATGTGAGCTAACGGTTTTATACCGATTGTTGTAGTTGATGTGCAGGATAGGATGTGGCCGAGTGATCCGGAGGAGTGGGCAGCCGGGGTTCCGTACATTTTAGGTTGAGTTGGGTTTTGGAGTTCTTGTGTTGTTGTTATTGTATATTGTGTTGATGTTGTTGTAAGGACGGCTGGAGTCTTTCCTTTCTTTTATTTTTGGGTTTCATAACATTGCATAAAAATGTATTTCAGTTTTAGCCTTTATTTGTGCCTTGTTGCAAGATCCGGTGAAATTGTTGTCAGGCTAAGGGTCGGGACCCATTGTAAGGTCTCCGCCCGTAGCATCCCGAGTCCCGCGGATTCGGGGTGTTACAAAAGTGGTATCAGAGCCCTAGGTTGACAACAATGGCACTCGCAATCTTCTAAAGCCGAATAAAAATAAAAAGAACCCTCAAGGGTTCTGAGTTTTAAAGAAATGAATTTCGTTTTCAAATCATGTGCATGAGTCAGTTGGGGTAGTATGTACGGGACCACCACTTCCTCCGCGGATCTCGGCGACGTAGTTATTGATTATTATATTATGTATATATATAAATATATATATGTGTATATATGTAGATATGTATATGTGGACTTAGGATGTTTTGTACTATACTTGTATGTTGAATTGTAAATTGTTTATGGACATATTATGTTTATAGTAATAGCATGACGTTTATATCTTTATATATGTATATATAAACATATGGTATGTTAATATCATATTAGTGATAGAGGACCTTATAGCTATGATGATGGAAAGCTATCATCGCCCCATTGACAACACCTTTTTGGCTTAGGATAGTATACATACGAAGAAGAATATGCTCAAGTATCGAGTTGAGCGTCACGTTATGGCGAACATCCTGGCGAATCATTGGACTCCTTTAGAGGACGTTAAAGCAATCCTATGAAGACTAAAGAGGACATTAACGGCAAGGACAAACAAATAAAAGGGGAACCTCGTGTCGACTTAAGCGAAACCAAGATGGAGACTATACCAATATAAAAGCGATATGAAAACATGAGATTGGTATCAAGGAAACAATGAAGGAGCATCAACGAGGCAACTAGAGACAACGAACTTAAAGTTTTTCCAAGTACAGTCCAATGATCTGAAGGTGCGAATCAAGTAAGGAAGACTACATTCTCGCTCGATAATAAAAGTGGCATTTTTAGTAAGACGAGTTTCCAATTGACGCTCCTAAGTATGGGAGTCAAGATGAAAAGAGTGGTCCAAGAATTTAGAAAGACTGACGAGAACCGGAAGTTAAGCTTACGGAGGTACCAAGGAAGTAGTGACGATCTTTGCGAGATCCTAAGCGGGTGATTTGTTCAGAAGTTTGAGAGTTACGAGGAGGATCACATGGTGAAAATTCACATAGTGGAATTACCGTGGGAGTCAATCGATTTCCGTCATTGTGATGAGACTGATCAACGCTAAGAAGCAAGAAGTGTGTGAGGATGATGATCTTCGGAAGGTGAGAGAGGAAATAAGGAGCTAGATCGAAGAAATTAAGTTATCAACCAAGAAGGATGCAAATGGAGGCTAATTAATGTCAGAATATTTGAGGAGTGCATTTGCAAAACATCATGAAAAGTGGTTAAGCCATGAAAGTGGGTCATATGACACAAAAGAGCCATGAAGGTATGGTTACCTTATAGAACGGAAGGAAAAGAGGAGCGTAGAAAGAGCTAAAAGAGTTGAAGCTGAGTAAAATGAGCTAGTGAAGATAAGACAAAGTACCCCGAGAGGGTATCCTTTCAGGAGTATGGTAGCATGAAAGTATGGTAGGAGGGTAAGTCGTTAACTTCGGAGAAGGTCAGATACAAGTTAATCGGTGACAACTGAGATCACACACATGCGGGTTGTCTATTGATGTGTGTAGATGGGAAGAATAAACAAGACTATGAGAACATATAGGATCGGGAACAAGAGCTTGGAGTATTCGCGATTGATCAATGTCAATAGTAAGGACGAGATCGTAGCGATCCTACACGACCTTCTTAGGTCATGGAATTGACATATGGGGGAACGCCACGGGTTACAACTTTTAAGGCTTGATCATGGTAAGGAAAGCTAGTGGATCAACTGTAAGATGAGACTTCCATTGTAGTTGTACATAGAATACCGATAAATACATAAGGTGACCAACAATAGTAAGAGAAGACTGAAGTTTCGAAGTTTGAAGTCAATGTGAGATGTACAAGAAGTACATGAAAGATTTGGGAAGGAACCTCTACGGTCGATTGGACATTACATAATGAAAGGGAGTAAGTTCTACACCTACTCGAAGTAATGATGCAAGCTTTAGTAGGATCCGAAGAAGGTAATACTAATATATTATAAGGCGTGAATAAGTCCTACAGTTAGGACCTTCATGACTTCACATAAGTGCGAAACCTTAAAAATTATTATTAGAGCAAGTCTCCTGAGTTCTGGAGATGAAGGATGTATTAAACCACGTGTTCGATGGACGTCACCTCAATAGATCGGGGTGGACCACTTGACAAATGTTAAGACAAGATTGTGTCGATATCTTACGATATGTGAAGAGAGAAGAAAAGCTGGAACACGAGATAGAACGGATTCCAATGAATCGGGAAGAGGATTTACCATTAAGATGGTTTGAAGATCATGTTGGAATATATCTTAAATTCTTGATTTGAAGTTGTTATGGAGGACACCAGTTTGTGAAAGGAGAGACGGGTATCTCCGTTTATACATTGATTACTATAAGTCGAGCAAGATAACAATGAAGGACAAATATCCCTTACAACGAATGGGGGAACTACTTGATCAGTTGCAAGGGTCGGTAGTTTCTTCTAAGATTAACTAAGATTTGATTGTCACCGTTTGAGAATTCGAGACTCGGATATTGCAATTACGGCATTCCAGACCAACCAGGGTCACTACGAGTTGTAGTTACTCCATATGGGCTTACTGATGCCCAGAGGAGATATTTTGGGTCTACTCTTGGAAAAAGAGAGAAGATGTTTGACAAGTTGTCACGGGATGGCAAACCCCGAAAGATGTGAAAGAAATTACAAGTTTTCTTAGATGTACCGAGCTTTACGAGATATGTGAAGGGAGGAGTTGTATAACGCCAATCATGGTAACCTACTAAGGATGATGATGAAGTATTGAATGGGACGAAGAACTGACAATAGAGTTGTTGAGAGTTAAGAGGGGATTCGTTGGTGCGACTGTCTTGATTTACCTGGAGGAATGATGGATTTGAAGTGTACAAGTGATTCTTCAAGACAAGGTCTTGATCGAGTATTGTAGAGCGATGTAAAAAGAATAGCATACGGTCTTGTTAGTAGAAGTAGTATGGAGTAAAGTGTTTCCTTCGCTACTTGGAATTGCAACAAGAATTGAGGAATTATAACATCAAAGTTTGGTTTGACAAGAACCAAAGCCAACAGTGTAGATTGGAAGTTCGATCTTCTTTGGTGCTGCTTGAGAAAGACCCGAGAAGGAAGTGGAGTTCCGATATATCGACCTTTTTGAGATCTTAGCGCGAGTTGGAGAAGTGTCTTAAAAGTTGGCGTTGTCGCCAAGAGTAGAGAGTGTTCACCCGGTGTTTCATGTGTAGCAATATAGGAAGTGCAGGTATGACTCGAGAAGTTTTGCCGGTCTTGATGAGTTAGTGGCGTCGTAAAACCAAGGAGGCTATTAGGAAGTCGTATGATAGTATCTCTGGTTGAGTTTACACTGAGCTAGTGACGTTGATAGATCGAAGGATTGGACCTAGTTCTTCCCTTATTTGTGTATATGTGTGATGTTATACGTTGTTTGTACCCCTTGCGAGACTGGGTTTTATGACCGGTTATAGTTATATTGTGATGGTGGTTAGTGCAGTTTTAGTGTATATAGATTAGAAGGTCTAAGTCTTCCTAGTTATGGGTTTATACCTTGGCGTTAGGGACCGAGAAGTTCGGCGTGTGGCAAGTTTCGGGACGAAACTTATTATTAGGGGGATCTGATGTAACGCCCCAAATTTTGGCGCGTTTGCGATATTTATTTTTTCCGGATTTATCGATATTTTTATAGCTTAAATATTTTTTTATGAGTATTTTTACATCGTAAATTATATTATACGACAATGATTTTTGTACATCAAAGTATAATTTTTGCAAGTTTATTTATATACTAGATTCACATATATTTCCCGTATTTTATTTTACGAGAAAAGTTCGGAAAAATCTCCGATCCGTTAATCTCGTTCCGAATGCTTTGACCGAGTCTATTCTATTACTCTTTTCATTTTCTATTAATTTATTTTATTTCTTTTTATTTTTATTTTTTTTTTCTCTCCTTCTTTTTTTCCCTTTTCTTACCAACGGATGAGCTCTCCCCTACCTCTACTTTGCCTCTCGCGTCTGCAGCTTGCCCGACCCTTCGGTCTCACTTCCGACCCTTGATTCACCCCGACCCCTCGGTCTCATTCCCGTCCTTTCGGCCTTCCTGCCCTCTGTCCCTGTTCCCCACACTGGCATCCCTTCCCAGTCTCACCTCTTCCCTCGCGTCCTCCTTCCCTTGCGCCTAGTCCGAACAGAGAAAAAACAAAGATGGATGGCCTCTCCTCCCCTATTCTGTGCCACCAGAGACACCGCCACCGACACCGACGGAGAAGCTAACCTAGCTGCCCTACCCTCGCCGCCGCCGTCTCGCTCTCCCTCTACTCATACCCCTTCCCCTCTGTTCTCGCAGCTCAACAGAAGCAAACACCCTCCTTCCTTTCTTCTGTCGAGCCACGCCAGGGGCAACACCAAGAGCCTCTGCCGCCAAGGAGAAGGGCCGCCTGTGCTCCCCTGCCTCCACCGGAGAGGACCTCGCTGTCGGAGCCTTCTGCAGTCAACGCTTCCCTGCAACCGCTTCTTCTCTGCAACCGCCGGACTGAGGGAGTCGTTCCTTCCACACCCTGGAGCCACGCCTGCCCTGCCGGAGCTCCCACAACCACCGTCTCCGTCTTCCCTGTCTTGTCGGGCCGTTGAAGCGCCGCCGGCCGGCCCCTTTCTTTCCCTTCTCTGCATCTTGAATTAGGTTGAAGAAGAGCCTTTTTTTTTGCTCATTTTAATTTCAGCCCTCTATTTGCTGTTTATTACACTTTGTGCCCAATTGCTGAATATTTGCAATGGTGAACCCAGATTTTTAGAAACAAACTTTTATACCCTCCTGCAGATTTATTTACATAAATTGCCCTTATATTATATTGCAGTTTTGGTCCTATGTTTTGTAATGTGTAGTTTTTGCGCTTGTGAATAAATCATAGTTTTGACCCAAAGCGTATTTCGGATTTTTACCCATGTTTATAAAAATGGTATAAATCATCCCGGAAAAATGTTTTACAGGTTTTTAAACTTGTATTCAAAAGCGGGATGTTTTCTTAGAATATTATACGTTATATCCCGTTCAAATTTAGCATACAAGCTAAATTTCCTTAACTTTGGTTTATGTCCGGAAGCGGCCGTTATAGACCAATGAATCCAATCTCGACGACCGTAGATCATCTTCAGCCTTGGATTGTGTGTGAGTACCTTCTTCCTCGATCTAGTTATGTTTAGTGGTAGAATCATGCTAGGTTGGATCTAGCATAACTTAGGGCAAATGCCAAGTAGTGGCTTGGAACTTTAGGTGAGGATTTGAGGATGGTTTGAACATTATAAGGATTGAGGTGTGTATGTTATCATATGAGATTTGTTGAGGTTGTGAGTATGTGCTTGTTGAGATTGTGGAGTTAGGATGGAAGTATTTAGCATGTGGTTATAGTTGAGATCTCGTGAGTTTATGAGGGCTAGGAGAGTATCCTAGTTTATGGGAGTGTATGACCTAATAAGAGTATATAGTACTAGAAGTCTAAGGACTTCTAGCTTGCGTGAGTAGTTGTTGATTATTGTGCCTTGTCTTGAACAGGCTTTGGTTATTTTCCTACGAGAAGTGAGATCGGTTTTTAGCTAGCTTTGAAATGAGGTAAGTCCTCGGACTTACTTAGCCGCTTCTATGCCTTATTTGGATGGATATGGTGGTGTGTGTTTACCGCTTTTAAGCATGAAAATGGATTAGGATTTACTTGACCTTATTTATTGGCCCATTGTTACTACTATTATTATCGGGCGGTGACATCACCGCTCAGTTTCCCGAGGGAGACTGGGGGATCTCTGCGACCAGGCCATACACGGTATACGGGCGGGCTTCTTCATCACTCCCTCAGGGTATACGGGTTGGGCGCCGCCACACTCCTGTTGGTTACACGGGGACAGAGGCGAGAGTTATAAGACTCTCGTGTCACACTTGAACGAATGGATTAGATATGGAATAACCTAAAAAGATAATAAATAACGGATGTGTATGTTTATGAACATTTTATGTGTTTGTGTTCCTATGTGTGTTTGTGCCATATTATTCTTATAATGCCTAGAATGTGAGCTAACGGTTTTATACCGATTGTTGTAGTTGATGTGCAGGATAGGATGTGGCCGAGTGATCCGGAGGAGTGGGCAGCCGGGGTTCCGTACATTTTAGGTTGAGTTGGGTTTTGGAGTTCTTGTGTTGTTGTTATTGTATATTGTGTTGATGTTGTTGTAAGGACGGCTGGAGTCTTTCCTTTCTTTTATTTTCGGGTTTCATAACATTGCATAAAAATGTATTTCAGTTTTAGCCTTTATTTGTGCCTTGTTGCAAGATCCGGTGAAATTGTTGTCAGGCTAAGGGTCGGGACCCATTGTAAGGTCTCCGCCCGTAGCATCCCGAGTCCCGCGGATTCGGGGTGTTACAAAAGTGGTATCAGAGCCCTAGGTTGACAACAATGGCACTCGCAATCTTCTAAAGCCGAATAAAAATAAAAAGAACCCTCAAGGGTTCTGAGTTTTAAAGAAATGAATTTCGTTTTCAAATCATGTGCATGAGTCAGTTGGGGTAGTATGTACGGGACCACCACTTCCTCCGCGGATCTCGGCGACGTAGTTATTGATTATTATATTATGTATATATATAAATATATATATATGTGTATATATGTAGATATGTATATGTGGACTTAGGATGTTTTGGACTATACTTGTATGTTGAATTGTAAATTGTTTATGGACATATTATGTTTATAGTAATAGCATGACGTTTATATCTTTATATGTGTATATATAAACATATGGTATGTTAATATCATATTAGTGATAGAGGACCTTATAGCTATGATGATGGAAAGCTATCATCGCCCCATGGACAACACCTTTTTGGCTTAGGATAGTATACATACGAAGAAGAATATGCTCAAGTATCGAGTTGAGCGTCACGTTATGGCGAACATCCTGGCGAATCATTGGACTCCTTTAGAGGACGTTAAAGCAATCCTATGAAGACTAAAGAGGACATTAACGGCAAGGACAAACAAATAAAAGGGGAACCTCGTGTCGACTTAAGCGAAACCAAGATGGAGACTATACCAATATAAAAGCGATATGAAAACATGAGATTGGTATCAAGGAAACAATGAAGGAGCATCAACGAGGCAACTAGAGACAACGAACTTAAAGTTTTTCCAAGTACAGTCCAATGATCTGAAGGTGCGAATCAAGTAAGGAAGACTACATTCTCGCTCGATAATAAAGGTGGCATTTTTAGTAAGACGAGTTTCCAATTGACGCTCCTAAGTATGGGAGTCAAGATGAAAAGAGTGGTCCAAGAATTTAGAAAGACTGACGAGAACCGGAAGTTAAGCTTACGGAGGTACCAAGGAAGTAGTGACGATCTTTGCGAGATCCTAAGCGGGTGATTTGTTCAGAAGTTTGAGAGTTACGAGGAGGATCACATGGTGAAAATTCACATAGTGGAATTACCGTGGGAGTCAATCGATTTCCGTCATTGTGATGAGACTGATCAACGCTAAGAGGCAAGAAGTGTGTGAGGATGATGGTCTTCGAAAGGTGAGAGAGGAAATAAGGAGCTAGATCGAAGAAATTAAGTTATCAACCAAGAAGGATGCGAATGGAGGCTAATTAATGTCAGTATATTTGAGGAGTGCATTTGCAAAACATCATGAAAAGCGGTTAAGCCATGAAAGTGGGTCATATGACACAAAAGAGCCGTGAAGGTATGGTTACCTTATAGAACGGAAGGAAAAGAGGAGCGTAGAGAGAGCTAACAGAGTTGAAGCTGAGTAAAATGAGCTAGTGAAGATAAGACAAAGTACCCCGAGAGGGTATCCTTTCAAGAGTATGGTAGCATGAAAGTATGGTAGGAGGGTAAGTCGTTAACTTCGGAGAAGGTCAGATACAAGTTAATCGGTGACAACTGAGATCACACACGTGCGGGTTGTCTATTGATGTGTGTAGATGGGAAGAATAAACAAGACTATGAGAACATATAGGATCGGGAACAAGAGCTTGGAGTATTCGCGATTGATCAATGTCAATAGTAAGGAGGAGATCGTAGCGATCCTACACGACCTTCTTAGGTCATGGAATTGACATATGGGGGAACGCCACGGGTTACAACTTTTAAGGCTTGATCATGGTAAGGAAAGCTAGTGGATCAACTGTAAGATGAGACTTCCATTGTAGTTGTACATAGAATACCGATAAATACATAAGGTGACCAACAATAGTAAGAGAAGACTGAAGTTTCGAAGTTTGAAGTCAATGTGAGATGTACAAGAAGTACATGAAAGATTTGGGAAGGAACCTCTACGGTCGATTGGACATTACATAATGAAAGGGAGTAAGTTCTACACCTACTCGAAGTAATGATGCAAGCTTTAGTAGGATCCGAAGAAGGTAATACTAATATATTATAAGGCGTGAATAAGTCCTACAGTTAGGACCTTCATGACTTCACATAAGTGCGAAACCTTAAAAATTATTATTAGAGCAAGTCTCCTGAGTTCTGGAGATGAAGGATGTATTAAACCACGTGTTCGATGGACGTCACCTCAATAGATCGGGGTGGACCACTTGACAAATGTTAAGACAAGATTGTGTCGATATCTTACGATATGTGAAGAGAGAAGAAAAGCTGGAACACGAGATAGAACGGATTCCAATGAATCGGGAGGAGGATTTACCATTAAGATGGTTTGAAGATCATGTTGGAATATATCTTAAATTCTTGATTTGAAGTTGTTATGGAGGACACCAGTTTGCGAAAGGAGAGACGGTTATCTCCGTTTATACATTGATTACTATAAGTCGAGCAAGATAACAATGAAGGACAAATATCCCTTACAACGAATGGGGGAACTACTCGATCAGTTGCAAGGGTCGGTAGTTTCTTTTAAGATTAACTAAGATTTGATTGTCACCGTTTGAGAATTCGAGACTCGGATATTGCAATTACGGCATTCCAGACCAACCAGGGTCACTACGAGTTGTAGTTACTCCATATGGGCTTACTGATGCCCAGAGGAGATATTTTGGGTCTACTCTTGGAAAAAGAGAGAAGATGTTTGACAAGTTGTCACGGGATGGCAAACCCCGAAAGATGTGAAAGAAATTACAAGTTTTATTAGATGTACCGAGCTTTACGAGATATGTGAAGGGAGGAGTTGTATAACGCCAATCATGGTAACCTACTAAGGATGACGATGAAGTATTGAATGGGACGAAGAACTGACAATAGAGTTGTTGAGAGTTAAGAGGGGATTCGTTGGTGCGACTGTCTTGATTTACCTGGAGGAATGATGGGTTTGAAGTGTACAAGTGATTCTTCAAGACAAGGTCTTGATCGAGTATTGTAGAGCGATGTAAAAAGAATAGCATACGGTCTTGTTAGTAGAAGTAGTATGGAGTAAAGTGCTTCCTTCGCTACTTGGAATTGCAACAAGAATTGAGGAATTATAACATCAAAGTTTGGTTTGACAAGAACCAAAGCCAACAGTGTAGATTGGAAGTTCGATCTTCTTTGGTGCTGCTTGAGAAAGACCCGAGAAGGTAGTGGAGTTCCGATATATCGACCTTTTTGAGATCTTAGCGCGAGTTGGAGAAGTGTCTTAAAAGTTGGCGTTGTCGCCAAGAGTAGAGAGTGTTCACCCAGTGTTTCATGTGTAGCAATATAGGAAGTGCAGGTATGACTCGAGAAGTTTAGCCGGTCTTGATGAGTTAGTGGCGTCGTAAAACCAAGGAGGCTATTAGGAAGTCGTATGATAGTATCTCTGGTTGAGTTTACACTGAGCTAGTGACGTTGATAGATCGAAGGATTGGACCTAGTTCTTCCCTTATTTGTGTATATGTGTGATGTTATACGTTGTTTGTACCCCGTGCGAGACTGGGTTTTATGACCGGTTATAGTTATATTGTGATGGTGGTTAGTGCAGTTTTAGTGTATATAGATTAGAAGGTCTAAGTCTTCCTAGTTATGGGTTTATACCTTGGCGTTAGGGACCGAGAAGTTCGGCGTGTGGCAAGTTTCGGGACGAAACTTATTATTAGGGGGATCTGATGTAACGCCCCAAATTTTGGCGCGTTTGCGGTATTTATTTTTTCCGGATTTATCGATATTTTTATAGCTTAAATATTTTTTTTATGAGTATTTTTACATCGTAAATTATATTATACGACAATGATTTTTGTACATCAAAGTATAATTTTTGCAAGTTTATTTATATACTAGATTCACATATATTTCCCGTATTTTATTTTACGAGAAAAGTTCGGAAAAATCTCCGATCCGTTAATCTCGTTCCGAATGCTTTGACCGAGTCTATTCTATTACTCTTTTCATTTTCTATTAATTTATTTTATTTCTTTTTATTTTTATTTTTTTTTTCTCTCCTTCTTTTTTTCCCTTTTCTTACCAACGGATGAGCTCTCCCCTACCTCTACTTTGCCTCTCGCGTCTGCGGCTTGCCCGACCCCTCGGTCTCACTTCCGACCCTTGATTCACCCCGACCCCTCGGTCTCACTCCCGTCCTTTCGGCCTTCCTGCCCTCTGTCCCTGTTCCCCACACTGGCATCCCTTCCCAGTCTCACCTCTTCCCTCGCGTCCTCCTTCCCTTGCGCCTAGTCCGAACAGAGAAAAAACAAAGATGGATGGCCTCTCCTCCCCTATTTTGTGCCACCAGAGACACCGCCACCGACACCGACGGAGAAGCTAGCCTAGCTGCCCTGCCCTCGCCGCCGCCGTCTCGCTCTCCCTCTACTCATACCCCTTCCCCTCTGTTCTCGCAGCTCAACAGAAGCAAACACCCTCCTTCCTTTCTTCTGTCAAGCCACGCCAGGGGCAACACCAAGAGCCTCTGCCGCCAAGGAGAAGGGCCGCCTGTGCTCCCCTGCCTCCACCGGAGAGGACCTCGCTGTCGGAGCCTTCTGCAGTCAACGCTTCCCTGCAACCGCTTCTTCTCTGCAACCGCCGGACTGAGGGAGTCGTTCCTTCCACACCCTGGAGCCACGCCTGCCCTGCCGGAGCTCCCACAGCCACCGTCTCCGTCTTCCCTGTCTTGTCGGGCCGTTGAAGCGCCGCCGGCCGGCCCCTTTCTTTCCCTTCTCTGCATCTTGAATTAGGTTGAAGAAGAGCCTTTTTTTTTGCTCATTTTAATTTCAGCCCTCTATTTGCTGTTTATTACACTTTGTGCCCAATTGCTGAATATTTGCAATGGTGAACCCAGATTTTTAGAAACAAACTTTTATACCCTCCTGCAGATTTATTTACATAAATTGCCCATATATTATATTGCAGTTTTGGTCCTATGTTTTGTAATGTGTAGTTTTTGCCCTTGTGAATAAATCATAGTTTTGACCCAAAGCGTATTTCGGATTTTTACCCATGTTTATAAAAATGGTATAAATCATCCCGGAAAAATGTTTTACAGGTTTTTAAACTTGTATTCAAAAGCGGGATGTTTTCTTAGAATATTATACGTTATATCCCGTTCAAATTTAGCATACAAGCTAAATTTCCTTAACTTTGGTTTAGGTCCGGAAGCGGCCGTTATAGACCAACGAATCCAATCTCGACGACCGTAGATCATCTTCAACCTTGGATCGTGTGTGAGTACCTTCTTCCTCGATCTAGTTATGTTTAGTGGTAGAATCATGCTAGGTTGGATCTAGCATAACTTAGGGCAAATGCCAAGTAGTGGCTTGGAACTTTAGGTGAGGATTTGAGGATGGTTTGAACGTTATAAGGATTGAGGTGTGTATGTTATCATATGAGATTTGTTGAGGTTGTGAGTATGTGCTTGTTGAGATTGTGGAGTTAGGATGGAAGTATTTAGCATGTGGTTATAGTTGAGATCTCGTGAGTTTATGAGGGCTAGGAGAGTATCCTAGTTTATGGGAGTGTATGACCTAATAAGAGTATATAGTACTAGAAGTCTAAGGACTTCTAGCTTGCGTGAGTAGTTGTTGATTATTGTGCCTTGTCTTGAACAGGCTTTGGTTATTTTCCTACGAGAAGTGAGATCGGTTTTTAGCTAGCTTTGAAATGAGGTAAGTCCTCGTACTTACTTAGCCGCTTCTATGCCTTATTTGGATGTATATGGTGGTGTGTGTTTACCGCTTTTAAGCATGAAAATGGATTAGGATTTACTTGACCTTATTTATTGGCCCATTGTTACTACTATTATTATCGGGCGGTGACATCACCGCTCAGTTTCCCGAGGGAGACTAGGGGGATCTCTACGACCAGGCCATACACGGTATACGGGCGGGCTTCTTCATCACTCCCTCAGGGTATACGGGTTGGGCGCCGCCACACTCCTGTTGGTTACACGGGGACAGAGGCGACAGTTATAAGACTCTCGTGTCACACTTGAACGAATGGATTAGATATGGAATAACCTAAAAAGATAATAAATAACGGATGTGTATGTTTATGAACATTTTGTGTGTTTGTGTTCCTATGTGTGTTTGTGCCATATTATTCTTATAATGCCTAGAATGTGAGCTAACGGTTTTATACCGATTGTTGTAGTGGATGTGCAGGATAGGATGTGGCCGAGTGATCCGGAGGAGTGGGCAGCCGGGGTTCCGTACATTTTAGGTTGAGTTGGGTTTTGGAGTTCTTGTGTTGTTGTTATTGTATATTGTGTTGATGTTGTTGTAAGGACGGCTGGAGTCTTTCCTTTCTTTTATTTTCGGGTTTCATAACATTGCATAAAAATGTATTTCAGTTTTAGCCTTTATTTGTGCCTTGTTGCAAGATCCGGTGAAATTGTTGTCAGGCTAAGGGTCGGGACCCATTGTAAGGTCTCCGCCCGTAGCATCCCGAGTCCCGCGGATTCGGGGTGTTACATACTTAGCTTCATTCCGTATATCCGTTTGATTGTTTTGGCTTGTTGTGTTGCTTATCATGCTAAAACTGATAACCAAAATAGGATTGACCTTTGTTAAATCTTAATTGGACCAAGTGTAGTATAACCGGGCAATTACCGCTTGTCCAGTTCAGAATGGGAAAACTGGGAGGTGCTCTTGCTGTAACACCCCAAATTTTACAACTTAGGGAGTTACTGGTTAGGACCGCACAGTGGGTCCCGACCTTAGTTTGACAACAACTTAACGAGATCTTACAACAAGGCACAGATAAGGAAAATCAGAAAACATAAAATATTTCTTAATAATGCATGAATGTGACCAGATCGACTATAGCCGGAAAACGGAATATAACAAGGTACGAAAGGAAACAATGTTCAACTGTAAAACCCACAAATGCAGAAACTGTAAAACGTCCTAAAGTACGACACCCCGGCTGACCACTACCGTCTGGATCACTCGGCATCTGCTCTAACCTGTGTCAAGTCTAAACAACATATCAACAGTTAGCTAACTATCCAAATATAAGCAAAATGATAACAGCACAAGCACACGCAGAAACAAAAATAAACAAACATCATGCTGGCACTCAACCGTTTATTATCTATTATTTAAATGATTCACATTATTCAATTTAAGTTGTGGCACGAGAACTATTGTTAGTTCTCGCCTCCGTTCCTTATCCAACTGGTGTAGGTCTAGCTGGCTTTCACTGGTAGCATCACTACAAACCATGTATGGACTAGTCCCAAAAGAAAGCCCCGCGAGCTACTGAGCGGAATGCCACCGCCCGTTACTCTTAGGCCAAAATATAGGTCGGTAATTATATATCACAACCTATCTCTCTAACATTTCAATCACACACCACCATCATCATTTATACTCATATTTAGAAGTCAGCTAAGTAAGCCCAAAGGACTTACCTGATATACAGCTCGACTCTTTGTAAACCACTCGTTCTGTAAACTGTAGCAACTCAGTTGCCTGTCAAAGGCGATAAGTGTATTAGCACACTCTCACGTAGTTAGAAGTCTAAAACTTCTAAGATCGAATGATGTATTAAGACCTAAGTAGTTACAGTGTTAATTTAGGGTAAAATGACCATTTTACCCTTGGTCCCGAAATTCTCGAAAAATCTAGAATTCATGTCTAAACTCCTATTGGAGGTTCTAAATTTATATTCTAACTCTTAAAATTTTATTTGGTTCCAAACTGACATTTTTCCTATGTTTCTATTTTCCGGAAGAATCGTAAAGGTCTAACTTCGGTTCTAAATATAAAATTCTTAACAGCTTATAAAAATTCCGAATTAAATCGCTAGATCATCTATGAGGTTCTATCTAATTTTAGGAGGAAAAATTCCTCTAAACTGTTCAGCCAATAATTTTATAATAATTCACCAAGTTGACTACTTCACTTACAAATCCTATACTTAGCCAAAAACTTAAGTTTACCAAACTGCTCAACTACCTAACTTCGGGAGCTCATAACTTTCAATCCGACCGTTCATTTCTTCTCAAATTTTAATATGCTAAACTACATATATCCATCTACAACATATCCAAAATTCAACGGTGGATCTTTATCCAAACGTTCAATAATTGGTCGACAAGATAGGCAGTTGATAACCTCAAAGCTGAAGGAATAAATTGAAATTTACAGCAGCCCTTTATTTCCACCATTTTAATTATAAACTCAGCAGCTACCTATTACTATCTTGACTATGCTCAAGGTCGAATTACAGCAGCTCATCAATCTATCATTACGGAAATAATATACACACAAAAGATTATACAATAACCTTCCCCTTAAACTAATCGGAAACCTATTTTAATTCAAGTATAGGCTCTTACCGGTTTGCAGCTAGAAGGTTAATTTGTTGTTGGTTCCGATCTGTACCAAAACCGAACCTGCTAGTTGATCCCACTGCCTCTGCACGTTGGTCACGTTCAGATCCGGAAAGAGGAAGAAGGAAAGGGAGGAGAGGGACGAAGACTCACCACTTATAGCAGAAGCGGCGTGAGGTACGTTGGCCTCTCCCAAGGTGCTTCCTACGCCTGGAACGGGCTGGATGTGTGCAGAAGGGGACGGACCGGACGTGTGCAGGAGAGTTACGTATTGCTCTTGACGCTGCTGGGTGTGTGCAGAAGAAAAGGAAACGCAGAATGGAAGGAGATAACGCAGCAGAGGGCTGGGGCGATACAATTTTCAGAAGCAAAAGAGGTATGAAAATAGGATGAAGCGTTACTGCTGAGTTATGGCCTTAATCGTCTGCATTGATCTCATGTAACGGCTGCTGAGATCCTCTTGAAACGGCTGGATCTGCTGAGCTGGAGGAGGCGGAACAGCATCCTTTCTCCTGGGCTGAAGACTGCGGGTTGCTGCTTCACGGGGCTGAGCAGACGCTGGGCTTGCGCTGGGCTGAAGGCTGCTTCATTATTTCCTCCAGTAGCTGGGCTGGAGCTGTGCTGCTGTTGGGCTGAGCGGACAAGGCAGCGGCTGGACAAGCAAACTGGAGCAGCTCACGGCCTGGGCTGGCAACGCTGGGCTGCTGGAGGCTGTGCATTGGTGATGCGGACAAGCAAAACAGTGGGCTGGAGTAGGCTGAAGCTGGCGCTGGAATGAAGGGAATCGTAGCCCGGTACTAATTGTAGTCCGGAATCGAGAACCCGAAATTAATGTACAGAATAACCGGATACGGATTATTTTACAGTTTAGGATTGGTTACAAAACTCTATCATTTTATGTGAAGGTAAGTCACATAAAATGATAAACTTATAAAAGGTTCTATCATTTTATGTGAAGGAGATCTACATAAAATGATAAATTTTATCTTAATATGTCTAACTAAGTAGACGGATATGAATCGATGGATCGAGATCTAGTTTATAACGGAAATAGACGGAATAAAAATTCCGGATTTTACATCAGTACCCCCTTAAAAATAAGTTTCGTCCCGAAACTTAGAATAAGGTATCTACCCCATAAATTTCCCCTCGAGAAATATATTCTAGCAAGCAACTACTCAAGTCATCAAGCACATAGACATAAACAATTATGTAAACATATAATCACAGAAGTCATATAAGGTCTCGTCTCGGTACTAACCCGTCGATACTGAGGTAGCGGCTAACTCCGCAAAGAACTCAGGGTAGTTACGTCTAATGCTCTCCTCTGTCTCCCAGGTAGCCTCATCAACTCCTCGTCTAGACCACTGAATCCTCAACATCGGTATCTCCTTAGAACGCAGGTGCCTAATGCTACGCTCTAGGACGGCTACTGGATACTCCACAAAAGTGTGGTCTGGCTCCACTATCAGATCCTCATGACTGATGATGTGTCTAGGATCCGGTATGTACTCTCGCAGCTGAGATACATGGAAAACTGGGTGTACTCCCTCTAATCTCGGTGGCAGTGCTAGTCGGTAGGCAACCTCTCCGACTCTCTCTACGATCTCAAATGGGCCGACGTATCGGGGACTCAGTTTCCCCTTAATGCCAAAACGTCTAACTCCTCTCGTAGGTGACACCCTCAACCACACCTGTGCACCTACTCTAAACTCCAAAGGTCGACGCCTTTTGTCGGCGTAGGACTTCTGACGACTCTGAGCTGCTAACATCCTTTCCCGGACTAAGGCAATCCGGGCGATGTCGTCCTGTATCTGATCTGGTACTACTCCATCAGCCTTGCTAGGCTCATCCCAACATAGCGGTGTACGACATCTCCGTCCGTACAAAGCCTCATAAGGTGCCATCCCAATAGACGCGTGCCAACTGTTATTATATGAAAACTCTACTAGTGGGAGGTGATCTGGCCATACCTGTCCCCAATCTAGCACACATGCCCTCAACATGTCCTCTAGGGTCTGGATGGTCCTCTCAGACTGACCGTCTGTCTGCGGGTGGTAGGCAGTGGTAAAGTGAAGGCTCGTCCCCAGAGCAGTATGTACCTGCTGCCAAAACCTCGAGGTAAAACGTCCATCCCTGTCGGAGACGATAGTCCTCGGTACTCCATGGAGTCTCACAATGTGTCTGGTGAACTCCTCTGCTAGACGGCTTACCGGCCACGTTTCCTTGATCGGAATGAAACGTGCGGTCTTCGTCAGCCGGTCTACCACCACCCAAATGGCATCAAAACCTCTGCTGAGCCTCAACCCGGTAACAAAATCCATAGAAATATCTTCCCACTTCCAATGTGGTACTGGAAGTGGGTGGAGTTCCCCTCCGGATCTACGATGCTCAATCTAGACCTGCTGACAGGTCGCACACTGGGCTACATAACGGGCCACATCGGGCTTCAAACCACCCCACCAGAAGGAACGTCTCACGTCCTTATACATCTTACTCGCTCCTGGATGTACGGAGTAAGGAGTAGCATGGGCCTCACCTAATATCCTCTGTCTCAACTCAATGTCTGATGGCACACATATACGATCCTGCCGTCTCATCACTCCATCGGCACCAATAGTGAACTGAGGTGCCTCATCTCGTGACATCCGGGCTCGGATCCGGGTCAACATCGGACAGGTCTCCTACTTCTGTCGGATCTCACCCAACAGGTCAGGAAGTAACTCTAAGGTGGCTAACTGATGAGCTGTATCGGGGAACTGGATCTCTACCTCCAACCAAGCTAAGTCTCTCTGTAACTGTGGCTGTACTGTCAACCGATCTATCGCCTTCTCCCGAGGCGTCTTCCGACTCAAAGCGTCAGCAACTACATTCGCCTTTCCGGGGTGGTAGAGAATCTCAAGGTCAAAATCCTTGATCAACTCTAGCCACCGCCTCTGGCGGTTATTCGACTCCCGCTGAGTGAATATGTACTTCAGACTCTTATGGTCTGTGAAGATCTGACAGGTCGCTCCATAGAGATAATGACGCCAGATCTTAAGAGCATGTACTACAGCAGCTAACTCTTGGTCGTGAGTGGGGTAGTTCTCCTCAAACGTCTTCAGCTGTCGAGAAGCATACGCTATGACCTTACCCCTCGGCATCAAGACACACCCCAAGCCCAGCTTGGATGCGTCACTGTACACTACAAAGTCCTCTGTACCCTCAGGTTGTGCTAAGATCGGAGCAGACGTCAATCTCCTCTTCAGCTCATCAAAACTCTGCTGACACGGCTCAGACTAGACGAACCGAGTAGTCTTCCTTAGGAGAGAAGTAAGTGGTCGGGCGATCAGGGAAAATCCTTCCACAAACCGACGGTAATAACCTGCTAATCCAAGGAAGCTGCGAACCTCCTTAACATTCTTCGGAGGTTGCCAAGAGGACACTGACTCAATCTTCGCTGGGTCGACCTTAATCCCTTCAGCAGTCACTACATGGCCAAGGAACGCCACCTCTGACATCCAGAACTCACACTTGGATAGTTGAGCATATAGCTGACTATCCTGTAGAATCTGCAACACTGTCCTCAAGTGTCCGGCATGCTCCTCTCGACTTCTAGAGTGAACTAGAATGTCGTCAATGAAGACCACTACAAACTGGTCTAAGAAGTCGATGAAAATCCCATTCATCAACTCCATAAATACTGCTGGCGCATTAGTGAGCCCGAATGGCATCACTACAAACTCATAATGACCATACCTAGTCCGGAAGGCCGTCTTAGGTATGTCCTGATCTCTCACCCTCAGCTGGTGATAACCCGATCTCAAATCTATCCTCGAGAACACTGACGCTCCATGCAGCTGGTCCAGCAGATCATCTATGCGAGGCAGTGGATACTTATTCTTGATGGTGACTCTGTTCAACTCCCTGTAGTCGATACACAGTCTCATCGATCCATCCTTCTTCCTCACAAACAATACTGGTGCGCCCCAGGGAGAAACACTAGGGCGTATGAAGCCCTTCTCTGCTAACTCCTCTAACTGCTTCTTCAGCTCAAGCAGTTCTATCGGGGCCATGCGGTACGGGGCCTTCGAGATCGGTCTCGTGCCCGGCTCTAACTCGATGCTAAAGTCAACACTCCTCTGTGGAGGTAGCCCTGGTAAGTCGTCACTGAATACCTCTGCAAACTCGCAGGCAACTGGTATCTCCTCTACTGTCAGGCTCTTGCGCTCCTTCATGGCATAACACCAAAAGGCCTCGCAACCCTGTGCTATCAGTCTGGCTGCTCTCACTGCACTGATAACTGTACCGGACTTTCCGAGGTCCCAACCTCGGAATATAACTCTGTGACCCTCCTCGGTGGCGACGGTCACAGTCCTCCTACCAATATCTAAGACTGCTCCATGTCTAGTCATCCAATCTATTCCCAATATCACGTCCTCATGTGCTAAGGGCATGACTAGAAAATTTACTAACCAGATCCGGCCTCCTAGATGAATAGGGCAGTCATAAATCTCTCGAGATCCTCTAACCTTACCCCCATCTGGTAACCCAACCACAAAAGGTACACCCTCTACTGTAGCTAAGGACAACCTATCTACACATGCATCTGATATAAAGGAGTGCGTGGCACCCATATCAAATAAAACTCTCACAGGTAAGTCATGGATCCAAATAGTACCTGTGGTCGCAGGTGCTGCAGGCTGCTCAGTGTTCCTCAGCTCGAACACTCTCGATGGTCCTCCTCTAGTGTCAGTGCTGCTACCACGTCCCCTGCCACGACCTGATCCCTGTGCCGTACTGTATGAAGCAGGATGCCCTGGGGCCCGGTACTGTGGCTGCTGCTGACTCGGAGCTCGGTACTGAGGAGGTCTCTGTACACTCCTCTCAGCACCTGCAGAAGAAGATCCCTGCTGAGAAGGAGCCTTGCCCTGACGGCAGAAAGTAGCTCTGTGTCCCGGCTTCCCACAAGTGAAGCAAGTGATAGGTGGTTTCGGGCAATCCGTCTTAATGTGATCACGGCCACCACAGTTAAAGCACTGTCGATCTCCACCGGGAGTCCGAACTGTAGAGTGGTAGCTGGACCTCCCCTGAGTCTGTCCTCGACCATAACCTGCTACTACTGCACTGCTACCAGCATGTCCTGTCCTCTGCCGCTTATCCGGCCCACTAGACTGAGCTGCTTTCCTAGAAGCTGGCCTATCTCTCTCATAAGCAGAGGCCCTATCCTGATAATCAGACAAGGTCTCACAGCGGAATCCAGCCAGGTAGGATCGGGTACTCTCTCTCAACCTCCTGGAGAAAAGGTAAACATGCTGCTCTTCTGGAGGTGCAGATGGTCCAAGCAAAGTAAACTCTTTCTGAAACTTCTTTATGGCTACAGCAATCGGGATATCCTCAAATCCCGCCTCAATGAAATCCTGGAATCTCTCCCTCCTCAGCGAAACTGGACAGTACCTGTCTCTAACAATGTTCCTCATCTGCTCCCAGCTGGTGACTCGGCCACAAATGGTACGCCACCATGAATGAGCATCATCTGTGAAACAGGTCTGTATCAAATCTACTTGTCGATCCACGGGGCAACGTATTGCCTCCAAAGCAGTCTCAATCTTCCCTATCCAGTGCTCCACCTCTAGCCCTATCTCTCCGCTGAATGAGGGGACCTTTTGAGAGTTGAAAGCCTTCAACCACTCATCCGGTCTCGGTGCTCTGGACCCAGTAGGTGCTCTATCAGCATCAGCCCTCCTCTCAGATACAGCCGGCACCTGAGACACTCCCTGTGTCACCTGAGCTGACCTAGCCGGTACCACCGGTGGCATTTGAGTAAGCCTCTCAACTCTGGCAGCTTCCTCCCTGCGCTCAACATAGGCTCTGAACTCCCTGTACTCAGATGCTCCAATAGAAACACGTCCTGACCCAGTAGAACGTGCTCCTTGCGCTCCAGACCGAGCGGCGGTCTCAGGCCTGACCTCGGGGCCTACACTCTCAGCTACTTCTTCTACAGTAGCCTCTGGTATGCTTGCTGCAGGTGGGTCCTCTCGAGGAACTCGTCCTCGACCTCTCCCTAGTGGAGGTCTACCCCCACGACCACGCCCTCTAGCAGTAGGGGTGCTATCAGCTCGATCCTGTCTGACTGGGGGAAGGGGGGACGACCCCTACCTCGGCCAGTCACTTGTGCAGCCCTAGTACGGGCCATCTACACGAATAGTACTAACTACAGTTATAAACTAGCTAATCTATCATAACAGTACAAGTCTATAATTATTCTAAGATTACCGAGATCCGCAGAGGTAGTGGTGGTCATCCGTACTTTCTATCCCAACCCGACTTTGTATGCATTTTAAAACCAAAATTCTCTTTGGAAAACTCAGACCCTTTTCGGGTTCTGTTTATTTACTTATATGACCTTTTTAGAAGATTCAAGTGTCATTGTTGCCAACCTAGAGCTCTGATACCATGTTGTAACACCCCAAATTTTACAACTTAGGGAGTTACTGGTTAGGACCGCACAGTGGGTCCCGACCTTAGTTTGACAACAACTTAACGAGATCTTACAACAAGGCACAGATAAGGAAAATCAGAAAACATAAAATATTTCTTAATAATGCATGAATGTGACCAGATCGACTACAGCCGGAAAACGGAATATAACAAGGTACGAAAGGAAACAATGTTCAACTATAAAACCCACAAATGCAGAAACTGTAAAACGTCCTAAAGTACGACACCCCAGCTGACCACTACCGTCTGGATCACTCGGCATCTGCTCTAACCTGTGTCAAGTCTAAACAACATATCAACAGTTAGCTAACTATCCAAATATAAGCAAAATGATAACAGCACAAGCACACGCAGAAACAAAAACAAACAAACATCATGCTGGCACTCAACCGTTTATTATCTATTATTTAAATGATTCACATTATTCAATTTAAGTTGTGGCACGAGAACTATTGTTAGTTCTCGCCTCCGTTCCTTATCCAACTGGTGTAGGTCTAGCTGGCTTTCACTGGTAGCATCACTACAAACCATGTATGGACTAGTCCCGAAAGAAACCCCCAGCGCCCCACGAGCTACTGAGCGGAATGCCACCGCCCGTTACTCTTAGGCCAAAATATAGGTCGGTAATTATATATCACAACCTATCTCTCTAACATTTCAATCACACACCACCATCATCATTTATACTCATATTTAGAAGTCAGCTAAGTAAGCCCAAAGGACTTACCTGATATACAGCTCGACTCTTTGTAAACCACTCGTTTTGTAAACTGTAGCAACTCAGTTGCCTGTCAAAGGCGATAAGTGTATTAGCACACTCTCACGTAGTTAGAAGTCTAAAACTTCTAAGATCGAATGATGTATTAAGACCTAAGTAGTTACAGTGTTAATTTAGGGTAAAATGACCATTTTACCCTTGGTCCCGAAATTCTCGAAAAATCTAGAATTCATGTCTAAACTCCTATTGGAGGCTCTAAATTTATATTCTAACTCTTAAAATTTTATTTGGTTCCAAACTGACATTTTTCCTATGTTTCTATTTTCCGGAAGAATCGTAAAGGTCTAACTTCGGTTCTAAATATAAAATTCTTAACAGCTTATAAAAATACCGAATTAAATCGCTAGATCATCTATGAGGTTCTATCTAACCTTAGGAGGAAAAATTCCTCTAAACTGTTCAGCCAATAATTTTATAATAATTCACCAAGTTGACTACTTCACTTACAAATCCTATACTTAGCCAAAAACTTAAGTTTACCAAACTGCTCAACTACCTAACTTCGGGAGCTCATAACTTTCAATCCGACCGTTCATTTCTTCTCAAATTTTAATATGCTAAACTACATATATCCATCTACAACATATCCAAAATTCAACGGTGGATCTTTATCCAAACGTTCAATAATTGGTCGACAAGATAGGCAGTTGATAACCTCAAAGCTGAAGGAATAAATTGGAATTTACAGCAGCCCTTTATTTCCACCATTTTAATTATAAACTCAGCAGCTACCTATTACTATCTTGACTATGCTCAAGGTCGAATTACAGCAGCTCATCAATCTATCATTACGGAAATAATATACACACAAAAGATTATACAATAACCTTCCCCTTAAACTAATCGGAAACCTATTTTAATTCAAGTATAGGCTCTTACCGGTTTGCAGCTAGAAGGTTAATTTGTTGTTGGTTCCGATCTGTACCAAAAACGAACCTGCTAGTTGATCCCACTGCCTCTGCACGTTGGTCACGTTCAGATCCGGAAAGAGGAAGAAGGAAAGGGAGGAGAGGGACGAAGACTCACCACTTATAGCAGAAGCGGCGTGAGGTACGTTGGCCTCTCCCAGGGTGCTTCCTACGCCTGGAACGGGCTGGACGTGTGCAGAAGGGGACGGACCGGACGTGTGCAGGAGAGTTACGTATTGCTCTTGACGCTGTTGGGTGTGTGCAGAAGAAAAGGAAACGCAGAATGGAAGGAGATAACGCAGCAGAGGGCTGGGGCGATACAATTTTCAGAAGCAAAAGAGGTATGAAAATAGGATGAAGCGTTACTGCTGAGTTATGGCCTTAATCGTCTGCATTGATCTCATGTAACGGCTGCTGAGATCCTCTTGAAACGGCTGGATCTGCTGAGCTGGAGGAGGCGGAACAGCATCCTTTCTCCTGGGCTGAAGACTGCGGGTTGCTGCTTCACTGGGTTGAGCAGACGCTGGGCTTGCGCTGGGCTGAAGGCTGCTTCATTATTTCCTCCAGTAGCTGGGCTGGAGTTGTGCTGTTGTTGGGCTGAGCGGACAAGGCAGCGGCTGGACAAGCAAACTGGAGCAGCTCACGGACTGGGCTGGCAACGCTGGGCTGCTGGAGGTTGTGCATTGGTGCTGCGGACAAGCAAAACAGTGGGCTGGAGTAGGCTGAAGCTGGCGCTGGAATGAAGGGAATCGTAGCCCGGTACTAATTGTAGTCCGGAATCGAGAACCCGAAATTAATGTACGGAATAACCGGATACGGATTATTTTACAGTTTAGGATTGGTTACAAAACTCTATCATTTTATGTGAAGGTAAGTCACATAAAATGATAAACTTATAAAAGGTTCTATCATTTTATGTGAAGGAGATCTACATAAAATGATAAATTTTATCTTAATATGTCTAACTAAGTAGACGGATATGAATCGATGGATCGAGATCTAGTTTATAACGGAAATAAACGGAATAAAAATTCTAGATTTTCAATCAGTACCCCCTTAAAAATAAGTTTCGTCCCGAAACTTAGAATAAGGTATCTACCCCATAAATTTCCCCTCGAGAAATATATTCTAGCAAGCAACTACTCACGTCATCAAGCACATAGACATAAACAATTATGTAAACATATAATCACAGAAGTCATATAAGGTCTCATCTCGGTACTAACCCGTCGATACTGAGGTAGCGGCTAACTCCGCAAAGAACTCAGGGTAGTTACGTCTAATACTCTCCTCTGTCTCCCAGGTAGCCTCATCAACTCCTCGTCTAGACCACTGAATCCTCAGCATCGGTATCTCCTTAGAACGCAGGTGCCTAATGCTACGCTCTAGGACGGCTACTGGATACTCCACAAAAGTGTGGTCTGGCTCCACTATCAGATCCTCATGACTGATGATGTGTCTAGGATCCGGTATGTACTCTCGCAGCTGAGATACATGGAAAACTGGGTGTACTCCCTCTAATCTCGGTGGCAGTGCTAGTCGGTAAGCAACCTCTCCGACTCTCTCTACGATCTCAAATGGGCCGACGTATCGGGGACTCAGTTTCCCCTTAATGCCGAAACGTCTAACTCCTCTCGTAGGTGACACCCTCAACCACACCTGTGCACCTACTCTAAACTCCAAAGGTCGACGCCTTTTGTCGGCGTAGGACTTCTGACGACTCTGAGCTGCTAACATCCTTTCCCGGACTAAGGCAATCCGGGCGATGTCGTCTTGTATCTGATCTGGTACTACTCCATCAGCCTTGCTAGGCTCATCCCAACATAGCGGTGTACGACATCTCCGTCCGTACAAAGCCTCATAAGGTGTCATCCCAATAGACGCGTGCCAACTGTTATTATATGAAAACTCTACTAGTGGGAGGTGATCTGGCCATACCTGTCCCCAATCTAGCACACATGCCCTCAACATGTCCTCTAGGGTCTGGATGGTCCTCTCGGACTGACCGTCTGTCTGCGGGTGGTAGGCAGTGGTAAAGTGAAGGCTCGTCCCCAGAGCAGTATGTACCTGCTGCCAAAACCTCGAGGTAAAACGTCCATCCCTGTCGGAGACGATAGTCCTCGGTACTCCATGGAGTCTCACAATGTGTCTGGTGAACTCCTCTGCTAGACGGCTTACCGGCCACGTTTCCTTGATCGGAATGAAACGTGCGGTCTTCGTCAGCCGGTCTACCACCACCCAAATGGCATCAAAACCTCTGCTGAGCCTCAACCCGGTAACAAAATCCATAGAAATATCTTCCCACTTCCAATGTGGTACTGGAAGTGGTGGAGTTCCCCTCCGGATCTACGATGCTCAATCTTGACCTGCTGACAGGTCGCACACTGGGCTACATAACGGGCCACATCGGGCTTCAAACCACCCCACCAGAAGGAACGTCTCACGTCCTTATACATCTTACTCGCTCCTGGATGTACGGAGTAAGGAGTAGCATGGGCCTCACCTAATATCCTCTGTCTCAACTCAATGTCTGATGGCACACATATACGATCCTGCCGTCTCATCACTCCATCGGCACCAATAGTGAACTGAGGTGCCTCATCTCGTGACATCAGGTCTCGGATCCGGGTCAACATCGGACAGGTCTCCTGCTTCTGTCGGATCTCACCCAACAGGTCAGGAAGTAACTCTAAGGTGGCTAACTGATGAGCTGTATCGGGGAACTGGATCTCTACCTCCAACCAAGCTAAGTCTCTCTGTAACTGTGGTTGTACTGTCAACCGAGCTATCGCCTTCTCCCGAGGCGTCTTCCGACTCAAAGCGTCAGCAACTACATTCGCCTTTCCGGGGTGGTAGAGAATCTCAAGGTCAAAATCCTTGATCAACTCTAGCCACCGCCTCTGGCGGTTATTCAACTCCCGCTGAGTGAATATGTACTTCAGACTCTTATGGTCTGTGAAGATCTGACAGGTCGCTCCATAGAGATAATGACGCCAGATCTTAAGAGCATGTTGTTCGCTCCAAATGGTGTGTGCAAGCTTTAAATTTATAACCCTAGACTTAAGCTTAAAACAAGGATGCGAACCCGCAGTGTACGGGTCAATCGTAGTAAAAGCAAGAAAATTCCAGGGGTCGATCACAGGGACTTGATGAAACAAAGTCAATACGGTGTGCTTATGTCAATACTAACCACAAGAGCGATTAACACAATCAAAGATGAATAAGAAGTCAATAAAGCAAACATGCAATTCTAGGGATTAAAGCATCTAGTTGTGGTTCCAACTCAAGATCTATAGATAAGCGGACAAAGCTGAGATTTTTGCGTGGGGAAGGTGTTACTAAAGTGGAGTAGATCACCGGGTAAGTCTCACTACTCGCTAATCCAAAACCGTAACTCCTATTACCGGGTAAGTCTTAAGGAATCAAGATAAAGAACTATAACCTCAAACTAACACACCATCTAAGGGAATAGAATCAACCTTTACCGGGTAAGTCTCAGGCTAACTCACAAAGATGGGATGGAAGCACACTCAAACCCCAATAAAGGATGAACCTTTATTACCTACACTTATGATCGTTGGTACACAAACTAAGGAATTACCGGGTAAGTCTCATCCTAAGCTTGCTTTGAACCAGGAAAGGTGTAATAAGAATAGGATTTGGCAAACTCTAACACTTAACTCTCAGTTATGGATCAGATAAGTCACCTCGGTCAGCCAGTTTCCACCCCGGCCGAGATGTTCATCGACTGAACGAGGTGCTTAGGGTTAAGGTTAAAGACTCGAACTTTCAGGATCCTACTGGAATCTAAGATTATTCTATCATTGTTTTTCCCACAACCTTCAGCCAATCACCCTAGAATCACACAAGGAAATTAGCCACTCATCATCATGAAAGTATTAATCAAATATATGGGAAGAAGGTGAATATTTGAACAAGAAGAATTTAATGAAAAGACTTCAATAACTGAATCAAATATCACAACAAAGCGTTCCTTAGATAGCAATCCAACAAGACGAGACAACAAGTGAGGGAATTGAAGATAATCTTACAAAAACCCTTCAAAAGCTATAAAAGCTACAATCTTCAATCTTCCTTCAACCTTCAAAAAGGTTCTTCAAATCTCTCCCCACTGGAGTGGGGTGCTGCTGCTGTGTGCTATAAACCCTGATCGACGGTATAGCGTGATGTCCAGCTCTAAGCGGATCGTATGCGGCCTGTGATAGCCGATGCCGGAATTATGGGAAATCCGACCCTTTTTATAGGAAAATAACCCTCCAAAGATAATAAATCTTAGAAAGATATTTTCCCATAAATATAGGTAAAATATATGATTCTGCATATCTCCTTCCTTCCAGGAGTCAAGCCCAAAAATATAAGATCTCTTTCCAATTTTAAAAGATCTCAGCCAAGAATAAAATATTCTCGCCGCGTCCTAGGTATTCGCCTCGGTCGAGTCGGCGTCTCTGGATCGCCTCGGTCGAGATGAATCTCTGGTCAACCGAGGTGAGTCATAACTGAATGTGAAATCTCTCAAAACTGGTCCAAAGTAAATCTTTAATCCATGGCTATGCTTCCTGGATGGTTCCTTATGCTCCTCAATGTAGCTCCAAATGACTCATGACTCCTTTTGCTCCTTTTTGATGCAAAACATACCATTTTACCTGCAATTACAGCAAAACTAGGTGTAGACCTCGATTCCCGCAAAGGTAGATGAAATGGTAATATAATCACATATTATACATGCTAACATGCAGATTATGAAAGATAAAACGTCCAAACAAATCCCAAAATATAGACTATAATTCATGCTATCAAAATACCCCATACTTAGCCCTTGCTTGTCCCCAAGCAAGTTCCTCATATAGAAGACAAGGTAGAATGGATTATAGGTCATAAAAATCAACGAAAAAGTCTTTCAAAAACATTTTATGGTGTGCAACTACCATAGATCACTCTAAGAGAGTACTCCCTGGAATTAAAAACTTAATATGATCAAAGCATTTTATAAATATAGGAAAGTTGTTCATCTTTGCATAGAATCATAGTATGCATAATAAATCATAATTATCAAAATTAATCATGTATAATCCGATTTAAACCGCTAAGTCAATCAACAAGCTCAAGGTCTCAAGGGCTTCCCAAAAGAAAGGTCAAGAAACGTGTAGGGTAGGGATGTATGTAAGGTAATGTGGTGCTAGAATCCGGGAAAAGGATGAACTTCACTTTGACTTGCAACATCTTCTACCAATAAGCTTTGCTTATTTCACACTTTTTTTTCTTTTTACTTTACTTTTTGGGATGCATGGACAGAGGTGCACAATAAGCGAAGCCTGGGAGATTAGCAATCATCAATTTCTTGAGATGCATCAAACCCTTGATGCACATACCATGACCCGTTAGGAATATCGCTCAATCCGACTTTGGCAAGACACAAACACCCGGCTATGTGAATGGTGCCGAGTTACTCATCTTCATGATTGACTTCCTCCAAACCTATTATTGCTTTCTAACACTTTCACTTCCAGCCACTTCTCAACTTTAACTCCACTTGTTTTCACCACTTCGCTTGCTTCCAAATTCCCGGATAGGTAAAGGGAGGCAAAAATGTATATGAGGGGCTAAGCATGATCAAGAAGAAGAAGAAGAAGAAGAAGAGAATGAATTGCCTTGGTCTTTCCAAGAAAAAAGTGAGAGAACTTAACCTGCGGTGTCAACCTTCAAATTCAACATAATTTGGATAAAAACAAAGTATTAAACATGCCAATAATTTCAAACAAAGCATTTAGCAACTTAAACATATTATAAAACCTTTCAAACACATAAAGAATTTAAAACCAGTAGGTAAACAGAATCTTCACTGAGATCATATCCAGATAAGTAACACAAAAAAAATCGTTTCGAAAACTCTCAGTAACCTAACTCGGTCGAGATGTTCTTGGTTCAACCGAGGTGAAATGCCTCGTTTGGCCAGAATCTCCCCGGTCGAGGTCAAAAAAAATTTTTAAAACCATTTTTTTTTTTTCGGTTTCGACGTTTTTTCTCAATCAAATAACCTGTAGGTATGCATGTAATATCAGATAATCATATAAAGGCAACTGAAGCATAAATATGAAAATATCCGATAAATAAAGTGTCATACATCAAAGTAATCAAATAAATACATCAAAGTCATCATATAAACACAAACACCCCATACTTGGGACACACTGTCCCAGTGGGTCAAATATAAGTCTAAGGACAAGATACTCACCGAACATAGCTAAACTGCATGAAGAAGTAAGAAACAGCTCCCAGATAAGCCCATCTCGGTTGGCGAAGCACATCTCGGTCGAGGTGTTCTGACAGTACCCGAGATGTATCTCAGTAAAGTTCGTTTCCTCAACTTCTCGAAATTCTGTTCTTCCAGTGTAGCTCCTGAACTGTGATCCTTCCTTTTGGAATACCTGGTTGTTGTCTAGAGGAAAACAAGAACAAAGCAACTATCTAAACTAAACTAGAAAAGGGAGAAGAAAGCAATACCTTGGGTTGCCTCCCAAGAAGCGCTTGGTTTAAGGTCACTAGCTGGACCATTCTCCATAGAATTACTCAATGTACCTTGAACACCATGGAGTGCTCATCACATCCATCATAAAATTCTTCCAAAAAGGTTCTTGTTCCTAATTTCACCGGCAAATGGTAGGATCTCCCACGTACAAGCTTGTACGGTTTGATTCTCACCGGAATCCTTCTAGCCTTCCTGCACTTCAATGGGACATAATCTAGCCTTGCGTCCCATCCTTTCCTTGATCGAGAAAACAACTTCTCGAGAATCCTAGTAGCTTCCCCATCTTTAGCATGGGGATGGTACAAGGTCCTTAGCATGCGAGGGACCCCATACTTGAACAAGAGACACTTCATCGCCTTAACGGTGTAGTGCTTGCAAACTCCACTCCTTATAATCCAAGGAGTATCTTCTTTCAACAGTTTAAAGGGAGGTTTCATCTTGATCTTAGGAGGTTCTTTCGGAAAAGACCTCCAACTCTCCGGTGCATTCCTGAAAAATTCATAAATTTTAATAGGGATTTCAAATGAAGTAGGAGAATGTACCTCGTAAAGTTCTCCAAAGCTTGACACAAGTTTCATGTTGGGTTGATATTCCACACACGAAATCCCTCCCAACTCAGCTGATCTTTCTTCCACCTTGACCACAGTCTCAGTAATTTGGCCAAGGTTCGCCGTATCTTGTAGTTCTACAAATTCTTCTTCCATCTCGGTTGAGATCTCCTCCACCTCGGCCGAGGTCTCGGCAGTTGGATCGAGATCTTCCACATCCTCCGCTTCCACAAAAGCTTCAGGAGAAACTTCCGGTTCGACCAAAGGAATGCTTGGAACGTGCAACACTTCCTTATGCTCCTCTTTCGGCTTAGCATAGGATAGAGTGCTTTCCTTGAGCTCCTCCACCTTCTTCATCAACTTCTCCAATCTTGATTCGAGAGAGTCTGCAAAAGGTTGCTCATAAATGTTTTTAGGGACATTCTTCTCATCCCATATCGCAAGTTCATGCTGAATGGCCTCTTCTCTTTCCCATTCATTGTTAAACCAATAGAAGGAGTACTTCTCCTCCAAGTATTCATAATGGTCCGCCCTAGCACTTTGCCTTGCTATCCAGGCTGGATCAAATGTAGTCATCGGAAATCCTGAAAACTACAAAACTCATAGAAAGAGTAGTTAGTAGCAACAGGGGCAAATGCCCCGAAAGCAAACCGTAACCGGCTCGGTCTAGACCAAGTCCCCGGCAACGGCGCCAAAAACTTGTTCGCTCCAAACGGTGTGTGCAAGCTTTAAATTTATAACCCTAGACTTAAGCTTAAAACAAGGATGCGAACCCGCAGTGTACGGGTTAATCGTAGTAAAAGCAAGAAAATTCCAGGGGTCGATCACAAGGACTCGATGAAACAAAGTCAATACGGTGTGCTTATGTCAATACTAACCACAAGAGCGATTAACACAATCAAAGATGAATAAGAAGTCAATAAAGCAAACATGCAATTCTAGGGATTAAAGCATCTAGTTGTGGTTCCAACTCAAGATCTATAGATAAGCGGACAAAGCTGAGATTTTTGCGTGGGGAAGGTGTTACTAAAGTGGAGTAGATCACCGGGTAAGTCTCACTACTCGCTAATCCAAAACCGTAACTCCTATTACCGGGTAAGTCTTAAGGAATCAAGATAAAGAACTATAACCTCAAACTAACACACCATCTAAGGGAATAGAATCAACCTTTACCGGGTAAGTCTCAGGCTAACTCACAAAGATGGGATGGAAGCACACTCAAACCCCAATAAAGGATGAACCTTTATTACCTATACTTATGATCGTTGGTACACAAACTAAGGAATTACCGGGTAAGTCTCATCCTAAGCTTGCTTTGAACCAGGAAAGGTGTAATAAGAATAGGATTTGGCAAACTCTAACACTTAACTCTCAGTTATGGATCAGATAAGTCACCTCGGTCAGCCAGTTTCCACCCCGGCCGAGATGTTCATCGACTGAACGAGGTGCTTAGGGTTAAGGTTAAAGACTCGAACTTTCAGGATCCTACTGGAATCTAAGATTATTCTATCATTGTTTTTCCCACAACCTTCAGCCAATCACCCTAGAATCACACAAGGAAATTAGCCACTCATCATCATGAAAGTATTAATCAAATATATGGGAAGAAGGTGAATATTTGAACAAGAAGAATTTAATGAAAAGACTTCAATAACTGAATCAAATATCACAACAAAGCGTTCCTTGGATAGCAATCCAACAAGACGAGACAACAAGTGAGGGAATTGAAGATAATCTTACAAAAACCCTTCAAAAGCTATAAAAGCTACAATCTTCAATCTTCCTTCAACCTTCAAAAAGGTTCTTCAAATCTCTCTCCACTGGAGTGGGGTGCTGCTGCTGTGTGCTATAAACCCTGATCGACGGTATAGCGTGATGTCCAGCTCTAAGCGGATCGTATGCGGCCTGTGATAGCCGATGCCGGAATTATGGGAAATCCGACCCTTTTTATAGGAAAATAACCCTCCAAAGATAATAAATCTTAGAAAGATATTTTCCCATAAATATAGGTAAAATATATGATTCTGCATATCTCCTTCCTTCCAGGAGCCAAGCCCAAAAATATAAGATCTCTTTCCAATTTTAAAAGATCTCAGCCAAGAATAAAATATTCTCGCCGCGTCCTAGGTATTCGCCTCGGTCGAGTCGGCGTCTCTGGATCGCCTCGGTCGAGATGAATCTCTGGTCAACCGAGGTGAGTCATAACTGAATGTGAAATCTCTCAAAACTGGTCCAAAGTAAATCTTTAATCCATGGCTATGCTTCCTGGATGGTTCCTTATGCTCCTCAATGTAGCTCCAAATGACTCATGACTCCTTTTGCTCCTTTTTGATGCAAAACATACCATTTTACCTGCAATTACAGCAAAACTAGGTGTAGACCTCGATTCCCGCAAAGGTAGATGAAATGGTAATATAATCACATATTATACATGCTAACATGCAGATTATGAAAGATAAAACGTCCAAACAAACCCCAAAATATAGACTATAATTCATGCTATCACATGTACTACAGCAGCTAACTCTAGGTCGTGAGTGGGGTAGTTCTCCTCAAACGTCTTCAGCTGTCGAGAAGCATACGCTATGATCTTACCCCTCGGCATCAAGACACACCCCAAGCCCAGCTTGGATGCGTCACTGTACACTACAAAGTCCTCTGTACCCTCAGGCTGTGCTAAGATCGGAGCAGACGTCAATCTCCTCTTCAGCTCATCAAAACTCTGCTGACACGGCTCAGACTAGACGAACCGAGTAGTCTTCCTTAGGAGAGAAGTAAGTGGTCGGGCGATCAGGGAAAATCCTTCCACAAACCGACGGTAATAACCTGCTAATCCAAGGAAGCTGCGAACCTCCTTAACATTCTTCGGAGGTTGCCAAGAGGACACTAACTCAATCTTCGCTGGGTCGACTTTAATCCCCTCAGCAGTCACTACATGGCCAAGGAACGCCACCTCTGACATCCAGAATTCACACTTGGATAGTTGAGCATATAGCTGACTATCCTGTAGAATCTGCAACACTGTCCTCAAGTGTCCGGCATGCTCCTCTCGACTTCTAGAGTAAACTAGAATGTCGTCAATGAAGACCACTACAAACTGGTCTAAGAAGTCGATGAAAATCCCATTCATCAACTCCATAAATACTGCTGGCGCATTAGTGAGCCCGAATGGCATCACTACAAACTCATAATGACCATACCTAGTCCGGAAGGCCGTCTTAGGTATGTCCTGATCTCTCACCCTCAGCTGGTGATAACCCGATCTCAAATCTATCCTCGAGAACACTGACGCTCCATGTAGCTGGTCCAGCAGATCATCTATGCGAGGCAGTGGATACTTATTCTTGATGGTGACTCTGTTCAACTCCCTGTAGTCGATACACAGTCTCATCGATCCATCCTTCTTCCTCACAAACAATACTGGTGCGCCCCAGGGAGAAACACTAGGGCGTATGAAGCCCTTCTCTGCTAACTCCTCTAACTGCTTCTTCAGCTCAAGCAGTTCTATCGGGGCCATGCGGTACGGGGCCTTCGAGATCGGTCTCGTGCCCGGCTCTAACTCGATGCTAAAGTCAACACTCCTCTGTGGAGGTAGCCCTGGTAAGTCGTCACTGAATACCTCTGCAAACTCGCAGGCAACTGGTATCTCCTCTACTGTCAGGCTCTTGCGCTCCTTCATGGTATAACACCAAAAGGCCTCGCAACCCTGTGCTATCAGTCTGGCTGCTCTCACTGCACTGATAACTGTGCCGGACTTTCCGAGGTCCCAACCTCGGAATATAACTCTGTGACCCTCCTCGGTGGCGATGGTCACAGTCCTCCTACCAATATCTAAGACTGCTCCATGTCTAGTCATCCAATCTATTCCCAATATCACGTCCTCATGTGCTAAGGGCATGACTAGAAAATTTACTAACCAGATCCGGCCTCCCAGATGAATAGGGCAGTCATAAATCTCTCGAGATCCTCTAACCTTACCCCCATCTGGTAACCCAACCACAAAAGGTACACCCTCTACTGTAGCTAAGGACAACCTATCTACACATGCATCTGATATAAAGGAGTGCGTGGCACCCGTATCAAATAAAACTCTCACAGGTAAGTCATGGATCCAAATAGTACCTGTGGTCGCAGGTGCTGCAGGCTGCTCAGTGTTCCTCAGCTCGAACACTCTCGATGGTCCTCCTCTAGTGTCAGTGGTGCTACCACGTCCCCTGCCACGACCTGATCCCTGTGCCGTACTGTATGAAGCAGGATGCCCTGGGGCCCGGTACTGTGGCTGCTGCTGACTCGGAGCTCGGTACTGAGGAGGTCTTGTACACTCCTCTCAGCACCTGCAGGAGAAGATCCCTGCTGAGAAGGAGCCTTGCCCTGACGGCAGAAAGTAGCTCTGTGTCCCGGCTTCCCACAAGTGAAGCAAGTGATAGGTGGTTTCGGGCAATCCGTCTTAATGTGATCACGGCCACCACAGTTAAAGCACTGTCGATCTCCACCGGGAGTCCGAACTGTAGAGTGGTAGCTGGACCTCCCCTGAGTCTGTCCTCGACCATAACCTGCTACTGCTGCACTGCTACCAGCATGTCCTGTCCTCTGCCGCTTATCCGGCCCACTAGACTGAGCTGCTTTCCTAGAAGCTGGCCTATCTCTCTCATAAGCAGAGGCCCTATCCTGATAATCAGACAAGGTCTCACAGCGGAATCCAGCCAGGTAGGATCGGGTACTCTCTCTCAACCTCCTGGAGAAAAGGTAAACATGCTGCTCTTCTGGAGGTGCAGATGGTCCAAGCAAAGTCAACTCTTTCTGAAACTTCTTTATGGTTGCAGCAATCGGGATATCCTCAAATCCCGCCTCAATGAAATCCTGGAATCTCTCCCTCCTCAGCGAAACTGGACAGTACCTGTCTCTAACAATGTTCCTCATCTGCTCCCAGCTGGTGACTCGGCCACGAATGGTACGCCACCATGAATGAGCATCATTTGTGAAACAGGTCTGTATCAAATCTACTTGTCGATCCACGGGGCAACGTATTGCCTCCAAAGCAGTCTCAATCTTCCCTATCCAGTGCTCCACCTCTAGCCCTATCTCTCCGCTGAATGAGGGGACCTTCTGAGAGTTGAAAGCCTTCAACCACTCATCCGGTCTCGGTGCTCTGGACCCAGTAGGTGCTCTATCAGCATCAGCCCTCCTCTCAGATACAGCCGGCACCTGAGACACTCCCTGTGTCACCTGAGCTGACCTAGCCGGTACCACCGGTGGCATCTGAGTAAGCCTCTCAACTCTGGCAGCTTCCTCCCTGCGCTCAACATAGGCTCTGAACTCCCTGTACTCAGATGCTCCAATAGAAACACGTCCTGACCCAGTAGAACGTGCTCCTTGCGCTCCAGACCGAGCGGCGGTCTCAGGCCTGACCTCGGGGCCTACACTCTCAGCTACTTCTTCTACAGCAGCCTCTGGTATGCTTGCTGCAGGTGGGTCCTCTCGAGGAACTCGTCCTCGACCTCTCCCTAGTGGAGGTCTACCCCCACGACCACGCCCTCTAGCAGTAGGGGTGCTATCAGCTCGATCCTGTCTGACTGGGGGAAGAGGGGACGACCCCTACCTCGGCCAGTCACTTGTGCAGCCCTAGTACGTGCCATCTGCACGAATAGTACTAACTACAGTTATAAACTAGCTAATCTATCATAACAGTACAAGTCTATAATTATTCTAAGATTACCGAGATCCGCAGAGGTAGTGGTGGTCATCCGTACTTTCTATCCCAACCCGACTTTGTATGCATTTTAAAACCAAAATTCTCTTTGGAAAACTCAGACCCTTTTCGGGTTCTGTTTATTTACTTATATGACCTTTTTAGAAGATTCAAGTGCCATTGTTGCCAACCTAGAGCTCTGATACCATGTTGTAACACCCCAAATTTTACAACTTAGGGAGTTACTGGTTAGGACCGCACAGTGGGTCCCGACCTTAGTTTGACAACAACTTAACGAGATCTTACAACAAGGCACAGATAAGGAAAATCAGAAAACATAAAATATTTATTAATAATGCATGAATGTGACCAGATCGACTACAGCCGGAAAACGGAATATAACAAGGTACGAAAGGAAACAATGTTCAACTGTAAAACCCACAAATGCAGAAACTGTAAAACGTCCTAAAGTACGACACCCCGGCTGACCACTACCGTCTGGATCACTCGGCATCTGCTCTAACCTGTGTCAAGTCTAAACAACATATCAACAGTTAGCTAACTATCCAAATATAAGCAAAATGATAACAGCACAAGCACACGCAGAAACAAAAATAAACAAACATCATGCTGGCACTCAACCGTTTATTATCTATTATTTAAATGATTCACATTATTCAATTTAAGTTGTGGCACGAGAACTATTGTTAGTTCTCGCCTCCGTTCCTTATCCAACTGGTGTAGGTCTAGCTGGCTTTCACTGGTAGCATCACTACAAACCATGTATGGACTAGTCCCGAAAGAAACCCCCAGCGCCCCGCGAGCTACTGAGCGGAATGCCACCGCCCGTTACTCTTAGGCCAAAATATAGGTCGGTAATTATATATCACAACCTATCTCTCTAACATTTCAATCACACACCACCATCATCATTTATACTCATATTTAGAAGTCAGCTAAGTAAGCCCAAAGGACTTACCTGATATACAGCTCGACTCTTTGTAAACCACTCGTTCTGTAAACTGTAGCAACTCAGTTGCCTGTCAAAGGCGATAAGTGTATTAGCACACTCTCACGTAGTTAGAAGTCTAAAACTTCTAAGATCGAATGATGTATTAAGACCTAAGTAGTTACAGTGTTAATTTAGGGTAAAATGACCATTTTACCCTTGGTCCCAAAATTCTCGAAAAATCTAGAATTCATGTCTAAACTCCTATTGGAGGTTCTAAATTTATATTCTAACTCTTAAAATTTTATTTGGTTCCAAACTAACATTTTTCCTATGTTTCTATTTTTCGGAAGAATCGTAAAGGTCTAACTTCGGTTCTAAATATAAAATTCTTAACAGCTTATAAAAATTCCGAATTAAATCGCTAGATCATCTATGAGGTTCTATCTAACCTTAGAAGGAAAAATTCCTCTAAATTGTTCAGCCAATAATTTTATAATAATTCACCAAGTTGACTACTTCACTTACAAATCCTATACTTAGCCAAAAACTTAAGTTTACCAAACTGCTCAACTACCTAACTTCGGGAGCTCATAACTTTCAATCCGACCGTTCATTTCTTCTCAAATTTTAATATGCTAAACTACATATATCCATCTACAACATATCCAAAATTCAACGGTGGATCTTTATCCAAACGTTCAATAATTGGTCGACAAGATAGGCAGTTGATAACCTCAAAGCTGAAGGAATAAATTGGAATTTACAGCAGCCCTTTATTTCCACCATTTTAATTATAAACTCAGCAGATACCTATTACTATCTTGACTATGCTCAAGGTCAAATTACAGCAGCTCATCAATCTATCATTACGGAAATAATATACACACAAAAGATTATACAATAACCTTCCCCTTAAACTAATCGGAAACCTATTTTAATTCAAGTATAGGCTCTTACCGGTTTGCAGCTAGAAGGTTAATTTGTTGTTGGTTCCGATCTGTACCAAAACCGAACCTGCTAGTTGATCCCACTGCCTCTGCACGTTGGTCACGTTCAGATCCGGAAAGAGGAAGAAGGAAAGGGAGGAGAGGGACGAAGACTCACAACTTATAGCAGAAGCGGCGTGAGGTACGTTGGCCTCTCCCAGGGTGCTTCCTACGCCTGGAACGGGCTGGACGTGTGCAGAAGGGGACGGACCGGACGTGTGCAGGAGAGTTACGTATTGCTCTTGACGCTGCTGGGTGTGTGCAGAAGAAAAGGAAACGCAGAATGGAAGGAGATAACGCAGCAGAGGGCTGGGGCGATACAATTTTCAGAAGCAAAAGAGGTATGAAAATAGGATGAAGCGTTACTGCTGAGTTATGGCCTTAATCGTCTGCATTGATCTCATGTAACGGCTGCTGAGATCCTCTTGAAACGGTTGGATCTGCTGAGCTGGAGGAGGCGGAACAGCATCCTTTCTCCTGGGCTGAAGACTGCGGGTTGCTGCTTCACTGGGCTGAGCAGACGCTGGGCTTGCGCTGGGCTGAAGGCTGCTTCATTATTTCCTCCAGTAGCTGGGCTGGAGCTGTGCTGCTGTTGGGCTGAGCGGACAAGGCAGCGGCTGGACAAGCAAACTGGAGCAGCTCACGGACTGGGCTGGCAACGCTGGGCTGCTGGAGGCTGTGCATTGGTGCTGCGGACAAGCAAAACAGTGGGCTGGAGTAGGCTGAAGCTGGCGCTGGAATGAAGGGAATCGTAGCCCGGTACTAATTGTAGTCCGGAATCGAGAACCCGAAATTAATGTACGGAATAACCGGATACGGATTATTTTACAGTTTAGGATTGGTTACAAAACTCTATCATTTTATGTGAAGGTAAGTCACATAAAATGATAAACTTATAAAAGGTTCTATCATTTTATGTGAAGGAGATCTACATAAAATGATAAATTTTATCTTAATATGTCTAACTAAGTAGACGGATATGAATCGATGGATCGAGATCTAGTTTATAACGGAAATAGATGGAATAAAAATTCCGGATTTTACACTTGCGACCAGTTCAGCAGGTGACAGAAGGATGCATACGTTCTATTCTTGTTGGTTAAAGGGGATGGAGGCGAGATCGTAGCGATACTCGTGTAACAGCCATAAGTGGAATTAGTAATCGGATAACCTAATGAAAGATAATAACCAGCTGTTGTGTGAGCATGTTATGTGTTTTCTTTACCTTATGTATGTTTGTGCCTTTACCGTCTTGCTGATATCTAGAATGTTAGCTAACGGTTTATACCGATGTTGTAGATGTTCCACAGGTTCAGGATGCTGCTGAGTGATCCGGATGATGTGGTCATCCGGGGTTCTTGTACATTATTGGACGGGATCGGGTTTATGTTTATGTTGTTGTTTTCCCTTTTTATTTTGAACTCGTATGCGAGTCTTTTACGCTTCCTTTTGTTTAAACCTTTGATTTTACATTGAGTTTTGGTTTTCATTCATATGTGTCTTGTTGTAAGATTTATTGTGTCATTGCTACTCTGAGGGTCATGACCCATTGTGTGGTCTTAGCCCGTAACGCTTCGAGTTCCCAGAACTTGGAGTGTTACATATACCACTTGATTCGAGATCTTGTTAGGTAATTTTACGAATTTTAAAAAAAAATATTTTTAATTAGTAAAAAAGACTTTATGGTTTAATTAGTTATTTAGAAAAAAGATTTAACCCTAGAAAATTTGTGAGTACGTCACGTCAGTTTTAGTGTCTTCTGATTTAGTATAAATATATAAATTATTTTAATAGATAACTAGTCCATATCCCGCACATTGTGCGGGTACATTTAAATAATGATATTTTTTAAATAAAATGTGAACTTGTGTATTTGAGAACTAATGATATAATTATGAAAAAAATTAAATTAAATATTTCTTTTAATTTACTACTAACAAAAATATTGTAAAGAAAAAGAAAAAAGAGAACATAATTTTTAACTTTCAAAATCTTACCTTTAGGTTTTTCGGCACTGTGAAAAATATTTGTAAAAAAGGCAGAAACAAAAAATATATATTTTAAAAAAGGGATTTGATCAAATTTTTTTAGTATTGTTTCTTAATAGATGGTGTTTAGTACGATCAAAAAGAATCCAAACAGATTAGTTAGTCGGAATCCAAATGTATTTTTATTAAAAAATAAAGAAAAAAAAAACAATAAAATAAATTTATTTATAAAATACAGCAAACAAAATTTGTAAAACAGCTTTGTAAAAAAAGAAGAAAGAATTTGGCCTACTAGGCTGTTTTTGGTATTTTTTTAGAGAAACTATATCCTATATTTTTTACCACTTTCATTTAATGGTAGGTAAAACTAATTAACCCATCTACTTAAAAAAAGGAACCCCTATATTTAGAAAAATAGAATAACAAGACTTTGAAACATCCGTAAGTTAATTTGCTTTTGTTTTTTTTTTTTGTTTTTTTTCTTTTTTTATTTTCTGGTATAAATTTCATACCAGAATTTTACATACCAGAATTTTACATACCAGAATTACATACTAGTATTTTACATACCAGAATTACATACTAGAATTACATACTAGAATTTTACATACCAGAATTACATACCAGAATTTTAGATACCAGAATTACATACTAGAATTACATATCAGAATTTTACATACCAGAATTTTTCATAGCAGAAATTTATACCAAAATCTTTTCATACCAAAAGTTCATACTAGGATTTTTTTCATACAAGAATTTTTTCAAACCAGAAGTTTACACCAAAATTTTTTTCATACCATAATTTTTTCATATAAGAAGTTCATACCAGAATTTTTTTCATATCGGAATTTTTTTCATACCGGAATTTTTTTCATACCGGAATTTTTTTCATACCAGAAGTTTTTTTATGATACTTTTTTATTTTTTTATAATTTTCTGGTATGAGTTCCTAACATAATTTTTTTGTTTTCTTTTTTGTATTTTTTATTTTTTATAATTTACATACCGGTATGTAAATTTAGGTATGTAAATTTTGGTGATATTTTAATGCCAAGTGAGCTGCCTTCTATCCAGAGATCATCATTGCTCCGAAAGTCGGTCTTTGCAGAAATTACAACAAGAATGAAAATATGATAAATTGATAAAAAAAAATGAATGTTAAGCAGATTAGAGCAATATAGGATCAAAATTTTTACCATTCTAGGGGAGCCATCAATCTCAGCAACTTCCATGCCGATAACAATCATACAGGGAACAATTTCTCTAGTAAGCCTAAAATTGCATCCTCTGCAGTGTTCATGTCAAGGGCTTTCATTCCAGGGACAGATTCAATCATTCCAATGCTCCTGAGCCTTTTGACATTAGTAGCTCCGAATGGCCCGTCATGGTAGCAACCTGATGTTGAGAGCTTCATATCTAGATCTAGGTGGTGCCCTAAATACGACAATGTCTAAGACCTCAGGCTTCCTGAAGACATAAGAAACCTTATACAACAAATAGAAAAGCTCAATTAAAACAAAGCAAAAATTAAAGGTTGAATCAGAAATCTGCAACAACACCAAACTTTGACACGAGCTATCATAACATTGCACAACTATTAGCAAATTGTATACTGATAGATGCTAAATCCGGACACACATAATCAAGGTGGAACCAAAAATCAACTAGAGTAGGAATGAATTCATGGAGTTTACAGCCGAATGATTTCCACTAAGAGCACATGGATGCTCGTCTCGACGTTTTCTAAAGATAATAAGACTTGGCCTATTATTCTCATCTTGCCTATTTTGTGTTCTAATGACATCAAAATAAGATAAAACAACTATCATAGCATTGTACGACTGTTAGATACAAAAAGGCATTCATAAACAGATTCATCATGATAGAAAGCCGAGTTACATCCTGAAATAAGGGAGTTGTTTGCAAGGCTTCAAATTGGGCATCTGGAATCCAAGCACAAGGCTCTTGACTCCCTTGTTGAGATGATACACCTTCCCCAAGCCACCAGCAACCTCCTGCGCTGCCGGAGCACTTTTTCGCTCACCCTCCTATCTTGGTTATGGAAGGAAAGAAGACTGGCGGTGGAGAGGAAAGGCTTCAATCTCCAGCTAGGGCTTCCCGGTGGAAGCAAAGGCAGAAGGCGGCAAAAGAGAAGCTGCTACCTCCGGGAACTTCAGTTGTCGCCTGCTCGCCACCTCCGGAGTGCCCATGCCGCCGCCACTGTTTTCCCCTTCACCAGCCGGCTCCGAACGCCCTGCTCGATCTCTCTGTTTGTGTGAACCTCCATATCTAGGTCTGAGAGAAGAGAGAAGAGAGAAAAGAGAAAGGAAAAATGGCTATTCCAATTTAGGGTTGAGGGTAAAAATTAGAGGAAGGGGTATAGTTATTAAATTAATTTATGTAAAAAGCCTAGTTACTAGATTAAAACTAAAAAAACCTATTTATTAAAATTGGATAAAAAAGAATCCAAACAAATTAGTTAGTTAGAATTCAAATATATTTTTATATAAAAAAAAGTTATAACAAATTTATTTATAAAAAAACAGTACACAAAATTTGTAAAATCTATATCTATATTATTTACTAAAACTAAGGACACTACCGCCACATGTCAATCAACCAATAATGCCACATAGGATTTTTTGTAAAATATTTACAAAAATGTCATTTTAATTAATCTTTAAAATAATTAGTAAACTATTATTATTATAAATAATTTTCAATTATAATTTTATAAGAGATCCTAACCACCATAATTTATACTGAAAAAATTAAATTAATTAAATTTCTTTTTATTAAAATCCCTAAATGTTAGGGAGAAATTGATGTAAATTTCTAACAACCACAATTTATAAAAAAATATTTTCCTATTTTTTAATAGATATTGATACGTAAATTTTCTGAATTTTCAAAATTCAGTTTGCAAACTACAAATCTAAATTTTTTTAAAAGCATAATCTATATGTTAATAGAATTTGATACGTAAATGTTTTTTTTTACTATTTTTTTAATAGAATATGACGTAAATCAATATTCAATATAATCTACTAAAACAAACGACACTAATGCTGAGGTGGTCCTCCGGCGTTTTTTCACAGATTAAATCTTTTACTAACTTACAAATTAAGCAATAAATTTTTTTACTAAAATAATATCTAAAATAGAAATGTTAAAATTTAAAATTCTGCTAATGAGAGCTGATTGATTTACTATTTGAATTCCAATTTCAATTTTTTTTATGTCAAATCTTTTCAGTTAAACTTTTTATATACGGTAAAAAAAACTTCACACGTAAGATTACAATAATTAATCACCGCAAAATCTCTTCTTTTAATTGATTCGATTTAAAAAAAATCGTCTAGATCTCTTCTTTTTTATTAATTCGTTAAAAATATCTTTTAACTAAATCAATTGGTTAGAAGATTTGATTCAGCCCAAAACTAAAAGCAATCAAAAAATATTTATGTTTTTATTAGTATTATTTATTTGATTACAAAACTTCCTTCATACGCTTATTTCTCCAATCCAAATATGAGTGTGAAACCCTAATTCTATTTTCGTTGTATATAAGAGTCAACATACCTACACCACCAATTCATCGCTTCTTTCTCACTCTCTATCATCATCATTCTGATCACTCCTATTTGAGTTTTTTCATATTATTCTGTATTGAATTCTTCGTTATTTATATAACTAATATACATGTTCTATATATTTGCTTGATTTGTGTTTTTTCATAGTTTGCATATTTATGTTTGGTGTTTGTAGTTTGAATTTTGCAGGATCAGTCAAATATACGGAGAAGTGCAAGAGTCATGAGAGTCTTCAACAATGGCATTTTAATACCCTGCAACCGGCGTATTGAAGGTCTCCAATTTCAAGCAATTAGCCAGCATACGAAGAGTTGATTTCATAGTTTGCATATTGAAGGTATGTTATTCTTGCTTCTATTCAATTTTGTAGGATCAAGCAATTGGTTAGCATTTCAACAAATATATGTTATTCTTCCTCTCCATGAGTTGATTTCACAGTTTGCATATTGAAGGTCTCCGATTTTGCCCAATACGAGGTCGGTAACTGTCAAGAGTCATGAGAGTCTATAATAAAGGCTCCATATTTGTTCATACGCCCCACTCGTCGATACACCACTCTGTCGATACACCACTCTCTAACGCCCCACTCGTCGCTACATCTTAAAATCAACTCTTCCCTTCAACCAAGCTCCCCCATTGTGGTCTACATCCACGGCGGCAGATTCAACCAAGCTCCCCCATTGGAGGAAAATCTTCCAAATCAAGGTGATCATCGTACTTAATTGGTTTAGTAATTCAACATCGAAAAGCAGTTTGATTTGTAATTCAGCATCGAACCAGTCGATCTGTATGTTATAATTGATACTTTTAAGAGTTGTGCTTTAATTTGGTGAACTCTAAGCTATAGTTAAGAGTTGTTGAATTATTGTAAATTATCTTCAATGCTAAGCTACAGTTGGGATTCTTTTCAACTTTAAATTTTGAGCCTTTAAAATATTTTTTTTAATCACTTGCTTTATAGTAAATCAAAAATCTCAAAAAAAAAACTATAAATATATGTTGGATTAGGTGTTTAAACAAATTCGAAGATCTTTTTTTCATTAAAGTAAAATTACAAACACAAAACAATATTTTTTTTTTTATAAATTAGTTGGATTTAAACAAATCCAAAAACCTAAATATTCTTGACTAATTTAATCAATTTACAACAAATATAAAGAATATTTTTAATAAACCAGTTTCAACTTTTTTAAAACAAATTATTGATTTTGAACAAATATAAAAATCTTTATTTGAAATTAGTTGGTTGGTAATTTGTTGTTCAATCATCATTGTAATCTCGCAATTTAAATATATTTATAATGACTTTTTTTATATTTAAATTTGTATTTCTCATAACCATAATACAAGACAACATAATTCCTGCTATAATCCGAGTGTAGATGTGGATTTGTATTTTTTTATCAATAGGTTCACTTTATTTGAGTTATTTAGTTATTTTAAAATAAAATAAATAATAAATTTTTATTAAAATCACTTATTTAGATTATAAAGCTTTTAAAATGATTTGATCTGATCCAACGAGTTCAAATATAAATCTCGCTATCTTATTACGAGATAATATCTAAAATCTATTTTGAAACAATAAATCATTGCAACCTTTAAATCAATTTGATTCGTGGTCCAATTTTATTGATATTTCTTGACTATAACTAAGTCAACTGTATGATTCAATTACTTAAGAAAGTGAATATACTATATTGTTCATTTGTTGAGAAAATGAGCTGCAATTTTTTAGCAAACTATATTATAAATTATATAAATTTGAACAACTTACCTTATATGATATTTTATAAAAAGTAAGGTGGTTGATTTAGGTCTTAACTAAATCTAGAAAAGTGGGGGAAAAACTCTTTTAATTCATAAAAAAATTTAGATCTTTTATAAAGTCGATAAAAAACATAAAAGCCAGCTTAATAAAGTTATATAAATAGGATAAAATATATTTTAAATTAGTTTGTTTTTCTCTGAGAAATAATAGCGTTATATATCAAAAGATTGCCATGTATAAATATAATAAAAAAATTTCTCTAAAACAATGTTTAACTAGAATTTTAAATTTAGCTTTTAAAATTTTGTTTGATTATTATAACTTTTTTCTCAACATCTTATTTTATTAATTTTTGAAAATTATTTTAATTTATCATTTTAAATTTTAAGTCTTTTACAATCTATTTACTCAACGTATTTATTTGTGTAAATTTTAGAGCAAAGATATCAATGTGTATGAACATAATTAAAGTCATCTAGCTACAAATCTCAACTGAAGTGGTTTGTTATATAATAACTAAATTAAAGTCGAGAATAATATAAGTATTCATTATTCTTGACTATTTTATTTTTGTAAGAATATAAATCTAAAGACGAATGACCAAATCTTTATAGTTTCATAACTATATCATTAATTTTCATGTAAGTAGATTGATGACATTTTATTCAAAAATAACAAAATATATAAATATACCCGCACAAGGTGCGGGCTATGAACTAGTAGTTTTATAAAAATAGAATCCAAGCAGATTTTACAAAAAAGAGTAAAATAAATCCAAATATATTTTTATAAAAAAACAGTAGATTATCTTTGAAAACAAAAAAAAAATCATTTTTTTTTAAAAAAAGAAGAGAAACCATGTTTGGGAAATATTGAAAAAAGTAAAAGATTAAAAAATTAATTAAATCTTTTAAATATTAAAACAAAATGTTAAGAGAAATATTAAAAAAAAAAGTAATGAAATTTTTTAAGAGAAATGTTGTAAAAAATTAAACAAAAACAAGTGGCACGATAAAATTTTTAATGATACAAAATTTGTAGCTCAATTTTTTTTTAAAATTAAAAACTAACGGAAGCTATTGAAAACAAAATAAAATTAAAAGTAATGATAATTACTACACATATTCTCTTGAAAAACCGAAGTTGATTAAAAAATTCTTGTAATATGTATCTTTAAAAATTTTGGGCTAATTAGGTAACTAGGCTATTTTTTTAATTGTACACTAAGTAGGCTTTTTTTCAGCTTTCCAATTAGTAAATATACCCCCCAATTTTTTTTAACCGTGGAACCTTCAATTCCTCCGCCTCCTTCAGCTCTCCCTTCGTTTGCATATCCTTCAATTTCTTCCGATTCCATTCCGCTTTCCGTAGAGGTCCTTCAGCTCTCCCTTCTTCATCTCTCCCGGCGGCCGGTGGTCCCCTGGGCCTAACGCCGACCCTCCCCTCCCTCTCCCCTGGCGGAATCCTCATCGATACGACGACCTCCGATCCCTCTCTATTTGTCTCCGTCTCTGAAGTTGCCTCCTCCAAAGGTTGCTACTCGTACTTAAGAATTTCATTGCAGACGTTGTTTTCCATTCTCGTCGTTTCCGGCGTAGCTCAACTAAGGTTCTGTCTGAAAGGTCTTGCGTTTAAAGCAAGTGAACTCCTTTTTGTTTCTTTCTAGGGTTTTCGTTTTTAGTTTCACTGTTTTGTTTAACTATGTTGACTAGGGCTCCAACCCCACTCTCACTTCCAATTATTGATTACCGTAACCTAATTTGCGATAACGACTTGCTAAGCTCTCTCACTTTTGCTCGTTCCTCTTTTATAGGCAGTTGTGGATCTTCTTTATTTCCAGGTTTCTCTTTCGTCCGCGGATAGCCCATCAATATTGCTCTTTTAAATTTGTATGCGTCAACTCAAAATTATGCTAAAAGAGGTCTGCCATAGATACTTCTCTAACTAAACTATGCTTATTTTTCGGTTCTTCAAACAATTGACATTTGACAGTGATTTTATTGATATGCTGATATCTGGCTTGTATACTGGTTACTATGCCCTAGTACTTGAAGAAAGTTGTAATATCTTTATAACATGTATCTGGTTTGTTCTTTGATACTTTAGGACTCTGATTTTTGACCCTTTGACGGATCGAAGGAAGTGTTACTGTAAGTGTGATGGTCCATGGCAGGAAATGACCTGCCATCGATAGGCCGTGTCAAGCTTACTGATCTTGTTGCTTCTGAAGGGCTGCCTCCTGATTCATACAAATCAGCAGTATCAACCTTGTGTCACTCACTAGCACAATATTCTGCTGCAATTGTACAGCTTCCAAATGGAGATGCTGCTTTTTTGCGTTCATGTCTGGAATCTACTCGGCTCTACTTTAATCAGAAGCCACCATACCCCCTTGCAGATATGATTCATGCAAATGAACACCGTGAGTGGTGTAAAACGTCTAGTTATTATGCAGATCCTTAGTCATGGCTAGAAACTTATGATTTTAGACCTGGGCTTACCCCCATAGAACCTGTCAATGGATTGGAAATTCCACCAGCTGGTTTGGTTGAGATCTTTGCGCTACTTGGGAGAGCTGCTTGGGAAATGCTAGATTCTGTCAGCTTTAATTTGAATCTACGTAGCTCTCCGTTTACCGAGATCCTTGATAACATTCCTTTGAGAAACCAAGAAATATCATCTTCGGTTTTGTCAGTTTGCTGTCATGGTAGACCATCATTTAGTGGAGTGCAGCAGCATGGTTTAGCGAACGGAGAGGATGGACATTTGGCCATGTTTTCTGAACATGGCCATGTTTTGAGACAGAACCTTAAAAACGAAAACCTCCGATCCCTCTCTATTTGTCTCCGTCTCTGAAGTTGCTCACCTTATACCAATTTCCTGTTTTCTCAACTGAGTCAAATTCTTCATCTGATTTCTTTGAGGGTTTTGGGTCAATTTTGAGATCTAAACAAGGGTTCTATGAATCATCTTCATCTGGTATGCAATGAAATTCTTCTCTTAACATGCATGTATATAACAGATTGGATTGATTAGCTTAGTGGTTTTGTGCTGATATGCATGTTTTTATATGCTTATTCTTCTATCTCTCTCCCATGGATCTATCAAATCCAAACCATGTGGTGGTTGTTTGTTTCGTTGGTCTTCATGATAGAAAAAAAACATTATAAATTCACAAAGCAGAATATGTTGCTTAACTGAATAAGTGTTCTGGTATATAAATTTTTTATATGAAAATTTTTGATACGTAGATTTCTGGTATATTTTTTATATGAAAATTTCTAGTATGTAGATTTCTGGTATATTTTTTATATGAAAATTTCTGGTATGTAGATTTTTGGTATGCATAATTACTAGTATGTAAAATTTCTAGTATGCAAAATTTCTAGTATGTAAAATTTCTGGTATGTATAATTTCTGGTATGTGTAATTTCTGGTATGTATAATTTCTGGTATGTAAAATTTCTGGTATGTAAAATTTCTGGTATGTATAATTTCTGGTATGCAAAATTTCTGGTATGCAAAATTTCTGGTATGTAGATTTCTGGTATATAAAATTTCTAGTATGTATAATTACTAGTATGTAAAATTTCTGGTATGCAAAATTTCTGGTATGACAAAATGTAATTTTATGGTTTGTAACTTTATGTTATGTAGTTTTATGGTATGTAATTTTATGGTATGAAAATCTAGTGTAAAAAATTCTGGTATGATAAAATGTAATTTTATGGTATGTAATTTTATGGTATGAAACTTCTGGTATGAAATTTATGGTATGAAATTTCTGGTATTTAAATTATGGTATGAAAAATTATGGTATGAAAAATTATGGTATGAAATTTCTGGTAAAAACTTTTTGTATGATAATTTCTGGTATGAAATTTCTGGTGTGAAATTTATGGTATGAAATTTCTGGTGTGAAATTTCTGGTATGAAATTTCTGGTAAAAAAATTCCGGTATGTGAAATTCTGGTATGAGAAATTCCGGTATGAGAAATTTAGTCTAGAAAATAAAAAAGAAATAATAAAAAAAAAACAAGAAAAATAATAAATAAAAAAATAAATTCAGTAATTAAAAATTAAAACTTATACTTATATAACAAATAACAAACATCATTTATTCCTTTTTTTTCTAAATAGAAGGGTTAATAATTTTTACCTACTATTAAATGAAAGTGGTAAAAAATTTGGGGTACACTTTCTTAAACAAAAACTCAAAAAAGCCTAGTATGTCAAATTCTCCCAAAAATTTTAAAGATATGCATATTGTTGGAATTTGAATAAGAAAATAAAATAAAATTAAAAAATTTCGAATCAGAATAAAAAATTTTTTTGTGAAAAACCGAATTTGAATAAAAATAGGAACGAAAGATTATACATATTTTCTCGAAAACGAATCGTGAAACGTAATCACAGAAGCTATTAAAAACAAATCACGGAAGCATAAGAAATTCAAGCAGATGGAAAAAATAATTGGGTTATTTGCTACAAATTTCACATATAGAGTGTGAGGTTCAAGAGAAACTTTGATATGTTGGAGCTCAGATGAGAGAAGATACAAAGGATATATACAATTCAATCAAGAGATGTTCCGAGATGGGCTTGTAATAACCGAAAATTTTAAGTTCCGGTAAATTGAAAGTAACCAAAGTCCGATGAGACAATCGTAAATTGTAATAACCGAAATTTTGAAACTCCGAAAAACCGAATTTAACCGATTTCCGAAACGTCAATCTTAAATAAATGAGTACATAAATTAAAAGTAAAATAGAACGAGTGTTGTTCCATCATTTTATGTGATATTAATTCACATAAAATGACGAAATCTCTTAACTGGAAATAAATTACACACTTAAAATAAGAATAATAATAAATTAGAAAATACGGAAATTAATTCCGTATTATATATTTTTTCCCGCACATAATTAACGAGTTATGAGTTTCGCTTTTGATTTCATGAGATCACCGCTCAATTGGGCCAACCCTAGGCCCAAGCCATCAGCCCACTTCCTAAACCCATCATTAACCCTAATCAAATCCTAACCCTAATTTTAACACTAACCTAATCCTATTCTAAACATCTGCTGCCGCTTCCCTCTACGCCTCACCTTCCGTCTTCGACCCTGCGCAGCAACCCACCAGTTCCGAATCAACAGACGCCACCCGCAGTCCCTTCCCTACCGCCTTCTGCACTGGACACTAGAGCCTCGCCGCTGAGCCCCACTCACTACCGGATCCGACGCCTTGCCCTCTAGACAGAACCAAGGAGGCCGCACAGAGATCTCCGGCACGAGTTGGAAGACAGGACAGACTGCCTCTCCGACCCCTCTGCACAGGCGCGGGATCTGCTGCACTCGACTCCTCTGCACAGGCGCGGGAACTGCTGCACTCGACCTTCTGCACTGGATGCTCAGCCTGCTGCACTCGACACTTCTGCACTGGACGCCGGAGCCTCGACGCTGACCCCAACTCACTGCAGACCCCCATCGAAAACGAGATAAGGCCGGGTAGGTCGAGCCTTTCTTCAACTCGCTGCAGACGACCGTTCCGCACACCAAAGAGCACCCTCAGCACATGATCGAGACCTCCTTGCCGCCTGGGACTGATGCTGTCCGCCAACGCCCTGCACACCGAGCTGCTGCTGTGTGCCTTCGAACAACCGCCAGAAGAGGGGAGAGCGTTCTTCCATCTGTTACAGAAGGTGACTGCGTACCAAGACTTAATGCGGACTCCCCGTGCGGTGATCGTTACAGCAGCACGTGTCCTCCTCGTGGTTACGAGTCCGGTAGGTGAAGTTGATCCTCTAATGTTCCTTTTACAACAACTATAAGATGTTGTATGATTATAGATGGATGTATAAATGAACCTAGGATATTTATATTAAGTTGCATAAGTGGTAATCTGTGAGATTCGAACTTGAGACCTTCAGACCATGGTAAATAAGAGAGACTGCTGGCAGTGAGACTCGAACCTAGGACCTTATTCTTCTTAGAAAATTTCAGCTTTGTGAGCTGAAACTACTAACTTTGAACCCGTTTTTGGATAGCTTAGATCGAACATCCACCGTTGAATTTTTGATATATTGGAGATAGAAATATGTAGTATACCGTGTCAAAATTTGTGAGAAAGTTAACGGTCGGATTAGAACTTATAAGGACTCGAAGTAGGACACATGGGCTGTTTTTACAACAGAGGAAAATTGGCTAAGTATGGAAAATTTTCAGCTTTTATACCAACCTTAGAGATTTATGGGAAGAGTTATGAGTAAGTATTTTTGAGAGATCCTTACCCCGATATTTAGTATGCATATCATAGAGGATCTAAGATTGTATTTTGGAATTTTTATAACCTTAACCAAGAGCCGTTTATGAACCCAAAATCAGGCTTTAACGACTATGGTATAAATTAAGAATGTGCGATAACTCTTATAAAACCTTACTAAATCCTTACTAAACTTTTCAATAAGAACTAGATTATGGACAAAGGTTCTAAAAGAAAATGTTAGAACTAAATGATAGGCTTTGAGAATTTTCGGCACTAAGGGTAAAATGGTCTTTTACCGTAAGAGAGTTTTTCCGTAATTCCTTCGCAAGAGGTTGGACATCTGGATATGATTTTGATCCACATGCCTTATATGACAGGCGTTTGAGTTACCACGGGTTCGGACCGAGTTGAGATTTGAGAAAGCGAATTTTGATCAAGGTAAGTCCTTGCGACTTATTTAGCTGGTTTCTGGATATTAGTTGGGTGATAATGGTTGTGTGTGTGCAATGTGTGTTATAATAAATAACAACTTGTTAGGACGACCGTTGTTATTATGTGTTAAGGCCCAAGTGTATGTATAACGGGCCGTGACATCACTGCCCAGCTCTGCCAGGAGACTGGAAGGTTCTCTATACCCAGACCATCCAGGTACACGGTGAGATGCATCGGATCCACTCCTGATGGGTACACGGGGGCGGAGGCGAGGTTTGGGAATCCCTCGTGTCACAAAATAAGTATCATTAGAGTGAATGACTTAAATGAAGATAATAAATGGATTGTTTCAAAGCATGATGAGTGTTTATTATTTTATGTGTGTGTGTGCTATTATTATTCTCCTAATGTTTAGATAACTAGCTAATGGTTGTGTTGTTGTGTTTTTAGTTTTACAACAGGTTAGAACAGCAGCTGAGTGATCCGGAAGTAGTGGTCAGCCGGGTCTCCGTACTCCTTAGAGTGGGGGTGTGGGTTGTTGTTTCGTTGTCTTTCCTTTTGTTAAGACAGTTAGTCTTTTCCGTTGTTTAAGTATGATAGGCTGTTAGACTTTGTTGTATTCATCCTTTTACAAATGTATTTTATGAATTTCGGTTTTTCTTATTTGTGTCTTGTTGCAAGATCCTAGTAATATTGTTGTCAAACTGAGGTCGGGACCCATTGTGAGGTCCTAACCAGTAATGTCCTGAGTTCTGAGAATTCGGGGTGTTACAACATGGTATCAGAGCTCTAGGTTGGCAACAATGGCCCTTGAAATCTTCTGAAAGACCGAATAAGTTTTAAGCAGAACCCGAAAAGGGGTCTGGGCTTTAAAAAGAGAATTTTGGTTTTTAAATGCATGCATAGTCTGGTTGGGAATAGAAAGTACGGCTGACCACCACTACTACCGCGGATCTCAGTTTGCTTAGTATGGACTTTAGGTTTTACTGTAGTTGGACTCTTAGCTTGTTTATAAAGATATGTTATATAGATAGGTATATGCCGAAGATTAGTAGAAATTGTAGTTATGTTATGTCCTTAACGGAGATAACATAATGAGTTTCTCACCCCTTGGACACATCTAAGTAGCTTTTGGAGGGTGTCAACGTGAGGATTTGTATGCACATCTTATGTGCATTAGGGTAGACGAACGTCGGACAAATCCTTCGAGCTTGTTGAGGAACGTCGAGACGGAAAAGTGAAGACTCAAAGACAACACCAATTACGATGACAAGAAGAAAATCCCAAATCAACTCAACGTGATCAAAGGAAGGATATACAAGAGAGTAGTTCCGGAGAAGCAAGAGATGATCGCCAACTAGGGAATTGAGAAAGACAACGGAGAGGCTCTTTCAAGTTGTGTAAAGTGACTTCACAAACAAAGAGGACGACGTCGAAAATTTGCCATAGACATGAAAGTCAAAAGGGAGATATAGTAGCGATCAAGAAAAGGGACATAAATTTAAGCTCACTGACAGACTAGGAAGTGAAAGTTGATGCCAAAAGCAAGGCGAAATATGATCACTCTCAACAAGCTAATTGCCACCACAATCCAGATTGATAACCGAGACAGTCAAAAGTATGGAAGTCAACACAAGATGCATTATCCATCCAAATAGAAAGAATTAAAGAGCTGCAACTTAGAAGCTTACGCATTGCCAGAAAGGGAAATATGGATTTCACCAACGTAGAAGTGGAGTGATCTCGTAGAAACAGGAGAATTCTGACATAGACCGGGATACAACAATAACCAGCTTCTGTAAAGGCAGCATTGCAAGCAACACCCAAGGAAGAAGAATGATACAACTGGACTCGTAAGAGTATAACAATCTTACAAAAGTGTAGATTGTAGGAGGAGCTAAAGAAGAATAAACAGAGAGACTGGAGGAGATATATTTCACCAAGTATATCAAGCCTCAAAAGAGATGGAAGAAAAGTAAGTCTATGATGTTGTAGAAGGTCAACTACATCCTACTTGGACAACTTAAAAGTTACATGTACAGGTTAACTAGTGATGGTTAGTTAACTAATAAGAAGAATAACCACAAGGTTATAAAAGAATTTTATCGACATCTAGTGAATTTCTTTCGGAGATCCACGACGAAAATGGTGAAGTTAAATCAATACCAGTACTAGTAGCCTGGATGGTAACGTTAAATGAGTCCAATAGGATAACTCTAATAAAGAAATTAAGAACAGCTCTTGACGGTCGGGAATGACCCTTGATGATAGTAATGGTAAAAAGGGAATTGTTGGGAGTAGTTACTTACTACTGACTACGAAAGATACATATCAGAGTTAGAATGAAGGGATTCCTGCAAGAAGAACTAGAAGACTAAGAGGAAGCAGATGATTGGAAACATGTCCTATGTCTTAGCATTCCACACAAGTAAGACTGATGGTACTCCTTCGAGAAAAAAGTAGGGTCAGACTGTCTAGATTGACAGGGAAAACCCTTATGATTAAAGATGTGACACAGAATAATTTAAAATTCCGAGGCGGCACAACCATAAGGAGTATGATGTAAAACCTTGGTGAAATGTGTGGTCGAGTTGTGAGGTGATTGCAGATAGAATTTACAGGTCGACTAAAACAGACATGAGAAGGAGTAAAAGTAAAAGACTAAAGGTTGTTATATGGATCCGGTATCACACCAATAAGATGGTTACCGAAAGGACTAAAGACTGTTATTTAAGGAGAAATGGAGGTACTCCATGGAAAATTCAGCTGGACTGATGACCTAAGAGTTGATGAAAGTAATGAGACCAACCAACGCAGTTATAAAGTGTTTACGAGAAAACTCAAAGGAATTTAACTATCTTACGGGGTGTAAATATCAAAGAAGGTAAAGCGACATGAGTATAAGGAAGACATAATAAAAGCGATGCGAGAAATTTGATTGGTGGGAAAATCATATGCACCTAATGTGTTGTATACAAATAGTACCATTGGATGTTTAATAACAATCATACCAACGGACTGATGACACTATGATGGATTTAGTGTAAACCAAGTGTATAACTTATCCAGTGAGAAGGAAAGTCTGGTATCAAAATTGCGGGTTATGATAAATTTTTAAATAAAGTTTTGAGATGAGGATGTCCTTAGGAAATCTATGCAAGAGTACAAAGCAACTGAACTTCCAACACAGAATGGGTAGTAATGATAAACAGACGGTTAGAGACCGATGCAGAGAAGAAAAATGTGTAAGACGAGTCACCTAGTAGAAGAGTTCACAAGATCAGCTTGTAAGGCCAAAAGAGATAAAATGTCGACCCGGATATGAGGGTCTAAGGTGCATGGAAGGGATACCTACAAGGGAGTGTAGATGCAAATGTAGACTTTACAAGTGTGGAGAGGTTTTAACCTCCTCAAAAATATAGGAATTTGAAAGAAATCGCAATGTCGGTATCAAAGAGTTGAAGCCCTGTAGCGGAAACAAAGGAGTATCATGAAGGCAATGTTGCCGGTAACACCAGCGAATGAATGTATATATAAGAACGGCCTTGGTAGACTCGAAAGTCCAAGGTAACCCCAATTATCACGGGACCTAAGTCATCAAAACCGACGGTCCGTGCAAGGGGAACTGCAAGGGGATGATAACTAAAATCATCAAAACTACAAAGACACTTACCAGCTATCGTTGAAGACTTGGAATGACTATTTAGGTCAAGATGAATGACCCAGTTGAGCTTGAGAAGTAGAGTTAGCATAAGGAAACAGAAGTGTGGAATAGAAAACGAACTAGTGGAGCATGAAAGGGTTAACCGGACAGATGATGCTCACCAAGAATTTAACGCCAGTATAGGTAGGAAAGGAGTAAGTCCGGGATATTGAGAATTCAAGTATAGACGGACCGACGTCAGCTGAGGACGTGTAAGTGTTGGTTGGAATTGACGAGTAGGTACCGTTAAGAAGAGACATTAGTGACTGCGGATTTAAGGGGTAACTTTACCGATGCCTTGGAAAATTCCCCAAATAGGCAACGACAACCCTTTGGGATGATCTAAAGATATGAAGAGAATCGGGTTAGAGACTGCTTACCGGTTAGTTAAGGACATACTACGATTGAGTAAGGGTTTGTTTGAAGAGGATCTTGCCGTTATTAGAAGAGAAATTACATGCGAAGAGTTTGGTAAATTATCATGACTAACGGAAGACGTTTTTAAGATTAATGGATGACAATAGAATGATCAGAGTAGCGCAGCAGAAGCATGGTGGACCCATAACCCATAGAACATGAAACTCAATGTTATGTCCACTGTGCCCTAAAGTTAAGGATTCGTAGATCGATATGTAAATGACTGCATGGAGTGTGCTTTGGGTTATATCAAGTTGAAAGCCTTACCAAAGGCATATAATAATTCATTAACGGAGAGACGATCCGACTGAGTCATATTAGAAAGACAAGACCAAACGAGTGGTCTTACATGCATAGAACATCATGCACTTAGTAAAGTGTCAAGATATGTGTAAGATCGTTATTATAGAAATTATAGTCGGGATTTTCTGAATGATTAAAATCAAGGGGATTCAGCGGAAAGGATCCAGTTCTTATTATTTAGCTAGAGTCATCAAAAGTGTTCAGAAGTAAGTTGAGAAATGTATTCTTCTAAGATCCTAAAGTAGATTGAGAGGTTATTTATCAACCAACACTTCTAACCAGAGTTCACAAGTAATAGTTAAGGGGCTACATATTAGACCCGGGACATGTCATCAAATATGAGGATCTGATAGTTGAGGCCGACCACACTTTTGTAGAGTACCCAGTAGCTGTCCTGGAACGCAGTACTAGACGTCTGCGGTCCAGGGAGATACAGATGTTGAGGATCCAGTGGTATAGAAGAGGAGCCGATGAGGCCACCTGAGAGATAGAGAAGAGTATTAGACGTAGTTATCCCGAGTTCTTAGTGGGGTTAGAGGTTACTCCTGTTTTGACGAGTTAGTACTCGGACGTTGTGTTGTTTGACCTTGCAGGTTTTTATATTGATTTGAGTGATTACATTTTATATGACACATGTCTACGTTTGGTGATTGAGTAGTTACTTGTAGCCAACGAAAAGGTCGAGAAAATTTAAAATATACCAAAGGAAATGCGCGATTAAGAGAAACATTCTAAGTTTCGGGACGAAACTTCTTTTAAGAGGGCACTGATGTAATAACCGAAATTTTGAAACTCCGAAAAACCGAATTTAACCGATTTCCGAAACGTCAATCTTAAATAAATGAGTACATAAATTAAAAGTAAAATAGAACGAGTGTTGTTCCATCATTTTATGTGATATTAATTCACATAAAATGACGAAATCTCTTAACTGGAAATAAATTACACACTTAAAATAAGAATAATAATAAATTAGAAAATACGGAAATTAATTCCGTATTATATATTTTTTCCCACACATAATTAACGAGTTACGAGTTTCGCTTTTGATTTCATGAGATCACCGCTCAATTGGGCCAACCCTAGGCCCAAGCCATCAGCCCACTTCCTAAACCCATCATTAACCCTAATCAAATCCTAACCCTAATTTTAACACTAACCTAATCCTATTCTAAACATCTGCTGCCGCTTCCCTCTACGCCTCACCTTCCGTCTTCGACCCTGCGCAGCAACCCACCAGTTCCGAATCAACAGACGCCACCCGCAGTCCCTTCCCTACCGCCTTCTGCACTGGACACTAGAGCCTCGCCGCTGAGCCCCACTCACTACCGGATCCGACGCCTTGCCCTCTAGACAGAACCAAGGAGGCCGCACAGAGATCTCCGGCACGAGTTGGAAGACAGGACAGACTGCCTCTCCGACCCCTCTGCACAGGCGCGGGATCTGCTGCACTCGACTCCTCTGCACAGGCGCGGGAACTGCTGCACTCGACCTTCTGCACTGGATGCTCAGCCTGCTGCACTCGACACTTCTGCACTGGACGCCGGAGCCTCGACGCTGACCCCAACTCACTGCAGACCCCCATCAAAAACGAGATAAGGCCGGGTAGGTCGAGCCTTTCTTCAACTCGCTGCAGACGACCGTTCCGCACACCAAAGAGCACCCTCAGCACATGATCGAGACCTCCTTGCCGCCTGGGACTGATGCTGTCCGCCAACGCCCTGCACACCGAGCTGCTGCTGTGTGCCTTCGAACAACCGCCAGAAGAGGGGAGAGCGTTCTTCCATCTGTTACAGAAGGTGACTGCGTACCAAGACTTAATGCGGACTCCCCGTGCGGTGATCGTTACAGCAGCACGTGTCCTCCTCGTGGTTACGAGTCCGGTAGGTGAAGTTGATCCTCTAATGTTCCTTTTACAACAACTATAAGATGTTGTATGATTATAGATGGATGTATAAATGAACCTAGGATATTTATATTAAGTTGCATAAGTGGTAATCTGTGAGATTCGAACTTGAGACCTTCAGACCATGGTAAATAAGAGAGACTGCTGGCAGTGAGACTCGAACCTAGGACCTTATTCTTCTTAGAAAATTTCAGCTTTGTGAGCTGAAACTACTAACTTTGAACCCGTTTTTGGATAGCTTAGATCGAACATCCACCGTTGAATTTTTGATATATTGGAGATAGAAATATGTAGTATACCGTGTCAAAATTTGTGAGAAAGTTAACGGTCGGATTAGAACTTATAAGGACTCGAAGTAGGACACATGGGCTGTTTTTACAACAGAGGAAAATTGGCTAAGTATGGAAAATTTTCAGCTTTTATACCAACCTTAGAGATTTATGGGAAGAGTTATGAGTAAGTATTTTTGAGAGATCCTTACCCCGATATTTAGTATGCATATCATAGAGGATCTAAGATTGTATTTTGGAATTTTTATAACCTTAACCAAGAGCCGTTTATGAACCCAAAATCAGGCTTTAACGACTATGGTATAAATTAAGAATGTGCGATAACTCTTATAAAACCTTACTAAATCCTTACTAAACTTTTCAATAAGAACTAGATTATGGACAAAGGTTCTAAAAGAAAATGTTAGAACTAAATGATAGGCTTTGAGAATTTTCGGCACTAAGGGTAAAATGGTCTTTTACCGTAAGAGAGTTTTTCCGTAATTCCTTCGCAAGAGGTTGGACATCTGGATATGATTTTGATCCACATGCCTTATATGACAGGCGTTTGAGTTACCACGGGTTCGGACCGAGTTGAGATTTGAGAAAGCGAATTTTGATCAAGGTAAGTCCTTGCGACTTACTTAGCTGGTTTCTGGATATTAGTTGGGTGATAATGGTTGTGTGTGTGCAATGTGTGTTATAATAAATAACAACTTGTTAGGACGACCGTTGTTATTATGTGTTAAGGCCCAGGTGAATGTATAACGGGCCGTGACATCACTGCCCAGCTTTGCCAGGAGACTGGGAGGTTCTCTATACCCAGACCATCCAGGTACACGGTGAGATGCATCGGATCCACTCCTGATGGGTACACGGGGGCGGAGGCGAGGTTTGGGAATCCCTCGTGTCACAAAATAAGTATCATTAGAGTGAATGACTTAAATGAAGATAATAAATGGATTGTTTGAAAGCATGATGAGTGTTTATTATTTTATGTGTGTGTGTGTGCTATTATTATTCTCCTAATGTTTAGATAACTAGCTAATGGTTGTGTTGTTGTGTTTTTAGTTTTACAGCAGGTTAGAACAGCAGCTGAGTGATCCGGAAGTAGTGGTCAGCCGGGTCTCCGTACTCCTTAGAGTGGGGGTGTGGGTTGTTGTTTCGTTGTCTTTCCTTTTGTTAAGACAGTTAGTCTTTTCCGTTGTTTAAGTATGATAGGCTGTTAGACTTTGTTGTATTCATCCTTTTACAAATGTATTTTATGAATTTCGGTTTTTCTTATTTGTGTCTTGTTGCAAGATCCTAGTAATATTGTTGTCAAACTGAGGTCGGGACCCATTGTGAGGTCCTAACCAGTAATGTCCTGAGTTCTGAGAATTCGGGGTGTTACATAAATAAATAAATAAGTAAAATAAAACGAGTTTAGTTCTATTATTTTATGTGACCTAGATTCACATAAAATGATAAATTAAATGACCGGAAATAATTTACGTATTTAAAATAAAAATAATAATAATTTATAAATACGGAATTTAATTCCGTATTATATAAATTCCCGCACAAAATTTACGAGTTACGAGTTCCGCAATTATTTCATGAGCTAACCGGTCAATAGTCCCACTTGGGCCCAAGCAGTCGGCCCATTACCCTAAGCCCAATAACTTAACCTAACCTAACCTAATCACACTATTAACCCTAATTACCCTTCTAATCCTCGTGTGCCGCTTCGCTATCCCTCTCGCAAACCTACTGCACAAAACAACATCACCGCTGGACTCCTGCAATCGCCGCCGCCACCAGAACCGCTACCGCCTTCGATCGGAGACGCCACCGCCGAGCCTGCGCCGCCACCAGTCGAGTCCGGTAAGTGTACTGCCTTTCCTCCGTCGTTTCTCCTCTGTGCGTGCCTCAGCGTTCCGCCTCTGCAGGAAGAGAAGACACCGCTGCTCCGCCTCGTCTTACACCGGAGCCACCGCGCAGCCTTCTCGTCGACCGCCAGACCCCACCGGAAGCCGGTAAGCCCGCCGCATCTCCCTCCTCGCCATCCTTCTGCTAAGTGCTGTTATCGCTAAATTCCGCACTGCTGCTTCATTCTAGCAGAAACAGTCGAACGCCTGCAACTTCGAGCGACCGCTGGACCTTCCTATAACCACATCCGCGAGCCCTGCGCCGTCCGCCGACCACCAGGGGACACCGACACCAGCAGCTGGTTGCAACGCAGGTCCTTCTTCTACCTACTGTGCCTGTGAGTTTTTGCGAGATTGTATATGTATATTAATGAGATAGAATACATATACATTTGAGATGAATACGTAGATAAACTGAGTTGGAATACGCACATAAACAGTAGTTGAAGGTGGTACGGTATGCAGTACGGTAGGTTAGTAAGGATAGTTGTGTGAGCGTATGTAGGAGTTGTGTATGCCGAGTATATACATATACGGATATATATATATAATATGAAATAAAAGTGTACATATAAGTGTTTTAAAGTCCATTCATGTTTATTGAAGCTTGGAATTTAATGGATATATAATCTTTATATAAGAGTATATTTATAAGCATAAATATAGAATATATAAAAATGCGAGTATCTATATATAAATACGAGTTGGGATTTACGAAATTATGTAAAAGAGATATAAATATATATATAAATAAGTTGGGATTTCAGGTTTATATACATAAACATAAGAATATATATATATACTCATGACGTAAGTGGACCTAAATCCGTACAAGATGAGAAATAAAATATGTAGATATATATATGAGTACCGAATAATTACACAATTAAATAAGTGAGTTGAGGAGAAAGGTTAAAGTATATAATACGAATAATATATGTAATAGATGGTAACCGGGAAGGAGGAAGAGTGTTATTCTTTTTTGAGTGGATTCAAGTTTGAACTAGTGACCTATTAGTAGCTAACTGAGAGACACAAAGTATGGAAACAAGTTTTAAAAGGAATAAGAAAGTTTAAGAATAAATTTGAGAAGCCTTCGGCTGAGGGTAAAATGGTCTTCTACCGTAAGAACTTGTTCCGTAATTCCTTAGCATGAGGTTGGACATCTGGATGTGATTTTCATACACATGCCTTATTTGACAGGCATTTGAGTTACCACGAGTACAGACTGTTTGAGACGTGTTAGAGTGTATTTTGACTCAGGTAAGTCCTTGCGACTTACTTAGCCAGTTTCTGAGTGTTAGTTGAATGATAGTAGTTGTGTGTGCTATTTGCGTGTTTAATAATAATAACTTGCTAGGACGACTGTTATTATTACGTTTAAGGCCCAAGTGTATGTATAACGGGCCGTGACATCACTGCCCAGCTCTGACAGGAGACTGGGAGGTTCTCTATACCCAGACCATGCAGGTACAAGGTGAGATGCATCGGATCCATTCCTGATGGTTACACGGGGGCGGAGGCGAGGTTTGGGAATCCCTCGTGTCACAAAATAAGTATCACTAGAGTGAAAGAGTAATTTAAATCAAGATAATTTAACGGACTTGTTTGAAAGCATGATGAGTGTTATATTTCTCTGAGTGTGTTTGTGCTGCTATTACTTTGCTAATATTTAGATAACTAGCTAACGGTTCTTCTTGTTGTTGTTTTAGATTTACCACAGGTTAGATCAGCAGCTGAGTGATCCGGAAGTAGTGGTCAGCCGGGTCTCCGTACTCCTTAGAGCGGGGTTGGGGTTGTTTTGTCTTTCCTTTCTTTTGGTTAAGACAGTTGTTCCTTTCTTTTGTTTAAGTACTTTAGGCTGCTAGACAATGTTGCATTCATTACTCTAAAAACATGGTTTTTATGAATTTCGGTTTCTTTATTTGTGTCTTGTTGCAAGATCCTAGTAATGTTGTTGTCAAACTGAGGTCGGGACCCATTGTGAGGTCCTAACCAGTAATACTCCGAGTTCTGAAAATTCGGGGTGTTACAACATGGTATCAGAGCTCTAGGTTGGCAACAATGGCACTTGAAATCTTCTGAAAGACCGAATAAGTTTTGAGCAGAACCCGAAAAGGGATCTGAGTTTTAAAAAGGAAATTTTTGGTTTTAAATGCATGCATAGTCTGGTTGGGAATAGAAAAGTACGGCTGACCACCACTACTACCGCGGATCTCGGTATGCTTAGTTGGACTTTAGGTTTACTGTAGTTGGACTTTTGGACTTTCAGCTAGTAGTAATTGTAGTTATTATTCTTGCGCAGATGGCACGTACTAGAGCTACGCTAGCTACTGGTCGAGGCAGAGGTCGTCCACCTCTCCATCCAGCTGGACCAGGTAGGGGAGATAGGACCCTTACAGTTAGAGGACGCGGCCGTGGAGGTAGACCCCCACTAGCCCGAGGCCGAGGTCGAGCTCCTCGAGAGGATCCACCAGCAGGGATCATGCCAGAGGCTGGAGTAGAGGAGGTAGCTGAGAGTGTAGGTCCTGAGGTCAGGAATGAGACCGTTGCTAGGTCTGGGGCACAGAGGGCACGTTCGACAAAGTCAGGACGTGTTTCCATTGGAGCGACTGAGTATAGAGAGTACCGAGCATACGTTGAGCGTATGGAGGAGGCTGCTAGGACAGAGAGACTTACCCAGGTACCACCAACACCGGTTAGATCCGTCCAGGTGACCCAGGGAGCGCCTCAGGTGCCAGCTGTACTTGAGAGGAGAGTTGTGGCTGATAGAGCGCCTACTGGGACTAGAGCACCGAGGCCGGATGAGTGGTTGAAGGCTTTCAACTCTCAGAAGGTCCCCTCATATAGTGGAGAGATAGGACTAGAGGTGGAGCACTGGATTGGGCAGGTAGAGACTGCGTTAGAGGCAATACGCTGCCCAGAGGATCGGCAGGTGGACTTGGTACAGACCTGCTTCACTGGAGATGCTCATTCCTGGTGGCGGACCATGCGTAGTCGAGTCACCAGTTGGGAGCAGATGAGGAGCATTGATAACACGATTTATAGCATAGTTTTAGGTGCACATTTAGGTAGAATTCTCGCTCAATCATGCATTATCTAGCACTAGTCCAATACGTTTTGCACTCAAAACATGTATTTTGTCGAGATAGACGTCTACACGGACTTGTGTGCGTTTTGTAGGTATTTCGGGAAGTTTCGAGCCAAAACGACACGTTTGAGGGTCGCTCATTTAGAGGACACGTTTCTAAACTCATTAGAACGCAAGGCAAGGGGCTGAGAAGGACTCAAGGAACCTTGCCAACACAGGCCATGCACCAAACCACAACCTAATGATCCAAGGCGAAGTTTCTGCACAGAATCACGGTTCTCTGAAGAACCACGGCCGTGGAAATGACCGTGGATTTTGCCAGATTCTCGTGACAGCTGTGCCACGACTCTCATGGCCAGCTCATGAAGAAATTGGTTATAAAAGTGGTCCTTGATAGTTGTTAGAGGCAGTTGGGATTTGGGTAGTTTGAGAGCAGCTCACATATTCTCCATTTTTCTTTGACAAAATATATTCCAAGAAGAAGAAGGACTTTTTCTAGGAAGGAAAGTGCAAGAAGAAGAAGAAAGGAGCCATTGCCATTGAAGAGGAGAGGAGAAGACACACTTAGCTCTTGTATTTTCGGATTTATTTCTAGAAGTTTTTGAACTCTTGAACCTTCCTTTGGAAGGGTTGTAAGTCGTTCTAATTTCATCTTCAGATTGAGATTGTGTTTGAAGTTCATTTGTTCATCTTCTTTCTCTCATTTTCTTGCAATGGAGGTTATGAATCTATGCTTGTTTGTTTTGATTTCTAATATGAATGTTGTAGGCTAGATTGATGTGATTCTAGGGTAAGGAAAGGATGGTTATGGCCAGATCTATGATAGGATGAACTTAGATTTACCTTTGGATGATTTTTGTTTATGAACGTAACTACTGTTAGGAATCACGGGTAGTTCTTGAAGAACCACGGTCGTGGTTTCTGTAGAACAAACCGTGGTTCTTCCTGGTTCGAAGGATCTTATCTTAGGTTCATAAAATTGTTGAAACCCTAAGTTTTTGCTGAGTTTAACCTACCCTAGGGTGTCCTAGTGTAGCGACTAAGTGTTAGGAGAGACTTACCCGGTAATCCTTGCCCTTAGAATCTAAAATAGCAAAACCTTAGGTAATGGTGAGCCTAATAAGCCGCCATTGGATTAAATGTGCTAGGATAGTTGATTAGGACTTCCCTTTCCGAGACTTACCCGGTGAGGATAGGTTAGATCCCTAATTAAACAATCCGGTTTGTGTTAAATTCCTCCCCTTAGGTTCTTAGAGACTTAACCGGTAATGAGACCTTAGGTGTGGATTAGTTGGATCATGAGACTTACCCGGTAATTGATCCCATTTTAGGAACACTTAATCCCAACATATCATAATCAATCCAAAGAATGAATAGATAACTTGAGTTTTATGCCATAACCGGAATTTCCAACCCCTAGAATCCGTCTTCCCTTTCTCTTAATCAACATCTTGTTCGATTTGTTTATTTGTGCCAATTTTCCGACTTAGTTTGATTGATTGTTTGCATGAGTTATGACCCTTGCTTGATGACCATAAAAACCAACAAAAACATTGAGTTTTCCATTTTCTTTGTTCCTCATCTTGTCTTAGCCTAGATTTACACTATTTTTGATCATTGCCCGACTCGATTTCACCTTAGTCTTTGAGTTCGACCTCGGAATACTTACCTTTCTACATAACGATCCGTACACTGCGGGTTTCGCTAGGTAGTTTAGGATTTAGTTCGAGTTTATAAATGTAAAGCTTTTTGTTCTATTTCCTAGCGTGACAAGTTTTTGGCGCCGTTGCCGGGGACTAGGTCTAGATTGAGTCATTTCGTGATTGTTGGTAGTGTAGATCTTTCTTGTTGCTTTTGATCTCTCTTTGGTGTGTGTCTTTGCTTTTCAGGACATCTCTTACTCTTTAGGTGTATGCGAAGATCTCGTGGCAAGGATTTAGCTCCATTCGATCCCGAACCGGAGAAAACCCTTAGATCTAGATCCAAGAGCATTCGAAAAGAGAAAGAGATGGCCGGTAGGAACCTTCAAGCTGAGTTGGATGAAGCCTTAGAGCAAATTAGGCTAAGAGATGAGCTCTTGGAGGAAGAAAGGAGACTTGCCAATGAGAGGCAAGAGGCAACTAGGAGGGAGATTGAGGAGATTAGGCAAGCACTTGTGCAAAGGGAGCTTAACCGTCAACAACCTCCTCCACCTCCACCACAACCGCAGCCGGCGGTGAACGTTAGGGTTGTGCCCGTGGCTATGGATGAGCCACAAATGTTGGGGCAACGTATGGATCCGGCACAAAGAGCGCACCGCCCGGGTGTGAACTTAGGAGATCCCGCAGCCCATGATTACGAGCTCCGCCCTCAAGTTCTACAAATGATCCGGCATAATCAATTTGGAGGGATGGAAGGAGAGTCTCCTCATCAACATTTGATGAACTATGAGATTTTGATGGAGACTCTTAGACCGCCAAGATTGGAGAGCAACAACCATAAGCTAAGGGCTTTCTCCTTCTCTCTTAAGGACAAAGCCTTAGCTTGGTATCAATCTATTCCGCAAGGGCGAGTTGGTACTTGGGAGGAGATGACAACCGAGTTTTTGACTAAGTTCTTCCCACCTTCCAAGACTACCGAATTAAGAGGGAAGATCAATGCCTTCGTGATGAAGGATAGAGAGAGTTTGTTCAAGTCTTGGGAGAGATTCAAAGACCTTCTCCTAGATTGTCCACACCATGGCATACCGAAAATTGAGCTATTGGAGATCTACTTCAAGGGACTTGATGAAGATAGCCAATTCAAGCTTCAATCCCTTTCCGGTGGGACTTTCATGGAGAAGCATGTAGATGATGCTTGGGAGTTTGTGGAGAAGCAAGCTCTAGTAATTGAAAAGTACTCTCATAGGAAGAGCGAAGGAAGAAAGGCGGGAGCATATGAGGTGAGCGAAGTCACCATGAGCAATTTCAAACTTGACGCCATCAACAATGAGTTGAAGTCCTTGAGAGAGTTGTGCACTACCACCTTGAAGAACCAAGCAACTCCTCAAGCACCTCCACGAGCCAACTTGTCTTCCAAGGAGGAAGATGTGAATTATATGGGAAGGGGCAACTTCAACAATTACCAAGGCCCAAGAAATTTCAACAACAACCGGCAATTCAACAATTACCGGCCAAACCACAACCATCCCGGATTTTCTTACTCTAATCCGGATGGAGCCTTGAACCCTCCCGCCTCCACAAGCACAACTCCACCACAAAGAGCTTCACAAGAACCTCCACCCGGTTTTACTCAACCTTCAAAGGATAGAACCGAAGTCATGTTTGAACAATTGCTAGGAAGATTGAGTGGACTTGAGAGCACCGTCACTTCAATTTCTAAGGCTCAAAAAGTCTTGGAAGCACAAGTCTTTCAAAAGGCGGGAGAGGCACATAGAGATCCGGGAAAGCTTCCCGGAAGAACCGAAGATAACCCAAGAGGCCAAGTTTTGGCTATCACAACAAGGAGTGGGTTGAGTATGAAGGATCCTTTGCCCAAGGACCAAGCTAAGGGGAGTCAAGTAGTGGTAGAAGAGGGAAGAAAGCAAGATGATGGAGGCAAGAGCAAGGATGTAGAGCCAACTTATGTAGCACCGCCTCCATACAAGCCACCACTACCGTTCCCACAATCAAGAGCAAGAGCTCGTTTGGACAATCACTTTGGTAAGTTCCTTGAACTAATGTCCAAGTTACATATTAACATTCCGTTCATGGATGCCATCTTAGGAATGCCGGCATACGGAAAATTCTTGAAAGAAATACTCTCCAACAAAAGGAAGTTGGAGGAGTATGGGGAGATTAGGATGACCAAGAGATCCTCGGAGTTAATCCAAACAATGAAGGAGGCAATGCCTCCCAAGCTAAGGGATCCGGGCTCTTTTTGTGTTCCGATTGGAGTAGGAGACGTGAAGTACGAAGCCCTTTGTGATCTTGGAGCAAGTGTAAGCATCATACCGCTTGCACTTAGTAACAAGGTCGGGCTAGGAGAGCCAAATCCGGTCAAGATGACCCTCTATATGGCGGACCGTTCTATCACTCATCCAGTTGGGATTCTTGAGGACATTCCGGTGCAATTGGGAGGATTCTATGTGCCTATTGACTTTGTAGTGTTGGACATTCCAGCGGATTACCCGGTTCCCATCATCCTAGGAAGACCTTTCTTAGCTACCTCCGGATGTTTAGTGGATTGCAAGAACGGGACTCTCTCCTTCAACATAGGAGAGGAGAACATCAAGCTCAAGCTGTCCACAATGATGAAAGGGCCAACCCTTGATGAAGATATCTTCAACATAGTCGAGCAAGAAGAATCTAGAGAAATGGTGAGCTCGATCTTGATCAAGGACCCCTTGGAAAAGGTTCTTACCTTGAGTATGATGGAGGAAGACATTGAGGAGAATTGCAATGAAGAAATCAAAGCCTTGGAGGCATTGGAAGAGGAGCCAAGAGTTGGATTTGAGAGCCATGAAGAAATTGTGAACAGCTGCAAGTTCCACGGTCGAGATTTGGGTTCCACGGCCGTCAAACTCTCTGGACAACTCCGAGAAGCAAGCTTGGCAAGAACCACGGTCGTGGAAGTTGAGCCAACCGTGATTCCAACCGTGGTTTCCCCTGAATCAGCTCTTGATGATGATCAAGCTTCTAGGAGCCAAGGAGAGTCTTCATTTGCTTTGGATTCATCTCATCCAACCTTGTTTAGATCGTCTTCAACTGATAAAGGTCCTCCCTCACTTGAACTCAAACCCCTCCCCTCTCATTTAAAGTATGCATTCCTTGGTGATAATTCTACATATCCGGTGATTGTTAATGCATGCTTGAGTGATGATGAACTTGCTAAATTGCTGCATGAACTAAGATTACATAGGAAAGCCATTGGTTATACTATTGATGATTTGGTTGGCATTAAGCCATCTTTGTGCATGCATAAGATAATGATGGAAGATAACCACAAACCCTCTATTGAACATCAAAGGAGATTGAATCCTATAATGAAAGAGGTGGTCAAGAAGGAAATCATTAAGTTGCTAGATGCGGGAATTATCTACCCTATCTCGGATAGTAGGTGGGTTAGCCCCGTTCATGTAGTACCTAAGAAGGGTGGAATGACGGTAGTAACTAATGAGAACAATGAACTAATACCAACTAGGACGGTCACGGGATGGAGAATGTGTATAGATTATAGGAAATTGAACATGGCCTCTAGGAAAGATCACTTTCCCCTCCCCTTCATTGACCAAATGCTAGAAAGATTAGCTCAACACTCTCACTTTTGCTATCTAGATGGGTATAGTGGATTCTTCCAAATCCCTATCCACCCCGATGACCAAGAGAAAACAACTTTTACATGTCCATGGGGTACATTTGCATATAGGAGAATGCCATTTGGGTTGTGTAATGCACCCGCCACCTTTCAAAGGTGTATGATGGCTATCTTTTCGGAATACATAGAAAATATCATGGAAGTGTTCATGGATGATTTCTCTGTTTACGGTTCTTCTTTTGATAATTGCTTAGCTAATTTGTCATTGGTGTTGCAAAGATGTGAGGAAACAAATCTTGTCTTAAATTGGGAAAAATGCCACTTCATGGTAAGTGAAGGGATTGTGTTAAGACACTTGGTGTCTAACCGTGGCATTGAGGTTGATAGGGCTAAGATTGAAACAATAGAGAAGTTGCCACCACCTACCTCGGTGAAGGGGGTAAGGAGTTTCTTAGGGCATGCCGGTTTTTACCGAAGGTTTATTCAAGATTTCTCTAAAATTTCTAAGCCTCTCACTAACCTACTAATGAAAGATGTTGATTTTGTGTTTTCCAAAGATTGTCTTGAAGCGTTTTGTAGGTTGAAGAACGCCTTGATCTCCGCACCTATCATGCAACCTCCGGATTGGAGTCTACCATTTGAGATTATGTGCGATGCAAGTGATGTGGCCGTTGGGGCCGTTTTAGGGCAAAGGAAAGAAGGGCGCACTCATGCTATTTACTATGCTAGCAAGACGCTAGATGATGCCCAACTCAATTATGCTACTACCGAGAAGGAGTTGTTAGTGGTAGTGTATGCATTTGAGAAGTTCCGCTCGTACCTTGTTGGAGCGAAGGTCATAGTTTACACGGATCATGCGGCGATCCGTTATCTACTTACAAAGAAGGATGCCAAGCCAAGGTTGATTCGGTGGATCCTTCTTCTTCAAGAGTTTGATTTGGAGATAAGAGATAAGAAGGGATCCGAGAACTCGGTGGCGGATCACCTTAGTAGACTCCCACCATTAGAGCTTGGGAAAGACAACATCCCGATAGATGACTCGTTCCGGGATGAACAATTGCAAATGGTGGAAGAATGCTTATTCCAAGTGGCTAGGGGAAGTGAGCCATGGTATGCCGACATTGTGAATTACTTGGTGTGTGAGGAAGTGCCTCCCGGATTATCATATTCACAAAGGAAGAAGTTCTTCAACGATGTAAGGCATTACTATTGGAGCGAGCCACTTCTATTCAAGAGAGGCCCGGATGGGGTGCTTAGAAGATGCATACCGGAAGATGAAATGGAGAGTGTGATCCGGCATTGTCACTCCCTACCATGTGGAGGCCATGCTAGCTCACACAAAACGTGTGCCAAGGTATTGCAATCCGGTTTTTATTGGCCTAACTTGTTTAGAGATGTGCAAGGTTTTGTAGCGGCATGTGATGCTTGTCAAAGAACGGGGAACATCTCAAGGAGGAATGAAATGCCCTTGAACAACATCCAAGAAGTTGAGATTTTTGATGTGTGGGGTGTAGACTTCATGGGACCATTCCCTTCTTCATGTGGAAATCTATTCATCCTATTGGCGGTGGACTATGTGTCAAGATGGGTAGAGGCAATCGCCTCTCCTACGAATGATGCCAAGGTGGTGGTGCGGTTCTTCAACCGAGTGATCTTCCCTAGGTTTGGAACACCAAGGGTGATCATTAGTGATGGAGGGAAGCACTTCACAAATAGGAATTTTGGAGCACTTTTGGCCAAGTATGGGGTGACTCATAAAGTGGCCACACCCTACCACCCCCAAACTAGTGGCCAAGTGGAGATCTCCAACCGAGAAATCAAGGCCATCCTCGAGAAGACGGTGTCTAGAACAAGGAAGGATTGGGCCATGAAGCTCAATGACGCACTATGGGCATATAGAACCGCCTTCAAGACACCTATTGGCACCACTCCCTACAAATTGGTCTATGGCAAGTCTTGCCATCTTCCGGTGGAAATGGAGCATAGAGCTTATTGGGCCATTAAGTGGCTAAATTTTGACCTCAAGGAGGCGGGAGAGAAGAGATTGCTTGATATCAATGCCCTTGAGGAACTCCGGTTGGAAGCTTATGAGAATGCCCGGATTTACAAGGAGAGAACCAAAAGGTGGCATGACAAGAGGATCATTCCAAAAGAGTTGAGTGAAGGAAATCTTGTCCTTCTCTTCAACTCGAGGCTAAAGCTTTTCCCCGGAAAGCTCAAATCAAGATGGACCGGGCCATATGTGGTAAAAAAGATCTTTCCCCATGGAGCTATTGAGATAGGAGGAGAGCATTGTGGAAATTTCAAAGTGAATGGGCATCGCTTGAAGAAGTACATTCCGGGAGCCCCAATAGACATGATCGCCCCGCTTCACCTTGCATAAACGCTCCCGAGCTTGGTCAAGCTAATGACCTTAAAGAAGCGCTTGGTGGGAGGCAACCCATCGGTAACATTTTTTCTTCATTTTAGCTTAGATTTTTCTGTTTTTGTGTGCTTTGTGTGTTTTGTCTATTTTATGTGTGCTAGAACATTAGTGGCATTGGAAACCTTTCTTGGAAATGATGATGATGAAACCCTCACTAATCATGGGTGGAGCGGACGCGGAACTTGGACGGCTAGCGGTGCCTAGCGCGGGTTTCAAAGCTTGAAGGATGCTTAGAGCTCCCTACCATGGTTGAAAGGATCATCCAACATCAATCCTCTTAGGAATTCCCAAATACCGAAGAAAACCATTTTACATTGTGAGAACCTTCTTTCACTCTCTTTACTTGAATACCACATTGGGGACAATGTGTTTCTAAGTATGGGGTGGGGTTTGCATGATCCTTTGCATGATGAGCATCTAGGATAGGTTAATATTTGCACATATCTTGCATTGTACATACTTAAATCGAAAATTCCATAAAAATCAGAAAATTTAAAATTTTTTTTTGTGCTTTCTAGGCTTGGATATGATCCTAATGATGAAACTTGTCTTGTGATTGGCTATGAATGGCCTTATGTGTTGAATTGATAAATGCATATGTGGACTTGAACTACTTCTCTTGAATTCCATGAATGACTTGAGATCATGATGATTGCCTAGAATGGATTGAGTATTGAAAATCGAAATTACATGATAGTTCTTGCATACCATCTAGGAATGAATAAGGCACTTCATCTTTCTCTACTTCTCATCTTGATCATGATTGCTTGAGCACCTCAATTGATATAAAATTTGACCTCCTTTTAAAACCCATCCGGGAATAGGAGCATGCTAGTGTGTTTGAATGTGTAAAAAGCAAGTGCGGGGTGAAGATGTAATGAAAAGAATGTCGTGAATGGAATGCTGAAATTATTGTGGAAGTGTAGCCAAAATACGTTTGGGGGCGTTGGTTTAAATGACAAGTAACTCGGTACACTTCACATAATCGGGTGTTGGTGCCTTGCCAAAGTCAAATGAGCCAATAGCCCTAACGAGCTTTGGTATGTGTGCCCGGTGTGGATGCACCTCGAAAAAGAGAAAAAGCCCGAGGATGGCTAATCACCGAGGTTTCGGCTATTGTACACCAATGCCATTGTCTCAAAAATGAGTTAAAGAAAAAGAAAAGAAAGTAAGATAGGGAAAAATATGCACTTGGGGGAAGTTGATCGAGGACAAGGAAGTGAAGTTAGTTCCATTCCCGGATTAGCATCACATACCTAGAAAATTCCCCTCCCCAATTGAAACGTTTCTTAGCCTTTTATGTCACAAGCCCTTATGACCTACTTGCATGTTTGTAAGACTTGGTAATCTAGATTGGATAGACTCTTGATCTTCTTGACATCTCCGTCCTCCCAACTCATGCATGTTTTTGAGTAAAGTACAATTGTCTTTCCATGACTTTATTGTTTGATACATAATTGCTTATTCAATTGCCATTGATCATGACTATGAAGGTGATCCAATAGTAGAAGCACAAAACCAAAAAGATTTTTGCCATTTTTCTGCATACATAAATCATGTTATCTCTTAGTCTATAGTTGGAAATTTGCTCGGGGACGAGCAAACCTTAAGTATGGGGTATTTTGATAACACGATTTATAGCATAGTTTTAGGTGCACATTTAGGTAGAATTCTCGCTCAATCATGCATTATCTAGCACTAGTCCAATACGTTTTGCACTCAAAACATGTATTTTGTCGAGATAGACGTCTACACGGACTTGTGTGCGTTTTGTAGGTATTTCGGGAAGTTTCGAGCCAAAACGACACGTTTGAGGGTCGCTCATTTAGAGGACACGTTTCCAAACTCATTAGAACGCAAGGCAAGGGGCTGAGAAGGACTCAAGGAACCTTGCCAACACAGGCCATGCACCAAACCACAGCCTAATGATCCAAGGCGAAGTTTCTGCACAGAATCACGGTTCTCTGAAGAACCACGGCTGTGGAAATGACCGTGGATTTTGCCAGATTCTCGTGACAGCTGTGCCACGACTCTCATGGCCAGCTCATGAAGAAATTGGTTATAAAAGTGGTCCTTGATAGTTGTTAGAGGCAGCTGGGATTTGGGTAGTTTGAGAGCAGCTCACATATTCTCCATTTTTCTTTGACAAAATATATTCCAAGAAGAAGAATGACTTTTTCTAGGAAGGAAAGTGCAAGAAGTAGAAGAAAGGAGCCATTGCCATTGAAGAGGAGAGGAGAAGACACACTTAGCTCTTGTATTTTCGGATTTATTTCTAGAAGTTTTTGAACTCTTGAACCTTCCTTTGGAAGGGTTGTAAGTCGTTCGAATTTCATCTTCAGATTGAGATTGTGTTTGAAGTTCATTTGTTCATCTTCTTTCTCTCATTTTCTTGCAATGGAGGTTATGAATCTATGCTTGTTTGTTTTGATTTCTAATATGAATGTTGTAGGCTAGATTGATGTGATTCTAGGGTAAGGAAAGGATGGTTATGGCCAGATCTATGATAGGATGAACTTAGATTTACCTTTGGATGATTTTTGTTTATGAACGTAGCTACTGTTAGGAATCACGGGTAGTTCTTGAAGAACCACGGTCGTGGTTTCTGTAGAACAAACCGTGGTTCTTCCTGGTTCGAAGGATCTTATCTTAGGTTCATAAAATTGTTGAAACCCTAAGTTTTTGCTGAGTTTAACCTACCCTAGGGTGTCCTAGTGTAGCGACTAAGTGTTAGGAGAGACTTACCCGGTAATCCTTGCCCTTAGAATCTAAAATAGCAAAACCTTAGGTAATGGTGAGCCTAATAAGCCACCATTGGATTAAATGTGCTAGGATAGTTGATTAGGACTTCCCTTTCCGAGACTTACCCGGTGAGGATAGGTTAGATCCCTAATTAAACAATCCGGTTTGTGTTAAATTCCTCCCCTTAGGTTCTTAGAGACTTAACCGGTAATGAGACCTTAGGTGTGGATTAGTTGGATCATGAGACTTACCCGGTAATTGATCCCATTTTAGGAACACTTAATCCCAACATATCATAATCAATCCAAAGAATGAATAGATAACTTGAGTTTTATGCCATAACCGGAATTTCCAACCCCTAGAATCCGTCTTCCCTTTCTCTTAATCAACATCTTGTTCGATTTGTTTATTTGTGCCAATTTTCCGACTTAGTTTGATTGATTGTTTGCATGAGTTATGACCCTTGCTTGATGACCATAAAAACCAACAAAAACATTGAGTTTTCCATTTTCTTTGTTCCTCATCTTGTCTTAGCCTAGATTTACACTATTTTTGATCATTGCCCGACTCGATTTCACCTTAGTCTTTGAGTTCGACCTCGGAATACTTACCTTTCTACATAACGATCCGTACACTGCGGGTTTCGCTAGGTAGTTTAGGATTTAGTTCGAGTTTATAAATGTAAAGCTTTTTGTGCTATTTCCTAGCGTGACAAGCATTGTTAGAGACAGATACTGCCCTGTCTCGTTGAGGAGAGAGAGATTCCAGGACTTCATTGAGGCTGGATTTGAGGACATTCCGATCGCTGCTGCCATCAAGAAGTTCCAGAAGGAACTGACACTGCTTGGACCAGCTGCACCTCCTGAGGAGCAGCATGTCTATCTCTTTTCACGGAGATTGAGAGAGACTACCCGTTCCTATCTGGCAGGATTTCGCTGTGAGATTCTGTCAGACTATCAGGATAGAGCATCTGCTTATGAGAGAGACAGACCAGTGTCGAGGAGAGCTGCTCAGTCAGACAGGCCGGATAAGCGGCAGAGGACAGGTTATGCTAGTGGTAGTTCAGGAGTAGTTGCTTTTGGACGGGGATAGACTCAGGGGCGACAGAGCCATACAACTACTGGTCAGACTTCAGCTGGTGGCTTGCAGTGCCACAACTGCAGTAGCTATGGACATATCCGATCGAACTGCACGAAGCCAGCAGTGACTTGCTTCCAGTGCGGCAAGGTTGGACATAGAGCTGCATTCTGCCGTCAGGGCAAGGCTCCATCTCAGCAGGGTTCTTCTCCTGCAGGCTTATCAGGGAGTGTACAGAGACCGCCACAGTACCGGACTCCGAGTCAGTAGCAGCAGTACAGAGCTCCTAGTCAGCAGCAGTCTTACAGGGCTCCAGGACACACACCACCACAGAGTTCTATGCAGGGATCAGGTCGGGGCAGAGGACGTGGTAGTGTGGCTGATACTAGAGGAGCTCAGGCACGAGTGTTTGAGTTGAGAGATGCTGATCAGCCAGATGCACCGACTGCCACAGGTACGATCCAGATTCATGACTTACCTGTACGAGTTTTATTTGATACGGGTGCTACACACTCCTTCATATCTGATGCATGCGTAGATAGGTTGTCCTTAGCTACTGTAGAGGGGATACCTTTTATGATAGGCTTACCTGATGGGAGTAAGGTAAGAGGGACTAGAGAGATCTTTGGATGTCCTGTTCGCATGGGAGATCAAGACTAGCTAGTCAATTTTCTAGTCATGCCCTTAGCTCACGAGGATGTCATTTTAGGGATAGACTGGATGAGGAAACACGGAGCAGTCTTAGACATTGGTAGGAGGACAGTGACCATTGCCACGGAGGAGGGCCATAGAGTAATATTCCGAGGGTGGGACCTCGGAAAGTCAGGTACAGTTATCAGTGCAGTGAGAGCAGCGAGACTGATAGCACAGGGTTGCGAAGCCTTCTGGTGTTATGCCATGAAGGAAAGCAAGAGCCTGAATATAGATGAGATACCTGTTGCATGCGAGTTTGCAGAGGTATTCAGTGACGACCTGCCAGGACTACCCCCACAGAGGAGCGTTGACTTCAGCATTGACTTAGAGCCGGGCACGAGACCTATCTCGAAGGCTCCGTATCGTATGGCACCTATAGAGCTGCTTGAGCTGAAGAAGCAGTTAGAGGAGCTAGCAGAGAAGGGTTTCATACGCCCTAGTGTGTCTCCTTGGGGTGCGCCAGTGTTGTTTGTGAAGAAGAAGGACAGATCGATGAGGCTGTGCATAGACTACAGAGACCTGAACAAAGTAACCATCAAGAACAAGTACCCACTGCCATGCATAGATGACCTGTTGGACCAGTTGCATGGAGCGTCTGTGTTCTCGAGGATAGACTTGAGGTCAGGTTACCACCAGTTGAGGGTGAGAGATCAGGACATACCTAAGACGGCATTCCGGACTAGGTATGGTCATTATGAGTTCGTAGTGATGCCCTTTGGGCTCACTAATGCACCAGCGGTGTTCATGGAGTTGATGAATGGGATATTCATTGACTTCTTAGACCAGTTTGTTGTGGTCTTCATTGACGACATCCTAGTCTACTCTAGGAGTCGAGAGGAGCATGCCGGACACTTGAGGACAGTACTGCAGATTCTACAGGATAGCCAGCTGTATGCTAAGCTATCCAAGTGTGAGTTTTGGATGTCAGAGGTGGCTTTCTTAGGCCACGTGGTGACTGCTGAGGGTATTAAGGTCGATCCGGCGAAGATCGAGTCCGTATCTTCTTGGCAACCTCCTAAGAATGTTAAGGAGGTTCGCAGCTTTCTAGGTTTAGCAGGTTACTACCGCCGGTTTGTGGAAGGGTTCTCTTTGATTGCCCGACCACTTACTTGTCATCTGAGGAAGACCACTCGGTTTGTCTGGTCTGAGCCGTGTCAGCAGAGTTTTGAGGAGCTGAATAGGAGATTGACGTCCGCTCCGATTTTAGCACAGCCTGAGGGTATTGATGACTTTGTGGTATATAGTGATGCATCCAAGCTGGACTTGGGGTGTGTTTTGATGCAGAGGGGTAAGGTCATAGCCTATGCGTCTCGGCAGTTGAAGACGTATGAGGAGAACTACCCCACACATGATCTAGAGTTGGCTGTAGTAGTCCATGCTCTTAAGATCTGGCGTCACTATCTCTATGGGGCGACATGTCAGATCTTTACAGACCATAAGAGTCTGAAGTACATATTCACTCAGAGAGAGTTGAATAACCGCTAGAGGCGGTGGTTAGAGTTGATCAAGGACTTCGACCTTGAGATCCTTTACCACCCCGGAAAGGCGAATGTGGTAGCTGATGCTTTGAGCCGGAAGACGCCTAGAGAGAGAGCGATAGCCCGGTTGACAGTACAGCCACAGTTGCAGAGGGACTTGGCTTGGTTGGAGATAGAGGTTCAGTTTCCCGATACTGATGGTCAGTTGTCTACCATGGAGTTACTTCCTGATCTGTTGGATGAGATCCGACAGAAGCAGGAGACTTGCCCTACTTTGATCAGGATCCGAGACAGGATGTCTCGAGATGAGGCCCCACAGTTTACTATTGGTGCAGATGGAGTGATGAGACGTCAGGACCGCGTTTGTGTACCGTCAGACAGTGAGTTGAGACAGAGGATACTAGGTGAGGCTCATGCTACCCCATACTCAGTACATCCTGGAGCGAGTAAGATGTATAAGGATGTGAGACGGTCCTTCTGGTGGGGTGGTTTGAAGCCCGATGTGACTCGGTATGTAGCTCAGTGCGCGACCTGCCAACAGGTCAAGATTGAGCACCGTAGGTCTGGAGGAGAGCTCCACCCACTTCCAGTACCACAGTGGAAGTGGGAAGATATATCTATGGATTTTGTCACAGGTTTGAGACTCAGCAGAGGATTTGATGCTATTTGGGTAGTGGTAGACCGCCTGACGAAGACCGCATGTTTCATTCTGATTAAGGAAACATGGCCGGTGAGTCGTCTGGCGGAGGAGTTCACCAGACATATTGTGAGACTCCATGGGGTACCGAGGACTATCGTCTCTAACAGAGATGGACGTTTTACCTCGAGATTTTGGCAGCAGGTACATACTGCTTTGGGGACGAGTCTCCACTTTACTACAGCCTATCATCCACAGACAGACGGACAGTCTGAGAGGACCATTCAGACCTTAGAGGACATGCTTCGGGCGTGTGTACTAGATTGGGGACAGGTATGGCCAGATCATCTTCCACTGGTAGAGTTTTCGTATAATAATAGCTGGCACGCGTCTATTGGGATGGCTCCTTATGAGGCTTTGTACGGGAGGAGATGTCGTACACCATTATGTTGGGATGAGCCCAGCCGAGTTGAGGGAGTAGCTCCAAATCAGGTACAGGATGACATCGCTCGGATTGCCCTAGTCCGAGAGCGGATGTTAGCAGCTCAGAGTCGTCCGAAGTCCTACGCCGACAAAAGGCGTCGACCTTTGGAGTTTAGAGTGGGTGCACAGGTGTGGCTGAGAGTGTCACCTACGAGAGGGGTCAGACGTTTCGGCATTAAGGGGAAGCTGAGTCCCCGATATGTCGGACCTTTTGAGATCTTAGAGAGAGTTGGGGAGGTGGCCTACAGACTAGCACTACCGCCGAGACTAGAGAGTGTCCATCCGGTCTTTCATGTATCTCAGTTGAGAGAGTACATTCCGGATCCGAGACACGTCATCAGCCATGAGGATCTGACAATTGAGCCTGACCATATATTTGTAGAGTACCCAGTAGCTGTCTTGGAACGCAGTACCAGACGTCTGCGATCCAAGGAGATACCTATGCTGAGGATCCAGTGGTCTAGGAGAGGAGCTGATGAGGCCACTTGGGAGACTGAGGAGAGTATTAGACGTAACTATCCCGAGTTCTTTGCGGGGTTAGAGGTTACTTCTGTTTGACGAGTTAGTACTCGGATGTTGTGTTGTTTGACCTTTCAGGTTTTCATATTGATTTGAGTGATTCTGTTTCTTTTTGTGATACTTGTTTGTTTGATGCCTGAGTAGCTGCTTGGTAGAAAACGAAAATGTCGAGAAAACTAAATATACCGAAAGAAATGTGTGAGTAAGGGAAACAATCTAAGTTTCGGGACGAAACTTCTTTAAGGGGGCACTGATGTAATAACCGAAAATTTTAAGTTCCGGTAAATTGAAAGTAACCAAAGTCCGATGAGACAATCGTAAATAAATAAATAAGTAAAATAAAACGAGTTTAGTTCTATTATTTTATGTGACCTAGATTCACATAAAATGATAAATTAAATGACCGGAAATAATTTACGTATTTAAAATAAAAATAATAATAATTTATAAATATGGAATTTCATTCCGTATTATATAAATTCCCGCACAAAATTTACGAGTTACGAGTTCCGCAATTATTTCATGAGCTAACCGGTCAATAGTCCCACTTGGGCCCAAGCAGTCGGCCCATTACCCTAAGCCCAATAACTTAACCTAACCTAACCTAATCACACTATTAACCCTAATTACCCTTCTAATCCTCCTGTGCCGCTTCGCTATCCCTCTCGCAAACCTACTGCACAAAACAACATCACCGCTGGACTCCTGCAATCGCCGCCGCCACCAGAACCGCTACCGCCTTCGATCGGAGACGCCACCGCCGAGCCTGCGCCGCCACCAGTCGAGTCCGGTAAGTGTACTGCCTTTCCTCCGTCGTTTCTCCTCTGTGCGTGCCTCAGCGTTCCGCCTCTGCAGGAAGAGAAGACACCGCTGCTCCGCCTCGTCTTACACCGGAGCCACCGCGCAGCCTTCTCGTCGACCGCCAGACCCCACCGGAAGCCGGTAAGCCCGCCGCATCTCCCTCCTCGCCATCCTTCTGCTAAGTGCTGTTATCGCTAAATTCCGTACTGCTGCTTCATTCTAGCAGAAACAGTCAAACGCCTGCAACTTCGAGCGACCGCCGGACCTTCCTGTAACCACCGCCGCGAGCCCTGCACCGTCCGCCGACCACCAGGGGACACCGACACCAGCAGCTGGTTGCAACGCAGGTCCTTCTTCTACCTACTGTGCCTGCGATTTTTTGCGAGATTGTATATGTATATTAATGAGATAGAATACATATATATTTGAGATGAATACGTAGATAAACTGAGTTGGAATACGCACATAAACAGTAGTTGAAGGTGGTACGGTATGCAGTACGGTAGGTTAGTAAGGATAGTTGTGTGAGCGTATGTAGGAGTTGTGTATGCCGAGTATATACATATACGGATATATATATATATATATATATATATATATATATATATATATATATATATATATATATATATATATATATAATATGAAATAAAAGTGTACATATAAGTGTTTTAAAGTCCATTCATGTTTATAGAAGCTTGGAATTTAATGGATATATAATCTTTATATAAGAGTATATTTATAAGCATAAATATAGAATATATAAAAATGCGAGTATCTATATATAAATACGAGTTGGGATTTACGAAATTATGTAAAAGAGATATAAATATATATATAAATAAGTTGGGATTTCAGGTTTATATACATAAACATAAGAATATATATATATACTCATGACGTAAGTGGACCTAAATCCGTACAAGATGAGAAATAAAATATGTAGATATATATATGAGTACCGAATAATTACACAATTAAATAAGTGAGTTGAGGAGAAAGGTTAAAGTATATAATACGAATAATATATGTAATAGATGGTAACCGGGAAGGAGGAAGAGTGTTATTCTTTTTTGAGTGGATTCAAGTTTGAACTGGTGACCTATTAGTAGCTAACCGAGAGACACAAAGTATGGAAACAAGTTTTAAAAGGAATAAGAAAGTTTAAGAATAAATTTGAGAAGCCTTCGGCTGAGGGTAAAATGGTCTTCTACCGTAAGAACTTGTTCCGTAATTCCTTAGCATGAGGTTGGACATCTGGATGTGATTTTGATACACATGCCTTATTTGACAGGCATTTGAGTTACCACGAGTACAAACTGTTTGAGACGTGTTAGAGTGTATTTTGACTCAGGTAAGTCCTTGCGACTTACTTAGCCAGTTTCTGAGTGTTAGTTGAATGATAATAGTTGTGTGTGCTATTTGCGTGTTTAATAATAATAACTTGCTAGGACGACTGTTATTATTACGTTTAAGGCCCAAGTGTATGTATAACGGGCCGTGACATCACTGCCCAGCTCTGACAGGAGACTGGGAGGTTCTCTATACCCAGACCATGCAGGTACAAGGTGAGATGCATCGGATCCATTCCTGATGGTTACACGGGGGCGGAGGCGAGGTTTGGGAATCCCTCGTGTCACAAAATAAGTATCACTAGAGTGAAAGAGTAATTTAAATCAAGATAATTAAACGGACTTGTTTGAAAGCATGATGAGTGTTATATTTCTCTGAGTGTGTTTGTGCTGCTATTACTCTGCTAATATTTAGATAACTAGCTAACGGTTCTTCTTGTTGTTGTTTTAGATTTACCACAGGTTAGATCAGCAGCTGAGTGATCCGGAAGTAGTGGTCAGCCGGGTCTCCGTACTCCTTAGAGCGGGGTTGGGGTTGTTTTGTCTTTCCTTTCTTTTGGTTAAGACAATTGTTCCTTTCTTTTGTTTAAGTACTTTAGGCTGCTAGACAATGTTGCATTCATTACTCTAAAACATGGTTTTTATGAATTTCGGTTTCTTTATTTGTGTCTTGTTGCAAGATCCTAGTAATGTTGTTGTCAAACTGAGGTCGGGACCCATTGTGAGGTCCTAACCAATAATACTCCGAGTTCTGAAAATTTGGGGTGTTACAGGGCTAGTCATTGTCCTACCCCAGTTTCCAAAAACTTCAGAAGTTTTCCGGATGTAATAAAAAAAAGAAAGAAAAAGACGTTTACGGTCGAACCACCATCAATGTCTTCACAATTGCAATCTAGGGCCCGTGTCATAGATGAAGTGAATCAAAGAAATGAGTATGTATCCGTATTAGTTTTTCAAATGCTAGATACGATCCAAAACAAAAGGTACAAATAAAATATGGAGAAAGTCTTGCGAGGAAAAGAAGGTAAACTCAAAAGACTGTACAGAAAGAAATCAGAAAGAATGAGAAGTTCAACTATACCACAATCAGACATCAAAGGAAAAAGAAAAAGCTAAAGCTAACGGACAACAAAAATGCTTCAGCAAACCTGATGCCAAATTTACAACAAGAAAGTTCACAATGGATTCGAGTCTTACCCTGAAATAGTTGACTAAAGTTTAAAGTGGTGGTTACAAATTAATGGGACGCGCAACAAATGCCCAAAAGTCCTTTTCGTCAAATTTCAAGCGGGTCCTTTTGGTATTCGGAGTTGTCAAAATACTCGATTAATGCGCTATATGAAGACCTAGAGAAAAAAATGTAACCAATATGAAGAAGCAATAAGCTCCACGTAAGAGTCTATTGGAAGATATGCAAGAAAAAAAAGACCTCTTTAATCAACATCGAGACGATCAACCCTTGTTTCAAGTCGGTGGAATCTTGAATACATGGAAGCACCAAGTCAAAAAATGTGATCCGGAACAAATTATGTCCAGAGATTCCAAACATGAGAAAAGTCCCGGAAACTATGGGTGAAGCCAAATTGAAAGGAAGGCTAGTGAAGTTTTGTTAAGTTAATCCCAAAAGATACTTTAATCAAATTTAAAAGAAGACGGGTTTGTGTCGTTTAATGAAAGCGGTGTCTACTTGTTTCTACCAACCGTAAATGTTCTTGTTCCTGTTTCTCACGGAGAGCAACTCTTGAGTTGACGATAACACCACCTATATTTATAGTTGTAGGCAATGCAAGATTTGTAAAGTGAATCATTACTTACATAATGTGTAAGCAAGTGCAAGACAAGTTTTGTTAAGTTCACAAAAGAAGGCCACTAATTATTGAAAAAAAGCGAGACGGTAAAAAAAAATGTGTCAATTCCATGGGAAAGTTCAATCGAATAGAAGTTGGGAGGATTTTAACGAGGGTGATAAACAATGACTTTAACCAAAAGACACAAAGAGACCGTGAATAAAATCAAGACAAAGCACAAAATGAGAGTTAGACCAAAGAAAACAAAACCCGCATGGACCCAAACATTACAATAAGATGGAGGCTAGGATCACAAGAAGGTTAAATAAACTCGATTGTTACAGCAAAAACGATGGTTTTCAATTATGCAAAGTCCATAAGCTCAAAGTAAAACAAAGAAGGCGTTGCAATGATCGAGCAAGAAATGCATACCCAAATTGTAGTTGGCTAATCAAGATATTCCCTACGTTGGAGACCACAAGTGATTCAAAAGCGGGTAACTCTCAACACCACAACATCAAGCGCTAAAAGGGGTGGGTCTTCACTTGCAAGGTATTCAAAAAAGAGATTAAAAAAAAAGAGAGAAAGAACTACGTATGATTGGATCCCTACTAAAGGGTACATAGGAAACTCAATTTCATGATTTTTGAGTTCATCGCAAAATCCTAAGTTTACACCACAATGGAAAGTCAGCAGAACTACGTATGATTTGATCCCTATAAAAGGGTACGTAGGAAACTTAGTTTCATGACCGTTGAGTTCAATCAGAAGTGTTGACTTAAAATTACCAAATGATGTGGAAAAGAAAAGTTGATAAACTACGGTACTTGATTCCGTCTCAAACGGATATGTAGGAAGCTCGGTATAAAGCAAGATGCTCATTGAGTTCGGTCACACCCAAAACTCCAAGATTTGTTAAAGTTGAGAACTACGTCTGACTTGATTCCGTTGAAACGGATACGTAGGAAACTCGTCGAGTTCAGTCATACCCCCAAATGAAGAGAAGAAAAAGAGAGAGATACTCAACTATTAAATTTCTCATGCGCACATGATAGTCGGATAATTTGGAAAACCCTTCATAGAAGATGGGTCCGAGTGATTCCGGTGATGCGTAAAAAAGTGTAGAAATACAAGTGATAGGTGGTGCGGATTATAGATAACCCGTCTTAAAAGTTGAGTTTGGATCCAACATGTGACACATGACTTTTAAAGTCCGCAAAAATAGATATATGAACTACGTAAGACTTGATCCTTCTAAGGGAAGGTACTTAGGCAACCCGTCGGGTGCAGCCCAAATACTTAAGAAAAATTCAAGAGGTCGTCCAAAGAGTAATCGGTATTATTTTGGAATCGTGAGGATATAACGAACAAGGGTCGAACTTTAATAACCATATTTCAAGTGAAATGTGTTACGCAATTTTATTTTCTTGTAATATTTTTACGTAACAATTCTCTCGAACTATAAATTACACACAACACATAAATCGTGAATCAAAAAATACAGAGAGAAGATGAGGAGGCATGTGATTGTTTTCAATTAAATAAACGATAGCAAAACAAATGAGACAATTGAAAATCGGTATGAATAAAGGAATGATAGTAAGGGGATAACAACGTAGAGAATAACCTGAAAACAATATGGCGAAGCAACTTAAATTTTTTTTTAAATTATCAAAACCCTGAAAAAGATGAAAGAAATTTGATCAATATTGGAAAACAAGAACTGAATGGAAAAAGATAAGATATTATTTGTACATATAGCATGAGAAATAAAATTGTAAAGGAGAAGTTTAAGTTTTATTAAATAAATATTAGGGGATAATAACGCAGAGATTTTGCAGATTTTGATATGATTAGATTTAGTTAAAAAAAAATTTAGAATTTTATTTTTAGTAAAAAAGATGTATTGGCTAGATTCGTGATTTAGTAAAATATTTAATCCGAAAAAAAAATCATAGGAGCGTCACATCAACATTAGTTAGTGTAGTTTACTTTATTGAGTATTGATTTCTTCTAGCTAGTAAGAAAATATAATAAAAGAGAATCGAAATCTGTTTTAATAGATAATAATTATCTCCCGTTAAAAAAATCTCTAAAATATTCAAATCATATCTCATAAGCTAAAAAATATAATAAAAGATATATATAAAAAGATATATATTTCTTTCATTGATTTGCTTGGTTTCCACAATCACACGCCGTTTTTCATCATCGTCAAGCTTTACAAATCGTTAGTTAAGGAGGATGAAGCAACTCTCTAAAGTCTATCTCCCTGAAGATCTTTTATCGGAAATACTATCAAGATTAGCCGTCAAATCGCTTCTCCGATTCCGCTGCAAATCCAGTTCATGTTTGGCCTTGATCGAGGATACCAAATTTACCCATTTACACCTCCCCCGCTACAAAAACAAAGACAATGCAGAATTATTGGCAAAGTTTATACCACCGTTACCACGTCCCAGTGTGTTGCGGTAAAACTTTGAAAACGACGGCGAGACTCTGATGAGCCGTCTGATGACGAAAACCCTAAGGGGAATTCATATTCATTCTCACATGGTATCATCCTTCTCGTTCCTCAAACCCTCTTCCGCCTTCTTCTAACCTACTGCCGTTCATCATCACCGCCGCCGTTTTTCCCCTTCCCAACAATCCTCAATGGCTGCGGAACGGAAATCTTCTTTTCACTCCGCCCTCGGAATCTCCAACATCAAGAACGACATTGCCCTTGTCCTTGACCATGACACTCCGTATGCTTCATGGGTCAAGTTATTCCATGTTACCGCCAAGGCGCACAATGTTCTCGATCACATCGATGCGAAGATACCCAAACCAACAGACATTGACGATTCGTTATGGCTTCAAGTTGACGCTTCCGTCCTTCAATGGATTTACAGTACGGTGTCACGGGAGATCCTTTTTCAAATTCTTGACTCTGATGATACTGCTCTTCAGGCATGGAATCGAGTCTAAGATATCTTTCAAGATAACAAAAACGCTCGTGCCGTCTACCTCGAGCATGAATTCTCCAGTTGTAAGTTATCCGGCTTATCTTCAATCAATGCTTACTGTCTTCAACTCAAGGGCGTTGGTTCACCGGTTCCCGAAACTCGTCTTGTTCTTCAATTGATTTCGGGGTTGCCTGCTGAATATAATGCCGCCGCAAGTTTTATCCAACAAACAGATACCCTTCCGAGTTTCACCAAGGCTCGATCTCAATTGCTATTGGAAGAAACCCGTATGACAGCCTAGTCCGCCGCCGGAAACACGCAGTTTGCCCTTACTACAGATTCCCGCTCTCAGCCGCCTGATGCGTCATCAAACCACCGCCCCAGGTCGCTGGCTCAGTCTAGGTCGGGCTCGTCCTCTAGCGCACCGGACCCCCAATAGTCCAGACGTGGACGCGGCCGGAAAGGGAAGCCCCGCAACAGCAGCACCGGCGGTCTTCGCGCAGCCTGACACCCACAATATGGCTGGGTGATGCTCCCCCAGCCCAGTTCTGCTCCAGGCCCAATTAGCTGGTTTCCGGCCCAACCTGCAGGAAGCCCAACTCGCCCACCTTGTCCGTTTCCACAGCAGGCTGCCCCCAGTCTTCTTGGGCCCGGACCAACTTCACAATTTCTGCAGTAGGCTCACTACACAGCAGCTCCTCAGCCCACCTCCTTGGATCAGTCCTTCGCTACCATGACGTTAAATCCGACGGAGAATTTTTGGTACATGGACACGGGCGCCACATCACACATGATTAATAATTCAGGTTCACTCTCGTCTTTTTCACATAATGGTTCATTAAATTCGATAATTGTCGGAAATGGTATGCGTGTTCCTTCTACAGTTATTGGAGATGCTACTATCCCCACCCCTTCCAAACCTCTACACCTATCCAATGTCCTCATTGCTCCACAAATTGTCAAAAATTTAGTTTCCGATAGACGTTTTACATCTGATAACAACGTCTCAATAGAATTTGACCCTTTTGGCTTTTCTATGAAGGATCTGCACATGGGGATCACTCGTCTGAGGTGCAATCGTTCTGGGGAACTCTATCCAGTCACACATCCCTCTTCTCGTCCTCATCATGCTCTCTTCGTCGAGTCTCCAAACATTTGGCATGCCCGTCTCGGTCATCCCGGTGCTCCGGTCTTAGATTTTCTTTGTCAATCTTCTTTTATTAAGTGCAGTAAGTCTCCTGTGACTTCTCTTTGTCATGCTTGTCAACTAGAAAAACAACATAAATTAGCTTTTGATCGCTCCATTTCTCGTTCTAATGCTCCCTTTGACATTATTCATAGTGATTTATGGACATCTCCTGTTACGAGCCGGGACGGTTTTAAATACTATTTACTTTTTCTTGATGATTTCTCCCATTTTCTTTGGATTTATCCTCTCAAGTTCAAGTTTCAAGTGTTTGACCTATTCGTTCAATTTCAAAAATTTGTCGAAACACAATTCCATTTGCCCATCAAAAGTTTTCAAAGTGATTTGGGAGGCGAGTTCAACAACAACAGCTTCCACAAGTTCTTCGTTGACCATGACATTATTTTTCGTTTCTCATGTCCACATACCTCCCCCCAAAATAGAAGGCCGAACGAATCATTCGCACAATCAACAACATGATGCGTTCGATGCTCTTTCATGCCTCTATTCCCATCTCCTTTTGGCCCCATGCCGTGGAGGTTTCTTGCTACCTTTTAAATGGTCTTCCATCCAAGTCCATTCACAATCGCTCCCCCACTCAAGTGTTATACCTCACTACAGCTTCCCTCGCTCATCTCCGGGTTTTTGGTTGCCTTTGTTATCCAAACCAAAGTGCAACCATTTCCCACAAACTTCAACCTCACACCACTCCGTGCATCTTTCTAGGATATCCTAAACACCATAAGGGATTCAAGTTTTTGAACCTAGCGAACAATAAAATAATCATGTCTCATCATGTTACGTTCGATGAAATATTTTTTCCTTTCGGTACAAATTCCCGAGCTTCCCTGGACATAACAACATTACCCTCTGCAGATGATGATGCGCCATCCCCCTATCTCCAATTACACACCAGGCTTGTACATTTTGTGCTCCTACCGGCCCACTGCCCATTGCTCTTTCCTGGCCCAACCGGCCGTAACATCCCCCTTCCACTGAAATTGGGCCCGCTACCCCTCCCACACCTTTAAGCGGCCCACCCCAGCAGCCCTTATCCCCTGACCGATTAAACAGCTCCGGCCCAACTCACCTCCGGTCCGCTCCTATTGCCCAGCTTGATGTCCCACATCTCCCACATCACGTACCCAACACAACCGGTTCCCTTATAAATGACCCCACCCCACCACCTCCGACCCGGCCCCAAACCCGCAGTCAATCCGGCATTGTCAAACCCAAACCGATTTTTAACTTATCCATTTCGACCGCCCCATTATCCCCCATTCTAAAATCCCACAATGTAGCTCTTCAAGACCCGTTTTGCTCTTCAAGACCCGTTTTGGACCGCTGCCATGCTTGATGAATATCGAGCCCTTATGCGGAATAAGATGTGGGTCCTGATAACTCGTCCTGCGGATGCTAATATTTGGCGATGCATGCGGATTTTTAAGCATAAGTACAGGTCTGACGGTTCCCTGGAGCGCTACAAGGCTCGCTTGGTTGCTAACGGTTGTTCTCAACAGGTTGGAATAAACTGTGATGAAACTCTAATCTCATGGTCTTATTGCCTATACAAATTCTGATTGAGTAGGCTGCCTTGATACACACCGCTCCACCTCAAGTTATTGTGTTTTCTTCAACGACACTCTAATCTCATGGTCTGCCAAGAGGCAATCTGTCGTATCTAGATCTAGTGCAGAGGCAGAATATAGAGGAGTTGCCAATGTTGTGTCAGAATGTTCCTGGTTGCGAAGCCTCTTGCTTGAGTTACATTGTCCACTTGCCAAGGCGTCCATTGTATACATTGACAATATTTCTGCTACTTACCTTGCCAGCAACCCAGTTCAACACCAACGGACCAAGCACATTTAGATCGACATCCACTTCGTCCGCGATAAGGTTTCCCGTGGTCATGTAAGAGTTCTTCACGTACCTTCGGCTTTTCAGTACGCAAACATTTTTACAAAGGGTCTTCCCCGACAATTATTTTTAGACTTTAGATCTAGTCTCACTGTTCAACCTCCTCCAGTTTCGACTGCGGGGGTATGATAGTTTATGCAAATATGTAAATATAGGGTGCCCTTATATAAACTCCGCTTATTATTAATATGAGCCGTCTGATGACGGAAACCCTAAGGGGAATTAATATTCATTCTCACAGACTCGACCCACCAACTGCGGGCTACCGAGTTGTCCCGTGTATGATGAGATTGGTCATTCTATCAAATAGAGGTAAAATAATGTTATGGAATCCATCGATTCAAAAGACCCGGCTGATTCCTAGATGTTCTGAAATGCCCCAAGTAAAGACGATTTTTGAAGAGTTTAGTCTTGGGTACAGTTCGGCCATTAATGATTACAAGTATGTTTATCGCAAAAACGGCATGAGATACTTTGCAGTTTACACTCTCGGAACTAATTCTTGGAAGATGATTAATTTTCAACTTGAGCAGTTCCTATATTCCGTTTATCTGTGTCGAGGGCGTTTTGTATGGCAGAAATAACAATCGTGTGATTTCATTTGATTTGGGCAATGACACATTTGGTTCTTTTAGTTTCCCGGATGATTACACCAATTGTAGTCCTCATATTTCTAACCTCATGTTGGGGGACGGTGGAAGGTCACTAGCCTTGGTTGGATTGGCCGATGTCTGCGGATTCATATGGGTTCGACAAACCACCACTTGGGCTAAATGTTTTAGGTTTGCTTTGCCCTCTCCTCCCGGGGATGGATCTTATCCGCGACTCTTGCAGTTGTCGAACGACGAGTTGTTTATTGATTGGCACGCAATATTTGAAGAAGATCAACCTTGAAACTCTGGAGAAGAAGATTATACCAAAAACTTGTGATGCGTTTTTGGGCATTTGGCAATACAAGGAGAGTTTGTTTATGTTGAAGTAGAGCTTTATTTTGCTTTTTCTTTGAAGGGAGATCTTTATTTTTCTTGTGCTAATGTTATGTTAAAGTCGATGATTATATAAATTAAGCACTATGAGAGCCTTCGGTAGGAGGTGAGATTATTCAATCTCCACAATAATCCCAAAAATCCTAGTTGAATTGGATTATAATAAAGGACATAATAACCTCTCAAAATAATCTCTCATAACAATCTATCCAAATAATCTCCGATAATTCCGATAACCTCGTGTTACGGAACGCGACCTATATGTAGATGGCATATCTCGTTGAGATGACATCATATGCACAACAACTTCATTGTATGAGGATGTATGCTCTTCAATGAAAAGATGGGTTTTCCACTATTTGTTTTGAAAAATATTACAATGAAGCAAAGTTCTAAAAGATATGATAGGTATATTCTATATGAAAGTGATTTCAAGCTATGTATGATTTCAAATTAAAAATGCAAAAACAAGAGGTTGAAATTGAGTTCATGATCAATCTATAGACAAGCTTTGACAGGCTTATCCTTACGCGAATTAGCAACACCGAATCCATGGACCGTTACCCCGCGCCCTGATAACACGATTTATAACATAGTTTTAGGTGTACATTTAGATAGAATTCTCGCTCATTCATGCATGATCTAGCATTGGTTCAAGACGTTTCGCACCCAATTCACATATTTTGTCGAGATAGACGTCTACACGGACTTGTGTGCGCGTTTTGTAGGTATTTCGGGAAGTTTAGGAGCTTAAACGATGCGTTTGAGGATTGTTCATTTAGATGGCACACCCTCGGACACACTAGGATACAAGCCAAGGGCTAAGGAGAACTCATGGAACCTTGCCAACACATGCCATGCACCAAACCACAACTCAATGATCCAAGGCGAAGTTTCTACATAGAATCACGGTTCTCTGACAAACCACGGCCGTGGAAATGACCGTGGATTTTGCCAGATTCTCGTGACAGCTGTGCCACGACTCTCATGGCCAACTCATGAAGGATTTGTTATAAATGTGGTCCAGCATGGGTTGTTTGAGGCAGTTGGGGGTAGTTTGGGAGCAGCTCATCCATTTTCCATTTCTCTCTAACAAATAGATTCTTAAAAATCAAGAGGTTTTTTCTAGGAAGGAAAGTGCCAAAGAGAAGGAGAAGAACTCCATTGAAGAGGAGGAGAAGAACACACCATAGCTTTCTTGTATTTCGGATTTCGTTTTCTAGAGATTGTATGAGTCTTTGAACCTTCTTTTGGAAGGGTTGTAAGTGGTTCTAATTCTAATCTTCAGCTTGGTTTTGAATTAGATTCTCTTGTCCATCTCTTTTCCTTCATTATCTTGCAATGGATGATTTGATTCTATGTTTGTTTGTCTCGATTTTTGTTATGAATGTTGTAGGCTGAATTGATGTGGTCCTAGGGTAAGGAAGGGATGGTTATGGCTAGAACCATGATAGGATGAACTTAGATTTACCTTTGGATGACTTTTGCTTATGAACGTAGTTTCTGTTAGAAATCACGGGTAGTTCTTGAAGAACCACGGCCGTGGTTTCGGTAGAACAGACCGTGATTTTCTCTGGTTCGAAGGACCTTGCCTTAGACTCATGAATTGTTGAAACCCTAAGTGTTTGCTGAGTTTAACCTATCCTAGGGTGACCTAGTGTAGTGACTAAGTGTTAGGAGAGACTTACCCGGTAATCCTTGCCCTTAGAGTCTAAAATAGTAATCCTTAGGTAGTGGTGAGCCTAATAAACCGCCATTGGATTAGATGTGCTAGGATAGTTGTTTAGGACTTTCCCTTCCAAGACTTACCCGGTAAGGATAGATTAGATCCTTAATCAACAATCCGGTTTGTGTAGAATTCCCATCCTTAGGTTCTTAGAGACTTACCCGGTAATGAGACCTTAGGTGTGGACTAGTTGGACCATGAGACCTACCCGGTAATTGGTCCTCAAATTAGATACACCTAATCCCAACATATCATAGTTAATCCAAAGAATGATTAGATAACTTGAGTTCTATGCCATAACCGGAACTTCCGACCCCTAGAATCCGTCTCTCTTCCCTTGATCTTCACCTTGTCTAGTTTGTTTATTTGTGCTGATTTTTAGTTTAATTTGATAGTTTACTTTGCATGAATTGTTATCCTTGATTGATCACCAAAACCAACCAAAAACAATTTGAGATTTTCATTTCTTTGTTTTTTTCCTCTTTTCTAACTTTAGACCTTCACTAAACTTAATCACAAAACCGAGTCAATTTCACCTTAGTCTTTGTGTTCGACCTCGGAATACTATCCATGCTACAAACGTCCCGTACACTGCGGGTGCGCTAGAAGTTAGGATAATTATAACGAGTATAAATTTAAGGCTTATTGCGTGCACACTCTTTAGCGTAACACGCCCCAGGAAACATGTCCCATGAATGTCCCATGAACAAAGAAACATGTCCCGTGAGCTTATCCTTACGCGAGAATGTCGTCCGACATGAACACTGCCACTTGACACGGCCACAATGCTTCTCATGAGTCTTGAGATCCGACAAAACCGCAAATTGCTTAACATTGCACCTATTGCACATATACATCTTAGGGCAATGGCTCCTTTTATAATGATTCTTAGCACAAATCATCGACTTGATCGGCTGAAATTTAGCATGATTCTTGTTCTATCGACACCCATCCTCCGGACACAAGAAGTATTTCTGTACTTCTGCATTAGCATCTTCGTTTTCGTCGGATTACTTAATGCAGTGTGAGTTTTGTACTCATCTCCGTGTGCTCTCATGTGCATCCGCAAATTAGCTTCCCGCTTGAACCCTTTCCCACACACTGGACAATAATGTGTGTATCTCGCTAGCAACTCGTTTGCATCGATCTCTATTACGTCACCGTTTTCTTCGTCGTTGTTGTTGTTGTTGTTGTGGTAAGTATTCTCTGTATTAGTGTTACCGCACCAATAGTTATAAGTACTAGGTTGATATCCCCCTTGTTCTAAACCGTTACAAAGATCGTCGCTATTTCTCGCAACAGAAAGTGCTTTAAAGGACATCTGTTGACATTGAAACCACATGCTCGAGGCGATAATGTGAGAAACTTAGGGACCATAGAAATGTACTAGCAATGCAATTGTACGTTCACATTCTCATAAAACTTGTATAGCAATGCAACTGTTCATATCATTCATGTAAGGTACAGACGATGTGCCTAAACGCCTCTTGTGCACTGTATAGCAAACCAACTGTTCACGTTCTTATAAAACTTCTAGGCTACACAAGAGAGATGCTATTTCATATCAAGCCTAATGTATTGTATTGTTCCCGACTGCTTTGCTTCACAACTGTCCCTTGGGTGTCGATTGGGCTGTGGAGCTCTCGTCCGTCTCCATAGCTCTCTCTTCCTATAAATCATATAGCATGGGAGGTATGTGAGAAAAACTATGTTGGGCCTTGACAAATAACATCTACAGCATAATCCTAGTAGGTAATTTATCCATAATTTTCCAACCTCGCTAAAAGATGGAAGACATGTTTAATTCAACAATAAATATGAAGCCTCAAGGGAATGATGCAACAGATATAAGCATCATTCAGCTGCATTTGGTGGAATCAACAGTCAAAAGGATGATATATATATATATATATAACCTTAGCCTTCAAGGCCCGAAATTAGATGAGAATGGAAGTTATAATGCTTGGTTAAAGGTTGGACCTAGATGATAACTGTTGTAATAGCATCTGATGTTGATCAATTGGGGCCTAAATAGAGGAGAATTTCATAGTAAAGAGAAGCATACCTTTTGTTTTTTACACCAAATGATCAAGTGGTCCTCGAGGAGCTTCATCATCGCTCTACTATCCTTGTATATATTTTCATCTAGAGCTTCCAAATCAGTGTCAGCCTCCTCATAAGCCTGCCAAATTAAATGTTGGTTCCATGGAGAAAAAGAAATGTTAAGCGCCAAGACAAATATCAAGACAAACTAAATAACTCTGATGACAACTAAACCATATACAACATAACATCTTTGCAAGGGATGGAAATCATCACACGGTCAATTTTGGATAAAGTGAAAAATCTAAGTGTTCGTTAGTCACAAAAAACAGATAAGTTCTTATATTATTAAAAGATGATGACACTAAAGAGTATCAAACAAAAGTTTCTTCTCATCAAACTTACTTGAATCCAGCTGCATCCATGTGATTTGGAAATGGGATACACACTTAAATCATTGCAGATACATCATTGCATTAATATTTAACATTTGTGCAAGCTTTGAATTTAGTCGCATACAGAAGAGTAGACTGAAACTCATGGCAAGTACATCAATGCATTAATTTTTAATTTCAAAAGACAAAGAGTGCGAGTCACAAGAGATATATGTACCTGTGTTGCCAGCTTGATAGCATCGTCAGTTGAGTTCAGAATTTCATAGTAGAACTTTGAGAAATTGATTCCGAGTCCAAGCCTGACGGGGTTAGCAGGACCCAACTCGGATACAGCAATATCCTGTTTACATTCACAAGCGATTCTTAAAATGTGTCAATCTATAAATGTACAACACACCAACAGACTGATCATCTATTCACCTGAGCAGACTTATAGGTGAGCAATATGTTCTCAGCGGCTTCCTCCCTCTTGGTCCCGGTCATAATCTCTGCATGGCATCTTTGGTAGTCACCCTTCATCTTCAGGTAAAACACCTTTAAGTCAGTAGCTACGGCTGCAGGGATAAGGTGAGAATCGAGCAGATTCAGCATTCTGTCGCATATATTGCTGATCTCAGTCTCAATCTTGCTTCTATAATTCTTGATAATTGCGACATGGTCCTCATTTCCACTGCCCTCTTCATTGTTCTCAATAGAAGAGAGGACCCTCCATGCAGACATTCTTGCTAAAGTCATCTTCTTGTAAGCCAGAATCAAGAGATTCTTCTCCTCCTTAGTTAACCTCTCCTCCGCAGTTAACCTCTCAGCACCCACTGTGATCACCACTTTATCCATCGCCTCCGCCATGTCCTCATAACGCTCAGCCCGCTCAGCCAACTTGGCTAAATACACATTTTTCTTCCTGGATTCCGCAGTCGACATAGTTGCTAAGAAAAATCAAATCCTAAACCTGTTGAACAGACGGAGATTGAACATATCAACAAAAGAAAACATAATCCAAAATAAATCAAGAAACTTGGAAAAAATGTTGTCTTTGCTCAAGAACAGCAGGTCATCTGATGAAGAAAAAAAACAATAACATAGACTTTCTTTGCTGACGCAGGTTTAATTATGAGCAGAATATATTACAATATTAGCTTTATCAGAACGTCACAAACACGTTTGACTGCAAACAGCATAGTTCCGAGTAGTAATCATCCGTAAGAAGTTACAGTTTGCGACGATTCTACCTTCGATCGCTCGTTTCCAAGATCTAACAATGTGCACAAAAGCATATCGTCTGCTATGAAGTTAGTGCAGTGACCTAAAACATTTCTTTACCACTAATGTGAAGAAACATAATACCGCAAACGCATTTCCTTCGTTACGAAACTAGATGATCTTCCCAAACAACTGCTATACCTGATAACAATCAAATTACTGGCAAGATGCAAAAGAATTTCGAAGAAATCAAAACGAGGCCATTTAGGTAAGAATCTTCACAAGAAACCACTCGATTACTTCCTCAACTTCACCGCGCGGCAAATAACACATACTACTGCTATACCTGATAACAATCAAATTATTGGAAAGATGCAAAAGAATTTTAAAGAAATCAAAACGAGGCCATTTAGGTGAGAATCTTCACAAGAAACCACTCGATGACTTGCTCAACTCATCGCGCGGCAAAGAACACATACCTATGCTAATCGTTGCGAAAAATCGAATCAAAGATAGGATTGAAGTTCAGATGAGATATTAGACGGATAACAGGAATCTAAATAATACAAGCGGTTCAGACCGGTAGAAGGGAAAGAGGAAGAACGACGTACCTATGCTAATCGTTGAAAGAGAAGTCGCTTGGGATGGAGGTACGAGAGAGAGAAAGCGCTTTTTGGACACAACAAATGGAGGGAAAAGGGGAAGATATTTAAAGGGAGAGAGATGGGTCTTAAAGAAAATTAGAAAAATGTTTTTGTTTTTCTAACAGCAAAAAAATCACATTATTTTTTTAAAAAAATAAAATAAAATTGGGCGGACTTTATGTACATATAAATATTATATTATATTACTTTTGTATCGGATATTGAATTATAATAAATTGGATTAATTTAGTAACTAAGCTTTTTGGAGATAATAACTAGACTTACAATAGTTTTTAATTTAGTAACTGTACCCACCATTACTTTTTATCGTAGAAACTTTAGCCGTCCATCGTTCACCTCCTTCTCTCAGACTCGTTCTATCCTGCCTACACAGAAACACTTCTCCTCCTCTGTATCTTAGCACTTTGATCTCATAACCCCATAGTCATTCTTTCTTGTCTCCTCCCTCTCCATTCCTTATTCTGACCGATTTGGTGAAAATCGATGGAAACTGTCCCATACCTCTTAGATCTATACCCTATTCTGACGTCGCAAACACTACCATATCCTCCTCCCCACCGGCGTTTTGCACCCGGAAACCCGACTAGCGACTACACACAGAGGGCCGGCGGCTCCTATTATTAGGAGGAGCCACCAACGACGGGTGTGGATTTGGACCGGCTTCGAATCGGCGTTCAGTACGGAGGAGGTGGGTCGGAGTTGTTTCAATTTAGAAAGAGCTACCATCGTTTGAGATTGATTTCAAATTCACTATGCTGAATTGGTGTTGAATTTGAACGAAGCAGAGTCTAATTCATAGACTAATGTTTGATTTAAATAAGATATTTTCTTGTTTGAGTTTGTTATTTTGGATTGGAAATTGGTATGCGGTGATGATAAACTCGATCTACCCAGCTCACTTCGAGATCTTCAGAGATTAGACCCTTCATTGATATACATGAATCTATTACTTTTTGAGTTTGTTCTTGATAAAACTCTATCGAATTTCCGATTCAAAACTGACCGCATCTAGAGCGATCCAATCTTTCAAAACAGATCAACACAAAGATTTGGTGACGTAGTTCGAGATAAGCTCTACTCTGCGGGATCTCAGGAGGGGAGAGCCGGCCCAATCCACTAGGTAGAGGTACAGTGTAAAGGTTACAAGATGAACAAAACAACCACAATAAACATACAAGATCAAAGTAAAAGATTACAAAAAAACAAGGATAGATGAGAGGTCTGTAAACTACCAAGGAATTGATATGTGCTTTGAGGCAAAGCAAGATGTAGACAGCAGAGAACACTCCAAGACAACTCTTGAGTGAAGCACTCGACTCTGATCTCTCTCTCACAAAGTTTCTCTCTGTTTTTCTCTTTTCGTCTCCCTTTCAGATCTAGGGTTCTAAGTAGAGGTGTTTCGGCCGCCTTAGGGTTGAAGACAAGGAAGAGAGCTTAAGTACTCAGTGCCACAAAGAGAACATCTGCAAAGCAGCGTTTCATCACTTAACGCTTCGTTCATTCCGCTTCAACAACAGGTGAGATGGACTGGAGCGCTTACTATTGGGCCTCGATCAACTAGGCCCAATTGGCCTTGCAATCAGCCCATCACCAATATAACACCAGTACCCTGTCCAACCCTTCATCAAACCAAACCGGGCTCACACTCAAAACTCAGACCCACTAATCTAAGGGTTGACTCGAACCGGGTTTAACTAAATCCTAACAAATGCCCTCCTAAACCAGGTTCTACAACTACATGTAACACCCCAAATTCTCGGAACTCGGGGAGCTACTGGTTAGGACCTCATAATGGGTCCCCACCTTGGTTTAACAACAACATTACTTGGATCTTACAACAAGGCACAAATGTACTTAAAACAATTTCGAAACATAATATTTTTATTGTATAAATGTACACATGTGACAACCTTACAAAACATATACATAATATGCATGCTGTATGGGAGACTCCCCCGTCCCCATCTAATGAGTACGTGATGCTGACCATCAGTTCCGGATCACTCTGCAACTGTCTATCTCTACGAATCTACAACACGGATAAACCGTTAGCTAACAATCCAAATGTAAGCAGAAAAAGGATAGCACAAACACAAACAAGGTAACATAAACAATCATCATGCTGGCACACAAACCGGTTATTATCTAGTAGTTAAGTGATTCACCTTATTCCATTTTATAGTTGTGGCACGAGAATCTTAATAGTTCTCGCCTCCGTTCCTTATCCAACTACGTGTAGGTCTAGCTTACCTCCGCCGGTAGCATCACTACAAACCGAGTGTGGACTAGTCCCTAAAGAAACCCCCAGCGCCCTCAAGCTAACTGAGCAGAATGCCACCGCCCGTTACTCTTAGGCCAAGGTATAGGTCGGTATATAAATATCACTAAAATATAACTATAAGCATCTCATTCACACACCACTACCATTATTCATACTCATATCTAGAAGTCAGCTAAGTAAGCCCAAAGGACTTACCTGAATTCAAACATAATCTCGTTATCTCGACTCGGTCTGTAACCGCAGGAACTCAACCGCCTGTTATAAAAGGCAAGTGGATCAATAATATATCCCACTTAATTAGAAGTCTCTGACTTCTAAGATATTTAACTCTATCATCAGCTAAATTACCAAAATACCCTTATACGGATAAATGACTGTTTTACCCCTGGTCCCGAAACTTTATAAAATTCTATAAAAAAGTTCCAAACTATTCTTTGGAACTCAAAACCACACTCAAACTCTCAAAGGAAAGTTTGCTAAATATTTAGAAGAGTTACCTACATTCTTGACTTTCATAAAAAGTCGATAAGGTCCGACTTTGGCTTAAGATAGGAGAACCGAATAAAAATATAAAAAGTCTAACAAAAATCTCTATATCTTTTATGCTATGCACTCTATCCATAGTAGTCAGAATTTCCCAAAAAAACATAATAATCACTTCTACACAAATTCTCAAAGTCAGTTCCTAAACCAGAAATTCAGACTTAGCCAAAAATTGAGTATTTCGTAACTGCTCATCCAATCCACTTTGGACCTTCATAGATCTACATCCAACCGTTGGATCAATCCCAACTTTTGATACACCACACTATGCATGACACTCTATAACCTATTAAAAACTGAACGGTGGATTATGTTTCTAAGGTATCCAAACTTAAGCTCAAACATGACTGCACAACCCAGATAATTTCAGCACTCAACAATTTCAGCAACATCCAGAAAACTGTTTAAGGTCTCAACTTCAAAAATTCATAACTCCTAAAACCCTTGCTGGATTCATCCCAAATTTTAATATGTTCCACCACAATATGCCAACTATATCATATCCAAAATTCAGGTCAAACAGAGATCAAACTCTTATTCAAAACTATCTCTCAAAACAGCATCACATGCTGTTTTTCCCAACACTCAGCACAGTTATAAAAACTGTGTGAGGAGTCAACTTTGAGACACCTTAACTCTCAAACCGTAGCATGGATTCCTCTAAAATTTTAGTATGATCTACTATACTATATCAACTATAACTTGTCAGAAATTCAAGTCTAACAGAAGTCAATAACCCCTCCAAATTTATTCCACAAAACTGCATCTCAAGCAAATTTCTTCAAACTCAGCACACTAAAAAAAACTGCATTAGAAGCCAACTTTGGAACACCATAACTTTCAAACTGTAACTCCGATTCTTCTCAAATTTTGATATGGTCTACTATACAATACCATATATAACATATCCGAAAACCATAAACAAAGGAGGAGTCTAGCTTACCCAAATCTGACCTCAAAGTTGACTGTTCGTCACCTTACAACCCAGAAAAACGCAACATCTCTTCAAGCCATCTTCTAGGGCTTCTATGGAGGGTCTAAAGACATAATTTTGTACTCTCATCAGTACATACACAAAGAGAGTACGGAAGAGAAGAGAGGTGAGGTATTTACCGGACACGGGAGGCTCGGCAAGCTCACGAGTTCACTAGCAAAGGAAGGACGTTGGCTGTTGTGATGTTGCGTGCAGGAAGGAGGATACGCTTATCAACAGGCCTGCAAACGTGATGTAGGAGGAAACAAGGCTTGAACGCTGTCGTCGTCTTGGTCCGATTATGCACCATCGACCCCAAGGGCAGTCGGTTCGATGGTCTTCTTCTTAAGGCTGAATGATGAGGCGTAGGGCTCGTTGTCGGTGAGCAGATCGATTAGGGTCGACTAGCTACTGAGTTCGTGCGCTACTGGCATAGGCAAGTCGGTCTGTGCAACGTATATATTTATATGTATATGTCAAGGTCCGATCTGTTTCGACGAGAAGGGAGGCAAAGCGAGACTTACCTCAACCACTGTAGTGATGCTGATGTCGATCTTCACCAATCGCCGTAGAGATGCTCCGCCCAAATCTGTCGGCTGCGGGACGGAGGACGTTGGCTACCTTCTGCAATTACTGCTCGTGTTGAAAGGCCGGCGTCGACGATGCTGTTGCGTGAAAGACATGGGTTCGATGGAGGGGAAGAGAGAGGAGAGCGGCCGCCAGCGTGAAGGTAGCAACAGCGTGGCAAGAGAGGGGAGAGCTGCCGCCAGCGTGAAGGAGGTAGCAACAGCGTGCGCGGTTAGGGCAACGAAAGGGCTGAAGAGGAACTTCCTGATGGGCCCAGCTGGCTCCTCGTTGTGGCCCAGATGACGAGTCTTTAAGGGCCCGGATGGCCTATTTTAACGGATAAAACTCTTTTGACGGATAAGAAGAGGTAGATCGGTTTCGCGTATTTTATGTAAATGGAGACTTCACATAAAATAATAAAATTATCGAAGAACTCGGTGTCACCTAAATTGACAAGAATGACGGAAAAGTCCAAACCGGTCGAGTTCCGATTTGTCTAGAAAATATCCGGGAAATATCCGGAAATTAAAATTCCGGATGTTACACTACATACTACCAGTAGTGGACTAGTGTTGCTCCTTTCTGTCCTCAATCCAGTTGTTGCTGTCCTCCTTAGCCATTCTCAATGTGCAAAGAATCTCTGCAATATGAGAACTTGTCAGCTGTGACAATTTTGGTTCCAAAATCAGCTGGATTTACATCTCCTTTGATTTTCTGTATCACCATTTGCTTGTGCTTGATCTTCTTCCTTATGTAGTGGTACCTGATGTCAATATGTTTCGTTTATTCATTATACATAGGATCTTTACACAAGTACAAAACACTTTGACTATCAGTATATAAAATAGGAATGTAGGTCTTGTTCTCTATTTCTTCTAACAATCCTTTGAGCCATGTAGCTTCTTTGGCAGCTTCAGTAGCAACCATTACTCAGCTTCTGTTGAGGACAAAGCTACCACAGATTGTTGTTGAGACTTCCGAGAAATGCAATTCCTAGCCCAAGTAAAGTAAATAGTTGTAGTAGACTTCTTGTTATCCTTGTTACTAGCATAATCAGAATCTACAAATCCAATCAGGTTAGTACGAGAGATATGTTCTTTGTATACAAGGAATTTATCCTTTGTACCACACATATATCTAAAGTAAATATTTCATAGCATCCTAGTGAGGCATACCAGGATTAGACATATATCTACTTAAATAGAGATATCAAAAGCAAGATCAGGTCTAGTGCACAACATGACATACATCACAGAACCAACAACAACATCATATGGTATTTTAGACATATTAATTTTGCTTTCATCAGAGGTAGGACAATCCCTTTTAGACAGTTCAAGGTGCCCTTCTAAGAGTATAGGTGTAGGTTTACCATTAAGCATATTAAACTTCTGCAAAACTTTATGCACATAGTCAGTGTGAGATAACAACATGGTTTTCTTAGATCTATCCCTAGAGATGGAGATACGTAAAATTTTCTTAGCATGTCCCAGGTCTTTCATGTCAAAATGATTTTTAAGGTCATGCTTTATACTAGCTATAAGAACTTTAGAAGGAGATATGATAAGTATGTTGTTACGCTAAGAATGTGATGCACGCAATAAGCCTTAAATTGATACTCGTTATATTTTTCCTAACTCCTAGCGAACCCACAGTGTATGGGTCGTTTTGTAGCAAGGATAGTATTCCGAGGTCGAACTCGAAGACTAAGGTGAAATCGAATCAACAAGTGAGCATAGATAGTGTAAAACTAGTCTAAGAAAGGAAGAAGGAATAAAGAAATGAAAATCTCAATGTTTTTGGTTTGGTTTTTAGGTGATCAATCAAAGATCACAATTCATGCAAAATACTAAATCAAACTAACAACTTAAGCTAGCAAAATAAACAAGTAACACAAACACAAAATATGTGGTCAAAGAGAGAGAAATGGATTCTAGAGGTCAAGATTTCCGGTTATGGCATTGGACTCAAGATTCTAAAGATTCTAAAGATTAAGCTGCGGTGTTGGGAAAGGGTGTTTCACTAATGGAAGCAATTACCGGGTAGGTCTCTCACTTCGCTAATCCCGCATCAAACTCCTATTACCGGGTAGGTCTCAAGGGGTTAGAGTAGGGAATTCTACACAAACCGGACTCCACTTAAGGGGCAATCCACTCCTTACCGGGTAAGTCTCGGAAAAGGGAAGTCTCAAGCAATAATCCTAGCACACTCAATCCAATAGCGGCTTGTGAGGCTCACTACTACCTAGAGTTCATCATCTTAGGTGTCTAAGGTCGGAAATCATCGGGTAGATCTCTTCCCTCACTTAGGTTGATAGCATTAGGTGATCCTAAGCTAAATTATGCTTAATAAACACTAGGATTTCAACAACCTAACATCCTAACACACAGATTCATCAATTAAAGAGCAACAGAGAGAAAAATCGGGTGGATCATGCCTAAATCGGCCGATCTGGCTGAAAAACAGCCCGATTTTTCTTTCTGGGTTAGGTTTTGTGCATACAAATCATCCTAAACTAACATATAAGTCAATTCTATCATCACCCAAGCCACAACCATCAATCCATCACTCCGGAATCACAATAAACTAGCCAATAATATGCATATCAAGATCCAAAATCATCACACAAGCATACATGGTTTTCATAGATGGATGATGAAAGATAAGGAAGTAAAAACAATAAATCTCAGCTGAATCTAAGTTTTAGCAAGACTTACAACCCTTCAGATGAAGATCCAAAACGTTCCTAACAATCCTTGCAATAGTTCTTCAATCAAAGACTACAAAAATCACTCAAAATCACTCAAGAACTCAATATCACTCTAGGCTTTGTGTTCTTCTTCCTCCTCCCAATTGAGAGAGTTTTTCTTCTTCTCCCAGTCTAGCCTTCAATCCAATGAGCTATGTGTGAGAGAATGTGGGAGAGGGAAGATGCTCAGCAACAGCTTGCAGGCCCACTTATATTCTCCACCAAGAGCAAGGCCGGACAAAGAGATCGTGGGACACGTGGCTTAAGCTGTTGAATGCAGAAAAATCGTCCCAGTCAGGAAAATCGGCTGATTTTCCTGAGTGATGGTCCGATTTTCTTCAATAGAGGCATGTTATGATTGTCTAGCCATGAGTTGCTCCTTTGCTTGCACCAATTATGGTCCTTGTGTCCTTTGTTGCTCTAATTATGTTCCTTCAAAGCCTTGGATGTGTACCACCATGAGGCTTGACCCTCGAATGCATCGATTAATGTCCAAAAGATCCCAAAATACCTACAAAACCGACAAAAGCTCGTGTAGACGTCTTTTCTAAAAATATGCATGAACTAAGCGTAAACGTTGTGAATTGTGCCAAAACGTGCATGAATAACGGGAAAAACTATCTAAATATATGCCTATACTAACGTCATAAATCACGTTATCATAATACCCCATACTTCAGATTTGCTCGTCCCCGAGCAAGATCCAACTATAGACTAAGAGATGTCGTGATTTATGCATCCAGAAAAACAACAAAATCTTTTTGGCATTGTGCTTCTAACATTGGATCACCTTCATAGTCATGTTTCATGGCAATGGACAATCAATCATGTATCAAATGAATGAAGGCATGGAAAGACAATTATACTTAACTAGAAAGCATGCATGAGAGGTGAAAATGAAGAAGTCAAGATGATCATGAGCATGTCCATTCTAAATCACTAAGTCTTACACACATGCATTTAGGTCACAAGGAATTAGAAAAGAAGAAGCTAAGAAACGTTGTGATTCGGTGGGAATTTTTAGGTCATGTGATGCTAATCCGGGAAAGGAACTAACTCCACAATTTCGTGTTTGCTCAACTTCCCAATCATGTGTATAATTTTCTCCATCTTTTCTTTGTTTTCTTTTCTTTTTCACTTATTTTTGAGACAATGACATTGGTGTACAAAAGCCGAAACCTTGGTGATTAGCCGTCCTCGGTTTTTTTTATTTTCGAGGTGCATCCACACCGGGCACACATACCAAAGCTCGTTAGGACTATCGGTTTATTTGACTTTGGCAAGGCACAAACACCCGATTATGTGAATGGTGCCGAGTTACTCGTCATTTAAACCAACGTCCCCAAACCTATATTGTTTTTCTACACTTTTCACAACAAATTCAGCACTTCATTCAAATCATTCATTCATCAACAACTTCACCCCACACTTGCTTTTCACACACTCAACACACTAGCATGCTCCTATTCCCGGATGGGTCAAAAGAGGTCAAAATTTTCATCAATTGAGGTGCTCAAACAACATGATCAAGATGAGAAGTAGAGAAAGATGAATTGCCTTAATCACTCTTAAATGATGTGCAAGAACTATCATGTAATTTCGACTTTCAATCCTCAATTCAATCAAGGCAAACATTCATGATCACAAATCATTTATAAGATTCAAGATAAGTACTTCAAGTCCACATATGCATTCATCTATTCAACACATAAGGCTATCCATAGCTAATTCACAAGACAATTTCATCATAAGGGTCATTCCCAAGCTTTAGAAGCACTAAAATTTTTTTAAAATTTTCTGATTTTTTGGATATTTTCGAAATATGTATGTACAATGCAAGACATAATGAAACATGTGACAATATTAAACTATCTTAGAGGCTAATCATGCAAGTGATCATGAAAACCCCACCCCATACTTAGAAACACATTGTCCCCAATGTGGAAACTAAATAAAGAAGTGAAAGAGAGTCCTCACAATGTAAAATTGGTGATGCTTTGGTATTTCGGTTCACATCGAATGATGATGGTGGATGATCGATCAAGGATGGTAGAGAGCTCTTGATGTTCATTATGGTGTCGGAACCCGCGCTTGGCACCGCAAACCGTCCAAGTTCCACGTCCGCTCCACCCATGTTTGATTGGAGATCATCACTTTCCTTTACAGAAGGAAAAATCGGACCAACTGCCCAGGAAATCGGCCGATCTGGATGAAGAACAGTCCGATTTTCCTGGGTGCTCTCCTCCTCGTCCATGTGCTTGGATCTTGTGCCTTCAGCCATTCCATGAGGTTTTCACATGACCTCCAACATCTCATAACACATGACAATCAACAAGATCTAGCAACCAAAAACACAAAAGAAAAACAAAGCACACCAAGAGTATGATCAAACAAAAGCAAGAAAAACAAAAGGGAAAAATATGTACCAATGGGTTGCCTCCCATTAAGCGCTTCTTTTAAGGTCATTAGCTTGACCAAATTCAGGAGCGTTTCACGCAAGGTGAAGTGGGGCAATCACTTCCACCGGGGCTTCCGGGATGTACTTCTTCAAACGGTGCCCATTCACCTTAAATTTTCCACAATGATCTCCTCCTATCTCCACCGCTCCATGAGGAAAGACCTTCTTCACAACATAGGGGCCCGTCCATCTTGACTTGAGCTTTCCGGGGAAGAGCCGCAGCCTCGAGTTGAAGAGAAGCAATAAGTCACCCTCATTCAACTCCTTTGGGATGAGGCGCTTGTCATGCCAACGCTTGGTCCTCTCCTTGTAAATCCGGGCATTTTCATAAGCATCCAACCGGATCTCGTCAAGGGCGTTCATGTCTAGCAACATCTTCTCACCGGCCTCCTTGAGGTCAAAATTCAGCCACCATTTAGCCCAATATGCTCTATGCTCCATCTCCACCGGAAGGTGGCAAGACTTGCCATAAACTAGCTTGAAGGGAGTGGTGCCAATTGGTGTCTTGAAAGCGGTTCTATAAGCCCACAAAGCATCATCGAGCTTCATAGCCCAATCTTTTCTCGTCCTAGAGACCGTCTTCTCAAGTATCCCTTTTATCCCGGTTGGAGATCTCCACTTGGCCACTAGTTTGGGGATGGTAAGGTGTTGTCACCTTATGGGTCACCCCATACTTAGCCAAAAGTGCCCCAAAGTTCCTATTAGTGAAGTGCTTTGTTCGCCCCTAGAGGTGTGTGCAAATAAGTTTTAAATTTATAAAACTAGAATCAAGCAGCGAACCCGCAGTGTACGGATCGATATAGTTAAGCAAGAATTCCAGAGTATCGAACACAGGGATTTGGGGGGTTAAATCCAGTTGTAGGTTATCAAGCGAGTAAATGTAAGAGCTTTTCGAATTATTGGGAAAACAACAATCCTAAAGATCCAGGTATCCAGTTGTGGCAATCGATTCAAGATATACTTAATGATGTAAAGACAGAGTTGAGATATGCAACGGTATACTAATGTAAGGTAATCGTACGGTGAAGTTCCAAAAACATTATATAACTCACCTAAAAGGCACTCTCTATACAGGTTGTTGAGGCTCAATATAGAAGGATTCTAGAGATGAGAATTAGTGTCAAATACCCAAACTTATAACCCAAGGATCAAGACTAACTTAACCGATTGAGGTTGTGACACTCACAATCGAGGTAGAGGTTGTTGAGGCTTCACTACCACCTAGAAAAGACAAGTCTAAACTAAGCTAAAACAAATCTTTAACTTTAGATTAAAGTAAAAGCAGGTTCGTAGACTTAAGGGAAATCACGGTTAGTTCTTGAGGTTCCACGGCCGTGGACTCAAGAACAGACCGTAATTTAGGGTTGTCGGCGAGTCTCTCTAACTCTCAGGGTCTAATCTGTTTGCGATCGATCTATCATCATCTAAGCCACAACTATCAACCCTTCACCTTAGAATTGTTAAGGGTTTTTAGCGAATAACAGTCATGTTGATATCAATTCAAGAATCAAAAGATAAAAAGATGAAAACTTTCAAGAACTTTCAATAATCTTCAATCCAATCTCAAAGTCACAAAGAGAACAAGCAATGTCAAAAGATTCAAAGTAAAACAACCAATCACCACCTTAGGAAAGAAGAGAAAACGGGATGACAATCCGTTTTCCAAATCAAACCTAAACAAGAAGAGAGATCTTCTTGCAAAACCTTCCAAGAACTTCGATCTTCCGCCAATCCGGAGATCTCAACAGCAATCTCCACCAAAAGTGCGAGATTAGAGGAATTGCCAAACACGAACTTCGATCTCCCAAAGAGATGTCAATGCTTCCAAGCAAGGCTAAGCGAAGTGTAAGCGTGTCTAAGCGATCCTTGAATGAGGGTAAGCGGGGGTAAGCCTCGATGACGGAATCTTGCTTCGTCCGTCTTTTTATAGTGCAGGGCAAAATGTCGGCCCGGCCCAATCTTTAAAAGATCGTGGCTTCAAAGGGTGGCGAAAAGATTCGCCAAGATCACGGTCGTGGAAGTGTTCCACGACCGTAATTTAGAGCGTGGAAACAAATACGGTTTACACCATATGTTCCACGGCCGTAATATCCTCTGGAATGAACATCAATTTCTGACTCTAAATCCACGGCCGTAATTCTGAACGTGGTTTGGATTCCGGCCGTATTTTAGGGCGTAATTTAGGGCAAGAACGTGATTCTTCCCTAAACTCGTGCATTCCTCATGCTAAAACTCCAATTTGCTTCCAAAGAATGTCCTCAATCTGTGGACATATCAACTCAACTCTCCTTTGCTCGATTCCGTTCGGAAATAGCTCCAAATCACCTAAAATCAACATAGAACTAGTGTAGACATCCATATTGACAATAAAGGTAATACTAGCTCACATATGCACAAAGTTCAATCAAAGACTATCAATATGAATCAAATACGTTTAGAAAACGTGCCTGAAATATCACAATATTTCATGCTAACAAATAACCCCATACTTAACACTTGCTTGTCCCTAAGAAAGGTCTTTCAAAAAGCTTTAAACAAGAGTTAGGATGAAATATGTGTACCTTCTTTCGGATGAATGTGACTTCTAAAGAATATATCATTCTCAAACCTTGCTTCAATCGTTTTTTCAAACTTTCACACACTCAATCAAAGAGTAAAAGGTAAAGAAAATTCATGAACCAACTTAACTTCTAAACAAGCATTATAACCTTCAAACATTATCAAAATCAATCACAAAAAACTTCAATTTAGATCACCAAGTCATATAACATTCTTTTGATCTTAAGGACTTTCAAAGAAAAGGTCTAGAATATGGAAAGGAAGGGAAAACTTTAAGGGAAAGTGGTGCATAAATCCGGGAAAGTGGACAACTACCTTCTTCTTCTTATGTGGTTTCCGCAACACTTCAACTTAGAGCTTCACTCTCTTCTTTTCATTTTTCGACTTTACTTTTGGAGTTATGGATAGAGGTGCACAAAAACCGAAGCCTAGGAGATCGGCGTTTCTCAAATTTTTCAAGAGATGCCTCAAACCCTTAGCGCACATACCATAATCCGCTAGGAATATCGCTCAATCCGACTTTGGCAAGACACAAACACCCGGCTATGTGAATGGTGCCGAGTTACTCATCGTCATGATTGACTTCCCCAAACCTATAATTTCTTTTTATTCAATTGATTGCAAATAATTGCTCTCATGGCCCTCCCACATCAAACATGCCTTTTTCTCATTCACTTCTCCAAATTCCCGGATAGGTAAAGGAGGCTAATATTTCAATGAGGAGCTAGATGGTCAAAGAAAGAAGAAAGAAAGTATCGAATTGCCTTAATCATTTCAACAAGAAGTATAGGAACTTATAACGTGATTTCAACTTCAATTTCCTAGCATGATTTAGGTAACATTTTCATATTATAAAACTTGCAAAAGAGGTAAAATTCATTCATTCAAATTCTTTTCAATTCACAATCCTTTTAAGCATGCAATTGTCATCAAACTCATTCCACAAGTAGTGATTATCATGGAAATCATCTCAATTCATTAGAAGCACAAAATTTTCAAAATTTTTCAAATTTTTATGGGTTTTTCAAGTCATTTTTCATGCAATGCAATAAGGAAACGTGCAACACATAATGAACATGCAACGATAGTCTCAAATGAAAGCAAACATAGAGAGTAGAGTTATTACAAACTTTTAGTACATCCCACCCCATACTTAGGACGAACATTGTCCCTAATGTTCAAAAGAAAGAACAAAAGAAATAAAAGAAAAAGAAACTCACAAGTGGTGGCGGGAATGTCTAAAACAACGATCATGCATCAATCACTGCGGCGCCGGCGGAGGTGGGAATGGAGAGAAACTCGGATCATAAAACCGCCCAAACTGCTGGCGGTAGACGTCCCTCATCATGTGGTCAAGGTCGTCTAAGCGTCCGTCTCTAGCATCCGCCCGGATCTCTAGTGCTCCAACTCTCTCCGAAAGTCCGGTAGCCCAATCCGGCATTTGCTCGTACCATCCCGGGGCGTGAATGTACCATGATGGAGCATCGGATGGTGCTGGTGGTGGTGGTGGTGCTGCTGGCTGCACCGTGGACCAAGGAGGGGGGGGTGTCATACCAAGTGGGAGGTGTAGTCATCCACGTGGGCCTCTCACTCACGCTAGCGCGGCGAGATGACGAGCCTGAGGCTCTAGTTGGGCGTGGAGAGCGTCTAGGTACATCTGGGGCCGCCTCCGGCTGGTCCGGAAACGTGCCAAACTCCTGCTCCGCTCCTCCACCACTCTCGTACTGATCTCCCATGTCCTCCTCCTCCACAACCGGTGGTGGAACGTAAGGGGGAGCTACTAGCCTGTTCGCATGCATCGCAGCGAACGTCTCCTTCCAATTGCGGCGTCCCGCCACAATGGAATACTCCGGCAGCCACTCAATCCCCCTACCCGTCCTAGTCTCCCAAGGCATGCCCGCATAAGGCGGACCTGCATGTGTGGGGAAGATGAGTCCCCTAACCATGAATGCGTGTAGCCCTAAAGGAACCGCCGGTATACGGGTGCAAGCAGAAAAATCTACACCAAATGTCCTAGCAATGTGGGTCACTATCCCACCATATCCAATATTCCCCTTCTTCTTATTCTTGAGTTTACTCATCGTAGCCGCCAAAAGAGTGGCACAATCTGCACGGCGACCGTATAGCATGCCATAGAGCAAGAATAGCTCATCCGTCTTGATCTTTTGGGGCGTCTCCGTCCTAGGAAAGAGACACTCCGAAAGAACGCGGTGTGCTATCTTCAAGGCTAGATGGTACATCAATCTAGCCTTGGTATCGGCGGGTTGCCAACGGTCCTCGTCGGCGTATATCATTGCTACTTCCTCCCAAAAGTTCTTGGGGTAAACTCCACTCGGAAATCGACCGTCATAGGTCTCATGGAACCCGAAAATGGTCCCAAACTCGACAATACTCAAATGGTAGTCTTGTTCCATGAGACGGAAGGAGACGGTCCTATCTACGTGGCTGTGCTCGAAGGACGTCACAACCTCCCGGGTGATCTCTTCATAAGCGTCTTCACGAATGTTCGTGAAGACAAGCAATCCGGCTCTATCCAAGAGCCATGTAAGATCATCAACTATGTTGAGAGGATGTAGATCCTCCAACAACAAATACCTAGGACCTATCACTGTCGTCTTTGTGATCCTCTCAAACGCAGCAAGGTGGTTCTCATGTATGGTTGGGATGCTAGGGTGAGGAGGTGAAGATGGAGGTGAAGGTGAAGATGGTAGTGAAGGAGATGAGGGTGGTGGTGCCCTAGAGGTGGAGGGATTGCCCTTTCTTTTCTTATTCTGCTCTCCCTTCTTCTCCTTTATCCTTCCCGACATTCTCCTTACAAAGTCCATTTTTTCACCAAAATTACGGTCTGTTCTTCAGGTTCCACGGCCGTGGTTTACCCAGAGACCGTGATTCGTCTCAGAATCTTGCGAATCTCAGCAAATTCACCAACAATCACCACAACAAGCAGTCCTAATCTAATTCCTTCCAGTCTTTGTCAGTTCTTCCTAAAAATCTATAGCAAAAACGAACCAAATCCGCGAAAAGCAAGAAGAAAGAATAAACCTCTTTTTCGGATTGAAAAATCCGAAATGCGCGTTTGTTGACGGAATTCCGCTCGGTTTGTCGCTTGGATCTTGTTCGTGGTTGGATTTGCTGCAGTTTAGGATGAAGAATCGTTGAAAACGATTAGAAAACGAGGAATTGGAGGAGGTCGTGGGGTTTCGGCGTTTAGGGCGTGGAAAGGGGTAAGTTTTTGGGAAATTTTGTGAAGAATGTGGCTTATATAGTCGCAGGCAAAATTTTGAAAATCACGGTCTGTCGGGATGTTCCACGGCCGTGGAAGTGTACGGACCCGTGGTTTTGGTGATTTTTCAAAGGCTTTTGAGAATTACGGCCACTGTAGCTATGACGACCGTAATTTAGACCGTGGAACCTTCTGTAAAGCTTCAAAGTCCAAATTTCGTCGCTCTTCTTCGACATTATTCTCCCTTTCTCCTTTTCCATCGATCCTACAACCAAAAACACGAACATACCGGAAGAAATCGAGGCAAAATAAAGCGAAAACGTCTATTCTAAGCTAAACTATGAATCGAAAACAAAAACAAAAATGCAATACCTTGGGTTGCCTCCCAAGAAGCGCTTTGTTTAAGGTCCGTAGCTAGACCAATCTCGCACTTAATCGAGTGCGGTAGGCGCAAACTCCTCAGCTTGGAGTTCCGGTGTGTACTTCTTGAGTCGTTGACCGTTCACCTTAAAACTTCCGCTAGCTTCACCCCATACTTCAACTGTACCATGGGGGAAAATACGTTTAATTAGAAAAGGTCTGGTCCAACGGGATTTAAGCTTACCTGGAAAGAGGCGAAGTCTTGAATTGAAGAGGAGAACTTGATCCCCTTCTTTGAAGTCCTTTGGAATGATATGCTTATCATGCCAACGCTTTGCTCTTTCCTTGTAGATCTTAGCGTTTTCATAGGCGTTCAAGCGAAGTTCATCCAGCTTGTTGATGTCTAGGAGACGCTTCTCTCCCGCTTCCTTCATGCCGAAATTCAGCCACTTGATAGCCCAAAACGCTTTGTGCTCCAGCTCTACCGGCAAATGACAAGACTTCCCATACACAAGGTTGTATGGTGTGGTTCCTATGGGAGTCTTGTACGCAGTCCGGTACGCCCATAATGCATCATCTAGTTTCAAGGACCAATCCTTCCTAGTCCTTGAAACCGTCTTCTCTAGATTTCCCTTGATCTCCCTATTTGAGATCTCAACTTGTCCACTCGTTTGTGGATGGTAAGGGGTAGCGATCTTGTGAGTAACCCCATACTTAGCTAGAAGAGCTTCAAAGCGACGGGCTATGAAGTGAGAACCTCCATCACTAATGATTGTCCTTGGTGTTCCAAATCGCGGAAAGATGGTCTTGTTGAAGAACTTAACCACCACCATGGCATCATTTGTGGGAGAGGCAATTGCTTCCACCCATCTAGAAACGTATTCTACCGCCAATAGTATGTATTGGTTTCCACAAGAAGATGGGAATGGTCCCATGAAATCGACTCCCCAAACGTCGAAAATCTCCACCTCTTGGATTTTGTTGAGGGGCATCTCGTTCCTTCTAGAAATATTGCCTGTTCTTTGACAAGCATCGCAGCAAGAGACAAAGGATTGCACATCTCTAAATAAAGTAGGCCAATAGAATCCAGATTGCAATACCTTTGCGCTAGTCTTGTTCGAACTAGCGTGTCCTCCACAAGGTAGTGAATGACAATGGCGGATGACACTTTGCATCTCATCTTCCGGCACACATCGCCGGATGATGCCATCCGGACCTCTTTTAAAGAGGAGAGGCTCGTTCCAATAGTATTCCCGGACGTCCTTAAAGAACTTCTTCCTTTGTGCGTAGGATAGTCCGGGCGGTATCTCCTGGCAAACCAAATAGTTAACAAAATCAGCAAACCATGGTTCGTTACCTTTGGAGATTACGTTGATGCACTCCTCTATGATGTGTAGGTGTTCGTCCGGAAAGGAGTCATCAATGGGTAGATGGTCGTCCTCTAGATGTGTGAGGCGACTCAAATGATCCGCAACAGAATTTTCTGAACCTTTCTTGTCGCGGATCTCAAGATCGAATTCTTGTAGGAGAAGAATCCATCTAATTAGCCTTGGCTTCGCGTCTTTCTTCGCAAGGAGGTACCGGATCGCAGCATGATCCGTGTAGAAAATCACTTTTTCACCTACAAGATAAGAGCGAAACTTGTCAATAGCGTAGACAATGGCTAGAAACTCTTTCTCTGTAGTGGCGTAGTTGAGCTGAGCTTCATCTAGCATCTTGCTAGCGTAGTATATGGCATGGGTTCGCACTTCCTTTCGTTGTCCAAGAACAGCTCCAATGGCTACGTCACTAGCATCGCACATAATCTCGAAGGGAAGAGTCCAATCCGGAGGTTGGATAATAGGTGCTGAAATTAGAGCTTGCCGAATGGTGTTAAACGCATCTAAACATTCATGCGAAAACTCAAAAACCGCATCCTTCATCAATAGATTAGTGAGAGGTTTTGATATCTTAGAAAAGTCTTTAATGAAACGTCTATAAAATCCAGCATGTCCTAGGAAACTTCTTATCCCTTTCACCGAAATTGGGGGAGGAAGTTTCTCTATGGTCTCTATCTTAGTCTTGTCTACCTCTATCCCTCTACTAGAGACTAAGTGACCTAATACGATTCCTTCCTTAACCATGAATTGACACTTCTCCCAATTAAGAACTAGGTTAGTGTCCTCACAACGTTGTAAAACAAGAGAAAGGTTAGAAAGGCAATCGTTGAAAGAGGAACCGTATACGGAGAAGTCGTCCATGAAGACTTCCATGATTTCCTCTACGTATTCGGAGAAGATGGCCATCATGCACCGTTGAAAGGTGGCTGGGGCGTTGCAAAGCCCGAACGGCATTCTCCTATAGGCGAACGTACCCCAAGGGCACGTGAATGTGGTCTTCTCCTGATCGTCCGGATGTATCGGAATCTGAAAGAAACCACTATAACCGTCAAGGTAGCAAAAATGTGAATGTTGTGCTAACCTTTCAAGCATTTGATCGATGAATGGTAAGGGAAAGTGATCCTTCCGCGTTGCGTTGTTGAGCTTGCGGTAGTCTATGCACATTCGCCATCCAGTCACGGTTCGGGTAGGAATGAGTTCGTTGTTCTTGTTGGTGATGACCGTCATTCCCCCCTTCTTCGGAACTACTTGAACTGGACTCACCCACTTGCTATCGGAGATAGGATAGATGATACCTGCATCAAGAAGTTTAAGAATTTCCTTCTTGACAACCTCCTTCATGGTCGGATTCAACCGCCTTTGAGGTTGTCTTGAAGTTCTAAAATCCTCCTCCATTAGTATCTTATGCATACATAGGGAGGGTTTAATTCCTACTAAGTCCTCGATAGTGTAGCCTATGGCTTTTCTATGTTTCCTAAGGACTATCATGAGCTGTTCATGTTCATCTATGCTTAGTTCGGAGCTAACAATGACCGGAAAGGTAGAATTAGATCCAAGAAAAGCGTACCTTAGATGAGTAGGAAGTGGTTTGAGTTCCATCACTTTCGGAGCTTCCAATGGTCCTTGAGGGGCATCCGACGTTTCCTTAGAAGTTTCTAAGGTTGTTGAGTGGTTTGGAGAAGAATCAAAAGAATTTGAAGAAGTAAGCCGATCGCCCTCTTCCACGGTCAGAATTACGGCCTCTCCATGTGTTCCACGGCCGTGTAATCCCCTGGAATGGAGGTCGATTTTGGTTGTGAAATCCACGGTCGTGGAATACAGGGTATGACCGTGGATTCTTACATTCTCAGCCTCATCGTGGAGTTTCTCAAACTCCACTTCATGCATCTCTTCTTGTGCTTCTAAGGCTTCAATTTCCTCTTTGCACTCTTCTTCTTCCCCTACATTGGTTAGACTCATAGTGATAACCTTTTGTAAAGGATCGTTAAAGAGAATCGCACTTACCTCCTCCCTAGACAAACCTTCTTCATCTTGGATATCGTAAATATCCTCATCAAAGATTGGCTCCTTTACTAGAGTGGAAAGAACGAACTCTACTTTCTCTTCTCCGATATCAAAAGCGAGTCTTCCATTCTTGCAATCGACCATGCAGCCGGAAGTTGCAAGAAACGGTCTTCCGAGTATGATCGGGACCGGACTATCTGCAGGAATATCAAGCACGACAAAATCAATGGGGACAAAGAATTTACCTAGCTTGACCGGGACGTCTTCTACAATACCGACGGGGCGAGTGATGGATCGATCCGCCATGTATAACGTCATCTTGACCGGTTTAGGATCGCCTAAACCGATCTTCCTACATAATGCAAGTGGTATGATGCTCACACTTGCTCCTAAGTCACATAAAGCGTCATATGTGACATCTCCCACTCCAATGGGAATGCAAAATGACCCCGGATCCTTCAACTTTGGGGGCATTTTCTCCTTCATAGTCTTGATGAGATCCGAAGAATCCGAACTCATCTTGACCTCACCGAAATCTTCTAGCTTCCTCTTGTTAGAGAGAAGCTCCTTCAAGAACTTGCCATAAGCCGGCATACCTACAATAGCATCAATGAAGGGTATATTAATATGCAGCTTGCTCATGAGTTCTATGAACTTACCGAATTGTTTATCTAGGCGCGCTCGCGCTCTAGATTGAGGGAACGGTAGGGGAGGTTTGTAAGCTGGAGGAGGAACATAGACATCTTCCTTCTCCTTCCCCTTTCCTTTGTCCTTCTCTACGGGGACTTCAACGAACGTAGGCTGCGGATCGGTGGTAGTCACTCCGCTCCTAGTTGTAATCGCCATTACCCTTCCCTTAGGGTTGTCCTCCGTCTTTCCTGGAAGTTTCCCTTGATTTCTAGGGACTTCCTCCGCGTGGTTGAACAATTGGTTTTCCAAAACTTTTTGAGCTTTGTCAACCTTAGAGACTTGATCATCAACCTTGATGAGGCGGTTCTCCAATCCTTGAAGCTTTCCCAAGATTGTTTCCAACATGGGATCGGACTTCTCCTTTCCCGTATTGTTTCCTCCATTAGATGATTGCCCCTGGCTTTTCAAAGGAGTAGAGGAAGAGGAAGGTGGAGTTAGCGAATTAGAATTGGAAGGATAGGAGTTACCGGAATTTTGTTGATTGGAATGCCAATTGTTGTTGTTTGAACCCCTATTGTTGTTCCAATTGTTGTTGTTCCGGTTGTTGTTGTTTCCATTCCAATTGTTATTCCGGTTATTGTTCCGGTTATTGTTGTTGCGGTTGGTGTTGTCACCGCCATTGTTGTTGCCCAAATAGCCAACATCCTTCTCTTGTTGCTTTGGGAAGTTGGTCTTGATAGTCTCCTTCAACTCTTTGATCTCATTGTTGAGGGAGAAAATTTGATTTTGAGCTTCATGTGTGAGCTTCGCTCCTTGCTCCACACGATTTCCCTCCGCTTTCCGGTGGGAATACTTCTCTATGACTCTTGCTTGCTTCTCAATGAAGTCCCAAGCGTCATCTTCTCTCATGTCCATGAACGTTCCGCATGAGAGGGATTGGAGGTTGAATTGCGTTCCCGCATCCAGCCCCTTATAATAGATCTCCAGCAAGGCAAGTTTGGATATGCCATGATGAGGGCAATCCAAGAGCAAGTCCTGAAACCTTTCCCAAGATTGAAACAAACTTTCGTTAGGTCTCATGGAAAAAGCATTAATCTTACCTCTAAGTTCCGCCGTTTTGGAGGGCGGGAAGAATTTGGTGAGAAACTCCGCGGAAAGGTCTTCCCACGTGTCTAGTTTCCCATTGGGAAGAGCTTGATACCATGACAACGCTTTCCCTTTCAAAGAGAAAAAGAAAGGTTTGAGCTTATAGCTGTTGGTAGTAGCGTTCTTTGGTCTCATTGTCTCCATCATACACTCAAAGTTTTGCAAGTGTTGGTGTGGAGATTCAGCGCTTGTACCGCCAAATTGGCTTTGGCGAACAAGAGTGATAACTTGAGGGTTAAAGCTAAACCCTTGCACATCTTCAGCATCAAATTTCACACCCAAACGGCGTGGTTGTTGTGTTGGATCCATCCGCTGGCCAAGAGTTCTTGGCTCATTATCCACACGTTCGACTCTCACATTCCTAGGTGGAATGCGGCGATTAGCAGCTCCTTGTGGATGGAAAGGATTCATATTGATCGTGGGATCAATCTCTTCTAACGGTGGCATGGAAGAGTCACTATCATCAGTGGATGAGTGACTTTTTCTTCTAGACCTTGATCTCCTTCTTGAGGACTTCTTGCTTCCCTTATTCTTAAGGTCGCTCATCTCTATCCTCATTTGGAAGATCATGTCTTGTAGACCGTTAACTTGAGATTGATGACGATCCATCTCATCCTGGCGGAGAGTCTCATTCCATCGGAGTTGAGCTTCCTTCTCCGCCAACTCCGTTTGAAGATCACGTTCGTGTTCTTCAGCCATCTTCTTTTCCTTGCGCTTTTGCCTCAAGGTTTTCTCTAGCTCTTGATCAAGAGGTAAGAGATCTTCGGTGTTCGTAGACCTGCGCATGCACTCAAAGAGATATCAAATAACGAGAGCAAGCTCCCAAGCTTGACAACCGGCTACCGGATTCGGCCTAAACCAAATCCCTGGCAACGGCGCCAAAAACTTGTTCGCCCCTAGAGGTGTGTGCAAATAAGTTTTAAATTTATAAAACTAGAATCAAGCAGCGAACCCGCAGTGTACGGATCGATATAGTTAAGCAAGAATTCCAGAGTATCGAACACAGGGATTTGGGGGGTTAAATCCAGTTGTAGGTTATCAAGCGAGTAAATGTAAGAGCTTTTCGAATTATTGGGAAAACAACAATCCTAAAGATCCAGGTATCCAGCTGTGGCAATCGATTCAAGATATACTTAATGATGTAAAGACAGAGTTGAGATATGCAAAGGTATACTAATGTAAGGTAATCGTACGGTGAAGTTCCAAAAATCTTATATAACTCACCTACAAGGCACTCTCTATACAGGTTGTTGAGGCTCAATATAGAAGGATTCTAGAGATGAGAATTAGTGTCAAATACCCAAACTTATAACCCAAGGATCAAGACTAACTTAACCGATTGAGGTTGTGACACTCACAATCGAGGTAGAGGTTGTTGAGGCTTCACTACCACCTAGAAAAGACAAGTCTAAACTAAGCTAAAGCAAATCTTTAACTTTAGATTAAAGTAAAAGCAGGTTCGTAGACTTAAGGGAAATCACGGTTAGTTCTTGAGGTTCCACGGCCGTGGACTCAAGAACAGACCGTAATTTAGGGTTGTCGGCGAGTCTCTCTAACTCTCAGGGTCTAATCTGTTTGCGATCGATCTATCATCATCTAAGCCACAACTATCAACCCTTCACCTTAGAATTGTTAAGGGTTTTTAGCCAATAACAGTCATGTTGATATCAATTCAAGAATCAAAATATAAAAAGATGAAAACTTTCAAGAACTTTCAATAATCTTCAATCCAATCTCAAAGTCACAAAGAGAACAAGCAATGTCAAAAGATTCAAAGTAAAACAACCAATCACCACCTTAGGAAAGAAGAGAAAACGGGATGGCAATCCGTTTTCCAAATCAAACCTAAACAAGAAGAGAGATCTTCTTGCAAAACCTTCCAAGAACTTCGATCTTCCGCCAATCCGGAGATCTCAACAGCAATCTCCACCAAAAGTGCGAGATTAGAGGAATTGCCAAACACGAACTTCGATCTCCCAAAGAGATGTCAATGCTTCCAAGCAAGGCTAAGCGAAGTGTAAGCGTGTCTAAGCGATCCTTGAATGAGGGTAATCGGGGGTAAGCCTCGATGACGGAATCTTGCTTCGTCCGTCTTTTTATAGTGCAGGGCAAAATGTCGGCCCGGCCCAATCTTTAAAAGATCGTGGCTTCAAAGTGTGGCGAAAAGATTCGCCAAGATCACGGTCGTGGAAGTGTTCCACGACCGTAATTTAGAGCGTGGAAACAAATACGGTTTACACCATATGTTCCACGGCCGTAATATCCTCTGGAATGAACATCAATTTCTGACTCTAAATCCACGGCCGTAATTCTGAACGTGGTTTGGATTCCGGCCGTATTTTAGGGCGTAATTTAGGGCAAGAACGTGATTCTTCCCTAAACTCGTGCATTCCTCAAGCTAAAACTCCAATTTGCTTCCAAAGAATGTCCTCAATCTATGGACATATCAAATCAACTCTCCTTTGCTCGATTCCGTTCGGAAATAGCTCCAAATCACCTAAAATCAACATAGAACTAGTGTAGACATCCATATTGACAATATAGGTAATACTAGCTCACATATGCACAAAGTTAAATCAAAGACTATCAATATGAATCAAATACGTTTAGAAAACGTGCCTAAAATATCACAATATTTCATGCTAACATGCTTCCCTCCATCACTTATGATCACCCTTTGTGTTCCAAACCTAGGGAAGATCACTCGGTTGAAGAACCGCACTACAACCTTGACATCATTTGTGGGAGAGGCGATTGCCTCCACCCATCTCGAAACATAGTCTACCGCCAATAGGATGTAGAGGTTGCCACATGAAGAAGGGAATGGTCCCATGAAGTCCACACCCCACACATCAAATATCTCTACCTCTTGTATGTTGTTCAAGGGCATCTCATTTCTCCTTGAGATGTTGCCCGTCTTTTGGCAAGCATCACAAGCTACCACAAAGCTTTGTACATCTTTGAACAAACTTGGCCAAAAGAAGCCCGATTGCAACACCTTAGCACATGTCTTGTGTGAGCTAGCATGTCCTCCACATGGCAAGGAATGAAAATGGCGGATCACACTCTCCACCTCATCCTCCGGTATGCATCTTCTAAACACTCTATCCGGCCCTCTCTTGAACAAAAGTGATTCACTCCAATAGTAGTGCCTCACATCTTTGAAGAACTTCTTTCTTTGGGCATATGTCAAACCGGGAGGCACTTCCTCGCACACAAGATAGTTCACAATGTCGGCGTACCATGGTTCACTTCCTCTAGACACTTGGAACAAGCACTCCTCCACTAAGTTCAATTGCTCATCCCGGAATGAGTCATCAATCGGGATGTCATCTTTCTCAAGCTCTAATGGTGAGAGTCTACTAAGGTGATCCGCCACAGAATTCTCGGACCCCTTCTTGTCCCGGATTTCCAAATCAAACTCTTGAAGAAGAAGGATCCACCAAATCAATCTAGGCTTGGCATCCTTCTTTGTAAGGAGATAACGGATCGTAGCATGATCCGTGTACACAATGACCTTCGCTCCAACAAGATATGAGCGGAACTTCTCAAAGACATACACCACCGCTAGCAACTCTTTCTCGGTTGTGGCATAGTTAAGTTGGGCATCATCTAGCGTCTTGCTAGCATAATAGATGGAATGTGTGCGCCCATCTTTCTTTTGTCCCAAAACAGCCCCTACGACCACATCACTTGCATCACACATCACTTCAAATGGTAAGCTCCAATCCGGAGGTTGCATGATAGGTGCGGAGATCAAAGCATTCTTTAACCTACAAAATGCTTCAAGGCAATCCTTGGAGAAAACAAACTCAACATCTTTCATTAGTAGGTTAGTAAGAGGCTTAAAGATTTTAGAAAAATGTTTAATGAATCTCCGGTAAAAACCGGCATGCCCTACAAAGCTCCTTACCCCTTTCACCGAGGTAGGTGGTGGCAACTTCTCTATCGTTTCAATCTTGGCCCTATCAACCTCAATGCCACGGTTGGACACCAAGTGTCCCAACACAATACCTTCACTTACCATGAAGTGGCATTTTTCCCAATTCAAGACAAGATTTGTCTCCTCACATCTCTTAAGCACCAAAGACAAGTTAGCTAGGCAATCATCAAAAGAAGATCCATAAACGGAAAAATCATCCATAAACACCTCCATGATATTCTCAATATATTCAGAAAATATGGCCATCATACACCTTTGAAAGGTGGCGGGTGCATTACACAACCCAAATGGCATTCTCCTATATGCAAAGGTACCCCAAGGGCATGTAAATGTGGTTTTCTCTTGGTCATCGGGGTGGATAGGGATTTGGAAGAATCCGCTATAGCCATCTAGGCAACAAAAATGAGAGTGTTGAGCTAATCTCTCTAGCATTTGGTCAATGAAAGGAAGAGGGAAATGATCTTTCCTAGAGGCCACATTTAGCTTCCTATAGTCAATACACATCCTCCATCCCGTAACCGTCCTAGTTGGGATTAGTTCATTGTTCTCATTAGTTACTACGGTCATCCCACCCTTCTTAGGAACCACATGTACGGGACTAACCCATTTACTATCCGAAATAGGGTAAATGATTCCCGCATCTAGCAACTTAATGATCTCTTTCTTGACTACCACTTTCATTATTGGATTCAATCTTCTTTGATGTTCAATAGAGGGTTTATGGTTATCTTCCATCATTATCTTATGCATGCACAAAGAGGGCTTAATGCCAACAAGGTCATCAATGGTGTATCCTATTGCCTTTCTATGCAGTTTCAATTCATTCAACAATCTACTAAGCTCATCATCATTCAAAGATGCATTCACAATCACCGGATAAGTAGAATTTGAACCAAGGAAAGCATACTTTAAATGAGAAGGAAGAGGTTTAAGATCAAGTTGAGGAGGACCTTTTTCGGTTGGAGATGATCCATACAATGTAGGTTGAGATGATTGCAAAGCCATGGAAGCCTCCCCTAAGTCCCTTGATGATTGCTCACAAACACTTGGATGATGCTCAAAAGACTCAGGAAAATCGGCCCAGTCAGGAAAATCGGCCGATTTTCCTGAGTGTAGGTCGATCTGAGTTTCTGTATTTGCAGAATTTGATGAAACTTCAGGATAAGTACAAAAATCGGCCGATCTGGCCCCCTCTGCCCGATTTTTCTAGGTGATTCTCTCTTCCTCTAGTACTTCAAATCCAACACTTGGTAGCTCGTCCAATGCATTCAAGGCCTTGATTACTTCATTGCTACTTTCCTCAACTCCTTCCTCCATCAAACTTGAGCTAAGAACCTTCTCAAATGGATCCTTAAGCAAGATTGAGCTCACAACCTCTCTAGACTCCTCTTCCTCAACAATGTTGAAGACATCTTCACCTAGGGCTGGCCCCTTCACCATTGTGGACAAATTAAACTTGATGTTCTCTTCTCCAATGTTGAAGGAGAGAATTCCATTCTTGCAATCCACCAAAAATCCGGAAGTAGCTAGGAAAGGTCTCCCCAAGATGATAGGAACCGGATAGTCCGCCGGGATGTCCAAAACAACGAAGTCTATGGGCACATAGAACTTCCCTAGTTGCACCGGGATGTCTTCCAAGATTCAAACCGGATGAGTGATTGAGCGGTCCGCCATGTAAAGGGTCATCTTGACCGGCTTCGGCTCTCCTAGCCCAACCTTGTTGCAAAGTGCAAGCGGGATGATGCTTACACTTGCCCCAAGATCACATAGGGCGTCATACTTCACTTCTCCTACTTCGATTGACACACAAAAGGATCCCGGATCTCTTAGCTTAGGAGGCATCTCCTCCTTCATCGTTTGAATCAACTCCGAGGATCTCTTTGTCATCCTTACTTCCCCATACTCCTCCAACTTCCTCTTGTTGGAGAGTATTTCCTTCAAGAACTTGCCATATGCCGGCATACCTAGAATAGCATCCATGAACGGAATGTTAATATGCAATTTAGACATAAGTTCAAGGAATTTACCAAAGTGTTTGTCCAAGCGAGCTCTTGCTTGTGATTGTGGGAATGGTAGAGGTGGCTTGCATGGAGGTGGGGCCACATATGATGGCTCATCATCCTTGCTCTTCCCTCCATCTTCTTGCAATTGCTCTTCTTCATTCACCACTTGCTTCCCTTTGTCATTTCCCTTAGGTAAGGGATCCTTCATGCTTAGCCCACTCCTTGTTGTAATAGCCAACACTTGGCCTCTTGGGTTATCTTCGGTTCTTCCGGGAAGCTTTCCCGGATCTCTATGAGCTTCACCCGCCTTTTGGAACACTTGTGCTTCCAAAACCTTTTGAGCCTTGGAAATAGAAGTCACCGTGCTCTCAAGACCACTCAACCTTCCAAGCAATTGCTCAAACATCATTTCGGTTCTATCCTTTGGAGGTTGAGTAAATCCGGGTGGAGGTTCTTGTGAAGCCTTTGGCGGTGGAGTTGTGCTTGTGGAAGCGGGAGGGTTCAAGGCTCCATCCGGGTTAGAATAGGAAAACCCGGGATGGTTATGGTTAGGCCGGTAATTGTTGAATTGCCGGTTGTTGTTGAAGTTCTTTGGGCCTTGATAGTTGTTGTAGTTGCCCCTTCCCATGTAGTTCACATCTTCCTCCTTGGAAGACAAATTTGCTTGCACTTGCACTTGAGGGCATGCTTGACTCTTCAAAGTTGTAGCACATAACTCCCTCAAAGATTTCAACTCATTGTTGATGGCATCAAGCTTGAAGTTGCTCATGGTGACTTCACTCACCTCATATGCTCCCGCTTTCCTCCCTTCACTCTTCCTATGGGAGTACTTCTCAATCACTAAAGCTTGTTTCTCTACAAACTCCCAAGCTTCATCTACATTCTTTTCCATGAAAGTCCCACCGGAAAGAGATTGGAGCTTGAATTGGCTATCTTCATCAAGTCCTTTGAAGTAGATCTCCAATAGCTCAATTTTCGGTATACCATGGTGTGGACAATCTAGGAGGAGGTCTTTGAACCTCTCCCAAGACTTGAACAAACTCTCTCTATCCTTCATCACGAAGGCATTGATCTTCCCTCTTAACTCGGTAGTCTTGGAAGGTGGGAAGAACTTAGTCAAAAACTCGGTTGTCATCTCCTCCCAAGTACTCACTCGCCCTTGTGGAATAGATTGATACCAAGCCAAGGCTTTATCCTTAAGTGAGAAGGAGAAAGCCCTAAGCTTATAGTTGTTGCTCTCCAATCTAGGCGGTCTAAGAGTCTCCATCATGATCTCATAGTTCATCAAGTGTTGATGAGGAGACTCTCCTTCCATCCCTCCAAATTGATTATGCCGGATCATTTGTAGAACTTGAGGGCGGAGCTCGTAATTGTGGGTTGCGGGATCTCCTAAGTTCACACCCGGACGGTGTGCTCTTTGTGCTGGATCCATACGTCGCCCTAATGTTTGTGGCTCTTCAATAGCAATGGGCACAACCCGAACATTCACCGCCGGCTGCGGTTGTGGTGGAGGAGGAGGTGGAGGTTGTTGACGATTAAGCTCTCCTTGCACAAGAGCTTGCCTAATCTCTTCAATCTCCCTCCTAGTTGCTTCTTGCCTCTCATTGGCAAGTCTCCTTTCTTCCTCCAAGAGCTCATCTCTTAGCCTAATTTGCTCTAAAGCCTCATCCAACTCAGCTTGGAGATCTCTTCCGGCCATCTCATTCCCCTTTCTAATGCTCTTGGATCTAGATCTAAGGGTTTTCTCCGGTTCGGGATCGAATGGAGCTAAATCCTTGCCACGAGATCTTCGCATACACCTAAAGGGTGAGAGATGTCCGGAAAAGCAAAGACACACACCAAAAGAGATCAAAAGCAACAAGAAAGATCTACACTATAAACAATCACAAAAATGACTCGATCTAGAACTAGTCCCCGGCAATGGCGCCAAAAACTTGTTACGCTAAGAATGTGATGCACGCAATAAGCCTTAAATTTATACTCGTTATATTTTTCCTAACTCCTAGCGAACCCACAGTGTATGGGTCGTTTTGTAGCAAGGATAGTATTCCGAGGTCGAACTCGAAGACTAAGGTGAAATCGAATCAACAAGTGAGCATAGATGGTGTAAAACTAGTCTAAGAAAGGAAGAAGGAATAAAGAAATGAAAATCTCAATGTTTTTGGTTTGGTTTTTAGGTGATCAATCAAATATCACAATTCATGCAAAATACTAAATCAAACTAACAAGTCAAGCTAGCAAAATAAACAAGTAACACAAACACAAAATATGTGGTCAAAGAGAGAGAAATAGATTCTAGAGGTCAAGATTTCCGGTTATGGCATTGGACTCAAGATTCTAAAGATTCTAAAGATTAAGCTGCGGTGTTGGGAAAGGTTGTTTCACTAATGGAAGCAATTACCGGGTAGGTCTCTCACTTCGCTAATCCTGCATCAAACTCCTATTACCGGGTAGGTCTCAAGGGGTTAGAGTAGGGAATTCTACACAAACCGGACTCCACTTAAGGGGCAACCCTCTCCTTACCGGGTATGTCTCGGAAAAGGGAAGTCTCAAGCAATAATCCTAGCACACTCAATCCAATAGCGGCTTGTGAGGCTCACTACTACCTAGAGTTCATCATCTTAGGTGTCTAAGGTCGGAAATCATCGGGTAGATCTCTTCCCTCACTTAGGTTGATAGCATTAGGTGATCCTAAGCTAAATTATGCTTAATAAACACTAGGATTTCAACAACCTAACATCCTAACACACAGATTCATCAACTAAAGAGCAACAGAGAGAAAAATCGGGTGGATCATGCCTAAATCGGCCGATCTGGCTGAAGAACAGCCCGATTTTTCTTTCTGGGTTAGGTTTTGTGCATACAAATCATCCTAAACTAACATATAAGTCCATTCTATCATCACCCAAGCCATAACCATCAATCCATCACTCCAGAATCACAATAAACTAGCCAATAATATGCATATCAAGATCCAAAATCATCACACAAGCATACATGGTTTTCATAGATGGATGATGAAAGATAAGCAAGTAAAAACAATAAATCTCAGCTGAATCTAAGTTTTAGCAAGACTTACAACCCTTCAGATGAAGATCCAAAACGTTCCTAACAATCCTTGCAATAATTCTTCAATCAAAGACTACAAAAATCACTCGAAATCACTCAAGAACTCAATATCACTCTAGGCTTTGTGTTCTTCTTCCTCCTCCCAATTGAGAGAGTTTTTCTTCTTCTCCCAGTCTAGCCTTCAATCCAATGAGCTGTGTGTGAGAGAATGTGGGAGAGGGAAGATGCTCAGCAACAGCTCGCAGGCCCACTTATATTCTCCACCAAGAGCAAGGCCAGACAAACAGATCGTGGGACACGTGGCTTAAGCTGTTGAAGGCAGAAAAATCGTCCCAGTCAGGAAAATCGGCCGATTTTCCTGGGTGATGGTCCGATTTTCTTCAACAGAGGCATGTTATGATTGTCTAGTGTTCGCCCCTAAACGTGCGTGCAAATAAGTTTTAATTATAAAACTAGAATCAAGCAAGCGAACCCGCAGTGTATGGATCGATATAGTTAAGCAAGAATTCCAGAGTATCGAACACAGGGATTTGGGTGGGAACAAATTCAATTGCAGATTATGAAGCGAGTAAATATGAGAGTTTTTGCAAATATTGGGAAAACAACAATCCTAAAGATCCAAGTATCTAGCTGTGGCAATCGATTTAAGATTTACTATTGATATAAAGACAGAGTTAAGATATGCGAAGGTATGCTAATGTAAGGTAATCGTACGGTGAAGTTCCAAAAACCTTATATGACTCACCTACAAGACACTCTCTACACAGGTTATTGAGGCTTCAATATAGAAAGGTTCTAAAGGTAAGAATTAATGCTAAATACCCAAACTTGTAATCCAAGGATCAAGACTAACTTAACCGATTGAGGTTGTGACACTCACAATCGAGGTAGAGGTTGTTGAGGCTTCACTACCACCTAGAAAAGGCAAGCCTAAACTAAGTTAAAGCAAATCTTTAACTTTGGATTAAAGTAAAAGCAGGTTCGTAAACTTAAGGGAAATTACGGTTGGATCTTGAGATTCCACGGTCGTGGAACTCAAGAACAAACCGTGATTTAGGGTTCGTCGACAATTCTTTCTAACTCTCAGGGTCTAATCTGTTTACGTTCGATCTATCATCATCTAAGCCACAACTATCAACCCTTCACCTTAGAATTGTTAAGGGTTTTTAGCCAATAACCGTCATTATAATATCAAATTCAAGAATTAAAAGATTGAAAGATGAAAGCTTTCGAAAACTTCCAATAAACTTTAAACCAATCTCAAAGTCACAATCAAGAGCGAATATCGTTGATAGATTCAAAATAAAACAAACAACACAATCTTAGGAAAGAAGGAAGAACGGGATGTCAATCCGTCTTCTATATCAAACCTAAGCAAGAAGAGAAATCTTCTTGCAATAATCTTCCAAATCTTTGATCTTCCGTCAATCCGGAAATCTCAACAGCAATCTCCACCGAAAGTGCGAGATTAGGGCAACTCAAAGGATGAATGCAAATTACGTCTTTTGCAAGAATCACCAAAAATGCGTCTAAGCGAAGTGCAGAATTCTCTAAACGGGGGGTGTGCGAAGGTGTAAAATGCGTCCAAGCAGAGGTGACGGAATCTCCCTTCGTCTGTCTTTTTATAGGGCAAGATAAAATATCGGCCCGGCCCAATCTTCAAAAGATCGTGGCTTCAAAATGTGGCGAAAAAGATCGCCAAGATCACGGTCGTGGAAGGTTCCACGACCGTAATTTAGAGCGTGGAAATCAACACGGTTTGAACCATGGATTCCACGACCGTAAAAGCTCCTGGAATGAATCACGCTTCTCCTTCAAGGTTCCACGGCCGTGGAACTGAACGTGGTTTGTAGTACGGCCGTATTTTAGAGCGTGGTTTAGGGCAAGAACGTGATTCTTCCCTAGCCTCGTGCATTCCTGAAGTTGACATCCATTTTACTCCTAAGAATGCCCTCAATCCATGGACATACTCAATCAACTTATCTTTGCTCGATTCCGTTCGGAAATGACTCTCAATCACCTATAATCAACATAAAGCTTGTGTAGACATCCATATCGACAATATAGGCAAACTAGCTCACAAATGTAACAATGCTCAATTGAAGACTATCAATATGAATCAAATACACTTAGAAAACGTGCCTAGGATATCACAATATTTCATGCTAACAAATAACCCCATACTTGCAACTTGCTTGTCCCTAAGCAAGGTCTTTCAAAAGCTTTTAAAACAAGAGTTAGGATGAAATATGTGTACCTTCTCAAAGTAATACTTCTTTTGGATGAATGTGCCTTCTAAAGAATAGATCATTCTCAAATCTTGCTTCAATCGTTTATCAAACTTTCATACACTTAATCAAAGAGTAAAAAGCAAAGAAAATTCATGAATCAATTAAACTTCTATACAAGCATCATAACCTTCAAACATTATCAAAATCAATCATAAGAAACTTCAATTTAGACCACAAAGTCATATAACATTCTTTTGATCTTAAGGACTTTCAAAGAAAAGGTCTAGAATGTGGAAGGTAAGGAAGCCTTTAGGGAATGTGGTGCATGAATCCGGGAAAGTGGACAACTACTCACTTCTTCTTCTCTTGCGGTTTCCGCACACTTTCAACTTAGAGCTTCGCTCTCTTCTTTTCATTTTTCGACTTTACTTTTGGAGTTATGGATAGAGGTGCACAAAAACCGAAGCCTAAGAGATTGGCGTTTCTCAATTTTTATGAGATGCCTCAAACCCTTAGCGCACATACCATAATCTGCTAGGAATATCGCTCAATCCGACTTTGGCAAGACACAAACACCCGGCTATGTGAATGGTGCCGAGTTACTCATCGTCATGATTGACTTCCCCAAACCTATAATTTCTTTCTATTCCTTTGATTGCAAATAATTGCTCTCATGGCCCTCCCACATCAAACATGCCTTTTTCATTCACTTCTCCAAATTCCCGGATAGGTAAAGGAGGCTAATATTTCAATGAGGAGCTAAAAATGATCAAAGTAAGAAGAAAGAAAAATCGAATTGCCTTAATCATCTCAACAAGAAGTATAAGAACTTATAGTGTGATTTCAACTTCAATTTCTCAACATGATTTAGGTAACATTCATCACATTATGAAACTTGCAAAAGAGGTATAATCTATTCATTCAATTTCTTTTCAATTCACTAATCGTTTAAGCATGCAATTGTCATCAAACTCAATTCACAAGTAGTGATTATCATGGAATTCATCTCAATTCATTAGAAGCACAAAATTTTTCAAAATTTTTCAATTTTTATGGGTTTTTCAAGTTCTTTTTCATGCAATGCAATAATGAAACGTGCAACATATAATGAACATGCAATGATAGTCTCGAATAGAAGCAAACATAGTGAGTAAGAGTTATTACAAACTTTTAGTACATCCCACCCCATACTTAGGACGAACATTGTCCCTAATGTTCAAAAGAAAGAAAGAAAAAGAAAGAAAAGAAAAAGAACTCACAAAGTGGCGGTGGAATGTCTAAAGCGAACGGTCATGCAATCAATCACTGCGGCGCTGGCGGAGGCGGGAATGGAGAGAAGCTAGGATCATAAAACCGCCCAAACTGCTGGCCGTAGACATCCCTCATCATGTGATCGAGGTCATCCAAGCGTCCATCTCTAGCATCGGCTCGGATCTCCAATGCTCCTACTCTCTCTGAAAGGCCAGTAGCCCAATCCGGCATCTGCTCATAAAATCCCGGAGCCTGACTATACCATGCTGGAGCGTCGGATGGTGCTGGTGCTGGTGCTGGTGCTGCTGACTGCTCTGTGGACCAAGGAGGGGGAACGCCATTCCATGCAGGAGGTGTGGTCATCCATGTAGGTCTCTCACTCACGCTAGCGCGGCGAGAAGACGAGCCTGAAGCTCTAGCTGGACGTGGAGAACGTCTAGGTGCATCGGGGGCCGCCTCCGGCTGATCCGGAAACGTGCCAAACTCTTGCTCGGCTCCTCCTCCACCCTCAAACTGATCTCTCATATCCTCCTCCTCAACAACCGTTGGTGGAACGTATGGGGGAGCTACTATCCTGTTCGCATGCATAGCAGCGAACGTCTCTTTCCAATTATGGCGTCCCGTAATGGAGTACTCCGGTAGCCACTCTATACCCCTAGCCGTCCTGCTCTCCCAAGGCATGGCCGCATAAGGCGGACCTCTATGAGTGGGGAAGATGAGCCCTCTAGTCATGAAGGCATGATGTCCTAGAGGTACAGCTGGAATACGGGTGCAAGCAGAAAAATCAACACCTAAGCTCCTAGCAATGTGGGTAACTATCCCACCATATCCGATGTTTCCCTTCTTCTTATTCTTGAGCTTGCTCATAGTAGCAGCCAAGAGAGTAGCACAATCAGCACGGCGTCCATACAACATGGAGTATAGCAAAAACAGCTCATCCGTCTTGATCTTTTGGGGCGTCTCCGTCCTAGGAAAGAGACACTCCGAAAGAACACGGTGAGCTATCTTCAAGGCTAGGTGGTACATCTACATAGCCTTGGTATCAGCGGGTTGCCAACGGTCCTCGTCGGCGTAAATCATCGCTACCTCCTCCCAAAAGTCCTTGGCGTAAACGCCACTAGGAAAGCGACCGTTAAAGGTCTCCTGGAACCCAAAGATGGTCCCGAACTCACGAATGGTAAAATGATAGTCTCTTTCCATAAGACGGAAAGAGACGGTCCTGTCTACATGGCTGTGCTCCATTAATAATGATCGTCAAGCTTCAAGGACCAATCCTTCCTAGTCCTTGAAACCGTCTTCTCTAGAATTCCTTTGATCTCCCTATTTGAGATGTCAACTTGTCCACTTGTTTGTGGATGATAAGGGGTAGCAATCTTGTGAGTAACCCCATACTTAGCTAGAAGAGCTTCAAAGCGCCGGGCAATGAAGTGAGAACCTCCATCACTAATGATCGTCCTTGGCGTCCCAAATCGCGGGAAGATGGTCTTATTAAAGAACTTAACCACCACCATAGCATCATTTGTGGGAGAGGCAATTGCTTTGTTCGCTCCAAACGGTGTGTGCAAGCTTTAAATTTACAACCCTAGACTTAAGCTTAAAACAAGGATGCGAACCCGCAGTGTACGGGTCAATCGTAGTAAAAGCAAGAAAATTCCAGGGGTCGATCACAGGGACTCGGTGAAACAGAGTCAATACGGTGTGCTTATGTCAATACTAACCACAAGAGCGATTAACACAATCAAAGATGAATAAGAAGTCAATAAAGCAAACATGCAATTCTAGGGATTAAAGCATCTAGTTGTGGTTCCAACTCAAGATCTATAGATAAGCGGACAAAGCTGAGATTTTTGCGTGGGGAAGGTGTTTCTAAAGTGGAGTAGATCACCGGGTAAGTCTCACTACACACTAATCCTAAACCGTAACTCCTATTACCGGGTAAGTCTCAAGGAATTAAGATAAAGAACTATAACCTCAAACTAACACACCATCTAAGGGAATAGAATCAACCTTTACCGGGTAAGTCTCAGGCTAACTCACAAAGATGGGATGGAAGCACACTCAAACCCCAATAAAGGATAAACCTTTATTACCTACACTTATGATCGTTGGTACACAAACTAAGGAATTACCGGGTAAGTCTCATCCTAAGCTTGCTTTGAACCAGGAAAGGTGTAATAAGAATAGGATTTGGCAAACTCTAACACTTAACTCTCAGTTATGGATCAGATAAGTCACCTCGGTCAGCCAGTTTCCACCCCGGCCGAGGTGTTCATCGACTGAACGAGATGCTTAGGGTTAAGGTTAAAGACTTGAACTTTCAGGATCCTACTGGAATCTAAGATTATTCTATCATTGTTTTTCCCACAACCTTCAGCCAATCACCCTAGAATCACACAAGGAAATTAGCCACTCATCATCATAATGAAAGTATTAAAATATATGGGAAGAAGGTGAATATTTGAACAAAGAAGAATTTAATGAAAAGACTTCAATAACTGAATCAAATATCACAACAAAGCGTTCCTTGGATAGCAATCCAAAAGGACAAGACAACAATTGAGGGAATTGAAGACAATCTTACAAAACCCTTCAATAAAGCTATAAAAGCTATGGACTTCAATCTTCCTTCAACCTTCAAAAAGGTTCTTCAAATCTTCCAACTTGGGGAAGGCTGCTGCTGCTGCGTGATTTCCGACTGTATGCGGGATCTAAGCATGATCGGATTTGTGGAAAATCCAACCCTTTTTATAGGAAAATAACCCTCCAAAGATAATAAATCTTAGAAAGATATTCTCCCATAAATATAGGTAAAATATATGATTCTGCATATCTCCTTCCTTCCAGGAGCCAAGCCCAAAAATATAAGATCACTTTCCAAGTTTAAAAGATCTCTTCCAAGAATAAAATATTCTCGCCGCGTCCTAGGTGTTCGCCTCGGTCGAGTCGACGTCTCTGGATCACCTCGGTGGAGATGAATCTCTGGTCAACCGAGGTGACTCATAACTGAATGTGAAATCTCTCAAAACTGGTCCAAAGTAAATCTTTAATCCACGGCTATGCTCCCTGGATGTAGCTCCAAATGACTAATGACTCCTTTTGCTCCTTTTTGATGCGAAACGTACCAAATTACCTGCAATTACAACGAAACTAGGTGTAGACCTCGATTCTCGCAAAGGTAGATGAAATGGTAGTAAAATCACATAATGTACATACAAACATGCAGATTATGAAAGATAAAACGTCCAAACAAACCCTAAAATATAGACTATAATTCATGCTATCAAAATACCCCATACTTAGCCCTTGCTTGTCCCCAAGCAAGTTCCGCATATAGAAGACAAGATAGAATGGATTATAAGTCAAGAAAATCAATGAAAAAGTCTTTCAAAAACATTTTATGGTGTTCAACTATCATAGATCACTCTAAGAGAATCTTCCTGGAATTAAAAACTCAACATGATCAAAACATTTTATAAATATAGGAAAGTTGTTCATCTTTGCATAAAATCATAGAATGCATAATAAATCATAATTATCAAAATTAATCATGTATAATCCAGTTTAAACCGCTAAGTCAATGAACAAGCTCAAGGTCTCAAGGGCTTCCCAAAAGAAAAGGTCAAGAAACGTGTAGGGTAGGGATGTATGTAAGGTAATGTGGGGCTAGAATCCGGGAAAAGGATGAACTTCACTTTCACTTTGACTTGCAACATCTTCCACCAATAAGCTTTGCTTATTCCACTTTTTTTTCTTTTTACTTTACTTTTTGGGATGCATGGACAGAGGTGCACAATAACCGAAGCCTAGGAAATCTGCAATAATCAATTTCTCGAGATGCATCAAACCCTTGATGCACATACCATGACCCGTTAGGAATATCGCTTAATCCGACTTTGGCAAGACACAAACACCCGGCTATGTGAATGGTGCCGAGTTACTCATCTTCATGATTGACTTCCCCAAACCTATTTATTACTTTCTAACACTTTCACTTCCAGCCAAGTTCTCAACTTTTACTTCACTTGCTTTCACCACTTTGCTTGCTTCCAAATTCCCGGATAGGTAAAGGGAGGCAAAATGTATATGAGGGGCTAAGCATGATCAAGAAGAAGAAGAGAGAAGAGAATGAATTGCCTTGGTCTTTCCAAGAAGAACGTGAGAGAACTTAACCTGCGGTGTCAACCTTCAAATTCAACATAATTTGGATAAAAACAAAGTATTAAACATGCCATTAATTTCAAGCAAAGCATTTAGCAACTTAAACATATTATAAAACCTTTCAAACACATAAAGAATTTAAAACCAGTCAGTAAACAAGGTCTTCACTGAGGTCATATCCAGATAAATAACAAAATTTCGTTTTCGAAAACTCTCAGTTAACACACCTCGGTCGAGGTGTTCTTGATTCAACCGAGGTGAAACACCTCGTTTGGCCAAGACTGACTCGGTCGAGGTCGAAAAAAAAATTTTTTTAAAAACCATTTTTCTTTCAGTTTCGACGTTTTTCTCAATCAAATAATCTGTAGGTATGCATGTAATATCAGATAATCATATAAAGGCAATGAAGCATAAATACGAAAATATCCGATAAATATAATACATCAAAGGTGTCAAATACATCACGTAGTCACGTAGTCAAATAACACAAACACCCCATACTTGAGACACACTGTCCCAATGGGTATAATAAAAGTCTAAACAAGAGAGAACTCACCGGATAGAAGCCGAACTGCATAAAAAATTTAATAATAAAATCCTGCAGCTCCTCAGTAGTCTCGATCCGGTGGTGGTGGTGGTATGTAGGGATACAGAGTCGGATCGTAAGGATGGCCCATGATGCGCTCGAACTGCAGCTGAGCCATGATGTGCTGATGATGTTGCCGCTCCTGCATCTCGCGGATATCCAGCGAAAGTGCAGCATATGAGTCGATAACCTGATCCGTCAGGTCATCAATCCGTCGGTGAGCAGCTCTATCTCTCACTCCCCTCCTCCTGCGTCTAGCAGGTCTGACTGGAGAAGTCTCAGCTGGCGGCGGCTCAGTGTCCTCCTCGTCGTCCAGATCTATAATAGGTGGCGCGCTCGTCCCAGCTGTATCTGTCCCTGTGTCCATCGGGACGCCACCTCCTCTCTCATCTACTGTGTCCTCATCGTCGTCCTCATCCTCAGCCTCCTCCTCCTCCTCAGCTGCAGCAGGGGCAGCTGCTCCCTCTCTGTAATCCTCCATAAGTGGACCCCAAGGGGTCTGCCAAAAATGTGGATCAAAGACAGAGAACTGTGCAGACCATCTGATGCCCTGAGGTGCAGTCAGCTCCCATGGCATAGCGACGTAAGGTGTAGTCAAACCACGGGGAACTAGAATCCTCCATGTGATCATCTCCTGGAGTCCGAGCGGCTTGGCAGCCGCCACCATAGTACACCTACTCAGATCCATATCCTGATACCTAGCGATATGGGTCACTATCCCTCCGCAGCATATATCTCCCTTCCCCTTGGCCTTGATCCTGTGCAGATCCTCTGCCAGCATCAATCCAAAGTCAGGGTATCCACCTGTGACCATGCAGTACAAAGCAAAGAGCTCCCCATGTCGGACCTTCTGGGGCGTCTCAGTACGCGCCAGAAGCGTCTCGCTGAAGATCCTGTGAGCTAAACGAAAAGCAAGGTGGAAGATAAGCTTCTCCCTGGAATCACCAGGGCACCACCTATCTGCATGCTCTGTAATGTGGGCGATCTGACCCCAAAACTCTCTAGCTACAGCTCGGGTCGGGAAGTCTACGGCAGTGGGGGTAGGGAAGCCAAAAATGTCTCTCCAATGGTCTAGAGGTACTAGGTAGTTCCGGTTCATCAACCGGTACTTCACAACCCTCTCTGTGGGGAGGTAAGTGAAGGAGCTGACAAACTCAAGGGTCGGCTCTAAGTAGGCTGGGGCTCGGATCTCAGTAAACTGATCCAGCCCGACGGTGGTGATCATCCTCCTAAGATCTCCATCTACGTGGAGACAGTCAAAGGCAGAAATGTCCAGGAATCTAGGTGCTATCACTGGACGGCTAGCAATGCGCTCGTAATCTACAAGGTGTCTCTCGTGGATCACCGGTATAGAAGGTCTGGATGAGGAAGAAGAAGGGGAAGGAGAGGATCTATCTCTAAGGGCTAACAATCTGTTAGAACTCATCTTCAAACAGCACTGTCAGACTACCTCGGTCGACTGACAAACTCCAAGAACCACCTCGACCGAGGTGCAGGTCCACTGGACCGAGGCGAAGACAGTCGCGATTCCACTCTCAGAAATTCAGTTCTTTTCCCCCTAAAATCACTACAATTGCTTCCTAAGGGGTACTTAAATCCTTTCTCAGCAAAATCAGGGGCAACCAAAGCCCAAATCAAAGCGAACGAACGAGTTAGGGTTTTGACTTATTTTACCTCGTTTCGGTCGATTCGCTCGATTTCTTTGCAGATCTGTTGTTGCAATCGATTCCTCTACCCTTCAATCTCGGTTTGGAAGCAGAAAATGTCGAAAACGAGCAAGAATCGAGAGTGAGCGAAATGGATCTGTCGCCGCGGTCGAGGTAGGTAAAAAATGTGAAAAAGTAATTTTTCCCCCTTTTATACTGTTACTGGATCTGCTGTCACCTCGGTCGAGATGGTCTCGACTGGACCGAGGTGGTACGGACCGAGGCGGTTTTGCAGAAACCCTAGTCGCCTCGGTTGCTCAAGAATCAACTCGGTCGAGGTGCTCTGACAGTGACCGAGGTCCTTCTGTCTTCTCAGAATCTCGAACTTCTGTCCTTCCAGTTGTGCTCCTCCTTAGATATTCCCTGTTGTCTGTCCAGAACGCCAAAAACAAAGCAAAGCAAAGCAAAAACAAGAACTATCTAATCTAGACTAGAAAACGGGAAAAGAAAGCAATACCTTGGGTTGCCTCCCAAGAAGCGCTTGATTTAAGGTCGCTAGCTGGACCATGATGCGTCTCAAACGAGGTATATCGGTGCAACCTCCTCAACCGGCGTTTCCGGTTGGTACTTCTTAAGTCTATGACCGTTGACCTTGAAACTTCCGCTAGTTTCTCCCCATATCTCAACTGCACCATGAGGGAAAACATGTTTCACAACGTAAGGTCCGGTCCATCTAGATTTCAACTTACCTGGAAAAAGACGGAGGCGGGAGTTGAAGAGTAGAACTAAGTCTCCTTCGTTAAGCTCCTTAGGGATGATACGCTTGTCATGCCATCTCTTCGTCCTTTCCTTGTAGATTATGGCATTCTCATAGGCGTTCAACCGCAGCTCTTCCAGCTCGTTAAGTTCCAATAGTCGCTTCTCACCAGCCTCCTTGATGTCAAAGTTCAACCATTTGATAGCCCAATACGCCTTGTGCTCTAATTCAACGGGCAAATGGCAAGACTTCCCATATACCAAATTATAAGGAGTGGTACCTATGGGAGTCTTGAATGCGGTCCTGTACGCCCAAAGAGCATCGTCCAACTTCATGGACCAATCCTTCCTCGTTCTAGAGACGGTCTTCTCCAAAATTGCCTTGATTTCTCTATTCGAGATCTCGACTTGTCCACTAGTTTGAGGGTGATAGGCAGTTGATACCTTGTGGGTTACCCCATACTTCGATAGAAGTGCTTTAAACTTCCGGTTGATGAAATGCGTTCCTCCATCGCTAATGATGATGCGTGGAGTTCCAAATCGTGGAAAGATAGTTCTATTCAAGAACTTCACAACCACCTTGGCGTCGTTAGTGGGGGAAGCGATGGCTTCAACCCATCTAGAGACGTAATCAACTACAAGGAGAATGTAGAGGTTTCCTCCGGACGATGGGAAAGGTCCCATGAAGTCAATCCCCCATACATCAAAGATTTCCACTTCTTGGATGTTATTAAGCGGCATCTCGTTCCTCCTTGATAAGTTCCCTGTTCTTTGGCATGCATCACAAGAGACAACAAAAGATTGCACATCCTTAAATAATGTAGGCCAAAAGAAACCGGAGCGCAATACCTTAGCGCATGTTTTATCGGTGCTAGCATGCCCCCCACAAGGAAGTGAATGACAATGCCTTATGACGCTATTAACTTCATCCTCCGGAATGCACCTTCGAAGCATCCCATCCGGTCCGCGCTTGAATAGCAGCGGCTCGTCCCAGTAGTAATGTCGTACTTCCTTGAAGAATCTTTTCTTTTGAGAGTACGTCAATCCGGGCGGTATCTCCTGGCAAACAAGATAATTCACAATATCAGCGTACCAAGGACCTTTATTATCAGAAAATTGGTGGATGGAATGTTCCACCAACAGTGGGTGAATGTCAGAGAAGGGAGTAAGAAAATTGTTGTTCTCAGCAATCTCAGTTGACATCGTCTCGCCGTCGACCTCGGTCGAGGCGCATAGGCGTTGACCGATGTGTTCTTCAGTTGCCTCGCTCTGTCCAGAAAGTGCCTCGGTCGAGGTACTGCTACTGGATCCGAGAATGGAGATCTTCGCCTCCTGGATCAGCTTCTCAGTTTTAGCTCCTGGATCTTCTTCCAGTGCTTTTAAGCTCCGTATATCTGCATCACAAGAAGCATCTATACCTTCCTCCATTAAACTGAAACTTATAACTCTTTCGAGTGGATCGTCAATAAGGATAGAGCTCACCAATTCTCTTGATTCTTCTTCATCGTAGATGTTGAAGATATCATCAGTTAGTTGCTCCCCCTTCATGGCTGCAAGTAGTGCAAACTCCACCTCATCGCCACCAACGTTGAATTTCAACTTGGCGTTCTTGCAATCCACGTTGCAACCCGAAGTTGCTAGAAATGGCCTCCCGAGAATAATAGGTACTGGATAATCTGCGGGAATGTCAAGTACGACAAAATCTATGGGTAGATAGAAGTTACCTAACTTGACCGGAACGTCCTCCAAGATGCCCACGGGATGGGTAATGGAGCGATCCGCCATGTAGAGTCGAATCTTGACCGGCTTGGGCTCTCCAAGACCGATCTTCGTGCATAGCTCCAGCGGGATGATGCTCACGCTGGCTCCTAGATCACAAAGGGCTTCACAAGTTACATCCCCAACTTGAATGGGAATGCAAAATGAGCCGGGATCTCTCAACTTAGGCGGCATCTTTTCCTTCATGATCTTGATAAGCTCCGAAGATTTAGATGTCATCCTAACTTCACCGACATCCTCCAGCTTCCTCTTCCTTGATAAGATCTCTTTTAAGAACTTCCCATAGGCGGGCATACCTAAAATAGCATCAAGGAAAGGAATATTAATATGTAGCTTATTCATCAAGTCAAGAAACTTACCAAAGTGCTTGTCAAGATGTGCTCTGGCTCTGGAGTGAGGGAATGGAAGTGGTGGCTTATATGCAGGGGGTGGAACATAAGTTTCTGTCGTTCCTCCTGCTTTCTGTTGCTCCGCCTCGGTTGGCATCTCGGTCGAGGTGTTCTTCGACTGGATCTGGACCGAGGTGGTCTGCGTCGAGCGAGGTACTGGATCTGCAGTTTTGAGTCCACTCCTCGTCGTTATGGCCATGCACTGGCCCTTAGGGTTGGCTTCCGTCTTTGCTGGAAGTTTCCCTGGATCTCTTGGCGCTTCATTCGCCCTATTAGCAAGTTGTTGTTCGAAGGACTTTTGGGCCCTCGAAAATGAAGTCATAGAATTCTCCATAGCGTTAAGCTTGATCAAGATTGCCTCCAGAACTGCGTCTTTCTTTTCTGGCTGAGACGAACTTGATCCTTGCCCTTGGCTTTTCAATGGAGTAGATGAAGAAGAAGAAGGGTTAGAGAGGAAAGGGTTAGAGGAATCATTAGAATTGGAGTTTGAATGATTGTTACCGTGAGTTTGGTTATTCGCCCTCCAGTTGTTGCTATTGGATCCTCTATTGTTGCTGTTGTAGTTGTTGTTTCGGGAACCGCTGTTGTTGTTGTTACGGTACCCGTTATTGTTGTTGTTCCTTTGCCCTTGCTCTTCCTTCTTAGTTTGAGCCATCAAGAGCTCCTTTAATTGCTTCACGTCGTTCTTCAATGACGTGAGTTGATTGTTGTTGGATTGAGTTTCTTGAAAGTTGACTCTTTTAACTCCACCTTCAGCTCCTTGGTGGGTATATTTCTCCATGTGCAAGGCTTGCTTCTCAATGAAGTCCCAAGCCTCATCAATCGCCATGTCCATGAAGGTACCGGCGGAGAGTAGTTGGAGATTGAACTGGGTGCTTCCGTCCAGCCCTTTGAAGTAGATCTCCAACAACTCGATCTTTGGAATCCCATGATGTGGGCAATCCAAAAGGATATCCTTGAACCGCTCCCAAGACTTGGACAAGCTCTCCTTGTCCTTCATGATGAAAGCATTGATCTTCCCTCTCATTTCGGCGGTCTTTGAGGGGGGAAAGAATTTGGTTAAGAATTCCGTGGTCATCTCCTCCCATGTGCTGATTTTTCCTGGAGGAAGAGATTGATACCAAGTAAGAGCTCTATCTTTTAAAGAAAAGTAAAAAGGTCTTAGCTTGTAGTTGTTATTCTCAATTCTGGGAGGTCGCAAGGTTTCCATCAAGATCTCGTAGTTTTGAAGATGTTGATGCGGCGACTCTTTCTCTACCCCTCCGAATTGGCATTGGCGGATCATGGCTAAAACTTGCGGTCGAAGTTCGTAGTCATGATCTGCTGGATCTCCTAGGTTCACTCCTGGACGCCTCAGTTGTTGATTAGGGTACATCCTTTGACCTAGGGTTTGTGGAATTCCTGCAAGAAGAACATCTCGGACTGGCATCCGAGGTGGAAGTACATCGGCCGGGGCATCTGGTACTGGAATCTGCCTCGGTCGAGGGTCAACAGGAGGATCTTCCCTCGGTCGAAGTAGAATCTGGTTCCGAATGACAGCAATCTCAGCTTCGATTGCTGCAGTCCTGGTGCGATTCTCCTCTTTCTCCTGCATGAGTTCTTCCTTGCTGAGGCGCAGCAGCTCTTGCGTCTCTCTCAATTGGGCCGCAAGATCGCGATCGTCTTGTTGGGCCATCTTCGCTTCTCTTAAGCGTCTCTTGTATGTCTTTTCTGGTTCGGGATCGTAAGGAACGATTTCCTTCCCAGCGCGGGTTCTTCGCATATACCTAAGAAAGAACCTGCGAAAGTCACTCAAGTAGAGTGGTTAGACAAAACGGGGCAAATGCCCCAAGAGCAAACCATACCGGCTCGGTCTAGACTAAGTCCCCGGCAACGGCGCCAAAAACTTGTTCGCTCCAAACGGTGTGTGCAAGCTTTAAATTTATAACCCTAGACTTAAGCTTAAAACAAGGATGCGAACCCGCAGTGTACGGGTCAATCGTAGTAAAAGCAAGAAAATTCCAGGGGTCGATCACAGGGACTCGGTGAAACAGAGTCAATACGGTGTGCTTATGTCAATACTAACCACAAGAGCGATTAACACAATCAAAGATGAATAAGAAGTCAATAAAGCAAACATGCAATTCTAGGGATTAAAGCATCTAGTTGTGGTTCCAACTCAAGATCTATAGATAAGCGGACAAAGCTGAGATTTTTGCGTGGGGAAGGTGTTTCTAAAGTGGAGTAGATCACCGGGTAAGTCTCACTACACACTAATCCTAAACCGTAACTCCTATTACCGGGTAAGTCTCAAGGAATTAAGATAAAGAACTATAACCTCAAACTAACACACCATCTAAGGGAATAGAATCAACCTTTACCGGGTAAGTCTCAGGCTAACTCACAAAGATGGGATGGAAGCACACTCAAACCCCAATAAAGGATAAACCTTTATTACCTACACTTATGATCGTTGGTACACAAACTAAGGAATTACCGGGTAAGTCTCATCCTAAGCTTGCTTTGAACCAGGAAAGGTGTAATAAGAATAGGATTTGGCAAACTCTAACACTTAACTCTCAGTTATGGATCAGATAAGTCACCTCGGTCAGCCAGTTTCCACCCCGGCCGAGGTGTTCATCGACTGAACGAGATGCTTAGGGTTAAGGTTAAAGACTCGAACTTTCAGGATCCTACTGGAATCTAAGATTATTCTATCATTGTTTTTCCCACAACCTTCAGCCAATCACCCTAGAATCACACAAGGAAATTAGCCACTCATCATCATAATGAAAGTATTAAAATATATGGGAAGAAGGTGAATATTTGAACAAAGAAGAATTTAATGAAAAGACTTCAATAACTGAATCAAATATCACAACAAAGCGTTCCTTGGATAGCAATCCAAAAGGACAAGACAACAATTGAGGGAATTGAAGACAATCTTACAAAACCCTTCAATAAAGCTATAAAAGCTAAGGACTTCAATCTTCCTTCAACCTTCAAAAAGGTTCTTCAAATCTTCCAACTTGGGGAAGGCTGCTGCTGCTGCGTGATTTCCGACTGTATGCGGGATCTAAGCATGATCGGATTTGTGGAAAATCCAACCCTTTTTATAGGAAAATAACCCTCCAAAGATAATAAATCTTAGAAAGATATTCTCCCATAAATATAGGTAAAATATATGATTCTGCATATCTCCTTCCTTCCAGGAGCCAAGCCCAAAAATATAAGATCACTTTCCAAGTTTAAAAGATCTCTTCCAAGAATAAAATATTCTCGCCGCGTCCTAGGTGTTCGCCTCGGTCGAGTCGACGTCTCTGGATCACCTCGGTCGAGATGAATCTCTGGTCAACCAAGGTGACTCATAACTGAATGTGAAATCTCTCAAAACTGGTCCAAAGTAAATCTTTAATCCACGGCTATGCTCCCTGGATGTAGCTCCAAATGACTAATGACTCCTTTTGCTCCTTTTTGATGCGAAACGTACCAAATTACCTGCATTTACAACGAAACTAGGTGTAGACCTCGATTCTCGCAAAGGTAGATGAAATGGTAGTGAAATCACATAATGTACATACAAACATGCAGATTATGAAAGATAAAACGTCCAAACAAACCCTAAAATATAGACTATAATTCATGCTATCATGCTTCCACCCATCTAGAAACATAATCCACCGCCAATAGTATGTATTGGTTTCCACAAGAGGATGGGAATGATCCCATGAAATCAACTCCCCAAACGTCGAAAATCTCCACCTCTTGGATGTTGTTGAGGGGCATCTCATTCCTTCTAGAGATATTGCCTGTTCTTTGACAAGCATCGCAGCAAGAAACAAAGGATTGCACATCTCTAAACAAAGTAGGCCAAAAGAATCCAGATTGCAATACCTTTGCGCTAGTTTTGTTCGAACTAGCGTGTCCTCCACAAGGTAGTGAATGACAATGGCGGATGACACTTTGCATCTCATCTTCCGGCACACATCGCCGAATGATGCCATCCGGACCTCTCTTAAAGAGGAGAGGCTCGTTCCAAAAGTATTCCCGGACGCCCTTAAAGAACTTCTTCCTTTGTGCGTAGGATAGTCCGGGTGGTATCTCCTGGCAAACCAAATAGTTAACAAAATCAGCAAACCATGGTTCGTTACCTTTGGAGATCACATCGATGCACTCTTCAATAAGGTGTAGGTGTTCGTCCGGGAAGGAGTCATCGATGGGCAAATGGTCGTCCTCTAGATGTGTTAGGCGACTCAAATGATCCGCAACAGAATTTTCTGAACCTTTCTTGTCGCGGATCTCAAGATCGAATTCTTGTAGGAGAAGAATCCATCTAATTAGCCTTGGCTTCGCATCTTTCTTCGCAAGGAGGTACCGGATCGCAGCATGATCCGTGTAGACAATCACCTTTGCACCTACAAGATAAGAGCGAAACTTGTCAATAGCATAGACAATGGTTAAAAACTCTTTCTCGGTAGTGGCGTAGTTGAGCTGCGCTTCATCTAGCGTCTTGCTAGCATAGTATATGGCATGGGTTCGCCCTTCTTTTCGTTGTCCAAGAACAGCTCCTATAGCTACGTCACTAGCATCGCACATAACCTCAAAGGGAAGAGTCCAATCCAGAGGTTGGATAATAGGTGCTGAAATTAGAGCTTGCCGGATTGTGTTAAACGCATCCAAACATTCCCGCGAAAACTCAAAAACCGCATCCTTCATCAATAGATTAGTGAGAGGTTTTGATATCTTAGAAAAGTCTTTAATAAAACGTCTATAAAATCCAGCATGTCCTAGGAAACTTCTTATCCCTTTCACCGAAGTTGGGGGAGGAAGTTTCTCTATGGTCTCTATCTTAGCTTTATCTACTTCTATCCCTCTATTAGAGACTAAGTGACCTAATACAATTCCTTCCTTAACCATAAATTGACACTTTTCCCAATTAAGAACTAGGTTAGTGTCTTCACATCTTTGCAAAACAAGAGAAAGGTTAGAAAGGCAATCGTTAAAAGAGGAACCGTATACGGAGAAGTCATCCATGAAGACTTCCATGATTTCCTCTATGTATTCGGAGAAGATGGCCATCATGCACCGTTGAAAGGTGGCTGGGGCGTTGCAAAGCCCGAATGGCATTCTCCTATAAGCGAACGTACCCCATGGGCACGTGAATGTGGTCTTCTCTTGATCATCCGGATGTATCGGGATCTGAAAGAAACCACTATAGCCGTCAAGGTAGCAAAAATGTGAATGTTGTGCTAACCTTTCAAGCATTTGATCAATGAACGGCAATGGGAAGTGATCCTTCCGCATTGCATTGTTGAGCTTCCGGTAGTCTATACACGTCCGCCATCCCGTCACGGTTCGGGTAGGAATGAGTTCGTTGTTCTTGTTGGTGATGACCGTCATTCCTCCCTTCTTCGGAACTACTTGAACTGGACTTACCCACTTACTATCGGAAATAGGGTAGATGATACCTGCATCAAGAATCTTAAGAATTTCCTTCTTGACAACCTCCTTTGAGGTTGTCTTGAAGTTCTAAAATCTTCCTCCATTAGTATCTTATGCATGCATAGTGTTCGCCCCTAAACGTGCGTACAAATAAGTTTTAATTATAAAACTAGAATCAAGCAAGCGAACCCGCAGTGTACGGATCGATATAGTTAAGCAAGGATTCTAGAGTATCGAACACAGGGATTTGGGTGGGAACAAATTCAATTGCAGATTATCAAGCGAGTAAATATGAGAGTTTTTGCGAATATTGGGAAAACAACAATCCTAAAGATCCAAGTATCCAGCTGTGGCAATCGATTCAAGATTTACTATTGATATAAAGAAAGAGTTAAGATATGCGAAGGTATTCTAATGTAAGGTAATCGTACGGTGAAGTTCCAAAAACCTTATATGACTCACCTACAAGACACTCTCTATACAGGTTGTTGAGGCTTCAATATAGAAAGGTTCTAAAGGTAAGAATTAATGTCAAATACCCAAACTTGTAATCCAAGGATCAAGACTAACTAAATCGATTAAGGTGGTGACACTCACAATCGAAGTAGAGGTTGTTGAGGCTTCACTACCACCTAGAAAAGGCAAGCCAAAACTAAGTTAAAGCTAATCTTTAACTTTAGATTAAAGTAAAAGCAGGTTCGTAAACTTAAGGGAAATTACGGGTGGATCTTGAGATTCCACGGTCGTGGAACTCAAGAACAAACCGTGATTTAGGGTTCGTCGACGATTCTCTCAAACTCTCAGGGTCTAATTTGTTTGCGATCTATCTATCATCATCTTAGCCACAACTATCAACCCTTCACCTTAGAATTGTTAAGGGTTTTTAGCCAATAACAGTCATATTGATATCAATTTCAAGAATTTAAAGATTGAAAGATGAAAACTTCCGAAAACCTTCAATAAACTCCAAACCAATCTCAAAGTCACAATCAAGAACAAATAACGTCACAAGATTCAGAATAGAGCAAACAAACTCAATCTTAGGAAAGAAGGAAGAACGGGATGTCAATCCGTCTTCTAAATCAAACCTAAACAAGAAGAAGAATCTCCTTGCAATTAGCCTTCCGAATCTTTGATCTTCAGCAATCTCCACCAAAAGTGCGAGATTAGGGCAACCCCAAGGATGAATGCAAATTACGTCTTTTTCAAGAATCCCCAAAAATGCGTCTAAGCGAAGGTGTAAACGCGTCCAAGCAGAGGTGACGGAATCTCCCTTCGTCCGTCTTTTTATAGGGCAAGATAGAATATCGGCCCGGCCCAATCTTTAAAAGATCGTGGCTTTGAAATGTGGCGAAAAAGATCGCAAAGATCACGGTCGTGGAAGTTTCCACGACCGTAATTTAGAGCGTGGAAAGTGTCACGGTTTGAACCATGGATTCCACGACCGTAATAGTTACTGGAATGCTTCACGCCTCTCTTGCAAGGTTCCACGGCCGTGGAACTGAACGTGGTTTGTAGTACGGCCGTATTTTAGAGCGTGGTTTAGGGCAAGAACGTGATTCTTCTCTAGCCTCGTGCATTCCTGAAGTTGACATCCATTTTGCTCCTAAGAATGCCCTCAATCCATGAACATACTCGATCAACTCATCTTTGCTCGATTTCGTTCGGAAATGACTCTCAATCACCTATAATCAACATAAATCTAGTGTAGACATCCATATTGACAATATAGGCAAACTAGCTCACTAATGTAACAATGCTCAATCAAAGACTATCAATATGAATCAAATACACTTAGAAAACGTGCCTAAAGTATCACAATATTTCATGCTAACACATAGGGAGGGTTTAATTCCTACTAAGTCCTCAATAGTATAGCCTAAAGCTTTCCTATGTTTCCTAAGGACAATCATGAGCTGATTATGTTCATCTATGCTTAGTTCGGAACTAACGATAACCGGAAAGGTAGAATTAGGTCCTAGAAAAGCGTACCTTAGATGAGTAGGAAGTGGTTTTAGTTCGATCGCTTTCGGATCTTCCAACGATCCTTGGGGAGCATCCGATGTTTCCTTAGAAGTTTCTAAGGTTGTTGAGTGTGTGGGAGAAGAATCAGAAGAAGTTGAAGAAGTGTCTCAATCACCCCTTTCCACGGCCAAAATTACGGTTTCATCAAGTCCTCCACGGCCGTGGTTTAGGCCGTGGAAGGGAAATACGGTTGTCACATCTTCTCCACGACCGTATAACTCCCTGGAGTGGGACACGGTTTTGGTTGTGAAATCCACGGCCGTGGAATACAGTGTATGACCGTGGATTCTCACGTTCTCAACCTCATCGTGGAGTTTCTCAAACTCCACTTCATGCATCTCCTCTTGTGCTTCTAAGGCTTCAATTGCCTCATTGCACTCTTCTTCTTCCCCTACATTGGTTAGACTCATAGTGATAACTTTTTGTAAAGTATCGTTAAAGAAAATCGCACTTACCTCCTCCCTAGATAACCCTTCTTCATCTTGGATATCGAATATATCCTCATCAAAGATCGGCTCCTTTACTAGAGTGGAAAGAACGAATTCTATGTTCTCTTCTCCTATATCAAAAGCGAGTCTACCATTCTTGCAATCGACTATGCAGCAGGAAGTTGAAAGAAACGGTCTTCCGAGTATGATCGGGACCGGACTATCTGCAGGAATATCAAGCACGACAAAATCAATGGGGACAAAGAATTTACCTAGCTTGACTGGGACGTCTTCTACAATACCGACGGGGCGAGTGATGGATCGATCCGCCATGTACAACGTCATCTTTACCGGTTTAGGGTCGCCTAAACCGATCTTCCTGCACAATGCAAGTGGTATTATGCTCACACTTGCTCCTAAGTCACACAAAGCGTCATATGTGACATCTCCCACTCCTATGGGAAAGCAAAATGACCCCGGATCCTTTAGCTTTGGGGGCATTTTCTCCTTCATGGTCTTGATGAGATCCGAAGAATCCGAACTCATCTTGACCTCACCGAAGTCTTCTAGCTTCCTCTTGTTGGAGAGGAGCTCCTTCAAGAACTTGCCATAAGCCGGCATACCTACAATAGCATCAATAAATGGTATATTAATATGCAGCTTGCTCATGAGTTCTATGAACTTACCAAACTGTTTATCTAGGCGCGCTGTCGCTCTAGATTGAGGAAATGGTAGAGGAGGTTTGTAAGCTAGAGGAGTAACGTAGACATCTTCCTTCTCCTTCCCCTTTTCTTTGTCTTTGTCCTTTTCTACGGGGACTTCAACAAACTTAGGCTGCGGATCGGTAGTAGTTACTCCGCTCCTAGTTGTGATTGCCATAACCCTTCCCTTAGGGTTGTCCTCCGTCTTTCCTGGAAGTTTCCCTTGATTCCTAGGAACTTCCTCCGCATGGCTGAACATTTGGTTTTCTAAAACCTTTTGAGCTTTATCAACCTTAGAGATTTGATCATCAACCTTAATGATGCGGTTCTCCAACCCTTGTAGCTTTCCCAAAATCGTTTCCAACATGGGATCGGGCTTCTCCTTCCCCGAGTTGTTTCCTCCATTAGATGATTGCCCCTGGCTTTTCAAAGGAGTAGAGGAAGAGGAAGGTGGAGTTAGTGAATTAGAGTTGGAAGGATAAGAGTTACCGGAATTTTGTTGATTGGAGCGCCAATTGTTGTTGTTTGAACCCCTATTGTTGTTCCAATTGTTGTTCCGGTTATTGTTGTTTCCATTCCAATTGTTATTCCGGTTGTTGTTCCGGTTATTGTTGTTGTTGTTGTTGCGGTTTGTGTTATCGCCGCCATTGTTTTTGCCCAAATATCCAACCTCCTTGCCTTGTTGCTTTGGGAAGTTGGTTTTGATAGCCTCCTTCAACTCTTTGATCTCATTGTTGAGTGAGAAAATCTGATTTTGAGCTTCATGTGTGAGCTTTGCTCCTTGCTCCACACGATTTCCCTCCACTTTTCGGTGGGAATACTTCTCTATGACCCTTGCTTGCTTCTCTATGAAGACCCAAGCGTCATCTTCTCTTATGTCCATGAATGTTCCACATGAGAGGGATTGGAGGTTGAATTGCGTCCCCGCATCCAGCTCCTTGTAGTAAATCTCCAGCAATGCAAGCTTGGATATGCCATGATGAGGGCAATCCAATAACAAGTCCTGAAACCTTTCCCATGATTGAAACAAACTTTCGTTAGACCTCATGGAAAATGCATTGATCTTACCTCTAAGTTCCGCCGTTTTGGATGGCGGAAAGAATTTGGTGAGGAACTCCGCTGAAAGGTCTTCCTACGTGTCTAGTTTCCCCGTAGGAAGAGCTTGGTACCAAGACAACGCTTTCCCCTTCAAGGAGAAGAAGAAAGGCTTGAGCTTATAGTTGTTGGTAGTAGCGCTCTTCGGTCTCATTGTCTCCATCATACACTCAAAGTTTTGTAAGTGTTGGTGTGGAGATTCAGCGCTTGTCCCGCCAAATTGGTTTTGGCGAACAAGAGTAAGAACTTGAGGGTTGAAGCTAAACCCTTGCACATCTTCAACATCGAAATTCACGCCCAAACGGCGTGGTTGTTGTGTCGGATCCATCCGCTGGCCAAGAGTTCTTGGCTCATCATCCACACGTTCGATCCTTGCATTCCTAGGTGGAATGCGGCGATTAGCAGCTCCCCGTGGATGGAAAGGATTCACATTGATTGTGGGATCAATCTCCTCTAGCGGTGGCATGGAAGAATCACTATCATCAGCGGATGAGTGACTTCTTCTTCTAGATCTTGATGCCCTTCTCGAGGATTTCTTGCTTCCCTTATTCTTAAGGTCGCTTAGCTCTATCCTCATTTGGAAAATCATATCCAGTAGATTGTTAACTTGGGATTGATGACGATCCATCTCATCCCGGCGAATGTTCACATTCCATTGGAGTTGAGCTTCCTTCTCCGCCAACTCCGCTTGAAGATCACGTTCGTGTTCTTCAGCCATCTTCTTTTCCTTTCGCTTCTGCCTTAAAGTCCTCTCAAGCTCTTGATCAAGAGGTAAGAGGTCTTCGGTGTTCCTAGACCTGCGCATGCACTCAAAAAGATATCAAATAACGAGAGCAATCTCCCAAGCTTGACAACCGGCTACCGAATTCGGCCGAAACCAAATCCCCGGCAACGGCGCCAAAAACTTGTTCGCCCCTAAACGTGCGTGCAAAGAAGTTTTAATTATAAAACTAGAATCAAGCAAGCGAACCCGCAGTGTACAGATCGATATAGTTAAGCAAGAATTCCAGAGTATCGAACACAGGGATTTGGGTGGGAACAAATTCAATTGCAGATTATCAAGCGAGTAAATATGAGAGTTTTTGCAAATATTGGGAAAACAACAATCCTAAAGATCCAAGTATCCAGCTGTGGCAATCGGTTCAAGATTTACTATTGATATAAAAACAGAGTTAAGATATGCGAAGGTATGCTAATGTAAGGTAATTGTACGGTGAACTTCCAAAAACCTTATATGACTCACCTACAAGACACTCTCTACACAGGTTGTTGAGGCTTCAATATAGAAAGGTTCTAAAGGTAAGCATTAATGCTAAATACCCAAACTTGTAAACCAAGGATCAAGACTAACTTAACCGATTGAGGTTGTGACACTCACAATCGAGGTAGAGGTTGTTGAGGCTTCACTACCACCTAGAAAAGGCAAGCCTAAACTAAGTTAAAGCAAATCTTTAACTTTGGATTAAAGTAAAAGCAGGTTCGTAAACTTAAGGGAAATTACGGTTGGATCTTGAGATTCCACGGTCGTGGAACTCAAGAACAAACCGTGATTTAGGGTTCGTCGACGATTCTTTCTAACTCTCAGGGTCTAATCTGTTTATGTTCGATCTATCATCATCTAAGCGACAACTATCAACCCTTCACCTTAGAATTGTTAAGGGTTTTTAGCCAATAACCGTCATTATAATATCAAATTCAAGAATTAAAAGATTGAAAGATGAAAACTTCCGAAAACTTCCAATAAACTTCAAACCAATCTCAAAGTCACAATCAAGAGCGAATATCGTTAATAGATTCAAAATAAAACAAACAACACAATCTTAGGAAAGAAGGAAGAACGGGATGTCAATCCGTCTTCTATATCAAACCTAAGCAAGAAGAGAAATCTTCTTGCAATAATCTTCCAAATCTTCGATCTTCCGTCAATCCGGAAATCTCAACAGCAATCTCCACCGAAAGTGCGAGATTAGGGCAACTCAAAGGATGAATGCAAATTACGTTTTTGCAAGAATCACCAAAAATGCGTCTAAGCGAAGTGCAGAATTCTCTAAACGGGGGGTGTGTGAAGGTGTAAAATGCGTCCAAGCAGAGGTGACGGAATCTCCCTTCGTCCGTCTTTTTATAGGGCAAGATAAAATATCGGCCCGGCCCAATCTTCAAAAGATCGTGGCTTCAAAATGTGGCGAAAAAGATCGCCAAGATCACGGTCGTGGAAGGTTCCACGACCGTAATTTAGAGCGTGGAAATCAACACGGTTTGAACCATGGATTCCACGACCGTAAAAGCTCTTGGAATGAATCACGCTTCTCCTGCAAGGTTCCACGGCCGTGGAACTGAACTTGGTTTGTAGTACGGCCGTATTTTAGAGCGTGGTTTAGGGCAAGAACGTGATTCTTCCCTAGCCTCGTGCATTCCTGAAGTTGACATCCATTTTTCTCCTAAGAATGCCCTCAATCCATGGACATACTCAATCAACTCATCTTTGCTCGATTCCGTTCGGAAATGACTCTCAATCACCTATAATCAACATAAAGCTTGTGTAGACATCCATATCGACAATATAGGCAAACTAGCTCACAAATGTAACAATGCTCAATCGAAGACTATCAATATGAATCAAATACACTTAGAAAACGTGCCTAGGATATCACAATATTTCATGCTAACATCTAGCCATGAGTTGCTCCTTTGCTTGCACCAATTATGGTCCTTGTGTCCTTTGTTGCTCCAATTATGTTCCTTCAAAGCCTTGGATGTGTACCACCATGAGGCTTGACCCTCGAATGCATCGATTAATGTCCAAAAGATCCCCGAAATACATACAAAACCGACAAAATCTCGTGTAGACGTCTTTTCTAGAAATATGCATGAACTAAGCGTAAACGTCGTGAACTAGTGCCAAAACGTGCATGAATAACGGGAAAAACTATCTAAATGTATGCCTATACTAACGTCATAAATCACGTTATCATATGTCATCAACATAGAGTAACACATACAGAGGATCATGCTTCTTTACATTCTTAAAGTATAAACAAGTATCATATTAACTTTTGACAAAACCCAATTTGATCATACAAGAATCAAAATTTAAATTCCATTGTCTAGGAGATTGTTTTAATCCATAGATAGATTTTTTAAGCAACCAACATGTATTGGTATTTTTAGAATTAGTGAAGCCCTTGGGCTGTGTTAGCATGAAATATTGTGATATTTTAGGCACGTTTTCTAAACGTATTTGAGTCATATCGATAGTCTTTGATTGAACTTTGTGCATATGTGAGCTAGTATTACCTATATTGTCGATATGGATGTCTACACTAGTTCTATGTTGATTATAGGTGATTTGGAGCTATTTCCGAACGGAATCGAGCAAAGGAGAGTTGAGTTGATATGTCCATAGATTGAGGACATTCTTTGGAAGCAAATTTGGAGTTTTAGCTTGAGGAATGCACGAGTTTAGGGAAGAATCACGTTCTTGCCCTAAATTACGCTCTAAAATACGGCCGGAATCCAAACCACGTTCAGAATTACGGCCGTTGATTCATAGTCAGAATTTGATGTTCATTCCAGAGGATATTACGGCCGTGGAACATATGGTGCAAACCGTATTTGTTTCCACGCTCTAAATTACGGTCGTGGAACACTTCCACGACCGTGATCTTGGCGAATCTTTTCGCCATACTTTGAAGCCACGATCTTTTAAAGATTGGGCCGGGCCGACATTTTCCCCTGCACTATAAAAAGGCGGACGAAGCAAGAATCCGTCATCCCCGCTTACCCCCGTTTATCATCGCTTAGGGGCGAACAAGTTTTTGGCGCCGTTGCCGGGGACTTGGTTTCGGCCGAATCCGGTAGCCGGTTGTCAAGTTTGGGAGCTTGCTCTCGTTGTTTGATATTGCTTTGAGTGCATGCGCAGGTCTAGGAACACCGAAGATCTCTTACCTCTTGATCAAGAGCTAGAGAAAACCTTGAGGCAAAAGCGCAAGGAAAAGAAGATGGCTGAAGAACACGAACGTGATCTTCAAACGGAGTTGGCAGAGAAGGAAGCTCAACTCCGATGGAATGAGACTCTCCGCCAGGATGAGATGGATCGTCATCAATCTCAAGTTAACGGTCTACAAGACATGATCTTCCAAATGAGGATAGAGATGAGCGACCTTAAGAATAAAGGAAGCAAGAAATCCTCAAGAAGGAGGTCAAGGTATAGAAGAAAAAGTCACTCATCCGCCGATGATAGTGATTCTTCCATGCCACCGTTAGAAGAGATTGATCCCACGATCAATATGAATCCTTTCCATCCACAAGGAGCTGCTAATCGCCGCATTCCACCTAGGAATGTGAGAGTCGAACGTGTGGATAATGAGCCAAGAACTCTTGGCCAGCGGATGGATCCAACACAACAACCACGCCGCTTGGGTGTGAAATTTGATGCTGAAGATGTGCAAGGGTTTAGCTTTAACCCTCAAGTTATCACTCTTGTTCGCCAAAGCCAATTTGGCGGTACAAGCGCTGAATCTCCACACCAACACTTGCAAAACTTTGAGTGTATGATGGAGACGATAAGACCGAAGAACGCTACTACCAACAGCTATAAGCTCAAACCTTTCTTTTTCTCTTTGAAAGGGAAAGTGTTATCTTGGTACCAAGCTCTTCCTAATGGGAAACTAGACACGTGGGAAGACCTTTCCGCGGAGTTTCTCTCCAAATTCTTTCCGCCTTCCAAAACGGCGGAACTTAGAGGTAAGATTAATGCTTTTTCAATGAGACCTAACGAAAGTTTGTTTCAATCTTGGTAAAGGTTTCAGGATTTGCTCTTGGATTGCCCTCATCATGGCATATCCAAGCTTGCCTTGCTGGAGATTTACTACAAGGGGCTGGATGTGGGAACGCAATTCAACCTCCAATCCCTCTCATGTGGAACGTTCATGGACATGAGAGAAGATGACGCTTGGGACTTCATTGAGAAGCAAGCAAGAGTCATAGAGAAGTATTCCCACCGGAAAGTGGAGGGAAATCGTGTGGAGCAAGGAGCAAAGCTCACACATGAAGCTCAAAATCAGATTTTCTCCCTCAACAATGAGATCAAAGAGTTGAAGGAGACTATCAAGACCAACTTCCCAAAGCAACAAGAGAAGGATGTTGGCTATTTGGGCAACAACAATGGCGGTGATAACACCAACCACAACAACAATAACCGGAACTACAACCGGAATAACAATTGGAATGGAAACAACAACAACCGGAACAACAATTGGAACAACAATAGGGGTTCAAACAACAACAATTGGCGCTCCAATCAACAAAATTCCGGTAACTCTTATCCTTCCAATTCTAATTCACTAACTCCACCTTCCTCTTCCTCTACTCCTTTGAAAAGCCAGGGGCAATCATCTAATGGAGGAAACAATACGGGAAAGGAGAAGCCCGACCCCATGTTGGAAACGATCTTGGGAAAGCTTCAAGGGTTGGAGAACCGCCTCATCAAGGTTGATGATCAAGTTTCTAAAGTTGACAAAGCTCAAAAAGTTTTGGAAAACCAGATTTTCAACCACGCGGAGGAAGTTCCTAGAAATCAAGGAAAACTTCCAGGAAAGACGGAGGACAACCCTAAGGGAAGGGTGATGGTGATTACAACTAGGAGCGGAGTGACCACCACCGATCCGCAGCCTACGTTCGTTGAAGTCCCCGTAGAGAAGGACAAAGAAAAGGGGAAGGAGAAGGAAGATGTCTATGTTCCTCCTCCAGCTTACAAACCTCCCCTACCATTCCCTCAATCTAGAGCGCGAGCGCGCCTAGACAAACAATTCGGTAAGTTCATAGAACTCATGAGTAAGCTGCATATTAATATACCTTTCATTGATGCTATTGTAGGTATGCCGGCTTATGGCAAGTTCTTGAAGGAGCTCCTCTCCAACAAGAGGAAGCTAGAAGATTTCGGAGAGGTCATGATGAGTTCGGATTCTTCGGATCTCATCAAGACCATGAAGGAGAAAATGCCCCCAAAGTTGAAGGATCCGGGGTCATTTTGCATTCCCATTGGAGTGGGAGATGTCACATATGACGCGTTATGTGACTTAGGAGCAAGTGTGAGCATCATACCACTTGCATTATGTAGGAAGATCGGTTTAGGCGATCCTAAACCGGTAAAGATGACGTTATACATGGCGGATCGATCCAGCACTCGCCCCGTCGGTATTGTAGAAGACGTCCCGGTCAAGCTAGGTAAATTCTTTGTTCCCATTGATTTTGTCGTGCTTGACATTCCTGCAGATAGTCCGGTCCCGATCATACTCGGAAGACCGTTTCTTGCAACTTCCGGCTGCATGGTCGATTGCAAGAATGGAAGACTCGCTTTTGATATTGGAGAAGAGAAAGTAGAGTTCGTTCTTTCCACTCTAGTGAAGGAGCCAATCTTTGACGAGGATATTTACGATATGCAAGACGAAGAAGGTTTGTCTAGGGAAGAGGTAAGTGCGATTCTCTTTAACGATCCTTTACAAAAGGTTATCACTATGAGTCTAACCAATGTAGGGGAAGACGAAGAGTGCAAAGAGGAAATTGAAGCCTTAGAAGCACAAGAAGAGATGTATGAATTGGAGTTTGAGAAACTCCACGATGAGGCTGAGAATGTAAGAATCCACGGTCATGCCCTATATTCCACGACCGTGGATTTCACAACCAAAATCGACCTCCATTCCAGGGGATTACACGGCCGTGGAACACATGGAGAGGCTGTAATTCTGACTGTGGAAGAGGGTGATCGGCATACTTCTTCAACTTCTTTTGATTCTTCTCCAAACCACTCAACACCCTTAGAAACCCCTAAGGAAACGTCGGATGCTCCTCAAGGATCATTGGAAGCTCCGAAAGTGATGGAACTCAAACCACTTCCTACTCATCTATGGTACGCTTTCCTTGGAACTAATTCTACCTTCCCGGTTATTGTTAGCTCCGAATTAAGCATAGATGAACATGAACAGCTCACGATTGTCCTTAGGAAACATAGAAAAGCCATAGGCTACACTATCGAGGACTTAGTAGGAATTAAACCCTCCTTATGTATGCATAAGATACTAATGGAGGAGGGTTTTAGAACTTCAAGACAACCTCAAAGGCGGTTGAATCCGACCATGAAGGAGGTTGTCAAGAAGGAGATTCTTAAACTTCTTGATGCAGGTATCATCTATCCTATCTCCGATAGCAAATGGGTGAGTCCAGTTCAAGTAGTTCCGAAGAAGGGAGGAATGACGGTCATCACCAACAAGAACAACGAACTCATTCCTACCCGAACCGTGACTGGATGGCGAATGTGCATAGACTACCGCAAGCTCAACAACGCAACGCGGAAGGATCACTTTCCATTGCCATTCATCGATCAAATGCTTGAAAGGTTAGCACAACATTCACATTTTTGCTACCTTGACGGTTATAGTGGTTTCTTTCAGATCCCGATACATCCGGACGATCAGGAGAAGACCATATTCACGTGCCCTTGGGGTACGTTCGCCTATAGGAGAATGCCGTTCGGGCTTTGCAACGCCCCAGCCACCTTTCAACGGTGCATGATGGCCATCTTCTCCGAATACGTAGAGGAAATCATGGAAGTCTTCATGGACGACTTCTCCGTATACGGTTCCTCTTTTAACGATTGCCTTTCTAACCTTTCTCTTGTTTTACAACGTTGTGAAGACACTAACCTAGTTCTTAATTAGGAGAAGTGTCAATTCATGGTTAAGGAAGGAATCGTATTAGGTCACTTAGTCTCTAGTAGAGGGATAGAGGTAGAAAAGGCTAAGATAGAGACCATAGAGAAACTTCCTCCCCCAATTTCGGTGAAAGGGATAAGAAGTTTCCTTGGACATGCTGGATTTTATAGACGTTTCATTAAGGACTTTTTTAAGATATCAAAACCTCTCACTAATCTATTGATGAAGGATGCGGTTTTTGAGTTTTCGCAGGAATGTTTGGATGCGTTTAACACCATTCGGCAAGCTCTAATTTCAGCACCAATTATCCAACCTCCGGATTGGACTCTTCCCTTTGAGATTATGTGCGACGCTAGTGACGTAGCTATTGGGGCTGTTCTTGGACAACGAAAGGAAGGGCGAACCCATGCCATATACTATGCTAGCAAAACGCTAGACGAAGCGCAGCTCAACTACGCCACTACCGAGAAAGAGTTTTTAGCCATTGTCTACGCTATTGACAAGTTTCGCTCTTATCTTGTAGGTGGAAAGGTGATTGTCTGCACGGATCATGCTGCGATCCGGTACCTCCTTGCGAAGAAAGACGGGAAGCCAAGGCTAATTAGATGGATTCTTCTCCTACAAGAATTCGATCTTGAGATCCGCGACAAGAAAGGTTCAGAAAATTCTGTTGCGGATCATTTGAGTCGTCTAACACATCTAGAGGACGACCATCTACCCATTGATGACTCCTTTCCGGACGAACACCTACACATCATAGAGGAGTGCATCAACGTGATCTCCAAAGGTAACGAACCATGGTTTGCTGATTTTGTTAACTATTTGGTTTGCCAGGAGATACCGCCCGGACTATCCTACGCACAAAGGAAGAAGTTCTTTAAGGACGTCCGGGAATACTATTGGAACGAGCCTCTCCTCTTTAAGAGAGGTCCGGATGGCATCATTCGGCGATGTGTGCCGGAAGAAGAGATGCAAAGTGTCATCCGCCATTGTCATTCACTACCTTGTGGAGGACACGCTAGTTCGAACAAGACTAGCGCAAAGGTATTGCAATCTGGATTCTATTGGCCTACTTTATTTAGAGATGTGCAATCCTTTGTTTCTTGCTGCGATGCTTGTCAAAGAACAGGCAATATTTCTAGAAGGAACGAGATGCCCCTCAACAACATCCAAGAGGTGGAGATTTTCGACGTTTGGGGAGTTGATTTCATGGGACCATTCCCATCTTCTTGTGGAAACCAATACATACTATTGGCGGTAGACTACGTTTCTAGATGGGTGGAAGCAATTGCCTCTCCCACGAATGATGCAATGATGGTGGTTAAGTTCTTCAACAAGATCATCTTTCCGCGATTTGGAACACCAAGGACGATCATTAGTGATGGAGGTTCTCACTTCATAGCCCGTCGCTTTGAAGCTCTTCTAGCTAAGTATGGGGTTACTCACAAGATCTCTACCCCTTACCATCCACAAACGAGTGGACAAGTTGAGATCTCAAATAGGGAGATCAAGGGAATTCTAGAGAAGACGGTTTCAAGGACTAGGAAGGATTGGTCCTTGAAACTAGATGATGCATTATGGGCGTACCGGACTGCGTACAAGACTCCCATAGGAACCACACCATACAACCTTGTGTGTGGGAAGTCTTGTCATTTGCCGGTGGAGCTGGAGCACAAAGCGTTTTGGGCTATCAAGTGGCTGAATTTCGGCATGAAGGAAGCGGGAGAGAAGCATCTCCTAGACATCAACAAGCTGGATGAACTTCGCTTGAACGCCTATGAAAACGCTAAGATCTACAAGGAAAGGGCAAAGCGTTGGCATGATAAGCACATCATTCCAAAGGACTTCAAAGAAGGAGATCAAGTTCTCCTCTTCAATTCAAGACTTCGCCTCTTTCCAGGTAAGCTTAAATCCCGTTGGACCGGACCTTTTCTAATTAAGCGTATTTTCCCCCATGGTGCAGTTGAAGTATGGGGTGAAGCTAGCGGAAGTTTTAAGGTGAACGGCCAACGACTCAAGAAGTATACGCCGGAACTCCAAGCTGAGGAGTTTGCGCCTACCGCACTCGAATAAGTGCGAGATTGGTCTAGCTACGGACCTTAAACAAAGCGCTTCTTGGGAGGCAACCCAAGGTATTGCATTTTCGTTTTTGTTTTCGATTCATAGTTTAGCTTAGAATAGACGTTTTCGCTTTATTTTGCCTCGATTTCTTCCGGTATGTTCGTGTTTTTGGTTGTAGGATCAATGGAAAAGGAAAAGGGGAGAATAATGACGAAGAAGAGTGACGAAATTTGGACTTTGAAGCTTTACAGAAGGTTCCACGGTCTAAATTACGGTCGTCATAGCTACAGTGGCCGTAATTCTCAAAAGCCTTTGAAAAATCACCAAAACCACGGTTCCGTACACTTCCACGGCCGTGGAACACCCCGACAGACCGTGATTTTCAAAATTTTGCCTGCGACTATATAAGCCACATTCTTCACAAAATTGCCCTAAAAATACCCTTTCCACGACCTAAACGCCGAAACCCCACGACCTCCTCCAATTCTTCATTTTCTAATCGTTTTCAACGATTCTTCATCCTAAACTGCAGCAAATCCAACCACGAACAAGATCCAAGCGACAAACCGAGCGGAAATCCATCAACGAACGCGCATTTTGGGTTTTTCAATCCAAAAAAGAGGTTTATTCTTTCTTCTTAATTTTCGCGGATTTGGTTCGTTTTTGCTATAGATTTTTAGGAAGAACTGACAAAGGCTGGAAGGAATTAGATTAGGACTGCTTGTTGTGGTGATTGTTGGTCAATTTGCTGAGATTCGTGAAATTCTGAGACGAATCACGGTCTCTGGGTAAACCACGGCCGTAATTTCCCAAGAACATACCGTAATTTTTGGAGAAAAATGGATTTTGTAAGGAGAGTGTCGGGAAGGATAAAAGAGAAGAAGGGAGAGCAGAATAAGAAAAGAAAGGGCAATCCCTCCACCTCTAGGGCACCACCACCCTCATCTCCTTCACCTCCATCTTCACCTTCACCTCCATCTTCACCTCCTCACCCTAGCATCCCGACCATACATGAGAACCACCTTGCTGCATTTGAGAGGATCACGAAGAGGACAGTGATTGGTCCTAGGTATTTGTTGTTGGAGGATCTACATCCTCTCAACATAGTTGATGACCTTACATGGCTCTTGGATAGAGCCGGATTGCTTGTCTTCACGAACATTCGTGAAGACGCCTATGAGGAGATCACCCGGGAGGTTGTGACGTCTTTCGAGCACAGCCACGTCGATAGGACCGTCTCTTTCCGCCTCATGGAAAAAGACTATCATTTGAGCATTGTCGAGTTTGGGACCATTTTCGGGTTCCATGAGACCTATAACGGTCGATTTCCGAGCGGAGTTTACCCCAAGAACTTTTGGGAGGAAGTTGCGATGATTTACGCCGACGAGGACCGTTGGCAACCCGCTGATACCAAGGCTAGATTGATGTACCATCTAGCCTTGAAGATAGCTCACCGTGTTCTTTCGGAGTGTCTCTTTCCTAGGACGGAGACGCCCCAAAAGATCAAGACGGATGAGCTATTCTTGCTCTATTGCATGTTATACGGTCGCCGTGCAGATTGTGCTACTCTTTTGGCGGCTACGATGAGCAAACTCAAGAACAAGAAGAAGGGGAACATTGGATATGGTGGGATAGTTACCCACATTGCTAGGACATTTGGTGTAGATTTTTCTGCTTGCACCCGCATACCGGCCGTCCCTTTAGGGCTACACGCTTTCATGGTTAGGGGTCTCATTTTCCCCACACATAGAGGTCCGCCTTATGCGGGCATGCCTTGGGAGAGTAGGACGGGCAGGGGTATTGAGTGGCTGCCGGAGTATTCCATTGTGGCGGGACGCCACAATTGGAAGGAGACGTTCGCTGCGATGCATGCGAACAGGCTAGTAGCTCCCCCTTACGTTCCACCACCGGTTGTGGAGGAGGAGGACATGGGAGATCAGTACGAGAGTGGTGGAGGAGCGGAGCAGGAGTTTGGCACGTTTCCGGACCAGCCGGAGGCGGCCCCGGATGTACCTAGACGCTCTCCACGTCCAGCTAGAGCCTCAGGCTCGTCATCTCGCCGCGCTAGCGTGAGTGAGAGGCCCACGTGGATGACTACACCTCCCACTTGGTATGACACCCCCCTCCTTGGTCCACGGCGCAGCCAGCAGCACATCCACCACCACCAGCACCATCCGATGCTCCATCATGGTACAGTCAGGCTCCAGGATGGTACGAGCAGATGCCGGATTGGGCTACCGGACTTTCGGAGAGAGTTGGAGCATTGGAGATCCGGGCGGATGCTAGAGACGGACGCTTAGACGACCTTGACCACATGATGAGGGACGTCTACCGCCAGCAGTTTGGGCGGTTTTATGATCCGAGTTTCTCTCCATTCCCACCTCCACCGGCCCCACAGTGATTGATGCATGATCGTTGTTTTAGACATTCCCGCCACCACTTTGTGAGTTCCTTTTTCTTTTCTTCTTTTCTTTATTTCTTTTGAACATTAGGGACAATGTTCGTCCAAAGTATGGGGTGGGATGTACTAAAAAAAGTTTGTAATAACTCTACTCTCTATGTTTGCTTTCATTCGAGACTATTGTTGCATATTCATTATGTGTTACACGTTTCCTTATTGCATTGCATGAAAAATGACTTGAAAAACCCATAAAAATTGAAAAATTTTGAAAATTTTGTGCTTCTAATGAATTGAGATGATTTCCATGATAATCACTACTTGTGAATTGAGTTTGATAACAATTGCATGCTTAAAAGGATTGTGAATTGAAAAGAACTTGAATGAATGAATTTTACCTCTTTTGCAAGTTTTATAATGTGAAAATGTTACCTAAATCATGTTGAGAAATTGAAGTTGAAATCACATTATAAGTTCCTATACTTCTCGTTGAAATGATTAAGGCAATTCGATACTTTCTTTCTTCTTTCTTTGATCATCTAGCTCCTCATTGAAATATTAGCCTCCTTTACCTATCCGGGAATTTGGAGAAGTGAATGAGAAAAAGGCATGTTTGATGTGGGAGGGCCATGAGAGCAATTATTTGCAATCAATTGAATAGAAAGAAATTATAGGTTTGGGGAAGTCAATCATGACGATGAGTAACTCGGCACCATTCACATAGCCGGGTGTTTGTGTCTTGCCAAAGTCGGATTGAGCGATATTCCTAGCGGATTATGGTATGTGCGCTAAGGGTTTGAGGCATCTCTTGAAAAATTGAGAAACGCCGATCTCCTAGGCTTTGGTTTTTGTGCACCTCTGTCCATAACTCCAAAAGTAAAGTCGAAAAATGAAAAGAAGAGAGCGAAGCTCTAAGTTGAAGTGTTGCGGGAGCCGCATAAGAAGAAGAAGGTAGTTGTCCACTTTCCCGGATTTATGCACCACTTTCCCTTAAAGTTTTCCTTTCCCTTCCATATTCTAGACCTTTTCTTTGGAAGTCCTTAAGATCAAAAGAATGTTATATGACTTGGTGATCTAAATTGAAGTTTCTTGTAATTGATTTTGATAATGTTTGAAGGTTATAATGCTTGTTTAGAAGTTAAGTTGGTTCATGAATTTTCTTTGCTTTTTACTCTTTGATTGAGTGTGTGAAAGTTTGAAGAATGATTGAAGCAAGGTTTGAGAATGATCTATTCTTTAGAAGTCACATTCACCCAAAAGAAGGTACACATATTTCATCCTAACTCTTGTTTAAAGCTTTTTGAAAGACCTTGCTTAGGGACAAGCAAGTGTTAAGTATGGGGTTATTTGTTAGCATGAAATATTGTGATATTTTAGGCACGTTTTCTAAACGTATTTGAGTCATATCGATAGTCTTTGATTGAACTTTGTGCATATGTGAGCTAGTATTACCTATATTGTCGATATGGATGTCTACACTAGTTCTATGTTGATTATAGGTGATTTGGAGCTATTTCCGAACGGAATCGAGCAAAGGAGAGTTGAGTTGATATGTCCATAGATTGAGGACATTCTTTGGAAGCAAATTTGGAGTTTTAGCTTGAGGAATGCACGAGTTTAGGGAAGAATCACGTTCTTGCCCTAAATTACGCTCTAAAATACGGCCGGAATCCAAACCACGTTCCGAATTACGGCCGTGGATTCATAGTCAGAATTTGATGTTCATTCCAGAGGATATTACGGCCGTGGAACATATGGTGCAAACCGTATTTGTTTCCACGCTCTAAATTACGGTCGTGGAACACTTCCACGACCGTGATCTTGGCGAATCTTTTCGCCATACTTTGAAGCCACGATCTTTTAAAGATTGGGCCGGGCCGACATTTTGCCCTGCACTATAAAAAGACGGACGAAGCAAGAATCCGTCATCCCCGCTTACCCCCGTTTATCATCGCTTAGAGGCTCGCTTTCACACATCGCTTAGGACCGCTTAGACACGCTTACACCTTTCCGCGAAAAGGATCGTTTAGCCCTTGCTTGGAAGCATTGACATCTCGTTGGAGATTGAAGTTGGTGTTTGGGAATTGCCCTAATCTCGCACTTTTGGTGGAGATTGCTGTTGAGATCTCCGGATTGGCGGAAGATCGAAGTTTTCGGAAGATTTTGCAAGGAGATCTCTCTTCTTGTTTAGGTTTGATTTGGAAAACGGATTGACATCCCGTTTTCCCTTCTTTCCTAAGGTTGTGATTGTTTGTTTCACTTTGAATCTTTTGACAATACTTGTTCTCTTTGTGACTTGGAGATTGATTTGAAGATTATTGAATGTTCTTGAAAGTTTTCATCTTTTTATCTTTTAAGTTCTTGAATTGATATCAACATGACTGTTATTGGCTAAAGACCCTTAACAATTCTAAGGTGAAGGGTTGATAGTTGTGGCTTAGATGATGATAGATCGATCGTAAACAGATTAGACCCTGAGAGTTAGAGAGAATCGCCGACAACCCTAAATTACGGCCTATTCTTGAGTCCACGGCCGTGGAACCTCAAGAACTAACCGTGATTTCCCTTAAGTCTATGAACTTGCTTTTACTTTAATCCAAAGTTAAAGATTTGCTTTAGCTTAGTTTAGACTTGTCTTTTCTAGGTGGTAGTAAAGCCTCAACAACCTCTACCTCGATTCTGAGTGTCACAACCTCAATCGGTTAAGTTAGTCTTGATCCTTGGGTTGCAAGTTTGGGTATTTGACACTAATTCTCACCTTTAGAATCTTTCTATATTGAGCCTCAACAACCTGTATAGAGAGTGCCTTGTAGGTGAGTTATATAAGGTTTTTGGAACTTCACCGTATGATTACCTTACATTAGTATACCTTTGCATATCTCAACTCTGTCTTTACATCATTAAGTATATCTTGAATCGATTGCCACAGCTGGATACTTGGATCTTTAGGATTGTTGTTTTCCCAATATTTGCAAAACTCCCATATTTACTTGCTTGATAACCTGCAATCGAGTTTGTTCCCACCCAAATCCCTGTGTTCGATACTCTGGAATTCTTGCTTAGCTACGTCAATCCGTACACTGCGGGTTCGCTGCTTGATTCTAGTTTTATAAATTTAAAACTTATTTGCACACACCTTTAGGGGCGAACAGGCTGGGACATGTAAATTGTTTCATTTAAATCACCAAGCAAGAAAGCAGTCTTAACATCCATTTGTTCTAATTCCCAGTCAAACACAACAGTCATGGCAAGCATAAGTCTCAGAGTTTTATACTTAACTACTGGGGCAAAAATATCATTGTAGTCTATTCCTTCTCTTTGTGTAAACCCTTTAGCTACAAGTCTAGCCTTATACTTGTCAGTTTCATTAGGAGATAGACCTTCTTTGATTTTATAAATCCACCTACACTGAACTAGTTTAGAATCATTAGGTTTGTTAACTAAGGTCCAAGTGTCATTAGCATGCATAGAGTCAATTTCATCTTTCATAGCAGCTATCCAAAGTTTTGAATCCTTACAGTTAACAACTTGTTCATAAGTTTCAGGGGTGTAGGGATTTTTCACAACTGAAGCAGTAATGAGAGCATACTCAGCGATATTAGCATATTTCTTATTTGGGATTATAGTTCTAGGAGCCTTGTCCCCGGTTAGCTGGTACAGATCACGAGAATCAAAACGACCTGAGTCGGTATGATCTTGTCTTGTACCAGAGGAACTCAGGTCGTTAAGATTCTCGTGACCTGTTCCATCACTGGAGAACAAGGAGGGAATACTAGGAATACTAGGGTTTTGAGAAATATTAGGCTCATCTACCCCCCTTAATTGCTGATTATAGGAAGTACTGCTATTTTCAGGTTGTGGAGGAAGACTACTACTATCATTAGTAGTAGTATCATCATTAGGTAGATCACTACCTTCAGGATAGTCACCAATGTCGAATTTTATCTCAACATTATTGTGACTTGCACTAGGCATGTAAAAGGAGGTTCCACCACTAGAATTCTCCTCATACTCACCAGCAGTGCTACTAGTCTCACAGGAATGATTGTTTTTAAAGTGAAAATCTATTTCATTATCGGTAACATTCCTAGACACAACTACCTTATACCCTCCAGGTTGGATAAGGAGAAGCTTGTAACCTTTGACACCCTTAGGGTAACCCAACATAATACACTTTTTAGCTCTTGGTTGCAGCTTGCCTTCCCTCACATGAGTGTAGGCCGTACATCCAAAGGGCCTAAGGTAGTTAAGGTTAGGTTTCCTGTTAGACCACAACTCAGAAGGGGTTTTGAAACTATGGCTGAGGAAGGGGATCTACTGATGAGGTAGGAAGCTGTTGTAACAGCTTCTCCCCATAGGGAAGGTTTGAGACCAGCACTAACAAGCATACATCTTGCTTTTTCAAGCAAGGTTCTATTCATTCTTTCAGCAGTTCCATTCTGCTGAGGTGTTCCAGGGATGGTTAAATGTCTTTTAATACCTTTTTCTTTACAGAATTCATCAAACTGTTTGTTACAAAATTCAAGTCCATTGTCAGTTTTTAGACATTTAATCTTCTTATTAGTTTGTGTTTCAACAAGTTTTTTCCAGTTCTTAAAAGTTTCAAAGGCTTCATCTTTGGTTTTAAGAAGGTAGACCCAAACTTTCCTAGAGAAGTGATCTATAAAGGAGATAAAGTATCTCCTTCCACTTATGGTATCAACCTGTGCAGGTCCCCAAAGGTCAGAATGGATGTACTCTAGAGGTTATTTGGCTACATAACTAGAGCTTGTGAAACTATGCTTGGATTTCTTTCCTAAGATACAAGTTTCACATGTCTAGATTAGCAGGTTTCTTATCTATCAAACCTTGTTGGTACAAACTAAGCATTCCCTTATTTCCCATGTGTCCCAGTCTACTGTGAAGAAGAGTAGTTTGAGATAGAGTCATATGATTAGTTGTTTTAGATAGATTAATTTCAGGTGATGTGATAACATGGTATAAGCCTCCTTTATTAATGCTTCTAATTAACACAAAATTATCTCTAATCACATCTCTAACACCATTCTTGGTGACAATGGTACAATTCAAATTATCAAAGACAAATTCTAATAATAAGTTTCTTCTAAGTTTGGGAACCCATCTAACATTTTGTAAAGTTCTAGTAACACCATCATGCATACATAAAGGTACATTTCCAATTCCTTTTATAGCTAAGCTAGTATTATCACCCAACATAACTTCTTCAGCATTATACAATTTAATACTACTGAAAACATATTTATTTGAAGTAGCATGCATAGTACATCCAGATTCAACAATCTAGTCATTCATGGTGTTAGAATTGGAAGCACACACCAGTAATTCATGATGATATAGACGAGCAGGGAAAGACATATTATACTTAGAACAATCATGTTTAGGTGAGCACACAAACAATTCATTAGGATAGTCAGATTCACATAGAGATGCAGAATGAGCAGATTTATCTTTATTAGATTCATCTTTCTTTTTCTTCCTACATTCTTCCTGGTAGTGTCCTAGTTTACTGCAATAGAAGCATTTTTTTATTCCTTTTATCACGATCATTCAAGTACTTATTCTTATCATTTTCTGGTTCATATTTCTACTTATATTTTTTTATTCCTTTTATTTCCTTTCATCATGAGAACCTCAGATTTATCATCAGTTTTATGATTATTTTTATAGACTTTCATACTTTCATTTTTCTGTATTATTTGTTCCAGTATTTTATCTTTAGAGATTTCATCATGACTAAACTGGATAACATCTTTAAAATTATCAAACTGACTAGGCAATGCATTTAATAAAAGGATAGCAGAATGATCATCAGAGATTTTATCATTACATCTTTCTAAGTCTTGTGTCAATTTAAGAAAAATGTCTAGGTTATCATGCAAAGACAGGTTGACATTCATCCGAAAATTGAACAACTTACACAAAAAAGATATACGACTAGGCAAAGACTTTTTAAGATAAAGATCTTCTATTTTTTTTCCAGAGCAAAGAAGGATTAGTGAGACTTACAACCTGACGAGCCACGTTGTCAGCTAACCGTATAAAAATCTCAGAGTGAACTTGCTCCTCCAGCTCTTGTTTCCTATCTGGGGAAGTATCCGGTGGGAACTTTCCTTGTACAGTGGTCCAACACTTCTCCTTGGTAAGGATCGCTTTCAGCTTCAGTTTCCATATGGCAAAATCAGAGGTGCCATCAAAGGGATTAATCCTTATTGTGTTTTCCGACATAGTCCCGTGTCTAAGAAGACACGATCCCTGATGTCGTACTTAGGATCGATGTAAGACAGTCTTTAGAACAAAAGAACTAGCCGTCCTGTGGGAATAATCAAAGATCCTCAAAACACTGTAAGTTTTTGGATTCTTTTGATCTTCCTCGTATCTAGGGTTCCTTAAGCAAAATTGCTTGAAGGAATTATCCTCTTTTCTGGGGGTTTTGAAGAGCCATAAGGTAATCAAAGACTGTTTTGAGAAATTTTTGGAAAACGAAAAGCGAACGATAGAGATAAGCGGAAGCAATTTTAAAAGGAACTCAAAGAAGAAAAGATTTGGAGAAATTAAAGACCGATTGAAAAAACAAGATCTCCAACTTAAAAAACGTAAACCATACTCTGATACCAATTTGATAAAACTCTATCGAATTTCCGATTCAAAACTGACTGGATCTAGAGCGATCCAATCTTTCAAAACAGATGAAAACAAAGATTTGGTGACGCAGTTCAAGATAAGCTCTACTCTGTGGGATCTCAAGAGGGGAGAGCCAACCCAATCCACTAGGTAGAGGTACAATGTAGAAAGGTTACAAGATGAACAAAACATTCACAAAAACCATACAAGATCAAAGTAAAAGATTACGAAAAACAGGGATAGATGCGAGATCTGTAAACCACCAAAGAATTGATCTGTGCTTTGAGGCAAAGCAAGATTTAGACAGCAGAGAACACTCCAAGACAACTCTTGAGTGAAGCACTCGACTCTGATCTCTCTCTCACAAAGTTTCTCTCAGTTTTTCCCTTTTCGTCTCCCTTTCAGATCTAGGGTTCTAAGTAGGGGTGTTTCGGCCGCCTTAGGGTTGAAGACAAGGAAGAGAGCTTAAGTACTTATTGCCACGAAGAGAACATTTACAACGCAGCGTTTCATCACTTAACACTTTGTTCATTCCACTTGAACAACAGGTGAGATGGACTGGAGCACTTACTATTGGGCCTCGATCAACTAGGCCCAACTGGCCCTGCAATTAGCCCATCACCAATATAACACCAGCACCCTGTCCAACCCTTCATCAAACCAAACCGGCCTCACACTCAAAACTCAGACCCACTAATATAAGGGTTGACTCGAACCTGGTTTAACTAAATCCTAGCAGTTCTTTTTTATTTAAATAAGATATGTTGTTTGATGTTTTTATTTAAATGAGTTGGGGAGAGTGGATTATGTTGGTTGTGGCATTGGAGATCCGCTTTCTTTGAATTTGCTTTTGAGTTGGGAGAGTGGGTTATGTTAGTTGTAGCATTGGGCAAAGCTAGATTATCAAGGAAGGTTGGGTTCAAATAGGTAAAAACTCTATTATTTTGTTATATATTGTTTAGTATAAACATAATGATACACTAATGTTGAATGTTCTTTGTTACAGGAGAACGCAACAATGGTTGATCAATTGTATCACGCTGCTTGATTGATCCGTAGTATAGTTATAGTCTTTCAGAACACTACTCACTCCATTGGATAAGCAAATAACATGTTGTTTGCACATGGGGACAAGGAGATGATGGACAACTAGGAACCGGGATGCTGAAGATCGTCTTGTTGTTGCGCTCGTAAGTAGGTTGGATGACCATCAAGTTGTGTCTCTCATTTGCGGAGCTGATCATACAATTGCATACTCTAATGCCCGCAAACAAGTGTACGGTTGGGGATGGTATGTCCTATACTGCAAATTTAATCTCTCCAGATTTTGATGTCCTGGAATGTACCAAAAATGCCAATACATTTACTCCAGATTTTGATGTTCTGGTATCTAATTTCTGGTATGATAATTTTTGTTATGAAAAATTAGTGTACGAAAAATTCTAGTATGTTCATTACAGAAAATAAAAAAAATAAAATAAAAAAACAAAGTTAGCAATTAAGAATTAAAACTTACACTTACATAATGCTAACAAATATCTATTATTCTTTTTTTTATTAAAATAGAGGGGTTAATTATTATTACAAACCATTAAATGAAAGTGGTAAAAAAAATTATAGAATACACTTACTAAATACAAAACTAAAAAAAAGGCATAGTAGGTCAAAATCTTTCTAATAAATTTGAGAATAAATTAATTGACTTAATAAAATAATCAATCCGTCAGTAAAAATGATAAGAATAAAAGAAGATTATAATATTTAGTGCTAATAAAAAGATATATGAATCGTTTGTAAGAGGTTATATAGATATGATTTAGTAAAATGTATAATTATTGTTAATTTATGGTCGTATTTTATTAAGATTGTAAAGAAATATAGAATCTACGATTTAGTTTTTTTCAAGTAAGATGGGTGACTAACGTTCACAAATTAATTAAAACATAACTCATATCTTGTACGTTATATTTATATATTTGATGTTTTTAGAGTAAAATGTCATTATCTGAGTGAAACATATTTATTCCATATTTATGAAACTTTACTGATATGGTCACTCGCCCTTTTATTTTCTCACAAATATAAAATAGTCACGAATAAAAAATAATATTGTTATGCTATACTTTAATTCAATTACTATACGACAATTACCAATTTTGTTAAAATATTATTCTAAAAAATGGAATTTTAAAATAACATTATCGTAACAAATTGGAAGATAACATGAACGTAAATTTCTAAAAGCATATTGTTTGCAACAAATCGGAGTACAAAAAAGTATTTAAAATCGGATAATCTAATTTTCGAAAGATATCGAATTTTAAAATTTTAAAACCGTAAAATCATATAACAAACTGAAAGCTAACATAATCAAAGAAAAGGAAAAAAAACAAATCAGAAGATTTTAAAAAGTAAAAAATAAAGTAATAAAAATTAAAAATTAGAAGGTGATTGTAAAAAAAAAGTTTTAAAAAATTGAAAATTTTTGAAGACGAATATATGAAGAATATCAACAAATAAAATTTTAAGTATCAAAATATTTTAACAAATTGAAAAATAACAAAAACCTAAAATTTAGGTTTATAAATCGAATTTTACAAATTCAAAGTTTTTAAAAATAGGCAATATATTTACTAAAATTCGGATAGTATTGAATATCAAAGATACCAAATTTGTTACATTGTTTTTATACAAACTAGAAGATAGCTTTGCGTAAAATTTATAAAGCATATTATCTTAACAAATCGGAAAACCTATATCCAAAATTTTTAATAATTGAAATATAGTTGAAAGGAAAAATAAAATTTTAATTAAAGGAAATTTTAAAAATCGGATAGTATTTATGTAACACCCCAAATCCGCGGGACTGGGATGCCACATTGGGTTAGGATCTCACAGTGGATCCTCACCCTAGCCTGACAACAAGTTCACTAGACCTTACAACTTGACACTGATAGATACAAAACAAATGCATAAAACTGTACATAAAAAGTATACAAGATCATAGCCGAGTATAAGACATCATCCTCACACTGGAGGTATACAAAACATCATCCTCACGCAGGAGGGAAACATAAATATCCTCAAAACCATAACCACCTAATGTACGAGAGTCCTCGGCCTGTCACCCTGCCAGATCACTCTGCAGCTCTCCTATCCTGCAAGACATCTACAACACGGTATGAAACCGTTAGCTAACCATACATATATAACGTAATGCATAAGCACAAGCACAAGTCATGAAGGATAAACACATAATCATTGTGTCACATATTTACCCATTTTATCATCTTTATATAATAGTCATTCACTCAAATTGTATATATATAGATAGATGAAACAATGTGACACGAGGAACGTATCATCCCCGCCTCTAGGCCTGCTAGCCATCTGTAAGTAGTATCGGTCACACAACCCGTGTACCCTATGGGAGTGGATTGCGCCCTTCCTTTAAACCAGTCTGGCCTGACGTCAGAGAACCTCCAAGACTCCACGTCGGGATGAAAGAGAAAGGTTATCACGGCCACGCAATAGGCTATCAATAAAACATAGGTTGGTAATAATCGACATCACATGCTATCAAATCAAGCATATAACTGTTCGCTCCAAACGGTGTGTGCAAGCTTTAAATTTATAACCCTAGATGTAAGCTTAAAACAAGGATGCGAACCCGCAGTGTACGGGTCAATCGTAGTAAAAGTAAGAAATTACAGGGGTCGATCACAGGGACTTAATGAAACAAAGTCGGAATAGGTAAGCTATGTAATTACTAACCACAAAAGCGATTAAAACAATCAAGGATGATAAAAAGTTAATTAAGGAAATATGCAATTCTAGGGATTAAAGCATCTAGTTGTGGTTCCAACTCAAGATCTAAAGATAAGTGGACAAAGCTGAGTATTTGCAAAGGGAAGGTGTTTCTAAAGTGTGAATAGATCACCGGGTAAGTCTCACTACTCACTATCCCAAACCGTAACTCCTATTATCGGGTAAGTCTCAAGGAATTAAGATAAAGAACTATAACCTCAAACTAACACTCCAACTAAGGGAATAGAATCAACCTTTACCGGGTAAGTCTCAGGCTAACTCACAAAGATGGAATGAAAGCACACTCAAACCCCAATAAAGGATAAACCTTTATTACCTACACTTATGATCTTTGGTAAACAAACAAAGGAATTACCGGGTAAGTCTCATCCTAGGCTTGCATTGAACCAGGAAAGGTATAATAAGAATAGGATTTGGCAAACTCTAACACTTAACTCTCAGTTTCGGATCAGATAAGTCACCTCGGTCAGAAGAATTCCACCCTGGCCGAGATGTTCATCGACTGAGCGAGATGCCTTAGGGTTAAGGATAAAGACTCGAGATTTCAGGGTCCTACTGTGATTAAGATTATTCTATCATTGTTTTTCCCACAACCTTCAGCCAATCACCCTAGAATCACACAAGGAAATTAGCCACTCATCATCATGAAAGTATTAATCAAATATATGGGAAGAAAGAGAATAATTGAACAAGAAAACCTTAAGAGAAAGGCTTCAATAACTGAATCAATTATCAAACAACAAGCGTTGCTTGGATCAAAATCCAACAAAGACAGTCAACAAAGAAGGGAATGTAAGAGAATCTTACAAAATCCTTCACAAAGCTATAAAAGCTACAAGCTTTCTTCCTTCAACCTTCAAAAAGGTTCTTCAAATCTCCCAACTGGAGTATAAGCGGCATCTTCAGCCCTAAGCGGATGTTCTACGGTGTAAGCCGGATATCGGTGGTATAGCCCGATGTGAAGATTTGTGGAAAATCCGACCCTTTTTATAAGAAAACTACCCTCCAAAGATAAGATATCTTAGAAAGATCTTTTCCAATAAAAATAGGTAAAATATATGGGCTAAATTATCTTCTTCCTTCCAGAAATCCAGCCTAAAAAGATAAGATCCTCCTTCCAAAAATAAAAGATCTCAGCCAAGAATAAAATATCCTTGCCGAGTCCAAGGTGTTCGCCTCGGTCGAGTCGGCTCTCTGGATCACCTCGGTCGAGGTGACTCTGTAGTCAACCGAGGTGAATCACAACTGAATGTGAAATCTCTCAAATCTGGTCCAAAGTAAATCTCTAATCCAATTCCGTGATTCCTAGATTCTTCCTTAAGCTCCTGAATGTAGCTCCAATGACTCCTTAGCTCCTTTTGCTCCATTTTAGTCCAAAATGTGCCATTTTACCTACGATTACAACAAAACTAGGTGTAGACCTCGATTCCCGCAAAGGTAGATGAAACGACAATATAATCACATAATATACATCAAAACATGCAGATTATCGAAGATAAAACGTCTAAACAAGCCCCAAAATATAGACAATAATTCATGCTATCAAAATACCCCATACTTAGCCCTTGCTTGTCCCCAAGCAAGTTTTGAACATAAAATACAAGATAGAATGGATTATAAGTCATGAAGATCAATGAAAAAGTTTTTCAAAACATTTTAATGGTGTGCTACAATCATAGATCACTCTAAGAGAATACTTCATGGAATTTAAAATCAAAATTTTTTAAAACATTTTATGAATATAAGAAAGTTGTTCATCTTTGCATAAAATCGTAGAATGCATAATAATCATAATTATCAAAATTAATCATGTATAATCCAGTTTAAACCACCAAGTCAATCAACAAGCTCGAGGTCTCAAGGGCTTCCCAAAAGAAAGGTCAAGAAACGTGTAGGGTGGGGATGTATAGAAGGTATGTGGTGCTAGAATCCGGGAAAAGGATCTTTACTTCTCTTCCTTTGAATTTCAACATCTTCCACCAATAAACTTTGCTTATTTTTACTTTTTTACTTTTTCGGATGCATGGACAGAGGTACACAATAACCGAAGCCTAGGAGATTAGCAATCATCAATTTCTCGAGATGCATCAAACCCTTGATGCACATACCATGACCCGTTAGGAATATCGCTCAATCCGACTTTGGCAAGACACAAACACCCGGCTATGTGAATGGTGCCGAGTTACTCATCATCATGATTGACTTCCCCAAACCTATTTATTACTTTCTAACTTTCAACCAACATCTCAACTTTTCTTTAACTTGCTTGCTTCCAAATTCCCGGATAGGTAAAGGAAGGCAAATATGTATATGGGCTAAGCATGATCAAGAAGAAGAAGAGAAAAGAATGAATTGCCTTGGTCTTTCCAGGAAGAATGTGAGAGAACTCATAATGTGGTGTCAACCTTCAAATTCAACATAATTTGGATAAAAACAAAGTATTAAACATGCCAAAATTTCAAAGAAAGCATTTAGCAACTTAAACATATTATAAAACCTTTCAAACATATAAAGATTTCAAAAGCAGTCAGCAAACAAAATCTTGACGGAGATCACATCCAGAAAAGAAGCACAAAACGTTTCGAAAACTCTCAGTTCGGAAAACCACCTCGGTCGAGGTGTTCTAAGTCAACCGAGGTGGTCAACCTCGTTTGGCCAGAACCATCCCGGTCGAGGTCAAATTTTTTTTTTCTTTCCAGTTTTTGACGTTTTTCTCAATCAAACAACCTGTATGCATGCATGTAATCTCAAATAAGCACATAAAGCAAAATAAGCACACATAAAACATAAATATCAAGTAGAGTCGAGTCATATATCCATAAGAGTCGAATAATACATCAATACCCCATACTTGGGACACATTGTCCCAATGGGCCAAATAAGTCTGGAAAATAGAGTACTCACCAGACATAGCTGAAGTGCTTGAAGTCCGATCCTCTACTCTTTCTTTGCAGTTTGGAAGCAAGAATCGTCGAGATCGATCGAAGAACGGGATAACGAGGTGAAACTGTGCTGCAGTCAAGAAGGTGAGAGAGGGAAGAGAGAGAATTCGACCCCCTTTTTGTACCCTTTTCTGAAACTGTTGTCACCTCGGTCGAGATGGTCCCGAATGGACCGAGGTGATACGGACTGAGGTGAGTTGTCAGAAGCCCTAATCGCCTCGGTTGTTCAGAAATCATCTCGGTCGAGGTGCTGTGACAGCAACCGAGATGTACCTCAGTTAAACTCCGTCTTCTCAAATTCTCGAACTTCTGTCCTTCCAGTGCTGCTCCTGAGTTGCAATCCTTCCCTTGGAAGTACCTGGTTTCTGTCTAGGATGCCAAAAACAAAGCAAACCAAAGCAAAAGCAAACTATCTAAAACTAGACTAGAAAAGGAAAAAAGAAAGCAATACCTTGGGTTGCCTCCCAAGAAGCGCTTGGTTTAAGGTCGCTAGCTGGACCTTTCCTCATATAATTACTCAATGTACTTCGAACACCTTGCAGTGTTCATCACATCCATCATAAAACTCTTCCAAAAAGGTTCCGGTTCCTAATTTCACCGGCAAATGGTAAGATCTCCCACGTACAAGCTTGTATGGTTTGATTCTCACCGGAATCCTTCTAGCTTTCCTGCACTTCAATGGGACATAATCTAGCCTTGCGTCCCATCCTTTCCTGGATCGAGAAAACAACTTCTCGAGGATTCTAGTAGCTTCCCTATCTTCAGCTTGGGGATAGTACAAGGTCTTTGTCACGTGAGTGACCCCATACTTGAACAAAAAACACTTCATTGCCTTAGCGGTGAAGTGCTTTCTAGCTCCACTCCTTTTAGTCCAAGGAGCATTTACTTTCAGCAAATTCAATGGAGGTTTCATCTTGATCTTAGGAGGTTCTTTCGGAAGAGACCTCCAACTCTTCGGTGCATCCCTGAAGAAATCTAGAACTTTAAAGGGAGTAGGAGCAAGTACCTCATAAAGTTCTTCAAACAGCGGGACAAGTTTCATGTTAGGGTGATAATCCATACATGAAATCTTTTCCAACTCAGCTGATCTTTCTTCCACCTTGGCCACAGTCTCAGTAATTTGGCCAAGGTTCTCTGCATTTTCCACTTCCAGTTCTACAGATTCTTCTTTCATCTCGGCCGATCTCTCTTCCACCTCGGCCGATCTCTCTTTCACCTCAGCCGAAGTCTCAACAGTTGGATCGAGATCTTCCATATCTTCTTCTTCCTCAAAAGCTTCAGGAGAAAATCCTGGTTCGATTGGGGGAATGCTTGAAACTTGCAGCACTTCCTTATGCTCCTCTTCCGGTTTAGCATAGGATAGAGTGCTTTCCTTGAGCTCCTCCACCTTCTTCATCAACTTCTCCCATCTTGATTTAAGAGAATCTTCAAGAGGTTGCTCATAAATCTTTCTAGGGACATTCATCTCATCCCATATCACAAGCTCCTTCTCAATGGCCTTTTATCTTTCCTTTTCATTGTTAAACCAATAAAAGGAGTATTTCTCTTCCAAGTATTCATAATGATCTGCCCTAGCACTTTGTCTTGCTATCCAGGCTGGATCAAATGTAGTCATCGGATATCCTGAAACCTACAAAACTCATAGAAAGAGTGGTTAAAAGCAACAAGGGCAATAGCCCCGAAAGACAACCAAAACCGGCTCGGTCTAGACCAAGTCCCCGGCAACGGCGCCAAAAACTTGTTCGCTCCGAACGGTGTGTGCAAGCTTTAAATTTATAACCCTAGATGTAAGCTTAAAACAAGGATGCGAACCCGCAGTGTACGGGTCAATCGTAGTAAAAGCAAGAAATTCCAAGGGTCGATCACAGGGACTTAGTGAAACAAAGTCGGAATAGGTAAGCTATGTAATTACTAACCACAAAAGCAATTAAAACAATCAAGGATGATAAAAAGTTAATTAAGGAAATATGCAATTCTAGGGATTAAAGCATCTAGTTGTGGTTCCAACTCAAGATCTAAAGATAAGCGGACAAAGCTGAGTATTTGCAAAGGGAAGGTGTTACTAAAGAGTGAATAGATCACCGGGTAAGTCTCACTACTCACTATCCCAAACCGTAACACCTATTACCGGGTAAGTCTCAAGGAATTAAGATAAAGAACTATAACCTCAAACTAACACTCCAACTAAGGGAATAGAATCAACCTTTACCGGGTAAGTCTCAGGCTAACTCACAAAGATGGAATGAAAGCACACTCAAACCCCAATAAAGGATAAACCTTTATTACTTACACTTATTATCTTTGGTAAACAAACAAAGGAATTACCGGGTAAGTCTCATCCTAGGCTTGCATTGAACCAGGAAAGGTATAATAAGAACAGGATTTGGCAAACTCTAACACTTAACTCTCAGTTTCGCATCAGATAAGTCACCTCGGTCAAAAGAATTCCACCCCGGCCGAGATGTTCATCGACTGAGCGAGATGCCTTAGGGTTAAGGATAAAGACTCGAGCTTTCAGGGTCCTACTGTGATTAAGATTATTCTATCATTGTTTTTCCCACAACCTTTAGCCAATCACCCTAGAATCACACAAGGAAATTAGCCACTCATTATCATGAAAGTATTAATCAAATATATGGGAAGAAAGAGAATAATTGAACAAGAAAACCTTAAGAGAAAGGCTTCAATAACTAAATCAATTATCAAACAACAAGCGTTGCTTGGATCAAAATCCAACAAAGACAATCAACAAAGAAGGGAATGTAAGAGAATCATACAAAACCCTTCACAAAGCTATAAAAGCTACAAACTTTCTTCCTTCAACCTTCAAAAAGGTTCTTCAAATCTCCCAACTAGAGTATAAGCGGGATCTTCAGCCCTAAGCGGATGTTCTTCGGTGTAAGCCGGATATCGGTGGTATAGCCCGATGTGAAGATTTGTGGAAAATCCGACCCTTTTTATAAGAAAATTACCCTCCAAAGATAAGATATCTTAAAAAGATCTTTTCCCATAAAAATAGGTAAAATATATGGGCTAAACTATCTTCTTCCTTCCAGAAATCCAACCTAAAAAGATAAGATCCTCCTTCCAAAAATAAAAGATCTCAGGCAAGAATAAAATATCCTTGCCGCGTCCAAGGTGCTCTCCTCGGTCGAGTCGGCTCTCTAGATCACCTCGGTCGAGGTGACTTTGTAGTCAACCGAGGTGAATCACAACTGAATGTGAAATCTCTCAAATCTGGTCCAAAGTAAATCTCTAATCCAATTCCGTGATTCCTGGATTCTTCCTTAAGCTCCTGAATGTAGCTCCAATGACTCCTTAGTTCCTTTTGCTCCATTTTAGTCCAAAATGTTCCATTTTACCTACGATTACAACAAAACTAGGTGTAGACCTCGATTCCCGCAAAGGTAGATGAAGCGACAATATAATCACATAATATACATCCAAACATGCAGATTATTGAAGATAAAACGTCTAAACAGGCCCCAAAATATAGACAATAATTCATGCTATCAATAACGCACACACCTAGACCCAAGGGATCCATAGGATCATCCTCAACCTAAACCTCACAGCCTACTACTCCTCAAAGCCGTACAAGGCATAACATGATCATAACATCATCCTGCACTCTCATCTATACCTAGCATATTACTACACACTCATACTAGGAAAGGAAGGGGCAATGCCATCTTTAGGCAAGCCCGGAAGCAAGACACACCCGCAGAACAAAGAGCAAGACAAGGCCGGTGCAGGGAGGCAAAGGGGCGGCCTTGAGGTGGCGCAGGGGCGGCGAATGGCCAGCGCTGGGGCGGTCTTGAGGTGGTGCAGGGGCGGCTGGTGTGCAGAATGCAAACCTTCAGCTTCTCTTTGCTTCTTCACTCGATCCTCTTCACACCTTCTTCATCCAACAGCCCCATACATACATATACATACACATATAAATCAAACCAAGCCTAAGAAGGCTGCCACAAGATCAAACTTGTGGAATCTAAGCTAGGAAGGAAGAAAAGAAGAAAGAAGGAAGAAGGAAGAAAGATAAGAGGAGATGAGGGAAGAACTCACCAAGCTGTAACCTAACAGAGGAAGATGACAATCCACAAGCTCAAGGCTGGCTCAACACAAGCATATCAACGTCCTCAAACATCATCATCAACATTCAAGCCACAAAACTCTCAAACAAGAGCAAGAAACCAAGAAGAAGATCCAAGGAAGAGGAAGAAGAGAAAGAAGAACGTGATGGAGAAGATGCAGGTGGAGAGAGATGTAGTAAACCTCCACATGAAGCAAGGAAGAGGCTTATATAGGAAGCCATCCAAAGGCATGGGTCAAGGTCAAGAAAGCCAGCTGCAGCACACCACAAACCTGCGGGGGCGGTTTAGGCCAATCCTGCACCCTCAGCACTCACTCTCAACACCTCCAGACTAAGGCTCTTACAACTCATCCCCCTAAAAACAAGTTTCGTCCCAAAACTTGCAGAATCCCAAATCCTCTCGGACCCATATGCCGAGATATAACTCTCTCTATCGGAGGTATCACATCTCTGTTCAATAGGTAACAACCTATATCAATCTATAACTTCAAAACATAAACATGGAGGAATCATCAACTCTAGAGATCAGGGCCATAACACTACCCCAAAGGCATAGAGGAATCACATCTCTTGCCATACTCACATCACAGGTATAGAGAAAGCACATCTCTAGCCAAATCATACGTATATACAAAGCATGGAGAAAAAACATCTCCAACGAGACTATGCCCATCAAGATAGTGTCGAGGAAAGAACCATCTCCAGCTAAATCCTAATCAAACTCAGATAGCATGGAGGAAAGAACCATCTCTAGGTATAATCATAAATAACACTAGCACATAAAAATCTAATAAGATCATATATCACATCATAGCTAACACAAAAATAAACACATCAAGGCGTATAAGCACATAAGCACATAATCACATACTCCCCAAGATAGCACTAAGATCTACCCGGTGATCCTACAAGTGCATCTATCTCGGCATAAAACTCTGGATAATTCCTCTGGATACTATCCTCAGTCTCCCATGTAGCCTCCCCGGGTCCTTGTTTCAACCGCTGTATCCTTAACATGGGAATGTCCTTCGAACGCAGGCGTCTCACACCTCGCTTTAGGACTGCAATCGGGTGCTCAACAAAGGTGTGGTCCGGCTCAACTACCAAATCATCATAACTCACAATGTGTTTGGAATCTGGTATATACTCCTTCAGTTGAGACACGTAGAACACAGGATGAACACCCTCTAATCTCGGAGGCAAAGCTAATCTGTAGGCTACCCTCCCAACTCTATCAAGTATCTCAAAGGGACCGACATACCTGGAGATGGTCCGGCTCAACTACCAAATCATCATAACTCACAATGTGTTTGGAATCTGGTATATACTCCTTCAGTTGAGACACGTAGAACACAGGATGAACACCCTCTAATCTCAGAGGCAAAGCTAATCTGTAGGCTACCCTCCCAACTCTATCAAGTATCTCAAAGGGACCGACATATCGGGGACTCAACTTCCCCTTTATGCCAAAATGTTTGACGCCTCGCGTCGGAGATACTCTTAGCTAGACATGAGCTCCCACTCTGAACTCTAATGGTCGACGCCTCCTGTTTGCATATGACTTCTAGCGACTATGTGCAACCAACATCCTCTCTCTTATCAATGCTACTCGAGCCATATCATCCTGAATCTGCTCTGGCGCTATCCCACTAATATTGCTAGGCTCATCCTAGCATAAAGGTGTACGGCATTTACGTCCATACAGTGCCTCATATGGAGTCATCCCAATCCATGCATGCTAGTTGTTGTTGTATGAGAACTCAACCAATGGGATGTTCTCTGACCATCCCTGTCCACAATCCAATACACAAGCTCGCAACATGTCCTCCAGCGTCTGAATGGTCCTCTCCGACTGACCATTTGTCTGGGGGTGAAACGCAGTCGTGAAATGTAGACTGTTCGCCACTTAGCGTGCATGCAAATAAGTCTTAAATTTATAAACCTAGAAATCAAGCAAGCGAACCCGCAGTGTACGGATTGACGTAGTTAAGCAAGAATTCCAGAGTATCGAACACAGGGATTTGGGGGGTTAAATCCAGTAATAGATTCTCAAGCAAGTAAATATGTGAAGCTTTGCAAATATTGGGAAAACAACAATCCTAAAGATCCAAGAATCCAGCTGTGGCAATCGATTCAAGATATACTAAAGATATAAGGACAAAGTTAAGAGTTGCAAAGGTATGCTAATGCAAAGCAATGTACGGTGAAGTTCCAAGGCTTTATATGACTTATCTAGAAACACTCTCTATAAAGGTTGTTGTGGCTTCAGTATAGAAAGAATCTAAAGACAAGAATTAATATCAAATACCCAAACTTGTAACCCAAGGATCAAGACTAACTAAACCGATTAAGGTTGTGACACTCGAAATCGAAGTAGAGGTTGTTGAGGCTTCACTACCACCTAGAAAAGGCAAGCCAAGACTAAGTTAAAGCAAATCTTTAACTTTGGATTAAAGTAAAAGCAAGGTTCGTAAACTAGGGAAAATTACGGGTGGATCTTGAGATTCCACGGCCGTGGAATTCAAGAACAGGCCGTGATTCTGGCTGTCGACGAAATCTCTCTAACTCTCAGGGTCCAATCTGTTTACGATCGATCTATCATCATATAAGCCACAACTATCAACCCTTCACCTTAGAATTGCTAAAGGGCTTTAGCCAACAACAGTCATTATGATATCAAATTCAAGATTTAAAAGAATGAAAGATGAAAACCTTCGAAAACCTTCAATAAACTTCAAATCAATCTCAAATCTACAAACAAGGATAATGATATATATCAGATTCGGAATAACACAACAAATCACAAGCCTTGATAAGATCGAAGAACGGGATGTCAATCCGTCTTCTAATCAAAACTAAGGACAAAGACGTAATCTCCGTACGTCAAATAATACCCTCAATGAGCGGAAGCGAATCTCCGAGCGATGATGCTCTATAGGAGGATGTAAGCGAGATCTAAGCGCGGTCTAAGCGGAGGTAAGCGGTCATAAGCGGTGATGATGAATTCTCCTTCCTTCCGTCCTTTTAGAGAGCAAGATAAAATGTCTCTCTCCGGCCCATTGTGTAAAAGATCGTGGCTTTAATTAGTACGTTAAAAGATCGCCTAAATCACGGTCATAGAGGGTTCCACGCCCGTGGTTTAGAGCGTGGATTCCATCACGGTTCTTCACAACTTCCACGGCCGTAATTTATACCGTGTAACTCTCTGGAGTGCTCCAGGCTCATGTTGCCAAGTTCCACGGCCGTGGTTTAGAGCGTGGACTTCATTACGGCCGTATTTTAGAGCGTGGAAACGTAAGTTGCTCGTAATTCCCTTTGTTTTGTGCCATTCTTCATCCTAGCATCTTCCTTAGCTTCTTTGTGGTGTCCTCAATCCTTGGATGTGCTCAATCTACTCCATTCTCTCTTAATACGTTCGATTTTAGCTCTTATTCGCCTACAATCAACACAAAGCTTATGTAGATCTCCATATCGATAATATAGACTAACTAGCTCACAATTGCTTCAATGCTTTATCAATGAACACTAATATGGATGAAATACATCTAGAAAGCGTGCCTAAAATATCACAATATTTCATGCTAACAAAATACCCCATACTTGCCACTTGCTTGTCCCCAAGCAAGGTCTTTCAAAAGCTTTAAACTCAAGTTAGGATGAAATATGGATGCATTCTCAAAACAAAACTTCTTTTAGATGAATGTGCTTTCTAGTCAATAGATCATTCTCAAATCTTGCTTCATTCGTTCATAAGACTCCCATATACATAATCAAAGAGTAAAGAGCAAAGAAAACTCATGAATTTATCAAACTTCCATGTAAACATCATGACCTTTAAACATTATCAAAATCAATCATAAGAAACTCCAATTTAGATCACCAAGTCATATATCATTCTCTTGATCTTAAGGACTTTCAAACAAGGTCTAGAATACGGAAATGGAAGGGAAACTTTAAGGAATGTGGTGCATGAATCCGGGAAAGTGGATAACTAACTCTTTTCTTTTTCTCTTGCGGTTTCCGCAACACTTTCAACTTAGAGCTTTGCTCTCTTCTTTTCACATAATATTTCGACTTTACTTTTGGAGTTATGGATAGAGGTGCACAAAAACCGAAGCCTAGGAGATTGGCGGTTCTCCATTTTGCGAGATGCCTCAAACCCTTGATGCACATACCATAATCCGCTAGAAATATCGCTCAATCCGACTTTGGCAAGACACAAACACCCGGCTATGTGAATGGTGCCGAGTTACTCATCGTCATGATTGACTTCCCCAAACCTATAATTTCTTTCTATCCCCTTTTGAATGCAAAATTTTGCTTTCATGGCCCTCCCACATCAAACATGCCAATTATCAACTCCTCCAAATTCCCGGATAGGTAAAGGAGGTCATCATTTCATTGAGGGGCTAAATGATCAAAGAAAGAAGAAAGAAAATCGAATTGCCTTAATCATTTCAACAAGAAGTATAAGAACTTATCATGTGATTTCAACCTTGATTTCTCAATATGATTTAAGTAACATTCTTCACATTATGAAACTTGTAAAAGAGGAATAATCAACTCAATCGATTTCTTTTCAATTCACTATTTGTTTAAGCATGCGATTGTCATCAAAACTCAATTCACAAGTAGTGATTATCATAGAAGTCATCTCAATTTCTAGAAGCACAAAAATTGTCAAATTTTTATTAATTTTTATGGGTTTTTCAAAAGCTTTTTCATGCAATGCAATAATGAAACGTGTAACAATAGAATGAAACATGCAAGGTGTTCTCGATCAAAGCATACAAAGTGAGTAAGAGTTATTACAAACGATTAGTTACACCCCACCCCATACTTGGAACAAACATTGTCCCTAATGTTCAAAGAGAAAATATAGAAAAGAAAGAAAGAAAAAGGACTCACAAGACGTTGGTGGAGCGGCTAAAGCAGTGGATCATCAATCATCCTCACTGAGGTGCCGGTGGAGGTGGAAACGGGAAGAAACAGGGATCATAGTTCCGCCCAAACTGCTGGCGGTAAACATCTCTCATCATGCGGTCATGATCGTCGGCTCGTGCATCCCTAGCATCTGCACGGATCTCCAAGGCTCCGACCCTACTGGAAAGATCGGTGGCCCACTCCGGCAACTACTCATACCATCCGGGCGGTTGGCTATACCATGCCGGTGCGTTTGACGGTGCTGGTGCAGGTGGTGGCTGTGCATGCCAAGGCGGTGGAGCCCCCATCCACTCAGGTTGAGTGCTATACCATGAAGGAGGGTCTGCCATCCATGTAGGTCTCTCGCTCACACTAGCACAGCGAGAGGAAGAACCTGAAGCTCTAGTGGGACGGGGAGAATGTCTAGGAAGGTCGGGAACCTCATCCGGATGATCCGGAAAGGTACCAAAGTCATGCTCTCCTCCTCCTCCCTCATACTCATCACGTCTTCTCATCTCCTCCTTCCAGTTATGGCGTCCAGCCATAATGGAATACTCAGGAAGCCATGCAATCCCTCTACATGTCCTACCCTCCCAAGGCATGGCAGCTGTAGGTGGACCTCTAAGTCTAGGGAAGAGGATGCCTCTAGTCATGAGGCTCTCAAGTCCTAGAGGTCTAGCTGCAATGCGGGTACATGCGGAGAGGTCTATCCCTAGCTGCCTAGAAAGGTGGGTAACCATCCCACCGTATCCAATGTTGCCGGCCCTCTTGTTCTTTAGCTTGCTCATAGTAGAAGCTAAGAGGGTGGCACAATCAGCTGGCCTACCGTATAGCATACAGTAAATAAGAAACAGCTCGTCAGTCTTGATCTTTTGAGGTGTCTCCGTTCTAGGGAAGAGACACTTAAAAAGCACTCTATGGGCAATCTTCAAGGCTAGGTGATAGATCAACCTAGCCTTGGTATCAGCAGGTTGCCAGCGGTCCTCGCTGGCGTATATCATAGCTATCTCCTCCCAAAAATCCTTGGCGTACACCCCACTAGGGAATCGACTATTGAAGGTCTCATGGAACCCAAAGAAGGCGCCAAACTCTCTAATAGAAAAATCATAGTTTCTCTCCATCAGCCGGAAAGAAACGGTCCTGTCAACGTGGCTATGCTCAAACGAGACCACGAACTCCCTGGTGATCTCCTCATATTCGTCTTCCCGAATAGCGGAGAAGACGACTAATCCGGCTCTATCTAGTAGCCAATTGAGATCCCCTACCACATGCAGAGGCTCTAACTCCTCAAGTAGTAGATACCTAGGTCCTATGACAGCTCGCTTATGGATCCTCTCTAAAGCATCGAGATGATCCTCATGGATAGTAGGGATCCTAGGGGGAAGTGGTGATGGTGATGATGGGGGTGATGGGGGCTCAGCAGGTGGTGCTCTAGAAGAGGAAGAAGTATTGCCTTTCCTCTTTTTATTTCTTTGGGACATTCTCCTAACGAGATCCATTTCTGTCAGAAACCACGGTCTGTTCTTCAAGTTCCACGGCCGTGGAATGCCCAGAGACCATGGTTCGTTACGCAAATTCTCAAAACTCAGCAGAATCACACCAAACTCAACAGCAAGCAGCCCTAGACTAATTTCAGTCCAATTCCAATCAGTTCTCCTAAAAATTCTAGTAAAAACGAAGCCGAATCGACAAAGAGGGAGAAGGAATGAAAAACCTAGGTTTTCGGATTTTGGAATCCGAATTCTGTCTCCTCCGGTGATTTGCCGCTCGAATCGTTGCTTGGATCTTGTAGGTGACGGGAATTGCTTCAACTTTGGTCAAAGAATCGTTAAAAACGATTAACGAACAAGAATATGGGAGAGGGGGAATGCAATCGGCGAAATGGGCGTGGAATTGGGAATTTTTGTTGTGTTTGTGAAGAAACAAGGTTTTTATAGTGGCCGTAAAAATTTTTGAAAATCACGGTCTATCAAGGGTTTCCACGGCCGTGGAAATGTACGGAACCGTGGTTTTGGTGATTTTTCTCAGGCTTTTGAAAATTACGGTCACTATAGCTGTCACGGCCGTGGTTTTGGCCGTGGAACTCTCTGTAATGTGTCAAAGTCCAAGTTTCGTCAATTTTCTTCAAACTTTTCCTTCCCCCTTTCTTTTCCACTGATCCTACATCCAAAAACACGAACATATCGGAAGGTATCGAAGGCAAAACAAACAAAAACGTCTAAACTACTCTAAGCTATGAATCAAAAACAAAACCGTAAGTGCAATACCTTGGGTTGTCTCCCAAGAAGCGCTTTGTTTAAGGTCCGTAGCTAGACCATATTCACACCTATTCGAGTGCGGTGGGCGCAAACTCTTCAGCTTGGAGTTCCGGTGTATACTTCTTGAGTCGTTGACCGTTCACCTTAATGCTTCCGCCCTTTTCACCCCATATTTCAACTACGCCATGGGGAAAAACACGTTTGATTAGAAAAGGTCCAGTGCAACCAGATTTAAGCTTACCTGGAAAGAGACGAAGCCTTGAATTGAAGAGGAGAACTTGATCTCCTTCTTTTAGGTCCTTTGGGATGATATGCTTATCATGCCAATGCTTCGCTCTTTCTTTGTAAATCTTGGCGTTTTCGTAGGCATTCAAACGGAGTTCTTCAAGCTTGTTGAGGTCTAAGAGACGTTTCTCTCCCGCTTCCTTCATGCTAAAGTTCAACCACTTTATTGCCCAATACGCCTTGGGCTCCAACTCTACCGGTAAGTGGCAAGACTTCCCATACACAAGGTTGTATGGTGTTGTTCCGATGGGAGTCTTGTATGCAGCCCGGTACGCCAATAATGCATCATCTAGCTTCAAAGACCAATCCTTCCTTGTCTTTGAAACTGTTTTCTCTAAGATTCCTTTAATCTCACGGTTAGAGATCTCCACTTGTCCACTAGTTTGTGGATGATAAGGGGTGGCGATCTTGTGAGTCACCCCTGTTAGCATGAAATATTGTGATATCCTAGGCACGTTTTCTAAGTGTATTTGATTCATATTGATAGTCTTCGATTGAGCATTGTTACATTTGTGAGCTAGTTTGCCTATATTGTCGATATGGATGTCTACACAAGCTTTATGTTGATTATAGGTGATTGAGAGTCATTTCCGAACGGAATCGAGCAAAGATGAGTTGATTGAGTATGTCCATGGATTGAGGGCATTCTTAGGAGCAAAATGGATGTCAACTTCAGGAATGCACGAGGCTAGGGAAGAATCACGTTCTTCCCTAAACCACGCTCTAAAATACGGCCGTACTACAAACCACGTTCAGTTCCACGGCCGTGGAACCTTGCAGGAGAAGCGTGATTCATTCCAGGAGCTTTTACGGTCGTGGAATCCATGGTTTAAACCGTGTTGATTTCCACGCTCTAAATTACGGTCGTGGAACCTTCCACGACCGTGATCTTTGCGATCTTTTTCGCCACATTTTGAAGCCACGATCTTTTGAAAATTGGGCCGGGCCGATATTTTATCTTGCCCTATAAAAAGACGGACGAAGGGAGATTCCGTCACCTCTGCTTGGACGCATTTTACACCTTCGCACACCCCCCGTTTAGAGAATTCTGCACTTCGCTTAGACGCATTTTTGGTGATTCTTGCAAAAGACGTAATTTGCATTCATCCTTTGAGTTGCCCTAATCTCGCACTTTCGGTGGAGATTGCTGTTGAGATTTCCGGATTGACGGAAGATCGAAGATTTGGAAGATTATTGCAAGAAGATTTCTCTTCTTGCTTAGGTTTAATATAGAAGACGGATTGACATCCCGTTCTTCCTTCTTTCCTAAGATTGTGTTGTTTGTTTTATTTTGAATCTATCAACGATATTCGCTCTTGATTGTGACTTTGAGATTGGTTTGAAGTTTATTGGAAGTTTTCGGAAGTTTTCATCTTTCAATCTTTTAATTCTTGAATTTGATATTATAATGACGGTTATTGGCTAAAAACCCTTAACAATTCTAAGGGAAGGGTTGATAGTTGTGGATTAGATGATGATAGATCGAACGTAAATAGATTAGACCCTGAGAGTTAGAAAGAATCGTCGACGAACCCTAAATCACGGTTTGTTCTTGAGTTCCACGACCGTGGAATCTCAAGATCCAACCGTAATTTCCCTTAAGTTTACGAACCTGCTTTTACTTTAATCCAAAGTTAAAGATTTGCTTTAACTTAGTTTAGGCTTGCCTTTTCTAGGTGGTAGTGAAGCCTCAACAACCTCTACCTCGATTGTGAGTGTCACAACCTCAATCGGTTAAGTTAGTCTTGATCCTTGGATTACAAGTTTGGGTATTTAGCATTAATTCTTACCTTTAGAACCTTTCTATATTGAAGCCTCAACAACCTGTGTAGAGAGTGTCTTGTAGGTGAGTCATATAAGGTTTTTGGAACTTCACCGTACATTAGCATACCTTCGCATATCTTAACTCTGTCTTTATATCAATAGTAAATCTTGAATCGATTGCCACAGCTGGATACTTGGATCTTTAGGATTGTTGTTTTCCCAATATTTGCAAAAACTCTCATATTTACTCGCTTGATAATCTACAATTGAATTTGTTCCCACCCAAATCCATGTGTTCGATACTCTGGAATTCTTGCTTAACTATATCGATCCGTACACTGCGGGTTCGCTTGCTTGATTCTAGTTTTATAATTAAAATTATTTGCACGCACGTTTAGGGGCGAACAAGTTTTTGGCGCCATTGCCGGAGATTTGGTTTCGGCCGAATTCGGTAGCCGGTTGTCAAGCTTGGGAGCTTGCTCTCGTTATTTGATATCTTTTTGAGTGCATGCGCAGGTCTAGGAACACCGAAGACCTCTTACCTCTTGATCAAGAGCTTGAGAGGACTTTAAAGCAGAAGCAAAAGGAAAAGAAGATGGTTGAAGAACACGAACGTGATCTTCAAGCGGAGTTGGCGGAGAAGGAAGCTCAACTCCAATGGAATGAGAACATTCGCCGGGATGAGATGGACCGTCATCAATCCTAAGTTAACAATCTACAGGATATGATTTTCCAAATGAGGATAGAACTAAGCGACCTTAAGAATAAGGGAAGCAAGAAATCCTCGAGAAGGGCATCAAGATCTAGAAGAAGAAGTCACTCATCCGCTGATGATAGTGATTCTTCCATGCCACCGCTAGAGGAGATTGATCCCACAATCAATGTGAATCCTTTCCATCCACGGGGAGCTGCTAATCGCCGCATTCCACCTAGGAATGCAAGGATCGAACGTGTGGATGATGAGCCAAGAACTCTTGGCCAGCGGATTGATCCAACACAACAACCACGCCGTTTGGGCGTGAATTTCGATGCTGAAGATGTGCAAGGGTTTAGCTTCAACCCTCAAGTTATTACTCTTGTTCGCCAAAACCAATTTGGCGGCACAAGCGCTGAATCTCCACACCAACACTTGCAAAACTTTGAGTGTATGATGGAGACAATGAGACCGAAGAGCGCTACTACCAACAACTATAAGCTCAAGCCTTTCTTCTTCTCCTTGAAGGGGAAAGCGTTGTCTTGGTACCAAGCTCTTCCTAGGGGGAAACTAGACACGTGGGAAGACCTTTCCGCAGAGTTCCTCACCAAATTCATTCCGCCATCCAAAATGGCGGAACTTAGAGGTAAGATCAATGCATTTTCCATGAGGTCTAACGAAAGTTTGTTTCAATCATGGGAAAAGTTTCAGGACTTGTTATTGGATTGCCCTCATCATGGCATGTCCAAGCTTGCATTGCTGGAGATTTACTACAAGGGGCTGGATACGGGGACGCAATTCAACCTCCAATCCCTCTCATGTGGAACATTCATGGACATGAGAGAAGATGACGCTTGGAACTTCATAGAGAAGCAAGCAAGGGTCATAGAGAAGTATTCCCACCGGAAAGTGGAGGGAAATCGTGTGGAGCAAGGAGCAAAGCTCACACATGAAGCTCAAAATCAGATTTTCTCACTCAACAATGAGATCAAAGAGTTGAAGGAGGCTATCAAAACCAACTTCCCAAAGCAACAAGGCAAGGAGGTTGGATATTTGGGCAACAACAATGGCGGCGATTACACAAACCGCAACAACAACAACAACAATAACCGGAACAACAACCGGAATAACAATTGGAATGGAAACAACAACAACCGGAACAACAATTGGAACAACAATAGGGGTTCAAACAACAACAATTGGCGCTCCAATCAACAAAATTCCGGTAACTCTTATCCTTCCAACTCTAATTCAATAACTCCACCTTCCTCTTCCTCTACTCCTTTGAAAAGCCAGGGGCAATCATCTAATGGAGGAAACAACTCGGGGAAGGAGAAGCCCGATCCCATGTTGAAAACGATTTTGGGAAAGCTACAAGGGTTGGAGAACCGCATCATTAAGGTTGATGATCAAATCTCTAAGGTTGATAAAGCTCAAAAGGTTTTAGAAAACCAAATGTTCAGCCATGCGGAGGAAGTTCCTAGGAATCAAGGGAAACTTCCAGGAAAGACGGAGGACAACCCTAAGGGAAGGGTTATGGCAATCACAACTAGGAGCGGAGTAACTACTACCGATCCGCAGCCTAAGTTTGTTGAAGTCCCCGTAGAAAAGGACAAAGACAAAGAAAAGGGGAAGGAGAAGGAAGATGTCTACGTTCCTCCTCCAGCTTACAAACCTCCTCTACCATTTCCTCAATCTAGAGCGAGAGCGTGCCTAGATAAACAGTTTGGTAAGTTCATAGAATTCATGAGCAAGCTGCATATTAATATACCATTTATTGATGCTATTGTAGGTATGCCGGCTTATGGCAAGTTCTTGAAGGAGCTCCTCTCCAACAAGAGGAAGCTAGAAGACTTCGGTGAGGTCAAGATGAGTTCGGATTCTTCGAATCTCATCAAGACCATGAAGGAGAAAATGCCCCCAAAGCTAAAGGATCCGGGGTCATTTTGCATTCCCATAGGAGTGGGAGATGTCACATATGACGCTTTGTGTGACTTAGGAGCAAGTGTGAGCATCATACCACTTGCATTGTACAGGAAGATCGGTTTAGGTGACCCTAAACCGGTAAAGATGACGTTGTACATGGCGGATCGATCCATCACTCGCCCCGTCGGTATTGTAGAAGACGTCCCGGTCAAGCTAGGTAAATTCTTTGTCCCCATTGATTTTGTCGTGCTTGATATTCCTGCAAATAGTCCGGTCCCGATCATACTCGGAAGACCGTTTCTTGCAACTTCCGGCTGCATAGTCGATTGCAAGAATGGTAGACTCGCTTTTGATATAGGAGAAGAGAAAGTAGAATTCGTTCTTTCCACTCTAGTGAAGGAGCCAATCTTTGATGAGGATATATTCGATATCCAAGATGAAGAAGGGTTATCTAGGGAGGAGGTAAGTGCGATTCTCTTTAACGATCCTTTACAAAAAGTTATCACTATGAGTCTAACCAATGTAGGGGAAGAAGAAGAGTGCAATGAGGCAATTGAAGCCTTAGAAGCACAAGAGGAGATGCATGAAGTGGAGTTTGAGAAACTCCACGATGAGGCCGAGAACGTGAGAATCCACGGTCATACACTGTATTCCACGGCCGTGGATTTCACAACCAAAACCGTGTCCCACTCCAGGGAGTTATACGGTCGTGGAGAAGATGTGACAACCGTATTTCCCTTCTACGCCCTAAACCACGGCCGTGGAGGACTTGATGAAACCGGAATTTTGGCCGTGGAAAGGGGTGATCGAGACACTTCTTCAACTTCTTCTGATTCTTCTCCCACACACTCAACAACCTTAGAAACTTCTAAGGAAACATCGGATGCTCCCCAAGGATCGTTGGAAGCTCCAAAAGCGATCGAACTAAAACCACTTCCTACTCATCTAAGGTACGCTTTTCTAGGACATAATTCTACCTTTCCGGTTATCGTTAGTTCCGAACTAAGCATAGATGAAGATAATCAGCTCATGATTGTCCTTAGGAAACATAGGAAAGCTTTAGGCTATACTATTGAGGACTTAGTAGGAATTAAACCCTCCCTATGCATGCATAAGATACTAATGGAGGAAGATTTTAGAACTTCAAGACAACCTCAAAGGCGGTTGAATCCGACCATGAAGGAGGTTGTCAAGAAGGAAATTCTTAAGCTTCTTGATGCAGGTATCATCTACCCTATTTCCGATAGTAAGTGGGTGAGTCCAGTTCAAGTAGTTCCGAAGAAGGGAGGAATGACGGTCATCACCAACAAGAACAACGAACTCATTCCTACCCAAACCGTGACGGGATGGCGGATGTGTATAGACTACCGCAAGCTCAACAATGCAACGCGGAAGGATCACTTCTCATTGCCGTTCATTGATCAAATGCTTTAAAGGTTAGCACAACATTCACATTTTTGCTACCTTGAGGGCTATAGTGGTTTCTTTCAGATCCCGATACATCCGGATGATCAAGAGAAGACCACATTCACGTGCCCATGGGGTACGTTCGCTTATAGGAGAATGCCATTCGGGCTTTGCAACACCCCAGCCACCTTTCAACGGTGCATGATGGCCATCTTCTCCGAATACATAGAGGAAATTATGGAAGTCTTCATGGATGACTTCTCCGTATACGGTTCCTCTTTTAACGATTGCCTTTCTAACCTTTCTCTTGTTTTGCAAAGATGTGAAGACACTAACCTAGTTCTTAATTGGGAAAAGTGTCAATTTATGGTTAAGGAAGGAATTGTATTAGGTCACTTAGTCTTTAATAGAGGGATAGAAGTAGATAAAGCTAAGATAGAGACCATAGAGAAACTTCCTCCCCCAACTTCGGTGAAAGGGATAAGAAGTTTCCTAGGACATGCTGGATTTTATAGACGTTTTATTAAAGACTTTTCTAAGATATCAAAACCTCTCACTAATCTATTGATGAAGGATGCGGTTTTTGAGTTTTCGCAGGAATGTTTGGATGCGTTTAACACAATCCGGCAAGCTCTAATTTCAGCACCTATTATCCAACCTCCGGATTGGACTCTTCCCTTTGAGGTTATGTGCGATGCTAGTGACGTAGCTATAGGAGCTGTTCTTGGACAACGAAAAGAAGGGCGAACCCATGCCATATACTATGCTAGCAAGACGCTAGATGAAGCGCAGCTCAACTACGCCACTACCGAGAAAGAGTTTTTAGCCATTGTCTATGCTATTGACAAGTTTCGCTCTTATCTTGTAGGTGCAAAGGTGATTGTCTACACGGATCATGCTGCGATCCGGTACCTCCTTGCGAAGAAAGATGCGAAGCCAAGGCTAATTAGATGGATTCTGATGACATGAATTATGTATCATCATATTCATGCATATTGCAGCACATTATCTCTATTTACCTTGCATTTAGAGGGATTTTGCATACCTTTTATGTTCTATTAAATCAATTGTCGGAAATAGAGGTCTACACGAGATTTTGATGAATTGCAGGTAAATAGAGTTGAATTGGAAGCAAAAATGGAGCAAGAAGCATCTAAGGATGTTAAGGAAGCTAAAGGAGTCTTAGAAGGATCACAAAGGGCTAAGGAATTGCAAAGGAGAAGCATAGAAGACGAACCAAAGGAAGAGCACTTTCTGTTGAAGAAAATCGTGCCAATGTATATATAAATCGGACGATTTTTATACCTTGAAATCGAACGGTTTTGCACCAAAATCGACTGGGTCGATTTTCTTCACGATTCGGCCAAATAAAAAGACGACATAAAGCCCAATTAATTTGGGCTAGATGAGAGTTTTGCCAAACGGCCCATCTGCAAGAAACTATAGAAGAGAACCCTACGAACGAAGACGGGGAGGTCGCACCAGATAATCTTTACACGTTTTAGAGAAATCAACGATTCTTGGAGAGAGATTGAAGAGCTTTTGCCGGAAAGTCATTCTTGATCTTTGATTGTGAGATTTCTTTGTTCCATTGTCTTGTTTGTGGTTTGTGAACACGAAATTGAGTTGTTGATAGATACATTGAACAGATTTGACGATTGTGTTACAGATTTGAAAGTTATAGAATTTTTCGTTCAAGATTTGGTTTCTTTGCGATATCTTCTTCAATAATTAATTTGATTCGATTTTGAAAATGGTTGGCTAAAAACCTTGTGATTCTGGGGAGAATAGTTGATGATTAAGGCTTAGATGATGATAGACTGAACTCAATTGAACATTAGGACCCTGAGAGTTTAGATTTAGTTTTGGGACAAACAGGAAAATCGGGCCGTTCTTGAGGAAAATCGGCCGATTTTTCTTATGAACAGGGCGATTTATCCTTCTGACGAACTCTAATTGAATCAATCTTTAATCAAAACTAATCCTTGCCTAAATCCCAATCTTGATTAACCTTTTTACTCTCTAATTGAATGTTTGAATACACTTCAAACCTGTTTCTACATTTAATAGATTAAAATTGCAAGATTTGGGTAATAAAAAGACTCAACATCCTTTATTAAGATTTCAAGTGTGCTTTCTATTCATACTTTGGAGAGTCATATCGTGAAGTTTTAGATAGTCAGTTTGAACATAATTCTGGTCTTTAGATCTTTCTATATTGCAGCCTCAACAACCCTTATAGAGAGAACCTTTAGATTAGTTATATAGGTTTCGGAACTTCATCGTACGAATCCTACCTTAGAACAATTAATCTTGGCAATATAAATTCTGTCCTATACTTATAGAAGTGTCTTGAATCGAAAGCCTAAATCGGATACTTGAATCCTTGGAATCATTTCTCTCTTTATCATATCACAAAAGCTTTTATACTTTCGCTAGATAATTGAAATTGGAAATTTTCTCACCAAATCCCTGAGTTCGACTCTGGAATTCTTACCTTTCTACAGCCGATCCGTACACTGCGGGTTCGCTTTGCTTTTGAGTTCTGGATATAAATATTAAGACTTTGACGCACACCCTTTTGAGCGAACAAGTTTTTGGCGCCGTTGCCGGGGATTTGGTCTAGATCAAATCCGGTTTTCGGTTGTCTAGCTTGAGAGCTCTTGCTCTTGTGATTTGATTTGTCTACTTGAGTGATCTTCGCAGGTTCCTTGGGTATATGCGAAAGACTAGATCCACTAAAGATCTAATTCCTTTCGATCCCGAATTAGAAAGAACTTTGAGGAGAAAGTTGAAGGAGAAGAAAATGGCTGAAAACGATGAGAGAAACTACAAAGCTGAACTGAACGAAGCTCAACGCCAACTCCAGCTGAGTGAGAAGGCTCGAAAGGAAGCTGAAATAAGTCATCAATTTCAGATTGATGAACTAAGAGCTATGATGTTGGACATGAAGTTGGAGTTGAACGACTCCAAGAAGAAGAAGAAAGTCAAGACACCAACTAAGTCCATTCAAGATGACTCGTCCGATGATGACGAGATTGATCCGGATATGCCGGAACTTGAAGAGATTGATCCATCACTTCGTCCTAACCGAAACACTCCAACACCTAAAGTCGTCCCTCGCATTACGACTAGGAACGTTAGAGCTGTCAATAACGAAGATAGACCCCGAACTTTGGGGCAACGGATGGATCCAATTCAGCAACCACGCCGTCTAGGTGTGGATTTCGGAGCTGAAGACATCCAAGAGTTTAGCTTCTCACCACAAGTCATCACTATGGTTCGCCAAAGTCAATATGGCGGAGCAAGTACTGAATCTCCACATCAACACTTGCAGAATTTTGAGATTCTCATGGAGACTATGAAGCCGAAGAAGGCTACTACAAGCAACTACAAGATCAAGCCGTTCTTTTTCTCTTTGAAGGACAAGGCTCTAGCTTGGTACCAAACACTTCCGGCTGCGAAGTTAGCTACATGGGAGGAATTGTCTTCGGAATTCCTCACCAAGTTCTTTCCGCCATCTAAAACGGCGGAATTGAGAGGTAAAATAAATGCTTTTTCTATGAAACCTAACGAAAGCTTGTTTCAATCTTGGGAAAGGTTTCAAGACCTCTTGTTGGATTGCCCACACCATGGCATTTCCAAGCTGGAACCATTGGAGATTTATTACAAAGGGTTGGATGTGGAAACACAATTCAACCTCCAATCTCTATCTTGCGGGACATTCATGGATATGAGAGAGGACGATGCTTGAGACTTCATTGAGAAGCAAGCCCAAGTGATTGGGAAGTATTCCCACCGGAAGGTGGAATCAAATAGCCGGAATCAAGGCGATACGGGAGCCAAGTTGAATCAAGCGGCTCAAACACAAATATTCTCCCTCAAAGATGACATCAAAGAATTGAGGGAAGTGCTCAAAACGAGTCTTGAAAAGACTAAAGAGCAAGAAGCCAACTACATGGGGCGAGACAACAATCAAAGGAATGATAACCGGAATTCCAATTGGAGCAACAACAACAATAACAACCGAAACTCCAATTGGAACAATAACAACAACAATAGGAACTCGAATAACAACAATTGGAGGTCAAATCAGCAAGGTTCAGGTAATCCTTACTCATATGCTGAAAAAGCTCTAACACCTCCATCTTCTTCTACTCCTTCTACAAGCCAGTAACAATCAAGCGGATCAAACAAACCGGATCCCATGCTAAAAACGATCCTCGGCAAGCTACAAGGATTGGAGAGTTACATAACTTCGGTTGACAAAGCTCACAAAGCTTTAGAAAACCAAGTATTCAACAAAGCCGGAGAAGTTCCAAGAGATCAAGGGAAGCTTCCCGGGAAGACAGAAGATAACCCAAAGGGAAGGGTTATGGCAATAACTACTAGGAGCGGAAAGACGACCGTCGACCCTCAACCTAAAGTAGTTGATACCTCCACAAAAGAAGGAGAGGCAAAAGAGAAGGAAGAAGTCTATGTTCCTCCTCCCACTTACAAACCACCTCTACCTTTTCCTCAATCTAGAGCGCGGGCACGCCTAGATAAACATTTCGGTAAGTTTGTTGAACTTATGAGTAAGCTCCATATTAACATACCTTTTATGGATGCGATTTTAGGTATGCCGGCTTACGGGAAATTCCTCAAGGAGATCCTCTCTAACAAGAGGAAGTTGGAAGATATAGGAGAAGTCAAGATGAGTATGGAGTCATCCGAACTCATCAAGACTATGACCGAGAATATGCCACCCAAGCTCCGCGATCCAGGATCCTTTTGCATACCCATCACTTTGGGAGAAGCTACCTATGATGCTCTTAGTGACCTTGGAGCAAGTGTGAGTATCATACCTCTAGCTCTATGCAAGGCAGTTGGTCTAGGAGAGCCTAGACCGGTGAAGATCACACTCTACATGGCTGATCGTTCTACCACCAAGCCGGTGGGAATATTAGAAGACATTCCGGTAAAGCTAGGTAAGTTTTACATACCTATAGATTTTGTCGTTCTTGACATACCTGCAGATTACCCGGTTCCCATCATCCTTGGGAGACCATTCCTCGCCACATCTGGATGCATGGTAGATTGCAAGAACGGCCAGCTATCCTTCCACATCGGTGAAGAAAAGATAGAATTCATACTATCTTCCTTAATCAAGGAGCCGGCCTTGAAAGACGACGTTTATGAAATTGTTGAGGAAGAGGAGTCTAGGGAGGTAGTAAGTTCGATCTTGATAAAAGACCCTCTTCAAAAGGTTCTTAGCATGAGCATCATGGAGGAAGGGGTGGAACATGACTGCAATGAGGATGTGAAAGCATTAAATGCTGTGGAGGAAGAGCTAGAAGCAAAAATTGAAGAACTAGAGTGGACTCCGGAAACTGTGAAGAAAATCGACCTGTCAGAAATAAATCGTCCGATTTCTGAAGATTCAGCACGATTTTTTTCGACAGAAACTAAAATCGACCTACCAGAAATAAATCGTCCGATTCATGAAGAGGTAGCACGATTTTTTCCGACAGAAACTAAAATCGACCTGACGACAATAAATCGCCCGATTCACAAAGAGGTAGCACGATTTTTTCCAACAGAAAGAAAAATCGTGCAGAAAATCGACCGATTTATTACAGAGGGGGTCGATTCAATGAGAAATTCTATGGATTCTCCGGACTTCACCGCAGCCGCTTCCGAATCCAATGATGAAGTACCCACACCTATAGAGACCTCTTCCACAACATCCGAAGGCCACGATTCATCACCAACAAAGGTACCTCCATCATTAGAATTGAAGCAACTTCCCACGCATTTAAGGTACGCATTTCTTGGCACTAATTCCACATACCCAGTTATAGTCAATGCAAATTTGACTGATGATGAATTAGAGAAACTCATGCATGTTTTGAAGCAACATAGGAGAGCACTAGGTTACACCATTGATGATTTAGTAGGAATAAAGCCTTCTCTATGTATGCACAAAATATTAATGGAAGAGGATTACAAACCTTCACGCCAACCTCAAAGACGGTTAAACCCGGCAATGAAGGAGGTCGTGAAGAAAGAAATCCTTAAGCTACTTGATGCAGGTATCATCTTCCCGATTTCTGATAGCAAATGGGTGAGTCCGGTGCAAGTAGTACCCAAGAAAGGAGGCATTACCGTTGTTGCCAACAAGAACAACGAACTCATCCCTACACGGACAGTTACAGGGTGGCGAATGTGCATCGACTACCGCAAACTGAACGTGACCACAAGGAAGGACCACTTCCCCCTTCCTTTCATCGATCAAATGTTGGAAAGGTTAGCCCAACATGCCTACTTTTGTTATTTAGATGGATACAGCGGTTTCTTTCAGATACCAATTCATCCGGATGATCAAGAGAAGACAACCTTTACGTGCCCATGGGGTACGTTCGCTTATAGAAGAATGCCATTCGGTTTATGCAACGCTCCAGCCACCTTCCAAAGGTTTATGATGGCAATCTTCTCCGAATATGTAGAGAATATCATGGAAGTCTTCATGGATGACTTTTCGGTATATGGCTCTTCTTTTGATAACTGTCTCTATAACCTTTCACTAGTTCTTAAGAGATGTGAGGACACTAACTTAGTCTTAAACTGGGAAAAGTGTCATTTCATGGTCACCGAAGGAATTGTGTTAGGTCACTTAGTGTCACAAATGGGAATAGAGGTAGATCGATCAAAGATAGAAACCATTGAGAAGTTACCTCCCCCTTCATCAGTAAAAGGAATTAGAAGCTTCTTAGGACATGCAGGCTTCTATAAGAGATTCATAAAGGATTTTTCTAAGATTTCAAAACCTTTGACTAATCTTTTGATGAAAGATGCGACTTTCGAATTTTCGAAAGATTGTTTAGATGCTTTTTGCAGGATAAAAGAAGCTTTGATTTCGGCACCAATCATTCAACCCCCCGATTGGACCCTTCCTTTCGAAGTCATGTGCGACGCAAGCGATGTCGCTATAGGAGCCGTTCTTGGGCAGAAGAAAGATGGTCGCACTCATGCCATCTACTACGCTAGCAAAACGCTAGATGAGGCTCAATACAACTACGCAACTACGGAAAAGGAACTTTTAGCGGTAGTATATGCATTTGAGAAATTTCATTCCTATCTTGTAGGTGCGAAAATGATAGTCTATACGGACCACTCCGCCATCCGATACTTATTCACGAAGAAGGATGCGAAGCCAAGGCTTCTACGATGGATCTTACTCTTACAAGAGTTTGATTTAGAGATCCGTGATAAGAAAGGATCGGAGAACTCCGTCGCCGATCACCTTAGTCGTCTTCCGCAACTCACCGGCGAGTCGGATGAGCTTCCGATAGACGACTCCTTCCCTGACGAGCAGCTGCACGAGATTGAAGAGTGTCTTCAACACATATCACAAGGTAATGACCCATGGTTTGCTGACATTGTAAATTACCTTGTTTGTCAGGAGATTCCACCCGGACTTTCATATGCTCAAAAGAAGAAGTTCTTGAGAGACGTCCGGAATTTTTATTGGAACGAACCGCTTCTATTCAAAAGAGGTCCAGATGGCATCTACATGAGATGTATTCCCGAAGATGAGATAGATAGTGTCATCCGACACTGCCATTCTCTACCATGTGGCGGACATGCTAGTTCCCACAAGACTTTTTCTAAGGTACTTCGCTCCGGCTTTTATTGGCCTACACTTTTTAAGGATGTACAAAAGTTTGTTGTTTCTTGTGATGCTTGTCAAAGGACAGGTAATATATCCAGGAGGAATGAGATGCCTCTCAACAACATACAAGAAGTAGAGATCTTTGATGTATGGGGCATCGACTTCATGGGACCTTTCCCATCTTCATGCGGCAACCAGTATATACTTCTTGCCGTAGACTATGTCTCAAGATGGGTGGAGGCAATCGCTTCCCCTACTAATGATGCAATGGTAGTGGTGAAGTTCCTCAACAAAACGATCTTCCCAAGGTTCGGAACTCCCCGAACCATCATTAGTGACGGAGGAACGCATTTCACAGCCCGTCGATTCGAGACTCTATTAGCTAAGTATGGGGTGACCCATAAAATAGCTACACCTTACCACCCGCAAACCAGCGGACAAGTCGAGATATCCAATAGAGAGATTAAAGGGATTTTAGAGAAGACCGTCTCTAAAACGAGGAAAGATTGGTCAATGAAGCTTGACGATGCATTATGGGCATACAGGACAGCTTTCAAGACACCAATAGGTACGACTCCCTATAATCTCATTTATGGTAAATCATGTCATCTTCCTGTAGAGCTAGAACACAAAGCTTATTGGGCTATCAAGTGGCTCAACTTCGACATGAAAGAAGCCGGAGAGAAGCGGCTCTTAGACATCAATGAGCTAGATGAGCTCCGACTGAATGCGTATGAGAACGCAAAGATTTACAAGGAACGGACAAAGCGCTGGCATGACAAGCACATCATCCCGAAAGACTTGAAGGAAGGGGACCAAGTCCTCCTATTCAACTCAAGGCTGCGTCTATTTCCAGGTAAGCTCAAATCCCGTTGGACAGGACCTTTTGTGATTAAAAGAATTTTCCCCCATGGTGCAGTTGAAGTATGGGGTGAACAAAGCGGAAGTTTTAAGGTTAATGGCCAACGGTTGAAGAAATACACACCGGAAGCTCCGGTCGAGGAGATAGCTCCTATCCTCCTCCATTGAAAACAACATCATACACCGTCCAGCTAAAGACGATAAATAAAGCGCTTCTTGGGAGGCAACCCAATGATAGTATAGTTTTCCCTTCTTTCCCTCACTTAGTTAGAATAGATTAATTGCTTTGTTTCTTCGTTTTTCGTTTTTATATGTTCCTCGATGCACTCTTGGTTTGTCGTGTCATTAATCGTAGGGAACTAGGTTCAAATGTGAGAGACTCACGGAGAATGGAGCACAATTAAGTTATATCTTCGAGATTCAAGAAAAACAAGGAAGGAAATCGACCTACCATAAGAAGATCGTCCGATTCAGTAACAGAGCAAGTCGATTTTTCTCAACAGAAACAAAAATCGACCTGGAAATCGACCTGCCAAAATAAATCGTCCGATTTTTTCAGTCAGAAAGAAAAATCGCCCCGACAAATAAATCGACCAGAAAAATCGGCCGATTTTCTTCAGAAATCGTCGACCCTATATAAGGACTTCACACTCGATCTTCTTCATTCACACATCTCCAACTCTCGATTTCCCTCTCTCAAGAACGCCGAAAAATCGCCACACCCTCAAATCCTCATTCCTTAACCATTTCAAGAGATTCTTGGCTCCAAACTGGAGCATTTTCAACAAGGAACACGGATCTAACAACAACACGCACGGCAATCGACTGCTCCATAAGGAATTCAGGTTTTTCTTTCCAAAACCTAAGTTTTCTCACTTGAAATCGAAGTTGCCTAGGAAGTGCTTTGTTGTTGGAATTGATAGAGGAATTTGCTTAGAATTCATTGTGAGGAACTGTGTGTGGTGATAGATTGAACAAAACTTTACAGAATTGTGAGAATCGTTGAAATCGAGATAAAAATCGACCCAGCCCAGAAAAATCGGCCGATTTTTGTGAAGAACAGGTCGATTTTTAGGACTTAGAATGGATCTTGTCAAGAGGATAACTAGAAACACGGGGAAGAAGAAGGGATCTTCTTCAAAAGCCCCTGCCCCACCTCCACCACCACCTACCAACATCCCTAAGCTTCCCCCTCCCCTATCCAAGCATAAGAAACGCTATGAACGCATTATAGATCGCCCATTCACCCCTCCTCGCTACATAGTACTTGATGACTTAGATTCGTTATATGTTCGAGAGGATGTTGATATGATGCTTGATAGAGCAGGGTTGAGACAGTTTGCTACAATCAGGGAAGATGCTTATAGGGAGATCACCCTAGAATTCCTTAGCACGTTTGAGCACGATCCTAGGGAAAGGATGGTCACTTTCCGCCTCATGAGCCAAGACCACACTTTGTCTATTGATGCTTTTGGCGACTTCTTTGGCTTTTCTTATTCAGATGCAGGCACATTTGCTAGAGGCCTCAATGCTAGTGATTTTTGGGAGGCTATTTCCGTAGGAGAGTACGGAGGGGATAAGTGGAGACCCGGAAACTCCAAGGAGACAAGCATGCACAACCTTTCCTTCAAGGTAGTGCATAGGATACTCAGTGAGAGTTTGTTTGCCCGGACTGAGACTCCGCAGAAGCTCAAGGCTGATGAGCTTTTTATCCTCTACTGCATGACATCCACCACCACTCCCGACATCTCCACCATGCTTGCTGACTATCTAGGAAAGATAGCCAAAAAAGCCAAGGGTGACATATGTGCAGGAGGCTTGGTCACTCATGTGGCTAGGACTCTAGGTTATGACTTTTCGGGATGCACTCTAGCTGAGAGTGCCCTTCCTTTAGGCTCACAGAGGTTGGTGGTTCGACAGGTCTTGATTCCTCGAGGGAGAGGAACTCTTCATGTGCCGATGCCATGGCACAGGGATCCGAAGAAGAAGCCATCCGAGATCATATGGAAATCCGAATACACCATTCGGAATAAGAGGAACTGGAAGGAGACCTTTGAGGCGATGCTTGAGGAGTTCTCACCTCCTACTTATTATGATGATGATGCAGGTGACTCAGAGGAGGATGAGGATGGAGGACAGGACACCATGCTCGAGTTTGAGAGCGATACCCATAGCGGGCATGCTACGGATGCCATGGACACTGACACTCATGGAGCAGGACCGAGCAGGACTAGTAGGCAGGATGAGGAGACGGAGGATGACATGCAGCCACCTCGACACTCTTATGCACATGCTCCAGGCCCTAGACGAGGACGCCGAGCTCCACGCCATTTCAGGGAGCTAGTCACTAGCTTCCAGAGCCTCAGCACCGACTACCGTGTCCTCCGCACCGATTATGACACCCTGAACACACAGTTCAGGAACTACAGGGAGGAGACGGACGCTAGGCATTCATCCTATGATGGCCAGATGAGGGACATGTACTACCACCAGTCCGGCCACTTCTACGATCCCTCCGCACCGATGTATCCATATCCACCACCTCCACCACCGACAGAGGATTGAGCTTCCACTTCTTTTACATTGTAAGTATTTTTCTCCTTCTTATGCTTGATTTTCACATTGGGGACAATGTGGATGTCAAGTATGGGGTGGGGGTACTTACAATACCTTATGTTTCATTCTAGCACTCTATGTACTTTCCACTACTCTTGACAATTTGGCTTGTAATAACTCTTGCACGGCTTGCTTTCTATTATGACACTCGCATTTGCATGAACTTTTTCAAAACCTATTAATTTTCAAGGATTTTAAGTGCTTCTTATATGGAAATGACCTCTATGATGAAAGTTGTGTATATGGATAGGCAAAAAGATGCTTAGTTATGTTGAGATTTTGATTATAGCATGAATGAAATTGCTTTTGTTACTTGAATACACGAATAAGTTATATAATTTAGTTGTTTTGATGAGAGAATGAAATAATAGTCGAAGCTATATTGCAAGTTCTTTTACACCATTTAAGGATGACTAAGGCAATTCACTTCTTTTCTTTTCTCATATCTTGATCATGCTAGCTCCTCAATGAAATATGTAACCCTCCTCTTACCATCCGGGAATTAGGATAGGTGATTGAAAAAAAGGCATGTTTGATGTGGGAGGGCCAAGGAAAATGTATTGAAAAGTGCAAAATTTCATAAGTTTGGGGACGTTGAACATGAGGATGAGTAACTCGGCACCATTCACATAGCCGGGTGTTATGTGTTTAAGACTTAATGGCTTAGATTTGTTTGAATTTGATTGCCTCTACACCTTTATCATGTTCTTTATTTATGCCTTCAAGAAAGAAAAGGGAGTTTGTTCATCTTATAGTCATCATTGATACATGCTTTGCCCCTTTTATGCCTTGAAATAATACTTTGAGGGCGATCCAATGAAAAGGAGCACTACCAAAAGAAAAGTTTTTGAGTTTCATACATGCATAATCCATGACATCTTATATTCTGAATTTGAGTCTTGCTTAGGGACAAGCAAGAGGCAAGTATGGGGTATTTTGATGACATGAATTATGTATCATCATATTCATGCATATTGCAGCACATTATCTCTATTTACCTTGCATTTAGAGGGATTTTGCATACCTTTTATGTTCTATTCAATCAATTGTCGGAAATAGAGGTCTACACGAGATTTTGATGAATTGCAGGTAAATAGAGTTGAATTGGAAGCAAAAATGGAGCAAGAAGCATCTAAGGATGTTAAGGAAGCTAAAGGAGTCTTAGAAGGATCACAAAGGGCTAAGGAATTGCAAAGGAGAAGCATAGAAGACGAACCAAAGGAAGAGCACTTTCTGTTGAAGAAAATCGTGCCAATGTATATATAAATCGGACGATTTTTATACCTTGAAATCGAACGGTTTTGCACCAAAATCGACTGGGTCGATTTTCTTCACGATTCGGCCAAATAAAAAGACGACATAAAGCCCAATTAATTTGGGCTAGATGAGAGTTTTGCCAAACGGCCCATCTGCAAGAAACTATAGAAGAGAACCCTACGAACGAAGACGGGGAGGTCGCACCAGATAATCTTTACACGTTTTAGAGAAATCAACGATTCTTGGAGAGAGATTGAAGAGCTTTTGCCGGAAAGTCATTCTTGATCTTTGATTGTGAGATTTCTTTGTTCCATTGTCTTGTTTGTGGTTTGTGAACACGAAATTGAGTTGTTGATAGATACATTGAACAGATTTGACGATTGTGTTACAGATTTGAAAGTTATAGAATTTTTCGTTCAAGATTTGGTTTCTTTGCGATATCTTCTTCAATAATTAATTTGATTCGATTTTGAAAATGGTTGGCTAAAAACCTTGTGATTCTGGGGAGAATAGTTGATGATTAAGGCTTAGATGATGATAGACTGAATTCAATTGAACATTAGGACCCTGAGAGTTTAGATTTAGTTTTGCGACAAACAGGAAAATCGGGCTGTTCTTGAGGAAAATCGGCCGATTTTTCTTATGAACAGGGCGATTTATCCTTCTGACGAACTCTAATTGAATCAATCTTTAATCAAAACTAATCCTTGCCTAAATCCCAATCTTGTTTAACCTTTTTACTCTCTAATTGAATGTTTGAATACACTTCAAACCTGTTTCTACATTTAATAGATTAAAATTGCAAGATTTGGGTAATAAAAAGACTCAACATCCTTTATTAAGATTTCAAGTGTGCTTTCTATTCATACTTTGGAGAGTCATATCGTGAAGTTTTAGATAGTCAGTTTGAACATAATTCTGGTCTTTAGATCTTTCTATATTGCAGCCTCAATAACCCTTATAGAGAGAACCTTTAGATTAGTTATATAGGTTTCGGAACTTCATCGTACGAATCCTACCTTAGAACAATTAATCTTGGCAATATAAATTCTGTCCTATACTTATAGAAGTGTCTTGAATCGAAAGCCTAAATCGGATACTTGAATCCTTGGAATCATTTCTCTCTTTATCATATCACAAAAGCTTTTATACTTTCGCTAGATAATTGAAATTGGAAATTTTCTCACCAAATCCCTGAGTTCGACTCTGGAATTCTTACCTTTCTACAGCCGATCCGTACACTGCGGGTTCGCTTTGCTTTTGAGTTCTGGATATAAATATTAAGACTTTGACGCACACCCTTTTGAGCGAACAGATTCTTCTCCTACATGATTTCGATCTTGAGATCCGCGACAAGAAAGGTTCAGAAAATTCTGTTGCGGATCATTTGAGTCGCCTAACACATCTAGAGGATGACCATTTGCCCATCGATGACTCCTTCCCGGACGAACACCTACACCTTATTGAAGAGTGCATCGATGTGATCTCCAAAGGTAACGAACCATGGTTTGCTGATTTTGTTAACTATTTGGTTTGCCAGGAGATACCACCCGGACTATCCTACGCACAAAGGAAGAAGTTCTTTAAGGACGTCCGGGAATACTTTTGGAACGAGCCTCTCCTCTTTAAGAGAGGTCCGGATGGCATTATTCGGCGATGTGTGCCGGAAGATGAGATGCAAAGTGTCATCCGCCATTGTCATTCACTACCTTGTGGATGACACGCTAGTTCGAACAAAACTAGCGCAAAGGTATTGCAATCTGGATTCTTTTGGCCTACTTTGTTTAGAGATGTGCAATCCTTTGTTTCTTGCTGCGATGCTTGTCAAAGAACAGGCAATATCTCTAGAAGGAATGAGATGCCCCTCAACAACATCCAAGAGGTGGAGATTTTCGACGTTTGGGGAGTTGATTTCATGGGACCATTCCCATCCTCTTGTGGAAACCAATACATACTATTGGCGGTGGATTATGTTTCTAGATGGGTAGAAGCAATTGCCTCTCCCACAAATGATGCTATGGTGGGGGTTAAGTTCTTTAACAAGACATCTTCCCGCGATTTGGGACACCAAGGACGATCATTAGTGATGGAGGTTCTCACTTCATTGCCCGACGCTTTGAAGCTCTTCTAGCTAAGTATGGGGTTACTCACAAGATTGCTACCCCTTATCATCCACAAACAAGTGGACAAGTTGAGATCTCAAATAGGGAGATCAAAGGAATTCTAGAGAAGATGGTTTCAAGGACTAGGAAGGATTGGTCCTTGAAGCTTGACGATGCATTATGGGCGTACCGGACTGCATACAAGAATCCCATAGGAACTACACCATACAACCTTGTGTATGGGAAGTCTTGTCACTTACCGGTAGAGTTGGAGCATAAAGCGTTTTGGGCTATCAAGTGGTTGAACTTCAGCATGAAAGAAGCGGGAGAGAAGCGTCTCCTAGACATCAATGAGCTGGATGAACTCCGCTTGAACGCTTATGAAAACGCTAAGATCTATAAGGAGAGAGCAAAGCGTTGGCATGATAAGCATATCATTCCAAAGGACTTCAAAGAAGGAGATCAAGTTCTCCTCTTCAATTCAAGGCTTCGTCTCTTTCCAGGTAAGCTTAAATCTCGTTGGACGGGACCTTTTCTAATTAAGCGTATTTTCCCCCATGGTGCAGTTGAAGTATTGGGTGAAACGAGTGGAAGCTTTAAGGTGAACAGCCAACGACTCAAGAAGTGTACGCCGGAACTCCAAACTGAAGAGTTCGCGCCTACCGCACTCGAATAAGTGCGAGAGTGGTCTAGCTACAGACCTTAAACAAAGCGCTTCTTGGGAGGCAACCAAAGGTATTGCATTTTCGTTTTTGTTTTCGATTCATAGTTTAGCTTAGAATAGACGTTTTTGCTTTGTTTGTGCCTTCGATTCCTTCCGGTATGTTCGTGTTTTTGGATGTCGGAACGATGGAAAAGGAAAAGGGGAGGATAATGTTGAAGAAAAGTGACGAAATCTGGACTTTGGAGCTTTACAGAGAGTTCCACGGCCTAAACCACGGTCGTGACAGCTACAGTGCCCGTAATTTCCAAAAGCCTTTGTAAAATCACCAAAACCACGGTTCCGTACAGAACCACGGCCGTGGAACACCCCGACAGACCGTGATTTTCAAAATTTTGCCTGTGACTATATAAACCACGTTCTTCACAAAAACCACCCACAAAACCCCTCTTCCACGACCTAAGAGCTGAATCCACGCCTCCTCTCTCAAATCCTCGTTTCTTAATCGTTTTTAACGATTCTTCTTCCTAAACTGAAGCAAATTCGACCACCAACAAGATCCAAGCGACGAATCGAGTGGAAATTCACCAAGGAATGCGCAATTCGGATTTTTCAATCCGAAAAAAATAGGTTTTTCCACTCTTCTTGATCTTTGTCGATTTGGTTCGTTTTTGTTAGAGATTTTAGGAAGAACTGATTGAGATTGGAAGTAATTAGATTAGGACTGCCTGTTTGTGGAGATTGTGTGTTGATTTGCTGAGATTTGAGACTTTCTGAGACGAATCACGGTCTCTGGGAGAACCACGGCCGTGGAATCTGTAGAACAGCCCGTAATTTCTGACAGAATGGACTTTGTGAGGAGAGTTTCGGGGAGGATAAAAGAGAAGAAGAATGATCAAAACAAGAAGAGGAAGGGAAATCCCTCCTCTTCCTCATCCACTAGAGCACCACCACCCTCTTCCCCTTCACCTCCATCTTCACCTTCATCACCCTCACCTCCTAGCCCTAGAGTCCCGACCATACATGAGGATCTAGCTCCTCTCAACATTGTGGATGATCAAGGAGAGGGTTGTGATTGGTCCTAGGTACTTGTTGTTGGAGGATCTAGCTCCTCTCAACATTGTGGATGATCTTACTTGGCTCTTGGATAGAGCCGGACTAGTTGTCTTCTCGGCTATCCGAGAAGACGCTTATGAGGAGATTACACGGGAGGTTGTGACGTCTTTCGAGCACAACCATGTAGAGAGGACCGTCTCTTTCCGTCTTATGGAGAGAGACTATCATTTTAGCATCCGTGAGTTCGGGACCTTCTTCGGGTTCCAGGAGACCTTTAACGGTCGATTTCCTAGTGGCGTTTACGCCAAGGACTTTTGGGAGGAGGTAGCGATGATTTACGCCGACAAGGACCGTTGGCAACCCGCTGATACCAAGGCTAGGTTGATGTACCACCTAGCCTTGAAGATAGCTCACCGTGTTCTTTCGGAGTGTCTCTTTCCTAGGACGGAGACGCCCCAAAAGATCAAGACGGATGAGCTGTTTTTGCTATACTCCATGCTGTATGGACGCCGTGCTGATTGTGCTACTCTCTTGGCTGCTACTATGAGCAAGCTCAAGAACAAGAAGAAGGGCAACATCGGATATGGTGGGATAGTTACCCACATTGCTAGGAGCTTAGGTGTTGATTTTTCTGCTTGCACCCGTATTCCAGCTGTACCTCTAAGACTTCATGCCTTCATGACTAGAGGGCTCATCTTCCCCACTCATAGAGGTCCGCCTTATGCGGCCATGCCTTGGGAGAGCAGGACGGGTAGGGGTATAGAGTGGCTACCGGAGTACTCCATTATGGCGGGACGCCATAATTGGAAGGAGACGTTCACTGCTATGCATGCGAACAGGATAGTAGCTCCCCCATACGTTCCACCACCGGTTGTTGAGGAGGAGGATATGAGAGATAAGTTTGAGGGTGGAGGAGGAGCCGAGCAGGAGTTTGGCACGTTTCCGGATCAGCCGGAGGCGGCCCCCGATGCACCTAGACGTTCTCCACGTCCAGCTAGAGCTTCAGGCTCGTCTTCTCGCTGCGCTAGCGTGAGTGAGAGACCTACATGGATGACCACACCTCCTGCATGGTATGGCGTTCCCCCTCCTTGGTCCACAGAGCAGTCATCAACACCAGCACCAGCACCAGCACCATCCGACGCTCCAGCATGGTATAGTCAGGCTCCGGGATGGTATGAGCAGATGCCGGATTGGGCTACTGGCCTTTCAGAGAGAGTAGGAGCATTGGAGATCCGAGCCGATGCTAGAGATGAACGCTTGGACGACCTCGATCACATGATGAGGGATGTCTACCGCCAACAGTTTGGGCGGTTTTATGATCCTAGCTTCTCTCCATTCCCGCCTCCACCAGCACCGCAGTGATTGATTGCATGACCGTTCGCTTTAGACATTCCACCGCCACTTTGTGAGTTCTTTTTCTTTTCTTTCTTTTTCTTTCTTTCTTTTGAACATTAGGGACAATGTTCGTCCTAAGTATGGGGTGGGATGTACTAAAAGTTTGTAATAACTCTTACTCACTATGTTTGCTTCTATTCGAGACTATCATTGCATGTTCATTATATGTTGCACGTTTCATTATTGCATTGCATGAAAAAGAACTTGAAAAACCCATAAAAATTGAAAAATTTTGAAAAATTTTGTGCTTCTAATGAATTAAGATGAATTCCATGATAATCACTACTTGTGAATTGAGTTTGATGACAATTGCATGCTTAAACGATTAGTGAATTGAAAAGAAATTGAATGAATAGATTATACCTCTTTTGCAAGTTTCATAATGTGATGAATGTTACCTAAATCATGTTGAGAAATTGAAGTTGAAATCACACTATAAGTTCTTATACTTCTTGTTGAGATGATTAAGGCAATTCTATTTTTCTTTCTTCTTTCTTTGATCATTTTTAGCTCCTCATTGAAATATTAGCCTCCTTTACCTATCCGGGAATTTGGAGAAGTGAATGAAAAAGGCATGTTTGATGTGGGAGGGCCATGAGAGCAATTATTTGCAATCAAAGGAATAGAAAGAAATTATAGGTTTGGGGAAGTCAATCATGATGATGAGTAACTCGGCACCATTCACATAGCCGGGTGTTTGTGTCTTGCCAAAGTCGGATTGAGCGATATTCCTAGCGGATTATGGTATGTTCGCTAAGGGTTTGAGGCATCTCATAAAAATTGAGAAACACCAATCTCCTAGGCTTCGGTTTTTGTGCACCTCTATCCATAACTCCAAAAGTAAAGTCGAAAAATGAAAAGAAGAGAGCGAAGCTCTAAGTTGAAAGTGTGCGGAAACCGCCAGAGAAGAAGAAGTGAGTAGTTGTCCACTTTCCCGGATTCATGCACCACATTCCCTAAAGGCTTCCTTACCTTCCACATTCTAGACCTTTTCTTTGAAAGTCCTTAAGATCAAAAGAATGTTATATGACTTTGTGGTCTAAATTGAAGTTTGTTATGATTGATTTTGATAATGTTTGAAGGTTATGATGCTTGTATAGAAGTTTAATTGATTCATGAATTTTCTTTGCTTTTTACTCTTTGATTAAGTGTATGAAAGTTTGATAAACGATTGAAGCAAGATTTTAGAATGATCTATTCTTTAGAAGGCACATTCATCCAAAAGAAGTATTACTTTGAGAAGGTACACATATTTCATCCTAACTCTTGTTTTAAAAGCTTTTGAAAGACCTTGCTTAGGGACAAGCAAGTTGCAAGTATGGGGTTATTTGTTAGCATGAAATATTGTGATATCCTAGGCACGTTTTCTAAGTATATTTGATTCATATTGATAGTCTTCGATTGAGCATTGTTACATTTGTGAGCTAGTTTGCCTATATTGTCGATATGGATGTCTACATAAGCTTTATGTTGATTATAGGTGATTGATAGTCATTTCCGAACGGAATCGAGCAAAGATGAGTTGATTGAGTATGTCCATGGATTGAGGGCATTCTTAGGAGCAAAATGGATGTCAACTTCAGGAATGCACGAGGCTAGGGAAGAATCACATTCTTGCCCTAAACCACGCTCTAAAATACGGCCGTACTACAAACCACGTTCAGTTCCACGGCCGTGGAACCTTGCAGGAGAAGCGTGATTCATTCGAGGAGCTTTTACGGTCGTGGAATCCATGGTTCAAACCGTGTTGATTTCCACGCTCTAAATTACGGTCGTGGAACCTTCCACGACCGTGATCTTGGCGATCTTTTTCGCCACATTTTGAAGCCACGATCTTTTGAAGATTGGGCCGGGCCGATATTTTATCTTGCCCTATAAAAAGACGGACGAAGGGAGTGATAGCATGAATTATAGTCTATATTTTGGGGTTTGTTTTGACGTTTTATCTTTCATAATCTGCATGTTTGTATGTGCATTATGTGATTTCACTACCATTTCATCTACCTTTGCGGGAATCGAGGTCTACACCTAGTTTTGTTGTAATTACAGGTAAAAGGGTACGTTTCGCATCAAAAAGGAGCGAAAGGAGTCATGAGTCATTTGGAGCTACATCCAGGGAGCATAGCCATGGATTAAAGATTTACTTTGGACCAGTTTTGAGAGATTTCACATTCAGTTATGACTAACCTCGGTTGACCAGAGATTCATCTCGACCGAGGTGATCCAGAGACGCCGACTCGACCGAGGCGAATACCTAGGACGCGGCGAGAATATTTTATTCTTGGCTGAGATCTTTTAAAATTGGAAAGAGATCTTATATTTTTGGGCTTGGCTCCTGGAAGGAAGGAGATATGCAGAATCATATATTTTACCTATATTTATGGGAAAATATCTTTCTAAGATTTATTATCTTTGGAGGGTTATTTTCCTATAAAAAGGGTTGGATTTCCACAATTCCGGAGGCGGCTTACACCGAAAAATCAAGACGGCATACGATCCGCTATCATTCAGAAGATCACGCAGCAGCAGCATACTCCAATTGGGAGAGATTTGAAGAACCTTTTTGAAGGTTGAAGGAAGATTGAAGATTATAGCTTTTATAGCTTTTTGAAGGGTTTTGTAAGATTGTCTTCAACTCCCTCACTTGTTGTCTTATCTTGTTGGATTGCTATCCAAGGGACGCTTTGTTGTGATATTTGTTTCAGTTATTGAAGTCTTTTCATTAAATTCTTCTTGTTCAAATATTCACCTTCTTCCCATATATTTTAATACTTTCATAATGATGATGAGTGGCTAATTTCCTTGTGCGATTCTAGGGTGATTAGCTGAAGGTTGTGGGAAAAACAATGATAGAATAATCTTAGATTCCAGTAGGATCCTGAAAGTTCGAGTCTTTAACCTTAACCCTAAGCATCTCGTTCAGTCGATGAACATCTCGGCCGGGGTGGAAACTGGCTGACCGAGGTGACTTATCTGATCCATAACTGAGAGTTAAGTGTTGGAGTTTGCCAAATCCTATTCTTATTACACCTTTCCTGGTCCAAAGCAAGCTTAGGATGAGACTTACCCGGTAATTCCTTAGTTTGTGTACCAACGATCATAAGTGTAGGTAATAAAGGTTTATCCTTTATTGGGGTTTGAGTGTGCTTCCATCCCATCTTTGTGAGTTAGCCTGAGACTTACCCGGTAAAGGTTGATTCTATTCCCTTAGATGGTGTGTTAGTTTGAGGTTATAGTTCTTTATCTTGATTCCTTGAGACTTACCCGGTAATAGGAGTTACGGTTTAGGATTAGTGTGTAGTGAGACTTACCCGGTGATCTACTCCACTTTAGAAATACCTTCCCCACGCAAAAATCTCAGCTTTGTCCGCTTATCTATAGATCTTGAGTTGGAACCACAACTAGATGCTTTAATCCCTAGAATTGCATGTTTGCTTTATTGACTTCTTATTCATCTTTGATTGTGTTAATCGCTCTTGTGGTTAGTATTGACATAAGCACACCGTATTGACTCTGTTTCACCGAGTCCCTGTGATCGACCCCTGGAATTTTCTTGCTTTTACTACGATTGACCCGTACACTGCGGGTTCGCATCCTTGTTTTAAGCTTAAGTCTAGGGTTATAAATTTAAAGCTTGCACACACCGTTTGGAGCGAACAGGGAGATTCCGTCACCTCTGCTTGGACGCATTTTACACCTTCGCACACCCCCCCGTTTAGAGAATTATGCACTTCGCTTAGACGCATTTTTGGTGATTCTTGCAAAAGACGTAATTTGCATTCATCCTTTGAGTTGCCCAAATCTCGCACTTTCGGTGGAGATTGCTGTTGAGATTTCCGGATTGACGGAAGATCGAAGATTTGGAAGATTATTGCAAGAATATTTCTCTTCTTGCTTAGGTTTGATATAGAAGACGGATTGACATCCCGTTCTTCCTTCTTTCCTAAGATTGTGTTGTTTGTTTTATTTTGAATCTATCAACGATATTCGCTCTTGATTGTGACTTTGAGATTGGTTTGAAGTTTATTGGAAGTTTTCGGAAGTTTTCATCTTTCAATCTTTTAATTCTTGAATTTGATATTATAATGACGGTTATTGGCTAAAAACCCTTAACAATTCTAAGGTGAAGGGTTGATAGTTGTGGCTTAGATGATGATAGATCGAACGTAAACAGATTAGACCCTGATAGTTAGAAAGAATCGTCGACGAACCCTAAATCACGGTTTGTTCTTGAGTTCCACGACCGTGGAATCTCAAGATCCAACCGTAATTTCCCTTAAGTTTACGAACCTGCTTTTTCTTTAATCCAAAGTTAAATATTTGCTTTAACTTAGTTTAGGCTTGCCTTTTCTAGGTGGTAGTGAAGCCTCAACAACCTCTACCTCGATTGTGAGTGTCACAACCTCAATCGGTTAAGTTAGTCTTGATCCTTGGATTACAAGTTTGGGTATTTAGTATTAATTCTTACCTTTAGAACCTTTCTATATTGAAGCCTCAACAACCTGTGTAGAGAGTGTCTTGTAGGTGAGTCATATAAGGTTTTTGGAACTTCACCGTACGATTGCCTTACATTAGCATACCTTCGCATATCTTAACTCTGTCTTTATATCAATAGTAAATCTTGAATCGATTGCCACACCTGGATACTTGGATCTTTAGGATTGTTGTTTTCCCAATATTTGCAAAAACTCTCATATTTACTCGCTTGATAATCTGCAATTGAATTTGTTCCCACCCAAATCCCTGTGTTCGATACTCTGGAATTCTTGCTTAACTATATCGATCTGTACACTGCGGGTTCGCTTGCTTGATTCTAGTTTTATAATTAAAACTTATTTGCACGCACGTTTAGGGGCGAACAACCCCATACTTAGCTAAAAGAGCTTCAAAGCGTCGGGCAATGAAGTGAGAACCTCCATCACTAATGATAGTCCGTGGTGTCCCAAATTGTGGGAAGATGGTCTTGTTAAAGAACTTAACCACCACCATGACATCATTGGTGGGAGAGGCAATTGCTTCAACCCATCTCGAAACATAATCCACCGCTAAAAGTATGTATTGGTTTCCACAAGATGATGGGAAAGGTCCCATGAAGTCTACTCCCCAAACGTCAAAGATCTCAACCTCTTGGATGTTGTTGAGAGGCATCTCATTCCTCCTAGATATATTCCCTGTTCTTTGACAAGCATCGCAGCAGGAAACAAAGGTTTGCACATCTTTAAATAGAGTAGGCCAAAAGAATCCAGATTGCAATACCTTAGCGATAGTCTTGTTCGAACTAGCGTGTCCTCCACAAGGTAGTGAATGACAATGATGGATGACACTTTGCATCTCATCTTCCGGCACACATCGCCGAATAATGCCGTCCGGACCTCTCTTAAAGAGGAGAGGTTCATTCCAAAAGTATTCCCAAACATCCTTAAAGAACTTCTTTCTTTGTGCGTAGGATAATCCGGGTGGTAATTCCTGACAAACTAAATAGTTAACAAAATCAGCAAACCATGGTTCGTTACCTTTGGTTATCACGTCGATGCACTCCTCTATAATATGTAAATGCTCATCCAGAAAGGAGTCATCTATAGGTAGATGGTCGTCCTCTAGATGTGTTAGACGACTCAAATGATCCACAACAGAATTTTCCGAACCCTTTTTGTCGCGGATCTCTAGATCGAATTCTTGTAGGAGAAGAATCCATCTAATTAGCCTTGGCTTCGCATCCTTCTTTGCAAGTAGATACCGGATCGCAGCATGATCCGTGTATACAATCACCATTGCACCTACAAGATAAGAGCGAAATTTGTCAATTGCATATACAATTGCTAAGAATTCTTTTTCTGTAGTGGCGTAGTTGAGCTGCGCTTCATCTAGCGTCTTGCTAGCGTAATAGATAGCGTGGGTTCGTCCTTCCTTTCTTTGACCAAGAAAAGCTCCTATAGCTACGGCACTTGCATCACACATAACCTCAAAGGGAAGATTCCAATCCGGAGGTTGGATAATCGGGGCTGAGATTAGAGCATCCCGAATCTTATTGAACGCATCTAGACATTCCTGTGAAAAATCAAAGACTGCATCCTTCATCAATAGATTAGTAAGCGGTTTTGATATTTTAGAGAAATCCTTTATGAAACGTCTATAAAATCCAGCATGTCCTAGAAAACTTCTTATCCCCTTCACCGAAGTTGGGGAGAAAGCATTTCTATTGTCTCTATCTTAGCTTTATCCACCTCAATCCCTCTACTAGAGATTAAGTGTCCTAATACAATGCCTTCTTTCACCATAAATTGACACTTCTCCCAATTAATAACTAGGTTAGTGTCTTCACACCTTTGTAACACAAGAGCAAGGTTAGAAAGACAATTGTCAAAAGAGGAACCATATACGGAGAAGTCATCCATAAAAACCTTCATGATTTCCTCTATATATTCCGAGAAGATGGCCATCATGCACCTTTGAAAGGTGGCTGGGGCGTTGCAAAGCCCAAACGGCATCCTCCTATAGGCAAACGTACCCCACGGGCACGTGAACGTGGTCTTCTCTTGATCATCCGGGTGTATCGGGATTTTAAAGAAACCACTATAACCGTCAAGATAGCAAAAGTGTGAATGTTGTGCTAACCTTTAAAGCATTTGATCGATGAAGGGTAGTGGAAAGTGATCCTTCCTCGTCGCGTTGTTTAGCTTGCGGTAGTCTATACACATCCGCCATCCTGTCACGGTTCGTGTAGGAATGAGTTCATTGTTTTTGTTGGTAATGACCGTCATTCCTCCCTTCTTCGGAACTACCTGTACGGGACTCACCCACTTGCTATCGGAGATAGGGTAGATGATACCTGCATCGAGTAGTTTAAGAATTTCCTTCTTGACAACCTCCTTCATTGTCGGATTTAACCGCCTTTGAGGTTGTCTCGAAGTTCTAAAGTCCTCTTCTATTAAGATCTTATTCATGCATAGGGATGGTTTGATTCCTATTAAATCCTCTATAGTATATCCTAAGGCTTTCCTATGTTTCTTAAGGAAAACCATAAGCTTACTATGTTCATCAATACTCAAATCGGAACTAACAATTACTAGAAAGGTAGAATTAGGTCCTAGAAATGCGTACCTTAGATGTGTAGGAAGTGGTTTCAATTCCATCACCATAGGAGTTTCCAATGGCTCTTGAGGAGTATCCGATGTTTCCTTAGAAGTGTCTAAGGATGTAGAAGGTGTTGGAGAAGAATCAAGAGAAGTTGTGGAGGAGACACAATAACCTTCAGATTCACCCAAATTTACGGCACCCCTGCCTTCTCCACGGCCGTGATTTTGGGCATGGAAAGTAATTGGGTGTCTCTGTTTTCTCCACGGCCGTGGTTTTGGCCGTGTAACTTACTGGAATGCTCCACGCTTGTGTTGGTGAATTCCACGGTCGTGGAATAGGCTGTCTGATCGTGGATCCGTACGTTTTCTGCCTTATCGTGGAGTTTCTCGAACTCTTCCTCATACACTTCTTTTTGTTTTTCTAAGGCTTCAATTGCCTCATTGCACTCCTCTTCTTCCCCTATATCCATAATGCTCATAGAAAGAACTTTTTGCAAGGGAACTTTGAAGAGAATAGAACCTAATCCCTCTCTAGATAGCTCTTCGTCATGGATATTGAATATATCCTCATCGAAGGCTGGTTCCTTCACTAAAGTGGAAAGGACGAACTCTACCTTCTCTTCTCCTATGTCAAAGGCGAGTCTAGCATTCTTGCAATCGACTATACAGCCGGATGTTGCAAGAAACGGTCTTCCGAGAATGATCGGGACCGGACTATCTGCAGGAATGTCAAGCACAAAAAAATCTATGGGAACATAGAACTTACCAAGCTTGACCGGGACATCTTCAACAATTCCGACGGGACGATTTATGGATCGATCCGCCATGTACAACATCATCTTTACCGGTTTAGGATCGCCTAAACCGATCTTCCTGCATAAGGCAAGCGGAATGATGCTCACGCTTGCTCCCAAATCACATAATGCATCATATGTGACATCTTCCACTCCTATGGGAATACAAAATGACCCCGGATCCTTCATCTTTGGGGACATCTTCTCTTTCATGGTTTTGATGAGATCCGATGAATCCGAACTCATCTTAACCTCTCCAAAATCCTCTAGCTTTCTTTTGTTAGAGAGGATCTCCTTTAGGAACTTTCCATAAGCTAGCATACCTACAATTGCATCAATGAAAGGTATATTAATATGCAGTTTGCTCATGAGTTCAATAAACTTACCGAATTACTTATCTAGACGCGCTCTTGCTCTAGATTGCGGGAATGGTAGGGGAGGTTTGTAAGATGGAGGAGGAATGTGGACATCTTCCTTCTCCTTCCCCTTTTCTTTCTCCTTCTCAACGGGGACTTCTACAAACTTAGGTTGCGGGTCGGTATTTGTTACTCCGCTCCTAGTTGGAATTGCCAGCACCCTTCCTTTTGGGTTGTCCTCCGTCTTTCTTGGAAGTTTTCCTTGATTCCTAGGAACTTCCTCCGCATGGATAAATATTTGGTTCTCTAAAACCTTTTGGGCTTTATCAACCTTAGTAATGTGATCATCAACCTTGATGATGCGAGTCTCCAACACTTGAAGCTTGCCCAAAATTGTCTCCAACATGGGATCGGGCTTCTCTTTCCCCGAAGTACTTCCACCATTAGATGTTTGCCCCTGGCTTTTCAAAGGAGTTGAAGAAGAGGAAGGTGGAGTTAGTGAATTTCCTGAATTGGAATAAGAATTACCGGAATTTTGTTAGTTGGGACGCCAATTGTTGTTGTTTGAACCCCTATTGTTGTTCCAATTGTTGTTCCGGTTGTTGTTGTTGTTCCAATTATTCCGGTTGTTGTTCCGGTTGTTGCGGTTTGTATTCTCATTCCCGTTGTGGTTATTGTTGTTGCCCAAATAACCTACATCTTTTTCCTTTTGCTTTGAAAAGTTGGTTTCGATAGCTTCCTTCAACTCTTTAATCTCCGTATTGAGAGAAAAGATATGAGTTTGAGCTGCTTGTGATAGCTTTGCTCCTTGATCCATATGATTTGCCTCTACTTTCCGATGAGAATACTTCTCAATGACTCGCGCTTGCTTCTCAATGAAGTCCCAAGCGTCATCTTCCCTCATGTCCATGAATGTACCACATGAAAGGGATTGGAGCTTGAATTGTGTCTCCACATCCATCCCCTTATAGTATATCTCCAATAGCGCCAATTTGGATATGCCATGATGTGGGCAATCCAATAGCAAATCTTGAAATCTTTCCCAAGATTGAAACAAACTTTCGTTAGATCTCATAGAAAATGCATTAATCTTACCTCTCAACTCCGCCGTCTTGGATGGCGGAAAGAACTTAGTGAGGAATTCCGAAGAAAGATCCTCCCATGTGTCTAGTTTCCCACTTGGTAGAGCTTGATACCAAGACAATGCTTTCCCTTTCAAGGAGAAAAAGAAAGGCTTGAGCTTATAGTTGTTGGTAGTTGCATTCTTTGGCTTCATTGTTACATCATTGTTAGCATGAAATATTGTGATATTTTAGGCACGTTTTATAAGTGTATTTGATCCATATTGATAGTCATTGATTGAGCATTGATGCAATTGTGAGCTAGTTTGTCTATAATGTCGATATAGAGATCTACACAAGCTTTATGTTGATTATAGGTAATTGAGAGCTATTTCCGAACGGAATTGAGCAAGGATGGAGTTTGATGGAACATGTCCATGAATTGAGACATTCCTAGGAGCTAAGGGAGTGCCAACTTGAAGGATGCACGAGACTAAGGAAGAATCACGTTCTAGCCCTAAACCACGCTCTAAAATACGGCCGTACTACTTTCCACGTTCAAGTCCACGGCCGTGGAACCATGGCATGGGAAGTGTGGTTCATTCCAGCAACTTCTACGGCCGTGGAGGAGTTGTGTCAAACCGTGTTGATTTCCACGCTCAAAATTACGGCCGTGGAACCCTTCCACGACCGTGATCTTGGCGATCTTTTTCGCCACACTTTAAGCCACGATCTCCTACGCAATTGGGCCGGGCCGATATTTTATCTTACACTATAAAAGGACGGACGAAGAGAGATTCTGTCACCTTCGCTTACGCATAAACGCATCTTACGCTTGCGCTTGGAATTGCACTAATTTCGCATTTGGCGGAGATTGTGTTTGAGAGATTTTTGCGCTTTGTCATTGGGATTTCCGGATTGACGGAAGATCGAAGATTCGGAAGATTGTTCGCAAGAGGATTTCGCTTCTTGCTTAGGTTTGATTTAGAAGACGGATTGACATCCCGTTCTTCCTTCTTATCTAAGATTTGTGTTTGTTTGTGTTATTCCGAATCTAGTGACGATTATTGTTGTTGATTGTGACTTTGAGATTGATTTGAAAGTTATTGAAGGTTTTCGGAAGTTTTCATCTTTCATTCTTTTAAACCTTGAATTTGATATCAATATGACTATTGTTGGCTAAAAACCCTTAACAATTCTAAGGTGAAGGGTTGATAGTTGTGGCTTAGATGATGATAGATCAATCGTAAATAGATTGGCCCCTGAGAGTTAGAGAGAATCGACGACAATCCTAATCCACGGTCTGTTCTTGAGCTTCCACGGCCGTGGAACTCAAGAACTAGCCGTAATTTTGTGTTAAGTTACGAACTTGCTTTTACTTTAATCCAAAGTTAAAGATTTGCTTTAACTTAGACTTGGCTTGCCTTTTCTAGGTGGTAGTGAAGCCTCAACAACCTCTACCTCGATTTTGAGTGTTACAACCTTAATCGGTTTAGTTAGTCTTGATCCTTGGATTACAAGTTTGGGTATTTGACATTAATTCTTACCTTTAGAACCTTTCTATATTGAAGCCTCAACAACCTTTATAGAGAGTGTCTTGTAGGTGAGTCATATAAGGTTTTTGGAACTTCACCGTACGATTACCTTACATTAGCATACCTTTGCATATCTTAACTCTGTCCTTATATCATTAGTATATCTTGAATCGATTGCCACAGCTGGATTCTTGGATCTTTAGGATTGTTGTTTTCCCAATAATTCGAAAAGCTCTTACATTTACTCGCTTGATAATCTATAATTGGATTTAACCCCCCAAATCCCTGTGTTCGATACTCTGGAATTCTTGCTCAACTATATCGATCCATACACTACGGGTTCGCTTGATTGATTTCTAGTTTTATATTTAAAGCTTATTTGCACGCACGCTAAGTGGCGAACAAGTTTTTGGCGCCGTTTCCGGGGATTTGGTCTAGGCCGAATTCGGTTATCGGTTGTCAAGCTTGGGAGCTTCTCCCTTGTTATTTGATATCTTTTCAAGTGCGTGCGCAGGTCTAGGAACACCGAGGATCTCTTACCTCTTGATCAAGAGCTTGAGAGAACTTTAAGGCAAAAGCGTAAGGAAAAGAAAATGGCTGAAGAACGCGAACGTGATCTTCAATCGGAGCTAGCGGAGAAAGAAGCTCAACTCCTATGGAGTGAGAAGACACGTAGAGAAGAAACGGATCGTCATAAAATAAAGGTTGACGATCTAACTGACATGATGTTCCAAATGAGGATTGAGATAAACAACCTCAAGCAGAAAAAGAAAAGGAGGAGACCGGAAAGATCGGTTAGAGCCAACTCATCTAATGATGATAGCGACTCCTCCATGCCACCGCTAGAGGAAATTGATCCAACGATCAATGTGAATCCATTCCATCCACGGGCAGCTGCTAATCGCCGTGTTCCACCTAGGAATGCTAGGATCGAACGTGTGGATGAGGAGCCAAGAACTCTTGGCCAACGAATGGATCCAACGCAGCAACCACGCCGTTTAGGTGTGAACTTTGATGTTGATGACGTACAAGGGTTTGGCTTCAACCCTCGAGTTATTACTCTTGTTCGCCAAAACCAATTTGGCGGGACAAGCGTTGAATCTCCACACCAACACTTGCAAAACTTTGAGTGTATGATGGAGACAATGAGGCCGAAGAACGCAACTACCAACAACTATAAGCTCAAGCCTTTCTTCTTCTCCTTGAAGGGGAAAGCATTGTCTTGGTACCAAGCTCTTCCTAGTGGGAAACTAGACACGTGGGAAGACCTTTCCGCGGAGTTCCTCACTAAGTTCTTTCCGCCATCCAAAACGGCGGAACTTAGAGGTAAGATTAATGCATTTTCCATGAGATCTAACGAAAGTTTGTTTCAATCTTGGGAAAGGTTTCAGGATTTGTTATTGGATTGCCCTCATCATGGCATATCCAAACTTGCATTGTTGGAGATTTACTATAAGGGGCTGGATGTGGTGACACAATTCAAGCTCCAATCCCTCTCATGTGGCACATTCATGGACATGAGGGAAGATGACGCTTGGGACTTCATTGAGAAGCAAGCAAGGGTCATAGAGAAGTATTCTCACCGGAAGGTAGAGGGAAATCGTGTAGAGCAAGGAGCAAAGCTCACCATGAAGCTCAAAATCAAATTTTCTCCCTCAACAATGAAATCAAAGAGTTGAAGGAGGCTATCAAGACCAACTTTCCAACGCAGCAAGGAAAAGATGTTGGCTACTTGGGCAACAACAACAATGGTGGTGAGAATACAAACCGCAACAGCAATAATCGGAACAACAACCGGAATAATTGGAATGGCAACAACAACAACCGGAACAACAATTGGAACAACAATAGGGGTTCCAACAACAACAATTGGCGCTCCAATCAACAAAACTCCGGTAACTCTTATCCTTCCAATTCGAATTCACTAACTTCACCTTCCTCTTCCTCTACTCCTTTGAAAAGCCAGGGGCAAACATCTAATGGAGGAAAGACTTCGGGGAAGGAGAAGTCCGATCCCATGTTGGAAACGATTTTGGGAAAGCTTCAAGGTTTAGAGAACCGCATCGTTAAGGTTGATGATCAAATTTATAAGGTTGATAAAGCCCAAAAGGTTTTAGAAAACCAAATGTTCAGCCATGCGGAGGAAGTTCCTAGGGATCAAGGGAAGCTTCCAGGAAAGACGGAGGACAACCCTAAGGGAAGGGTGATGTCAATCACAACTAGGAGCGGAGTGACTACCACCGATCCGCAACCTAAGTTTGTTGAAGTCCCCGTTGAGAAAGACAAGGAGAAAGGGAAGGAGAAGGAAGATGTCTACGTTCCTCCTCCGGCTTACAAACCTTCCCTACCATTCCCTCAATCTAGAGCGAGAGCGCGCCTAGATAAACAATTTGGTAAGTTTATAGAACTCATGAGCAAGCTGTATATTAATATACCCTTTATTGATGCTATTGTAGGTATGCCGGCTTATGGCAAGTTCTTAAAGGAGCTCCTCTCCAACAAGAGGAAGCTAGAAGATTTCTGTGAGGTTAAGATGAGTTCGGATTCTTCGGATCTCATCAAAACCATGAAGGAGAAAATGCCCCCAAAGCTAAAGGATCCGGGGTCATTTTGCATTCCCATAGGAGTGGGAGACGTCACATATGATGCGTTATGTGACTTGGGAGCAAGTGTGAGCATCATACCACTTGCATTATGTAGGAAGATCGGTTTAGGTGACCCTAAACCGGTGAAGATGACGTTGTACATGGCGGATCGATCTATCACTCATCCCGTCGGTATTGTAGAGGACGTCCCAGTCAAGCTAGGTAAATTTTTTGTTCCCATTGATTTTGCTGTGCTTGACATTCCTGCAGATAGTCTGGTCCCGATCATACTCGGAAGACCGTTTCTTGCAACTTCCGGCTGCATAGTCGATTGCAAGAATGCTAGACTCGCCTTTGACATAGGAGAGGAGAAGGTAGAGTTCGTTCTTTCCACTCTAGTGAAGGAGACAATCTTTGATGATGATATATTCAATATCCAAGATGAAGAGGGGTTGTCTAGAGAGGAGGTAAGTGCTATTCTCTTCAAAGATCCTTTGCAAAAGGTTATTACTATGAGTCTAACGAATGTAGGGGAAGAAAATGAGTGCAATGAGGCAATTGAAGCCTTAGAAGCACAAGAAGAGGTAGATGAAGAGGAATTTGAGAAGCTCCACGACGAGGCAGAAAACGTGAGAATCCACGGCCATACACTATATTCCACGGCCGTGGATTTCACCAACCAAAGTGTGGCTCACTCCAGAGGGTTACACGGTCGTGGAGGAAACAAAGCAACCGTATTTTCTTTCCACGTCCTAAACCACGGCCGTGGAGGATGCAGGGAAACCGTGATTCAGGCCGTGGAAGAGGGTGATCGTGCCACTTCTTCAACTTCTTTTGATTCTTCTCCTACACCTTCTACTTCCTTAGACACTTCTAAGGAAGCATCAGATGCTCCTCAAGAACCATTGGAAGCTCCGAAAGCGATGGAACTAAAGCCACTTCATACTCATCTAAAGTACGCTTTTCTAGGACCTAACTCCACTTATCCAGTTATTGTTTGTTCCGATCTAACCATAGATAAACATAGTAAGCTTATGGTTGTCCTTAGGAAACATAGGAAAGCTTTAGGCTATACTATAGAAGACTTAGTAGGAATCAAACCTTCCCTATGCATGCACAAAATATTAATGGAAGAGGACTTTAGGACTTCAAGACAACCTCAAAGGCGGTTGAATCCGACCATGAAGGAGGTTGTCAAGAAGGAAATTCTTAAACTTCTTGATACAGGTATCATCTATCCTATCTCCGATAGTAAGTGGGTGAGTCCGGTTCAAGTAGTTCCAAATAAGGGAGGAATGACGGTCATCACCAACAAGAACAATGAACTCATTCCTACCCGAACCGTAACGGGATGGCGGGTGTGCATAGACTACCGCAAGCTTAACAATGCGACGAGGAAGGATCACTTCCCATTACCCTTCATCGACCAAATGCTTGAAAGGTTAGCGCAACATTCGCACTTTTGCTATCTTGACGGTTATAGTGGTTTCTTTCAGATTCCGATACATCCGGATGATCAAGAAAAGACCACATTCACGTGCCCATGGGGTACGTTTGCTTATAGGAGGATGCCGTTCGGGCTTTGCAACGCCCCAACCACCTTTCAAAGGTGTATGATGGCCATCTTCTCCGAATACATCGAGGAAATCATGGAGGTCTTCATGGATGACTTCTCCGTATACGGTTCCTCTTTTAACGATTGCCTTTCTAACCTTTCTCTTGTATTACAAAGGTGTGAAGACACTAACCTAGTTCTAAATTGGGAGAAGTGTCAATTTATGGTAAAGGAAGGAATTGTATTAGGACACTTAATCTCTAGTAGAGGGATTGAGGTAGATAGAGCTAAAATAGAGACTATAGAGAAACTTCCTCCCCCAACTTCGGTGAAAGGGATAAGAAGTTTCCTAGGACATGCTGGATTTTATAGACGTTTCATTAAAGACTTTTCTAAAATATCAAAACCGCTCACTAATTTATTGACGAAGAATGCAGTTTTTGAGTTTTCACAAGAATGTTTAGATGCGTTCAACACAATTCGGCAAGCTCTAATTTCAGCACCTATTATCCAACCTCCGGATTGGAACCTCCCCTTTGAGGTTATGTGCGATGCTAGTGACGTAGCTATAGGAGCTGTTCTTGGACAAAGAAAGGAAGGGCGAACCCATGCCATATACTATGCTAGCAAGACGCTAGATGAAGCGCAGCTCAACTACGCCACTACGGAAAAGGAATTTTTAGCCATTGTCTATGCTATTGACAAATTTTCCTCTTATCTTGTAGGTGCAAAGGTGATTGTCTAGACGGATCATGCTGCGATCCGGTACCTCCTTGCAAAGAAGGATGCGAAGTCAAGGCTAATTAGATGGATTCTTCTCCTACAAGAGTTCGATCTAGAGATCCGCGACAAGAAAGGTTCAGAAAATTCTGTTGCGGATCATTTGAGTCGCCTAACACATCTAGAGGACGACCACTTACCTATAGATGACTCCTTCCCGGACGAACACCTACACATTATAGAGGAGTGCATCGATGTGATCTCCAAAGGTAACGAACCATGGTTTGCTGATTTTGTTAACTATTTAGTTTGTCAGGAGATACCGCCCGGACTATCCTACGAACAAAGGAAGAAGTTCTTCAAGGATGTCCGGGAATACTTTTGGAATGAGCCTCTCCTCTTTAAGAGAGGTCCGGATGGCATCATTCGGCGATGTGTTCTGGAAGATGAGATGCAAAGTGTCATCCGCCATTGTCATTCACTACCATGTGGAGGACACGCTAGTTCGAACAAGACTAGCGCTAAGGTATTGCAATCCGGATTTTTTTGGCCTAATTTATTTAGAGATGTGCAATCCTTTGTTTCCTGCTGCGATGCTTGTCAAAGAACAGGAAATATCTCTAGAAGGAATGAGATGCCTCTCAATAACATCCAAGAGGTGGAGATTTTCGATGTTTGGGGAGTTGACTTTATGGGACCGTTCCCATCATCTTGTGGAAACCAATACATACTCTTAGCGGTAGATTACGTTTCTATTTGGGTGGAAGCAATTGCCTCTCCCACCAATGATGCCATGGTGGTGGTTAAGTTCTTCAACAAGACCATTTTCCCACGATTTGGGACACCAAGGACAATCATTAGTGATGGAGGCTCTCACTTCATTGCCCGGCGCTTTGAAGCTCTTCTAGCTAAGTATGGGGTTACTCACAAGATCGCCACCCCTTATCATCCACAAACAAGTGGACAAGTTGAGATCTCAAATCGGGAGATCAAAGGAATCCTAGAGAAGACGGTTTGAAAGACTACGAAGGATTGGTCCTTGAAGCTTGATGATGCATTATGGGCGTACCGGACTGCGTACAAAACTCCCATAGGAACCACACCATACAACCTTGTGTATTGGAAGTCTTGCCACTTACCGGTAGAGCTGGAGCACAAGGCATTTTGGGCTATCAAATGGTTGAATTTCAGCATGAAGGAAGCGGGAGAGAAGCGTCTCTTGAACCTTAATGAGCTTGAAGAACTCCGCTTGAACGCCTATGAAAACGCCAAGATTTATAAGGAGAGAGCAAAGTGTTGGCATGATAAGCATATCATTCCAAAGGACTTCAAAGAAGGAGATCAAGTTCTCCTCTTCAATTCAAGGCTTCGTCTCTTTCCAGGTAAGCTTAAATCTCGTTGGACCGGACCTTTTCTAATTAAGCGTATTTTCCCCCATGGTGTAGTTAAAGTATGGGGTGAAGCGGGCGGAAGATTTAAGGTGAACGGTCAACGACTCAAGAAGTATACACCGGAACTCCAAGCTGAGGAGTTCGCGCCCACCGTACTCGAATAAGTGCGAGATTGGTCTTGCTACGGACCTTAAACAAAGCGCTTCTTGGGAGGCAACCCAAGGTATTGCATTTACGTTTTTGTTTTCGATTCATAGTTTAGCTTAGTTTAGACGTTTTTGCTTTGTTTTCCCTTCGATTCCTTCCGGTATGTTCGTGTTTTTGGATGTAGGAACAGTGGAAAAGGAAAGGGGAAGAGTAATTTGAAGAAAAGTGACGAAACTTGGACTTTGGAGCATTATAGAGAGTTCCACGGCCTAAACCACGGCCGTGACAGCTAAAGTGACCGTAATTTCCAAAAGCCTTTGAAAAATCACCAAAACCACGGTTCCGTACATTTCCACGGCCGTGGAACCCTCCGACAGACCATGATTTTCAAAAATTTTGCCGGCCACTATATAAACCACGTTCTTCACAAAAACACAACACACAAAACCCATTCTACGACCCATTTCGCCGATTCCACGCCCTTCATCTCAATTCTCCGTTCGTTAATCGTTTTAACGATTCTTCGACCCAAACTGAAGCAAATTCGATCACCAACGAGATCCAAGCAACAAATCGAGCGGCAAATCACCAAGGAACGCAGAATTCGGATTTTAAAATCCGAAAACTAGGTTTTTTTCGCTCTTCTCTACCTTTGTCAATTCGGGTTCGTTTTTGCTAGAAATTATAGGAGAACTGATTGAAATTGGAAGGAATTAGACTAGGACTGCCTGATTGCTGAGTTTGGGTGTTATTTGCTGAATTTTGAGAAAAAGCGAGACGAACCACGGTCTTTGTCAATTCCACGGCCGTGGAACACCAAGAACAGACCGTGGTTTTTAACAGTAATGGATTTTGTGAGGAGAGTTTCTGGGAGGATTAAGGAGAAGAAAAATTGGCAGGATAAGAACAAAAAGAGGAAGGGTAACCCCTCTTCCTCTTCATCCTCTAGAGCACCACCACCTTCCTCCCCTTCACCTCCATCATCACCTTCATCACCTTCACCTCCTAGCCCTAGAGTACCCGCCATTCACGAGGATCATCTCGATGCACTAGAAAGGATCCATAAGAGGACTGTTATTAGACCTAGGTACCTATTGTTGGAGGATCTAGCTCCCCACCACATCATAGATGACCTTACTTGACTCTTGGATAGAGCCGGTCTTATCGTCTTCTCGGCTATCCGAGAGGACACTTATGAGGAGATCACTAGAGAGGTTGTGACGTCTTTTGAGCACAACCACGTTGATAGGACAGTTTCTTTCCGTCTGATGGAAAGGAACTATGATTTCTCCATCAGGGAGTTTGGGACCTTCTTTAGGTTCCAAGAGACCTTGAATGGTCGTTTTCCTAGCGGCGTTTACGCCAAAGATTTTTGGGAGGAGGTTGCTATGATTTACGCCAGCGAGGACCGCTGGCAACCAACTGATACAAAGGCTAAGTTGATGTATCACTTAGCCTTGAAGATTGCTCACTGTGTTCTTTCTGAGTGTCTCTTCCCTAGGACGGAGACACCTCAGAAGATCAAGACGGATGAGCTCTTTCTGTTGTACTCCATGCTGCATGGGCGCCCTGCTGACTACGCCACCCTCTTAGCTGCTACCATGACCAAGCTAAAGAACAAGAGGGCAGACAACATTGGATATGGTGGGATAGTCACCCACCTTGCTAGGATGTTAGGGGTGGATTTTTCTACATGTACACGCATTCCCACCGTACCCCTAGGACTCTAGGCCTTCATGACTAGAGGTCTCATCTTCCCTACCCATAGAGGTCCACCTTATGCAGCTATGCCTTGGGAGAGCAGGACGGGGAAGGGCATTGAGTGGCTCCCGCAGTACTCCATTATGGCTGGACGCCATAATTGGAAGGCTACGTTCGCAGCTATGCATGCGAACAGGATTGCAGCACCTCCATATGTCCCACCACCGCCCGTAGTTGAGGAGGAGGAGATGAGAGACCAGTACAAGGGAGGAGGAGGAGCCAGGCAGGATTTCGGCACATTTCCGGATCAGCCGGACATAGCTTCTGACGTGCCTAGACGTTCTCCACGCCCAGCCAGAGCTTCAGGTTCATCTTCTCGCCGCGCCAGCGTGAATGAGAGACCCACTTGGATGGAGACACCTCCTGCATGGTACGGAGCTCCACCTCCATGGTCCGCACAACAGCCACCGCCACCAGCACCAGCACCGTCAGATGCACCGGGGTGGTACAGTCAGGCTCCGGGATGGTATGAGCAGATGCCAGAGTGGGCCACTAGCCTTTCTGATAGAGTGGGAGCATTGGAGATTCGAGCCGATGCTAGAGATGGACGCATGGACGACCTCGACCATATGATGAGAGACGTCTACCGCCAGCAGTTCGGGCGGTACTACGATCCTAGCTTCCATCCATTCCCGCCTCCGCCTCCACCGCAGTGATGATTTGCATGACCGACAGTTTTAGCCGCTCCACCGCCATTTTGTAAGTTTCTTTTTCTTTTCTTTCTTTTTCTTTCTTTCTTTTCTTCTTTTCTTTCTTTTATTTGAACATTAGGGACAATGTTTGTTGCAAGTATGGGGTGGGGTGTGACTAAAAGTTGTAATAACTCTTACTCACTTTGATTGCTTCTATTTGAGACTATCTTGCATGTTCATTATATTGTTACACGTTTCATTATTGCATTGCATTGAAAAAGAGTTTGAAAAACCCATAAAAATTGAAACATTTTGAAAATTTTGTGCTTCTAAAGATAGAGAGGATTTCTATGATAATCGCTACTTGTGAATTAAGTTTGATGACAATTGCATGCTTAACGAATAGTGAATTGAAAAGAAATTGAATGAGTTGATTATACCTCTTTTGCAAGTTTCATAATGTGATAAATGTTACTTAAATCATGTTGAGGAATTGAAGTTGAAATCACACTATAAGTTCTTATGCTTCTTGTTGAGATGATTAAGGCAATTCGATTTTTCTTTCTTCTTTCTTTGATCATTTAGCCCCTCTTTGAAATATTGACCTCCTTTACCTATCCGGGAATTTGGAGGAGTTGAATGAAAAAGGCATGTATGATGTGGGAGGGCCATGAAAGCAATACTTTGCATTCAAAGGAATAGAAAGAAATTATAGGTTTGGGGAAGTCAATCATGATGATGAGTAACTCGGCACCATTCACATAGCCGGGTGTTTGTGTCTTGCCAAAGTCGGATTGAGCGATATTCCTAACGAATTATGGTATGTGCGCTAAGGGTTTGAGGCATCTCATAAAAATTGAGAAACGCCAATCTCCTAGGCTTCGGTTTTTGTGCACCTCTATCCATCACTCCAAAAGTAAAGTCGAAAAATGAAAAGAATAGAGCGAAGCTCTAAGTTGAAGGTGTTGCGGAAACCGCAAGAGAAGAGTAGTTATCCACTTTCCCGGATTCATGCACCACATTCCTTAAAGTCTTCCTTCCCTTCCCACATTCTAGACCTTTTTCTTTGAAAGTCCTTAAGATCAAAAGAATGTTATATGACTTGGTGATCTAAATTGAAGTTTCCTATGATTGATTTTGATAATGTTTGAAAGTTATGATGTTTGTATGGAAGTTTGATTGATTCATGAGTTTTCTTTACTCTTTACTCTTTGATTAAGTATATGAAAGTCTTATAAACGAATGAAGCAAGATTTGAGAATGATCTATTGATTAGAAGGCACATTAATCCAAAAGAAGTATTGCTTTGAGAAGGTACACATATTTCATCCTAACTTTTGTTTTAAAGCTTTTGAAAGACCTTGCTTAGGGACAAGCAAGTTGCAAGTATGGGGTTATTTGTAGCATGAAATGTTGTGATATTTTAGGCACGTTTTCTAAGTGTATTTCATTGATATTGATAGTCATTGATTAAGCATCGATTCAATTGTGAGCTAGTTTGTTTATAATGTCGATATAGAGATCTACACAAGCTTTATGTTGATTATAGGTAATTGAGAGCTATTTCCGAACGGAATTGAGCAAGGATGGAGTTGATTGAGCATGTCCATGAATTGAGGGCATTCCTAGGAGCTAAGGAAGTGCCAACTTGAAGAATGCACGAGGCTAAGGCAGAATCACGTTCTTGCCCTAAACCACACTCTAAAATACGGCCGTACTACTTTCCACGTTCAAGTCCACGGCCGTGGAACCATGGCAAGGGAAGCGTGGTTCATTCCAGCAACTTCTACGGCCGTGGAGGAGTTGTGTCAAACCGTGTTGATTTCCACGCTCAAAATTACGGCCGTGGAACCCTTCCACGACCGTGATCTTGGCGATCTTTTTCGCCACACTTTAAGCCACGATCTCCTACGCAATTGGGCCGGGCCGATATTTTATCTTACACTATAAAAGGACGGACAAAGAGAGATTCCGTCACCTTCGCTTACGCATAGACGCATCTTACGCTTGCGCTTGGAATTGCCCTAATTTTGCATTTGGCGGAGATTGTGTTTGAGAGATTTTTGCGCTTTGTCATTGGGATTTCCGGATTGACGGAAGATCGAAGATTCGGAAGATTGTTCGCAAGAGGATTTCGCTTCTTGCTTAGGTTTTATTTAGAAGACGGATTGACATCCCGTTCTTCCTTCTTATCTAAGATTTGTGTTTGTTTGTGTTATCCCGAATCTAGTGACGATTATTGTTCTTGATTGTGACTTTGAGATTGATTTGAAAGTTATTGAAGGTTTTCGGAAGTTTTCATCTTTCATTCTTTTAAACCTTGAATTTGATATCAATATGACTATTGTTGGCTAAAAACCCTTAACAATTCTAAGGTGAAGGGTTGATAGTTGTGGCTTAGATGATGATAGATCGATCGTAAATAGAATGGACCCTGAGAGTTAGAGAGAATCGAGGACAACCCTAATCCACGGTCTATTCTTGAGCTTCCACGGCCGTGGAACTCAAGAACAACCCGTAATTTTGTGTCAGTTTACGAACCTGCTTTTACTTTAATCCAAAGTTAAAGATTTGCCTTAACTTAGTCTTGGCTTGCCTTTTCTAGGTGGTAGTGAAGCCTCAACAACCTCTACCACGATTGTGAGTGTCACAACCTTAATCGGTTTAGTTAGTCTTGATCCTTGGATTACAAGTTTGGGTATTTGACATTAATTCTTACCTTTAGAACCTTCCTATACTGAAGCCTCAACAACCTTTATAGAGAGTGTCTTGTAGTTGAGTCATATAAGGTTTTTGGAACTTCACCGTATGATTACCTTACATTAGTATACATTTGCATATCTTATATCATTAGTATATCTTGAATCGATTGCCATAGCTGGATTCCTGGATCTTTAGGATTGTTGTTTTCCCAATAATTCAAAAAGCTCTTACATTTACTCGCTTGATAACCTATAATTGGATTTAACCCCCCAAATCCCTGTGTTCGATACTCTGAAATTCTTGCTTAACTATATCGATCCGTACACTGCGGGTTCGCTTGCTTGATTCTAGTTTTATAAATTTAAAGCTTATTTGCACGCACGCTAAGTGGCGAACAATCATGATCTCATAATTTTGTAGATGTTGATGTGGAGATTCAACGCTTGTTCCTCCAAATTGATTTTGGCGGACAATGGTAATAACTTGCGGGTTGAAGCTAAACCCTTGTGCATCATCAGCATCAAAGTTCACACCTAAACGGCGTGGTTGCTGCGTTGGATCCATCCTTTGGCCAGGAGTTCTTGGCTCCTCATCTACATGATCGACTCTTGCATTCCTAGCCGGAACACGTCGATTGGCCGCCGGTCTTGGAAAGAATGGGTTGACATTGATCGTCGGATCAATGTCCTCTAATGGTGGCATGGAAGAGTCGCTATCCTCGCTGGATGAATGGGTTCCAACCGATCTTGAGGATCTCCTTGAGGATTTCCTGCTCTTCTTTTTCTTAAGATCGCTCATTTTCATCCTCACTTGAAATATCATATCCGTTAGATCATCAACTTTAGCTTGACGATGATCCATTTCCTCCCTGCGAGTCTTCTCACTCCATTGGAGTTGAGCTTCCTTTTCCGCCAACTCCGTTTGGAAATCACGTTCTGTTTCTTCAGCCATCTTTCTTTCTTTGAGCTTCTTCCTCAAAGTCTTCTCAAGTTCTTGATCAAGAGGTAAGAGGTCCGTGTTGTTCCTAGACCTGCCATATACCTAAAAGAACCTACAAATATCACTTCACAAGAGATATCTAATAAAAAGAGCTAAGCTCCCAAGCTCGACAACCGATAACCGAATTCGGCCTAGAACAAATCCCCGGCAACGGCGCCAAAAACTTGTTCGCCACTTAGCGTGCGTGCAAATAAGTCTTAAATTTATAAAACTAGAAATCAAACAAGCGAACCCGCAGTGTGCGGATCGACGTAGTTAAGCAAGAATTCCAAAGTATCGAAACAGGGATTTGGGGGCTTAAATCTAGTAATAGATTGTCAAGCAAGTAAATATGTGAAGCTTTGCAAATATTGGGAAAACAACAATCCTAAAGATCCAGGAATCCAGCTGTGGCAATCGATTCAAGATATACTAAAGATATAAGGACAAAGTTAGGAGTTGCAAAGGTATGCTAATGCAAAGCAATGCACGGTGAAGTTCCAAGGCTTTATATGACTTATCTAGAAACACTCTCTATAAAGGTTGTTGAGGCTTCAATATAGAAAGAATCTAAAGACAAGAATTAATATCAAATACCCAAACTTGTAACCCAAGGATCAAGACTAACTAAACCGATTAAGGTTGTGACACTCGAAATCGAAGTAGAGGTTGTTGAGGCTTCACTACCACCTAGAAAAGGCAAGTCAAGGCTAAGTTAAAGCAAATCTTTAACTTTGGATTAAAGTAAAAGCAAGGTTCGTAAACTAGGGAAAATTACGGGTGGATCTTGAGATTCCACGGCCGTGGAATTCAAGAACAGGCCGTGATTCTGGCTGTCGACGAAATCTCTCTAACTCTCAAGGTCCAATCTGTTTATGATCGATCTATCATCATCTAAGCCACAACTATCAACCCTTCACCTTAGAATTGCTAAAGGGTTTTAGCCAACAACAGTCATTATGATATCAAATTTAAGATTTAAAAGAATGAAAGATGAAAACCTTTGAAAACCTTCAATAAACTTCAAATCAATCTCAAATCCATAAAAAAGGATAATGATGTATATCAGATTCGGAATAACACAACAAATCACAAGCCTTGAAAAGAACGAAGAACGGGATGTCAATCCGTCTTCTAATCAAACCTAAGGACAAAGACGTAATCTCCGTACGTCAAATAATACCCTCAATGAGCGGAAGCGAATCTCCGAGCGATGATGCTCTACGCGAGGATGTAAGCGAGATCTAAGCTTGGTCTAAGCGGAGGTAAGCGGTCATAAGCGGTGATGATGAACACTAATATGGATGAAATACATCTAGAAAACGTGCCTAAAATATCACAATATTTCATGCTAACATAGACTCGTCCCCAAAGCAGTCTGGATCTGCTGCCAAAACCTCGAGGTAAATCGCCCATCTCGGTCAAATACGATCATCCTCGGTACACCATGGAGTCTCACTATCTGCCTAGTGTACTCCTATACTAATCTGCTCACTGGCCACGTCTCTTTGATAGAATGAAACGTGCATTCTTCGTCAACTTATCAGCAACAACCCATATCGCATAAAAACTCCTACCGGTCCTCAATCTGCTCACAAAATCCATGGAGACGTCCTCTCACTTCCACTAAGGCACTAACAGTGGATGAAGCTCACCCCCAGGTCTGCAATGCTCTATCTTGACCTGCTGACAGGTCGCACACTGTGCCACAAATTTGGCTACATCGGGCTTCAGCGCTCCGCACCAAAATGATCGTCTCACATCTTGGTACATCTTACTCATACTTGGATGTACAAAGTAAGGTGTACAGTGAGCCTCTTGTAAGATCCTCTGTCTCAGCTTTGCATCAGCAGGTACGCAGACGCAGTCATGTCGTCTCATCACTCCATCTACTCCTATGGAGAACTGTGGTGCTTCTGTCGGATCTCATCCAACATATCAGGTAGAACCTCTAAAGCGTACAACTGGGAATCCTCATCGTGAAACTAGATGTCCATCTCTAGCCAAGCTAGATCCCTCTAAAGCTGAGGTTGAACTGCGAGTCTTGCAATCGCATTCTCTCGAGGCATCTTTTTACTCAAGGCGTCGGTGACAACATTCACCTTCCCTGGATGATACAGAATCTCAAGGTCAAAGTCCTTAATTAACTCGAACTATCGATGCTGGCGGTTATTCAACTCCCGCTACGTTAAAATGTACTTCATACTCTTATGGTGTGTGAAGATCTGACAAGTAGCACCATACATGTAATGTCTCCAGATCTTCAAAACATGAACTACCGCTGCTACCTCCAGATCATGAGTCAGGTAGTTCTCCTCATACGCCTTCTACTGTCGAGACGCATATGCAATCACTCCAAATCCCAACTTGGATGCGTCATTGTAAACCACAAAATCCTCAGAACCCTCTGGTTGTGCCAAGATAGGAGCAGAAGTCAAACACCTCTTCAACTCCTCAAAACTCTAGGCACACTGATTAGACCATACAAATCCGGTAGTCTTCCTCAAAAGGCTCGTAAGTGGACGGACAATCATAGAAAATCCCTCCACAAAGTGTCGGTAATAACCAGCTAGGCCAAGAAAGCTACGCACTTCCTTGACGTTCTTCGGTGTCGTCCAAGCTGCAACAGACTCGATCTTCTCCGGATCAACCATAATACCATTGACGGAGACAATATGGCCTAGCAAGGCTACCTCTGACATCCAGAACCCGCACTTAGACAGCTTGGCATACAACTCTTTATCTCGTAGAATCTACAAAACTATCTTCATATGACCGGTATGCTCCTCTGTGCTACGAGAGTACACCAGAATGTCATCAATTAAAACTACCACAAACTGATCAAGGAAGTCGATGAAGATACTGTTCATCAACTCCATGAAAACTGCTGGGGCATTCATAAGCCCAAATGGCTTCACTACACACTCGTAGTGTCTATAACGGGTATAAAATGTCGTCTTGTGCACATCCTACTCCCTCACCCTCAACTAGTGATATCCTGAACGTAAGTTGATCCGGGAGAACACTGTCACTCCCTGAAGCTGATCAATCAGATCATCATTACGAGGCAATGTATACTTGTTTTTGATGGTCACCTTGTTCAGCTCTCTGTAATCAATGCACAGTCTAAGTGATCCGTCCTTCTTCCGTACGAAGAGGACAAGTGCTCCCCATGGGGATATGCTAGGGAAAATGAAGCCCTTCTCAGCCAACTCCTCGAGTTGCTTCTTCAGCTCCAATATCTCGACAGACGCCATACGATATCTGACCTACCTCGGAAGACCTCTATCTGACGTACCTCGGTAGAGACTATCACAATCCTCCTACCTACATCTAATACCGCACGGTGTCTACGCATCCAGTCCATACCTAAACTTCCTCATGCACCAATGGCATGACAAAGAAGTCCACCAGCAACACACGAGTCCCTAATCGAAGGGGGACAACTACGTATCTCGTGGGTACCTCTGACCCTACTACCATCAGGTAACCCTATCAATGGGTATCCCCTCTATAGCAGCTAAACCTAGACGCTCAACACATACATCAGAAATAAAGGAATGCGTAGCACCTGTATCAAACAAAACTCTAACAAGTAAACCATGAATCAAAATGATACTTGTAGCAGCCGGTGTAGGTGGCTCCTCTGCACTCCTCAGCTCAAAGACTCTATCCTGAGCTCCTCTGGTATCAGTGGTACTCCCACCACGACCTCTACCTCTACTCGGCCCGGGAGCAGATCCTTGAGTACAAGGACGATATGGGACTCTCTGTTGTCCCTGTGTTTGCTGTTGAGGTGTCCTTGACCACCTCCTGCCACACTGGCAGGGAAGAACCCTGTTGTGATGCAACTCCACCCTGCCTACAGAAGGCAGCTCTGCAACCTAGTCTACCACAAGTGAAACAAGTCACTAGTGGCCTTGTACACTCTGGCCGCATATGTCCAGGATCGTCACATATAAAACACTGTCATCCCTTCTCTACAGTCAATGCAAATGAGGGGTAACCTTGACGTCTTTGGCTCCGCCCAAAACCTGAAGCTCTACCAACGCCATTGGTCTGCCCAGTACGCTGCCTCTTCTCAGATCGTCCCGTCTGAGAAGTCCTCCTTTGACTGGCCTTCTCACGCTCATAAGCTGAGGCCCGGTCCTGGTAATCTGTCAAGGACTCACAATTGAATCCCGCCATATAAGAGCATGTACTCTACCTCAGTCGACGGGAGAACAAACACACGTGCTAGTCCTCAAAAGGTGCAGCTGGACCCAACAATGCCTGGAAGCGGCTGATGGGATATGCAATTGGCACATCCTCAAAGCCTGCCTCCACAATGTCCTACAGTTTCTCCCTCCTCAATGAGGCAGGGCAGAAACGCTCCCTAATCATGCTCCTCATCTGATCGTAACTAGTGGCTCGGCCCCTCACGGACCTCCACCACTGATGAGCTAAATCACGGAATAGAGTTTGTACTACCTTTATCCGTCTGTTATTTGGACATTTAATAGACTCTAAGGCTGAGTCTACAAGCCCAATCCAGACCTCCGTCTCTAAACCCACCTTCCTAGAGAAAGGTGGTACCCCCAACTAATGGAATGCCTTCAACAAAGTATCTAGTTGAGGCCCTCTATACTCCTCTAGAGCTCTAACAGTCTCTATAGCTCGTGCCGGCATAGCTGGAACCTGAGTGGATCCTTGGAACATCTAAGAAGATCCCTCATGAACTGGTAGATCCGGGGCCCGTCTGCCCGCTCTAGCAGCCCCCTCTACACGTCTGATGTAAGCACGAAACTCCGGCCTCCTCATGGACACACGATCCGTTGTCTCCCAGATCCACCACTCCCCGTCTCTGGGACGACACTCTCAGCAATCTCCTCATAAACCTCCTTCACCACTAGTGGATCAGCAACGGGAACTGGTCCTTGTCTTATCACGCCCGGAAGAAGGGGTGGTCTATCTCTACCCCGGCCTACAACAGAAGTTGCTCTATTCTGAGCCATCTGGGGGGTATGCACACCTAACTTATAAGGATATATATATACCATATGTATATATATATAGGGTGTGGTTACCATGAGAACACCCCTAACGTGTATACATGAGAACAATCGTACACCGTTCTATAGATCTAGTTGTGGTTCCAACTCAAGATCTATAGATAAGCGGACAAAGCTGAGATTTTTGCGTGGGGAAGGTGTTTCTAAAGTGGAGTAGATCACCGGGTAAGTCTCACTACACACTAATCCTAAACCGTAACTCCTATTACCGGGTAAGTCTCAAGGAATCAAGATAAAGAACTATAACCTCGAACTAACATACCATCTAAGGGAATAGAATCAACCTTTACCGGGTAAGTCTCAGGCTAACTCACAAAGATGGGATGGAAGCACACTCAAACCCCAATAAAGGATGAACCTTTATTACCTACACTTATGATCGTTGGTACACAAACTAAGGAATTACCGGGTAAGTCTCATCCTAAGCTTGCTTTGAAACAGGAAGGTGTAATAAGAATAGGATTTGACAAACTCTAACACTTAACCCTCAGTTATGGATCAGATAAGTCACCTCGGTCAGAAGAGTTCCACCCCGGCCGAGATGTTCATCGACTGAACGAGATGCTTAGGGTTAAGGTTAAAGACTCGAACTTTCAGGATCCTACTGGAATCTAAGATTATTCTATCATTGTTTTCCCCACAACCTTCAGCCAATCACCCTAGAATCACACAAGGAAATTAGCCGCTCATCATCATAATGAAAGTATTAAAATATATGGGAAGAAGGTGAATATTTGAATAAAGAAGAATTTAATGAAAAGACTTCAATAACTGAATCAAATATCACAACAAAGCGTTTCTTGGATAGCAATCCAACAAGACAAGACAACAAGTGAGGGAATTGAAGACAATCTTACAAAACCCTTCAAAAAGCTATAAAAGCTATAGAGTTTAATCTTCCTTCAACCTTCAAAAAGGTTCTTCGAAAACTCCCAAACTGGAGTATGCTGCTGCTGCGTGCTATAAACCCTGATCGACGGTATAGCGTGATGTCGGAATTGTGGAAATCCAACCCTTTTTATAGGAAAATAACCCTCCAAAGATAATAAATCTTAGAAAGATATTTTCCCATAAATATAGGTAAAATATATGATTCTGTATATCTCCTTCCTTCCAGGAGCCAAGCCCAAAAATATAAGATCTCTTTCCAAATTTAAAAGATCTCACCCAAGAATAAAATATTCTCGCCGCGTCCTAGGTATTCGCCTCGGTCGAGTCGGCGTCTCTAGATCGCCTCGGTCGAGGTGAATCTCTGGTCAACCGAGGTGAGTCACAACTGAATGCGAAATATCTCAAAACTGGTCCAAAGTAAATCTTTAATCCATGGCTATGCTTCCTGGATGTAGCTCTAAATGACTCATGACTCCTTTCGCTCCTTTTTTATGCAAAACGTACCAAATTACCTGCAATTACAATAAAACTAGGTGTAGACCTCGATTCTCGCAAAGGTAGATGAAATGGTAGTATAATCACATATCATACACACAAACATGCAGATTATGAAAGGTAAAACGTCCAAACAAACCTCAAAATATAGACTATAATTCATGCTATCAAAATAACCCATACTTAGCCCTTGCTTGTCCCCAAGCAAGTTCCTCATATAAAAGATAAGATAGAATGGATTATAAGTCAAGAAAATCAATGAAAAAGTCTTTCAAAAACATTTTATGGTGTGCAACTACCATAGATCACTCTAAGAGAGTACTTCCTGGAATTAAAAACTCAATATGCTCAAAACATTTTATAAATATAGGAAAGTTGTTCATCTTTGCATAAAATCATAGAATGCATAATAAATCATAATCATCAAAATTAATCATGTATAATCTAGTTTAAACCGCTAAGCCAATCAACAAGCTCAAGGTCTCAAGGGCTTCCCAAAAGAAAAGGTCAAGAAACGTGTAGGGTAGGGATGTATGTAAGGTAATGTGGTGCTAGAATCCGGGAAGAGGATGAACTTCACTTTCACTTTGACTTGCAACATCTTCCACCAATAAGCTTTGCTTATCTCACACTTTTTCTTTTTACTTTACTTTTTGGGATGCATGGACAGAGGTGCACAATAACCGAAGCCTAGGAAATCTGCAATCATCAATTTCTTGAGATGCATCAAACCCTTGATGCACATACCATGACCCGTTAGGAATATCGCTCAATCCGACTTTGGCAAGACACAAACACCCGGCTATGTGAATGGTGCCGAGTTACTCATCTTCATGATTGACTTCCCCAAACCTATTATTACTTTTTAGCACTTTCACTTCCAGCCACTTCTCAACTTTAACTCCGCTTGCTTTCACCACTTCGCTTGCTTCCAAATTCCCGGATAGGTAAAGGGAGGCAAAATGTATATGAGGGGCTAAGCATGATCAAGAAGAAGAAGAAGAAGAGAATGAATTGCCTTGGTCTTTCCAAGAAGAAAGTGAGAGAACTTAACCTGCGGTGTCAACCTTCAAATTCAACATAATTTGGATAAAAACAAAGTATTAAACATGCCAATAATTTCAAACAAAGCATTTAGCAACTTAAACATATTATAAAACCTTTCAAACACATAAAGAATTTAAAACCAGTCAGTAAACAAGATCTTCACTGAGATCATATCCAGATAAGTAACACAAAAATCGTTTTTCGAAAACTCTCAGTTAACACACCTCGGTCGAGGTGTTCTTGGTTCAACCGAGGTGAAATGCCTCGTTTGGCCAGAATCTCCCCGGTCGAGGTCAAAAAGGATTTTTTTAAAACCATTTTTTTTTTTCGGTTTCGACGTTTTTCTCAATCAAATAACCTGTAGGTATGCATGTAATATCAGATAATCATATAAATGCATAAGTGAAGCATAAAATAGAATATCCGATAAAATATAATATATCAAAGGTAGTCGAATAAAATACATCACGTAGTCAGATAAGTACAAACACCCCATACTTGGGACACACTGTCCCAGTGGGTCAAATAAAAAGTCTAAACATGAGAGAACTCACCGGATATATAGCTGAACTGCATAAAAGAAAATAAAGAAAATCCTGCAGCTCCTCAATAATCCTGATCCGGCGGTGGTACGGACCGAGGTGGTTCTGCAGAAACCCTAGTCGCCTCGGTTGCTCAAGAATCAACTCGGTCGATATGCTCTAACAGTGACCGAGATGCTTCTGTCTTCTCAAAATCTCGAACTTCTGTCCTTCCAGTTGTGCTCCTTCCTTAGATATTCCATGTTGTCTGTCCAGAATGCCAAAAACAAAGCAAAGCAAGGTAAAAACAAAAACTATCTAAACTAGACTAGAAAACGGGAAAAGAAAGCAATACCTTGGGTTGCCTCCCAAGAAGCGCTTGATTTAAGGTCGCTAGCTGGACCATGCTGCGTCTCAAATAAGGTATATTGGTGCAACCTCCTCAACCGGCGTTTCCGGTTGGTATTTCTTAAGTCTATGACCGTTGACCTTGAAGCTTCCGCTAGTTTCGCCCCATATCTCAACTACACCATGAGGAAAAACATGTTTCACAACGTAAGGCCCGGTCCATCTAGATTTCAACTTACCTGGAAAAAGGCGGAGGCGGGAGTTGAAGAGTAGAACTAAGTCTCCTTCGTTAAGCTCCTTTGGGACGATACGCTTGTCATGCCATCTCTTCGTCCTTTCCTTGTAGATTTTGGCATTCTCATAAGCGTTCAAACGCAGCTCCTCCAGCTCGTTGAGTTCCAATAGTCGCTTCTCACCAGCCTCTTTGATGTCGAAATTCAACCATTTGATCGCCCAATATGCCTTGTGTTCCAATTCAACGGGCAAATGGCAAGACTTCCCATATACTAAATTATAAGGAGTGGTACCTATGGGAGTCTTGAATGCGGTCCTGTACGCCCAAAGAGCATCGTCCAACTTCATGGACCAATCCTTCCTCGTTCTAGAGACAGTCTTCTCCAAAATTGCCTTGATTTCTCTATTTGAGATCTCGACTTGTCCACTAGTTTGAGGGTGATAAGCAGTTGATACCTTGTGGGTTACCCCATACTTCGATAGAAGTGCTTTGAACTTCCGGTTGATGAAATGCGTTCCTCCATCGCTAATGATGATACGTGGAGTTCCAAACCGTGGAAAGATAGTTCAATTCAAGAACTTCACAACCACCTTGGCGTCGTTAGTGGGAGAAGCAATGGCTTCAACCCATTTAGAGACGTAATCAACTACAAGGAGAATGTAGAGGTTTCCTCCGGAGGATGGGAAAGGTCCCATGAAGTCAATCCCCCATACATCAAAGATTTCCACTTCTTGGATGTTATTAAGTGGCATCTCGTTCCTCCTTGATAAGTTCCCTGTTCTTTGGCATGCATCACAAGAGACAACAAAAGATTGCACATCCTTAAATAATGTAGGCCAAAAGAAACCGGAACGCAATACCTTAGCGCATGTTTTATCGGTGCTAGCATGCCCCCCACAAGGAAGTGAATGACAATGCCTTATGACGCTATTAACTTCATCCTCCGGAATGCACCTTCGAAGCATCCCATCCGGTCCGCGCTTGAATAGCAGCGGCTCGTCCCAGTAGTAATGTCGTACTTCCTTGAAGAATCTTTTCTTTTGAGAGTACGTCAATCCGGGCGGTATCTCCTGGCAAACAAGATAGTTCACAATATCAGCGTACCAAGGACCTTTATTATCAGAAAGTTTGTGGATGGAATGTTCCACCAACAGTGGGTGAATATCAGAGGAGGGAGTAAGAAATTTGTTATTCTCAGTAATCTCAGTTGACATCATCTCGCCTTCGGCCTCGGTCGAGGCGCATAGGCGTTGACCGAGATGTTCTTAGGTCGCCTCGCTCAGTCCAGAAAGTGCCTCGGTCGAGGTACTGCTACTGGATCCGAGACTGGAGATCTTCGTCTCCTGGATTAGCTTCTCAGTTTTAGCCCCTGGATCCTCTTCCAGTGCCTTCAAGCTCCGTATATCTGCATCACAAGAAGCATCTATACCTTCCTCCATTAAACTGAAGCTAATAACTCTTTCGAGTGGATCGTTAATAAGGATAGAGCTCACCAATTCTCTTGATTCTTCTTCATCGTAGATGTTGAAGATATCATCAGTTAGTTGCTCCCCTTTCATGGCTGCAAGTAGCGCGAACTCCACCTCATCGCCACCAACGTTGAATTTCAACTTGGCGTTCTTGCAATCCACGTTGCAACCCGAAGTTGCTAGAAACGGCCTCCCGAGAATAATAGGAACAGGATAATCTGCGGGAATGTCAAGTACGACAAAATCTATGGGTAGATAGAAGTTACCTAACTTGACCGGAACGTCTTCCAAAATGCCCACGGGATGGGTAATGGAGCGATCCGCCATGTAAAGTCGAATCTTGACCGGCTTGGGCTCTCCAAGACCGATCTTCGTGCATAGCTCCAGCGGGATGATGCTCACGCTGGCTCCTAGATCACAAAGGGCTTCACAAGTTACATCCCCAACTTGAATGGGAATGCAAAATGAGCCTGGATCTCTCAACTTAGGTGGCATCTTTTCCTTCATGATTTTGATAAGCTCCGAAGACTTAGATGTCATCCTAACTTCACCAACATCCTCCAGCTTCCTCTTCCTTGATAAGATTTCTTTTAAGAACTTCCCATAGGCGGGTATACCTAAAATAGCATCAAGAAAAGGAATATTAATATGTAGCTTATTCATCAAGTCAAGAAACTTACCAAAGTGCTTGTCTAGATGTGCTCTGGCTCTGGACTGAGGAAATGGGAGTGGTGGTTTGTATGCAGGAGGTGGAACATAAGTTTCTGTCGTCCCTCCTGCTTTCTATTGCTCCGCCTCGGTTGGCATCTCGGTCGAGGTGTTCTTCGACTAGATCTGGACCGAGGTGGTCTGCGTCGAGCGAGGTACTGGATCTGCAGTTTTAAGTCCACTCCTCGTTGTTATGGCCATGCATTGGCCCTTAGGGTTAGTTTCCGTCTTTGCTGGAAGCTTCCCTGGATCTCTTGGCGCTTCATTCGCCTTATTAGCAAGTTGTTGTTCGAAGGACTTTTGGGCCTTCGAAAATGAAGTCATAGAATTCTCCATAGCGCTAAGCTTGATCAAGATTGCCTCCAGAACTGCGTCTTTCTTTTCTGGCTGAGACGAACTTGATCCTTGCCCTTGGCTTTTCAATGGAGTAGAAGAAGAAGAAGGGGAAGAGAGGAAAGGGTTAGAGGAATCATTAGAGTTGGAGTTTGAATGATTGTTACCGTAGTTTTGGTTATTCTCCCTCCAGTTGTTGCTATTGGATCCTCTATTGTTGTTGTTGTAGTTGTTGTTTCGGGGACCGTTGTTGTTGTTACGGTACCCGTTATTGTTGTTGTTCCTTTGCCCTTGCTCTTCCTTCTTAGTTTGAGCCATCAAGAGCTCCTTCAATTGCTTCACATCATTCTTCAACGACGTGAGTTGATTGTTGTTGGATTGAGTCTCTTGAAAGTTGACTCTTTTAACCCCACCTTCAGCTCCTTGGTGGGTATATTTCTCCATGTGCAAGGCTTGCTTCTCAATGAAGTCCCAAGCCTCATCAATCGCCATGTCCATGAAGGTACCGGCGGAAAGTAGTTGGAGATTGAATTGGGTGCTTCCGTCCAGCCCTTTGAAGTAGATCTCCAACAACTCGATCTTTGGAATCCCATGATGTGGGCAATCCAAGAGGATATCCTTGAACCGCTCCCAAGATTTGGACAAGCTCTCCTTGTCCTTCATGATGAAAGCATTGATCTTCCCTCTCATTTCAGCGGTCTTTGAGGGGGGAAAGAATTTGGTCAAGAATTCCGTAGTCATCTCCTCCCATGTGCTAATCTTTCCTGGAGGAAGAGATTGATACCAAGTAAGAGCTCTATCTTTTAAAGAAAAATAAAAAGGTCTTAGCTTGTAGTTGTTATTCTCGATTCTGGGGGTCGCAAGGTTTCCATCAAGATCTCGTAGTTTTGAAGATGTTGATGCGGCGACTCTTTCTCTAGCCCTCCGAATTGGCATTGGCGAATCATGGCTAGAACTTGCGGTCGAAGTTCGTAGTCATGATCTGCTGGATCTCCTAGGTTCACTCCTGGACGCCTCAGCTGTTGATTAGGGTCCATCCTTTGACCTAGGGTTTGTGGGATTCCTGCAAGAAGAACTTCTCGGACTGGCATCCGAGGTGGAAGAACATCGGCCGGGGCGTCAGGTACTGGAATCTGCCTCGGTCAAGGATCAACAGGAGGATTTTCCCTCGGTCGAAGTAGAATCTGGTCTCGTATGACTGCTATCTCAGCTTCGATAGCTGCAGTCTTGGTGCGATTCTCTTCTTTCTCTTGCCTGAGTTCTTCCTTGCTGAGGCGCAGCAGCTCTAGCGCCTCTTTCAATTGGGCCGCAAGATCACGATCGTCTTGTTGGGCCATCTTCGCTTCTCTTAAGCGTCGCTTGTATGTCTTTTCTGGTTCGGGATCGTAAGGAACTATTTCCTTCCCAGCGCGGGTTCTTCGCATATACCTAAGAAAGAACCTGCAAAAGTCACTCAAGTAGAGTGGTTAGATGAAACGGGGCAATCGCCCCAAGAGAAAACCGTACCGGCTCGGTCTAGACCAAGTCCCCGGCAACGGCGCCAAAAACTTGTTCGCTCCAAACGGTGTGTGCAAGCTTTAAATTTATAACCCTAGACTTAAGCTTAAAACAAGGATGCGAACCCGCAGTGTACGGGTCAATCGTAGTAAAAGCAAGAAAATTCCAGGGGTCGATCACAGGGACTCGGTGAAACAAAATCGATACGGTGTGCTTATGTCAATACTAACCACAAGAGCGATTAACACAATCAAAGATGGATAAGAAGTCAATAAAGCAAACATGCAATTCTAGGGATTAAAGCATCTAGTTGTGGTTCCAACTCAAGATCTATAGATAAGCGGACAAAGCTGAGATTTTTGCGTGGGGAAGGTGTTTCTAAAGTGGAGTAGATCACCAGGTAAGTCTCACTACACACTAATCTTAAACCGTAACTCCTATTACCGGGTAAGTCTCAAGGAATCAAGATAAAGAACTATAACCTCGAACTAACATACCATCTAAGGGAATAGAATCAACCTTTACCGGGTAAGTCTCAGGCTAACTCACAAAGATGGGATGGAAGCACACTCAAACCCCAATAAAGGATGAACCTTTATTACCTACACTTATGATCGTTGGTACACAAACTAAGGAATTACCGGGTAAGTCTCATCCTAAGCTTGCTTTGAACCAGGAAGGTGTAATAAGAATAGGATTTGACAAACTCTAACACTTAACCCTCATTTATGGATCAGATAAGTCACCTCGGTCAGAAGAGTTCCACCCCGGCCGAGATGTTCATCGACTGAACGAGATGCTTAGGGTTAAGGTTAAAGACTCGAACTTTCAGGATCCTACTGGAATCTAAGATTATTCTATCATTGTTTTCCCCACAACCTTCAGCCAATCACCCTAGAATCACACAAGGAAATTAGCCGCTCATCATCATAATGAAAGTATTAAAATATATGGGAAGAAGGTGAATATTTGAATAAAGAAGAATTTAATGAAAAGACTTCAATAACTGAATCAAATATCACAACAAAGCGTTTCTTGGATAGCAATCCAACAAGACAAGACAACAAGTGAGGGAATTGAAGACAATCTTACAAAACCCTTCAAAAAGCTATAAAAGCTATAGACTTCAATCTTCCTTCAACCTTCAAAAAGGTTCTTCGAAAACTCCCAAACTGGAGTATGCTGCTGCTGCGTGCTATAAACCCTGATCGACGGTATAGCGTGATGTCGGAATTGTGGAAATCCAACCCTTTTTATAGGAAAATAACCCTCCAAAGATAATAAATCTTAGAAAGATATTTTCCCATAAATATAGGTAAAATATATGATTCTGTATATCTCCTTCCTTCCAGGAGCCAAGCCCAAAAATATAAGATCTCTTTCCAAATTTAAAAGATCTCACCCAAGAATAAAATATTCTCGCCGCGTCCTAGGTATTCGCCTCGGTCGAGTCGGCGTCTCTGGATCGCCTCGGTCGAGGTGAATCTCTGGTCAACCGAGGTGAGTCACAACTGAATGCGAAATATCTCAAAACTGGTCCAAAGTAAATCTTTAATCCATGGCTATGCTTCCTGGATGTAGCTCTAAATGACTCATGACTCCTTTCGCTCCTTTTTGATGCAAAACGTACCAAATTGCCTACAATTACAATAAAACTAGGTGTAGACCTCGATTCTCGCAAAGGTAGATGAAATGGTAGTATAATCACATATCATACACACAAACATGCAGATTATGAAAGATAAAACGTCCAAACAAACCTCAAAATATAGACTATAATTCATGCTATCAGCCTACAACAGAAGTTGCTCTATTCTGAGCCATCTGGGGGGTATGCACACCTAACTTATAAGGATATATATATATACCATATGTATATATATATAGGGTGTGGTTACCATGAGAACACCCCTAACGTGTATACATGAGAACAATCGTACACCGTTGGATGATGAGTATTAAGGGTTGAGATTTAGAGTAGATATCATAATTAATTATAACTACGAATAATAATAATTAAGAATCAAAAAATAACTACGAATAATCAACTCAACCAACAATAACTACGAATAATACATTAAACGATATGGCATCTTCGTAACAAAACTAATATAATTACGAATCTGTTTTCATGTATACATGTTAGGGGTGTTCTCGTAGGATCTATACTATATATATATATATATAACACATTCACATAATCCATACTACATATATATACATATCTATACTGCTGAGATCCACGACAGAGCTGATGACTTCTCATACATTCTATCCCAAAACAACAACTTCTAAAACCAAAATCTTTTGAAAACTTCAAACCCCTTTCGGGTTCCGTTTATTTTATCAATCCGAACTCATTGCAGGTAGCAAGTGTCATTGTTGTCAACCTAAGGCTCTGATACCAACTCTATAACACCCCAAATCTGCGGGATTCGGGATGCCATATTGGGCTAGGATCTCACAGTGGATCCTAACCCTACCCTAACAACAAGTTCACTAGACCTTATAACATGGCACTGACAGATATAAAACAAATGCATAAAACTGTATAAAACTGTACATCAAAAGTATACAAGATCATAGCTGAGTATAAGACACCATCCTCACATAGGAGGTATACAAAACATCATCCTCACGTAGGAGGGAAACATAAATATACCCAAAACCATAACCACCTAATGTACGAGAGTCCTCGGCCAGTCACCTTGCAAGATCACTCTACAGCTCTCCTATACTGCAAGACATCTACAACACGGTATGAAACCGTTAGCTAACCATACATATATAAGGTAATGCATAAGCACAAGCACAAATCATGAAGGATAAACAAATAATCATGTTGTCACACATTTACCCATTTTATCATCTTTATATAATAGTCATTCACTCAAATTGTATATATATAGATAAATGAAACTATGTGACACAAGGAACGTATCATCCCCGCCTCTGGGCCTGCTAGCCAGTTGTAAGTAGTATCGGTCACACAACCCGTGTACCCTATGGGAGTGGATTGCACCCTTTCTTTAAAATTAGTATGGCCTGACGTTAGAGAACCTCCCAGACTCCACGACGGGATAAAAGGGAAAGGTTATCACAACCACGCAATGGGTTATCAATAAAAAACAGGTCGGTAATAATCGACATCACATGCTATCATATCAAACATATAACACACACAACACTCATGCAAACACCCAATATAAGGATGGTAGCTAAGTAAGTCCTACAAACTTACCTCAACCTCGTACAATCACAACCACGATCAACCTCCAATCCAGAGAGGGACACTGCCTTATAACAAGGCATAGAGATATATCAATCTCCTATCAATCAAAGGGGTCACACCTAGACCCAAGGGGTCCATAGGATCATCCTAAACCTAAACCTCGCAACCTACTAATCCTCAAAGATGTACAAGGCATAACATCATCATACACTCTCATCTATACCTAGCATGATACTACACACTAATTCTAGGAAAGGAAGGGGCAATGTAATCTTTAGGCAAGCCCGAAAGCAAGACACACCTCCAGAACCAAGAGCAGGACAATGCTGGTGCAAGGAGGCGCAGGGGAGGCCCTGAGGTTGCGCAGGGGCGGCGACTGGCCAACGCTGGGGCGGTCCTGAGGTGGCGCAGGGGCGGCTGGTGTGCATAATGCACACCTCCAGCTTCTCTTTCCTTCTTCACTCGATCCTCTTCACACCTTCTTCAGCCAGCAGCCCCATACATACATATACATACATATATACATCAATCCAAGCCTAGGAAGGCTGCCACAAGATCAAACTTGTGGAATCTAAGCTATGAAGGAAGAAAAGAAGAAAGAAGGAAAAAGGAAGACAGATAGGAGGAGATGAGGAAAGAACTCACCAAGTTGTAACCTAACAGAGGAAGATGACACTCCACAAGCTCAAGGCTCACTCAACACAAGCATATCAACGTCCTCAAACATCATCATCAACATTCAAGCCACAAATCTCTCAAACAAGAGCAAGAAACCAAGAAGAAGATCCAAGGAAGATGAAGAAGAGAACGAAGAACGTGAGGGAGAAGATGCAGCTGGAGAGAGATGAAGAAACCCTCCACATGAAGCAAGGAAGAAGCTTATATAGGAAGCCATCCAAAGGCACAAGTCAAGGTCAACAAAGCCGGCTACAACACACCACAAACCGCAGGGGCGGATCATGGTGGCCGCAGGGGCGGATCAGGCAGCTGTAGAGGCGCCTCGGCAAACCGCAAGGGCGGTTTAGGCCAATCCTGCACCCTCAACACTCGCTCACAACACCTCCAGACTAAGGCTCTTGCAATTTAATATCACAACCGATTTTTATAAATCACAAAATTGAAAATCATGTATTAGATAATGTAACACCTAGAATATTTTATTTCAGAATTTCGAACCGAGTTACAATTATGAGATTAAATCGAACGTTACCGAATCATGATCCTTTTTCTTTTTATTGCTTAAACCGGCCGAATGGGCTAATTCAAGCTCTCCTTTTCTTTTTAGCCAAATTCACTAACTAGACCTTTTACAAATATTAATCTATTAAGTAGACTCATAGCATAAACACATTTAGTAAATGTACCCCTAGTGTAATAGTTGTAAGTTAATTAGAGTGTAAAAATTAGAAGGATCTACAAAGCAAAAAGTTATTAAAAAGAAAGCCTACTGTAATATCCGGAATTTTATTCCGTTTATTTCCGTAACAAACCGGTTTTCGAACAGTTGATTCCTATACGTCCATATAGTCGGATACTAATCTAGAAATTTTATAATTTTATGTAACCTCACTCTACATAAAATGATAAAATTTTTTTATAACAAATCTTATTCCATCAAACCCTAGTTCACATCATTACTTGTTTTTGACAAAGTCATGACGCCCTAGTGACGAGATTAAGACGAGACCATGCAAGAGCTTGACAAGGCTGTGACGAGTTCTGACAAGGTCTTGGCAACCCATATGAATCTCAACCCACTCTCCGTACATAAATTTTTAGCCAAGTCCGTGATCCATCCCAGCAGCCCGCCTGTCCAAACTTCCAGTTCGTGCCCCAACTTCAACAGCTTGCCCGCAGCGCCAGCCCAGCAGCTCCCAACAACCCAGGGTGCCAGTTTCCAGCAGCCCAGCAGCATGCCCAGCTTCCAGCAACCCAGCAGCAGGCACAACTTCTCATCCCATCGAGTCGCAGCCCAGGAAGATCTTGAACGTGCAGATTACGTGTGGCTACTGAACGTTACCACAATGGTAACTGCCGGATTTCATGCAGAGAATCAGTCCTCCCGATCTCCTTTCCTTCTGCACTTCGAATCTTATTCCATCCAGATTCACAAGCACATACCTTCCCTCCCTTCCTTCGTTGATAGACTTTCAGCAGCGTCTTCCTCCCTTCCGAGACTCTATCATCAGGCGAGGATAGCATTGAACAACAGGACACCGACCTTCTGCATACAAAGGTCCAGAGTAGCCAAACGAAGGGAGCTCTTCTCGTCGCAGCAACTGGAACGACTTCAACCCGGAGAACACTGTAAAGCGGAGCAAGGTAGGCATTTTCCATTCCTTACGCTTCTACCTTCTACTAGTGTCACGGCTGAACTCACACTTACCAACCATTCCTTGCAGCCTCGTAGCGGCCGACACTGCCTCTTCTGGATCGAACTGCACTCAACCGTGTTCTGTATAGCCGGGTAAAGATCTAGCTACCTCTCCATCCCTTCTGTCACCTCCTTAGTTAAATTTTGCATCTTACACCTTCCTTCTTGTGATGGACTGTTTCCCCATCGATGCAGTAGTGAGATAGGCTGCAGCTTTCACTTGGATCATTGATAAAACGAGATAAGACTCACACCAGTCCGGTAAGAGACCCACTACCTCTTGCTCCTGTTTATGAGATAGGTGCAACTTATGTATATATACTTTGTAATCTCCATAAGTTTAGAACCTAGAATGGGTGTATTGGATCATATAGATTAGTGTGTTAGGTGCAAGTCGAACTAGAGATCTATAGGAAGGTGGACTGCTGTAAATATGAACAATAGAAATAAGAGTGAAGAACCCTTGTTGTAATCTCAGTTTATAAGTGGGAAATGGGTACTTTTGTAGATCAATGTTAGAGAGTTAGGTTGAAGATCCACCGTTGAAATTTTAATAGGTAATAGGTGGATGTATGTAGTTTACTGTATTAAAATTTGAGAAGAAATAAACGGTCGGATTAGAAGTTATAAGCTTCCAAAGTAGGGTATATAAGCAGTTTTTAGAAAACCATGAAATTTTGGCTAAGTATAGAAAATGTAAGTGTTGTAGCCAACTTTGAGAATTTTTATAAAAATGATGGATGAACAGTTTTGAGAAATTCTCGCTCCTAAGGGTAGATGGAACATCATAGATGATCTAGAGAATTATTTCGGAATTTTATAAGCTTTTACGAATTTTATATTTGAAACCGAAGTTGGACCTTTACGATCTTTCGGAAAATAGGAAAATAGGAAAAGTGCCAGTTTGTAACCAAACTAAACTTTAGGAGTTAGAATATGACTTTAGAGTCTCAAATAGGAGTTTAGACATGAATTTCGCAAAATTTGGAAGTTTTGGGACAAAGGTTAAAATGGTCATTTTACCATAAATTAGTATTGTAATTAGTTATGTCCTATTACGATCTTCTATCTTAGAAGTCTTAGACTTCTAATTACGTTGGAGTGTGCTAATGCACTTATCTCCTTTGGCAGGCAACTGAGTTGCTACAGTTTACAGAGCGAGTTTGGTTTACAGAGAATCGAGATTTATAACAAGTAAGTCCTTTGGGCTTACTTAGCTGACTTCTGAATATGAGCATGAATGATGATAGTGGTGTGTGATTGAGATGTTTAGTGTTATAGGTTGTGATAGATATTTACCGACCTATACTTGGCCTAAGAGTAACGGACGGTGGCATTCTGCTCAGTTAGCTTGCGGGCGCTGGGGGTTTCATTAGGGACTAGTCCATACTCGGTTTGTAGTGATGCTACCGGCGGAGGTCAGCTAGACCTACACCCAGTTGGATAAGGAACGGAGGCGAGAACTGTTAAGAGTTCTCGTGCCACAAGTGTAAAATTGAATAAGATGAATCACCTAAATAATAGATAATAAACTGTTGGGTGCCAGCATGACGTTTGTTTATATTTTTCTACGTGTGTTTGTGTTGTTGTTATTCTAATTATATTTGGATAATTAGCTAACAGTTGATATGTTGTGTAGATGTACCACGGGTTAGAGCGGATGCCGAGTGATCCGGATGGTAGTGGTCAGCCGGGGTGTCGCACTTTTAGGACGTGTTGCAGTTTCTCTATTTGTGGGATTTCCAATTAGACCTTGGTTATTTTTTTTCTTTTCGTACTTTGTTATCTTATGTTTTCCGGCTGTTGGTTGTTCTGGTCACATTCATACATTGTTAGGACTTAATTTATGATTTCCGGTTTTTCCTTATCTGTGCCTTGTTGTAAGATCTTGTTAAGTTGTTGTCAAACTAAGGTCGGGACCCACTGTGCGGTCCTAACCAGTAACTCCCTGCAAGTTGTAAAATTTGGGGTGTTACTCTTAGGCCAAGTATAGGTCGGCAACAATGGCACTTGAAATCTTCTAAAAGGTCATATAAGTAAATAAGCAGAAACCGAAAGGGGTCTGAGTTTCAAAAAGGAATTTTGGTTTTAAAATGCATGCATTGTCGGGTTGGGATAGAAAGTACGGATGACCACCACTACCTCCGCGGATCTCGGATTCTTAGTATTATTATTATAGACTTTTACTGCTTATTATAGATTAGTTAGATCATAACTGTAGTTGTTACCGTTCGTGCAGATGGCACGTACTAGGGCTACACCAGCGACTGGCCGAGGTAGGGGTCGTCCCCCCTTCCCCCAGTCAGACAAGATCGAGCTGATAGCACCCCTGCTGTTAGAGGGCGTGGTCGTGGGGGTAGACCTCCACTAGGGAGAGGTCGAGGACTAGTTCCTCGAGAGGATCCACCTGTGGCAAGCATACCAGAGGCTGCTGTGGAAGAGGTAGCTGAGAGTGTTGGCCCCGAGTTCAGGCATGAGACCGCCGCTAGGTCTGGAGCGCAGGGAGCACGTTCGACTGAGTCAGGACGTGTTTCTATTGGAGCATCAGAGTATAAAAAGTACAGAGCATACGTCGAGCGTATGGAGGAGGCTGCCAGAGTTGAGTGGCTTACCCAGGTACCACCGGTGGTACCGGCTAGGTCAGCTCAGGTGACACAGGGAGTGTCTCAGGTGCCGGCTGTACCTGAGAGGAGAGCTAATGCTGATAGAGCGCCTGTTGGGTCTAGAGCACCGAGACCGGATGAGTGGTTGAAGGCTTTCAACTCTCAGAAGGTTTCCTCATTCAGTGGAGAAATAGGGCTAGAGGTGGAGCACTAGATAGGGAAGATAGAGACTGCTTTAGAGGCGATACGTTGCCCGAGGATTGACAGGTAGATTTGGTGCAGACCTGTTTCACAGATGATGCTCATTCATGGTGGCGGACCATTCGTAGCCGAGTCACCAGTTGGGAGCAGATGAGGAGCATTGTTAGAGACAAGTATTGTCCTGTCTCGCTGAGGAGGGAGAGATTCCAGGATTTCATTGAGGCGGGATTTGAGGACATCCCGATTGCTGCTGCCATAAAGAAGTTTCAGAAGGAGTTGACCCTACTGGGACCAGCTGCACCTCTAGAAGAGCAGCATGTTTACCTTTTCTCCATGAGATTGAGAGAGAGTACCCGATCATATCTAGCAGGATTCCGCTGTGAGACTTTGTCTGACTATCAGGATAGGGCCTCTGCTTATGAGAGAGATATGCCAGCTTCGAGGAAAGCAATTCAGTCTTGTGGGCCGGATAAGCGGCAGAGGACAGGACATGCTAGTAGCAGTGCAGTAGTAGTAGGTTATGGTCGAGGACAGACTTAGGGGAGGTCCAGCTACCACCCTACAGTTCAGACTTCCGGTAGAGATCAACAGTGCTTTAACTGTGGTAGCCGCGATCACATTAAGACAGATTGCCAGAGACCACCTACCACTAGCTTCACTTGTGGGAAGCCGGGACACAAAGCTACTTTCTGCCGTCACGGTAGGGCCCCCTCACAGCAGGGATCTTCTCCTGCAGGTGCTGAGAAGAGTGGACAGAGACCTCGTCAATACCGAGCACCGAGTCAGCAGCAGCAACAGTAGCGGGCTCCAGGACATCCTGCTTCATACAGTACGGCACAGGGATCAGGTCGTGGCAGGGGACGTGGTAGTACCACTGACACCAAAGGAGGACCATCGAGAGTGTTCGAGCTGAGGAGCACCGAGCAGCCTACAACACCTGCGACCACATGTACTATTTGGATCCATGACTTACCTGTGCGAGTTTTATTTGATACGGGTGCTACGCACTCCTTTATATCAGATGCATGCGTAGATAGGTTGTCCTTAGCTACAGTAGAGGGTGTACCTTTTGTGGTTGGGTTACCAGATGGGGGTAAGGTTAGAGGATCCCGAGAGATTTATGACTGCCCTATTCATCTGGGAGGCCGGATTTGGTTAGTAAATTTTCTAGTCATGCCCTTAGCACATGAGGACGTGATATTGGGGATAGATTGGATGACTAGACATGGAGCAGTCTTAGATATTGGTAGGAGAACTGTGACTGTCGCCACTGAGGAGGGTCATAGAGTGATATTCCGAGGTTGGGACCTCGAAAAGTCCGGCACAGTTATCAGGGCAGTGAGAGCAGCCAGATTGATAGCACAGGGTTGCGAGGCCTTCTGGTGTTATGCCATGAAGGAGCGCAAGAGCCTGACAGTAGAGGAGATACCAGTTGCATGCGAGTTTGCAGAGGTATTCAGTGACGACTTACCAAGGCTACCTCCACAGAGGAGTGTTGATTTTAGCATTGAGTTAGAGTCGGCCACGAGACCGATCTCGAAGGCCCCGTACCGCATGGCACCGATAGAGCTGCTTGAGCTGAAGAAGTAGTTAGAGGAGTTAGCAGAGAAGGGCTTCATACGCCCTAGTGTTTCCCCCTGGGGCGCACCAGTATTATTTGTGAGGAAGAAGGATGGATCGATGAGGCTGTGTATTGATTACCGGGAGTTGAACAAGGTCACCATCAATAATAAGTATCCACTGCCTCGCATAGATGATCTGCTGGACCAGCTGCATGGAGCGTTAGTGTTCTCAAGGATAGACTTGAGATCGGGTTATCACCAGCTGAGAGTGAGAGACCAGGACATTCCTAAGACGGCATTTCGGACTAGGTATGGCCACTATGAGTTTGTAGTGATGCCATTCGGGCTCACTAATGCGCCAGCAGTATTTATGGAGTTGATGAATGGGATTTTCATCGACTTCTTAGACCAGTTTGTAGTGGTCTTCATTGACGACATTCTAGTTTACTCTAGAAGTCGAGAGGAGCATGCCGGACACTTGAGGACAATATTACAGATTTTACAGGATAGCCAGCTATATGCTAAGCTGTCCAAGTTCGAGTTCTGGATGTCAGAGGTGGCTTTCCTAGGCCATGTAGTGACTGCTGAGGGGATTAAGGTCGACCCAGCGAAGATTGATTCGGTGTCTTCTTGGCAACCTCCGAAGAATGTTAAGGAGGTTCGCAGCTTTCTTGGATTGGTAGGTTATTACCGCCGGTTTGTGGAAGGGTTTTCCCTGATTGCCCGACCACTTACTTGTCTCCTGAGGAAGACTACTCGGTTCGTCTGGTCTGAGCCGTGTCAACAGAGTTTTGAGGAGCTGAAGAGGAGATTGACGTCTGCTCCGATTTTAGCTCAGCCTGAGGGTACAGAGGACTTTGTAGTGTACAGTGACGCATCCAAGCTGGGCTTGGGGTGTGTCTTGATGCAGAGGGGTAAGGTCATAGCGTATGCGTCTCGACAGCTGAAGACGTACGAGGAGAACTACCCCACCCATGACCTGGAGTTGGCTGCGGTAGTACATGCTCTTAAGATCTGGCGTCATTATCTCTATGGAGCGACCTGTCAGATCTTCACAGACCATAAGAGTCTGAAGTACATATTCACTCAGCGGGAGTTGAATAACCGCCAGTGGCGGTGGCTAGAGTTGATCAAGGATTTCGACCTTGAGATTCTCTACCACCCCGGGAAGGCGAATGTAGTTGCTGACGCTTTGAGTCGGAAGACGTCGCGGGAGAAGGCGATAGCCCGGTTGATAGTACAACCACAATTACAGAGAGACTTAGCTTGGTTGGAGGTAGAGAATCAGTTCCCCGATACAGCTCATCAGTTAGCCACCTTAGAGTTACTTCCTGACCTGTTGGGTGAGATCCGACAGAAGCAGGAAACCTGTCCGACTTTGACCCGGATCCGAGACCGGATGTCACGAGATGAGGCACCTCAGTTCACTATTGGCGCCGATGGAGTGATGAGACGGCAGGACCGTATCTGTGTGCCATCAGACAGTGGGTTGAGACAGAGGATACTAGGTGAGGCTCATGCTACCCCTTACTCCGTACATCCAGGAGCGAGTAAGATGTATAAGGACGTGAGACGTTCCTTCTGGTGGGGTGGTTTGAAGCTTGATGTGGCCCGATATGTAGCCCAGTGTGCGACCTGTCAACAGGTCAAGATTGAGCATCGTAGGTCCGGAGGAGAGCTCCACCCACTTCCAGTACCACATTGGAAGTGGGAGGATATATCTATGGATTTTGTTACATGTTTGAGGCTCAACAGAGGTTTTGATGCCATTTGGGTAGTGGTAGACCGTCTGACGAAGACCGCACGTTTCATCCCGATTAAGGAAACGTGGCCGGTAAGTCGTCTAGCTGAGGAGTTCACCAGACACATTGTGAGACTCCATGGAGTACCGAGGACTATCGTCTCCGACAGGGATGGACGTTTTACCTCGAGATTTTGGCAGCAGGTACATACTACTCTAGGGACGAGTCTCCACTTTACCACTGCTTATCACCCAAAGACAGACGGTCAGTCTGAGAGGACCATTCAGACCTTAGAGGACATGTTGCGGGCATGTGTACTAGATTGGGGACAGGTATGGCTAGATCACCTTCCACTGGTAGAGTTTTCATATAATAACAGCTGCCACGCGTCTATTGGGATGGCACCTTATAAGGCTTTGTACGGGCGGAGATGTCGTACACCGTTGTGCTGGGATGAGCCTAGCAAGGCTGATGGGGTAGTACCAGACCAGATACAAGATGACATCGCCCGGATTGCCTTAGTCCGGGAGCGGATGTTAGCAGCTCAGAGTCGTCAAAAATCCTACGCCGATAAACGGCGTCGACCTTTGGAGTTTAGAGTAGGTGCACAGGTGTGGTTGAGAGTGTCACCGACGAGAGGAGTCCGGCGTTTCGGCATCAAGGAGAAGCTGAGTCCCCGATATGTCGGTCCATTCGAGATCTTAGAGAGGGTCGGAGAGGTTGCCTACCGATTAGCACTGCCACCGAGATTGGAGGGAGTCCATCCGGTTTTTCATGTATCTCAGGTGAGAGAGTACATACCGGATCCTAGACACGTCATCAATCATGAGGATCTGATAGTCGAGCCAGACCACACTTTTGTGGAGTACCCAGTAACCGTCCTAGAGCTTAGTACCAAGCGTCTGCGTTCTAAGGAAATACCGATGTTGAGGATCCTGTGGTCTGGACGAGGAGCTGATGAGGCTACTTGGGAGACAGAAGAGAGTATTAGACGTAACTATCTTGAGTTTATTTGCGGAGTTAGCTGCTACATCAGTACCGACGGGTTAGTACTTAGATGATACCTTATATGACTGCTGTGATTATATGTTTAAATGAGTGTTTATGTTTACATGATGATTCATCAGGAGTAGTTGCATATTAGAAAAACGAGATTAAAAAAAAAAATTTGAGTGAGACCAAGATATACCTTTTGAGGAGAGATCGTTTGGGTAGATACTTTATTCTAAGTTTCGGGACAAAACTTATTTTAAGGGGGTACTGATGTAATATCCGGAATTTTATTCCGTTTATTTCCGTAACAAATCGGTTTTCGAACAGTTGATTCCCTATACGTCCATATAGTTGGATACAAATCTAGAAATTTTATCATTTTATGTAACCTCACTCTACATAAAATGATAAATTTTTTTTATAACAAATCTTATTCCATCAAACCCTAGTTCACATCATTACTTTTTTTTGACAAAGTCATGACGCCCTAGTGACGAGATTAAGACGAGACCATGCACAAGCTTGACAAGGCTGTGACGAATTCTGACAAGGTCTTGGCAACCCATATGAATCTCAGCCCACTCTCCGTACATAAATTTTCAGCCCAGTCCGTGATCCATCCCAGCAGCCCGCGTGTCCAGCCTTCCAGTTCGTGCCCCAACTTCAGCAGCTTGCCCGCAACGCCAGCCCAACAGCTCCTAGCAGCCCAGCGTGCCAGTTTCCAGCAGCCCAGCGTGCCAGTTTCCAACAGCCCAGCAGCATGCCCAGCTTCCAGCAGCCCAGCAGCAGGCACAACTTCTCAGCCCAGCGAGTCGCAGCCCAGGAAGATCTTGAACGTGCAGATTACGTGTGGCTGCTGAACGTTACCACAATGGTAACTGACGGATTTCACGCAGAGAATCAGTCCTCCCGATCTCCTTTCCTTCTGCACTTCGAATCTTATTCCGTCCAGATTCACAAGCACATACTTTCCCTCCCTTCCTTCGTTGATAGACTTTCAGCAGCGTCTTCCTCCCTTCCGAGACTCTATCATCAGGCGAGGATAGCATTGAATAACAGGACGCCAACCTTCTGCATACAAAGGTCCAGAGTAGCCAAACGAAGGGAGCTCTTCTCGTCGCAGCAACTGGAACGACTTCAACCCGGAGAACACTGTAAAGCGCAGCAAGGTAGGCCTTTTCCATTCCTTACGCTTCTACCTTCTGCTAGTGTCACGGCTGAACTCACACTTACCAACCATTCCTTGCAGCCTCGTTAGCGGCCGACACTGCCTCTTCTGGATCGAACTGCACTCAACCGTGTTCTGTAATTCCGGGTAAAGATCTAGCTACCTCTCCATCCCTTCTGTCACCTCCTTAGTTAAATTTTGCATCTTACACCTTCCTTCTTGTGCTGGACTGTTTCCCCATCGATGCAGTAGTGAGATAGGCTGTAGCTTTCACTTGGATCATTGATAAAACGAGATAAGACTCACACTAGTCCGGTAAGAGACCCACTACCTCTTGCTCCTGTTTATGAGATAGGTGCAACTTATGTATATATACTTTGTAATCTCCATAAGTTTAGAACCTAGAATGGTTGTATTGGATCATATAGAGTAGTGTGTTAGGTGGAAGTCGAACTAGAGATCTATAGGAAGGTGGACTGCTGTAAATATGAACAATAGAAATAAGAGTGAAGAACCCTTGTTGTAATCTCAGTTTATAAGTGGGAAATGGGTACTTTTGTAGATCAATGTTAGAGAGTTAGGTTGAAGATCCACCGTTGAAATTTTAATAGGTAATAGGTGGATCTATGTAGTTTACTGTATTAAAATTTGAGAAGAAATGAACGGTCGGATTAGAAGTTATAAGCTTTCAACGTAGGGTATATAAGCAGTTTTTAGAAAACCATGAAATTTTGGCTAAGTATAGAAAATGTAAGTGTTGTAGCCAACTTTGAGAATTTTTATAAAAATGATGGATGAACAGTTTTGAGAAATTCTTGCTCCTAAGGGTAGATGGAACATCATAGATGATCTAGAGAATTATTTCGGAATTTTTATAAGCTTTTACGAATTTTATATTTGAAACCGAAGTTGGACCTTTACGATCTTTCGGAAAATAGGAAAATAGGAAAAGTGCCAGTTTGTAACCAAACTAAACTTTTGGAGTTAGAATATGACTTTAGAGTCTCAAATAGGAGTTTAGACATGAATTTCGGAAAATTTGGAAGTTTCGGGACTAAGGGTAAAATGGTCATTTTACCATAAATTAGTAATGTAATTAGTTATGTCCTATTACGATCTTCTATCTTAGAAGTCTTAGACTTCTAATTACGTTGGAGTGTGCTAATGCACTTATCTCCTTTGGCAGGCAACTGAGTTGCTACAGTTTACAGAGCGAGTTTGGTTTACAGAGAATCGAGATTTATAACAAGTAAGTCCTTTGGGCTTACTTAGCTGACTTCTGAATATGAGCATGAATGATGATAGTGGTGTGTGATTGAGATGTTTAGTGTTATAGGTTGTGATAGATATTTACCGACCTATACTTGGCCTAAGAGTAACGGGCGGTGGCATTCTGCTCAATTAGCTTGCGGGCGCTGGGGGTTTCTTTAGGGACTAGTCCATACTCGGTTTGTAGTGATGCTACCGACGGAGGTCAGCTAGACCTACACCCAGTTGGATAAGGAACGGAGGCGAGAACTGTTAAGAGTTCTCATGCCACAACTTTAAAATTGAATAAGATGAATCACCTAAATAATAGATAATAAACGGTTGGGTGCCAGCATGATGTTTGTTTATATTTTTCTGCGTGTGTTTGTGTTGTTGTTATTCTACTTATATTTGGATAGTTAGCTAACAGTTGATATGTTGTGTAGACGTACCACAGGTTAGAGCAGATGCCGAGTGATCCGGATGGTAGTGGTCAGCCGGGGTGTCGTACTTTTAGGACGTGTTGCAGTTTCTCTATTTGTGGGATTTCTAGTTAGACCATGGTTCTTTTTTTTCTTTTCGTACTTTGTTATCTTATGTTTTCCGGCTGTTGGTTGTTCTGATCAAATTCATACATTGTTAGGACTTAATTTATGATTTCCGGTTTTTCCTTATCTGTGCCTTGTTGTAAGATCTTGTTAAGTTGTTGTCAAACTAAGGTCGGGACCCACTGTGCGGTCCTAACCAGTAACTCCCCAAGTTGTAAAATTTGGGGTGTTACACCTACCACACCAAATTCTTTCTTTCTTTCTTTTTCAACAGCCTGGCAGGCCTTATTTTTCCCTTACTTGCGGCCCAATCTTCTTTCTTTTGTTCGAGAGACAACCGGCCCAATCTCCCCTCTTTTGCTTAGATGAGAGCCGACCCAAGCTTTCCCCTTTCTCTCAGATAGAGCCGGCCCAAACTCCTTGTAACACCCCAAATTCTGAGTACTCGGGAAGCTACTGGTTAGGACCTCACAATGGGTCCCGACCTTAGTTTGACAACAATTTTACTTGGATCTTACAACAAGGCACATAAGTATTTAAAACATTTAAAAACTTTAAACAATATATACATGCATAATATGTATCAGCCTTACAAGAAAAGATACTAAAACGACGCATATGAAGAACAGAAGACATTCCCGTCCCCAACTAAATGAGTACGTGGACCCGGCTGACCATTTCCTCCGGATCTCTCTAGAACTGTCTTAACCTGCAAGGCAACTACAAGCGGTATAAAACCGTTAGCTAACATTCTATGCATAAGTATAAAGGTAAAAGCACAAACACACAACATACACAATCAACATGCAACACTCAATCCTTTTATTATCTTTAATTAGGTGATAGGTTATTACTAATGATACTTATTTTGTGACACGAGGGATTTCCAAACCTCGCCCCTGTCCCCGTTTACCAACGCGGAATGGTACTAATGCATCTGACCGTATACCTGACTCGGCTGGTCGAAGGGAACCTCCTAGACTCTCGCAAGAGCTAGGCAGATGATGTCACGACCCGTTATCATACACTTGGGTCAATTACGTAAATAATAAAGTCGGCCTAATCCGGTTTCGTTATTTATTATAACTAACAAACACCACTCATACACATTACACTCATACAAGAAGCCAGCTAAGTAAGTCCGTGGACTTACCTGAATCAGATCTCGACTCTCTTAATCAAAACTCAATCTGTAACTGTATAACTCGGTTGCTTGTCAAAGGAGGCAAGTGTGTCAGCACACTTTCTATGTAATTAGAAGTCTAAGACTTCTAAGGTAGAAGATCCTATTAGAACAAAATTTAATACAGTACCAATTTATGGTAAAATGACTGTTTTACCCTTGATCCTGAAACTTCTAAAAATTCCGTAATTCATGCCTAAACTCTTATTTGAGACTAAAGAGTCATATTCTAACTCCTAAAGATGAGTTTGGTTACAAACTGGCAATGCACCCATGTTCTTATTTTCGGGAAGATCGTTAAGGTCCAACTTCGGTATCAAATAAGAAATTCGAATAAACTTATAAAAATTACGAAATAATTATCTAGATCATCTATGATATCCAATATACTCATAGGAGAAAGAATTTCTTAAAACTGTTAAAGCATCACTTCTACAAAAACTTCTAAAGTTGATTACAACACTTAACAAGCAGCACAATGTCTTAACTTTGAAAAATCATAACTCCTAAACTACTCACTGGATTTATCCCAAATTTTGATATGTTCTACTATAAAATCTTATCTCTAACATATCCAAAATTCAGCTGCAAAGGAGATAAAATACTATTTAAAACTATCTCACAAAACCGAATTTCAGCACAACAGAAAAATTGCTTACGACTCAATCTTGGAAAAATCATAAATTCCAAACCACTCGCTGGATGCCTCTCAAATTTTAATATGTTCTACAACAATATGTCACTATATCATATCAAAATTCAGGTCCAACAGAGATCAAAAGCCTATTTAAAACCATCTCACAAAAATGCATCACATGCTGTTTTTCTCAACACTCAGCACATTTATAAAAACTGCATGAGGAGTCAACTTTGCAACATCATAAATCTCAAACTGTAACTCCGATTCTTCCCAAATTTTAACCCAGTAAACTAAATATATCCATCAATGACCTATCAAAAATTCAACGGTGGATCTTCAATCTAACTCCTTAACATTGATCTACAAGATTGCTCATTCCCAACTTCCAAAAACTGAAGAAAATTAATAAACAGAAATATTTACAGCAGTCCTTGTTTCTACCATTTATGTTAACACAACTCAGCTGCTGCTCGCTACCTACACAACCCATGTTCAAGACCTAACTACAACAATGCACCATTCAAGTTCTAATGAATCGATACATACACATAAAATCATAACTCAACCCTTCAATTACGCCTATATAGAAGGTTTACCCAGGTTGATGTGCTTACTGTTTAAGCAAGTTTTTATCTTGTTCTGGCCGGACTGGTGTGCCTCGGGTACTTGCCTAACCACACAACTTGATTAGATTAGTCTACCTTCTTCCCACTGCTTAAACTTAGAATGAGGTATACTTACTCACTTCGATGGTTGTAGGATGGTGTCCTTGGTGGCTCAACGAGTAAGGAGGAGAGTTCGATCCCTAGCCTGTGACACTCCAAAGGCGTCTTTGGTACTGCACGTGAAGAGACGAGATGCGCAGTTGGATGTAGGGATCGATACTAGATTAAGAATGTATCCAGAATAGGAGACTTACTCTACTGCTCTAGCAGACTCCTCTGATTCGGTGTGGGTTGTATGCTGCAAGGAGGCTCCTTCTTCACTACACAACTGTTTCATACAGATCAGGTTGAAGGCTGGAAAGGGAGGCGATCGATGCTTGTACCTGGATGAATGTGGAAGGAGGGACGTGCACTGGCTGTGTAGAAGAAAGGCGTCGGAAGAGGATCCCCTGCTACGAGACCAACTGGATTCTCCCCGGTGCGTTTCTGCATCTGAGGCAAGGCTATACGTGTGCAGGAGAGCTTTTGATGGGAATGGAAGGTATCGGAAGAGGAAACGATGGAAGGCTTCTGCGTAAATCCAGGGGTCGTTAATGAGGGGATATGTAACGTCCCTTCTGCGTCCAGACGTGTGTAGAGGCTGCACATCACTACTGGGCTGCTGCGGAATGGGCTGCACGGGCTGAAGCAATGGACACGCAAGGCTGGGGTCTTTCCTGGGCTGGCTGAAGGCAGGGTGGTTTGGGCAGCAGCAGGTCCGAGGTGGGCTAGAGCAATAGACAGATGGGCTGAAGTGCAGCAACACCAAGTGGGCTAAAGCAAGGCAAAAAAATGAGGCTGCTGAATTGGTTAAGAGAAGTGGGCTGAAAGTTTGTCAAAAATGTGTCAAAACTCGTCATGGCCTTGTCAGGCCCATGAATGAGTTTGTCACAGATTTGTCGGGCTTTGTCATGGCCTCGTCTCACCTTAGTCATGATATCGTCACAGCTTGTCATGATCTCGTCACAGCTTGTCATGATCTCGTCTAAAGTCATCGATAGAAACGAATTATAATAACTAGGGTTTGATATAAATCTATCATTTTATGTGAATTAAATTCTACATAAAATAATAAATAATTATAGGAATTAGAGCTTGATATAATTTTATCATTTTATGTGAATTAATTTCTACATAAAATAATAAAATTTGTGAAGAAAGAAATAATAGATAGTATGAGAACCGTCAACGGCTCGAAGTCCGAATTGATTCGGAAATAAACGGATTCGGAAATAAACGGAATAAAAATTCCGGATATTACATCAGTACCCCCTTAAAATGAGTTTCGTCCCGAAACTTAGAACAAGGTACTTAATTAAACGACTTCCATAAATAAACGGGTATGTCCTAGTCTCATTAAATTTTTATTCGTTCCCTACACTTCTCTAACCCTATCAAGGCATAACAAAAAATTCGGTCGTTACACTCCTTTCTTCACTGCTTTCACTCTCAGCACTTCTCATCAGTAATCCAACGACGATATCGACCCCAGTTTTCGCACCAACGTTGGCTTCTTCTTAACCAACTCTGTCCATGATCTTTTGGTCAAACAAATACGGAATCATAGCCTCCTATAGACTCGTTCAAGAGTTTAGGTCTTTATACGCGAGTGTTGAAGAGTTTAGGTCCTTATATACTCGTTGTTTTTGGCGTGACTGAGAGTGGTTAGGTTGGTCCTTGGTAGGGATCTTAAACTTAGTGGCTCATAGAGTTTGGCTAGGAACCGCTTCACATTTTGGTGGTCCCTTAAGTTAGCACGATAGTGTAGATTACTCTTACAAGAGTTCTTGCTCATTCGTCACGTTTTTATACGAAGAAGGAAATACGGTTTTCTTTGAATTTAGTTGAAGGGAATATTTTCGAGACTCTTGACTTTTAGGGTTTTTCGGACCCAGGGGTAAAATCATTTCACACTTACAAGGCTAGATTGGTTTATCTCCTTAGACGATCCTTGTTAATTTAGAAGTAAAAAAACTTCTAAGATGTCAGGATATGCTTTGATCTTTTGTCCCTTTATTATAACCACGCGTTTGAGACCTGACTTTTCTTGAATCGATTGGTGCTAACGAGATTTGTGACTCGATTCATGTAAGTCATTTGGGCTTACTTAGTTGCAATCTTATATTGGTTGATTATATGAGTGATGATTGTTGTACTTGTTTATATTATAATAACTTGAATTAGGATGACATGTTGAATTGGCCCAAGGGTAACGGGCGGTGGCGTCATCTACTCAACTTTTGAGGGAGAGTGGGAGGTGATATGTGACTAGCCCATACATGATCTACAAGGAGGGTACTAAACCATTTCACATAGTATACAGGGAGGTGCGCCGAACCACTCCTATTGGTATGAGGGGACGGAGGTGAGAGTCTTAGACTTCTCGTGCCACAATCATAATTGGAATTAGAAATGTCTGACCATAAGAAATATAATAAATTGTATATGTGATAGCATGCTCTGTATTTTCGTTTCCGCATTCTGTGTGTTTGTGCTTAAATATTCCTCTAATATTTCGATTGTTAGATAACGGTTTATCCGTGTCGTTAGATGCCTTGAATGATAGGTTAGCTGCCGAGTGATCCGATGGTGTGGTCAGTCGGGGTTCCTGTACGAGCAGGACGGTTGGGATTATTGCTTTCATTCCAGTCGTTGACCTTAGTAGATGCTTTTTTATATATTATATACTCGGCTAAAAGTCTTATTGGATCATGTCATTGCATGTTATTCATTCACTTTTGGTATTTTACATTTTTGCTTTGTTGTAAGTTCCGATAAAGTTGTTATCGAGCTAGGTTTGAGACCCATTGTGAGGTCCTAACCTGTAGCACCCGAGTCTAAGATTTGGAGTGTTATAGATAAAAAAGAAGGTAAAAATTAAAAACTGGTTGAAAAAATCGGGAAAAAAAGAAGAAGCAAAATCACGTAAAATTGGAAAATTCGTTCAAAAAGTGAAAACAAAAACAAAAACAAAAAATTTATTAAATGGGAATATATTAGAAAAAGTTAGATCAAAATTAAATACTTAATTGAAAAATCGGTGGAAAAAGGCAAAATCACATATTAATTTGAAGATATCAAACCATCTGAATTAACAAATCAGTACATGAAGAACCGGTTGAAAAATAAATTAGATAAAAAATAAAAATTAGTTGAAAAAATTCGGAAAAAAAGAAGAAGTACAATCAGGTATTAATTTGAAGATGATCAAACAATCGTTTAGGAATTGAAAATGAAAGAAAAATCACGTTTAATATGAAGATGATCAAACAATCCGTTTAAAAAAAATCGGTACAACGATTGAAATATGATCAATGAAGAACCGTAAAATATACCGTGAAACACGTAAATTTTGAAAAGCGTTCAGAAATTAAAAACAAAAGCAAAATCACCTATTAATTTGAAGATTATCAAACAATCAGTTTAAAATATCGGTACAACAATTGAAATATGATCAATGAAGAACCGTAAAATATACCATGAAACACATAAAATAGGAAAATCGTTCAGAAGTTGAAAACGGTGGACATTGGAAGAATATGAGACGCAAAATATTTAAATACCGAGAAGATTAGAAGAAAGGTTCAAAACAAATAGTAAAAATGAAAGATATCGGAACCAGTAAATATTTTGAGTGAGATTGATGAATAAGGTGTTCAATATATATAGTGAAAATACATAAATCTTCCCCAAAAAGATTTTACCAGAATCGTATATGAGAAGTTTAACTTTTGATTTTATCCTTTAATTTTTTTACAAGAATTTGGCCAAATAGGCTCCTTTTTTTTTCTTTTGTTTTGTATACACTTTTTTTTTTTTTTTTTACCAATTTCATTAATGTTAGGTAAAAGTAATTAACCCCCTTTATTAAAAAAAAAGAAACAGACATATATGGTTTTGAATGAGTTTCTGGTATGGTTTCTGGTTGAGTTTCTGATATGAGTATCTAGTATGAGTTTCTGTTATGGTTTCTGGTTGAGTTTCTAGCATGAGTTTTTGATATGAATTTCTGATATGATTTCTGATTGAGTTTCTGGTATGGTTTCTAGTTGCAAGCATAACCATTTTCAAGGAATCAAGCATAGCTAGATGCATAACAAAGATACTTATGTATACAGAATTAAGCAGACAATAAAATCTCAATTTTCAGTTTCAGTTAGCATCAATCTTAATACACATACATCAACAACGTAGTAGAGCGCATCAATTGCAAGCATAAGTAGTTCCAAAATTAACAAATCAACGCACTAGAACACATATATCATCATAGTGTATAGAAAACACACATATCCATCTTCCAAGTTAACAAATCAACAAGCAGAGAAAACAAAATACTTACCAAGATCAATGCTAACTGAAGAAGGTAAGGTCCATCAGCTATGGAGAACTATCTCATACCCGAATCTGCGACATTAGGGTTTCAACTAAACTGCTTCAGCATTGGACAAAGTCGAGGTTAGGGTCAACTTAATATCCCATATCCTTCTACCGAAATTAGGGTTTCAAATTGTAGAATCGAAGAGAAAGTTTACCTGCATGTCAAGCGATGAAGCGAACGAGCCGTCCTCCAGCTTTGACGAAGAACGAAGCTGAAAAAATGGAGTGTTAAGAATCGAAGATGTATGTGTTCACTGATATCCGTGTCTGATTAAAAAAAACATATCTCATACTAATTTTTCTAATTTTACCCATATTAATATCCTTCATACACATAATAATACTCTTCCTACCAAACACCAACAACTTTTATTTTATTTCATCTCCTTAATCTTCATCCTCCTTTTTCAACTTCATCTTCATATTAAACTTCAACTTCAACTTCAACTTAATACCCTAATAAACTGGGGATCCACAAACGGACCCTTAGTGAGAAGAGCCCTAACCAAGTGTGTAACACCCCGAATCCGCGGGACTCGGGATGTCACATTGGGCTAGGATCTCACAATGGATCCTGACCCTAGCCTGACAACAAGTTCACTAGACCTTACAACATGGCACTGACAGATATAAAACAAATACATAAAACAGTATAAACTGTACGACCCAAAGTAAACAACAACATAGCCGAGTATATAAAACGACATCCTCACATAGGAGGTACAAAAGATCATCATCACGCAGGAGGGGAAACACAACCACCCCAAACCAACCACCTAATGTACGAGAGTCCTCGGCCTGTCACCCTGCCAGATCACCCAGTAGCGCCTAACCTGTAAACATCTACAACACGGTATGAAAACGTTAGCTAACCATACATATATGAGGTAATGCATAAGCACAAGCACAATCATGAAAGATTAACACATCAACATGCTATCACACATTTACCTATTTATTATCTTTATATAATAACCATTCACTCAAAAACCGTATATATATATAGATAGACGAAAGTATGTGACACGAGGACCGATACATCCCCACCTCTGAGTGCAATGTCCAGCTGTACGAGTATCGGTCACACAATCCGTGTACCCTATGGGAGTGGATTGCGCCCTTCCTGTAAACCAGTCTGGCCCGACATCAGAGAACCTCCCAGACTCCACGGCGGGATGAAAGGGAAAGATTATCACAGCCACGCAGTGGGGCAGTCAATAGAACATAGGTCGATAAAAACGACAACTCATGATATCATAGCAAACATATAAAGCACACACCACTCATGCAAACACCCAATATAGGGATGGTAGCTAAGTAAGTCCTATGGACAGACGGGCAGGCTACCACCAGTTGAGGGTGAGAGATCAGGACATACCTAAGACGGCATTCCGGACTAGGTATGGTCATTATGAGTTCGTAGTGATGCCATTCGGGCTCACTAATGCACCAGCGGTGTTCATGGAGTTGATGAATGGGATATTCATTGACTTCTTAGACCAGTTTGTAGTGGTCTTCATCGACGACATCCTAGTCTACTCTAGGAGTCGAGAGGAGCATGCCGGACATTTGAGGACAGTACTGCAGATTCTACAGGATAGGCAGTATGCTAAGCTATCCAAGTGTGAGTTTTGGATGTCAAAGGTGGCTTTCTTAGGACACGTAGTGACTGCTGAGGGCATTAAGGTCGATCCGGCGAAGATCGAGTCAGTATCTTCTTGGCAACCTCCTAAGAATGTTAAGGAGGTTCGCAGCTTTTTGGGTTTAGCAGGTTACTACCGCCGGTTTGTGGAAGGGTTCTCTTTGATTGCCCGACCACTTACTTGTCTTCTGAGGAAGACCACTCGGTTTGTCTGGTCTGAGCCGTGTCAGCAGAGTTTTGAGGAGCTGAAGAGGAGATTGACGTCCGCTCCGATTTTAGCACAACCTGAGGGTATTGATGACTTTGTGGTATACAGCTATGCATCCAAGCTGGGCTTGGGGTGTGTCTTGATGCAGAGGGGTAAGGTCATAGCCTATGCGTCTCGACAGTTGAAGACGTATGAGGAGAACTACCCCACACATGATCTAGAGTTGGCTGCAGTAGTCCATGCTCTTAAGATCTGGCGTCACTATCTCTATGGGGCGACATGTCAGATCTTTACAGACCACAAGAGTCTGAAGTACATATTCACTCAGCGAGAGTTGAATAACCGCCAGAGGCGGTGGTTAGAGTTGATCAAGGACTTCGACCTTGAGATCCTTTACCACCCCGGAAAGGCGAATGTGGTAGCTGATGCTTTGAGCCGGAAGACGCCTAGAGAGAGGGCGATAGCCCGGTTGACAGTACAGCCACAGTTGCAGAGGGACTTGGCTTGGTTGGAGATAGAGGTTCAGTTTCCCGATACGGATGGTCAGTTGTCTACTATGGAGTTATTTCCTGATCTGTTGGATGAGATCCGACAGAAGCAGGAGACCTGCCCTACTTTGATCAGGATCCGTGACAGGATGTCTCGAGATGAGGCCCCACAGTTTACTATTGGTGCAGATGGAGTGATGAGGCGTCAGGATCGCGTTTGTGTTCCGTCAGACAGTGAGTTGAGACAGAGGATACTCGGTGAGGCTCATGCTACCCCATATTCAGTACATCCTGGAGCGAGTAAGATGTACAAGGATGTGAGACGGTCCTTCTGGTGGGGTGGTTTGAAGCCCGATGTGACTCGATATGTAGCTCAGTGCGCAACCTACCAGCAGGTCAAGATTGAGCACCGTAGGTCTGGAGGAGAGCTCCACCCACTTCCAGTACCACAGTGGAAGTGGGAGGACATATCTATGGATTTTGTCACTGGGTTGAGACTCAGCAGAGGATTTGATGCTATTTGGGTAGTGGTAGACCGCTTGACGAAGACCGCACGTTTCATTCCGATTAAGGAAACGTGGCCGGTGAGTCGTCTGGCTGAGGAGTTCACCAGGCACATTGTGAGACTCCATGGAGTACCGAGGACTATCGTCTCTGACAGAGATGGACGTTTTACCTCGAGATTTTGGCAGCAGGTACATATTGCTTTGGGGACGAGTCTCCACTTCACTACCGCCTATCATCCACAGACAGACGGGCAGTCTGAGAGGACCATTCAGACCTTAGAGGACATGCTTCGGGCGTGTGTACTTGATTGGGGACAAGTATGGCCAGATCATCTTCCCCTAGTAGAGTTTTCGTATAACAATAGCTGGCACGCATCTATTGGGATGGCTCCTTATGAGGCTTTGTACGGGCGGAGATGTCGTACACCCTTATGTTGGGATGAGCCTAGCAGAGTTGATGGAGTAGCTCCAGATCAGGTACAGGATGACATCGCTCGGATTGCCCTAGTCCGAGAGCGAATGTTAGCAGCCCAGAGTCGTCAGAAGTCCTACGCCGACAAGAGGCGTCGACCGTTGGAGTTTAGGGTGGGTGCTCAGGTGTGGTTGAGAGTATCACCTACGAGAGGAGTCAGGCGTTTCAGCATTAAAGGGAAGTTGAGTCCCCGATATGTCGGACCTTTTGAGATCTTAGAGAGAGTTGGAGAGGTGGCCTACAAACTAGCACTACCGCTGAGACTAGAGAGTGTTCATCCGGTCTTTCATGTATCTCAGTTGAGAGAGTACATTCCGGATCCGAGACACGTCATCAGCCATGAGGATCTGACAGTTGAGCCTGACCATACATTTTTAGAGTACCCAGTAGCTGTCTTGGAACGCAGTACCAGACGTCTGCGATCCAAGGAGATACCTATGCTGAGGATCCAGTGGTCTAGGAGAGGAGTTGATGAGGCCACTTGGGAGACTGAGGAGAGTATTAGACGTAACTATCCCGAGTTCTTTGCGGGGTTAGAGGTTACTTCTGCTTGACGAGTTAGTACTCGGATGTTGTGTTGTTTGACCTTTCTGGTTTTCATATTGTTTTGAGTGTTTCTGTTTCTCTTTTGTGATACTTGTTTGTTCGATGCCTGAGCAGCTGCTTGGTAGAAAACGAAGATGTTGAGAAAGCTAAAATATACCGAAAGGAATGTGTGAGTAAGGGAAATAATCTAAGTTTCGGGACGAAACTTCTTTTAAGGGGGCACTGATGTAATAACCGAAAATTTTAAGTTCCGGTAAATTGAAATTAACCAAAGTCCGGTGAGAAAATCGTAAATAAATAAATAAGTAAATAAAACGAGCTTGGTTCTATCATTTTATGTGACCTAGATTCACATAAAATGATAAATTAAATGACCGGAAATAATTTACGTACATTAAAATAAGAATAAAAATAAGTTATAAAATACGGAATTTAATTCCGTATTTTTATAATTTCCGCACGCAAATAACGAGTTGCGTATCCGTATTTGCGGTCACATAGCGGACCGGGTGTGGGCCACTACAAAGCCCAATTTTAGGAGCCCATTTAATTAACTCTAACCCTAATTAAAATTAATCTATCCTACCCTAATTACTCTAAACACAAACTGCCGTATCCCATCCCTTTTCTGGACAATTGACGATCGACAGCTCCTGTCTCTCTCTCCCTCTCGCGCGACTGGATCAACATCAGGCCGCAGCCACCGGTACGCCACCGAGCCGCCACCGAGCCGCGCCGCCCTCCGCCAGCTGTTGCAAGAGATACCGGTAAGTATCCGCAAATCTCTCGCCGTTAACTCCATTCCGTCCCAGCCTAATTCGCCGCTTGTGCAGTGCCGTCCGTCCTCCAGCCAGCCGCCGCCACCGCGTGCCTCCCTGACGAACGCCAGGCCGCCGGAACCAGGTACGGCCGCCGCCTCTCTCTTCCTCCCTCTTCCCTTTCGATTTCCGGTGCAAGGCTAACACGCTGCGGCTGTTACGTTGAACCGGCAGGACCTTCCGCCTCCCTGCCGCTCCGCACCCAAGACGTCACCACCAGTGCTGCCGCCGGAAAGCCAGTGCGCTGCCCTGCCGGACTGCAGCCCGGTAAGCCGGCTTCTCCGTTCTTCCTCCCCACCTGCAGTACATATATATGTATATTTAGAGACGTATCTTACCCGTAGATATATATGTGTGGAATGATAAGTATAAGAGACGTAAGTGTGTATAATATACGAGTACGGTGTTAATATAGGGTGAGGAACGTGTGTGGATGCAAGTTGTGTATGAATAACCGGATTCGGAATATATATATATATAGGATACATATATGTACTTATGTACTTTCGAGTACGGAAGATTAGTAAGAGTGGTTTGGTGAACTTATATATAGGAGTTATGAATGCCGAGTATACACATATACGGATACATATATATATATATATATATATATATATATATATATATATATATATATATATATATATTAATATGAAATAAAAGAGTACATATAAGTATTTTAAAGTCTATTAACGTTTATAGAAGCTTGGAATTTAATGGGTATATAATTTTTATATAAAAGTATATTTATAAACATAATATATAGAATATATAAAAATGCGAGTATCTACACATAAATACGAGTTGGGATTAAGGAAAACTATATAAAAGAGATATAAGTATATAGAAATAAGTTGGGATTTCAAGTTTATATACATAACATAAGAATATATATATATATATATATATACTCAGGACGTAAGTGTACCCAACTCCGTACAAGATGAGAAATTAAATATGTAGATATATATATGAGTACCGAATAATTACACAATTAAATAAGTGAGTCGATAAGAAAGTTTAAGAATAAAGTTGAGAAGCCTTAGGCTGAGGGTAAAATGGTCTTCTACCGTAAGAACTTGTTCCGTAATTCCTTAGCATGAGGTTGGACATCGGAAGGTGATTTTGATACACATGCCTTCATTGACAGGCACTTGAGTTACCACGAGTACGGACTATCTGAGGAGTGTTAGAGTGTTTTGACTCAGGTAAGTCCTTGCGACTTACTTAGCCGGTTTCTGAGTGTTAGTTGAGTGATAGTAGTGGTGTGTGCTATTGCTTGATTTAATAATAATAACTTGCTAGGACAACTGTTATTATTTACGTAAGGCCCAAGTGTATGTATAACGGGCCGTGACATCACTGCCCAGCTCTGACAGGAGACTGGGAGGTTCTCTATACCCAGACCATACAGGTACAAGGTGAGGTGCATCGGATCCATTCCTAATGGTTACACGGGGGCGGAGGCGAGGTTTGGGAATCCCTCGTGTCACAAAATAAGTATCACTAGAGTGAATGAGTAAATTAAAGCAAGATAATAAAACGGACTTGTTTGAAAGCATGCTGAGTGTTTATGTTTATCTGAGTGTGTTTGTGCTGCTATTTATTCTGCTAATATTTATATAACTAGCTAACGGTTCTTGTTGTTGTTGTTTTAGATTTACCGCAGGTTAGATCAGCAGCTGAGTGATCCGGAAGTAGTGGTCAGCCGGGTCTCCGTACTCCTTAGAGTGGGGTTGGGGTTGTTTTGTCTTTCCTTTCTTTTGGTTAAGACAGTTGTTCTTTTCTCTTGTTTAAGTACTGTAGGCTGCTAGACAGTGTTGCATTCCTTACTCTAAAAACAGGGTTTTTATGAATTTCGGTTTCTTTATTTGTGTCTTGTTGCAAGGTCCTAGTAATGTTGTTGTCAAACTGAGGTCGGGACCCATTGTGAGGTCCTAACCAGTAATACTCCGAGTTCCGAGAATTCGGGGTGTTACATAGGGATGGTAGCTAAGTAAGTCCTACGGACTTACCTCAACCTCGTACAAACTCAACCACGATCACCTCTACACTGGAGGGACAACACGGCCTATAAAATGACATAAAGAGATATATCAACCTCTATTCATCAAAGGGGTCACACCTAGACCCAAAGGGATCCATAAGGATCATACTCAATCTATGAGCCTCACAACCAACTAAACCTCAATATCTCAGCATAACTCACAATTCCTCAAATCTCAAGGTAGTATCTAATCAACATTCCTCAATCTCAATTTTAATCCTAATTTAATTAATTAACCTTTAATTAATTAATTAGATTTTGCCAGAATAACGTTTTGCCCGCAGGCAATTTCTAAACCCCGCTGTCATCAGATTTCATCAAACAAACTATCCATAATCACCAGAATAATATAACGACCATAATGGAATTTCTAATTATCCATTTTGACAAGCCTAAAGTCAATTTAGGCCAAATCGCAGTACGGAAAACGAATAAATTCATAACTTATTTGTTTCTAACCCGATTGACGATCTGAAAGAAGATTCGGAAACACAGCGACGCAGGCTACGCATGGACAACATCAAATTCACCGGAATCTGAGCGACGGAACCGTCCTGGTGACATATATGCTCGACCAGCCGTCCATATACTGTAAAATGCTGAAACTCGGTACCGATATGAAGAGAATGAAGAGAGGAATCTAGAAACTCAAACGGAATTGAAATCAGATTAGAAACGGAGAGTAGAGATGAGTTTGAAGGTTGAGAGAAATCAGAGCTTTTACGAGGAAACGTGAAAGAAAATGAATTAATAAAGGATTTTCCTCTATTTATAGTGAAGACGATAATTATCCTTTAGCAAAGTCGATAATTATCCTTTAACCGATCCAAAGGCGGGTCGAACCTCCTTCTCCAAACTTACCGAGATTGGAATATTAAATCTGGAATATTGTAGGGATAAATATTCCACAGCTGCCTCGGAAAACGTGTATTCCTAAGCCGTCTTTCTTAGCCGTTAAGAAACGAAATAGCGACTCTTTTGGTCGTTTTGCCTCTTCATGTTATTTTATATCTAGGACATATCCGATGTCCTGATCATTTCTCTCAACTACATTTTTATTAATTGGAGCTCCCAAATTCTCCAAATAACACCGGAGGGAAAAATAATTACCCGGAGGAAAAAGTAAAAATTTCCCCAAACGTCCAAAATTACGCGAGGAACACAACGGTGGGACTCATACTCATCACTTGCGAAATCTTCGCGAGTTATATGTCAATTACTATCAACGATTAAGTTAATCAACATTACTTAGAATTCGGAAATCCTAGCTATTACATCACACACCCCTTAAAAAAAAGTTTCGTCCCGAAACATGAACAATTCCCAAATCCTCTCGGACCCATACGCCGAGGTATAACTCTCACTCTTTCTATCGGAGGTATCACATCTCCGTTCAAAAGATCACAACCTATAACAATCTATAACCTCAAGTATAAACATGGAGGAATCATCACTCCAGGAAACAGGGCCATAACGCTACGCATAGGCGTAGAGGAATCACGTCTCTCGCTATACCACATCACAAGGCATAGAGGAAGCACATCTCTAGCCAAAACATATCACATGCATAGAGGAAATACGTCTCTAGCCAACCCATAAACATATATATCGCATGGAGGAATCACATCTCCACTGAACTATGTCCATCAAGGTAGGATGGAGGAAAGAACCATCTCTAGCTATAAATATGATCATACTCGGGTAGCCTGGAGGAAGTAATCATCTCCAGCTATAGCATACATCACGCTAGCACATCAAGATCTACTAAGATCATAAATCACATCACAGCTAGCATGGAATAACACATCAAGGCATATAAGTACATAAACACAACATTCATCAAGATAGCACTAAGATCTACTCGTGCACCCACAAATGGGCCTGTCCCAACATATACTCTGGATAGTTCCTCAAGACACTATCCTCAGTCTCTCACATAGCCTCTTCAGGTCTTCATCTCGATGTTCGCACCAAACGGTGTGTGCAAGCTTTAAATTTCTAACCCTAGATGTAAGCATAAAACAAGGATGCGAACCCGCAGTGTACGGGTCAATCGTAGTAAAAAGCAAGGAATTCCAGGGGTCGATCACAGGGACTTAGTGAAACAAAGTCCAATTACGGTATGCTTATGTAAATACTAACCACAAGAGGTGATCAAAAAAATCAAAGATGACATAGAAGTCAATAAAGGAAACATGCAATTCTAGGGATTAAAGCATCTAGTTGTGGTTCCAACTCAAGATCTAAAGATAAGCGGACAAAGCTGAGGTTTTTGCGTGGGGAATGTGTTACTAAAGTGGAATAGATCACTGGGTAAGTCTCACTACTCACTAATCCAAAACCGTAACTCCTATTACCGGGTAAGTCTCAAGGAATTAAGATAAAGAACTATAACCTCAAACTAACACACCATCTAAGGGAATAAAATCAACCTTTACCGGGTAAGTCTCAGGCTAACTCACAAAGATGGGATGGAAGCACACTCAAACCCCAATAAACGATAAACCTTTATTACCTACACTTATGATCTTAGGTAAACAAACTAAGGAATTACTAGGTAAATCTCATCCTAAGCTTGCATTGAACCAGGAAAGGTATAATAAGAATAGGATTTGGCAAACTCTAACACTTAACTCTCAGTTATGGATCAGATAAGTCACCTCGGTCAGAAGAATTCCACCCCGGCCGAGATGTTCATCGACTGAGCGAGATGCTTAGGGTTAAGGTTAAAGACTCGAGCTTTCAGGGTCCTACTGGAATATAAGATTATTCTATCATTGTTTTTCCCACAACCTTTAGCCAATCACCCTAGAATCACACAAATAAATTAGCCACTCATCATCATGAAAGCAATAATCAAATATATGGGAAGAAGGTGAATATTTGAACAAGAAGAATTTAATGAAAAGACTTCAATAACTGAATCAAATATCACAACAAAAGCGTTCTTTGGATAGAAATCCAATAAGGCAAGACAACAAGGAAGGGAATCTAAGATAATCTTACAAAACCCTTCAAAAGCTATAAAAGCTACAATCTTCCTTCTTCAACCTTCAAAAAGGTTCTTCAAATCTCCCAACTGGAGTATGGCTGTTGCGGTGTATAAACCCTGATCGGTGGTATAGCGGCCTTATAGCGGATGTATGCAGGATGTCGGATTTGTGGGAAATCCGACCCTTTTTATAGGAAAATTACTCTCCAAAGATAAGATTTCTTAGAAAGATCTCTTCCCATAAAAATAGGTAAAATATATGATCTAGTATATCTTCTTCCTTCCAGGAGCCAAGCCCAAAAATATAAGATCTCTTTCCAAAAATAAAAGATCTCAGCCAAGAATAAAATATTCTCGCCGCGTCCCAGGTGTTCGCCTCGGTCGAGACGACTTCTCTGGATCACCTCGGTCGAGGTGAATCTGTGGTCAACCAAGGTGAGTCACAACTGAATGTGAAATCTCTCAAATCTGGTCCAAAGTGAATCTTAAATCCATGGCTATGCTTCCTGGATGGTTCCTAAATGTAGCTCCAATGACTCCATAGCTCCTTTTGCTCCTTTTTGATGCAAAACGTACCATTTTACCTACGATTACAACAAAACAAGGTGTAGACCTCGATTCCCCAAAGGTAGATGAAATGGTAGTATAATCACATAATATACATACTAACATGCAGATTATTGAAGATAAAACGTCCAAACAAACCCCAAAATATAGACTATAATTCATGCTATCAAAATACCCCATACTTAGCCCTTGCTTGTCCCCAAGCAAGTTCCGCATATAAAAGACAAGAAAGAATGGATTAATAGTCAAGAAAATCAATGAAAAGTCTTTCAAAACACTTTTATGGTGTGCAACAATCATAGATCACTCTAAGAGAATACTTCATGGAATTTAAAATCAATGTATGATCAAAACATTTTATAAATATAAGAAAGTTGTTCATCTTTGCATAAAATCATAGAATGCATAATAAGTCATAATTATCGAAATTAATCATGCATAATCCAGTTTAAACCGCTAAGTCAATCAACAAGCTCGAGGTCTCAAGGGCTTCCCAAAAGAAAGGTCAAGAAACGTGTAGGGTAGGGATGTATGTAAGGTAATGTGGTGCTAGAATCCGGGAAAAGGATATACTTCACTTTCACTTTGACTTGCAACATCTTCCACCAATAAGCTTTGCTTATTTCACACTTTTTTTCTTTTTACTTTACTTTTTGGGATGCATGGACAGAGGTGCACAATAACCGAAGCCTAGGAAATCAGCAATCATCAATTTCTTGAGATGCATCAAACCCTTGATGCACATACCATGACCCGTTAGGAATATCGCTCAATCCGACTTTGGCAAGACACAAACACCCGGCTATGTGAATGGTGCCGAGTTACTCATCATCATGATTGACTTCCCCAAACCTATTATTACTTTCTAACACTTTCACTTCCAGCCAACTTCTCAACTTTAACTTCACTTGCTTTCACCACTTCGCTTGCTTCCAAATTCCCGGATAGGTAAAAGGGAGGCAAAATGTATATGAGGGGTTAAGCATGATCAAGAAGAAGAAGAGAGAAGAATGAATTGCCTTGGTCTTTCCAGGAAGAAAGTGAGAAAACTTATCTTGCGGTGTCAAACTTCAAATTCAACATAATTTGGATAAAAACAAAGTATTAAACATGTCAAAAATTTCAAACAAAGCATTTAGCAACTTAAACATATTATAAAACCTTTCAAATACATAAAGATTTCAAAACTAGTCAGTAAGCAAGATCTTCACTGAGATCATATCCAGATAAGAAGCACAAAAAATCGTTTCGAAAACTCTCAGTTAACCCACCTCGGTCGAGGTGCTCTTAGGTCAACCGAGGTGAAACACCTCGTTCGGCCAGAACTGCCCCGGTCGAGGTAAAATATATTTTTTTTTAAATCGTTTTTTTGTCAGTTTCGACGTTTTTCTCAATCAAATAACCTGTAAGTATGCATGCAATCTCAGATAAACACATAGATGAAAAATGAAGCATAAATATAAATATCCGATCAAGTAGAGTCATACATCACATAAGTATCAAATAATACATCAAATACCCCATACTTGGGACACACTGGCCCAGTGGGTCAAAATAAGTCTAAGGAATAAAGTACTCACCGGATAATAAGCTGAACTGAATAAAAATAAGAAAGAAAATCCTACAACTCTCAGTAGTCACGATCCGGTGGTGGTGGTGGTGACACATACGGATACTGGGACGGGTCGAACGGATAACCCATGACGTGCTCAAACTGAATCTGGGCCATCATGTGCTGGTAAGGCTGCCTCTCCTGCATCTCGCGGATATCCAGTGACTGATAGCATGAATTATAGTCTATATTTTGAGGTTTGTTTGGACGTTTTATCTTTCATAATCTGCATGTTTGTATGTACATTATGTGATTTTACTACCATTTCATCTACCTTTGCGAGAATCGAGGTCTACACCTAGTTTCGTTGTAATTGCAGGTAATATGGTACGTTTTGCATCAAAAAGGAGCAAAAGGAGTCATGAGTCATTTAAAGCTACATCCAGGAAGCATAGCCATGGATTAAAGATTTACTTTGGACCAGTTTTGAGAGATTTCACATTCAGTTCTGAGTCACCTCAGTTGACCACAGATTCGCCTCGACCGAGGTGATCCAGAGAGGCCGACTCGACCGAGGCGAACACCTAGGACGCGGCGAGAATATTTTATTCTTGGAGGAGATCTTTTAAATTTGGAAAGTGATCTTATATTTTTGGGCTTGGCTCCTGGAAGGAAGGAGATATGCAGAATCATATATTTTACCTATATTTATGGGAGAATATCTTTCTAAGATTTATTATCTTTGGAGGGTTATTTTCCTATAAAAAGGGTCGGATTTCCCACAATTCCGACATCCGCTATCAGCACAAGAGAGTTGTTTACGCAGCAGCAGCCTACTCCAAGTTGGGAGAGTTGAAGAACCTTTTTGAAGGTCGAAGGAAGATTGAAGTCCATAGCTTTTATAGCTTTATTGAAGGGTTTTGTAAGATTGTCTTCAATTACCTCAATTGTTGTCTTGTCTTTTTGGATTATTATCCAAGGAACGCTTTGTTGTGATATTTGATTCAGTTATTGAAGTCTTTTTCATTAAATTCTTCTTTGTTCAAATATTCACCTTCTTCCCATATATTTTAATACTTTCATTATGATGATGAGTGGATAATTCCTTGTGTGATTCTAGGGTGATTGGCTGAAGGTTGTGGGAAAAACAATGATAGAATAATCTTAGATTCCAGTAGGATCCTGAAAGTTTGAGTCTTTAACCTTAACCCTAAGCATCTCGTTCGGTCGATGAACATCTCGGCCGGGGTGGAATTCTTCTGACCGAGGTGACTTATCTGATCCATAACTGAGAGTTAAGTGTTAGAGTCTGCCAAATCCTATTCTTATTACACCTTTCCTGGTTCAAAGCAAGCTTAGGATGAGACTTACCCGGTAATTCCTTAGTTTGTGTACCAACGATCATAAGTGTAGGTAATAAAGGTTTATCCTTTATTGGGGTTTGAGTGTGCTTCCATCCCATCTTTGTGAGTTAGCCTGAGACTTACCCGGTAAAGGTTGATTCTATTCCCTTAGATGGTATGTTAGTTTGAGGTCATAGTTCTTTACCTTAATTTCTTGAGACTTACCCGGTAATAGGAGTTACGGTTTAGGATTAGTGAGTAGTGAGACTTACCCGGTGATCTACTCCACTTTAATAACACCTTCCCCACGCAAAAATCTCAGCTTTGTCCGCTTATCTATAGATCTTGAGTTGGAACCACAACTAGATGCTTTAATCCCTAGAATTGCATATTTGCTTTATTGACTTCTTATTCATCTTTGATTGTGTTAATTGCTCTTGTGGTTAGTATTGACATAAGCACACCGTATTGACTTTGTTTCACCGAGTCCCTGTGATCGACCCCTGGAATTTTCTTGCTTTTACTACGATTGACCCGTACACTGCGGGTTCGCATCCTTGTTTTAAGCTTAAGTCTAGGGTTATAAATTTAAAGCTTGCACACACCGTTTGGAGCGAACAAGTTTTTGGCGCCGTTGCCGGGGACTTGGTCTAGACCGAGCCGGTACGGTTTGCTCTTGGGGCGCTTGCCCCGTTTCATCTAACCACTCTACTTGAGTGACGACTTTTGCAGGTTCTTTCTTAGGTATATGCGAAGAACCCGCGCCGGGAAGGAAATCGTTCCTTACGATCCCGAACCAGAAAAGACATACAAGCGACGCTTAAGAGAAGCGAAGATGGCCCAACAAGACGATCGCGATCTTGCGGCCCAATTGAAAGAGGCGCTAGAGCTGCTACGCCTCAGCAAGGAAGAACTCAGGCAAGAGAAAGAAGAGAATCGCACCAAGACTGCAGCAATCGAAGCTGAGATTGCAGTTATACGAGACCAGATTCTACTTCGACCGAGGGAAGATCCTCCTGTTGATCCTCGACCGATGCAGGATCCAGTAGCTGACCCTCGACCGAGGCAGGTTCCAGTACCTGACGCCCCGGCCGATGTACTTCCACCTCGGATGCCAGTCCGAGATGTTCTTCTTGCAGGAATCCCACAAACCCTAGGTCAAAGGATGGACCCTAATCAACAGCTGAGGCGTCCAGGAGTGAACCTAGGAGATCCAGCGGATCATGACTACGAACTTCGACCGCAAGTTCTAGCCATGATTCGGCAATGCCAATTCGGAGGGCTAGAGAAGGAGTCGCCGCATCAACATCTTCAAAATTACGAGATCTTGATGGAAACCTTGCGACCTCCCAGAATTGAGAATAACAACTACAAGCTAAGACCTTTTTACTTTTCTTTAAAAGATAGAGCTCTTACTTGGTATCAATCTCTTCCTCCAGGAAAAATTAGCACATGGGAGGAGATGACCACGGAATTCTTGACCAAATTCTTCCCCCCCTCAAAGACCGCCGAAATGAGAGGGAAGATCAATGCTTTCATTATGAAGGACAAGGAGAGCTTGTCCAAATCTTGGGAGCGGTTCAAGGATATCCTTTTGGATTGCCCACATCATGGGATTCCAAAGATCGAGTTGTTGGAGATCTACTTCAAAGGGCTGGACGGAAGCACCCAGTTCAATCTCCAACTACTTTCCGCCGGTACCTTCATGGACATGGCGATTGATGAGGCTTGGGACTTCATTGAGAAGCAAGCCTTGCACATGGAGAAATATACCCACCAAGGAGCTGAAGGTGGAGTTAAAAGAGTCAACTTTCAAGAGACTCAATCCAACAACAATCAACTCACGTCATTGAAGAACGACGTGAAGCAATTGAAGGAGCTCTTGATAGCTCAAACTAAGAAGGAAGATCAAGGGCAAAGGAACAACAACAATAACGGGTACCGTAACAACAACAACGGTCCCCGAAACAACAACTACAACAACAACAATTGAGGATCCAATAGCAACAACTGGAGGGCGAATAACCAAAATCACGGTAACAATCATTCAAACTCCAATTCTAATGATTCCTCTAACCCTTTCCTCTCTTCCCCTTCTTCTTCTTCTACTCCATTGAAAAGCCAAGGGCAAGGATCAAGTTCGTCTCAGCCAGAAAAGAAAGACGCAGTTCTGGAGGCAATCTTGATCAAGCTTAGCGCTATGTAGAATTCTATGACTTCATTTTCGAGGGCCCAAAAGTCCTTCGAACAACAACTTGCTAATAGGGCGAATGAAGCGCCAAGAGATCCAGGGAAGCTTCCAGCAAAGACGGAAACTAACCCTAAGGGCCAGTGCATGGCCATAACGACGAGGAGTGGACTCAAAACTGCAGATCCAGCACCTCACTCGACGCAGACCACCTCGGTCCAGATCCAGTAGAAGAACACCTCGACCGAGATGCCAATCGAGGCGGAGCAACAGAAAGCAGGAGGAACGACAGAAACTTATGTTCCACCCCCTCCATATAAGCCACCACTTCCATTCCCTCAGTCCAGAGCCAGAGCACATCTAGACAAGCACTTTCGTAAGTTTCTTGACTTGATGAATAAGCTACATATTAACATTCCCTTCCTTGATGCTATTTTAGGTATGCCCGCCTATGGGAAGTTCTTAAAAGAAATCTTATCAAGGAAGAGGAAGCTGGAGGATGTTGGTGAAGTTAGGATGACATCTAAGTCTTCGGAGCTTATCAAAATCATGAAGGAAAAGATGCCGCCTAAGTTGAGAGATCCCGGCTCATTTTGCATTCCCATTCAAGTTGGGGATATAACTTGTGAAGCCCTTTGTGATCTAGGAGCCAGCGTGAGCATCATCCCGCTGGAGCTATGCACGAAGATCGGTCTTGGAGAGCCCAAGCCGGTCAAGATTCGACTTTACATGGCGGATCGCTCCATTACCCATCCAGTGGGCATCTTGGAAGACGTTCCGGTCAAGTTAGGTAACTTCTATCTACCCATAGATTTTGTCGTACTTGACATTCCCGCAGATTATCCTGTTCCTATTATTCTCGGGAGGCTATTTCTAGCAACTTCGGGTTGCAACGTGGATTGCAAGAACGCCAACTTGAAATTCAACGTTGGTGGCGATGAGGTGGAGTTCGGACTACTTGCAGCCATGAAAGGGGAGCAGCTAACTGATGATATCTTCAACATCTACGATGAAGAAGAATCAAGAGAATTGGTGAGCTCTATCCTTATTAACGACCCACTCGAAAGAGTTATTAGCTTCAGTTTAATGGAGGAAGGTATAGATGCTTCTTGTGATGCAGATATACGGAGCTTAAAAGCACTGGAAGAGGATCCAGGAGCTACAACTGAGAAGCTAATCCAGGAGACGAAGATCTCCAGTCTCGGATCCAGTAGCAGTACCTCGACCGAGGCACTTTTTGGACTGAGCGAGGCGACCGAAGAACATCTCGGTCAACGCCTATGCGCCTCGACCGAGGTCGAAGGCGAGATGATTCAAACTGAGACTTCATCGAGTCCAGTTTCTGATACCACTCCACTAGAAAGAGGAAGCATGGATTCCCCCTAGAAAGCACCCCCAGTCGTGGAACTTAAACAGCTCCCAAATCACTTGAGGTATATCTTTCTTGGACCGGATTCTACTTATCCCGTTATTGTTAGTGCTTCCCTTTCCGAATCTGAATTGTCTAAGTTAATGCATGTCCTGAGAAAGCATCGAAGGGCTATAGGTTACACTACGGATGATCTTATTGGCATTAAACCTTCTTTCTGCATGCATAGAATTCTAATGGAAGATAATCATAAGACTTCACGGGAACCTCAAAGACGGTTAAATCCGATCATGAAAGAGGTTGTGAAGAAGGAAGTTCTTAAGTTGTTGGATGCAGGTATTATTTATCCTATCTCGGACAGCAAGTGGGTTAGCCCGGTGCATGTCGTTCCGAAGAAAGGAGGGATGACCGTTGTGACGAATAAGAACAACGAGTTGATCCCAACAAGGACCGTTACGGGCTGGAGAGTTTGCATCGATTATAGGAAGCTGAACACGGCGACTCGGAAGGATCATTTTCCGCTTCCCTTCATTGATCAAATGCTCGAACGGTTGGCCCAGCATTCACACTTTTGCTACTTGGACGGCTATAGTGGATTCTTCCAGATTCCTATCCATCCGGATGATCAGGAGAAGACCACTTTCACTTGTCCTTGGGGGACGTTTGCCTATCGGAGGATGCCATTTGGATTGTGCAATGCACCCGCTACCTTCCAGCGATGGATGATGGCTATCTTTTCCGAGTACATAGAGGAGATCATGGAGGTATTCATGGATGATTTTTCTGTATATGGTTCCTCTTTTGATGATTGCCTATCTAACCTTTCTCTAGTTCTTAAAAGATGTGAAGACACTAACCTTGTTTTAAATTGGGAGAAGTGTCATTTTATGGTTAATGAAGGCATTGTGCTAGGACACCTCGTTTCTAATCGAGGTATTGAGGTAGATCGAGCTAAGATCGAGACTATTGAGAAACTCCCTCCTCCTTGTTCTGTTAAGGGTGTGAGGAGTTTTCTCGGGCATGCAGGTTTCTACAGGAGATTCATCAAGGACTTCTCTAAGATTTCTAAACCTCTAACTAACCTCTTGAATAAAGATGTTGTTTTTGAGTTTTCGCAGGAGTGTCTTGATGCTTTTTACAGGATTAAGGAAGCGTTGATCTCCGCTCCCATTATCCAGCCTCCTGATTGGACCTTGCCCTTTGAGGTCATGTGTGACGCTAGTGATGTAGCCGTAGGAGCGGTGCTTGGACAGAAGAAGGATGGACGGACCACCGCCATTTACTATGCTAGAAAGACGCTAGATGAAGCACAACGCAACTACGCTACCACCGAGAAGGAGTTATTGGCGGTTGTATATGCTTTCGAGAAGTTTCGTTCCTATCTAGTAGGGGCGAAAGTCATTGTCTACACCGACCACGCAGCCATTCGTTACTTGTTGGCTAAGAAAGATGCCAAGCCGTGCCTTATTCGATGGATTCTCTTGCTCCAAGAGTTTGACCTAGAGATCCGCGATAAGAAGGGATCCGAGAACTCGGTTGCGGATCACCTCAGCCGGCTACCGGAATCCTCCCGCGAGGCGGATAACCCACCCATAGACGATTCATTCCCCGATGAGCACTTACACTTGTTGGAACGTTTGATGGATCTACTTACTTCACCCCACGATGGAGGTGAAGTATGGGGTGAGGGCACCTCCCACCTCGTTTGAGACGCACCATGGTCCAGCTAGCAACCTTAAATCAAGCGCTTTTTGGGAGGCAACCCAAGGTATTGCTTTCTTTTCCCGTTTTCTAGTCTAGTTTAGATAGTTTTTGTTTTTGCTTTGCTTTGCTTTGTTTTTGGCATTCTGGATAGACAACAGGGAATATCTAAGGAGGAGCACAACAGGAAGGACAGAAGTTCGAGATTCTGAGAAGACAGAAGCACCTCGGTTACTGTCAGACCACCTCGACCGAGTTGATTCTTGAGCAACCGAGGCGACTAGGGTTTCTGCAGAACCACCTCGGTCCGTACCACCTCGGTCCAGTCGAGACCATCTCGACCGAGGTGACAACAGATCCAGGAACAGTATAAAAAGGAAAATTTTATTTTTCACTTTTCACTTTTAGCTACCTCGACCGCGGCGACAGATCCACTTCGCTCCCTCTCAAATCTTGCTCGTTTTCGAAGATTTCTGCTTCTAAACTGAGATTGAAGAGTGGAGGAACCGATTGCAACTGCAGATCTGCATGAAATTCGAGTGAATCGGCCGGAACGAGGTAAAAACGATCGAAACCCTAACTCGTTCGTTTACTTCGATTTGGGCTTTGGTTGCCCTTGAATCTGTTGAGAAAGGATTTAAGTACCCCATAGGAAGCATTTGTAGTGATTTTTGGGGGAAAACAACTGAATTTCTGAGAGTGGAATCGCGACTGTCTTCGCCTCGGTCCAGTCGACCTGCACCTCGACCGAGGTGATTCTTGGAGATTGTCAGTCGACCGAGGTAGCCTGACAGTGTTGATTGAAGATGAGTTCTGACAGATTATTAGCCCTTAGAGATAGATCCTCTCCTTCCCCTTCTTCTTCCTCATCCAAACCTTCTGTCCCGGTGATCCACGAGAGACACCGGGTAGATTATGAGCGTATTGCTAGCCGTCCAGTGATTGCACCTAGATTTCTGGATATTTCTGCTTTTGACTGTCTCCACGTTGATGGAGAGCTTAGGAGGATGATCACCACAGTGGAGCTGGATCAGTTTACTGAGATCCGAGCCCCGGCTTACTTAGAGCCGACCCTTGAGTTTGTCAGCTCCTTCACTTACCTCCCCACAGAGAGGGCTGTGAAGTACCGGTTGATGAACCGGAACTTCTTAGTACCCCTGGACCACTGGAGAGATATTTTTGGCTTCCCTACCCCCACTGCTGTAGACTTCCCGACCCGAGCCGTAGCTAGAGAGTTCTGGGGTCAGATTGCTCATGTTGTGGAGCATGCAGATAGGTGGCGCCCTGGTGATTCCAAGGAGAAGCTTATCTTCCATCTTGCGTTTCGATTAGCCCACAGGATCTTCAGCGAGACACTTCTGGCGCGTACTGAGACGCCCCAGAAGGTCCGACAGGGGGAGCTCTTTGCTTTATACTGCATGGTTACAGGTGGATTCCCCGACTTTGGATTGATGCTGGCAGAGGATCTGCACAGGATCAAGGCCAAAGGGAAGGGAGATATATGCTGTGGTGGGATAGTGACCCATATCGCTACTTATCAGGATATGGATCTGAGTAGGTGTACTATGGTGGCGGCTGCCAAGCCGCTCGGAATACAGGAGATGATCACACGGAGGATTCTAGTTCCCCGTGGACTGACTACACCCTACGTCGCTATGCCATGGGAGCTGACTGCGCCACAGGGGATCCGCTGGTCTGCACAGTTCACAGTCTTTGATCCGCATTACGGGCAGACAACATGGGCTCCACTGATGGAGGATTACAGAGAGGCAGCAGCTGCCCCTACTGCAGCTGAGGAGGAGGAGGAGGCTGAGGACGACGACGACGATGAGGATATAGTAGATGAGAGAGGAGGTGGCGTCCCGATGGACACAGGGACAGATACAGTTGGGACGAGCGCGCCACCTATCATAGATTTGGATGACGAGGAGGATACAAAGCCGGCACCAGCTGAGACTTCTCCAGTCAGACCTGCTAGACGCAAGAGGCGTGGAGTGAGGGATAGAGCTGCTCACCAACGGATCGATGACCTGACGGATCAGGTTATCGACTCATATGCTGCATTATCGCTGGATATCCGCGAGATGCAGGAGCGGCAGCATCATCAGCACATCATGGCTCAGCTGCAGTTCGAGCGTATCATGGGCCATCCTTACGATCCGACTCAGTATCCATATGCACCACCACCGGATCGAGACTACTGAGGAGCTGCAGGATTTTATTATTATTTTCTTTTATGCAGTTCGGCTTTTATCCGGTGAGTACTCTCATGTTTAGATCTTTTATTATACCCACTAGGACAGTGTGTCTTAAGTATGGGGTATTTGTTGTTATTTGACTACGTGATGTATGTTATTTGACCACCTTTGATGTATTTTATTTATCAGATATTTTATTTATGCTTCCCTTCTGCATTTATATGATTATTTGATATTACATGCATACCTACAGGTTATTTGATTGAGAAAAACGTCGAAACTGAAAAAATTGGTTTTAAAAAAAATTTTTCGACCTCGACCGAGTCAGTATTGGCCAAACGAGGCGTTTCACCTCGGTTGAACCAAGAACACCTCGACCGAGGTGTGTTAACTGAGAGTTTTCGAAAACGATTTTGTGTTACTTATCTGGATATGATCTCAGTGAAGATCTTGTTTACTTACTGGTTTTAAATTCTTTATGTGTTTGAAAGGTTTTATAATATGTTTAAGTTGCTACATGCTTTGTTTGAAATTATTAGCATGTTTAATACTTTGTTTTTATCCAAATTATGTTTAATTTGAAGGTTGACACCGCAGGTTAAGTTCTCTCACTTTCTTCTTGGAAAGACCAAGGCAATTCATTCTCTTCTTCTTCTTCTTCTTGATCATGCTTAGCCCCTCATATACATTTTGCCTCCCTTTACCTATCCGGGAATTTGGAAGCAAGCGAAGTGGTGAAACCAAGTTAAAGTTGAGAAGTGGCAGGAAGTGAAGTGTTAGAAAGCAATAATAGGTTTGGGGAAGTCAATCATGAAGATGAGTAACTCGGCACCATTCACATAGCCGGGTGTTTGTGTCTTGCCAAAGTCGGATTGAGTGATATTCCTAACGGGTCATGGTATGTGCATCAAGGGTTTGATGCATCTCGAGAAATTGATGATTGCAGATTTCCTAGGCTTCGGTTATTGTGCACCTCTGTCCATGCATCCCAAAAAGTAAAGTAAAAAAGAAAAAGTGTGAGATAAGCAAAGCTTATTGGTGGAAGATGTTGCAAGTCAAAGTGAAAGTGAAGTTCATCCTTTTCCCGGATTCTAGCACCACATTACCTTACATACATCCCTACCCTACACGTTTCTTGACCTTTTCTTTTGGGAAGCCCTTGAGACCTTGAGCTTGTTGATTGACTTAGCGGTTTAAACTGGATTATACATGATTAATTTTGATAATTATGATTTATTATGCATTCTATGATTTTATGCAAAGATGAAAAACTTTCCTATATTTATAAAATGTTTTGATCATATTGAGTTTTTAATTCCAGGAAGTATTCTCTTAGAGTGATCTATGATAGTTGCACACCACAAAATGTTTTTGAAAGACTTTTTCATTGATTTTCTTGACTTATAATCCATTCTATCTTGTCTTCTATATGCGGAACTTGCTTGGGGACAAGCAAGGGCTAAGTATGGGGTATTTTGATAGCATGAATTATAGTCTATATTTTGAGGTTTGTTTGGACGTTTTATCTTTCATAATCTGCATGTTTGTATGTACATTATGTGATTTTACTACCATTTCATCTACCTTTGCGAGAATCGAGGTCTACACCTAGTTTCGTTGTAATTGCAGGTAATATGGTACGTTTTGCATCAAAAAGGAGCAAAAGGAGTCATGAGTCATTTGGAGCTACATCCAGGAAGCATAGCCATGGATTAAAGGTTTACTTTGGACCAGTTTTGAGAGATTTCACATTCAGTTCTGAGTCACCTCGGTTGACCACAGATTCGCCTCGACCGAGGTGATCCAGAGAGGCCGACTCGACCGAGGCGAACACCTAGGACGCGGCGAGAATATTTTATTCTTGGAGGAGATCTTTTAAATTTGGAAAGTGATCTTATATTTTTGGGCTTGGCTCCTGGAAGGAAGGAGATATGCAGAATCATATATTTTACCTATATTTATGGGAGAATATCTTTTTAAGATTTATTATCTTTGGAGGGTTATTTTCCTATAAAAAGGGTCGGATTTCCCACAATTCCGACATCCGCTATCAGCACAAGAGAGTTGTTTACGCAGCAGCAGCCTACTCCAAGTTGGGAGAGTTGAAGAACCTTTTTGAAGGTCGAAGGAAGATTGAAGTCCATAGCTTTTATAGCTTTATTGAAGGGTTTTGTAAGATTGTCTTCAATTCCCTCAATTGTTGTCTTGTCTTTTTGAATTATTATCCAAGGAACGCTTTGTTGTGATATTTGATTCAGTTATTGAAGTCTTTTTCATTAAATTCTTCTTTGTTCAAATATTCACCTTCTTCCCATATATTTTAATACTTTCATTATGATGATGAGTGGCTAATTCCTTGTGTGATTCTAGGGTGATTGGCTGAAGGTTGTTGGAAAAACAATGATAGAATAATCTTAGATTCCAGTAGGATCCTGAAAGTTTGAGTCTTTAACCTTAACCCTAAGCATCTCGTTCGGTCGATGAACATCTCGGCCGGGGTGGAATTCTTCTGACCGAGGTGACTTATCTGATCCATAACTGAGAGTTAAGTGTTAGAGTCTGCCAAATCCTATTCTTATTACACCTTTCCTGATTCAAAGCAAGCTTAGGATGAGACTTACCCGGTAATTCCTTAGTTTGTGTACCAACGATCATAAGTGTAGGTAATAAAGGTTTATCCTTTATTGGGGTTTGAGTGTGCTTCCATCCCATCTTTGTGAGTTAGCCTGAGACTTACCCGGTAAAGGTTGATTCTATTCCCTTAGATGGTATGTTAGTTTGAGGTCATAGTTCTTTACCTTAATTTCTTGAGACTTACCCGGTAATAGGAGTTACGGTTTAGGATTAGTGAGTAGTGAGACTTACCCGGTGATCTACTCCACTTTAATAACACCTTCCCCACGCAAAAATCTCAGCTTTGTCCGCTTATCTATAGATCTTGAGTTGGAACCACAACTAGATGCTTTAATCCCTAGAATTGCATATTTGCTTTATTGACTTCTTATTCATCTTTGATTGTGTTAATTGCTCTTGTGGTTAGTATTGACATAAGCACACCGTATTGACTTTGTTTCACCGAGTCCCTGTGATCGACCCTTGGAATTTTCTTGCTTTTACTACGATTGACCCGTACACTGCGGGTTCGCATCCTTGTTTTAAGCTTAAGTCTAGGGTTATAAATTTAAAGCTTGCACACACCGTTTGGAGCGAATAGTGACAAAGCGGCATATGAATCAATAAACTGATCCGTCAGATCAACGATCCAACGGTGAGCCTCTGGATCTCTGTGTCGGCGCGTCCTACGCCTAGCAGGTCTCACTAGAGATGTAGTAGGTGCAGACTCAGTATCCTCATCATCCAGATCTATAACTGGCGCGCTCGTCCCTGTAGTATATGTCCCTGTATCCATCGGGACTCCATCATCTGTGTCATCAGCTGTCTCCTCATCATCTGCCTCCTCCTCAACTAGGGCAGTTGCTGCCTCTCTATAATCATCCATCAGTGGGGCCCAAGCGGTCTGCCAATAATGAGGGTCTTATACTGTAAACTGGGCAGACCACCTGATCCCCTGCGGTGCAGTCAGCTCCCATGGCATAGCCACGTATGGTGTAGTCAGACCTCAGGGAACCAGAATCCGCCGAGTGATCATCTCTTGCAGCCCAAGCGGCTTGGCAGCCGCCACCATAGTGCAAGCGCTGAGATCCATATCCTGATAGCTCGCGATGTGGGTGACAAGTCCTCCACAACAGATGTCCCCCTTCGCCTTGGCCTTGATCTTGTGCAGGTCCTCTGCCAACATCAAGCCAAAGTCGGGGATCCCTCCTGTCACCATGCAATATAGGCTGAACAGCTCCCCCTATCGGACCTTCTAGGGCATCTCAGTACGTGCCAGAAGCGTCTCGCAGAAGATACGGTGGGCTAACCTAAAATCTAAGTGAAAGATGACCTTCTCCCTGGAATATCCAGGGCGCCATCTGTCTGCGTGCTCAGCAATATGGGCAATCTGTCCCCAAAACTCCCTAGCTACAGATCGGGACGGGAAGTCAACAGCTGTGGGGGTAGGAAAACCAAATATCTCCCTCCAATACTCTAGTGGAACTATGAAGTTCCGGTTCATCAACCGGTACTTCACAGAACGCTCTGTGGGGAGGTAGGTGAAGGAGCTAATAAACTCTAAGGTGGGCTCCAAATAGGCAGGGGCTCGGATCTCAGTAAATTGATCTAGCCCTATTGTAGATATCATCCGTCTAAGGTCTCCATCCACATGGAGACAGTCAAAAGCAGACACGTCCACGAAGCGAGGTGCAATCACTGGACGGCCGGAAATACGCTCATAATCGACCCGGTGTCGCTCGTGGATCACCGGGCGATAGGGTCGGGAAGAAGAGGAAGAAGGGGAAGGGGAGGATCTATCCCTAAGGGCAAGGCGTCTGTCGGAACTCATTTCCAAATCTGTCACTGTCAGGTCACCTCGGTCGGCCTGACAACAATCAAGAATCACCTCGGCCGAGGCACAGCTCGTCTGGACCGAGGCTTAAGACTGGATTCTAATTTCTTCAGAAAATTCAGTTCTTTTCCCCCAAAATCACTACAACTGCTTCCTATGGGGTACTTAATCCTTTTCTCAGCAAATGCAAGGGCAACCAAAGCCCAAATCGAAGCGAAATCAGCGAGTTAGGGTTTCGGTTTTGTTTTACCTCGTTCGGCCGAATCTGTTCGATTTCTTCGTAGATCAACGATGCACTGGGATCCTCTACGTTTTGATTGCAGTTTGGAAGCGAGAATCTTTGAAAATGAGAGATATTCGAAGGAGCGAGGTGAGGTATAGCGTCGCGGTCGAGGGAGGGTAAAATGGAAGAGAGAGAAAATTAATCCCCCTTTTATACCCTTTTTGGAACTGCTGTCACCTCGGTCAAGATGGTCTCGACTGGACCGAGGTGGTACGGACCGAGGTGGTTCTTCAGAAACCCTAGTCGCCTTGGTTGCTCAAAAATCATCTCGGTCGAGGTGCTTTGATAGCAACCGAGATGCCTCAGTCAAACTTCATCTTCTCAAATTCTCGATCTTCTGTCCTTCCAGTTATGCTCCTTCCTTAGATGTCTCCTGTTATCTGTCTAGGATGCCAAATGCAAAAGCAAAAACTATCTAAGCTAGACTAGAAAAAGGGAAAAGAAAGCAATACCTTGGGTTGCCTCCCAAGAAGCGCTTGGTTTAAGGTCGCTAGCTGGACCATGATGCGTCTCAAACGAGGTATATTGGTGCAACCTCCTCAACCGGAACTTCCGGTTTGTACTTCTTAAGTCTATGACCGTTGACCTTGAAGCTTCCGCTAGTTTCGCCCCATATCTCAACTGCACCATGAGGAAAAACATATTTCACAACATAAGGTCCGGTCCATCTAGATTTTAACTTACCTAGAAAGAGGCGGAGGCGGGAGTTGAAGAGTAGAACTAAGTCTCCTTCGTTAGGCTCCTTATAGATTTTGGCATTCTCATAAGCGTTCAAACGCAGCTCCTCCAGCTCGTTGATTTCCAATAGCCGCTTCTCGCCGGCTTCCTTAATGTCGAAGTTCAACCATTTGATTGCCCAATATACTTTGTGTTCTAACTCAACGGGCAAATGGCAAGACTTTCCATATACCAAATTATAAGGGGTGGTACCTATGGGAGTCTTAAATGCGGTCCTGTACGCCCAAAGAGCATCGTCCAATTTCATGGACCAATCCTTCCTCGTCCTAGAGACGGTCTTCTCCAAAATTGCCTTAATTTCTCTATTCGAGATCTCGACCTGTCCACTAGTTTGAGGGTGATAAGGGGTTGATACCTTGTGTGTTACCCCATACTTCGATAGAAGTACCTTGAACTTCCGGTTGATGAAATACGTTCCTCCATCGCTGATGATGATGTGTGGAGTTCCAAAACGTGGAAAGATAGTTCTGTTCAAGAACTTCACAACCACCTTGGCGTCATTAGTGGGAGAAGCGATGACTTCAACCCATCTAGAGACATAATCAACTGCAAGAAGAATATAGAGGTTTCCTCCGGAGGATGGGAAAGGTCCCATGAAGTCTATCCCCCATACATCAAAGATTTCCACCTCTTGGATGTTATTAAGCGGCATTTCATTCCTCCTAGATAGATTTCCTGTTCTTTGGCATGCATCACAAGAGACAACAAACGGTTGTACATCCTTAAATAATGTAGGCCAAAAGAAACCGGAACGTAATACCTTAGCGCAAGTCTTATCGGTACTAGCATGTCCTCCACAAGGAAGTGAATGGCAATGCCGTATTACGCTATTAACTTCATCTTCCGGAATGCATCTTCGAAGCATCCCATCCGGCCCGCGCTTGAATAGCAGCGGCTCGTCCTAGTAGTAATGGCGTACTTCCTTGAAGAATCTCTTCTTTTGAGAGTACGTCAATCCGGGTGGTACTTCCTGGCAAACAAGATAATTCACAATATCAGCATACCAAGGTCCTTTATTATCAGAAAGTTGGTGGATAGAATGTTCCACCAACTGAGGATGAATGTCAAAGAAAGGGGTCAGAAGATTAATATTCTCAGTAGTCTCAGTTGACATCATCTCGCCATCGACCTCGGTCGAGGCGCAAAGGCGTTGACCGAGATGTTCTTCGGTCGCCTCGCTCAGTCCAGATAGTGCCTCGGTCGAGGTACTGCAACTGGAGCCGAAACTTGAGATCTTCGTCTCCTGGATTAGCTTCTCAGTTTTAGCTCCTGCATCTTCTTCTAGTGCTTTTAAGCTCCGTATATCTGCATCACAAGAAGCATCTATACCTTCCTCCATTAAACTGAAACTAATAACTCTTTCGAGTGGATCGTTAATAAGGATAGAGCTCACCAATTCTCTTGATTCTTCTTCATCGTAGATGTTGAAGATATCATCGCTTAGCTGCTCCCCTTTCATGGCTGCAAGTAATGCGAACTCCACCTCATCGCCGCCAATGTTGAATTTCAACTTGGCGTTCTTGCAATCCACGTTGCAACCCGAAGTTGCTAGAAATGGCCTCCCGAGAATAATAGGAACAGGATAATCTGCGGGAATGTCAAGCACAACAAAATCTATAGGTAAATAGACGTTACCTAACTTGCTGGAATGTCCTCCAAGATTCCCACGGGATGGGTGATGGAGCAATCTGCCATATATAGTCGAATCTTGACCGGCTTGGGCTCTCCAAGTCCGATCTTCACACATAGCTCCAGCGGAATGACGCTCCTGCTGGCTCCTAGATCACAAAGGGCTTCACAAGTGACATCCCCAACTTGAATGGGAATGCAAAATGAGCCGGGATCTCTTAACTCCACAACTTAACTCTTTTAACTCCACCTTCCGCTCCTTGGTGGGTGTACTTCTCCATATGCAAAGCTTACTTCTCGATGAAGTCACAAGCTTCGTCAATCGCCATGTCCATAAAGGTACCGGCGGAGAGTAGTTGGAGGTTGAACTGGGTGCTTCCGTCCAGTCCCTTGAAGTATATCTCCAATAATTCTAACTTTGGAATCCCATGATGTGGGCAATACAAAAGAATGTCCTAGAACCGCTCCCATGACTTGGACAAGCTCTCCTTGTCCTTCATAATGAAAGCGTTGATCTTCCCTCTCATTTCAGCTGTCTTTGAGGGGGGAAAGAATTTGGTCAAGAATTCCGTAGTCATCTCCTCCCAAGTGCTAATTTTTCATGGAGGAAGAGATTGATTCCAAGTAAGAGCTCTATCTTTTAAAGAAAAGTAAAAAGGTCTTAGCTTGTAGTTGTTATTCTCAATCCTTGAGGGTCTCAAGGTCTCCATCAAGATCTCATAGTTTTGAAGATGTTGATGCGGTGATTCCTTTTCTAGCCCTCCGAACTGCCATTGGCGAATCATGGATAGAACTTGCGGTCGAAGTTCATAGTCATGGTCCGCTGGATCTCCTAGGTTAACTCTTGGACGCCTCAGTTGTTGATTAGGGTCCATCCTTTGACCTAGGGTTTGTGGAATTCCTGCAAGAAGAGCGCCTCGGACTGGCATCCGAGGTGGAAGTACCTCGGCCGGGGCGTCAGGTATTGGAACCTGCCTCGGTCGAGGGTCAGCAACTGGGACCTGCATCGGTCCAGCATCGGGAACTGGGTCTTCCCTCGGTCAAAAAGGTTCTTCAAATCTCCCAACTGGAGTATGGCTGCTGCGGTGTATAAACCCTGATCGGTGGTATAGCGGCCTTATAGCGGATGTATGCAGGATGTCGGATTTGTGGGAAATTCGACCCTTTTTATAGGAAAATTACTCTCCAAAGATAAGATATCTTAGAAAGATCTCTTCCCACAAAAATAGGTAAAATATATGATCTAGTATATCTTCTTCCTTCCAAGAGCCAAGCCCAAAAATATAAGATCTCTTTCCAAAAATAAAAGATCTCAGCCAAGAATAAAATATTCTCGCCGCGTCCCAGGTGTTCGCCTCAGTCGAGTCGACTTCTCTGGATCACCTCGGTCGAGGTGAATCTGTGGTCAACCGAGGTGAGTCACAACTGAATGTGAAATCTCTCAAATGTGGTCCAAAGTGAATCTTAAATCCATGGCTATGCTTCCTGGATGGTTCCTGAATGTAGCTCCAATGACTCCATAGATCCTTTTGCTCCTTTTTGATGCAAAACGTACCATTTTACCTAAGATTACAACAAAACTAGGTGTAGACCTCGATTCCCGCAAAGGTAGATGAAATGGTAGTATACTCACATAATATACATACTAACATGCAGATTATTGAAGATAAAACGTCCAAACAAACCCCAAAATATAGACCATAATTCATGCTATCACTCGACCATCATATCCTCAATATGGGAATGTCTTTCGAATGCAAGCGTTTCATATCTCATTCCAAGAATGTAATCGAATGCTCAACAAAAGTGTGGTTGGACTCAACCACCAAATCATCGTAACTCACAAGGTGTCTCGAGTCTGGTATATACTTCCTCAGTTTAGACATAAGAAACACTGGGTGGATATCCTCTAATCTCAGAGGCAAAGCTAAACATCATGCTGCCTTCTCCGTACTGGTCGATCTCAAATAAACCATCATATTGGAAACTCATTTCCCTTTCCATATTAACACGTCTAACGTCTCGCAGCTGAGATACTTACAGCCGGACATGAACTTTCGCTTGAACTTTAGAGGTTAACGCCTCTTGTCTACATATAATATCTGGCGACTCTATACATCCAGCATTCTTCCTTCAATCAACGTTACTTGAACTATAAAATCCTGAGTCTGGTCAGGTGTTATTCCACTTCTACTGCTAGATCACTTCTAGCATAAGGATATATGACATCTATGTCTATATATTGACTCATAGGGTCATCCCAAAAAGATGCACGTCTTTCATAGTTATATAATAAACTCATTAATGGAAGGTAATATAACCATTCACGTTCCCATTCAACTTACAACTTATAATAGATCTTTAAGATCTAAATGATCCTCTCTAACTGAGCATCTGTCAGGGGGTGAAGTGTAGTCATGAGGTACATACTCGTCCCCAAAGCAGTCTGAATCTGCTGCCCAAAATCTCAAAGTAAAAGCATCCATCTCGATCAAAATGATCGTTCTCGGTATACCATGGAGTCTCACTATTTGTCTAGTGTACTCCTCAGCCAATTCATTCACTAGCCACGTCCTTCTGATGAAACGTACCGGTTTCATTAATTTATTACAAACAATCCAGATAACATCAATCTTCTACTGGGTCACAATCTCATAACAAAGTCCATGGATATGTCCTCCCAAATTCTACTACTGCACTAGTAGTGGGTGGGGCTTATCTCTAAATCGGAAATACTCTATCTGGACCTGCTGACAGGTCACATACTATATCACAAATCTGGTAATATCATCTTCATACAATATAATCGTCTCATCTCGTGGTACATCTTACTCGTACCTGAATGTACTGAATAAGGCGTACAGTGGGTATACCGTAATATTCTTTGTCTCCATCTGCATCAACAGGTACACAAAAGCGGTCATGACTCTTCATCAGTCCATCTACTCCCATGGATAACTATGGTGCCTCAGTACGAGATATCCTTTCTCTAAACCTTGTCAAGGCCGGGCAGGTCTCCTGCTTCTGTTGGACCTCATCCAACAGACCAGGTAGAACCTCTGAGGTATAATAGGGTATCCTCATCAAGGAACTGATTGTCCAACTCTAGCCAAGCTAGATCTCTCTGAAGTTGAGGTTGAACTATCAGTCTCACAATCATCTTCTCTTGGAGCGTCTTTCCATTCAAGTTATTAGCGACAACGTTCAACTTCTCAGAATTATATGGAATCTTCAAGTCAAAGTCTTGATCAACTTAAGCTCTTAACACTGGTGGTTATTCAACCCCTGTTGCATAAAATATACTTCAGATTTCTATAATCTATAGAAATCTGACATGAAGATGACACCGGTATGGTCTTCTCAAAAGACTCGCAAATGAATACGTAATCATATAAAATCCTTCCTCAAAGCATTGGTAGCAATCGGCTGAGCCGAGAAAACTACATATTCCTTAATGTTCATTATTATCTCCCATGTTACAACATACTTAATTCTCTCCAGGTCAACCATGATCCCACTGGCGGAGACAACATGGCCTAAAAAGGCTACCGCTGGCACCTCAACTTACACTTAGAGAGCGTAGAATACAACCCTCTATCTCTCGAAATCTGCAGAACGGTCCTCAAACGATCGGTCTACTATTCTCTGCTATGAGAGTATACCGACTTGTCATCAATGAAGTCCACCGCCAACTAATCAAGGAAGTCGATGAAGATACTGTTCATCAACTCCATAAAAACTACTAAAACATTTGTCAACCCAAATGACATCAGTACAAACTCGTAGTGTCTATAACGGGTATGGGATGCTATCTCATACACATGTTGCTCTCTCATTCATGACTAGGGATATCTTGAGCACAAAGGAATCATCAAAACACAATTGCTTCTTGAAGCTAACTTATCAGGTCGTCAATACGGAACATGGAACCCACTAGGGTAAAAGAAGCCCGTTTCAGTCAACTTTTCAAGTTATCAGTACAATATCTCAACAAGCACTGTATAGTGTGGCTTTCCCATTCAATATTGTATTATACTTCAACTTGATAACAATGTCCACACTCCACTGAGGTGGCAGCTAGACGGTTCACTAACACGTCTATAAACTCATAAATAGCTGGAATACCTTCCAATGTTGGACTATCTCGCTCCTTCATGGTATAACACTAGAAGGCGCCACATCCCTGTGTATCAGCTCGCTGCTCATACAGTCCTGATGACAAACCCGTCTCTTCAAAGGTCTTAACCTCAGAAGACCTCTATTTAACTCAACTCAGTAAATACTATAATAGTCTTACTATTAAAAGCTAACACCACATGATATCTATTCATCCAAACCATACACATAATGAATTCCTCATGCACCTACGACATGACAAAGAAGTCTACAACCATACACGGGTCCCTGAAATAAGGGAACAAACACGCATCTCACGGGTATCTCAGACCCGAAAAAGGTAATCCTATAAAAGAAAATCCACCTTCTACTATATACCAAAATTCAACCATTAACGCATGCATCAAAAGACATGACGTGCATAACACTCACAACAAGCAAAACTCCACCAGGTAAACCATTAACGAGAATGGTACCTATAACAGCTAACACTCTTAGCTCCTCTACATATCATCACTCAATGTCAGATCCATGCTCCTCAGGTATCACTAAGGTCATTGATAACACGATTTATGACTTAGGATTAGGCACTCATTTAGATAGTTTATCTACTGATTCATGCATGGTTTAGCACTAGTTCACGACGTTTGCACTCATATCATGTATTTTCTCGAGATAGCCGTCTACGCGGACTTTTGCATTCCTTTGTAGGTATTTTGGGAGATTTGAGAGCTTAATCGATACATTCGAGGATCGTTCCTCGAGACGAAACACCTTCGGACTCATTAGGATGCAAGCTAGAGGCTAAGGGAGACTCATGGGACCTTGTTGGTGCAAGCCATGCACCAAATCATGACTCAATGCCCCAAAGCAAGCTGAAGCACCAAAACCACGGTCACTGGCACTTCCACGGGCGTGGAATCAAACCGTGGTTTTTGCCAAACGGTTGTGACAGCTGTGCCACGATCTCATGGCCGACTCTAGCAAGGTTGTAGTATAAAAGTGGTCCTGCAAGGCTGAGAGAGGGCATCTCCTATCATCCAATCAAATTTCAGAATCAAAATCCACACTCTCCACGATACTCTCAAGAAGAGATTCTCTGAAGGGGAGCTTGGAGGAGAGCTACCATTGGAGGAGGAGAAAGGCTCCATTGGAGAAGAAGAGTAGAAGACACCATTGTTAGCCTTTGATAGATTTTAGAGTGACGATTATCGGAATCGTTTTCTAGGGTTGTAAGAATCGATTAAACCTTCTTTTGAAGGGTTGTGAGTCTTTCTAATCTTACTTTCAGCTTGGTTTTACTTTCTTCACTTGTTCATCTCTTTCTCTTCATTATCTTGAAAATGGAAGCCATGATTCTATGTTTGATGATTTCGATTGTTATGAGGCATGTTGTAGGCTAAATATATGCGATTCTAGGGTAAGGAAAGGATGGTTATGGCCTGGACTATGATAGGATTGACTTAGATTTGCCTTTGGATGATTCATTTACTTGAACAAACCTCTGTTGGAGTCCATGGTTTGTTCTTGCCAGTCCACGGCCGTGGAAGTGGTAGAACAACCCGTGGTTTGTCTGATTTGTTTGATTTGATGATTCTAAGTTCTAGAATGTTAGAATGTTGAAACCCTAGTGTTTGTTGAGTTAAATCTATCCTAGGGTGACCTAGTGTTAGCAACTAAGTGTCAGAAGAGACCTATCCGGTGATTCTTACTCTTAGATTTCAAAGATGATAAACTCTAGGTAGTGGTGAGCCTCATAAGCCGCCATTGGACTATGTGTGCTAGGATAGTTGTTTAGGACTTACCCTTCCGAGACTTACCCGGTGAGGATAGGTTAGATCCCTAGGTGACAATCCGGTTTGTGTAGAATTCCATTCCTTAGGCTCTTTGAGACTTACCCGGTGATGAGACCTTAGGAACGGACTAGTGGACCATGAGACCTACCCGGTGATTGATCCTAATCTAGAAACACTCACTCCCAACATATTATAGTTAATCCAAGGAATGATTAGATAGCTTGAGTCCTATGCCATAACCGGAATTTCCAACCCCTAGAATCCGCTCTTCTCTCTTTGATCTCGTATCTCGTGTTTAGCTTGTTTATTTGTGTCGATTTGTTAGCTTAGATGATTGTTTATTTCGCATGATTTGTGATCCTTGATCGATCACCTAAAAACCTACCAAAAACATTTAGATTTTCATTTCTTTATTTCTTTCTCTTTTCTTAGGCCTAGATCTTCACTAAACATAATCACTAATCGAATCAATCTCACCTCAGTCTTTGTGTTCGCCCTCGGAATACTATCCCTACTACAAAACGTCCCGTACACTGCGGGTTCGCTAGGAGTTAGGAGAAATATAACGAGTATAAATTTAAGGCTTATTGCGTGCACACTATTCCTAGACGTGACAAGTTTTTGGCGCCGTTTCCGGGGACTAGGTCTAGATTGAGTCGTTATTTGTGATTGTTTATAGTGTAGGTCTTTCTTGTTGCTTTTGATCTCTTTTGGGTTTGTGTCTTTGCTTTTCAGGACATCTCTCACTCTTTAGGTGTATGCGAAGTGATAACAAGATTTATGGCTTAAGTTTAGGTAGTCATTCAGATAGATTTCTCACTCATCCATGCATTGTTTAGCACTAGTTCACGACGTTTGCACTCAATTCACGTATTTTGTCGAGATAGACGTCTACACGGACTTTTGCATTGCTTTGTAGGTATTTTGGGAAATTTAGGAGCTTAAACGATACATTTGGGGATCGTTCATCAAGATGACGCACCCTCGGACTCATTAGGATGCAAGCTAGAGGCTAAGGAGAACCCATGGAACCTTGTCAACACAAGCCAGGCACCAAATCAAAGCTTAATGAACCAAAGCAACGCTGAAGCACCAAACCACGGTTCACTGGCACTTCCACGGCCGTGGAACCAACCGTGGTTTTTGCCAGACGGTTGTGACAGCTGTGCCACGATCTCTTGGCCTTCTCTAGCATGGTGGTAGTATAAAAGTGGTCCTGCATTGCTGAGAAAAGGCATCTTGGAGCAGCCATCCATTATTCTCCATCAACCAATCAAAAACACTCTCAACAAGAAGATTCTCTCAAGGAAGAGAGCTACCATTGGAGGAGAAGAGCTCCATTGAAGGAGAAGGGAAGAAGAACAAACCATTGCTAGACCTTGATAGTTTTTGTAGTGAAGAATTTCGGAATCGATTTCTAGACAAGCTTTATGTTGATTATAGGTGATTGAGAGTCATTGTTACATTTGTGAGCTAGTTTGCCTATATTGTCGATATGGATGTCTACACAAGCTTTATGTTGATTATAGGTGATTGAGAGTCATTTCTGAACGGAATCGAGCAAAGATGAGTTGATTGAGTATGTCCATGGATTGAGGGCATTCTTAGGAGCAAAATGGATGTCAACTTCAGGAATGCATGAGGCTAGGGAAGAATCACGTTCTTGCCCTAAACCACGCTCTAAAATACGGCCGTACTACAAACCACGTTCAGTTCCACGGCCGTGGAACCTTGTAGGAGAAGTGTGATTCATTCCAGGAGCTTTTACGGTCGTGGAATCCATGGTTCCAACCGTGTTGATTTCCACGCTCTAAATTACGGTCGTGGAACCTTCCACGACCGTGATCTTGGCGATCTTTTTCGCCACATTTTGAAGCCACGATCTTTGAAGATTGGGCCGGGCCGATATTTTATGTTGCCCTATAAAAAGACGGACGAAGGGAGATTCCGTCACCTCTGCTTGGACGCATATACACCTTCGCATACCCCCCGTTTAGAGAATTTTGCACTTCGCTTAGACGCATTTTGGCGATTCTTGCAAAAGACGTAATTTGCATTCATCCTTGAGTTGCCCTAATCTCGCACTTTCGGTGGAGATTGCTGTTGAGATTTCCGGATTGACGGAAGATCGAAGATTTGGAAGATTATTGCAAGAAGATTTCTCTTCTTGTTTAGGTTTGATATAGAAGACGGATTGACATCCCGTTCTTCCTTCTTTCCTAAGATTGTGTTGTTTGTTTTATTTTGAATATATCAACGATATTCGCTCTTGATTGTGACTTTGAGATTGGTTTGAAGTTTATTGGAAGTTTTCGGAAGTTTTCATCTTTCAATCTTTTAATCTTTGAATTTGATATTATAATGACGGTTATTGGCTTAAAACCCTTAACAATTCTAAGGTGAAGGGTTGATAGTTGTGGCCTAGATGATGATAGATCAAGCGTAAACAGATTAGACCCTGAGAGTTAGAAAGAATCGTCGACGAACCCTAAATCACGGTTTGTTCTTGAGTTCCACGACCGTGGAATCTCAAGATCCAACCGTAATTTCCCTTATGTTTACGAACCTGCTTTTACTTTAATCTAAAGTTAAAGATTTGCTTTAACTTAGTTTAGGCTTGCCTTTTCTAGGTGGTAGTGAAGCCTCAACAACCTCTACCTCGATTGTGAGTGTCACAACCTCAATCGGTTAAGTTAGTCTTGATCCTTGGATTACAAGTTTGGGTCTTTGACATTAATTCTTACCTTTAGAACCTTTCTATATTGAAGCCTCAACAACCTATATAGAGAGTGTCTTGTAGGTGAGTCATATAAGGTTTTTGGAACTTAGCCGTACGATTACCTTACATTATCATACCTTCGCATATCTTAACTCTGTCTTTATATCAATAGTAAATCTTGAATCGATTGCTATAGCTGGATACTTGGATCTTTAGGATTGTTGTTTTCCTAATATTTGCAAAAACTCTCATATTTACTTGCTTGATAATCTGCAATTGAATTTGTTCCCACCCAAATCCCTGTGTTCGATACTCTAGAATTCTTGCTTAACTATATCGATCCGTACACTGCGGGTTCGCTTGCTTGATTCTAGTTTTATAATTAAAACTTATTTGCACGCACGTTTAGGGGCGAACAAGTTTTTGGCGCCGTTGCCGGGGATTTGGTTTCGGCCGAATTCGGTAGCCGGTTGTCAAGCTTGGGAGCTTGCTCTCGTTATTTGATATCTTTTTGAGTGCATGCGCAGGTCTAGGAACACCGAAGACCTCTTACCTCTTGATCAAGAGCTTGAGAGGACTTTAAGGCAGAAGCGAAAGGAAAAGAAGATGGCTGAAGAACACGAACGTGATCTTCAAGCGGAGTTGGCGGAGAAGGAAGCTCAACTCCTATGGAATGAGAACATTCGCCGGGATGAGATGGATCGTCATCAATCCCAAGTTAACAATCTACAGGATATGATTTTCCAAATGAGGATAGAACTAAGCGACTTAAGAATAAGGGAAGCAAGAAATCCTCAAGGAGGGGATCAAGATCTAGAAGAAGAAGTCACTCATCCGCTGATGATAGTGATTCTTCCATGCCACCGCTAGAGGAGATTGATCCCACGATCAATGTGAATCCTTTCCATCCACGGGGAGCTGCTAATCGCCGCATTCCGCCTAGGAATGCGAGGATCGAACGTGTAGATGATGAGCCAAGAACTCTTGGCCAGCGGATGGATCTAACACACAACCACGCCGCTTGGGCGTGAATTTTGATGCTGAAGATGTGCAAGCGTTTAGCTTCAACCCTCAAGTTATTACTCTTGTTCGCCAAAACCAATTTGGCGGGACAAGCGCTGAATCTCCACACCAACACTTGCAAAACTTTGAATGTATGATGGAGACAATGAGACCGAAGAGCGCTACTACCAACAACTATAAGCTCAAGCCTTTCTTCTTCTCCTTGAAGGGGAAAGCGTTGTCTTGGTACCAAGCTCTTCCTAGGGGGACACTAGACACGTGGGAAGACCTTTCCGCAGAGTTCCTCACCAAATTCTTTCCGCCATCCAAAACGGCGGAACTTAGAGGTAAGATCAATGCATTTTCCATGAGGTCTAACGAAAGTTTGTTTCAATCATGGGAAAGGTTTCATGACTTGTTATTGGATTGCCCTCATCATGGCATATCCAAGCTTGCATTGCTGGAGATTTACTACAAGGGGCTGGATGCGGATACGCAATTCAACCATCAATCCCTCTCATGTGGAACATTCATGGACATGAGAGAAGATGACGCTTGGGACTTCATAGAGAAGCAAGCAAGGGTCATAGAGAAGTATTCCCACCGGAAAGTGGAGGGAAATCGTGTGGAGCAAGGAGCAAAGCTCACACATGAAGCTCAAAATCAGATTTTCTCCCTCAACAATGAGATTAAAGAGTTAAAGGAGGCTATCAAAACCAACTTCCCAAAGCAACAAGGCAAGGAGGTTGGATATTTGGGCAACAACAATGGCGGCGATAACACAAACCACAACAACAACAACAACAATAACCGGAACAACTACCGGAATAACAATTGGAATGGAAACAACAACAACCGGAACAACAATTGGAACAACAATAGGGGTTCAAACAACAACAATTGGCGCTCCAATCAACAAAATTCCGGTAACTCTTATCCTTCCAACTCTAATTCACTAACTCCACCTTCCTCTTCCTCTACTCCTTTGAAAAGCTAGGGGCAATCATCTAATGGAGGAAACACTTTGGGAAAGGAGAAGCCCAATCCCATGTTAGAAACGATTTTGGGAAAGCTACAAGGGTTGGAGAACCGCATCATTAAGGTTGATGATCAAATCTCTAAGGTTGATAAAGCTCAAAAGGGTTTAGAAAACCAAATGTTCAGCCATGCGGAGGAAGTTCCTAGGAATCAAGGGAAACTTCCAGGAAAGACGGAGGACAACCCTAAGGGAAGGGTTATGGCAATCACAACTAGGAGCGGAGTAACTACTACCGATCCGCAGCCTAAGTTTTTTGAAGTCCCCGTAGAAAAGGACAAAGACAAAGAAAAGGGGAAGGAGAAGGAAGATGTCTACGTTCCTCCTCCAGCTTACAAACCTCCTCTACCATTTCCTCAATCTAGAGCGAGAGCGCGCCTAGATAAACAGTTTGGTAAGTTCATAGAACTCATGAGCAAGCTGCATATTAATATACCATTTATTGATGCTATTGTAGGTATGCCGGCTTATGGCAAGTTCTTGAAGCAGCTCCTCTCCAACAAGAGGAAGCTAGAAGACTTTGGTGAGGTCAAGATGAGTTCGGATTCTTCGGATCTCATCAAGACCATGAAGGAGAAAATGTCCCCAAAGCTAAAGGATCCGGGGTCATTTTGCATTCCCATAGGAGTGGGAGATGTCACATATGACGCTTTATGTGACTTAGGAGCAAGTGTGAGCATCATACCACTTGCATTGTGCAGGAAGATCGGTTTAGGCGACCCTAAACCGGTAAAGATGACGTTGTACATGGCGGATCGATCCATCACTCGCCCCGTCGGTATTGTAGAAGACGTCCCAGTCAAGCTAGGTAAATTCTTTGTCCCCATTGATTTTGTCGTGCTTGATATTCCTGCAGATAGTCCGGTCCCGATCATACTCGGAAGACCGTTTCTTGCAACTTCCGGCTGCATAGTCGATTGCAAGAATGGTAGACTCGCTTTTGATATAGGGGAAGAGAAAGTAGAATTCGTTCTTTCCACTCTAGTGATGGAGCCGATCTTTGATGAGGATATATTCGATATCCAAGATGAAGAAGGGTTATCTAGGGAGGAGGTAAGTGCGATTCTCTTTAACGACCCTTTACAAAAAGTTATCACTATGAGTCTAACCAATGTAGGGGAAGAAGAAGAGTGCAATGAGGCAATTGAAGCCTTAGAAGCACAAGAGGAGATGCATGAAGTGGAGTTTGAAAAACTCCACGATGAAGCTGAAAACGTGAGAATCCACGGCCATACACTGTATTCCACGGCCGTGGATTTCACAACCAAAACCGTGTCCCACTCTAGGGAGTTATACGGTCGTGGAGAAGATGTGACAACCGTATTTCCCTTCCACGCCCTAAACCACGGCCGTGGAAGACATAAGGAAACCGTAATTTTGGCCGTGGAAAGGGGTGATCGAGACACTCCTTCAACTTCTTCTGATTCTTCTCCCACACACTCAACACCCTTAGAAACTTCTAAGGAAACATCGGATGCTCCTCAAGGATCGTTGGAAGCTCCGAAAGTGATGGAACTAAAACCACTTCCTACTCATCTAAGGTACGCTTTTCTAGGAACTAATTCTACCTTTCCGGTTATCATTAGTTCCGAACTAAGCATAGATGAACATAATCAGCTCATGATTGTCCTTAGGAAACATAGGAAAGCTTTAGGCTATACTATTGAGGACTTAGTAGGAATTAAACCCTCCCTATGCATGCATAAGATACTAATGGAGGAAGATTTTAGATCTTCAAGACAACCTCAAAGGCGGTTGAATCCGACCATGATGGAGGTTGTCAAGAAGGAAATTCTTAAGCTTCTTGATGCAGGTATCATCTACCCTATTTCCGATAGTAAGTGGGTGAGTCCAGTTCAAGTAGTTCCGAAGAAGGGAGGAATGACGGTCATCACCAACAAGAACAACGAACTCATTCCTACCCGAACCGTGACAGCATGGCGAATGTGCATAGACTACCGCAAGCTCAACAATGCAACGCGGAAGGATTATTTCCCGTTGCCATTCATTGATCAAATGCTTGAAAGGTTAGCACAACATTCACATTTTTGCTACCTTGACGGCTATAGTGGTTTCTTTCAGATTCCGATACATCCGGATGATCAGGAGAAGACCACATTCACGTGCCCGTGGGGTACGTTTGCTTATAGGAGAATGCCGTTCGGGCTTTGCAACGCCCCAGCCACCTTTCAACGGTGCATGATGGCCATCTTCTCCGAATACATCGAGGAAATCATGGAAGTCTTCATGGACGACTTCTCCGTATACGGTTCCTCTTTTAAGGATTGCCTTTCTAACCTTTCTCTTGTTTTGCAAAGATGTAAAGACACTAACCTAGTTCTTAATTGGGAAAAGTGTCAATTTATGGTTAAGGAAGGAATTGTATTAGGTCACTTAGTCTCTAGTAGAGGGATAGAAGTAGATAAAGCTAAGATAGAGACCATAAGGAAACTTCCTCCCCCAACTTCGGTGAAAGGGATAAGAAGTTTTCTAGGACATGCTGGATTTTATAGACGTTTTATTAATGACTTTTCTAAGATATCAAAACCTCTCACTAATCTATTGATGAAGGATGCGGTTTTTGAGTTTTCGCAGGAATGTTTGGATGCGTTTAACACAATCCGGCAAGCTCTAATTTCAGCACCTATTATCCAACCTCCGGATTGGAATCTTCCCTTTGAGGTTATGTGCGATGCTAGTAACGTAGCTATAGGAGCTGTTCTTGGACAACGAAAAAAAGGGCGAACCCATGCCATATACTATGCTAGCAAGACGCTAGATGAAGCGCAGCTCAACTACGCCACTACCGAGAAAGAGTTCTTAGCCATTGTCTATGCTATTGACAAGTTTCGCTCTTATCTTGTAGGTGCAAAGGTGATTGTCTACACGGATCATGCTGCGATCCGGTACCTCCTTGCAAAGAAAGATGCAAAGCCAAGGCTAATTAGATGGATTCTTCTCCTACAAGAATTCGATCTTGAGATCCGCGACAAGAAAGGTTCAGAAAATTCTGTTGCGGATCATTTGAGTCGCCTAACACATCTAGAGGACGACCATTTGCCCATCGATGACTCCTTCCCGGACGAACACCTACACCTTATTGAAGAGTGCATCGATGTGATCTCCAAAGGTAACGAACCATGGTTTGCTGATTTTGTTAACTATTTGGTTTGCCAGGAGATACCACCCGGACTATCCTACGCACAAAGGAAGAAGTTCTTTAAGGACGTCCGGGAATACTATTGGAACGAGCCTCTCCTCTTTAAGAGAGGTCCGGATGGCATCATTCGGCGATGTGTGCAGGAAGATGAGATGCAAAGTGTCATCCGCCATTGTCATTCACTACCTTGTGGAGGACACGCTAGTTCGAACAAAACTAGCACAAAGGTATTGCAATCTGGATTCTTTTGGCCTACTTTGTTTAGAGATGTGCAATCCTTTGTTTCTTGCTGCGATGCTTGTCAAAGAACAGGCAATATCTCTAGAAGGAATGAGATGCCCCTCAACAACATCCAAGAGGTGGAGATTTTCGACGTTTGGGGAGTTGATTTCATGGGACCATTCCCATCCTCTTGTGGAAACCAATACATACTATTGGCGGTGGATTATGTTTCTAGATGGGTGGAAGCAATTGCCTCTCCCATAAATGATGCTATGGTGGTGGTTAAGTTCTTTAACAAGACCATCTTCCCGCGATTTGGGACGCCAAGGACGATCATTAGTGATGGAGGTTCTCACTTCATTGCCCGGCGCTTTGAAGCTCTTCTAGCTAAGTATGGGGTTACTCACAAGGTCGCTACCCCTTATCATCCACAAACAAGTGGACAAGTTGAGATCTCAAATAGGGAGATCAAAGGAATCTTAGAGAAGACAGTTTCAAGGACTAGGAAGGATTGGTCCTTGAAGCTTGACGATGCATTGTGGGCGTACCGGACTGCATACAAGACTCCCATAGGAACCACACCATACAACCTTGTGTATGGGAAGTCTTGTCACTTACCGGTAGAGTTGGAGCATAAAGCGTTTTGGGCTATCAAGTGGTTGAACTTCAGCATGAAAGAAGCGGGAGAGAAGCGTCTCCTAGACATCAATGAGCTGGATGAACTCAGTTTGAACGCTTATGAAAACACTAAGATCTATAAGGAGAGAGCAAAGCGTTGGCATGATAAGCATATCATTCCAAAGGACTTCAAAGAAGGAGATCAAGTTCTCCTCTTCAATTCAAGGCTTCATCTCTTTCCAGGTAAGCTTAAATCTCGTTGGACGGGACCTTTTCTAATTAAGCATATTTTCCCCCATGGTGCAGTTGAAGTATGGGGTGAAACGAGCGGAAGCTTTAAGGTGAATGGCCAACGACTCAAGAAGTGTACGCCGGAACTCCAAACTGAAGAGTTCGCGCCTACCGCACTCGAATAAGTGCGAGAGTGGTCTAGCTACAGACCTTAAACAAAGCGCTTCTTAGGAGGCAACCCAAGGTATTGCATTTTCGTTTTTGTTTTCGATTCATAGTTTAGCTTAGAATAGACGTTTTTGCTTTGTTTTTGCCTTCGATTCCTTCCGGTATGTTCATGTTTTTGGATGTAGGAACGATGGAAAAGGAAAAGGGGAGGATAATGTTGAAGAAAAGTGACGAAATATGGACGTTGGAGCTTTACAGAGAGTTCCACGGCCTAAACCACGGTCGTGACAGCTACAGTGCCCGTTCTTCACAAAAAACCACCCACAAAACCCCTCTTCCACGACCTAAGAGCCGAATCCACGACTCCTCTCTCAAATCCTCGTTTCTTAATCGTTTTTAACGATTCTTTTTCCTAAACTGAAGCAAATTCGACCACCAACAAGATCCAAGCGACGAATCGAGCGGAAATTCACCAAGGAACGCGCAATTCGGATTTTTCAATCCGAAAAAAATAGGTTTTTCCACTCTTCTTGATCTTTGTCGATTTGGTTCGTTTTTGTTAGAGATTTTAGGAAGAACTGATTGAGATTGGAAGAAATTAGATTAGGACTGCCTGTTTGTGGAGATTGTGTGTTGATTTGCTGAGATTTGAGACTTTCTGAGACGAATCACGGTCTATGGGAGAACCACGGCCGTGGAATCTGTAGAACAACCCGTAATTTCTGACAGAATGGACTTTGTGAGGAGAGTTTCGGGGAGGATAAAAGAGAAGAAGAATGATCAAAACAAGAAGAGGAAGGGAAATCCCTCCTCTTCCTCATCCTCTAGAGCACCACCACCCTCTTTCCCTTCACCTCCATCTTCACCTTCATCACCCTCACCTCCTAGCCCTAGAGTCCCGACCATACATGAGGATCACCTCGATGCACTCGAGAGGATCAAGGAGAGGGTTGTGATTGGTCCTAGGTACTTGTTGTTGGAGGATCTAGCTCCTCTCAACATTATGGATGATCTTACTTGGCTCTTGGATAGAGCCGGACTAGTTGTCTTCTCGGCTATCCGAGAAGACGCTTATGAGGAGATTACACGGGAGGTTGTGACGTCTTTCGAGCACAGCCATGTAGACAGGACCGTCTCATTCCGTCTTATGGAGAGAGACTATCATTTTAGCATCCGTGAGTTCGGGACCTTCTTCGGGTTCCAGGAGACCTTTAACGGTCGATTTCCTAGTGGCGTTTACGCCAAGGACTTTTGGGAGGAGGTAGCGATGATTTACGCCGACGAGGACCGTTGGCAACCCGCTGATACCAAGGCTAGGTTGATGTACCACCTAGCCTTGAAGATAGCTCACCGTGTTCTTTCGGAGTGTCTCTTTCCTAGGACGGAGATGCCCCAAAAGATCAAGACGGATGAGCTGTTTTTGCTATACTCCATGCTGTATGGACGCCGTGCTGATTGTGCTACTCTCTTGGCTGCTACTATGAGCAAGCTCAAGAACAAGAAGAAGGGCAACATCGGATATGGTGGGATAGTTACCCACATTGCTAGGAGCTTAGGTGTTGATTTTTCTGCTTGCACCCGTATTCCAGCTGTACCTCTAGGACTTCATGCCTTCATGACGAGAGGGCTCATCTTCCCCACTCATAGAGGTCCACCTTATGCGGCCATGCCTTGGGAGAGCAGGACGGGTAGGGGTATAGAGTGGCTACCGGAGTACTCCATTATGGCGGGACACCATAATTGGAAGGAGACGTTCGCTGCTATGCATGCGAACAGGATAGTAGCTCCCCCATACGTTCCACCACCGGTTGTTGAGGAGGAGGATATGAGAGATCAGTTTGAGGGTGGAGGAGGAGCCGAGCAGGAGTTTGGCACGTTTCCGGATCAGCCGGAGGCGGCCCCCGATGCACCTAGACGTTCTCCACGTCCAGCTAGAGCTTCAGGCTCGTCTTCTCGCCGCGCTAGCGTGAGTTAGAGACCTACATGGATGACCACACCTCCTGCATGGTATGGCGTTACCCCTCCTTGGTCCACAGAGCAGTCAGCAGCACCAGCACCAGCACCATCCGACGCTCCAGCATGGTATAGTCAGGCTCCGGGATGGTATGAGCAGATGCCGGATTGGGCTATTGGCCTTTCAGAGAGAGTAGGAGCATTGGAGATCCGAGCCGATGCTAGAGATGGACGCTTGGACGACCTCGATCACATGATGAGGGATGTCTACCGCCAGCAGTTTGGGCGGTTTTATGATCCTAGCTTCTCTCCATTCCCGCCTCCACCAGCGCCGTAGTGATTGATTGCATGACCGTTCGCTTTAGACATTCCACCGCCACTTTGTGAGTTCTTTTTCTTTTCTTTCTTTTTCTTTCTTTCTTTTGAACATTAGGGACAATGTTCGTCCTAAGTATGGGGTGGGATGTACTAAAAGTTTGTAATAACTCTTACTCACTATGTTTGCTTCTATTTGAGACTATCATTGCATGTTCATTATATGTTGCACGTTTCATTATTGCATTGCATGAAAAAGAACTTGAAAAACCCATAAAAATTGAAAAATTTTGTGCTTCTAATGAATTGAGATGAATTCCATGATAATCACTACTTGTGAATTGAGTTTGATGACAATTGCATGCTTAAACGATTAGTGAATTGAAAAGAAATTGAATGAATAGATTATACCTCTTTTGCAAGTTTCATAATGTGATGAATGTTACCTAAATCATGTTGAGAAATTGAAGTTGAAATCACACTATAAGTTCTTATACTTCTTGTTGAGATGATTAAGGCAATTCGATTTTTCTTTCTTCTTTCTTTGATCATTTTTAGCTCCTCATTGAAATATTAGCCTCCTTTACCTATCCGGGAATTTGGAGAAGTGAATGAAAAAGGCATGTTTGATGTGGGAGGGCCATGAGAGCAATTATTTGCAATCAAAGGAATAGAAAGAAATTATAGGTTTGGGGAAGTCAATCATGACGATGAGTAACTCGGCACCATTCACATAGCCGGGTGTTTGTGTCTTGCCAAAGTCGGATTGAGCGATATTCCTAGCGGATTATGGTATGTGCGCTAAGGGTTTGAGGCATCTCATAAAAATTGAGAAACGCCAATCTCCTAGGCTTCGGTTTTTGTGCACCTCTATCCATAACTCCAAAAGTAAAGTCGAAAAATGAAAAGAAGAGAGCGAAGCTCTAAGTTGAAAGTGTGCGGAAACCGCAAGAGAAGAAGAAGTGAGTAGTTGTCCACTTTCCCGGATTCATGCACCACATTCCCTAAAGGCTTCCTTACCTTCCACATTCTAGACCTTTTCTTTGAAAGTCCTTAAGATCAAAAGAATGTTATATGACTTTGTGGTCTAAATTGAAGTTTCTTATGATTGATTTTGATAATGTTTGAAGGTTATGATGCTTGTATAGAAGTTTAATTGATTCATGAATTTTCTTTGCTTTTTACTCTTTGATTAAGTGTATGAAAGTTTGATAAATGATTGAAGCAAGATTTGAGAATGATCTATTCTTTAGAAGGTACATTCATCCAAAAGAAGTATTACTTTGAGAAGGTACACATATTTCATCCTAACTCTTGTTTTAAAAGCTTTTGAAAGACCTTGCTTAGGGACAAGCAAGTTGCAAGTATGGGGTTATTTGTTATCATGAAATATTGTGATATCCTAGGCACGTTTTCTAAGTGTATTTGATTCATATTGATAGTCTTCGATTGAGCATTGTTACATTTGTGAGCTAGTTTGCCTATATTGTCGATATGGATGTCTACACAAGCTTTATGTTGATTATAGGTGATTGAGAGTCATTTCCGAACGGAATCGAGCAAAGATGAGTTGATTGAGTATGTCCATGGATTGAGGGCATTCTTAGGAGCAAAATGGATGTCAACTTCAGGAATGCACGAGGCTAGGGAAGAATCACGTTCTTGCCCTAAACCACGCTCTAAAATACGGCCGTACTACAAACCACGTTCAGTTCCACGGCCGTGGAACCTTGCAGGAGAAGCGTGATTCATTCCAGGAGCTTTTACGGTCGTGGAATCCATGGTTCAAACCGTGTTGATTTCCACGCTCTAAATTACGGTCGTGGAACCTTCCACGACCGTGATCTTGGCGATCTTTTTCGCCACATTTTGAAGCCACGATCTTTTGAAGATTGGGCCGGGCCGATATTTTATCTTGCCCTATAAAAAGACGGACGAAGGGAGATTCCGTCACCTCTGCTTGGACGCATATACACCTTCGCATACCCCCCGTTTAGAGAATTTTGAACTTCGCTTAGACGCATTTTGGCGATTCTTGCAAAAGACGTAATTTGCATTCATCCTTTGAGTTGCCCTAATCTCGCACTTTCGGTGGAGATTGCTGTTGAGATTTCCGGATTGACGGAAGATCGAAGATTTGGAAGATTATTGCAAGAAGATTTCTCTTCTTCTTTAGGTTTGATATAGAAGACGGATTGACATCCCGTTCTTCCTTCTTTCCTAAGATTGTGTTGTTTGTTTTATTTTGAATATATCAACGATATTCGCTCTTGATTGTGACTTTGAGATTGGTTTGAAGTTTATTGGAAGTTTTCGGAAGTTTTCATCTTTCAATCTTTTAATCTTTGAATTTGATATTATAATGACGGTTATTGACTAAAAACCCTTAACAATTCTAAGGTGAAGGGTTGATAGTTGTGGCCTAGATGATGATAGATCAAGCGTAAGCAGATTAGACCCTGAGAGTTAGAAAGAATCGTCGACGAACCCTAAATCACGGTTTGTTCTTGAGTTCCATGACCGTGGAATCTCAAGATCCAACCGTAATTTCCCTTAAGTTTACGAACCTGCTTTTACTTTAATCTAAAGTTAAAGATTTGCTTTAACTTAGTTTAGGCTTGCCTTTTCTAGGTGGTAGTGAAGCCTCAACCACCTCTACCTCGATTGTGAGTGTCACAACCTCAATCGGTTAAGTTAGTCTTGATCCTTGGATTACAAGTTTGGGTATTTGACATTAATTCTTACCTTTAGAACCTTTCTATATTGAAGCCTCAACAACCTGTATAGAGAGTGTCTTGTAGGTGAGTCATATAAGGTTTTTGGAACTTCACCGTACGATTACCTTACATTAGCATACCTTCGCATATCTTAACTTTGTCTTTACATCAATAGTAAATCTTGAATCGATTGCCACAGCTGGATACTTGGATCTTTAGGATTGTTGTTTTCCCAATATTCGCAAAAACTCTCATATTTACTTGCTTGATAATCTGCAATTGAATTTGTTCCCACCCAAATCCTTGTGTTCGATACTCTGGAATTCTTGCTTAACTATATCGATCCGTACACTGCTGGTTCGTTTGCTTGATTCTAGTTTGATAATTAAAACTTATTTGCACGCACGTTTAGGGGCGAACAGAAAGGCGGGAGCATATGAGGTGAGTGAAGTCACCATGAGCAATTTCAAGCTTGACGCCATCAACAACGAGCTAAAGTCTTTGAGGGAGTTGTGTGCTCCAACTTTGAAGAATCAAGCGACCCCTCAAGTGCAAGCAAACTTGTCTTCCAAGGAGGAAGATGTGAATTACATGGGAAGGGGCAATTATAACAATTATCAAGGCCCAAAGAACTTCAACAACAACCGGCAATTCAACAACTACCGGCCTAACCACAACCATCCCGGGTTTTCCTATTCTAACCTAGATGGAGCCTTGAACCCTCCCGCTTCCACAAGCGCAGCTCCACCACCAAAAGCTTCACAAGAACCTCCACCCGGATTTACTCAACCTCCAAAGGATAGAACCGAGATGATGTTTGAGCAATTGCTTGGAAGGTTGAGTGATCTTGAGAGCACGGTGACTTCAATTTCTAAAGCTCAAAAATTTTGGAAGCACAAGTTTTCCAAAAGGCGGGTGAAGCGCATAGAGATCCGGGAAAGCTTCCCGGAAGAACCGAAGACAACCCAAGAGGCCAAGTGTTGGCCATCACAACAAGAAGTGGGTTGAGCATGATGGATCCCTTGCCCAAGGAGAATGCTAAGGGAAAGCAAGTAGTGGTAGAAGAAGAGATATTGCAAGAAGATGGAGGCAAGAACAAGGATGTTGAGCCAACATATGTGGCACCACCTCCATACAAGCCACCACTACAATTCCCTCAATCACGAGCAAGAGCTCCCTTGGACAAACACTTTGGTAAATTCCTTGAACTTATGTCTAAATTGCATATTAACATTCCGTTCATGGATGCTATCTTAGGTATGCCGGCATATGGCAAGTTCTTGAAGGAAATACTCTCCAACAAAAGGAAGTTGGAGGAGTATGGGGAAGTAAGGATGACAAAGAGGTCCTCGGAGTTGATTCAAACGATGAAGGAGGAAATGCCTCCTAAACTAAGAGATCCCGGTTCCTTTTGTGTGCCAATTGGAGTGGGAGAAGTGAAGTATGAAGGCCTTTGTGATCTCGGGGCAAGTGTAAGCATCATACCGCTTGCACTATGCAACAAGGTTGGGCTAGGAGAGCCAAAACCGGTCAAGATGAACCTCTACATGGCGGACCGTTTGATCACTCAGCCGGTTGGGATCTTGGAGGACATTCCGGTGCAACTAGGGAAGTTCTATGTGCTGATTGATTTTGTTGTCTTGGACATTCCGGCGGACTATCCGGTTCCCATCATCCTAGGGAGACCTTTCCTAGCCACTTCCGGATGCTTGGTGTATTGTAAAAAAGGAATTCTCTCCTTCAACATTGGAGAAGAGAATATCAAGTTCAAGCTGTCCACAATGATGAAGTGGTCAACCCTTGATGAAGATGTATTTAACATTGTCGAGCAAGAGGAGTCTAGAGAAGTTGTGAGCTCGATCTTGATCAAGGACCCCTTGGAGAAGGTTCTTAGCTTAAGTTTGATGGAGGAAGGTGTTGAGGAGGCTTGCAATGAAGAAATCAAGGCCTTGGAAGCATTAGAAAAGGAGACAAGAGCTGAATTTAAAGTTCACGAGAGCATGCTAAGTACCTGTAGGAACCACAGTCGTGGAGGGAGTTCCACGGCCGTGGAACTCTCTAGAGTGCTCTGAAGAACAAGCTTTGCAAGGTCCACGGCCGTGGATGTGCCAGGATCCGTGGAGTTCCCCGTGGTTTCCCCAGAAGCAGTCCTTGTTGATGATCAAGCTTCAAGGAGCCTTGGAGAGCCTTCATTTGCTTTGGATTCATCTCAACCAACGTTATTTGGATCGTCTCCACTCAATAAAGGTCCTCCTAAACTTGAACTTAAACCCCTCCCCTCTCATTAGAAGTATGCTTTTCTTGGTGATAATTCTACATATCCGGTGATTGTGAATGCATGCTTGAATGATGATGAACTTGCTAAGTTGTTGTATGAGCTAAGATTGCATAGGAAAGCCATTGGCTATACTATAGATGATTTAGTTGGCATAAAACCTTCTTTGTGCATGCATAAGATATTGATGGAAGATGACCATAAACCCTCTATTGAACATCAAAGAAGATTGAATCCTATAATGAAAGAGGTAGTCAAGAAAGAGATCATTAAGTTGCTAGATGCGGGAATCATCTACCCTATTTCGGATAGTAAGTGGGTTAGTCCCGTTCATGTAGTTCCTAAGAAGGGTGGGATGACCGTAGTGACTAATGAGAACAATGAACTAATCCCAACTAGGACGGTTACGAGATGGAGGATGTGTATTGACTATAGGAAATTGAACATGGCCTCTAGGAAAGATCACTTCCCTCTTCCTTTCATTAACCAAATGCTAGAGAGGTTAGCTCAACATTCTCATTTTTGCTATTTAGATGGTTATAGTGGATTCTTCCAAATCCCTATCCACCCCGATGACCAAGAGAAAACCACATTTACATGTCCATGGGGTACTTTTGCATATAGGAGAATGCCATTTGGGTTGTGTAATGCACCCGCCACCTTTCAAAGGTGTACGTTGGCTATCTTTTCGGAGTACATTGAGAATATCATGGAAGTATTTATGGATGATTTTTCTGTTTATGGTTCTTCCTTTGATGATTGACTAGCTAACTTGTCTTTGGTTTTGAAAAGATGTGAGGAGACTAATCTAGTCTTGAATTGGGAAAAATGCCACTTCATGGTAAGTGAAGGTATTGTGTTGGGACACTTGGTGTCCAACCGTGGCATTAAGGTTGATAGGGCTAAGATAGAGACGATAGAGAAGTTGCCACCACCTACCTCGGTGAAAGGGGTAAGGAGTTTCTTAGGGCATGCCGGTTTTTACCGGAGGTTTATTAAAGCCTTCTCTAAGATTTCTAAGCCTCTTACAAACCTACTAATGAAAGATGTTGAGTTTGTTTTCTCCAAGGATTGTCTTGAAGCTTTTTGTAGGTTGAAGAATGCTTTGATCTCCGCACCTATCATGCAACCTCCGGATTGGAGTCTACCATTTGAGATCATGTGTGATGCAAGTGATGTAGCCGTTGGGGCTGTTTTGGGGCAAAAGAAAGATGGGCGCACACATGCCATTTATTATGCTAACAAGACGCTAGATGATGCCCAACTCAATTATGCTACCACCGAGAAGGAGTTGTTAGCGGTTGTGTATGCATTTGAGAAGTTCCGCTCATATCTTGTTGGAGCGAAGGTCATAGTTTATACGGATCATGTTGTGATCCGTTATCTCCTTACAAAGAAGGATGCCAAGCCTAGGTTGATTCGGTGGATCCTTCTTCTTCAAGAGTTTGATTTCGAAATCCGGGACAAGAAGGGGTCCGAAAATTCTGTGGCAGATCACCTTAGTAGACTCCCACCATTGGAGCTTGAGAGATATGACATCCCGATAGATGACTCGTTCCGGGATGAGCAATTGCAAATGGTGAAGGAGTGCTTGTTCCAAGTGTCTAGAGGAAGTGAGCCATGGTATGCCGACATTGTGAACTATCTTGTGTGTGAGGAAGTGCCTCCCGGTTTGTCATATGCCCAAAGGAAGAAGTTCTTCAAAGATGTGAGGCACTACTATTGGAGTGAACCACTTTTGTTCAAAAGTGGGCCGGATGGAGTGTTTAGAAGATGCATACCGGAGGATGAGGTAGAGAGTGTGATCCGCCATTGCCATTCCTTGCCATGTGGAGGGCATGCTAGCTCCCACAAGACATGTGCGAAGGTGTTGCAATCGGGCTTCTTTTGGCCAAGTTTGTTCAAGGATGTGTAGAATTTTGTGGTAGCTTGTGATGCTTGCCAAAGGATGGGCAACATCTCAAGAAGGAATGAGATGCCCTTGAACAACATACAAGAGGTAGAGATATTTGATGTGTGGGGTGTGGACTTCATGGGACCATTCCCTTCTTCATGTGGCAACCTCTACATCCTATTGGCGGTAGACTATGTTTTAAGATGGGTGGAGGCAATCGCCTCTCCCACAAATGATGCCAAAGAGGTGGTGCTGTTCTTCAACCGAGTGATCTTTCCTAGGTTCGGAACACCAAGGGTGATCATAAGTGATGGAGGGAAGCACTTCACTAATAGGAACTTTGGGGCTCTTTTGGCTAAGTATGGGGTGACTCATAAGGTGGCAACACCTTACCATTCCCAAACTAGTGGCCAAGTGGAGATCTCCAACCGGGAGATAAAGGGAATTCTTGAGAAGACGGTCTCTAGGACGAGAAAGGATTGGGCTATGAAACTCGATGATGCCTTGTGGGCATATAGAACCGCTTTCAAGACACCAATTGGCACCACTCCTTACAAGCTAGTATATGGCAAGTCTTGCCACCTTCCGGTAGAGATGGAGCATAGAGCATATTGGGCCATTAAGTGGCTAAATTTTGACCTTAAGGAGGCCGGTGAGAAGAGATTGCTTGATATGAATGCTCTTGAGGAGATCCGTTTGGATGCTTATGAGAATGCCCGGATCTACAAGGAAAGGACTAAACGTTGGCATGATAAGCGCCTCATCCCGAAGGAGTTGAGTGAAGGCGACCTTGTCCTTCTCTTCAACTCAAGGCTGAGGCTCTTCCCCGGAAAGCTAAAGTCGAGGTAGACCGGTCCTTATGTGGTGAAGAAGATCTTTCCCCATGGAGCAATTGAGATAGGAGGGGAGCATTGTGGAGATTTTAAGGTGAATGGGCACCGGTTGAAGAAGTATATCCCGGGAGCTCCGGTGGACATGATTGCCACACTTCACCTTGAGTAGAACGCCCCCGAGTTTGGTCAAGCTAATGACCTTAAAGAAGCGCTTGATGGGAGGCAACCCATTGGTAACATTTTTTCCCTTTTCGTTTTCGTTTTTGCTTTTGATTTGTGTGTTTTTGTGTGTTTGGTGTGCTTTGTGTATGTGCTAGAGTCTTGGTAGCATGGAAGCCTTGCATGGCATGTGAGTGATGATGATGAACCCCTCATCAATTATGGGTGGAGCGGACGCGGAACTTGGACGGCTAGCGGTGCCTAGAGCGGGTCCCGACACCTTGATGAACACTTAGAGCTCTCTACCATTGTTGATAGGATCATCCACCATCAATCCACTTGAGTAATCCCAAATACCGAAGCAAACCATTTTTACATTGTGAGAACCCTCTTTCACTCTTCTTTACTTGAATGCCACATTGGGGACAATGTGTTTCTAACTATGGGGTGGGGTTTGCATGATCCTTTGCATCACTAGCATCTAGGATAGTTTAATATTGTCATATGCTTCATCATGTCTTGCATTGTACATAGATATTTCGAAAAATCCAAAAATCAGAAAATTTAAAAATTTTTGTGCTTTCTAAGCTTGGATATGACCCTAATGATGAATCTTGTCTTGTGGATTGGCTATGGATGGCATTGTGTTTTGAATAGATAAATGCATATGTGGACTTGAAGTACTTCTCATCTTGATCATGATGTTTGAGCACCTCAATTGATATAAATTTAACCTCTTTTGACCCATCCGGGAATAGGAGCATGTTAGTGTGTTGATGTGTGTGAAAAGTAAGTGTGGGGTGAAGATGTTGATGAAAGAATATTATGAAAAAAATGCTGAATTTGTTGTGAAAGTGTAGAAAAAAATATAGGTTTGGGGACATTGGTTTAAATGACGAGTAACTCGGCACCATTCAAATAATCGGGTGTTTGTGCCTTGCCAAATTCAAATAAGCCAATAGTCCTAACGAGCTTTGGTATGTGTGCCCGGTGTGGATGCACCTCGAAAAATAGAAAAAACCCGAGGACGGCTAATCACCAAGGTTTCGGCTTTTGTACACCAATGCCATTGTCTCAAAAATAAGTGAAAGAAAAAGAAAAGGAAGAAACGATGGAGAAAATATACACTTGTGGGAAGTTGATCAAGAACAAAATTGTCGAGTTAGTTCCATTCCCGGATTAGCATCACATAGCCTAGAAAAATTCCCACCTAATCACAACGTTTCTTAGCCTTTTATTTCACAAGACCTTATGACCTATTTGCATGTTTGTAAGACTTAGTAATCTAGATTGGATATGTTCTTGATCATCTTGACTTCTTCATTTTTACATTTCATGCATGCCTTCGAGTTAAGTACAATTGTCTTTTCGTGCCTTCATTTATTTGATACATAATTGCTTGTCCATTGCCATGAAACATGACTATGAACGTTGTTCGTCACTTAGCGTGCGTGCAAATAAGCTTTAATTATAAAACTAGAAATCAAGCAAGCGAACCCGCAGTGTACGGATCGATATAGTTGAGCAAGAATTCCAGAGTATCGAACACAGGGATTTAGGGGGTTAAATCCAATTATAGAATTGTCAAGCGAGTAAATGTAAGAGCTTTTGTAATTATTGGGAAAACAACAATCCTAAAGATCCAGGAATCCAGCTGTGGCAATCGATTCAAGATATACTAAAGATATAAGGACAGAGTTGAGGTATGCAAAGGTATACGAATGTAAGGTAATCGTACGGTGAAGTTCCAAAAACCTTATATGACCCACCTAAAAGACACTCTCTATAAAGGTTGTTGAGGCTTCAATATAGAAAAGATCTAAAGGTAAGAATTAACGTCAAATACCCAAACTTGTAAGCCAAGGATCAAGACTAACTAAATCGATCAAGGTTATGACACTCACAATTGAGGTAGAGGTTGTTAAGGCTTTACTACCACCTAGAAAAGGCAAGCCAAGACTAAGTTAAAGCAAATCTTTAACTTTGGATTAAAGTAAAAGCAAGTTCGTAAACTGACGCAAAATTACGGGTAGTTCTTGAGTTCCACGGCCGTGGAAGCTCAAGAACAGACCGTGGATTAGGTTCGTCGGCGATTCTCTCTAACTCTCAAGGTCCAATCTGTTTACGATCGATCTATCATCATCTAAGCCACAACTATCAACCCTTCACCTTATAATTGCTAAAGGGTTTTAGCCAACAACAGTCATATTGATATCAAATTCAAGATTTAAAAGAATGAAAGATGAAAACTTCCGAAAATCTTCAATAACTTTCAAGTCAATCTAAAATCCACAAATCAAGTACGATAATGTCAATAGATTCGGATTAACACAAACAATCACAATCTTAGATAAGAACGAAGAACGCGATGTCAATACGTCTTCAAATCAAACCTAAATAAGAAGCGAAATCTTCTTACGAACAATCTTCCGAATCTTCAACTCTTCCGTCAACCCGGAAATCTCAACAGCAAAGCGCAAATCTCTCAATCACAATCTCCGCAAAGGCGCGAGATTAGGGCAAATCCAAGTGTAAGCGAAAGTGCGTCTAAGCGTAAGCGAAGGTGACGGAATCTCTCTTCGTCCGTCCTTTTATAGTGTAAGATAAAATATAAGCCTGGCCCAATTGCGTATGAGATCGTGGCTTAAAGTATGGCGTAAAAGATCGCCAAGATCACGGTCGTGGAAGGGTTCCACGCCCGTAATTTAGAGCGTGGAAATTTGTCACGGTTTGACACAATCCTTCCACGGCCGTAGAAGTTGCTGGAATGAACCACGCTTCCCCTGCCATGGTTCCACGGCCGTGGACTTGAACGTGGAATGTAGTACGGCCGTGTTTTAGATCGTGGTTTAGGGGTAAACCGTAATTCTTCATTTCCTCGTGCTATTCTTCAAGTTAGCACCATCCTTAGCTCCTAGGAATGTCCTTAATTCATGAACATGCTCAATCAAACTCCATTCTCGCTCAATCCATTCGGATATAGCTCTTAATTGCCTACAATCAACATAAAGCTTGTGTAGATCTCTATATCGACAATATAAGCAAACAAACTCACAAATGCATCAATGCTTAATAAATGACTATCAATATGGATGAAATACACTTAGAAAACGTGCCTAAAATATCACAATATTTCATGCTAACAAATAACCCCATACTTGCCACTTGCTTGTCCCTAAGCAAGGTCTTTCAAAAACTTTAAAACACAAGTTAGGATGAAATATGTGTACCTTCTCAAAGCAAAAATTCTTTTGGATGAATGTGTCTTCTAATCAATAGATCATTCTCAAATCTTGCTTCATTCGTTTATAAGACTTTCATACACTTAATCAAAGAGTAAAGAGTAAAGAAAGCTCATGAATCAATCAAACTTCCATGTAAATATCATAACCTTCAAACATTATCAAAATCAATCATAAGAAACTTCAATTTAGATCACCAAGCCATATAACATTCTTTTAATCTTAAGGAATTTCAAACAAGGTCTAGAATGTGGAAAGGGAAGGAAATCTTTAAGGAATGTGGTGCATGAATCCGGGAAAGTGGATAACTACTCTTTTCTTCTTCTCTTACGGTTTCCGCAGCACTTTCAACTTAGAGCTTCGCTCTCTTCTTTTCATTTTTCGACTTTACTTTTGGAGTTATGGATAGAGGTGCACAAAAACCGAAGCCTAGGAGATTGGCGTTTCTCAATTTTTATGAGATGCCTCAAACCCTTAGCGCACATACCATAATCCGCTAGGAATATCGCTCAATCCGACTTTGGCAAGACACAAACACCCGGCTATGTGAATGGTGCCGAGTTACTCATCATCATGATTGACTTCCCCAAACCTATAATTTCCTTCTATTCCTTTGAATGCAAAGTATTGCTTTCATGGCCCTCCCACATCAAACATGCCTTTTTCATTCACTTCCTCCAAATTCCCGGATAGGTAAAGGAGGTCATAATTTCAATGAGGGGCATGATCAAAGAAAGAAGAAAGAAAATCGAATTGCCTTAATCATCTCAACAAGAAGTATAAGAACTTATAGTTTGATTTCAACCTTATTTTCTCAACATGATTTAAGTAACATTCATCACATTATGAAATTTGCAAAAGAAGGATCATTAACTCATTCAATTTCTTTTCAATTAACTATTCGTTTAAGCATGCAATTGTCATCAAAACTCAATTCACAAGTGGTGATTATCATAGAAATCATCTCTATCCTTAGAAGCACAAAACTTTCAAAATTTTTCAATTTTTATGGGTTTTTCAAACTCTTTTTCATGCAATGCAATAATAAAACGTGTAACAATATTATGAAACATGCAAGATAGTCTCAATAGAAGCAGTCAAAGTGAGTAAGAGTTATTACAGACGATTAGTCACACCCCACCCCATACATTGAACAAACATTGTCCCTAATGTTCAAAGAAATGAAAAAGAAGAAAAGAAAGAAAGAAAAAGAACTCACAAAATGGCGGTAGAGCGGCTAAAGCTGTCGGTTATCATCGTCATCACTGCGGTGGAGGTGGAAATGGAGAGAAACTAGGATCGTAGTACCGCCCGAACTGCTGGCGGTAAACATCCCTCATCATATGGTCAAGGTCATCCATACGTGCATTTCTAGTGTCACGTCGGATCTCCAAAGCTCCCACCCTATCAGAAAGATCGGTGGCCCACTCTGGCAACTGCTCATACCAACCAAGCGGCTAGCATTACCATCCCGGTGCATCTGAAGGTGCTGGTGCTGGCGGCGGCGGTGCCTGTGTAGACGATGGTGGTGGAGCTCCGTACCACGCAGGAGGAGTCTCTATCCAAGTGGGTCTCTCGCTCACGCTGGCGCGGCGAGAGGAAGATCCTTAAGCTCTAGCTGGACGTGGAGAACGTCTAGGCATGTCAGGAACCACATCCGGCTGATTCGGGAATGTGCCAAAGTCATCAGCTCCTGCTCCTCCTCCTCCTCCCTCATACTCATCTCTCATCTCCTCCTCCTTAACTACAGGTGGTGGTGGGACATATGGAGGGGCTGCAATCCTGTTCGCATGCATAGCAACGAACGTCACCTTCCAGTTATGGCGTCCAGCCATAATGGAATACTCTGGGAGCCACTCAATGCCTCTCCCCGTCCTGCTCTCCCATGGCATAGCAGCGTAAGGTGGACCTCTATGGGTGGGGAAGATGAGTCCTCTAGTCATAAAGGCCTGGAGTCCTAGGGGTACAGCTGGAATGCGTGTGTAGGCGGAGAAATCTACCCCTAATGTCCTAGCAAGGTGGGTGACTATCCCACCATATCCAATGTTGCCAACCCTCTTATTCTTTAGCTTGCTCATGGTAGCAGCTAAGAGGGTGGAGCAGTTAGTAGGTCGTCCATATAACATGGAGTAGAGAAGAAAGAGCTCATCCGTCTTGATCTTCTGGGGTGTCTCCGTCCTAGGGAAGAGACACTCAAAAAGTACCCGGTCAGCAATCTTCAAGGCTAAGTGATACATTAACTTAGCCTTGGTGTCAGCTGGCTGCCAGCGGTCCTCGTTGGCATAGATCATAGCGACCTCTTCCCAGAAATCCTTGGCGTACACACCGCTGGGGAAACGACCATTGAAGGTCTCATGGAACCCAAAGAAGGCTCCAAACTCCTGGATGGAGAAATCATAGTTTCTTTCCATCAGCCGGAAAGAAACTGTCCTATCAACATGGTTGTGCTCAAAAGATGTCACAACCTCTCTCTTGATCTCCTCATATGCGTCTTCTCGGATAGCCGAAAAGACGATAAGACCGGCTCTATCTAAGAGCCAAGTCATCTATCACATGTAGAGGAGCTAAATCCTCCAACAGTAGGTACCTAGGTCCTATAACAGCTCTCTTATGGATCCTCTCTAAGGCGTCGAGATGATCCTCGTGGATGGTAGGGACCCTAGGGCTAGGAGGTGATGGTGATGAAGGTGATGATGGAGGTGAAGGGGATGAAGGTGGTGGTGCTCTAGAGGATGAAGAGGAAGAGGGGTTACTCTTCCTCTTTTTATTGTTATCCTTCTCTTTGTTCTTGTCCTTATTTCTCCCGGATACTCTCCTCACAAAATCCATTTCTGGCAGAAACCACAGTCTGTTCTTGGCGTTCCACGGCCGTGGAAGTTACAGAGACCGTGGTTCGTCTCGACTTTTCTCAAAACTCAGCAAACAATCACCAAACTCAGCAATCAATCAGTCTTAGACTAATTTCTTCCAATTCCAATCAGTTCTCCTACAAATTCTATCAAAATTATGGCCGAATCGACAAAGATAGAGAAGAGCGGAAAAACCTAAATTTCCGGATTTTAAGATCCGAATTCTGCTTTCCTTGGTGATTTGCCGCTCGAATCGTTGCTTGGATCTCGTTGGTGGTTGGATTTGCTTCAGTTTGGGTTGAAGAATCGTTAAAAACGATTAACGAACGGAGAATTGAGGTGAAGGGCGTGGAATCGGCGTTTTTGGGCGTAATTTTGGTTTTGTTTGTTGTGTTTTTGTGAAGAACTTGGTTTATATAGTGGCCGGCAAAATTTGTGAAAATCACGGTCTTTCAGGGGGTTCCACGGCCGTGGAAATGTACGGAACCGTGGTTTTGGTGATTTTTCAAAGGCTTTTGGAAATTACGGTCACTGTAGCTGTCACGGCCGTGGTTTAGGCCGTGGAACTCTCTGTAATGCTCCAAAGTCCAAGTTTCGTCACTTTTCTTCAAAATTACTCTTCCCCTTTTCTTTTCCACTGTCCCTACATCCAAAAACACGAACATACCGGAAGGAATCGAAGGCAAAACAAAGCAAAAACGTCTAAACTAAGCTAAACTATGAATCGAAAACAAAAACGTAAATGCAATACCTTGGGTTGCCTCCCAAGAAGCGCTTTGTTTAAGGTCCGTAGCTAGACCAAATTCGCACTTATTCGAGTGCGGTGGGCGCGAACTCTTCAGCTTGGAGTTCCGGCGTATACTTCTTGAGTCGTTGACCGTTCACCTTAAAGCTTCCGCCCGCTTCACCCCATACTTCAACTGCACCATGGGGGAAAATACGTTTGATTAGAAAAGGTCCGGTCCAACGAGATTTAAGCTTACCTGGAAAGAGACGAAGCCTTGAATTGAAGAGGAGAACTTGATCTCCTTCTTTGAAGTCCTTTGGAATGATATGCTAATCATGCCAACGCTTTGCTCTTTCTTTGTAAACCTTACCATTTTCATAAGCGTTCAAGCGGAGTTCTTCAAGCTCATTTAGGTTCAAGAGACGCTTCTCTCCCGCTTCCTTCATGCTGAAATTCAACCACTTGATGGCCCAAAACGCCTTGTGCTCTAACTCTACCGGTAAGTGGCAAGACTTTCCATACACAAGGTTGTATGGTGTGGTTCATATGGGAGTCTTGTACGCAGTCCGGTACGCCCACAATGCATCATCAAGCTTCAAGGACCAATCCTTCCTAGTCCTTGAAACCGTCTTCTCTAGGATTCCTTTGATCTCCCGGTTTGAGATCTCAACTTGTCCACTAGTTTGTGGATGATAAGGGGTGGCGATCTTGTGAGTAACCCCATACTTAGCTAGAAGAGCTTCAAAGCGCCGGGCAATGAAGTGAGAACCTCCATCACTAATGATTGTCCTTGGTGTCCCAAATCGTGGGAAGATGGTCTTGTTAAAGAACTTGACCACTACCATGGCATCATTGGTGGGAGAGGCAATTGCTTCCACCCATCTAGAAACGTAATCCACCGCCAAGAGTATGTATTGGTTTCCACAAGATGATGGGAACGGTCCTATAAAGTTAACTCCCCAAACGTCGAAAATCTCCACCTCTTCGATGTTATTGAGAGGCATCTCATTCCTCCTAGAGATATTTCCTTTTCTTTGACAAGCATCGCAGCAGGAAAAAAAGGTTTGCACATCTCTAAATAAAGTAGGCCAAAAGAATCCAGATTTCAATACCTTAGCGCTAGTCTTGTTCGAACTTGCCTGTCCTCCACATGGTAGTGAATGACAATGGCGGATGACACTTTTCATTTCATCTTCCGGCACACATCGTCGAATAATGTCATCCGGACCTCTCTTAAAGAGGAGAGGTTCATTCCCAAAGTATTCCCGAACATCCTTAAAGAACTTCTTTCTTTGTGCGTAGGATAATCCGGGTGGTATCTCCTGACAAACCAAATAGTTAACAAAATCAGCAAACCATGGTTCGTTACCTTTGGAGATTACATCGATGCACTCCCCTATGATATGTAAGTGTTCGTCCGGGAAGGCGTCATCTATAGGTAGATGGTCGTCCTCTAGATGTGTTAGGCGACTCAAATGATCCGCAACAGAATTTTCCGAACCCTTCTTGTCGCGGATCTCTATATCGAATTCTTGTAGGAGAAGAATCCATGTAATTAGCCTTGGCTTCGCATCCTTCTTTGCAAGGAGATACCGGATCGCAGCATGATCCGTGTACACAATCACCTTTGCACCTACAAGATAAGAGCGAAATTTGTCAGTAGCATAAACAATGGCTAAAAATTCCTTTTCCGTAGTGGCATATTTGAGCTGCGCTTCATCTAGAGTCTTGCTAGCGTAGTATATGGCATGGGTTCGCCCCTCCTTTCTTTGTCCAAGAACAGCTTCTATGGCTACGTCACTAGCGTTGCACATAACCTCAAAGGGAAGATTCTAATCCGGAGGTTGGATAATAGGTGCTGAAATTAGAGCTTCCCGAATCGTGTTAAACGCATCTAAGCATTCCTGCGAAAACTAAAAAACTGCATCCTTCATCAATAGATTAGTGAGCGGTTTTGATATTTTAGAGAAGTCTTTAATGAAGCGTCTATAAAATCCAACATGTCCTAGGAAACTTCTTATCCCCTTCACCAAAGTTGGGGGAGGAAGCTTCTCTATAGTCTCTATTTTCGCTTTATCCACCTCAATCCCTCTACTAGAGATTGAGTGTCCTAATATAATTCCTTCCTTTACCATAAATTGACACTTCTCCCAATTAAGAACTAGGTTAGTGTCTTCACACCTTTGTAATACAAGAGAAAGGTTAGAAAGGCAATTTTCAAAAGAGGAACCGTATACGGAGAAGTCATCCATAAATACCTCCAAGATTTCCTCTATGTATTCGGAGAAGATGGCCATCATGCACCTTTGAAAGGTGGTTGGGGCATTTCAAACCCCAACGGCATCCTCCTATAAGCAAACGTACCCCATGGGCACGTGAATGTGGTCTTCTCCTGATCGTCCGGGTGTATCGGAATCTGAAAGAAACCACTATAACCGTCAAGATAGCAAAAGTGTGAATGTTGTGCTAACCCTTCAAGCATTTGGTCGATGAATGGCAATGGGAAGTGATCCTTCCTTGTCGCATTGTTAAGCTTGCGGTAGTCTATGCACATCCGCCATCTTGTCACGGTTCGGGTAGGAATGAGTTCGTTATTCTTGTTGGTGATGACCGTCATTCCTCCCTTCTTCGGAACTACTTGTACCGGACTCACCCACTTGCTATCGGAGATAGGGTAGATGATACCTGCATCAAGAAGTTTAAGAATTTCCTTCTTGACAACCTCCTTCATGGTCGGATTTAACCGCCTTTGAGGTTGTCTTGAAGTCGTAAAATCCTCTTCCATTAATATCTTGTGCATGCATAGGGAAGGTTTGATTCCTACTAAGTCCTCAAAAGTATATCCTAAAGCTTTTCTATGTTTCCTAAGGACAACCATGAGCTTACTATGTTCATCTATGCTTAGATCGGAACTAACAATAACCGGGAAGGTAGAATTAGGTCCAAGAAATGCGTACCTTAGATGAGTAGGAAGTGGCTTTAGTTCCATCGCTTTCGGAGCTTCCAATGGTTCTTGAGGAGCATCCGATGGTTCCTTAGAAGTGTCTAAGGAAGTAGAAGGTGTGGGGGAAGAATCAAGAGAAGTTGAAGAAGTGGCACAACTGCCTTCGTCCACGGCCAAAATTACGGGTGCTCTGTATGCTCCACAGCCGTGATTTTGGGCGTGGAATGTAGTTACGGGTGCTCTGTTTCCTCCACGACCGTGTAACCCACTGGAGTGAGCCATGCTTTGGTTGGTGAAATCCACGGCCGTGGAATATAGTGTATGGCCGTGGATTCTCACGTTTTCTGCTTCGTCGTGGAGTTTCTCAAACTCCTCTTCACATACTTCTTCTTGTGCTTCTAAGGCTTCAATTGCCTCATTGCACTCCTCTTCTTCCCCTACATTCATTAGACTCATAGTAATAACCTTTTGCAAAGGATCTTTAAAGAGAATATCACTTACCTCCTCTCTAGACAACCCTTCTTCATCTTGGATATTGAATATATCCTCATCAAAGATTGGTTCCTTCACTAGAGTGGAAAGAACGAACTCTACCTTCTCTTCTCCTACGTCAAAGGCGAGTCTAGCATTCTTGCAATCGACTATGCAGCCGGATGTTGCAAGAAACGGTCTTCCGAGAATGATCGGGACCGGAATATCTGCAGGAATGTCAAGCACAACAAAATCTATAGGAACATAGAATTTACCTAGCTTGACCGGGACGTCTTCTATAATACCGACGGGACGAGTTATGGATCGATCCGCCATGTACAACGTCATCTTCACCGGTTTAGGGTCACCTAAACCGATCTTCCTACATAATGCAAGTGGGATGATGCTCACACTTGCTCCCAAGTCACATAATGCATCATATGTGACATCTCCCACTCCTATGGGAATGTAAAATGACCCCGGATCCTTTAGCTTTGGCGGAATCTTCTCTTTCTTGGCCTTGATGAGATCCGAAGAATCCGAACTCATCTTAACCTCTCCAAAATCCTCTAGCTTTCGCTTGTTAGAGAGGATCTCCTTTAAGAACTTGCCATAAGCCGGCATACCTATAATAGCATCAATGAAAGGTATGTTAATATGCAGCTTGCTCATGAGTTCTATAAACTTACCGAATTGTTTATCTAGACGCGCTCTTGCTCTAGATTGAGGGAATGGTAGGGGAGGTTTGTAAGCTAGAGGAGGAACGTAGAGATCTTCCTTCTCCTTCCCCTTTTCTTTCTCTTTCTCAACGGGGACCTCTACGAATTTAGGCTGCGGGTCGGTAGTTGTCACCCCGCTCCTAGCTGTGATTGCCATCACCCTTCTCTTTTGGTTGTCCTCCGTTTTTCCTGAAAGTTTCCCTTGATTCCTAGGAACTTCCTCCGCATGGCTGAACATTTGGTTTTTTAAAACCTTTTGGGCTTTATCAACCTTTGAAATGTGGTCATCAACCTTGATGATGCGGGTCTCTAACCCTTGAAGCTTCCCCAAAATCGTTTCCAACATGGGAGCGGGCTTCTCCTTCTCCGAAGTGCTTCCACCATTAGATGTTTGCCTCTGGCTTTTCAAAGGAGTGGAAGAAGAGGACGGTGGAGTTAGTGAATTCGAATTGGAAGGATAAGAATTACCGGAGTTTTGTTGATTGGAGCGCCAATTGTTGTTGTTTGAACCCCTATTGTTGTTCCAATTATTGTTCCGGTTGTTGTTGTTGCCGTTCCAATTATTCCAGTTGTTGTTCCGGTTGTTGTTGTTGCGGTTTGTATTCTCACCACCGTTGTTGTTGTTGCCCAAGTAGCCAACATCTTTTCCTTGTTGCTTTGGAAAGTTGGTCTTGATAGCTTCCTTCAACTCTTTGATCTCATTATTGAGGGAGAAAATTTGATTTTGAGCTTCATGTGTGAGCTTTGCTCCTTGCTCCACACGATTTCCCTCCACTTGCTTGCTTCTCAATGACCCTTTCTTGCTTCTCAATGAAGTCCCAAGCGTCATCTTCCCTCATGTCCATGAATGTACCACATGAGAGGGATTGGAGCTTGAATTGTGTCTCCACATCCAGCCCCTTATAGTATATCTCCAAAAGTGCAAGCTTGGATATGCCATGATGAGGGCAATCCAAGAGCAAATCCTGAAACTTTTCCCAAGATTGAAACAAACTTTCGTTAGATCTCATGGAAAATGCATTAATCTTACCTCTTAGCTCCGCCGTTTTGGATGGCGGAAAGAACTTAGTGAGGAACTCCGCTGAAAGGTCTTCCCACGTGTCTAGTTTCCCACTAGGAAGAGCTTGGTACCAAGACAATGCCTTCCCCTTCAAGGAGAAGAAGAAAGGCTTGAGCTTATAGTTGTTGGTAGTCGCGTTCTTCGGCCTCATCGTCTCCATCATACACTCAAAATTTTGTAGGTGTTGGTGTGGAGATTCAGCGCTTGTTCCGCCAAATTGGTTTTGGCGAACAAGAGTAATAACGTGCGGGTTGAAACTAAATCCTTGTACATCGTCAGCATCGAAGTTCACACCTAAACGGCGTGGTTGTTGCGTTGGATCCATCCTTTGGCCAAGAGTTCTTGGCTCCTCATCCACACGTTCGATCCTTGCATTCCTAGGTGGAACACGGCGATTTGCAGCTGCCCGTGGATGGAATGGATTCACATTGATCGTTGGATCAATTTCCTCTAGCGGTGGCATGGAGGAGTCGCTATCCTCATTGGATGAGTTGGCTCTAACCGATCTTCCCGGTCTCCTCCTTTTCTTTTTCTCCTTAAGATTGTTTATCTCCAACCTCATTTGGAACATCATGTCCGATAGATCATCAACCTTTGTTTGATGACGATCCATCTCTTCCCTACGAGTCTTCTCACTCCATTGGAGTTGAGCTTCCTTCTCCACTAACACCGATTGGAGATCACGTTCTCTTTCTTCAGCCATTTTCTTTTCCTTGCGCTTTCTCCTTAGATTCCTCTCAAGCTCTTGATCAAGAGGTAAGAGGTCTTCGTTGTTCCTAGACCTGCGCATGCACTCGAAAAGATATCAAATAACAAGGGAGAAGCTCCCAAGCTTGACAACCGATAACCGAATTCGGCCTAGACCAAATCCCCGGCAACGGCGCCAAAAACTTGTTCGCCACTTAGCGTGTGTGCAAATAAGCTTTAATTATAAAAATTGGAAATCAAGCAAGCAAACCCACAGTGTACGGATCGATATAGTTGAGCAAGAATTCCAGAGTATCGAACAAAGGGACTTGGGGGGTTAAATCCAATTATAGAATTGTCAAGCGAGTAAATGTAAGAGCTTTTGTAATTATTGGGAAAACAACAATCCTAAAGATCCAGGAATCCAGCTGTGGCAATCGATTCAAGATATACTAAAGATATAAGGACATAGTTGAGATATGCAAAGGTATACGAATGTAAGGTAATCGTACGGTGAAGTTCCAAAAACCTTATATGGCCCACCTAAAAGACACTCTCTATAAAAGTTATTGAGGCTTCAATATAGAAAAGATCTAAAGGTAAGAATTAACGTCAAATACCCAAACTTGTAAGCCAAGGATCAAGACTAACTAAATCTATCAAGGTTATGACACTCACAATCGAGGTAGAGGTTGTTGAGGCTTCACTACCACCTAGAAAAGGCAAGCCAAGACTAAGTTAAAGCAAATCTTTAACTTTGGATTAAAGTAAAAGCAAGTTCGTAAACTGACGCAAAATTACGGGTAGTTCTTGAGTTCCACGGCCGTGGAAGCTCAAGAACAGACCGTGGATTAGGTTCGTCGGCGATTCTCTCTAACTCTGAGGGTCCAATCTGTTTAGGATCGATCTATCATCATCTAAGCCACAACTATCAACCCTTCACCTTAGAATTGCTAAAGCGTTTTAGCCAACAACAGTCATATTGATATCAAATTCAAGATTTAAAAGAATGAAAGATGAAAACTTCCGAAAACCTTCAATAACTTTCAAGTCAATCTCAAATCCACAAATCAAGAACGATAATGTCAATAGATTCAGAATAACACAAACAATCACAATCTTAGATAAGAACGAAGAACGGGATGTCAATCCGTCTTCAAATCAAACCTAAATAAGAAGCAAAATCTTCTTACGAACAATCTTCCGAAGCTTTAACTCTTCCATCAACCCGGAAATCTCAATAGCAAAGCGCAAATATCTCAATCACAATCTCCGCAAAGGCGCGAGATTAGGGCAAATCCAAGTGTAAGCGAAAGTGCGTCTAAGCGTAAGCGAAGGTGACGGAATCTCTCTTCGTCCGTCCTTTTATAGTGTAAGATAAAATATAAGCCCGGCCCAATTGCGTATGAGATCGTGGCTTAAAGTATGGCGTAAAAGATCGCCAAGATCACGGTCGTGGAAGGGTTCCACGCCCGTAATTTAGAGCGTGGAAATTTGTGACGGTTTTACACAATCCTTCCACGGCCGTAGAAGTTGCTGGAATGAACCACGCTTCCCCTGCCATGGTTCCATGGCCGTGGACTTGAACGTGGAATGTAGTACGGCCGTATTTTAGAGCGTGGTTTAGGGGTAAACCGTAATTCTTCCTTTCCTCGTGCTATTCTTCAAGTTAGCACCATCCTTAGCTCCTAGGAATGTCCTCAATTCATGGACATGCTCAATCAAACTCCATTCTCGCTCAATCCGTTCGGAAATAGCTCTTAATTGCCTACAATCAACATAAAGCTTGTGTAGATCTCTATATCGACAATATAAGCAAACAAACTCACAAATGCATCAATGCTTAATCAATGACTATCAATATGGATGAAATACACTTAGAAAACGTGCATGGTTTAGAAAACGTGCATGGTTTAATCAATGACTATCAATATGGATGAAATACACTTAAAATATCACAATATTTCATGCTAACAAAGGTGATCCAATATTAGAAGCACAAATCCAAAAAGATTTTGTCGTTTTTCTGCATGCATATATCATGTCATCTCTTAGTCTATAGTTGGGATTTGCTCGGGGACGAGCAAACCTTAAGTATGGGGTATTTCTGATAACACGATTTATGACTTAGGATTAGGCACTCATTTAGATAGTTTATCTACTCATTCATGCATGGTTTAGCACTAGTTCACGACGTTTGCACTCATATCATGTATTTTCTCGAGATAGACGTCTACGCGGACTTTTGCATTGCTTTGTAGGTATTTTGGGAGATTTGAGAGCTTAATCGATACATTCGAGGATCGTTCCTCGAGACGACACACCTTCGGACTCATTAGGATGCAAGCTAGAGGCTAAGGGAGACCCATAGGACCTTGTTGGTGCAAGCCATGCACCAATTCATGACTCAATGATCCAAAGCAAGCTAAAGCACCAAAACCACGGTCACTAGCACTTCCACGGGCGTGGAATCCAACCGTGGTTTTTGCCAAACGGTTGTGACAGCTGTTCCACGATCTCATGGCCGACTCTAGCAAGGTTGTTGTATAAAAGTGGTCCTGCAAGGCTGAGAGAGGGCATCTCCTATCATCCAATCAAATTTCAGAATCAAAATCCACACTCTCCACGATACTCTCAAGAAGAGATTCTCTCAAGGGGAGCTTGGAGGAGAGCTACCATTGGAGGAGGAGAAAAGCTCCATTGGAGAAGAAGAGTAGAAGACACCATTGTTAGCCTTTGATAGATTTTAGAGTGAAGATTATCGGAATCGTTTTCTAGGGTTGTTAGAATCGATTAAACCTTCTTTTGAAGGGTTGTGAGTCTTTCTAATCTTACTTTCAGCTTGGTTTTACTTTCTTCACTTGTTCATCTCTTTCTCTTCATTATCTTGCAAATGGAAGCCATGATTCTATGTTTGATGATTTCGATTGTTATGAGGCATGTTGTAGGCTAAATAAATGCGATTCTAGGGTAAGGAAAGGATGGTTATGGCTTGGACTATGATAGGATGGACTTAGATTTGCCTTTGGATGATTCATTTACTTGAACAAAGCCTCTGTTGGAGTCCACGGTTTGTTCTTGCCAGTCCACGGCCGTGGAAGTGGTAGAACAGCCCGTGGTTTGTCTGATTTGTTTGATTTGATGATTCTAAGTTCTAGAATGTTAGAATGTTGAAACCCTAGTGTTTGTTGAGTTAAATCTATCCTAGGGTGACCTAGTGTTAGCAACTAAGTGTTAGAAGAGACATATCCGGTGATTCTTACTCTTAGATTTCAAAGATGATAAACTCTAGGTAGTGGTGAGCCTCATAAGCCGCCATTGGACTAAGTGTGCTAGGATAGTTGTTTAGGACTTACCCTTCCGAGACTTACCCGGTGAGGATAGGTTAGATCCTAGGTGACAATCCGGTTTGTGTAGAATTCCATTCCTTAGGCTCTTTGAGACTTACCCGGTGATGAGACCTTAGGAACGGACTAGTGGACCATGAGACCTACCCGGTGATTGATCCCAATCTAGAAACACTCACTCTCAACATATTATAGTTGATCCAAGGAATGATTAGATAGCTTGAATCCTATGCCATAACCGGAATTTCCAACCCCTAGAATCCGCTCTTCTCTCTTTGATCTCGTATCTCGTGTTTAGCTTGTTTATTTGTGTTGATTTGTTAGCTTAGTTGATTGTTTATTTCGCATGATTTGTGATCCTTGATTGATCACCTAAAAACCTACCAAAAACATTTAGATTTTCATTTCTTTATTTCTTTCTCTTTTCTTAGGCCTAGATCTTCACTAAACTTAATCACTAATCGAATCAATCTCACCTCAGTCTTTGTGTTCGACCTCGGAATACTATCTATACTACAAAACGTCCCGTACACTGCGGGTTTGCTAGGAGTTAGGAGAAATATAACGAGTATAAATTTAAGGCTTATTGCGTGCACACTATTCCTAGACGTGACAGTCATTACTATAGCCTCCACTTCCACTCTTTCTGCACCGAAAAGAGGAAGGTCTTGCTGGGAAGAAACACCACCGTGCTGACAGAAAGGGCCAGATTGCCTAACTCACCACAAGTTAAACAAGCTATCAGTGCCAAAGGGCACACAGAACGCAAATGATCTGGATAGCCACAACTGAAACATAATCATCCCATCCTTGCAATCTGTGCAACTGAAGGGTAACTCGACCTTCGTCGTCCACCTAGAATGATCTCACTCTTGAAGGGAACCTGTACAGACAATGCCTTGCCCTGTCGACAAAAACTTCGCTCTATGCCCTGTTTTACCACACGTAAAGCACATGATGGGCGTCTTTGGGCACACAACTCGCCAGTGTCCCAACTTCCACGCAATTAAAACATTGTAGTTCCTTGCCAGTCATCTTCATGGCCAAAGGATCACTAGATTGTCCTGATATCGGACTTGGATCACCATTCATCATCTTGGCTTCTCGACTAACTGATTCAGTCTATTGCTTCTTTCCGGATCCATAAGCTTCAGTTGATCTCGCAATTGTTGGTAAATCCGGTGTGGATCTACCCGCTATCACCGCTTCATATACTTGTTACATATATTCTTGAAACTCGGATCTACTCATGGAGACACGATCAGCCTCTTCAAACTCGTTCTCTGCCATAGGCGAAACAACAGCGGAAACTGGTCCCTTACTTATCACCACTGGAGGAAGAGGGGTGTGCCCCTACCTCATCCCACTACAGATACTACTCTAGTCTGAGTCATCTGTAGGATATAGGCACCTAATCTTATAAGGCTATATATATGCCATAGGTATCGATATGTATATAATACATCCACATAATCCATAGTACACACAGATATATATACATATCTACGCTGCAGAGATCCATGGCAGAGGTGACGACTTCTCGTACATTGTATCCCAAAACCACACTTAAAACCAAAACCTTTGAAAACGTCAGATCCCATGTGGGCTCTGTTTATTTTACCTATCAAACCTCATTGCAGGTAGCAAGTGTCATTGTTGTCAACCTGGGCTCTGATACCAACTCTGTAACACCCCGAATCCGCGGGACTCGGGATGTCACATTGGGCTAGGATCTCACAATGGATCCTGACCCTAGCCTGACAACAAGTTCACTAGACCTTACAACATGGCACTGACAGATATAAAACAAATACATAAAACAGTATAAACTGTACGACCCAAAGTAAACAACAACATAGCCGAGTATATAAAACGACATCCTCACATAGGAGGTACAAAAGATCATCCTCACGCAGGAGGGGAAACACAACAACCCCAAACCAACCACCTAATGTACGAGAGTCCTCGGCCTGTCACCCTTCCAGATCACCTAGTAGCGCCTAACCTGTAAACATCTACAACACGGTATGAAACCGTTAGCTAACCATACATATATGAGGTAATGCATAAGCACAATCATGAAAGATAAACACATCAGAATGCTATCACACATTTACCCATTTATTATCTTTATATAATAACCATTCACTCAAAAACCGTATATATATATATATATATATATATATATATATATATATATATATATATATAGACGAAAGTATGTGACACGAGGACCGATACATCCCCACCTCTGAGTGCAATGTCCAGCTGTACGAGTATCAGTCACACAATCCGTGTACCCTATGAGAGTGGATTGCGCCCTTCTTGTAAACCAGTCTGGCCCGACATCAGAGAACCTCCCAGACTCCACGGCGGGATGAAAGGGAAAGGTTATCACAGCCACGCAGTGGGGCAGTCAATAGAACATAGGTCGATAAAAACGACAACTCATGATATCATAGCAAACATATAAAGCACACATCACTCATGCAAACACCCAATATAGGGATGGTAGCTAAGTAAGTCCTACGGACTTACCTCAACCTCGTACAAACTCAACCACGATCACCTCTACACTGGAGGGACAACACGGCCTATAAAAAGGCATAAAGAGATATATCAACCTCTATTCATCAAAAGGGTCACACCTAGACCCAAAGGGATCCAGAAGGATCATACTCAATCTATGAGCCTCACAACCAACTAAACTTCAATATCTCAGCATAACTCACAATTCCTCAAATCTCAAGGTAGTATCTAATCAACATTCCTCAATCTCAATTTTAATCCTAATTTAATTAACTAACCTTTAATTAATTAATTAGATATTGCCAAAATAACGTTTTGCCCGCAGGCAATTTCTAAACCCACCTGTCATCAGATTTCATCAAACAAACTATCCATAATCACCAGAATAATATAACGACCATAATGGAATTTCTAATTATCCATTTTGACAAGCCTAAAGTCAATTTAGGCCAAATCGCAGTACGGAAAACGAATAAATTCATAACTTATTCGTCACTAACCCGATTGACGATCTGAAAGAAGATTCGGAAACACAGCGACGCAGGCTACGCATGGACAACATCAAATTCACCGGAATCTGAGCGACGGAACCGTCTTGGTGACATATATGCTCGACCAGCCGTCCATATGCTCGGAAATGCAGAAACTCGGTACCGATATGAAGAGAATGAAGAGAGGAATCCAGAAACTCAAACGGAATTGAAATCGGATTAGAAACGGAGAGTAGATCTGAGTTTGAAGGTTGAGAGAAATTGATAGCATGAATTATAGTCTATATTTTGGGGTTTGTTTGGACGTTTTATCTTCAATAATCTGCATGTTTGTATGTATATTATGTGATTATACTACCATTTCATCTATCTTTGCGGGAATCGAGGTCTACACCTAGTTTTGCTGTAATCGTAGGTAAAATGGCACGTTTCGCATCAAAAAGGAGCAAAAGGAGCTATGGAGTCATTCGAGCTACATTCAGGAACCATCCAGGAAGCATAGCCATGGATTTAAGATTCACTTTGGACCAGATTTGAGAGATTTCACATTCAGTTGTGACTCACCTCGGTTGACCACAGAGTCACCTCGACCGAGGTGATCCAGAGAAGTCGACTCGACCGAGGCGAACACCTGGGACGCGGCGAGAATATTTTATTCTTGGCTGAGATCTTTTATCTTTGGAAAGAGGATCTTATATTTTTGGGCTTGGCTCCTGGAAGGAAGAAGATATGCTAGATCATATATTTTACCTATTTTTATGGGAAGAGATCTTTCTAAGATATCTTATCTTTGGAGGGTTATTTTCCTATAAAAAGGGTTGGATTTCCACAAATCCGGGGATCCGCTATCAGTGCAAGATCGTGTTTATACACCACAGCAGCCATACTCTAGTTGGAAGATTTGAAGAACCTTTTTGATGGTTGAAGAAGGAAGATTATAGCTTTTATAGCTTTTGAAGGGTTTTGTAAGATTATCTTAGATTCCCTTCCTTGTTGTCTTGTCTTGTTGGATTTCTATCCAAGGAACGCTTTTGTTGTGATATTTGATTCAGTTATTGAAGTCTTTTCATTAAATTCTTCTTGTTCAAATATTCACCTTCTTCCCATATACTTGATTAATTCTTTCATGATGATGAGTGGCTAATTTCTTTGTGTGATTCTAGGGTAATTGGCTGAAGGTTGTGGGAAAAACAATGATAGAATAATCTTAGATTCCAGTAGGACCCTGAAAGCTCGAGTCTTTAACCTTAACCCTAAGCATATCGCTCAGTCGATGAACATCTCGGCCGGGGTGGAATTTGGCTGACCGAGGTGACTTATCTGATTCGAAACTGAGAGTTAAGTGTTAGAGTTTGCCAAATCCTATTCTTATTACACCTTTCCTGGTTCAATGCAAGCTTAGGATGAGACTTACCCGGTAATTCCTTAGTTTGTTTACCTAAGATCGTAAGTGTAGGTAATAAAGGTTTGTCCTTTATTGGGATTTGAGTGTGCTTTCATTCCATCTTTGTGAGTTAGCCTGAGACTTACCCGGTAAAGGTTGATTATATTCCCTTAGATGGTGTGTTAGTTTGAGGTTATAGTTCTTTATCTTATTTCCTTGAGACTTACCCGGTAATAGGAGTTACGGTTTTGGATTAGTGAGTAGTGAGACTTACCCGGTGATCTATTCCACTTTAGAAATACCTTCCCTATGCAAAAACCTCAGCTTTGTCTGCTTATCTTTAGATCTTGAGTTGGAACCACAACTAGATGCTTTAATCCCTAGAATTGCATATTTCCTTTATTGACTTCTATATCATCTTTGATTGTTTTGATCACCTCTTGTGGTTAGTATTTACGTAAGCATACCGTAATTGGACTTTGTTTCACTAAGTCCCTGTGATCGACCCCTGGAATTCCTTGCTTTTTACTACGATTGACCCGTACACTGCAGGTTCGCATCCTTGTTTTATGCTTACATCTAGGGTTATAAATTTAAAGCTTGCACACACCGTTTGGAGCGAACAAGGTTTTGGCGTCGTTCCCGGGGACTTGGTCTAGACCGAGCCGGTTACGGTTTGCTCTTGGGGCACTTGCCCCCGTGTCTACTAACCACTCTACTTGAGTGACTTTTGCAGGTTCTTTCTTAGGTTTATGCGAAGAACCCGCACTGGGAAGGAAATCGTTCCTTACGATCCCGAACCAGAAAAGACATACAAGCGACGCTTAAGAGACGAAGATGGCCCAACAAGACGACCGCGATCTTGAGGCCGAGTTGAAAGAGGCGCTAGAGCTGCTACGCCTCAGCAGGGAAGAGTTAAGGCAAGAAAAGGAAGAGACTCGCACCAGGACTGAGGCGATCAAAGCGGATATGGAAGCCATACGAGACCAAATCCTACTTCGACCAAGGGAAGATCCAGTTCCCGACCCTCGACCGATGCAAGTCCCGGTTGCTGACCCTCGACCGAGGCAGGTTCCACTACCTGACGCCCCGGCCGAGATACTTCCACCTCGGATGCCAGTCCGAGGTGTTCTTCTTGCAGGAATCCCACAAACCCTAGGTCAAAGGATGGACCCTAATCAACAACTAAGGCGTCCAGGAGTTAACCTAGGAGATCCAGCGGACCATGACTACGGACTTCGACCGCAAGTTCTATCCATGATTCGCCAATGCCAATTCGGAGGGCTAGAGAAGGAATCACCACATCAACTTCTTCAAAACTATGAGATCTGATGGAGACCTTGAGACCCTCAAGGATTGAAAATAACAACTACAAGCTAAGACCTTTTTACTTTTCTTTAAAAGATAGAGCTCTTACTTGGTATCAATCTCTTCCTCGAGGAAAAATTAGCACATGGGAGGAGATGACGACGGAATTCTTGACCAAATTCTTTCCCCCCTCAAAGACAGTTGAAATGAGAGGGAAGATCAATGCTTTCATTATGAAGGACAAGGAGTGCTTGTCCAAGTCATGGGAGTGGTTCAAGGACGTTCTTTTGGATTGCCCGCACCATGGGATTCCAAAGTTAGAGTTATTGGAGATATACTTCAAGGGACTGGACGAAAGCACCCAATTCAACCTCCAACTACTCTCTGCCGGTACCTTTATGGACATGGCGGTTGACGAAGCTTGGGACTTCATCGAGAAGCAAGCTTTGCACATGGAGAAGTACACTCATCAAGGAGCTGAAGGTGGAGTTAAAAGAGTTAACTTCCAAGAAACTCGGCCCAACAACAATCAACTCACATCTTTGAAGAACGACGTGAAGCAATTGAAGGAACTCTTGGTTGCTCAAACCAAGAAGGAAGAGCAAGGACAAAGGAACAACAACAATGGATACCGTAACAACAACAACGGTTCCCGGAACAACAATTACAACAATAACAATAGAGGATCCAATAGCAACAATTGGAGGGTGAACAACCAAAATTCTGGTAACAATCATTCAAACTCCAACTCTAACGATTCCTCTAACCCTATCCTCTCTTCCCCTTCTTCTTCTTCTACTCCATTAAAGAGCCAGGGGCAAGGATCAAGTTCGTCTCAGCCAGAAAAGAAAGACGCAGTTCTGGAGGCTATCTTGATCAAGCTTAATGCTATGGAGACTTCTATGACTTCATTTTCGAAGGCCCAAAAGGCCTTAGAACAACAACTTGCTAGTAGGGCGAATGAAGCGCCAAGAGATCCAGGGAAGCTTCCAGCAAGGACGGAGAGCAACCCTAAGGGCCAGATCATGGCCATAACTACGAGGAGTGGACTGAAAACTGTAGATCCAGTGCCTCGGTCGGTGCCAGTACCGACGAAGACCACCTCGGTCCAGATGCAGTCGAAGAACACTTCGACCGAGATGCCAACCGAGGTGGAGCCACATAAAGCGGAGGGGAAAACCGAAGTTTATGTTCCACCTCTTGCATACAAACCACCACTTCCATTCCCCCAGTCAAGGGCCAAAGCACATCTAGACAAGCACTTTGGTAATTTCCTTGACTTGATGAATAAACTGCACATTAACATTCCTTTCCTTGATGCTATTCTGGGGATGCCCGCCTATGGGAAGTTCTTGAAAGAGATCCTATCAAGGAAGAGGAAACTGAAAGATTTTGGTGAAGTTAGGATGACATCTAAATCCTCGGAGCTCATACAAATCATGAAGGAAAAGATGCCACCTAAATTGAGAGATCCCGGCTCGTTTTGCATTCCCATTCAAGTTGGGGATGTCACTTGTGAAGCCCTTTGTGATCTAGGAGCCAACGTGAGCATCATCCCGCTGGAGCTATGTGTGAAGATCGGACTTGGAGAGCCCAAGCCGGTCAAGATTCGACTTTATATGGCGGATCGCTCCATCACCCATCCCGTGGGCATCTTGGAGGACGTTCCGGTCAAGTTAGGTAACTTCTATTTACCAATAGATTTTGTTGTACTTGACATTCCCGCAGATTATCCTATTCCTATTATTCTCGGGAGGCCATTTCTAGCAACTTCGGGTTGCAACGTGGATTGCAAGAACGCCAAGTTGAAATTCAACATTGGTGGCGATGAGGTGGAGTTCGCATTACTTGCAGCCATGAAAGGGGAGCAGCTAAGCGATGATATCTTCAACATCTATGATGAAGAAGAATCAAGAGAATTGGTGAGCTCTATCCTTATTAACGATCCACTCGAAAGAGTTATTAGTTTCAGTTTAATGGAGGAAGGTATAGATGCTTCTTGTGATGCAGATATACGGAGCTTAAAAGCACTGGAAGAAGATCCAGGAGCTAAAACTGAGAAGCTAACCCATGAGACGAAGATCTCCAGTTTCGGTTCCAGTTACAGTACCTCGACCGAGGCACTTTCTGGATTGAGCTAGGTGACTGAAGAACATCTCGGTCAACGCCTCTGCGCCTCGACCGAGGTCGATGGCGAGACAACTTCAACTGAGACTTCCGAAAGTCCAGTTACTGGATCTACTCTACTGGAAGGAGGAAGCAAGGATTCCCCTCAGAAAGCACCCCCAATTGTGGAGCTTAAACAACTCCCAAATCACTTGAGGTATGTCTTTCTTGGACCGGATTCCACTTATCCCGTTATTGTTAGTACTTCCCTTTCTGAAACTGAATTATCTAAACTAATTCATGTCCCGAGAAAGCATCAAAAAGCTTTAGGTTAGACTATAGATGATCTTATTGGCATTAAGCCCTCTTTCTGCATGCATAAAATTCTAATGGAGGATGATCATAAGACTTCACGGGAACCTCAAAGACGGTTAAATCCGATCATGAAAGAGGTTGGAAAGAAGGAAATTCTTAAGTTGTTGGATGCAGGTATCATATACCCTATCTCGGACAGCATGTGGGTTAGCCCGGTGCATGTAGTTCCGAAGAAAGGAGGGATGACCGTTGTGACGAATAAGAACAACGAGTTAATCACAACCAGGACCGTTACAGGCTGGAGAGTTTGCATCGATTATAGGAAGCTAAACACGGCCACACGGAAGGACCATTTTCCACTTCCCTTCATTGATTAAATGCTCGAGCGGTTGGCCCAGCATTCACACTTTTGCTACTTAGACGGTTATAGTGGATTCTTCCAGATTCCTATCCATCCGGATGATCAGGAGAAGACCACTTTCACTTGTCCATGGGGGACATTTGCTTATAGGAGGATGCCATTTGGATTGTGCAATGCACCCGCTACCTTCCAGCGATGCATGATGGCTATCTTTTCCGAGTACGTAGAGGAGATCATGGAGGTATTTATGGACGATTTTTCTATATATGGTTCCTCTTTTGATGATTTCCTATCTAACCTTTCTCTAGTGCTTAAAAGATGTGAAGACACTAATCTCGTTTTGAATTGGGAGAAGTGTCATTTTATGGTTAATGAAGGCATTGTGCTAGGACACCTCGTTTCTAATCGAGGCATTGAGGTCGATCGCGCTAAGATCGAGACTATTGAGAAACTCCCTCCCCCTTGTTCTGTCAAAGGTGTGAGGAGTTTTCTCGGGCATGCAGGTTTCTACAGGAGATTCATCAAGGACTTCTCTAAGATTTCTAAACCTCTAACTAACCTCTTGAATAAAGATGTTGTTTTTGAGTTTTCGCAGGAATGTCTTGATGCTTTTGATGACATGAATTATGTATCATCATATTCATGCATATTATAGAAGTTTGTCTCAGTTTACCTTGCATTTAGAGAGATTTTGTGTACCTTTTATGTTCTATTCAATCATTTGTCGGAAATAGAGGTCTACACGAGTTTTTGATGAATTATAGGTAAATGGATTGGAATTGGAAGCAAAAGCGGAGTAAGGAGCATCCAAGGATGTTAAGGAAGCTAAAGGAATCTTAAAGGGGTCATAAAGAGCTAAGGAATTGCAAAGGAGAAGCATAGAAGACGAGCCAAGAGAAGAGCACTTTCTGTTGAAGAAAATCGTGCCAATATGTACATAAATCGGACGATTTTCTCCTTTAGAAATCGCACGGTTTTGTGTATAAATCGACTGGGTCGATTTTCTTTTGTTTTTCGGCCAAATGAAAAGACGACACAAAGCCCAATTCTTTTGGGCTAGAAGAGGGTTTTGCCAAACAGCCCAATGGCAAGAAACTATAAAGGAGAACCCTACAAACGAAAACGAGGAGGCCGCAGCGAGAAATCTTTACACGTTTAAGAGAATTCGGAGATTCTTGGAGGAAGATTGAAGGACTCTTTGCCGGGAAGCTAATCTTGATTCTAGTTTGTGAGATCTCTTTGTCCATTGAAGTGATTGTTGTTTTTGAACACGAATTTAGGTTACTTAAGAGATACATTGATTTGTTTTGACAATCGTTTACAGATTTGAAGGTTATTGGGTTTTTATCCAAGATTTGGTTTCTTGGCGATATTTTACTCAATATTTAATTTGATTCGATTTTGAAAATGGTTGGCTAAAAACCTTGTGATTCTGGGGAGAATAGTTGATGATTAAGGCTTAGATGATGATATACTGAACTCATTCAAACATCAGGACCCTGAGAGTTTAGATTTTAGTTTTGCGACAACAGGAAAATCGGACTGTTCTTGAGTAAATCGGCCGATTTTCTTATGAACAGCCCGATTTATTCCTCTGACGAACTTTAATTGAATCAATCTTTAATCAAAACTAATATTTGCCTAAATCTCAACCTTGATTAACCTTTCTACCCTCTAATTGAATGTATGAAGACACTTCAAACCTGATTCTACATTTAATAGATTAAGATTTCAAGATTTGGGTGATAAAGAGACTCTACATCCTTTATTAAGATTCTAAGTGTGCTTTCTAATCTTTACATTGGAGAGTCATATCCTGGAGTTTTAGATAGTTAGTTTGACCATAATTCTTATCTTTAGATCTTTCTATATTGCAGCCTCAACAACCCTTATAGAGAGAACCTTTAGATTAGTCATATAGGTTTCGGAACTTCACCGTACGAATCCTACCTTTGAACATTTAATCTTGGCAATATAAACTCTGTCCTATATCTATAGAAGTGTCTTGAATCGAAAGCCGAAATCGGATACTTGAATCCTTGGAATCATTTTATCCTTATTTGATCACAAAAGCTTTTTACACTTTTCGCTAGATAATTGAAATCGGAATTATTCTCACCAAATCCCTGAGTTCGACTCTGGAATTCTTACCTTACTACAGCTGATCTGTACACTGCGGGTTCGCTTTGCTTTGAGTTCTAGATATAAATTAAGACTTTGACGCACACACCTTTTGAGCGAACAAGTTTTTGGCGCCGTTGCCGGGGATTTGGTCTAGACCAAATTCGGTTTTCGGTTGTCTAGCTTGAGAGCTCTTGCTCTTGTGATTTGATTTGTCTACTTGAGTGATCTTTGCAGGTTCTTTAGGTATATGCGAAAGACTAGATCCACTAAAGATCTAGTCCCTTTCGATCCCGAATTGGAGAGAACTTTGAGGAAAAAGTTGAAGGAAAAGAAAATGGCTGAAAACGAGGAGAGAAACTACCAGGCTGAACTGAATGAAGCTCAACGCCAACTTCAGTTGAGTGAGAAAGCACGAAAAGATGCTGAAACGAGTCATCAATTTCAGATTGATGAACTAAGAGCTATGATGCTGGACATGAAGTTGGAATTGAACGAATCCAGGAAGAAGAAGAAAGTCAAGACACCAACAAAGTCCATTAGGAATGACTCATCCGATGATGAAGAGATCGATCCGGACATGCCAGAACTTGAAGAGATCGATCCACTACTTCGTCCTATTTGGAACACCCCAAAACCACGGGTTGTTCCTCGCCTTCCAACTAGGGACGTAAGAGCTGTTAATGAGGGTGATAGACCCCGAACTTTGGGGCAACGGATGGATCCAATTCAGCAACCACGCCGCCTAGGGGTGGATTTCGGAGCTGAAGACATCCAAGAGTTTAGCTTCTCACCACAAGTCATCACCATGGTTCGCCAAAGTCAATATGGCGGAGCAAGTACTGAATCTCCACACCAACACTTGCAAAATTTTGAGATTCTCATGGAGACTATGAAGCCGAAGAAGGCTACTACAAGCAATTACAAGATCAAACCGTTCTTCTTTTCTTTGAAGGACAAGGCTCTAGCTTGATACCAAACACTTCCAGCTGCAAATCTAGCTACATGGGAGGAATTGTCTTCGGAATTCCTCACCAAGTTCTTTGCGCCATCCAAAACGGCGGAATTAAGAGGTAAAATAAATGCTTTTTCTATGAAACCTAATGAAAGCTTGTTTCAATCTTGGGAAAGGTTTCAAGATCTCTTGTTGGATTGCCCACACCATGGCATTTCCAAGCTGGAATTATTGGAGATCTACTACAAAGGGTTGGATGTGGGGACACAATTCAACCTCCAATCTCTCTCTTGTGGCACATTCATGGATATGAGAGAGGATGATGCTTGGGACTTCATTGAGAAGCAAGCCCAAGTGATTGAGAAGTATTCCCACCGGAAGGTGGACTCAAATAGCCGGAATCAAGGCGATTCGGGAGCTAAGTTGAACCAAGCTGCTCAAACACAAATATTCTCCCTCAAAGATGACATCAAAGAATTGAGGGAAGTACTCAAAACAAGTCTTCAAAAGACTAAGGAGCAAGAAGCCAACTACATGGGAAGAGACAACAATCAAAGGAGTGACAATAGGAACTCCAATTGGAACAACAACAATAGTAATAACCGAAATTCCAATTGGAACAATAACAATAGGAACTCCAATAGCAACAATTGGAGGTCAAATCAGCAAAATCCAGGTAATCCTTACTCTCATGCTGAAAAGGCTCTAACACCTCCATTTTCTTCTACTCCTTTAACAAGCCAGGAACAATCAAGCGGATCAAACAAACCCGATCCCATGCTAGAGACGATCCTAGGCAAGCTACAAGGGCTAGAGAGTTATATAACTTCGGTTGACAAAGCTCACAAAGCTTTAGAAAACCAAGTATTCAACAAGGCCGGAGAAGTTCCAAGAGATCAAGGGAAACTTCCCGGGAAGACGGAAGATAACCCAAAAGGAAGGGTTATGGCAATAACTACTAGGAGCGGCAAAACGACTACCGATCCTCAACCCAAAGTATTCGATACCACCACCAAAGAAGGAGAGGCAAAAGAGAAGGAAGAAGTTTATCTTCCTCCTCCCGCTTACAAACCACCTCTACCTTTCCCTCAATCTAGAGCGCGTGCACGCCTAGATAAACATTTTGGTAAGTTTGTTGAACTTATGAGTAAGCTGCACATTATTATACCTTTTATGGATGCAATTTTAGGTATGCCGGCTTACGGGAAATTCCTCAAGGAGATCCTCTCTAACAAGAGGAAATTGGAAGACATAGGAGAAGTCAAGATGAGTATGGAGTCATCCGAACTCATCAAGACTATGACGGAGAACATGCCACCCAAGCTCCGTGATCCAGGATCCTTTTGCATACCCATCACTTTGGGAGAAGCTACCTATGATGCACTTTGTAACCTTGGGGCGAGTGTGAGTATCATACCTCACACTCTACATGGCTGATCGTTCCACCACTAAGCCGGTAGGGATATTGGAAGACATTCCGGTAAAGCTCGGTAAGTTTTACATCCAAATAGATTTTGTCGTTCTTGACATCCCTGCAGATTATCCGGTTCCCATCATTCTTGGGAGACCATTCCTTGCAACATCCGGATGCATGGTAGATTGCAAGAACGGCCAACTGTCTTTCCATATTGGTGAAGAAAAGATAGAATTCATACTGTCTTCCTTAATCAAGGAGCCAGCCTTGAAAGACGATGCTTTTGAAATTTTTGATGAAGAAGAGTCTAGAGAGGTAGTAAGTTCGATCTTGATGAAAGACCCTCTTTAAAAGGTTCTTAGCATGAGCATCATGGAGGAAGGAGTGGAACATGATTGCAATGAGGATGTGAAAGCATTAAATGATGTGGAGGAAGAACTAGGAACAAGAATTGAAGAACTAGAATTAGCTCCGGAAACTGTGAAGAAAATCGACCTGCAGGAATCAAATCGTCCGATTTGTGAAAAGGCAAACCGATTTTTTCCGACAGAAAGAAAAATCTACTTGACTAAGAAAAATCGTCCGATTTGTGAAGAGGAAACTCGATTTTTTTCGACAGAAAGAAAAATCGTACCTCAAATCGACCGATTTACTTCAGGGGAGGTCGATCCAGAGGGAAATTTTCTGGATTCTCCAAACGTCTCCGCAGCTGCTCTCGAATCTAATGATGCCGTACCCTCACCTCTAGAGGCCTCTCCCACAACATTCGAAGGCCAAGATTCATCATCAATTAAGGTACCCCCATCATTAGAATTGAAGCCACTCCCCACGCATTTAAGGTATGCATTTCTAGGCACAAATTCCACATATCCGGTCATAGTCAATGCGAATTTGAATGATGCTGAATTAGAGAAACTTATGCATGTTTTGAAACAACATAGAAGGGCATTAGGCTATACTATTGATGATTTAGTAGGAATAAAGCCTTCTCTATGTATGCACAAAAATCTAATGGAAGAGGATTACAAACCTTCACGCCAACCTCAAAGACGGTTAAACCCGGTAATGAAAGAGGTCGTGAAGAAAGAAATCCTTAAGCTACTTGATGCAGGTATCATCTTCCCTATTTCCGATAGCAAATGGGTGAGTCCAGTACAAGTAGTACCCAAGAAAGAAGGCATTACCGTTTTTGCCAACAAGAACAACGAACTTATCCCTACACGGACAGTTACAGGGTGGCGAATGTGCATCGACTACCGCAAACTGAACGTGGCCACAAGGAAGGACCACTTCCCCCTTCATTTTCTTGATCAAATGTTGGAAAGGTTAGCCCAACATTCTCACTTTTGTTATCTAGATGGATATAGCGGATTCTTTCAGATTCGAATTCATCCGGATGATCAAGAGAAGACGACTTTTACGTGCCCATGGGGTACGTTCGCTTATAGAAGGATGCCATTCGGCCTATGCAACGCTCCAGCCACCTTCCAAAGGTGTATGATGGCAATCTTCTCCGAATACGTAGAGAATATCATGGAAGTCTTCATGGACGATTTTTCGGTATATGGTTCTTCCTTTGATAACTGTCTCTATAACCTTTCACTAGTTCTTAAGAGATGTGAGGACACTAACTTAGTCTTAAACTGGGAAAAGTGTCATTTCATGGTCACCGAAGGGATTGTGCTAGGTCATCTAGTATCACAAAGGGGAATAGAAGTTGATAGAGCGAAAATAGAAACCATTGAGAAGTTACCTCCCCCTTCTTTAGTGAAAGGAATTAGAAGTTTCTTAGGACATGCAGCCTTCTATAGGAGATTCATAAAAGATTTTTCTAAGATTTCAAAACCCTTTACTAATCTTTTGATGAAAGACACAACTTTCGAATTTTCGAAGGATTGTTTAGATGCTTTTTGCAGGTTCAAAGAAGTTTGATTTCAGCACCAATTATGCAACAACCCGATTGGACTCTTCCTTTCGAGGTCATGTGCGACGCAAGCGACGTCGCTATAGGAGCCGTTCTTGGACAGAAGAAAGATGGTCGCACTCATGCCATCTACTATGCTAGCAAAACGCTAGATGAGGCTCAGTATAATTATGCAACCACAGAAAAGGAACTTTTAGCCGTAGTATATGCTTTTGAGAAATTTCGTTCCTATCTTGTAGGTGCAAAGGTGATAATCTATACGGACCATTCCGCAATCCGATACCTCTTCACGAAGAAGGATGCGAAGCCAAGGCTTCTAAGATGGATCTTACTCTTACAAGAGTTCGATTTAGAGATTAGAGATAAGAAAGGGTCGGAGAACTCCGTTGCTGATCATCTTAGTCGTATCCCACCACCCACCGGCGAAACGGATGAACTTCCCATAGACGACTCATTCCCTGACGAACAGCTTCACGAGATTGAAGAGTGTCTTCAACACATCTCACAAGGTAATGATCCATGGTTTGCTGACATTGTGAATTACCTTGTTTGTCAGGAGATTCCACCCGGACTTTCATATGCTCAAAAGAAGAAATTCCTTAGTGACGTCCGGCAATTCTATTGGAACGAACCTCTTCTATTCAAAAGAGGTCCCGATGGCATTTACAGGAGATGTATCCCCGAAGATGAGGTGGATAGCGTCATCCGCCATTGCCATTCTCTACCATGTGGCGGACATGCTAGTTCCCACAAGACTTGTGCCAAGGTACTTCGTTCCGGCTTCTATTGGCCTACACTTTTCAAAGATGTGCAAAAGTTTGTTGTTGCTTGTGATGCTTGTGAAAGGACAGGTAATATATCAAAGAGGAATGAGATGCCTCTCAATAACATACAAGAAGTAGAGATCTTTGATGTATGGGGCATCGATTTTATGGGACCTTTCCCATCTTCATGCGGCAACCAATATATACTTCTTGCCGTAGACTATGTCTCAAGATGGGTGGAGGCAATCGCTTCTCCTACTAATGATGCAATGGTAGTGGTGAAGTTCTTCAATAGAACGATCTTCCCAAGGTTCGGAACCCCCCGAACCATCATTAGTGACGGAGGAACGCATTTCACAGCCCGTCGATTTGAGACTCTATTGGCTAAGTATGGGGTGACCCATAAGATAGCTACACCTTACCATCCGCAAACCAGCGGACAAGTCGAAATATCCAATAGAGAGATCAAGGGAATTTTAGAGAAAACCGTCTCTAAAACGAGAAAAGATTGGTCAATGAAGCTTGACGATGCACTATGGGCGTACAGGACGGCCTTCAAGACACCAATAGGTACGACTCCCTATAACCTTGTCTATGGTAAATCTTGTCATCTTCCTGTAGAGCTAGAGCATAAAGCCTATTGGGCTATCAAGTGGCTCAATTTTGACATGAAAGAAGCCGGAGAGAAGCGGCTCTTAGACATCAATGAGCTAGATGAGATCCGGCTAAATGCGTATGAGAACGCAAAGATCTATAAGGAATGGACAAAGCGTTGGCATGATAAGCACATCATTCCAAAAGAATTGAAGGAGGGAGACCAAGTCCTTCTATTCAACTCAAGGCTTCGTCTATTTCTAGGTAAGCTTAAATCCCGTTGGACAGGACCTTATGTAATTAAACGAGTTTTCCCCCATGGTGCAGTTGAAGTATGGGGTGAACAAAGCGGAAGTTTCAAGGTTAATGGCCAACGGTTGAAGAAATACACACCGGAAGCTCCGGTCGAGGAGATAGCTCCTATCCTCCTCCATTGAACACAAACCATGCACCGTCTAGCTAAAGACGATAAATTAAGCGCTTCTTGGGAGGCAACCCATGATAGTATAGTTTTTCCTCCTTTCATCACTTAGTTAGAGTAGATTAGTTGTTTTGCTTCTTTGTTTTCGTTTTTATTTGTTCCTTGATGCACTCTTGGTTTGTCGTGTCATTAATCGCAGGAAATTTGGTTCAAATTGAGAGATCCATGGAGAAAGGGAGCATAAATCGGTTAAATCTTCAAGATCCATGAAGAATAAGGAAGGAAATCGAGCTACACTAAGTTAATCGTCCGATTTAGGAGCAGAGTAAGGCGATTTTTGACAACAGGAAGAAAAATCGACCAGGAGATCGACCTGCCAAATTAAATCGTCCGATTTTCTATGTGTTCAGAGAAAAATCGAGTTACCCAAAGTAAATCGTCCGGTTCAGAAGCAGAGCAAGGCGATTTTTGGCAACAGAAAGAAAAATCAACCTGGAGATCGACCTGTCAAATTAAATCGTCCGATTTTCTTTGAATCCAGAGAAAAATCGCCCCGACGATTAAATCGACCTTAAAAATCGGCCGATTTTCTTCACAATTTCTCGTCCCTATATAAAGACTCAACACTCGATCTTCCTCATTCCACAACCTTCCAATCTCGATTTCCCCTTCTCAAGAACGCCGAAAATCGCCCATACCCTACAATCCTCATTCCTTAATCATTTTGAGTGATTCTTGGCTCCAAACTGAAGCATTTTCAACAAGGAACAAGGATCTAGCAACAACAAGCAGGGCAATCGACTCCTCCATAAGGAATTCAAGTTTTTCTTTCCAAAACCTATGTTTCTAATTCGAAATTGAAGTTTGCTTAGGAAGTGTTTGTTTGCTGGAATTGATTGAGGAATCTGCTTAGGAATCATTATAGGAGACTGTATGTGGTGATTGCTTGAACAGAACTTTACAGAATTGTGAGATTTGTTGAAATCGACAGAAAAATCGACCCAGCCCAGAAAAATCGGACGATTTTATTGAAGAACAGGCCGATTTTTTGACTTAGAAATGAATCTTGTTAAGAGGATAACTAGAAACACGGGGAAGAAGAAGGGATCTTCTTCCAAAGCCCCTCCCTCACCTCCACCACCATCTCAAAACATCCCTAAGCTTCCCCCTCCCCTATCCAAGCACAAGAAACGTTATGAACGCATCATAGATCGCCCATTCACCCCTCCTCGCTACATAGTGCTAGATGACTTAGATTCATTGTTTGTTCGAGAGGATGTTGATATGATGCTTCACAAGGCTGGGTTGAGACAGTTTGCTACAATTAGGGAGGATGCTTATACTGAAATCACCCTAGAATTCCTTAGTATATTCGAGCATGATCCTAGGGAAAGGATAGTCACCTTTCTCCTTATGAGCCAAAACCACACTATGTCCATTGACACTTTTGGAGACTTGTTTGGCTTCTCTTATTCAGTTGCAGGCACATTTGCTAGAGGTGTTAGTGATAGTGACTTTTGGGAGGCTATTTCAGTGGGTCAATACGGGGGAGACAAATGGAGGCTCGGAAATTCCAAGGAGACTAGTATGTACAACCTCTCCTTTAAAGTAGTACATCGGATTTTTAGCGAGAGTTTATTTGCACGTACCGAGACTCCACAGAAGGTCAAGGCTGACGAGCTTTTTATTCTCTACTGCATGACATCCACCACCATTCCCGACATCTCTACCATGCTTGCGGACTATCTAGGAAAGATAGCCAACAAAGCTAAGGGTGATATTTGTGTTGGAGGTCTTGTCACTCATGTGGCTAAGACGATGGGATTAGACTTCTCCGGATGCACTCTAGCTGAGAGTGCCCTTCTACTAGGTTCACAACGGTTGGTTGTTCAACAGGTCTTGATTCCTCGAGGGAGAGGAACACTTCATGTGCCCATGCCATGGCACAGGGATCTGAAGAAGAAACCATCCGAGATCATATGGAAGTCCGAATATACTATTCGGAACAAGAGGAACTGGAAGGAGACGTTCGAGTCGATGCTTGAGGAGTTCTCTCCTCCTACTTACTATGATGATGATGCAGGTGACTCCGAGGAGGAGGATGAGGATGGAGGACAGGGGACCATGCTCGAGTGTGAGAGTAACACTCATAGCGGACATGCTACGGATGCCATGGACACCGACACTCATGGTGTAGGACCTAGCAGGACTAGTAGAGGCGATGAGGAGACGGAGGATGACATGCAGCCACCTCGCCGCTCATTTGCACGTGCTCCAGGACATGGACGAGGACGTCGCCCTCCGCGTCACTTTAGGGAGCTAGTCACTAGCTTCCAGAGCCTCAGCACCGACTATCATGCTCTCCACACCGACTACGAGACCCTGAACACTTAGTTCAGGAACTACAGACAGGAGACAAACGCTAGGCATTCATCCTATGATGGCCAGATGAGAGACTTATACTACCACCAGTTCGGCCACTTCTACGATCCTACCGCACCGATGTACCCTTATCCACCACCTCCACCACCGACAGAGGATTGAGCTGCCACTTCTTTTACATTGTAAGTATTTTTCTTCATCTCACGCTCGATTTTCACATTGGGGACAATGTGGATGTCAAGTATGGGGTGGGGGTACTTACAATACCTTTGTTTCTTCTTAGCACTTTATGAACTATGCACTACTCTTGATGATTTGGCTTGTAATAACTCTTGCACTACTCGCTTTCCACTATGACACTTACATTCGCATGCTCTTTTTCAAATCCTATGAATTTTCAAAAAATTTTGTGCTTCTTATGATGAAAATGACCTCTATGATGAGAAATGTGTATGTGGATAGGCAAAGAGACGCTTAGTTGTGTTGAGATGTTAATCATAGCATGAATGAGTTTACTTTTGTTACTTGAACGCATGAATAGATTATATGATTTAGTTGTTTTGATAAGAGAATGAAATAATAGTCGAAGCTATATTGCAAGTTCTTTTACATCATATAAGGATGACTAACGCGATTCACTTCTTTTCTTTTCTCATATCTTGATCATGCTAGCCCCTCAATGAAATATGTAACCCTCCTTTTACCATCCGGGAATTAGGATAAGTGATAGAAAAAGGCATGTTTGATGTGGGAGGGCCAAGGAAAATGTATTAAAAAGAAAGTGCAGAAATTCGTAAGTTTGGGGACGTTGAACATGAGGATGAGTAACTCGGCACCATTTACATAGCCGGGTGTTTGTGTCTTGCCAAAGTCCGATTGAACGACAAGTCCTAACGAGATATGGTATGTGCATCAAGGGTTTGAGGCATCTCGAAATTGAGAAACGCCGATCTCCTAGGCTTCGGTTTTTGTGCACCGCTGTCCATACTCTCAAAAAGTAAAGTACAATGAAAGCAAAGCTTTCTACATGCGAAGCATGTGCGGTGAAGAAAAATCTTGAAGGTATTATGTGTTCCTCTTTCCCGGATTAGCACCACAATTGCCAAAAAGAATTTCTTCCCTTAATACGTTTCTTGAACCTTTTCTTTGATTAGAAGACCTTGAGACTTTTATGCATGTGTTTAAGACTTCATGGCTTAGATTTGTTTGACTTTGATTACCTCTACACCTTTATCATGTCTTTTATTTGTGTTTTCAAGAAAGAAAAGAAAGTTAGTTCATCTTATTGTTATCGTTGATACATGCTTTGCCTTTTTATGCCTTCAAGTATCACTTTGAGGGTGATCCAATAAGAAGAAGCACTACCAAAAGAAGAGTTTTTGAGTTTTCATACATACATAATCCATGACATCTTATATTCTGAATTTGAGTCTTGCTTAGGGACAAGCAAGAGGCAAGTATGGGGTATTTTGATGACATGAATTATGTATCATCATATTCATACATATTACAGAAGTTTGTCTCAGTTTACCTTGCATTTAGAGAGATTTTGTGTACCTTTTATGTTCTATTCAATCATTTGTCGGAAATAGAGGTCTACACGAGTTTTTGATGAATTATTGGTAAATGGAGTGGAATTGGAAGCAAAAGCGGAGTAAGGAGCATCCAAGGATGTTAAGGAAGCTAAAGGAATCTTAAAGGGGTCATAAAAAGCTAAGGAATTGCAAAGGAGAAGCATAGAAGACGAGCCAAGAGAAGAGCACTTTCTGTTGAAGAAAATCGTGCCAATATGTACATAAATCGGACGATTTTCTCCTTTAGAAATCGCACGGTTTTGTGTATAAATCGACTGGGTCGATTTTCTTCTGTTTTTCGGCCAAATGAAAAGACGACACAAAGCCCAATTCTTTTGGGCTAGAAGAGGGTTTTGCCAAATAGCCCAATGGCAAGAAACTATAAAGGAGAACCCTACGAACGAAAACGAGGAGGCCGCAGCGAGAAATCTTTACACGTTTAAGAGAATTCGGAGATTCTTGGAGGAAGATTGAAGGACTCTTTGCCGGGAAGCTAATCTTGATTCTAGTTTGTGAGATCTCTTTGTCCATTGAAGTGATTGTTGTTTTTGAACACGAATTTAGGTTACTTAAGAGATACATTAATTTGTTTTGACAATCGTTTACAGATTTGAAGGTTATTGGGTTTTTATCCAAGATTTGGTTTCTTTGCAATATTGTACTCAATATTTAATTTGATTCGATTTTGAAAATGGTTGGCTAAAAACCTTGTGATTCTGGGGAGAATAGTTGATGATTAAGGCTTAGATTAGATGATGATATACTGAACTCATTCAAACATTAGGACCCTGAGAGTTTAGATTTTAGTTTTGCGACAACAGGAAAATCGGACTGTTCTTGAGTTAATCGGCCGATTTTCTTATGAACAGCCCGATTTATTCCTCTGACGAACTTTAATTGAATCAATCTTTAATCAAAACTAATATTTGCCTAAATCCCAACCTTGATTAACCTTTCTACCCTCTAATTGAATGTATGAAGATACTTCAAACCTGATTCTACATTTAATAGATTAAGATTTCAAGATTTGGGTGAGAAAGAGACTCAACATCCTTTATTAAGATTCTAAGTGTGCTTTCTAATCTTTACTTTGGAGAGTCATATCCTTGAGTTTTAGATAGTTAGTTTGAACATAATTCTTATCTTTAGATCTTTCTATATTGCAGCCTCAACAACCCTTATAGAGAGAACCTTTAGATTAGTCATATAGGTTTCGGAACTTCACCGTACGAATCCTACCTTTGAACATTTAATCTTGGCAATATAAACTCTGTCCTATATCTATAGAAGTGTCTTGAATCGAAAACCGAAATCGGATACTTGAATCCTTGGAATCATTTTATCCTTATTTCATCACAAAAGCTTTTCACACTTTTCGCTAGATAATTGAAATCGGAATTATTCTCACCAAATCCCTGAATCCTTTGACTCTGGATCCTTGAATCCTTTGACTCTGGAATTCTTACCTTACTATAGCTGATCCGTACACTGCGGGTTCGCTTTGCTTTGAGTTCTAGATATAAATTAAGACTTTGACGCACACACCTCTTGAGCGAACAACTTTTTACAAGATTAAGGAAGCGTTGATCTCCGCTCCCATTATCCAACCTCCGGATTGGGCCTTGCCCTTTGAGATCATGTGCGATGCTAGTGATGTAGCCGTAGGAGCGGTGCTTGGACAGAAGAAAGATGGCCGGACCACCGCCATTTACTATTCTAGAAAGACGCTAGATGTAGCACAACGCAACTACGCTACCACCGAAAAGGAGTTATTGGCGGTTGTATATGCTTTCGAAAAGTTTCGTTCCTATTTAGTAGGGGCGAAAGTCATTGTCTACACCGACCATGCAGCCATCCGTTACTTGTTGGCTAAGAAAGATGCCAAGCCACGCCTTATTCGATGGATTCTCTTGCTTCAAGAGTTTGATCTAGAGATCCGCGATAAGAAGGCATCCGAAAATTCTGTTGTGGATCACCTCAGTCGGCTACCTGTATCTTCACGCGAGAAGGACGAGCCACCCATAGACGATTCATTCCCCGATGAGCATTTACACTTGTTGGAGCGTTTGATAGACTTACTTACTTCACCCCACGATGGAGGTGAAGTATGGGGTGAGGTTGCACCAATATACCTCGTTTGATGAGCATCATGGTCCAGCTAGCGACCTTAAACCAAGCGCTTCTTGGGAGGCAACCCAAGGTATTGCTTTCTTTTCCCGTTTTCTAGTCTAGTTTAGATAGTTTTTGCTTTTGCTTTGTTTTGTTTTGTTTTTGGTGTTCTGGACAGATAACAAGTGACATCCAAGGAAGGAGAATAACTGGAAGGACAGAAGATCGAGAATTTGAGAAGACGAAGTTTGACTGAGGCATCTCGGTTGCTATCAGAGCACCTCGACCGAGATGATTCTTGAGCAACAAAGGCGACTAGGGTTTCTGAAGAACCACCTCGGTCCATACCACCTCGGTCCAGTCGAGACCATCTCGACCGAGGTGACAGCAGTTCTAGAAAGGGTATAAAAAGAGGAAAAATTTCTCTTTCCTCTCTTTACCAGACAGCCCTTTCACCTCGCCTTCTTCGATTCTTGCTCGTTTTCGAAGATTTTCGCTTCCAAACTGCGATTAAGGCATAGAGGATCCCAGTGCATCGTCGATTTGCAAGAAAATTGAACCGATTTGGCCGAACGAGGTAAAACAAAAACTGAAACCCTACCTCGCTTTTTCGCTTCGATTTGGGCTTTGGTTGCCCTTGCATTTGCTGAGAAAAGGCTTAAGTACCCCATAGGAAGCAGTTGTAGTGATTTTGGGGGAAAAGAACTGAATTTTTTGAAGAAATTAAGATCCAGTTTTCCGCCTCGGTCTAGTCGTTCTATGCCTCGGCCGAGGTGATTCTTGAGAATTGTCAGTCAACCGAGGTGACCTGACAGTGTGATTTTCTGAAAATGAGTTCCGACAGACGCCTTGCCCTTAGGGTGCATCCTCACCTTCCCCTTCTTCCTCTTCTTCCCGACCCTATCGACCGGTGATGCACGAGCGACACCAGGTCGATTATGACCGTATTTCCGGCCGTCCAGTGATTGCACCTCGCTCCCTGGACGTGTATGCTTTTGATTGTCTCCAGGTAGACGGAGACCTTAGGAGGATGATATCTACAGTAGGGATGGATCGGTTTACTGAGATCCGAGCCCCAGCCTATTTGGAGCCCACCTTAGAGTTTATTAGCTCCTTCACCTACCTCCCCACAGAGCGATCTGTAAAGTACCGGTTGATGAACCGGAACTTCTTAGTGCCACTAGAGTACTAGAGAGAGATTTTTGGCTTTCCTGAGCCCACAACTGTTGACTTCCCGTCCCGATCTGTAGCTAGGGAGTTTTGGGGGCAGATTGCCCATATTGTTGAGCATGCAGACAGATGGCGCCATGGAGATTCCAGGGAGAAGGTCATCTTCCACTTAGCCTTTAGGTTAGCCCACCGGATCTTCAGTGAGACACTTTTGGCGCGTACTGAGACGCCCCAGAAGGTCCGACAGGGAGAGCTATTCAGTTTATACTGCATGGTGACTGGGGGTATCCCGGAATTTGGCTTGATGTTGGCAAAGGACCTGCACAAGATCAAGGCCAAGGCGAAGGGAGACATCTGTTGCGGAGGGTTTGTCACCCACATCGCCAGCTACCAGGACATGGATCTCAACGCTTGCACGATGGTGGCGGCTCCCAAGCCGCTTGGGCTGCAGGAGATGATCACTCGGCGGATTCTGGTTCCTCCAGGTCTGACTACACCGTACGTGGCTATGCCGTGGGAGCTGATTGCACCATAGGGGATCAGGTGGTCTGCCCAGTTTTCTGTTTTTGACCCTCATTATTGGCAGACCGCTTGGGCTCCACTGATGGAGGATTACAGAGAGGCAGCTGCTGCCCCAGCTGAGGAGGAGGCAGATGATGAGGAGACAACTGATGACAGAGAGGGTGGAGTCCCGATGGATACAGGGACAAATACTGCAGGGACGAGCACACCAGTTATAGATTTGGATGATGAGGATACTGAGCCTGCACCTGCTACTTCTCCAGTGAGACATGCTAGGCGTAGGACACGCCGACACAGAGATCCAGAGGCTCACAGACGGATCGATGATCTGACGGATCAGGTTATTGATTCATATGCTGCTTTGTCATTGGATATCCGCGAGATGCAGGAGCGGCAGCATTACCAGCACATGATGACCCAGATTCAGTTTGAGCACGTCATGGGCTATTCGTTCGACCCGTCCCAGTATCCGTATGTGCCACCACCGCCACCACCGGATCGTGATTATTGAGAGCTGCAGGATTTCTTTCTTATTTTTTGCATTTCAACTTATTATCCGGTGAGTATTTTATTCTCTTAGACTTATTTTGACCCACTGGGACAGTGTGTCCCAAGTATGGGGTATTTATTGATGTATTTGACTTATGTGATGTATGACTTTATATGACCGGATATTTATTCATATTTATGCTTCACTTTTGCATCTATGTGTTTATCTGAGACTACATGCATACTTACAGGTTATTTGATTGAGAAAAACGTCGAAACTGAAAGAAAACCGTTTTTAAAAAAAAAAAAATTTTGTTCCTCGACCGGGGCAGTTCTGGCCGAACGAGGCGTTTCACCTCGGTTGACCCAAGAACACCTCGACCGAGGTAGGTTAACTGAGAGTTTTCGAAAACGATTTTTGTGCTTCTAATCTGGATATGACCTCAGTGAAGATCTTGTTTACTGACTGGATTTGAAATTCTTTATGTGTTTGAAAGGTTTTATAATATGTTTAAGTTGCTAAATACTTTGTTTGAAATTTTTGGCATGTTTAATACTTTGTTTTTATTCAAATTATGTTGAATTTGAAGGTTGACACCGCAAGATAAGTTTTCTCACTTTCTTCCTAGAAAGACCAAGGCAATTCATTCTTCTCTCTTCTTCTTCTTGATCATGCTTAGCCCCTCATATACATTTTGCCTCCTTTACCAATCCGGGAATTTGGAAGCAAGCGAAGCGGTGAAAGCAAGTGAAGTTAAAGTTGAGAAGTTGGCTGGAAGTGAAAGTGTTAGAAAGTAATAATAGGTTTGGGGAAGTCAATCATGATGATGAGTAACTCGGCACCATTCACATAGGCGGGTGTTTGTGTCTTGCCAAAGTCGGATTGAGCGATATTCCTAACGGGTCATGGTATGTGCATCAAGGGTTTGATGCATCTCAAGAAATTGATGATTGTTGATTTCCTAGGCTTCGGTTATTGTGCACCTCTGTCCATGCATCCCAAAAAGTAAAGTAAAAAGAAAAAAAGTGTGAAATAAGCAAAGCTTATTGGTGGAAGATGTTGCAAGTCAAAGTGAAAGTGAAGTACATCCTTTTCCCGGATTCTAGCACCACATTACCTTACATACATCCCTACCCTACACGTTTCTTGACCTTTCTTTTGGGAAGCCCTTGAGACCTTGAGCTTGTTGATTGACTTAGCGGTTTAAACTGGATTATACATGATTAATTTCGATAATTATGATTTATTATGCATTCTATGATTTTATGCAAAGATGAACAATTTTCTTATATTTATAAAATGTTTTGACCATACATTGATTTTAAATTCGTTGAAGTATTCTCTTAGAGTGATCAATGATTGTTGCACATCATAAAAATGTTTTGAAAGCCTTTTCATTGATTTTCTTGACTTATAATCCATTCTATCTTGTCTTTTATATGCGGAACTTGCTTGGGGACAAGCAAGGGCTAAGTATGGGGTATTTTGATAGCATGAATTATAGTCTATACTTTGGGGTTTGTTTGGACGTTTTATCTTCAATAAAATGCATGTTTGTATGTATATTATGTGATTATACTACAATTTCATCTACCTTTGCGGGAATCGAGGTCTACACCTAGTTTTGCTTTAATCGTAGGTAAAATGGCACGTTTCGCATCAAAAAGGAGCAAAAGGAGCTATGGAGTCATTGGAGCTACATTCAGGAACCATCCAAGAAGCATATCCATGGATTTAAGATTCACTTTAGACCAGATTTGAGAGATTTCACATTCAGTTGTGACTCACCTCGATTGACCACAAAGTCACCTCGACCAAGGTGATCCAAAGAAGTCGACTCGACCGAGGCGAACACCTGGGACGCGGCGAGAATATTTTATTCTTGGCTGAGATCTTTTATCTTTGGAAAGAGGATCTAAAATTTTTGGGCTTGGCTCCTGGAAGGAAGAAGATATGCTAGATCATATATTTTACCTATTTTTATGGGAAGAGATCTTTCTAAGATATCTTATCTTTGGACGGTTATTTTCCTATAAAAAGGGTTGGATTTCCACAAATCCGGGGATCCACTATCAGCGCAAGATCGTGTTTATACACCACAGCAACCATACTCCAGTTGGGAGATTTGAAGAACCTTTTTGAAGGTTGAAGAAGGAAGATTATAGCTTTTATAGCTTTTGAAGGGTTTTGTAAGATTATCTTAGATTCCCTTCCTTGTTGTCTTGTCTTTTTGGATTTCTATCCAAGGAACGCTTTTGTTGTGATATTTGATTCAGTTATTGAAGTCTTTTCATTAAATTCTTCTTGTTCAAATATTCACCTTCTTCCCATATACTTGATTAATTCTTTCATGATGATGAGTGGCTAATTTCTTTGTGTGATTCTAGGGTGATTGGCTGAAGGTTGTGGGAAAAACAATGATAGAATAATCTTAGATTTCAGTAGGACCCTGAAAGCTCGAGTCTTTAACCTTAACCCTAAGCATCTCGCTCAGTCGATGAACATCTCGGCCGGGGTGGAATTAGGCTGACCGAGGTGACTTATCTGATTCGAAACTGAGAGTTAAGTGTTAGAGTTTGCCAAATCCTATTCTTATTACACCTTTCCTGGTTCAATGCAAGCTTAGGATGAGACTTACCCGGTAATTCCGTAGTTTGTTTACCTAAGATCGTAAGTGTAGGTAATAAAGGTTTATCCTTTATTGGGGTTTGAGTGTGCTTTCATTCCATCTTTGTGAGTTAGCCTGAGACTTACCCGGTAAAGGTTGATTCTATTCCCTTAGATGGTGTGTTAGTTTGAGGTTATAGTTCTTTATCTTAATTCCTTGAGACTTACCCGGTAATAGGAGTTACGGTTTTGGATTAGAGAGTAGTGAGACTTACCCGGTGATCTATTCCACTTTAGAAATACCTACCCTATGCAAAAACCTCAGCTTTGTCCGCTTATCTTTAGATTTTAAGTTGGAACCACAACTCGATGCTTTAATCCCTAGAATTGCATATTTCCTTTATTCACTTCTATATCATCTTTGATTGTTTTGATCACCTCTTGTGGTTAGTATTTACGTAAGCATACCGTTATTGGACTTTGTTTCACTAAGTCCCTGTGATCGACCCCTGGAATTCCTTGCTTTTTACTACGATTGACCCGTACACTGCGGGTTCACATCCTTGTTTTAAGCTTACATCTAGGGTTATAAATTTAAAGCTTGCACACACCGTTTGGAGCGAACAGAAATCAGAGCTTTTACGAGGAAACGTGAAAGAAAATGAATTAATAAAGGATTTTCCGCTATTTATAGTGAAGACGATAATTATCCTTTAGCAAAGTCGATAATTATCCTTTAACCGATCCAAAGGCGGGTCGAAACTCCTTCTCCAAACTTACCGAGATTGGAATATTAAATCTGGATTATTGTAGGGATAAATATTCCACAGCGACTCTTTTGGCCGTTTTGCCTCTTCATGTTATATCATATCTAGGACATATCCGATGTCCTGATCATTTCTCTCAACTGCATTTTTATTAATTGGAGATCCCAAATGCTCCAAATAACACCGGAGGGTAAAAATAATTACCTGGGGGAAAAAGTAAAAATTTCCCCAAACGTCCAAAATTACGCGAGGAACATAACGGTGGGACTCATACTCATCACTTGCGAAATCTTCGCGAGTTATATGTCAATTACTATCAACGATTAAGTTAATCAACATTAGTTAGAATTCAGAAATCCTAGCTATTACAAAGTGGGCATTGTCTTGTCAAGTATATTTTTGAACTATCAATTGTAATAGTCCCCATGCCAATCATGCTCGCAGAAAAAATTCTCACGAGGTCAACCATCCTGAAATTGCTTTCGCACGAGACCTCTTAACTCTAGAGTTCCTCGTCCTCACTATATCATTGGAAAAGAAGAATTCTGGTTAACATGGGTAGCAACTCATCGTTATAAGTTAATCATAAATCCCCATTCAAATGATGTGGGGTGATAATTTTACGGGGTGATACAATCTCCCCCACTTAAACTCTTGAAGTCTACGTCAAGCACAAGGACCGTCCACAAAGCCGAGTGACCGCCTACTAGGACAAGCACACTTGTAACTCATGGTTAGCTTTGATACCATCTGTAAGACCAGAGGCCTTAAGGGCGTTGTCTCCATGCCAACCAGTTTACCCATCTTGAAATTGCTTCCACACGAGCACGCTTAATTTCAAAGTCTTTGTCCTCACTTGACCACTGGATGTAACACCACGATTCCACGGGACTCGGGGCGCTACGGGTTGGGACCTCACAATGGGTCTCGACCCTTAGCCTGACAACAATTTCACCGGATCTTTTCAACATGGCACAAATAAAGGCAAATGAAAATCATTTGGATGTAATACAAACAATCCGTAACGAAAGGTACAACTTGAAAACTCAGCCGAGTCCTCAAAACAACACAACTCCAAAACGATAACCCGAAACGTACAACCTAAACCGCAACTAACAACACAAGGACATAACACACACCACCAAGCAAGTCCGAAGACTTACCTCGTCATCACACTCAACTCCAAAACGATAACCCGAAACGAACAACCTAAACCGCAACTAACAACACAAGGACCTCACAATGTTGTCACCGCCCGCTATCATACACTTGGGCCAAATATCAATATATAAAGGTCGTCCTAATTCCGGTTTCGTGGTTATAAAATAAACAATACTAAAACACACACCACCAAGCACACATCGAATCTAATACAAAGAATACGAGCTAAGTATGTCCGAAGACTTACCTCGTCATCACACTCAACTCACACACTCTCGCTTCCCTTGGGAAGAAGCCTACAACCTGCTCACAAGAGGATAAATATATCAACAACTCGCTCAACTCAAAAGTCTAAGGAATCTCACACAAACGATCTACGCAAGATTGTTTGACTCTCATTCTAGGACCACATCCTAGAATCTATAGCACTCACATCTCCCTCAACGCATGAGGAGATCTCTCGACAGCCTATAACCTCTCCTAAGATCATACTCAACAGCCAAGAACAATCTACAAGTCTAGGAAGTCCAACATGCTCATCACTCTCACCTAAGGTCTCAAAAGCCACTACATGGCATTCTCATTCACCCTATGTCCAAATCTATAATGATACTATTATAACACTCTCTAGGATAATCAAAGACCACAAACTCAAGGGAGGACACTCACCACGCAAAGGCACGGACTCGGAAAAAGGAAGAACAACCGTGAAAGGGAGAAGAAGACCGCAAGGGCGTACTGGCTGAGCCAGTGGCCGCCCCTGTGGCTCCTGGTGGCCGCCCCTACGGCTCATGATTGCCGCCCATGCGGCTCAGTGCAATGGTCGCCCATGCGGCTCTGAAGATCCGCCCCCACAGTCGAACTGCAGAAGGTCGTCTTCTTCGCCTTCGACTGTGGATCCTTTGCTCTAGTGTCCTTTTCTCCTTGCTGGGCCTTCTCCAAACACCAACCACTGCTCTTAGGCTCCACTCCTCGACCTAAACGAGCTTAGAACAAGCACATGCAAGGGATTTGATGAACAAGCTTCTCTCAACCTTCATCCATGGCTATGGATGCAAGAGGGGAAATGGAAGGGTAAACAACAAGGATAAAGAAGGGAGGAAGGGGAAGAAGCTTACCACACTGGATTGCCTGTTCTTCTACTGCAGTCCACACATGCAAGATCTCAAAAGAGCAAAGAGGGAAAAAGAGAGAAGAAGAGAGAAAATGGGAGAAGTGAAGAACGTGAAATGAGAGCCAAAGGGAAAAGAGGGAATCATTGGCTGCAAAAGGTGGGAGGGAACCAAGGGGTCAGCTGACCTCTTGTCCCCTAGGCACAAGCAACGAGGGGTCCAAGCTTATGAGGTAAAACGCGGTGCCGGAAAGGAATAAAACTCGTTACTCAACATCTCGTGCATGCGGGGAAAACTGAGCCGCTAACACGGGAAGGTCGAGAAACCGCTGAAGGATCAGAATAAAAATTCGGGACGTTACAACTAATCCCCCTAAAATCAAGTTTCATCCTGAAACTTGCTAACGCAGAACTCTCGGAAAGCTACCTCGGTAACAACTTAGAATTGTACCCGTGCTAACTTTCTACTCGACGACCATCCCAACCTCGTATAATCATGTCAAGACCTCGCAAGGCCTACAAACATGATCAGATGAACCAAATATCGCGTACCAAGAGAAAATCTAACAAAACACACAATGCAATCCCATTCGGGCAACAAACACATAAGGTGATACATGCACATAAATCTAACTCATCGGCCATCTCGATTTAACTAAATCATCGCAAAAACTCATCCATAGATATCACCCCACGTCTTCCCGGTAGCTTCGTCGGCTCCTTGTCTATCACTCGATCCACACCACTAGCATCATATCTCAAGTCATAAATGTACTCCCTTACCATTACACGTGAAACTTGGTGAACATCCCTCACTTCCGATGGCCATGCCCGCCGGTAAACCACTTTCCAACTCACGCCAATTTCTCCAAAAAGGTTCGTATCAGACTAGCCATGTCTCTTCATAACAAGGTATCGACTTAATCATAAATGCGTGTGCAAAAGCGCCTTACCCCCGAACCTCCAATGGTCCATTTCTTTATGTGTCCAGCATCGTCTTTTCCGCTTTTAGTCAAGCTCCCCATACCCGTCTTGGATCTCAAGATCTAATCGTCTCTTCCTGAAAGGAGGAAAGAGTCAAACCATCCCGCAACTCGGCAGTTGTAGCCCACCAACTTATACTGCATACTTCTTCCACATACCTTGGGGGCATTACCGAAACTACCACTTCGTTCCCGTCTGATTGACTAGATATTCTCAACACCGCTACGTCTCTTAGGATGTCACCTCGGACGGCCTAACCCGTTAGATAACTCTGCTCTTCCTGTGTAACCTGTATTATCGTCGTCTCTTATCAAGCTTGTTCCTCCCAATTCTAAGTATACAACAAAGCATCGTCAAATCCGAACCTAAGAATCTTTCGTTCGACTAAAGCACCAATAATTGTCCTTTATTAACCTTAAATTACGGTCCACCTCATACCACATTGCTTACTAACCTGCAACAATTAGCATAAGCTCAAGGTCCACCTCGTAACCACCCGACACCACCAACCGAACGTTATTACCGTAACTTAATTCCGAAACCCGACGAAATCACTTATATATACGTGATAGGTAATGGAATCACTATCATTTAGGATACTTTTTAGAGTCTTATGATTGCATTTGTGTCGGTTTATGCTACTAACTCCTTAGTCCATGTAACACCCCGAATTCTCAGAATTCGGGACATTACTGGTTAGGACCTCACAATGGGTCCCGACCTCAGTTTGACAACAATATTACTAGGATCTTGCAACAAGACACAAATAAGGAAAATCGAAATTCATAAAATAGTATTTTAAGGTAATGAATGCGACACGGTCTAGCAGCCTAAAGTACTTAAAAGGGAAAAACAATAATTGTCTTAACAAATGAAACCACAACAACCAACAACCCCAACCCTAAGGAGTACGGAGACCCGGCTGACCACTACTTCCGGATCACTCAACTGCTGGTCTAACTTACGGTAAATCTAAAAACACAACAAGAGAAACCATTAGCTAGTTATCTAAATATTAGAGGAATAATCATAGCACACACACACACATAAAAATATAAACACCCATCATGCTTTCAAACAAGTCCATTTGTTATCTTAAGTTAAGTTACTCATTCACGCTAATGATACTTATTTTGTGACACGAGGGATTCCCAAACCTCGCCTCCGCTCCCGTGTAACCATCAGGAATGGATCCGATGCATTTCACCTTGTACCTGTCTGGTCTGGGTATAGAGAACCTCCCAGTCTCCTGTCAGAGCTGGGCAGTGATGTCACGGCCCGTTATACATACACTTGGGCCTTAAACATAATAATAACGGTCGTCCTAACAAGTTATGATTATTAAAACACGCACATAGCACACACCACCACTATCACTCAACTAATATCCAGAAACTGGGTAAGTAAGTCGCAAGACTTACCTGAGTCAAAATACACTCTAACACGTCTCAAATCGGTCCGTACTCGTGGTAGCTCAAGCGCCTGTCCAATAAGGCATGTGGATCAGAATCTCATCCAGATGTCCAACCTCATATGAAAGAATTACGGAAAAACTCTCTTACGGTAAAAGACCATTTTACCCTTAGTCTTAACATTCTCAAAGTTTATTCTAGAAATTTACTAATTCCCTTTTTGACTGGTTTCACATAATTTATGTCTTTCGGGTAGCTATTTATAATTATGAGTTCAAAACTCGAAACACCCGAAAAAGACAACACTCTTCCTTCCCGGTTACCATCTACTCTAATATATATATATATATATATATATATATATATATATATATATATATATATATATATATATATATATATATATATATATATATATATATATATATATATATATATATATATATATATCCGCGTATAAAACGTTGCTTCTCTAAGTAAATACTCGTGTATATACCCTTTGCTTATTCCCATATTTATATACACTTATTTATCCTTTAATATCTATAGTTACGCATATCCGTACATGATGGGTTCTCTATATACAAATATATACACAATTTACTTGTTTTATAGTTCTACTGTTGATTTATATACTTATACATTCAACACAAGATTCTCATACGTATGTATATAGTTACACATTCAGCACACTTCCAACCCGTCATATACTCGTTGTTTCTAAGACCGCAACCTAAGCTGGAACGCAGAAAAGAGATAGAAGGCAAGAGGGGAAAGGGCTCACCACTGCGGACCCGGTTCCGGCGCGACTGGTCCTAGCGGCAAGAACGTACTGGTGGCCTCGTTCCTGTGCAACAGCAGCAGTTTCCGGTGATCAATTTGTGTACTCGGAGAGGGGGAAAGGCGGACTGGACGGAAGGGGATTAGCGGCTCACCTGTGGAGTCGTGGTGGTCGACAGAAACGGTGCGGTGGCTCCGGTGGCGTGCGCTGCTGCTGTGTCGAATGCATCTCTGGTGGTCGACGGAAGGCGGCGACCGAGAACGGCGGACGAGAAGGTGGTGGCGTACTGCTGTGCGAATCCGGAGGCGGTTGGTGAGTTCCAAAACAGAGAAGAGAAGGAAGGAGTGTAGCGGAAGAGAAGCAGCTGGCGAGACTTACCGAAACGACAGAGGCGGCACGGTGGTTCGGCGGTCGAGCAGGGTGCGACTGGCGGTTGCAGCAGCGGCGGTCCTTCCTCCCCCCAGGCGTCGGCGAAATCCCGTTGATGGCTGCTACTATCATCTCTTCAGAGGCAAAGGAGAAGCGGTATTAGTGTATTTGCAGTGGAGCGAAGCGGCAACCTTAAGTAAGTAGGGTTAACGTAGGATTAAGATTAGGGTTAGGATTAGTTTAGGAAGTGGACTGGTGGGCTTGGTATGTGGGCCTAGTAATGGGCCACATCCGGTCTGCCCTCGCGTAAAATAAGAATACGTAACTCGTTACTCGTACGGATCGGTAGGTAATTTGCGGGAATAAATACGGAATTAAATTCCGTATAATTTAATTTCTTATCTTATTTTAGAGGTACGTAATTTATTTCCTGTTACATAGTTTCATCATTTTATGTGAATCAAAGTCACATAAAATGATAGAATTTAACTCGTTTTATTTTATTTCAGAATGAAGTATCGGAATTTGGTTATCTACAGGTTTAACGGACATTAAAATTTTCGGTTATTACATCAGTGCCCTCTTAAAAGAAGTTTCGTCCCAAAACATAGAATCATCTCTTATCATGTAACTACTCAATCATCAAAAGCAAACATGTATCACATAAACGTAATCACTCAAATCAATATAAAAACCTAAAATGTCAAACAACACAACATCCGAGTAGTAACTCGTCAATACAGGAGTAACCTCTAACCCCTTAAAGAACTCGGGATAGTTACGTCTAATACTCTCCTCAGTCTCCCAAGTGGCCTCATCAGCTCCTCGTCTAGACCACTGGACCCTCAACATAGGTATCTCCTTGGACCGCAGACGTCTAGTACTGCGCTCCAAGACAGCTATTGGGTACTCTACAAATGTATGGTCAGGCTCAACTGTCAGATCCTCATGGCTGATGTCGTGTCTCGGATCCGGGATGTACTCTCTCAACTGAGATACATGAAAGACCGGATGGACACCCTCTAGTCTCGGCGGTAATGCTAGTCTGTAGGCCACCTCTCCAACTCTCTCCAAGATCTCAAAAGGTCCGACATATCGGGGACTCAGCTTCCCCTTAATGCCGAAATGCCTGACTCCTCTCGTAGGTGACACTCTCAACCATACCTGAGCAACCACTCTAAACTCCAAAGGTCGACGCCTTTTGTCGGCGTAGGACTTCTGACGACACTGAGCTGCTAACATCCGCTCTCGAACTAGGGCAATCCGAGCGATGTCATCCTGTATCTGATCTGGAGCTACTCCATCAACTCTGATGGGCTCATCCCAACATAATGGTGTACGACATCTCCGCCCGTACAAAGCCTCATAAGGAGCCATCCCAGTAGACGCGTGCCAGATGTTATTATATGAAAACTCTACCAATGGGAGATGATCTAGCCATATCTGTCCCCAATCTAGTACACACACCCGGAGCATGTCCTCTAAGGTCTGAATGGTCCTCTCAGACTATCCGTCTATCTGTGGGTGGTACGCGGTAGTAAAGTGGAGACTCGTCCCCAAAGCACTATGTACCTGCTGCCAAAATCTCAAGGTCAAACGTCCATCTCTGTCAGAGATGATAGTCCTCGGTACTCCATGGAGTCTCACAATGTGTCTAGTCAACTCCTCAGCTAGACGACTCACCGGCCACGTTTCCTTAATCGGAATGAAACGTGCGGTCTTCGTCAGGCGGTCTACCACTACCCAAATAGCATCAAATCCTCTGTTAAGTCTCAAACCTGTGACAAAATCCATAGATATATCCTCCCACTTCCACTGTGGTACCGGAAGTGGGTGGAGTTCTCCTCCAAACCTACGATGCTCAATCTTGACCTGTTGGCAGGTCGCACACTGAGCTACATACCGAGTCACATTGGGCTTCAAACCACCCCACCAGAAGGACCGTCTCACATCCTTGTACATCTTACTCGCTCCAGGATGTACTGAGTATGGGGTAGCATGAGCCTCACCTAGTATCCTCTGTCTCAACTCACGGTCTGACGACACACAAACACGATCCTGACGTCTCATCAATCCATCAGCACCAATATTGAACTGTGGGGCCTCATCTCGAGACATCTTGTCTCGGATCCTGGTCAAAGTCGGGCAAGTCTCCTGCTTCTGTCGGATCTCATCCAACCGATCAGGAAGTAACTCCAAGGTAGCCAACTGACTATCAGTATCGGGAAACTGAATCTCTATCTTTAACCAAGCCAGGTCTCTTTGCAACTGTGGTTGTACTGTCGATGGGGCTATCGCCCTCTCCCTAGGCATCTTCCGGCTCAAAGCATCAGCTACCACATTCGCCTTCCCGGGGTGGTAAAGAATCTCAAGGTCGAAGTCCTTGATCAACTCTAACCACCGCCTCTGGCGGTTATTCAACTCTCTCTGAGTGAATATGTACTTCAGACTCTTATGGTCTGTGAAGATCTGACATGTCGCCCCATAGAGATAGTGACGCTAGATCTTAAGAGCATGGACTATTGCAGCCAACTCTAGATCATGTGTGGGGTAGTTCTCCTCATACGTCTTCAACTGTCGAGACGCATAGGCTATGACCTTACCCCTATGCATCAAAACACACCCCAAGCCCAGCTTGGATGCATCACTATATACCACAAAATCATCAGTACCCTCAGGCTGTGCCAAGATCGGAGCAGACGTCAATCTCCTCTTCAGCTCCTCAAAACTCTGCTGACACGGCCCAGACCAAACAAACCGAGTAGTCTTCCTCAGAAGACAAGTAAGTGGTCGGGCAATCACAAACCGGCGGTAATACCCTACCAAACCTTGAAAGCTACGAACCTCCTTCACATTCTTAGGAGGTTGCCAAGAAGATACTGACTCGATCTTCGCCGGATCGACTTTAATACCCTCAGCAGTCACCACATGACCTAAGAAAGCCACCTCTGACATCCAAAACTCATACTTGGATAGTTTAGCATACAACTGGCTATACTGTAGAATCTGCAATACTGTCCTCAAGTGTCCGGCATGCTCCTCTCGACTCCTAGAGTAGACCAGGATGTCGTCAATGAAGACCACTACAAACTGGTCTAAGAAGTCCATGAATATCCCATTCATCAACTCCATGAACACCAATGGTGCATTAGTGAGCCCAAATGACATCACTACGAACTCATAATGACCATACCTAGTCCGGAATGCCGTCTTAGGTATGTCCTGATCTCTCACCCTCAACTGGTGGTAACCTGACCTCAAGTCTATCCTCGAGAACACAGACGCTCCATGCAACTGGTCCAACAGATCATCTATGCGCGGCAGTGGGTTCTTGTTCTTGATGGTTACCTTGTTCAGCTCTCTGTAGTCTATGCACAGCCTCATCGATCCGTCCTTCTTCTTGACAAATAATACTGGCACACCCCAAGGAGACACACTAGGGCGTATGAAACCTTTCTCTTCTAGCTCCTCTAACTGCTTCTTCAGCTCAAGCAGCTCTATCGGTGCCATACGGTACGGAGCCTTCGAGATCGGTCTCGTGCCCGGCTCTAAGTCAATGTTGAAATCAACACCCCTCTGTAGGGGTAGTCGTGGCAGGTCATCACTGAATACCTCTGCAAACTCACATGCAACAGGTATCTCCTCTATAGTCAGGCTCTTGCTTTCCTTCATTGCATAACACTAGAAGGCTTCGCAACCCTGTGCTATCAGTCTCGCTACTCTCACTGCACTAATAAATGTGCCTGACTTTCCGAGGTCCCATCCTCGGAATATCACTCTATGACCCTCCTTCGTGGCAACGGTCACCGTCCTCCTACCAATGTCTAAGACTGCTCCGTGTCTCCTCATCCAATCTATCCCTAAAATGACATCCTCATGAGCTAAGGGCATGACTAGAAAATTTACTAGCCAGTCTCGATCTCCCATGCGAACAGGACATCCAAAGATCTCTCTAGTCCCTCTTACCTTACTCCCATCAGGTAAGCCTATCATAAAAGGTATCCCCTCTACAGTAGCTAAGGACAACCTATCTACGCATGCATTAGATATGAAGGAGTGTGTAGCACCCGTATCAAATAAAACTCGTACGGGTAAGTCATGGATCTGGATCGTATCTGTGGCAGTCGGTGCATCTTGCTGATCAACATCTCTCAACTCAAACACTCGTGCCTGAGCTCCTCTAGTATCAGCTACACTAACACGTCCTCTGCCCCGACATGATCCCTGCATAGAGCTCTGTGATGATGTGTGTCCTGGAGCCCTGTAAGACTACTGCTGACCAGGAGCTCGGTACTGCTGCTGCTGACCCGGAGCTCGGTACTGTGGCGGTCTCTGTACACTCCCTAATGGACCTGCAGGAGAAGAACCCTGCTGAGATGGAGCCTTGCCCTGGCGGCAGAATGCAGCTCTTTGTCCAACCTTGCCGCACTGGAAGCAGGTCACTGCCGGCTTTGTGCAGTTCGATCGGATGTGTCCGTGGCCACTGCAGTTGTGGCACTGTAAGCCACCAGCTGAAGTCTGACCAGTAGTGGTATGTGTTCGCCACTTAGCGTGCGTGCAAATAAGCTTTAATTATAAAACTAGAAATCAAGCAAGCGAACCCGCAGTGTACGGATCGATATAGTTGAGCAAGAATTTCAGAGTATCGAACACAGGGATTTGGGGGGTTAAATCCAATTATAGATTATCAAGCAAGTAAATGTATGAAGCTTTTCAAATTATTGGGAAAACAACAATCCTAAAGATCCAAGAATCCAGCTGTGGCAATCGATTCAAGATATACTAAAGATATAAGGACAGAGTTGAGGTATGCAAAGGTACACGAAAGTAAGGTAATCGTACGGTGAAGTTCCAAAAACCTTATATGACCCACCTAAAAGACACTCTCTATAAAGGTTGTTGAGGCTTCAATATAGAAAAGATCTAAAGGCAAGAATTAACGTCAAATACCCAAACTTGTAATCCAAGGATCAAGACTAACTAAACCGATTAAGGTTGTGACACTCACAATCGAGGTAGAGGTTGTTGAGGCTTCACTACCACCTAGAAAAGGAAAGCCAAGACTAAGTTGAAGCAAATCTTTAACTTTGGATTAAAGTAAAAGCAAGTTCGTAAACTGACACAAAATTACGGGTAGTTCTTGAGTTCCACGGCCGTGGAAGCTCAAGAATAGACCGTGGATTAGGTTCGTCGGCGATTCTCTCTAACTCTCAGGGTCCAATCTGTTTACGATCGATCTATCATCATCTAAGCCACAACTATCAATCCTTCACCTTAGAATTTCTAAAGGGTTTTAGCCAACAAAAGTCATATTGATATCAATTTCAAGGTTTAAAGAATGAAAGATGAAAACTTCCGAAAACCTTCAATAACTTTCAAGTCAATCTCAAATCCACAAATCAAGAACAATAATGTCAATGGTTTCGGAATAACACAAGAAATCACAATCTTAGATAAGAACGAAGAACGGGATGTCAGTCCGTCTTCTAATCAAACCTAAAAATGAAGTGTAGTCTCCTTGCGAACAATCTTCCAAATCTTCAACTCTTTCCGTCAATCCGGAATTCACAAAGCGCAAATCTCTCAATGACGATCTTGAAACCCTAGGCACATGCAATATGCGTAGGCAAAGTGTAAGCGAAAGTGCGTCTAAGCAAAAGCGAAGGAGCGTCTAAGCAGAGGTGACGAAATCTCTCTTCTTCCGTCCTTTTATAGTGTAAGAAAAAATATTGGCCCGGCCCAATTGCGTATGAGATCGTGGCTTTAAGTATGGCGTAAAAGATTGCCAAGATCACAGTCGTGGAAGGGTTCCACGCCCGTAGTTTAGAGGGTGGAAACTGGTCACGGTTTGTTTCAATCCTTCCACGGCCGTAGAAGTTGCTGGAATGAACCACGCTTCCCTTGCCAAGGTTCCACGGCCGTGGACTTGAACGTGGAATGTAGTACGGCCGTATTTTAGAGCGTGGTTTAGGGGTAAACCGTAATTCTTCCTTTCCTCGTGCTATTCTTCAAGTTAGCACCTTCATTAGCTCCTAGAATTGTCCTCAATCCATGGACATGCTCAATCAAACTCCATTCTTGCTCAATCCGTTCGGAAATAGCTCTTAATTGCCTACAATCAACATAAAGCTTGTGTAGACCTCTATATCGACAACATAAGAAAACAAACTCACAAATGCATCAATGCTTAATCAATGACTATCAATATGGATGAAATACACTTAGAAAACGTGCCTAAAATATCACAATATTTCATGCTAACAAATAACCCCATACATGCCACTTGCTTGTCCCTAAGGAAGGTCTTTCAAAAGCTTTAAAACTCAAGTTATGATGAAATATGTGTACCTTCTCAAAGCAAAACTTCTTTTGGATGAATGTGCTTTCTAATCAATAGATCATTCCCAAATCTTGCTTCATTCGTTTATAAGACTTTCATACACTTAATCAAAGAGTAAAGAGTAAAGAAAGCTCATGAATCAATCAAACTTCCATGTAAACACCATAACCTTTATACATTATCAAAATCAATCATAAGAAACTTCAATTTAGATCACCAAGCCATATAACATTCTTTTGATCTTAAGGACTTTCAAAAAGAGGTCTAGAATGTTGAAAAGGAAGGAATACTTTAAGGAATGTGGTGCATGAATCCGGGAAAGTGGATAATTACTCTTTTCTTCTTCTTTTGCGGTTCCCGCAGCACTTTCAACTTAGAGCTTCACTCTCTTCTTTTCATTTTTCGACTTTACTTTTGGAGTTATGGATAGAGGTGCACAAAAACCGAAGCCTAGGAGATTGGCGTTTCTCAATTTTTATGAGATGCCTCAAACCCTTAGCGCACATACCATAATCCGCTAGGAATATCGCTCAATCCGACTTTGGCAAGACACAAACACCCGGCTATGTGAATGGTGCCGAGTTACTCATCGTCATGATTGACTTCCCCAAACCTATAATTTCTTTCTATTCCTTTGATTGCAAATAATTGCTCTCATGGCCCTCCCACATCAAACATGCCTTTTTCATTCACTTCTCCAAATTCCCGGATAGGTAAAGGAGGCTAATATTTCAATGAGGAGCTAAAAATGATCAAAGAAAGAAGAAAGAAAAATCGAATTGCCTTAATCATCTCAAAAGAAGCATAAGAACTTATTATGTGATTTCAACTTGATTTCTCAACATGATTTAAGTAACATTCATCACATTATGAAATTTGCAAAAGAAGGATCATTAACTCATTCAATTTCTTTTCAATTCACTATTTGTTTAAGCATGCAATTTTCATCAAAACTCAATTCACAAGTGGTGATTATCATAGAAATCATCTCTATCCTTAGAAGCACAAAATTTTTCAAAATTTTAATTTTTTTATGGGTTTTTCAAACTCTTTTTCATGCAATGCAATAATGAAACGTGTAACAATATAATGAAACATGCAAGATAGTCTCAATAGAAGCAATCAAAGTGAGTAAGAGTTATTACAGACGATTAGTCACACCCCACCCCACACTTGGAACAAACATTGTCCCTAATGTTCAAAGAAAAGAAAAAGAAGAAAAGAAAGAAAGAAAAAGAACTCACAAAATGGCGGTGGAGCGGCTAAAGCTGTCGGTCATCATCGTCATCACTGCGGTGGAGGTGGAAATGGAGAGAAGCTAGGATCGTAGTACCGCCCGAACTGCTGGCGGTAAACATCCCTCATCATATGGTCAAGGTCGTCCATACATGCATCTCTAGTGTCAGCTCGGATCTCCAAAGCTCCCACCCTAACAGAAAGATCGGTGGCCCACTCCGGCAGCTTCTCATACCAACCAGGTGGCTGGCTGTACCATCCCGGTGCATTTGAAGGTGCTGGTGCTGGCGGCGGCGGTGCCTGTGTAGACCATGGTGGTGGAGCTCCGTACCACGCAGGAGGAGTCTCCATCCAAGTGGGTCTCTCGCTCACGCTGGCACGGCGAGAAGAAGATCCTGAAGCTCTAGCTGGACGTGGAGAACGTCTAGGCATGTTAGGAACCACATCCGGCTGATCCGGGAATGTGCCAAAGTCATCAGCTTCTGCTCCTCCTCCCTCATACTCGTCTCCTCCTCTCTTCTCCTCCTCCTCTACTACAGGTGGTGGTGGGACATATGGTGGGGCTTGTTCACGCTAGGATGTAGCACAAAAAGCTTTAAATTTATAACTTGAACTAAATCCTAAACTACCTAGCGAAACCCGCAGTGTACGGGTCGTTTTGTAGAAAGGAAAGTATTCCGAGGTCGAACTCAAGGACTGAGGTGAAACTAAGTCATTCAATGATCAAAGATAGTGTGAATCTAGACTAAGATAAGATGAGGAGTAAAGAAAATGGAAAACACAATGTTTATGGAGGTTTTTGGGTGATCAAACAAAGATCACAAGTATATGAGCACAATCAAGCAACGCAAACACACACTAACACAAAAGATAGGAGAATGGAAGTAACAAAGCGGATTCTAGAGTTTGGAAATCCGGTTATGGCATAGACTCAAGCTATCTATTCATTCCTCGGATTAACTATGATATGTCGGGATTTAGCGTTTCTAGATTGGGATCAATTACCGGGTAGGTCTCATGGTCCACTAGTCCATTCCTAAGGTCTCATCACCGGGTAAGTCTCTAAGAACCTAAGGATAGGAATTCTACACAAACCGGATTGTTACCTAGGGGTCTAACCTATCCTTACCGGGTAAGTCTTGGAAAGGGAAGTCCTAATCAACTATCCTAGCACACTTAGTCCAATGGCGGCTTGTGAGGCTCACCACTACCTAGAGTTTGTCATCTTAGGTATCTAAGATCGGAAATCATCGGGTAGATCTCTTCCCTCACTTAGGTTGATAGTATTAGGTGATCCTAAGCTAAATTAAACTCAACAAACACTAGGATTTCAACAACACAAGTCATCCAAGGGTAAAAATCTAAGTTCATCCTATCATGCTTCTAGCCATAACCGTTCTTTCCTTACCCTAGAATCGCAATCTATCTAGCCAACAACATTCATTTCAAGATCAATCTCCATAAATAAAGCATGCTTGCAAGTCATGGTCAAGTGATGAAGAACAATCCAAAGAAAAGACATTAAAAGCATAGAATAGAAATTACCAAATTCTTACAAGGCTCCAAGAGCTAATCCAAGTTGTCAACAATGAACTCTTCTCTCAAAACCACTCTAATCTCACTCTAAAACGAGAATCTATACTAATCTCTTCCAAGAACACCCCTAATGGGTGCTTGGAAGAGAGGCAACAATGGCCAAATGTTTTGGGGAAGAAAGGTAGGTCAAAAGAGAGGAGAAGGATCCCCAATTACAGCCTGCAAAATCCTTTAAATACCCACTAAGATGCAAGAGCAATGGAAGAGATCGTGGCCAGCTGTCAATGTGGTCTTGGCAGGAATCACGGGCAAGTCCACGGACGTGGTCTTGGTCCAGACCGTGGTTTGGTCCAGAAGCTTCTCCTAGGCTCGTTAAGCCCTGATTTGGTGCATGGCTTGTGTTGGCAAGGTTCCATGAGTCCTCCTTAGCCCTTAGCTTGCATTCCAATGAGTCCGGAAGTGTGTCATCTCGAGGAATGCTCCTCGGATGTATCGATTAGGCTCTTAAATCTCCCGAAATACCTACAAAGCAAGCAAAAGTCCGAGTAGACATCTATCTCGACAAAATACGTGATTTGAGTGCAAACGCCGTGAACTAATGCTAAACCATGCATGAATGAGCGGGAAATCTATCTAAATGAGTGTCTAAATCTAGATCATAAATCGTGTTATCAAAATACCCCATACTTAAGGTTTGCTCGTCCCCGAGCAAATTCCGAACTATAGACTAAGAGATGACATGATTTATGTATGCAGAAAAATGGCAAAATCTTTTTGGAGTTGTGCTTCTAATATTGGATCACCTGCATAGTCATGTTTCATGGCAATGGACAAGCAATTATGTATCAAATAAATGAAAACATGGAAAGACAATTACACTTAACTTGATAGCATGCAATGAAATGTAAAGATGAAGAAGTCAAGATAATCATGAGTATATCCAATCTAAATCACTTAGTCTTACACACATGCAAGTAGGTCAAAAGGACTTGTAAAATAGAAGGCCAAGAAACGTTGTGATTAGGTGGGAATTTTCTAGGCTATGTGATGCTAATCCGGGAAAGGAACTAAACAACCACAACTTCACATTTCTTATCAACTTCCCTCAAGTGTATATTTTTCTTCATTTTCTTTTCTTTCTTTTCTTTTATTTTTGAGACAATGGCATTGGTGTACAAAAGCTGAAACCTTGGTGATTAGCCATCCTCGGGCTTTTTCTATTTTTCGAGGTGCATCCACACTGGGCACACATACCAAAGCTCGTTAGGACTATTGGTTTATTTGACTTTGGCAAGGCACCAACACCCGATTATGTGAAGTGTGCCGAGTTACTTGTCATTTAAACCGATGTCCCCAAACCTATATTTTTGGCTACACATTCACAACAATTTCAGCACTTCATTCATTCACAACACCCCACACTTGCTTTTCACACACATCAACACACTAACATGCTCCTATTCCCGGATGGGTCAAAAGAAGTCAAATTTATCTCAATTGAGGTGCTCAAGCAACATGATCAAGATGAGAAGTAGAGGAAGATGAATTGCCTTAATCACTCCTAATTGATGTGCAAGAACTATCATGCAATTTCGACTTTCAATCCTCAATTAAATCAAGGCAAGCATCATAATCACAAGTCATTCATGGAGTTCAAGATAATTATTTCAAGTCCACATATGCATTATCAATTAAACACACAAGGCCATCCATAGCCAATCCACAAGACAAGATTCATCATTAGGGTCATATCCAAGCCTAGAAAGCACAAAAATTTTTAAATTTTCTGAGTTTTTGGAATTTTCGAAATATGTATGTACAATGCAAGATATAATAAAACATGTGACTAAAAAGAAACTACTCTAGATGCTAGTCATGCAAAAGATCATGCAAACCCCACCCCATACTTAGATACACATTGTCCCCAATGTGTAAATGAAGTAAAGAAGAGTGAAAGAAGGTTCTCACAATGTAAAAGTGGTTTGCTTCGGTATTTGGGATGAACTCGTGTGGAGTGGTGGTGATGGATGATGGATCAAGCATGGTAGAGAGCTCTTCATAATCATTCCGGCGTCGAGACCCGCGCCAAGGTATGTGTGAGATGGGAGCTCTTCCATCTAACAAGACACCTCAAGCCGTCCAAGCCTCACGTCCGCTCCACCCATGTTTGAAAACGGAATCATCGTCATCGACTCGCCTTGCAAGGCCTCCTCATTACCTAAAATCTACCACAAACACAAAACACAAAAACACACAAAAGCAAAAACAAAGGCAAAAGAGAAAAGGGAAAGAGTTGTACCAATGGGTTGCCTCCCATTAAGCGCTTCTTTTAGGTCATTAGCTTGACCAAACTCCGTGGATATGTTAATCCACCTCGAATACCATGGTTTGCTTGAGGAGTCCAAGCAACCATCTTTTCCCGGAATCCATGATGACAAGAAAGGGCCACTTGATGCCCAAATAAGCTTTAAGTTCTCTCTTCACCGGTGAGTAGTAGACTCCTTCATCACCGCTTCCTTGATGATAGTATAGAGTTGCAACCATAGGTGTCACCCCATACTTAGGCAATTTTTACTCCGCGGTCATACCGGTGAAGCGCTTGTCATCCTCATCCTCTATGATCCGAGGAATGCCGATTCTTGGGAAGAATCCTTCATTGAAGTACTTCATAACCATCATGGATCCATCATGCTTGCCTCCATCATTTAATGATGGAGAATCCTTAGGAAAGGGGCTCCAATCTTCGTGTGTACTCCGGGCAAGCAAGAAAGGGTCGGAGGGAGCTGAGATTAGCTTAGGATGGACCACTACAGAGCCTTCCACGGTCGTGGTTTGTACTCGACGGTCGTGGTTCTCTCTGTAGTCTTCCACGGTTGTGGTTTGTCCTCCACGGCCGTGGTTCCCTCTGTTGCATCCGTTCCAAGTGGGCTCTTCATGTATGGTTCCGGGGTTGATGGCAAGGATGTCCGGGGATGTGAATACTTCATTGCACTACTCTAACGGTGAAGGAGATGGAGGTGAACCTTGAAGAATGGTAGGATCTCTTAGCATAAGAGCATTCCTAATCTCCTCGATCTCCCTCCTCACTTGTTCTTCTCTCTCGGTATTCAATCTCCTTGCTTCCTTCAGGGCCAAATCCCTTAGCCACAACTGCTCCCGAGCTTCATTCAACTCTTCCTCAAGGCTTCTATTGGTTATGGTTGAATCGGGCAATTCTTGGATCTCCTCATAGTGAACCTCCTCTTGATGACATACTTCCGCTTCAAGCTCCATGTGGGAACTAGAAATGGAAGCAAGGTTGCTTTCTAAATCATCCATCTTCCTCAACATTTTCTCTAGCATTGATTCCAATCGATCTTCACGAGGTTGATGGTGAGGTTCCTCATGAGGTAATGTAATCATGTGAGCTTGATTATGGGACTCATGATAGACATTGAACTCCTCCCAATACTCAAACTCATCATGGAGAGGTCCTAGATCTTGGCCTTCCATCCACTCCTCATACTCCATGTTGTCAAGGTCGTCTCGGAGGTACAATCCGTCCATGGCAAACATGAAAAGGCAAAGACAAAAACAACACAAGATCAAAAGTAACAAGAAAGATAAACACTAAAAACAATCAAAGACAAATGACTTAATCTTGACCTAGTCCCCGGCAACGTCGCCAAAAACTTGTTCACGCTAGGATGTAGCACAAAAAGCTTTAAATTTATAACTCGAACTAAATCCTAAACTACCTAGCGAAACCCGCAATGTACGGGTCGTTTTGTAGAAAGGAAAGTATTCCGAGGTCGAACTCAAGGACTGAGGTGAAACTAAGTCATTCAATGATCAAAGATAGTGTGAATCTAGACTAAGATAAGATGAGGAGTAAAGAAAATGGAAAACACAATGTTTGTGGAGGTTTTTGGGTGATCAAACAAAGATCACAAGTATATGAGCACAATCAAGCAACGCAAACACACACTAACACAAAAGATAGGAGAATGGAAGTAACAAAGCGGATTCTAGAGTTTGGAAATCCGGTTATGGCATAGACTCAAGCTATCTATTCATTCCTCGGATTAACTATGATATGTCGGGATCTAGCGTTTCTAGATTGGGATCAATTACCGGGTAGGTCTCATGGTCCACTAGTCCATTCCTAAGGTCTCATCACCGGGTAAGTCTCTAAGAACCTAAGGATAAGAATTCTACACAAACCGGATTGTTACCTAGGGGTCTAACCTATCCTTACCGGGTAAGTCTCGGAAAGAGAAGTCCTAATCAACTATCCTAGCACACTTAGTCAAATGGCGGCTTGTGAGGCTCACCACTACCTAGGGTTTGTCATCTTAGGTATCTAAGATCGGAAATTATCGGGTAGATCTCTTCCCTCACTTAGGTTGATAGCATTAGGTGATCCTAAGCTAAATTAAACTCAACAAATACTAGGATTTCAACAACACAAGTCATCCAAGGGTAAAAATCTAAGTTCATCCTATCATGCTTCTAGCCATAACCCTTCTTTCCTTACCCTAGAATCGCAATCTATCTAGCCAACAACATTCATTTCAAGATCAATCTCCACAAATAAAGCATGCTTGCAAGTCATGGTCAAGTGATGAAGAACAATCCAAAGAAAAGACATTAAAAGCATAGAATAGAAATTACCAAATTCTGACAAGGCTCCAAGAGCTAATCCAAGTTGTCAACAATGAACTCTTCTCTCAAAACCACTCTAATCTCACTCTAAAACGAGAATCTATACTAATCTCTTCCAAGAACACCCCTAATGGGTGCTTGGAAGAGAGGCAACAATGGCCAAATGTTTTGGGGAAGAAAGGTAGGTCAAAAGAGAGGAGAAGGATCCCCAATTACAGCCTGCAAAATCCTTTAAATACCCGCTAAGATGCAAGAGCAATGGAAGAGATCGTGGCCAGCTGTCAATGTGGTCCTGGCAGGAATCATGGGCAAGTCCACGGCCGTGGTCTTGGTCCAGACCGTGGTTTGGTCCAAAAGCTTCTCCTAGGCTCGTTAAGCCATGATTTGGTGCATGGCTTGTGTTGGCAAGGTTCCATGAGTCCTCCTTAGCCCTTAGCTTGCATTCCAATGAGTCCGGAAGTGTGTCATCTCGAGGAATGCTCCTCGGATGTATCGATTAGGCTCTTAAATCTCCCAAAATACCTACAAAGCAAGCAAAAGTCCGAGTAGACGTCTATCTCGACAAAATACGTGATTTGAGTGCAAACGCCGTGAACTAATGCTAAACCATGCATGAATGAGAGGGAAATCTATCTAAATGAGTGTCTAAATCTAGATCATAAATCGTGTTATCAGGGCTGCAATCCTGTTCGCATGCATAGCAGCGAACGTCGCCTTCCAGTTATGGCGTCCAACCATAATGGAATACTCTGGGAGCCACTCAATGCCTCTCCCCGTCCTTCTCTCCCATTGCATAGCAGCATAAGGTGAACCTCTATGGGTGGGGAAGACGAGTCCTCTAACATAAAGGCCTGAAGTCCTAGGGGTACAGCAAGAATGCGTGTGCAGGCGGAGAAATCTACCCTTAATGTCCTAGCAAGGTGGGTGACTATCCCACCATATCCAATGTTGCCAGCCCTCTTATTCTTTAGCTTGCTCATGGTAGAAGCTAAGAGGGTGGCGCAGTCAGCAGGTCGTCCATATAACATGGAGTAGAGAAGAAAGAGCTCATCCGTCTTGATCTTCTGAGGCGTCTCCGTCCTAGAGAAGAGACACTCAGAAAGTACCCGGTGAGCAATCTTCAAGGCTAAGTGATACATCAACTTAGCCTTGGTGTCAGCTGGCTGTCAACTGTTAGCATGAAATATTGTGATATTTTAGGCACGTTTTCTAAGTATATTTGATTCATATTGATGATAGTCATTGATTGAGCATTTATGCATTTGTGAGCTAGTTTGCCTATATTGTCGATATGGATGTCTACGTAAGCTTTATGTTGATTATAGGTAATTGAGAGCCATTTCCGAACGGAATCGAGCAAAGAAGGAATTGTTGAGTATGTCCATGGATTGAGGGCATTCTTAGGAGCAAAATGAGTGTCAACTTCAGGAATGCACGAGGCTAGGGAAGAATCACGTTCTTGCCCTAAACCACGCTCTAAAATACGGCCGTACTACAAACCACGTTCAGTTCCACGGCCGTGGAACCCTGCAGGAGAAGCGTGATTCATTCCAGAAGCTTTTACGGTCGTGGAATCCATGGTTCAAACCGTGTTGATTTCCACGCTCTAAATTACGGTCGTGGAACCTTCCACGACCGTGATCTTGGCGATCTTTTTCGCCACATTTTAAGCCACGATCTTTCAGAAGATTGGGCCGGGCCGATATTTTATCTTGCCCTATAAAAAGATGGACGAAGAGAGATTCCGTCACCTTCGCTTAGACGTACCTTGGCATACACCTCGTTTTTACACTTTTCACCTACGCCGCGACTTGGAGATTTTTTGGCGATTCTTGCAAAAGACGTATTCCACTTACGCTTGGAGTTGCCCTAATCTCGCACTTTTGGTGGAGATTGCTGTTGAGACTTTCGGACTTGACGGAAGATTGTAGCAAGAAGAATTCTCTTCTTGTTTAGGTTTGATTTAGAAGACGGATTGACATCCCGTTCTTCCTTCTTATCTAAGATTGTGTTTGTTTGTTCTATTCCGAATCTATTGATGATATTCATCCTTGATTGTGACTTTGAGATTGGTTTGAATTTTATTGGAAGTTTTCGGAAGTTTTCACCTTTCAATCCTTTAATCTTTGAATTTGATATTATAATGATGATTGTTGGCTAAAAACCCTTAACAATTCTAAGGTGAAGGGTTGATAGTTGTGGCTTAGATGATGATAGATCGATCGTAAATAGATTAGACCCTGAGAGTTAGAGAGAATCGTCGACGAACCCTAAATCACGGTTTGTTCTTGAGTTCCACGACCGTGGAATCTCAAGATCCACCCGTAATTTCCCTTAAGTTTACGAACCTGCTTTTACTTTAATCCAAAGTTAAAGACAAAGAGAAGGGGAAGGAAGTTCCTAGGAATCAAGGGAAACTTCCAGGGATGACGGAGGACAACCCTAAGGGAAGGGTGATGGCAATCACAACTAGGAGCGGAGTGACTACCACCGATCCGCAGCCTAAGTTTGTTGAAGTCCCCGTAGAGAAAGACAAAGAGAAGGGGAAGGAGAAGGAAGATGTCTACGTTCCTCCTCCAGCTTACAAACCTCCCCTACCATTTCCTCAATCTAGAGCGAGAACACGCCTAGATAAACAATTTGGTAAGTTTATAGAGCTCATGAGCAAGCTGCATATTAATATACCCTTTATCGATGCTATTGTAGGTATGCCGGCTTATGGCAAGTTCTTGAAGGAGCTCCTTTCTAACAAGAGGAAGCTAGAAGACTTCGGGGAGGTCAAGATGAGTTCGGATTCTTCGGATCTCATCAAGACCATGAAGGAGAAAATGCCCCCAAAGCTAAAGGATCCGGGGTCGTTTTGCATTCCCATAGGAGTGGTAGATGTCACATACGATGCTTTATGTGACTTAGGAGCAAGTGTGAGCATCATACCACTTGCATTGTGTAGGAAGATCGGTTTAGGCGACCCTAAACCGGTGAAGATGACGTTGTACATGGCAGATTGATCCATCACTCGCCCCGTCGGTATTGTAGAAGACGTCCCGGTCAAGCTAGGTAAATTCTTTGTCCCCATTGATTTTGTCGTGCTTGATATTCCTGCAGATAGTCCGGTCCCGATCATACTCGGAAGACCGTTTCTTGCAACTTCCGGCTGCATAGTCGATTGCAAGAATGGTAGACTCGCTTTTGATATAGGGGAAGAGAAAGTAGAGTTCGTTCTTTCCACTCTAGTGAAGGAGCCAATCTTTGATGAGGATATATTCGATATCCAAGATGAAGAAGGGTTGTCTAGGGAGGAGGTAAGTGCAATTCTCTTTAACGATCCTTTACAAAAAGTTATCACTATGAGTCTAACAAATGTAGGAGAAGAATAAGAGTGCAATGAGGAAATTGAAGCCTTAGAAGCACAAGAAGAGATAAGTGAAATGGAGTTTGAAAAACTCCACGACGAGGCAGAAAACGTGAGAATCCACGGCCACACACTGTATTCCACGGCCGTGGATTTCACAACCAAAATCGTGTCCCACTCCAGAGAGTTATACGGTCGTGGAGAAGACATGACAACCGTATTTCCTTTCCACGCCCTAAACCACGGCCGTGGAGGACATGAGGAACCCGTAATTTTGGGCGTAGAAAGGGGTGATCGAGACACTTCTTCAACTTCTTCTAACTCTTCTCCCACACATCCAACACCCTTAGAAACTTCTAAGGAGACATCGGATGCTCCTCAAAGATCATTAGAAGCTCCGAAAGCGATTGAACTCAAACCACTTCCTACTCATCTAAGGTACGCTTTCTTAGGACCTAATTCTACCTTTCCAGTTATTGTTAGTTCCGATCTAAGCATAGATGAACATAATCAGCTCATGATTGTCCTTAGGAAACATAGGAAAGCTTTAGGCTATACTATCGAGGACTTAGTAGGAATTAAACCCTCCTTATGCATGCATAAGATACTAATGGAGGAAGATTTTAGAACTTCAAGACAACCTCAAAGGCGGTTAAATCCGACCATGAAGGAGGTTGTCAAGAAGGAAATTCTTAAGCTTCTTGATGCAGGCATCATCTACCATATCTCCGATAGCAAGTGGGTGAGTCCGGTTCAAGTGGTTCCGAAGAAGAGAGGAATGACGGTCATCACCAACAAGAACAACGAACTCATTCCTACCCGAACCGTGACGGGATGGCGGATGTGCATAGACTACCGCAAGCTCAACAATGCAACAAGGAAGGATCACTTCCCATTGCCATTCATCGATCAAATGCTTGAAAGGTTAGCGTAACATTCACATTTTTGCTATCTTGACGGTTATAGTGGTTTCTTTCAGATTCCGATACATCCGGATGATCAAGAGAAGACCACATTCACGTGCCCGTAGGGTACGTTTGCTTATAAGAGAATGCCGTTCGGGCTTTGCAACGCCCCAGCCACCTTTCAACGGTGCATGATGGCCATCTTCTCCGAATACATAGAGGAAATCATGGAAGTCTTCATGGACGACTTCTCCGTATACGGTTCCTCTTTTAACGATTGTCTTTCTAACCTTTCTCTTGTCTTACAAAGGTGTGAAGACACTAACCTAGTTCTTAATTGGGAGAAGTGTCAATTTATGGTTAAGGAAGGAATCGTATTAGGTCACTTAGTCTCTAGTAGAGGGATAGAAGTAGACAAAGCTAAGATAGAGACCATAGAGAAACTTCCTCCCCCAACTTCGGTGAAAGGGATAAGAAGTTTCCTAGGACATGCTGGATTTTATAGACGTTTCATTAAGGACTTCTCTAAGATATCAAAACCTCTCACTAATCTATTGATGAAGGATGCGGTTTTTGAGTTTTCGCAGGAATGTTTGGATGCGTTTAACACAATTCGGCAAGCTCTAATTTCAGCACCTATTATCCAACCTCCGGATTGGACTCTTCCCTTTGAGGTTATGTGCGATGCTAGTGGCGTAGCTGTAGGAGCTGTCCTTGGACAACGAAAGGATGGACGAACCCATGCCATATACTATGCTAGCAAGACGCTAGATGAAGCGCAGCTCAACTACGCCACTACCGAAAAGGAGTTTTTAGCCATTGTCTATGCTATTGACAAGCTTCGCTCTTATCTTGTAGGTGCAAAGGTGATAGTCTGCACGGATTATGCTGCGATCCGGTACCTCCTTGCGAAGAAAGATGCGAAACCAAGGCTAATTAGATGGATTCTTCTCCTACAAGAGTTCGATCTAGAGATCCGCGATAAGAAAGGTTCAGAAAATTCTGTTGCGGATCATTTGAGTCGCCTAACACATCTAGAGGACGACCATTTACCCATCGACGACTCCTTCCGGGACGAACACCTACACCTTATTGAAGAGTGCATCGATGTGATCTCCAAAGGTAACGAACCATGGTTTGCTGATTTTGGTAACTATTTGGTTTGTCAAGAGATACCGCCCGGACTATCCTACACACAAAGGAAGAAGTTCTTTAATAATGTCCTGGAATACTTTTGGAACGAGCCTCTCCTCTTTAAGAGAGGTCCGGATGGCATCATTCGGCGATGTGTGCCGGAAGATGAGATGCAAAGTGTCATCTGCCATTGTCATTCACTACCTTGTGGAGGACACGCTAGTTCGAACAAGACTAGCGCAAAGGTATTGCAATCTGGATTCTTTTGGCCTACTTTGTTTCGAGATGTGCAATCCTTTGTTTCTTGCTGCGATGCTTGTCAAAGAACAGGTAATATCTCTAGGAGGAATGAGATGCCCCTCAACAACATCCAAGAGGTGGAGATTTTCGACGTTTGGGGAGTTGATTTCATGGGACCGTTCCCATCCTCTTGTGGAAAACAATACATACTATTGGCGGTAGATTACGTTTCTAGATGGGTGGAAGCAATTGCCTCTCCCACCAATGATGCCATGGTGGTGGTTAAGTTCTTTAACAAGACCATCTTCCCGCGATTTGGGACGCCAAGGACGATCATTAGTGATGGAGGTTCTCACTTCATTCCCCGGCGCTTTGAAGCTCTTCTAGCTAAGTATGGGGTTACTCACAAGATTGCTACCCCTTATCATCCACAAACAAGTGGACAAGTTGAGATCTCAAATAGGGAGATCAAGGGAATTCTAGAGAAGACGGTTTCAAGGACTAGGAAGGATTGGTCCTTGAAGCTTGACGATGCATTGTGGGCGTACCGGACTGCATACAAGACTCCCATAGGAACCACACCATACAACCTTGTGTATGGGAAGTCTTGTCACTTGCCGGTAGAGTTGGAGCACAAAGCGTTTTGGGCTATCAAGTGGTTAAATTTCAGCATGAAGGAAGCGGGAGAGAAGCGTCTCCTAGACATTAATGAGCTGGACGAACTCCGCTTGAACGCTTATGAAAATGCTAAGATCTATAAGGAGAGAGCAAAGCGTTGGCATGATAAGCATATCATTCCAAAGGACTTCAAAGAAGGAGATCAAGTTCTCCTCTTCAATTCAAGGCTTCGTCTCTTTCCAGGTAAGCTTAAATCTCGTTGGACCGGACCTTTTCTAATTAAGCGTATTTTCCCCCATGGTGCTGTTGAAGTATGGGGTGAAACGGGCGGAAGCTTTAAGGTGAACGGCCAACGACTCAAGAAGTATACGCCGGAACTCCAAGCTGAGGAGTTAGCGCCTACCGCACTCGAATAAGTGCGAGATTGGTCTAGCTACGGACCTTAAACAAAGCGCTTCTTGGGAGGCAACCCAAGGTATTGCATTTTCGTTTTTGTTTTCGATTCATAGTTTAGCTTAGAATAGACGTTTTTGCTTCGTTTTTGCCTTCGATTTCTTCCGGTATGTTCGTGTTTTTGGATGTAGGAACGATGGAAAAGGAAAAGGGGAGGGTAATGTTGAAAAAAGTGACGAAATTTGGACTTTGGAGCTTTACAGAGAGTTCCACGGCCTAAACCACGGTCGTGACAGCTACAGTGCCCGTAATTTCCAAAAGCCTTTGAAAAATCACTAAAACCACGGTTCCGTACAATTCCACGGCCGTGGAACACCCCGACAGACCGTGATTTTCAAAATTTTGCCTGTGACTATATAAACCACGTTCTTCACAAAAACCACTCACAAAACCCTCTTCCACAACCTAAACGCCGAATCCACGCCCCCTTCTCCAATTCCTCGTTTCTTAATCATTTTCAACGATTCTTCTTCCCAAAGTGAAGCAAATTCGACCACCAACAAGATCCAAGCGACGAATCGAGCGGAAATTCACCAAGGAACGCCCAATTCGGATTTTTAAATCCGGAAAATAGGTTTTTCCACTCTTCTTGATCTTTGTCGATTTGGTTCGTTTTTGTTAGAGATTTTAGGAAGAACTGATTGAAATTGGAAGGAATTAGATTAGGACTGCCTGTTTGTTGAGATTGAGTGCTGAATTCTGAGATTTGCGAGAAACTGAGACAAACCACGGTTCCTGGAAGAACCACGGCCGTGGAACTGCTAGAACAGCCCTTAATTTTGAACAGAAATGGACTTTGTGAGGAGAGTTTCGGGAAGAATTAAGGAGAAAAAGAATGATCAGAACAAGAAGAGGAAGGGTAATCCCTCTTCTTCCTCATCCTCTAGGGCACCACCACCCTCTTCCGCTTCACCTCCATCTTCACCTTCCTCACCCTCACCGCCTAGCCCTTGAGTACCGACCATTCATGAGGATCACCTTGCTGCACTCGAGAGCATCCATGAGAGACCTATGATTGGACCTAGGTACCTTTTGTTAGAGGATCTAACTCCTCTTAACATAGTTGATGACCTCACTTGGCTCCTAGATAGAGCCGGACTTATTGTCTTCTCGGCTATCCGAGAAGACGCCTATGAGGAGATTACGAGGGAGGTAGTGACATCCTTTCAGCATAGCCATGTAGATAGGACCGTTTCTTTCCGTCTTATGGAAAGAAACTATGACTTTAGCATCCGTGAGTTCGGGACTTTCTTCGGTTTTCATGAGACCTTTAACGGTCGCTTTCCTAGTGGCGTTTACGCCAAGGACTTTTGGGAGGAGGTGGCGATGATATACGCCAACGAGGACCGTTGACAGCCTGCTGACACCAAGGCTAGGTTGATGTATTACCTAGCCTTGAAGATTGCTCACCATGTTCTTTCGGAGTGTCTCTTTCCTAGGATGGAGACGCCCCAAAAGATCAAGACGGATGAGCTCTTTTTGCTGTATTCTATGCTGTACGGGCGCCGAGCTGACTGTGCCACTCTCTTGGCTGCTACTATGAGCAAGCTCAAGAACAAGAAGAAGGGCAACATTGGGTATGGTGGGATAGTTACCCACCTTGCTAGGAGTTTGGGAGTTGATTTTTCTGCGTGTACCCGTATACCGGCGGTTCTCTTAGGACTCCATGCCTTCATGACTAGGGGTCTCATCTTCCCCACACATAGAGGTCCGCCTTATGCAGCCATGCCTTGGGAGAGTAGGACAGGTAGGGGTATAGAGTGGCTACCGGAGTACTCCATTATGGCAGGACGCCATAATTGGAAGGAGACGTTCGCTGCTATGCATGCGAACAGGATAGCAGCTCCCCCATATGTCCCACCACCAGTTGTTGAGGAGGAGATGGGAGATCAGTTTGAGGGTGGAGGAGGAGCCGAGCAGGAGTTTGGCACGTTTCCGGATCAGCCGGATGCGGCCCCCGATGCACCTAGACGTTCTCCACGTCCAGCTAGAGCTTCAGGCTCGTCTTCTCGCCGCGCTAGCGTGAGTGAAAGACCTACATGGATGACCACACCTCTTGCATGGTATGGAGTTCCACCTCCATGGTCCACAGAGCAGACATCAGCACCAGCACCAGCACCAGCACCATCCGACGCTCCAGCATGGTACAGTCAGGCTCCGGGATGGTATGAGCAGATGCCGGATTGGGCTACTGGTCTTTCGGAGAGAGTAGGAGCATTGGAGATCTGAGCCGATGCTAGAGATGGACGCCTGGACGACCTTGATCACATGATGAGGGATGTCTACCCCCAGCAGTTTGGGCGGTTTTATGATCCGAGTTTCTCTCCATTCCCACCTCCACCAGCGCCGCAATGATGATGATTGCATGACCCTTCGCTTTAGTTATTCCACCGCCATTTTGTGAGTTTCTTTTTCTTTTCTTCTTTTCTTTCTTTCTTTTGAACATTAGGGACAATGTTCGTCCTAAGTATGGGGTGGGATGTACTAAAAGTTGTAATAACTCTTACTCACTATGTTTGCTTCTATCGAGACTATCATTGCATGTTCATTTTATTGTTGCACGTTTCATTATTGCATTGGATGAAAAAGAACTTGAAACCACCCATAAAAATTGAAAAATTTTGTGCTTCTAATGAATTGAGATGATTTCCATGATAATCGCTACTTGTGAATTGAGTTTGATGACAATTGCATGCTTAAACGATTAGTGAATTGAAAAAGAAATTGAATGAGTTGATTATACCTCTTTTGCAAGTTTCATAATGTGATGAATATTGTCTAAATCATGTTGAGAAATTGAAGTTGAAATCACACTATAAGTTCCTATACTTCTTGTTGAGATGATTAAGGCAATTCGATTTTTCTTTCTTCTTCCTTTGATCATTTAGCTCCTCATTGAAATATTGACCTCCTTTACCTATCCGGGAATTGGAGAAGTGAATGAAAAAGGCATGTTTGATGTGGGAGGGCCATGAGAGCAATTATTTGCAATCAAAAGAGTAGAAAGAAATTGTAGGTTTGGGGAAGTCAATCATGACGATGAGTAACTCGGCACCATTCACATAGCCGGGTGTTTGTGTCTTGCCAAAGTCGGATTGAGCGATATTCCTAGCGGATTATGGTATGTGCGCTAAGGGTTTGAGGCATCTCATAAAAATTGAGAAACGTCAATCTCCTAGGCTTCGGTTTTTGTGCACCTCTATCCATAACTCCAAAAGTAAAGTCAAAAAAATGAAAGGAATAGAGCGTAGCTCTAAGTTGAAAGTGTGCGGAAATTGCAAGAAAAGAAGAAAGGGTAGTTGTCTATTTTCCCGGATTCATGCACCACATTCCCTAAAAGTTTCCTTCCCATTCCACATTCTAGACCTCTTTCTTTGAAAGTCCTTAAGATCAAAAGAATGTTATATGACTTGGTGATCTAAATTGAAGTTTCTTATGATTGATTTTGATAATGTTTGAAGGTTATGATGCTTGTATGGAAGTTTGATTGATTTATAAGTTTCTTTGCTTTTTACTCTTTGATTAAGTGTATGAAAGTCTTATAAACGATTGAAGCAAGATTTGAGAATGATCTATTCTTTAGAAGGCACATTCATCCAAAAGAAGTATTACTTTGAGAAGGTACACATATTTCATCCTACCTCTTGTTTTAAAGCTTTTGAAAGACCTTGCTTAGGGACAAGCAAGTTGCAAGTATGGGGTTATTTGTTAGCATGAAATATTGTGATATTTTAGGCACGTTTTCTAAGTATATTTGATTCATATTGATAGTCATTGATTGAGCATTTATGCATTTGTGAGCTAGTTTGCCTATATTGTCGATATGGATGTCTACGCAAGCTTTATGCTGATTATAGGTAATTGAGAGCCATTTCCGAACGGAATCGAGCAAAGAAGGAATTGTTGAGTATGTCCATGGATTGAGGGCATTCTTAGGAGCAAAATGAGTGTCAACTTCAGGAATGCACGAGGCTAGGGAAGAATCACGTTCTTGCCCTAAACCACGCTCTAAAATACGGCCGTACTACAAACCACGTTCAGTTCCACGGCCGTGGAACCCTGCAAGAGAAGCGTGATTCATTCCAGAAGCTTTTACGGTCGTGGAATCCATGGTTCAAACCGTGTTGATTTCCACGCTCTAAATTACGGTCGTGGAACCTTCCACGACCGTGATCTTGGCGATCTTTTTCGCCACATTTTAAGCCACGATCTTTCAGAAGATTGGGCCGGGCCGATATTTTATCTTGCCCTATAAAAAGACGGACGAAGAGAGATTCCGTCACCTTCGCTTAGTCGCACCTTGGCATACACCTCGTTTTTACACTTTTCGCCTACGCCACGACTTGGAGATTTTTTGGCGATTCTTGCAAAAGACGTATTCCACTTACGCTTGGAGTTGCCCTAATCTCGCACTTTTGGTGGAGATGGCTGTTGAGACTTTCGGACTTGACGGAAGATTGAAGATTCGGAAGATTGTAGCAAGAAGAATTCTCTTCTTGTTTAGGTTTGATTTAGAAGACGGATTGACATCCCGTTCTTCCTTCTTATCTAAGATTGTGTTTGTTTGTTCTATTCCGAATCTATTGATGATATTCATCCTTGATTGTGACTTTGAGATTGGTTTGAAGTTTATTGGAAGTTTTCGGATGTTTTCACCTTTCAATCCTTTAATCTTTGAATTTGATATTATAATGATGATTGTTGGCTAAAAACCCTTAACAATTCTAAGGTGAAGGGTTGATAGTTGTGGCTTAGATGATGATAGATCGATCGTAAACAGATTAGACCCTGAGAGTTAGAGAGAATCTTCGACAAACCCTAAATCACGGTTTGCTCTTGAGTTCCACGACCGTGGAATCTCAAGATCCACCCGTAATTTCCCTTAAGTTTACGAACCTGCTTTTACTTTAATCCAAAGTTAAAGATTTGCTTTAACTTAGTTTAGGCTTACCTTTTCTAGGTGGTAGTGAAGCCTCAACAACCTCTACCTCGATTGTGAGTGTCACAACCTTAATCGATTTAGTTAAGTCTTGATCCTTGGATTACAAGTTTGGGTATTTGACATTAATTCTTGCCTTTAGAACCTTTCTATATTGAAGCCTCAACAACCTGTATAGAGAGTGTCTTGTAGGTGAATTATATAAGGTTTTTGGAACTTCACCGTACGATTACCTTACATTAGCATACCTTTGCATATCTCAACTCTGTCTTTATATCATTAAGTATATCTTGAATCAATTGCCACAGTTGGATACTTGGATCTTTAGGATTGTTGTTTTCCCAATAATTTGCAAAGCTCTTATATTCACTTGCTTGATAACCTACGATCGAATTTATTCTCCCCAAATCCCTGTGTTCGATACTCTGGAATACTTGCTAATCTACGTCGATCCGTACAGTGCGGGTTCGCTTGCTTGATTCTAGTTTTATAAATTTAAAGCTTATTTGCACGCACGTTTAGGGGCGAACACCAGCGGTCCTCGCTGGCATAGATCATAGCGACCTCTTCCCAGAAATCCTTGGCGTACACGCCGCTGGGGAAACGACCATTGAAGGTCTCATGGAACCCAAAGAAGGCTCCAAACTCCCGGATGGAGAAATCATAGTTTCTTTCCATCAGCCGGAAAGAAACTGTCCTATCAACATGGCTGTGCTCGAAAGAGGTCACAACCTCTCTCGTGATCTCCTCATATGCGTCTTCTCGGATAGCCGAAAAGACGATATAACCGGCTCTATCTAAGAGCCAAGTGATGTCATCTATCACATGTAGAGGCGCTAAGTCCTCTAAAAGTAGGTACCTAGGTCCTATACCGGTCCTCTTATGGATCCTCTCCAAGGCGTCGAGATGATCCTCGTGGATGGTAGGGACCCTAGGGCTAGGAGGTGATGGTGATGAAGGTGATGATGGAGGTGAAGGGGATGAAGGTGGTGGTGCTCTAGAGTAGGAAGAGGAAGAGGGGTTGCCCTTCCTCTTTTTATTCTTATCCTTCTCTTTGTTCTTGTCCTTATTCCTCCCGGACACTCTCCTTACAAAATCCATTTTCTGGCATAAACCACGGTATGTTCTTGGTGTTCCACGGCCATGGAAGTTACAGAGACCGTGGTTCGTCTCGACTTTTCTCAAAACTCAACAATCAATCACCAAACTCAACAATCAATCACCAAACTCAGCAATCAATCAGTCCTAGACTAATTTCTTCCAATTCCAAACAGTTCTCCTACAAATTCTATCAAAATTAAGGCCGAATCGACAAAGATAGAGAAGAGCGAAAAAACCTAGGTTTTCGGATTTTAAAATCCGAATTCTGCTTTCCTTGGTGATTTGCCGCTTGAATCGTTGCTTGGATCTTGTTGGTGGTTGGATTTGCTTTAGTTTGGGTCGAAGAATCATTAAAAACGATTAACGAACGGAGAATTGAGGTGAAGGGCGTGGAATCGGCGTTTTTGGGCATAATTTAGGTTTGGTGTGTTGTGTTTTTGTGAAGAACGTGGTTTATATAGTGGCCGGTAAAATTTGTGAAAATCACGGTCTGTCAGGGGGTTCCACGGCCGTGGAAATGTATGGAACCTTGGTTTTGGTGATTTTTCAAAGGCTTTTGGAAATTACGGTCACTGTAGGTGTCACGGCCGTGGAACTCTCTGTAATGCTCCAAAGTCCAAGTTTCGTCACATTTCTTCATAATTACTCTTCCCCTTTTCTTTTCCACTGTCCCTACATCCAAAAACACGAACATACCGGGAGGAATTGAAGGCAAAACAAAGCAAAAACGTCTAAACTAAGCTAATCTATGAATCAAAAACAAAAAGCGTAAATGCAATACCTTGGGTTGCCTCCCAAGAAGCGCTTTGTTTAAGGTCCGTAGCTAGACCAAATTCGCACTTATTCGAGTGCGGTAGGCGCGAACTCTTTAGCTTGGAGTTCCGGCGTACACTTCTTGAGTCGTTTACCGTTCACCTTAAAGCTTCCGCCCGCTTCACCCCATACTTCAACTGCATCATGGGGAAAAATACGTTTGATAAGAAAAGGTCCGGTCCAACGAGATTTAAGCTTACCTGGAAAGAGACGAAGCCTTGAATTGAAGAGGAGAACTTGATCTCCTTCTTTGAAGTCCTTTGGAATGATATGCTTATCATGCCAACGCTTTGCTCTTTCTTTGTAAATCTTAGCGTTTTCATAAGCGTTCAAGCGGAGTTATTCAATCTCATTAAGGTCCAAGAGACGCTTCTCTCCCGCCTCCTTCATGCTGAAATTCAACCACTTGATGGCCCAAAACGTCTTGTGCTCTAACTCTACCGGTAAGTGGCAAGACTTCCCATACACAAGGTTGTATGGTGTGGTTCCTATGGGAGTCCTGTACGCAGTCCGGTACGCCCACAATGCATCATCAAGCTTCAAGGACCAATTCTTCCTAGTCCTTGAAACCGTCTTCTCTAGGATTCCTTTGATCTCCCGGTTTGAGATCTCAACTTCTCCACTAGTTTGTGGATGATAAGGGGTGGCGATCTTATGAGTAACCCCATACTTAGCTAGAAGAGCTTCAAAGCGCCGGGCAATGAAGTGAGAACCTCCATCACTAATGATTGTCCTTGGTGTCCCAAATCGTGGGAAGATGGTCTTGTTAAAGAACTTAACCACCAGCATGGCATCATTGGTGGGAGAGGCAATTGCTTCCACCCATCTAGAAACGTAATCCACCGCCAAGAGTATGTATTGGTTTCCACAAGATGATGGGAACGGTCCCATAAAGTCAACTCCCCAAACATCGAAAATCTCCACCTCTTGGATGTTATTGAGAGGCATCTCATTCCTCCTAGAGATATTTCCTGTTTTTTGAAAAGCATCGTAGCAGGAAACAAAGGTTTGCACATCTCTAAATAAAGTAGGCCAAAAGAATCCAGATTGCAATACCTTAGCGCTAGTCTTGTTCGAACTAGCGTGTCCTCCACATGGTAGTGAATGACAATGGCGGATGACACTTTGCATTTCATCTTCCGGCACACATCGCCGAATAATGCCATCCGGACCTCTCTTAAAGAGGAGAGGTTCATTCCAAAAGTATTCCCGAACATCCTTAAAGAACTTCTTTCTTTGTGCGTACGATAATCCGGGCGGTATCTCCTGGCAAACCAAATAGTTAACAAAATCAGCAAACCATGGTTCGTTACCTTTGGAGATCACTTCGATGCACTCCTCTATAATGTGTAAATGCTCGTCCGGGAAGGAGTTATCTATAGGTAGATGGTCGTCCTCTAGATGTGTTAGACGACTCAAATGATCCGCAACAGAATTTTCCGAACCCTTCTTTTCGCGGATCTCTAGATCGAATTCTTGTAGGAGAAGAATCCATCTAATTAGCCTTGGCTTCACATCCTTCTTTGCAAGGAGATACCAGATCGCAGCATGATCCGTGTACACAATCACCTTTGCACCTACAAGATAAGAGCGAAATTTGTCAATAGCATAGACAATGGCTAAAAATTCCTTTTCCGTAGTGGCATAGTTGATCTGCGCTTCATCTAGCGTCTTGCTAGCATAGTAGATAGCGTGGGTTCGCCCCTCCTTTCTTTGTCCAAGAACAGCTCCTATGGCTACGTCACTAGCGTCGCATATAACCTCAAAGGGAAGGCTCCAATCCGGAGGTTGGATAATAGTTGCTGAAATTAGAGCTTCCCGAATCGTGTTAAACGCATCCAAGCACTCCTGCGAAAACTCAAAAACTGCATCTTTTATCAATAGATTAGTGAGCGGTTTTGATATTTTTGAGAAGTCTTTAATAAAGCGTCTATAAAATCCAGCGTGTCCTAGGAAACTTCTTATCCCCTTCACCGAAGTTGGGGGAGGAAGCTTCTCTATAGTCTCTATTTTCGCTTTATCCACCGCAATCCCTCTACTAGAGATTAAGTGTCCTAATACAATTCCTTCCTTAACCATGAATTGACACTTCTCCCAATTTAGGACTAGGTTAGTGTCTTCACACCTTGTAATACAAGAGAAAGGTTAGAAAGGCAATTGTCAAAAGAGGAACCGTATACGGAGAAGTCATCCATAAAGACCTCCATGATTTCCTCTATATATTCGGAGAAGATGGCCATCATGCACCTTTGAAAGGTGGCTGGGGCGTTGCAAAGCCCCAACGACATCCTCCTACAAGCAAACGTATACCCATGGGCACGTGAATGTGGTCTTCTCCTGATCGTCCGGGTGTATCGGAATCTGAAAGAAACCACTATAACCGTCAAGATAGCAAAAGTGCGAATGTTGTGCTAACCTTTCAAGCATTTGGTCGATGAAGGGTAGTGGGAAGTGATCCTTCCTCGTCGCGTTATTTAGCTTGCGGTAGTCTATGCACATCCGCCATCCTGTTACGGTTCGGGTAGGAATGAGTTCGTTATTCTTGTTGGTGATGACAGTCATTCCTCCCTTCTTCGGAACTACTTGAACCGGACTCACCCACTTGCTATCGGAGATAGGGTAGATGATACCTGCATCAAGAAGTTTAAGAATTTCCTTCTTGACAACCTCTTTCATGGTCGGATTTAACCGCCTTTGAGGTTGTCTTGAAGTTCTAAAGTCCTCTTCCATTAATATTTTATGCATGCATAGGGAAGGTTTAATTCCTACTAAGTCTTCTACAGTATAACCTAAAGCTTTCCTATGTTTCCTAAGGACAACCATAAGCTTACTATGTTCATCTATGGTTAAATCGGAACTAACAATTACTGGATAAGTACAGTTAGGTCCTAAGAATGCGTACCTTAGATGTGTAGGAAGTTGTTTCAACTCCATAGCTGCAGGAGTTTCCAATGGCTTTTGAGGAGTTTCCGATGCTTCCTTAGAAGTGTCTAAGAAAGTAGATGGTGTGGGAGAAGAATCAAAAGAAGTTGAAGAAGTGGTACGATTGCCTTCATCCACGGCCAAAATTACGGGCTCTCTGTATGCTCTACGGCCGTGATTTTGGGCGTGGAAAGGGAATACGGTTGCTCTGTTCTCTCCACGACCGTGTAACCCTCTGGAGTGAGCCACGATTTGGTTGGTGAAATCCACGGCCGTGGAATATAGTGTATGGCCGTGGATCCGTACATTCTTGACATCGTCGTGGAGTTTCTCAAACTCCTCTTCACATACTTCTTCTTGTGCTTCTAAGGCTTCAATTGCCTCATTGCACTCCTCTTCTTCCCCTACATTCATTAGACTCATAGTAATAACCTTTTGCAAAGGATCTTTGAAGAGAATAGCACTTACCTCCTCTCTAGACAACCCTTCTTCATCTTGGATATTGAATATATCCTCATCAAAGATTGGTTCCTTCACTAGAGTGGAAAGAACGAACTCTACCTTCTCTTCTCCTATGTCAAAGGCGAGTCTAGCATTCTTGCAATCGACTATGCATCCGGATGTTGCAAGAAACGGTCTTCCGAGAATGATCGGGACCGGACTATCTGCAGGAATGTCAAGCACAACAAAGTCAATGGGAACAAATAATTTACCTAGCTTGACTGGGACGTCTTCTACAATACCGACGGGACGAGTGATGGATCGATCCGCCATGTACAACGTCATCTTCACCGGTTTAGGGTCGCCTAAACCGATCTTCCTACATAATGCAAGTGGTATGATGCTCACACTTGCTCCCAAGTCATATAATGCATCATATGTGACATCTCCCACTCCTATTGGAATGCAAAATGACCCCGGATCCTTTAGCTTTGGGGGCATCTTCTCTTTCATGGTCTTGATGAGATCCGAAGAATCCGAACTCATCTTAACCTCTCCAAAATCTTCTAGCTTTCGCTTGTTAGAGAGGATCTCCTTTAAGAACTTGCCATAAGCCGGCATACCTATAATAGCATCAATGAAAGGTATGTTAATATATAATTTGCTCATGAGTTCTATAAACTTACCGAATTGTTTATCTAGGTGCGCTCTTGCTCTAGATTGAGGGAATGGTAGGGGAGGTTTGTAAGCGGGAGGAGGAACGTAGACATCTTCCTTCTCCTTCCCCTTTTCTTTCTCTTTCTGAACTTCCTCCGCATGGCTGAACATTTGGTTTTCCAAAACCTTTTGGGCTTTATCAACCTTAGAAATGTGATCATCAACCTTAATGATGCGAGTCTCTAAACCTTGAAGTTTCCCCAAAATCGTTTCCAACATGGGATCGGGCTTCTCCTTCTCCGAAGTGTTTCCACCATTAGATGTTTGCCCCTGGCTTTTCAAAGGAGTGGAAGAAGAGGAAGGTGGAGTTAGTGAATTCGAATTGGAAGGATAAGAATTACCGGAGTTTTGTTGATTGGAGCGCCAATTGTTGTTGTTTGAACCCCTATTGTTGTTCCAGTTGTTGTTCCGGTTGTTATTGTTGCCGTTCCAATTATTCCGGTTGTTGTTCCGGTTGTTGTTGTTGCGGTTTGTATTCTCACCATCGTTGTGGTTATTGTTGTTGCCTAAATAACCCACATCCTTTCCTTGTTGCTTTGGAAAGTTGGTCTTGATAGCTTCCTTCAACTCTTTAATCTCATTGTTGAGGGAGAAAATTTGATTTTGAGCTTCATGTGTGAGCTTTGCTCCTTGCTCCACACGATTTCCCTCCACTTTCCGGTGAGAATACTTCTCTATGACCCTTGCTTGCTTCTCAATGAAGTCCCAAGCGTCATCTTCCCTCATGTCCATGAATGTACCACATGAGAGGGATTGGAGCTTGAATTGTGTCTCCACATCCAGCCCCTTATAGTATATCTCCAAAAGTGCAAGTTTGGATATGCCATGATGAGGGCAATCCAATAGCAAATCCTGAAATCTTTCCCAAGATTGAAACAAACTTTCGTTAGATCTCATAGAAAATGCATTAATCTTACCTCTTAGCTCCGCCGTTTTGGATGGCGGAAAGAACTTAGTGAGGAACTCCGCGGAAAGATCCTCCCATGTCTCAAGCTTTCCACTTGGAAGAGCTTGATACCAAGACAATGATTTCCCCTTCAAGGAGAAGAAGAAAGACTTGAGTTTGTAGCTGTTGGTTGTTGCGTTCTTAGACTTCATCGTCTCCATCATAATCTCAAAGTTTTGTAGGTGTTGGTGTGGAGATTCAGCACTTGTTCCACCAAATTGGTTTTGGCGAACAATGGTGATAACTTGAGGGTTGAAGCTAAACCCTTGTACATCGTCAGCATCAAAGTTCACACCTAAACGGCGTGGTTGCTGCGTTGGATCCATCCTTTGGCCAAGAGTTCTTGGCTCCTCATCCACACGTTCGATCCGTGCGTTCCTAGGTGGAACACGGCGATTTTGTGTCAGTTTATGAACCTTAACTCTCTTGGGTTCCCGACTTAGCACTAAGAACAAGTATAGCGATTTTGTGTCAGTTGGTGATCTAGGAACGCACGGATGAGGTGATTTCCGGATTTTGTGTCAGTTTACGAAATTGCCGACGAACCTAATCCAAGTGTAAGCGAAAGTGCGTCTAAGCGTAAGCGAAGGTGCGTCTAAGCAGAGGTTCCACGCCCGTAATTTTGGCGATCTTTTACGCCATACTTTAAGCCAGGATCTCATACGCAATTAGGCCGGGCCAATATTTTATCTTACACTATAAAAGGACGGAAGAAGAGAGATTCCGTCACCTCTGCTTAGACGCACCTTCGCTTACGCTTAGACGCACTTTCGCTTACACTTGGATTTACCCTAATTTCGCGCCGTTGCGGGGATTGTGATTGAGAAATTTGCGCTTTGTGATTTCCGGATTGACGGAAAGAGTTGAAGATTTGGAAGATTGTTCGCAAGGAGATTACACTTCATCTTTAGGTTTGATTGGAAGACGGATTGACATCCCGTTCTTCGTTCTTATCTAAGATTGTGATTGCTTGTGTTATTCCGAAACCATTGACATTAAGGTTCTTGATTTGTGGATTTGAGATTGACTTGAAAGTTATTGAAGGTTTTCGGAAGTTTTCATCTTTCATTCTTTTAAACCTTGAATTTGATATCAATATGACTTTTGTTGGCTAAAACCCTTTAGCAATTCTAAGGTGAAGGGTTGGTAGTTGTTCCTTAGATGATGATAGATCGATCGTAAACAGATTGGACCCTGAGAGTTAGAGAGAATCGCCGACGAACCTAATCCACGGTCTGTTCTTGAGCTTCCACGGCCGTGGAACTCAAGAACTACAAGTAATTTTGTGTCAGTTTACGAACTTGCTTTTACTTTAATCCAAAGTTAAAGATTTGCTTTAACTTAGTCTTGGCTTGCCTTTTCTAGGTGGTAGTGAAGCCTCAACAACCTCTACCTCGATTGTGAGTGTCACAACCTTAATCGGTTTAGTTAGTCTTGATCCTTGGATTACAAGTTTGGGTATTTGACGTTAATTCTTGCCTTTAGATCTTTCTATATTGAAGCCTCAACAACCTTTATAGAGAGTGTCTTTTAGGTGGGTCATATAAGGTTTTTGGAACTTCACCGTACGATTACCTTACTTCCGTATACCTTTACATACCTCAACTCTGTCCTTATATCTTTAGTATATCTTGAATCGATTGCCACAGCTGGACTCCTGGATCTTTAGGATTGTTGTTTTCCCAATAATTTGAAAAGCTTCATACATTTACTTGCTTGATAATTCTTAACTGGATTTAACCCCCCAAATCCCTGTGTTCGATACTCTGGAATTCTAGTTTTAGAAAACGTGCTTAAAATAGAACAATATTTCATGCTAATAGTATGGCTGTGTCGCCCCTGAGTCTGTCCCCATCCAAAAACAGCTACTCCTGAACTACCACTAGCCTATCCTATCCTCTGCCGCTTATCCGGCTTGTCTGACTGAGCAGCTCTCCTCGAAACTGGTTTGTCTCTCTCATATGCAGACGCCCTATCCTGATAGTCTGACAGAGTCTCACAGCGAAATCCTGCCAGATAGGAGCGAGTGCTCTCTCTCAATCTCCGTGAATAGACATACACACACTGCTCCTCAGGAGGTGCAGCTGGTCCAAGTAGTGTCAGTTCCTTCTGGAACTTCTTAATGGCAGCAACAATCAGAATGTCCTCAAATCCTGCCTCAATGAAATCCTGAAACCCCTCTCTTCTCAACGAGACAGGGTAGTATCTGTCTCTAACAATGCTCCTCATCTGCTCCTAACTAGTGACTCGACTACGTATGGTCCGCCACCAGGAATGAGCTTCCTCAGTGAAGCACGTCCGCACCAACTCCACCTGTCGATCCTCTAGGCAACGTATCGCCTCTAAAGTAGTCTCTACCTGTCCAATCCGGTGCTCCACCTCCAGTCCTATCTCTCCATTAAATGAGGGGACCTTCTGAGAGTTGAAATCCTTCAACCACTCATCCAGCCTCGATGCTCTAGACCCAGTAGGAGCTCTCTCAGCCACAACTCTCCTCTCAGGTACAACCGGTACCTGAGGCACTCCTTGTGTCACCTGAACGGATCTAGCCAGTACTGGTGGTACCTGGGTAAGTCTCTCTGTCCTAGCAGCCTCCTCCATACGCTCAACGTATGCTCGGTACTCTTTGTACTCAGTCGCTCCAATGGAAACACGTCCTGACTCCGTCGAACATGCTCTCTGTGCTCTAGACCTAGCAACGGTCTCATTCCTGACCTCGGGACCTACACTCTCAGCCACCTCCTCCACTCCAACCTCTGGCATGATCACTGCTGGTGGATCCTCTCGAGGAGCTCGACCTCGGCCTCGGGCTAGTGGAGGTCTACCTCCACGGCCGCATCATCTAACTATAGGGGTCCCATCCCCCCTACCTGGTCCCGCTGGAGGGAGAGGTGGACGACCTCTACCTCGACCAGTAGCTAGCGTAGCTCTAGTACGTGCCATCTACGCGAGGAATAACCACTATAAATATAACTAGCTAATAAGTCCAATAAGTCCATCTTCAGTAAAACCTAAAGTCCATACTAAGCATACTGAGGTCCGCGGTAGTAGTGGTGATCAGCCGTACTTTTCTATCCCCAACCAGACTATGCATGTATTTGAAAACCAAAAGTTCCCTTTTTAAAACTCAAATCCCTTTCGGGTTCTGCTTAAAACTTATTCGGTCTTTCAGAAGATTTCAAGTGCCATTATTGCCAACCTAGAGCTCTGCTTCCATGTTCTAACACCCCGAATTCTCAGAACTCGGGACATTACTGGTTAGGACCTCACAATGGGTCCCGACCTCAGTTTGAAAACAATATTACTAGGATCTTACAACAAGACACAAATAAGGAAAACCGAAATTCATAAAATAGTATTTTAAGGTAATGAATGCGACACGGTCTAGGAGCCTAAAGTACTTAAAAGGGAAAAACAACAACTGTCTTAACAAATGAAACCATAGCAACCAACAACCCCAACCCTAAGGAGTACGAAGACCCGGCCGACCACTACTTCCGGATCACTCAGCTGCTGGTCAAACCTGCGGTAAATCTAAAAACACAACAAGAGAAACCATTAGCTAGTTATCTAAATATTAGAGGAATAATAATAGCACACACACACATAAAAATATAAACACCCATCATGCTTTCAAACAAGTCCATTTCTTATCTTAAGTTAAGTTACTCATTCACGCTAATGATATTTATTTTGTGACACGAGGGATTCCCAAACCTCGCCTCCGCCCCCGTGTAATCATCAAGAATGGATCCGATGCATCTCACCTTGTACCTGCATGGTCTGGGTATAGAGAACCTCTCAGTCTCCTGTCAGAGCTGGGCAGTGATGTCACGGCCCGTTATACATACACTTGGGCCTTAAACATAATAATAACGGTCGTCCTAACAAGTTATGATTATTAAAACACGCACATAGCACACCACCACTATCACTCAACTAATATCCAGAAACTGGCTAAGTAAGTCGCAAGGACTTACCTGAGTCAAAATACACTCTAACACGTCTCAAATCGGTCCGTACTCGTGGTAGCTCAAGCGCCTGTCCAATAAGGCATGTGGATCAGAATCTCATCCAGATGTCCAACCTCATATGAAAGAATTACGAAAAAACTCTCTTACGGTAAAAGACCATTTTACCCTTAGTCTTAACATTCTCAAAGTTTATTCTAGAAATTCACTAATTCCCTTTTTGACTGGTTTCACATAATTTATGTCTTCCGGATAGCTATTTATAATTATGAGTTCAAAACTCGAAACACCCGAAAAAGACAACACTCTTCCTTCCCGGTTACCATAAACTCTAATATATATATATATCCGCGTATAAAACGTTGCTTCTCTAAGTAAATACTCGTGTATATACCCTTTGCTTATTCCCATATTTATATACACTTATTTATCCTTTAATATCTATAGTTACGCATATCTGTACATGATGGGTTATATATATATATATACACAGTTTACTTGTTTTATAGTTCTACTGTTGATTTATATACTTATACATTCAACACAGGATTCCCATACGTATGTATATAGTTACACATTCAGCACACTTCCAATCCGTCATATACTCGTCGTTTATAAGACCGCAACCTAAGCTGGAACGCATAAAAGAGATAGAAGGCAAGAAGGGAAACGGCTCACCACTGCGGACCCGGTTCCGGCGCGACTGGTCCTAGCGGCAAGAACGTACTGGTGGCCTCGTTCCTGTGCAACAATAGCAGTTTCCGGTGATCAATTTGTGTACTCAGAGAGGAGGAAAGGCGGACTGGACGGAAGGGGATTAGCGGCTCACATGTGGAGTCGTGGTGGTTGACAGAAACGGTGCGGTGGCTCCGGTGGCGTGCGCTACTGTTGTGTCGAAGGCGTCTCTGGTGGTCGACGGAAGGCGGCGACCGAGAACGGCGGACGAGAAGGTGGTGGCGTACTGCTGTGCGAATCCGGAGGCGGTTGGTGAGTTCCGAAACAAAGAAGAGAAGGAAGGAGAGTAGTGGAAGAGAAGCAGCCGGCGAGACTTACCGAAACGACAGAGGCAGCGCGGTGCTTCGGCGGTCGAGCAGGGTGCGACTGGCGGTTGCAGCAGCGGCGGTCCTTCCTCCCACCAGGCTTCGGCGAAATCCCGTTGATGGCTGCTGCTATCGTCTCTTCAGAGGCAACGGAGAAGCGGTATTAGTGTATTTGCAGTGGAGCGAAGCGGCAGCCTTAGGTAATTAGGGTTAACGTAGGATTAAGATTAGGGTTAGGATTAGTTTAGGAAGTGGGCTGGTGGGCTTGGTATGTGGGCCTAGTAATGGGCCACATCCGGTCTGCCCTCGCGTAAAATAAGAATACGTAACTCGTTACTCGTACGGATCGGTAGGTAATTTGCGGGAATAAATACGGAATTAAATTTCGTATAATTTAATTTCTTATCTTATTTTAGAGGTACATAATTTATTTCCTGTTACATAGTTTCATCATTTTATGTGAATCAATGTCACATAAAATGATAGAATTTAACTCGTTTTATTTTATTTCAAAATGACGTATCGGAATTTGGTTATCTTCAGGTTTAACGGACATTAAAATTTTCGGTTATTACAGTCCAGAAGAAGAAGACTAAAAGAAGCTAAGGAAGGAGTTATAAGAACTTAGGAGTGAAGATCGTTCACGAAGCAAAGCTTCTGTTGCCTCACCGCCCCTGCGGAGCCCTGCCACCGCCCCTGCGGGTGATGCCTTACACCGGAGCGCTCCCTGCGCCTTCACCAGTGCCAGCCATGAAGTGTGTCACCGCCCCTGCGCCAATCCTTGGCGTCCCTACGGTGACCTACCCTGAAGAGATGAAGACTAGCTCCCCTGCGTCTCTCATTGCGCCCCTGCCTGCGCCTCAACCTGGGAGCTGGAAGGCGAAGAGGTTGTATCACCGCCCCTGCATCGACATAGGGACGCCCCGACGCCTTGGCATCAGAAACGTGAGGAAGTCGAAATGTCAGACGTTTGAAGAGCATTGAAGATCCGCCCCAGCGGAATTGCCTAGCAGCCCGTGCGGCCTTGAAGAAGATCAAGCGTTTTTGCCTTCACCGCCCATGCGGAGCTGAAGGTTGCCCCTAAAGTTTAACGTCAGAAGCTTTACTCCGCCTGTTTACACCACCTTTATGGCATTAAAGGTGACTGTTTTGGGCCGGCCATTTACTCCTATTTAGTTCCTTTTGTAGTATAAATAGTCCTTGGTTGATTGCTAGAAAGATCCATCTTATCATCTTGTTAGCCAACAAATTATCCACTTAGATTGTCTTGCTACCTTTGTAAGGAGTTGCTAACTCCCTTGCTACATTGGGTTGGTTTGAAGCTGCATTGTTACTTTGGTTGTAAGTTCTTTATAATATAAGTTTTCATTCAGTAATACTTTGTGTCTCCTTGATCTCCATTGTCTAATTGCATGTTTACTATTGCTTGAGATTGATCACCTTAGGTTCTCAAGTGCATGTAAACAACTAGGATTAATAGGTTCCGTGTTCGGGTCTTTAATCTAGTAGCAACTTTAAGTAATAACGGGTTGTGATTACTTAAAGAAAAGGAACGCAAATATAAAGATAAGTTTAACGATTTTAATCTTATCTTTATATCCCTTAGTCTTTGTTTGAAAGCTAACTTGTTATTTGTTCTTGTAGGTTTACGGAACACTAACTTGTTAAGTTGTGTTGATGCCGGTTGGCTCAACACATATATATGATCGAGACGGGAGAATACTTGAAAACTTGTAAAAGAAACTCACCAAAGTAGCAATTGCATGCTTAGAATCAATCTAGTATAGATTCATCCATTATTGTCTTACTTGTCGCATTAATCGTTTTCAAAAGTTTTTGTACATCAATTCAACCAAACCCCCCCCCTCCCTTGTGTTACTTGTCATCATAATCGATAATCACATCTAAAACACCTTAACTCTCTTGGGTTCGACCCTTACTTAATCACTATACTTGTTCTTAGTGCTAAGTCGGGATTTACTTTTGATCGGGTATAGACGACCATAGAACTACCTTCGGTCACATTTTGGCGCCGTTGCCGGGGAGTTTTAGTGTTTTATTGTTATTATTGATTATTGGTTTGAACCATTTTTATGGTTCAAACCCGTGCTACTAACTCCGGCTTTGCTTCTTTTGATCCAGAAATTGAGAGGACACACATCCGGCAACGAAGACAACAACCACTTCGACAAGAGATGGCTGACCGTACTCTTCGTCAACTTACGCAGCCCACCTTGGCTCAAAACCCTCTTGCGGTCACTATACCTACACTAGGGGAAGGAGTCAACTTTGAGCTCAAGCCGGGCCTCATTCACTTGCTCCCATATTCCATGGGCTAAGTGGTGAAGACCCCATCAAGCACCTTGGGAAGTTCCATACCGCGTGTATGAGCATGAAGCCGGCCAACATTACCGAAGAACAAATCAAGATGAGGGTATTCGGCTTCACACTCAAAGATTCGGCGGAAGATTGGTATTACCACCTTCCATCCGGGAGTATCGACACTTGGGTGAACCTTCACAAGGCGTTCTTGGAGAAATACTTTCCAGCTAAGAAGGCCAATAGCTTGAAGAAAGCTATAAGAAACATCGAGCAAGAGGCAAACGAAACTCTCTACGAGTAATTCGAAACGTTTGCACGCCTCCGATCAAGCTGTCATTTTCACGGATATTCAACTCAAGATCTAGTCTTGTACTTGTACAATGGCTTGCTAGACAATGAAAGGAGGATCGTCGATGCGGCTTGCGGAGGTAATATTCTTAACTCTACTCCTGACCTTGCTTTGGAAAAGATACAGGAACTAGTGGAAGGTACTCGGAACTTTGGAAGGACCCCGGCTAAGAAAGGAGTTCATGTTGTGGGTTCCGGGAAGAGTGAGATTTCCACCGAGCTCGCGGAACTGAAGGAAATGGTGAAGAGACTAACACTTATGGGAACGCCACAACAGCTCAAAGCTTGTGGAGTTTGTGCTGACCCGTATCATCCAACGGACATGTGTCCACAAGTCCAGGATGACGATGCTGAGGTAAACGCAATGGGTTATAGACAACCTCAACAGCAAAGACCTAGGAACGATCCCTATGCACAGAATTTCATGCCAAATTGGCGTGACCAACAAAATTTTCGTTGGAAGGATCAACAAAAGCAACAACAACAGCCCCGTCAAGGATAGTATCACTCAACTGAAGATATGTTGCAGGTTTTGACTAAACACATTGCTACTCATGTCCAAACAATAGAATCTAGCATCAAGAACCTTGAACAACAGGTTAGTCAAATGGCGGAAGCTTTTCAAGGACCGAATCAAGACTTTCCGGAGGATTGCCTTCCCGGACATTTATAAACCCCAAGGAGAATGTTAGTGCCCTAACGTTAAGGAGTGGGAAGCAAATCCAACAAAAACCAGCAAAAGAATCACAAAGCAAACCTTCTGTCGATTTTTCCGCACCCACAGCCGCCCCTGCGGCTGCAACTGCGCCCAACACAGAACAGACGACCATATAAATACCTTCGGTCAAATTTTGGCGCCTTCAATAAAAACGCCCATGCGGCTGGATGTCCCGCCCCTGCGGTGACAACCCCTGAGCCGCCCATTCGCTTTCAAGTTGACGCCCCTGCGGAAAACACAACAGAAGGTTCTGCTGAAAGGGATACTTACGTCCAGCCTAACTTTCTGCCACTATACTCTGAGAAGCCACCAGCTCCTTTTCTTGAGGCTTTGAAGGAGAGAAGAATCATTGAGGACAAGGATCTCCTTGAGATTTTCTCCAAATGCGAGGTAAACATTCCTCTCCTTAAGTTGGTGAAAAGTGTTCCTAAGTATGCTCGTTTAGAACTTTGTACTATCAAGAGGAATCAGAAGCTAAAGGGGAAACAAAAAGTGCAAGTGAGTGAGCATGTGTCGACAGTTTTCCAACGGAGAATGCCCAAGAAGTGCAGCGATCCGGGCTTGGTAAGCATTCATTGAGTTATAAGGGAAACCCGCTTTGACAAAGCAATGCTTGATCTCGATGCTTCTATCAATGTTTTACCATATTGGATTTACAAATCACTTGGCCTTGGGCCATTAATAGAAACTAGGATTGTAGTACAACTTGCTGATAGATCTAATGTGTACCCGAAAGGGATAATTGAAGATGTATTAGTAATGGTAGACAACCTAATATTTCCTACTGCTTTCTTTGTAATGGATATGGAAAATGATTCACATGTTGCACCCATTCTGTTAGGTATGCCATTTCTGAAAATGGCTAGGACTAAAATTGATTATGTTAGCCGTAAATTGACCATGAAGTTTGATGGAGAAGTAGTGGAATTTGACATCTATGATGCAATGAGATTTCCTAGTGATGATCATTCTTTGTGTGCTATTGACATTGTTGAACCTTTTGTGCAAGATGTTTTTGATAACTCTGACGTGGATGAATTGAGAAATGTGATTGAGCATGACATTGATGGTTTCAAATTAGATTATGTGTTAACATCTAGCATGAAAGAGGTCCTAGCCCAATTAGATGGGCATAAAAGGCTACCTATCTCCAATTTGGCCATTGGGCCTAGTTTACTAACCCCAAGCGAGAAGCTTGTTCCGTCCATAGTGCAGACACCTGAAATAGAATTGAAGGACCTTCCATCACACCTCAAGTACATTTTCCTTGGAGAACACAACACATTGCCGGTGATTATCTCCAACAAGTTGACTACCGGACAAGAAGACAAGTTGGTGAAAGTACTAAAAGAGCACAAGACGGCCCTTGGATGGACTATTGCGGACATCAAAGGGATAAGTCCTTCCACTTGCATGTATAGGATTCTACTTGAGGACGAAGCCAAGCCCTCTAGGCAACCTCAAAGGAGGTTGAACCCGCCAATGATAGATGTGGTCAAAAAGGAAGTGCTAAAGCTCCTCCAAGCGGATATGATCTTTCCTATCTCAGATAGCACTTGGGTTAGCCCAAACCAAGTAGTTCCAAAGTAGGGAGGCATCACTATGGTGGAAAATCAACATGGAGAGATGGTCCCAAGCAAAACACATACCGGATGGAGAGTTTGCATTGACTACTGCAAGCTACATAAGGTAACACGAAAAGACCATTTCCCATTACCTTTTATTGATCAAATGTTGGAACGTCTTGTAGGTCATCAATACTACTATTTCCCGGATGGATATTCGGGCTATTTCCAAATAGCCATCGCACCAGAGGATCAAGAGAAGACGACTTTCACTTGCCCATTTGGCACTTTCATATCGCAGAATGTCATTTGGACTTTGCAACGCACCAGGCACTTTCCAACGGTGCATGTTCGCTCCAAACGGTGTGTGCAAGCTTTAAATTTATAACTCTAGACGTATGCTTAAAACAAGGATGCGAACCCGCAGTGTACGGGTCAATCGTAGTAAAAAGCAAGGAATTCCAGGGGTCGATCACAGGGACTTAGTGAAACAAAGTCCAATTACGGTATGCTTATGTAAATACTAACCACAAGAGGTGATACAAACAATCAAAGATGATAAAGAAGTCAATAAAGGAAATATGCAATTCTAGGGATTAAAGCATCTAGTTGTGGTTCCAACTCAAGATCTCAAGATAAGCGGACAAAGCTGAGGTTTTTGCATGGGGAAGGTGTTACTAAAGTGGAATAGATCACCGGGTAAGTCTCACTACTCACTAATCCAAAACCGTAACTCCTATTACCGGGTAAGTGTCAAGGAATTAAGATAAAGAACTATAACCTCAAACTAACACTCCATCTAAGGGAATAGAATCAACCTTTACCGGGTAAGTCTCAGGCTAACTCACAAAGATGGGATGAAAGCACTCTCAAACCCCAATAAAGGATAAACCTTTATTACCTACACTTATGATCTTAGGTAAACAAACTAAGGAATTACCGGGTAAGTCTCATCCTAAGCTTGCATTGAACCAGGAAAGGTGTAATAAGAATAGGATTTGGCAAACTCTAACACTTAACTCTCAGTTTAGGATCAGATAAGTCACCTCGGTCAGACGAATTCCACCCCGGCCGAGATGTTCATCGACTGAACGAGATGCTTATTGTTAAGGTTAAAGACTCGAACTTTCAAGGTCCTACTAGAATCTAAGATTATTCTATCATTGTTTTTCCCACAACCTTCAGCCAATCACCCTAGAATCACACAAAGAGATTAGCCACTCATCATCATGAAAGCAATAATCAAATATATGGGAAGAAGGTGAATATTTGAACAAGAAGAATTTAATGAAAAGACTTCAAAAACTGAATCAAATATCACAACAAAAGCGTTCCTTGGATAGAAATCCAATAAGGCAAGACAACAAGGAAGAGAATCTAAGATGATCGTACAAAAACCCTTCAAAAGCTATAAAAGCTACAATCTATATTCTTCAACCTTCAAAAAGGTTCTTCAAATCTCCCAACTAGAGTATGGCTGCTGTGGTGCAAGCGGGATGTCTAAGCATAATCTCGTATATAGCACGATCCTGGATTTGTGGAAATCCAACCCTTTTTATAGGAAAACAACCCTCCAAAGATAAGATATCTTAGAAAGATCTCTTCCCATAAAAATAGGTAAAATATATGATCTAGCATATCTTCTTCCTTCCAGGAGCCAAGCCCAAAAATATAAGATCTCTTTCCAAAAATAAAAGATCTTAGCCAAGAATAAAATATTCTCGCCGCGTCCCAGGTGTTCGCCTCGGTCGAGTCGACTTCTCTGGATCACCTCGGTTGAGGTGAATCTGTGGTCAACCGAGGTGAGTCACAACTGAATGTGAAATCTCTCAAATCTGGTCCAAAGTAAATCTTAAATCCATGGCTATGCTTCCTGGATGGTTCCTGAATGTAGCTCCAATGACTCCATAGCTCCTTTTGCTCCTTTTTGATGCAAAACGTGCCATTTTACCTACGATTATAGCAAAACTAGATGTAGACCTCGATTCCCGCAAAGGTAGATGAAACGGTAGTATAACCACATATTATACATACAAACATGCAGATTATTGAAGATAAAACGTCCAAACAAACCCCAAAATATAGACTATAATTCATGTTATCAAAATAACCCATACTTAGCCCTTGCTTGTCCCCAAGCAAGTTCCGCATATAAAAGACAAGATAGAATGGATTATAAGTCAAGAAAATCAATGAAAAATCTTCCAAAACATTTTTATGGTGTGCAACAATCAAAGATCACTCTAAGAGAATACTTCATGGAAATTAAAATCAATGTATGGCCAAAACATTTTATAAATATAAGAAAGTTGTTCATCTTTGCATAAAATCATATAATGCATAATAAGTCATAATTATCGAAATTAATCATGTATAATCTAGTTTAAACCGCTAAGTCAATCAACAAGCTCGAGGTCTCAAGGGCTTCCCAAAAGAAAGGTCAAGAAACGTGTAGGGTAGGGATGTATGTAACGTAATGTGGTGCTAGAATCCGGGAAAAGGATATACTTCACTTTCACTTTGACTTGTAACATCTTTCACCAATAAGCTTCGCTTATTTCACACTTTTTCTTTTTACTTTCATTTTTGGGATGCATGGACAGAGGTGCATAATAACCGAAGCCTAGGAAATCAGCAATCATCAATCTCTTGAGATGCATCAAACCCTTGATGCACATACCATGACCCGTTAGGAATATCGCTCAATCCGACTTTGGCAAGACACAAACACCCGGCTATGTGAATGGTGCCGAGTTACTCATCATCATGATTGACTTCCCCAAACCTATTATTACTTTCTAACACTTTCACTTCCAGCCAACTTCTCAACTTTAACTTCACTTGCTTTCACCACATCGCTTGCTTCCAAGTTCCCGGATAGGTAAAAGGGGAGGCCAAATGTATATGAGGGGTTAAGCATGATCAAGAAGAAGAAGAGAGAAGAATGAATTGCCTTGGTCTTTCCAGGAAGAAAGTGAGAAAACTTATCTTGCGGTGTCAACCTTCAAATTCAACATAATTTGGATAAAAACAAATTATTAAACATACCAAAAATTTCAAACAAAGCATTTAGCAACTTAAACATATTATAAAATCTTTCAAACACATAAAGATTTCAAAACCATTCAGTAAGCAAGATCTTCACTGAGATCATATCCAGATAAGAAGCACAAAAATCGTTTCGAAAACTCTCAGTTAACCCACCTCGGTCGAGGTGCTCTTAGGTCAACCGAGGTGAAACACCTCGTTCGGCCAGAACTGCCCCGGTCGAGATCAAAATTTTTTTTTTTAAAACCAGTTTTCTTTCAGTTTCGACGTTTTTCTCAATCAAATAACCTGTAAGTATGCATGTAATCTCAGATAAACACATAGATGCAAAAGTGAAGCATAAATATAAATATCCGGTCAAATAGAGTCATACATCACATATGTATCGAATACATCAATAAACACCCCATACTTGGGACACACTGTCCTAGTGGGTCAAAATAAGTCTAAGGAAAAAAAGTACTCACCGGATAATAAGCTGAACTGCATAAAAATAAGAAAGAAAATCCTACAGCTCTCAGTAGTCACGATCCGGCGGTGGTGGTGGTGGTGGCACATATGGATACTGGGATGGGTCAAATGGATAACCCATGGTCTGCTGAAACTGGATCTCCATCATCCTGCGCTGATAATGCTGTCCCTCAAGCATCTGATGAGTCCAACTGTCGATCTATCGGTGCTGGGTAGCAAATCTCTCATGCATGTCCACGTTAAGGGCATCATAAGAGTCGATCATCTGATCCGTCAGATCATCGATCCGACTGTGAGCCTCTGGATCTCTATGTCGGCGTGTCCTACGCCTAGCAGGTCTCAAAGGTGATGCAGCAGGTGCAGGCTCAGTATCCTCATCATCCAAATCTATAACTGGCGCACTAGTCCCTACAGTATCCCTCCCTGTATCCATCGGAACTCCATCATCCCTGTCATCAGCAGTCTCCTCATCATCTGCCTCCTCCTCAGCTGGGGCAGCTGTTGCCTCTCTATAATCCTCCATCAGTGGAGCCCAAGCGGTCTGCCAATAATGAGGGTCAAATACTGAAAACTAGGCAGACCACCTGATCCCCTGCGGTGCAGTCAGCTCCCATGGCATAGCCACGTATGGTGTAGTCAGATCTCGGGGAACCAGAATCCGCCGAGTGATCATCTCCTGCAGCCCAAGCGGCTTGGCAGCCGCCACCATCGTGCAAGCGCTGAGATCCATGTCCTGATAGCTGGCTATGTGGGTCACAATCCCTCCGCAGCAGATGTCCCCCTTCGCCTTGGCCTTGATCTTGTGCAGATCCTCTGCCAACATCAAGCCAAAGTCCGGGATACCTCCGGTCACCATGCAATATAGACTAAAAGCTACCCCTGTCGGATCTTCTGGGCGTCTCAGTACGCGCTCGAAGTTTCTCACTAAAGATCCGGTGGGCTAACCTAAAGGCTAAGTGGAAGATGACCTTCTCCCTGGAATCTCCAGGGCGCCATCTGTCTGCGTGCTCAACCACGTGAGCAATCTGTCCCCAAAACTTCCTAGCTACAGATCGGGACGGGAAGTCAACGGCTGTCGGGGCAGGGAAACCAAAAATATCCCTCCAGTACTCTGGTGGAACTATGAAGTTCTAGTTCATCAACCGGTACTTCACAGAACGCTCTGTGGGGAGGTAGGTGAAGGAGCTAACGAACTCTAGGGTGGGCTCCAAATAGGCTGGGGTCGGATCTCAGTAAACTGATCCAGCCCTACTGTAGATATCATCCGTCTAAGGTCTCCGTCTACATGGAGACAGTCAAAAGCAGACACGTCCAAGAAGCGAGGTGCAATCACTGGACGGCCGGAAATACGGTCGTAATCGACCTAGTGTCGCTCATGGATCACTGGGCGATAGGGTCGGGAAGAAGAGGAAGAAGGGGAGGGTGAGGATCTATCCCTAAGGGCAAGGCGTATGTCGGAACTCATTTTCAGAAATCCCACTGTCAGGTCACCTCGGTCGACTGACAACACTCAAGAATCACCTCGGCCGAGGCACAGCTCGTCTAGACCGAGGCGGAAAACTGGATTCTAATTTCTTCAGAAAATGCAGTTCTTTTCCCCAAAAATCACTACAACTGCTTCGTATGGGGTACTTAGTCCTTTCCTCAGCAAATGCAAGGGCAACCAAAGCCCAAATAGAAGCGAAATCAGCGAGTTAGGGTTTCGGTTTTGTTTTACCTCGTTCGGCCGAATCGGTTCGATTTCTTCGTAGATCGATGTTGCACTGGGATCCTCTATGCCTTAATCGCAGTTTGGAAGCGAAAATCTTTGAAAATGAGAGAGATTTGAAGGAGCGAGGTGAAACTGTCGCCGCGGTCGAGGGAGAGGGTAAAGTGAGGAGAGAGAAATCTTCAGCCCTTTTTATACCCTTTTTTGGAACTGCTGTCACCTCGGTCGAGATGGTCTCGACTGGACCGAGGTGGTACGGACCGAGGTGGTTCTTCAGAAACCCTAGTCGCCTCGGACGCTCAAGAATCATCTCGGTTGAGGTGCTCTGATAGCAACCGAGATGCCTCAGTCAAACTTCGTCTTCTCAAATTCTCGATCTTCTGTCCTTCCAGTTATTCTCCTTCCTTAGATGTCTCTTGTTATCTGTATAGAACGCCAAAAACAAAACAAAGCAAAGCAAAAGCAAAAACTATCTAAACTAGACTAGAGAAAGGGAAAAGAAAGCAATACCTTGGGTTGCCTCCCAAGAAGCGCTTGGTTTAAGGTGGCTAGCTGGACCATGATGCGTCTCAAACAAGGTATATTGGTGCAACCTCCTCAACCGGAACTTCCGGTTTATACTTCTTAAGTCTATGACCATTGACCTTGAAGCATCCGCTCGTTTCGCCCCATATCTCAACTGCACCATGAGGAAAAACATGTTTCACAACATAAGGTCCGGTCCATCTAGATTTTAACTTACTTGGAAAGAGGCGGAGGCGGGAGTTGAAGAGTAGAACTAAGTCTCCTTCGTTAAGCTCCTTTCGGACGATACGCTTGTCATGCCATCTCTTCGTCCTCTCCTTATAGATTTTGGCATTCTCATAAGCGTTCAAACGCAGCTCCTCCAGCTCGTTGATTTCCAATAGCCGCTTCTCGCCGGCCTCCTTAATGTCGAAGTTCAACCATTTGATCGCCCAATATGCTTTGTGTTCTAATTCAACGGGCAAATGGCAAGACTTCCAATATACCAAATTATAAGGGGTGGTACCTATGGGAGTCTTAAATGCGGTCCTGTACGCCCAAAGAGCATCGTCCAATTTCATGGACCAATCCTTCCTCGTCCTAGAGACGGTCTTCTCCAAAATTGCTTTGATTTCTCTATTCGAGATCTCGACCTGTCCACTAGTTTGAGGGTGATAAGGGGTTGATACCTTGTGGGTTACCCCATACTTCGATAGAAGTTCTTTGAACTTCCGGGTAATGAAATGCGTTGCTCCATCGCTGATGATGATGCGTGGAGTTCCAAAACGTGGAAAGATAGTTCTGTTCAAGAACTTCACAACCACCTTAGCGTCATTAGTGGGAGAAGCGATGGCTTCAACCCATCTAGAGACGTAATCAACTGGAAGAAGAATATAGAGGTTTCCTCCGGAGGATGGAAAAGGTCCTATGAAGTCTATTCCCCATACATCAAAGATTTCCACCTCTTAGATGTTATTAAGCGGCATTTCATTCCTCCTGGACAGATTTCCTATTCTTTTGCATGTATCACAAGAGACAACAAACGATTGTACATCTTTAAATAATGTAGGCCAAAAGAAACCGGAACGTAATACCTTAACGCAAGTCTTATCGGTGCTAGCATGTCCTCCACAAGGAAGTGAATGACAATGCCGTATGACGCTATTAACTTCATCTTCCGGAATGCATCTTTGAAGCATCCCGTCCGGCCCGCGATTGAATAGCAGCGGTTCATCCCAATAGTAATGGCGTACTTCCTTAAAGAATCTCTTCTTTTGAGAGTACGTCAATCCGGGCGGTGCTTCCTGGCAAACAAGACAATTCACAATGTCAGCATACCAAGGTCCTTTATTATCAGAAAGTTGGTGGATGGAATGTTCCACCAACTGAGGATGAATGTCAGAGAAAAGAGTAAGAAGTTTGTTATTCTCAGCAGTCTCAGTTGACATCATTTCGCCATCGACCTCGGTCGAGGCGCAGAGGCGTTGACCGAGATGTTCTTCAGTCGCCTGCTCAGTCCAGAAAGTGCCTCGGTCGAGGAACTGCAACTGCAACCGAAATTGGAGATCTTCGTCTCCTGGATTAGCTTCTCAGTTTTAGCTCCTGGATCTTCTTCCAGCGCTTTTAAGCTCCGTATATCTGCATCACAAGAAGCATCAATACCTTCCTCCATTAAACTGAAACTAATAACTCTTTCGAGTGGATCGTTAATAAGAATAGAGCTCACCAATTCTCTTGATTCTTCTTCATCATAGATGTTGAAGATATCATCGCTTAGCTGCTCCCCTTTCATGGCTGCAAGTAATTCGAACTCCACCTCATCGCCACCAATGTTGAATTTCAACTTGGCGTTCTTGCAATCTACGTTGCAACCCGAAGTTGCTAGAAATGGCCTCCCGAGAATAATAGGAACAGGATAATTTGCGGGAATGTCAAGCACAACAAAATCTATTGGTAAATAGAAGTTACCTAACTTGACCGGAACGTCCTCCAAAATTCCCACGGATGGGTGATGGAGCGATCCGCCATGTATAGTCGAATCTTGACCGGCTTGGGCTCTCCAAGTCCGGTCTTCGCACATAGCTCCAGCGGAATGATGCTCACGCTGGCTCCTAGATCACAAAGGGCTTCACAAGTGACATCCCCAACTTGAATGGGAATGCAAAATGAGCCGGGATCTCTCAATTTAGGTGGCATCTTCTCCTTCATGATTTGTATGAGCTCCGAGGATTTAGATGTCATCCTAACTTCACCAAAATCTTCCAGTTTCCTCTTCCTTGATAGGATCTCCTTCAAGAACTTCCCATAGGCGGGCATTCCTAGAATAGCATCAAGGAAAGGAATGTTAATGTGCAGTTTATTCATCAAGTCAAGGAACTTACCAAAGTGCTTGTCTAGATGTGCTCTGGCCCTTGACTGGGGGAATGGTAGTGGTGGTTTGTATGCAGGAGGTGGAACATAAACTTCAGTTTTCCCCTCCGCTTTCTGTGGTTCCACCTCGGTTGGCATCTCGGTCGAAGTGTTCTTCGACTGCATCTGGACCGAGGTGGTCTTCGTCGGTACTGGCACCGACCGAGGCACTAGATCTGCAGTTTTCAGTCCACTCCTCGTAGTTATGGCCATGATCTGGCCCTTAGGGTTGCTCTCGATCCTTGCTGGAAGCTTCCCTAGATCTCTTGGCGCTTCATTCGCCCTACTTGCAAGTTGTTGTTCTAAGGCCTTTTGGGCCTTCGAAAATGAAGTCATAGAAGTCTCCATAGCACTAAGCTTGATCAAGATAGCCTCCAGAACTGCGTCTTTCTTTTCTGGTTGAGACGAACTTGATCCTTGCCCCTGGCTTTTTAATGGAGTAGAAGAAGAAGAAGGGGAAGAGATGAAAGGATTAGAGGAATCATTAGAATTGGAGTTTGAATGATTGTTACCAGAATTTTGGTTGTTCGCCCTCCAATTGTTGCTATTGGATCCTCTATTATTGTTGTTTTAATTGTTGTTCCGGGAACCGTTGTTGTTGTTACGGTATCCATTGTTGTTGTTCCTTTATCCTTTCTCTTCCTTCTTGGTTTGAGCAACCAAGAGTTCCTTCAATTGCTTCACGTCGTTCTTCAAAGACGTGAGTTGATTGTTGTTGGGCTGAGTTTCTTGGAAGTTAACTCTTTTAACTCCACCTTCAGCTCCTTGATGAGTGTACTTTTCCATGTGCAAAGCTTGTTTCTCGATAAAGTCCCAAGCTTCGTCAATCGCCATGTCCATAAAGGTACCGGTGGAGAGTAGTTGGAGGTTGAACTGGGTGCTTCCGTCCAGTCCCTTGAAGTATATCTCCAATAACTCTAACATTGGAATCCCATGATGTGGGCAATCCAAAAGAACGTCCTTGAACCGCTCCCATGACTTGGACAAGCTTTCCTTGTCCTTCATAATGAAAGCATTGATCTTCCCCCTCATTTCAGCGGTTTTAGAGGGAGGGAAGAATTTGGTCAAGAATTCCGTCGTCATCTCCTCACATGTGCTAATTTTTCCTGGAGGAAGAGATTGATACCAAGTAAGAGCTCTATCTTTTAAAGAAAAGTAAAAAGGTCTTAGCTTGTAGTTGTTGTTTTCGATCCTTGAGGGTCTCAAGGTCTCCATCAAGATCTCGTAGTTTTGAAGATGTTTATGTGGTGATTCCTTCTCAAGCCCTCCGAATTGGCATTGGCGAATCATGGATAGAACTTGCGGTCGAAGTTCGTAATCATGGTCCGCTGGATCTCCTAGGTTAACTTCTGCACCCCTCAGTTGTTGATTAGGGTCCATCCTTTGACCTAGGGTTTGTGGGATTCCTACAAGAAGAACACCTCGGACTGGCATCCGAGGTGGAAGTATCTCGGCCGGGGCGTCAGGTACTGGAACCTGCCTCGGTCGAGGGTCAACAACTGGGACTTGCATCGGTCGAGGGTCGGGAACTGGATCTTCCCTCGGTCGAAGTAGGATTTGGTCTCGTATGGCTGCCATATCGGCTTCGATCGCCTCGGTCGTAGTGCGAGTCTCTTCCTTCTCTTGCCTTAGCTCTTCCCTGCTGAGGCGTAGCAGCTCTAGCGCCTCTTTCAACTCGGCCTCAAGATCGCGATTTTCTTGGTGGGCCATCTTCGCTTCTCTTAAGCGTCGCTTGTATGTCTTTTCTGGTTCGGGATCGTAAGGAACGATTTCCTTCCCAGTGCGGGTTCCTCGCATAAACCTAATAAAGAACCTGCAAAAGTCACTCAAGTAGATTGGTTAGTAGACACGGGGGCAAGTGCCCCAAGAGCAAACCGTAACCGGCTCGGTCTAGACCAAGTCCCCGGCAACGGCGCCAAAAACTTGTTCGCTCCAAACGGTGTGTGCAAGCTTTAAATTTGTAACCCTAGACGTAAGCTTAAAACAAGGATGCGAACCCGCAGTATACGGGTCAATCGTAGTAAAAAGAAAGGAATTCCAGGGGTCGATCACAGGGACTTAGTGAAACAAAGTCCAATTACGGTATGCTTATGTAAATACTAACCACAAGAGGTGATCAAAACAATCAAAGATGATAAAGAAGTCAATAAAGGAAATATGCAATTCTAGGGATTAAAGCATCTAGTTGTGGTTCCAACTCAAGATCTCAAGATAAGCGGACAAAGCTGAGGTTTTTGCATGGGGAAGGTGTTACTAAAGTGGAATAGATCACCGGGTAAGTCTCACTACTCACTAATCCAAAACCGTAACTCCTATTACCGGGTAAGTCTCAAGGAATTAAGATAAAGAACTATAACCTCAAACTAACACTCCATCTAAGGGAATAGAATCAACCTTTACCGGGTAAGTCTCAGGCTAACTCACAAAGATGGGATGAAAGCACACACAAACCCCAATAAAGGATAAACCTTTATTACCTACACTTATGATCTTAGGTAAACAAACTAAGGAATTACCGGGTAAGTCTCATCCTAAGCTTGCATTGAACCAGGAAAGGTGTAATAAGAATAGGATTTGGCAAACTCAAACACTTAACTCTCAGTTTAGGATCAGATAAGTCACCTCGGTCAGACGAATTTCACCCCGGCCGAGATGTTCATCGACTGAACGAGATGCTTAGGGTTAAGGTTAAAGACTCGAACTTTCAGGGTCCTACTGGAATCTAAGATTTTTCTATCGTTGTTTTTCCCACAACCTTCAGCCAATCACCCTAGAATCACACAAAGAGATTAGCCACTCATCATCATGAAAGCAATAATCAAATATATGGGAAGAAGGTGAATATTTGAACAAGAAGAATTTAATGAAAAGAATTCAATAACTGAATCAAATATCACAACAAAAGCGTTCCTTGGATAGAAATCCAATAAGGCAAGACAACAAGGAAGGGAATCTAAGATGATCTTACAAAAACCCTTCAAAAGCTATAAAAGCTACAATCTTCCTTCTTCGACCTTTAAAAAGGTTCTTCAAATCTCCCAACTGGAGTATGGTTGCTGTGGTGCAAGCGGGATGTCTAAGCACAATCTCGTGTATAGCACGATCTTGGATTTGTGGAAATCCAACCCTTTTTATAGGAAAATAATCCTCCAAAGATAAGATATCTTAGAAAGATCTCTTCCCATAAAAATAGGTAAAATATATGATCTAGCATATCTTCTTCCTTCCAGGAGCCAAGCCCAAAAATATAAGATCTCTTTCCAAAAATAAAAGATCTCAGCCAAGAATAAAATATTCTCGCCGCGTCCCAGGTGTTCGCCTCGGTCGAGTCGACTTCTCTGGATCACCTCGGTCGAGGTGAATCTGTGGTCAACAAAGGTGAGTCACAACTGAATGTGAAATCTCTCAAATCTGGTCCAAAGTAAATCTTAAATCCATGGCTATGCTTCCTGGATGGTTCCTGAATGTAGCTCCAATGACTCCATAGCTCCTTTTGCTCCTTTTTGATGCAAAACGTACCATTTTACCTATGATTACAGCAAAACTAGGTGTAGACCTCGATTCCCGCAAAGGTAGATGAAACGGTAGTATAATCACATATTATACATACAAACATGCAGATTATTGAAGATAAAACGTCCAAACAAACCCCAAAATATAGACTATAATTCATGCTATCAGTGCATGATAAGTATTTTCTCCGAATACATAGAAAATTTGATTGAAGTCTTCATGGATGATTTTTCCGTCCATGGAGATAGTTTTGACGCATGTTTAGGGCATTTGGAACTTGTTCTTAAAAAATGTGTTGAAACCAATTTAGTTCTTAATTCGGAAAAATGTCATTTCATGGTCGAACAAGGAATTGTGCTATGACATGTAATATCCTCAAATGGGATAGAGGTAGATAAGGCAAAGATTGATGTTATTCAAAATTTACCTTATCCTTCTAATGTTCGGGAAATCCGATCTTTTCTTGGTCATGCAGGTTTCTACCGACGTTTCTGATAGCATGAATTATAGTCTATATTTTGGGGTTTGTTTGGACGTTTTATCTTTCATAATCTGCATGTTTGTATGTATATTATGTAATTTTACTACCATTTCATCTACCTTTGCGAGAATCGAGGTCTACACCTAGTTTTGTTGTAATCGTAGGTAAAATGGCACGTTTCGCATAAAAAAGGAGCAAAAGGAGTCATGAGTCATTTGGAGCTACATCCAGGGAGCATAGCCATGGATTAAAGATTTACTTTGGACCAGTTTTGAGAGATTTCACATTCAGTTGTGACTCACCTCGGTTGACCAGAGATTCATCTCGACCGAGGTGATCCAAAGACGCCGACTCGACCGAGGCGAACACCTAGGACGCGGCGAAAATATTTTATTCTTGGCTGAGATCTTTTAAAATTGGAAAGTGATCTTATATTTTTGGGCTTGGCTCCTGGAAGGAAGGAGATATGCAGAATCATATATTTTACCTATATTTATGGGAAAATATCTTTCTAAGATTTATTATCTTTGGAGGGTTATTTTCCTATAAAAAGGGTTGGATTTCCACAAATCCGTCATCTCGCATACCCCCGCTTACACCGAAAAATCACGCAGCAGCAGCAGCCTACTCCAGTTGGGAGAGATTCGAAGAACCTTTTTGAAGGTTGAAGGAAGATTGAAGTCTATAGCTTTTATAGCTTTTTGGAGGGTTTTGTAAGATTGTCTTCAATTCCCTCACTTGTTGTCTTGTCTTGTTGGATTGCTATCCAAGGAACGCTTTTTGTTGTGATATTTTATTCAGTTATTGAAGTCTTTTTCCTTAAATTCTTCTTGCTTAAATATTCACCTTCTTCCCATATATTTTAATACTTTCATAATGATGATGAGTGGCTAATTTCCTTGTGTGATTCTAGGGTGATTAGCTGAAGGTTGTGGGAAAAACAATGATAGAATAATCTTAGATTCCAGTAGGACCCTGAAAGTTCGAGTCTTTATCCTTAACCCTAAGCATCTCGCTCAGTCGATGAACATCTCGGCCGGGGTGGAAACTGGCTGACCGAGGTGACTTATCTGATCCATAACTGAGAGTTAAGTGTTAGAGTTTGCCAAATCCTATTCTTATTACACCTTTCTGGTTCAAAGCAAGCTTAGGATGAGACTTACCCGGTAATTCCTTAGTTTGTGTACCAACGATCATAAGTGTAGGTAATAAAGGTTTATCCTTTATTGGGGTTTGAGTGTGCTTCCATCCCATCTTTGTGAGTTAGCCTGAGACTTACCCGGTAAAGGTTGATTCTATTCCCTTAGATGGTGTGTTAGTTTGAGGTAATAGTTCTTTATCTTGATTCCTAGAGACTTACCCGTTAATAGGAGTTACGGTTTAGGATTAGTGAGTAGTGAGACTTACCCGGTGATCTATTCCACTTTAGTAACACCTTCCCCACGCAAAAATCTCAGCTTTGTCCGCTTATCTATAGATCTTGAGTTGGAACCACAACTAGATGCTTTAATCCCTAGAATTGCATGTTTGCTTTATTGACTTCTTATTCATCTTTGATTGTGTTAATTGCTCTTGTGGTTAGTATTCACGAAGCTTACCGTTATTGACTTTGTTTCACCGAGTCCCTGTGATCGACCCCTGGAATTTTCTTGCTTTTTACTACGATTGACCCGTACACTGCGGGTTCGCATCCTTGTTTTAAGCTTAAGTCTAGGGTTATAAATTTAAAGCTTGCACACACCGTTTGGAGCGAACAAGTTTTTGGCGCCGTTGCCGGGGACTTGGTCTAGACCGAGCCGGTACGGTTTGCTCTTAGGGCGCTTGCCCCCGTGTCATCTAACCACTATACTTGAGTGACTTTTGCAGGTTCTTTCTTAGGTATATGCGAAGAACCCGCACTAGGAAGGAAATCGTTCCCTACGATCCCGAACCCGAAAAGACATACAAGCGACGCTTAAGAGAAGCGAAGATGGCCCAACAAGACGACCGCGATCTTGCGGCCGAATTGAAAGAGACGCTAGAGCTGCTACGTCTCAGCAAAGAAGAACTAAGGCAAGAGAAAGAAGAGAATCGCACCAGGACTGCAGCAATCGAAGCGGAGATAGCAGTCATACGGGATCAGATTCTACTTCGACCGAGGGAAGATCCTCCTGTTGATCCTCGACCGATGCAGGATCCAGTAGCTGATCCTCGACCGAGGCAGGCTCCAGTACCTGACGCCCCGGCCGATGTACCTCCACCTCGGAGGCCAGTCCGAGATGTTCTTCTTGCAGGAATCCCACAAACCCTAGGTCAAAGGATGGACCCTAATCAACAACTGAGGCGTCCAAGAGTGAACCTAGGAGATCCAGCGGATCATGACTACGAACGTCGACCGCAAGTTCTAGCCATGATTCGCCAATGCCAATTCGGAGGGCTAGAGAAGGAGTCGCCACATCAACATCTTCAAAACTACGAGATCTTGATGGAAACCTTGCGACCTTCCAGAATTGAAAATAACAACTACAAGCTAAGACCTTTTTACTTTTCTTTAAAAGATAGAGCTCTTACTTGGTATCAATCTCTTCCTCCAGGAAAAATTAGCACATGGGAGGAGATGACTACGGAATTCTTGACCAAATTCTTTCCCCCATCAAAGACCGCTGAAATGAGAGGGAAGATCAATGCTTTCATTATGAAGGACAAGGAGAGCTTGTCAAAATCTTGGGAGCGGTTCAAGGATATCCTTTTGGATTGCCCACACCATGGGATTCCAAAGATCGAGTTGTTGGAGATCTACTTCAAAGGACTGGACGGAAGCACCCAGTTCAATCTCCAACTACTCTCCGCCGGCACCTTCATGGACATGGCGATTGATGAGGCTTGGGGCTTCATTGAGAAGCAAGCCTTGCACATGGAGAAATATACCCACCAAGGAGCTGAAGGTGGAGTTAAAAGAGTCAACTTTCAAGAGACTCAATCCAACAACAATCAACTCACGTCTTTGAAGAATGACGTGAAGCAATTGAAGGAACTCTTGATGGCTCAAACTAAGAAGGAAGAGAAAGGGCAAAGGAACAACAACAACAACGGGTACCGTAACAACAACAACGGTCCCCGAAACAACAACTACAACAACAACAATAGAGGATCCAATAGCAACAACTGGAGGGCGAATAACCAAAATCACGGTAACAATCATTCAAACTCCAACTCTAACGATTCCTCTAACCCTTTCCTCTCTTCCCCTTCTTCTTCTTCTACTCCATTAAAGAGCCAAGGGCAAGGGTCAAGTTCGTCTCAACCAGAAAAGAAAGACGCAGTTCTGGAGGCTATCTTGATCAAGCTTCGCGCTATGGAGAATTCTATGACTTCATTTTCGAGGGCCCAAAAGTCCTTCGAACAACAACTTGCTAGTAGGGCGAATGAAGCGCCAAGAGATCCAGGGAAGCTTCCAGCAAAGACGGAAACTAACCCGAAGGGCCAGTGCATGGCCATAACGACGAGGAGTGGACTTAAAACTGCAGATCCAGTACCTCGATCGACGCAGACCACCTCGGTCCAGATCCAGTCGAAGAACACCTCGACCGAGATGCCAACCGAGGTGGAGCAACAGTAAGCAGGAGGGACGACTGAAACTTACATTCCACCTCCTGCATACAAACCACCACTTCCATTCCCTCAGTCCAGAGCCAGAGCACATCTAGACAAGCACTTTGGTAAGTTTCTTGACTTGATGAATAAGCTACATATTAATATCCATTTCCTTGATGCTATTTTAGGTATGCCCGCCTATGGAAAGTTCTTAAAAGAAATCTTATCAAGGAAGAGGAAGCTGGAGGATCTTGGTGAAGTTAGGATGACATCTAAATCTTCGGAGCTTATCAAGATCATGAAGGAAAAGATGCCACCTAAGTTGAGAGATCCCGGCTCGTTTTGCATTTCCATTCAAGTTGGGGATGTCACTTGCGAAGCCCTTTGTGATCTAGGAGCCAACGTGAGCATCATCCCGCTGGAGGTATGCACGAAGATCGGTCTTGGAGAGCCCAAGCCGGTCAAGATTCGACTTTATATGGCGGATCGCTCCATTACCCATCCCGTGGGCATCTTGGAAGACGTTCCGGTCAAGTTAGGTAACTTCTATCTACCTATAGATTTTGTTGTACTTGACATTCCCGCAGATTATCCTGTTCCTATTATTCTCGGGAGGCTATTTCTAGCAACTTCGGGTTGAAACGTGGATTGCAAGAACGCCAAGTTGAAATTCAACGTTGGTGGCGATGAGGTGGAGTTCGCACTACTTGCAGCCATGAAAGGGGAGCAGCTAACTGATGATATCTTCAACATCTACGATGAAGAAGAATCAAGGGAATTGGTGAGCTCTATCCTTATTAACGATCCACTCGAAAGAGTTATTAGCTTCAGTTTAATGGAGGAAGGTATAGATGCTTCTTGTGATGCAGATATACGGAGCTTGAAGGCACTGGAAGAGGATCCAGGAGCTAAAACTGAGAAGCTAATCCAGGAGACGAAGATCTCTAGTCTCGGTTCCAGCAGCAGCACCTCGACCGAGGCACTTTCTGGACTGAGCGAGGCGACTGAAGAACACCTCGGTCAACGCCTCTGCGCCTCGACCGAGGTCGATGGCGAGACAATTCTAACTGAGACTTCATCGAGTCCAGTTTCTGACACCACTCCACTGGAAAGAGGAAGCAAGGATCCCTCTCAGAAAGCACCCCCAGTTGTGGAGCTTAAGCAACTCCCTAGTCACTTGAGGTATATCTTTCTTGGACCGGATTCTACTTATCCCGTTATTGTTAGTGCTTCCCTTACCGAATCTGAATTGTCTAAATTAATGCATGTCTTGAGAAAGCATCGAAAGGCTATAGGTTATACCACGGATGATCTTATTTGCAGTAAACCTTCTTTCTACATGCATAGAATTCTAATGGAGGATAATCATAAGACTTCATGGGAACCTCAAAGACGGTTAAATCCGATCATGAAAGAGGTTGTGAAGAAGGAAGTTCTTAAGTTGTTGGATGCAGGTATTATTTATCCTATCTCGGATAACAAGTGGGTTAGCCCGGTGCATGTCGTTCCAAAGAAAGGAGGGATGACCGTTGTGACGAATAAGAACAACGAGTTGATCCCAACTAGGACCGTTACGGGCTGGAGGGTTTGCATCGATTACAGGAAGCTGAACACGGCCACACGGAAGGACCATTTTCCACTTCCCTTCATCGATCAGATGCTCGAGCGGCTGGCCCAGCATTCGCACTTTTGTTACTTGGACGGCTATAGTGGATTCTTCCAGATTCCTATCCATCCGGACGATCAGGAGAAGACCACTTTCACTTGTCCATGGGGGACGTTTGCCTATCGGAGGATGCCATTTGGGTTGTGCAATGCACCCGCTACCTTCCAGCGATGCATGATGGCTATCTTTTCCGAGTACATAGAGGAGATCATGGAGGTATTCATGGATGATTTTTCTGTATATGGTTCCTTTGCCTATCTAACCTTTCACTAGTGCTTAAAAGATGTGAAGACACTAATCTCGTCTTGAATTGGGAGAAGTGTCATTTTATGGTTAATGAAGGCATTGTGCTAGGACACCTCGTTTCTAATCGAGGTATTGAGGTCGATCGGGCTAAGATCGAGACTATTGAGAAGCTCCCTCCTCCTTGTTCTGTTAAAGGTGTGAGGAGTTTTCTCAGGCATGCAGGTTTCTACAGGAGATTCATCAAGGACTTCTCTAAGATTTCTAAACCTCTAACTAACCTCTTGAATAAAGATGTTGTTTTTGAGTTTTCGCAGGAGTGTCTTGATGCTTTTTACAGGATTAAGGAAGCGTTGCTCTCCGCTCCCATTATCCAACCTCCTGATTGGACCTTACCCTCTGAGGTCATGTGTGACGCTAGTGATGTAGCCGTAGGAGCGGTGCTTGGACAGAAGAAGGATGGACGGACCACCGCCATTTATTATGCTAGCAAGACGCTAGATGAAGCACAACGCAACTACGCTACTACCGAGAAGGAGTTATTGGCGGTTGTATATGCTTTCGAGAAGTTTCGTTCCTATCTAGTAGGGGCGAAGGTCATTGTCTACACCGACCACGCATCCATTCGTTACTTGTTGGCTAAGAAAGATGCCAAGCCGCGCCTTATTCGATGGATTCTCTTGCTTCAAGAGTTTGACCTAGAGATCCGCAATAAGAAGGGATCCGAGAACTCAGTTGCGGACCACCTCAGCCGGCTACCGGAATCTTCCCGCGAGACGGATAACCCACCCATAGACGATTCATTCCCCGATGAGCACTTACACTTGTTGGAGCGTTTGATGGATTTACTTACTTCACCCCACGATGGAAGTGAAGTATGGGGTGAGGGCACCTCCCACCTCGTTTGAGACGCATCATGGTCCAGCTAGCGACCTTAAACCAAGCGCTTCTTGGGAGGCAACCCAAGGTATTGCTTTCTTTTCCCGTTTTCTAGTCTAGCTTAGATAGTTTTTGTTTTTGCTTTGCTTTGCTTTGTTTTTGGCGTTCTGGACAAACAACAGGGAATATCTAAGGAAGGAGCATTACTGGAAGGACAGAAGTTCGAGATTTTGAGAAGACAGAAGCATCTCGGTCACTGTCAGAGCACCTCGACCGAGTTGATTCTTGAGCAACCGAGGCGACTAGGGTTTTCTGCAGAACCACCTCGGTCCGTACCACCTCGGTCCAGTCGAGACCATCTCGACCGAGGTGACAGCAGATCCAGGAACAGTATAAAAAGGGGAAAAATTTATTTTTCACTTTTTACCTTACCCAACTCGACCGCGGCGCCCTTCCCACCTCGCCTTCTCAGATCTTGCTCATTTTCGAAGATTTCCGCTTCTAAACTGAGATGGAAAGGTAGAGGAACCGATTGCAACAACAGATCTGCAAAGAAATCGAACGAATCGACCGAAACGAGGTAAAAACAGTCGAAACCCTAACTCGTTAATTCGCTTCGATTTGGGCTTTGGTTGCCCCTGATTCTGCTGAGAAAAGGCTTAAGTACCCCTTAGGAAGCAATTGTAGTGATTTTTGGGGTAAAAGAACTGAATTTCTGAGAATTGGAATCGTAACTGCTGCGCCTCAGTCCGGTCGAACTGCATCTCGACCGAGGTGATTTCTGAGTCTAGTCAGTGACCGAGGTGTTCTGACAGTGTTGAGTGAAAATGAGTTCCGATCGTCGCCTAGCCCTCAGAGACAGATCCTCACCCTCCCCTTCTTCCTCTTCTTCCCGTCCTTACCGCCCGGTTATCCACGAGAGATGCCGGGTAGACTATGAGCGCATAGCTAGCCGTCCAGTTATCGCACCATGTTTTCTGGACGTGTCAGCTTTCGATTGCCTAGGGTTAGATGCTGACCTTAGGAGGATGATTGCCACTGTAGGGCTGGATCATTTTACTGAGATCCAAGCCCCAGCTTATTTGGAGCCGACCTTAGATTTTGTTAGCTCCTTCTCCTACCTCCCCACAAACCGGTCTGTGAAGTACCGGTTGATGAACCGGAACTTCATAGTTCCTTTAGAGATTTGGAGAGAGATTTTCGGCTTTTCTGAGCCCACCGCCACCGACTTCCCCTCCCGATCCGTAGCTAGGGAGTTCTGGGGGAAGATTGCCCATATTACCGAGCATGCAGACAGATGGCGCCCTGGAGATTCCAGGGAGAAGGTCATCTTCCACCCGGCCTTCAGATTAGCCCATAGGATATTCAGCGAGACACTTCTGGCGCGTACTCAGACGCCCCAGAAGATCCGACAGGGCGAGCTCTTCAGCCTCTACTGTATGGTCACAGGGGGTTTCCCAGACTTTGGCTTGATCTTGGCAGAGGACCTGCACAGGATCAAGGCCAAGGCGAAGGGAGACATTTGCTGCGGAGGTCTAGTCACCCATATTGCTGCTTATCAAGGGATGGACCTCAGTGTATGTACGATGGTGGCGGCTCCGAAGCCGCTTGGATTACAGGAGATGATCACACGGAGGATTTTGGTTCCCCGTGGTTTGACCACTCGATATGTTGCTATACCTTGGGAGCGGACTGCACCACAAGGGATCCGCTGGTCTGCTCAGTTCACAGTTTTCGACCCGCATTACTGGCAGACAGCTTGGGCTCCACTGATGGAGGATCATAGAGAGGCAGCAGCTGCCCCGGCTGAGGAGGAGGAGGATGACGACGACGAGGAGACGGTAGATGAGAGAGATGGTGGAGTCCCGATGGATACAAGGACGGATACTGCAGGGACGAGCGCACCACCGATCATAGATTTGGATGATGAGGAGGATACTGAGTCTGCACCTGCTGCACCTTCTACTAGATCTGCTAGGCGTCGGACACGCCGTCATAGAGACACTGAGGGTCATCGTCGGATCGATGATCTGACAGATCAGATGATAGATTCTTATGCTGCCCTTACTGTGGACATGCATGAGAGATTTGCCGCCCAGCACCGACACCTTGACAGCTGGACTCAGCAGATGTTAGAGGGGCAGCACTATCAGCGTAGGATGATGGAGCTACAGTTCCAGCAAACTATGGGCTATCCTTTCGATCCAGTATCCGTACGTACCACCACCACCACCGCCGGATCAGGATTACTGAGGAGCTGCAGGATTTTCTTATTATATTTTTTTATGCAGTTCAGCTATTTATCCGGTGAGTTCTCTCATTTTCAGACTTATATTTGACCCACTGGGACAGTGTGTCCCAAGTATGGGGTGTTTGTATTTATTATGACTACTTGATGTATTTGACTACTTTTGATGTATTACATTCTATCGGATATTTTATTTATGCTTCACTTCTGCATTTATATGATTATCTGGTATTACATGCATACCTACAGGTTATTTGATTGAGAAAAACGTCGAAACTGAAATAAAATTGGTTTTTAAAAAAAAAATTTTTTTGACCTCGACCGAGTCAGTCTTGGCCAAACGAGGCATTTCACCTCGGTTGAACCAAGAACACCTCGACCGAGGTGTGTTAACTGAGAGTTTTCGAAAATGATTTTTATGTTACTTATCTGGATATGATCTCAATGAAGATCTTGTTTACTGACTGGTTTTAAATTCTTTATGTGTTTGAAAGGTTTTATATTATGATTAAGTTGCTAAATGCTTTGTTTTAAATTATTAGCATGTTTAATACTTTGTTTTTATCCAAATTATGTTGAATTTGAAGGTTGACACCGCAGGTTAAGTTCTCTCACTTTCTTCTTGGAAAGACCAAGGCAATTCATTCTCTTCTTCTTCTTCTTCTTGATCATGCTTAGCCCCTCATATACATTTTGCCTCCCTTTACCTATCCGGGAATTTGGAAGCAAGCGAAGTGGTGAAAGCAAGTGGAGTTAAAGTTGAGAAGTGGCTGGAAGTGAAGGTGTTAGAAAGAAATAATAGGTTTGGGGAAGTCAATCATGAAGATGAGTAACTCGGCACCATTCACATAGCCGGGTGTTTGTGTCTTGCCAAAGTCGGATTGAGCGATATTCCTAACGGGTCATGGTATGTGCATCAAGGGTTTGATGCATCTCGAGAAATTGATGATTGTAGATTTCCTAGGCTTCGGTTATTGTGCACCTCTGTCCATGCATCCCAAAAAGTAAAGTAAAAAAGGAAAAAGTGTGAAATAAGCAAAGCTTATTGGTGGAAGATGTTGCAAGTCGAAGAGAAAGTGAAGTTCATCCTTTTCCGGGATTCTAGCACCACATTACCTTACACACATCCCTACCCTACACGTTTCTTGACTTTTCTTTTGGGAAGCCCTTGAGACCTTGAGCTTGTTGATTGACTTAGCGGTTTAAACTGGATTATACATGATTAATTTTGATAATTATTATTTATTATGTATTCTATGATTTTATGCAAAGATGAACGACTTTCCTATATTTATAAAAGGTTTCGAGCATATTGAGTTTTTAAATTACATGAAGTATTCTCTTAGAGTGATCTACGATAGTTGCACACTATAAAATATTTTTGAAAGACTTTTTCATTGATTTTCATGACTTATAATCCATTCTATCTTGACTTCTATATGAGGAATTTGCTTGGGGACAAGCAAGGGCTAAGTATGGGGTATTTTGATAGCATGAATTATAGTCTATATTTTGGGGTTTGTTTGGACGTTTTATCTTTCATAATCTGCATGTTTGTATGTATATTATGTAATTTTACTACCATTTCATCTACCTTTGCGAGAATCGAGGTCTACACCTAGTTTTGTTGTAATCGTAGGTAAAATGGCACGTTTCGCATCAAAAAGGAGCAAAAGGAGTCATGAGTCATTTGGAGCTACATCCAGGGAGCATAGCCATGGATTAAAGATTTACTATGGACCAGTTTTGAGAGATTTCACATTCAGTTGTGACTCACCTCGGTTGACCAGAGATTCATCTCGACCGAGGTGATCCAGAGACGCCGACTCGACCGAGGCGAACACCTAGGACGCGGCGAGAATATTTTATTCTTGGCTGAGATCTTTTAAAATTGGAAAGTGATCTTATATTTTTGGGCTTGGCTCCTGGAAGGAAGGAGATATGCAGAATCATATATTTTACCTATATTTATGGGAAAATATCTTTCTAAGATTTATTGTCTTTGGAGGGTTATTTTCCAATAAAAAGGGTTGGATTTCCACAAATCCGACATCTCGCATACCCCCGCTTACACCGAAAAATCACGCAGCAGCAGCAGCCTACTCCAGTTGGGAGAGATTCGAAGAACCTTTTTGAAGGTTGAAGGAAGATTGAAGTCTATAGCTTTTATAGCTTTTTGGAGGGTTTTGTAAGATTGTCTTCAATTCCCTCACTTGTTGTCTTGTCTTGTTGGATTGCTATCCAATGAACGCTTGTTGTTGTGATATTTGATTCAGTTATTGAAGTCTTTTTCCTTAAATTCTTCTTGCTCAAATATTCACCTTCTTCCCATATATTTTAATACTTTCATAATGATGATGAGTGGCTAATTTCCTTGTGTGATTCTAGGGTGATTGGCTGAAGGTTGTGGGAAAAACAATGATAGAATAATCTTAGATTCCAGTAGGACCCTGAAAGTTCGAGTCTTTATCCTTAACCCTAAGCATCTCGCTCAGTCGATGAACATCTCGGCTGGGGTGGAAACTGGCTGACCGAGGTGACTTATCTGATCCATAACTGAGAGTTAAGTGTTAGAATTTGCCAAATCCTATTCTTATTACACCTTTCTGGTTCAAAGCAAGCTTAGGATGAGACTTACCCGGTAATTCCTTAGTTTGTGTTCCAACGATCATAAGTGTAGGTAATAAAGGTTTATCCTTTATTGGGGTTTGAGTATGCTTCCATCCCATCTTTGTGAGTTAGCCTGAGACTTACCCGGTAAAGGTTGATTCTATTCCCTTAGATGGTGTGTTAGTTTGAGGTAATAGTTCTTTATCTTGATTCCTAGAGACTTACCCGGTAATAGGAGTTACGGTTTAGGATTAGTGAGTAGTGAGACTTACCCGGTGATCTATTCCACTTTAGTAACACCTTCCCCACGCAAAAATCTCAGCTTTGTCCGCTTATCTATAGATCTTGAGTTGGAACCACAACTAGATGTTTTAATCCCTAGAATTGCATATTTGCTTTATTGACTTCTTATTCATCTTTGATTGTGTTAATTGCTCTTGTGGTTAGTATTCACGAAGCTTACCGTTATTGACTTTGTTTCACCGAGTCCCTGTGATCGACCCCTGGAATTTTCTTGCTTTTTACTACGATTGACCCGTACACTGCGGGTTCGCATCCTTGTTTTAAGCTTAAGTCTAGGGTTATAAATTTAAAGCTTGCACACACCGTTTGGAGCGAACATTTCATCAAAGATTTTTCAAAATCTCAGCACGCCTGTGTGAATTACTCAAGAAATATGTCACCTTCATAGTGGATGAGGATTGTAAGAAAGCTTTCGACACTTTGAAGGCATGTCTCACCACCGCACCAATCATCCGTTCCCCGGATTGGGAGAAACCTTTTGAAATCATGTATGATGCCAGTGACTACGCCATAGGAGCTTTCTTAGGACAAAAAGACGGACGGGCCTCCCATGTAATCCATTATGCGTCTATGACACTCAATGGAGCGCAAATGAATTACTCAACCACCGAGAAGGAGATGTTAGCAGTGGTTTTTGCCCTTGAGAAATTCCGGCAGTACCTACTTGGGGTAAAGGTCATTAACTTCACTGACCATGCAGCTCTTAGGTTCCTCATGGAAAAGAAGGAGGCAAAGCCACGATTGATCCGATGGGTGCTTCTTCTATGTGAGTTTAACCTAGAGATAAGGGACAAGAAGGGGGCTGAGAACCTGGTGGCCGATCATTTGAGCAGACTAGTGCAAGAGGAGGATGATCCAGAAAAAGGAGAGATAGCCGGAAGTTTTCCAAATGATACATTCTACACAACTCTCTGTTGTGTAACCGCCTCCGCGCCTCACACCAGCCGCCCCTGCGGCTCAGTCTAGGCGCCCCTGCGGAATTGTCGACAGAGATTTGTCTTAAACTCCAATCTTTTAAGCCTGGGAATGTTGACATTGTGAACTTCAATGTCGGGAAGGAGTATCCTCCAGACTTCACCAAGGCACAACGAGAGAAGGTAAAGGCTGAAGCTCGACACTACGTTTGGGACGATCCTTACCTTTGGAAGCATTGTAGTGACCAAGTGATCCGGTGTTGCATTCCGGACAATGAGGTACAATCCGTCCTAACTTTCTGTCATTCTGAAGCATGTGGGGGGCATTTTGGGGCAAACAAAACTACATGAAAAGTTTTGGATGCCGGTTTCTTTTGGCCACACATATTTCGAGACGCTTTTGCATTTTGCAAAGTGTATGATAGATGCCAAAAGGTGGGAAATCTTTCAAGGAGACATGAAATGCCCCAATCCTCTCTTATATTTTGTGAAAAATTTGATGTTTTGGGAATTGATTTCATGGGGCCATTTCCTACTTCATTCGGGAACACATATATTTTGCTTTTGGTGGACTATGTTTCCAAGTGGGTGGAAGCAAAGGCCACCAAAACTGATTATTCAAAAGTAGTTGCAGCTTTTCTGAAGGAAAATATCTTTGCAAGATTTGGAATCCCAAAAGCCTTAATCTGTGAAAGGGGTACCCATTTTTGCAACAAGACGATCACGGCTCTCCTTAAGAAGTACCATGTTCACCAAAGAGTATCAACAACTTATCATCCACAAACAAGCGGCCTAGTTGAGGTGTCCAACTGGGAAATAAAGACCATCCTGGAAAAGACGGTTTCTCCCGGGCGGAAGGATTGGAGTGCAAGGCTAAATGACGCCCTATGGGCATATCGGACAGCCTACAAAACTCTTATCAGGATGTCCCCTTTTAGGCTCGTGTTTGGGAAAGCTTGCCACCTACCGGTGGAGTTAGAGCACAAAGCTTGTTGGGCGGTAAAGAAGTGCAACATGAACATAGAGGAAGTGGGAGAATTCCGGAAGCTCCAATTGCAAGAGTTGGAGGAACTGAGGCTAGATGCATATGACCATGCTACCACTTACAAAGAAAAGACCAAAGCATGGCATGACCGGAAAATTCTCCAGAAGGACTTCAAGGTAGGTAATAAGGTACTTCTCTTTCAATCACGTTTCAAACTCTTTGCACGTAAGCTGCGTTCGATATGGATAGGGCCGTTCATAGTAGTGATCTTACGTTGAGCCAATGACATAAAACAAAGGCGCTTCTCGGGAGGCAACCCGAGGGAATAAGAAGAGGAGCCTCTGTCAAGAAACCGCCCATGCGGTATTGTGTCCTCGCCCCTGCGGTGACACTCATGCCCAGTGCAGCCCCTGGTGCTGGGCCTGCGCCGGCAACATGCCTGTCACCGCCCTCGCGGTGACATCCCTACGCCCCTGCGGCGGCCGTCCTTGACACGAATTCTCGGCACCGCCCCGGCGCTAAGCCTGCGTGCCCCTCTCCCTTGTCGCCGCCCCCGCGGCGACAAACTCCCGCCCCTGCGGGTTTACCCAGAAAAGAAAAAAAAAAGTGGATCTCGAAAAATGCCTACACCTACCTCGCACCACCCACCAACCTTCTTCACCAAACACACAAACCCTCCAAAACCCCTCTCCTTCAGAAACACTCTCACGCCCCTGCGCCCTCTACCCACCAACACTCTCGCCGACGCCCTTGCGCCGCCTCCGACAGCCAACCACCAGACAAAACGCCCCTGCGCCACCCTCTCCCACTGCCCCATACTCTCACACATCCCTACAACCTATTTCCTCACCCACTTCACACATTCCACTCCAGCTGCACCTTCGACAACGCATCAACCACCAAGGAAGTCACCGGTGCGGCCTCAACAACACCCCTTCCATCGCTCCTCGAAAATCGCCTCTGCACTTCTCCCGCACCTACGGCTGCAAGCATCCGCCCCTGCGGAAATCACACCAGAGAGGTCGTTTTTTTTTCCTATTTCATTATTTGCTAATCTTTTGCTTCAATTACTTTCAAGAATGGAAGCCCCAAGGAAATACAAGATGACCAAAGCAGAGAAGGAGCGTTACAGGATTGTGCAGGATCGAGTTGTGTATGCAACTCGATTTTTGCATATTCCTACTCTGGAGAAACTCGGCATGCTAGAGAGCATGCAAGCTTTTTTGGCGAATGCCGGGCTTGGAGACTACCACCAAAAGAGTGCTCCAACATATCCCGAGCTCAGTAGACAGTTTATCTCCAATTTCACAATGGAGAAGGAAGATCACGTGTGCATCGGCCTCACCTTCAAGTTCAACAAGGTGAAATACACTCTTCACTACGCCGATCAGTAGGAGGCCTTTGGGGTGACTCTATACCCCTCTGCAAACTGCTGGGATCCTATCCCGGCCCCGGACCTGTGCGAGTTTTGGCTGGCAGCTACATGGTCAGAATTCAATGCTGGGGGTGAGTACTCCAACATACTCACTCACCCCAGCTTGAGGCTCATTTCAAAGATCCTCATGAGTATCTTCTGTGGACACAAAGAGGAAAACAAGGTCGCCCTCAAGGACCTCCCACTACTCTACTCCTGCCTTCCATAGAGCGAGAAGGTGATTGATTGACCCTCTCTCTTCCTTGCCGCTTTGAAGCGGATGTTCGCTCCAAACGGTGTGTGCAAGCTTTAAATTTATAACCCTAGATGTAAGCTTAAAACAAGGATGCGAACCCGCAGTGTACGGGTCAATCGTAGTAAAAGCAAGGAATTCCAAGGGTCGACCACAGGGACTAAGTGAAACAAAGTCGGAATAGGTAAGCTTTAGCAATTACTAACCACAAAAGCAATTAAAACAATCAAAGATGATAAAAAGTCAATAAAGGAAATATGCAATTCTAGGGATTAAAGCATCTAGTTGTGGTTCCAACTCAAGATCTAAAGATCAGCGGACAAAGATGAGATTTTTGCATAGGGAAGGTGTTACTAAAGTGGATTAGATTACCGGGTAAGTCTCACCAATCACTTAATCCCAAACCGTAACTCCTATTACCGGGTAAGTCTCAAGGAATTAAGATTAAGAACTATATCCTCAAACTAACATACCACCTTAGGGAATAGAATCAACCTTTACCGGGTAAGTCTCAGGCTAACTCACAAAGATGGGATGAAAGCACACTCTAACCCCAATAAAGGATAAACCTTTATTACCTATACTTATGATCTTTGGTAAACAAACAAAGGAATCACCGGGTAAACTCATCCTAGGCTTGCATTGAACCAGGAAAGGTGTAATAAGAATAGGATTTGCAAACTCTAACACTTAACTCTCAATTTCGGATCAGATAAGTCACTTCGGTCACCCAAATTCCACCCCGGCCGAGATGTTCATCGACTGAGCGAGATGCTTAGGGTTAAGGTAAAGACTCGAACTTTCAGGGTCCTACTGTGATTAAAATTATTCTATCATTGTTTTTCCAACAACTTTCAGCCAATCACCCTAAAATCACACAAAGAGATTAGCCACTCATCATCATGAAAGTAATAATCAAATATATGGGAAGAAAGAGAATAATTGAACAAGAAAACCTTAAGAGAAAGGCTTCAATAACTGAATCAATTATAAAACCAACAAGCCTTCCTTGGATAGTAATCCAACAAGACAATCAACAAAGAAGGGAATCTAAGATGATCTTACAAAACCCCTTCAAATATCCCAACTGGAGTATGGCTGCAGTGGTGTATTCGGATGTATGCACGCTGTATAGCATGATATGGATTTGTGGAAAATCCAACCCTTTTTATAGGAAAATTACCCTCCAAAGATAAGATATCCTAGAAAGATCTCTTCCCATAAAAATAGGAAAAATATATGGTCTAACTTATCTTCTTGCTTCCACGAATCCAGCCCAAAAATAGAAGATCCTCTTTCCAAAGATAAAAGATCTCAGCCAAGAATAAAATATTCTCGCCGCGTCCCAGGTGTTCGCCTCGGTCGAGTCGGCTCCTCTGGATCACCTCGGTCGAGGTGACTCTGTAGTCAACCGAGGTGAATCACAACTGAATGTGAAATCTCTCAATTCTGGTCCAAAGTGAATCTCTAATCCATGGCCATGCTTCCTGGATTATTCCTTAAGCTCCTGAATGTAGCTCCAATGACTCCATAGCTCCTTTTACTCCTTTTTGATGCAAAACGTGCCATTTTACCTACGATTACAATAAAACTAGGTGTAGACCTCGATTCCCGCAAAGGTAGATGAAACGACAAAATAATCACATAGTATACATTCAAACATGCAGATTATTGAAGATAAAACGTCTAAACATGCCCCAAAATATAGACAAAATTTCATGCTAATAGCGGATCAGGAGGGACGAGCCGAGGGATATTGTCGGCGGTGGGGTGATCTCTTTGATCGCCTCACAGGTGATGGACCTGTCCGAGTTAGAGGACGGGATGGCGGCTCCTCTCTACACTGAGGGGATGCTTAGGAGGTGCAAGCTCCTCCGGCGGGACGGGGAGAACCTATTTTGGATCTCCCTTGTAGATGGGAGCCTTCTCACATACCTCCCCTGGCCTTTACCATTAGGAGGTGAGCTCTCTGAGCTCTACATTCCGGAAGATCCTTTCGTGCCGAGGAGGCCACTTGTGGCCATTGTGGAGAGGCATTCTGCCTACTCCAGCCGGGCTCATCAAGAGGAGCACCTACCCATCCCAGATGACGAGGTGATTCCCACTGCGGCACCAGAGGAGGATCCGGACCTTGCGAGCCTTCAGGCTCAGATGGCGGCGATGACGACCCAACACCGGACATGGTAGTCCGATTACCAGCGGCCTATGCTGGAGCAGCAGCAGAGCTGGTAGACCAGTTTTGCCACCTCTATGACCTTCCACTTTGACCAGAGGCACGAGACCTAGCATGCAGCCCAACAACAGCTGGAGGCTCAACAACTGGCTTGGCAGGTGATAAGTGATGGAATCACTATCATTTAGGGTAGTTTTTAGTGTCTTTTTATTGAATTAGTGTCGGTTTATGCTACTAACTCTTTGGTCTAGAAGAAGAAGATCAAAAGAAGCTAAGGAAGGAGTTATAAGCACTTAGGAGTAAAGATCGATCAAGAAGCAAAGTTTCTGTTGCTCCACCGCCCCCGCGGGCCCTTGTAGCCTCCCCTGCGGTGACTTGCCTTGACGAGACGAAGACCAGCTCCCCTACGCATCCGACTGCGCCCTGCCTGCGCCTCGCCTTTGGAGATGGAAGGCATAGAGTTTGTGTCACTGCCCCTACGTTTGCATTACGGCGCCCCTGCGCCTTGACATCAGAAATGTCAGGAAGGCGAAAGGTCAGACGTTGAAGTGCATTAAAGATCCGCCCCAACGGAGTTGTGTAGCCGCCCCAGCGGTTATGAAGAAGATCAACCGATTCTGCCTAAACCGCCCCTACGGGTCCTGAAGGCCGCCCCTGCGGTTTAACGCCAGAAGCTTTACTCCGGCTGTTTACACCACCTTTATGGCATTAAAGGTGGCTGTTTTAGACCGGTTATTTACTCCTAATTTAGTGTCTTTTGTAGTATAAATAGTCCATGGCTGATTGCTAGAATCATTCATGCTTTTCCCCACAAAATCCATTTTTAGACTTGAGTTTTCCATTGTAATGAGTTGCTAACTCCGTTGCTACATTGGGTCGGTTTGAAGCTGCTTTGTTGCTTTGGTTGTAAGTTCTTTTAATATAAGTTTTTATATAGTAATGTTTTGTGTTTCCTTGATCTCCATTGTTTAATTGCATGTTAACTATTACTTGCGATTGATCACCTTAGGTTCTAAAGTGCATGTAAACAACTAGGATTAATAGGTTCCGGGTTCGGGTCTTTAATCCAGTAGTAACTTTAAGTAATAACGTGTTGTAATTACTTAAAGAAAAGGAACACAAATATAAAGATAAGTTTAACGGTTTTAATCTTCTCTTCATATCCCTTAGTCTTTGTTTGAATGCTAACTTGTTATTTGTTCTTGTAGGTTTACGGAACTTTAATAGGTTAATTTGTGTTGATGCCGGTTGGCTCAACACATATGTAAGATCGAGACGGGAGATTACTTAAAAACTTGTAAAAGGAATGCACCAAAGTAGCAATTGCATGCTTAGAATCCACCTAGTGTAGATTCATCCATTATTGTCTTATTTGTCGCATTAATCGTTTTCATAAGTTTTTGTGCATCAATTCAACCAACCCCCCCCTTTGTGTCACTTGTCATTATAATCGATAATTGCATCTAAAACACCTTAACTCTCTTGGGTTCGACCCTTACTTAATCACTATACTTGTTCTTAGTGCTAAGTCGGGATTTACTTTTGATTGGGTATAGACGACCATAGAAATACCGTCGGTCAAATTTTAGCGCCGTTGCCAGGGAGTTTTTGTGTTTTATTGTTATTGTTGATTATTGGTTTGAACTATTTTTATGGTTCAAACCCGTGCTACTAATTCCGGCTTTGCTTCTTTTGATCCAGAAATTGAGAGGATGCACATCCGGCAATGAAGACAACAACAACTACAACAGGAGATGGCTGACCATACTCTTCGTCAACTTACGCAGCCCACTTTGGCTCAAAACCCTCTTGCGGTAGCTATACCGTCACTAGGGGAAGGAGTCAACTTTGAGCTCAAACCGGGCCTTATTCATTTAGTTCCATCCTTCCATGGGCTAAGTGTTGAAGACCCCATCAAGCACCTTGGGAAGTTCCACACAGTTTGTATGAGCATGAAGCCGGCCAACATTACCGAAGAACAGATCAAGATGAGGGCATTCGGCTTCACACTCAAGGATTCGGCGGATGATTGGTATTACCACCTTCCATCCGGGAGCATTGACACTTGGGAAAACCTTCACAAAGCGTTTTTGGAGAAATACTTTCCAACTAAGAAGGCCAATAGCTTGAAGAAAGCTATAAGCAACATCGAGCAAGAGGCAACCGAAACTCTCTACGAGTACTTTGAAAGGTTTTCACGCCTCTGATCCAGCTGTCCTTTCCACGGATATTCAACTCAAGATCTAGTCTTGTACTTGTACAATGGCTTGCTAGACAATGAAAGGAGGATCGTCGATGCGGCTTGCGGAGGTAATATTCTTAACTCTACTCCTGACCTTGCTTTGGAAAAGATACAGGAACTAGCGGAAGGAACTCAGAAATTTGGAAGGACCCTGGCTAAGAAAGGAGTTCATGCCGTGAGTTCCGGGAAGAGCGAGATTTCCACCGAGCTAGCAGAACTAAAGGAAATGGTTAAGAGGCTAACACTTATGGGAACACCGCAACAGCTAAAAGCTTGTGGAGTTTGTGCTGACCCATATCATCCAACGGACATGTGTCCACAAGTTCAAGATGACGATGCTGAAGTAAACGCAATGGGTTATGGTCAACCACAACAGCAAAATTGGCGTGACTGATAACACGATTTATGACTTAGGTTTAGGTAATCATTTAGATAGATTTGTCACTCATTCATGCATGGTTTAGCACAAGTTCACAACGTTTGCACTCAATTCACGTATTTTGTCGAGATAGACGTCTACACGGATTTGTGCATTGCTTTGTAGGTATTTTGGGAGATTTAGGAGCTAAATCGATACGTTTGAGGATCGTTCATCAAGATGACACACCCTCGGACTCATTAGGATGCAAACTAGAGGGTAAGGAGGACTCATGGAACCTTGCCAACACAAGCCATGCACCAAATCAAAGCTTAATGATCAAAAGCGAAGCTGAAGCACCAAACCACGGTTCACAGAAGGTCCACGGCTGTGGAACCAACCGTGGTTCTTGCCAGGTGTTCGTGACAGCTGTGCCACGATCTCTTGGCCAGCTCTTGCAAAGTTGTAGTATAAAAGTGGTCCTGCATTGGCTGAGAGGGGGCATCTTTCATTTGGGGGATTCTCCCATCACTCTACACACACAACAATACTCTCAACAAGAAGATTCTTTGGAGGAGAAGGTAGAAGAAAGCTACCATTGGAGAAGAGCTTCTTTGGAGAAGAAGAAGAGCCCACCATTGATAGATTTTGATAGCTTTGTAGTGAAGAATTTCGGGATCGATTTCTAAGAGTTGTATGAACCATTTGAACCTTCTTTAAGAAGGGTTGTGAGTCATTCTAATTCCATTTTTCAGCTTGGTTTTGATTACTTCACTTGTTCACCTCTTTCTCTTCATTATCTTGCAAATGGAAACCATGATTTTATGTTTGATGATTTCGATTGCTATGATGAATGTTGTAGGCTAAATAGATGTGATTCTAGGGTAAGGAAAGGATGGTTATGGCTAGGACTATGATAGGATGGACTTAGATTTGCTCTTGGATGAGTCACTTACTTGGACGTAGCCTCTGTTGAAGTCCACGGATTGTTCATGTCAAACCACGGCCGTGGACTTAATAGAACAAACCGTGATTTTCCCTGGTTCGATGGATCTAGTTTTAGATTGTTAGAATGTTGAAATCCTGAGTGTTTGTTGAGTTAAATCTACCCTAGGGTGACCTAGTGTTAGCAACTAAGTGTTAGAAGAGACTTACCCGGTGATTCTTACTCTTAGATTTCAAAGATGACAAACCCTAGGTAGTGGTGAGCCTCATAAGCCGCCATTGGACTAAGTGTGCTAGGATAGTCGTTTAGGACTAACTCTTCCGAGACTTACCCGGTGAGGATAGGTTAGATCCCTAGGTGACAATCCGGTTTGTGTAGAATTCCATCCCTTCGGTTCTTAGAGACTTACTCGGTGATGAGACCTTAGGGACGGACTAGTGGACCATGAGACCTACCCGGTGATTGATCCCAATCTAGAAACACTAAATCCCAACATATCATAGTTAATCCAAGGAATGATTAGATATCTTGAGTCCTATGCCATAACCGGAATTTCCAACCTCTTGAATCCGCTTTTCTCTCTTGATTCATATCTCGTGCTTAGCTTGTTTGTTTGTGTTGATTTGCTAGCTTAGTTGATTGATTTCCTTGCATCATTTGTGATCCTTGATTGACCACCTAAAAACCAACCAAAAACATTTAGATTTTCATTTCTTTATTTCTTTTCTTTTCTCTTCACCTAGATCTTCACTAAACTTAATCATAAACCGAATCAATCTCACCTTAGTCTTTGGGTTCGACCTCGGAATACTATCCCTACTACAAACATCCCGTACACTGCGGGTTCTCTAGGATTTAGGAGAAATATAACGAGTATAAATTTAAAGCTTATTGCGTGCACATCACACGATCTTAGCGTAACAAGTTTTTGGCGCTGTTGCCGGGGACTAGATCTAGATTGAGTCTATTTTGTGATTGTTTATAGTGTAGATATTTCTTGTTTCTTATGATCTCTTTTTGGTTTGTGTCTTTGCTTTTCAGGACATCTCACTCTTTAGGTGTATGCGAAGATCTCGTGGCAAGGATTTAGCTCCATTCGATCCCGAACCGGAGAAAACCCTTAGATCTAGATCCAAGAGCATTAAAAAGGGAAAAGAGATGGCCGGAAGAGATCTCCAAGCTGAGTTGGATGAGGATTTAGAGCAAATTAGGATAAGGGATGAAGTTTTGGAGAATGAAAGGAGACTTGCCAATGAGAGGCAAGAGGCAACTAGGAGGGAGATTGAGGAGATTAGGCAAGCTCTTGTGCAAAGAGAGCTTAACCGTCAACAACCTCCTCCACCTCCACCTCGACCGCAGCCGGCGGCGGTGAATATTAGGGTTGTGCCCATTGCTATGGAAGAGCCACAAACGTTGGGGCAACGTATGGATCCGGCACAAAGAGCACACCGTCCGGGTGTGAACTTCGGAGATCCCGCAGCCCATGATTACGAACTCCACCCTCAAGTTCTACAAATGATCCGGCATAACTAATTTGGAGGGATGGAAGGAGAGTCTCCTCATCAACACTTGATGAACTATGAGATCTTGATGGAGACTTTTAGACCGCCTAGATTGGAGAGCAACAACCATAAGCTTAGGGCTTTCTCCTTCTCTCTTAAGGATAAAGCTTTGGCTTGGTATCAATCTATTCTACAAGGGCGAGTTGGTACTTGGGAGGAGATGACAACCGAGTTTTTGACTAAGTTCTTCCCACCTTCCAAGACTACCGAGTTAAGAGGGAAGATCAATGCCTTCGTGATGAAAGATAGAGAGAGTTTATTCAAGTCTTGGGAGAGGTTCAAAGATCTTCTCCTAGATTGTCCACACCATGGCATACCGAAAATTGAGCTATTGGAGATCTACTTCAAAGGAGTTGATGAAGATAGCCAATTCAAGCTTCAATCTCTTTCCAGTGGGACTTTCATGGAAAAGCATGTGGATGATGCTTGGGAATTTGTGGAGAAACAAGCTCTAGTGATTGAGAAATACTCCCATAGGAAGAGTGAAGGGAGAAAGGCCGGAGCATATGAGGTGAGTGAAGTCACCATGAGCAATTTCAAGCTTGACGCCATCAACAATGAGCTAAAGTCTTTGAGGGAGTTGTGTGCTACAACTTTGAAGAACCATGCAACTCCTCAAGTGCAAGTGCAAGCCAACTTGACTTATAAGGAGGAAGATGTGAATTACATGGGAAGGGGTAATTACAACAACTACCAAGGCCCAAGGAACTTCAACAACAACCGGCAATTCAACAATTACCGGCCCAACCACAACCATCCCGGGTTTTCCTACTCTAACCCGGATGGAGCCTTGAACCCTCCCGCTTCCACAAGCACAACTCCACCACCAAAAGCTTTACAAGAACCTCCACCCGGATTTACTCAACCTCCAAAGGATAGGACCAAAATGATGTTTGAGCAATTGCTTGGAAGGTTGAGTGGTCTTGAGAGCACCGTGACTTCCATTTCTAAGGCTCAAAAGGTTTTGGAAGCACAAGTGTTCCAAAAAGCGGGTGAAACCCATAGAGATCCGGGAAAGCTTCCCGGAAGGACCGAAGACAACCCAAGAGGCCAAGTGTTGGCCATCACAACGAGGAGTGGGTTGAGTATGAAGGACCCTTAGCCCAAGGAGAATGCTAAAGGGAAACAAGTGGTGATAGAGGAAGAGACTTTACAAGGAGATGGAGGCAAGAGCAAGGATGTTGCCAACATATATAGCACCGCCTCCATACAAGCCACCACTACCATTCCCTCAATCACGAGCAAGAGCTCGCTTGGACAATCACTTTGGTAAATTCCTTGAACTAATGTCTAAATTGCATATTAACATTCCGTTCATGGATGCTATTTTAGGAATGCCGGCATATGGCAAGTTCTTGAAAGAGATACTCTCCAACAAAAGGAAGTTGGAGGAGTATGGGGAGATAAGAATGACCAAGAGATCTTTGGAATTGATCCAAACAATGAAGGAGGAGATGCCTCCCAAGCTCAGAGATCCGGGTTCCTTTTGTGCCCCAATTGGAGTGGGAGTTGTGAAGTATGAGGCCCTTTGTGATCTTGGAGCAAGTGTAAGCATCATACCGCTTGCGCTTTGCAACAAGGTTGGGCTAGGAGAGCCGAAACCGGTCAAGATGACCCTCTATATGGCGGAACGTTCTATCACTCATCCGGTTGGGATCTTAGAAGACATCCCGGTGCAACTAGGAGGATTCTATGTGCCAATTGATTTTGTTGTCTTGGATATTCCGGCGGACTATCCGGTTCCCATCATCTTAGGAAGACCTTTCCTAGCCACCTCCGGATGCCTAGTGGATTGCAAGAATGGGACCCTCTCCTTCAACATTGGAGAAGAGAACATCAAGTTCAAGTTGTCCACAATGATGAAAGGGCCAACCCTTGATGAGGATGTCTTCAACATAGTCGAGCAAGAGGAATCTAGAGAAGTTGTGAGCTCGATCTTGATCAAGGATCCCTTGGAGAAGGTTCTTACCTTAAGTATGATGGAGGAAGGTGTTGAGGAGGCTTGTAATGAAGAAATCAAGGCCTTGGAAGCACTAGAAAAGGAGGCAAGAGTTGGATTTGAGGTTCACGAAGACATGCTGAACAGCTGCAAGTTCCATGGGCGTGGAAGTGGTTCCACGGCCGTAGAATTCTCTATAAAGCCTCAACAAACAAGCCAGGCAAGGTCCACGGCCGTGGAAGTGGAGCCAACCGTGGTTCCAACCGTGGTTCCTCCAGAATCAGACCTCATTGATGATCAAGCTTCAAGGAGCCTTGAAGGGTCTTCATTTGCTTTGGATTCATCTCATCCAACGTTATTTGGATTGTCTCCACTCGACAAAGGTCCTCCTAAACTTGAACTTAAACCCCTTCCCTCTCATTTGAAGTATGCTTTTCTTGGTGATAATTCAACATATCCGGTGATTGTTAATGCATGCTTAAATGATGATGAACTTGCTAAGTTGTTGCGTGAACTAAGATTGCATAGGAAAGCCATTGGCTATACTATTGATGATTTGGTTGGCATTAAACCCTCTTTGTGCATGCATAAGATATTGATGGAAGATAACCATAAACCCTCTATTGAACATCAAAGAAGACTAAATCCTATAATGAAAGAGGTAGTCAAAAAGGAGATCATTCAGTTGCTAGATGCGGGGATTATCTACCCTATCTCGGATAGTAAGTGGGTTAGTCCCGTTCATGTAGTACCTAAGAAGGGTGGGATGACCGTAGTGACTAATGAGAACAATGAACTAATCCCAACTAGGACGGTTACGGGATGGAGAATGTGCATTGACTATAGGAAGCTTAACATGGCCTCTAGGAAAGATCACTTCCCTCTCCCTTTCATTGACCAAATGCTAGAAAGGTTAGCTCAACATTCTCATTTTTGCTATTTAGATGGCTATAGTGGATTCTTCCAAATCCCCATCCATCCCGATGACCAAGAGAAAACAACATTTACATGTCCATGGGGTACTTTTGCATATAGGAGAATGCCATTTGGGTTGTGTAATGCACCCGCCACCTTCCAAAGGTGTATGATGGCTATCTTTTCGGAATACATTGAAAATATCATGGAAGTGTTCATGGATGATTTCTCTGTTTATGGTTCTTCCTTTGATAATTGCTTGGATAACTTGTCATTAGTATTGCAAAGATGTGAGGAGACAAATCTTGTCTTGAATTGGGAAAAATGCCAATTCATGGTAAGTGAAGGTATTGTATTGGGACACTTGGTGTCCAACCGTGGCATTGAGGTTGATAGGGCCAAGATTGAGACAATAGAGAAGTTGTCACCACCTACCTCGGTGAAAGGGGTAATGAGTTTTTTAGGGCATGCCGGTTTCTACCGGAGATTTATTAAAGACTTCTCTAAGATTTCTAAGCCTCTCACTAACCTACTAATGAAAGATTTTGAGTTTGTTTTCTCCAAGGATTGCCTTGAAGCTTTTTGTAGGTTTAAGAACGCCTTGATCTCCGCACCTATCATGCAACCTCCGGATTGGAGCCTACCATTTGAGATCATGTGTGATGCGAGCGATGTAGCCGTTGGGGCTGTTTTGGGGCAAAGGAAAGATGGGCGCACTCATGCCATTTATTATGCTAGCAAGACGCTAGATGATGCGCAACTCAATTATGCTACCACCGAGAAGGAGTTGCTAGCGGTTGTGTATGCATTTGAGAAATTCCGCTCATATCTTGTTGGAGCAAAGGTCATAGTTTATACGGATCATGCTGCAATCCGTTATCTACTTACCAAGAAGGATGCAAATCCTAGGTTGATTCGGTGGATCCTTCTTTTTCAAGAGTTTGATTTAGAAATCCGGGACAAGAAGGGATCCGAGAATTCCGTGGCGGATCACCTTAGTAGACTCCCACCATTGGAGCTTGAAAAAGATGACATCCCGATTGATGATTCATTCCGGGATGAGCAATTGCAAATGGTGGAAGAATTCTTGTTCCAAGTATCTAGAGGAAGCGAGCCATGGTTTGCTGACATTGTGAACTACTTAGTGTGTGAGGAAGTGCCTCCCGGTTTGACATATGCCCAAAGAAAGAAGTTCTTCAAAGATGTGAGGCACTACTATTGGAGTGAACCACTTTTGTTCAAGAGAGGGCCGGATGGAATGTTTAGAAGATGCATACCGGAGGATGAGGTGGAGAGTGTGATCCGCCATTGTCATCCCTTGCCATGTGGAGGGCATGCTAGCTCACACAAGACATGTGTGAAAGTGTTGCAATCGGGTTTGTTTTGGCCAAGCTTGTTCAAGGATGTGAAAAGCTTTGTGGTAGCTTGTGATGCTTGCCAAAGGACGGGCAACATCTCAAGAAGGAATGAGATGCCCTTGAACAACATACAAGAAGTGGAAATATTTGATGTGTGGGGTGTAGACTTCATGGGACCATTCCCTTCTTCATGTGGCAACCTCTACATCCTATTGGCGGTTGACTATGTTTCGAGATGGGTGGAGGCAATCGCCTCTCCTACAAATGACGCCAAGGTTGTGGTGCGGTTCTTCAACCGAGTGATCTTCCCTAGGTTTGGAACACCAAGGGTGATCATAAGTGATGGGGGAAGCACTTCACCAATACGAACTTTGGGGCACTTTTGGCTAAGTATGGGGTGACTCATAAGGTGGCAACACCTTACCACCCCCAAACTAGTGGCCAAGTGGAGATCTCCAACCGGGATATAAAGGGAATTCTTGAGAGAACGGTCTCTAGGACACGAAAGGATTGGGCTATGAAACTCGATGATGCCTTGTGGGCATATAGAACCGCTTTCAAGACACCCATTGGCACCACTCCTTACAAGTTGGTCTGTGGCATGTCTTCCCACCTTCCGGTAGAGATGGAGCATAGAGCTTATTGGGCCATTAAGTGGCTAAATTTTAACCTCAAGGAAGCGGGAGAGAAGAGGTTGCTTGATATGAACGCCCTTGAAGAGATCCGGTTTGATGCTTATGAGAATGCCCGGATCAACAAGGAGAGGACCAAACGATGGCATGATAAGAATCTCATCCCGAAGAAGTTGAGTGAAGGCGACCTCGTCCTTCTCTTCAACTCAAGGCTGTAGCTTTTCCCCGGAAAGCTAAAATCGAGATGGACCGGGCCATATGTGGTGAAGAAGATCTTCCCCCATGGAGCTATTGAGATAGGAGGGGAGCATTGTGGAGATTTCAAAGTGAATGGGCACCGGTTGAAGAAGTATATCCCGGGAGCTCCGGTGGACATGATTGGCCCACTTCACCTTGAGTAGACGCCCCCGAGTGTGGTCAAGCTAATGACCTTAAAGAAGCGCTTGGTGGGAGGCAACCCATTGGTAACGTTTTCCTTTTCTCGTTTTGTTTTTGTTTTAGATTTTTCTGTTTTTGTGTGTTCTTTGTGTGTGTTAGAATCTTGGTAACATTGGAAGCCTTGCTTGGCAAACCAAATAGATCTTGGCGTTTTCGTAGGCGTTCAAGCGAAGTTCTTCAAGCTCGTTAAGGTCCAAGAGACGCTTCTCTCCCGCTTCCTTCATGCTAAAGTTCAAGCACTTTATTGCCCAATACGCCTTATGCTCCAATTCTACCGGCAAGTGACAAGACTTCCCATACACAAGGTTTTATGGCGTTGTTCCAATAGGAGTCTTATATGCAGTCCGGTACGCCCATAATGCGTCATCTAGCTTCAAAGACCAATCCTTCCTTGTCCTTGAAACCGTCTTCTCTAGGATCCATTTAACCTCCCGGTTTGAGATCTCTACTTGTCCACTAGTTTGTGGATGATAAGGGGTGGCGATCTTGTGAGTGACCCCATACTTAGCTAAAAGAGCTTCGAAACATCGGGCAATGAAGTGAGAACCTCCATCACTAATGATAGTCTGTGGTGTCCCAAATCGTGGGAAGATGGTCTTGTTAAAGAACTTAACCACAACCATGGCATCATTAGTGGGAGAGGTAATTGCTTCAACCCATCTTGAAACATAATCCACGGCTAAAAGTATGTATTGGTTTCCACAAGATGATGGGAAAGGTCCCATGAAGTCTACTCCCCAAACGCCAAAGATCTCCACCTCTTGGATGTTGTCAAGAGGCATCTCGTTCCTCCTAGATATGTTCCCTGTTCTTTGACAAGCATCGCAGCAGGAAACAAAGGTTTGCACATCTTTAAATAAAGTAGGCCAAAAGAATCCGGATTGCAATACCTTAGCGCTAGTCTTGTTCAAACTAGCGTGTCCTCCATAAGGAAGTGGATGACAATGACGGATGACACTTTGCATCTCATCTTCCGGTACACATCACCGAATGATGTCGTCCGGACCTCTCTTAAAGAGGAGAGGTTCGTTGCAAAAGTATTCCCGAACATCCTTAAAGAACTTCTTTCTTTGTGCGTAGGATAATCCGGGTGGTGATTTCTAGCAAACCAAATAGTTAACAAAATCAGCAAACCATGGTTCGTTACCTTTGGTGATCACATCGATGCACTCCTCTATGATAGGTAAATGCTCGTCCGGAAAGGAGTCATCTATAGGTAGATTGTCGTCCTTTAGATATGGTAAATGACTCAAATGATCCGCAACAGAATTTTCCGACCCCTTCTTGTCACGGATCTCTAGATCGAATTCTTGTAAGAGAAGAATCCATCTAATCAGCCTTGGTTTCGCATCTTTCTTCGCAAGAAAATACCGGATCGCAGCATGATCCGTGTACACAATCACCTTAGCACCTACGAGATAAGAGCGGAACTTTTCAAATGCATATACAATTGCTAGAAATTCTTTCTCGGTAGTGGCGTAGTTGAGCTGCGCTTCATCTAGCGTCTTGCTAGCATAGTAGATAGCATGGGTTCGTCCTTCCTTTCTTTGCCCAAGCACAGCCCCTATGGCTACGTCACTTGCGTCACACATAACCTCAAATGGAAGATTCCAATCCGGAGGTTGGATAATCGGGGCTGAGATTAGAGTATCCCGAATCATATTAAACGCATCTAAGCATTCCTGCGAGAAAACAAAAATTGCATCTTTCATCAATAAATTAGTAAGCGGTTTTGATATCTTGGAGAAATCCTTTATAAAACGCCTATAGAATCCAGCATTTCCTAGAAAACTTCTTATCCCTTTCACTGAAGTTGGGGGAGGAAGCTTTTCTATAGTCTCTATCTTAGCCTTATCCACTTCAATCCCTCTACTAGAGATTAAGTGTCCTAATACAATGCCCTCTTTCACCATAAATTGACACTTCTCCCAATTAAGAACTAGGTTAGTGTCTTCACACCTTTGTAACACAAGAGCAAGGTTAGAAAGACAATTATCAAAAGAAGAACCATAAACGGAGAAATCATCCATAAAGACCTCCATGATCTCCTCTATGTACTCCGAGAAGATAGCCATCATGCACCTTTGAAAGGTGGCTGGGGCGTTGCAAAGCCCAAACGGCATTCTCCTATACGCAAACGTTCCCCACGGACACGTGAATGTGGTCTTCTCTTGATCGTCCGGTTGTATCGGGATCTGAAAGAAACCACTATAATCGTCAAGATAGCAAAAGTGTGAGTGTTGTGATAACCTCTGAAGCATTTGGTCGATGAAGGGTAGTGGGAAGTGATCCTTCCTCGTTGCGTTGTTTAGCTTTCGGTAATCTATGCACATCCTCCATCCAGTTATGGTTCGTGTGGGAATGAGTTCATTGTTTTTATTGGTGATGACTGTCATTCCTCCCTTCTTTGGAACTACCTGTACGGGACTCACCCACTTGCTATCGGAGATAGGGTAGATGATACCTGCATCAAGTAGTTTAAGAATTTCCTTCTTGACAACCTCCTTCATGGTCGGATTTAACCGCCTTTGAGGTTGTCGCGAAGTTCTAAAGTCCACTTCCATTAGGATCTTATGCATGCATAGTAAGGGTTTAATTCCTACCAGATACTCTATAGTATACCCTAAGGCTTTCCTATGTTTCTTAAGAACAACCATGAGCTTACTATGTTCATCAATACTCGGAACTAACAATTACCGGAAAGGTAGAATTAGGTCCTAGAAATGCATACCTTAGATGTGTAGGAAGTGGTTTCAATTCCATCATTATAGGAGTCTTTAATGTCTCTTGAGGAGTATCCGATGCTTCCTTAGAAGTGTCTAAGGGTGTAGAAGATGTTGGAGAAGAGTCAAGAGAAGTGGTGGAGAAGATACAATCTCCTTCAGATTCACCCAAAATTACGGCTCCCCTCTTCCCTCCACGGCCGTGGTTTTGGGCGTGGAAGTCAATTACGGGGCCTTTGTTTGTTCCACGGCCATGGTTTTGGCCGTGTAACTTACTGGAGTCCTCTGAATAGCTGGTTACGGTCATGTTGGTAGATTCCACGGCCATGGAATAGCACGACTGGCCGTGATTTCTAACGTTTTCTGACCCATCGTAGAGTTTCTCAAATTCTTCTTCATACACTTCTTTTTGATTCTCTATAGCTTCTACTTCCTCATTACATTCCTCTTCTTCCCCTATATCCATAATGCTCATAGAAATAAATTTTTGAAAGGGGTCTTTGAAAAGAATCGAACTTACCTCTTCTCTAGATAGCTCTTCGTCATGGATGTTGAATATATCCTCATCGAAAACTGGTTCCTTCACCAAAGTTGAGAGAACGAAGTCTACCTTTTCTTCTCCTGTGTCGAAGGCGAGTCTAGCATTCTTGCAATCAACTATGCAATCGGACGTTGCAAGAAACGGTCTTCCGAGTATGATCGGGACCGGACTATCTACACGAATGTCAAGCACAACAAAATCTATAGGAACATAGAACTTACCAAGCTTGACCGGGACGTCTTCAACTATACCGACGGGACGAGTTATGGATCGATCCGCCATGTTCAACGTTATCTTCACCGGTTTAGGTTCGCCTAAACCGATCTTCCTGCATAGGGCAAGCGGAATGATGCTCATGCTTGCTCCAAAATCACATAATGCATCATATGTGACATCTCCCACTCCAATGGGAATACAAAATGACCCCGGATCCTTCACCTTTGGGGGCATCTTCTCCTTCATTGTCTTGATGAGATCCGATGAATCCGATCTCATCTTAACCTCTCCAAAATCCTCTAATTTTCTTTTGTTAGAGAGGATCTCCTTTAGGAACTTTCCATAAACTGGAATACCTACAATTGCATCAATGAAAGGTATATTAATATGCAGTTTTCTCATGAGTTCAATAAACTTACCGAATTGCTTGTCTAGACGCGCTCTTGCTCTAGATTGTGGGAATGGTAGGGGAGGTTTGAAAGCTGGAAGAGGAACGTAGACATCTTCCTTCTCCTTCTTCTTTTCTTTCTCCTTCTCGACGGGAACTTCTACGAACTTAGGCTATGTGTCGGTGGTTGTTGCTCCGCTCCTAGTTGTGATTGCCATCACCCTTCCCTTTGGGTTATCCTCCGTCTTTCCTAGAAGTTTTCCTTGATTCCTAGGAACTTATTCAGCTTGACTAAACATTTGGTTTCCTAAAACCTTTTGGGCTTTATCAACCTTAGTAATGTGATCATCGACCTTGATGATGCGAGTCTCCAATCCTTGAAGCTTTCCCAAGATTGTTTCCAACATGGGATCGGACTTCTCTTTCCCCGAAGTGCTTCCGCTATTAGATGCTTGTTCCTGGCTTTTCAAGGGAATGGAAGAAGAAGAAGAAGGTGGAGTTAGTGAATTTCCTGAATTGGGATAAGAATTGCCGGAATTGTGTTGTTGGTTGGACCGCCAATTGTTGTTGTTTGAACCCCTATTGTTGTCCCAGCCATTACTCCGGTTGTTGTTGTTGTTCTAATTGTTCCGGTTGTTGTTCCGGTTGTTGCGATTTGTATTCTCATTCCCATTGTGATTATTGTTGTTTCCCAAATAACCCACATCTTGTCATTTTTGCTTTGGGAAATTGGTTTTAATGGCTTCCTTCAACTCTTTAATCTCGGTATTGAGAGAAAAGATTTGAGTTTGAGCAGCTTGTGATAATTTTGCTCCTTGATCCACTTGATTTGCTTCTACTTTCCGGTGAGAATACTTTTCTATGACTCGGGCTTGCTTCTCAATGAAGTCCCAAGCGTCATCTTTCCTCATGTCCATGAATGTACCACATGAAAGGGATTGGATCTTGAATTGTGTTTCCACATCCAGCCCTTTATAGTATATCTCCAATAAGCCCAGTTTTGAAATGCCATGGTGTGGGCAATCCAATAATAAGTCCTGAAATCTTTCCCAAGATTGAAACAAACTTTCGTTAGATCTCATAGAAAATGCATTAATCTTACCTCTCAACTCCGCCGTCTTGGATGGCGGGAAGAATTTGGTGAGGAATTCCGCGGAAAGATCCTCCCATGTGTTAAGTCTCCCATTTGGAAGAGCTTGATACCAAGATAAAGCTTTCCCTTTCAAAGAGAAGAAGAATGGCTTGATCTTGTAGTTGTTTGTGGTTGCATTCTTTGGCTTCATTGTCTCCATCATGATCTCAAAATTTTGTAAATGTTGATGTGGAGATTCAGCATTCGTTTCTCCAAACTGATTTTGGCGAACGATGGTAATAACTTGTGGGTTGAAGCTAAACCCTTGCATATCATCAGCATCAAAGTTCACACCTAAACGGCGTGGTTGCTGAATTGGATCCATCCTTCGGCCAAGAGTTTTTGGCTCTCCATCTACACGAGCGACTCTCACATCCCTAGCTGGAACACGACGATTGGCGGCTGCCCGTGGAACAAATGGGTTCACATTGATCGTCGGATCAATGTCTTCTAGTGGTGGCATGGAAGAATCGCTATCCTCGTCGGATGAATGGTTTCTAACCGTTCTTGACGGTTTCCTGCTCTTCTTCTTCTTCTTAAGATCGCTTAATTCCACCCTCATTTGAAATATAATATCCGTTAGATCATCAACTTTTGATTGATGACGCTCCGATTCCTCCTTGCGAGTCCTCTCGCTCCATCTAAGTTGAGCTTCGGATTCCGCCAGCTCCGTTTGGTAATCTCGTTCTCTTTCTTCAGCCATCTTTCTTTCCTTGAGCTTCTTCCTCAAAGTCTTCTCAAGTTCTTGATCAAGAGGTAAGAGGTCCGGGTTGTTCCTAGACCTGCGCATAAACCTAATGTAACCTGCAAATATCTATCACAAGAGATATCAAATAACAAGAGCTAAGCTCCCAACCTTGACAACCGGCAACCGAATTCGGCCTAGACCAAATCCCCGGCAACGGCGCCAAAAACTTGTTCGCCACTTAGCGTGCATGCAAATAAGTCTTAAATTTATAAAACTAGAAATCAAACAAGCGAAACCGCAGTGTACGGATCGGCGTAGTAAAGCAAGAATTCCAGAGTATCGAACACAGGGATTTGGGGGGAACAAATTCAGTTTGTAAATTATCAAGCAAGTAAATGTATGAGCTTTGCAAATATATTGGGAAAACAGCAACCCGAAAGATCCAGGTATCTAATTGTGGCAATCGATTCAAGATATACTAAAGAACTAAGGACAGAGTTAAGAGTTGCAAAGGTATACTAAGGTAAAGCAATGTACGGTGAAGTTTCAAGGCTTTATATGACTTATCTAGAAATACTCTCTATAAAGGTTGTTGAGGCTTCAGTATAGAAAGGATCTAAAGACAAGAATTAATCTCAAATACCCAAACTTGTAACCCAAGGATCAAGACTAACTAAACCGATTAAGGTTTTGACACTCGAAATCGAAGTAGAGGTTATTGAGGCTTCACTACTACCTAGAAAAGACAAGTCTAGACTAGATTAAAGCTAACCTTTAACCTTGGATTGAAGTAAAAGCAAGGCTCGTAAACTAGCATAAATTACGGGTAGATCTTGAGTTCCACGGCCGTGGAACCTCAAGAACAGGCCGTGATTTTGGTTCGTCGGCGAAATCTCTCTAACTCTCAGGGTCCAATCTGTTTACGATCGATCTATCATTGTCTAAGCCACAACTATCAACCCTTCACCTTAGAATTACAAAAGGGTTTTAGCCAACAACAATCATTATGATATCAAATTCAAGATTAAGAAGAATGAAAGATGAAAACCTTCGAAAACCTGCAATAAACTTCAAATCAATCTCGAATCCACAAACAAGGGTATAATATATATCAGATTTGGAATAACACAAACCAATCACAATCCTTGATAAGAACGAAGAGAGGGATGTCAATCCGCCATCTAATCAAACCTAGGAACAAAAACGCAATTTCCAAATATTCAAGCCTTCGCAAATCTCCGTTGCAAAATGGCAATCCTTCGCGTCCAATGAAACACTAGGCACGTGCAAGCTAGCTTAAGCGATGGTGCCTAGTTCTCCCTCCTTCAGTCTTTTTATAAGGAAAGATAGAATAACCGCCCGGCCCATGTACGTAGACAATGTGTCTATATTTTATTCGTCAAAAGATTGCCTAAATCACGGTTTCATGGAGTTCCACAGCCGTGGTTTAGAGCGTGGAAGTGGATTACGGTTCTTCACAACTTCCACGACCGTACTTTATACCGTGTAACTCTCTGGAATGCTCCACGCTCATGTTGCCAAGTTCCACGGCCGTGGTTTAGAGCGTGGACTTCATTACGGCCGTATTTTAGAGCGTGGAAGCATAGATTGCTCGTAATTCCTCTTGTTTCGTGCCATTCCTCATCCTAGCATCTTCTTTGGCTTCTTTGTGGTGTCCTCAATCCTTGGATGTGCTCAATTCATCTCCATCCTCTCTTAATTCGTTCGGTTTTAGCTCTTATTCGCCTACAATCAACACAAAGCTTATGTAGACCTCTATATCGACAATCTAGACGAAATAACAAACAATTGCTTCAATGCTTTATCAATGAACACTATAATGGAAGAAAAACCTCTAGAAAACGTGCCTAAAATATCACAATATTTCATGCTAACACATAACTTAAGGTTGTCATCTCTAATGATCCCGTTATCTTCCCAATCGTGAGTCGTGGCTTCTTTGTAACTACTTCCACACCCTTAAGTTACTCCTCTTCTTGTATGGTTCCTGTCTCGGTTTCTCTTACGTTAACTCGAGTCTTCATTCCACTTGTTCGTCCTTGGTTTATGTCATCTCCACTTCTTTTCTTCGACACCCTTCTAAAGGAATCCGGGAAACGCCATGGTATTCGTCTGCACGAAATGCTCAAGTCGATACTTGAGTGTGCTCATCCACATATGAACGTCATCCCAAGCCACGACGTTGTTTTAACGATGATGACATCTTACTATCATCTTTTCTATAAGGTCCTATAACTTCATACACTACTATATATAATAAGAATATGTATATAAGGCTATATAGTCCTATGTCCACTACACTACCAATACAACACATTCGGAAATCCATTATAAACATATGTGCGTATATCTCGTACGGTATTTGAAATGCGAAAATAATAAGCATGCTCACAAAACACATCCAAGGCATACAAGCCCAAAACATCCTAAGGTCACATACATAACTAGGTACATACAAGTCCAAAAACAATCCTAAGGCCATATACATATATATATAGATAACTATGTAATAGTATATGCATATCATAATCCAGAAATCTATGTCGCCGTGGTCCGCGGAAGGAGTGGTGGTCCCGTACATTCTAACCCATCCCGACTCATGCATGTTACGCTAAAAAGTGTGCACGCAATAAGCCTTAAATTTATACTCGTTATATTTATCCTAACTTCTAGCGCACCCGCAGTGTACGAGACGTTTGTAGTATGGATAGTATTCCGAGGTCGAACACAAAGACTAAGGTGAAATTGATTCGGTTTTTGTGATTAAATTTAGTGAAGGTCTAAGGTTAGAAAAGGGGAAAAACAAAGAAATGAAAATCTCAAATTGTTTTTGGTTGGTTTTGGTGATCAATCAAGGATCACAATTCATGCAAAGTAAACTATCAAATTAAACTAAAAATCAGCACAAATAAACAAACTAGACAAGGTAATGATCAAGGGAAGAACAGACGGATTCTAGGGGTCGGAAGTTCCGGTTATGGCATAGAACTCAAGTTATCTAATCGTTCCTTGGATTAACTATGATATGTTGGGATTAAGTGTATCTAATTTGAGGATCAATTACCGGGTAGGTCTCATGGTCCAACTAGTCCACACCTAAGGTCTCATTACCGGGTAAGTCTCTAAGAACCTAAGGATAGGAATTCTACACAAACTGAATTGTTAATTAGGGATCTAACCTATCCTTACCGGGTAAGTCTTGGAAGGGAAAGTCCTAAACAACTATCCTAGCACATCTAATCCAATGGCGGCTTATTAGGCTAACCATTACCTAAGGGTTGCTATTTTAGATTCTAAGGGTAAGGATTACCGGGTAAGTCTCTCCTAACACTTAGTCACTACACTAGGTCACCCTAGGATAGGTTAAACTCAGCAAACACTTAGGGTTTCAACATTGCATAGGTCTAAGGCAAGATCCTTCGAACCAGGGAAAATCACGGTTTGTTCTACCGAAACCACGGCCGTGGTTCTTCAAGAACTACCCGTGATTTCTAACAGGAACTACGTTCATAAGCAAAAGTCATCCAAAGGTAAATCTAAGTTCATCCTATCATAGTTCTAGCCATAACCATCCTTTCCTTACCCTAGAACCACATCAATTTAGCCTACAACATTCGTAACAAAAATCGAGACAAACAAACATAAAATCAAATCATCCATTGCAAGATAATGAAGGAAAAGAGATGAACAAGTGAATTTAATTCAAAACCAAGCTGAAGATTAGAATTAGAACCACTTACAACCCTTCCAAAAGAAGGTTCAAAGACTCATACAATCTCTAGAAAACGAAATCCGAAATACAAGAAAGCTATGGTGTGTTCTTCTCCTCCTCTTCAATGGAGTTCTTCTCCTTCTCTTTTGCACTTTCCTTCCTAGAAAAACCTCTTGATTTTTGAGAATATATTTGTTAGAGAAATGGATAATGAATGATCTGCTCCCAAACTACCCCAGCTGCCTCAAACAACCCATGCAGGACCACATTTATAACAAATCCTTCATGAGCTAGCCATGAGAGTCGTGGCACAGCTGTCACGAGAATCTGGCAAAATCCACGGTCATTTCCACGGCCGTGGTTCGTCAGAGGACCGTGATTCTATGCAGAAACTCCGCCTTGAATCATTAAGCTGTGATTTGGTGCATGGCTTGTGTTGGCAAGGCTCCATGAGTTCTCCTTAGCCCTTGGCTTGTATCCTAGTGTGTCCGAGGGTGTGCCATCTAAATGAACGATCCTCAAACGCATCGTTTAAGCTCCTAAACTTCCCGAAATACCTACAAAACGCGCACAAGTCCGTGTAGACGTCTATCTCGACAAAGTATGTGAATTGGGTGCAAAATGTCTTGAACTAATGCTAGATCATGCATGAATGAGCGAGAATATTATCTAAATGTACACCTAAAACTATGTTATAAATCGTGTTATCAAAATACCCCATACTTAAGGTTTGCTCGTCCCCGAGCAAATTCCCACATATAGACTAGAAGATGACATGATTTATGTATGCAGAAAAATGGCAAAATCTTTGTGGGTTTGTGCTTCTACTATTGGATCACCTTCATAGTCATGATCAATGGCAATTGGATAAGCACTTATGTATCAAACAATAAGGGCATGGAAAGACAATTGTACTTAACTCAAAAGCATGCATGAAATGTGAAGATGAAGAGGTCAAGAAGATCAAGAGTCTATCCAATCTAGATTACTAAGTCTTACAAACATGCAAGTAGGTCATAAGGGCTTGTGACATAAAAGGCCAAGAAACGTTGCAATTGGGCGGGGGATTCTCTAGGTTATGTGATGCTAATCCGGGAATGGAACTAACTCCACATCCTTGTCCTCGATCAACTTCCCCCAAGTGTATATTTTTCCCTATCTTGCTTTCTTTTGTTTTTCTATAACTCATTTTTGAGACAATGGCATTGGTGTACAATAGCCGAAACCTCGGTGATTAGCCATCCTCGGGCTTTTTCTCTTTTTCGAGGTGCATCCACACCGGGCACACATACCAAAGATCGTTAGGGCTATTGGTTCATTTGACTTTGGCAAGGCACCAACACCCGATTATGTGAAGTGTACCGAGTTACTTGTCATTTAAACCAACGCCCCCAAACCTATATTTTGGCTACACTTCCACAATAATTTCAGCATTTCATTCACGACATTCTTTTCATTACGTCTTCACCCCGCACTTGCTTTTCGCACATTTCAACACACTAGCATGCTCCTATTCCCGAATGGGTTTAAAGGGGGTCGATTTTATATCAATTGAGGTGCTCAAGCAATCATGATCAAGATGAGAAGTAGAGAAAGATGAAATGCCTCATTCATTCCTAAATGGTATGCAAGAACTATCATGTAATTTCGACTTTCAATACTCAATCCATTCTAGGCAATCATCATGATCACAAGTCATTCATATAATTTAAGAGAAGTAGTTCAAGTCTACATATGCATTTATCAATTTAACACATAAGGCCATTCATAGCCAATCACAAGACAAGTTTCATCATTAGGATCATATCCAAGCCTAGAAAGCACAAAAATTTTTAAATTTTCTGATTTTTATGGGATTTTCGTTTTAAGTATGTACAATGCAAGACATGTGCAAAATATTAGCCTATCCTAGATGCTCATCATGCAAAGGATCATGCAAACCCCACCCCATACTTAGAAACACATTGTCCCCAATGTGGTATTCAAGTAAAGAGAGTGAAAGAAGGTTCTCACAATGTAAAATTGTTTGCTATGGTATTTTGGAATTCTCAAGTGAATTGATGTTGGATGATCCTTTCAACCCTGGTAGAGAGCTCTAAGCATCCTTCAAAGCTTCGGAACCCGCGCTAGGCATCGCTAGCCGTCCAAGTTCCGCGTCCGCTCCACCCATAATTGGTGAGGGTGTCATCATCATCATTTTCATTGCCAAGAGAGGCTTTCAATGCCACTAATGCTCTAGCACACACACGAAGGTAGACAAAACACACACAAAGCACACAAAAACAGAAAAATCTAAGCAAAAATGGAAAGGGAAAAATGTTACCAATGGGTTGCCTCCCACCAAGCGCTTCTTTAAGGTCATTAGCTTGACCAAACTCGGGAGCGTCTATTCGAGGTGAAGCGGGGCAATCATGTCTACCGGGGCTCCCGGAATATATTTCTTCAAGCGATGCCCATTCACCTTGAAATTTCCACAATGCTCCCCTCCTTTTTCAATAGCTCCATGGGGAAAGATCTTCTTCACCACATATGGCCCGGTCCATCTTGATTTGAGCTTTCCGGGAAAAAGCCTTAGCCTTGAGTTGAAGAGGAGGACAAGATCTCCTTCACTCAACTCCTTTGGAACGATCCTCTTGTCATGCCACCTTTTGGTTCTCTCCTTGTAGATCCGGGCATTCTCATAAGCTTCCAACCGGAGCTCCTCAAGGGCATTGATGTCAAGCAACCTCTTTTCTCCCGCTTCCTTGAGGTCAAAATTTAGCCACTTAATGGCCCAATAAGCTCTATGCTCCATTTCCACCGGGAGATGGCAAGACTTGCCATAGACCAACTTGTAGGGAGTGGTTCCAATTGGTGTCTTGAAGGAGGTTCTATATGCCCATAATGCGTCATTGAGCTTCATAGCCCAATCCTTCCTTGTCCTAGACACCGTCTTTTCGAGGATGGCCTTGATCTCTCGGTTGGAGATCTCCACTTGACCACTAGTTTGGGGATGGTAGGGTGTTGCCACCTTATGAGTCACCCCATACTTGGCCAAAAGTGCTCCAAAGTTCCTATTTGTGAAGTGCTTCCCTCCATCACTAATGATTACCCTTGATGTTCCAAACCTAGGGAAGATCACCCGGTTGAAGAATCGCACTACCACCTTGGCATCATTCGTAGGAGAAGCAATTGCTTCTACCCATCTTGACACATAGTCCACCGCCAATAGGATGTAGAGATTGCCACATGAAGAAGGGAATGGTCCCATGAAGTCTACACCCCACACATCAAAAATCTCAACTTCTTGGATGTTATTCAAAGGCATCTCATTCCTCCTTGAGATGTTGCCCGTCCTTTGGCAAGCATCACATGCCGCTACAAAACCTTGCACATCTCTAAACAAGTTAGGCCAATAAAAACCGGATTGCAATACCTTTGCACACGTCTTGTGTGAGCTAGCATGGCCTCCGCATGGTAAGGAGTGGCAATGCCGGATCACACTTTCCACCTCATCCTCCGGTATGCATCTTCTAAGCACCCCATCCGGGCCTCTCTTGAATAGAAGTTGCTCACTCCAATAGTAATGCCTTACATCGTTGAAGAACTTCTTCCTTTGTGCATATGTAAGTCCGGGAGGCACTTCCTCACACACTAAGTAGTTCACAATGTCGGCGTACCACGGCTCACTTCCTCTAGCCACTTGGAACAAACATTCCTCCACCATTTGCAATTGTTCATCCCGGAATGAATCATCTATCGGGATGTTGTCTTTCCCAAGCTCCAATGGTGGGAGTCTACTAAGGTGATCCGCCACGGAGTTCTCGGATCCCTTCTTATCTCGTATCTCCAAGTCAAACTCTTGAAGAAGAAGGATCCACCGAATCAATCTTGGTTTGGCATCCTTCTTTGTAAGTAGATAACGGATCGCCGCATGATCCGTATAAACTATGACCTTCGCTCCAACAAGGTATGAGCGGAATTTCTCAAATGCATACACCACCGCCAACAACTCCTTCTCGGTGGTAGCATAGTTGAGTTGGGCATCATCTAGCGTCTTGCTAGCATAGTAAATAGCATGAGTGCGCCCTTCTTTCCTTTGCCCTAAAATGGCCCCAACGGCCACATCACTTACATCGCACATGATCTCAAATGGTAGATTCCAATCCGGAGGTTGCATGATAGGTGCGGAGATCAAGGCGTTCTTCAACCTACAAAAAGCTTCAAGACAATCCTTGGAAAAGACAAAATCAACATCTTTCATTAGTAGGTTAGTGAGAGGCTTAGAAATTTTAGAGAAGTCTTGAATAAACCTCCGGTAAAAACCGGCATGCCCTAAGAAACTCCTTACCCCCTTCACCGAGGTAGGTGGTGGCAACTTCTCTATCGTTTCAATCTTAGCCCTATCAACCTCAATGCCGCGGTTAGACACCAAGTGTCCTAACACAATCCCTTCACTTACCATGAAGTGGCATTTTTCCCAATTTAAGACAAGATTTGTCTCCTCACATCTTTGCAACACTAATGACAAGTTAGCCAAGCAATCATCAAAAGAAGAACCATAAACAGAGAAATCATCCATGAACACTTCCATGATATTTTCTATATATTCCGAAAAGATAGCCATCATACACCTTTGGAAGGTGGCGGGTGCATTACACAACCCAAATGGCATTCTCCTATATGCAAAGGTACCCCATGGACATGTAAAAGTCGTTTTCTCTTGGTCATCGGGGTGGATAGGGATTTGGAAGAATCCACTATACCCATCCAAATAGCAAAAATGAGAGTGTTGAGCTAACCTTTCTAGCATTTGGTCAATGAAGGGGAGGGGAAATGATCTTTCCTAGAGGCCATGTTCAATTTACTATAATCAATGCACATTCTCCACCCCGTAACCGTCCTAGTCGGTATTAGTTCATTATTCTCATTAGTTACTACCGTCATTCCACCCTTCTTAGGCACTACATGAACGGGGCTAACCCACTTACTATCCGAGATAGGGTAGATAATTCCCGCATCTAGCAACTTAATGATTTCCTTTTTGACCACCTCTTTCATTATAGGATTCAATCTCCTTTGATGTTCAATAGAGGGTTTATGGTTATCTTCCATCATTATCTTATGCATGCACAAAGATGGCTTAATGCCAACCAAATCATCAATAGTATAACCAATGGCTTTCCTATGCAATCTTAATTCATGCAGCAATTTAGCAAGTTCATCATCACTCAAGCATGCATTAACAATCACAGGATATGTAGAATTATCACCAAGAAATGCATACTTTAAATGAGAGGGAAGGGGTTTAAGTTCAAGTGAGGGAGGACCTTTATCGGTTGAAGACGATCCAAATAAGGTTGGATGAGATGAATCCAAAGCAAAGGAAGACTCCCCATGGCTCCTAGAAGCATGATCATCATCAAGAGCTGATTCAGGGAAAACCACGGTTGGAAACACGGGTTTCTCATCTTCCACGGCCGTGGTTCTTTGCAAGCTTGCTTCTCGGAGTTGTCCATAAAGTTTGACGGCCGTGGTTCGTAAATCTCGACCGTGGAACTTGCAGTTGTTTACCACCTCTTCGTGGCTTTCAAATCGAACTCTTGGCTCCTCATCCAAGGCTTCCAAGGCTTCCAAGGCTTTGATCTTTTCATTGCAGTCCTCTTCAACACCTTCCTCCATCATACTTAAGGTGAGAACCTTTTCCAAGGGATCCTTGATCAAGATCGAGCTCACAATTTCTCTAGATTCTTCTTGCTCGACTATGTTGAAGATATCTTCGTCAAGGGTTGGCTCTTTCATCATTGTGGAAAGCTTGAACTTGATGTTCTCTTCCCCGATGTTGAAGGAGAGAGTCCCGTTCTTGCAATCCACTAAGCATCCGGAAGTGGCTATGAAAGGTCTTCCTAAGATGATAGGAACCGGATAATCCGCTGGAATGTCCAACACTACAAAATCAATAGGCACGTAGAATCCTCCTAGTTGCACCGGAATGTCCTCTAGAATCCCAACCGGATGAGTGATAGAACGGTCCGCCATATAGAGGGTCATCTTGACCGGCTTTGGCTCTCCTAACCCGACCTTGTTGCTAAGTGCAAGCGGTATGATGCTTACACTCGCCCCAAGATCACAAAGGGCCTCGTACTTCACATCTCCCACTCCTATTGGGACGCAAAAGGAACCCGGATCCCTTAGCTTGGGAGGCATTTCTTCCTTCATGGTTTGGATCAATTCCGAGGATCTCTTGGTCATCCTTATCTCCTCATACTCCTCCAACTTCCTTTTGTTGGAGAGTATTTCTTTCAAAAATTTCCCATATGCCGGCATTCCTAAGATGGCATCCATGAACGGAATGTTAATATGTAACTTGGACATTAGTTCAAGGAACTTACCAAAGTGATTGTCCAAACGAGCTCTTGCTCTCGATTGTGGGAACGGTAGTGGCGGTTTGTATGGAGGTGGCGCCACATAAGTTGGCTCTAAATCCTTGCTCTTGCCTCCATCTTCTTGCCTACTTCCCTCTTCTACCACTACTTGCTTTCCCTTCGCTTGGTCCTTGGGCAAAGGATCCTTCATACTTAACCCACTTCTCGTTGTGAAAGCCGACACTTGGCCTCTTGGGTTGGCTTCGGTTCTTCCTGGAAGCTTTCCCGGATCTCTATGTGCTTCACCCGCCTTTTGAAAGACTTGTGCTTCCAAGACCTTTTGAGCTTTAGAAATTGAAGTCACGGTGCTCTCAAGTCCACTCAACCTTCCTAGCAATTGCTCAAACATGACTTCGGTTCTATCCTTTGAAGGTTGAGGAAAACCGGGTGGAGGTTCTTGTGAAGCTCTTTGTGGTGGAGTTGTGCTTGAGGAGGCGGGAGGGTTCAAGGCTCCATCCGGGTTAGAGTAAGAAAATCCGGGATGGTTGTGGTTGGGCCGGTAATTGTTGAATTGCCGGTTGTTGTTGAAATTTCTTGAGCCTTGGTAATTGTTGAAGTTGCCCCTTCCCATATAATTCACATCCTCCTCCTTGGAAGACAAGTTAGCTTGTTGAAGCACTTGAGGAGTTGCTTGGCTCTTCAAGGTTGTAGTACACAACTCTCTCAAGGATTTCAATTCGTTGTTGATGGCGTCAAGCTTGAAATTGCTCATGGTGACTTCGCACACCTCATATGCTCCCGCCTTTCTTCCTTCACTCTTCCTATGAGAGTACTTCTCAATCACTAGAGCTTGCTTCTCCACAAACTCCCAAGCATCATCTACATGTTTCTCCATGAAAGTCCCACCGGAGAGGGATTGAAGCTTGAATTGGCTATCTTCATCAAGTCCCTTGAAGTAGATTTCCAATAGCTCAATTTTTGATATGCCATGGTGAGGACAATATAGGAGAAGGTCCTTGAATCTCTCCCAAGACTTGAACAAACTTTCTCTATCCCTCATCACGAAGGCATTGATCTTTCCCCTTAATTCGGTGGTCTTGGAAGGTGGGAAGAACTTGGTTAAGAACTCGGTTGTCATCTCTTCCCAAGTACCAACTCGCCCTTGCGGAATAGATTGATACCAAGCTAAGGCTTTATCCTTAAGAGAGAAGGAAAAAGCCCTAAGCTTATGGTTGTTGCTCTCCAATCTTGGTGGTCTAAGAGTCTCCATCAAAATCTCGTAGTTCATCAAATGTTGGTGAGGAGACTCTCCTTCCATCCCTCCAAATTGATTGTGCCGGATCATTTGTAGAACTTGAGGGCGGAGCTCATAGTTGTGGGTTGCGGGATCTCCTAGATTCACACCCGGTCGGTGTGCTCTTTGTGCCGGATCCATACGTCTCCCTAGGGTTTGTGGCTCCTCGATAGCAATGGGAACAACCCTAACATTTGCCGCCGGCTGCGGTTGTACCACCGGTGGTGGAGGAGGTGGAGGTTGTCGGCGATTAAGTTCTCCTTGAACAAGGGCTTGCCTATTTTCCTCAATCTCCCTCCTAGTTTCCTCTTGCCTCTCATTGGCAAGTCTCCTTTCTTCCTCCAAGAGCTCATCTCTTAGCCTTATTTGCTCTAAGGCTTCATCCAACTCAGCTTGGAGATTTCTACCGGCCATCTCTTTCTCTTTTCGGATGTTCTTGGATCTAGATCGAAGGGTTTTCTCCGGTTCGGGATCGAATGGAGCTAAATCCTTTCCACGAGATCTTCGCATACACCTAAAGAGTAATAGATATCCTGAAAATCAAAGACACCAACCAAAGAGAGATCAAAAGCAACAAGAAAGATCTACACTAGAAACAATCACAAAATAGACTCAATCTAGACCTAGTCCCCCGCAACGGCGCCAAAAACTTGTTACGCTAAAAAGTGTGCACGCAAAAAGCCTTAAATCTATACTCGTTATATTTATCCTAACTTCTAGCGCACCCGCAGTGTACGGGACGTTTGTAGTATGGATAGTATTCCGGGGTCGAACACAAAGACTAAGGTGAAATTGATTCGGTTTTGTGATTAAATTTAGTGAAGGTCTAAGGTTAGAAAAGGGGAAAAACAAAGAAATGAAAATCTCAAATTGTTTTTGGTTGGTTTTGGTGATCAATCAAGGATCACAATTCATGCAAAGTAAACTATCAAATTAAACTAAAAATCAGCACAAATAAACAAACTAGACAAGGTAATGATCAAGGGAAGAAAAGACGGATTCTAGGGGTCGGAAGTTCCGGTTATGGCATAGAACTCAAGTCATCTAATCGTTCCTTGGATTAACTATGATATGTTGGGATTAATTGTATCTAATTTGAGGATCAATTACCGGGTAGGTCTCATGGTCCAACTAGTTCACACCTAAGGTCTCATTACCGGGTAAGTCTCTAAGAACCTAAGGATAGGAATTCTACACAAACCGAATTGTTAATTAGGGATCTAACCTATCCTTACCGGGTAAGTCTTGGAAGGGAAAGTCCTAAACAACTATCCTAGCACATCTAATCCAATGGCGGCTTATTAGGCTCACCATTACCTAAGGGTTGCTATTTTAGATTCTAAGGGTAAGGATTACCGGGTAAGTCTCTCCTAACACTTAGTCACTACACTAGGTCACCCTAGGATAGGTTAAACTCAGCAAACACTTAGGGTTTCAACATTGCATAGGTCTAAGGCAAGATCCTTCGAACCAGGGAAAATCACGGTTTGTTCTACCGAAACCACGGCCGTGGTTCTTCAAGAACTACCCGTGATTTCTAACAGGAACTACGTTCATAAGCAAAAGTCATCCAAAGGTAAATCTAAGTTCATCCTATCATAGTTCTAGCCATAACCATCCTTTCCTTACCCTAGAACCACATCAATTTAGCCTACAACATTCGTAACAAAAATCGAGACAAACAAACATAAAATCAAATCATCCATTGCAAGATAATGAAGGAAAAGAGATGAACAAGTGAATTTAATTCAAAACCAAGCTGAAGATTAGAATTAGAACCACTTACAACCCTTCCAAAAGAAGGTTCAAAGACTCATACAATCTCTAGAAAACGAAATCCGAAATACAAGAAAGCTATGGTGTGTTCTTCTCCTCCTCTTCAATGGAGTTCTTCTCCTTCTCTTTTGCACTTTCCTTCCTAGAAAAACCTCTTGATTTTTGAGAATATATTTGTTAGAGAAATGGATAATGGATGGTTTGCTTCATGAGCTGGCCATGAGAGTCATGGCACAGCTGTCACGAGAATCTGGCAAAATCCACGGTCATTTCCACGGCCGTGGTTCGTCAGAGGACCGTGATTCTATGCAGAAACTCCGCCTTGAATCATTAAGCTGTGATTTGGTGCATGGCTTGTGTTGGCAAGGCTCCATGAGTTCTCCTTAGCCCTTGGCTTGTATCCTAGTGTGTCTGAGGGTGTGCCATCTAAATGAACGATCCTCAAACGCATCGTTTAAGCTCCTAAACTTCCCGAAATACCTACAAAACGCGCACAAGTCCGTGTAGACGTCTATCTCGACAAAGTATGTGAATTGGGTGCAAAACGTCTTGAACTAATGCTAGATCATGCATGAATGAGCGAGAATTCTATCTAAATGTACACCTAAAACTATGTTATAAATCGTGTTATCAATGCATATGATTTTAAAAACGAAAAGTCAGATGCCGTGGGGTTCTGTTTATTCCTCATTCGGCCTTTAGAAGATTGCGAGTGCCATTGTTGTCAACCTAGGGCTCTGATACCACTTTGTAACACCCCGATTCCATGGGACTCGGGGCGCTACGGGTTGGGACCTCACAATGGGTCCCGACCCTTAGCCTGAAAATAATTTCACCGGATTTTTTCAACATGGCACAAATAAAGGAAAATCAAAATCATTTGAATGCAATGCAAACAATCCGTAAAGAAAGGTACAACTTGGAAAATCAGCCGAGTCCTCAAAACAACACAACTCCGAAACGATAACCCGAAACGTACAACCTAAACCGCAACTAACAACACAAGGACATAACACCAAACGTCCCTGTCCTATAATGTACGGAGACCCCGGTTGCCCACTCCTCCACCTCAATCGGCGGCATCCCTAACCTGCAGGACAATCTACACATTCGGTTTAAAACCGTTAGCTAATATTCGAGGCATTAGAAACAAGGTGATGGCACAAACACACGTAAATAAACAAAACACTCAAACATGATCCAAACACACAACATGCGCACAACACATAAGTCCGGTTCATTATCCTTTCCATTACGTCATTTCCCGTTACTAATTCCTCTTTCATTTTGTGACACGAGAATCAGAGCATGATCTCGCCTCGGTTCCTACTCACCGTCAAGGAATGACACTGATGCATCTGGCCGTCTACCTGCCCGGACTAGTTACCGAGAACCCCTAGCTCTCTGCAAGAGCCAGGCAATGTTGTCACTGCCTGTTATCATACACTTGGGCCAAATATCAAAATATAAAGGTTGTCCTAATTCCGGTTTCGTGGTTATAAAATAAACAATACTAAAACACACACCACCAAGCACTCATCGAATCGAATACAAAGAATACGAGCTAAGTAAGTCCAAAGACTTACCTCGTCATCACACTCAACTCACACACTCTCGCTTCCCTTGGGAAGAAGCCCACAAGCTGCTCACAAGAGGATAAATATATCAACAACTAGCTCAACTCAAAAGTCTAAGGCATATCACACAAACAATCCACGCAAGATCGTTTGACTCTCATTCTTGGACCGCATCCTAAAATATATAGCACTCACATCTCCCTCAACGCATGAGGAGATCTCCTGACAGCCTACAACCTCTTCTAAGATCATACTCAACAGCCAAGAACAATCTACAAGTCTAGGAAGTCCAACATGCTCATCACACTCACCTAAGGTCTCAAAAGCCACTACATGGCATTCTCATTCACCCTATGTCCAAACCTATCATGATACTATCATAACACTCTCTAGGATCATCAAAGAACACAAACTCAAGGGACGACACTCACCATGCTAAGGCACGGACTCGGAAGAAGGAAGAACAGCCGCAAAAGCGAGAAGACGACCGCAAGGGCGTGCTGGCTGAGCCAGTGGCCGCCCCTACGGCTCCTGGTGGCCTCCCCTGCGGCTCAGTGCAATGGCCTCCCCTGCGGCTCTGAAGATCCGCCCCCGCGGTCGAACTGCAGAAGGTCGTCTTCTTCGCCTTCAACTGTGGATCCTTTGCTCTAATGTCCTTCTCTCCTTGTTGGGCCTTCTCCAAACACCAACATTGCTCTTAGGCTCCACTCCTCAACCTAAACGAGCTTAGAACAAGCACATGCAAGGGATTTGATGAACAAGCTTCTCTCAAGTTTCATCCATGGCTATGGATGCAAGAGTGGAAACGGAAGGGTAAACAACAAGGATAAAGAAGGGAGGAAAGGGAAGAAGCTTACCACACTGGATTGGCTCTTCTTCTACCGCAGTCCACACATGCAAGATCTCCAAAGAGCGAAGAGGGAAAAAGAGAGAAGAAGAGAGAAAATGGGAGAAGTGAAGAACGTGAAATGAGAGCCAAAGGGAAAAGAGGGAATCATTGGCTGCAAAAGGTGGGAGGGAACCAAGGGGTCAGCTGACCTCTTGTCCCCTAGGCACAAGAAATGAGGGGTCAAAACTTACAAGGTAAAACCCGGTGCCGGAAAGGAATAAAACTCGTTACTCAGCATCCCGTGCCTGCGGGGAAAACTGAGCCGCTAATGCGGGAAGGTCAATAAACTGCTGAAGGATCGGAATAAAAATTCCGGACGTTACACTGGAAAAGAAGAATTCTTGTTGACATGGGTAGCAAAGCATACTTATAAGTTAATCATAAATCTCTATTCAAATGATGTGAGATGATAATTTTAAGGGTTGATACAATCTCCCTCACTTAAACTCCTAAAGTCCGCGTCAAGCACAAATACCGTCCACCGAGGCGAGTGACCGCCTACTAGAACAAAAGAACTTGCCGTCCTGTGGGAATAATCAAAGATCCTCAAAACACTTTAAGTTTTTGGGTTCTTTGATCTTCCTCGTATCTAGGGTTCCTTAAGCAAAAGTGCTTGAAGGAATTATCCTCTTTTCTGGGGTTTTTGAAGAGCCAGAAGGTAATCAAAGATTGTTTTGAGAAATTTTTGGAAAACAAAAAGCGAACGATAGAGATAAGCGGAAGCAATTTTAAAGGAACTCAAGGAAGAAAAGATTTGGAGAGATTAAAGATGAAAAAACAAGATCTCCAACTTAAAAAACGTAAACCATGCTCTGATACCAATTTGATAAAACTCTATCGAATGTCCGATTCAAAACTAACTGGATCTAGAGCGACCCAATCTTTCAAAATAGATGAAAACAAAGATTTGATAACGCAGTTCGAGATAAGATCTACTCTGCGGGATCTCAGGAGGGGAGAGCCAACCCAATCCGGCCACTAGGTAGAGGTACAGTGTAGAAAGGTTACAGGATGAACAAAACATTCACAAAAACCATACAAGATCAAAGTAAAAGATTACAAAAAACAGGGATAGATGTGAGGTCTGTAAACCACCAAGGAATTTATCTGTGCTTTGAGGCAAAGCAAGATGTAGACAGCAGACAACACTCCAAGACAACTCTTGAGTGAAGCACTCGACTCTGATCTCTCTCTCACAAAGTTTCTCTCTGTTTTTCTCTTTTCGTCTCCCTTTCAGATCTAGGGTTCTAAGTAGAGGTGTTTCGGCCGCCTTAGGGTTGAAGACAAGGAAGAGAGCTTAAGTACTTAGTGCCACAAAGAGAACATTTGGAATGCAGCGTTTCATCACTTAACACTTCGTTCATTCCACTTCAACAACAGGTGAGATGGACTGGAGCACTTACTATTGGGCCTCGATCAAGTAGGCCCAACTGGCCCTGCAATCAGCCCATCACCAATATAACACCAGCACCCTGTCCAACCCTTCATCAAACCAAACCGGCCTCACACTCAAGACTCAGACCCACTAATCTAACGGTTGACTTGAACCTGGTTTAACTAAATCGTAACAGTTCTTTTTGATTTAAATAAGATATGTTGTTTGATGTTTTTATGTAAATGAGTTGGGGAGAGTGGATTATGTTGGTTGTGGCATTGGAGATCCGCTATCTTTGAATTTGTTATTGAGTTGGGAGAGTGGGTTATGTTAGTTGTAGCATTGGGCAAAGCTAGATTATCAAGGAAGGTTGGATTCAAATAGGTAAAAACTCTATTATTTTGTTATATATTGTTTAGTATAAACATAATGATACACTAATGTTGAATGTTCTTTGTTACAGGAGAACGCAACAATGGTTGATCAATTGTATCACGCTGCTTGATTGATCCGTAGTGTAGTTATAGTCTTTCAGAACACTACTCACCCCATTGGATAAGAAAACAATATGTTGTTTGCTTATGGGGACAAGGAGATGATGGACAACTAGGAACCGGGATGCTGAAGATCTTCTTGTTGTTGCGCTCGTAAGTAGGTTGGATGACCATCAAGTTGTGTTTCTCATTTGTGGGGCTGATCATACAATTGCATACTCTAATGCCCGCAAAACAAGTGTACGGTTGGGGATGGTATGTCCTATACTGCAAATTTAGTCTCTCCAGATTTTGATGTCCTAGAATGTACCAAAAATGCCAATACATTTACTCCAAATTTTGATGTTCTGGTATCTAATTTCTGGTATGATAATTTTTGTTATGAAAAATTAGTGTACGAAAAATTCTGTTATGAAAATTCTGGTATGTTCATTATAGAAAATAAAAAATAAAAATAAAAAAAATAAAGTTGGCAATTAAGAATTAAAACTTACACTTACATAATGCTTAACAAATATCTATTATTCTTTTTTTATTAAAATAGAGGGGTTAATTATTATTACAAACCATTAAATGAAAGTTGTAAAAAATTATGGAATACACTTACTAAACACAAAACTAAAAAAGGCATAGTAGGCCAAAATCTTTCTAATAAATTTGAGAATAAATTAATTGACTTAATAAAATAATCAATCCGTCAGTAAAAATGATAAGAATAAAAGAAGATTATATTATTTAGTGCTAATAAAAAGATATATGAATCGTTCGTAAGAGGTTATATAGATATGGTTTACTAAAATGTATAATTATTGTTAATTTGTGGTCATATTTTATTAAGATTGTAAAGAAATATAGAATCTACGATTTAGTTTTTTTCAAGTAAGATTGGTGACAAACGTTAACAAATTAATTAAACCATAACTCAAATCTTGTACGTTATATTTATATATTTGATGTTTTTAGAGTAAAATGTCATTATCACGCCTATATATGAGTGAAACATATTTATTCCATATTTATGAAACTTTACTGATATGGTCACTCGCCCTTTTATTTTCTCACAAATATAAAATAGTCACGAATAAAAAATAATATTGTTATGCTATACTTTAATTCAATTACTATAAGACAATTACCAAATTTGTTAAAATATTATTCTAAAAAATGGAATTTTAAAATAACATTATCGTAACAAATTGGAAGATAACATGAACGTAAATTTCTAAAAGCATATTGTTTGCAACAAATCGGAGTACAAAAAAGTATTTAAAATCGGATAATCTAATTTTCGAAAGATATCGAATTTTAAAATTTTAAAACTGCAAAATCATATAACAAACCGAAAGCTAACATAATCCAAGAAAAGGAAAAAAAAACAAATCAGAAGATTTTAAAAAGTAAAAAAAAAAGTAATAAAAATTAACAATTAGAAGGTGATTGTAAAAAAAAGTTTTAAAAAATTGAAAGATTTTTGAAGACGAATATATGAAGAATATCAACAAATAGAATTTTAAGTATGAAAATATTTTAACAAATTGAAAAATAACAAAAACCTAAAATTCAGATTTACAAATCGAAGTTTACAAATCCAAAGTTTTTAAAAATAGGCAATATATTTACTAAAATTCAGATAGTATTGAATATCAAAGATACCAAATTTGTTACATTATTTTTATACAAACTAGAAGATGATTTTGCCTAAAATTTATACAGCATATTATCTTAACAAATCGGAAAACCTATATAAATTTTTTTTAGTAATTGAAATATATTTGAAAGCAAAAATAAAATTTTAATTAAAGGACATTTTAAAAATCGGATAGAATTTATGTAACACCCCAAATCCGCGGGACTGGGATGCCACATTGGGTTAGGATCTCATAGTGGATCTTGATCCTAGCCTGACCACAAGTTCACTGGACCTTACAACATGACACTGATAGATATAAAACAAATGCATAAAACTGTATAAAATTATACATAAAAAGTATACAAGATCATAGCCGAGTATAAGACATCATCCTCACACAGGAGGTATACAAAAGATCATCCTCACGCAGGAGGGAAACATAAATACCCTCAAAACCATAACCACCTAATGTACGAGAGTCCTCGGCCTGTCACCCTGCCAGATCACTCTGCAGCTCTCCTATCCTGCAAGACATCTACAACACGGTATGAAACCGTTAGCTAACCATACATATATAACGTAATGCATAAGCACAAGCACAAGTCATGAAGGATAAACACATAATCATGGTGTCACACATTTACCCATTTTATCATCTTTATATAATAGTCATTCACTCAAATTGTATATATATATATATAGATAGATGAAACTATGTGACACGAGGAACGTATCCTCCCCGCCTCTAGGCCTGCTAGCCATCTGTAAGTAGTATCGGTCACACAACCCGTGTACCCTATGGGAGTTGATTGCGCCCTTCCTTTAAACTAGTTTGGCCTGACGTCAGAGAACCTCCAAGACTCCACGGCGGGATGAAAGAGAAAGGTTATCACGGCCACGCAATGGGCTATGAATAAAACAAAGGTCGGTAATAATCGACATCACATGCTATCATATCAAGCATATAACACACACACCACTCATGCAAACACCCAATATAAGGATGATAGCTAAGTAAGTCCTATGTACTTGCCTCAACCTCGTATAATCACAACCACGATCAACCTCCAATCCTGAGAGGGACATTGCCTAATAACAAGGCATAGAGATAAATCAATCTCCTATCAATCAAAGGGGTCACACCTAGACCCAAGGGATCCATAGGATCATCCTCAACCTAAACCTCACAACCTACTAATCCTCAAAACCGTACAACGCATAACATGATCATAACATCATTCTGCACTCTCATCTATACCTAGCATGATACTACACACTCATACTAGGAAAGGAAGGGGCAATGCCATCTTTAGGCAAGCCCGGAAGCAAGACACACCCGCAGAACCAAGAGCAAGACAAGGTTGGTGCAGGGAGGCAAAGGGGCGGCCTTGAGGTGGCGCAGGTGCGGCGAATGGCCGGCACTGGGGCGGTCCTGAGGTGGTGTAGGGGCGGCTGGTGTGCAGAATGCAAACCTTCAGCTTCTCTTTGCTTCTTCACTCGATCCTCTTCACACCTTCTTCATCCAACAGCCCCATACATACATATACATACATATATATATCAAACCAAGCCTAAGAAGGCTGCCACAAGATCAAACTTGTGGAATCTAAGCTAGGAAGGAAGAAAAGAAGAAAGAAGGAAGAAGGAAGAAAGATAAGAAGAGATGAGGGAAGAACTCACCAAGCTGTAACCTAACAGAGGAAGATGACACTCCACAAGCTCAAGGCCGGCTCAACACAAGCATATCAACGTCCTCAAACATCATCATCAACATTCAAGCCACAAAACTCTCAAAGAAGAGCAAGAAACCAAGAAGAAGATCCAAGGAAGAGGAAGAAGAGAAAGAAGAACGTGATGGAGAAGATGCAGGTGGAGAGAGATGTAGAAAACCTCCACATGAAGCAAGGAAGAGGCTTATATAGGAAGTCATCCAAAGGCATGGGTCAAGGTCTACAAAGCCAGCTGCAGCACACCACAAACTGCAGGGACGGATCTTGGTGGCCGCAGGGGCAGATCTGGCAGCCGCAGAGGCGGCCTCTGCAAAACGCGGGGGTGGTTTAGGCCAATCGTGCACCCTCAACACTCACTCTCAACACCTCCAGACTAAGGCTCTTACATCTCATCCCCCTAAAAACAAGTTTCGTCCCGATTCTTGCAGAATCCCAAATTCTCTCGGACCCATATGTCGAGATATAATACTCTCTATCGGAGGTATCACATCTCTGTTCAATAGGTCACAAGTTATATCAATCTATAACTTCAAAACATAAACATGGAGGAATCATCAACTCTAGAGATCAGGGCCATTACACTACCCTAAAGGCATAGAGGAATCACATCTCTTGCCATACTCACATCACAGGTATAGAGAAAGCACATCTCTAGCCATATCATACGTATATACAAAGCATGGAGAAAAAACATCTCCAACGAGACTATGCCCATCAAGGTAGCGTGGAGGAAAGAACCATCTCAAGCTAAATCCTAATCAACTCAGATAGCATGGAGGAAAAAACCATCTCCAGGTATAAACATAAATAACACTAGCACATCAAAATCTAATAAGATCATATATCACATCATAGCTAACACGAAAATAAACACATCAAGGCGTATAAGCACATAAGCACATAATCACATACTCCCCAAGATAGCACTAAGATCTCCCCGGTGATCCTACAAGTGCATCTATCTCGGCATAAAACTCTGGATAATTCCTGTGGATACTATCCTCAGTCTCTCATGTAGCCTTCTCGGGTCCTTGTTTCAACCGCTGTATCCTTAACATGGGAATGTCCTTCGAACGTAGGCGTCTCACACCTCGCTCTAGGACTGAAATCGGGTGCTCAATAAAGGTGTGGTCCGGCTCAACTACCAAATCATCATAACTCACAATGTGTCTGGAATATGGTATATACTCCTTCAGCCGAGACACGTGGAACACCGGATGAACACCCTCTAATCTCAGAGGCAAAGCTAATTTGTAGGCTACCCTTGGTACACCATGGAGTCTCACTATCTGCCTAGTGTACTCCTCTACTAATCTGCTAACTGGCCACGTCTCTTTGATAGAATGAAACATGCAGCCTTCGTCATCTTATCAACAACAACCCAAATCGCATCAAAACTCCTACCGGGCCTCAATCTTCTCACAAAATCCATGGAGACGTCCTCTCACTTCCACTAAGGCACTGACAGTGGATGAAGCTCACCCCCAGGTCTGCAATGATCTATCTTGACCTGTTGACAGGTCGCGCACTCTGCCACAAATTTGGCTACATCGGGCTTCAGCCCTCCGCACCAAAATGATCGTCTCACATCATGGTGCATCTTACTCGTACCTGGATGTAGAAAGTAAGGTGTACAGTGAGCCTCTTGTAAGATCCTCTGTCTGAGCTCTGCATCAGCAGGTACGCAGACGCGGTTATGGCGTCTCATCACTCCATCTGTTCCTATGGAGAAATGTGGTGCTTTTGTCGGATCTCATCCAACATATCAGGTAGAACCTCTAAAGCGTACGACTGGGAATCCTCATCGTGAAAGTAGATGTCCATCTCTAGCCAAGCTAGATCCCTCTAAAGGTGAGGTTGAACTGCGAGTCTTGTAATTGCATTCTCTCGAGGCGTCTTTCTACTCAAGGCATCGGTGACAACATTCACCTTTCTTAGATGATACAAAATCTCAAGGTCAAAGTCCTTAATTAACTCGAACCATCGACGCTGGCGGTTATTCAACTCCCGCTACGTTAAAATGTACTTCATACTCTTATGGTCTGTGAAGATCTGACAAGTAGCACCATACATGTATGTCTCCAGATCTTCAAAACATGAACTACCGCTGCTAACTCCAGATCATGAGTCGGGTAGTTCTCCTCATACGCCTTCTACTGTCGAGACGCATATGCAATCACTCTCAAGCCCAACTTGGATGCGTCATTGTAAACAACAAAATCCTCAGAACCCTCTGGTTGTGCCAAGATAGGAGCAGAAGTCAAACACCTCTTCAACTCCTCAAAACTCTGGGCACACTAATTAGACCACACAAATCTGGTAGTCTTCCTCAAAAGACTCGTAATTGGACGGACAATAATAGAAAATCCCTCCACAAAGTGTTGGTAATAACCAGTTAGGCCAAGAAAGCTACGCACTTCCTTGACGTTCTTCGGTATCGTCCAAACTGCAACAGACTCGATCTTCGCCGGATCAACCATAATCCCATTGGCGGAGACAATATGGCCTAGGAAGGCTACCTCTGACATCCAGAACTCGCACTTAGAGACCTTGGCATACATCTTTTTATCTCGTAGAATCTGCAAAACTATCCTCATATGACCGGTATGCTCCTCTCTGCTACGAGAGTACACTAGAATGTTATCAATTAAAACTACCACAAACTGATCAAGCAAGTCGATGAAGATAATGTTCATCAACTCCATGAAAACTGCTGGGGCATTCGTAAGCCCAAATGTCATCACTACACACTCGTAGTGTCTATAACGGGTACAAAATGTCATCTTATGCACATCCTACTCCCTCACTGTTCGCTCCAAACGGTGTGTGCAAGCTTTAAATTTATAACCCTAGATTTAAGCTTAAAACAAGGATGCAAACCCGCAGTGTACGGGTCAATCGTAGTAAAAAGCAAGAAATTCCAAGTGTCGATCAGAGGGACTTAGTGAAACAAAGCAGGTATAGGTTGTCAATGCAACTACTAACCACAAAGGTAATTAAAACAATCAAAGATGATAAAAAGTCAATTAAGGAAATATGCAATTCTAGGGATTAAAGCATCTAGTTGTGGTTCCAACTCAAGATCTCAAGATAAAGCGGACAAAGCTGATGTTTTTGCAAAGGGAAGGTTTTACTAAAGTGGAATAGATCACCGGGTAAGTCTCACTACTCACTAATCCCAAACCGTAACTCCTATTACCGGGTAAGTCTCAAGGAATTAAGGAAAAGAACTATAACCTCAAACCAACACACCACCTAAGGGAATAGAATCAACCTTTACCGGGTAAGTCTCAGGCTAACTCACATAGATGGAATGAAAGCACACTCAAACCCCAATAAAGGATAAACCTTTATTACCTACACTTATGATCTTTGGTAAACAAACAAAGGAATTACCGGGTAAGTCTCATCCTAGGCTTGCATTGAACCATGAAAGGTGTAATAAGAATAGGATTTGGAAAACTCTAACACTTAACTCTCAGTTTCGGATCAAAAGGTCACCTCGGTCAGACGAATTCCACCCCGGCCGAGATGTTCATTGATTGAGCGAGATGCTTTAGGGTTAAGGATAAAGACTCGAGCTTTAGGGTCCTACTGTGATTAAGATATCTTAGAAAGATATTTGCCCATAAAAATAGGTAAAATATATGGGCTAAATTATCTTCTTCCTTCCAGGAATCCAGCCAAAAATATATGATCCTCTTTTTAAAAATAAAAGATCTCAGCCAAGAATAAAATATCTCTCGCCGCGTCCAAGGTGTTCGCCTCGGTCGAGCAGCTCCTCTGGATCACCTCGGTCGAGGTGGAACTGTAGCTGACCGAGGTGAATCACAACTGAATGTGAAATCTCTCAAATCTGGTCAAAGTGAATCTTCAATCCATTTTCATGATTCCTGGATTCTTCCTTAAGCTCCTGAATGTAACTCCAATGACTCCTTAGCTCCTTTTACTCCATTTTGATGCAAAACGTTCCATTTTACCTACGATTACAACGAAACTTGGTGTAGATCTCGATTCCCGCAAAGGTAGATGAAATGACAATATAATCACATAATATACATCCAAACATGAACATTATTGAAGATAAAACGTCTAAACAGGTCCCAAAATATAGACAATAATTCATGCTATCAAAATACCCCATACTTAGCCCTTGCTTGTCCCTAAGCAAGTTCCGAATATAAAATACAAGATAGAATGGATTATAAGTCATGAAGATCAATGAAAAAGTCATTCAAAACATTTTAATGGTGTGCTACAATCATAGATCACTCTAAAGAGAATGCTTCATGGAATTTAAAATCAAAATATGCTCAAAACATTTTATAAATATAAGAAAGTTGTTCATCTTTGCATAAAATTATAGAATGCATAATATATCATAATTATCGAAATAAATCATGTATAATCCAGTTTAAACCACTAAGTCAATCAACAATAACCGAAGCGTAGGAGATCTTTTCTTTACTTCCTTTGAACTTCAACATCTTCCACCAATAAGCTTTGCTTATTTACTTTTTACTTTACTTTTTGGGATGCATGGACAGAGGTGCACAATAACCGAAGCCTAGGAGATCAGCAATCATCAATTTCTCGAGATGCCTCAAACCCTTGATGCACATACCATGACCCGTTAGGAATATCGCTCAATCCGACTTTGGCAAGGCACAAACACCCGGCTATGTGAATGGTGCCGAGTTACTCATCATCATGATTGACTTCCCCAAACCTATTTGTTATTTCTAACTTTCAGCCAACATCTCAACTTTTCTTTCACTTGCTTTTCACTTGCTTGCTTCCAAATTTCCAGATAGGTAAAGGGAGGCAAATATGTATATGAGGGGCTAAGCATGATCAAGAAGAAGAAGAGAAGAAAATGAATTGCCTTGGTCATCCCAGGAAGAAAGTGAGAGAACTCATCATGTGGTGTCAACCTTCAAATTCAACATAATTTTGATAAAAACAAAGTATTAAACATGCCAAAAATTTCAAACGAAGCATTTAGCAACTTAAACATATCATAAACCCTTTCAAACATATAAAAATTTCAAAACTAGTCAGCAAACAAAATCATCACTGAGGTCATATCGAGATAAGAAGCACAAAAATCGTTTCGAAATTCTTTTCAGTTAAACCGACTCGGTCGAGATGTTCTAAGTCAACCGAGGTGAAGTACCTCGTTTGGCCAGAATCACTTCGGTCGAGGTGATAAAAAAAAATTTTCAAACCAGTTTTTGACGTTTTTCTCAATCAAATAACCTGTATGCATGCATGTAATCTCAGATAAACACATAGAGCAAAATAAAACATAAATATCCAAATAGAGTCTAGTCATACATCCACATAAAAGTCAAATAATACATCCAATACCCATACTTGGGACACATTGTCCCAATGGGTAAGAATAAGTCTAAAGAAACAAAGTACTCACCGGACAAAGCTGAGCTGCATAATAAATAAAGAAAGAAAATCCTGCAAGCTCTCTATAATTCCGATCCGGTGGTGGTGGTGGTGGCACATACGGGTATTGAGATGGGTCGAATGGATAGCCCATGATATGCTGAAACTGAATCTCAGCCATCACGTGCTGGTAATGCTGCCTCTCCTGCATATCTCTGATATCCAAGGATAGGGCAGCGTAGGAATCTATCATCTGGTCCGTCAGGTCATCGATCCGACGGTGAGCAACTGGATCCCTCTGCCTGCGTACCCTACGCCTAGCAGGACATGTCGGTGTTGCAGCTGGCTCCTCCTCAGTCTCGTCGTCATCTAAATCAATGATCGGCGCACTAGTACCAACTGTATTTGTGCCCGTATCCATGGGAGCACCGCCATCCTCATCATCACCATCGTCCTCCTTAGCCTCATCCTCCTCAGTTGGACCCTGAGTTGCTGTTGCTGCTGCCTCTCTAGCGTCCTCCATCAACGGGATCCATGCAGTCTGCTAGTAATGCAGATCATATACGGAGAACTGAGGTGACCACCTAATACCCTGTGGTGCAGTCTGCTCCCAGGTCATCGCCACACATGGCGTAGTAAGACCACGAGGAACCAGTATCCTCCGTGTGCTCATATCCTGAAGCCCGAGCGGCTTTGCAGCCGCCACCATAGTGCATGCACTCAGATCCAAGTCCATGTAACTCGCTATATGAGTCACAATCCCTCCGCATCAGATGTCTCCCTTGGCCATCGCCTTTATCCTGTGCAAATCCTCAGCCTACATCATCCCAAAGTCCGGAACTCCTCCGGTCACCATGCAGTACAAACTCAGAAGCTCACCCTGTCTGATCTTTTGGGGCGTCTCAATATGCGCTAGAAGAGTCTCATTGAAGATCCTGTGAGCAAGTCTAAATGACAGATGGAATATAATCCGCTCCCTGGAATCTCCAAGTCTCCATCTGTCAGCGTGCTCAACCACATGAGCAATTTGTCCCCAAAACTCTCGAGCTACAACTCGAGAGGGACAGTCAACAACTGTGGGGGCCGGGAAGCCAAAGATATCCCGCCAGTGGTCTAAGGGAACTAGGTAGTTCCGGTTCATCAACCGGTACTTTATGGCACGCTCGGTGGGCAAGTAGGTGACGGAGTTGACAAACTCCAAGGTCGACTCTAGGTAGGCCGGAGCTTGGATCTCTGTGAACTGCTCTAAGCCCACCATGGATATCATACGCCTCAGATCATCATCAACATAAAGGCAGTCGAAGGCAAAGATGTCCAAAAATCGTGGTGCAACCACTGGACGGGCCGCTATGCGGTCATAATCGACCTGGAGACGCTCATGTATCACTGGTCTAGAACGGTGTGAAGAAGAAGAAGGAGAGGGAGAAGATCTGTCTCTCAGCACAAGCTGCCTGTCAGAAATCATTTTCTGCAATCTGTCAGACCACCTCGTTCTCTCTGAAAAGTCTCAAGAACACCTCGGCCGAGGCGCAGGCCGACTAGACCGAGGCGAAAAACTGTTCGATTGCAACTCTCAATAATCCAGTTCTTTTCCCCCAAAATCACTACCAAAGGTTCCTATGGGGTACTTAATTCTTTTTCAGCAGAATGCAGGGGCAACCAAAGCCCAAATCGAAAGGAATAAGTGGAAGAAGAGGAGGTTAGGGTTTTCTCGAATTTTACCCAGATTTGGTCGATTCGGTTCGTTTTCTCCGCAGATTGACGGTTGCAAATCGATCCTCTACCCTTTCCTTGCAGTTTGGAAGCGGGAATCGTCGAAAACGAGCGAAGAACGAAGGAGCGAGGTGTGGATTGCGCCGCGGTCGAGAAGATGGTAAAGGGAGGAGAGAGAAATCTCAACCCCCTTTTATACCCTTTTCTAGAATTGTTGTCACCTCGGTCGAGATAGTCTCGACTAGACCGAGGTCGTACGGACCGAGGTGGATCTTTAGAAACCCTAGTCGCCTCGGTTGTTCAAGAATCATCTCGGTCGAGGTGCTGTGACAGCAACCGAGATGTGTCTCAGTCAAACTCCGTCTTCTCAAATTTTCGAACTTCTGTCCTTCCAGTTGTGCTCCTGGGTTGTATTCCTTCCTTAGATGTTACCTGTTGTCTGTCTAGGACGTCAAAAACAAAACAAAGCAAAGCAAAAGCAAACTATCTAAAGCTAGACTAGAAAAAGGGAAAAGAAAGCAATACCTTGGGTTGCCTCCCAAGAAGCTCTTGATTTAAGGTCGCTAGTTGGACCGTACGGCATCTCTCAAACAAGGTATAGCGGTGCAACCTCCTCAACTGGAACTTCCGGTTTGCATTTCTTAAGTCTATGACCATTGACCTTGAAGCTTCTACTCGTTTCTCCCCAAATTTCAACTGCACCATAAGGGAAAACATGTTTCACAACATAAGGTCCGGTCCATCTAGATTTCAACTTACCTGGAAAGAGGCGGAGGCGCGAGTTGAAGAGTAGGACTAAGTCTTCTTCTTTAAGCTCCTTAGGAATGATACGCTTGTCATGCCATTTCTTTGTCCATTCTTTAAAAATTTTGGCATTCTCATAAGCGTTCAAATGCAGCTCCTCCAGGTCATTGATATCCAATAGCCGCTTTTCACCGGCATCCTTGATGTCGAAGTTCAACCATTTGATTGCCCAATACGCCTTGTGTTCTAACTCAACGGGCAAATGACAAGACTTCCCATATACCAAATTATAAGATGTGGTACCAATGGGAGTCTTCAATGCGGTCTTGTAAGCCCAAAGAGCGTCGTCTAGCTTCATGGACCAATCTTTCCTAGTCCTAGAGACGGTCTTCTCCAAGATTGCTTTAATTTCTCTATTCGAGATCTTGACCTGTCCACTAGTTTGAGGGTGATAAGGAGTTGCTACCTTGTGGGTTACCCATACTTTGATAAAAGTGCCTTAAATTTCCTGTTGATGAAATGCGTCCCTCCATCGCTGATGATGATGCGTGGAGTGCCAAAACATGGAAAGATAGTCTTGTTAAAGAACTTCACAACCACCATGGCGTCATTAGTGGGAGAGGCAATGGCTTCAACCCATCTAGAGACGTAGTCAACTTCTAGAGGAATATAGAGGTTTCCTCCGGATGATGGGAAAGGTCCCATGAAATCTACTCCCCATACATCAAAGATCTAAACCTTCTGTATGTTATTGAGTGGCATCTCATTCCTTCTAGATAAGTTCCATGTTCTTTGGCATGTATCACAAGACGCAACAAACGTTTGCACATCCTTAAATAATGTGGGCCAAAAGAAACCGGAACGTAATACCTTAGCGCATGTCTTGTTGGCGCTAGCATGCCCTCCACAAGGGAGTGAGTGACAATGTTGTATGACGCTATTAACTTCATCTTCCGGGATGCATCTTCGAACCATCCCATCCGGCCCTCGCTTGAATAGCAGCGGTTCATCCAAGTAGTAATGACGTACATCCTTGAAGAATTTCTTCCTTTGAGCGTACGTCAATCCGGGTGGTATTTCCTGGCAAACAAGATAATTAACAATATCAGCATACCAAGGTCCTTTATTATCAGAAATTTGGTGGAGAGAATGTTCCACCAACTGAGGATGAATGTCAGAGAAGGGAGTAAAAAGTTTGTAATTTTCAGTAGTCTCAGTTGTCATCATCTCGCTTTCGACCTCGGTCGAGGTACTGCAACTGGAACCGAAACTAGAGATTTTCTTCTCATGGATTAGCTTTTCAGTTTTAGCTACTGGATCTTCTTCCAGTGCCTTTAAGCTCCGTATATCTGCATCACAAGAAGCATCTATACCTTCCTCCATTAAGCTAAAGCTAATAACTTTTTCAAGTGGATGTTTAATAAGGATAGAGCTCACAAATTCTCTTGATTCTTCTTCATCATAGATGTTGAAGATATCATCTCCTAGCTGCTCTCCCTTCATAGCCACAAGTAATGCAAACTCCACTTCATCTCCGCCAATGTTAAAATTTAACTTGGCATTATTACAATCCACATTGCAACCCGAAGTTGCTAGAAATGGTCTCCCGAGAATGATAGAAACATGATAATTTGTGGGAATATCAAGCACAACAAAGTCTATAGGTAAATAGAAGTTACCTAACTTGACCGGAACGTCTTCCAAAATGCCCACGGGATGGGTAATGGAGCGGTCCGCCATGTATAACCGTATCTTCACCGGCTTGGGCTCTCCAAGTCCGATTTTAACACATAGCTCCAGCGGGATGATGCTCACGCTGGCTCCTAGATCACCTATGGCTTCTCAAGTGACATCCCCAACTTGGATGGGAATGCAAAAGGAGCCGGAATCTCTTAACTTGGGTGGCATCTTCTCCTTCATTATTTGAATAAGCTCCGAGGATTTAGATGTCATCCTTACTTCACCAAAGTCTTCCGACTTCCTCTTCCTTGATAGAATCTCTTTCAAGAACTTGCCATAAGCGGGCATCCCTACAATAGCATCAAGGAAAGGGATATTAATGTGTAGTTTATTCATCAAGTCAAGGAACTTAACTTAATGCTTGTCTAGATGTGCTTTGACCCTTGACTGGGGGAATGGAAGTGGTGGTTTATATGCAGGAGGTGGAATATAAACTTCACTTTTCTCCTCCTCTTTCTGTGGGTCCACCTCGGTTGGCATCTCGGCCGAAGTGTTCTTCGATTGTACCTGGACCGAGGTGGTCTTCGTCTGTACTGGCATCGACCGAGGCACTGGATCTGCAGTTTTCAGTCCACTCCTCGTCATGATTGCCATAATCTGTCCCTTAGGGTTGCTTTCCGTCCTTGCTGGAAGCTTCCCTGGATCTCTTGGTGCTTCATTCTCCTTGTTAAAGAATTGTTGTTCTAAGGCTTTTTGTGCCTACGAAATTGAAGTCCTAGATGTCTCCATAGAGTTGAGCTTGATCAAGATGGCCTCCAACACCGCATCTTTCTTTTCTGGTTGGGACGAACTCGATCCTTGCTCCTGGCTCTTCAATGGAGTAGAAGAAGAAGAAGAAGAGAGGAAAGGATTAGAGGAGTCATTCGAATTGGAGTTAGAGTAAGGGTTACCCAAATTTTTGTTGTTAGCCCTCCAATTATTGCTGTTAGATCCTCTATTGTTGTTGTAGTTGTTGATCTGGGAACCATTGTTGTTGTTCCGGTAACTATTGTTGTTCCTTGATCCTTGATCTTCCTTCTTGGTTTGAGCAACTAAGAGTTCCTTCAATTGTTTCACATTATTCTTCAAGGAAGTGAGTTGATCATTGTTAGGTGGAGTGATAGCATGAATTATAGTCTATATTTTGGGGTTTGTTTGGATGTTTTATCTTCAATAATCTGCATGTTTGTATGTATATTATGTGATTATATTACCATTTCATCTACCTTTGCGGGAATCGAGGTCTACACCTAGTTTTGATGTAATCGTAGGTAGAATGGCACGTTTCGCATCAAAAAGGAGCAAAAGGAGCTATGGAGTCATTGGAGTTACATTCAGGAACATAAGGAAACATCCAGGAAGCATAGCCATGGATTAAAGATTCACTTTGGACCAGATTTGAGAGATTTCACATTCAGTTGTGACTCACCTCGGTTGACCATAAATTCACCTCGACCGAGGTGATCGAGAGAAGTCGACTCGACCGAGGCGAACACCTGGGACACAGCGAGAATATTTTATTCTTGGCTGAGATCTTTTATCTTTGGAAAGTGATCTTATATTTTTTGGGCTTGGCTCCTGGAAGGAAGAAGATATGCTAGATCATATATTTTACCTATTTTTATGGGAAGAGATCTTTCTAAGATATCTTATCTTTGGAGGGTTATTTTCCTATAAAAAGGGTTGAATTTCCACAAATCCAAGATCATGCTATACCACCGATCAGGGTTTTTACACGCAGCAGCCATACTCCAGTTGGGAGATATTGAAGAACCTTTTTGAAGGTTGAAGAAGGAAGATTATAGCTTTTATAGCTTTTGAAGGGTTTTGTAAGATTATCTTAGATTCCCTTCCTTGTTGTCTTGTCTTGTTGGATTTCTATCCAAGGAACGCTTTTGTTGTGATATTTGATTCAGTTATTGAAGTCTTTTCATTAAATTCTTTTTGTTCAAATATTCACCTTCTTCCCATATACTTGATTAATACTTTCATGATGATGAGCGGCTAATTTCCTTGTGAGATTCTAGGGTGATTGGTTGAAGGTTGTGGGAAAAAAAATGATAGAATAATCTTAGATTCCAGTAGGACCCTGAAAGTTCGAGTCTTTAACCTTAACCCTAAGCATCTCGCTCAGTCGATGAACATCTCGGCCGGGGTGGAATTTGTCTGACCGAGGTGACTTATCTGATCCTAAACTGAGAGTTAAATGTTAGAGTTTGCCAAATCCTATTGATAACACGATTTATGACTTAGGTTTAGGTAATCATATAGATAGATTTCTCACTCATTCATGCATGGTTTAGCACAAATTCGCAACGTTCGCACTCAATTCACGTATTTTGTCGAGATAGACGTCTACACGGACTTGTGCGTTGCTTTGTAGGTATTTCGGGGGTCTTTCGGACATTAACCGATACATTAGAGGTCCAAGCCTCATGATGGTACACATCCAAAGCTTTGGAGGAGCATAATTGGAGCAACAAGGGACACAAAGACCACTATTGGTGCAAGCAATGGATCAACTCATGGCTAGACGATCATAGCACCTTTCTGCTGAAGAAAATCGGACCAACAAGCAGCTAAATCGGCCGATTTATTCCTCTGGGTCGATTTTTAGGCCTTTGACAGCTTAAGCCACGTGTCCCACGATCTCTTGTCCGTCCTTGCTCTTGGTGGAGAATATAAGTGGTCCTGCAGGTGGTTGCTGAGTATCTCTCCTCTCCCACACTCTCATTCACAGCTCATCAATTTGGGGAAAAGATTGGAGGAGAAGAAAAGCTCTCAAAGATTGAAGGAAGAAGAAGAACACCATTGTAGGAGAATAGTGAGGTTTTGAGTGGTTTTAAGTTGCTTTTCTAATCTTGGGTTGAAGAAGTATTGCAAGGATTGTTAGGAACGATTTGAATCTTCATTTAAGAGTTTGTAAGTCTTGCTACAACTTGGATTTGGCTGAGATTTATGGATTTTACTTGCTTATCTTTCATTATCCATCTATGAACACCATGTATGCTTGTATGATGATTTTGGATCTTAATATGCATACTATTGGCTAGTTTGTTGTGATTCTGGAGTGATGGATTGATGGTTATGGCTAGGGTGATGATAGGATGGGCTTATATGTTAGTTTAGGATGATTTATATGCACGAAACTCACAACAGAAAGAAAAATCGACCTGTTCATCAGATAAATCGGCCGATTTATCTGTAGAACAGCCCGATTTATTCTTCTGTTGTTCTTTAAATGATGAATCTGCATGTTAGGGTGTTTGGTTGTTCAAATCCTAGTGTTTATTAAGCCTAATTTAGCTTAAGATCACTTAATGCTATCAACCTAAGTGAAGGAAGAGATCTACCCGATGATTCCCGATCATAGATACCTTAGAAGATGAATTCTAGGTAGTAGTGAGCCTCATAAGCCGCTATTGGATTGAGTGTGCTAGGATTATTGCTTGAGATTTCCCTATTCCGAGACTTACCCGGTAAGGAGAGGGTTACCCCTTAAGTAGTATCTAGTTTGTGTGGAATTCCTTATTCTAACCCCTTGAGACCTACTCGGTGATAGGAGTTTGATGCGGGATTAGTGAAGTGAGAGACCTACCCGGTAATCGCTTCCATTAGTGAAATATTCTTTCCCCAACACCGTAGCTAGTCCTTAGAATCCTTAGAACCTTGAGTCCTATGCCATAACCGGAAATCTTGACCTCTAGAATCCACTTTTCCCTCTTGATCATATACTTGTGCTTTGTGTTACTTGTTTGTTTGTTAGCTTGAGTTGTTAATTATTTTATTATCTTGCTTGACTTGTGATCTTTGTTTGACCACCACAAAAACCAACAAAAACATTGAGTTTTTTTTTCCATTTTCTTTGTTTCTCATCTTATCTTAGCCTAGATTCACACTATCCTTGATCATTGTTTGACTCGATTTCACTTTAGTCTTCGTGTTCGACCTCAGAATACTTACCTTTCTACAAACGTCCCGTACACTGCGGGTTCGCTAGGAGTTAGGATAAATATAACGAGTACAAATTTAAAGCTTATTGCGTACATACATCACACGATCTTAGCGTGACAAGTTTTTGGCGCCGTTGCTGGGGACTAGGTCTAGATTGAGTCATTTTGTGATTGTTTATAGTGTAGATCTTTCTTGTTGCTTTTGATCTCTCTTTGGTTTGTGTCTTTGCTTTTCAGGACATCTCTTACTCTTTAGGTGTATGCGAAGATCTCGTGGCAAGGATTTAGCTCCATTCGATCCCGAACCGGAGAAAACCCTTAGATCTAGATCCAAGAGCATTAGAAAGGGGAAAGAGATAGCCGGAAGAGACCTCCAAGCTGAATTGGATGAAGCCTTAGAGCAAATAAGGCTAAGAGATGAGCTCTTGGAGGAAGAAAGGAGACTTGCCAATGAGAGGCAAGAAGCAACTAGGAGGGAGATTGATGAGATTAGGCAAGCCCTTGTACAAGGAGAGCTTAATCGTCAACAACCTCCACCTCCTCCACCACAACCGCAGCCGGCGGCGAATGTTAGGGTTGTACCCATTGCTATTGAAGAGCCACAAACTTTGGGGAGACGTATGGATCCGGCACAAAGAGCACACCGTCCAGGTGTGAACTTAGGAGATCCCGCAGCCCACAACTACGAGCTCCGCCCTCAAGTTCTACAAATGATCCGGCATAATCAATTTGGAGGGATGGAAGGAGAGTCTCCTCATCAACACTTGATGAACTATGAGATTTTGATGGAGACACTTAGACCGCCAAGATTCGAGAGCAACAACCATAAGCTAAGGGCTTTCTCCTTCTCTCTTAAGGACAAAGCCTTGGCTTGGTATCAATCTATTCCACAAGGGCGAGTTGGTACTTGGGAGGAGATGACAACCGAGTTTTTGACCAAGTTCTTCCCACCTTCCAAGACTACCGAGTTAAGAGGGAAGATCAATGCCTTCGTGATGAAGGATAGAGAGATTTTGTTCAAGTCTTGGGAGAGATTCAAAGATCTTCTCCTAGATTGTCCACACCATGGCATACCGAAAATTGAGCTATTGGAGATCTACTTCAAGGGACTTGATGAAGATAGCCAATTCAAGCTTCAATCCCTTTCCGGTGGGACTTTCATGGAGAAGCATGTGGATGATGCTTGAGAGTTTGTGGAGAAGCAAGCTCTAGTGATTGAGAAATACTCCCATAGGAAGAGTGAAGGGAGAAAGGCGGGAGCATATGAGGTGAGTGAGGTCACCATGAGCAACTTCAAGATCGACGCCATCAACAACGAGCTAAAGTCCTTGAGGGAGTTGTGTGCTACAACCTTGAAGAACCAAGCAACCCCTCAAGTGTTTCCACAAGCTAACTTGTCTTCTAAGGAGGAGGATGTGAACTATATGGGAAGGGGCAACTACAACAACTACCAAGGCCCGAGGAACTTCAACAACAACCGGCAATTCAACAATTACCGGCCCAACCATAACCATCCCGGGTTTTCTTACTCTAACCCGGATGGAGCCTTGAACCTTCCCGCTTCTACAAGCACAACTCCACTACCAAAAGCTTCACAAGAACCTCCACCCGGATTTACTCAACCTCCAAAGGATAGAACCGAAATGATGTTTGAGCAATTGCTTGGAAGGTTGAGTGGTCTTGAGAGCACCGTGACTTCAATTTCTAAAGCTCAAAAAGTGTTGGAAGCACAAGTGTTCCAAAAGGCGGGTGAGGCACATAGAGATCCGGGAAAGCTTCCCGGAATAACCGAAGAAAACCAAAGAGGCCAAGTGTTGGCTATTACAACAAGAAGTGGGTTAAGCATGAAGGATCCTTTGCCCAAGGAGAATGCTAAAGGGAAGCAAGTGGTGAATGAAGAAGAAACTTTGCAAGGAGATGGAGGCAAGAGCAAGGATGTAGAGCCAACCTATGTGGCGCCGCCTCCATACAAACCACCACTACCGTTCCCTCAATCACGAGCAAGAGCTCGCTTGGATAATCACTTTGGTAAGTTCCTTGAACTAATGTCTAAATTGCATATTAACATTCCGTTCATGGATGCTATTTTAAGGATGCCGGCATATGGCAAGTTCTTGAAGGAAATACTCTCCAACAAAAGGAAGTTGGAGGAGTATGGGGAGATAAGGATGACTAAGAGATCCTCGGAGTTGATTCAAACGATGAAGGAGGAGATGCCCCCTAAGCTAAGGGATCCGGGATCCTTTTGTGTGCCAATCGGAGTAGGAGAAGTGAAGTATGACGCCCTATGTGATCTTGGGGCAAGTGTAAGCATCATCCCGCTTGCACTTTGCAACAAGGTTGGGCTAGGAGAGCCAAAGCCGGTCAAGATGACTCTTTACATGGCGGACCGCTCAATCACTCATCCGGTTGGGATCTTGGAAGACATTCCGGTGCAACTAGGGAAGTTCTATGTGCCCATAGACTTCGTTGTCTTGGATATCCCGGTGGACTATCCGGTTCCTATCATCTTGGGGAGACCTTTCCTAGCTACTTCCGGATGTCTAGTAGATTGCAAGAATGGGACTCTCTCCTTCAACATTGGAGAAGAGAACATCATGTTCAAGCTATCAACAATGATGAAAGGGTCAACCCTTGATGAAGATGTATTCAACATAGTTGAAGAAGAGGAGTCTAGAGAGGTTGTGAGCTCAATCTTGCTCAAGGATCCACTTGAGAGGGTTCTTAGCTCAAGCTTGATGGAGGAAGGAGTTGAGGAGAGTAGCAATGAAGTAATCAAGGCCTTGAATGCATTGGACGAGCTACCAAGTGTTGGGTTTGAAGTGCTAGAAGAAGGGAGAAACTGGCAGAAAAATCGGACCAGAGGGTCCAAATCGGCCCATTTTTCCCCTTGTGCTGAAATTTCAGCCAGTTTTGTAAAAACAGAAACTCAGATCGACCCACTGCCAGATAAATCGTCCAATTTTTTCTCCTGGGCCGATTTTCCTGAGTCTTTTCAGCATCAACCACTTGAGTATGAGCAATCATCAAGGGAATTCAAGGAGGCTTCCATGGCTTTGCAATCATCTCAACCTACATTTTATGGATCATCTCCAACCGAAAAAGGTCCTCCTTAACTTGATCTTAAACCTCTTCCCTCTCATTTAAAGTATGCTTTCCTTGGTTCAAATTCTACTTATCCGGTGATTGTGAATGCATCTTTGAATGATGATGAGCTTAATAGATTGTTGAATGAATTGAAACTGCATAGAAAGGCAATAGGATACACCATTGATGATCTTGTTGGCATCAAGCCCTCTTTGTGCATGCATAGGATAATGATGGAAGATAATCATAAACCCTCTATTGAACATCAAAGAAGATTGAATCCCATAATGAAAGAGGTAGTTAAGAAGGAGATCATAAAGTTGCTAGATGCGGGAATTATCTACCCTATCTCGGATAGTAAGTGGGTTAGTCCCGTTCATGTAGTACCTAAGAAGGGTGGGATGACCGTAGTGACTAATGAGAACAATGAACTAATCCCCACTAGAACGGTTACGGGATGGAGGATGTGTATTGATTATAGAAAGCTTAACATGGCCTCTAGGATAGATCACTTCCCTCTCCCCTTCATTGACCAAATGCTAGAGAGGTTAGCTCAACATTCCCATTTTTGTTACCTAGATGGCTATAGTGGATTCTTCCAAATCCCTATCCACCCCGATGACCAAGAGAAAACAACCTTTACATGTCCATGGGGTACTTTTGCATATAGGAGGATGCCATTTGGGTTGTGTAATGCACCCGCCACCTTCCAAAGGTGTATGATGGCTATCTTTTCGGAATACATAGAAAATATCATGGAAGTGTTTATGGATGATTTCTCTGTTTATGGTTCTTCTTTCGATGATTTCTTGGCTAACTTGTCCTTAGTATTGCAAAGATGTGAGGAGACAAATCTTGTCTTAAATTAGGAAAAATGCCACTTCATGGTAAGTGAAGGTATTGTGTTAGGACACTTGGTGTCTAACCATGGCATTGAGGTTGATAGGGCCAAGATTGAGACGATAGAGAAGTTGCCACCACCTACCTCGGTGAAAGGGGTAAGGAGTTTCTTAGGGCATGCCGGTTTTTACCGGAGGTTCATTCAAGACTTCTCTAAAATTTCTAAGCCCCTTACTAACCTACTAATGAAGGATGTTGAATTTGTTTTCTCCAAAGATTGCCTTGAGGCTTTTTGTAGGTTGAAGAACGCTTTGATCTCCGCACCTATCATGCAACCTCCGGATTGGAACCTACCGTTTGAGATCATGTGTGATGCAAGCGATGTAGCCGTTGGGGCTGTCTTGGGGAAAAGGAAAGATGGGCGCACTCATGCCATTTATTATGCTAGCAAGACGCTAGATGATGCCCAACTTAACTATGCTACAACCGAGAAAGAGTTGCTAGCGGTGGTGTATGCTTTTGAGAAGTTCCGCTCATATCTTGTTGGAGCGAAGGTCATAGTCTATACGGTTCATGCCGCGATCCGTTATCTACTTACCAAGAAGGATGCCAAGCCTAGGTTGATTCGGTGGATCCTTCTTCTTCAAGAGTTTGATTTGGAAATCCGGGACAAGAAGGGATCCGAGAACTCCGTGGCGGATCACCTTAGTAGACTACCTCCCTTAGAGATTGAGAGAGATGACATCCCGATTGATGACTCATTCCGGGATGAGCAATTGCAAATGGTGGAGGAGTGCTTGTTCCAAGTGTCTAGAGGGAGTGAGCCATGGTTTGCCGACATTGTGAACTATTTAGTGTGTGAGGAAGTGCCTCCCGGATTAACATATGCCCAAAGGAAAAAGTTCTTCAAGGATGTGAGGCACTACTATTGGAGTGAGCCACTTTTGTTCAAGAGAGGGCCGGATGGAATGCTTAGAAGATGCATACCGGAGGATGAGGTGGAGAGTGTGATCCGCCATTGTCATTCCTTGCCATGTGGAGGGCATGCTAGTGCACACAAGACATGTGCGAAAGTGCTACAATCGGGCTTCTTTTGGCCAAGCTTGTTCAAGGATGTGCAAGGCTTTGTGGTAGCTTGTGATGCTTGCCAAAGGACGGGCAACATCTCAAGGAGGAATGAGATGCCCTTGAACAACATACAAGAGGTAGAGATATTTGATGTATGGGGTGTGGACTTCATGGGACCATTCCCTTCTTCATGTGGCAACCTCTACATCCTATTGGCGGTGGATTATGTGTCGAGATGGGTGTAGGCAATCGCCTCTCCCACAAATGATGGCAAGGTGGTGGTGCGGTTCTTCAACCGAGTGATCTTCCCTAGGTTTGGAACACCAAGGGTGATCATAAGTGATGGAGGGAAGCACTTCACTAATATGAACTTTGGAGCGCTCTTGGCTAAGTATGGGGTGACTCATAAGGTGGCAACACCTTACCATCCCCAAACAAGTGGCCAAGTGGAGATCTCCAACCGGGAGATCAAGGCCATTCTTGAGAAGACGGTATCAAGGACGAGAAAAGATTGGGCTATGAAGCTCAATGATGCCTTGTGGGCATATAAGACCGCCTTCAAAACACCAATTGACACCACTCCTTACAAGCTAGTCTATGGCAAGTCTTGCCACCTTCCTGTAGAGATGGAGCATAGAGCTTATTGGGCCATTAAGTGGTTGAATTTTGACCTTAAGAAGGCCGGTGAGAAGCGGTTGCTAGACATGAACGCCCTTGAGGAGATCCGGTTGGATGCAATGAGAATGCGCGGATCTACAAGGAGAGAACCAAGCGATGGCATGACAAGAGGATCATCCCGAAAGAGTTGAGTGAAGGAGACGTTGTCCTTCTCTTCAACTCAAGGCTGCGGCTCTTCCCCGGGAAGCTCAAATCAAGATGGACCGGGCCATATGTGGTGAAGAAAGTTTTTCCTCATGGAGCAGTAGAGATAGGAGGAGATCATTGTGGTGACTTCAAGGTGAATGGGCATCGATTGAAGAAGTATATCCCGGAAGCCCCGGTGGAAGTGATTGCCCCGCTTCACCTTGATTGAAACACTCCTGAATTTGGTCAAGCTAATGACCTTAAAGAAGCGCTTAATGGGAGGCAACCCATTGGTACATGTTTTTCCTTTCTTTTTCTTGCTTTTGTTTAATCTCACTCTTGGTGTGCTTTGTTTTTCTTTTGTGTTTTTGGGTGCTAGATCTTGTTGATTGTCATGAGTTATGAGACGTTGGAGGTCATGAGGAAGCCTCATGGACCAGTTGAAGGTACAAGATCCAAGCACATGGACGAGGAGGAAAGCACCCAGAAAAATCGGACTGTTCATGCACAAAATCGGCCGATTTTCCCGGGCTATGGGGCGATTTTTCCTCTGTATAAAGGAAAGTGATGATCTCAAATCAAGCATGGGTGGAGCGGACTTGGAACTTGGACGGCTTGCGGTGCCAAGCGCGGGTTCCGACACCTTAATGAACATCAAGAGCTCTCTACCATCCTTGATTAATCATCCACCATCATCATTCAATGTGACCCGAAATACCAAAGCATCACCAATTTTACATTGTGAGGACCTTCTTTCACTTCTTTATTTAGTTTACACATTAGGGACAATGTGTTTCTAAGTATGGGGTGGGGTTTTCATGATCACTTGCATGATTAGCATCTAGGATAGTTTAATTTTGTCACATGTTTCATTATGTCTTACATTGTACATACATATTTCGAAAAATCCAAAAAATCAGAAAATTTAAAAAAATTTTGTGCTTTCTAGCTTGGGAATGACCCTAATGATGAACCTTGTCTTGTGGATTGGCTATGGATGACCTTATGTGTCAAATTTATGATAGCATATGTGGACTTGAAGTACTTATCTTGAAACCCATGAATGAAATTGTGATCATGAATGTTTGCCTTGATTGAATTGAGTATTGAAAGTCGAAATTGCATGCTAGTTCTTGCACATCAATTAGGAGTGATTAAGGCAATTCATTTTCCTCTACTTCCCATCTTGATCATGTTGTTTGAGCACCTCAATTGATGAAAAAGTTGACCTCTTTTGACCCATCCGGGAATAGGAGCATGATAGTGTGTTGATGTGTGTGAAAAACAAGTGTGGGGGAAGTTGTTGATGAAAGAATGATGTGAATGAAATGCTGAAATTGTTGTGAAAGTATAGACAAAAATATAGGTTTGGGGACGTTGGTTTAAATGACAAGTAACTCGGTACACTTCACATAATCGGGTGTTGGTGCCTTGCCAAAGTCAAATAAACCGATAGTCCTAACGAGCTTTGGTATGTGTGCCCGGTGAGGATGCATCTCGAAAAATAGAAAAAACCCGAGAATGGCTAATCACCGAGGTATCGGCTTTTGTACACCAATTCCATTGTCTCAAAAATAAAAGAAAGAAAAGACAATGAAGAAAAATATACACTTGAGGGAAGTTGATAAGAAAATTGGAAGTTGTGGTTGTTTAGTTCCTTTCCCGGATTAGCATCACATAGCCTAGAAAATTCCCCACCTAATCACAACGTTTCTTGGCCTTTTATTTCACAAGTCCTTATGACCTACTTGCATGTGTGTAAGACTAAGTGATTTAGATTGGATATGCTCATGATCATCTTGACTTCTTCATCTTTACATTTCATTGCATGTTATCAAGTTAAGTGTAATTGTCTTTTCATGTTTCTCGTTTATTTGATACATGATTGCTTGTCCATTGCCATGAAGCATGACTATGAAGGTGATCCAATATTAGAAGCACAACTCCAAAAAGATTTTGCCATTTTTCTGCATACATAAATCATGTCATCTCTTAGTCTATAGTTGGGAATTTGCTCGGGGACGAGCAAACCGTAAGTATGGGGTATTTTTGATAACACGATTTATGACTTAGGTTTAGGTAATCATATAGATAGATTTCTCACTCATTCATGCATGGTTTAGCACAAATTCGCAACGTTTGCACTCAATTCACGTATTTTGTCGAGATAGACGTCTACACGGACTTGTGCGTTGCTTTGTAGGTATTTCGGGGGTCTTTCGGACATTAACCGATACATTAGAGGGCCAAGCCTCATGATGGTACACATCCAAACCTTTGGAGGAGCATAATTGGAGCAACAAGGGACACAAAGACCACTATTGGTGCAAGCAATGGATCAACTCATGGCTAGACGATCATAGCACCTTTCTGCTGAAGAAAATCGGACCAACAAGCAGCTAAATCGGCCGATTTATTCCTCTGGGTCGATTTTTAGGCCTTTGACAGCTTAAGCCACGTGTCCCACGATCTCTTGTCCGTCCTTGCTCTTGGTGGAGAATATAAGTGGTCCTGTAGGTGGTTGTTGAGTATCTCTCCTCTCCCACACTCTCATTCACAGCTCATCAATTTGGGGAAAAGATTGGAGGAGAAGAAAATCTCTCAAAGATTGAAGGAAGAAGAAGAACACCATTGTAGGAGAATAGTGAGGTTTTGAGTGGTTTTAAGTTGCTTTTCTAATCTTGGGTTGAAGAAGTATTGCAAGGATTGTTAGGAACGATTTGAATCTTCATTTAAGAGTTTGTAAGTCTTGCTACAACTTGGATTTGGCTGAGATTTATGGATTTTTCTTGCTTATCTTTCATTATCCATCTATGAACACCATGTATGCTTGTATGATGATTTTGGATCTTAATATGCATACTATTGGCTAGTTTGTTGTGATTCTGGAGTGATGGATTGATGGTTATGGCTAGGGTGATGATAGGATGGGCTTATATGTTAGTTTAGGATGATTTATATGCACGAAACTCACAACAGAAGGAAAAATCGACCTGTTCATCAGATAAATCGGCCGATTTATCTGTAGAACAGCCCGATTAATTCTTCTGTTGTTCTTTAAATGATGAATCTGCATGTTAGGGTGTTTGGTTGTTCAAATCCTAGTGTTTATTAAGCCTAATTTAGCTTAAGATCACCTAATGCTATCAACCTAAGTGAAGGAAGAGATCTACCCGATGATTCCCGATCTTAGATACCTTAGAAGATGAATTCTAGGTAGTAGTGAGCCTCATAAGCCGCTATTGGATTGAGTGTGCTAGGATTATTGCTTGAGATTTCCCTATTCCGAGACTTACCCGGTAAGGAGAGGGTTACCCCTTAAGTAGTATCTAGTTTGTGTGGAATTCCTTATTCTAACCCCTTGAGACCTACCCGGTGATAGGAGTTTGATGCGGGATTAGTGAAGTGAGAGACCTACCCGGTAATCGCTTCCATTAGTGAAACATTCTTTCCCCAACACCGTAGCTAGTCCTTAGAATCCTTAGAACCTTGAGTCCTATGCCATAACCGGAAATCTTGACCTCTAGAATCCATTTTTCCCTCTTGATCATATACTTGTGCTTTGTGTTACTTGTTCGTTTGTTAGCTTGAGTTGTTAATTGTTTTATTATCTTGCTTGACTTGTGATCTTTGTTTGACCACCACAAAAACCAACAAAAACATTGAGTTTTTTTTCCATTTTCTTTGTTTCTCATCTTATCTTAGCCTAGATTCACACTATCCTTGATCATTGTTTGACTCGATTTCACCTTAGTCTTCATGTTCGACCTCGGAATACTTACCTTTCTACAAACGTCCCGTACACTGCGGGTTCGCTAGGAGTTAGGATAAATATAAGGAGTACAAATTTAAAACTTATTTCGTACATACATCACACGATCTTAGCGTAACACCTATTCTTATTACACCTTTCCTGGTTCAATGCAAGCTTAGGATGAGACTTACCCGGTAATTCCTTAGTTTGTGTACCTAAGATCATAAGTGTAGGTAATAAAGGTTTATCCTTTATTGGGGTTTGAGTGTGCTTTCATCCCATCTTTGTAAGTTAGCCTGAGACTTACCCGGTAAAGGTTGATTATATTCCCTTAGATGGTGTGTTAGTTTGAGGTTATAGTTCTTTATCTTAATTCCTTGAGACTTACCCGGTAATAGGAGTTACGGTTTTGGATTAGTGAGTAGTGAGACTTACCCGGTGATCTATTCCACTTTAGTAACACCTTCCCCATGCAAAAACCTCAGCTTTGTCCGCTTATCTTTAGATCTTGAGTTGGAACCACAACTAGATGCTTTAATCCCTAGAATTGCATATTTCCTTTATTGACTTCTTTATCATCTTTGATTGTTTAGATCACCTCTTGTGGTTAGTATTTACATAAGCATACCGTGATTGGACTTTGTTTCACTAAGTCCCTGTGATCGACCCTTGGAATTCCTTGCTTTTTACTACGATTGACCCGTACACTGCGGGTTCGCATCCTTGTTTTAAGCTTACGTCTAGGGTTATAAATTTAAAGCTTGCACACACTATTTGGAGCGAACAAGTTTTTGGCGCCGTTGCCGGGGACTTGGTCTAGACCGAGCCGGTTACGGTTTACTCTTGGGGCACTTGCCCCCGTGTCTACTGACCACTCTACTTGAGTGACTTTTGCAGGTTCTTTCTTAGGTTGATGCGAAGAACCCGCACTGGGAAGGAAATCGTTCCTTACGATCCCGAACCAGAAAAGACATACAAGCGACGCTTAAGAGAAGCGAAGATGGCCCACCAAGACAACCGCGATCTTGCGGCCGAGTTGAAAGAGGCTCTAGAACTGCTACGCCTCAATAGGGAAGAACTAAGGCAAGAAAAGGAAGAAAATCGCACCAGGACTGATGCGATCAAAGCGGATATGGCAGCCATACGAGACAAGATCCTACTTCGACCGAGGGAAGATCCAGTTCCCGACCCTCGACCGATGCAAGACCCAGTTGCTGACCCTCGACCGAGGCAGGTTCTAGTACCAAACGCCCCGGCCGAGATACTTCCACCTCGGATGCTAGTCCGAGACGCTTTTCTTGCAGGAATCTCACAAACCCTAGGTCAAATGATGGACGCTAATCAACAACTGAGCGCGTCCAGGAGTTAACCTAGGAGATCCAGCGGACCATGACTACGAACTTCGACCACAAGTTCTATCCATGATTCGCCAATGCCAATTCGGAGGGCTAGAGAAGGAATCACCACATCAACATCTTCAAAACTATGAGATCTTGATGGAGACCTTACGACCCCCACGAATCGAAAATAACAACTACAAGCTAAGACCCTTTTACTTTTGTTTAAAAGATAGAGCTCTTACTTGGTATCAATCTCTTCCTTCAGGAAAAATTAGCACATGGGAGGAGATAACGACAGAATTCTTGACCAAATTCTTTGCCCCCTCAAAAACAACTGAAATGAGGGGAAAGATCAACGCTTTCATTATGAAGGACAAGGAGAGCTTGTCCCAATCATGGGAGCGGTTCAAGGACGTTCTTTTGGATTGGCCACATCATGGGATTCCAAAGTTAGAGTTAATGGAGATATACTTCAAAGGACTGGACGGAAGCACCCAGTTCAATCTTCAACTACTCTCCGCCGGTACCTTTATGGACATGGCGGTTGACGAGGCTTGGGACTTCATCGAGAAGCAAGCTTTGCACATGGAAAAGTACACTCATCAAGGAGCTGAAGGTGGAGTTAAGAGAGTTAACTTCCAAGAAACTCAGCCCAACAACAATCAACTCACGTCTTTGAAGAATGACGTGAAGAAATTGAAGGAACTCTTGGTTGCTCAAACCAAGAAGGAAGAGCAAGGACAAAGGAACAACAACAATGGATACCGTAACAACAACAACGGTTCCCGGAACAACAATTACAACAACAACAATAGAGGATCCAATATCAACAATTGGAGGGCGAACAACCAAAATTCTGGTAACAATCATTCAAACTCCAACTCTAACGATTCCTCTAACCCTTTCCTCTCTTCCCCTCCTTCTTCTTCTTCTACTCCCTTAAAAAGCCAGGGGCAAGGATCAAGTTCGTCTCAGCCGGAAAAGAAAGACGCAGTTTTGGAGGCCATCTTGATCAAGCTCAACGCTATGGAGACTTCTATGACTTCATTTTCGAAGGCCCAAAAAGCCTTAGAACAACAACTCGCAAGTAAGGCGAATGAAGCGCCAAGAGATCCAGGGAAGCTTCCAGCAAGGACGGAAAGCAACCCTAAGGGCCAGATCATGGCCATAACTACGAGGAGTGGACTAAAAACTGCAGATCCAGCGCCTTGGTCGGTGCCAGTACCGACGAAGACCACCTCGGTCCAGATGCAGTCGAAGAACACCTCGACCAAGATGCAAACCGAGGTGGAGCCACAGAAAGCGGAGGGGAAAACTGAAGTTTATGTTCCACCTCCTGCATACAAACCACCGCTTTCATTCTCCCAGTCAAGGGCCAGAGCACATCTAGACAAGCACTTTGGTAAGTTCCTTGACTTGATGAATAAACTGCACATTAACATTCCTTTCCTTGATGCTATTCTAGGAATGCCCGCCTATGGGAAGTTCTTGAAGGAGATCCTATCAAGGAGGAGGAAACTGGAAGATTTTGGTGAAGTTAGGATGACATCTAAGTCCTCGGAGCTCATACAAATCATGAAGGAGAAGATGCCACCTAAGTTGAGAGATCCCGGCTCATTTTGCATTCCCATCCAAGTTGGGGATGTCACTTGTGAAGCCCTTTGTGATCTAGGAGCCAGCGTAAGCATCATCCCGCTGGAGCTATGTGCGAAGATCGGACTTGGAGAGCCCAAGCCGGTCAAGATTCGACTTTACATGGCGGATCGCTCCATAACCCATCCCGTGGGAATCTTGGAGGACGTTCCGGTCAAGTTAGGTAACTTCTACTTACCTATAGATTTTGTTGTACTTGACATTCCCACAGATTATCCGGTCCCTATTATTCTCGGGAGGCCATTTCTAGCAACTTCGGGTTGCAACGTGGATTGCAAGAACGCCAAGTTGAAATTTAACATTGGCGGCGATGAGGTGGAGTTCGCATTACTTGCAGCCATGAAAGGGGAGCAGCTAAGCGATGATATCTTCAACATCTACGATGAAGAAGAATCAAGAGAATTGGTGAGCTCTATCCTTACTAACGATCCACTTGAACGAGTTATTAGCTTCAGTTTAATTGAGGAAGGTATAGATGCTTCTTGTGATGCAGATATACGGAGCTTAAAAGCACTAGAAGAAGATCCAGGAGCTAAAACTGAGAAGCTAATCCAGGACACGAAGATCTCCAGTTTCGGTTCCAGTTGCAGTACCTCGACCGAGGCACTTTCTGGACTGAGCGAGGCGACTGAAGAATATCTCGGTCAATGCCTCTGCGCCTCGACCGAGGTCGATGGCAAGATGATGTCAACTGAAACTGCTGAGAATAACAAACTTCTTACTCCTTTCTCTGACATTCATCCTCAGTTGGTGGAACATTCCATCCACCAACTTTCTGATAATAAAGGACCTTGGTATGCTGATATTGTGAATTATCTTGTTTGCCAGGAAGCTTCGCCCGGATTGACGTACTCTCAAAAGAAGAGATTCTTCAAAGAAGTACGCCATTACTACTGGGATGAACCGCTGCTATTCAAGCGCGGGCCGGATGGGATGCTTCGAAGATTCATTCCGGAAGATGAAGTTAATAGCGTCATACGGCATTGTCACTCACTTCCTTGTGGAGGATATGCCAGCACCGATAAAACATGCACTAAGGTATTACGTTCTGGTTTCTTTTGGCCTACATTATTTAAGGATGTGCAATCGTTTGTTGTCTCTTGTGATGCATGCCAAAGAACAGGAAATTTGTCAGGAAGGAACGAAATGCCACTTAATAACATCCAAGAGGTGGAAATCTTCGATGTATGGGGGATAGACTTCATGGGACCTTTCCCATCCTCCAGAGGAAACCTCTATATTCTTCTTGCAGTTGATTACGTCTCTAGATGGGTTGAAGCCATCGCTTCCCCCACTAATGACGCCAAGGTGGTTGTGAAGTTCTTGAACAGAACTATCTTTCCACGTTTTGGAACTCCACGCATCATCATCAGCGATGGAGGAATACATTTCATCAACCGGAAGTTCAAAGCACTTCTATCGAAGTATGGGGTAACCCACAAGGTATCAACCGCTTATCACCCTCAAACTAGTAGACAGGTCGAGATCTCGAATAGAGAAATCAAGGCAATTTTGGAGAAGACCGTCTCTAGGACGAGGAAGGATTGGTCCACGAAATTGGACGATGCTCTTTGGGCGTACAGGACCGCATTTAAGACTCCCATAGGTACCACCCCTTATAATTTGGTATATGGGAAGTCTTGCCATATGCCCGTTGAGTTAGAACACAAAGCATATTGGGCAATCAAATGGTTGAACTTCGACATTAAGGAGGCCGGCGAAAAGCGACTATTAGAAATCAACGAGCTGGAGGAGCTGCGTTTGAATGCTTATGAGAATGCCAAAATCTATAAGGAAAGGACGAACAGATGGCATGACAAGCGTATCGTCCCAAAGGAGCTTAACGAAGGAGACTTAGTTCTACTCTTCAACTCCCGCCTCCGCCTCTTTCCAGGTAAGTTGAAATCTAGATGGACCGGACCTTATGTTGTGAAACATGTTTTTCCTCATGGTGCAGTTGAGATATGGGGCGAAACTAGCGGAAGCTTCAAGGTCAACGGTCATAGACTTAAGAAGTACAAACCGGAAGTTCCGGTTGAGGAGGTTGCACCAATAAACCTCGTTTGAGAGACACATCATGGTCCAACTAGCGACCTTAAACCAAGCGCTTCTTGGGAGGCAACCCAAGGTATTGCTTTCTTTTCCCGTTTTCTAGTCTAGTTTAGATAGTGTTTGCTTTTGCTTTGCTTTGTTTTGTTTTTGGCGTTCTAAACAGATAACAGGAGACATCTAAGGAAGGAGCATAACTGGAAGGACAGAAGATCGAGAATTTGAGAAGACGAAGTTTGACTGAGGCATCTCGGTTGCTATCGGAGCACCTCGACCGAGATGATTCTTGAGCAACCGAGGCGACTAGGGTTTTCTGAAGAACCACCTTGGTCCGTACCACCTCGGTCCAGTCGAGACCATCTCGACCGAGGTGACAGCAGTTGCAGAAAGGGTATAAAAGGGGGATTTATTTTCTCTCTCTTCCATCTCACCCTTCCTCGACCGCGGCGACAGTTTCACCTCGCCTCCTTCGATTCTTGCTCGTTTTCGAAGATTTTCGCTTCCAAACTGCGATTAAGGCTTCAAGGATCCCAGTGCATCATCGATCTACAAGAAAATCAAACCGATTCGACCGAACGAGATAAAACGAATACCGAAACCCTACCTTGCTTCTTCGCTTTGATTTGGGCTTTGGTTGCCCTTGCATTTGCTGAGAAAAGGCTTAAGTACCCCTTAGGAAGCAATTGTAGTAATTTTGGGGGAAAAGAACTGAATTTTTCGAAGGAGTTAAAACCCAGTTTTTCGCCTCGGTCCAGTCGAGCTGTGCCTCGGCCGAGGTGATTCTTGAGTGCTGTGAGTTGACCGAGGTGACCTGACATTGACTGAATTGAAAATGAGTTCTGACCGACGCCTTGCCCTTAGGGATAGATCCTCACCTTCCCCTTCTTCCTCTTCTTCCCGACCCTATCGACCGGTGATCCATGAGTGACACCAGGTCGATTATGACCGTATTTCTAGCCGTCCAGTGATAGCACCTCGCTTCCTGGACGTGTCTACTTTTGATTGCCTCCAGGTAGACGGCGACCTTAGGAGGATGATATCTACAGTCGGGCTGGATCAGTTTACTGAGATCCGAGCCCCAGCCTATTTGGAGCCCACCTTAGAGTTCATTAGCTCCTTCACCTACCTCCCCATAGAGAGATCTGTGAAGTACCGGTTGATGAACCGGAACTTCATAGTTCCACTTGAGTACTGGAGAGAGATTTTTGCCTTTCTTGAGCCCACTACTGTTGACTTCCCTTCCCGATCAGTAGCTAGGGAGTTCTGGGGGCAGATTGCCCATATTGTTGAGCATGCAGATAGATGGCGCCCTAGAGATTCCAGGGAGAAGGTCATCTTCCATTTAGCCTTTAGGTTAGCCCATCGGATATTCAGCGAGACACTTCTGGCGCGTACTGAGACGCCCCAAAAGATCCGACAGGGGGAGCTTTTCAGTCTATACTACATGGTTACTGGGGGTATCCCGGACTTTGGCTTGATGTTGGCAGAGGATCTGCACAAGATCAAGGCCAAGGCCAAGGGAGACATCTGCTACGGAGGGCTTGTCACCAAACATAGCTAGTTATCAAGACATGGACCTCAGCGCGTGCACGATGGTGGCGGCTCCCAAGCTGCTTGGGCTGCAGGAGATGATCACTCGGCGGATTCTAGTTCCCCGAGGTTTGACTACACCGTACGTGGCTATGCCGTGGGAGCTGACTGCACCACAGGGGATCAGGTGGTCTGCCCAGTTCACTGTTTTTGACCCTCATTATTGGCAGACCGCCTGGGCTCTACTGATGGAGGATTACAGAGAGGCAGCAGCTGCCCCAGCTGAGAAGGAGGCAGATGATGAGGAGACGGCTGATGAAAGAGAGGGTGGAATCCCGATGGATACAGGGACAGATACTGCAGGGACGAGCGCACCAGTTATAGATCTGGATGACGAGGACACAGAGCCTGCACCTGCTACTTCTCCAGTGAGACCTGCTAGGCGTAGGACACGCCGACACAGAGATTCAGAGGCTCACAGTCGGATCGACGACCTGACGGATCAGTTTATTGATTCATATGCTGCTTTGTCATTGGATATCCGCGAGATGCAGGAGCGGCAGCATTACCAGCACATGATGGCCCAGATCCAGTTTGAGCACATCATGGGCTATCCGTTCGACCCGTCCCAGTATCCGTATGTGCCACCACCACCACCACCGGATCGTGACTACTGAGAGCTGTAGGATTTTCTTTTCTTATTTTTATGCAATTCTGCTTATTATCCGGTGAGTACTTTTACTTTAGACTTATCTTGACCCACTAGGACAGTGTGTCCTAAGTATGGGGTGTTTATTTGATGTATTCGACATTTATGTGTTGTATGACTTGACATTCTTGGATAATTATGCTTATTTTCCTCTCTATGGATTTTATCTGAGACTACATGCATACTTACAGGTTATTTGATTCAGAAAAACGTCGAAACTGAAAGAAAACTGGTTTTAAAAAAAAAATTTTGGACCTCGACCGGGGCAGTTCTGGCCGAACGAGGTGTTTCACCTCGGTTGACCTATGAACACCTCGACCGAGGTAGGTTAACTGAGAGTTTTTGAAAACGATTTTTGTGCTTCTTATCTGGATATGATCTCAGTGAAGATCTTGTTTACTGACTGGTTTTAAAATTCTTTATGTGTTTGAAAGGTTTTATAATATGTTTAAGTTGCTAAATGCTTTGTTCGAAATTTTTGGCATGTTTAATACTTTGTTTTTATCCAAATTATGTTGAATTTGAAGGTTGACACCACGTTATGAGTTCTCTCACTTTCTTCTTGGAAAGACCAAGACAATTCATTCTTTTCTCTTCTTCTTCTTGATCATGCTTAGCCCCTCATATACATTTTGCCTCCCTTTACCTATCCGGGAATTTGGAAGCAAGCGAAGTGGTGAAAGCAAGTGAAGTTAAAGTAGAATTTGGCTGGAAGTGGAAGTGTTAGAAAGTAATAATAGGTTTGGGGAAGTCAATCATGATGATGAGTAACTCGGCACCATTCACATAGCCGGGTGTTTGTGTCTTGCCAAAGTCGGATTGAGCGATATTCCTAACGGGTCATGGTATGTGCATCAAGGGTTTGATGCATCTCAAGAAATTGATGATTGCTGATTTCCTAGGCTTCGGTTATTGTGCACCTCTGTCCATGCATCCCAAAAAGTAAAGTAAAAAGAAAAAGTGTGAAATAAGCAAAGCTTATTCGTGGAAGAGGTTGCAAGTCAAAGTGAAAGTGAAGTTCATCCTTTTCCCGGATTCTAGCACCACATTACCTTACATACAACCCTACCCTACACGTTTCTTGACCTTTCTTTTGGGAAGCCCTTGAGACCTTGAGCTTGTTGATTGACTTAGTGGTTTAAACTGGATTATACATGATTAATTTTGATAATTAACTTATTATGCATTCTATGATTTTATGCAAAGATGAACAACTTTCTTATATTTATAAAATGTTTTGATCATATTTTGATTTTAAATTCCATGAAGTATTCTCTTAGAGTGATCTTTGATTGTAGCACATCATAAAAATGTTTTTGAAAGACTTTTCATTGATTTTCTTGACTTATAATCCATTCTATCTTGTCTTTTATATGCGGAACTTGCTTGGGGACAAGCAAGGGCTAAGTATGGGGTATTTTGATAGCATGAATTATAGTCTATATTTTGGAGTTTGTTTGGATGTTTTATCTTCAATAATCTGCATGTTTGTATGTATATTATGTGATTATATTACCATTTCATCTACCTTTGCGGGAATCGAGGTCTACACCTAGTTTTGATGTAATCGTAGGTAGAATGGCACGTTTCGCATCAAAAAGGAGCAAAAGGAGCTATGGAGTCATTGGAGTTACATTTAGGAACATAAGGAAACATCCAGGAAGCATAGCCATGGATTAAAGATTCACTTTGGACCAGATTTGAGAGATTTCACATTCAGTTGTGACTCACCTCGGTTGACCATAAATTCACCTCGACCGAGGTGATCGAGAGAAGTCGACTCGACCGAGGCGAACACCTGGGACACGGCGAGAATATTTTATTCTTGGCTGAGATCTTTTATCTTTGGAAAGTGATCTTATATTTTTTGGGCTTGGCTCCTGGAAGGAAGAAGATATGCTAGATCATATATTTTACCTATTTTTATGGGAAGAGATCTTTCTAAGATATCTTATCTTTGGAGGGTTATTTTCCTATAAAAAGGGTTGAATTTCCACAAATCCAAGATCATGCTATACCACCGATCAGGGTTTTTACACGCAGCAACCATACTCCAGTTGGGAGATATTGAAGAACCTTTTTGAAGGTTGAAGAAGGAAGATTATAGCTTTTATAGCTTTTGAAGGGTTTTGTAAGATTATCTTCGATTCCCTTCCTTGTTGTCTTGTCTTGTTGGATTTCTATCCAAGGAACTCTTTTGTTGTGATATTTGATTCAGTTATTGAAGTCTTTTCATTAAATTCTTCTTGTTCAAATATTCACCTTCTTCCCATATACTTGAGTAATACTTTCATGATGATGAGCGGCTAATTTCCTTGTGTGATTCTAGGGTGATTGGCTGAAGGTTGTGGGAAAAACAATGATAGAATAATCTTAGATTCCGGTAGGACCCTGAAAGTTCGAGTCTTTAACCTTAACCCTAAGCATCTCGCTCAGTCGATGAACATCTCGGCCGGGGTGGAATTCGTCTGACGAGGTGACTTATCTGATCCTAAACTGAGAGTTAAGTCTTATAGTTTGCCAAATCCTATTCTTATTACACCTTTCCTGGTTCAATGCAAGCTTAGGATGAGACTTACCCGGTAATTCCTTAGTTTGTGTACCTAAGATCATAAGTGTAGGTAATAAAGGTTTATCCTTTATTGGGGTTTGAGTGTTCTTTCATCCCATCTTTGTGAGTTAGCCTGAGACTTACCCGGTAAAGGTTGATTCTATTCCCTTAGATGGTGTGTTAGTTTGAGGTTATAGTTCTTTATCTTAATTCCTTGAGACTTACCCGGTAATAGGAGTTACGGTTTAGGATTAGTGAGTAGTTAGACTTACCCGGTGATCTATTCCACTTTAGTAACACCTTCCCCATGCAAAAACCTCAACTTTGTCCGCTTATCTTTAGATCTTGAGTTGGAACCACAACTAGATGCTTTAATCCCTAAAATTGCATATTTCTTTTATTGACTTCTTTATCATCTTTGATTGTTTAGATCACCTCTTGTGGTTAGTATTTACATAAGCATACCGTGATTGGACTTTCTTTCACTAAGTCCTTGTGATCGACCCATGGAATTCCTTGCTTTTTACTACGATTGACCCGTACACTGCGGGTTCGCATCCTTGTTTTAAGCTTACGTCTAGGGTTATAAATTTAAAGCTTGCACACACCGTTTGGAGAGAACATGGAGCATCTTGAAAGTTGACTCTTTTAACTCCACATTCAGCTCCTTGGTGGGAGTATTTCTCCATGTGCAAAGCTTGGTTCTCTATGAACTCCCAAGCTTCGTCAATTGGCATGTCCATGAACCTTCCGGTGGATAGTAGTTGAACGTTGAACTGGGTGTTTCCGTCCAGTCCCTTGAAGTATATCTCCAACAACTCTATCTTTGGAATCCCATGATGTGGGCAATCCAAAAGAATGTATTTAAATCTCTCCCATGAGTTGGACAAACTCTCTTTGTCCTTCATGATGAATGCATTAATCTTCCCTCTCATTTCAGCGGTTTTAGAGGGGGGAAAGAATTTAGTCAAGAATTCCGTCGTCATCTCCTCCCAAGTATTGATTTTTGCTAGAGGAAGAGATTAATACCAAGTAAGTGCTCTATCTTTCAAAGAGAAGTAGAAAGGCCTTAGCTTGTAGTTGTTGTTTTCTATTCTTGAAGGTGTCAAGGTCTCCATCAAGATCTCATAGTTTTGTAGATGTTGATGTGGAGATTCCCTCTCTAGCCCTCCAAACTGGCATTGGCGAATCATGGAAAGAACTTTCGGTCGAAGCTCATAATCATGGTCTGCTGGATCACCTAGGTTGACTCCTGGACGCCTCAGTTGCTGATTGGGGTCCATCCTCTGCCCTAGGGTTTGTGGAATACCTTGTAAAAGAGCGTCTCGGACTGGCATCCGAGGTGGAAGTATCTCGGCCAGGGCAGCAGGTACTGGATTCTGCCTTGGTCGAGGATCTGGAGCAGGGTTTTCCCTCGGTCGAGGATCTGGGTTTGGTCGAGGTAGATAATGGTCACGTAAAGCCGCCATATCTGCTTCGATCGCTTCAGTCCTTGTGAGAGTTTCTTCCTTTTCCAGTCTCAGCCCTTCCTTGCTGAGGCGTAGTTATTCTAACGCCTCCTTTAATTCGGCCTCAAGATCGCAATTGTCTTGGTTGACCATCTTCGCTTCTTTCAAGCGTCTTTTGTATTTCTTTTCTGGTTCGGGATCGTAAGGAACGATTTCCTTCCTAGCGCGGGTTCTTCGCATAAACCTAAGAAAAAGAACCTGCTAAAGTCACTCAAGTAGAGTGGTCAGTAGAAACAGGGGCAAGCGCCCGGAAAGCCAACCGAAACCGGCTCGGTCTAGACCAAGTCCCCGGCAACGGCGTGTTCGCTCCAAACGGTGTGTGTAAGCTTTAAATTTGTAACCCTAGATGTAAGCTTACAACAAGGATGCGAACCCGCAGTGTACGGGTCAATTGTAGTAAAAGCAAGGAATTCTAGGGGTCGATCACAGGGACTTAGTGAGACAAAATCGGAATAGGTAAACTATGTAATTACTAACCACAAAAGCGATTAAAACAATCAAGGATGATAAAAAGTCAATTAAGGAAATATGGAATTCTAGGGATTAAAGCATCTAGTTGTGGTTCCAACTCAAGATCTGAAGATAAGTGGACAAAGCTGAGATATTTGCATAGGGAAGGTGTTTCTAAAGTGGAATAGATCACTGGGTAAGTCTCACTACTCACTAATCCCAAACCGTAACTCCTATTACCGGGTAAGTCTCAAGGAATTAAGGAAAAGAACTATAACCTCAAACCAACATACCACCTAAGAGAATAGAATCAACCTTTACCGGGTAAGTCTCAGGCTAACTCACAAAGATGGGATGAAGGCACACTCGAACCCCAATAAAGGATAAACCTTTATTACCTACACTTATGATCTTAGGTAAACAAACAAAGGAATTACCGGGTAAGTCTCATCCTAGGCTTGCATTGAACCAGGAAAGGTATAATAAGAATAGGATTTGACAAACTCTAACACTTAACTCTAAGTTTCGTATCAGATAAGTCACCTCGGTCAGAAGAATTCCACCCCGGCCGAGATGTTCATCGACTGAGCGAGATGCTTTAGGGTTAAGGATAAAGACTCGAGCTTTCAGGGTCCTACTGTGATTAAGATTATTCTATCATTGTTTTATCCACAACCTTCAGCCAATCATCCTAGAATCACACAAGGAAATTAGCCACTCATCATCATGAAAGTAATAATCAAATATATGGGAAGAGAATAAATATTTGAACACAAAAACCTTAAGAACAAGGCTTCAATAACTGAATCAAATATCACATAAATAAGCATTCCTTGGATCACAAATCCAACAAGATAATAAACAAAGAAGGGAATCTAAGAGAATCTTACAAAACCTTCACAAAAGCTATAAAAGCTATAAACTTTCTTCCTTCAACCTTCAAAAAGGTTCTTCAAATCTCCCTCCTATAGCGGGATAAAACGGCTGCTCTAGGCACGATCGGTGGTATAGCATGATATGGATTTGTGGGATATCCAACCCTTTTTGTAGGAAAATTACCCTCTAAAGATAAGATATCTTCGAAATATCTTTTCCCATAAAAATAGGTAAAATAGATGGGCTTATTTATCTTCTTCCTTCCAGGAATCCAGCCCAAAAATATAAGATCCTCTTTTCAAAGATAAAAGATCTCAGTCAAGAATAAAATATCCTTGCCGCGTCTAAGGTGTTTGCCTCGGTCGAGTCAGCTCCTCTGGATCACCTCGGTCGAGGTGATTCTGTAGTCAACCGAGCTGAATCACAATTGAATGTGAAATCTCTCAAATCTGGTCCAAAGTGAATCTCTAATCCAATTCCATGATTCCTGGATTCTTCCTTAAGCTCCTGAATGTAGCTCCAATTACTCCTTAGCTCCTTTTGCTCCATTTTAGTCCAAAATGTGCCATTTTACCTACGATTACAACAAAACTAGGTGTAGACCTCGATTCCCGCAAAGGTAGATGAAACGACAATATAATCTCATAATATACATCCAAACATGCAGATTATCGAAGATAAAACGTCTAAACAAGTCCCAAAATATAGACAATAATTCATGCTATCGAAATACCCCATACTTAGCCCTTGCTTGTCCCCAAGCAAGTTCCGAATATAAAATACAAGATAGAATGGACTATAAGTCATGAAGATCAATGAAAAAGTTTTTCAGAACATTTTAATGGTGTGCTACAATCATAGATCACTCTAAGAGAACACTTCATAAAATTTAAAATCAAAATATGCTTAAAACATTTTATAAATATAAGAAAGTTGTTCATCTTGGCATAAAATCATAGAATGCATAATAAATCATAATTATCAAAATTAATCATGTATAATCCAGTTTAAACCACTAAGTCAGTCAACAAGCTCGAGGTCTCAAGGGCTTCCCAAAAGAAAGGTCAAGAAACGTGTAGGGTCGGGATGTATAGAAGGTAATGTGGTGCTAGAATCCGGGAAAAGGATATCACTTCACTTTCACTTGACTTTCAACATCATCCACTAATAAGCTTTGCTTATTTCGCGCTTTTCTTTTCTTTTACTTTACTTTTTGGGATGCATGGACAAAGGTGCACAATAACCGAAGCCCAGGAAATCAGCAATCATCAATTTCTCGAGATGCCTCAAACCCTTGATGCACATACCATGACCCGTTAGGAATATCGCTCAATCCGACTTTGGCAAGACACAAACACCCGGCTATGTGAATGGTGCCGAGTTACTCATCATCATGATTGACTTCCCCAAACCTATTTATTACTTTCTAACACTTTCAGCCAACATCTCAATTTTTCTTTCACTTGCTTTTCACTTGCTTGCTTCCAAATTCCCGGATAGGTAAAGGGAGGCAAATATATATATGAGGGGCTAAGCATGATCAAGAAGAAGAAGAGAAAAGAATGAATTGCCTTGGTCTTTCCAGGAAGAAAGTGAGAGAACTCATAATGTGGTGTCAACCTACAAATTCAACATAATTTGGATAAAAACAAAGTATTAAACATGCCACAAATTTCAAACAAAGCATTTAGCAACTTAAACATATTATAAAACCCTTCAAACATATAAAGATTTCAAAACTAGTCAGCAAACAAAATCTTCACTGAGATCACATCCAGAAAAGAAGCACAAAAATCGTTACGAAAACTCTCAGTTTGGAAAACCACCTCGGTCGAGGTGTTCTAAGTAAACCGAGGTGGTCAACCTCGTTTGGCCAGAACCATCCCGGTCGAGGTCAAACAAAAATTTTTTGTCCAGTTTTTGACGTTTTTTCACAATAAAATAACTTGTATGCATGCATGTAATCTCAGATAAGCAAAATAGAGCAAAATAAGATCATAAATATCCATCAAAGTGGCATACAATCATCCATAGTCAAGTAATACATAAAATACCCCATACTTGGGACACATTGTCCCAATGGGTCAAAATAAGTCTAGAAAATAAAGTACTCACCGGACATAGCTGAGCTGCATAATAAATAAAGAAAGAAAATCCTGCAAGCTCTCAATAATCACGATCCGGTGGTGGTGGTGGTGGTGGCACATACGGATACTGGGATGGGTCAAATGGATAACCCATGGCATGCTCAAACTGGATCTCCGCCATCCGTCACTGATAGTGCTGGCCCTCTAGCATCTGATGAGTCCATCTCTCGATCTCTCGGCGCTGGTCGTCAAATCTCTCCTGAATGTCTACAGTCAGGGCAGCATAGGAGTCTATCATCTGCTCGGTGAGGTCATCGATCCGTCGGTGAGCATCTGGATCCCTCTGCCGGCGTACCTGTTCGCTCCAAACGGTGTGTGCAAGCTTTAAATTTATAACCCTAGATGTAAGCTTAAAACAAGGATAAGAACCCGCAGTGTACGGGTAAATCGTAGTAAAAAGCAAGGAATTCCAGGGGTCGATCACAGGGACTTAGTGAAACAAAGTCCAATTACGGTATGCTTAAGCAATCACTAACCACAAGTAATTAAAACAATCAAAGATGATAAAAGTCAATAAAGGAAATATGCAATTCTAGGGATTAAAGCATCTAGTTGTGGTTCCAACTCAAGATCTAAAGATAAGCGGACAAAGCTGAGATTTTTGCATGGGGAAGGTGTTACTAAAGTGGAATAGATTACCGGGTAAGTCTCACTACTCACTAATCCAAAACCGTAACTCCTATTACCGAGTAAGTCTCAAGGAATTAAGATAAAGAACTATAATCTCAAACTAACACACCATCTAAGGGAATAGAATCAACCTTTACCGGGTAAGTCTCAGGCTAACTCACAAAGATGGAATGAAAGAACACTCAAACCCCAATAAAGGATAAACCTTTATTACCTATACTTATGATCTTAGGTAAACAAACTAAGGAATTACCGGGTAAGTCTCATCCTAAGCTTGCATTGAACCAGGAAAGGTATAATAAGAATAGGATTTGGCAAACTCTAACACTTAACTCTCAGTTTCGGATCAGATAAGTCACCTCGGTCAGAAGAATTCCACCCTGGCCGAGATGTTCATCGACTGAGCGAGATGCTTAGGGTTAAGGTTAAAGACTCGAACTTTCAGGGTCCTACTGTGATTAAGATTATTCTATCATTGTTTTTCCCACAACCTTCATCCAATCACCCTAGAATCACACAAAGAGATTATCCACTCATCGTCATGATAGTATTAATCAAGTATATGGGAAGAAAGTGAATATTTGAACAAGAAGAATTTAATAAAAAGACTTCAATAACTGAATCAAATATCACAACAAAAGCGTTTCTTGGATAGAAATCCAACAAGGCAAGACAACAAGGAAGGGAATCTAAGATAATCTTACCAAAACCCTTCAAAAGTTATAAAAGCTAAAATCTTCCTTCTTCAACCTTCAAAATGGTTCTTCAAATCTCCCAACTGGAGTATGGCTGTTGTGGTGTAAGCGGGATGTTCCGAGTGATAGCGGATCCAACTGTATGCGGATGTCGGATTTGTGGGAAATCCGACCCTTTTTATAGGAAAATTACTCTCCAGAGATAAGATATCTTAGAAAGATCTCTTCCCATAAAAATAGGTAAAATATATGATCTAGCATATCTTCTTCCTTCCAGGAGCCAAACCTAAAAATATAAGATCTCTTTCCAAAGATAAAAGATCTCAGCCAAGAATAAAATATTCTTGCCGCATCCCAGGTGTTCGCCTCGGTCGAGTCGACTTCCCTGGATCACCTCGGTCGAGGTGACTCTGTAGTCAACCGAGGTGAATCACAACTGAATGTTAAATCTCTCAAATCTGGTCCAAAGTAAATCTTAAATCCATGGCTATGCTTCCTGGATGGTTCCTTATGTTCCTAAATGTAGCTCCAATGACTCCATAGCTCCTTTTGCTCCTTTTTGATGCAAAACGTACCATTTTACCTACGATTACAACAAAACTAGGTGTAGACCTCGATTCCCGCAAAGGTAGATGAAATGATAATATAATCACATAATATACATCCAAACATGCAGATTATTGAAGATAGAACGTCCAAACGAACACCAAAATATAGACTATAATTCATGCTATTAGTACCCTACGCCTAGCGGGACGTGTTGGTGCTGCAGCCGGCTCGGTCTCAGTCTCGTCATCATCCAAATCGATGACCGGCGCACTAGTCCCAGCAGTATCCGTGCCCGTATCCATAGGAACACCACCATCCTTATCATCATCAGCCTCCTCAGCCTCATCCTCCTCAACTGGTGCAGCCGCCGCCTCTCTAGTATCCTTCATAAATGGGATCCACACAGTCTGCCAGTAATGTGGATCAAACATGGAGAACTGAGCTGACCATCTGATCCCCTGCGGTGCAGTCGGTTCCCATGGCATCGCCACATATGGCATAGTGAGTCCTCGGGTAACCAGTATCCTCCGAGTGATCATCTCCTGATGTCCAAGTGGCTTGGAAGCCGCCACCATGGTACAAGCACTGAGGTCCATATCCATGTAATTCGCTATATGAGTCACAATACCTCCACAGCAGATGTCGCCCTTCGCCTTTGCCTTTATCCTACAGATCCTCTGCCAGCATCAAACCAAAATCTGGGATCCCTCCCGTCACCATGCAATACAAGCTCAAAAGCTCCCCCTGTCTGACCTTCTAGGGCGTCTCAGTACGCGCCAGAAGAGTCTCACTGAATATCCTGTGGGCCAATCTGAATGCAAGATGGAATATAATCCTCTCTCTGGAATCTCCAGGTCTCCATCTGTCAGCATGCTCAACCACGTGAGCTATCTGTCCCCAAAACTCCCTAGCTACAGCTCGGGAGGGAAAATCAGCAACTGTCGGAATCGGGAAGCCGAAGATATCCCGCCAGTGATCTAAGGGAACTATGAAGTTCCGGTTCATCAACCGGTACTTTACGGCGCGCTCTGTGGGAAGGTAAGTGAAGGAGCTGACAAACTCCAGTGTCGGCTCAAGGTAAGCCGGTGCTCGGATCTCGGTGAACTGCTCTAGGCCCACAATGGAGATCATCCGTCTCAAATCTCCATCTACATGGAGGCAATCAAAGGCTGAAATGTCCAGGAAGCGGGGTGCAATCACTGGACGGGCCGCGATGCGGTCATAGTCGACCTGTTGTCTCTCGTGGATCACCGGTCTAGTACGGCGGGAGGAAGAAGAAGGGGAAGGAGAAGATTTGTCCCTCAGGACCAACTGTCTCTCTGAACTCATTTTTCTGTAATCTGTCAGGTCACCTCGGTTGCTCTGACAACCCTGTAGAACACCTCGGCCGAGGCGTAGGCCGACTGGACCGAGGCGAAGAGCTGTTCGATTGATTCCCTCAAAAATCCATTTCTCTTCCCCCAAAATCACTACCACAGATTCCTGTGGGGTACTTAATCTGTTCTTCAACAAATGTAGGGGCAACCAAAGCCCAGAACGAGAGAAAACAGTGAGAAATAGAAGGTTAGGGTTTTTTCGATTTTTACCCCGATTCGGTCGATTTGGATCGTTCTTTCTGCAAATTGGTACTTGCAACACGATCCTCTACTCTTTCCTCTCAGTTTATGAGCAAGAATCGTCGAAAATGAGCGAAGAACAAAGGATCGAGGCGAGAAGTGTGCCGCGGTCGAGGAGAGGGTAAAGAGAGGAGAGAGAATTCTTCAGCCCCTTTATACCCTTTTCTGGAACTACTGTCACCTCGGTCAAGGTGGTCTCGACTGGACCGAGGTGTACGGACCGAGGTGGATCTTCAGAAACCCTAGTCGCCTTGGTTGCTCAAGAATCATCTCGGTTGAGGTGCTGTGACAGCAACCGAGATGTGTCTCCGTCAAACTCCGTCTTCTCAAATTCTCGAACTTCTGTCCTTCCAGTTGTGCTTCAAGGTTGTATTCCTTCCTTAGATGTCAACTGTTGTCTGTCAAGGACACCAAAAACAAAACAAAGCAAAGCAAAAGCAAACTATCTAAGCTAGACTAGAAAAAGGGAAAAGAAAGCAATACCTTGGGTTGTCTCTCAAGAAGCGCTTGATTTAAGGTCGCTAGCTTGACCGTACTGCATCTCTCATGCGTGATGGGAGGTATCCTCACCCCATACTTCACCTTCATCATGGGGTGAGATAAGTAAGTCTATCAAACGCTCCAACAAGTGCAAGTGCTCATCGGGGAATGAATCGTCTATGGGTGGGTCGTCCTTGTCGCGTGAAGATGGAGGTAGCCGGCTGAGGTGATCCGCAACAGAATTTTCGGATCCCTTCTTATCGCGGATCTCTAGGTCAAACTCTTGAAGCAAGAGAATCCATCGAATAAGGCGTGGCTTGGCATCTTTCTTAGCAAGCAAGTAACGAATGGCTGCATGGTCGGTGTAGACAATGACTTTCGCTCCTACTAAGTAAGAACGAAACTTCTCGAAAGCATATACAACCGCAAATAGCTCCTTCTCGGTGGTGGCGTAGTTATGCTGGGCTTCATCTAGCGTCTTGCTAGCATAGTAAATGGCGGTGGTCCGGCCATCCTTCTTTTGTCCAAGCACCGCTCCTACGGCTATATCACTAGCATCACACATGATCTCAAAGGGCAAGGTCCAATCCGAAGGTTGGATAATGGGAGCGGAGATCAACGCTACCTTAATCCTGTAAAATACGTCAAGACACTCCTGCGAAAACTCAAACACAACATCTTTATTCAAGAGTTTAGTTAGAGGTTTAGAAATCTTCGAGAAGTCCTTGATGAATCTCATGTAGAAACCTGCATGCCCGAGAAAGCTCCTCACACCTTTAACCGAACAAGGGGGAGGGAGTTTCTCAATAGTCTCGATCTTAGCGCGATCGACCTCAATACCTCTATTAGAAACGAGGTGTCCTAGCACAATGCCTTCATTAACCATAAAGTGACACTTCTCCCAATTCAAAACGAGATTAGTGTCTTCACATCTTTGTAGCACTAGAGAAAGGTTAGATAGGCTATTATCAAAAGAGGAACCATATACTGAAAAATCGTCCATAAATACCTCCATGATCTCCTCTATATACTCGGAAAAGATAGCCATCATGCATCGCTAGAAGGTAGCAGGTGCATTGCATAATCCAAATGGCATCCTCCTATAAGCGAATGTCCCCTATGGACAACTGAAAGTGGTCTTCTCCTGATCATCCGGATGGATAGGAATCTGGAAGAAACCACTATAGCCGTCTAAATAGCAGAAGTGTGAATGTTGGGCCAACCGTTCGAGCATTTGATCAATGAAGGAAAGTGGAAAATGGTCCTTCCGATTGGCCATGTTCAGCTTCCTATAATCAATGCAAACCCTCCAGCCCGTGACGGTCCTAGTCGGATTAACTCGTTGTTCTTATTCGTCACAACGGTCATCCCTCCTTTCTTCGGAACTACATGTACTGGGCTAACCCATTTGTTGTCCGAGATAGGATATATGATACCTGCATCCAACAACTTAAGAATTTCTTTCTTCACAACCTCTTTCATGATCGGATTTAACCGTCTTTGAGGTTCCCGTAAAGTCTTATGATCATCCTTCATTAGAACTCTATGCATGCAGAAAGAAGGCTTAATGCCAATAAGATCATCTATAGTATAACCCAAAGCCTTTTGATGCTTTCTCAAGACATGCATTAGTTTAGATAATTCAGATTCGGAGAGGAAAGCACTAACGATTACGGGATAAGTATAATCCGGTCCAAGAAAGACATACCTCAAGTGACTAGGGAGTTGTTTAAGCTCCACAACCGGGGGTGCTTTCTGAGGGGGATCCTTGCTTCCTCCTTCTAGTGGAGTAGATCTAGAAACTGGACTTTCAGAAGTCTCAGTTGAAATCATCTCGGTTTCGACCTCGGTCGAGGCGCAGAGGCGTTGACCGAGATGTTCTTCAGTCGCCTCGCTTGGTCCAAAAAGTGCCTCGGTCGAGGTACTGTAACTGGAACCGAAACTGGAGATCTTCGTCTCCTGGGTTAATTTCTCAGTTTTAGCTCCTAGATCTTCTTCCAGCGCCTTTAAGCTCCGTATATTTGCATCAAAAGAAGCATCTATACCTTCCTCCATTAAACTAAAACTAATAACTCTTTCAAGTGGATCGTTAATAAGGATAAAGCTCACCAATTCTCTTGATTCTTCTTCATCATAGATGTTGAAGATATCATCTCCTAGCTGCTCTCCCTTCATTGCCGAAAGTAATGCGAATTCCACTTCATCTCCGCCAATATTGAATTTCAGCTTGGCGTTCTTACAATCCACATTGCAACCCGAAGTTGCTAGAAATGGCCTCCCGAGAATGATAGGAACAAGATAATCTGCGGGAATATCAAGCACAACAAAGTCTATAGGTAAATAGAAGTTACCTAACTTAACCAGAACGTCTTCCAAAATGCCCACGGGATGGGTAATGGAGCGGTCCGCCATGTATAATCGAATCTTCACCGGCTTGGGCTCTCCAAGTCCGATCTTAACACATAGCTCCAGCGGAATGATGCTCACGCTGGCTCCTAGATCACATAAGGCTTCACTAGTGACATCCCCAACTTGAATGGGAATGCAAAATGAGCCGGGATCTCTCAACTTTGGGTGGCATCTTCTCCTTCATGATTTGAATAAGCTCCGAGGATTTAGATGTCATCCTTACTTCACCAAAGTTGATAGCATGAATTATAGTCTATATTTTGGGGTTTGTTTGGACGTTTTATCTTTCATAATCTGCATGTTTGTATGTACATTATGTGATTTTACTACCATTTCATCTACCTTTGCGAGAATCGAGGTCTACACCTAGTTTTGTTGTAATTGCAGGTAAAATGGTACGTTTTGCATCAAAAAGGAGCAAAAGGAGTCATGAGTCATTTGGAGCTACATCCAGGGAGCATAGCCATGGATTAAAGATTTACTTGGGACCAGTTTTGAGAGACTTCACATTCAGTTGTGACTCACCTCGGTTGACCAGAGATTCATCTCGACCGAGGTGATCCAGAGACGCCGACTCGACCGAGGCGAACACCTAGGACGCGGCGAGAATATTTTATTCTTGGAGGAGATCTTTTAAAATTGGAAAGTGATCTTATATTTTTTTGGGCTTGGCTCCTGGATGGAAGGAGATATGCAGAATCATATATTTTACCTATATTTATGGGAAAATATCTTTCTAAGATTTATTATCTTTGGAGGGTTATTTTCCTATAAAAAGGGTTGGATTTCCACAAATCAAGGAGCCCGCTTACACCGAAAATCACGCAGCAGCAGCATACTCCAGTTGGGAGTTTCGAAGAACCTTTTTGAAGGTTGAAGGAAGATTGAAGTCCGTAGCTTTTATAGCTTTATTGAAGGGTTTTGTAAGATTGTCTTCAATTCCCTCAATTGTTGTCTTGTCTTTTTGGATTGTTATCCAAGGAACGCTTTGTTGTGATATTTGATTCAGTTATTGAAGTCTTTTCATTAAATTCTTCTTTGTTCAAATATTCACTTTCTTCCCATATATTTTAATACTTTCATTATGATGATGAGTGGCTAATTTCCTTGTGTGATTCTAGGGTGATTGGATGAAGGTTGTGGGAAAAACAATGATAGAATAATCTTAGATTCCAGTAGGATCCTGAAAGTTCGAGTCTTTAACCTTAACCCTAAGCATCTCGTTCAGTCGATGAACATTTCGGCCGAGGTGGAAACTGGCTGACCGAGGTGACTTATCTGATCCATAACTTAGAGTTAAGTGTTAGAGTTTGCCAAATCCTATTCTTATTACACCTTCCTGGTTCAAAGCAAGCTTAGGATGAGACTTACCCGGTAATTCCTTAGTTTGTGTACCAACGATCATAAGTGTAGGTAATAAAGGTTTGTCCTTTATTGGGGTTTGAGTGTGCTTCCATCCCATCTTTGTGAGTTAGCCTGAGACTTACCCGGTAAAGGTTGATTCTATTCCCTTAGATGGTATGTTAATTTGAGGTTATAGTTCCTTATCTTGATTCCTTGAGACTTACCCGGTAATAGGAGTTACGGTTCAGGATTAGTGTGTAGTGAGACTTACCCGGTGATCTACTCCACTTTAGAAACACCTTCCCCACGCAAAAATCTCAGCTTTGTCCGCTTATCTATAGATCTTGAGTTGGAACCACAACTAGATGCTTTAATCCCTAGAATTGCATGTTTGCTTTATTGACTTCTTATTCATCTTTGATTCTGTTAATCGCTCTTGTGGTTAGAATTGACATAAGCACACCGTATTGACTTTGTTTCACCGAGTCCCTGTGATCGACCCCTGGAATTTTCTTGCTTTTACTACGATAGACCCGTACACTGCGGGTTCGCATCCTTGTTTTAAGCTTAAGTCTAGGGTTACAAATTTAAAGCTTGCACACACTGTTTGGAGCGAACAAGTTTTTGGCGCCGTTGCCGGGGACTTGGTCTAGACCGAGCCGGTACGGTTTGCTCTTGGGGCGCTTGCCCCGTTTCATCTAACCACTCTACTTGAGTGACGACTTTTGCAGGTTCTTTCTTAGTTATATGCGAAGAACCCGCGCTGGGAAGGAAATCGTTCCTTACGATCCCGAACCAGAAAAGACTTACAAGCGACGCTTAAGAGAAGCGTTGATGGCCCAACAAGACGATCGTGATCTTGCGGCCCAATTGAAAGAGGCGCTAGAGCTGCTACGCCTCAGCAAGGAAGAACTCAGACAAGAGAAAGAAGAGAATAGCACCAGGACTGCAGCAATCGAAGCTGAGATTGCAGTCATACGAGACCAGATTCTACTTCGACCGAGGGAAGATCCTCTTGTTGATCCTCGACCGATGCAGGATCCAGTAGCTGATCTTCGACCGAGGCAGATTCCAGTACCTGACGCCCCGGCCGATGTACTTCCACCTCGGATGCCAGTCCGAGATGTTCTTCTTGCAGGAATTCCACAAACCCTAGGTCAAAGAATGGACTCTAATCAACAACTGAGGCGTCCAGGAGTGAACCTAGGAGATCCAACAGATCATGACTACGAACTTCGACCGCAAGTTCTAGCCATGATTCGCCAATGCCAATTCGGAGGGCTAGAGAAGGAGTCCCCACATCAACATCTTCAAAATTACGAGATCTTGATGGAAACCTTGCGACCTCCCAGAATTGAGAATAACAACTACAAGCTAAGACCTTTTTACTTTTCTTTAAAAGATAGAGCTCTTACTTGGTATCAATCTTTTCCTCCAGGAAAAATCAGCACATGGGAGGAGATGACCACGGAATTCTTGACCAAATTCTTTCCCCCCTCAAAGACCGCCGAAATGAGAGGGAAGATCAATGCTTTCATTATGAAGGACAAGGAGAGCTTGTCCAAATCTTGGGAGCGGTTCAAGGATATCCTTTTGGATTGCCCACATCATGGGATTCCAAAGATCGAGTTGCTGGAGATCTACTTCAAAGGGTTGGACGGAAGCACCCAGTTCAATCTCCAACTACTCTCCGCCGGTACTTTCATGGACATGGCGATTGATGAGGCTTGGGACTTCATTGAGAAGCAAGCCTTGCACATGGAGAAATACACCCACCAAGGAGCTGAAGGTGGAATTAAAAGAGTCAACTTTCAAGAGACTCAACCCAACAACAATCAACTCACGTCATTAAAGAACGACGTGAAGCAATTGAAGGAGCTCTTGATGGCTCAAACTAAGAAGGAAGAGCAAGGGCAAAGGAACAACAACAATAACGGGTACCGTAACAACAACAACGGTCCCCGAAACAACAACTACAACAACAACAATAGAGGATCCAATAGCAACAACTGGAGGGCGAATAACCAAAATCACGGTAACAATCATTCAAACTCCAATTCTAATGATTCCTCTAACCCTTTCCTCTCTTCCCCTTCTTCTTCTTCTACTCCATTGAAAAGCCAAGGGCAAGGATCAAGTTCGTCTCAGCCGGAAAAGAAAGACGCAGTTCTGGAGGCAATCTTGATCAAGCTTAGCGCTATGGAGAATTCTATGACTTCATTTTCAAGGGCCCAAAAGTCCTTCGAACAACAACTTGCTAATAGGGCGAATGAAGCGCCAAGAGATCCAGGGAAGCTTCCAGCAAAGACGGAAACTAACCCTAAGGGCCAGTGCATGGCCATAACGACGAGGAGTGGACTTAAAACTGCAGATCCAGTACCTCGCTCGACGCAGACCACCTCGGTCCAGATCCAGTCAAAGAACACCTCGACCGAGATGCCAACCGAGGCGGAGCAACAGAAAACAGGAGGGACGACAGAAACTTATGTTCCACCTCCTACATATAAGCCACCAATTCCATTCCCTCAGTCCAGAGCCAGAGCACATCTTGACAAGCACTTTGGTAAGTTTCTTGACTTGATGAATAAGCTACATATTAATATTCCTTTCCTTGATGCTATTTTAGGTATGCCCGCCTATGGGAAGTTCTTAAAAGAAATCTTATCAAGGAAGAGGAAGCTGGAGGATGTTGGTGAAGTTAGGATGACATCTAAATCTTCGGAGCTTATCAAAATCATGAAGGAAAAGATGCCACCTAAGTTGAGAGATCCCGGCTCATTTTGCATTCCCATTCAAGTTGGGGATGTAACTTGTGAAGCCCTTTGTGATCTAGGAGCCAGCGTGAGCATCATCCCGCTGGAGCAATGCACGAAGATCGGTCTTGGAGAGCCCAAACCGGTCAAGATTCGACTTTACATGGCGGATCGCTCCATTACCCATCCCGTGGGCATTTTGGAAGACGTTCCGGTCAAGTTAGGTAACTTCTATCTACCCATAGATTTTGTCGTACTTGACATTCCCGCAGATTATCCTGTTCCTATTATTCTCGGGAGGCCATTTCTAGCAACTTCGGGTTGCAACGTGGATTGCAAGAACACCAAGTTGAAATTCAACGTTGGTGGCGATGAGGTGGAGTTCGCACTACTTGCAGCCATGAAAGGGGAGCAGCTAACTGATGATATCTTCAACATCTACGATGAAGAAGAATCAAGAGAATTGGTGAGCTCTATCCTTATTAACGATCCACTCGAAAGAGTTATAGGCTTCAGTTTAATGGAGGAAGGTATAGATGCTTCTTGTGATGCAGATATACAGAGCTTGAAAGCACTGGAAGAGGACCCAGGAGCTAAAACTGAGAAGCTAATCCAGGAGACGAAGATCTCCAGTCTCGGATCCAGTAGCAGTACCTCGACCGAGGCACTTTCTGGACTCAGCGAGGCGACCGGAGAACATCTCGGTCAACACCTATGCGCCTCGACCGAGGTCGAAGGCGAGATAATTCAAACTGAGACTTCATCGAGTCCAGTTTCTGATACCACTCCACTGGAAAGAGGAAGCATGGATTCCCCCCAGAAAGCACCCCCCAGTCGTGGAGCTTAAACAGCTCCCCAGTCACTTGAGGTATATCTTTCTTGGACCGGATTCTACATATCCCGTTATTGTTAGTGCTTCCCTTTCCGAATCTGAGTTATCTAAGTTAATGCATGTCCTGAGAAAGCATCGAAAGGCTATAGGTTACAACACGGATGATCTTATTGGCATTAAACCTTCTTTCTGCATGCATAGAATTCTAATGGAAGATAATCATAAGACTTCACGGGAACCTCAAAGACGGTTAAATCCGATCATGAAAGAGGTTGTGAAGAAGGAAGTTCTTAAGTTGTTGGATGCAGGTATTATTTATCCTATCTCGGACAGCAAGTGGGTTAGCCCGGTGCATGTCGTTCCGAAGAAAGGAGGGATGACTGTTGTGACGAATAAGAACAACGAGTTGATCCCAACGAGGACCGTTACAGGCTGGAGAGTTTGCATCGATTATAGGAAGCTGAACACGGCAACACGGAAGGATCATTTTCCGCTTCCCTTCATCGATCAAATGCTCGAACGGTTGGCCCAGCATTCACACTTTTGCTACTTGGACGGGTATAGTGGGTTCTTCCAGATTCCTATCCATCCGGATGATCAGGAAAATACCACTTTCACTTGTCCTTGGGGGACGTTTGCCTATCGGAGGATGCCATTTGGATTGTGCAATGCACCCGCTACCTTTCAACGATGCATGATGGCTATCTTTTCCGAGTACATAGAGGAGATCATGGAGGTATTCATGGATGACTTTTCTGTATATGGTTCCTCTTTTGATGATTGCCTATCTAACCTTTCCCTAGTGCTTAAAAGATGTGAAGACACTAACCTTGTTTTAAATTGGGAGAAGTGTCATTTTATGGTTAATGAAGGCATTGTGCTAGGACACCTCGTTTCCAATCGAGGCATTGAGGTCGATCGAGCTAAGATCGAGACTATTGAGAAACTCCCTCCTCCTTGTTCTGTTAAAGGTGTGAGGAGTTTCCTCGGGCATGCAGGTTTCTACAGGAGATTCATCAAGGACTTCTCTAAGATTTCTAAACCTCTAACTAACCTCTTGAATAAAGATGTTGTTTTCGAGTTTTCGCAGGAATGTCTTGATGCTTTTTACAGGATTAAGGAAGCGTTGATCTCCGCTCCCATTATCCAGCCTCCCGATTGGACCTTGCCCTTTGAGGTCATGTGTGACGCTAGTGATGTAGCCGTAGGAGCGGTGCTTGGACAGAAGAAAGATGGACGGACCACCGCCATTTATTATGCTAGCAAAACGCTAGATGAAGCACAACGCAACTACGCTACCACCGAGAAGGAGTTATTGGCGGTTGTATATGCTTTCGAGAAGTTTCGTTCCTATCTAGTAGGAGCGAAAGTCATTGTCTACACCGACCACGCAGCCATTCGTTACTTGTTGGCTAAGAAAGATGCCAAGCCGCGCCTTATTCGATGGATTCTCTTGCTCCAAGAGTTTGACCTAGAGATCCGCGATAAGAAGGGATCCGAGAACTCCGTTGTGGATCACCTCAGCCGGCTACCGGAATCCTCCCGCGAGGCGGATAACCCACCCATAGACGATTCATTCCCCGATGAGCACTTACACTTGTTGGAACGTTTGATGGATCTACTTACTTCACCCCACGATGGAGGTGAAGTATGGGGTGAGGGCACCTCCTACCTTGTTTGAGACGCATCATGGTCCAGCTAGCGACCTTAAATCAAGCGCTTCTTGGGAGGCAACCCAAGGTATTGCTTTCTTTTCCCGTTTTCTAGTCTAGCTTAGATAGTTTTTGTGTTTGCTTTGCTTTGCTTTGTTTTTGGCGTTCTGGACAGACAACAGGGAATATCTAAGGAAGGAGCACAACTGGAAGGACAGAAGTTCGAGAATTCGAGAAGACGAAGTTTGACTGAGACACCTCGGTCCAGTCGAGGCCACCTCGACCGAGTTGATTCTTGAGCAACCGAGGCGACTAGGATTCCTGCAGAACCACCTCGGTCCGTACCACCTCGGTCCAGTCGAGACCATCTCGACCGAGGTGACAGCAGATCCAGTAACAGTATAAAAGGAGAAAAAAATTACTTTTAACTTTTTATTTACCTTCCTCGACCGCGGCGACAAATCCACCTCGCTTCCTTCGTTTCTCGCTCGTTTTCGAAGATTTCGCTTCCAACCTGCAATTAAAGAGTAGAGGATCCTATTGCAACTGCAGATCTGCAAGAAATTCGAGTGCATCGGCCGGAACGAGGTAAAAACGATCGAAACCCTAACTCGTTCGTTTACTTCGATTTGGGCTTTGGTTGCCCTTAAATCTGTTGAGAAAAGGCTTAAGTACCCCATAGGAAGCATTTGTAGTGATTTTTGGGGGAAAAGAACTGAAATTCTGAGAATTGGAATCGCGACTGTCTTCGCCTCGGTCGAGTCGACCTGCACCTCGACCGAGGTGTTCTTGAAGTTTGTCAGTGACCGAGGTAGCCTGACAGTGTTGATTGAAGATGAGTTCTGACAGGTTATTAGCCCTTAGAGATAGATCCTCTCCTTCCCCTTCTTCTTCTGCACCCAGACCTTCTATCCCGGTGATCCACGAGAGGCACCTGGTAGATTATGAGCGTATTGCTAGCCGTCCAGTGATCGCACCTAGATTTCTGGACATTTCTGCTTTTGACTGTCTCCACGTTGATGGAGAGCTTAGGAGGATGATCACCACAGTGGGGCTGGATCAGTTTACTGAGATCCGAGCCCCAACTTACTTAGAGCCGACCCTTGAGTTTGTTAGCTCCTTCACTTACCTCCCCACAGAGAGAGCTGTGAAGTACCGGTTGATGAACCGGAACTTCTTAGTACCCCTAGATCACTGGAGAGATATATTTGGCTTCCCTGCCCCCACTGCTGTAGACTTCCCGACCCGAGCCGTAGCTAGAGAGTTCTGGGGTCAGATTGCTTATGTTGTGGAGCATGCAGATAGGTGGCGCCCTGGTGATTCCAGGGAGAAGCTTATCTTCCATCTAGCTTTTCGATTAGCCCACAGGATCTTCAGCGAGACACTTCTGGCGCGTACTGAGACGCCCCAGAAGGTCCGACAGGGGGAGCTCTTTGCTTTATACTGCATGGTTACAGGTGGATTCCCCGACTTTGGATTGATGCTGGCAGAGGATCTGCACAAGATCAAGGCCAAAGGGAAGGGAGATATATGCTGTGGTGGGATAGTGACCCATATCGCTAGGTATCAGGATATGGATCTGAGTAGGTGTACTATGGTGGCGGCTGCGAAGCCGCTCGGACTACAGGAGATAATCACTCGGAGGATTCTGGTTCCCCGAGGACTGACTACACCCTACGTCGCTATGCCATGGGAGCTGACTGCGCCACAGGGGATCCGCTGGTCTGCACAGTTCACAGTCTTTGATCCGCATTACTGGCAGACAGCATGGGCTCCACTGATGGAGGATTACAGAGAGGCAGCAGCTGCCCCTGCTGCAGCTGAGGAGGAGGAGGAGGCTGATGATGACGACGACGATGAGGAGACATTAGATGAGAGAGAGGGTGGCGTCCCGATGGATACAGGGACAGATACTGTTGGGACGAGCGCGCCACCTATTATAGACTTAGATGATGAGGAGGATACTAAGCCGGCACCAGCTGAGACTTCTCCAGTCAGACCTGCTAGACACAAGAGGCGCGGAGTGAGGGATCGAGCTGCTCACCGACGGATCGATGACCTGACGGATCAGGTTATCGACTCATATGCTGCACTATCGCTGGATATCCGCGAGATGCAGGAGCGGCAGCACCATCAGCACATCATGGCCCAGCTTCAGTTCGAGCGTGTCATGGGATATCCGTACGATCCGACTCAGTATCCCTACATACCACCACCACCACCGGATCGAGACTATTGAGGAGCTGCTGGATTTTCTTTATTTTCTTTTATGCAGTTCGGCTTTTATCCGGTGAGTACTCTCATGTTTAGACTTTTTATTATACCCACTGGGACAGTGTGTCTCAAGTATGGGGTATTTGTACTTATTTGACTACGTGATGTATTTTATTCGACTACCTTTGATGTATTATATTTTATCGGATATTTTCGTATTTATGCTTCATTGCCTTTATATGATTATCTGATATTACATGCATACCTACAGGTTATTTGATTGAGAAAAACGTCGAAACCGAAAAAAAATGGTTTTTAAAAAAAAAAATTTTTTGACCTCGACCGGGGAGAGTCTTGGCCAAACGAGGCATTTCACCTCGGTTGAACCAAGAACACCTCGACCGAGGTGTGTTAACTGAGAGTTTTCGAAAACGAATTTTGTGTTACTTATCTGGATATGACCTCAGTGAAGATCTTGTTTACTGACTGGTTTTAAATTCTTTATGTGTTTGAAAGGTTTTATAATATGTTTAAGTTGCTAAATGCTTTGTTTGAAATTATTAGCATGTTTAATACTTTGTTTTTATCCAAATTATGTTGAATTTGAAGGTTGACACCGCAGGTTAAGTTCTCTCACTTTCTTCTTGGAAAGACCAAGGCAATTCATTCTCTTCTTCTTCTTCTTCTTGATCATGCTTAGCCCCTCATATACATTTTGCCTCCCTTTACCTATCCGGGAATTTGGAAGCAAGCGAAGTGGTGAAAGCAAGTGGAGTTAAAGTTGAAGAAGTGGCTGGAAGTGCAAGTGTTAGAGAGCAATAATAGGTTTGGGGAAGTCAATCATGAAGATGAGTAACTCGGCACCATTCACATAGCTGGGTGTTTGTGTCTTGCCAAAGTCGGATTGAGCGATATTCCTAACGGGTCATGGTATGTGTATCAAGGGTTTGATGCATCTCGAGAAATTGATGATTGCAGATTTCCTAGGCTTCGGTTATTGTGCACCTCTGTCCATGCATCCCAAAAAGTAAAGTAAAAAGAAAAAGTGTGAGATAATCGAAGCTTATTGGTGGAAGATGTTGCAAGTCAAAGTGAAAGTGAAGTTCATCCTTTTCCCGGATTCTAGCACCACATTACCTTACATACATCCCTACCCTACACGTTTCTTAACCTTTTCTTTTGGGAAGCCCTTGAGACCTTGAGCTTGTTGATTGACTTAGCGGTTTAAACTGGATTATACATGATTAATTTTGATAATTATGATTTATTATGCATTCTATGATTTTATGCAAAGATGAACAACTTTCCTATATTTATAAAATGTTTTGAGCATATTGAGTTTTTAATTCCAGGAAGTACTCTCTTAGAGTGATCTATGATAGTTGCACACCATGAAATGTTTTTGGAAGACTTTTTCATTGATTTTCTTGACTTATAATCCATTCTATCTTATCTTTTATATGAGGAACTTGCTTGGGGACAAGCAAGGGCTAAGTATGGGGTATTTTGATAGCATGAATTATAGTCTATATTTTGGGGTTTGTTTGGACGTTTTATCTTTCATAATCTGCATGTTTGTATGTACATTATGTGATTTTACTACCATTTCATCTACCTTTGCGAGAATCGAGGTCTACACCTAGTTTTGTTGTAATTGCAGGTAAAATGGTACGTTTTGCATCAAAAAGGAGCAAAAGGAGTCATGAGTCATTTGGAGCTACATCCAGGGAGCATAGCCATGGATTAAAGATTTACTTGGGACCAGTTTTGAGAGATTTCACATTCAGTTGTGACTCACCTCGGTTGACCAGAGATTCATCTCGACCGAGGTGATCCAAAGACGCCGACTCGACCGAGGCGAACACCTAGGACGCGGCGAGAATATTTTATTCTTGGAGGAGATCTTTTAAAATTGGAAAGTGATCTTATATTTTTTTGGGCTTGGCTCCTGGATGGAAGGAGATATGCAGAATCATATATTTTACCTATATTTATGGGAAAATATCTTTCTAAGATTTATTATCTTTGGAGGGTTATTTTCCTATAAAAAGGGTTGGATTTCCACAAATCAAGAAGCCCGCTTACACCGAAAATCACGCAGCAGCAGCAGCATACTCCAGTTGGGAGTTTCGAAGAACCTTTTTGAAGGTTGAAGGAAGATTGAAGTCCATAGCTTTTATAGCTTTATTGAAGGGTTTTGTAAGATTGTCTTCAATTCCCTCAATTGTTGTCTTGTCTTTTTGGATTGTTATCCAAGGAACGCTTTGTTGTGATATTTGATTCAGTTATTGAAGTCTTTTCATTAAATTCTTCTTTGTTCAAATATTCACTTTCTTCCCATATATTTTAATACTTTCATTATGATGATGAGTGGCTAATTTCCTTGTGTGATTCTAGGGTGATTGGCTGAAGGTTGTGGGAAAAACAATGATAGAATAATCTTAGATTCCAGTAGGATCCTGAAAGTTCGAGTCTTTAACCTTAACCCTAAGCATCTCGTTCAGTCGATGAACATTTCGGCTGAGGTGGAAACTGGCTGACCGAGGTGACTTATCTGATCCATAATTGAGAGTTAAGTGTTAGAGTTTGCCAAATCCTATTCTTATTACACCTTCTTGGTTCAAAGCAAGCTTAGGATGAGACTTACCCGGTAATTCCTTAGTTTGTGTACCAACAATCATAAGTGTAGGTAATAAAGGTTTGTCCTTTATTGGGGTTTGAGTGTGCTTCCATCCCATCTTTGTGAGTTAGCTTGAGACTTACCCGGTAAAGGTTGATTCTATTCCCTTAGATGGTATTTTAGTTTGAGGTTATAGTTCCTTATCTTGATTCCTTGAGACTTACCCGGTAATAGGAGTTACGGTTCAGGATTAGTGTGTAGTGAGACTTACCTGGTGATCTACTCCACTTTAGAAACACCTTCCCCACGCAAAAATCTCAGCTTTGTCCGCTTATCTATAGATCTTGAGTTGGAACCACAACTAGATGCTTTAATCCCTAGAATTGCATGTTTGCTTTATTGACTTCTTATTCATCTTTGATTGTGTTAATCGCTCTTGTGGTTAGAATTGACATAAGCACACCGTATTGACTTTGTTTCACCGAGTCCCTGTGATCGACCCCTGGAATTTTCTTGCTTTTACTACGATTGACCCGTACACTGCGGGTTCGCATCCTTGTTTTAAGCTTAAGTCTAGGGTTATAAATTTAAAGCTTGCACACACCGTTTGGAGCGAACAAAAGTCTTCCAGCTTCCTCTTCCTTGATAGAATCTCTTTCAAGAACTTGCCATAGGCGGGCATCCCTAGAATAGCATCAAGGAAAGGAATATTAATGTGTAGTTTATTCATCAAGTCAAGGAACTTACCAAAATGCTTGTCTAGATGTGCTTTGGCCCTGGATTGGGGGAATGAAAGTGGTGGTTTATATGCAGGAGGTGGAATATAAACTTCAGTTTTCTCCTCTGCTTTCTGTGGCTCCACCTCAGTTGGCATCTCGGCTGAAGTGTTCTTCGACTGCATCTGGACCGAGGTGGTCTTCGTCTGTACTGGCACCGACCGAGGCACTGGATATGCAGTCTTCAGTCCACTCCTCGTCGTTATGGCCATAATTTAGCCCTTAGGGTTGCTTTCCGTTCTTGCTAGAAGCTTCCCTGGATCTCTTGGCGTTTCATTCGCCCTACTAGCAAGTTGTTGTTCAAAGTCTTTTTGTGCCTTCGAAAATGAAGTCATGGATGTCTCCATAGCACTAAGCTTGATCAAGATAGCCTCCAGGACCGCATCTTTCTTCTCCGGCTGGGATGAGCTTGATCCAGGCTCCTGGCTCTTTAATGGAGTAGAAGGAGAAGAAGAAGAAGAGAGGAAAGGATTAGAGGAATCATTCGAATTAGAGTTGGAGTAAGGGTTACACGAATTTTGGTTATTTGCCCTCCAATTATTGCTATTGGATCCTCTATTGTTGTTGTAGTTGTTGTTCCGGGAACCGTTGTTATTGTTACGATATCCATTGTTGTTCCTTGATCCTTGATCTTCCTTCTTGGTTTGAGCAACTAAGAGTTCCTTCAATTGTTTCACGTCATTCTTCAAAGAGATGAGTTATTTAGTGTTTGATGGCTCCTCTTGAAAGTTGACTTTTTTAACTCCACCTTCAGCTCCTTGGTGGGAGTATTTCTCCATGTGTAAAGCTTGTTTCTCTATGAACTCCCAAGCTTCGTCAATCGGCATGTCCATGAACGTGCCGGTAGATAGTAGTTGAAGGTTGAACTGGGTGCTTTCGTCCAGTCCCTTCAAGTATATCTCCAACAACTCTATCTTTGGAATCCCATGATGTGGGCAATCCAAAAGAATATCTTTAAATCTCTCCCATGACTTGGACAAGCTCTCCTTGTCCTTCACGATGAATGCATAAATCTTCCCTCTCATTTCAACGGTTTTAGAGGGGGGAAAGAATTTAGTCAAGAATTCCGTAGTCATCTCCTCCCAAGTACTGATTTTTCCTGGAGGAAGAGATTGATACAAAGTAAGAGCTCTATCTTTTAAAGAAAAGTAAAAAGGCCTTAGCTTGTAATTGTTGTTTTCTATTCTTGACGGTCTAAAGGTCTCCATCAAGATCTCATAGTTTTGTAGATGTTGATGCGGAGATTCCTTCTCTTGCCCTCCAAACTGGCATTGGCGAATCATGGAATGAACTTGCGGTCGAAGTTCGTAGTCATGGTCCGCTGGATCTCCTAGGTTAACTCCAGGACGCCTCAGTTGTTGATTGGGGTCCATCCTTTACCCTAGGGTTTGCGGGATTCCTGCAAAAAGAGCGCCTCGGATTGGTATCCAAGGTGGAAGTACTGGAACCTGCCTCGGTCGAGGGTCTGGAACTGGATCCTACCTCGGTCGAGGATCTGGGTTCGGTCGATGTAGATACTGGTCTCGTAAAGGTGTCATATCTGCTTCAATCGCTTCAGTCCTGGTGCGAGTTTCTTCTTTCTCCAGCCTCAGGTCTTCTCTGCTGAGGCGTAGCTGTTCTAACGCCTCCTTCAATTCGGTCTCAAGATCGCGATTGTCTTGGTCGGCCATCTTTGCTTCTCTCAAGCGTCGTTTGTATGTCTTTTCTGGTTCGGGATCGTAAGGAACGATTTCCTTCCCAGCGCGGGTTCTTCGCATAAACCTAAGAAAAAGAACATGCGAAAGTCACTCAAGTAGAGTGGTTAGTAGAAACGGGGGGCAAGTGCCCCAAAAGCGTACCGCAACCGGCTCGGTCTAGACCAAGTCCCCGGCAACGGCGCCAAAAACTTGTTCGCTCCAAACGGTGTGTGCAAGCTTTAAATTTATAACCTTATATGTAAGCTTAAAACAAGGATGCGAACCCGCAGTGTACGGATCAATCGTAGTAAAAGCAAGGAATTCCAGGGCTCGATCACAGGGACTTAGTGAGACAAAATCAGAATAGGTAAGCTATGTAATTACTAACAACAAAAGCGATTAAAACAATCAAGGATGATAAAAAGTCAATTAAGGAAATATGCAATTCTAGGGATTAAAGCATCTAGTTGTGGTTCCAAATCAAGATCTGAAGATAAGTGGACAAAGCTGAGATATTTGCATAGGGAAGGTGTTTCTAAAGTGGAATAGATCACCGGGTAAGTCTCACTACTCACGAATCCCAAACCGTAACTCCTATTACCGGGTAAATCTCAAGGAATTAAGGAAAACAACTATAACCTCAAACCAACATACCACCTAAGGGAATAGAATCAACCTTTACCGGGTAAGTCTCAGGCTAACTCACAAAGATGGGATGAAGGCACACTCGAACCCCAATAAAAGATAAACCTTTATTACCTACACTTATGATCTTAGGTAAACAAACAAAGGAATTACCGGGTAACTCTCATACTAGGCTTGCATTGAACTAGGAAAGGTATAATAAGAATAGGAATTGGCAAACTCTAACACTTAACTCTCAGTTTCTGATCAGATAAGTCACCTCGGTCAGAAGAATTCCACCCCGGCCGAGATGTTCATCGACTGAGCGAGATGCTTTAGGGTTAAGGATAAAGACTCGAGCTTTAAGGGTCCTACTGTGATTAAGATTATTCTATCATTGTTTTTCCCACAACCTTCAGCCAATCACCCTAGAATCACACAAGGAAATTAGCCACTCATCATCACGAAAGTAATAATCAAATATATGGGAAGAGAATGAATATTTGAACACAAAAACCTTAAGAACAAGGCTTCAATAACTGAATCAAATATCACAGAAATAAGCATTCCTTGGATAACAAATCCAACAAGACAATCAACAAAGAAGAGAATCTAAGAGAATCTTACAAAACCCTTCACAAAAGCTATAAAAGCTATAAACTTTCTTCCTTCAACCTTCAAAAAGGTTCTTCAAATCTCCCTCCTATAGCGGGATAAAACGGCTGCTCTAGGCACGATCGGTGGTATAGCATTATATGGATTTGTGGGAAATCCAAACCTTTTTATAGGAAAATTACCCTCCAAAGGTAAGATATCTTAGAAAGATGTTTTCCGATAAAAATAGGTAAAATAGATGGGCTAATTTATCTTCTTCCTGTTCGCTCCAAACGGTGTGTGCAAGCTTTAAATTTATAACCCTAGACTTAAGCTTAAAACAAGGATGCGAACCCGTAGTGTACGGGTCAATCGTAGTAAAAAGCAAGAAAATTCCAGGGGTCGATCACAGGGACTCGGTGAAACAAAGTCAATAACGGTAAGCTTCGTGAACACTAACCACAAGAGCAATTAACACAATCAAAGATGAATAAGAAGTCAATAAAGCAAACATGCAATTCTAGGGATTAAAGCATCTAGTTGTGGTTCCAACTCAAGATCTATAGATAAGCGGATAAAGCTGAGATTTTTGCGTGGGGAAGGTGTTGCTAAAGTGGAATAGATCACCGGGTAAGTCTCACTACTCACTAATCCTAAACCGTAACTCCTATTACCCGGTAAGTCTCAAGGAATCAAGATAAAGAACTATAACCTCAAACTAACACACCATCTAAGGGAATAGAATCAACCTTTACCGGGTAAGTCTCAGGCTAACTCACAAAGATGGGATGGAAGTACACTCAAACCCCAATAAAGGATAAACCTTTATTACCTACACTTATGATCGTTGGTACACAAACTAAGGAATTACCGGGTAAGTCTCATCCTAAGCTTGCTTTGAACCAGAAAGGTGTAATAAGAATAGGATTTGGCAAACTCTAACACTTAACTCTCAGTTTAGGATCAGATAAGTCACCTCGGTCAGCCAGTTTCCACCCCGGCCGAGATGTTCATCGACTGAACGAGATGCTTAGGGTTAAGGATAAAGACTCGAACTTTCAGGATCCTACTGGAATCTAAGATTATTCTATCATTGTTTTTCCCACAACCTTCAGCCAATCACCCTAGAATCACACAAGGAAATTAGCCACTCATCATCATTATGAAAGTATTAAATATATGGGAAGAAGGTGAATATTTGAACAAGAAGAATTTGATGAAAAAGACTTCAATAACTGGATCAAATATCACAACAAAGCGTTCTTTGGATAGCAATCCAACAAGACAAGACAACAAGTGAGGGAATTGAAGACAATCTTACAAAAACCCTCCAAAAAGCTATAAAAGCTATAGACTTCAATCTTCTTTCAACCTTCAAAAAGGTTCTTCGAATCTCTCCAATGAGAGTATGCTGTGGCTGCTGCGTGCTATAAACCCTGATCGACGGTATAGCGTGATGTCGGAATTGTGGAAATCCAACCCTTTTTATAGGAAAACAACCCTCCAAAGATAATAAATCTTAGAAAGATATTTTCCCATAAAAATAGGTAAAATATATGATTTTGCATATCTCCTTCCTTCCAGAAGCCAAGTCCAAAAATAATAGATCACTTTCCAATTTAAAAAGATCTCAGCCAAGAATAAAATATTCTCGCCGCGTCCTAGGTGTTCGCCTCGGTCGAGTCGGCGTCTCTGGATCACCTCGGTCGAGATGAATCTCTGGTCAACCGAGGTGAGTCACAACTGAATGTGAAATCTCTCAAAACTGGTCGAAAGTAAATCTTTAATCCATGGCTATGCTTCCTGGATGTAGCTCCAAATGACTCATGACTCCTTTTGCTCCTTTTTGATGCCAAACGTGCCATTTTACCTACGATTACAACAAAACTAGGTGTAGACCTCGATTCTCGCAAAGGTAGATGAAATGGTAGTAAAATCACATAATATACATACAAACATGCAGATTATGAAAGATAAAACGTCCAAACAAATCCCAAAATATAGACTATAATTCATGCTATCAAAATACCCCATACTTTGCCCTTGCTTGTCCCCAAGCAAGTTCCGCATATAGAAGACAAGATAGAATGGATTATAAGTCATGAAAATCAATGAAAAAGTCTTTCAAAAATATTTTATGGTGTGCAATTATCATAGATCACTCTAAGAGAATACTTCATGGAATTTAAAAACTCAATACGCTCAAAACATTTTATAAATATAGGAAAGTCATTCATCTTTGCATAAAATCATAGAATGCATAATAAATCATAATTATCAAAATTAATCATGTATAATCCGATTTAAACCGCTAAGTCAATCAACAAGCTCAAGGTCTCAAGGGCTTCCCAAAAGAAAGGTCAAGAAACGTGTAGGGTAGGGATGTATGTAAGGTAATGTGGTGCTAGAATCCGGAAAAAGGATGAACTTCACTTTTACTTTGACTTGCAACATCTTCCACCAATAAGCTTTGCTTATTTCACACTTTTTCTTTTTTTTACTTTACTTTTTGGGATGCATGGACAGAGGTGCACAATAACCGAAGCCTAGGAAATCTGCAATCATCAATTTCTCGAGATGCATCAAACCCTTGATGCACATACCATGACCCGCTAGGAATATCGCTCAATCCGACTTTGGCAAGACACAAACACCCGGCTATGTGAATGGTGCCGAGTTACTCATCTTCATGATTGACTTCCCCAAACCTATTATTGCTTTTTAACACTTTCACTTCCAGCCACTTCTCAACTTTAACTCCCCTTGCTTTCACCACTTCGCTTGCTTCCAAATTCCCGGATAGGTAAAGGGAGGCAAAATGTATATGAGGGGCTAAGCATGATCAAGAAGAAGAAGAAGAAGAGAATGAATTGCCTTGGTCTTTCCATGAAGAAAGTGAGAGAACTTAACGTGCGGTGTCAACCTTCAAATTCAACATAATTTGGATAAAAACAAAGTATTAATCATGCTAATAATTTCAAACAAAGCATTTAGCAACTTAAACATATTATAAAACCTTTCAAACACATAAAGAATTTAAAACCAGTCAGTAAACAAGATCTTCACTGAGATCATATCCAGATAAGTAACACAAAAATCGTTTTCGAAAACTCTTAGTTAGCCCACCTCGGTCGAGGTGTTCTTGGTTCAACCGAGGTGAAACGCCTCGTTTGGCCAGAACTGACTCGGTCGAGGTTAAAAAAATTTTTTTTTTTTTTAAAACCAATTTTTTTTATTTCAGTTTCGACGTTTTTCTCAATCAAATAACCTGTACATATGCATGAAATATCAGATAATCATATAAATGCAGAAGTGAAGCATAAATAAAATATCCGATGAAATGTAATACATCAAAAGTAGTCAAATACATCAAGTAGTCATAACAAATACAAACACCCCATACTTGGGACACACTGTCCCAGTGGGTCAAATAAAAGTTTTAAAATGAGAGTACTCACCGGATAAATAGCTGAACTGCATAAAAAATATAATAAGAAAATCCTGCAGCTCCTCAGTAATCCAGATCCGGCGGTGGTGGTGGTGGTACGTACGGATACTGAGTCGGATCGTACGGATAGCCCATGACATGCTCGAACTGAAGCTGGGCCATGATGTGCTGATGGTGCTGCCGCTCCTACATCTCGCGGATATCCAGCGATAATGCAGCGTACGTGTCAATAACCTGATCCGTCAGGTCATCGATCCGTTTGTGAGCAGCTCGATCTCTCACTCCATGCCTCCTGCGTCTAGCAGGTCTGACTGGAGAAGTCTCAGCTGGTGCAGGCTCTGTCTCCTCCTCATCGTCCAAGTTGATGATCGGTGGCGCGCTCGTACCTGCAGTATCCGTCCCTGTCATCCACTGTCTCGTCCACTGTCTCGTCGTCATCCTCCTCCTCCTCATCGGGACTCCACCATCACTCTCATCCATTGTCTCGTCGTCGTCATCCTCCTCCTCCTCAGCCGGGGCAGCTGCTGCCTCTCTATGATCCTCCATCAGTGGAGCCCAAGCTGTCTGCCAGTAATGTGGATCGAAAACTGTGAACTGAGCAGACCAGCGGATCCCCTGTTGTGCAGTCCGCTCCCAAGGCATAGCAACATAAAGAGTGGTCAAACCACGGGGAACCAAAATCCTTCGTGTGATCATCTCCTGTAATCCAAGCGGCTTCGGAGCCGCCACCATCGTGCAAACACTAAGGTCCATCCCGTGATAGGTAGCAATATGGGTGACTAGACCTCCGCAGCAAATGTCTCCCTTCGCCTTGGCCTTGATCCTGTGCAGGTCCTCTGCCAAGATCAAGCCAAAGTCTGGGAAACCCCCCGTGACCATACAGTAAAGGCTGAAGAGCTCGCCCTGTCGGATCTTCTGGGGCGTCTCAGTACGCACCAGAAGTGTCTCGCTAAATATCCTATGGGCTAATCTGAAGGCCGGGTGGAAGATGACCTTCTCCCTGGAATCTCCAGGGCGCCATCTGTTTGCATGCTCGGTAATATGGGCAATCTGCCCCCAGAACTCCCTAGCTACGGATTGGGAGGGGAAGTCGGTGGCGGTGGGCTCAGAAAAGCCGAAAATCTCTCTCCAAACCTCTAAAGGAACTATGAAGTTCCGGTTCATCAACCGGTACTTCACAGACCGGTCTATGGGCAGGTAGGAGAAGGAGCTAACAAACTCTAAGGTCGGCTCCAAATAAGCTGGGGCTCGGATCTCAGTAAACTGATCCAGCCCTACAGTGGCAATCATACTTTTAAGGTCAGCATCTAACCCTAGGCAATCGAAAGCTGACTGTTCGCTCCAAACGGTGTGTGCAAGCTTTAAATTTATAACCCTAGACTTAAGCTTAAAACAAGGATGCGAACCCGCAGTGTACGGGTCAATCGTAGTAAAAAGCAAGGAATTCCAAGGGTCGATCACAGGGACTTAGTGAAACAAAGTCCAATTACGGTATGCTTATGTAAATACTAACCACAAGAGGTGATCAAAACAATCAAAGATGATAAAGAAGTCAATAAAGGAAATATGCAATTCTAGGGATTAAAGCATCTAGTTGTGGTTCCAACTCAAGATCTAAAGATAAGCGGACAAAGCTGAGGTTTTTGCATGGGAAAGGTGTTTCTAAAGTGGAATAGATCACCGGGTAAGTCTCACTACTCACTAATCCAAAACCGTAACTCCTATTACCGGGTAAGTCTCAAGGAATTAAGATAAAGAACTATAATCTCAAACTAACACACCATTTTAGGGAATAGAATCAACCTTTACCGGGTAAGTCTCAAGCTAACTCACAAAGATGGGATGGAAGCACACTCAAACCCTAATAAAGGATAAACCTTTATTACCTACACTTATGATCTTAGGTACACAAACTAAGGAATTACCGGGTAAGTCTCATCCTAAGCTTGCATTTGTTCGCTCCAAACGGTGTGTGCAAGCTTTAAATTTATAACCCTAGACTTAAGCTTAAAACAAGGATGCGAACCCGCAGTGTACGGGTCAATCGTAGTAAAAAGCAAGAAATTCCAGGGGTCGATCACAGGGACTCGGTGAAGCAAAGTCAATAACGGTAAGCTTCGTGAATACTAACCACAAAGAGCCATTAACACAATCAAAGATGAATAAGAAGTCAATAAAGCAAACATGCAATTCTAGGGATTAAAGCATCTAGTTGTGGTTCCAACTCAAGATCTAAAGATAAGAGGACAAAGCTGAGATTTTTGCATGGGGAAGGTGTTACTAAAGTGGAGTAGATCACCGGGTAAGTCTCACTACACACTAATCCTAAACCGTAACTCCTATTACCGGGTAAGTCTCAAGGAATTAAGATAAAGAACTATAACCTCAAACTAACATACCATCTAAGGGAATAGAATCAACCTTTACCGGGTAAGTCTCAGGCTAACTCACAAAGATGTGATGGAAGCACACTCAAACCCCAATAAAGGATAAACCTTTATTACCTACACTTATGATCGTTGGTACACAAACTAAGGAATTACCGGGTAAGTCTCATCCTAAGCTTGCTTTGAACCAGGAAAGGTGTAATAAGAATAGGATTTGGCAAACTCTAACACTTAACTCTCAGTTTAGGATCAGATAAGTCACCTCGGTCAGCCAGTTTCCACCCCGGCCGAGATGTTCATCGACTGAACGAGATGCTTAGGGTTAAGGTCAAAGACTCGAACTTTCAGGGTCCTACTGGAATCTAAGACTATTCTATCATTGTTCTTCCCACAACCTTCAGCCAATCACCCTAGAACCACACAAGTAAATTAGCCACTCATCATCATTATGAAAGTATTAAATATATGGGAAGAAGGTGAATATTTGAACAAGAAGAATTTAATGAAAAAGACTTCAATAACTGAATCAAATATCACAACAAAAGCGTTCCTTGGATAGCAATCCAACAAGACAAGACAACAAGGAGGGGGATTGAAGACAATCTTACAAAATCCTCCAAAAGCTATAAAAGCTACAATCTTCGATCTTCCTTCAACCTTCAAAGAGGTTCTTCAAATCTCCCCAATTGGAGTATGTTGCTGCTGCTGCGTGCTATAAACCCTGATCGACGGTATAGCGTGATGTGGATTTGTGGAAAATCCAACCCTTTTTATAGGAAAATAACCTTCCAAAGATAATAAATCTTAGAAAGATCTTTTCCCATAAATATAGGTAAAATATAAGATCTTCTTCCTTCCAGGAGCCAAACCCAAAAATATAAGATCACTTTCCAATTTTAAAAGATCTTATCCAAGAATAAAATATTCTCGCCGCGGCCTAGGTGTTCGCCTCGATCGAGTCGGTGTCTCTGGATCACCTCGGTCGAGATGAATCTCTGGTCAACCGAGGTGAGTCACAACTGAATGTGAAGTCTCTCAAAACTGGTCCAAAGTAAATCTTTAATCCATGGCTATGCTCCCTAGATGTAGCTCCAAATGACTCATGACTCCTTTTGCTCCTTTTTGATGCAAAACGTGCCATTTTACCTACAATTACAGCAAAACTAGGTGTAGACCTCGATTCCCGCAAAGGTAGATGAAATGGTAATATAATCACATATTATACATGCAATCATGCAGATTATTGAAGATAAAACGTCCAAACAAACCCCAAAATATAGACTATAATTCATGCTATCAGCACTGAACCAGGGAAGGTGTAATAAGAATAGGTTTTGGCAAACACTAACACTTAACTCTCAGTTTAGGATCAGATAAGTCACCTCGGTCAGAAGAATTCCACCCCGGCCGAGATGTTCATCGACTGAACGAGATGCTTAGGGTTAAGGTTAAAGACTCGAGCTTTCAGGGTCCTACTGGAATCTAAGATTATTCTATCATTGTTTTTCCCACAACCTTCAGCCAATCACCCTAGAATCACACAAGGAAATTAGCCACTCATCATCATGAAAGTATTAATCAAGTATATGGGAAGAAGGTGAATATTTGAACAAGAAGAATTTAATGAAAGGACTTCAATAACTGAATCAAATATCACAACAAAAGCGTTCCTTGGATAGAAATCCAATAAGGTAAGACAACAAGGAAGGGAATCTAAGATAATCTTACAAAACCCTTCAAAAGCTATAAAAGTTATAATCTTCCTTCTTCAACCTTCAAAAAGGTTCTTCAAATCTCCCAACTGGAGTATGGCTGCTGTGGTGTAAGCAAGGTGATACCGGACTCTCCAACTGTATGCGGATGTCGGATTTGTGGGAAATCCGACCCTTTTTATAGGAAAATAACTCTCCAAAGATAAGATATCTTAGAAAGATCTCTTCCCATAAAAATAGGTTAAAAATATATGATCTAGCATATCTTCTTCCTTCCAGGAGCCAAGCCCAAAAATATAAGATCTCTTTCCAAAAATAAAAGATCTCAGCCAAGAATAAAATATTCTCGCCGCATCCCAGGTGTTCGCCTCGGTCGAGTCGACTTCTCTGGATCACCTCGGTCGAGGTGAATCTGTGGTCAACCGAGGTGAGTCACAACTGAATGTAAAATCTCTCAAATCTGGTCCAAAGTGAATCTTAAATCCATGGCTATGCTTCCTGGATGGTTCCTGAATGTAGCTCCAATGACTCCATAGCTCCTTTTGCTCCTTTTTGATGCAAAACGTGCCATTTTACCTACGATTACAGCAAAACTAGGTGTAGACCTCGATTCCGGCAAAGGTAGATAAAACGACAATATAATCACATAATATACATACAAACATGCAGATTATTAAAGATAAAACGTCTAAACAAACCCCAAAGTATAGACTATAATTCATGCTATCAAAATACCCCAATACTTAGCCCTTGCTTGTCCCCAAGCAAGTTCCGCATATAAAAGACAAGATAGAATGGATTATAAGTCAAGAAAGTCAATGATAAGTCTTTCAATAACTGAATCAAATATCACAACAAAAGCGTTCCTTGAATAGCAATCCAACAAGACAAGACAACAAGGAGGGGGATTGAAGACAATCTTACAAAACCCTCCAAAAGCTATAAAAGCTACAATCTTCGATCTTCCTTCAACCTTCAAAGAGGTTCTTCAAATCTCCCCAATTGGAGTATGTTGCTGCTGCTGCGTGCTATAAACCCTGATCGACGGTATAGCGTGATGTAGATTTGTGGAAAATCCAACCCTTTTTATAGGAAAATAACCTTCCAAAGATAATAAATCTTAGAAAGATCTTTTCCCATAAATATAGGTAAAATATAAGATCTTCTTCCTTCCAGGAGCCAAGCCCAAAAATATAAGATCACTTTCCAATTTTAAAAGATCTTATCCAAGAATAAAATATTCTCGCCGCGTCCTAGGTGTTCGCCTCGGTCGAGTCGGTGTCTCTGGATCACCTCGGTCGAGATGAATCTCTGGTCAACCGAGGTGAGTCACAACTGAATGTGAAATCTCTCAAAACTTGTCCAAAGTAAATCTTTAATCCATGGCTATGCTCCCTGGATGTAGCTCCAAATGACTCATGACTCCTTTTGCTCCTTTTTGATGCAAAACGTGCCATTTTACCTACAATTACAACAAAACTAGGTGTAGACCTCGATTCCCGCAAAGGTAGATGAAATGGTAATATAATCACATATTATACATGCAATCATGCAGATTATTGAAGATAAAACGTCCAAACAAACCCCAAAATATAGACTATAATTCATGCTATCAAAATACCCCATACTTAGCCCTTGCTTGTCCCCAAGCAAGTTCCTCATATAAAAGACAAGATAGAATGGATTATAAGTCATTAAAATCAATAAAAAGTCTTTCAAAAACATTTTATGGTGTGCAACTATCATAGATCACTCTAAGAGAATACTTCATGGAATTTAAAAACTCAATATGCTCAAAACATTTTATAAATGTAGGAAAGTTGTTCATCTTTGCATAAAATCATAGAATGCATAATAAATCATAATTATCAAAATTAATCATGTATAATCCGATTTAAACCACTAAGTCAATCAACAAGCTCAAGGTCTCAAGGGCTTCCCAAAAGAAAGGTCAAGAAACGTGTAGGGTAGGGATTTATGTAAGGTAATGGTGCTAGAATCCGGGAAAAGGATGAACTTCACTTTCACTTTGACTTGCAACATCTTCCACCAATAAGCTTTGCTTATTTCACACTTTTTCTTTTTACTTTACTTTTTGGGATGCATGGACAGAGGTGCACAATAACCGAAGCCTAGGAAATCAACAATCATCAATTTCTTGAGATGCATCAAACCCTTGATGCACATACCATGACCCGTTAGGAATATCGCTCAATCCGACTTTGGCAAGACACAAACACCCGGCTATGTGAATGGTGCCGAGTTACTCATCTTCATGATTGACTTCCCCAAACCTATTATTGCTTTCTAACACTTTCACTTCCAGCCACTTCTCAACTTTAACTTCACTTGCTTTAACCACTTCGCTTGCTTCCAAATTCCCGGATAGGTAAAGGGAGGCAAAATGTATATGAGGGGCTAAGCATGATCAAGAAGAAGAAGAAGAGAATGAATTGCCTTGGTCTTTCCAAGAAGAAAGTGAGAGAACTTAACCTGCGGTGTCAACCTTCAAATTCAACATAATTTGGATAAATACAAAGTATTAAACATGCTAATAATTTCAAACAAAGCATTTAGCAACTTAAACATATTATAAAACCTTTCAAACACATAAAGAATTTAAAACCAGTCAGTAAGCAAGATCTTCACTAAGATCATATCCATATAAGCAACACAAAAATCATTTTCGAAAACTCTCACTTAACCCACCTCGGTCGAGGTGTTCTTGGTTCAACCGAGGTGAAACATCTCGTTTGGCCAAGACTGACTCGGTCGAGGTCAAAAATTTTTTTTTTTTTTTTTAAAACAATTTTTTCTGTTTCGACGTTTTTCTCAATCAATTAACCTGTAGGTATGCATGTAATATCAGATAATCATATAAATGCAGAAGTGAAGCATAAATAAAATATCCGATAAAATGAATGTGTGTCATACATCAAAGTAGTCAAATAAGTACATCAAAGTCGTCATATAAATACAAACACCCCATACTTGGGACACACTGTCCCAGTGGGTCAATATAAGTCTGGAAATGAGAGTACTCACCGGATAAATAGTTGAACTGCATAAAAAGAATAATAAAGAAAATCCTGCAGCTCCTCAGTAGTCTCGATCCGGTGGTGGTGGTGGTGGCACATACGGATACTGCGTCGGATCAAACGGGTAACCCATGACACGCTCGAACTGAAGCTGGGCCATGATGTGCTGATAGTGCTGCCGCTCTTGCATCTCGCGGATATCCAGCGATAATGCAGCATACGAGTCAATAACCTGATCCGTCAGGTCATCGATCCGTCTGTGGGCAGCTCGATCTCTCACTCCATGCCTCCTGCGTCTAGCAGGTCTGACTGGAGCAGTCTCAGCTGGTGCAGGCTCCGTCTCCTCCTCATCATCCAAGTCAATGATCGGCGGCGCGCTCGTACCTGCAGTATCCGTCCCTGTATCCATCGGGACTCCACCATCTCTCTCGTCTACTGTCTCCTCGTCATCGTCATCCTCCTCCTCCTCAGCCGGGGCAGCTGCTGCCTCCCTATGATCCTCCATCAGTGGAGCCCAAGCTGTCTGCCAGTTATGTGGATCGAAAACTGTGAATTGTGCAGACCAGCGGATCCCCTGTGGCGCAGTCCGCTCCCATGGCATAGCAACAAATGGAGTGGTCAGACCTCGGGGAACTAGAATCCTCCGAGTGATCATCTCCTGTAATCCAAGCGGCTTTGGAGCCGCCGCCATCGTACAAACACTGAGGTCCATCCCGTGATAAGCATCAATGTGGGTGACTAGACCTCCGCAGCAAATGTCTCCCTTCGCCTTGGCCTTGATCCTGTGCAGGTCCTCTGCCAAGAGCAAGCCAAAGTCTGGGAAACCCCCCGTGACCATACAGTAAAGGCTGAAGAGCTCGCCCTGTCGGATCTTCTGGGGCGTCTCAGTACGCGCCAAAAGTGTCTCGCTGAATATCCTATGGGCTAATCTGAAGGCTGGGTGGAAGATGACCTTCTCCCTGGAATCTCCAGGACGCCATCTATCTGCATGCTCAGTAATATGGGCAATCTGCCCCCAAAACTCCCTAGCTACAGATCGGGAGGGGAAGTCGGTGGCGGTGGGCTCAGAAAAGCCGAAAATCTCTCTCCAAACCTCTAAGGGAACTATGAAGTTCCGGTTCATCAACCGGTACTTCACAGACTAGTCTGTGAGGAGGTAGGAGAAGGAGCTAACAAACTCTAGGGTCGGCTCCAAGTAGGCTGGGGCTCGGATCTCAGTAAACTGATCCAGCCCAACAATGGCAATCATCCTCCTAAGGTCTCCATCTAACCCTAGGCAATCGAAAGCTGACACGTCTAGAAAACGTGGTGCAATAACTGGACGGCTAGCTATACGCTCATAATCTACCCGGCATCTCTCGTGGCTCACCGGGCGGTAAGGTCGGGAAGAAGAGGAAGGAGGGGAAGGTGAGGATCTATCTCTGAGGGCTAGGCGTCGATCGGAACTCATTTTCTCTCAAACACTGTCAGATCACCTCGGTCGCTGACAATCCTCAAGAATCACCTCGGTCGAGATGCAGTTCGACTGGACCGAGGCGCAACAGTTTACGATTCCAATCTCAAAAATTCAGTTCTTTTCCCCCAAAAATCACTACAATTGCTTCCTATGGGGTACTTAAGCCTTTTCTCAGCAGAATCAAGGGCAACCAAAGCCCAAATCGAAGCGAATGAACGAGTTAGGGTTTCGACTATTTTTACCTCGTTTCGGTCGATTCGTTCGATTTCTTCGTAGATCTGTTGTTGCAATAGGATCCTCTACCCTTCAATCGCAGTTTGGAAGCGGAAATCTTCGAAAACGAGCAAAAACTAAGGAGGCGAGGTGATGAGGGCGCCGCGGTCGAGTTGAATAAGGTAAAAAGTGAAAAAATAAATTTTCCCCCCTTTTATACTGTTCCTTGATCTGCTGTCACCTCGGTCGAGATGGTCTCGACTGGACCGAGGTGGTACGGACCGAGGTGGTTCTGCATAAACCCTAGTCGCCTCGGTTTCTCAAGAATCAACTCGGTCGAGGTGCTCTGACAGTAACCGAGGTGCTTCTGTCTTCTCAAAATCTCGAACTTCTGTCCTTCCAGTTATGCTCCTTCCTTAGATGTCTCCTGTAATCTGTCTAGGATGCCAAAAACAAAGCAAAGCAAAGCAAAAACAAAAACTATCTAAGCTAGACTAGAAAACGGGAAAAGAAAGCAATACCTTGGGTTGCCTCCCAAGAAGCGCTTGATTTAAGGTCGCTAGCTGGACCATGATGCGCCTCTAGATGTGATGAGAGGTGTCCTCACCCCATACTTCACCTCCATCGTGGGGTGAAGTAAGTAAATCCATCAAACGCTCCAACAAGTGTAAGTGCTCATCGGGGAATGAATCGTCTATGGGTGGGTCATCCGTCTCGCGGGAAGATTCCGGTAGCCGGCTGAGGTGATCCACAACTGAGTTCTCGGATCCCTTCTTATCGCGGATCTCTAGGTCAAACTCTTGAAGCAAGAGAATCCATCGAATAAGGCGCGAATTGGCATCTTTCTTAGCCAACAAGTAACGAATGGCTGCATGGTCGGTGTAGACAATGACTTTCGCCCCCACTAGATAGGAACGAAACTTCTCGAAAGCATATACAACCGCCAATAACTCCTTCTCGGTGGTAGCGTAGTTGCGTTGTGCTTCATCTAGCGTCTTGCTAGCATAATAAATGGCGGTGGTCCGTCCATCCTTCTTCTGTCCAAGCACCGCTCCTACGGCTACATCACTAGCGTCACACATGACCTCAAAGGGCAAGGTCCAATCAGGAGGTTGGATAATGGGAGCGGAGATCAACGCTTCCTTAATCCTGTAAAAAGCATCAAGACACTCCTGCGAAAACTCAAAAACAACATCTTTATTCAAGAGGTTAGTTAGAGGTTTAGAAATCTTAGAGAAGTCCTTCATGAATCTCCTGTAGAAACCTGCATGCCCGAGAAAACTCCTGTAGAAACATCTTTATTCAAGAGGTTAGTTAGAGGTTAGTTAGAGGTTTCTCAATAGTTTCGATCTTAGCTCGATCGACCTCAATACCTCGATTAGAAACGAGGTGTCCTAGCACAATGCCTTCATTAACCATAAAATGACACTTCTCCCAATTTAGAACAAGGTTAGTGTCTTCACATCTTTTAAGCACTAGAGAAAGGTTAGATAGGCAATCATCAAAAGAGGAACCATATACAGAAAAATCATCCATGAATACCTCCATGATCTCCTCTATGTACTCGGAAAAGATAGCCATCATGCATCGCTGGAAGGTAGTGGGTGCATTGCACAATCCAAATGGCATCCTCCGATAGGCAAACGTCCCCCAAGGACAAGTAAAAGTGGTCTTCTCCTGATCATCCGGATGGATAGGAATCTGGAAGAATCCACTATAGCCGTCCAAGTAGCAAAAGTGTGAATGCTGGGCCAACCGTTCGAGCATTTGATCGATGAAGGGAAGTGGAAAATGATCCTTCCGAGTCGCCGTGTTCAGCTTCCTATAATCGATGCAAACCCTCCAGCCCGTAACGGTCCTCGTTGGGATCAACTCGTTGTTCTTATTCGTCACAACGGTCATCCCTCCTTTCTTCAGAACGACAAGCACCGGGCTAACCCACTTGCTGTCCGAGATAGGATAAATAATACCTGCATCCAACAACATAAGAACTTCCTTCTTCACAACCTCTTTCATGATCGGATTTAACCGTCTTTGAGGTTCCCGTGAAGTCTTATGATTATCTTCCATTAGAATTCTATGCATGCAGAAAGAAGGTTTAATGCCAATAAGATCATCCGTGGTATAACCTATAGCTTTTCGATGCTTTCTCAGGACATGCATTAACTTAGATAATTCAGATTCGGTAAGGGAAGCGCTAACAATAACGGGATAAGTAGAATCCGGTCCAAGAAAGATATACCTCAAGTGACTAGGGAGTTGTTTAAGCTCCACAACTGGGGGTGCTTTCTGGGAGGGATCCTCGCTTCCTCTTTCCAGTAGAGTGGTGTCAGAAACTGGACTCGATGAAGTCTCAGTTGGAATTGTTTCGCCGTTGACCTCGGTCGAGGCGCAGAGGCGTTGACCGAGGTGTTCTTCAGTCGCCTCGCTCAGTCCAGAAAGTGCTTCGGTCGAGGCGCTGCTACTGGAACCGAAACTGGAGATCTTCGTCTCCTGGATTAGCTTCTCAGTTTTAGCTCCTGGATCCTCTTCCAGTTCCTTCAAGCTCCGTATATCTGCATCACAAGAAGCATCTATACCTTCCTCCATTAAACTGAAGCTTATAACTCTTTCGAGTGGATCGTTAATAAGGATAAAGCTCACCAATTCTCTTGATTCTTCTTCATCGTAGATGTTGAAGATATCATCAGTTAGCTGCTCCCCTTTCATGGCTGCAAGTAGTGTGAACTCCACCTCATCGCCACCAACATTGAATTTCAACTTGGCGTTCTTGCAATCCACGTTGCAACCCGAAGTTGCTAGGAATGGTCTCCCGAGAATAATAGGAACAGGATAATCTGCGGGAATGTCAAGTACAACAAAATCTATAGGTAGATAGAAGTTACCTAACTTGACCGGAACGTCCTCCAAGATGCCCACGGGATGGGTGATGGAGCGATCCGCCATATAAAGTCGAATCTTGACCGGATTGGGCTCTCCAAGACCGATCTTCTCGCATAACTCCAGCGGGATGATGCTCACGCTGGCTCCTAGATCACAAAGGGCTTCACAAGTGACATCCCCAACTTGAATGGGAATGCAAAATGAGCCGGGATCTCTCAACTTAGGAGGCATCTTCTCCTTCATGATTTGTATGAGCTCCGAAGATTTAGATGTCATCCTAACTTCACCAACATCCTCCAGCTTCCTCTTCCTTGATAAGATTTCTTTTAAGAACTTCCCATAGGCAGGCATACCTAAAATAGCATCAAGGAAAGGAATATTAATATGTAGCTTATTCATCAAGTCAAGAAACTTACCAAAGTGCTTGTCTAGATGTGCTCTGGCTCTGGACTGAGGGAATGGAAGTGGTGGTTTGTATGCAGGAGGTGGAATATAAGTTTCAGTCGTCCCTCCTGCTTTCTGTTGCTCCACCTCGGTTGGCATCTCGGTCGAGGTGTTCTTCGACTGGATCTGGACCGAGGTGGTCTGCGTCGAACGAGGTACTGGATCTGCAGTTTTAAGTCCACTCCTCGTCGTTATGGCCATGCACTGGCCCTTAGGGTTGCTTTCCGTCTTTGCTGGAAGCTTCCCTGAGTCTCTTGGCGCTTCATTCGCCCTACTAGCAAGTTGTTGTTCGTAGGACTTTTGGGCCCTCGAAAATGAAGTCATAGAATTCTCTATAGCGCTAAGCTTGATCAAGATAGCCTCCAGAACTGCGTCTTTCTTTTCCGGCTGAGACGAACTTGATCCTTGCCCTTGGCACTTTAATGGAGTAGAAGAAGAAGAAGGGGAAGAGAGGAAAGGGTTAGAGGAATCGTTAGAGTTGGAGTTTGAGTTGATTGTTGGATTGAGTCTCTTGAAAGTTGACTCTTTTAACTCCACCTTCAGCTCCTTGGTGGGTGTACTTCTCGATATGCAAGGCTTGCTTCTCAATGAAGTCCCAAGCCTCATCAATTGCCATGTCCATGAAGGTACCGGCGGAGAGTAGTTGGAGATTGAACTGGGTGCTTCCGTCCAGTCCTTTGAAGTAGATCTCCAACAACTCGATCTTTGGAATCCCATGATGTGGGCAATCCAAAAGGATATCCTTGAACCGCTCCCAAGATTTGGACAAGCTCTCCTTGTCCTTCTTAATGAAAGCATTGATCTTCCCTCTCATTTCAGCGGTCTTTGAGGGGGGAAAGAATTTGGTCAAGAATTCCGTAGTCATCTCCTCCCATGTGCTGATTTTACCTGGAGGAAGAGATTGATACCAAGTAATAGCTCTATCTTTTAAAGAAAAGTAAAAAGGTCTTAGCTTGTAATTGTTATTTTTAATTCTGGAAGGTCGCAAAGTTTCCATCAAGATCTCGTAGTTTTGAAGATGTTGATGTGGCGACTCCTTCTCTAGCCCTCCGAATTGGCATTGGCGAATCATGGATAGAACTTGCGGTCGAAGTTCGTAGTCATGATCCGCTGGATCTCCTAGGTTCACCCCTGGACGCCTCAGTTGTTGATTAGGGTCCATCCTTTGACCTAGGGTTTGTGGGATTCCTGCAAGAAGAACATCTCGGACTGGCCTCCGAGGTGGAAGTACATCGGCCGGGGCGTCAGGTACTAGAACCTGCCTCGGTCGAGGGTCAACTACTGGATCCTGCATCGGTCGAGGATCAACAGGGGGATCTTCCCTCGGTCGAAGTAGAATCTGGTTTCGTATGACTGCTATCTCCGCTTCGATTGCTGCAGTCTTGATGCGATTCTCTTCTTTCTCTTGCCTTAGTTCTTCCTTGCTGAGGCGTAGCAGCTCTAGCACCTCTTTCAATTCGGCCGCAAGATCGCGGTCATCTTGTTGGGCCATCTTTGCTTCTATTAAGCGTCGCTTGTATGTCTTTTCCGGTTCAGGATCGTAAGGAACGATTTCCTTACCAGTGCGGGTTCTTCGCATATACCTAAGAAAGAACCTACAAAAGTCACTCAAGTAGAGTGGTTAGATGACACGGGGCAAGTGCCCTAAGAGCAAACCGTACCGGCTCGGTCTAGACCAAGTCCCCGGCAACGGCGCCAAAAACTTGTTCGCTCCAAACGGTGTGTGTAAGCTTCAAATTTATAACCCTAGACTTAAGCTTAAAACAAGTATGCGAACCCGCAGTGTACGGGTCAATCGTAGTAAAAAGCAAGAAATTCCAGGGGTCGATCACAGGGACTCGGTGAAGCAAAGTCAATAACGGTAAGCTTCGTGAATACTAACCACAAAGAGCAATTAACACAATCAAAGATGAATAAGAAGTCAATAAAGCAAACATGCAATTCTAGGGATTAAAGCATCTAGTTGTGGTTCCAACTCAAGATCTAAAGATAAGAGGACAAAGCTGAGATTTTTGCATGGGGAAGGTGTTACTAAAGTGGAGTAGATCACCGGGTAAGTCTCACTACACACTAATCCTAAACCGTAACTCCTATTACCGGGTAAGTCTCAAGGAATTAAGATAAAGAACTATAACCTCAAACTAACATACCATCTAAGGGAATAGAATCAACCTTTACCGGGTAAGTCTCAGGCTAACTCACAAAGATGGGATGGAAGCACACTCAAACCCCAATAAAGGATAAACCTTTATTACCTACACTTATGATCGTTGGTACACAAACTAAGGAATTACCGGGTAAGTCTCATCCTAAGCTTGCTTTGAACCAGGAAAGGTGTAATAAGAATAGGATTTGGTAAACTCTAACACTTAACTCTCAGTTTAGGATCAGATAAGTCACCTCGGTCAGCCAGTTTCCACCCCGGCCGAGATGTTCATCGACTGAACGAGATGCTTAGGGTTGTTAAATTTTATCTTTATCTTTTTATAATCCGGCGGGTCTAAGACGTGGAGGGGATGCACGCCACAAATGAACCTAACACATAAGCCTTCGGGGTTCCATCCTAAAACCAATTGGCAATAGGAGGAGTAGCCCTAGCTCTTATATACTAGGTTCGGTTATTATCATATTGTCGATGTGGGACAATATATCCACACATCTCAACACTCCCCCCTCAAGTGCAACTATCCTGGACTAGCTGCACTTGACACAAAGCCTTAAGGCCGGCTTAGCCAAACGGGCGGAAAGCATACTCGCTAACCATTACCCGAACACAGGATTACGAGACCCGCACGAACCGTAGCTCTGATACCATGTTAAATTTTATCTTTATCTTTTTATAATCCGGCGGGTCTAAGACGTGGAGGGGATGCACGCCACAAATGAACCTAACACATAAGCCTTCGGGGTTCCATCCTAAAACCAATTGGCAATAGGAGGAGTAGCCCTAGCTCTTATATACTAGGTTCGGTTATTATCATATTGTCGATGTGGGACAATATATCCACACATCTCAACAAGGGTTAAGGTCAAAGACTCGAACTTTCAGGGTCCTACTGGAATCTAAGACTATTCTATCATTGTTCTTCCCACAACCTTCAGCCAATCAACCTAGAACCACACAAGTAAATTAGCCACTCATCATCATTATGAAAGTATTAAATATATGGGAAGAAGGTGAATATTTGAACAAGAAGAATTTAATGAAAAAGACTTCAATAACTGAATCAAATATCACAACAAAAGCGTTCCTTGGATAGCAATCCAACAAGACAAGACAACAAGGAGGGGGATTGAAGACAATCTTACAAAACCCTCCAAAAGCTATAAAAGCTACAATCTTCGATCTTCCTTCAACCTTCAAAGAGGTTCTTCAAATCTCCCCAATTGGAGTATGCTGCTGCTGCTGCGTGCTATAAACCCTGATCGACGGTATATCGTGATGTGGATTTGTGGAAAATCCAACCCTTTTTATAGGAAAATAACCTTCCAAAGATAATAAATCTTAGAAAGATCTTTTCCCATAAATATAGGTAAAATATAAGATCTTCTTCCTTCCAGGAGCCAAACCCAAAATTATAAGATCACTTTCCAATTTTAAAAGATCTTATCCAAGAATAAAATATTCTCGCCGCGGCCTAGGTGTTCGCCTCGATCTAGTCGGTGTCTCTGGATCACCTCGGTCGAGATGAATCTCTGGTCAACCGAGGTGAGTCACAACTGAATGTGAAATCTCTCAAAACTGGTCCAAAGTAAATCTTTAATCCATGGCTATGCTCCCTGGATGTAGCTCCAAATGACTCATGACTCCTTTTGCTCCTCTTTGATGCAAAACGTGCCAATTTACCTACAATTACAGCAAAACTAGGTGTAGACCTCGATTCCCGCAAAGGTAGATGAAATGGTAATATAATCACATATTATACATGCAATCATGCAGATTATTGAAGATAAAACGTCCAAACAAACCCCAAAATATAGACTATAATTCATGCTATCAGCATTGAACCAGGGAAGGTGTAATAAGAATAGGTTTTGGCAAACTCTAACACTTAACTCTCAGTTTAGGATCAGATAAGTCACCTCGGTCAGAAGAATTCCACCCCGGCCGAGATGTTCATCGACTGAACGAGATGCTTAGGGTTAAGGTTAAAGACTCGAGCTTTCAGGGTTCTACTGGAATCTAAGATTATTCTATCATTGTTTTTCCCACAACCTTCAGCCAATCACCCTAGAATCACACAAGGAAATTAGCTACTCATCATCATGAAAGTATTAATCAAGTATATGGGAAGAAGGTGAATATTTGAATAAGAAGAATTTAATGAAAGGACTTCAATAACTGAATCAAATATCACAACAAAAGCGTTCCTTGGATAGAAATCCAATAAGGTAAGACAACAAGGAAGGGAATCTAAGATAATCTTACAAAACCCTTCAAAAGCTATAAAAGTTATAATCTTCCTTCTTCAACCTTCAAAAAGGTTCTTCAAATCTCCCAACTGGAGTATGGCTGCTGTGGTGTAAGCAAGGTGATACCGGACTCTCCAACTGTATGCGGATGTCGGATTAGTGGGAAATCCGACCCTTTTTATAGGAAAATAACTCTCCAAAGATAAGATATCTTAGAAAGATCTCTTCCCATAAAAATAGGTTAAAAATATATGATCTAGCATATCTTCTTCCTTCCAGGAGCCAAGCCCAAAAATATAAGATCTCTTTCCAAAAATAAAAGATCTCAGCCAAGAATAAAATATTCTCGCCGCGTCCCAGGTGTTTGTTCGCTCCAAACGGTGTGTGCAAGCTTTAAATTTATAACCCTAGACTTAAGCTTAAAACAAGGATGCGAACCCGCAGTGTACGGGTCAATCGTAGTAAAAGCAAGAAAATTTCAGGGGTCGATCACAGGGACTCGGTGAAACAAAGTCAATACGGTGTGCTTACGTCAATACTAACCACAAGAGCGATTAACAAAATCAAAGATGAATAAGAAGTCAATAAAGCAAACATGCAATTCTAGGGATTAAAGCATCTAGTTGTGGTTCCAACTCAAGATCTATAGATAAGCGGACAAAGCTGAGATTTTTGCGTGGGGAAGGTGTCACTAAAGTGGAGTAGATCACCGGGTAAGTCTCACTACACACTAATCTTAAACCATAACTCCTATTACCGGGTAAGTCTTGTAACACCCCAAATTCTCGGAACTCGGGGAGCTACCGGTTAGGACCTCACAATGGGTCCCGACCTTGGTTTAACAACAACATTACTTGGATCTTACAACAAGACACAAATGTATTTAAAACAATTTCTAAAACATAATATTTTTAATGATATAAACGTACACATGTGACAGCCTTACAAACATATATAAAGATACATAACATGCATGACGTATGGAAGACTCCCCCGTCCCCATCTAATGAGTACGTGGACCCGGCTGACCATCCGTTCCGGATCTCTCTGCAACTGTCTATCTTTACAGATCTACAACACGGATAAACCGTTAGCTAACTATCCAAATATAAGCAAAATGATAACAACACAAACACAAGCAGAAACAAAACAAACAAACATCATGCTGGCACTCAACCGTTTATTATCTATTATTTAAGTGATTCACATTATTCAATTTAAGTTGTGGCACGAGAATTATTATTAGTTCTCGCCTCCGTTCCTTATCCAACTGGTGTAGGTCTAGCTGACTTCCATTGGTAGCATCACTAAAAACCACGTATGGACTAGTCCCGAAAGAAATCCCCAGCGCCCCGCGAGCTACTGAGCAGAATGCCACCGCCCGTTACTCTTAGGCCAAAATATAGGTCAGTAATTATATATCACAACCTATCTCTCTAACATTTCAATCACACACCACCATCATCATTTATACTCATATTTAGCAGTCAGCTAAGTAAGCCCAAAGGACTTACCTGATATAAAGCTCGACTCTTTGTACACCACTCGTTCTGTAACTGTAGCAACTCAGTTGCCTGCCAAAGGCGATAAGTGCATTAGCACATTCTCACGTAGGTAGAAGTCTAAGACTTCTAAGATCGAATAATGTATGAAGACATAACTAGTTACAGTATTAAATTTAGGGTAAAATGACCATTTTACCCTTGGTTCCGAAATTCCCGAAAATTCTAAAATTCATGGCTAAACTCCTATTTGAGATTCTAAAATCATATTCTAACTCCCAAAGCTTTGTTTGGTTCCAAGCTAACATTTTTCCTATGTTTCTATTTTCCGGGAATCGTAAAGGTCTAACTTCGATTCCAAATATAAAATTCATAACCGCTTATAAAAATTCCGACTTAAATCCCTAAATTATCTATGATGTCCTATCTAACTTTAGGAGAAAGAATTTCTCCAAACTGTTCATTCAACAGTTTTATAAAAATTCCTAAAGTTGACTACTCCCTTTACGAATTCTATACTTAGCCAAAAACTGAGTACACTTTGAAAAATCATAACTCCTAAACCACTCACTGGATTTATCCCAAATTTTGATGTGTTCTACTATAAAATCTTACCTATAATATATCCAAAATTCAGCCGGAAAGGATATCCAGAGCTTATTCAAAATCATCTCACAAAACAGCATCACTTGCTGTTTTCCCCCAACACGCAGCACATATAAAAACGTCAGCTTTGAAACACAATAACTCTCAAACCGTAACTCCGATTCTTCCCAAATTTTAATATGATCTACAACAGGATGTCAACTATATCATATCAAAAATTCAAGCCTAACAGAGATCAAAAGCCTATTCTAAACTATCTCACAAAACAGCATCCCATGCTGTTTTTCTCAACTCAGCACATTTATAAAACTGAACTTTGAAACCTCATATCTCTCAAACCATAACATGGATTCCTCTGAAATTTTAGTATGATCTACTATACTATATCAACTATAACTTGTCCGAAATTCAAGTCTAACAGAAGTCAATAACCCCTCCAAATTTATTCTACAAAACTGCATCTCAAGCAAATTTCCTCACTCTCAGCACTCAAAAAAAACTGCTTGAATAGCCAACTTGAGAAAATCATATCTCCTAAACTATAACTCAGATTAAGCCCAAATTTTAATATGTGCTACCACAATATCTCATCTATAACATATAAAAATTTCAGCCAAATTGGATCAGTATTTCATACCTAAATCGGAACCCGAAGTTGGATGCTCGACAAAGTCAAAAAATTGAGAAACTGCAACAGTTTCTTGAGTTGCTTCTTAGCTGTGGCATATGGGTTTCAACAATGGTTCAGAGACAACTATTAGAACATATATATATGGAGGGGAAGTAAGGAGGTAGAGAGTGGTCATACACGGGACTCGCAGAAGGTGAAGGCATGGTTGTTGTTGTTGCGCGACTGGAGCAGGGAGGCGACTCCCATGGTTTCTGATGTACACGAACGACTGGAGCAGGGGGCGACTGGAGCAGGGAGGCGACTGGAGCAGGGAGGCGACTGGAGCAGGGAGGCGACTGGAGCAGGGAGGCGACTCCCATGGTTGCGCGATTGGAGCAGGGAGGCGACTCCCATGGTTTCCTGTGTGCGAGAGAGGAAGGTGGTGAGGAGGAGGACAACGCCGGCTTGCTATGTACACGAACGCCGGTTGTACGTCTAGTTATCATCAGTTGCGCGCAGAATGGAGAGGCAGAAGAAGCTCTGGCGTGGGAGGGAGAGGCCAACCGCTAGGGTTCTTGCTTTGTGTTACGCGTGAGAGAGAGGAGCAAGGCTGGTTACAGAGGAGGCGGCATCAACGATCTCTTCCAAGACATGCTTTGCTGCTGTTAGGGCAAGCTGACGCTGAATGGAGTTTCTTCTAATGGGCCCGTCAGCTTGATGGGCCCGTAAAGAAGAAAGATTTAATACTTTTCGGGCCCGTCCGGTTAGATCTAAACCGGAAACGATCCGGTAAGGCTATATCCGTATTAATATATAACTAAAAAAAATAAAAGAAGCAAACTCGAGTCAAAATAAAAAGGATAAGGTAACGGAAAAAGTTTCAAACCGGTCGACTTCCGGTTTGTCTCGGAAATAACCGGGAGTAAAATATCCGGTTATTACATCGTTTCCCCCTTTAAATAAGTTTCGTCCCGAAACTTAATGGAGGGTAGACATGCAGACAGAGTCTATACGAAAGAAATAAAGGTCCGGAAAGAGTCACAATCGGTCAAGATCTAATTTGTTTATGAGGAAGTCGGAAGAAAAAGTTTCCGGGTATTACATCAATCCCCACTTAATATAAGTTTTGCCCCGAAACTTAAAATACTCTAATCGTTAGCTCGGCCTTCAAGGCACAACAAAGGTACAAGTCAGTGTATCTAATTACTACACCAAAAGTCTCGTTGTTCCCACATCTAAGTACTAAGACACCAAAGGTCATCAATATAACACACAAGACTAAACACTCAAGCATGATATAAACAAGTAGTCAAACAATAGCACGCATATGCAGGATCAAGCCCTAACTAGTTGTTTTCAAGGTTACCACTATCTTTGTATAGATCTCTGAAAGGTTACGACGTCTCATATTATCCACCATATCTCAAGTAGCCTCGTCGGCTTTTCATAAAACCCATTTCTCCGAAAATCCTTTCATGTACATACATCATAAGCGCTTGCTACCACGTTCTAGATTGGTTATCGAATATCTCACCGGTGTCATTCGGCCCAACTGTCCGATCCTCTATTCTGAGGAGCTAACTCGTGTCTAGTAGGTATTCCTTCTAACTAAATACGTTGACCAATGGGGTTGTTCTCCTCAATCGGGTGAGGAATAGTAGTCCGTCACTTGCTTTTAATTCCGCTTGCAAGGTCTCACCAGGTTGCCTTACTAACTGACCTCTAGATCTTTTGATGACCTTCCTGAAAAATTTATTCCAATTTCTTTCCTTCTGGTCTTCTAAAAAAGGTTCCGAGTATCCGATCTAGGATATTCTCTTAAACATCTACCGGCACTTCACAAAGTGCTTAAGGCTAGTTTAATCACAATTCACTTGGTCTTGTCTCCTAATATAACTCACTCATATGGTTCCTCCATTAAAGAATCATCATCTGCTCATTATTATTTTATAGATCTTTAATATATTACTGACTCAACTCAAGCTTTTTACCCAGTTTCCAAGATCTTAGTGGCATATGATGTGTCCAGAATGATGATACTAGACACAAGCTGATCTCACATCACCGTCATTTTGACGTTAACTACTCGACGAATGCTAACAACCCATCATCATTGCACTCATATATCCACCACATTTACCGGATCGAGAATATCCCTCTGGCGCCAAACGAAACGCGGATCCATTCTGATATAACATTATATGTAAACTCTACTCCGAGATTATGCTTTCTTTAAGAACGACTATTGAGTTTCAAGTATACTCCCGTCGCTTCTCTTTCTTATGTATCCTTCGACTCAAAGTGGTAGTTACTCACTTTGCTTTCTAGTGCAGACCTTGCACATTACTTTTATTTACCTCGTTAAATCTTTCCTCAATCAATCAAGAAATTTCACTCTAGAGTACTTTGTTAGATATTGGATGCCGAAACTACTTATCCAACAACATGTGACAAGCCGCCATTCTTCACTTGGATCCATAATAGGGTACCACTCCCTTTCTATAACCTCTATATGCCATACTTTCCCGTCTACCTTGATGGTGGTACAATTCTTCCATAAAATTTATAGTCACTCCGCATAGCCCATCTCATGTTAGTTCTCATCAAAACGTATCTCACCAACTACCATCATCTTAAACCCGACACGTCGTTTTTCTGTACCATTGAGTTTCTTGCTCTGTGGGTATGGACTCACCACGCTTCCGCTGTGTTACTTTGATAATTATGTTGTCACCTGTTAATCATAAGGACATTTTCCGTGAGTCCAAAATGATTGAACCCAGAACTCTTCCTCTCAATCACACTTTACGTCCTATCCGGATGAAGTACTCAATACCTTCCTTATTTGCCTTAAGGAACTAAGATGACAGTTGGAAGACGACCTCTTTCGTTTACTTATGGAATTCTTCTAACATGGATCTAAACTCTCTGACTCAACCGGGGTTTGATCTTAACCCGCCAAGAAGTAACCTCAGACACGATCCTCTCTACACCTTTAGTTATCTAAGAAGATTTCCGTTACCTACTTGAGGAAATCCTCCAAAGTATCGGTATAGTTAATTCAGTAATCCACAATCACAGATATCTCTTCTTAACTGTACATAACTCCTCAATACCAACAACACTTGCACGTCCTCCGCTGACGTTGCTTATTCTATAGTTGACTTACCTCAACATATCGTACTCACTCTTCTCATACTTCTAATGGCGTAAAATTCCTGGTACGCATCCACTACTCGGTTAACTCTTTTTCGCTTTGTTAGTTCGTTCTATCCTCCCCACTTCCGTTTCCTTAGACGAATTCTCTTCCACCAGTCCACTAGGTCATTCTCACATGTTCCTTCATTAGCGTTGTTTATAATATTGCTCTGTTGAACCCCATTGACTCTGCTACCGGCCTCTTACTCCTTTTGATACTGGTATCGTCATTCCTTACAACTTCTTATATCTCTGACGAGGTCAAAACTCCTTTACACTGGTGGAGTCTATCTTCACTCTTACTCTCAATTGTAGGTCTTCATTCTGTGCATCTCTTGGTCATAAGGGTTTCTTCCCCAATTATCGTAAGAGAATCCTCATCCTACCTTGTATGAATGGTTACGCACACTCTGTCTTGACTGACATAGAACCTTATCAAAGTGTATACTTACTCTTCTAGTTCTCCTTTTATAATTCATTTGTACTAGTTGTGATGTGTACCTTTTTCCTAGACAGTAGGTAGTAAATCACTCACACAGTTTCCTTGGTCTCAAATGACATAAGGGGGGGTTATTCCTGGCTGTCTCGTCTTTCTTCTTAAGTTCTTAATTAGGGTTCTTGGCTCGAACTCACTCCATATTATTATTAAGGTTACTAGCACGCGTATCAATTTAGCTTCCCATCTGTCGTCGTTGATCCCTTGGAGGGTCCTCCAAATATCTATAAATTTCTTTCATAAGTCTATGGCTATCCTCCTTATCTGCTAACCAGATAACACTAGTTGACCCGCACGTGTTGTGTCTCAGTTATTACCAACTAGTCGGTAGTTGACCTTCAATAAGATCACGGACTTATTGTTCTTCTTTCTCTTTCGAAGTTGATACAGTTGGTGAAATCTATTTCCTCCAGTTTCTTTGTTAAAACTCTTTAACTCCATCCACAATCTACACCTCTCTTGTTCTCTTATGAGATCGCTATACCCTTGTGAGTCCAGTCATAGCCTTCATCTGTCGTGAATGAGTTTATAAAGTCTTCATGAATCTTCTTACGTTGTCCATTGTTTGATTGCAGTTCTCCGATATGACCGTCAATGTTGGTAGCTTAACTTTTAGGTAAATGATAGTTATTGGGGACTCTCTCTAGTCCAACAAAATTACTTTTCCACATTGTTCCCCTTGATTGGTGTGTTTTGATCTTGCTACCTTTATAGACATTCGTTGTCTCAATTTTAGACTTCTAGTTTCTTTGGTACTTATGTCGAAGTTTCATTCAAAATTCTCGTATCCTTGAAGGACTCCACATGCTTCCATGGTTACAGAATTTATTTCTCGTCATTAGACTCACTCTCTATCTTTGTACCTTTTAATTTCTCACAACTGGGTCCACCCTCTATCTTCTTTGTACTCTCATGTCCCTGCTTGCTTATGGCGGCGTCCGCATTGATAGTAACGTCCTTTACTCCGAAATTCTTGGTTGTACTCTGTTCTATATGATTCTTGTTTTTCCATTATTATCTCCATTCTACGCTCTCGTCGTCTCTTGCATGGTTCTTCTAATTCATCTCTCGACTTCATACGACTAAGTCCCTTGCATGACTTCCAATTTCTTCTATCTAAGCTGACTCGGGAACTTCTTTCTCATCCGGTTGTACTGGTGGTAAAAATTATCTAAACATCTTTACTGTTTTGCCCACCCGTCCTTCGGATGAGTTATAAGGTCATCAGGACGTCCATCAGACTATCATACTCAATCTTGGTCTGAATCCCTTATCTCGTGTGGAAAACTCTTCCAACTCGTTACCGCGTTATCATGAGGCGCTAATCGCTTCATGATATCACAACTAAAGAATACAAGATATCCTTTAGGATACTAGCATACTACCCACACACAGATATATAATTTACACTAAAACCTATCAATATAAGTCTATATACTAACTCACCTATCGTTCCAAGCTGCAGAGATCCACGGAGAACGATGGTGGTCCGACGTACTACTAACCCAACAACCCGACTATGCACGTGTGTAAAACAGAAATCCGTTTTGAAAATCTTAGACCCCTTTCGGGTTCTAGTTATTTTATACACTCGGTCTTTCAGAAGATTTCAAGTGCCATTGTTGCCAACCCAGAGCTCTGATACCATGTTGTAACACCCCAAATTATCGGAACTCGGGGAGCTACTGGTTAGGACCTCACAATGGGTCCCGACCTTGGTTTAACAACAACATTACTTGGATCTTACAACAAGGCACAAATGTATTTAAAACAATTTCTAAAACATAATATTTTTAATGATATAAACGTACACATGTGACAGCCTTACAAACATATATAAAGATACATAACATGCATGACGTATGGAAGACTCCCCCGTCCCCATCTAATGAGTACGTGGACCCGGCTGACCATCCGTTCCGGATCTCTCTGCAACTGTCTATCTTTACAGATCTACAACACGGATAAACCGTTAGCTAACTATCCAAATATAAGCAAAATGATAACAGCACAAACACAAGCAGAAACAAAACAAACAAACATCATGCTGGCACTCAAGCGTTTATTATCTATTATTTAAGTGATTCACATTATTCAATTTAAGTTGTGGCACGAGAATTATTATTAGTTCTCGCCTCCGTTCCTTATCCAACTGGTGTAGGTCTAGCTGACTTCCATTGGTAGCATCACTACAAACCACGTATGGACTAGTCCCGAAAGAAACCCCCAGCGCCCCGCGAGCTACTGAGCAGAATGCCACCGCCCGTTACTCTTAGGCCAAAATATAGGTCGGTAATTATATATCACAACCTATCACTCTAACATTTCAATCACACACCACCATCATCATTTATACTCATATTTAGCAGTCAGCTAAGTAAGCCCAAAGGACTTACCTGATATAAAGCTCGACTCTTTGTACACCACTCGTTCTGTAACTGTAGCAACTCAGTTGCCTGCCAAAGGCGATAAGTGCATTAGCACATTCTCACGTAGGTAGAAGTCTAAGACTTCTAAGATCGAATAATGTATGAAGACATAACTAGTTACAGTATTAAATTTAGGGTAAAATGACCATTTTACCCTTGGTTCCGAAATTCCCGAAAATTCTAAAATTCATGGCTAAACTCCTATTTGAGATTCTAAAATCATATTCTAACTCCCAAAGCTTCGTTTGGTTCCAAGCTAACATTTTTCCTATGTTTCTATTTTCCGGGAATCGTAAAGGTCTAACTTCGATTCCAAATATAAAATTCATAACCGCTTATAAAAATTCCGACTTAAATCCCTAAATTATCTATGATGTCCTATCTAACTTTAGGAGAAAGAATTTCTCCAAATTGTTCATTCAACAGTTTTATAAAAATTCCTAAAGTTGACTACTCCCTTTACGAATTCTATACTTAGCCAAAAACTGAGTACACTTTGAAAAATCATAACTCCTAAACCACTTACTGGATTTATCCCAAATTTTGATGTGTTCTACTATAAAATCTTACCTATAATATATCCAAAATTCAGCCGGAAAGGATATCCAGAGCTTATTCAAAATCATCTCACAAAACAGCATCACTTGCTGTTTTCCCCCAACACTCAGCACATATAGAAACGTCAGCTTTGAAACACAATAACTCTCAAACCGTAACTCCGATTCTTCCCAAATTTTAATATGATCTACAACAAGATGTCAACTATATCATATCAAAAATTCAATCCTAACAGAGATCAAAAGCCTATTCTAAACTATCTCACAAAACAGCATCCCATGCTGTTTTTCTCAACTCAGCACATTTATAAAACTGAACTTTGAAACCTCATATCTCTCAAACCATAACATGGATTCCTCTGAAATTTTAGTATGATCTACTATACTATATCAACTATAACTTGTCCGAAATTTAAGTCTAACAGAAGTCAATAACCCCTCCAAATTTATTCTACAAAACTGCATCTCAAGCAAATTTCCTCACTCTCAGCACTAAAAAAAAACTGCTTGAATAGCCAACTTGAGAAAATCGTATCTCCTAAACTATAACTCAGATTAAGCCCAAATTTTAATATGTGCTACCACAATATCTCATCTATAACATATAAAAATTTCAGCCAAATTGGATCAGTATTTCATACCTAAATCGGAACCCGAAGTTGGATGCTCGACAAAGTCAAAAAATTGAGAAACTGCAACAGTTTCTTGAGTTGCTTCTTAGCTGTGGCATATGGGTTTCAACAATGGTTCAGAGACAACTATTAGAACATATATTTATGGAGGGGAAGTAAGGAGGTAGAGAGTGGTCATACACGGGACTCGCAGAAGGTGAAGGCATGGTTGTTGTTGTTGCGCGACTGGAGCAGGGAGGCGACTCCCATGGTTGCTGATGTACACGAACGACTGGAGCAGGGGGCGACTGGAGCAGGGAGGCGACTGGAGCAGGGAGGCGACTCCCATGGTTTCCTGTGTGCGAGAGAGGAAGGTGGTGAGGAGGAGGACAACGCCGGCTTGCTATGTACACGAACGCCGGTTGTACGTCTAGTTATCATCAGTTGCGCGCAGAATGGAGAGGCAGAAGAAGCTCTGGCGTGGGAGGGAGAGGCCAACCGCTAGGGTTCTTGCTTTGTGTTACGCGTGAGAGAGAGGAGCAAGGCTGGTTACAGAGGAGGCGGCATCAACGATCTCTTCCAAGGCAAGCTTTGCTGCTGTTAGGGCAAGCTGACACTGAATGGAGTTTCTTCTAATGGGCCCGTCAGCTTGATGGGCCCGTAAAGAAGAAAGATTTAATACTTTTCGGGCCCGTCCGGTTAGATCTAAACCGGAAACGATCCGGTAAGGCTAGATCCGTATTAATATATAACTAAAAAAAATAAAAGAAGAAAACTCGAGTCAAAATAAAAAGGATAAGGTAACGGAAAAAGTTTCAAACCGGTCGACTTCCGGTTTGTCTCGGAAATAACCGGGAGTAAAATATCCGGTTATTACAAGTCTCAAGGAATCAAGATAAAGGACTATAACCTCAAACTAACACACCATCTAAGGGAATAGAATCAACCTTTACCGGGTAAGTCTCAGGCTAACTCACAAAGATGGGATGGAAGCACACTCAAACCCCAATAAAGGATGCACCTTTATTACATACACTTATGATCGTTGGTACACAAACTAAGGAATTACCGGGTAAGTCTCATCCTAAGCTTGCTTTGAACCAGGAAAGGTGTAATAAGAATAGGATTTGGCAAACTCTAACACTTAACTCTCAGTTATGGATCAGATAAGTCACCTCGGTCAGCCAGTTTCCACCCCGGCCGAGATGTTCATCGACTGAACGAGATGCTTAGGGTTAAGGTTAAAGACTCGAACTTTCAGGATCCTACTGGAATCTAAGATTATTCTATCATTATTTTCCCCACAACCTTCAACCAATCACCCTAGAATCACACAAGGAAATTAGCCACTCATCATCATGAAAGTATTAATCAAATATATGGGAAGAAGGTGAATATTTGAACAAAGAAGAATTTAATGAAAAGACTTCAATAACTGAATCAAATATCACAACAAAGCGTTCCTTGGATAGCAATCCAAAAAGACAAGACAACCAATGAGGGAATTAAAGACAATCTTACAAAACCCTCCAAAAAGCTATAAAAGCTATAGACTTCAATCTTCCTTCAACCTTCAAAAAGGTTCTTCAAATCTCTCCCAAACTGGAGTGCGGCTGCTGCGAGATGTATGCAGGATGTATGCGAGATGTCCAGCTCTAAGCGGATCCCTGAATTATGGGAAATCCGACCCTTTTTATAGGAAAATAACCCTCCAAAGATAATAAATCTTAGAAAGATCTCTTCCCATAAAAATAGGTAAAATATATGATTCTGCATATCTTCTTCCTTCCAGGAGCCAAGCCCAAAAATATAAGATCTCTTTCCAATTTTAAAAGATCTCAGCCAAGAATAAAATATTCTCGCCGCGTCCTAGGTGTTCACCTCGGTCGAGTCGGCGTCTCTGGATCACCTCGGTCGAGGTGAATCTCTGGTCAACCGAGGTGAGTCACAACTGAATGCGAAATCTCTCAAAACTAGTCCAAAGTAAATCTTTAATCCATGGCTATGCTTCCTGGATGTAGCTCTAAATGACTCATGACTCCTTTCGCTCCTTTTTGATGCAAAACGTACCAAATTACCTGCAATTACAACAAAACTAGGTGTAGACCTCGATTCTCGCAAAGGTAGATGAAATGGTAGTAAAATCACATAATGCACATACAAACATGCAGATTATGAAAGATGAAACGTCCAAACAAACCCCAAAATATAGACTATAATTCATGCTATCAAAATACCCCATACTTAGCCCTTGCTTGTCCCCAAGCAAGTTCCTCATATAAAAGATAAGATAGAATGGATTATAAGTCAAGAAAATCAATGAAAAAAATCTTTCAAAAAAACATTTTATGGTGTGCAACTACCATAGATCACTCTAAGAGAGTATTTCCTGGAATTTAAAAACTCAACATGATCAAAACATTTTATAAATATAGGAAAGTTGTTCATCTTTGCATAAAATCATAGAATGCAAAGTAAATCATAATTATCTAAATTAATCATGTATAATCCGATTTAAACCGCTAAGTCAATCAACAAGCTCAAGGTCTCAAGGGCTTCCCAAAAGAAAAGGTCAAGAAACGTGTAGGGTAGGGATGTATGTAAGGTAATGTGGTGCTAGAATCCGGGAAAAGGATGAACTTCATTTTCACTTTGACTTGCAACATCTTCCACCAATAAGCTTTGCTTATTTCACCCTTTTTCTTTCTACTTTACTTTTTGGGATGCATGGACAGAGGTGCACAATAACCGAAGCCTAGTAAATCTGCAATCATCGATTTCTCGAGATGCATCAAACCCTTGATGCACATACCATAACCCGTTAGGAATATCGCTCAATCCGATTTTGGCAAGACACAAACACCCGGCTATGTGAATGGTGCCGAGTTACTCATCTTCATGATTGACTTCCCCAAACCTATTATTGCATCTAACACTTTCACTTCCAGCCACTTCTCAACTTTAACTCCGCTTGCTTTCACCACTTCGCTTGCTTCCAAATTCCCGGATAGGTAAAGGGAGGCAAAATGTATATGAGGGGCTAAGCATGATCAAGAAGAAGAAGAAGAAGAGAATGAATTGCCTTGGTCTTTCCAAGAAGAAAGTGAGAGAACTTAACCTGCGGTGTCAACCTTCAAATTCAACACAATTTGGATAAAAACAAAGTATTAAACATGCCAATAATTTCAAACAAAGCATTTAGCAACTTAAACATATTATAAAACCTTTCAAACACATAAAGGATTCAAAACCAGTCAGTAAACAAGATCTTCACTGAGATCATATCCAGATAAGTAACACAAAATCGTTTTCGAAAACTCTCAGTAACCCACCTCGGTCGAGGTGTTCTTGGTTCAACCGAGGTGTAATGCCTCGTTTGGCCAGAATCTCCCCGGTCGAGGTCAAAATTTTTTTTTTTTTTTATTTTTTTTTTTTCGGTTTCGACGTTTTTCTCAATCAAATAACCTGTAGGTATGCATGTAATATCATATAATCATATAAAGGCAACTGAAGCACAAATATGAAAATATCCGATGAAATATAATACATCAAGTAGTCAAATACATCAAAAGGTAGTCAAATAATACAAACACCCCATACTTAGGACACACTGTCCCAGTGGGTCAAATAAAAAGTCTAAAAATGAGAGAACTCACCGGATAAATAGCTGAACTGCATAAAAATAGAATAAAGAAAATCCTGCAGCTCCTCAATAATCCTGATCCGGTGGTGGTGGTGGTGGCGCATACGGATACTGCGTCGGGTCGAACGGATACCCCATAGTCTGCTGGAACTGTAGCTCCATCATCCGGCGCTGATAGTGCTGCTCCTCTAGCATCTGATGAGTCCAGCGGTCAATGCGTCGATCCTGGGCAGCAAATCTCTCATGCATGTCCACTGTAAGGGCAGCATAAGAGTCTATCATCTGATCTGTCAGGTCGTCGATCCGGTGATGAACCTCAGAATCTCTGTGACGGCGTGTCCGACGCCTAGCAGATCTAGCAGGAGGTGCAGTAGGTGCCGGCTCAGTATCCTCCTCATCATCCAAATCGATGATCGGTGGTGCGCTCGTGCCTGCAGTATCCGTCCCTGTATCCATCGGGACTCCACCATCTCTCTCGTCCATCGTCTCCTCATCGTCGTTGTCATCCTCCTCAGCCTCAGCAGGGGCAGCTGCTGCCTCTCTGTGATCCTCCATCAGTGTATCCCAAGCTGTCTGCCAGTAATGCGGATCAAAGACTGTGAACTGTGCAGACCCGCGGATCCCCTGAGGTGCAGTCCGCTCCCAAGGCATGGCTATGTATGGAGTGGTCAAACCACGGGGAACTAGAATCCTCCGTGTGATCATCTCCTGTAATCCCAGCGGCTTCGGAGCCGCCGCCATCGTGCAATCACTGAGGTCCATCCCGTGGTAGGTAGCGATGTGGGTGACTAGACCTCCGCAGCAAATGTCTCCCTTCGCCTTGGCCTTGATCCTGTGCAGATCCTCTGCCAGGAGCAAGCCAAAGTCTGGGAAACCTCCTGTGACCATGCAGTAGAGGCTGAAGAGCTCGCCCTGTCTGATCTTTTGGGGCGTCTCAGTACGCGCCAGAAGTGTCTCGCTAAAAATCCTGTGGGCTAGTCTGAATGCTGGATGGAAGATGACCTTCTCCCTGGAATCTCCAGGGCGCCATCTGTCTGCATGCTCAGTAATATAGGCAATCTGCCCCCAGAACTCCCTAGCTATGGATCGGGAGGGGAAATCAGTGGCGGTGGGCTCAGAGAAACCAAAAATCTCTCTCCATATCTCTAAAGGAACTATGAAGTTCCGGTTCATCAACCGGTACTTCACAGACCGGTCTGTGGGGAGGTAGGAGAAGGAGCTAACAAACTCCAAGGTGGGCTCTAAGTAAGCTGGGGCTCGGATCTCAGTAAACTGATCCAGCCCGATAGTAGCGATCATCCTCCTAAGGTCAGCGTCTAACCCTAGGCAATCAAAAGCCGACACATCCAGAAATCGTGGTGCGATAACTGGACGGCTAGCTATCCGCTCATAGTCTACCCGGCATCTCTCGTGGATAACCGGGCGGTAGGGACGGGAAGAAGAGGAAGAAGGGGAGGGTGAGAATCTGTCTCTAAGGGCTAAGCGACGATCTGAACTCATTTTCACTCAACTCTGTCAGACCACCTCGGTTGCTGACAAGACTCAAGAACACCTCGGTCGAGATGCAGTTCGACTGGACCGAGGCGCAGCAGTTACGATTCCAAATCTCAGAATTTCAGTTCTTTTCCCCCCAAAATCACTACAATTGCTTCCTAAGGGGTACTTAAATCCTTTCTCAGCAAAATCAGGGGCAACCAAAGCCCAAATCGAAGCGAATGAACGAGTTAGGGTTTCGACTTGTTTTACGTCGTTTCGGTCGATTCGTTCGATTTTCTTGCAGATCTGTTGTTGCAATCGGTTACTCGACCCTTCAATCACAGTTTAGAAGCAGAAATCTTCGAAAACGAGCGAGATTTGAGAGAGAGCGAAGTGAACTGTCGCCGCGGTCGAGGTGGGTAAAAAAAGTAAAAAAATAAAATTTTCCCCCTTTTATACTATTCCTGGATCTGCTGTCACCTCGGTCGAGATGGTCTCGACTGGACCGAGGTGGTACGGACCGAGGTGGTTCTGCAAAAACCCTAGTCGCCTCGGTTGCTCAAGAATCAACTCGGTCGAGATGCTCTGACAGTGACCGAGATGCTTCTGTCTTCTCAAAATCTCGAACTTCTGTCCTTCCAGTTGTGCTCCTTCCTTAGATATTCCCTGTTGTCTGTCCAGAACGCCAAAAACAAAGCAAAGCAAAGCAAAAACAAAAACTATCTAAACTAGACTAGAAAACGGGAAAAGAAAGCAATACCTTGGGTTGCCTCCCAAGAAGCGCTTGATTTAAGGTCGCTAGCTGGACCATGATGCGTCTCAAATGAGGTGGGAGGTGCTCTCACCCCATACTTCACCTCCATCGTGGGGTGAAGTAAGTAGATCCATCAAACGCTCCAACAAGTGTAAGTGCTCATCGGGGAATGAATCGTCTATGGGTGGGTTATCCGTCTCGCGGGAGGATTCCGGTAGCCGGCTGAGGTGATCCGCAACTGAGTTCTCGGATCCTTTCTTATCGCGGATCTCTAGGTCAAACTCTTGGAGCAAGAGAATCCATCGAATAAGGCGCGGTTTGGCGTCTTTCTTAGCCAACAAGTAACGAATGGCTGCGTGGTCGGTGTAGACAATGACTTTTGCTCCTACTAGATAGGAACGAAACTTCTCGAAAGCATATACAACCGCCAATAACTCCTTCTCGGTGGTAGCGTAGTTGCGTTGTGCTTCATCTAGCGTTTTGCTAGCATAATAAATGGCGGTGGTCCGTCCATCTTTCTTCTGTCCAAGCACCGCTCCTACGGCTACATCACTAGCGTCACACATGACCTCAAAGGGCAAGGTCCAATCGGGAGGCTGGATAATGGGATCTTCTGTAGAAACCTGCATGCCCGAGAAAACTTCTCACACCTTTAACAAAACAAGGGGGAGGGAGTTTCTCAATAGTTTCGATCTTAGCTCGATCGACCTCAATACCTCGATTAGAAACGAGGTGTCCTAGCACAATGCCTTCATTAACCATAAAATGACACTTCTCCCAATTTAAAACAAGGTTAGTGTCTTCACATCTTTTAAGCACTAGAGAAAGGTTAGATAGGCAATCATCAAAAGAGGAACCATATACAGAAAAGTCATCCATGAATACCTCCATGATCTCCTCTATGTACTCGGAGAAGATAGCCATCATGCATCGCTGGAAGGTAGCGGGCGCATTGCACAATCCAAATGGCATCCTTCGATAAGCAAACGTCCCCCAAGGAGAAGTGAAAGTGGTCTTCTCCTGATCATCGGGATGGATAGGAATCTGGAAGAACCCACTATAGCTGTCCAAGTAGCAAAAGTGTGAATGCTGGGCCAACCGTTCGAGCATTTGATCGATGAAGGGAAGCGGAAAATGATCCTTCCGAGTTGCCGTGTTCAACTTCCTATAATCGATGCAAACTCTCCAGCCCGTAACGGTCCTCGTTGGGATCAACTCGTTGTCCTTATTCGTCACAACGGTCATCCCTCCTTTCTTCGGAACGACATGCACCGGGCTAACCCACTTGCTGTCCGAGATAGGATAAATAATACCTGCATCCAACAACTTAAGAACTTCCTTTTTCACAACCTCTTTCATGATCGGATTTAACCGTCTTTGAGGTTCCCGTGAAGTCTTATGATTATCTTCCATTAAAATTCTATGCATGCAGAAAGAAGGTTTAATGCCAATAAGATCGTCCGTGGTGTAACCTATGGCTTTTCGATGCTTTCTCAGGACATGCATTAACTTAGACAATTCAAGATCGGAGAGGGAAGCACTAGCAATAACGGGATAAGTAGAATCCGGCCCAAGAAAGATATACCTCAAGTGACTAGGGAGTTGTTTAAGCTCCACGACTGGGGGTGCTTTCTGGGGGGAATCCGTGCTTCTTCTTTCCAGTGGAGTGGTGTCAGAAACTGGACTCGATGAAGTCTCAGTTTGAATCATCTCGCCTTCGACCTCGGTCGAGGCGCATAAGCGTTGACCGAGATGTTCTTCGGTCGCCTCGCTCAGTCCAGAAAGTGCCTCGGTCGAGGTACTTCTACTGGATCCGAGACTGGAGATCTTCGTCTCCTGGATTAGCTTCTCAGTTTTAGCTCCTGGGTCCTCTTCCAGTGCCTTCAAGCTCCGTATATCTGCATCACAAGAAGCATCTATACCTTCCTCCATTAAACTGAAGCTAATAACTCTTTCGAGTGGATCGTTAATAAGGATAGAGCTCACCAATTCTCTTGATTCTTCTTCATCGTAGATGTTGAAGATATCATCAGTTAGTTGCTCCCCTTTCATGGCTGCAAGTAGCGCAAACTCCACCTCATCGCCACCAACGTTGAATTTCAACTTGGCGTTCTTGCAATCCACGTTGCAACCCGAAGTTGCTAGAAATGGCCTCCCGAGAATAATAGGAACAGGATAGTCTGTGGGAATGTCAAGTACAACAAAATCTATGGGAAGATAGAAGTTACCTAACTTGACCGGAACGTCTTCCAAAATGCCCACGGGATGGGTAATGGAGCGATCCGCCATGTAAAGTCGAATCTTGACCGGCTTGGGCTCTCCAAGACCGATCTTCGTGCATAGCTCCAGCGGTATGATGCTCACGCTGGCTCCTAGATCACAAAGGGCTTCACAAGTGACATCCCCAACTTGAATGGGAATACAAAATGAGCCGGGATCTCTCAACTTAGGTGGCATCTTTTCCTTCATGATTTTGATAAGCTCCGAAGATTTAGATGTCATCCTAACTTCACCAACATCCTCCAGCTTCCTCTTCCTTGATAAAATTTCTTTTAAGAACTTCCCATAGGCGGGCATACCTAAAATAGCATCAAGGAAAGGAATATTAATATGTAGCTTATTCATCAAGTCAAGAAACTTACCAAAGTGCTTGTCTAGATGTGCTCTGGCTCTAGACTGAGGGAATGGAAGTGGTGGTTTGTATGCAGGAGGTGGAACATAAGTTTCTGTCGTCCCTCCTGCTTTCTGTTGCGCCGCCTCGGTTGGCATCTCGGTCGAGGTGTTCTTCGACTGGATCTGGACCGAGGTGGTCTGTGTTGAGCGAGGTACTGGATCTGCAGTTTTGAGTCCACTCCTCGTCGTTATGGCCATGCATTGGCCCTTAGGGTTAGTTTCCGTCTTTGCTGGAAGCTTCCCTGGATCTCTTGGCGCTTCATTCGCTTTATTAGCAAGTTGTTGTTCGAAGGACTTTTGGGCCCTCGAAAATGAAGTCATAGAACTCTCCATAGCGCTAAGCTTGATCAAGATTGCCTCCACAACTGCGTCTTTCTTCTCTGGCTGAGACGAACTTGATCCTTGCCCTTGGCTTTTCAATGGAGTAGAAGAAGAAGAAGGGGAAGAGAGGAAAGGGTTAGAGGAATCATTAGAGTTGGAGTTTGAATGATTGTTACCGTAGTTTTGGTTATTCGCCCTCCAGTTGTTGCTATTGGATCCTCTATTGTTGTTGTTGTAGTTGTTGTTTCGGGGACCGTTGTTGTTGTTACGGTACCCGTTATTGTTGTTGTTACTTTGCCCTTGCTCTTCCTTCTTAGTTTGAGCCATCAAGAGCTCCTTCAATTGCTTCACGTCATTGGTCAAAGACGTGAGTTGATTGTTGTTGGATTGAGTCTCATGAAAGTTGACTCTTTTAACTCCACCTTCAGCTCCTTTGTGGGTATATTTCTCCATGTGCAAGGCTTGCTTCTCAATGAAGTCCCAAGCCTCATCAACTGCCATGTCCATGAAGGTACCGGCAGAAAGTAGTTGGAGATTGAACTGGGTGCTTCCGTCCAGCCCTTTGAAGTAGATCTCCAACAACTCGATCTTTGGAATCCCATGATGTGGGCAATCCAAGAGGATATCCTTGAACCGCTCCCAAGATTTGGACAAGCTCTCCTTGTCCTTCATAATGAAAGCGTTGATCTTCCCTCTCATTTCAGCGGTCTTTGAGGGGGGAAAGAATTTGGTCAAGAATTCTGTGGTCATCTCCTCCCATGTGCTAATTTTTCCTGGAGGAAAAGATTGATACCAAGTAAGAGCTCTATCTTTTAAAGAAAAGTAAAAAGGTCTTAGCTTGTAGTTGTTATTCTCAATTCTGGGGGGTCCCAAGGTTTCCATCAAGATCTCGTAGTTTTGAAGATGTTGATGCGGCGACTCTTTCTCTAGCCCTCCGAATTGGCATTGGCGAATCATGGCTAGAACTTGCGGTCGAAGTTCGTAGTCATGATCTGCTGGATATCCTAGGTTCACTCCTGGACGCCTCAGCTGTTGATTAGGGTCCATCCTTTGACCTAGGGTTTGTGGGATTCCTGCAAGAAGAACATCTCGGACTGGCATCCGAGGTGGAAGTAAATCGGCCGGGGCGTCAGGTACTGGAATCTGCCTCGGTCGAGGATCAACAGGAGGATCTTCCCTCGGTCGAAGTAGAATCTGGTCTCGTATGACTGCTATTTCAGCTTCGATTGCCGCAGTCTTGGTGCGATTCTCTTCTTTCTCTTGCCTGAGTTCTTCCTTGCTGAGGCGTAGCAGCTCTAGCGCCTCTTTCAATTGGGCCGCAAGATCACGATCGTCTTGTTGGGCCATCTTCGCTTCTCTTAAGCGTCGCTTATATGTCTTTTCTGGTTCGGGATCGTAAGGGACGATTTCCTTCCCAGCGCGGGTTCTTCGCATATACCTAAGAAAGAACCTGCAAAAGTCACTCAAGTAGAGTGGTTAGATGAAACGGGGCAATCGCCCCAAGAGCAAACCGTACCGGCTCGATCTAGACCAAGTCCCCGGCAACGGCGCCAAAAACTTGTTCGCTCCAAACGGTGTGTGCAAGCTTTAAATTTATAACCCTAGACTTAAGCTTAAAACAAGGATGGAACCCGCAGTGTACGGGTCAATCGTAGTAAAAGCAAGAAAATTCCAGGGGTCGATCACAGGGACTCGGTGAAACAAAGTCAATACGGTGTGCTTACGTCAATACTAACCACAAGAGCGATTAACACAATCAAAGATGAATAAGAAGTCAATAAAGCAAACATGCAATTCTAGGGATTAAAGCATCTAGTTGTGGTTCCAACTCAAGATCTATAGATAAGCGGACAAAGCTGAGATTTTTGCGTGGGGAAGGTGTTACTAAAGTGGAGTAGATCACCGGGTAAGTCTCACTACACACTAATCTTAAACCATAACTCCTATTACCGGGTAAGTCTCAAGGAATCAAGATAAAGGACTATAACCTCAAACTAACACACCATCTAAGGGAATAGAATCAACCTTTACCGGGTAAGTCTCAGGCTAACTCACAAAGATGGGATGGAAGCACACTCAAACCCCAATAAAGGATGCACCTTTATTACCTACACTTATGATCGTTGGTACACAAACTAAGGAATTACCGGGTAAGTCTCATCCTAAGCTTGCTTTGAACCAGGAAAGGTGTAATAAGAATAGGATTTGGCAAACTCTAACACTTAACTCTCAGTTATGGATCAGATAAGTCACCTCGGTCAGCCAGTTTCCACCCCGGCCGAGATGTTCATCGACTGAACGAGATGCTTAGGGTTAAGGTTAAAGACTCGAACTTTCAGGATCCTACTGGAATCTAAGATTATTCTATCATTGTTTTCCCCACAACCTTCAGCCAATCACCCTAGAATCACACAAGGAAATTAGCCACTCATCATCATGAAAGTATTAATCAAATATATGGGAAGAAGGTGAATATTTGAACAAAGAAGAATTTAATGAAAAGACTTCAATAACTGAATCAAATATCACAACAAAGTGTTCCTTGGATAGCAATCCAAAAAGACAAGACAACCAATGAGGGAATTAAAGACAATCTTACAAAACCCTCCAAAAAGCTATAAAAGCTATAGACTTCAATCTTTCTTCAACCTTCAAAAAGGTTCTTCAAATCTCTCCCAAATTGGAGTGCGGCTGCTGCGAGATGTATGCAGGATGTATGCGAGATGTCCAGCTCTAAGCGGATCCCTGAATTATGGGAAATCCGACCCTTTTTATAGGAAAATAACCCTCCAAAGATAATAAATCTTAGAAAGATCTCTTCCCATAAAAATAGGTAAAATATATGATTCTGCATATCTTCTTCCTTCCAGGAGCCAAGCCCAAAAATATAAGATCTCTTTCCAATTTTAAAAGATCTCAGCCAAGAATAAAATATTCTCGCCGCGTCCTAGGTGTTCGCCTCGGTCGAGTCGGCGTCTCTGGATCACCTCGGTCGAGGTGAATCTCTGGTCAACCGAGGTGAGTCACAACTGAATGCGAAATCTCTCAAAACTAGTCCAAAGTAAATCTTTAATCCATGGCTATGCTTCCTGGATGTAGCTCTAAATGACTCATGACTCCTTTCGCTCCTTTTTGATGCAAAACGTACCAAATTACCTACAATTACAACAAAACTAGGTGTAGACCTCGATTCTCGCAAAGGTAGATGAAATGGTAGTAAAATCACATAATGCACATACAATCATGCAGATTATGAAAGATAAAACGTCCAAACAAACCCCAAAATATAGACTATAATTCATGCTATCAGTGTTCGCCTCGGTCGAGTCGACTTCTCTGGATCACCTCGGTCGAGGTGAATCTGTGGTCAACCGAGGTGAGTCACAACTGAATGTGAAATCTCTCAAATCTGGTCCAAAGTGAATCTTAAATCCATGGCTATGCTTCCTGGATGGTTCCTGAATGTAGCTCCAATGACTCCATAGCTCCTTTTGCTCCTTTTTGATGCAAAACGTGCCATTTTACCTACGATTACAGCAAAACTAGGTGTAGACCTCGATTCCGGCAAAGGTAGATAAAACGACAATATAATCACATAATATACATACAAACATGCAGATTATTGAAGATAAAACGTCTAAACAAACCCCAAAGTATAGACTATAATTCATGCTATCAAAATACCCCAATACTTAGCCCTTGCTTGTCCCCAAGCAAGTTCCGCATATAAAAGACAAGATAGAATGGATTATAAGTCAAGAAAGTCAATGATAAGTCTTTCAAAACATATTTATGGTGTGCAACAATCAAAGATCACTCTAAGAGAATACATCATGGAAATTAAAATCAATGTATGGTCAAAACATTTTATAAATATAAGAAAGTTGTTCATCTTTGCATAAAATCATAGAATGCATAATAAGTCATAATTATCGAAATTAATCATGTATAATCCAGTTGGGAGATTCGAAGAACCTTATTGAAGGTTGAAGGAAGATTGAAGATCATAGCTTTTATAGCTTTTGAAGGGTTTTGTAAGATTATCTTAGATTCCCTTCCTTGGTGTCTTGTCTTATTGGATTGCTATCCAAGGAACGCTTTTTGTGTGATATTTGATTCGGTTATTGAAGTCTTTTCATTAAATTCTTCTTGTTCAAATATTCACCTTCTTCCCATATATTTGATTAATACTTTCATAATGATGATGAGTGGCTAATCTCTTTGTGTGATTCCAGGGTGATTGGCTGAAGGTTGTGGGAAAAACAATGATAAAAAAATCTTAGATTCCAGTAGGACCCTGAAAGTTTGAGTCTTTAACCTTAACCCTAAGCATCTCGTTCAGTCGATGAACATCTCGGCCGGGGTGAAATTTGGCTGACCGAGGTGGCTTATCCGATCCTAAACTGAGAGTTAAGTGTTAGAGTTTGCCAAATCCTATTCTTATTACACCTTTCCTGGTTCAATGCAAGCTTAGGATGAGACTTACCCGGTAATTCCTTAGTTTGTGTACCAACGATCATAAGTGTAGGTAATAAAGGTTTATCCTTTATTGGGGTTTGAGTGTGCTTCCATCCCATCTTTGTGAGTTAGCCTGAGACTTACCCGGTAAAGGTTGATTCTATTCCCTTAGATGGTGTGTTAGTTTGAGGTTATAGTTTTTTATCTTAATTCCTTGAGACTTACCCGGTAATAGGAGTTACGGTTTTGGATTAGTGAGTAGTGAGACTTACCCGGTAATCTACTCCACTTTAGTAACACCTTCCCCTTGCAAAAATCTCAGCTTTGTCCGCTTATCTTTAGATCTTGAGTTGGAACCACAACTAGAAGCTTTAATCCCTAAAATTGCATGTTTGCTTTATTGACTTCTTATTCATCTTTGATTGTGTTAATTACTCTTGTGGTTAGTATTCGCGAAGCTTACCGTTATTGACTTTGTTTCACCGAGTCCCTGTGATCGACCCTTGGAATTTCTTGCTTTTTACTACGATTGACCCGTACACTGCGGGTTTGCATCCTTGTTTTAAGCTTAAGTCTAGGGTTATAAATTTAAAGCTTGTACACACCGTTTGGAGCGAACAGCTCAGTATCCTCATCATCCAGATCTATAACTAGCGCACTAGTCCTTGCAGTATCCGTCCCTGTATCCATCGGAACTCCATCATCCCTGTCATCAGCAGTCTCCTCATCATCTGCCTCATCCTCAGCTGGGGCAGCTGCTGCCTCTCTACAATCCTCCATCAGTGGAGCCCAAGCGGTCTGCCAATAATGAGGGTCAAATACTGAAAACTGGGCAGACCACCTGATCCCCTACGGTGCAGTCAGCTCCCATGGCATAGCCATGTATGGTGTAGTCAAACCTCGGGGAACCAGAATCCGCCGAGTGATCATCTCCTGCAGCCCAAGCGGCTTGGCAGCCGCCACCATCGTGCAAGCGTTGAGATCCATGTCCTGATAGCTGGCGATGTGGGTCACAATCCCTCCGCAGCAGATGTCTCCCTTCGCCTTGGCCTTGATCTTGTGCAGATCCTCTACCAACATCAAGCCAAAGTCCGGGATACCTCCGGTCACCATGCAATATAGACTAAAAAGCTCCCCCTGTTGGATCTTCTGGGGCATCTCGATACGCGCCAGAAGTGTCTCACTGAAGATCCGGTGGGCTAACCTAAAGGCTAAGTGGAAGATGACCTTCTCCCTGGAATCTCCAGGGCGCCATCTGTCTGCGTGCTCAACCACGTGAGCAATCTGTCCCCAAAACTCCCTAGCTACAGATCGGGATGGGAATTCAACGGCTGTCGGGGCAGGGAAACCAAAAATATCCCTCCAGTACTCTAGTGGAACTATGAAGTTCCGGTTCATCAACCGGTACTTCACAGAACGCTCTGTGGGGAGGTAGGTGAAGGAGCTAACGAACTCTAGGGTGGGATCCAAATAGGCTGGGGCTCGGATCTCTGTAAACTGATCCAGCCCTACTGTAGATATCATCCGTCTAAGGTCTCCATCCACATGGAGACAGTCAAAAGCAGACACGTCCAGGAAGCGAGGTGCAATCACTGGACGGCCGGAAATACGGTCGTAATCGACCTGGTGTCGCTCATGGATCACCGGGCGATAAGGCCGGGAAGAAGAGGAAGAAGGGGAGGGTGAGGATCTATCCCTAAGGGCAAGGCGTCTTTCGGAACTCATTTTCAGTTCTGTCACTGTCAGGTCACCTCGGTCGATTGACAATACTCAAGAATCACCTCGGCCGAGGCACAACTCGTCTGGACCGAGGCGGAAAACTGGATTCTAATTTCTTCAAAAAATGTAGTTCTTTTCCCCCAACATCACTACAACTGCTTCCTATGGGGTACTTAATTCTTTCCTCAGCAAATGCAAGGGCAACCAAAGCCCAAATCGAAGCGAAATCAGCGAGTTAGGGTTTCGGTTTTGTTTTACCTCGTTCGGCCAAATCGGTTCGATTTCTTCGTAGATCGATGATGCACTGGGGCCCTCTATGCTTTAATCGCAGTTTGGAAGCGAAAATCTTTGAAAATGAGAGAGATTCGAAGGAGCGAGGTAAAACTGTCGCAGCGGTCGAGGGAGAGGGTAAAGTGAGGAGAGAGAAATCTTCAGCCCTTTTTATACCCTTTTCTGGAACTTCTGTCACCTCGGTCGAGATAGTCTCGACTGGACCGAGGTGGTGCGAACCGAGGTGGTTCTTCAGAAACCCTAGTCGCCTAGGTTATTCAAGAATCATCTCGGTCGAGGTGCTCTAATAGCAACCGAGATGCCTCAGTCAAACTTTGTCTTCTCAAATTCTCGATCTTCTGTCCTTCCAGTCATTCTCCTTCCTTAGATGTCTCCTGTTATCTGTCTAGAACGCCAAAAACAAAACAAAGCAAAGAAAAAGCAAAAACTATCTAAACTAGACTAGAAAAAGGGAAAAGAAAGCAATACCTTGGGTTACCTCCCAAGAAGCGCTTGATTTAAGGTCGCTAGCTGGACCAAGATGCGTCTCAAACGAGGTATATTGGTGCAACCTCCTCAACCGGAACTTCCGGTTTATACTTCTTAAGTCTATGACCATTGACCTTGAAGCTTCCACTAGTTTCACCCCATATCTCAACTGCACCATGAGGAAAAACATGTTTCACAACATAAGGTCCGGTCCATCTAGATTTTAACTTACCTGGAAAGAGGCGGAGGCGGGAGTTGAAGAGTAGAACTAAGTCTCCTTTGTTAAGCTCCTTTGGGATGATACGCTTGTCATGCCATCTCTTCGTCCTCTCCTTATAGATTTTGGCATTCTCATAAGCGTTCAAACGTAGCTCCTCCAGCTCGTTGATTTCCAATAGTCGTTTCTCGCCGGCCTCCTTAATGTCGAAGTTCAACCATGTGATCGCCCAATATGCTTTGTGTTCTAATTCAACGGGCAAATGGCAAGACTTCCCATATACCAAATTATAAGGGGTGGTACCTATGGGAGTCTTAAATGCGGTCATGTACGCCCAAAGAGAATCGTCCAATTTCATAGACCAATCCTTCCTCGTCCTACAGACGGTCTTCTCCAAAATTGCTTTGATTTCTCTATTCGAGATCTCGACCTGTCCACTAGTTTGAGGGTGATAAGGGGTTGATACCTTGTGGGTTACCCCATACTTCGATAGAAGTGCTTTGAACTTCCGGTTGATGAAATGCGTTCCTCCATCGCTGATGATGATGCGTGGAGTTCCAAAACGTGGAAAGATAGTTCTGTTCAAGAATTTCACAACCACCTTGGCGTCATTAGTGGGAGAAGCGATGGCTTCAACCCATCTAGAGACGTAATCAACTGCAAGAAGAATATAGAGGTTTCCTCCGGAGGATGGGAAAGGTCCCATGAAGTCTATCCCCCATACATCAAAGATTTCCACCTCTTGGATGTTATTAAGTGGCATCTCGTTCCTCCTAGATAGATTTCCTGTTCTTTGGCATGCTTCACAAGAGACAACAAACGATTGTACATCCTTAAATAATGTAGGCCAAAAGAAACCGGAACCGAATACCTTAGCGCAAGTCTTATCGGTGCTGACATGTCCTCCACAAGGAAGTGAATGACAATGCCGTATGACGCTATTAACTCCATCTTCCGGAATGCATCTTCGAAGCATCCCATCCGGCCCGCGCTTGAATAGCAGCAATTCATCCCAGTAGTAATGGCGTACTTCCTTGAAGAATCTCTTCTTTTGAGAGTACGTCAATCCGGGCAGTACTTCCTGGCAAACAAGATAATTCACAATGTCAGCATACCAAGGTCCTTTATTATCAGAAAGTTGGTGGATGGAATGTTCCACCAACTAAGGATGAATGTTAGAGAAATGAGTAAGAAGTTTGTTGTTCTCAGCAGTCTCAGTTGACATCATCTCGCCATCGACCTCGGTCGAGGCGCAAAGGCGTTGACCGAGATGTTCTTCAGTCGCCTCGCTCAGTCCAGAAAGTGCCTCGGTCGAGGTGCTGTAACTGGAACCGAAACTGGAGATCTTCGTCTCCTGGATTAGCTTCTCAGTTTTAGCTCCGGGATCTTCTTCCAGTGCTTTTAAGCTCCGTATATCTGCATCACAAGAAGCATCTATACCTTCCTCCATTAAACTGAAGCTAATAACTCTTTCGAGTGGATCGTTAATAAGGATAGAGCTCACCAATTCTCTTGATTCTTCTTCATCATAATTGTTGAAGATATCATCTCTTAGCTGCTCCCCTTTCATGGCTGCAAGTAATGCGAACTCCACCTCATCGCCGCCAATGTTCAATTTCAACTTGGCGTTCTTGCAATCCACGTTGCAACCCGAAGATGCTAGAAATGGCCTCCCGAGAATAACAGAAACAGGATAATCTGCGGGAATGTCAAGTACAACAAAATTTATAGGGAAGTTACCTAACTTGACCGGAACGTCCTCCAAGATTCCCACGGGATGGGTGATGGAGCGATTCGCCATGTATAGTCGAATCTTGACCGGCTTGGGCTCTCCAAGTCCGATCTTCACACATAGCTCCAGCGGGATGATGGTCACGCTGGCTCCTAGATCACAAAGGGCTTCACAAGTGACATCCCCAACTTGAATAGGAATGCAAAATGAGCCGGGATCTCTCAATTTAGGTGGCATCTTCTCCTTCATGATTTGTATGAGCTCCGAGGATTTAGATGTCATCCTAACTTCACCAAAATCTTCCAGTTTCCTCTTCCTTGATAGGATCTCCTTCAAGAACTTCCCATAGGCGGGCATCCCTAGAATAGCATCAAGGAAAGGAATGTTAATGTGCAGTTTATTCATCAAGTCAAGGAACTTACCAAAGTGCTTGTCTAGATGTCCTCTGGCTCTTGACTGGGGGAATGGAAGTGGTGGTTTGTATGCAGGAGGTGGAACATAAACTTCAGTTTTCCCCTCCGCTTTTTGTGGCTCCACCTCGGTTGGCATCTCGGTCGAAGTGTTCTTCGACTACATCTGGACGGAGGTGGTGTTCGTCGGTACTAGCACCGACCGAGGCACTGGATCTGCAGTTTTCAGTCCACTCCTCGTAGTTATGGCCATGATCTGGCCCTTAGGGTTGCTCTCCGTCCTTGCTGGAAGCTTCCCTGGATCTCTTGGCGCTTCATTCGTCCTACTTGCAAGTTGTTGTTCTAAGGCCTTTTGGGCCTTCGAAAATGAAGTCATAGAAGTCTCCATAGCACTAAGCTTGATCAAGATAGCCTCCAGAACTGCGTCTTTCTTTTCTGGCTGAGACGAACTTGATCCTTGCCCCTGGCTTTTTAATGGAGTAGAAGAAGAAGAAGGGGAAGAGAGGAAAGGGTTAGAGGAATCGTTAGAGTTGGAGTTTGAATGATTGTTACCAGAATTTTGGTTGTTCGCCCTCCAATTGTTGCTATTGGATCCTCTATTGTTGTTGTTGTAATTGTTGTTCCGGGAACCGTTGTTGTTTTTCCTTTGTCCTTGATCTTCCTTCTTGGTTTGAGCAACCAAGAGTTCGTTCAATTGCTTCACGTCGTTCTTCAAAGACGTGAGTTGATTGTTGTTGGGCTGAGTTGCTTGGAAGTTAACTCTTTTAGCTCCACCTTCAGCTCCTTGATGAGTGCACTTCTCCATGTGCAAAGCTTGTTTCTCGATGAAGTCCCAAGCTTCGTCAATCGCCATGTCCATAAAGGTACCGGCAGAGAGTAGTTGGAGGTTGAACTGGGTGCTTCCGTCCAGTCCCTTGAAGTATATCTCCAATAACTCTAACTTTGGAATCCCATGATGTGGGCAATCCAAAAGAACGTCCTTGAACCGCTCCCATGACTTGGACAAGCTTTCCTTGTCCTTCATAATGAAAGCGTTGATCTTCCCCCTCATTTCAGCGGTTTTAGAGGGAGGAAAGAATTCGGTCAAGAATTCCGTCGTCATCTCATCCCATGTGCTAATTTTTCCTGGAGGAAGAGATTGATACCAAGTAAGAGCTCTATCTTTTAAAGAAAAGTAAAAAGGTCTTAGCTTGTAGTTGTTGTTTTCGATTCTTGAGGGTCTCAAGGTCTCCATCAAGATCTCGTAGTTTTGAAGATGTTGATGTGGTAATTCCTTCTCTAGCCCTCCGAATTGGCATTGGCGAATCATGGATAGAACTTGCGGTCGAAGTTCGTAATCATGGTCCGCTGGATCTCCTAGGTTAACTCCTGGACGCCTCAGTTGTTGATTAGGGTCCATCCTTTGACCTAGGGTTTGTGGGATTCCTGCAAGAAGAACATCTCGGACTGGCATCCGAGGTGGAAGTATCTCGGCCGGGGCGTCAGGTACTGGAACCTGCCTCGGTTGAGGGTCAGCAACTGGGACTTGCATCGGTCGAGGGTCGGGAACTGGATCTTCCCTCGGTCGAAGTAGGATTTGGTCTCGTATGGCTGCCATATCCGCTTCGATCGTCTCAGTCCTGGTGCGAGTCTCTTCCTTCTCTTGCCTTAACTCTTCCTTGTTGAGGCGTAGCAGCTCTAGCGCCTCTTTCAACTCGGCCTCAAGATCGCGATTATCTTGGTGGGCCATCTTTGCTTCATGTAAGCGACGTTTGTATGTCTTTTCTGGTTCGGGATCGTAAGGAACGATTTCCTTCCCAGTGCGGGTTCTTCGCATAAACCTAAGAAAGAACCTGCAAAAGTCACTCAAGTAGAGTGGTTAGTAGACACGGGGGCAAGTGCCCCAAGAGCAAACCGTAACCGGCTCGGTCTAGACCAAGTCCCCGGCAACGGCGCCAAAAACTTGTTCGCTCCAAACGGTGTGTGCAAGCTTTAAATTTATAACCCTAGACGTAAGCTTAAAACAAGGATGCGAACCCGCAGTGTACGGGTCAAGCGTAGTAAAAATCAAGGAATTCCAGGGGTCGATCACAGGGACTTAGTGAAACAAAGTCCAATTACGGTACGCTTATGTAAATACTAACCACAAGAGGTGATCAAAACAATCAAAGATGATAAAGAAGTCAATAAAGAAAATATGCAATTCTAGGGATTAAAGCATCTAGTTGTGGTTCCAACTCAAGATCTAAAGATAAGCGGACAAAGCTGAGGTTTTTGCAGGGGGAAGGTGTTTCTAAAGTGGAATAGATCACCGGGTAAGTCTCACTACTTACTAATCCAAAACCGTAACTCCTATTACCGGGTAAGTCTCAAGGAATTAAGATAAAGAACTATAATCTCAAACTAACACACCATCTAAGGGAATAGAATCAACCTTTACCGGGTAAGTCTCAAGCTAACTCACAAAGATGGGATGGAAGCACACTCAAACCATAATAAAGGATAAACCTTTATTACCTACACTTATGATCTTAGGTACACAAACTAAGGAATTACCGGGTAAGTCTCATCCTAAGCTTGCATTGAACCAGGGAAGGTGTAATAAGAATAGGTTTTGGCAAACTCTAACACTTAACTCTCAGTTTAGGATCAGATAAGTCACCTCGGTCAGAAGAATTCCACCCCGGCCGAGATGTTCATCGACTGAACGAGATGCTTAGGGTTAAGGTTAAAGACTCGAGCTTTCAGGGTCCTACTGAAATCTAAAATTATTCTATCATTGTTTTTCCCACAACCTTCAGCCAATCACCCTAGAATCACACAAGGAAATTAGCCACTCATCATCATGAAAGTATTAATCAAGTATATGGGAAGAAGGTGAATATTTGAACAAGAAGAATTTAATGAAAGGACTTCAATAACTGAATCAAATATCACAACAAAAGCGTTCCTTGGATAGAAATCCAATAAGGTAAGACAACAAGGAAGGGAATCTAAGATAATCTTACAAAACCCTTCAAAAGCTATAAAAGCTATAATCTTCCTTCTTCAACCTTCAAAAAGGTTTTTCAAATCTCCCAACTGGAGTATGGCTGCTATGGTGTAAGCAAGGTGATACCGGACTCTCCAACTGTATGCGGATGTCGGATTTGTGGGAAATCCGACCCTTTTTATAGGAAAATAACTCTCCAAAGATAAGATATCTTAGAAAGATCTCTTCCCATAAAAATAGGTTAAAAATATATGATCTAGCATATCTTCTTCCTTCCAGGAGCCAAGCCCAAAAATATAAGATCTCTTTCCAAAAATAAAAGATCTCAGCCAAGAATAAAATATTCTCGCCGCGTCCCAGGTGTTCGCCTCGGTCGAGTCGACTTCTCTGGATCACCTCGGTCGAGGTGAATCTGTGGTCAACCGAGGTGAGTCACAACTGAATGTGAAATCTCTCAAATCTGGTCCAAAGTGAATCTTAAATCCATGGCTATGCTTCCTGGATGGTTCCTGAATGTAGCTCCAATAACTCCATAGCTCCTTTTTCTCCTTTTTGATGCAAAATGTGCCATTTTACCTGCGATTACAGCAAAACTAGGTGTAGACCTCGATTCCGGCAAAGGTAGATGAAACGACAATATAATCACATAATATACATACAAACATGCAGATTATTGAAGATAAAATGTCTAAACAAACCCCAAAATATAGTCTATAATTCATGCTATCACGCCCCGATTCCACGGGACTCGGGGCGCTACGGGTTGGGACCTCACAATGGGTCCCAACCCTTAGCCTAACAACAATTTCACCGGATCTTTTCAACATGGCACAAATAAAGGCAAATCAAAATCATTTAAATGTAATACAAACAATTCGTAACGAAAGGTACAACTTGGAAACTCAACCGAGCCCTCAAAACAACACAACTCCAAAACGATAACCCGAAACGTACAACCTAAACCGCAACTAACAACACAAGGACATAACACCAAACGTCCCCGTCCTATAATGTACGGAGGCCCCGACTGCCCACTCCTCCACCTCACTCGGCTACATCCCTAACCTACAGGACAATCTACACATTCGGTTTAAAACCATTAGCTAATATTCAAGGCATTAGAAACAAGGTGATGACACAAACACACGTAAATAAACAAAACACTCAAACATGATCCAAACACACAATATGGGCACAACACATAAGTCCGGTTCATTATCTTTTCCATTACGTCATTTCCCGTTACTAATTCCTCTTTCATTTTATGACACGAGAATCAGCGCAAGATCTCGCCTTGGTTCCTACTCACCGTCAAGGAATGGTGTTGATGCATCTGGACGTCTACCTGCCCGGGCTAGTTACCGAGAACCCCCTAGCTCTCCACAAGAGCCAAGCAATGTTCTCACCGCCCGCTATCATACACTTGGGCCAAATATAAATATATAAAGGTCGTCCTAATTCCGGTTTCGTGGTTATAAAATAAACAATACTAAAACACACACCACCAAGCACACATCGAATCTAATACAAAGAATACGAGCTAAGTAAGTCCGAAGACTTACCTCGTCATCACACTCAACTCACACACTCTCACTTCCCTTGGGAAGAAGACCACAACTTGCTCACAAGAGGATAAATATATCAACAACTCGCTCAACTCAAAAGTCTAAGGCATCTCACACAAACGATCTACGCAAGATCGTTTGACTCTCATTCTAGGACCGCATCCTAGAATCTATAGCACTCACATCTCCCTCAACGTATGAGGAGATCTCTTGACATCCTACAACCTCTCCTAAGATCAAACTCAACAGCCAAGAACAATCTACAAGTCTAGGAAGTCCAACATGCTCATCACACTCACCTAAGGTCCCAAAAGCCACTACATGGCATTCTCATTCACCCTATGTCCAAACCTATAATGATACTATCATAACACTCTCTAGGATCATCAAAGACCACAAACTCAAGGGAGGACACTCACCACGCAAAGGCACGGACTCGGAAGAAGGAAGAACAACCCCGAAAGGGAGAAGAAGACCGCAAGGGCGTACTGGCTGAGCCAGTGGCCGCCCCTGCGGCTCCTGGTGGCCACCCTTGCGGCTCATAATGGCCGCCCCTGCAGCTTAGTGCAATGGCCGCCCCTGCAGCTCTGAAGATTCGCCCCCGCGGTCGAACTACAGAAGGTCGTCTTCTTCGCCTTCGACTGTGGATCCTTTGCTCTAGTGTCCTTCTCTCCTTGTTGGGCCTTCTCCAAACACCAACCACTGCTCTTAAGCTCCACTCCTCAACCTAAACAAGCTTAGAACAAGCACATGCAAGGGATTTGATGAACAAGCTCCTCTCAAGCTTCATCCATCGCTATGGATGCAAGAGGGGAAACGGAAGGGTAAACAACAAGGATAAAGAAGGGAGGAAGTGGAAGAAGCTTACCACACTGGATTGGTTGTTCTTCTACTGCAGTCCACACATGCAAGATCTCCAAAGAGAAAAGAGGGAAAAAGAGAGAAGAAGAGAGAAAATGGGAGAAGTGAAGAACGTGAAATGAAAGCCAAAGGGAAAAGAGGGAATCATTGGCTACAAAAGGTGGGAGGGTACCAAGGGGTCAGTTGACCTCTTGTCCCTTAGGCACAAGCAACGAGGGGTCCAAGCTTACGAGGTAAAACGCGGTGCCGGAAAGGAATAAAACTCGTTACTCAACATCTCGTGCCTGCGGGGAAAACTGAGCCGCTAACGCGAGAAGGTCGATAAACCGCTGAAGGATCGGAATAAAAATTCCGGACGTTACAACTAATCCCCCTAAAAACAAGTTTCGTCCTGAAACTTGCTAACGCAGAACTCTCGGAAAGCTACCTCGGTAACAACTCAGAATTGTACCCGTGTTAACTCTTTACTCGCCGACCATCCCAACCTCGTATAATCATGTCAAGACCACGCAAGGCCTACAAACATGATCAGATGAACCAAATATCGCGTACCAAGACAAAATCTAACAAAACACACAATGCAATCCCATTCGGGCACCAAACACATAACGTGATACATGCACATAAATCTAACTCATCGGCCATCTCGATGTAACTAAATCATCGCAAAAACTCATCCATAGATATCACCCCACGTCTTCCCGGTAGCTTCGTCGGCTCCTTGTCTGTCACTCGATCCACACCACTAGCATCATATCTGAAGTCATAAAGGTACTCCCTTACCATTACACGTGAAACATGGTGAACATCCCTCACTTCCGGTGGCCATACCCGCCGGTAAACCACTTTCCAACTCGCGCCAATTTCTCCAAAAAGGTTCATATCAGACTAGCCATGTCTCTTCATAACAAGGTATCGACTTAATCATAAATGCGTGTGCAAAAGCGCCTTACCCCCGAACCTCCAACGGTCCATTTCTTTATGTGTCCAGCATCGTCTTTTCCGCTTTTAGTCAAGCTCCCCATACCCGTCTCGGATCTCACGATCTAATCGTCTCTTCTTGAAAGGAGGAAAGAGTCAAACCATTCCGCAACTCGGCGGTTGTAGCCCGCCAACTTATACTGCATACTTCTTCCACATACCTTGGGGCATTACCGAAACTACCACTTCATTCCCGTCTAATTGACTAGATATTCTCAACACTGCTACGTCTCTTAGGAGGTCACCTCGGACGGCCTAACCCGTTAGATAACTCTGCTCTTTCTGTGTAACCTGTATTATCGTCGTCTCTTGTCAAGCTTGTTCCTCCCAATTCTAAGTATACAACAAAGCATCGTCAAATCCGAACCTAAGAATCTTTCGTTCGACTCAAGCACCAATAATTGTCCTTTATTAACCTTAAATTACGGTCCACCTCATACCACATTGCTTACTAACCTGCAACAATTAGCATAAGCTCAAGGTCCACCTTGTAACCACCCGAAACCACCAACCGAACGTTATTACCGCAACTTAATTCTAAAACCCGATGAAAGCAGTTCTATATACGTGATAGGTAATGGAATCATTATCATTTAGGATACTTTTTAGAGTCTTATGATTGCATTTGTGTCGGTTTATGCTACTAACTCCTTAGTCCAGAAGAAGAAGACTAAAAGAAGCTAAGGAAGGAGTTATAAGCACTTAGGAGTGAAGATCGTTCACGAAGCAAAGCTTCTGTTGCCTCACCGCCCCTGCGGAGCCCTACCACCGCCCCTGCAGTTGATGCCTTACACCGGAGCGCTCCTTGCGCCTTCACCAATGCCATCCATGAAGTGTGTCACCGCCCCTGCGACAATCCTTGGCGCCCCTACGGTGACCTACCCTGAAGAGATGAAGACCAGCTCCCCTGCGTCTCTCATTGCGCCCCTGCCTGCACCTCAACCTGAGATGGCTGACCGTACTCTTCGTCAACTTACGCAGCCCACTTTGGCTCAAAACCCTCTTGCGGTAGCTATACCGTCACTAGGGGAAGGAGTCAACTTTGAGCTCAAGCCGGGCCTCATTCACTTGCTCTCATCCTTCCATGGGCTAAGTCGTGAAGACCCCATCAAGCACCTTGAGAAGTTCCATACCTTGTGTATGAGCATGAAGCCTGCCAACATTACCGAAGAACAAATCAAGATGAGGGCCTTCAGCTTCACACTCAAAGATTTGGTGGATGACTGGTATTACCACCTTCCATCCGGGAGTATTGACACTTGGGAGAACCTTCACAAGGCGTTCTTGGAGAAATACTTTCCAGCTAAGACGGCCAATAGCTTGAAGAAAGCTATAAGCAACATCGAGCAAGAGGCAAATGAAACTCTCTACAAGTACTTCGAAAGGTTTGCACGCCTCCGATCATGCTGTCATTTTCACGGATATTCAACTCAAGATCTAGTGTTGTACTTGTACAATGGCTTGTTAGACAATGAAAGCAGGATCGTCGATGCGGCTTGCGGAGGTAATATTCTTAACTCTACTCTTGACCTTGCTTTGGAAAAGATACAGGAACTAGTGGAAGGTACTCGGAACTTTGGAAGGACCCCGGCTAAGAAAGGAGTTCATGTTGTGGGTTCCGGGAAGAGTGAGATTTCCACCGAGCTCGCGGAACTGAAGGAAATGGTGAAGAGACTAACACTTGTGGGAACGCCACAACATCTCAAAGCTTGTGGACTTTGTGTTGACCCGTATCATCCAACGGACATGTGTCTATGTTCGCCCAAAAGGTGTGTGCGTCAAAGTCTTAAATTTATATCTAGAACTCAAAGCAAAGCGAACCCGCAGTGTACGGATCGGCTGTAGTGAGGTAAGAATTCCAGAGTCGAACTCAGGGATTTGGTGAGAGTAAATTCAATTTCAATTGTCTAGCGAAAAATGCGAAAAGGTTTTTGTGATCAAATAAGGGTAAGATGATTCCAAGGATTCAAGTATCCGATTTCGGCTTTTTATTCAAGACACTTCTATAGATATAGGACAGAGTTTATATTGCCAAGATCAAACTAACTATCTAAAACTCCAGGATATGACTCTCCAAAGTAAAGATTAGAAAGCACACTTAGAATCTTAATAAAGGATGTTGAGTCTCTTTATTACCCAAATCTTGAAATCTTAATCTATTAAACGTAGAATCAGGTTTGAAGTGTCTTCATACATTCAATTAGAGGGTAAAAAGGTTAATCAAGGTTGGGATTTAGGCAAGGACTAGTTTTGGTTAGAGATTGATTCAATTAAGGTTCGTCAGAAGAATAAATCGGGCTGTTCATAAGAAAATCGGCCGATTTACTCAAGAACAGTCCGATTTTCCTGTTGTCGAAAAACTATAATCTAAACTCTCAGGGTCCTAATGTTTGAATGAGTTCAGTCTATCATCATCTAAGCCTTAATCATCAACTATTCTCCCCGGAATCACAAGGGTTTTAGCCAACCATTTTCAAAATCGAATCAAATTAAAGATTGAGTGAAATATCGCAAGAAAACCGAATCTTGAATAAAAATTCAATAACCTTCAAATCTGTAAATAAAACTCGAAACTAATCAATGTATCTCTTGAGTAACTCAAATTCGTGTTCAAAAACAACAATCACTTCAATGGATAAAGAAATCTCACAAACAAGAATCAAGATTGGCTTCCCGGCAAAGAGTCCTTCAATCTTCCTCCAAGAATCTCCAATCTCTCTCAAACGTCTAAAGATTTCCCGTTGCGACTTCCTCGTTTTCGTTCCTAGGGTTCTCAGCTATAGTTTCTTGCAAATGGGCCGTTTGGCAAAACTCTCCTCTAGCCCAAAAGAATTGGGCTTTGTGTCGTCTTTTCATTTGGCCGAAAAACAAAGGAAATCGACCCTGTCGATTTATACACAAAACCGTTCGATTTCTAGGGTAGAAAATCGTCCGATTTATATGCATATTGACACGATTTTCTTCAACAGAAAGTGCTCTTCTTTTGGCTCATCTTCTATGCTTCTCCTTTGCAATTCCTTAGCTCTTTGTGATTCCTTTCAGACTCCCTTAGTTTCCTTAACATCCTTAGATGCTCCTTGCTCCGCTTTTTGCTTTCAATTTTACTCCATTTACCTATAATTCACCAAAAACTCGTGTAGACCTCTATTTCCGACAAATGATTGAATGGAACATAAAAGGCACACAAAATCTCTCTAAATGCAAGATAAACTGAGACAATCTTCTATAATATGCATGAATATGATGATACATAATTCATGTCATCAAAATACCCCATACTTGCCTCTTTTGGTAGTGCTTCTTCTTATTGGATCACCCTCAAAGTGATATTTCAAGGCATAAAAAGGCAAAGCATGTATCAATGATAACTATAAGATGAACTAACTTCCTTTTCTTTCTTGAAAACACAAATAAATGACATGATAAAGGTGTAGAGGTAATCAAAGTCAAACAAATCTAAGCCATGAAGCCTTAAACACATGCATAAAGGTCTCAAGGTCTTCTAATCAAAGGAAAGCTCCAAGAAACGTATTAAGGGAAGGGATTCTTTTTGGCAATTGTGGTGCTAATCCGGGAAAGAGGAACACATATTACCTTCAAAATTTTTCTTCACCGCACATGCTTCACATGTAGAAAGCTTTGCTTTCATTATACTTTACTTTTTGAGAGTATGGACAGCGGTGCAAAAAAACCGAAGCCTAGGAGATCGGCGTTTCTCAATTTCGAGATGCCTCAAACCCTTGATGCACATACCATATCCCGTTAGGACTTGTCGTTCAATTGGACTTTGGCAAGACACAAACACCCGGCTATGTGAATGGTGCCGAGTTACTCATCCTCATGTTCAACGTCCCCAAACTTATGAATTTCTACACTTTCTTTTAATACATTTTCCTTGGCCCTCCCACATCAAACATGCCTTTTTCTATCACTTATCATAATTCCCAGATGGTAAAAGGAGGGTTACATATTTCATTGAGGGTCTAGCATGATCAAGATATGAGAAAAGAAAAGAAGTGAATTGCCTTAGTCATCCTTATATGATGTAAAAGAACTTGCAATATAGCTTCGACTATTACTTCATTCTCTTATCAAAACGACTAAATCATATAACTTATTCATGTGTTCAAGTAACAAAAGTAAACTCGTTCATGTTATGATTAACATCTCAACACAACTAAGCATCTTTTTGCCTATCCATATACACATTTCTCATCATAGAGGTCATTTCCATCATAAGAAGCACAAAAATTTTTTTGAAAATTCATAGGATTTGAAAAGGAACATGTGAATGCAAGTGTCATAGTGGAAAGCAAGTAGTGCAAGAGTTATTACAAGCCAAATCATCAAGAGTAGTGCAAAGTTCATAAAGTGCTAAGATGAAACAAAAGGTATTGTAAGTACCCTCACCCCATACTTAATATCCACATTGTCCCCAATGTGAAAATCAAGCGTGAGATGAAGAAAAATACTTACAATGTAAAAGAAGTGGCAGCTCAACCCTCTGTCGGTGGTGGAGGTGGTGGATAAGGATACATCGGTGCACTAGGATCGTAGAAGTGGCCGAACTGGTGGAAGTATAAGTCTCTCATCTGGCCATCATAGGATGAATGCCTAGCGTCCATCTTCTGCCTGTAGTTCCTGAACTGAGTGTTCAGGGTGTCGTAGTCGGTGTGGAGAGCGTGATAGTCGGTGCTGAGGCTCTGGAAGCTAGAGACTAGCTCCCTAAAGTGACGGGGAAGGTGACGTCCTCTCGTCCATGTCCTGGGGCACGTGCAAATGAGCGGCGATGTGGCTGCATGTCATCCTCCGTCTCCTCATCGCCTCTACTAGTCCGGCTAGGTCCTGCACCATGAGTGTCGGTGTCCATGGCATCCGTAGCATGACCGCTATGAGTGTCACTCTCAAACTCGAGCATGGTCCTCTGTCCTCCATCCTCATCCTCCTCCTCAGAGTCACGTGCATCATCATCATCATAGTAAGTAGGAGGAGAGAACTCCTCAAGCATCGACTCGAACGTCTCCTTCCAGTTCCTCTTGTTCCGAATAGTGTATTCGGACTTCCATATGATCTCGGATGGTTTCTTCTTCGGATCCTTGTGCCATGGCATGGGCACATGAAGTGTTCCTCTCCCTCGAGGAATCAAAACCTCTCTAACAACCAACCGCTGTGAGCCTAATGGAAGGGCACTCTCAGCTAGAGTGCATCCAGAGAAGTCTAATCCCATTGTCTTAGCCACATGAGTGACAAGACCTCCTGCACAAATATCGCCCTTAGCTTTGTTGGCTATCTTTCCTAGATAGTCAGCAAGCATAGTAGAGATGTCGGGAATGGTGGTGGATGTCATGCAATAGAGAATGAAAAGCTCATCAGCCTTGAGCTTCTGTGGAGTCTTTGTCCGTGCAAATAGGCTCTCACTAAGAATCCTATGTACTACCTTAAAGGAGAGGTTTTACATACTAGTCTCCTTAGAATTTCCGGGTCTCCACTTATCTCCACCATATTCACCCACTGAAATAGCCTCCCAAAAGTCACTAGCACTAACACCTCTAGCAAATGTGCCTACATCTGAATAAGAAAAGCCAAACAAGTCTCCAAAAGTGTCAATAGACATGGTGTGATCGTGGCTCATAAGGCGGAAGGTGACCATCCTTTCCCTAGGATCATGCTCGAATGTACTAAGGAACTCTAGGGTGATCTCGGTATAAGCATCCTCCCTAATCGTAGCAAACTGTCTCATTCCAGCCCTGTCAAGCATCATATCTACATCCTCTTGAACAAACAAGGAATCTAGATCATTTAACACAATGTAGCGAGGAGGGGTGAATGGGCGATCTAAGATGCGTTCATAGCGTTTCTTGTGCTTGGATAGGGGAGGAGGAAGCTTAGGAATGTTTTGAGGTGGTGGTGGAGGTGGGGGAGGGGCTTTGGAAGAAGATCCCTTCTTCTTCCCCGTATTCCTAGTTATTCTCTTCACAATATCCATTCTGCAGCAAAAAAATCGGCCTGTTCTTCACAAAAATCGGACGATTTTTCTGGGTTGTGTTGATTTTTCTATCGATTTCTACGATTCTCACAATTCTGTAAAGTTCTATTCCAACAATCACAACATACAGTTTCCTAAAAAGATTCCTAAGCAGATTCCTCAATCAATTTCAGCAAACAAACACTCTCTAAGCAAACTTCAATTTCGAACAAGAAACTTAGGTTTTGGAAAGAAAAACCTGAATTCCGTACGGAGGAGTCGATTGCCGTGCTTGTTGTTCCTAGATCCTTGTTCTTTGTTGAAAATGCTTCAGTTTGGAGCCAAGAATCACTCAAAATGATTAAGGAATGAGGATTGTAGGGTATGGGCGATTTTCGGAGTTCTTGAGAGAGGGAAATCGAGAGTGGAATGTTGTGGAATGAGGAAGATCGAGTGTTTGAGTCTTTATATAGGGTCGAGAAACTGTGAAGAAAATCGGCCGATTTATAAGGTCGATTTAATCGTCGGGCGATTTTTCTCTGAACTCAAAGAAAATCGGACGATTTACTTTGGTGGGTCGATCTCCAGGTCGATTTTTCTTCCTGTTGTCAAAAATCGCCTTGCTCTGTTACTGAATCGGACGATTTACTTTAGGTAACTCGATTTTTCTCTAAACACTTGGAAATCGGACGATTTTTCTTGGCAGGTCGATCTCCAAGTCGATTTTTCTTCCTGTTGTCAAAAATCGCCTTGCTCTGCTCATGAATCGGACGATTAACTTAGTGTAGCTCGATTTCCTTCCTTATTCTTCATGGACATTGAAGATTGAATTGATTTATGCTCCCTTTCTCCATGGATCTCTCAATTTGAACCTAATTTCCTGCGATTAATGACACGACAAACCAAGAGTGCATCGAAGAACAAATAAAAAGCGAAAAAAAGAAACAAAACAACTAATCTACTCTAACTAAGTGATGAAAGGAGGGAAAAACTATACTATCATGGGTTGCCTCCCAAGAAGCGCTTGATTTATCGTCTTTAGCTGGACGGTGTATGGTTTGTGTTCAATGGAGGAGGATAGGAGCTATCTCCTCGACCGGAGCTTCCTGTGTGTATTTCTTCAACCGTTGGCCATTAACCTTGAAACTTCCACTTTGTTCACCCCATACTTCAACTGCACCATGGGGGAAAATTCGTTTAATTACATAAGGTCCTGTCCAACGGGATTTAAGCTTACTTGGAAATAGACGCAGCCTTGAGTTGAATAGGAGGACTTGGTCTCCCTCCTTCAAGTCTTTTCGAATGATGTGCTTATCATGCCAACGCTTTGTCCGTTCCTTGTAGATCTTTGCGTTCTCATACGCATTTATCCGGATCTCATCTAGCTCATTGATGTCTAAGAGCCGCTTCTCTCCGGCTTCTTTCATGTCAAAATTGAGCCACTTGATAGCCCAATAGGCTTTATGCTCTAGCTCTACAGGAAGATGACAGGATTTACCATAGACAAGGTTATAGGGAGTCGTACCTATTGGTGTCTTGAAAGCCGTCCTGTACGCCCATAGTGCATCGTCAAGCTTCATTGACCAATATTTTCTTGTTTTAGAGACGGTTTTCTCTAAAATTCCCTTAATCTCTCTATTGGATATTTTGACTTGTCCGCTGGTTTGCGGGTGGTAAGGTGTAGCTATCTTATGGGTCACCCCATACTTATCCAATAGAGTCTCAAATCGACGGGCTGTGAAATGCGTTCCTCCGTCACTAATGATGGTTCGGGGAGTTCCGAACCTTGGGAATATCGTTCTATTGAAGAACTTCACCACTACCATTGCATCATTAGTAGGAGAGGCGATTGCCTCTACCGATCTTGAGACATAGTCTACGGCAAGAAGTATATATTAGTTACCGCATGAAGATGGGAAAGGTCCCATAAAATCGATGCCCCATACATCAAAGATCTCTACTTCTTGTATGTTGTTGAGAGGCATCTCATTCCTCCTTGATATATTACCTGTCCTTTGACAAGCATCACAAGCAACAAAAAACTTTTGCACATCTTTGAAAAGTGTAGGCCAAGAGAAGCCGGAACGAAGTACCTTAGCACAAGTCTTGTGGGAACTAGCATGTCCGCCACATGGTAAAGAATGGCAAAGGCGGATGACACTATCCACCTCATCTTCGGGGATACATCTCCGGTAAATGCCATCGGGACCTCTTTTGAATAGAAGAGGTTCGTTCCAATAGAATTACGGGACGTCACTAAAGAACTTCTTTTGAGCATATGAAAGTCCGGGTGGAATCTCCTGACAAACAAGGTAATTCACAATGTCAGCAAACCATGGATCATTACCTTTTGAGATGTGTTGAAGACACTCTTCAATCTCGTGTAGCAGTTCGTCAGGGAATGAGTCGTCTATAGGATGTTCATCCGTTTCGCCGGTGAGTTGTGGAAGACGACTAAGATGATCGGCAACGGAGTTTTCCGATCCTTTCTTATCACGAATCTCTAAATCGAACTCTTGTAAGAGTAAGAGCCATCTTAGAAGCCTTGGCTTTGCATCCTTCTTCGTGAATAGGTATTGAATTGCGGAATGGTCCGTATAGACTGTCACCTTCGCACCTACAATATAGGAATGAAATTTCTCAAAAGCGTATACTACGGCTAAAAGTTCCTTTTCTGTGGTTGCATAATTATATTGAGCCTCATCTAGCGTTTTGCTAGCATAGTAGATGGCATGAGTGCGACCATCTTTCTTCTGTCCAAGAACGGCTCCTATAGCGACGTCGCTTGCGTCGCACATGACTTCGAAAGGAAGAGTCCAATCGGGTGGTTGAATGATTGGTGCTGAAATCAAAGCTTCTTTGATCCTGCAAAAAGCATCTAAACAATCATTCGAAAATTCGAAAGTTGCGTCTTTCATCAAAAGATTAGTTAAGGGTTTTGAAATCTTAGAAAAATCCTTTATGAATCTCCTATAGAAGCCTGCATGCCCTAAGAAACTTCTAATTCCTTTCACCGAAGAAGGGGGAGGTAACTTCTCAATGGTTTCTATCTTTGCTCTATCAACCTCTATTCCCCTTTGTGATACTAGATGACCTAACACAATCCCTTCGGTGACCATGAAATGACACTTTTCCCAGTTTAAGACTAAGTTAGTGTCCTCAGATCTCTTAAGAACTAGTGAAAGGTTATAGAGACAGTTATTAAAGGAAGAACCATATACCGAAAAATCGTCCATGAAGACTTCCGTGATATTCTATACGTATTCGGACAAGATTGCCATCATACACCTTTGGAAGGTGGCTGGAGCGTTGCATAGGCCGAATGGCATCCTTCTATAAGCAAACGTACCCCATGGGCACGTAAAAGTCGTCTTCTCTTGATCATCCGGATGAATTGGAATCTGAAAGAAACCGCTATATCCATCTAGATAACAAAAATAAGAATGTTGGGCTAACCTTTCCAACATTTGATCAATAAAATGAAGCGGAAAGTGGTCCTTCCTTGTGGCCACGTTCAGTTTGCGGTAGTCGATGCACATTCGCCACCCTGTAACTGTCCGTGTGGGGATAAGTTCGTTGTTCTTGTTGGCAACAACGGTGATGCCTCCTTTCTTGGGTACTACTTGTACTGGACTCACCCATTTGCTATCGGAAATAGGGAAGATGATACCTGCATCAAGTAGCTTAAGGATTTCTTTCTTCACGACCTCTTTCATTGCCGGGTTTAACCGTCTTTGAGGTTGGCGTGAAGGTTTGTAATCCTCTTCCATTAGAATTTTGTGCATACATAGGGAAGGCTTTATTCCTACTAAATCATCAATAGTATAGCCTAATGCTCTTCTATGTTGCTTCAAAACATACATGAGTTTCTCTAATTCAACATCATTCAAATTCGCATTGACTATGACCGGATATGTGGAATTAATGCCAAGGAATGCGTACCTTAAATGCGTGGGGAGTGGTTTCAATTCTAATGATGGAGGTACCTTGATTGATGATGAATCGTGGCCTTCGGATGTTGTAGGAGAGGCCTCTAAAGGTGGGGGTACTGCATCATTAGATTCGAGAGCAGCTGCGGAGAGGTTTGGAGAATCCAGAAAATTTCCCTCTAGATCGACCTCCCCTGAAGTAAATCGGTCGATCTGAGACACGATGTTTCTTTCTGTTGAAAAAAATCGGGTTGCCTCTTCACAGATCGGACGATTTTTCTTAGTCAGGTCGATTTTTCTTTCTGTTGACAAAAATCGGTTTGCCTCCTCACAAATCGGACGATTTGGTTTATGCAGGTCGATTTTCTTCACAGTTTCCGGAGTTAATTCTAGTTCTTCAATTCTTGTCCCTAGTTCTTCCTCCACATCATTTAATGCCTTCACATCCTCATTGCAATCATGTTCCACTCCTTCCTCCATGATGCTCATACTAAGAACCTTTTGGAGAGGGTCTTTCATCAAGATTGAACTTACTATCTCTCAAGACTCTTCTTCATCAAAAATATCAAAAACATCGTCTCTCAAGGCTGGCTCCTTGGTTAAGGAAGAGAGTATGAATTCTACCTTTTCTTCACCTATATGGAAAGACATCTGACCATTCTTGCAATCGACCATGCATCCGGATGTTGCAAGGAATGGTCTTCCAAGAATGATGGGAACCGGGTAATCTGCAGGGATGTCAAGAACGACAAAATCTATAGGGATGTAAAACTTACCGAGCTTTACCGGAATGTCTTCTAATATCCCCACCGGCTTAGTGGTGGAACGATCAGCCATGTAGAGTGTGATCTTCACCGTTCTAGGCTCTCCTAGACCAACTGCTTTGCATAGAGCAAGGGGTATGATACTCACACTCGCTCCAAGGTCACAAAGTGCATCATAGGTAGCTTCTCCCAACGTGATGGGTATGCAAAAGGATCCTGGATCACGGAGCTTGGGTGGCATATTCTCTGTCATAGTCTTGATGAGTTCGGATGACTCCATACTCATCTTGACTTCTCCTATGTCTTCCAATTTCCTCTTGTTAGAGAGGATCTCCTTGAGGAATTTCCCATAAGCTGACATACCTAAAATTGCATCCATAAAAGGTATATTAATATGCAGCTTATTCATAAGTTCAACAAACTTACCGAAATGTTTATCTAGGCGTACATGCGCTCTAGATTGAGGGAAAGGTAGAGGTGGTTTGTATGCGGGAGGGAGAACATAAACTTCTTCCTTCTCTTTTGCCTCTCCTTCTTTGTTGGTGGTTTCGACTACTTTAGGTTGAGGGTTGGTAGTTGTCTTGCCACTCCTAGTAGTTATTGCCATAACCCTTCCCTTTGGGTTATCTTCCGTCTTCCCGGGAAGTTTCCCTTGGTCTCTTGGAACTTCTCCAGCCTTGTTAAATACTTGGTTCTCTAAAGCTTTGTGAGCTTTGTCAACCGAAGTTATATAACTCTCCAACCCTTGTAGCTTGCCTAGGATCGTCTCTAGCATGGGATCGGGTTTGCTTGATCCGCTTGATTGTCCCTGGCTTGTTAAAGGAGTAGAAGAAGATGGAGATGTTAGATCTTTTTCACCATGAGAGTAAGGATTACCTGGATTTTGCTGATTTGACCTCCAATTGTTGTTATTGGAGTTCCTATTGTTGTTGTTCCAATTGGAATTCCGGTTGTTATTGTTGTTGTTGTTCCAATTGGAATTCCGGTTATCATTCCTTTGATTGTTGTCCCTCCCCATGTAGTTGGCTTCTTGCTCCTTAGTCGTTTGAAGACTCGTTTTGAGCACTTCCTTCAACTCTTTGATCTCATTGTTGAGGGAGAATATTTGTGTTTGAGCAGCTTGGTTCAACTTGGCTCCCGAATCGCCTTGATTCCGGCTATTTGAGTCCACCTTCCGGTGGGAATACTTCTCAATCACTTGGGCTTGCTTCTCAATGAAGTCCCGAGCATCATCCTCTCTCATGTCCATGAATGTGCCACAAGAGAGAGATTGGAGGTTGAATTGTGTTTCCACATCCAATCCTTTGTAGTAGATCTCCAATAATTCCAGCTTGGAAATACCATGGTGTGGGCAATCCAACAAGAGATCTTGAAACCTTTCCCATGATTGAAACAAGCTTTCATTAGGTTTCATAGAAAAAGCATTTATTTTACCTCTCAATTCCGCCGTTTTGGATGGCGGAAAGAATTTGGTGAGGAATTCCGAAGACAATTCCTCCCATGTAGCTAGCTTTGCAGCTGGAAGTGTTTGGTACCAAGCTAGAGCCTTGTCCTTCAAAGAAAAGAAGAACGGTTTGATCTTGTAATTGCTTGTAGTAGCCTTCTTCGGCTTCATAGTCTCCATGAGAATCTCAAAATTCTGCAAGTGTTGGTGTGGAGATTCAGTACTTGCTCCGCCATATTGACTTTGGCGAACCATGGTGATGACTTGTGGTGAGAAGCTAAACTCTTGGATGTCTTCAGCTCCGAAATCCACACCTAGGCGGCGTGGTTGCTGAATTGGGTCCATCCGTTGCCCCAATGTTCGGGTTCTATCACCGTCATTAACAGCTCTTACGTCCCTAGTTGGGAAGCGATGAACAACCCGTGGTTTTGGGGTGTTCCGAACAGGACGAAGTAATGGATCGATCTCCTCAAGTTCTGGCATGTCCGGATCGATCTCTTCATCATCGGATGAGTCATTTCTAATGGATTTAGTTGGCGTCTTGACTTTCTTCTTCTTCCTGGATTCGTTCAATTTCAACTTCATGTCCAGCATCATAGCTCTTAGTTCATCAATCTGAAATTGATGACTCGTTTCAGCATCTTTTCGTGCTTTTTCACTCAACTGAAGTTGGCGTTGAGCTTCATTCAGTTCAGCCTGGTAGTTTCTTTCACCGTTCTCAGCCATTTTCCTTTCCTTCAACTTTCTCCTCAAAGTTCTCTCCAATTCAGGATCGAAAGGAACTAAATCTTTAGTGGATCTAGTCTTTCGCATATACCTAAAGAACCTGCAAAGATCACTCAAGTAGACAAATCAAATCACAAGAGCAAGAGCTCTCAAGCTAGACAACCGAAAACCGAATTTGGTCTAGACCAAATCCCCCGCAACGGCGCCAAAAACTTGTTCGCCCAAAAGGTGTGTGCGTCAAAGTCTTAAATTTATATCTAGAACTCAAAGCAAAGCGAACCCGCAGTGTACGGATCGGCTGTAGTGAGGTAAGAATTCCAGAGTCGAACTCAGGGATTTGGTGAGAGTAAATTCAATTTCAATTGTCTAGCGAAAAATGCGAAAAGCTTTTTGTGATCAAATAAGGGTAAGATGATTCCAAGGATTCAAGTATCCGATTTCGGCTTTTGATTCAAGACACTTCTATAGATATAGGACAGAGTTTATATTGCCAAGATTAAATGTTCAAAGGTAGGATTCGTACGGTGAAGTTCCGAAATCTATATGACTAATCTAAAGGTTCTCTCTATAAGGGTTGTTGAGGCTGCAATATAGAAAGATCTAAAGACAAGAATTATGTTCAAACTAACTATCTAAAACTCCAGGATATGACTCTCCAAAGTAAAGATTAGAAAGCACACTTAGAATCTTAATAAAGGATGTTGAGTCTCTTTATTACCCAAATCATGAAATCTTAATCTATTAAACGTAGAATCAGGTTTGAAGTATCTTCATACATTCAACTAAAGGGTAAAAAGGTTAATCAAGGTTGGGATTTAGGCAAGGATTAGTTTTGGTTAAAGATTGATTCAATTAAGGTTCGTCAGAAGAATAAATTGGGCTGTTTATAAGAAAACCGGCCGATTTACTCAAGAACAATCCGATTTTCCTGTTGTCGCAAAACTATAATCTAAACTCTCAGGGTCCTAATGTTTGAATGAGTTCAGTCTATCATCATCTAAGCCATAATCATCAGCTATTCTCCCCAGAATCACAAGGGTTTTATAAAACCATTTTCAAAATCGAATCAAATTAAAGATTGAGTGAAATATCGCAAGAAAACCGAATCTTGAATAAAAATTCAATAACCTTCAAATCTGTAAATAAAACTCGAAACTAATCAATGTATCTCTTGAGTAACTCAAATTCGTGTTCAAAAACAACAATCACTTCAATGGATAAAGAAATCTCACAAACAAGAATCAAGATCGGCTTCCCGGCAAAGAGTCCTTCAATCTTCCTCCAAGAATCTCCAATCTCTCTCAAACGTCTAAAGATTTCCCGTTGCGACCTTCTCGTTTTCGTTCCTAGGGTTCTCACCTATAGTTTCTTGCAAATGGGCCGTTTGGCAAAACTCTCCTCTAGCCCAAAAGAATTGGGCTTTGTGTCGTCTTTTCATTTGGCCGAAAAACAAAGGAAATCGACCCTGTCGATTTATACACAAAACCGTTCGATTTCTAGGGTAGAAAATCGTCCGATTTATATGCATATTGGCACGATTTTCTTCAACAGAAAGTGCTCTTCTTTTGGCTCGTCTTCTATGCTTCTCCTTTGCAATTCCTTAGCTCTTTGTGATTCCTTTTAGACTCCCTTAGCTTCCTTAACATCCTTAGATGCTCCTTGCTCCGCTTTTTGCTTTCAATTTTACTCCATTTACCTATAATTCACCAAAAACTCGTGTAGACCTCTATTTCCGACAAATGATTGAATAGAACATAAAAGGCACACAAAATCTCTCTAAATGCAAGATAAACTGAGACAATCTTCTATAATATGCATGAATATGATGATACATAATTCATGTCATCAGTCTACAAGTCCAGAATGACGATGCTGAGGTAAACGCAATGGGTTATGGACAACCTCAGTAGCAAAGACCTAGAAACGATCCCTATGCACAAAATTTCATGCCAAATTGGCGTGACCAACAAAATTTTCGTTGGAGGGATCAACAAAACCAACAACAACAGCCCCGTCAAGGTAAGTATCACTCAACTGAAGATATGTTGCAGGTTTTGACTAAACACTTTGCTACTCATGTCCAAACAACAGAATCTAGCATCAAGAACCTTGAACAACAGGTTAGTCAAATGGCGGAAGCTATTTCAAGGACCGAATCAAGACTTTCCGGAGGATTGCCTTCCAAGACATTTATAAACCCCAAGGAGAATGTTAGTGCCCTAACGTTGAGGAGTGGGAAGCAAATCCAACAAAAACCAGCAAAAGAATCACAAAGCAAACCTTTTGTCGATTTTTCCGCACCCACAGCCGCCCCTGCGGCTACAATTGCGCCCAACAAAGAACAGACGACCATAGAAATACCTTCGGTCAAATTTTGGCGCCTTCAATAAAAACGCCCCTGCGGCTGGATGTCCCCGCCCCTGCGGTGACAGCCCCTAAGCAACCCCTGAGCCTTCAAGTTAACGCCCTGCAGAAAACACAAGAGAAGGTTCTGTTGAAAGGGATACTTACGTCCGGCCTAACTTTCCGCCACTGTACTCTGAGAAGCCACCAACTCCTTTTCCTGAGGCTTTGAAGGAGAGAAGAATCATTGAGGACAAGGATCTCTCTGAGACTTTCTCCAAATGCGAGGTAAACATTCCTCTCCTTAAGTTGGTGAAAAGTGTTCCTAATTATGCTCGTTTTTTGAAGGAACTTTGCACTATCAAGAAGAATCAGAAGCTAAAGGGGAAACAGAAAGTGCAAGTGAGTGAGCATGTGTCGGCAGTTTTCCAACGGAGAATGCCCAAGAAGTGCAGCGATCCGGGCTTGGTAAGAATTCCTTGTCTTATAGGGGAAACCCGCTTTGACAAAGCAATGCTTGATCTCGGTGCTTCTATAAATGTTTTACCATATTCGATTTACAAATCACTTGGCCTTGGGACATTAATAGAAACTAGGATTGTAGTACAAATTGCTGATAGATCTAATGTGTACCCGAAAGGGATAATTGAAGATGTATTAGTAATGGTAGACAACCTAATATTTCCTGCTGATTTCTTTGTAATGGATATGGAAAATGATTCACATGCTGCACCCATTCTGTTAGGTAGGCCATTTCTGAAAATGGCTAGGACTAAAATTGATTATGTTAGTGGTAAATTGACCATGGAAATTGATGGAGAAGTAGTGGAATTTGACATCTATGATGCAATGAGATTTCCTAGTGATGATCATTCTTTGTGTGCTATTGACATTGTTGAACCTTTTGTGCAAGATGTTTTTGATATCTCTAACGTGGATGAATTGAGAAATGTGATTGAGCATGACATTGATGGTTTCAAATTAGATTATATGTTAACATCTAAAATGGAAGAGGTCCTAGCCCAATTAGATGGGCATAAAAGGCTACCTATCTCCAATTTGGCCATTGGGCCAACTTTACTAACCCCAAGCGAGAAGCTTGTTCCGTCCATAGTGCAGGCACCTGAAATAGAATTGAAGGACCTTCTGTCACACCTCAAGTACGTTTTCCTAGGAGAACACAATACCTTTCCGGTGATTATGTCCAACAAGTTGACCACCGGACAAGAAGACAAGTTGGTGAAAGTACTAAAAGAGCACAAGACGGCCCTTGGATGGACTATTGCGGACATCAAAGGGATAAGTCCTTCCACTTGCATGCATAGGATTCTACTTGAGGACGAAGCCAAGCCCTCTAGGCAACCTCAAAGGAGGTTGAACCCGCCAATGATGGATGTGGTCAAAAAGGAAGTGCTGAAGCTCCTCCAAGCGGATATGATCTTTCCTATCTCGGATAGCACTTGGGTTAGCCCGAACCAAGTAGTTTTAAAGTAGGGAGGCATCACTATGGTGGAAAATCAACATGGAGAGATGGTCCCAAGCAAAACACAAAGCGGATGGAGAGTTTGCATTGACTACCGCAAGCTCAATAAGGTAACACGAAAATACCATTTCCCATTACCTTTATTGATCAAATGTTGGAACGTCTTGCAGGTCATCAGTACTACTGTTTCCCAGATGGATATTCGGGCTATTTCCAAATAGCCATCGCACTAGAGGATCAAGAGAAGACGACGTTCACTTGCCCATTTGACACTTTTGCATATCGCAGAATGTCATTTGGACTTTGCAACGCACCAGGTACTTTCCAACGGTGCATGATAAGTATTTTCTCCGAATACATAGAAAATTTCATTGAAGTCTTCATGGATGATTTTACCGTCCATGGAGATAGTTTTGACGCATGTTTAGGGCATTTGAAACTTGTTCTTGAAAAATGTGTTGAAACCAATTTAGTTCTTAATTCGGAAAAATGTCATTTCATGGTCGAACAAGGAATTGTGCTAGGACATGTAATATCCTCAAAATGGATAGAGGTAGATAAAGCAAAGGTTGATGTTATTCAAAATTTACCTTATCCTACTAATATTCGGCAAATTAGATCTTTTCTTGGTCATGCAGGTTTCTACCGACCTTTCATCAAAGATTTTTCAAAAATCTCGGCACCCCTGTGTGAATTACTCAAGAAAGATGTCACCTTCATAGTGGATGAGGATTGCAAGAAAGCTTTCGACACTTTGAAGGCATGTCTCACCACCGCACCAATCATCCGTTCCCCGGATTGGGAGAAACCTTTTGTAATCATGTATGACGCCAGTGACTACGCCATCGGAGTTGTCTTAGGACAAAAAGACGGACGGGCCTCCCATGTAATCCATTATGCGTCTATGACACTCAATGGAGCGCAAAGGAATTACTCTACCACCGAGAAGGAGATGTTAGTAGTGGTTTTTTCCCTTGAGAAATTCCGGCAGTACCTACTTGGGGTAAAGGTCATTATCTTCACTGACCATGCAGCTCTTAGGTTCCTCATAGAAAAGAAGGAGGCAAAGCCACGATTGATCTGATGGGTGCTTCTTCTAAGTGAGTTTAACCTTGAGATAAGGGACAAGAAGAGGGCTGAGAACCTGGTGGCCAATCATTTGAGCAGACTAGTGCAAGAGGAGGAAGATCCAGAAAAAAGAGAGATAGCCGGAAGTTTTCCAGATGATACATTCTACACAACTCTCTGTTGTGTAACCTCCCCCGCGCCTCACATCAGCCGCCCCTGCGGCTCAGTCTAGGCGCCCCTGCGGAATTGTCGACAGAGGTTTGTCATAAGCTCCAGTCTTTTAAGCCTTGGTATACTGACATTGTGAACTTCATTGTCAGGAAGGAGTATCCTCCAGACTTCACCAAGGCACAACGAGAGAAGGTAAAGGCTGAAGCTCGACACTACGTTTGGGACGATCCTTACCTTTGGAAGCACTGTAGTGACCAAGTGATCCGGTGTTGCATTCCGGACAATGAGGTACAATCCGTCCTAACTTTCTGTCATTCTGAAGCATGTGGGGGGCACTTTGGAGCAAACAAAACTGCAAGAAAAGTTTTGGGTGCCGGTTTCTTTTGGCCACACATTTTTCGAGATGCTTTTGCATTTTGCAAAGTGTGTGATAGATGCCAAAGGGTGGGAAATCTTTCAAGGAGACATGAAATGCCCCAATCCTCTCTTATATTTTGTGAAATATTTGATGTTTGTGGAATTGATTTCATGGGTCGATTTCCTACTTCATTCGGGAACACATATATTTTGCTTGCGGTGGACTATGTTTCCAAGTGGGTGGAAGCAAAGACCACCAAAACTGTTGATTCAAAAGTAGTTGCAGCTTTTTTGAAGGAAAATATCTTTGCAAGATTTGGAATCCCAAAAGCCTTAAGCAGTGATAGGGGTACCCATTTTTACAACAAGACGATCACGGCTCTTCTTAAGAAGTACCATGTTCACCAAAGAGTATCAACAACTTATAATCCACAAACAAACGGCCAAGCTGAGGTGTCCAACCGGGAAATAAAGACCATCCTTGAAAAGACGGTTTCTCCCGGGCGGAAGGATTGGAGTGCAAGGCAAAATGACGCCCTATGGGCATATCGGATAGCCTACAAAACTCCTATCGGGATGTCCCCTTTTAGGCTCGTGTTTGGGAAAGCTTGCCACCTACCGGTGGAGTTAGAGCACAAAGCTTGTTAGGCGGTAAAGAAGTGCAACATGAACATAGAGGAAGTGGGAGAATTCCGGAAGCTCCAATTTCAAGAGTTGGAGGAACTGAGGCTAGATGCATATGACCATCCTACCACTTACAAAGAAAATACCAAAGCATGGCATGACCGGAACATTCTACGGAAGGACTTCAAGGTAGGTAATAAGGTACTTCTCTTTCAATCACGTTTGAAACTCTTTGCAGGTAAGTTGCGTTGGATATGGACAGGGTCGTTCATAGTAGAGATCTTACGTCGAGCCAACGACGTAAAACAAAGGCGCTTCTCGGGAGGCAACCCGAGGGAATAAGAAGAGGAGCCTCTGTCAAGAAACCGCCCATGCGGTATTGTGTCCCCGCCCCTGCGGTGACACTTATGCCCAGTGTCGCCCCCGGCGCTGGGCCTGCGCCGGCAACATGCCTGTCACCGCCCCCGCGGTGACATCCCTACGCCCATGCGGCGGCCATCCTTGACACGAATTCTCGGCGCCGCCCCGGCGCTGAGCCTGCGTGCCCCTCTCCCTTGTCGCCGCCCCCGCAGAGAGAAACTCCCGCCCCTGCGGGTTTACCCAGAAAAGAAAAAAAAAAGTGCATCTCGAAAAATTCCTACACCTACCACGCACCACCCACCAACCTTCTTTACCAAACACACAAACCCTCCAAAACCCCTCTCCTTCAAAAATACTATCACGCCCCTGCGCCCTCTGCCCACCAACACTCTCACTGACGCCCTTGCGCCGCCTCCGATAGCCAACCACCAGACGAAACGCCCCTGCGCCACCCTCTCCCTCTGCCCCATACTCTCACACATCTCTACAACCTATTTCCTCACCCACTTCACACATTCCACTCCAGCTGCACCTTCGACAACGCCTCAACCACCAAGGAAGTCACCGGTGCGGCCTCAGTAACACCCCTTCCATCGCTCCCCGAAAATCGCCTCTGCACTTCTCCCGCACCTGCGGCTGCAAGCATCCGCCCCTGCGTAAATCACACTAGAGAGGTCGTTTTTTTCCCTATTTCGATATTTGCTAATCTTTTGCTTCAATTACTTTCAAGAATGGAAGCCCCAAGGAAATACAAGATGACCGAAGCAGAGAAGGAGCGTTACAGGATGGTGCTGGATCGAGTTGTGTATGCAACTCGATTTTTGCATATTCCTACTCTGGAGAAACTAGGCATGCTAGAGAGCATGCAAGCTTTTTTGGCGAATACCGGGCTCGGAGACTACCTCCAAAAGAGTGCTCCAACATATCCGGAGCTCAGCAGACAGTGTATCTCCACTTTCACAATGGAGAAGGAAGATCACGTGTGTATCGGCCTCACCTTCAAGTTCAACAAGGTGAAATACACTCTTGACTACGCCGATCTACAGGAGGCCTTTGGGGTGAATCTAAACCCCTCTGCAAACTGGTGGGACCCAGTCCCGGCCCTGGACCTGTGCGAGTTTTGGCAGGCAACTACCGGGTCAGAATTCAATGCTGGGGGTGAGTACTCCAACAAACTCACTCACCCCAACTTGAGGCTCATTTCAAAGATCCTCATGAGTGTCTTCTGTGGACACAAAGAGGAAAACAAGGTCGCCCTCAAGGACCTCCCACTACTCTACTCCTGCCTTCCACAGAGCGAGAAGGTGATGGATTGGCCCTCTCTCTTCCTTGCCGCTTTGAAGCGGATCAGGAGGGACGAGCCGAGGGATATTGTCGGCGGTGGGGTGATCTCTTTGATCGCCTCACAGGTGATGGACTTGTCCGAGTTAGAGGACGGGTTGGTGGCTCCACTCTACACCGAGGGGATGCTTAGGAGGTGCAAGCTCCTCCGGCGGGACGGGGAGTACCTATGTTGGATCACCCTTGTAGATGGGAGCCATCTCACCTACCTCCCCCGGCCTTTACCATTAGGAGGTGAGCTCTCCGAGCTCTACATTCCAACAGATCCTTTTGTGGCGAGGAGGCCACTAGTGGCCATTGTGGAGAGGCATGCTGCCAGCTCCAGCCGGGCTCATCAGGAGGAGCACCTACCCATCCCAGATGACGAGGAGATACCCACTGCGGCACCAGAGGAGGATCCGGACCATGCGAGTCTTCAGGCTCAGATGGCGGCGATGACGACCCAGCACCGGACATGGTAGTCCGATTACCAGCAGACTATGCTGGAGCAGCAATAGAGCTGGCAGACCAGTTTTGCCACCTCCATGACCTTCCACTTTTACTAGAGGCAGGAGACCTGGCAGGCAGCCCAACACCAGCAGCTGGAGGCTCAGTAGCTTGCTTGGCAGGTGATAGGTAATGGAATCACTATCATTTAGGGTAGTTTTTAGAGTCTTTATTGTATTAGTGTCAGTTTATTCTACTAACTCCTTGGTCTAGAAGAAGAAGATAAAAAGAAGCTAAGGAAGGAGTTATAAGCACTTAGGAGTAAAGATGGATCAAGAAGCAAAGTTTCTGTTGCTCCACCGCCCCCGTGGGCCCTAGCAGCCTCCCATGCGGTGACTTGCCTTGAAAAGACGAAGACCATCTCCCCTGCGCCTCCCATTGCGCCCTGCCTGCGCCTCGCCTTTAGGGATGAAAGGCGAAGAGTCTGTGTCACCGCCCCTGCGTTGGCATTAAGGCGCCCCTGCGCCTTGACATCAGAAATGTCAGGAAGGCAAAAGGTCAGACGTTGAAGTGCATTAAAGATCCGCCCCAACGGAGTTGTGAAGCCGCCCCAGCGGTTATGAAGAAGATCAACCGATTCTTCCTATACCGCCCCTGCGGGTCTTGAAGGCCGCTCCTATGGTCTAACGCCAGAAGCTTTACTCCGGTTGTTTACACCACCTTTATGGCATTAAAGGTGGCTGTTTTAGGCCGGCTATTTACTCCTAAATTAGTGTCTTTTGTAGTATAAATAGTCCATGGCTGATTGCTAGAATCATCCATGCTTTTCGCCACAAAATCCATTTTTAGACTTGAGTTTTCCATTGTAATGAGTTGCTAACTCCCTTGCTACATTGGGTCGGTTTGAAACTGCTTCGTTGCTTTGGTTGTAAGTTCTTTTAATAGAAGTTTTTATTCAGTAATGCTTTGTGTTTCCTTGATCTCCATTGTTTAACTGCATGTTAACTATTACTTGAGATTGATCACCTTAGGTTCTAAAGTGCATGTAAACAACTAGGATTAATAGGTTCCGGGTTCGGGTCTTTAATCTAGTAGCAACTTTAAGTAATAACGGGTTGTAATTACTTAAAGAAAAGGAACACAAATATAAAGATACGTTTAACGGTTTTAATCTTCTCTTCATATCCCTTAGTCTTTGTTTGAATGCTAACTTGTTATTTGTTCTTGTAGGTTTACGGAACTTTAATAGGTTAAGTTGTGTTGATGCCGGTTGGCTCAACACATATGTATGATTGAGACAGGAGATTACTTCAAAACTTGTAAAAGGAATGCACCAAAGTAGCAATTGCATGCTTAGAATCAACCTAGTGTAGATTCATCCATTATTGTCTTATTTGTCGCATTAATTGTTTTCATAATCGATAAGTGCATCTAAAACACTTTAACTCTCTTGGGTTCGACCCTTACTTAATCACTATACTTGTTCTTAGTGCTAAGTCGGGATTTACTTTTGATTGGGTATAGACGACAATAGAAATACCGTCGGTAAAATTTTGGCGCCGTTGCCGGGGTGTTTTTGTGTTTTATTGCTATTATTGATTATTGGTTTGAACTATTTTTATGGTTCAAACCCGTGCTACTAATTCCGGTTTTGCTTCTTTTGATCCAGAAATTGAGAGGATGCACATCTGGCAACGAAGACAACAACAACTACAACAAGAGATGGCTGACCGTACTTTTCGTCAACTTACGCAGCCCACTTTGGCTCAAAACCCTCTTGTGGTAGCTATACCGTCACTAGGGGAAGGAGTCAACTTTGAGCTCAAACCGGGCCTTATTCACTTAGTTCCATCCTTCCATGGGCTAATTGGTGAAGACCCCATCAAGCACCTTGGGAAGTTCCACACCGTTTGTATGAGCATGAAGCTGGCCAACATTACCGAAGAATAGATCAAGATGAGGGCATTCGGCTTCACACTCAAGGATTCGGCGGATGATTGGTATTACCACCTTCCATCCGGGAGCATTGACACTTGGGAAAACCTTCACAAAGCGTTTTTGGAGAAATACTTTCCAGCTAAGAAGGCCAATAGCTTGAAGAAAGCTATAAGCAACATCGAGCAAGAGGCAACCGAAACTCTCTATGAGTACTTTGAAAGGTTTGCACGCCTCCGATCCAGCTGTCCTTTCCACGGATATTCAACTCAAGATCTAGTCTTGTACTTGTACAATGGCTTGCTAGACAATGAAAGGAGGATCGTCGATGCGGCTTGCGGATATAATATTCTTAAATCTACTCCTGACCTTGCTTTGGAAAAGATACAGGAACTAGCGGAAGGAACTCGGAACTTTGGAAGGACCCTGGCTAAGAAAGGAGTTCATGCCGTGAGTTCCGGGAAGAGCGAGATTTCCACCGAGCTAGCGGAATTGAAGGAAATGGTGAAGAGGCTAACACTTAAGGGAACACCGCAACAGCTAAAAGCTTGTGGAGTTTGTGCTGACCCATATTATCCAACGGACATGTGTCCACAAGTTCAAGATGACGATGCTGAAGTAAACGCAATGGGTTATAGTCAAACACAACAGCAAAGATCTAGGAACGATCCCTATGCACAGAATTTCATGCCAAATTGGTGTGACCAACATAATTTTCGTTGGAGGGATCAACAAAACCAACAACAGTAGCCCCGCCAAGGTAAGTATCACTCATGTCCTAACAACAGAATCAAGCATCAAAAACCTTGAGAAACAGGTTGGTCAAATGGCGGAAGCTATTTCAAGGACCGAATCAAGGCTTTCTGGGGGATTGCCTTCCCAGATGTTTATAAACCCCAAGGAGAATGTTAGTGCCTTAACATTAAGGAGCGGGAAGCAAATTCGACAGGAACCAACAAAAGAGCCACAAAGCGAACCCTCTGTCGTTATTTCCGCACACACAGCCGCCCCTACGGATGCTGCTGCGCCGAGCCCAGAAGGAAGGACGCCCCTGCGGTGACAGCTCCTGAGCCGCCCCTGCGCCTTCAAGTTGACGCCCTGCGGAAAACACAACAGAAGGTCCTGCTGAAAAGGATACTTACGTACGGCCTAACTTTCCGCCGCTATACTCCGAAAAGCCACCAACTCCTTTTCCCAAAGCATTAAAGGAGCGAAGAATCATAGAGGACAAGGACCTTTTTGAGACTTTCTGTAAATGCGAGGTAAACATTCCTCTCCTTAAACTGGTGAAAATCATCCATAAGTATGTTCATTTTTTGAAGGAACTTTGCACTATCAAGAGCAATCAAAAGCTAAAGGGAAACAGAAAGTGCAAGTGAGTGAGCATGTGTCGGCAGTTTTCCAAAAGAGAATTCCCAAGAAATGCAGCGATCCGGGCATGGTAAGCATTCCTTGTGTTATAGGGGAAACCCGCTTTGACAAAGCAATGCTTGATCTCGGTGCTTCTATTAATGTCTTGCCATATTCAATTTACAAATCACTTGGCCTTGGGCCACTAATGGAAACTAGGATTGTAGTACAACTTGTTAATAGATCTAATGTGTAGCCGAAAGGGATAATTGAAGATGTATTAGTGATGGTAGACAACCTAATTTTTCCTGTTGATTTCTTTGTAATGGATATGGAAAATGACTCGCATGCTACACCCATTCTGTTAGGAAGGCCATTTCTAAAATTGCTAGGACTAAAATTGATTATGTTAATGGTAAATTGACCATGGAGTTTGATGGAGAAGTAGTGGAATTTGACATTTATGATGCAATGAAATTTCCTAGTGATGGAGAAGTAATGGTAAATTGACCATGTGCTATTGACGTCGTTGAACCTTTTGTGCAAGATGTTTTTGATAACTCTGATGTGGATGAATTGAGAAATGTGATTGAGCATGACATTGATGGTTTCAAATCAGATTATGTGTTAACATCTAGCATGAAAGAGGTCCTAGCCCAATTAGATGGGCATAAAAGGCTATCTATCTCCAATTTGGCCATTGAGCCCACTTTACTAACCCCGAGCGAAAAGCTTGTTCCGTCCATAGTGCACGCACCGGAAATAGAATTGAAGGATCTTCCGTCACACCTCAAGTATGTTTTCCTTGGAGCACACAATACCTTGCCGGTGATCATCTCCAATAAGTGGACCACCGGACAAGAAGATAAGTTGGTAAACGTACTAAAGGAGCACAGGACGGCCCTCGGATGGAATATTGCGGACATCAAGGGGATAAGTCCTTCCAGTTGCATGCATAGGATTTTACTTGAGGACGAAGCCAAGTCCTCCAATAAACCTCAAAGGAGGTTGAACCCACCAATGATGGATGTGGTCAAAAAGGAAGTGTTGAAACTCCTCCAAGCGGACATGCTCTTTCCTATCTCGGATAGCACTTGGGTTAGTCAAACCCAAGTAGTTCCAAAGAAGGGAGGCATCACCTTGGTGGAAAATAAACATGGAGAGATGGTCCCGAGCAAAATACAAACTGGATGGAGAGTTTGCATTGACTACCGAAAGCTCAATAAGGTAACGCGAAAAGACCATTTTCCATTACCTTTTATTGATCAAATATTGTAACGACTTGGAGGTCATAAATACTACTGTTTCATGGATGGATATTCGGGCTATTTCCAAATAGCCATTGCACCAAAAGATCAAGAGAAGACGACGTTCACTTGCTCATTTGGCACTTTTGCACATCGCATAATGCCCTTTGGACTTTGCAACGCACCGGACACTTTCCAACGGTGCATGATAAGTATTTTCTCCGAATACATAGAAAATTTCATTGAAGTCTTCAAGGATGATTTTACCGTCCATGGAGACAGTTTTGATGCATGTTTAGGGCATTTAAAACTTGTTCTTGAAAAATGTGTTGAAACCAACTTAGTTCTTAATTCGGAAAAATGTCATTTCATTGTCGAACAAGGAACTGTGCTAGGACATGTAATATCCTCAAAAGGGATAGAGGTAGATAAGGCAAAGGTTGATGTTATTCAAAATTTACCTTATCCTACTAATGTTCGGGAAATCAGATCTTTTCTTGGTCACGCAGGTTTCTACCGAAGGTTCATCAAAGACTTCTCAAAGATTTGCTCAAGAAAGATGTAACCTTCATAGTGGATGATGATTGCAAGAAGGCTTTCAACACTCTGAAATCGTGTCTCACCACCGCTCCGATCATCCGTTCTCCGGATTGGGAGAAACCTTTTGAAATCATGTGTGACGCCGGTGACTACGCCGTCGGAGCTGTCTTAGGACAAAAAGACGGAAGGGCCTCTCATGTGATCCATTATGCGTCTATGACACTAAATGGAGCACAAAGAAATTACTCCACCACCGAGAAGGAAATGTTGGCAGTAGTTTTTGCCCTTGAGAAGTTCAGGCAATACTTACTTGGGGTAAAGGTAATTATTTTCACTGACCATGCAACCCTTAGGTACCTCATGACAAAAAAGGAGGCGAAACCACGATTAATCCGTTGGGTGCTCCTTCTAAGCGAATTTAACCTAGAAATAAGGGACAAAAGGGAGCTGAGAACCTGGTGGCAGATCATTTGAGCAGACTAGTGCAAGAGGAGGAAGAACCAGGAAAAGAAAGAGAGATAGTTGGAAGCTTTCCAGACGATACATTCTACACAACTCTCTATTGTGTAACCGCCCCCGCGCCTCCCACCAGCCGCCCCAGCGGCTTTGTCTAGGCGCCCCTACGTAATCGACGACAGAAGTTTGTCTTATGCTTCAATCTTTTAAGCCTTGGTTTGCTGACATTGTGAACTTCATTGTCAGGAAAGAGTATCCTCCAGACTTCACCAAGGCACAACGAGAGAAAGTCAAAGCTGAGGCTCGACACTACGTTTGGGACGATCCTTACCTTTGAAAACATTGTAGTGATCAAGTGATCCGGCGTTGCATTTCGGACAATGAGGTACAATCCGTCCTAACTTTCTGTCATTCTGAAGCATGTGGGGGGCACTTTGGAGCAAACAAAACTGCAAGAAAAGTTTTGGATGCCGGTTTCTTTTGGCCACACATTTTTCGAGACCCTTTTGCGTTTTGTAAAGTGTGTGATAGATGCCAAAGAGTGGGAAATCTTTCAAGGAGACATGAAATGCCCCAAACCTCTCTTATATTTTGTAAAATATTTGACGTTTGGGGAATTGATTTCATGGGGCCATTTCCTACGTCATTCGGGAACACATATATTTTGCTTGCGGTGGACTATGTTTCCAAGTGGGTGGAAGCAATGGCCACCAAAACTGATGATTCAAAAGTGGTTGCAGCATTTCTTAAGGAAAATATCTTTGCTAGATTTGGAATTCTGAAAGCATTAATCAGTGATAAGGGTACCCATTTTTGTAACAAGACGATCACGACTCTCCTTAAGAAGTACCATGTTCATCAACGAGTATCAACAGCCTATCATCCTCAAACAAACGGCCAAGCAAAGGTATCCAACCGGGAAATAAAGACCATCCTTGAAAAGACGGTTTCTCTCGGGCGAAAGGATTGGAGTGCAAGGCTAAATGACGCCCTATGGGCATATCGGATAGCCTACAAAACTCCTATCGGTATGTCCCCTTTTAGGCTCGTGTTTGGGAAAGCTTGCCACCTACCGGTGGAGTTAGAGCACAAAGCTTGTTAGGCGGTAAAGAAGTGCAACATGAACAAAGAGGAAGTGGGAGAATTCCGGAAGCTCCAATTTCAAGAGTTGGAGGAACTGAGGCTAGATGCATATGACCATGCTACCACGTACAAAGAAAATACCAAAGCATGGCATGACCGGAACATTCTCCGGAAGGACTTCAAGGTAGGTAATAAGGTACTTCTCTTTCAATCACGTTTGAAACTCTTTGCAGGTAAGCTGCGTTGGATATGGACAGGGTCGTTCATAGTAGAGATCTTACGTCGAGCCAACGACGTAAAACAAAGGCGCTTCTCGGGAGGCAACCCGAGGGAATAAGAAGAGGAGCCTCTGTCAAGAAACCGCCCATGCGGTATTGTGTCCCCGCCCCTGCGGTGACACTTATGCCTAGTGTCGCCCCCGGCGCTAAGCCTGCGCCGGCAACATGCCTGTCACCGCCCCCGCGGTGACATCCCTACGCCCTTGCGGCGGCCATCCTTGACACGAATTCTCGGCGCCGCCCCGGCGCTGAGCCTGCGTCCCCCTCTCCCTTGTCGCCGCCCCCGCGGAGAGAAACTCCCGCCCCTGCGGGTTTACCCAGAAAAGAAAAAAAAAGTGCATCTCGAAAAATGCCTACACCTACCACGCACCACCCACCAACCTTCTTCACCAAACACACAAACCCTCCAAAACCCCTCTCCTTCAAAAATACTATCACGCCCCTACGCCCTCTGCCCACCAACACTCTCACTGACGCCTTGGCACCGCCTCCGATAGCCAACCACTAGTTGAAACGCCCCTGCACCACCCTCTCCCTCTGCCCCATACTCTCACACATCCCTACAACCTATTTCCTCACCCACTTCACACATTCCACTCTAGCTGCACCTTCGACAACGCCTCAACCACCAAGGAAGTCACCGGTGCGGCCTCAACAACACCCCTTCCATCGCTCCCCGAAAATCGCCTCTGCACTTCTCCCGCACCTGCGGCTGCAAGCATCCGCCCCTGCGTAAATCACACTAGAGAGGTCGTTTTTTTCCCTATTTCGATATTTGCTAATCTTTTGCTTCAATTACTTTCAAGAATGGAAGCCCCAAGGAAATACAAGATGACCAAAGCAGAGAAGGAGCATTACAGGATGGTGCAGGATCGAGTTGTGTATGCAACTCGATTTTTGCATATTCCTACTCTGGAGAAACTAGGCATGCTAGAGAGCATGCAAGCTTTTTTGGCGAATGCCGGGCTCGGAGACTACCTCCAAAAGAGTGCTCCAACATATCCCGAGCTCAGCAAACAGTTTATCTCCACTTTCACAATGGAGAAGGAAGATCACGTGTGTATCGGCCTCACCTTCAAGTTCAACAAGGTGAAATACACTCTTGACTACGCCGATCTACAGGAGGCCTTTGGGGTGACTCTAAACCCCTCTGCAAACTGGTGGGATCCAGTCCCGGCCCTGAACCTGTGCGAGTTTTGCCAGGCAACTACCGGATCAGAATTCAATGTTGGGGGTGAGTACTCCAACAAACTCACTCACCCCAACTTGAGGCTCATTTCAAAGATCCTCATGAGTGTCTTCTGTGGACACAAAGAGGAAAACAAGGTCGCCCTCAAGGACCTCCCACTACTCTACTCCTGCCTTCCACAGAGCGAGAAGGTGATGGATTGGTCCTCTCTCTTCCTTGCCGCTTTGAAGCAGATCAGGAGGGACGAGCCGAGGGATATTGTCGGTGGTGGGGTGATCTCTTTGATCGCCTCACAGGTGATGGACTTGTCCGAGTTAGAGGACGGGATGATGGCTCCACTCTACACCGAGGGGATGCTTAGGAGGTGCAAGCTCCTCCGGCGGGACGGGGAGTACCTATGTTGGATCACCCTTGTAGATGGGAGCCATCTCACCTACCTCCCCCGGCCTTTACCATTAGGAGGTGAGCTCTCCGAGCTCTACATTCCAACAGATCCTTTTGTGGCGAGGAGGCCACTAGTGGCCATTGTGGAGAGGCATGCTGCCAGCTCCAGTCGGGCTCATAAGGAGGAGCACCTACCCATCCCAGATGACGAGGAGATGCCCAATGCGGCACGAGAGGAGGATCCGGACCATGCGAGCCTTCAGGCTCCGATGGCGGCGATGACGACCCAGCACCGGACATGGCAGTCCGATTACCAGCGGACTATGCTGGAGCAGCAATAGAGCTGGCAGACAAGTTTTGCCACCTCCATGACCTCCCACTTTGACCAGAGGCAGGAGACCTGGCAGGCAGCCCAGCAGCAGCAGCTGGAGGCTCAGTAGCTGGCTTGGCAGGTGATAGGTAATGGAATCACTATCATTTAGGGTAGTTTTTAGAGTCTTTTTATTGTATTAGTGTCAGTTTATTCTACTAACTCCTTGGTCTAGAAGAAGAAGATCAAAAGAAGCTAAGGAAGGAGTTATAAGCACTTAGGAGTAAAGATGGATCAAGAAGCAAAGTTTCTGTTGCTCCACCGCCCCCGTGGGCCCTTGCAGCCTCCCATGCGGTGACTTGCCTTGACAAGACGAAGACCATCTCCCCTGCGCCTCCCATTGCGCCCTGCCTGCGCCTCGCCTTTGGGGATGGAAGGCAAAGAGTCTGTGTCACCGCCCCTGCGTTGGCATTAAGGCGCCCCTGCGCCTTGACATCAGAAATGTCAGGAAGGCAAAAGGTCAGACGTTGAAGTGCATTAAAGATCCGCCCCAACGGAGTTGTGAAGCCGCCCCAGCGGTTATGAAGAAGATCAACCGATTCTTCCTATACCGCCCCTGCGGGTCTTGAAGGCCGCTCCTATGGTCTAACGCCAGAAGCTTTACTCCGGCTGTTTACACCACCTTTATGGCATTAAAGGTGGCTGTTTTAGGCCGGCTATTTACTCCTAAATTAGTGTCTTTTGTAGTATAAATAGTCCATGGCTGATTGCTAGAATCATCCATGCTTTTCGCCACAAAATCCATTTTTAGACTTGAGTTTTCCATTGTAATGAGTTGCTAACTCCCTTGCTACATTGGGTCGGTTTGAAACTGCTTCGTTGCTTTGGTTGTAAGTTCTTTTAATAGAAGTTTTTATTCAGTAATGCTTTGTGTTTCCTTGATCTCCATTGTTTAACTGCATGTTAACTATTACTTGAGATTGATCACCTTAGGTTCTAAAGTGCATGTAAACAACTAGGATTAATAGGTTCCGGGTTCGGGTCTTTAATCTAGTAGCAACTTTAAGTAATAACGGGTTGTAATTACTTAAAGAAAAGGAACACAAATATAAAGATACGTTTAACGGTTTTAATCTTCTCTTCATATCCCTTAGTCTTTGTTTGAATGCTAACTTGTTATTTGTTCTTGTAGGTTTACGGAACTTTAATAGGTTAAGTTGTGTTGATGCCGGTTGGCTCAACACATATGTATGATCGAGACGGGAGATTACTTCAAAACTTGTAAAAGGAATGCACCAAAGTAGCAATTGCATGCTTAGAATCAACCTAGTGTAGATTCATCCATTATTGTCTTATTTGTCGCATTAATTGTTTTCATAATCGATAAGTGCATCTAAAACACTTTAACTCTCTTGGGTTCGACCCTTACTTAATCACTATACTTGTTCTTAGTGCTAAGTCGGGATTTACTTTTGATTGGGTATAGACGACCATAGAAATACCGTCGGTAAAATTTTGGCGCCGTTGCCGGGGTGTTTTTGTGTTTTATTGCTATTATTGATTATTGGTTTGAACTATTTTTATGGTTCAAACCCGTGCTACTAATTCCGGTTTTGCTTCTTTTGATCCATAAATTGAGAGGATGCACATCTGGCAACGAAGACAACAACAACTACAACAAGAGATGGCTGACCGTACTCTTCGTCAACTTACGCAGCCCACTTTGGCTCAAAACCCTCTTGCAGTAGCTATACCGTCACTAGGGGAAGGAGTCAACTTTGAGCTCAAACCGGGCCTTATTCACTTAGTTTCATCCTTCCATGGGCTAATTGGTGAAGACCCCATCAAGCACCTTGGGAAGTTCCACACCGTTTGTATGAGCATGAAGCTGGCCAACATTACCGAAGAATAGATCAAGATGAGGGCATTCGGCTTCACACTCAAGGATTTGGCGGATGATTGGTATTACCACCTTCCATCCGGGAGCATTGACACTTGGGAAAACCTTCACAAAGCGTTTTTGGAGAAATACTTTCCAGCTAAGAAGGCCAATAGCTTGAAGAAAGCTATAAGCAACATCGAGCAAGAGGCAACCGAAACTCTCTATGAGTACTTTGAAATGTTTGCACGCCTCCGATCCAGCTGTCGTTTCCACGGATATTCAACTCAAGATCTAGTCTTGTACTTGTACAATGGCTTGCTAGACAATGAAAGGAGGATCGTCGATGCGGCTTGCGGATATAATATTCTTAAATCTACTCCTGACCTTGCTTTGGAAAAGATACAGGAACTAGCGGAAGGAACTCGGAACTTTGGAAGGACCCTGGCTATGAAAGGAGTTCATGCCGTGAGTTCCGGGAAGAGCGAGATTTCCACCGAGCTAGCGGAATTGAAGGAAATAGTGAAGAGGCTAACACTTAAGGGAACACCGCAACAGCTAAAAGCTTGTGGAGTTTGTGCTGACCCATATCATCCAACGGACATGTGTCCACAAGTTCAAGATGACGATGCTGAAGTAAACGCAATGGGTTATAGTCAAACACAACAACAAAGATCTAGGAACGATCCCTATGCACAAAATTTCATGTCAAATTGGTGTGACCAACATAATTTTCGTTGGAGGGATCAACAAAACCAACAACAGTAGCCCCGCCAAGGTAAGTATCACTCATGTCCTAACAACAGAATCAAGCATCAAAAACCTTGAGAAACAGGTTGGTCAAATGGCGGAAGCTATTTCAAGGACCGAATCAAGGCTTTCTGGGGGATTGCCTTCCCAGATGTTTATAAACCCCAAGGAGAATGTTAGTGCCTTAACATTAAGGAGCGGGAAGCAAATTCGACAGGAACCAACAAAAGAGCCACAAAGCGAACCCTCTGTCGTTATTTCCGCACACACAGCCGCCCCTACGGATGCTGCTGCGCCGAGCCCAGAAGGAAGGACGCCCCTGCGGTGACAGCCCCTGAGCCGCCCCTGCGCCTTCAAGTTGACGCCCTGCGGAAAACACAACAGAAGGTCCTGCTGAAAAGGATACTTACGTCCGGCCTAACTTTCCGCCGCTATACTCCGAAAAGCCACCAACTCCTTTTCCCAAAGCATTAAAGGAGCGAATAAATCATAGAGGACAAGGACCTTTTTGAGACTTTCTCTAAATGCGAGGTAAACATTCCTCTCCTTAAACTGGTGAAAATCATCCATAAGTATGTTCATTTTTTGAAGGAACTTTGCACTATCAAGAGCAATCAAAAGCTAAAGGGAAACAGAAAGTGCAAGTGAGTGAGCATGTGTCGGCAGTTTTCCAAAAGAGAATGCCCAAGAAATGCAGCGATCCGGGCATGGTAAGCATTCCTTGTGTTATAGGGGAAACCCTCTTTGACAAAGCAATGCTTGATCTCGGTGCTTCTATTAATGTCTTGCCATATTCAATTTACAAATCACTTGGCCTTGGGCCACTAATGGAAACTAGGATTGTAGTACAACTTGTTGAAAGATCTAATGTGTAGCCGAAAGGGATAATTGAAGATGTATTAGTGATGGTAGACAACCTAATTTTTCCTGTTGATTTCTTTGTAATGGATATGGAAAATGACTTGCATGCTACACCCATTCTGTTAGGAAGGCCATTTCTAAAATTGCTAGGACTAAAATTGATTATGTTAATGGTAAATTGACCATGGAGTTTGATGGAGAAGTAGTAGAATTTGACATTTATGATGCAATGAAATTTCCTAGCGATGATCATTCTCTATGTGCTATTGACGTTGTTGAACCTTTTGTGCAAGATGTTTTTGATAACTCTGATGTGGATGAATTGAGAAATGTGATTGAGCATGACATTGATGGTTTCAAATCAGATTATGTGTTAACATCTAGCATGAAAGAGGTCCTAGCCCAATTAGATGGGCATAAAAGGCTATCTATCTCCAATTTGGCCATTGAGCCCACTTTACTAACCCCGAGCGAAAAGCTTGTTCCGTCCATAGTGCAGGCACCGGAAATAGAATTGAAGGATCTTCCGTCACACCTCAAGTATGTTTTCCTTGGAGCACACAATACCTTGCCGGTGATCATCTCCAATAAGTGGACCACCGGACAAGAAGATAAGTTGGTAAACGTACTAAAGGAGCACAGGACGGCCCTCGGATGGAATATTGCGGACATCAAGGGGATAAGTCCTTCCACTTGCATGCATAGGATTTTACTTGAGGACGAAGCCAAGTCCTCCAATAAACCTCAAAGGAGGTTGAACCCACCAATGATGGATGTGGTTAAAAAGGAAGTGTTGAAACTCCTCCAAGCGGACATGCTCTTTCCTATCTCGGATAGCACTTGGGTTAGTCAAACCCAAGTAGTTCCAAAGAAGGGAGGCATCACCTTGGTGGAAAATCAACATGGAGAGATGGTCCCGAGCAAAATACAAACTGGATGGAGAGTTTGCATTAACTACCGAATGCTCAATAAGGTAACGCGAAAAGACCATTTTCCATTACCTTTTATTGATCAAATATTGGAACGTCTTGGAGGTCATAAATACTACTGTTTCATGGATGGATATTCGGGCTATTTCCAAATAGCCATCGCACCAAAAGATCAAGAGAAGACGACGTTCACTTGCTCATTTGGCACTTTTGCACATCGCATAATGCCCTTTGGACTTTGCAACGCACCGGGCATTTTCCAACGGTGCATGATAAGTATTTTCTCCGAATACATAGAAACTTTCATTGAAGTCTTCAAGGACGATTTTACCGTCCATGGAGACAGTTTTGACGCATGTTTAGGGCATTTAAAACTTGTTCTTGAAAAATGTGTTGAAACCAACTTAGTTCTTAATTCGGAAAAATGTCATTTCATGGCCGAACAAGGAATTGTGCTAGGACATGTAATATCCTCAAAAGGGATAGAGGTAGATAAGGCAAAGGTTGATGTTATTCAAAATTTACCTTATCCTACTAATGTTCGGGAAATCCGATCTTTTCTTGGTCAGGCAGGTTTCTACCGAAGGTTCATCAAAGACTTCTCAAAGATTTGCTCAAGAAAGATGTAACCTTCATAGTGGATGAGGATTGCAAGAAGGCTTTCAACACTCTGAAATCGTGTCTCACCACCGCTCCGATCATCCGTTCTCCGGATTGGGAGAAACCTTTTGAAATCATGTGTGACGCCGGTGACTACGCCGTCGGAGCTGTCTTAGGACAAAAAGATGGAAGGGCCTCTCATGTGATCCATTATGCGTCTATGACACTAAATGGAGCACAAAGAAATTACTCCACCACCGAGAAGGAAATGTTGGCAGTAGTTTTTGCCCTTGAGAAGTTCAGGCAATACTTACTTGGGGTAAAGGTAATTATTTTCACTGACCATGCAACCCTTAGGTACCTCATGACAAAAAAGGAGGCGAAACCACGACTAATCCGTTGGGTGCTCCTTCTAAGCGAATTTAACTTAGAAATAAGGGACAAAAGGGAGCTGAGAACCTGGTGGCAAATCATTTGAGCAGACTAGGCAAGAGGAGGAAGAACCAGGAAAAGAAAGAGAGATAGTTGGAAGCTTTCCAGACGATACATTCTACACAACTCTCTATTGTGTAACCGCCCCCGCGCCTCCCACCAGCCGCCCCTGCGGCTTTGTCTAGGCGCCCCTGCGTAATTGACGACAAAAGTTTGTCTTAAGCTTCAATATTTTAAGCCTTGGTTTGCTGACATTGTGAACTTCATTGTCAGGAAAGAGTATCCTCCAGACTTCACCAAGGAACAACGAGAGAAAGTCAAAGCTGAGGCTCGACACTACGTTTGGGACGATCCTTACCTTTGAAAACATTGTAGTAATCAAGTGATCCGGCGTTGCATTTCGGACAATGAGGTACAATCCGTCCTAACTTTCTGTCATTCTGAAGCATGTGGGGGGCACTTTGGAGCAAACAAAACTGCAAGAAAAGTTTTGGATGCCGGTTTCTTTTGGCCACACATTTTTCGAGACCCTTTTGTGTTTTGTAAAGTGTGTGATAGATGCCAAAGAGTGGGAAATCTTTCAAGGAGACATGAAATGCCCCAAACCTCTCTTATATTTTGTAAAATATTTGATGTTTGGGGAATTGATTTCATGGGGCCATTTCCTACGTCATTCGGGAACTCATATATTTTGCTTGCGGTGGACTATGTTTCCAAGTGGGTGGAAGCAATGGCCACCAAAACTGATGATTCAAAAGTGGTTGCAGCATTTCTTAAGGAAAATATCTTTGCTTGATTTGGAATTCCGAAAGCCTTAATCAGTGATAGGGGTACCCATTTTTGTAACAAGACGATCACGACTCTCCTTAAGAAGTACCATGTTCATCAACGAGTATCAACAACCTATCATCCTCAAACAAACGGCCAAGCAAAGGTATCCAACCGGGAAATAAAGACCATCCTTGAAAAGACGGTTTCTTTCGGGCGGAAGGATTGGAGTGCAAGGCTAAATGACGCCCTATGGGCATATCGGATAGCCTACAAAACTCCTATCGGGATGTTCCCTTTTAGGCTCATGTTTGGGAAAGCTTGCCACATACCGGTGGAGTTAGAGCACAAAGCTTGTTAGGCGGTAAAAAGTGCAACATGAACATAGAGGAAGTGGGAGAATTCCGGAAGCTCCAATTTCAAGAGTTGGAGGAACTAAGGCTAGATGCATATGACCATGCTACCATTTACAAAAAAAATACCAAAGCATGGCATGACCGGAACATTCTCCGGAAGGACTTCAAGGTAGGTAATAAGGTACTTTTCTTTCAATCACGTTTGAAACTCTTTGTAGGTAAGCTGCGTTGGATATGGACAGGGTCGTTCATAGTAGAGATCTTACGTCGAGCCAACGACGTAAAACAAAGGCGCTTCACGGGAGGCAACCCAAGGGAATAAGAAGAGGAGCCTCTGTCAAGAAACTGCCCATGCGGTATTGTGTCCCCGCCCCTGCGGTGACACTTATGCCCAGTGTCGCCCCCGGCGCTGGGCCTGCGCCGGCAACATGCCTGTCACCGCCCCCGCGGTGACATCCCTACGCCCTTGCGGCGGTCATCATTGACACGAATTCTCGGCGCCGCCCCGGCGCTGAGCCTGCGTGCCCCTCTCCCTTGTCGCCGCCCCCGCGGAGAGAAACTCCCGCCCCTGCGGGTTTACCCAGAAAAGAAAAAAAACGTGCATCTCGAAAAATGCCTACACCTACCACGCACCACCCACCAACCTTCTTCACCAAACACACAAACCCTCCAAAACCCCTCTCCTTCAGAAATACTATCACGCCCCTGCGCCCTCTGCCCACCAACACTCTCACCGACGCCCTTGCGCCGCCTCCGATAGCCAACCACCAGACGAAACGCCCCTGCGCCACCCTCTCCCTCTGCCCCATACTCTCACACATCCCTACAACCTATTTCCTCACCCACTTCACACATTCCACTCCAGTTGCACCTTCGACAACACCTCAACCACCAAGGAAGTCACCGGTGCGGCCTCAGCAACACCCTTTCCATCGCTCCCCGAAAATCGTCTCTACACTTCTCCCGCACCTGCGGCTGCAAGCATCCGCCCCTGCGTAAATCACACTAGAGAGGTCGTTTTTTTCCCTATTTCGATATTTGCTAATTCTTTGCTTCAATTACTTTCAAGAATGGAAGCCCTAAGGAAATACAAGATGACCGAAGCAGAGAAGGAGCGTTACAGGATGGTGCAGGATCGAGTTGTGTATGCAACTCGATTTTTGCATATTCCTACTCTGGATAAACTAGGCATGCTAGAGAGCATGCAAGCTTTTTTGGCGAATGCCGAGCTCGGAGACTACCTCCAAAAGAGTGCTCCAACATATCCCGAGCTCAGCAGACAGTTTATCTCCACTTTCACAATGGAGAAGGAAGATCACGTGTGTATCGGCCTCACCTTCAAGTTCAATAAGGTGAAATACACTCTTGACTACACCGATCTACAAGAGGCCTTTGGGGTGACTCTAAACCCCTCTGCAAACTGGTGGGATCTAGTCCCGGCCCTGGACCTGTGTGAGTTTTGGCAGGCAACTACCGGGTCAGAATTCAATGCTGGGGGTGAGTACTCCAACAAACTCACTCACCCCAGCTTGAGGCTCATTTCAAAGATCCTCATGAGTGTCTTCTGTGGACACAAAGAGGAAAACAAGGTCGCCCTCAAGGACCTCCCACTACTCTACTCCTGCCTTCCACAAAGCGAGAAGGTGATGGATTGGCCCTCTCTCTTCCTTGCCGCTTTGAAGCGGATCAGGAGGGACGAGCCGAGGGATATTGTCGGCGGTGGGGTGATCTCTTTGATCGCCTCACAGGTGATGGACTTGTCCGAGTTAGAGGACGGGATGGTGGCTCCACTCTACACCGAGGGGATGCTTAGGAGGTGCAAGCTCCTCCGGCGGGACGGGGAGAACCTATGTTGGATCACCCTTGTAGATGGGAGCCATCTCACCTACCTTCCCCGGCCTTTACCATTAGGAGGTGAGCTCTCCGAGCTCTACATTCCAGCAGATCCTTTTCTGGCGAGGAGGCCACTAGTGGCCATTGTGGAGAGGCATGCTGCCAGTTCCAGCCGGGCTCATCAGGAGGAGCACCTACCCATCCCAGATGATGAGGAGATGCCCACTGCGGCACCAGAGGAGGATCCGGACCATGCGAGCCTTCAGGCTCAGATGGTGGCGATGACGACCCAGCACCGGACATGGCAGTCCGATTACCAGCGGACTATGCTGGAGCAGCAATAGAGCTGGCAAACCAGTTTTGCCACCTCCATTACCTCCCACTTTGACCAGAGGTAGGAGACCTGGCAGGCAGCCCAGCAGCAGCAGGTGGAGGCTCAGTAGCTAGCTTGGCAGGTGATAGGTAATGGAATCACTATCATTTAGGGTAGTTTTTAGAGTCTTTTTATTGTATTAGTGTCAGTTTATTCTACTAACTCCTTGGTCTAGAAGAAGAAGATCAAAAGAAGCTAAGGAAGGAGTTATAAGCACTTAGGAGTAAAGATGGATCAAGAAGGAAAGTTTCTGTTGCTCCACCGCCCCCGTGGGCCCTTGCAGCCTCCCATGCGGTGACTTGCCTTGACAAGACAAAGACCATCTCCCCTGCACCTCCCATTGCGCCCTGCCTGCGCCTCGCCTTTGGGGATGGAAGGCGAAGAGTCTGTGTCACCGCCCCTGCGTTGGCATTAAGGCGCCCATGCGCCTTGACATTAGAAATGTCAGGAAGGCAAAAGGTCAAACGTTGAAGTGCATTAAAGATCCGCCCCAACGGAGTTATGAAGCCGCCCCAGCGGTTATGAAGAAGATCAACCGATTCTGCCTATACCGCCCCTGCGGGTCTTGAAGGCCACTCCTATGGTCTAACGCCAGAAGCTTTACTCCGGCTGTTTACACCACCTTTATGGCATTAAAGGTGGCTGTTTTAGGCCGGCTATTTACTCCTAATTTAGTGTCTTTTGTAGTATAAATAGTCCATGGCTGATTGTTATAATCATCCATGCTTTTCGCCACAAAATCCATTTTTAGACTTGAGTTTTCCATTGTAATGAGTTGCTAACTCCCTTGCTACATTGGGTCGGTTTGAAACTGCTTTGTTGCTTTGGTTGTAAGTTCTTTTAATAGAAGTTTTTATTCAGTAATGCTTTGTGTTTCCTTGATCTCCATTGTTTAATTGCATGTTAACTATTACTTGAGATTGATCACCTTAGGTTCTAAAGTGCATGTAAACAACTAGGATTAATAGGTTCCGGGTTCGGGTCTTTAATCTAGTAGCAACTTTAAGTAATAACGGGTTGTAATTACTTAAAGAAAAGGAACACAAATATAAAGATACGTTTAACGGTTTTAATCTTCTCTTCATATCCCTTAGTCTTTGTTTGAATGCTAACTTGTTATTTGTTCTTGTAGGTTTACGGAACTTTAATAGGTTAAGTCGTGTTGATGCCGGTTGGCTCAACACATATGTATGATCGAGACGGGAGATTACTTCAAAACTTGTAAAAGGAATGCACCAAAGTAGCAATTGCATGCTTAGAATCAACCTAGTGTAGATTCATCCATTATTGTCTTATTTGTCGCATTAATTGTTTTCATAATCGATAAGTGCATCTAAAACACTTTAACTCTCTTGGGTTCGACCCTTACTTAATCACTATACTTGTTCTTAGTGCTAAGTCGGGATTTACTTTTGATTGGGTATAGACGACCATAGAAATACCGTCGGTAAAATTTTGGTGCCGTTGCCGGGGTGTTTTTGTGTTTTATTGTTATTATTGATTATTGGTTTGAACTATTTTTATGGTTCAAACCCGTGCTACTAATTCCGGTTTTGCTTCTTTTGATCCAGAAATTGAGAGGATGCACATCCGGCAACGAAGACAACAACAACTACAACAAGAGATGGCTGACCGTACTCTTCGTCAACTTACGCAGCCCACTTTGGCTCAAAACCCTCTTGCGGTAGCTATACCGTCACTAGGGGAAGGAGTCAACTTTGAGCTCAAACCGGGCCTTATTCACTTAGTTCCATCCTTCCATGGGCTAATTGGTGAAGACCCCATCAAGCACCTTGGGAAGTTCCACACCGTTTGTATGAGCATGAAGCTAGCCAACATTACCGAAGAATAGATCAAGATGAGGTCATTCGGCTTCACACTCAAGGATTCGGCAGATGATTGGTATTACCACCTTCCATCCGGGAGCATTGACACTTGGGAATACCTTCACAAAGAGTTTTTGGAGAAATACTTTCCAGCTAAGAAGGCCAATAGCTTGAAGAAAGCTATAAGCAATATCGAGCAAGAGGCAACCGAAACTCTCTATGAGTACTTTGAAAGGTTTGCACGCCTCCGATCCAGCTGTCCTTTCCACGGATATTCAACTCAAGATCTAGTCTTGTACTTGTACAATGGATTTTTAGACAATGAAAGGAGGATCGTCGATGCGGCTTGCGGATGTAATATTTTTAAATCTACTCCTGACCTTGCTTTGGAAAAGATACAGGAACTAGCGGAAGGAACTCGGAACTTTGGAAGGACCTTGGCTAAGAAAGGAGTTCATGCCGTGAGTTCCGGGAAGAGCGAGATTTCCACCGAGCTTGCGGAATTGAAGGAAATGGTGAAGAGGCTAACACTTAAGGGAACACCGCAACAGCTAAAAGCTTGTGGAGTTTGTGCTGACCCATATCATCCAACGGACATGTGTCCACAAGTTCAAGATGACGATGCTGAAGTAAACGCAATGGATTATAGTCAACCACAATAGCAAAGACCTAGGAACGGTCCCTATGCACAGAATTTCATGCCAAATTGGCGTGACCAACAGAATTTTCGTTGGAGGGATCAACAAAACCAACAACAGCAGCCCCGCCAAGGTAAGTATCACTCATGTCCTAACAACAAAATCAAGCATCAAAAACCTTGAGAAACAGGTTGGTCAAATGGCGGAAGCTATTTCAAGGACCGAATCAAGGCTTTCTGGGGGATTGCCTTCCTAGATGTTTATAAACCCCAAGGAGAATGTTAGTGCCTTAACATTAAGGAGCGGGAAGCAAATTCGACAGGAACCAACAAAAGAGCCACAAAGCGAACCCTTTGTCGTTATTTCCGCACCCACAGCCGCCCCTACGGATGCTGCTGCGCCGAGCCCAGAAGGAAGGACGCCCCTGCGGTGACAGCCCCTGAGCCGCCCCTGCGCCTTCAAGTTGACGCCCTGCGGAAAACACAACAGAAGGTCCTGCTGAAAAGGATACTTACGTCCGGCCTAACTTTCCGCCGCTATACTCCGAAAAGCCACCAACTCCTTTTCCCAAAGCATTAAAGGAGCGAAGAATCATAGAGGACAAGGACCTTTTGAGACTTTCTCTAAATGCGAGGTAAACCTTCCTCTCCTTAAACTGGTGAAAATCATCCATAAGTATGTTCATTTTTTGAAGGAACTTTGCACTATCAAGAGCAATCAAAAGCTAAAGGGAAACAGAAAGTGCAAGTGAGTGAGCATGTGTCGGCAGTTTTCCAAAAGAGAATGCCCAAGAAATGCAGCGATCCGGGCATGGTAAGCATTCCTTGTGTTATAGGGGAAACCCGCTTTGACAAAGCAATGCTTGATCTCGGTGCTTCTATTAATGTCTTGCCATATTCAATTTACAAATCACTTGGCCTTGGGCCACTAATGGAAACTAGGATTGTAGTACAACTTGCTGATAGATCTAATGTGTAGCCGAAAGGGATAATTGAAGATGTATTAGTGATGGTAGACAACCTAATTTTTCCTGTTGATTTCTTTGTAATGGATATGGAAAATGACTCGCATGCTACACCCATTCTGTTAGGAAGGCGGTTTCTAAAATTGCTAGGACTAAAATTGATTATGTTAATGGTAAATTGACCATGGAGTTTGATGGAGAAGTAGTGGAATTTGACATTTATGATGCAATGAAATTTCCTAGCGATGATCATTCTCTATGTGCTATTGACGTTGTTGAACCTTTTGTGCAAGATGTTTTTGATAACTCTGATGTGGATGAATTAAGAAATGTGATTGAGCATGACATTGATGGTTTCAAATCAGATTATGTGTTAATATCTAGCATGAAAGAGGTCCTAGCCCAATTAGATGGGCATAAAAGGCTATCTATCTCCAATTTGGCCATTGAGCCCACTTTACTAACCCCGAGCGAAAAGCTTGTTCCGTCCATAGTGCAAGCACCGGAAATAGAATTGAAGGATCTTCCGTCACACCTCAAGTATGTTTTCCTTGGAGCACACAATACCTTGCCGGTGATCATCTCAAATAAGTGGACCACCGGACAAGAAGATAAGTTGGTAAACGTACTAAAGGAGCACAAGACGGCCCTCGGATGGAATATTGCGGACATCAAGGGGATAAGTCCTTCCACTTGCATGCATAGGATTTTACTTGAGGACGAAGCCAAGTCCTCTAATAAACCTCAAAGGAGGTTGAACCCACCAATGATGGATGTGGTCAAAAACGAAGTATTGAAACACCTCCAAGCGGACATGCTCTTTCCTATCTCGGATAGCACTTGGGTTAGTCAAACCCAAGTAGTTCCAAAGAAGGGAGGCATCACCTTGGTGGAAAATCAACATGGAGAGTTTGCATTGACTACCGAAAGCTCAATAAGGTAACGCGAAAAGACCATTTTCCATTACCTTTTATTGATCAAATATTGGAACGTCTTGGAGGTCATAAATACTACTGTTTCATGGATGGATATTCGGGCTATTTCCAAATAGTCATCGCACCAAAAGATCAAGAGAAGACGACGTTCACTTGCTCATTTGGCACTTTTGCACATCGCATAATGCCCTTTGGACTTTGCAACGCACCAGGCACTTTCCAACGGTGCATGATAAGTATTTTCTCCGAATACATAGAAAATTTCATTGAAGTCTTCAAGGATGATTTTACCGTCCATGGAGACAGTTTTGACGCATGTTTAGGGCATTTAAAACTTGTTCTTGAAAAATGTGTTGAAACCAACTTAGTTCTTAATTCGGAAAAATGTCATTTCATGGCCGAACAAGGAATTGTGCTAGGACATGTAATATCCTCAAAAGGGATAGAGGTAGATAAGGCAAAGGTTGATGTTATTCAAAATTTACCTTATCCTACTAATGTTCGGGAAATCCGATCTTTTCTTGGTCAGGCAGGTTTCTACCGAAGGTTCATCAAAGACTTCTCAAAGATTTGCTCAAGAAAGATGTAACCTTCATAGTGGATGAGGATTGCAAGAAGGCTTTCAACACTCTGAAATCGTGTCTCACCATCGCTCCGATCATCCGTTCTCCGGATTGGGAGAAACCTTTTGAAATCATGTGTGACGCCGGTGACTACGCCGTCGGAGCTGTCTTAGGACAAAAAGACGGAAGGGCCTCTCATGTGATCCATTATGCGTCTATGACACTAAATGGAGCACAAAGAAATTACTCCACCACCGAGAAGGAAATGTTGGCAGTAGTTTTTACCCTTGAGAAGTTCAGGCAATACTTACTTGGGGTAAAGGTAATTATTTTCACTGACCATGCAACCCTTAGGTACCTCATGACAAAAAAGGAGGCGAAACCACGATTAATCCGTTGGGTGCTCCTTCTAAGCGAGTTTAACCTAGAAATAAGGGACAAAAGGGAGCTGAGAACCTGGTGGCAGATCATTTGAGCAGACTAGTGCAAGAGGAGGAAGAACCAGGAAAAGAAAGAGAGATAGTTGGAAGCTTTCCACACGATACATTCTACACAACTCTCTATTGTGTAACCGCCCCCGCGCCTCCCACCAGCCGCCCCTACGGCTTTGTCTAGGCGCCCCTGCGTAATTGACGACAGAAGTTTGTCTTAAGCTTCAATCTTTTAAGCCTTGGTTTGATGACATTGTGAACTTCATTGTCAGGAAAGAGTATCCTCCAGACTTCACCAAGGCACAACGAGAGAAAGTCAAAGCTGAGGCTCGACACTACGTTTGGGACGATCCTTACCTTTGAAAACATTGTAGTGATCAAGTGATCCGGCGTTGCATTTCGGACAATGAGGTACAATCCGTCCTAACTTTCTGTCATTCTGAAGCATGTGGGGGGCACTTTGGAGCAAACAAAACTGCAAGAAAAGTTTTGGATGCCGGTTTCTTTTGGCCACACATTTTTCGAGACCCTTTTGCGTTTTGTAAAGTGTGTGATAGATGCCAAAGAATGGGAAATCTTTCAAGGAGACATGAAATGCCCCAAACCTCTCTTATATTTTGTAAAATATTTGACGTTTGGGGAATTGATTTCATGGGGCCATTTCCTACGTCATTCAGGAACACATATATTTTGCTTGCGGTGGACTATGTTTCCAAGTGGGTGGAAGCAATGGCCACCAAAACTGATGATTCAAAAGTGGTTGCAGCATTTCTTAAGGAAAATATCTTTGCTAGATTTGGAATTCCGAAAGCCTTAATTAGTGATAGGGGTACCCATTTTTGTAACAAGACGATCACGACTCTCCTTAAGAAGTACCATGTTCATCAACGAGTATCAACAACCTATCATCCTCAAACAAACGGCCAAGCAAAGGTATCCAACCGGGAAATAAAGACCATCCTTGAAAAGACGGTTTCTCTCGGGCGGAAGGATTGGCGTGCAAGGCTAAATGACGCCCTATGGGCATATCGGATAGCCTACAAAACTCCCATCGGAATGTCTCCTTTTAGGCTCGTGTTTGGGAAAGCTTGCCACCTACCGGTGGAGTAAGAACACAAGGCTTGGTGGGCGGTAAAGAAGTGCAAAATGAACATAGAACAAGTAGGAGAATTCCGGAAACTACAATTGCAAGAGTTGGAGGAACTAAGGCTAGATGCATATGACCATGTTACCACATACAAAGAAAAGACCAAAGCATGGCATGACCGGAACATCCTCCGGAAGGACTTCAAGGTAGGTAATAAGGTACTTCTCTTCCAATCCCGTTTGAAACTCTTTGCAGGTAAGCTACGTTCAAGATGGACAGGACCGTTCATAGTAGCCGAAGTATACCCTCACGTGGCTGTGGATCTCTATGACCCGCAGACGCACAAGGTGTTTAAGGTGAACGGCCAAAGAATAAAGCTTTACCTTGAAGGAGTCAAGGACGATCCGATTGACGAGATGGTACTAGAGGAGGCACAATCAGAGAAGTAGAAATCTTACGTCGAGCCAACGACGTAAAACAAAGGCGCTTCTCGGGAGGCAACCCAAAGGAATAAGAAGAGGAGCTACTGTCAAGAAACCCGCCCCTGCGGTTTGATACACCGCCCCTGCGGCGACACTCAGGGCAACACTGCCCCCGGCACTTGGCCTGCGCCTACAACACGCTTGTCACCGCCCCCGCGGTAACATCCCCACGCCCCTGCGGCAGCCATCATTGACACAAATTCCCAGCGCCGCCCCCGGCGTTGGGCCTACGTGCTCCTCTCCCTTGTCGCTGCCCCTGCGGTATCAGACCCCCGCCGCTGCGGGTTTACCCAGAAAAGAAAATAAAATAGGATCTCGAAAAAACACCTATACCTACCACGCACCACCAACCAACCCTCCTCTCAAAACACAACCACATCTCCTCGCACCCTCTCTCTCTCAAAGCTGCGAACGCCCCTGCGCCCTCAGAGCAACCACCCAACCACCCTCTCCGATGCCCCTGCACCACCTTCAAAGTCGCCTACACCAACGAATCAACCACCGGAGCCACTCCAAGGCGCCACCACCTTTGAAGCACTCGGAAAATCGCCTTCTGCTGTTCTCCCGCACCTACACCTACAAGCAACAGCCCCTGCGCCTCACCGCGCCTGCGCCTGCACAGCCGCCCCTGCGGGAAAACCAACAGAAAGGTCGATTCTCTTCTTTTTTTTCCAAAAGTTTACTAATCCTTTGCTCGAATCTTTGCAAGAATGAAAGCCCCAAGGAAATACAAGATGACCCATACAGAGATGGACTGTTATCGGATTGTGCAGGATCGAGTTGTGTATGCAACTCGTTTTCTACATATTCCGACCTTCGAGAAACTAGACATGCTAGAGAGCATGCACACGTTTTTGGCGAATGCTGGGCTCAGAGACTTCCTCCATAAGAGTGCTCCGACATATCCGGAGCTCAGCAGACGGTTTATCTCCACTTTCACAATGAAGAAGGAAGACCACGTGTGTACCGGCCTCACCTTCAAGTTCAATAAGGTGAAGTACACTCTCGACTACGCCCATCTACAAGAAGCTTTTGGGGTGACTCTAAACCCCTCTGAGAGCTGGTGGGATCCAGTCCCGGCCCCAGACTTGTGCGAATTCTGGCAAGCAGCTACCGGGATGGAGTTCAATGCTGGGGGTGAGTACTCCAACAAACTAACTCACCCCAGTTTGAGGTTGATTTCCAAGATCCTCATGAGTGTCTTCTGTGGACACAAGGAGGAAAACAAGGTCGCTCTCTAGGACCTACCACTACTCTACACCTGCATTCCACATAGCGAGAAGGTGATGGATTGGCCCTCTCTCTTCCTTGCCGCTTTGAAGCAGATTAGGAGGAATGAGCCGAGCGATATTGTCGGCGGTGGGGTGATCTCTTTGATCGCCTCACAAGTGATGGACCTATCCGAGTTAGAGGATGGGATGGCACCTCCTCTCTACACTGAGGGGATGCTTAGGAGGTGCAAGCTCCTCCGGAGGGACGCGGAGAACCTGTTTTGGATCTTCCTGGGAGATGGGAGCCACCTCACTTACCTCCCCCGACCTTTACCACTAGGAGGTGAGCTCTCCGAGCTTTACATACCGGCAGATCCTTTCGTGCCGAGGAGGCCACTAGTTGCCATTGTGGAGAGGAATGCCGCCAGTTCCTGCCGGGCCCATCAGGAGGAGCACCTACCCGTCCCAAATGACGAGAAGATGCCCATAGCGGCACCAGAGGAGGACCTGGCCCTTGCGAGCCTTCTGGCTCAGATGGCGGCCATGACTAACCAGCACCGGTCTTGGCAGTCCGACTACCAGCGGACTATGCTGGAGCAGCAGCAGAGCTGGCAGACACCTTTGCCACCTCCATGACCTCACACTTCGACTAGAGGCAGGAGGCATGGCAGGCAACCCAGCAGCAGCTGGAGGCTCAACAGCTGGCTTGGCAGGCCAGTTTTGAGACCTATTTTGGTCGCCGGATGACCGCCCAGCAGGACCGCATCGATGATATCTACTAGTGGCAGGAGCACTTCTTCAGCCATTTCTCTTACCCGCCGGAGGAGGGTCCTGGTGGTCCATCCAGACCACCCCGGGGAGGGGTACATTTCTTTCCCTTCTCCCACATTTATCTTTGACTCATTTTCACTTTGAGGACAAAGTGCACTTCAAGTATGGGGGAGGGATATATATCATTGCTTGTACAGTTTGTTAGTTGTTTTGGCATTTTGTTTTGCTTCGTTGAAATCAGTTTGGAAAAAAAAAGAAAGAAAAAAGCCAAAGAAGTGAAAAAAAAGGCATGAAAATCCTTGGATAAATCAAAAACCCGAAAGGGCGGTTTAGGTAAAAAGAAGGTAGTCCGACCAACCTTAGGTTGGTGCAAAATTGGACTTGAGTGATGTGAGCTTAAGTGAGAAAAGAAGATGACATGATTTATATAGACTAGAAGATGACATGATTTATATATGCAGAAAAATGGTAAAATCTTTTTGGGTTTGTGCTTCTACTATTGGATCACCTTCATAGTCATGATCAATGGCAATTGGATAAGCAATTATGTATCAAACAACAAGGGCATGGAAAGACAATTGTACTTAACTCAAAAGCATGCATGAAATGTGAAGATGACGAGGTCAAGAAGATCAAGAGTCTATCCAATCTAGATCACTAGGTCTTACAAACATGCATGTAGGTCATAAGGGCTTGTGAAATAAAAGGCCAAGAAACGTTGCAATTGGGTTGGGGATTCTCTAGGTTATGTGATGCTAATCCGGGAATGGAACTAACTCCACATCCTTATCCTCGATCAACTTCCCCCAAGTGTATATTTTTCCCTATCTTGCTTTCTTTTCTTTTTCTTTAGCTTATTTTTGAGACAATGGCATTGGTGTACAAAAGCCGAAACCTTGGTGATTAGCCGTCCTCGGGCTTTTTCTTAGTTTTCGAGGTGCATCCACACCGGGCACACATACCAAGGCTCGTTAGGGCTATTGGTTCATTTGACTTTGGCAAGGTACCAACACCCGATTATGTGAAGTGTACCGAGTTACTTGTCATTTAAACCAACGCCCCCAAACCTATGTTTTGGCTACACTTCCACAATAATTTCAGCATTTCATTCATGACATTCCTTTCATCAACAACTTCACCCCACACTTGCTTTTCACACACATCAACACACTAACATGCTCCTATTCCCGGATGGGTTTTTAAAGGAGGTCGATTTATATCAATTGAGGTGCTCAAGCAATTATGATCAAGATTAGAAGTAGAGAAAGATGAAATGCCTCATTCATTCCTAGATGGTATGCAAGAACTACCATGTAATTTCGATTTTCAATACTCAATCCATTCTAGGCAATCATCATGATCACAAGTCATTCATAGAATTTAAGAGAAGTAGTTCAAGTCCACATATGCATTTATCAATTCAACACATAAAGCCATTCATAGCCAATCACAAGACAAGTTTCATCATTAGGATCATATCCAAGCCTAGAAAGCACAAAAATTTTTAAATTTTCTGATTTTTTATGGGATTTTCGTTTTAAGTATGTACAATGCAAGATATGTGCAAAATATTAGCCTAGATGCTCATCATGCAAAGGATCATGCAAACCCCACCCCATACTTAGAAACACATTGTCCCCAATGTGGTATTCAAGTAAAGAGAGTGAAAGAAGGTTCTCACAATGTATAATTGTTTGCTATGGTATTTGGGAATTCTCAAGTGAATTGATGTTGGATGATCCTTTCAACCATGGTAGAGAGCTCTAAGCATCCTTCAAAGCTTCGGAACCCGCGCTAGGCACCGCTAGCCGCCACGTTCCGCGTCCGCTCCACCCATAATTGGTGAGGGTGTCATCATCATCATTTTCATTGCCAAGAGAGGCTTCCAATGCCATTAATGCTCTAGCACACACACGAAGGTAGACAAAACACACACAAAGCACACAAAAACAGAAAAAATCTAAGCAAAAAAATGAAAAGGGAAAAATGTTACCAATGGGTTGCCTCCCACCAAGCGCTTCTTTAAGGTCATTAGCTTGACCAAACTCGGGAGCGTCTATTCGAGGTGAAGCGGGGCAATCATGTCTACCGGGGCTCCCAGAATATACTTCTTCAAGCGATGCCCATTCACCTTGAAATTTCCACAATGCTCCCCTCCTATTTCAATAGCTCCATGGGGAAAGATCTTCTTCACCACATATGGCCCGGTCCATCTTGATTTGAGCTTTCTGGGAAAGAGCCTTAGCCTTGAGTTGAAGAGAAGGACAAGATCTCCTTCACTCAACTCCTTTGGAATGATCCTCTTGTCATGCCATCTTTTGGTTCTCTCCTTGTAGATCCGGGCATTCTCATAAGCTTCCAACCGGAGCTCCTCAAGGGCATTGATATCAAGCAACCTCTTTTCTCCCGCTTCCTTGAGGTCAAAATTTAGCCACTTAATGGCCCAATAAGCTCTATGCTCCATTTCCACCGGAAGATGGCAAGAATTGCCATAGACCAACTTGTAGGGGGTGGTTCCAATTGGTGTCTTGAAGGCGGTTCTATATGCCCATAGTGCGTCATCGAGCTTCATAGCCCAATCCTTCCTTGTCCTAGACACCGTCTTTTCGAGGATGGCCTTGATCTCTCGGTTGGAGATCTCCACTTGACCACTAGTTTGGGGATGGTAAGGTGTTGCCACCTTATGAGTCACCCCATACTTAGCCAAAAGTGCTCCAAAGTTCCTACTCGTGAAGTGCTTCCCTCCATCACTAATGATTACCCTTGGTGTTCCAAACCTAGGGAAGATCACCCGGTTGAAGAATCGCACTACCACCTTGGCATCATTCGTAGGAGAGGCGATTGCCTCTACCCATCTTGACACATAATCTACCGCATAGAATGTAGAGATTTCCACATGAAGAAGGGAATGGTCCCATGAAGTCTACACCCCACACATCAAAAATCTCAACTTCTTGGATGTTATTCAAGGGCATTTCATTCCTCCTTGAGATTTTGCCCGTCCTTTGGCAAGCATCACATGCCGCTACAAAACCTTGCACATCTCTAAACAAGTTAGGCCAATAAAAACCGGATTGCAATACCTTTGCACACGTCTTGTGTGAGCTAGCATGGCCTCCGCATGGTAAGGAGTGGCAATGCCGGATCACACTCTCCACTTCATCCTCCGGTATGCATCTTCTAAGCACCCCATCCGGGCCTCTCTTGAATAGAAGCGGCTCACTACAATAGTAATGCCTTACATCGTTGAAGAACTTCTTCCTTTGTGCATATGTAAGTCCGGGAGGCACTTCCTCACACACTAAGTAGTTCACAATGTCGGCGTACCACGGCTCACTTCCTCTAGCCACTTGGAACAAGCATTCCTCCACCATTTGCAATTGTTCATCCCGGAATGAATCATCTATCGGGATGTTGTCTTTCCCAAGCTCCAATGGTGGGAGTCTACTAAGGTGATCCGCCACGGAGTTCTCGGATCCCTTCTTATCTCGTATCTCCAAATCAAACTCTTGAAGAAGAAGGATCCACCGAATCAACCTTGGTTTGGCATCCTTCTTTGTAAGTAGATAACGGATCGCCGCATGATCCGTATAAACTATGACCTTCGCTCCAACAAGGTATGAGCGGAATTTCTCAAATGCATACACCACCGCCAACAACTCCTTCTCGGTGGTTGCATAGTTGAGTTGGGCATCATCTAGCGTCTTGCTAGCATAGTAAATAGCATGAGTGCACCCTTCTTTCCTTTGCCCTAAAACGGCCCCAACGGCCACATCACTTGCATCGCACATGATCTCAAATGGTAGACTCCAATCCGGAGGTTGCATGATAGGTGCGGAGATCAAGGCGTTCTTCAACCTACAAAAAGCTTCGAGACAATCCTTGGAAAAGACAAAATCAACATCTTTCATTAGTAGGTTAGTGAGAGGCTTAGAAATTTTAGAGAAGTCTTCAATGAACCTCCGGTAAAAACCGGCATGCCCTAAGAAACACCTTACCCCCTTCACCGAGGTAGGTGGTGGCAACTTCTCTATCATTTCAATCTTAGCCCTATCAACCTCAATGCCGCGGTTAGACACCAAATGTCCTAACACAATTCCTTCACTTACCATGAAGTGGCATTTTTCCCAATTTAAGACAAGATTTGTCTCCTCACATCTTTGCAACACTAATGACAAGTTAGCCAAGCAATCATCGAAAGAAGAACCATAAACAAAGAAATCATCCATGAACACTTCCATGATATTTTCTATATATTCCGAAAAGATAGCCATCATACACCTTTGGAAGGTGGCGTGTGCATTACACAACCCAAATGGCATTCTCCTATATGCAAAGGTACCCCATGGACATGTAAAAGTCGTTTTCTCTTGGTCATTGGGGTGGATAGGGATTTGGAAGAATCCACTATACCCATCTAAATAGCAAAAATGAGAGTGTTGAGCTAACCTTTCTAGCATTTGGTCAATGAAGGGGAGGGGGAAGTGATCTTTCCTAGAGGCCATGTTTAACTTCCTATAATCAATGCACATTCTCCACCCCGTAACCGTCCTAGTCGGTATTAGTTCATTATTCTCATTAGTTACTACCGTTATTCCACCCTTTTTAGGCACTACATGAACGGGGCTAACCCACTTACTATCCGAGATAGGGTAGATAATTCCCACATCTAGCAACTTAATGATTTCCTTTTTGACCACCTCTTTCATTATAGGATTCAATCTCCTTTGATGTTCAATAGAGGGTTTGTGGTTATCTTCCATCATTATCTTATGCATGCACAAAGATGGCTTAATGCCAACCAAATCATCAATAGTATAACCAATGGCCTTCCTATGCAATCTTAGTTCATGCAACAACTTAGCAAGTTCATCATCACTCAAGCATGCATTAACAATCACCGGATATGTAGAATTATCATCAAGAAATGCATACTTTAAATGAGAGGGAAGGGGTTTAAGTTCAAGTGAGGGAGGACCTTTTTCTGTTGAAGAAGATCCAAATAAGATTGGATGAGATGAATCCAAAGCAAGGGAAGATTCCTCATGGCTCCTAAAAGCCTCATCATCAAGAGTTGATTCAGGGAAAACCACGGTTGGAAACACGGGTTGCTCATCTTCCACGGCCGTGGTTCTTTGCAAGCTTGCTTCTCGGAGTTGTCCAGAAAGTTTGACGGCCGTGGTTTGTAAATCTCGACCGTGGAACTTACAGCTGTTCACCACCTCTTCGTGGCTTTCAAATCCAACTCTTGGCTCCTCTTCCAAAGCTTCCAAAGCTTTGATCTCTTCATTGCAGGCCTCTTCAACACCTTCCTCCATCATGCTTAAGGTGAGAACCTTTTCCAAAGGATCCTTGATCAAGATCGAGCTCACAATCTCTCTAGATTCTTCTTGCTCGACTATGTTGAAGATATCTTCATCAAGGGTTGGCCCTTTCATCATTTTGGAAAGCTTGAACTTGATGCTCTCTTCCCCTATGTTGAAGGAGAGAGTCCCGTTCTTGCAATCCACTAGGCAACCGGAAGTAGCTAGGAAAGGTCTTCCTAAGATGATAGGAACCGGATAATCCGCCGGAATGTCCAACACTACAAAATCAATAGGCACGTAGAATCCTCCTAGTTGCACCGGAATGTCCTCTAGAATCCCAACCGGATGAGTGATAGAACAGTCTGCCATATAGAGGGTCATCTTGACCGGCTTTGGCTCTCCTAACCCGACCTTGTTGCTAAGTGCAAGCGGTATGTGATAACACGATTAATAGCATAGTTTTAGGTGCACATTTAGGTAGAATTCTCGCTCAATCATGCATTATCTAGCACTAGTCCAATACGTTTTGCACTCAAAACATGTATTTTGTCGAGATAGACGTCTACACGGACTTGTGTGCGTTTTGTAGGTATTTCGGGAAGTTTCGAGCCAAAACGACACGTTTGAGGGTCGCTTATTTAGAGGACACGTTTCCAAACTCATTAGAACGCAAGGCAAGGGCTGAGAAAGACTCAAGGAACCTTGCCAACACAGGCCATGCACCAAACCACAGCCTAATGATCCAAGGCAAAGTTTCTGCACAGAATCACGGTTCTCTGAAGAACCACGGCCGTGGAAATGACCGTGGATTTTGCCAGATTCTCGTGACAGCTGTGCCACGACTCTCATGGCCAGCTCATGAAGAAATTGGTTATAAAAGTGGTCCTTGATAGTTGTTAGAGGCAGCTGGGATTTGGGTAGTTTGAGAGTAGCTCACATATTCTCCATTTTTCTTTGACAAAAATATATTCCAAGAAGAAGAAGGACTTTTTCTAGGAAGGAAAGTGCAAGAAGAAGAAGAAAGGAGCCATTGCCATTGAAGAGGAGAGGAGAAGACACACTTAGCTCTTGTATTTTCGGATTTATTTCTAGAAGTTTTTGAACTCTTGAACCTTCCTTTGGAAGGGTTGTAAGTCGTTCTAATTTCATCTTCAGATTTAGATTGTGTTTGAAGTTCATTTGTTCATCTTCTTTCTCTCATTTTCTTGCAATGGAGGTCATGAATCTATGCTTGTTTGTTTTGATTTCTAATATGAATGTTGTAGGCTAGATTGATGTGATTCTAGGGTAAGGAAAGGATGGTTATGGCTAGATCTATGATAGGACGAACTTAGATTTACCTTTGGATGATTTTTGTTTATGAACGTAGCTACTGTTAGAAATCACGGGTAGTTCTTGAAGAACCACGGTCGTGGTTTCTGTAGAACAAACCGTGGTTCTTCTTGGTTCGAAGGATCTTATCTTAGGTTCATAAAATTGTTGAAACCCTAAGTTTTTGCTGAGTTTAACCTACCCTAGGGTGTCCTAGTGTAGCGACTAAGTGTTAGGAGAGACTTACCCGGTAATCCTTGCCCTTAGAATCTAAAATAGCAAAACCTTAGGTAATGGTGAGCCTAATAAGCCGCCATTGGATTAAATGTGCTAGGATAGTTGATTAGGACTTCCCTTTCCGAGACTTACCCGGTGAGGATAGGTTAGATCCCTAATTAAACAATCCGGTTTGTGTTAAATTCCTCCCCTTAGGTTCTTACAGACTTAACCGGTAATGAGACCTTAGGTGTGGATTAGTTGGATCATGAGACTTACCCGGTAATTGATCCCATTTTAGGAACACTTAATCCCAACATATCATAATCAATCCAAAGAATGAATAGATAACTTGAGTTTTATGCCATAACCGGAATTTCCAACCCCTAGAATCCGTCTTCCTTTTCTCTTGATCAATATCTCGTTTGACTCGTTTATTTGTGCTGATTTTTGGTTTGGTTTGATTTATTGCTTTGCATGAGTTATGACCCTTGCTTGATGACCATAAAAACCAACAAAAACATTGAGTTTTCCATTTTCTTTGTTCCTCATCTTGTCTTAGCCTAGATTTACACTATTTTTGATCATTGCTTGACTCGATTTCACCTTAGTCTTTGAGTTCGATCTCGGAATACTTACCTTTCTACATAAAGATCCGTACACTGCGGGTTTCGCTAGGTAGTTTAGGATTTAGTTCGAGTTTATAAATGTAAAGCTTTTTGTGCTACCTTTCTAGCGTGACAGTATGATGCTTACACTCTCTCCTAGATCACAAAGGGCCTCGTACTTCACATCTCCCACTCCTATTGGGACGCAAAAGGAACCCGGATCCCTTAGCTTGGGAGGCATTTCTTCCTTCATGGTTTGGATCAATTCCAAGGATCTCTTGGTCATCCTTATCTCCCCATACTCCTCCAACTTCCTCTTGTTGGAGAGTATCTCTTTCAAAAATTTCCCATATGCCAGCATTCCTAAGATAGCATCCATGAACGGAATGTTAATATGTAACTTGGACATTAGTTCAAGGAACTTACCAAAGTGATTGTCCAAACGAGCTCTTGCTCTTGATTGTGGGAATGGTAGTGGCGGCTTGTATGGAGGCGGTGCTACATAAGTTGGCTCTACATCCTTGCTCTTGCCCCGATCTTCTTGCTTTCTTCCCTCTTCTACCACTAATTGCTTTCCCTTAGCTTGATCCTTGGGCAAAGGATCCTTCATATTCAACCCACTCCTTGTTGTGATAGCCAACACTTGGCCTCTTGGGTTGTCTTCGGTTCTTCCGGGAAGCTTCCCCGGATCTCTATGTGCTTCACCCGCTTTTTGAAAGACTTGTGCTTCCAAGACCTTTTGAGCCTTAGAAATTGAAGTCACGGTGCTCTCAAGTCCATTCAACCTTTCTAGCAATTGTTCAAACATGACTTCGGTCCTATCCTTTGGAGGTTGAGTAAAACCGGGTGGAGGTTCTTGTGAAGCTCTTTGTGGTGGAGTTGTGCTTGTGGAGGCGGGAGGGTTCAAGGCTCCATCCGGGTTAGAGTAAGAAAATCCGGGATGGTTGTGGTTGGGCCGGTAATTGTTGAATTGCCGGTTGTTGTTGAAATTTCTTGAGCCTTGGTAATTGTTGAAGTTGCTCCTTCCCATATAATTCACATCCTCCTCCTTGGAAGACAAGTTAGCTTGTGGAAGCACTTGAGGAGTTGCTTGGCTCTTCAAGGTTGTAGTACACAACTCTCTCAAGGATTTCAATTCGTTGTTGATGGCGTCAAGCTTGAAATTGCTCATGGTGACTTCGCTCACCTCATATGCTCCCGCCTTTCTTCCTTCACTCTTCCTATGAGAGTACTTCTTAATCACTAGAGCTTGCTTCTCCACAAACTCCCAAGCATCATCTACATGCTTCTCGATGAAAGTCCCACCGGAGAGGGATTGAAGCTTGAATTGGCTATCTTCATCAAGTCCCTTGAAGTAGATTTCCAATAGCTCAATTTTTGGTATGCCATGGTGAGGACAATCTAGGAGAAGGTCCTTGAATCTCTCCCAAGACTTGAACAAACTTTCTCTATCCCTCATCACGAAGGCATTGATCTTTCCCCTTAATTCGGTGGTCTTGGAAGGTGGGAAAAACTTGGTTAAGAACTCGGTTGTCATCTCCTCCCAAGTACCAACTCGCCCTTGCGGAATAGATTGATACCAAGCCAAGGCTTTATCCTTAAGAGAGAAGGAAAAAGCCCTAAGCTTATGGTTGTTGCTCTCCAATCTTGGCGGTTTAAGAGTCTCCATCAAAATCTCGTAGTTCATCAAATGTTGGTGAGGAGACTCTCCTTCCATCCCTCCAAATTGATTATGCCGGATCATTTGTAGAACTTGAGGGCGGCGCTCATAGTTGTGGGTTGCGGGATCTCCTAGATTCACACCCGGTCGGTGTGCTCTTTGCGCCGGATCCATACGTCTCCCTAGGGTTTGTGGCTCCTCAATAGCAATGGGAACAACCCTAACATTGGCCGCCGGCTGCGGTTGTACCATCGGTGGTGGAGGAGGCGGGGGTTGTCGGCGATTGAGCTCTCCTTGAACAAGGGCTTGCCTAATCTCCTCAATCTCCCTCCTAGTTTCCTCTTGCCTCTCATTGGCAAGTCTCCTCTCTTCCTCCAAGAGCTCATCTCTTAGCCTTATTTGCTCTAAGGCTTCATCCAACTCAGCTTGGAGGTTTCTACCGGCCATCTCTCTCTCTTTTCGGATGTTCTTGGATCTAGATCGAAGGGTTTTCTCCGGTTCGGGATCGAATGGAGCTAAATCCTTTCCACGAGATCTTCGCATACACCTAAAGAGAAATAAATGTCCTGAAAAGCAAAGACACCAACCAAAGAGAGATCAAAAGCAACAAGAAAGATCTACACTAGAAACAATCACAAAATAGACTCAATCTAGACCTAGTCCCCGGCAACGGCGCCAAAAACTTGTTATGCTAAAAAGTGTGCACGCAATAAGCCTTAAATTTATACTCGTTATATTTATCCTAACTTCTAGCGCACCCGCAGTGTACGGGACGTTTGTAGTATGGATAGTATTCCGAGGTCGAACACAAAGACTAAGGTGAAATTGATTCGGTTTGGTGATTAAGTTTAGTGAAGGCCTAAGGTTAGAAAAGAGGGAAACAAAGAAATGAAAACCTCAATTATTTTTGATTGGATTTTTGGTGATCAATCAAAGATCATAATTCATGCAAAGTAAACAATCAAACTAGACTAAAAATCTACACAAATGAACAAACCAAACAAGATGATCAAGGAAAGAGAAGACGGATTCTAGGGGTCGGAAATTCCGGTTGTGGCATAAAACTCAAGTCATCTATTCATTCTTTGGATCTCACTATGATGTATTGGGATTAAGTGTTTCTAATATGGGATCAATTACCGGGTAAGTCTCATGATCCAACTAGTCCACTCCTAAGATCTCATTACTGGGTAAGTCTCTAAGATCTTAAAGATGGGAATTCTACACAATCAAAAACAATTGAGTTGTTTTGCATCTTTTGAATTCAAATTGAAATTCACAAAAAAAAAAAGCCAAAGAAAATGAAAAAAGGCGCTCCTTGCGCCTTCACCAGCGCCAGTCATGAAGTGTGTCACCGCCCCTGCGCCAATCCTTGGCGCCCCTACGGTGACCTACCCTGAAGAGATGAAGACCAGCTCCCCTGCGTCTCTCACTGCGCCCCTGCCTGCGCCTCAACCTGGGAGCTGGAAGGTGAAGAGGTTGTGTCACTGCCCCTGCGTCGACATAGGGACGCCCCGGCGGCCTGGCATCAGAAACATCAAGAAGTCGAAGGGTTAGACGTTTGAAGAGCATTGAAGATCCGCCCCAGTTGAATTTCCTAGCCGCCCCTGTGGGCTTGAAGAAGATCAAGCGTTTTTGCCTTCACCGCCCCTACGGAGCTGAAGGACGCCCCTACGGCTTAACGTCAGAAGCTTTACTCCGGTTGTTTACACCTCCTTTATGGCATTAAAGTGGCTGTTTTGGGCCGGCCATTTACTCCTATTTAGTGCCTTTTGTAGTATAAATAGTCCTTTTTTGATTGTTAGAATGATCCATCTTATCATCTTGTTAGCCAACAAATTATCCACTTAGATTGTCTTGCTACCTTTGTAATGAGTTGCTAACTTCCTTGCTACATTGGGTTTGTTTGAAGCTGCATTGTTACTTTCGTTGTAAGTTCTTTATAATATAAGTTTTCATTCAGTAATACTTTGTGTCTCCTTGATCTCCATTGTCTAATTGCATGTTTACTATTGCTTGAGATTGATCACCTTTGGTTCTAAAGTGCATGTAAACAACTAGGATTAATAGGTTCTGGGTTCGGGTCTTTAATCTAGTAGCAACTTTAAGTAATAACGGGTTGTGATTACTTAAAGAAAAGGAACACAAATATAAGGATAAGTTTAACGGTTTTAATCTTCTCTTTATATCCCTTAGTCTTTGTTTAAAAGCTAACTTGTTATTTGTTCTTGTAGGTTTACGGAACACTAACCTGTTAATTTGTGTTGATGCTGGTTGGCTCAACACATATATATGATCGAGACGGGAGATTACTTGAAAATTTGTAAAAGGAACTCACCAAAGTAGCAATTGCATGCTTTGAATCAACCTAGTGTAGATTCATCCATTATTGTCTTACTTGTCGCATTAATCGTTTTCATAAGTTTTTGTGCATCAATTCAACCAAACCCCCCCTTGTGTTACTTGTTACCATAATCGATAATTGCATCTAAAACACCTTAACTCTCTTGGGTTCGACCCTTAATCACTATACTTGTTCTTAGTGCTAAGTCGGGATTTACTTTTGATCGGGTATAGACGACCATAGAACTACCTTCGGTCAATACGCCAACTCCAAAATCATGCCTGCAAGTCTACCACGCTTAACTACAACTTGTAATGACCATACCGGCCCGAAAAGCCATCTTGTTTAGGTCCTTTCTTCTCTTCACCCAACTCAGAGGGCATCTTGACTGCAATTCGATCATAAATAAACGTTTTAATCACATGTAACTGGTTCAACGAGTCGTCAACCGCGGGACGAAAGTAATTATCTTCCTCGGTAATCTCACAAAATTCTCGATAGCCAAAGTTAAACTTCTCAACTCGTGTCCTTCCTCGAAAATCGTACCGAAATGCCATGTGGGGAAGACCAGAAGAAACTCCCCACTCAAACCACTGGAACTTCCAACTCGTAAATTTCCAAGTGTCATTCTCTTAAGATTAAAGCTTATAACGTTACTAGATCCTTGGTAGCCCTTCAGGTGAGTATAGAAACTTGACTCATCTTCTTCTCGCAACAACATCTCATCCGTTTCGTACCATGCATCTTCTATATCCTCCTGTTTACGTACCATCAACATGAAACCTTACCTTCTCCTTAACTACTAGATCATCATATCTTGCTTAATCCTGTTAGGTTCCCATCCGCGCCATTCCTCCAAGTGCTAAATATCGAGACCTAAGAAGGTCGTGAAAGGGTTGTTACGCTAAAAAGTGTGCACGCAATAAGCCTTAAATTTATACTCGTTATATTTATCCTAACTTCTAGCGCACCCGCAGTGTACGGGACGTTTGTAGTATGGATAGTATTCCGAGGTCGAACACAAAGACTAAGGTGAAATTGATTCGGTTTGGTGATTAAGTTTAGTGAAGGCCTAAGGTTAGAAAAGAGGGAAACAAAGAAATGAAAACCTCAATTGTTTTTTATTGGATTTTTGGTGATCAATCAAAGATCACAATTCATGCAAAGTAAACAATCAAACTAGACTAAAAATCTACACAAATGAACAAACCAAACAAGATGATCAAGGAAAGAGAAGACGGATTCTAGGGGTCGGAAATTCCGGTTGTGGCATAAAACTCAAGTCATCTATTCATTCTTTGGATCTCACTATGATGTATTGGGATTAAGTGTTTCTAATATGGGATCAATTACCGGGTAAGTCTCATGATCCAACTAGTCCACTCCTAAGATCTCATTACCGGGTAAGTCTCTAAGATCTTAAAGATGGGAATTCTACACAAACCGGATTGTAAATTAGGGATCTAACCTATCCTTACCGGGTAGGTCTTGGAAAGGGAAGTCCTAATCAACATTCCTAGCACATCTAATCCAATGGCGGCTTATTAGGCTCACCATTACCTAAGGTTTTCTATTTTGGATTCTAAGGGCAAGGATTACCGGGTAAGTCTCTCCTAACTCTTAGCCACTACACTAAGTCATCCTAGGATAGGTTAAACTCAACAAACACTTAGGGTTTCAACAATTCATAGATCTTAGGCAAGGTCCTTCGACCCAGGAAAATCACGGTTTGTTCTACAGAAACCACGGCCGTGGTTCTTCAAGAACTACCCGTGATTCCTAACAAGAACTACGTTCATAAACAAAGATCATCCAAAGGTAAATCTAAGTCCGTCCTATCATAGTTCTAGCCATAACCTTCCTTTCCTTACCCTAGAACCACATCAATTTAGCCTACAACATTCATAATGGAACTCAAAACAAACAAACATGAAATCAAAACATCCATTGCAAGATGATGAAAGAAAAAGGATGAACAAGTGAACTTAATCCAAGACTAAGCTGAAGATTAGAATTAGAACCACTTACAACCCTTCCAAAAGAAGGTTCAAAGACTCATACAATCTCTAGAAAATGAAATCCGAAATACAAGAAAGCTATGGTGTGTTCTTCTCCTCCTCTTCAATGGAGTTCTTCTCCTTCTCTTTGGCACTTTCCTTCCTAGAAAAACCTCTTGATTTTTGAGAATATATTTGTTAGAGAAATGGATAATGGATGAGCTGCTCCCAAACTACCCCAGCTGCCTCTAACAATCCATGAAGGACCACTTTTATAACAAATCTCTCATGAGCTGGCCATGAGAGTCGTGGCACAGCTGTCACGAGAATCTGGCAAAATCCACGGTCATTTCCACGGCCGTGGTTCTTCAGAGAACCGTGATTCTATGCAGAAACTTTGCCTTGGATCATTGAGCTGTGGTTTGGTGCATGGTTTGTGTCGGCAAGGTCCCATGAGTCCTTCTTAGTCCTTGGCTTGTGTCCTAATGAGTCCGAGGACGTGTCATCTAAATGAACGATCCTTAAACGCGTCGTTTTAGCTCCAAACTTCCCGAAATACCTACAAAACGCACACAAGTCCGTGTAGACGTCTATCTCGACAAAATACGTGAATTGGTTGCAAAACGTCCTGAACTAATGCTAGATCACGCATGAATGAGCGAGAATTCTATCTAAATGTACACCTAAAACTATGATATAAATCGTGTTATCAAGGGTCAATACCATCGCTCTCTAGGAGGTCTATTACCGTCACTTGCTTTAACCATTCAACGTTATACCTCCCGTCTACCATTCATCAACAGGCAACCCGCACCTTATGCGTTCTTGGTTGTCCCTGGTCCACTGATAGTTGACCTTCTCCAAGGTCACCAACTTACCATTCTTATATACCTCATGTTACTATTCTCGTGAAGGTTACCCTCTTGGGGGTACTCCACCTCAACTTTGTTAGCTGTTCCCTCGTTCCATGTGTCTTCCTCTTCCATAAAGTAATCATACTCTTCTAGGCCTCGTGCTTCGCATAACTCGCCTGCATGGACTTAATAGCGCCTCAAGATATCTCGTAAACGTGTCTGCTTAAAATCTCTAATGTTACTCAACGGCCGCTCGCGTTTCTCTTGGTTTTCGTGTTAATCCCTTTTTATAACTGCAACTCCTTGATTCACATCTTTGGTTGTCGACGCGTCTCCTTGCATAACTTAAGGTTGCCATCTCTATTGATCCCGTTATCTTCCCAATCGTGAGTCGTGGCTTCTTTGTAACTACTACCACACCCTTAAGTTACTCCTCTTCTTGTATGGTTCCTGTCTCGGTTTCTCTTACGTTAACTCGAGTCTTCATTCCACTTGTTCGTCCTTGGTTTATGTCATCTCCACTTCTTTTATTCGACACCCTTCTAAAGGAGTCCGGGAAACGCCATGGTATTCGTCCGCACGAAATGCTCAACCCGATACTTGAGCGTGCTCATCCACATATGAACATCATCCCAAGCCGAGACGTTGTTTTAACGATGATGACATCTTACTATCACCTTTTCTATAAGGTCCTATAACTTCATACGCTACTATATATAATAAGAATATGTATATAAGGCTATATAGTCCTATGTCCACTACACTACCAATACAACACATTCGGAAATCCATTATAAACATATGTGCGTAAATCTCGTACGGTATTTGAAATGCGAAAATAATAAGCATGCTCACAAAACACATCCAAGGCATACAAGCCCAAAACATCCTAAGGTCACATACATAACTAGGTACATACAAGTCCAAAAACAATCCTAAGGCCATATACATATATATAGATAGCTATGTAATAGTATATGCATATCATAATCCAGAAATCTATGTCACCGAGGTCCGCGGAAGGAGTGTGTTCGCTCCAAACGGTGTGTGCAAGCTTTAAATTTATAACCCTAGATGTAAGCTTAAAACAAGGATTCGAACCCGCAGTGTACGGGTCAATCGTAGTAAAAGCAAGGAATTCCAGGGGTCGATCACAGGGACTTAGTGAAACAATGTCGGAATAGGTAAGCTTGTAATTACTAACCACAAAAGCGATTAAAACAATCAAGGATGATAAAAAGTCAATTAAGGAAATATGCAATTCTAGGGATTAAAGCATCTAGTTGTGGTTCCAACTCAAGATCTAAAGATAAGCGGACAAAGCTGAGATTTTTGCATAGGGAAGGTGTTACTAAAGTGGAATAGATCACCGGGTAAGTCTCACTACTCACTAATCCCAAACCGTAACTCCTATTACCGGGTAAGTCTCAAGGAATTAAGGGAAAGAACTATAATCTCAAACTAACACTCCAACTAAGGGAATAGAATCAACCTTTACCGGGTAAGTCTCAGGCTAACTCACAAAGATGGAATGAAAGCACACTCAAACCCCAATAAAGGATAAACCTTTACTACCTATACTTATGATCATTGGTAAACAAACAAAGGAATTACCGGGTAAGTCTCATCCTAGGCTTGTATTGAACCAGGAAAGGTGTAATAAGAATAGGATTTGGCAAACTCTAACACTTAACTCTCAGTTTCGGATCAGATAAGTCACCTCGGTCAGAAGAATCCCACCCCGGCCGAGATTTTCATCGACTAAGCGAGATGCTTAGGGTTAAGGATAAAGAGTCGAGCTTTCAGGGTCCTACTTTGATTTAAGATTATTCTATCATTGTTTTTCCCACAACCTTCAGCTAATCAGCCTAGAATCACACAAGGAAATTAGCCACTCATCATCATGAAAGTGTTAATCAAATATATGGGAAAAGAGAGCATAATTGAACAAGAAAACCTTAAGAGAAAGACTTCAATAACTGAATCAATTATGAAACAAAAAGCGTTCCTTGGATCAAAATCCAACAAGACAATCACAAAAGGGAATCTTACAAAACCCTTCACAAAAGCTATAAAAGCGATCAACTTCCTTCCTTCAATCTTCCTTCAACCTTCAAAAGGTTCTTCAAATCCCAACTATGGGGAATGCGGCTGTTCCGAATGATAGCGGATGTTTTTCGGTGTAAGCGGTTCTCCAATTGGTGGAAAATCCAACCCTTTTTATAGGAAAATTACTCTCCAAAGATAAGATATCTTAGAAAGATCTCTTCCCATAAACATAGGTAAAACATATGGGCTATCTTATCTTCTTCCTTCCAGGAATCCAGCCCAAAAAGATAAGATCCTCCTTCCAAAAATAAAAGATCTCAGCCAAGAATAAAATATCCTTGCCGCGTCCAAGGTATTCGCCTCGGTCGATTCGGCTCCTCTGGATCACCTCGGTCGAGGTGACTCTGTAGTCAACCGAGGTGAATCACAACTGAATGTGAAATCTCTCAAATCTGGTCCAAAGTGAATCTTTAATCCAATTCCATGATTCTTGGATTATTCCTTTAGCTCCTGCATGTAGCTCCAATGACTCCTTAGCTTCTTTTTCTCCTTCTTGATGCAAAACGTGCCATTTTACCTACGATTACAACAAAACTAGGTGTAGACCTCGATTCCCGCAAAGGTAGATGAAACGACAATATAATCACATAATATACATACAAACATGCAGATTATTGAAGATAAAACGTCTAAACAGGCCCCAAAATATAGACAATAATTCATGCTATCAGAGTGGTGGTCCCGTACATTCTAACCCATCCCGACTCATGCATATGATTTTAAAAACAAAAAGTTAGAACCCGTGGGGTTCTGTTTATTCCTCATTCGGCCTTTAGAAGATTGCGAGTGCCATTGTTGTCAACCTAGGGCTCTGATACCACTTTGTAAGACCCCAATTCCATGGAACTCGGGGCGCTACGGGTTGGGACCTCACAATGGGTCCCGACCCTTAGCCTGACAACAATTTCACCGGATTTTTTCAACATGGCACAAATAAAGGCAAATCAAAATCATTTGAATGCAATGCAAACAATCCGTAAAGAAAGGTACAACTTGGAAACTCATCCGAGTCCTCAAAACAACACAACTCCAAAACGATAACCCGAAACGTACAAACTAAACCGCAACTAACAACACAAGGACATAACACCAAACGTCCCCGTCCTATAATGTACGGAGTGTAACACCCCGAATCCTAGAGGACTCGAAATGCTACGAGCTGGGACCTCACAATGGTCCTGGCCCTTAGCCTGGCAACAACTTCATCCGACCTTACAACACGGCACAAATAAAAAGGCAAAACAAAGAGTTTTATAACATGAGCGAAACAAAAATCCAAATTCTGAAAACAATACAACCAACTCTCAAAAACCGGAAATACCAACTTCAGTCTCAATAGTCATAAAATAAAATATAACAGTCCCGTCCTATAATGCACGGAACCCCGGCTGCCCACTACCGCCGGATCACTCGATCGCCTCCCTAACCGGCAAGGCATCTACAAGTGATTCTCAAACCTCATTCTATGCATAAGTATAAAGGTAAAAGCACAAACACACAATATACGCAATCAGCATGCAACACTCATTCATTTTTATTATCTTTAATTAAGTGATACGTCATTTCTAATGATACTTATTTTGTGACACGAGTGATTCTCAAACCTCGCCCCTGTCCCCGTTTACCAACGCGGAATGGTACTAATGCATGTGACCGTCTACCGGACTGGGCTGGTCGCAGGGAACCTCCTAGACTCTAGCAAGAACTAGGCAGATGATGTCACGACCCGTTATCATACAATTGGGTCAATTATACAATATACTATAGTCGGCCTATTCCGGTTTCGTTATTTATCATAACTATCACACACCACTCATATACATCACACACATGCAAGGAGCCAGCTAAGTAAGTCAGGGGACTTACTGAATCCAATCTCGTCTCTCTTAACAACACTCAATCGGAAACTGTAGGAACTTAGTTGCCTGTCAAAGGAGGCACGTGGTTCAACACTTTTCCTTGGATACTTAGAATTCTAAAACTCCTAAGAAGTACGATTCTATGTGCATAAGTTATTACAGTGTTTATTTTAAGGTAAATTGACTATTTTACCCTTGGTCCCGAGACTTCCAAAAACCCGTAATATGTACTTAAATTCTTACTTGAGGCTAACTAATCATATTTTACTCCCTAGGATGATTTTAGGTGAAAACTATAAAAACTACCCATTTTCTATTTCCCGAAAAGTCACTAAGGTCCGACTACAGCTTCAAATATGAAATTAAAATAAACTTGTAAAAATTTTAAAATAAATTTCTAAAATATCTATGATGTCTAATCTACTCATAGGAGAAAGAATTTCTAGAAACTGTTCAATCGTTTATCCTACAAAAATCTTTAAAGTTGGCTATAACACTAAAACGTTCCTATACTTAGTAAAAATTCATTGCTGGAAAACTCAGCTCAACTCTTCCACTTTGAGACCGTATAACTCTCAATCCGACCGTTCATTTCTTCTCAAATTTTACCACTTTAAACTACTTATATCTACCTATTATCTATTAAAATTTCAACGGTGGATCTTCTACGAAACTCTTTAACATTGATTCACAACATTGGGTAACTTTCAACTTCAAAACTGAAAGAAACAATTAGAATAATTCCTTTACAGCCACAACACACTCCTATAGGTCTCTAGTTCGAATTCACTCATCAGTATAACTCATCCTTTACACTACCCCTAAGTCCTTAGTTCGTATCTTTCAAGGCACCATCTAAACATCAACCTAATCTAACATCCTAAGGTCTTTTCTAGTGTAGTCATCCTTGTATGCATACATGATTAATCTATCTGCTGTGCCAGCTTATCATCATAGCGATTTTACGTACTGGACGGAATAGGAAGAGAACAACTTGGGAGTGAGAGACCAACCGAACGTATGCAGAAACGTATGTTGTAAAGGTGCTCCTGGAGTCGACTGGGGTGTGCAGAACGTCCTCACTGCTGTGCTGAAGGCCGTCCACAACCAGCCTTCGACTACCACTGCAGAAGGTCTCGTTCAGTTGGTTAGGGACGACAGAATAGTAGGTGAACAGAGGGTTGAAGGATTTAAACTCACCACAGCCGCTGCGTGAAGGAATGTGTGCAGAACGTGGGCAACAGAAGGGCGGCTTGTTGCGTGAATCTGGAAGCAAGGGAGGGCGATCTGGCTGCGTGAATCTGGAGCAAGGAAGGACGATCTGGCTGCGTGAATCTGGAGCAAGGAAGGACGACAGGCTGCGTGAATCTGGAGCAAAGAAGACGTTGCAGTTTCCTCTCTTCTGGCGTGATTATAGGGCTGTTACAGCTCCTTAATTATCTCATTTATGCAGCTTTTACAAGCAGATGGGGAGAGAGGGCAGCTGACCATTATGGCGTGCATTCCTTGGGCTGCTCCTGGCTGGACTGAAGCAAGAGTTGGGCTGAGATTAAGGTAGGAATAGTGGGCTGAAAAAATGCAAGAAGGATGGCTCAAATAATTGCAAGCAAGATGGGCTGAGTTGTTTTTCAAATATCTGTCGAAACTCGTCATGGCCTTGTCAGGCCCATGAACGAGTTTGTCACAGATTTGTCGGGCTTTGTCATGGCCTCGTCTCAGCTTAGTCATGATCTCGTCACAGCTTGTCATGATCTCGTCTAAAGTCATCGATAAGAATGAATTATAATAACTAGGGTTTGATATAAATCAATCATTTTATGTGAATTAAATTCTACATAAAATAATAAATAATTATAAGAATTAGAGCTTGATAAAATTTTATCAATTTATGTGAATTAAATTCTACATAAAATAATAAAATTTGTGAAGAAAGAAGTACTAGATAGACTGGGAAACCGTCAACGGCTCGAAGTCCGATTTGATTCGGAATTAAACGGAATAAAAATTTCAGATATTAAACGGAGACCCCGGCTGCCCACTCCTCCACCTCACTCGGCGGCATCCCTAACCTGCAGGATAATCTACACATTCGGTTTAAAACCGTTAGCTAATATTCGAGGCATTAGAAACAAGGTGATGGCACAAACACACGTAAATAAACAAAACGCTCAAACATGATCCAAACACACAACATGGGCACAACACATAAGTCCGGTTCATTATCTTTTCCATTACGTCATTTCCCGTTACTAATTCCTCTTTCATTTTGTGACACGAGAATCAGCGCATGATCTCGCCTCGGTTCTTACTCACCGTCAAGGAATGACACTGATGCATCTGGCCGTCTACCTGCCCGGGCTAGTTACCGAGAACCCCTAGATCTCCGCAAGAGCCAGGCAATGTTGTCACCGCCCGTTATCATACACTTGGGCCAAATATCAATATATAAAGGTCGTCCTAATTCCGGTTTCGTGGTTATAAAATAAACAATACTAAAACACACACCACCAAGCACTAATCGAATCGAATACAAAAAATACGAGCTAAGTAAGTCCAAAGACTTACCTCTTCATCACACTCAACTCACACACTCTCGCTTCCCATGGGAAGAAGCCCACAACCTGCTCACAAGAGGATAAATATAGCAACAACTCGCTCAACTCAAAAGTCTAAGGCATCTCACACAAACGATCCACGCAAGATCGTTTGACTCTCATTCTTGGACCGCATCCTAGAATCTATAGCACTCACATCTCCCTAAACGCATGAGGAGATCTCTCGACAGCCTTGATAACGTGATTTATGACGATAGTTTAGGCACTTAATTAGATAGTTTTTCCCGTTATTCATGCACGGTTTGACATTGGTTCATGACATTTTCGCTTAATTCATGCATATTTCTAGAAAAGACGTCTACACGACCTTTTATCGGTTTTGTAGGTAATTTGGGGATCTATTGGACATTAATCGATACATTCGAGGATCAAGCCTCATGGTGGTACACATCCAAGGCTTTGAAGGTGCATAATTGGAGCAACAAAGGACACAAAGACCACTATTGGTGCAAGCAATGGAGCAACTCATGGCTAGACGATCATCGCATGCTTCTGCTGAAGAAAATCGGACCAACTGCCAGGAAAATCGGCCGATTTATTCCTTTGGGTCGATTTTCCTGCCTTTGACAGCTTAAGCCACGTGTCCCAAGATCTCTTGATCCGGCCTTGCTCTTGGTGGAGAATATAAGTGGTCCTGCAAGCTGTTGCTGAGCATCTCTCCTCTCCCAGATTCTCATTCACAGCTCATTCCATTGGAGATAGACTTGGAGGAGAGGAAAACTCTCTCAAATTTGAAGGAAGAAGAAGAACACCAAACATAGAGTGATAGGGAGATTTTGAGTGATTTTGAGTGATTTTTGGAGTCTTGGATTGAAGAGCTATTGCAAGGATTGTTATGGACGTTTTGGAACTTCATTTGAAGGGTTGTAAGTCTTGCTAAAACTTAGATTCAGCTGAGATTTATTGTTTTTACTTGCTTATCTTTCATCATCCATCTATGAGAACCATGTATGCTTGTATGATGATTTTGGATCTTGATATGCACATTATTGGCTAGTTTATTGTGATTCAAGAGTGATGGATTGATGGTTATGGCTTGGGTGATGATAGGATGGACTTATATGTTAGTTTAGGATGATTTGTATGCACGAAACCCATTCCAGGAAGAAAAATCGGGTTGTTCATCATGCCAGATCGGCCGATTTATATAAGATCCACCCGATTTTCTTCTCTGTTGATCTTTAATTGATGAATCTGTATGTCAAGGTGTTAGGTTATTGAAATCCTAGTGTTTATTAAGCTTAATTTAGCTTAGGATCACCTAATGCTATCAACCTAAGTGAGGGAAGAGATCTACCCGATGATTCCCGATCTTAGATACCTAAGATGATGAATTCTAGGTAGTAGTGAGCTTCATAAGCCGCTATTGGATCGAGTGTGCTAGGATTTTTGCTTGAGACTTCCCTATTCCGAGACTTACCCGATAAGGAGAGGGTTTCCCCTTAAGTAGTATCCGGTTTGTGTAGAATTCCCTACTTTAACCCCTTGAGACCTACCCGGTAATAGGAGTTTGATGCGGGACTAGTGAAGTGAGAGACCTACCCGGTAATTGCTTCCATTAGTGAAGCATCCTTTCCCAACACCGCAGCTTTGACCTTAGAATCCTTAGAACCTTGAGTCCAATGCCATAACAAGAAATCTTGACCTCTAGAATCCATTTCTCTCTCTTTTATCACCTAGTTTGTGCTTGTGTTACTTGTTTTTTTCGTTGATTTGTTACCATAGTTGATCGTTCATTTTGCATGAATTTTGTTCATTGATTGATCACCTAAAAACCCACAAAAAACATTTAGATTTTCATTTCTTTATTTTTTCTCTTTTCTTAACTAGACCTTCACTAAACTTAATCACAAATCAAATTAATCTCACCTTAGTCTTTGTGTTCGACCTCGGAATACTATCCCTACTACAAACTTCCCGTACACTGCGGGTTCGCTAGGAGTTAGGATAAATATAACGAGTATAAATTTAAGGCTTATTGCGTGCATCTATTCCTGAGCGTAACAAGTTTTTGGCGCCGTTGCCGGGGACTAGGTCTAGATTGAGTCCATTTTGTGATTGTTTATAGTGTAGGTCTTTCTTGTTGCTTTTGATCTCTTTTTGGTTTGTGTCTTTGCTTTTCAGGACATCTCTCTCTCTTTAGGTGTATGCAAAGATCTCGTGGCAAGGATTTAGCTCCATTCGATCCCGAACCGGAGAAAACCCTTAGATCTAGATCCAAGAGCATTAAAAAGGGAAAAGAGATGGCCGGAAGAGATCTCCAAGCTGAGTTGGATGAGGCTTTAGAGAAAATAAGATTAAGAGATGAGCTCTTGGAGGAAGAGAGGAGACTTGCCAATGAGAGGCAAGACGCAACTAGGAGGGAGATTGATGAGATTAGGCAAGCCCTTGTACAAGGAGAGCTTAATCTCCAACAACCTCCACCTCCTCCACCACAACCGCAGCCGGCGGCGAATGTTAGGGTTGTACCCATTGCTATTGAAGAGCCACAAACTTTAGGGAGACGTATGGATCCGGCACAAAGAGCACACCGTCCGGGTGTGAACTTAGGAGATCCCGCAACCCACAACTACGAGCTCTGCCCTCAAGTTCTACAAATGATCCGGCATAATCAATTTGGAGGGATGGAAGGAGAGTCTCCTCATCAACACTTGATGAACTATGAGATTTTGATGGACACTCTTAGACTGCCACGATTGGAGAGCAACAACCATAAGCTTAGGGCTTTCTCCTTCTCCCTTAAGGATAAAGCCTTGGCTTGGTATCAATCTATTCCACAAGGGCGAGTTGGTACTTGGGAGGAGATGACAACCGAGTTCTTGACTAAGTTCTTCCCACCTTCCAAGACTACCGAATTAAGAGGGAAGATCAATGCCTTCGTGATGAAGGATAGAGAAAGCTTGTTCAAATCTTGGGAGATATTCAAAGACCTTCTCCTAGATTGTCCACACCATGGTATACCAAAAATTGAGCTATTGGAGATCTACTTCAAAGGACTTGATGAAGATAGCCAATTCAAGCTTCAATCTCTTTCCGGTGGGACTTTCATGGAAAAGCATGTGGATGAAGCTTGGGAGTTTGTAGAGAAACAAGCTCTAGTGATTGAGAAGTACTCCCATAGGAAGAGTGAAGGGAGAAAGGCGGGAGCATATGAGGTGAGTGAAGTCACCATGAGCAACTTCAAGCTTGATGCCATCAATAATGAATTGAAGTCTTTGAGGGAGTTGTGTGCTACAACTTTGAAGAGTCAAGCAAGCCCTCAAGTGCAAGTGCAAGCTAATTTGTCTTCCAAAGAGGAAGATGTCAATTACATGGGAAGGGGCAATTACAACAACTATCAAGGCCCAAGGAACTTCAACAACAACCGGCAATTCAACAATTACCGGTCTAACCACAACCATCCCGGGTTTTCCTATTCTAACCCGGATGAAGCCTTGAACCCTCCCGCTTCCACAAGCACGACTCCACCACCAAAAGCTTCACAAGAACCTCCACCCGGATTTACTCAACCTCCAAGGGATGGAACCGAAATGATGTTTGAGCAATTGCTTGGAAGGTTGAGTGGCCTTGAGAGCACGGTGACTTCCATTTCCAAAGCTCAAAAAGTTTTGGAAGCACAAGTGTTCCAAAAGGCGGGTGAAGCCCATAGAGATCCGGGGAAGCTTCCCGGAAGAACTGAAGACAACCCAAGAGGCCAAGTTTTGGCTATTACAACAAGGAGTGGGTTGAGTATGAAGGATCCTTTGCCCAAGGAGAATGCTAAAGGGAAGTAAGTGGTGAATGAAGAAGAGCTATTGCAAGAAGATGGAGGCAAGAGCAAGGATGTTGAGCCAACATATGTGGCACCGCCTCCATACAAGCCACCACTACCGTTCCCACAATCACGAGCAAGAGCTCGCTTGGACAATCACTTTGGTAAATTCCTTGAACTTATGTCTAAATTACATATTAATATTCCGTTGATGGATGCTATCTTAGGTATGCCGGCATATGGCAAGTTCTTGAAGGAAATACTTTCCAACAAAAGGAAGTTGGAGGAGTATGGGGAGATAAGAATGACAAAGAGATCTTCGGAGTTGATTCAAACGATGAAGGAGGAGATGCCTCCTAAGCTAAGAGATCCGGGATCCTTTTGTGTGCCAATCAGAGTAGGAGAAGTGAAGTATGATGCCCTATGTGATCTTGGGGCAAGTGTAAGCATCATCCCGCTTGCACTTTGCAACAAGGTTGGGCTAGGAGAGCCAAAACCGGTCAAGATGACCCTCTACATGGCGGACCGCTCAATCACTCATCCGGTTGGAATCTTGGAAGACATTCCGGTGCAACTAGGGAAGTTCTATGTGCCCATACACTTCGTTGTTTTGAACATCCCGGCGGACTATCCGGTTCCTATCATCTTGGGGAGACCTTTCCTAGCTACTTCCGGATGTCTAGAGATTGCAAGAATGGGACTCTCTCCTTCAACATTGGAGAAGAGAACATCAAGTTCAAGCTGTCCACAATGATGAAAGGGCCAACCCTTGATGAAGATGTATTCAACATAGTTGAAGAAGAGGAGTCTAGAGAGGTTGTGAGCTCAATCTTGCTCGAAGATCCATTTGAGAAGTTTCTTAGCTCAAGTTTGATGGAGGAAGGAGTTGAGGAGAGTAGCAATGAAGTAATCAAGGCCTTGAATGCATTGGACAAGCTACCAAGTGTTGCATTTGAAGTCTTAAAAGAAGAGAGAAGCAGGCAGAAAAATCGGCCTAACTGGGCCAAATTGGCCGATTTTAGGACTTATGCTGAAGTTTCATCAAATTCTGCAAAAACAGAAACTCAGATCGACCTACCCTCAGGAAAATCGGCCGATTTTTTTGACTGGGCCAATTTTCCTGAGTCTTCTCAGCATCAACCAATTGATTGTGAGCAATCATCAAGGGACTTCAAGGAGGCTTCCATGGCTTTGCAATCATCTCAACCTACATTCTATGGATCGTCTCCAACCAAAAAAGGTCCTCCTCAACTTAATCTTAAACCTCTTCCTTCTCATTTAAAGTATGCTTTCCTTGGTTCAAATTCTACTTATCCGGTGATTGTGAATGCATCTTTGAATGATGATGAGCTTAATAGATTGTTGAATGAATTGAAACTGCATACAAAGGCAATAGGATACACCATTGATGATCTTGTTGGCATTAAGCCCTCTTTGTCCATGCATAAGATAATGATGGAAGATAACCATAAACCCTCTATCGAACATCAAAGAAGATTGAATCCTATAATGAAAGAGGTAGTCAAGAAAGAGATCATAAAGTTGCTAGATGCGGGAATCATCTACCCTATTTTGGATAGTAAGTGGGTTAGTCCCGTACATGTGGTTCCTAAGAAGGGTGGGATGACCGTAGTAACTAATGAGAACAATAAACTAATCCCAACTAGGACGGTTACAGGATGGAGGATGTGTATTGATTATAGGAAGCTTAACATGGCCTCTAGGAAAGATCACTTCCCCCTTCCCTTTATTGACCAAATGCTAGAGATTAGCTCAACATTCCCATTTTTGTTACCTAGATGGCTATAGTGGATTCTTCCAAATCCCTATACATCCCGATGACCAAGAAAAAACCACATTTACATGTCCATGGGGAACTTTTGCATATAGGAGAATGCCATTTGGGTTGTGTAATGCACCCGGCACCTTCCAAAGGTGTATGATGGCTATCTTTTCGGAATACATTGAAAATATCATGGAAGTGTTTATGGATGATTTTTCTATTTATGGTTCTTCCTTTAATAATTGCTTGGCTAACTTGTCATTAGTATTGAAAAGATGTGAGGAGACAAATCTTGTCTTGAATTGGGAAAAATCCCACTTCATGGTAAGTGAAGGTATTGTGTTGGGACAGTTGGTGTCCAACCATGGCATTGAGGTTGATAGGGCCAAGATTGAAACGATAGAGAAGTTGCCACCACCTACCTCGGTGAAGGGGGTAAGGAGTTTCTTAGGGCATGCCGGTTTTTATCGGAGGTTTATTCAAGACTTCTCTAAAATTTCTAAGCATCTTACTAACCTACTAATGAAGGATGTTGAGTTTGTTTTCTCCAAAGATTGCCTTGAGGCCTTTTGTAGGTTGAAGAATGTTTTGATCTCCGCACCTATCATGCAACCTCCGGATTGGAGCCTACCGTTTGAGATCATGTGTGATGCAAGCGATGTAGCCGTTGGGGCTGTTTTGGGGCAAAGGAAAGATGGGCGCACTCATGCCATTTTTTATGCTAGCAAGACGCTAGATGATGCCCAACTTAACTATGCCACAACCGAGAAAGAGTTGCTAGCGGTAGTGTATGCCTTTGAGAAGTTTCGGTCATACCTTGTTGGAGCGAAGGTCATTGTTTATACGGATCATGCTGCGATCCGTTACCTCCTTACAAAGAAGGATGCCAAACCTAGGTTGATTCGGTGGATCCTTCTTCTTCAAGAGTTTGATTTGGAAATCCGGGACAAGAAGGGATCCGAGAACTCCGTGGCGGATCACCTTAGTAGACTACCTCCTTTAGAGATTGAGAGAGATGACATCCCGATTGATGACTCATTCCGGGATGAGCAATTGCAAATGGTGGAGGAGTGCTTGTTCCAAGTGTCTAGAGGAAGTGAGCCATGGTATGCCGACATTGTGAACTATCTTGTGTGTGAGGAAGTTCCTCCCGGATTGAAATATGCCCAAAGAAAGAAGTTCTTCAAAGATGTGAGGCACTACTATTGGAGTGAACCACTTTTGTTCAAGAGTGGGCCGGATGGAGTGTTTAGAAGATGCATACCGGAGGATGAGGTGGAGAGTGTGATCCGCCATTGTCATTCATTGCCATGTGGAGGGCATGCTAGCTCACACAAGACATGTGCTAAGGTGTTGCAATCGGGCTTCTTTTGGCCAAGTTTGTTCAAAGATGTACAAAGCTTTGTGGTAGCTTGTGATGTTTGCCAAAGGACGGGCAACATCTCAAGGAGAAATGAGATGCCCTTGAACAACATACAAGAGGTAGAGATATTTGATGTGTGGGGTGTGGACTTCATGGGACCATTCCCTTCTTCATGTGGCAACCTCTACATCCTATTGGCGGTTGACTATGTTTCGAGATGGGTGGAGGCAATCGCCTCTCCCACAAATGATGCCAAAGTGGTGGTGCGGTTCTTCAACCGAGTGATCTTCCCTAGGTTTGGAACACCAAGGGTCATCATAAGTGATGGAGGGAAGCACTTAACTAATAGGAACTTTGGGGCACTTTTGGTTAAGTATGGGGTGACCCATAAGGTGGCAACATCTTACCATCCCCAAACTAGTGGCCAAGTAGAGATCTCCAACCGGGAGATAAAAGGGATACTTGAGAAGACGGTCTCTAGGACAAGAAAAGATTGGGCTATGAAGCTCGATGATGCTTTGTGGGCTTATAGGACCGCTTTCAAGACACCAATTGGCACCACTCCTTATAAGTTAGTCTATGGCAAGTCTTGCCACCTTCCGGTAGAGATGGAGCATAGAGCATATGGGACTATAAGGTGGTTGAATTTTGACCTCAAGGAGGCCGGTGAGAAGCGGTTGCTAGACATGAACACCCTTGAGGAGATCCGGTTTAATGCTTATGAGAATGCCCGGATTTACAAGGAGAGGACCAAGCGTTGGCATGACAAGCGCCTCATCCCAAAGGAGTTGAATGAGGGTGACTTAGTGCTTCTCTTCAACTCGAGGCTGCGGCTCTTCCCCGGAAAGCTCAAGTCAAGATGGACGGGTCCCTATGTTGTGAAGAAAGTCTTTCCTCATGGAGCGGTAGAGATAGGAGGAGATCATTGTTGTAACTTCAAGGTGAATGGGCACCGTTTGAAGAAATACATCCCGGAAGCCCCGGTGGAAGTGATTGCCCCACTTCACCTTGAGTGAAACGCTCCTGAATTTGGTCAAGCTAATGACCTTAAAGAAGCGCTTAATGGGAGGCAACCCATTGGTACATATTTTTCCCTTTCTTTTTCTTGCTTTTGTTTGATCTTACTCTTGGTGTGCTTTGTTTTTCTTTTGTGTTTTTGAGTGCTAGATCTTGTTGATTGTCGTGTGTAATGAGATATTGGAGGTCATGTGAAAACCTCATGCAACTGTTGAAGGTACAAGATCCAAGCACATGGACGAGGAGGAAATCACCCAGAAAAATTGGCCTGTTCTTCAGCCAGATCGGCCGATTTTCCTAGGCAACAGGGGCGATTTTTCCTTCTGTAAAGGAAAGTGATGATCTCCAATCAAGCATGGGTGGAGCAGACGTGGAACTTGGACGGCTTGCGGTGCCATGCGCGGGTTCTGACATCATAACGAACATCAAGAGCTCTCTACCATCCTTGATCGATCATCCACCATCATCATTCGATGTGAACCGAAATACCAAAGCATCACCAATTTTACATTCTGAGGACCCTCTTTCACTTCTTTATTTAGTTTCCACATTGGGGACAATGTGTTTCTTAGTATGGGGTGGGGTTTTCATGATCACTTGCATGATTAGCATCTAGGATAGTTTAATATTGTCACATGTCTCATTATGTCTTGCATTGTACATACATATTTCGAAAAATCCAAAAAAAAAAATCAGAAAGTTTTTAAAAAATTTTTTTTAGTGCTTCTAAAGCTTGGGAATGACCCTTATGATGAAATTGTCTTGTAAATTGGCTATAGATAGCCTTGTGTGTTGAATAGATGAATGCATATGTGGACTTGAAATACTTATCTTGAATCCCATGAATGATTTGTGATCATGAATGTTTGCCTTGATTGAATTGAGGATTGAAAGTGAAAATTACATGCTAGTTCTTGCACATCATTTAGGAGTGATTAAGGCAATTCATCTTTCTCTACTTCTCATCTTGATCATGTTGTTTGAGCACCTCAATTGATGAAAAATTTTACCTCTTTTGACCCATCCGGGACTAGGAGCATGCTAGTGTGTTCATGCACGGTTTGACATTGGTTCATGACGTTTTTGCTCAATTCATGCATATTTGTAGAAAAGACGTCTACACGACCTTTTATCGGTTTTGTAGGTAATTCGGGGATCTATTGGACATTAATCAATACATTCGAGGATCAAGCCTCGTGGTGGTACACATCCAAGGCTTTGAAGGTGCATAATTGGAGCAACAAAGGACACAAAGACCACTATTGGTGCAAGCAATGGAGCAACTCATGGCTAGACGATCATAGCATGCTTCTGCTGAAGAAAATCGGACCAACTGCCAGGAAAATCGGCCGATTTATTCCTCTAGGTTGATTTTCCTGCCTTTGACAACTTAAGCCACGTGTCCCACGATCTCTTGATCCGGCCTTGCTCTTGGTGGAGAATATAAGTGGTCCTGTAAGCTGTTGCTGAGCATCTCTCCTCTCCCAGATTCTCATTCACAGCTCATTCCATTGGAGATAGACTTGGAGGAGAGGAAAACTCTCTCAAATTTGAAGGAAGAAGAAGAACACCAAACATAGAGTGATAGGGAGATTTTGAGTGATTTTGAGTGATTTTTGGAGTCTTGGATTGAAGAGCTATTGCAAGGATTGTTAGGGACGTTTTGGAACTTCATTTGAAGGGTTGTAAGTCTTGCTAAAACTTAGATTCAGTTGAGATTTATTGTTTTTACTTGCTTATCTCTCATCATCCATCCATGAGAACCATGTATGCTTGTATGATGATTTTGGATCTTGATATGCACATTATTGGCTAGTTTATTGTGATTCTAGAGTGATGGATTGATAGTTATGGCTTGGGTGATGATAGGATGGACTTATATGTTAGTTTAGGATGATTTGTATGCACGAAACCCATTCCAGGAAGAAAAATCGGGCTGTTCATCATGCCAGATCGGCCGATTTATATAAGATCCACCCGATTTTCTTCTCTGTTGATCTTTAATTGATGAATCTGTATGTCAAGGTTTTAGGTTGTTGAAATCCTAGTGTTTATTAAGCTTAATTTAGCTTAGGATCACCTAATGCTAACAACCTAAGTGAGGGAAGAGATCTACCCGATGATTCCCGATCTTAGATACCTAAGATGATGAATTCTAGGTAGTAGTGAGCTTCATAAGCCGCTATTGGATCGAGTGTGCTAGGATTGTTGCTTGAGACTTGCCTATTTCGAGACTTACCCGGTAAGGAGAGGGTTGCCCCTTAAGTAGTATCCGGTTTGTGTAGAATTCCCTACTTTAACCCCTTGAGACCTACCCGGTAATAGGAGTTTGATGCGGGACTAGTGAAGTGAGAGACCTACCCGGTAATTGCTTCCATTAGTGAAACATCCTTTCCCAACACCGCAGCTTTGACCTTAGAATCCTTAGAACCTTGAGTCCAATGCCATAACCGGAAATCTTGACCTCTAGAATCCATTTATCTCTCTTTTATCACCTAGTTTGTGCTTGTGTTACTTGTTTGTTTTCGTTGATTTGTTACCATAGTTGATCGTTCATTTTGCATGAATTTTGATCCTTGATTGATCACCTAAAAACCCCCAAAAACATTTAGATTTTCATTTCTTTATTCTTTCTCTTTTCTTAACTAGACCTTCACTAAACTTAATCACAAATCGAATTAATCTCACCTCAGTCTTTGTGTTCGACCTTGGAATACTATCCCTACTACAAACGTCCCGTACACTGCGGGTTCGCTAGGAGTTAGGGTAAATATAACGAGTATAAATTTAAGGCTTATTACGTGCATCTGTTCCCGAGCGTAACAAGCCTACAACCTCTCCTAAGATTATACTTAACAGCCAAGAACAATCTACAAGTCTAGGAAGTCCAACATGCTCATCACACTCACCTAAGGTCTCAAAAGCCACTACATGGCATTCTCATTCACCCTATGTCCAAACCTATCATGATACTATCATAACACTCTCTAGGATCATCAAAGAACACAAACTCAAGTTAGGACACTCACCACGCAAAGGCACAGACTCGGAAGAAGGAAGAACAGCCGCAAAAGGGAGAAGAAGACCGCAAGGGCGTGCTGGCTGAGCCAATGGCCGCCCCTGCGGCCCAGAGGTGCGCCCCTGCAGCTCCTGGTGGCCTCCCTGCGGCTCAGTGCAATGGCAGCCCCTGCGGCTCTAAAGATCCGCCCCCGCGGTCGAACTGCAGAAGGTCGTCTTCTTCGCCTTCGATTGTGGATCCTTTGCTCTAATGTCCTTCTCTCCTTGCTGGGCATTTTCCAAACACCAACCACTGCTCTTAGGCTCCACTCCTTGATAACACGATTTATGGATTAGTTTTAGGTAATCATTTAGATAGAACTCTCGCTCATTCACGCATGGTTTAGCATTGGTTCGAGACATTTTGCACTCAATTCATGTGTTTTGTCGAGATAGATGTCTACACGGACTTGTGCGTGTTTTGTAGGAAATTCGGGAAATTTAGGAGCTAAAACGATGCGTTTGAGGATCGTTCATCTAGACGACACACCCTCGGACTCATTAGGACACAAGCTATAGGCTAAGGAGGACTCATGGAACCTTGCCAACACTATCCATACACCAAATCACAGCTTAATGATCCAAGGCAAAGTTTCTGCATAGAATCACGGTTCTTTGACAGATCACGGCCGTGGAATCAACCGTGGTTTTTGCCAGATTCTTGTGACAGCTGTGCCACGACTCTCATGGCCAGCTCATGCAAATTTGTTATAAAAGTGGTCCTTCATGGGTTGTGAGGGGCAGCTAGTGGTAGTTTGGAGCAGCTCATCCATTATCCATTCCTCTCTAACAAATATATTCTCTCAACAAGAAGTTTTTGTAGGAAGGAAAGTGTCAAGGAGAAGAAGAAGATTTCCATTGAAGGAGAAGAAGGAGAGCACACACACCAGTTTTTGTAGTGAAGATTTCCGGATTCTATTTCTAGAGTTTTGTGAACCTTTGAACCTTCTTTGGAAGGGTTGTAAGTTGTTCTAATTCTATTTTCAGCTTGGGTTGTTTTAAGGTTCACTTGTGCATCTCTTTTCCTTGATTATCTTGCAATGGATGTTATGATTTTATGTTTGTTTGTTTTGATTTCTATTATGAACGTTGTAGGCTAAATTGATGTGATTCTAGGGTAAGGGAAGGATGATTGTGGCTAGGACTATGATAGGATGCCCTTAGATTTACCTTTGGATGAGTGACTTACAAGAACGAACTCTCTGTTAAGAATCACGGGTGGATCTTCCCATTCCACGGCCGTAGATGTGTGGAACAACCCGTGATTTCTCCCTAGTTCGATGATCTAGATTTAGATTGATTTTGATGTTGAAATCCTAGGTGTTTGTTGAGTTAATCTAGCCTAGGGTGACCTAGTGTTAGCTACTAAGTGTTAGGAGAGACCTAACCGGTGATTATTACCCTTAGATTCCTAAGATGACAAGCCCTAGGTAATGGTGAGCCTCACAAGCCGCCATTGGACTAAGTGTTCTAGGATAGTTGCTTAGAACTTCCCTTTCCGGGACTTACCCGGTAAGGATAGGTTAGATCTCTAGGTAAAAATTCGGTTTGTGTAGAATTCCAATCCTTAGGTTCTTAGAGACTTACCCGGTAATGAGACCTTAGGAATGGATTAGTGGATCATGAGACTTACCCGGTAATTGATCCCAATTTAGAAACACTTACTCCCAACATATCATAGATCATCCAAGGAATGATTAGATAGCTTGAGTCCTATGCCATAATCGGATTTTCTAACCCCTAGAATCCGTTTCTCTCTTTTGATTTATATCCCGTGTTTAGCTCGTTTCTTTGTTTTGATTTACTAGCTTAGTTGATTGCTTACTTTTGCATGAATTGTGATCCTTGATTAATCACCTAAAACCAACCAAAAACAATTGAGATTTTCATTTCTTTATTTCCTTCTTTTCTAACCTTAGATCTTCACTAAACTTAATCACAAAACCGAATCAATCTCACCTTAGTCTTTGAGTTCGACCTCGGAATACTATCCATACTACAAACGTCCCGTACACTGCGGGTGCGCTAGGAGTTAGGATAAATATAACGAGTATAAATTTAAGGCTTATTGCATGCACACTTTCTAGCGTAACAAGTTTTTGGCGCCGTTGCCGGGGACTAGGTCTAGATTGAGTCTATTTTGTGATTGTTTCTGGTGTAGATCTTTCTTGTTGCTTTTGATCTCTTTTTGGTTAGTGTCTTTGCTTTTCAGGACATCTATTACTCTTTAGGTGTATGCGAAGATCTCGTGGCAAGGATTTAGCTCCATTCGATCCCGAACCGGAGAAAACCCTTCGATCTAGATCCAAGAACATCCGAAAAGAGAAAGAGATGGCCGGAAGAAACCTCCAAGCTGAATTAGATGAAGCCTTAGAGAAAATAAGGCTAAGAGATGAGCTCTTGGAGGAAGAAAGGAGACTTGCCAATGAGAGGCAAGAGGAAACTCGGAGGGAGATTGAGGAGATTAGGCAAGCCCTTGTTCAAGGAGAGCTTAATCGCCGACAACCTCCACCTCCTCCACCACAACCGCAGCCGGCGGCTAATGTTAGGGTTGTCCCCATTGCTATTGAGGAGCCACAAACCCTAGGGAGACGTATGGATCCGGCACAAAGAGCACACCTACCGGGTGTGAACCTAGGAGATCCCGCTACCCATAACTATGAGCTCCGCCCTCAAGTTCTACAAATGATCCGGCATAATCAATTTGGAGGGATGGAAGGAGAGTCTCCTCATCAATACTTGATGAATTATGAGATCTTGATGGAGACTCTTAGACCGCCAAGATTGGAGAGCAACAACCATAAGCTTAGGGCTTTTTCCTTCTCTCTTAAGGATAAAGCCTTGGCTTGGTATCAATCTATTCCACAAGGGCGAGTTGGTACTTGGGAGGAGATGACAACCGAGTTTTATACCAAGTTCTTCCCACCTTCCAAGACTACCGAATTAAGAGGGAAGATCAATGCCTTCGTGATGAAGGATAGAGAAAGTTTATTCAAGTCTTGGGAGAGGTTCAAAGATCTTCTCCTTGATTGTCCACACCATGGCATCCCGAAAATTGAGCTATTGGAGATCTACTTCAAGGGACTTGACGAAGATAGCCAATTCAAGCTCCAATCTCTTTCCGGTGGGACATTCATGGAGAAACATGTAGATGATGCTTGGGAGTTTGTGGAGAAGCAAGCTCTAGTGATTGAGAAATACTCCCATAGGAAGAGTGAAGGAAGGAAGGCGGGAGCATATGAGGTGAGTGAAGTCACCATGAACAATTTCAAGCTTGACGCCATCAACAATGAGTTGAAGTCCTTGAGAGAGTTGTGTGCTACTACCTTGAAAAACCAAGCAACTCCCCAAGTGCTTCCACAAGCCAACTTGTCTTCCAAGGAGGAGGATGTGAATTATATGGGAAGAGGGAACTTCAACAATTACCAAGGCCCAAGGAGTTTCAACAACAACCGGCAATTCAACAATTACCGGCCCAACCACAACCATCCGGGGTTTTCTTACTCTAACCCGGATGGAGCCATGAACCCTCCCGCTTCCACAAGCTCAACTCCACCACCAAGAGCTTCACAAGAACCTCCACCCGGCTTCACTCAACCTCCCAAGGATAGAACCGAAATAATGTTTGAACAATTGCTAGGAAGGTTGAGTGGTCTTGAGAGCACCGTGACTTCAATCTCTAAGGCTCAAAAAGTCTTGGAAGCACAAGTGTTCCAAAAGGCGGGTAAAGCCCATAGAGATCCGGGAAAGCTTCCCGGAAGAACCGAAGACAACCCAAGAGGCCAAGTGTTGGCTATCACAACTAGGAGTGGGTTGAGTATGAAGGATCCATTGCCCAAGGACCAAGCTAAGGGAAAGCAAGTAGTGGTAGAAGAGGGAAGAATGCAAGAAGATAGAGGCAAGAGCAAGGATGTAGAGCCAACCTATGTGGCACCGCCTCCATACAAGCCACCACTACCGTTTCCACAATCAAGAGCAAGAGCTCGTTTGGACAATCATTTTGGTAAGTTCCTTGAACTAATGTCCAAATTACATATTAACATTCCGTTCATGGATGCCATTTTAGGAATGCCGGCATATGGCAAGTTTTTGAAGGAAATACTCTCCAACAAAAGGAAGTTGGAGGAGTATGGGGAGATAAGAATGACCAAGAGATCCTTGGAATTGATCCAAACCATGAAAGAAGAGATGCCTCCCAAGCTAAGGGATCCGGGCTCTTTTTGCGTCCCAATAGGAGTGGGAGATGTGAAGTACGAGGCCCTTTGTGATCTAGGAGCAAGTGTAAGCATCATACCGCTTGCACTTTGCAAAAAGGTCGGGCTAGGAGAGCCAAAGCCGGTCAAGATGACCCTATATATGGCGAACCGTTCTATCACTCATCCGGTTGGGATTCTAGAAGACATTCCGGTGCAACTAGGAGGATTCTATGTGCAAATTGACTTTGTCGTCTTGGACATTCCGGCGGATTATCCGGTTCCCATCATCTTAGGAAGACCTTTCCTAGCCACTTCCGGATGTCTAGTGGATTGCAAGAATGGGACTCTCTCCTTCAACATTGGAGAAGAGAACATCAAGTTCAAGCTGTCTACCATGATGAAAGGGCCAACCCTTGATGAGGATGTCTTCAACATAGTTGAGCAAGAAGAATCTAGAGAAGTTGTGAGCTCGATCTTATTCAAGGATCCCTTGGGGAAGGTCCTTACCTTGAGTATGATGGAAGAAGGGGTTGAAGAGGCTTGCAATGAAGAGATCAAGGCCTTGGAAGCCTTGGAAGAGGAGCCAAGAGTTGGATTTGAAAGCCACGAAGAGGTGTTGAACAGCTGCAAATTCCACGGTCGAGATCTATGTTCCACGGCCGTCAAACTTTCTGGACAACTCCGAGAAGCAAGCTTGGCAAGAACCACGGCCGTGGAAGTTGGGCAAGCCGTGATTTCAACCGTGGATTTCCCCGGACCAGTCCTTGATGATGATCACGCTTCTAGGAGCCATGGAAAGTCTTCATTTGCCTTGGATTCATCTCATCCAACTTTATTTGGATCGTCTCCACTCGACAAAGGTCCCCCTAAACTCGAACTTAAACCCCTTCCCTCTCATTTAAAGTATGCATTTCTTGGTGAAAACTCTACATATCCTGTGATTGTTAATGCATGCTTGAGTGATGATGAACTTGCTAAGTTGTTGCATGAACTAAGATTGCATAGAAAGGCCATTGGTTATACTATTGATGATTTGGTTGGCATTAAGCCCTCTTTGTGAATGCATAAGATAATGATGGAAGATAACCACAAACCCTCTATTGAATATCAAAGGAGATTGAATCCTATAATGAAAGAGGTAGTCAAAAAGGAAATCATTAAATTGCTAGATGCGGGAATTATCTACCCTATCTCGGATAGTAAGTGGGTTAGTCCCGTCCATGTAGTTCCAAAAAAGGGTGGGATGACTGTAGTGACTAATGAGAACAATGAACTAATCCCGACTAGGACAGTTACGGGGTGGAGGATGTGCATTGATTATAGGAAATTAAACATGGCCTCTAGGAAAGATCACTTCCCTCTCCCCTTCATTGACCAAATGCTAGAAAGGTTAGCTCAACACTCTCATTTTTGCTATCTAGATGGCTATAGTGGATTCTTCCAAATCCCTATCCACCCCGATGACCAAGAGAAAACAACCTTTACATGTCCATGGGGTACTTTTGCATATAGGAGAATGCCATTTGGGTTGTGTAATGCACCCGCCACCTTCCAAAGGTGTATGATGGCTATCTTTTCGGAATACATATAAAATATCATGGAGGTGTTTATGGATGATTTCTCTGTTTATGGTTCTTCCTTTGATAATTACTTGGCTAACCTGTCATTAGTATTGCAAAGATGTGAAGAGACAAATCTTGTCTTGAATTGGGAAAAATGCCACTTTATGGTAAGTGAAGGCATTGTGTTAGGACACTTGGTGTCCAACCGTGGCATTGAGGTTGATAGGGCCAAAATTGAAACGAGTGCCGCCACCTACCTCGGTGAAGGGGGTAAGGAGTTTCTTAGGGCATGCCGGTTTCTACCGGAGGTTTATTCAAGACTTCTCTAAAATTTCTAAGCCTCTCACTAACCTACTAATGAAGGATGTTGATTTTGTCTTTTCCAAGGATTGTCTTGAAGCTTTTTGTAGGTTGAAGAACGCCTTGATCTCCGCACCTATAATGCAACCTCCGGATTGGAGTCTACCATTTGAGATCATGTGCGATGCAAGCGATGTGGCCGTTGGGGCCGTTTTAGGGCAAAGGAAAGAAGGGTGTACTCATGCTATTTATTATGCTAGCAAGACGCTAGACGACGCCCAACTCAATTATGCTACTACCGAGAAGGAGTTGTTGGCGGTGGTGTATGCATTTGAGAAGTTCCGCTCATACCTTGTAGGAGCGAAGGTCATAGTTTATACGGATCATGCGGCGATCCGTTATCTACTTACAAAGAAGGATGCCAAACCAAGGTTGATTTGGTGGATCCTTCTTCTTCAAGAGTTTGATTTGGAAATACGAGATAAGAAGGGATCCGAGAACTCCGTGGCGGATCACCTTAGTAGATTGCCTCCGTTAGAGCTTGGAAGAGATGACATTCCAATTGATGACTCATTCCGAGATGAGCAATTGCAAATGGTAGAGGAATGCTTGTTCCAAGTGTCTAGAGGGAATGAGCCATGGTATGCCGACATTGTAAATTACTTAGTATGTGAGGAAGTGCCTCCCGGATTGACATATGCACAAAGAAAGAAGTTCTTCAACGATGTGAGGCAATACTACTGGAGTGAACCACTCTTGTTCAAGAGAGGACCGGATGGGATGTTTAGAAGATTCATACCGGAAGATGAAGTGGAGAGTGTGATCCGGCATTGTCACTCCTTACCATGTGGAGGCCATGCTAGCTCACACAAGACGTGTGCAAAGGTATTGCAATGCGGTTTTTATTGGCCTAACTTGTTTAGAGATGTGCAAGGTTTTGTAGCTGGATGTGATGCTTGCCAAAGGACGGGCAACATCTCAAGGACGAATGAAATGCCCTTGAACAACATCCAAGAAGTGGAGATTTTTGATATGTGGGGTGTGGACTTCATGGGACCATTCCCTTCCTCATGTGGCAATCTCTACATCCTATTGGTGGTGGATTATGTGTCAAGATGGGTGGAGGCAATCGCCTCTCTTACAAATGATGCCAAGGTAGTGGTGCGGTTCTTCAACCGGGTGATCTTCCCTAGGTTTGGAACGCCAAGGGTGATCATTAGTGATGGAGGAAGGCACTTCATAAATAGGAACTTTGGAGCGCTTTTGGCTAAGTATGGGGTGACTCATAAGGTGGCGACACCTTACCATCCCCAAACTAGTGGCCAAGTGGAGATCTTCAACCGGGAGATAAAGGCCATCCTTGAGAAGACGGTGTCTAGAACTAGAAAGGATTGGGCTATGAAGCTCAATGACGCATTGTGGGCATATAGAACCGTCTTCAAGACACCGATTGGCACCACTCCCTACAAGTTAGTCTATGGCAAGTCTTGCCATCTTCCGGTGGAAATGGAGCATAGAGCTTATTGGGCCATTAAGTGGCTAAATTTCGACCTCAAAGAGGCGGGAGAAAAGAGGTTGCTTGATCTAAACGCCCTTGAGGAGATCCGGTTGGACGCTTATGAGAATGCCCGGATTTACAAGGAACGAACCAAAAGATGGCATGACAAGAAGATCATCCCCAAGGAGTTGAGTGAAGGAGATCTTGTCCTTCTCTTCAACTCAAGGCTAAGGCTCTTTCCCGGAAAGCTCAAATCAAGATGGACCGGGCCAGATGTGGTGAAGAAGATTTTCTCCCATGGAGCTATTGAGATAGGAGGGGAGCATTGTGGGAATTTCAAAGTGAATGGGCACCGCTTGAAGAAGTATATTCCGGGAGCTCCGGTGGACATGATTGCCCACTTCACCTTGAATAGACTCCCCCGAGTTTGGTCAAGCTAATGACCTTAAAGAAGCGCTTGGTGGGAGGCAACCCATTGATAACATTTTCTCTTTAGTTTTGTTTTCGTTTTTAGATTTTTTGTGTGTGTTTTTTCTACTTTGTATGTGTGCTAGAGTAGCATTGGAAGCCTTACTTGGCATATGAATGATGATGATGAACCCTTCACCAATTATGGGTGGAGCGGACGCGGGACTTGGACGGCTAGCGGTGCCTAGCGCGGGTTCCAAAGCTTTGATGGATGCTTAGAGCTCTCTACCATGGTTGATAGGATCATCCAACATCAATTCATTTGAGAAATCCCAATTACCATAGCAAACCACTTTTACATTGTGAGAACCTTCTTTTACTCTCTTTACTTCATTTACACATTGGGGACAATGTGTTTCTAAGTATGGGGTGGGGTTCGCATGACCCTTTGCATGATTAGCATCTAGGATAGTTTAAAATCTTCACATGTCTTGCATTGTATATACTTAAAACGAAAATCCCATAAAAATCAGAAAATTTTAAAACTTTTTTGTGCTTTCTAGGCTTGGATATGATCCTAATGATGAAATCTTGTCTTGAGAATTGGCTATGGATGGCCTTATGTGTTGAATTGATAAATGCATATGTGGACTTGAACTACTTCTCTTAAAATCTATGAATGATTTGTGACCATGATGTTTGCCTAGAAAGGATTGAGTAGTGAAAATCGAAATTACATGATAGTTCTTGCATACCATCTAGGAATGAATGAGGCAATTCAATCTTTCTCTACTTCTCATCTTAATCATGATTGCTTGAGCACCTCAATTGAGATAAATTTGACCTCTTTTAACCCATCCGGGAATAGGAGCATGCTAGTGTGTTGATGTGTGCAAAAGCAAGTGTGGGGTGAAGTTGTTGATGAAAAGAATATCATGCATAAAATGTTGAATTTGTTGTGAAAGTGTAGCCAAAATATAAGTTTGGGGACATTGGTTTAAATGACAAGTAACTCGGTACACTTCACATAATCGGGTGTTGGTGCCTTGCCAAAGTCAAATGAACCGATAGTCCTAACGAGCTTTGGTATGTGTGCCCGGTGTGGATGCACCTCGAAAACTAAGAAAAAAACCGAGGACGGCTAATCACCAAGGTTTCGGCTCTTGTACACAAATTCCATTGTCTCAAAAATAAGTCAAAGAAAAAGAAAAGAAAGAAAAGATAGAGGAAAATATACACTTGGGGGAAGTTGATCGAGGACAAGGATGTGAAGTTAGTTCCGTTCCCGGATTAGCATCACATAACCTAGAAACCCCCACCCAATCACTACATTTCTTGGCCTTTTATCTCACAAGACCTTATGACCTATTTGCATGTTTGTAAGACTTAGTAGTTTAGATTGGATGTACTCTTGATCTTCTTGACTTCTTCATCTTTACATTTCATGCATACTTTTGAGTTAAGTACAATTGTCTTTCCATGCTTTCGTTTGTTTGATGCATGATTGCTTGTCCTTAGCCATGAAACATGACTTTGAAGGTGATCCAATAGTAGAAGCACAAACCCAAAAGATTTTTGCCATTTCTCTGCATACATAAATCATGTCATCTCTAAATCTATAGTTGGGAAATTTGCTCGGGGACGAGCAAACCTTAAGTATGGGGTATTTTGATAACACGATTTATGGATTAGTTTTAGGTAATCATTTAGATAGAACTCTCGCTCATTCACGCATGGTTTAGCATTGGTTCGAGATATTTTGCACTCAATTCATGTGTTTTGTCGAGATAGATGTCTACACGGACTTGTGCGTGTTTTGTAGGTAATTCGGGAAATTTAGGAGCTAAAACGATGCGTTTGAGGATCGTTCATCTAGACGACACACCCTCGGACTCATTAGGACACAAGCTATAGGCTAAGGAGGACTCATGGAACCTTGCCAACACAATCCATACACCAAATCACAGCTTAATGATCCAAGGCAAAGTTTCTGCACAGAATCACGGTTCTCTGACAGATCACGGCCGTGGAATCAACCGTGGTTTTTGCCAGATTCTTGTGACAGCTGTGCCACGACTCTCATGGCCAGCTCATGCAAATTTGTTATAAAAGTTGTCTTTCATGGGTTGTTAGGGGCACCTGGTGGTAGTTTGGAGCAGCTCATCCATTATCTATTCCTCTCTAACAAATATATTCTCTCAACAAGAAGTTTTTCTAGGAAGGAAAGTGTCAAGGATAAGAAGAAGATTTCCATTGAAGGAGAAGAAGGAGAGCACACACACCATTGCCGTTTTTGCTAGTTTTTGTAGTGAAGATTTCCGGATTCTATTTCCAGAGTTTTGTGAACCTTTGAACCTTCTTTGGAAGGGTTGTAAGTTGTTCTAATTCTATTTTCAGCTTTGGTTGTTTTAAGGTTCACTTGTGCATCTCTTTTCCTTCATTATCTTGCAATGGATGTTATGATTTTATGTTTGTTTGTTTTGATTTCTATTATGAACGTTGTAGGCTAAATTGATGTGATTCTAGGGTAAGGGAAGGATGATTGTGGCTAGGACTATGATAGGATGCCCTTAGATTTACCTTTGGATGAGTGACTTACAAGAACGAACTCTCTGTTAAGAATCACGGGTGGATCTTCCCATTCCACGGCCGTGGATGTGTGGAACAGCCCGTGATTTCTCCCTGGTTCGATGATCTAGTTTTAGATTGATTTTGATGTTGAAATCCTAGGTGTTTGTTGAGTTAATCTAGCCTAGGGTGACCTAGTGTTAGCTACTAAGTGTTAGAAGAGACCTAACCGGTGATTCTTACCCTTAGATTCCTAAGATGACAAGCCCTAGGTAATGGTGAGCCTCACAAGCCGCCATTGGACTAAGTGTGCTAGGATAGTTGCTTAGAACTTCCCTTTCCGAGACTTACCCGGTAAGGATAGGTTAGATCTCTAGGTAAAAATTCGGTTTGTGTAGAATTCCAATCCTTAGGTTCTTAGAGACTTACCCGGTAATGAGACCTTAGGAATGGATTAGTGGATCATGAGACTTACCCGGTAATTGATCCCAATTTAGAAACACTTACTCCCAACATATCATAGATCATCCAAGGAATGATTAGATAGCTTGAGTCCTATGCCATAATCGGAATTTCTAACCCCTAGAATCCGTTTCTCTCTTTTGATTTATATCCCGTGTTTAGCTCGTTTCTTTGTTTTGATTTACTAGCTTAGTTGATTGCTTACTTTTGCATGAATTGTGATCCTTGATTGATCACCTAAAACCAACCAAAAACAATTGAGATTTTCATTTCTTTATTTCCTCCTTTTCTAACCTTAGATCTTCACTAAACTTAATCACAAAACCGAATCAATCTCACCTTAGTCTTTGTGTTCGACCTCGGAATACTATCCATACTACAAACGTCCCGTACACTGCGGGTGCGCTAGGAGTTAGGATAAATATAACGAGTATAAATTTAAGGCTTATTGTGTGCACACTTTCTAGCGTAACACTCCTCAACCTAAACGAGCTTAGATCAAGCACATGCAAGGGATTTGATGAACAAGCTTCTCTCAAGCTTCATCCATGGCAATGGATGCAAGAGGGGAAACGGAAGGGTAAACAACAAGGATAAAGAAGGGAGGAAGGGGAAGAAGCTTACCACATTGGATTGGCTCTTCTTCTACTACAGTCCACAAATGCAAGATCTCCAAAGAGCAAAGAGGGAAAAAGAGAGAAGAAGAGAGAAAATGGGAGAAGTGAAGAACGTGAAATGAGAACCAAAGGGAAAAGAGGGAATCATTGGCTGCAAAAGGTGGGATGGAACCAAGGGGTCAGCTGACCTCTTGTCCCCTAGACACAAGCAACGAGGGGTCCAAACTTACGAGGTAAAATGCGGTGCCGGAATGGAATAAAACTCGTTACTCAGCATCTCGTGCCTGCGGGGAAAACTGAGCCGCTAACGCGGGAAGGTCGATAAACCGCTGAAGGATCGGAATAAAAATTCCGGACGTTACATTGGAAAAGAAGAATTCTTGTTGACATGGGTAGAAAAGCATACTTATAAGTTAATCATAAATCTCTATTCAAATGATGTGAGATGATAATTTTAAGGGTTGATCCAATCTCCCTAACTTAAACTCCTAAAGTCCGCGTCAAGCACAAAGACCGTCCACCGAGGCGAGTGACAGCCTACTAGAACAAGCACACTTGTAACACAAGGTCAGCTTTGATACTATCTGTAAGATCCGAGGTTTTAGGGACGTTGTCACCATGCCAACCAAGTCACCCGTCCTGAAATTGCTTCCGCACGAGCACGCTTAAGTCAAGAGTTCTCTGTCCTCACTCGACCACTGGAAAAGGAAAAAAAATCTTGTTGCCATGAGTAACAACCCATCCTTATAAATTAATCATAAATCTGTAACAACCCGAATTCTCAGAACTCGGGAAGCTACTGGTTAGTACCTCACAATGGGTCCCGACCTCAGTTTGACAACAATTTTACTAGGATCTTACAACAAGACACAAATAAAGAAACCAAAATTTATAAACAGATGCTTTAAAAGATATGAATGCAACACAACGTCTAACAACCAACAAAACTTAAGAAAAATAAAAGTCTGTATGTCCTCATACGATAATGGAAACATAAATGTAAAAACCAAAACCCCACTCTAAGGAGTACGAAGACCCGGTTGACCACTACTTCTGAATCACTCAGCTGCTGCTCTAACTTGTGGTAAGTCTAAACAACAAATTAAATCAACCGTTAGCTAGTTATCTAAACGTTAGATAAATGAAAATAGCACACACACAATTGAAAAACTAAACACACATCATGCTTTCAAAGAATCCATTAATTATATTTACTTAGGTCATTCACTCTTACTAATATAACGCCCCAATTTTAGGCGTGTTCTCTATATTTAACTTTCCGTATATTTATTGATATTTTAATGGTCTAAATAATTATACGACTATATATGTATGTATCAATATATTTCATAATCATATATTATCCGTTTAAAATTTATTTTGTAATCTCGTACATATTTTTTGTTAAGAGAACGTTTACTAAATCAAAAATTATACTATTCCAACTATATTTACATATAATTGATTTATATATTTTCCGCAAATTATTTAACGGAAAAGTTCGGAAATATTTTCCGATCCAGAAATTTCACTCCCATTAATTCGATCGAGTTTGTTAATTCCCCATTTCCTTTATTTTTATTGTCTCCTTTATTTTCCTTTTTCCTTTTTCCATTTTATGATTCCTTTCCCCTCTCCTCTAGCTGATGAACAGCTGCTCAACCCCACACTTAACCCGACTCCTCGCCTCTCCCGACCTCTGGCTTCCAACTCCTTGTTACTTCTGGTACTGCCCCTCTAGCCTACAGGCTCTGCAACTCTGCAATGCTCTCTAATGACTCTACCTCACAACTCTCAACCTCTCATATCTCACAACCTTACTCTCGTCCAAATAATTTTCACAGCTCTTTGTTTCCACTCTCCCCTC